>CM039631.1:0-5000000 GCA_022457165.1 Juglans mandshurica | reverse complement strand
AATCCCAAAGTATTCTCATATATATATATATATATGTATGTATGTATATCTTTCTAGTGTTCTTATCATGAAATGAGAACAATCGGACCCTTTTTCCGAGTATGGGAGCCTTGTTTTGGTTACAATAATGGCTGATATGGATGTAGTAATAGAAACATCTTTACCTGCAAGGAAGAATTTCTTACATTTACAAAATCTCAGTGGATGGATATGTGTTTGATAAGACAGTAAATTTTTATGGGAGTTGCAGATATGGAGGAAAAGGTGCACAGCGTGCTTAAACTCATCGAAGAGGATGGAGACTCCTTTGCCAGGAGAGCAGAAATGTACTACAAAAAGAGGCCAGAGCTCATTCACTTTGTGGAAGAATCATACCGAGCTTATCGAGCTTTAGCTGAACGGTATGATCACATTTCAACAGAGCTACAAAATGCCAACACCACCATTGCTTCTGTTTTCCCAGAACAGGTCCAATTCGCAATGGACGAAGAAGACGAAGAAGGCACACCTAAATTACCAAGAAAGCGTACGGAAGCCCTAAAATCAAAAATTCCAACGGTTCCAAATGTTCCAACCAAGGATTTTAAGAATGCCATAACATCACCTAGGAAGAAATTCCAACCCAAGACGACAGCCAAAACTACAGCTACTACTGCAGTTGTCAAATCTGGTTTGAGCAAACCCGATGCGCTCGAAGAGATTGGCAAGCTTCAGAAACAAATTCTGGCACTGCAAACTGAGAAAGAGTTTGTAAAGAGCTCTTATGAGAATGGGCTTGGAAAATACTGGGAAATTGAGAAGCAAATTAAGGAAATGCAAGAGAGAGTTTTTAGTTTGCAAGAGGAATTCAGTGAGGGCATGGTCATTGAAGATGATGAGGCTCGCAGATTGATGGCATCAGCAGCTTTAAAATCATGCCAAGACACATTAGTCCAGTTGCAGGAGAAACAGGAGAGATCGGCTGATGAAGCAAGAGTTGAGTCCCACAAGATTAAGGATGCCAGGGAGAAGTTTGAACATCTCAAGAGTGAGTTTCATTATAATCAGGTCAGTCAAGAAAAACCACACGCCGGAGATAGATCTAAGAATATGCCGGAGATAGACCAACAAGTCGGCGGCATGACTCAAGAGAGACAAGATCTGGAATTGTTACGTGAGAAGATCAAGGAACAGTTTGAGGTTGGGTCCAGTGCATCTCTTACTGTGACAGAGATGGTGGAGAAGATAGATGAGATTGTAAATAAAGTGATTAGCTTAGAAACTGCGGTTACATCACAGACTGCTCTTGTAAATAGATTGAGATCAGAGACAGATGAGCTTCAAGCACAGATTCGAACATTGGAAGATGACAAGGCAAATCTGATCGATGGATCAAACAATTTGAGCAACAAGATAAAAGAAATGGAGGAAAAGTTTCATGCAGCACAGGATCTAAGCCAGAGTTTTGAAAACAAGAATAACAATCTCCAAACACATTTCGCTGAGGCACGTTGTAATCTTGATCACCTGTCTGAGAAGCTGCAAAGCGAGAATCCAGATGAGGAACTTGAGCTTGCAGCTCAATCACAAAGAGAAAAGGAATCTCTCGGTAAAGCCAAATTACCAGAAGAGTTCAAGGTACAAGAAGATGCATTGAATCCTGATGAGGGTTCGAAGAAACTGCAGAATTTAAAGGCAGATGAGGAGCTTGAGCTTGCAGCTCAATCACAAAGAGAAATGGAATCTCTCGGTGAAGCCAAATTGCCAGAAGAATTCAAAGCACAAGAAGATGCATTGAATCGTGATGAGGGTTCGATGAAACTGCAGAATTTAAAGGCAGGTGAAGAGCCTGAGCTTGCAGGTCAACCACAAACAGAAGAGGAATCTCTCGGCAAAGCCAAATTGTCAGAAGAGTTCAAAGCACAAGAGGATGATGGTTCGAAGAAACTGCCAGATTTGAAGGCAGGCGAAGAGCTTGGCATTACAGGTCCATTTCAAAAGGAAGAGGGATCTACAGCAGAAATCACATCACAAAACAAGTTGACAGAACAAAGTGATACATCGAATCCTGGCAACGATATTGCAAAAGCTAACAATGAACAAAGTCAATCCCAGCCAAATCATGATCCTGACAGTTCATCAGAGAGAGGTCAGATCCTGATATCACTGGACAAAGATGATAATCACACTTCATTACAGACAGTGGATCATCTTCTCAATGTTGAACCAAAGGAACAGGAACCAGTTCAAGAAGATGAGCCAGACTGGAAGCAATTGTTCTTGAATGGATTGGAGGATAGAGAAAAAGTTCTACTGAGTGAGTACACCACAAGTCTCCGCAATTACAAGGATGTCAAGAAAAAGCTTTCTGAAATGGAGAAGAAAACTTGGGATGGCAATTTTGACATGTCGGTACAGCTAAAAGAACTGAAGAGTGCTAATGCGATGAAGGATGAAGAGAACAAATCATTACGTCAGAAAATAAACCTGCTGATGAAATGCTTGGATGAAAGCAAGGATTTGAGAGACTCTGAAGATTCAAAACTCCAGCAGACCTCTAATTTATTGGATCAACTAAAATTTGAATCTAAAGCAGGAACTGAGACCTTTATAACACAGGCTACAGAGAAAGACGACATCCAGGCAATTCTACTTGTCCAACCTGAAACAATGTCGGCAATTGAAGAAAAACTCCGAATGAGCATTGATGAACTGCTTGAGGAAAACTTGGGTTTTTGGTTAAAGTTCAGCACCGCATTCCATCAGATACAGAAATTCGACAATGGAGTCAAGGATTTACAGGGTGAGATAGTGAAGCTTGTGGACAAAACTAAAACGCTAGAGGGAAGTAGTACTGCAAAACATTCTCTGAAGTCAGATGCAAGGCCAATCTACAAACACCTTAGAGAAATACAGACTGAACTAACTGTCTGGTTAGAGCAAGGCGCATTACTGAAAGATGAATTACAGATCAGATTCACCTCTTTGTGCAACATCCAAGAAGAAATAATGACAGCTTTAAAGGAGAGTGCTGAAGAAGACGAATTCAAGTTTACAAGCTATCAGGCTGCAAAGTTCCAAGGTGAGGTTTTGAACATGATACAAGAGAATAACAAGGTTGCAGATGAATTACAAGCAGGTTTAGATCGCGTGACAACACTCCAAATTGAAGTTGAGAAGACACTGATAAAATTGAACGAGGAATTCATGCTTTCCGGATCGAAGAAGCAGCAGAATCCTCAGCTGAGACACACACAGAGTCAAACCCGCGTTCCTTTGCGCTCATTTATCTTTGGTGGAAAACCAAAGAAACAAAAGCCATCAATCTTTTTCTGCATGAGCCCAGCAATGGATAGGAAGTTTCATGGTCAAAGGGCAGAACACAACATGTAAATTGTTCTAACTCATTTGCTCTTGCAGAACTCTTTTCTTTTCTTTTATTTATCATTATTTTGACAATAGATAAAGGATTTCATTTGTTCTAGTTTTGGGTTTGAACCTGTAAAAGTACATTGCTATGTATTTCAGATGTTCGTAGTTTCTTACTATCAAAACAGCATGGAATTTCCTCTGAAGTTTGTGTTTGGCTTTTAAGAAAGATGCTAAGGATTGATTGCAGGAAAATTTAAGAGTTCTTCAACTCTCCAAGAGCATGAAATATGTTTAAGAGCATAAAATAAAGGATTGATTGCATGAAAATTTAAGAGTGCTTTTTGAAATAACAATACTAAATTTATTAAATGAAAAATTCTTTATGTAACTGCCTGGTTTGTTTTCACAACTCCTTTCAACTCAACTCATCTAATCATTACAACTTTCCTAAATTATCATACAATATAAAATAAACAATTCAACTTTTTTAAATCTCTAAACAAAAATAATATTAAAAAATATATATTCTAACAATATTTTATTTAATTTTTAATTTTAATATCAACTCATCTACGAAAACAAACAAGGCTTAAAAGTTAGCATATCTTAACCTTAACAGTTTTATATGAGTGAAGGAATAAACTAGACCTCGTTTGTTTTCGTAGATAAGATGAGACGAGATAAATTGAGATAAATGTTAAAAGTTGAATAAAATATTATTAGAATATATTTTTTAAATATTATTTTTATTTTGGGATTTTAAAAAATTGAATTATTTATTTTATTTTGTATGAAAATTTGAGAAAGTTATAATGATTAGATTATAGGAGATGAGATGAAAAGTTTTGCAAAGGTGAGCGATGTGAATTATTCATATGGTATTCCAAAACTAAAACTGTATAAGCTGATAAAAATAAACAAGTACACGCTAGAAAAACTAAATGACTACTAATTTTAAATAAAATATGGTAACTTAATATATCATTTTTCATTTGATAATTTCAATTTTGAATCAAATAAGTAATTTAATTAGATATATTAATTTTTATTCTATAGTGATAAATATTTTTATTTTTTATAATAATAATACTACTGAGATGGTGACATTATAGCATGATTACAAATTAACAGATATACCTAAAGCATCTCCATTTTCACTACATTTTGCACTCTCTGCATATGTGAAAGCTTGAATCTCAAACCACCAAGATCATGGCTCTTTTGGTGCACCAAACGTTACCTCTGACACTACCTTGGCTCCCCTTCCCTTGGCAATATAAAGGCCTACGTGATGCATTAGCTCCTGCCATGACAAACAAAACCACAATGTAAATAAAAACAAAATGAAGAGGCAAGCATATGGGCTAGATTATACTCCAATAGGACTAGTCGATGACAATATGATTTAATTGATGGTCTTTGGAATCATTATAAACTGCAAGAGTTTTCCCTCCCAGTCAATATGGAGATCCCATTCATCACCCTTTTATACTATATCCGAGATATTACAATCTCTCTCCTCTTTAAATATCTGACGTCCTCATCAGACAATTGCAATGTAGGTGGCATGACTCATGTTTCCCACTTTTGGCTAGATTGGCTCTAATAGCAATTATAACAGAAGTCCAAACCACATTTGGGATTCTAAAAGCAATAGCCAATGACACAATCAGAGCCCTTGGAATAATTAACTGCAAGAGTTTCTCCCTCCCAGACAATGTGAAGACCTCATTCACCATTCCCCTGTATTTAATCCAAGGTATTACATTACAATTGATTTCCTTTACAAAAAATATACGGGTTTTGTTGGCCTTTTTTGGAAGTGTTTTACCGAACATATGGACATTCTTGGGCCCAGAAGAATAAAAGTTGGTTTCAAGATCAAGTAACAAGGCCTTCCACACACAAATTTCTACATAAAGAAGGATTTTAAAAAATTTAGAGACAACCTATAATTTTATGATTCAAATTACCTGTGGATGAGCTATAGCATCTTTTAGAGTTTTGGCAATATGAACAGGAAGATCAAAAGTAGCACATCCATGGGAATACACGATCACATCCTCCAAAGGTGCAAGGAAACCACGATTTCTAGCAGACAATGTTGTGCACACAAAATCGAGCACACATATATCCGTGCATATCCCTACCACCAAAATCTCCATGAAATAGAAAAAGTTTCCCAAATCAGATTGAGTGCTGCAGTACTTGTTGAAAATACTGAAGCTCATATATACACCACAAATTTCCTGTAATAATTATTAAAATGACACATCAAAAGAACACTCGCTTTTGGTGCATGAAAATGATTACCTTTTTTATTTGATTATTTTTTACCCAATCTACAAACAAATTGGATCCATCTTTTTCAATTGAGCCAACAAAGCCATCAATGCAGTCTTTGCACTTGAGTGTTGCAAATGGTTCAGTCTCTAACCATTGCAGGGCTGCAAATCATAGAGAAAATCAAAATGAGAGAAGTAAATTCATAAATCTAATAGCTCAATGTAACGTCACTTTTTCCAGAGCAGCACAGATTGGAAAGTAGACAAGGTGTTTTGGACCCCAATGAGAAGAAGAAAGTCCACCATCTGTTCATATTATCCGGCTCTTACTACTCAAGATACAAATTCTTTTCCTCGGAGGAGTATACGGAAGACAATGCACCTCTAAAAGCAGCTTTGTTTTTGTTGTATGGACAGGATCCTTAGGGTAGATTCTAAACATTGATAACCTAAGGAAGTGCTGGATTATTATAACGAACTGGTGTTGCATGTGCAAAAGGAGTGGGGAAACTGTTGATCATCTACTTCAACATTGCAAGATAGCTAGGACACTATGGAATGAATTTTTCGATAAGGTGGGACATGGGTGATGCTTAGAAAAGTGGTACATTTTTTAACACGTAGGAAAGGCTTTCAAGGCAATCCACAAATCGCAGCAATTTGGAAAATAACACCCATTTGTTTATTGTGGTGCCTTTAGGTAAACAAATTATAGGAGTTTTGAAGATCGTGAGTGAACAATGGATGAATTAGAGCTTTCTTTTTTTATTGGCACCAGGTGTCCAGGAACAAAAGTCTCAGCTAATCTTGGGGGTGCAAAGGCCCTTGGCAAGGAAATTAGAGCTTTCTTTTCAACACTCTGTTTCAATGGTCAATAGGGATATATTTTGAGACTGTGTCCATGAGTTTATTGTTACAGTTGTTCATCAAGCATAGGTGTATCTCCCGTACACATCTAGTGTACTTAGGTATACCTGTTATTCTTCATTAATAAAATCCTTCATTAATTATTGAAATAAATAAATTCATAAATCGTTCAAGTGCAAGTGCTAAAAAACAGGTCATAGCTAATGCGAGAAAATAACAATAAGAAAGAAAATCAAGTACCGGGGACAAGTTTTGCTTCATCTGTTCCAGCTATACAATGAAGAGGATACGGATGTTCAGGAACATCTGGGTGGTGCGAGTCAAGGAAAGCAAAAACAGGCCATTTATTCTCACAGAACCCTCTGGCAAGTCTCACCGACTCATCAACCATCCCAGAAATTTGCTTATCAGGTTGTCTTGGAGCCTATAAAAAAGTAAAATGCCGTACAACCATATGGTATCTTTATTACAATCCCATGCGACTAGATAGGAATCGCCAAAATAACAACAAAATGATAAATGCGAAAACCATGTAGGAACATTTGCCGATCCATTAGTAAAAGCATATTATTCTACTAATCAAGCATTAAGCATGTAAAACCATATCAAGATAAAAACACAAATTTTTTCTTTGGTGAAATAAGAATGTTTCCTATGTATTAATCTGTTGTTGGGGTAAACCTGGATTACGTTCTTCCAATAGAAAAGACCCAACCCACCTGAAACATAAACCCCAAGATTCGATAACACAAGCTTGAAGGCAGCAGGGAAAAGGAAAAAAACAAGCACAAAAAAAAAAAAAAAAAAAAAAAAGAAAAGAAAGAAAGAGAGGATCAAGGCAAGGCAAGATAAGAAAATCCAAAAACGCACGTTTCAGTTTTCTTCATCGTATAACCGAGTAAAAGCAAACGAGCCTAAAAGGCATACACGATCTATGGAGGTCATTAAGAATAGGACTGGTGGTGGGTGTGAAAATTACCATATTGCCAGCACCGACGGTGCAGAAGCCATTAACGAGGTCGACTAGAACGAGACCGGTCTTGACCTCCCCAGACAAAACCAGAGATTCCTGCTCCACGGGGAGCTCGTCCTTCAACAAATTCAGCGTCAACGAAGCCATTCTCTTTCTAACCCTCTACAGAATCCAATCTGAAGAAAAAAAAGAAGAATTTTTCATAAAAGAATGCAGGAAAAACGAAGGAGTCAAGAGTCAAAGGAAAGGGACAAAAGACACAAACAAACTGTGAAATCCGAGTGAATGAATCGCTGGATTACACGTGATATACGGATTGAATAGAAAAATACAGTAACAGCCCTAATAGAAGGAAGTGTCTTCCGATGATAGAGACTGGTTTTGAGTGGCAGCTTCAACTCAGATTTCATGAGAGAGTTATGGACCCCATATCACCAATAGAAAAATATTAATTGTCGCGTAATCATTATTTTTTAAAGTGATTATACGATATTTATACATTTTACGATTGTATGTAGAATTATTCATACTATTATACTATCTATCATCGCTACTTGTGGAAAAAATAATTATTAATTATTATAATTATATTTGATTTTTCTTTAGTATATAATTTTATTGTGAAATATTTTAAAACTACTAAGATTTCAATTCGATTAATATTTTATTCACATAACACCTCGGATTATTTAAGTTTATAGTCATTTAAGTTAAAAATGCATGATGTGAGCTTATAAAAAATAGAGAATGGTCATCAAAACAACGAATACTTGGCATTAAGTTTTCTTAGAATTTTCAAAAATTATTATATATGTATGTGTGTTTTTCTATGTTTATGTATTGGAAATATGGAAGGCTCGGATCTCCCCACGTCAAGGTTCTAATTCAAATCCACAATATGTGTTGCCTACTTGAGAGGAAGAACAAGTCTTGTGTTAAGAAGTCTCGTACTTCTAACCTCTACGACATATTCATGTTCAAGTTGCACATCACAACACCAGCCCTAATTCGTTTTGAGAAAATATATTTACAATCGTGAATTGCGTAACCACCACATAATCGCTTTGAAAAAAAATGAATAAAACATGAGACCCACATGAAAAAAATTACTTTTTTAATAGTGGACCCCACTCTTTTTCAAAATGATTACGCGACGGTTACACACTTCACGGTTGTATGTAGAATTACTCTTGGTTTTTTACTAGTTTTTATGGCCATCCTATTGCTAATAATAGAATGGAGGGTTGAGACTTGGTGAGATTTTTAAGTCAAGACATCTCTTCCCTTGGATTGTGATTTTAATGAAATCTTGTCATTCTCTGAGAAGAAAGGTGGAGCCAGTAGATCTATGAAACAAATGGAGGGATTTAAGCATTCTTTATTGGATAGTGGTTTGTGTGATATGGGTTATCATGACTCTGAATTTACATAGTGCAATAATAGAATGGATGATAATTTTACATGGGAGAGGTTGGATAGAAGCCTTGCTAACAAAGAGTGACTTAACTTATTTGGAAGATTTCCTACACAGATTCTACCAAATTCTTGTTCATATCATGCTCCTATTTTATGTTCCTTCTCATGTCATGGTCAAGCTTCTCCTTTTCGAAAGAAATTATGGAGATTTGAGGCTAGTTGGTATATGGATGCTAATTGTAAGGAAGTTATTAAACATGGTTGGGGTACTAGTATATCATCTCCTGATAAGTTGGCAGATCTTAAGAATTCATTGCAAAACTGTTGAGTAGCTTTGCAAGGGTGGAGTAAAAATAGAATGGTTAACGAAAAGAACAACCTGCAGCAAGTAGAAGCAAGGATGGAGACTCTTCAGAATGTATGTTATAAGGAATCTTGGAATGAATTGAGGGTGCTACAGGTAGAGATGAATCTATTATTGGGGAAGGATGACATTAGGTGGAAGTAGAGGGCTAAGGTTAATTGGCTTAGATTTGGTGATAGAAACACAGTTTTATCTTTCATATGTTAACCAGAGGAGAAGGACTAATTTTATAAAGGAAATTGAAACAGTATCTGGGAGGCTTTTGCAAGATGAAAATGACATCAAAGTTGCTTTTACCCAATATTTCTCTACTCTTTTTACTTCATCAAATCCTGAGGGTGCTTGTGGTTGTTTATCAACTTTGGAAGAGATGGTGACAGTTGATATGAATTCTATTTTGTTCAAGCCGTACACAGAGAATGATGTTACCTATAAATCACCAAGTCCGGATGGTTATTCTGCCTCCTTTTTCCAAGTTCATTGGGAAACTATTGGAGCTAAGGTGTGTAAAATGGTGCTAGAATTTTTGAATTGTGGTACTTCTCTAACCTTTATTAATCAGACTTGTATAACCCTTATTCCTAAGCTTAAAAAGCCAACTAAACTGACAGATTTTCACATTATCAGTTTGTGTAATGTAGTCTATAAGATCATATCCAAAGTTTTAGCAAATAGACTCAAACTTATACTCCCACAGATTGTTTCAACTCATTTGAGTACTTTCATTCCTGGTCGTTTTATTACTGATAATGTGTTGGTTGCCTATGAAACAATCCATACTACGAATTCTTCTTTAAAAGGGAAAGAGGGTTTTGTGGCAGTGAAACTTGATATGAGCAAGACGTATGATAGGGTTGAATGAGGTTTTCTCAAGCTAGTAATGGAAAAAATGGGCTTTGGGCAGAGATGGGTAAGTTTGATTATGGAATGTGTCACTTCTGTTTCTTACTTAATTTTAGTGAATGGTAAACCACAACAAAAGTTCCAACCTACACGGGGTCTTAGACAGGGGGACCCCTTATCCCCCATACATATTTATTCTTTGTGCTGAGGTGTTTAGTGGTCTTTTCTCACTTGCTCATATGCATGGTTCTCTCACTGTTGTGCCAATTGCAAGAGGGTTGGTTCGAGTATCATATCTATTCTTTGTTGATGATTGTTTACTCTTTATTAAAGCTTCTTCATTAGAATTGAGTATTACAAGATATTCTTCTATGTTATGAGAGAATTTCTGGACATAAACTGAATAGAGATAAGACATCTCTACATTTTAGTAAAAATACAACATGGGTAGTGAGGCACACTATCAAGGAGATGTCTGAGCTACAATCAATTGGATGTTTGGAAAAATACCGTTGTTTACCTTTGATGGTTGGTAGAAACAAAACTATTGCTTTCAAATGGATTGTTGATAGAATTTTGGAGAAGCTTAATAGCTGGAAATCTAAGTTTTTATCCCAGGCTGGAAAGAAATCTGACTCAAAGTTATCATTCAAACTCTTCCAACTTATTGTATGGGTCTATTTCTATTACCAAAGACTCTTTACTCTTAGATTAATCAAATGATGCAGAAATTCTTTTGGGGTCATTAGGAAAATGATCATAAGATCCATTGGTTGAGTTGGAAAAGAATGAGTACTTCAAAAAGATTTGGAGTTTAGGGATTTGGAGGCTTTCAACACAGCTATGTTAGCAAAACAATTATGAAGAATATTACAACAACCTTCATCTGTATCTACTGAGATTCTCAAGGTTATGTATTTTCCTAATTCATCCATTTCTGAGGTTGTTTTACCCAAATATGCTTCCTATGCTTGGAAAAGTATTTTTTTAGCTAGGAACTTATTGAATGAAGGTCTATGGAGGGTTAGGAATGGTAATAGTATTCGAATATGAAAAGATAAATGGCTGCCAAAACCTATTACTTATAAGGTTCAATCCCAAATTTCTATGCTTGGTAAAAATGATTTGGTTTCAACACTTATTCTTCCATGTACAATTGTTTGGAATAAATCTTTGGGACAATCTGTTTTTAATGAAGATGATGCTGAAATGATCCTTAATATGTGTATTTGTCCTTTGTCAACTGAAGATAAAATAGTATGAAGGTGTACTAATGATGGAAGATTTTTTGTTAAAAGTGCATATTATCTTCAACTTGACTTAAATTCAAGCTTTTCATGCTCCTCTTCTCAAACTGTTGTGTTTGATAAAATGTGGCAAAAAGTTTAGACTTCTAACACACGACCAGTGGTGAAATCTTTATTTGGAAGGCTGCTTGTGGTATACTTCCTACTCGAAGCAATCTTAAACTCAAGCATGACTTTTAAAAAGGCTAATTAATGGACATCATTTTGGAAAAACACTCAATCTTGTTTTTGAGGTAAGTAGCAAGGTTCCGCACAAGACCGTTTTGAAAGGTAGTAATCTATTTATTAGAAGCAAAATCAGCCAATTATTGTGACATGATTCAATTATTATAAGCAAAATCGGCCATTTTTTTATGGAAGAAAAATTATTTGGCCAGTTAAAAAGGAAAAATGTCAAATTTACAGTACATTTGTTGAGTTAGAGTGTAGGAAGTTTTTAAGCAACTTATAAGCTATAGTTTGGCCAAAATTTGACTTTGGCTAAGCCACTACTGATGCTTACCTTTCTTCTTTGTTGGTGGTCTTTAGGGTTAATGTCGAATTATAAATCTTTTGATATTCTAGTTTATAACACAATCAAACAACAACATTGTTTTTGGGCATCATTGTATTTTGAAGATTATTTTGCCTCAACTCAATACATACCAATTAATCAAAATTGGTAGGAATGAAATTTGTTATAAGAAAGAGTAATGCTACATACAGTCGTGGAGTGCGCAAGCGTCGTGCAGTCGTTTTGAAAAAGAGTGGGGTTTACTATTAAAAAATTAATTTCTTTTCATGTGGGTCCCATATTTATTCACTTTTTTTTTCAAAATGACTGCACGGTACTTGCGCACTTACAATTGTAAGTATCATTTATCTATAAGGAAAGTTGTATTATCGCACGTGAGCAAAATTTCGTCTCTTCTCATTTTACCAACAAGATAGAGACAAATCAACCATTCGAAATTTATAGTATTTATTACAACTTGTCCCTTTTCTAGATCCACAAATAATACAAGAGAAGGCATTATATATTTTGGTGAAGAACGTTTATATCATTTTGGATAATTGCCTGTTGTAATGCGAGAAAGGGAATATATATATATATATATATATATTTATATATAAACATATTTTAAAGAGAACTGCTACATATAAAAATATATTACACAAAAATAAACTTACAAATTGATTTGGTTTCATAAGATCTTTTAGATTTACTTTACAATAAAAGTAACTTTACAATCTGACGTATCACATCAAGTCATATCAGTTTGTAAATATATTTTTGTGTAATCTCTTTGTATCTAAAGTATTTTTCTATATTAAATCATTTATTTGGTAGTAATGACAATCGGATGAACATCTCAAAAAATCTTGACAGATTTGTAAAGATTCTTTGGTAAATGTATTTACACAAACAAAATATACATTATTGCTAATAGAAGCTGAGAAGAAGCGTTACAAAATATTACATAATCACCATCAGCTATGTTTCAGAACCACTGAGCATTATTCACCCTTCGAGTCATCAAATTGGAAGCAGGACCAGGGAGTCCTTGTTGGGAACAAAATAATTAAGAAAGTTCTTTTACAAGCTGGTGATTGAAAAAATAATAATATAATAGTGAAGAAGATGGAGAAAAGAGAAGAAGGGAGATAAAATTTGAGGACCACATGATTTCTACTATTCTCAATTGTTATTGAATACAAGACATAGATCATATTTATAGGAAAATTACATTGATATAAGATAAATTAAATATCTTAATTATTATGAAAATCAAATCAAGATAATATCAAATCAAATTCTTGCAACGTCCACATCCACCGGAGTGAATTTCTTGCCTATGTCAAAGATATCCGGTGGACTCTCAAAGTTTTCAAGTCATGAGGTTTTAAAAACTTGAGAAATGATATTTATAGTTATAGAATGCACAAGTGTCGCGTACTTCTTTTTAAGAAAATGAATAAATATGAGATCCACATGAAAAAATTATATTTTTAATAATGGACCATACCCTTTTTTTTTAAAAGAATGCACGGCCCTTGACAACTCATAATTGCATCTAAAATTACTCTAAAATCTTATTAAAGTGCCAATTTCATTAGGCACAAACATAGCGAAATGGGCCCCTATCGATAATTATATTCCAAGCATTCCTATATCAGCTCTACTCTTATGTAATCTATGGAATTTATTACGCATCATCCTACACCACACACCACATATCACAAATGTTTTATTTTTTTTATTCCTATTAAATTAATTAAGTTCTTCTACTCATTATCTCTACACTACATACTTGCAAAGAAAAAAAAAATTATGTGTAGTGTATAGTATAAAGTAGAATTATTCATAATCTATACCCAACATCATTTAGACCATCTTGTGTCTGTAATCCTGTATTCTAGTTATCTTCTCTTGCCATCTTGCCAAAATTATCAATTTAGCAGAAGACAGACTGAAATGAGATAAAGACTAGAATCAAAACCTTACTTCAAGGGTTGTGCTTTTCAACTCTTTATCCTCAAAAATTTATGTAAGAAAAATTCTAAACATAAGTCTCATATTTTTGCACATTATTTTAAAACATGTGATTTTACTCTTTTATCTTTAAAAACATGAAATCTGAAGATAAAAAAAATAAAATCACATAATTTTAAATGATATACAGAATATAAAACTTCTGTGTAGTACGACTGATTCAGTAATATCACTCTCATCCTCGAACTCGTTCAATGTAACGATAAGTAACCCCCAAAAATGGTAATGAAAGATGCAGTATTCATCATTTGACAGCTCTAGCTTGCTCAAATGTCTGCTAAGACTACATACTAAATCAGAGAAATTTTCAATACTCATCTGTCAACCATTAAGTGGAACTACTCATGTCATTGCATGCATAAATTTCTATGATCATGATGGAAGTAGGAAAGAAATGCAGCTTTATTTATGCAACCTTTCCATGATCACCATTGTAAACCAGATAACCACGCTTAGTATATGGATTACCTGAGTTTCAGCATACTAATATATAGAGTAATAATATTTACCCAATATATTTTATAATATATATTATAAAATAAAGATATTTTTATAAAATGATTTACTTTTAAAAGATATTTTACAAAAATATCGCTCTTTTTAAAATATTATTGTGAAATGTATTGTAAACAATGATCTGTGTTTAATATTTTTCTAATATATATAATATTAGTACGAGGGATAATTACATCTTTGGTCCCCTCTCTGATAGGCTTAAACTGGAGGTGGATTTAGATCATAAACAGTGGCGAAACTACCTTATGGCCAGGGGATTTTCCCTATTTTTTGTTTTCTTAAAATTCTATATACATAGAAATTGGCCCCCCAAAAAAATTATAACCCTCAAGTACTCTCTAAAATTTTTTAAAATCTGTATATAAATAGAAATATCTCTCTCTAATTTTTTCTTATATGGCCTAAAATCTCATTTAATTTCTATATATCATGTGTTTTCTATGACGTGAATCCTTCAAAATTAATTTTTTTCCCGACAATTCTTTCAACTTGATGGTTAAATTTAAAAACAAAATTGAAAACTAAAATTAAATTTATGAGAATTATAAACTTGTTAATATGGACCCCAAATTAGTTATTGATTATGCGATATCAAGCTTCTTAATATAAAAATCGAAGTGAAATAAACATGAGAATAATCATTAAGGTTGACATTTTGTATAAAAAAAAAAAATAGTAGCTGAGAAGTTTTATCTTTTAGATTTCAAGAAAAAAAAAATTATTTGAGCTTTAAATTGTAGTATTATATACTTAATGTGATACAAATATCTAGATTGTATATGAAATTTGTATAAACTGGCTTACGTACTAGAATGAAATATGGGCGGGCTTATGAAATAGTATTATATACTTAATGTGATACAAATATCTAGGTTTTATATAAAACTTGTATAAACTGACTTACGTACTGGAATGAAATATGGGCTTATGAAAAATCACCTATTATTTTTTATTGAGAACAAATTAAACTTTATAAATACAAAATGATAACAGAAGAATACTATTCCATAAAAGACCCTCATAATTGCAGCAAGTTTTGCAAGGCTGGTGCAAGGGTTGACAAGAAAATATAATCGATATTGAAATATAATTAATAATAAAGCAGGTCCTAATTAATTTGTTCATCAAGTTTGGTACGAGGGCTTTTAAATGCTCTGTGGAAGATAACAAAACCTGTATAATCTTGGTGTATTAGCTTATGAAAAGTTGTGTTGGGGACAGAAATTGTTAGAGGCTCCACATGAATAAAAATATACAGAAAAGTATAATGGGGCAAAGATGGGCATAATAATAAGGGAAATGCTTGGGCCACCGAGAAGTCGTCTCGACTCTCGAGACATTTGTTTTATTTAATTTTTTTTAATTAGTAATTAAGGAAGTAATTTTTAGTGATATTATAATTTAAAAAATATTTAAAAATATAAAAAAAATGTATGAAAAAAAAGTTGAAATGGCTTTATTAAAAAACTTATTCGGTAAAAATTCTCGACAGCTGTAGTGCTACCCTAATAATAAAGGAGGGAAGAGATATTCAAGATAAAAAGGAAGAAGATTTGCAACGAGGGTCTATGAAATTTGGAGAAAAGATAAAAATAAAAAATAAATATAGATATAAGTCACTATTGAGAGCATCTATTTTGCACATATCATATGGTATTATCTAGACCACACATCTCTTCAAGTGAGTGTTGGGAACAATTAACTAGAAGCAGCCACGCAGTAAGTGCAAAATGTATACTCTATAATAGCTTCTCTCTAGTATTACTCAAAAATAAAAAAGGCTTCTCTTTCCCCTCCCTCTACTCCTTGTACAGAGCAAAGGGAGGTTGAGAGCTTGTATTGTATAGATGTTTATAGTGAGACTTCTCTCAAACCTTGTGGACAGAGTCCAAAATGTCGAATTAAGTAAAATTTAAGTATTTGAGGCAATCAAAAGGGGCCATTTCAATTTAATGAATTGTTAATGAGATTTTTTTTAAATAAAATAAAAGTAATGAATCTTTTTCTTAACCAAATCATGTTAATCTCAACCTTGACTCAACAAATAAATCAGAAGTCCCAAAGTAATGAAGGAAGCTTTACTAGCACAAAATGAGAAATGATAAACTACAAACTAATTTACTACTCTCAAACTACTATTGAATAAAATAATATTTTTTTAAAATTTGATTTTGCTTTTTGGTTTTGATTTGATGTATCTAAAATTTGAAAAAAATTATATTTTATAAGGAAGTAGTAGACAAATTGTTAGGGGTGTTCATCCGGGTTCCAACCCGGGAACCCGGGTATACCCGGACCGGAACCCAGGTTTCAAACCCGGGCCGGAATCCGGACCGGGTTGATCCGGGTCAGGCCCGGGCCGGAACCCGGGTTGATCCGGTTCCGAATTGTACCCTTTTTTTTTTTTAAGTAAAAGTCGTTATTTTATTAATTTTTTTTTCTAAGAAGTCAAGTTCATGAAACACATAATTATATTTGTATTCTAAAAATACTAAATGCATGTGAAACAAAAAAAAAATTCCAATATTCATCTATGCATGCATCACAGATTCACAATGCAATCCACTACATATTACACTCATGGTATTTATAAATTACACTAATGGTATTTATAAATTACATTATCAAACACAAAATTACAAGAAATGAGTTACAAAATCAGCAGCACGGTCTTCCTATCAGTGATTTAATCTCACACCAAATAATAGTCCATTGTCAATTCCTGCAGCTAAGAATCAAAAAGCTCATTAACTAGTTTTGCATATTATATTCAAATAGAATATTAAAAAAGAGTAAAGAAAATGAATATAAAAATTTATGGTTTTATGTATAAAGATTGCAGCACCTCAAAATGGTTTTGAAATTAATGACGATACATCAAAATAATGTTAAGAAATGCACCCAAACAGTCCTAGCTAGTTAAAGGGCAGTCAGCGAAAAGATGCATATCAGATTCAATATCACCCAAAACAGTCCATTGTATGCTTGCAAATGCATGTGCTAGTGTTTGGCAATAATGTTTTATAAGTTCAATTGATTGGGTGCAGCAATAATGTTTGGCAAGAATCAAATATTTTATGAGTTGAACTCAATAATTTTTAATGAATAAAAGTATGTAACCAGATTTAAAAAATAAAAAACTTCAACTAACAAATGCATAATTCAAGCAAATGCATATAATAATAAAATTTATTCTTTATTTCAAGATAGAACTTCCCAAGACTCTAGTTTTTCTTCTCCAACATAAGCTGTAATCAGGATCTGGATGGTAAGTCTAATCGTACTGAACCTTTAAACCATGAGTAGCAGTGGCTAATGTTTAGTGCATATACAATTGTTGCAATTCTGCTAAATCTGAATTCAAAGATACCTGGTGAACTCTGCATATTTATGGCTTTTTGAAATCCTCTCATATGGTTGTATCTTTTTGACAATATGCCTTTTAAATTTAAATTCAAAACTCAGCAGGAGCTAATGCAAAACCTGAAAGTGGAATTTACCCACTTTTCATGGGCAAGTCGTGGCAAATCACTTAAAAAAAAAGCTTATTCTTGCTGCTTTATTAATGCCCTTGTTGGGATACCTGGAAGAAAGTGGCTTATCTCACTTGTATCCCCATCTTTGTTATGTGCTATGGACATCACTGATCACTACGGAAGAACTGGAAAATGATGGAATTTGTGACTAAAAATTTAACTTGAGCTTTGCTAACATTAATTATTATTATTATTATTATTATTTAATTTTTATTTTCTCTTCTATAGTGGATGCCATTTGAGGACTATGCAGCTCAGCCTTTTGTCTGAGAACACGAGATGTTCAATTATGTTGCCAAATGAATCGAATAATCGTGTTCCCTTCCCAAAGTTACTACATGAAAACCAGACCATTTCACTAGAAAGAAACGTGTTCCATCTACCAGCTTGTAGTCATCATGCTTTGCAAAGAACATTTTCCACAAAAATGAGCGGAAACCCACCCTTTGACTTGGTCGAATACACAAAAGTAAACTTTCAGATAAGCTTGTTAGGGTAAGGAAAATTAAAATGCATTTTAGGCCAAGTAATATTGAGATTAGAAAAAGAAGCATGAGCTAAACATCATTATTATGCCACTAATCATCTATAAAAAGCATTTGCTTTTCTCTTAAATAGTCAAGCAAAACAAGTCTATAAAACCCTATTCACCACCAATCACAACTAACAAAATAATAACAACAAAGAATCTAAGCTAAACAAAAATCTAACAAAGTGTTTCTGGTAAGTTTAGGCAATAGATGTCCATTTCAGGATCAAAGTGTTTATGGTAAGTTTAGGCAAAGACAGTAAACAAAATCTTGGCAAGACAGTAAACAAAGACACTAGTACTTACACATCCATTTTTCAGATAGCAGTTGGAAGTTGCAACAGCTTCCATGATCAGTCTTTTGAACCATTCAAGCATTGAACAGATAAATATTTATCAGCCTTCATATTCTCAATCAGTAAAACAAAGGATTTTTTTTTCTATACCAATTTCTGTATATATATTCATAACCCCAATGGATGATCTGAGTAATGTAAGTGGTTAAGCATAAGCATAAGGAACAAGATATACCAACATATGGACTTTAAAAACTAAACATATGTTCATTAAAATTTATTTTTTCTATTTTACATATTGATTTTTACAATAAATTATACACCAACTTCTCTATTTTTTTTATATCATTTAAATATTTTTTATTCATTTCAAATCTTTATTCTAACTACCAATAAGTTTGCAATATTTTCATATCTTTTGATATTTACAATATCTCTTCATATACAATATTATATAATTATGTAATATTTCAAATTAATCCAAATTTAAATGCCAAACCACTATTCCAAGTGCTTTTCTGCTTCTTCACCACCTTCAAACAGCCAATTAACTGACTGCTATACTTTTCCTTCATTCGTTATGAGGGCCATTGTCACCAACTCGTGTGGAAATCCCATTTGCACAATCTGTTGAGCAAGTGATTCAATCTTTCTTGACATGAGATAGACAGTACAAAGCTCATGCAATTCCTGAGCTCGCTTTTTCTGAGATAGCTAATACTCAATCCCAGCTACAAGTGAGCCTCAAGATGCTCATCTATCTCATCTATATTTTGGAAATGGCCATTAGTTTGAAGAGGCGAAGCTGAGGATGTTGGGGGCACTTCAAAATTATGGAATGTTCTCAACAGTGGCAGGGCCGGCTTAATGGTAAGTCTATTTAGGCCATTGTCGGGCTCGTTTGTTTTCAGAGATGAGATGAGATGAGATGAGTTGAAATTAAAGTTAAAAAGTTAAATAAAATATTGTTAGAATATATTTTTTAATATTATTTTTGTTTTGAGATTTGAAAAAGTTGAATTGTTTATTTTATTTTGTGTGGGGATTTGAGAAAGTTGTAATGATGAGGTGAGATGAGATGTTTCCTGAGATAAGATAGTTTTTAAAAAATAAAAATAAAAACCATTTTATTAAATAAAATTTTAAATAATTTTTATAGTTTTCAATATGCGCAAGACCCCATAATACTAAATTTAATATTTAATATTATGATTTTTTTTAATAAGTAATACATGAATAAATTATTTACATTTTAAATAATTTTTTTAAGATCTTGTTAAATTGAGGCACAAAATTTGCATTGGGATCTCATTTTAAGTCGTTGTAAATATAAATTTACAAAAATTGTATTTAAAGATTTAAAAAAAAAAACTCATTTTATTGAAAGCTTTGAGAATATTCTATATAATAATTTATATTTTATTGTATTATAATTACGAATGACTTATTTAAATTTCGCCTTATGCCTCAATTTGTATTGAGCCGTCCCGAAACAGTAGATTGTATACACTAGCAGAGATGCCACTAGTTGCACTAGCGGGCCCTAAAGGCTTTGTAGAAGCTTTCTGGGTTTCCTTTCTGGCCTTTTGGTTCTTTGACTTGGATTTCAAAGCTGGATACAAATTAGAAACACAAATGCTCTTGCAATCTTCAAAATAAATAATAAATTATGCAACAATTTTCTAGATGACTTGCTACAAAGTTCTAACAGTAGCAACAAGATATGAAGCCATCATAATATTCTTTGAATGCTAAAGATTCAATTATACTGCATTTCATTACTTTGTATTATGAGACGAGTAATGCTACATACAGTCATGGAGTGCGCAAGCATCATGCAGTCGCTTTGAAAAAAAATAAGACCTAATATTAAAAAATTAATTTTTTTCACGTGAGTCCCGTATTTATATACTTTTTTTCAAAGTCACGACTGCAACTATCATTTCTCTTATGAAATGCATAAACTTGAAAAACTTCAATCCAATAAGAGATGTGTGTGTTAGTGTGTGAAGCAAATACCACTTTGAACCCTCGAAACATAAACCCCACATTAAATCATCGATGGCAGCTTCCAACTAGCAATCAAATACATATGGTTGTGGGTGTATTTATATATGCATATACTTTTCAAACTAAACTAAAAAGAGTCACAAATAAGCAATTGATGTCACTTTGTTTTTAGGGCCGTGTGGTGCACCAGCAAATGTTACCAGACATACGCACCTTTCCTTCAAAGCCCAAACAACTATTTGGTGGCTGAAAGTATGATGAAAAATAGGTTTTTAATTTTGAAATATTTTCTATAAATTTCCAAAGTTACCCAACAGAGCAATCTACAATTTTTTATTTTTGATTGGCTGGTTCACCTACAATGGAGAAGTCATTGTTCTTTTCCCTGGGTATTTGACTGGAAACACACGCAATTTATTCAAACTCTCTTCCTGGCCCCTTAAGATAAAGGCTACTTAAACTGAACGATATTTTTAATTATGTTAATGGTGGGAACAAGGATTTTCGTTTAATGATGTGGAAGCACCTCTTACTTATGAGATATGTTGTGAAATGTTATGTAAAACACACACACTAACGATAACAAATAAAGTAAAATCAACACAATCAAGCATACAACGCACAATATACGTGGTTCGACAAATTGCCTACGTCCACAAGAGCTGCATAAATCTTATTAACTAAAGGAGATTACAGTCACTCAATCTCAAGTCACACTCTCTAGGACTTTTTGCTCTCTCACACAATATGCACTCAATAGACAATTGTTCTATCTCAAAAATATGTTTAAGGCCGTCTAACACAAATCTAATATGATATATTTAAAGTGAGTGGTACTGGAAATCTAATCTAGCAAAAATTACATACTTTGCTCAAGTAAAGTGTCAAGCGCCACTCGAGCAAACAGCCAAATGAACATTTGCTTGAGCGGAGTGTCGAGCGAACACTAGGGTTTATGTCTCGCTCGAGCGGAGGGTCGAGCGGGACTCGAGCGGACTCTCGGACTTGAGCTTTGCTCAAGCAGTATGTCGAGTGACGTCGAGCGAACATTGACTCGAGCCAACTTTCAACAAATATTTTTTCAGCTCCAAAACCAGTCTCCCCACATATCCCAACAAGATATGCTCAAAAATCTTAGATTTGAGAGAGAATAGAGTCTAGAATAGAGAGATTGAAAGAGAAGATTGCACAAATACCCTAACTCTACTCGGAATCGCATTAATGAAGGAAAAATTCTCAAAATATTTACCTCAGTCGTAGGGACAATGGAATGCTTGAATTGGAGAGAGAAGACCTTGAAGCAATGCTTGCTTTCGGTGATAGACTCGACGAGGAATAGCTTCACTTTGAGGAAGATAGGGGCTAAAATGAAATACCGGTAAACAAAAGCAGCGGAGACAAAAGGTCCAAAGAAGAGAGAATAATTAAAAATATTTTAGAGTTGTGAACAGTATTATCTATATCTAGAGTATTACTGTAGCAAAATATAAAATCAAAATCAAAATACAAAATCAGTTGGAATGGTCTTTTGATCAACTTTCTTTATATTTTACAGAAAAATGTATTTTACATGAGTCATTGTGATCCTTCATCTTCCAAAGAGTTTCCCAAGTATTGTCATCCGAGGTTGTCCCAGACCACTTGACTAGTACTTCCGTTACCGGTCAGTTTTTCCAGCAAATGAGGCGTTTGTCCACTATGAGCACTGGTTCCGATTGTATTTCCCAATTTTTGTTCACTGGTGGAAGTGTAGGAATTGGCTGGATTTGGTTCCCGAGTTTTCGCTTGAGGCAAGAAACGTGAAACATCATGTGAATCCCGGTTGAGGGAGGTAAATCAAGTCGGTAAACCACAGCGAGTCGCACAAAGAGAGTATGGACATGGAGGTGGAAATATGATTTTCCTACTTTTTTATGGAAATAGACTTTATTTTATTCAATTAATCGAAGTTACAGCTGTGACTTATCAATACAGGAAAAAATCCAGACTACAAGTCAAACTAATGCATCTGCTCTGAGGCACCTCCACACACAAATTTCTTTGTGATGAACATTGTCTTAACTTCTAAAAACTCTCTCCTAACAGAGATGAGCACTCTGTAAAATAGAACTAAACGTCCCATCTTCCAAAGAAGAGAAGTATTGTCTTCATCCTCTCCAAGAGGAGTATTACTGTCGCTCCGACTCCTCCCAATAGAGGAACGGGACTCTACTGCTATGGACACCAAGTCCAATAGCCTATTTCTTTTTATTATTAACAAAAGAAAACACCAAAACTAAAAAATACACGAAAAATAAAAACATTGAGAAAAAACACTACACTTAGGGCTACATCTCATTTCTCTACTCTCCCCCGACGCCAGCCACCACTTATCTCCTCCATCGGCTTTGAGTTGCTCCTCCATTGTCTGGCTCACTTGCCTCCACCACGACCATCGTTTCTCTCGCACGAGCATGAGCACCCTGTCGCCCACCTCCACCATTGCACAGGCGGCTGCCCCTCTTCCCCTGTCGTGACCCCCTGTCCACACCCACGCTTTCTGGGTGGCTCAGATCTGTCCAAGCCGAAACAAAGGATGCGCTGGCGGGCCACACCATTTCTCCGATTTGCTCTGGCAAAACGAACGCCGTGGGTTGGTTCCAAATCAGTGTTCTCAACAGCCGTTTTCCATCGTGGGATGGGGTGCATGCCGAACAGGGATTAGAATCCCAGAGCAGTGTTCCTCCATTATTAGACCTAAAAAAATACATAAAAATAAAACAAAACACAGACTGACAAAAGAGAAGAAACGATCGAAAATATGGGCAAGAGGAAGGTGAGGGGGGAGAAGCCAGGCTCCCACCAACCATCTTATCTATTTCTCGCTAGTCTTAACCTGAATAATTTGCATGGAGTCTTGATCCAATAATGCTATTAAATAATATTTCACTGCAATTGTTTTAAGCTAAACAGCCCAGAGTCAAACTAACTCAAGACTTGTTTAAATATATAGTTATAGTTATATATTTTATTATTTATTTTATATCTAACATTCTTTTCACGTGTGAATCATACTCTTTTTTAATGAGTGAATTCAAGACGTAGAATATTTAATTAAATTGGATGGAATATAGAGTCAGAGTTTAAACTCAAGACCTCTACTCTAATATTATGTAAAATCATCATTTATCTCAAAAGTTTAAATTGACAGAAAAATATAGATTTTATTATTTATTTTAAATCTTAACATCAATAAATATAAGATTTATATAAAAAATTAATTTTTTAATAATAAATCTCAACCTCTACCCAAAAAAAAAAAAAAACCAACGTAATGCTTACATAACACATTACTATTTGTAGCATTAATCTATTGTTCCTCTGTCAATTCTCTTGGGATCCATGATTTATAAACTTTCATGGTATTATTATGATAACGTGTGCTAACCATGCAAGGCCTCTCCCTACCTAACCCCTAATCGATTGTCTCTTCCACTTTTCATGCACACACACTCGCTATCTTCCACGATATCATCTTAAAATGTAAGAAAGCCCTTTCTATACATTTCCACTCAGAAGACTCCAAGGAGTACGGAAAATAAAAGATAAGGATGAAAGATTTAAGAAAGAGGCTAAACATAAAATTCTGGAATGGCGAACGGTAGTAAGGTGAAAATGACGAGAAAATATTGAAAAGATACCTCAAGAAGTTACTCTCATTCACTCGCACAATTCCCCTCCCACCAGCTGCCATTGGCAGTTGCCAAATCATAAAATGTAATAATGCTTCTCTCTCATTGACACTTTTGCTATCCAATCCCCTGTGTTTGCTTTGCTTCTACTCTGATCTGTCTCTTTCACTCTTTCAAAGAACTTTTTTTTCCCTGTTTTTTAATTTCTTTTTTATGTTTTAGCTCTGTTCTCTTGTAAGGGACGAAGTGGGTTTAATTCTTTGCTCCTGGTTGATTTTCCTGGAAAGCTGGTACCCATTTGAGGAATATTTCAAATGGAACCTGGGTCGAGCTCAGACTCCCTTCGTAAGGTCGAGAGAGTGAAGGGTGGTGGTACGACTAGACTTGGCTCTGTGCTTCCAAATCCAAAGGTGGAGCCGTTTGTGCCAAGAATCGATCACAACCCCAATGAACTGAGATCTTGGGCCAAGAGGACTGGCTTTGTCTCTGGTTATTCTGGGGGCACTGAGACTAGTGCCAGTGAAAAGAATGATAGTGCTTTGTTTGATTTGGAGAAGGGCCTCGACTCTGGAAACGGCGGGACGTCGCCGAAAATAGAGATCGATCCGGTTCTGGGCCGGACCAGGCCCAACCGAGGGATTGAAATCGAACCTGTGGTGAAGAATGAGAGGGATGGAACTGGGAAGAATGAGAATCAGAGGAGGAGGACTAGGGACGAGACTAAAGTCGATGAGAGGAAAGTTGGTCTGAATGCAAGTGGGAGTCGGAATGGGAATGCGCATGGAATTGCGAATGGGAATGGGCACAGAAACGAAGTCCCGGAAGTTGCTCCAGCGGCTGAGCCAAAGAAAGAGGATGGTGTATCTGAAAGAGATGAGAAAATCGATGTTCCTTATGGTGAAGAACTTTCTCAAGGAGGGTGGCAAAGGCTTTCGGGAATGAATTATGGGATTAGAGAGAATCCTGGTTTTGGTTCGTATTTTCACTAACTTGATGTGTTTCTTTTGGGATGAAATGGTTGTATATAGATTACAACGAAGTTTTGGAGTCGGGCTAATGGACTCTCTCTCTCTCTCTCTCTCTCTCTCTCTCTCTCTATGTGTATATATATATATCCGTGTATGTGTGCGCGCGTGCGTGCGTGAGTGTGTATTCTTCTTTATGTAGCCAGAAAACTGTTCTCTTTCGTTTGACATCTTTGGAAGACTTGAGTTGGGGTACTTGAATCCTTCTGGAGTGACTCGCTAGAATTGAGTACCATTTTCTGCTTCTAATCCGGTTATTTAATTGCAGCACCGTCGGTATATTATGGCCTGCAGCACTATTTATCTTTGACTGGTTCACTAATATTCATCCCCTTGATAATTGTACCGGCCATGGGCGGAACGGATGTAAGCATGTTACTGTTCCTTTAATGTCTATTCCTCAATTTAATAGGTCGATGGTACTTATGTCTGCATAAACCATGACAGAAGGATACTGCTACTGTGATTTCAACGATGCTGCTGGTTTCTGGTATTACTACAATACTACACTCCTACTTTGGAACCCGACTTCCTTTAGTTCAAGGGAGCTCATTTGTATATCTGGCCCCAGCGTTAGTAGTCATGAATGCTCGGGAGTATCGAAATCTTACAGAACATGTAAGTTCATAAGAACCATTAAACGTTTCATTCAATCAGCTGTAAGCTTTTATAGCTTTGCAAGGAACACCCTGATCATTTTTAATTCCAGATAAAACTTTGGCGTTTGTAAGACATTTTTACTTCCCACGAGGTTTAGGACAAAAATGTCCAGGGCACTCGTGATGATGAAAACCTTTCTAGTTGGATATGATAACTAGTCATCACTGAGATGATTTTTCTGTTGAAGCATGTTGTAAATACATTGATGATACATCTTTCTTCGGACGTTGTGTCAGCATCTAGGAAAGTATATATATATATATATATATATATATATTTATAATAGCAAGCTTATTTTCAAGTCAAAGAATCAGATTAATGGATGTCTATGTTTTCCATTTGGATGTCAGTCATCCTTTAGTTTCAATGTATCATTTACTGCAGAAATTCAGGCACATAATGAGGGAACTGCAAGGGGCAATAATTGTTGGTTCAATATTTCAGAGCATTTTGGGGTTCAGTGGTTTGATGTCCCTTCTTTTAAGGTAAATCAAAGGGCATCTTCGTTGTCACTGTCCCAAAATTTGATGCTTGTTTAAAAACGTTTTCAAAAAGTATTGTCAAAAATAATCCACTTTCTTGATTGATTCAGTTCTGCCACTCTTGAGTTCTGTCATACTCCACTAATGAGAACGTAATACACCTTTTAAGATGTAGTTTCTATCATGTTCAACTTCCTTTTCACATGGGCAATTTGGCAAATATCTCAGTACATTCATAGTTCTAATGATTCCATGTGATCGAAGTAAATAGAAAATTTGGAAAAGGAAAGCTGCCAAATTATTCATATAAATGAGAATACGTTGCAGGTTGATTAACCCAATTGTAGTAGCACCAACTGTTGCTGCAGTAGGTCTAGCCTTTTTTAGCTATGGGTTTCCACAAGCTGGTAGTTGTGTGGAAATCAGCATTCCACAGATACTCTTGCTTCTTGTATTTGCCCTGGTAAGTGATTTTCGAGCAGTTATTATGAATTTAGGTGTTTCATTTCTAAGTAGGCCTATATATTACGGAGTTCTACCTTAGATTTGTTCCAGATAGTGATCATAATGAAGAAGAGGTGTTTTTTTCTTCTTAATTCATTTAAATGGTTTTTGCAAAGTATTCAAACCACTTACTGTTGCACTTTTACTCTTTTCAGTACCTTCGTGGAATATCCATATTTGGGAACCGTATATTTCGGATTTATGCGGTATGCTTCTTACCTTTTATCATGGCAAGGTAGGAGATATTTTTAATAAGTAATAAAAATCTCATTTAAAAGCAAAATAAGCAATCCATGTACAAAAAATCTGTAAAGAGAAAAATATACAAGAAAATCATGGAAGTTAGGCCCATTGACGTCTATAGAAGCTGTCCAAAGGAGGAAAGTATTGAAAAATGAAGTCTTGACCTCCATCGTCCATTCATGGTCCTGGGAGATACACTTCAGCCGAATCAGGACAATTTTAGTTGTAGAGTTTAGAACTGCCATAAGCATGGCCTTTCTTCTCATGTATCCTGTTGAAGGTTGACTAAAATTCCCATTTTAGATCGATGTTAATCGAGTTTCCTTAGCATGAAAGAAATAGGAATTGGTGACTGAGTAATTTGGTGTACCTTGCCCCAACTAAGAGTAGAACTAAGTGTATGCAGTTGTAATAAATTATAATGACAAACAAAGAAGTAAATTTGTGAGCTTTTTCTTTTTTAATGGGTTGGGCGGTGAGGTCTAGAAGATATACTCCAACCAGATCGGGACAATTTTAATAAGAACATCGCTATATTTTTTCTTGTCCAAATAAACCAGGTTAAAACTGCCACAGCATGGTCTTTCCTTCCATGCATCCCATTGAATGTTGACCGAGACTCTTATATTAGATCGTTCTATTAATTGAGTTTTCTAGGCATGAAAGGAATAGGAATTGTAGACTGAAGTAGTACTTTCTCTGTTTCTCAACAAAGTGTAGAAATGTAAATCCTGTGAATAGGGATTGCTTTCAAAAATTGAGTGACTCTGGCTCTAGTACAATTTCTGGATAAGGCTTTAGTCTTAGATGGTTGCCTACTATGGTTCTAGCTACATCAAGCGAATGAAAGAAACCTACTATGGCACAACGCATTCTACCTAAAGATTGATTGGTCCACATCATGATGATGATTTTAAATGCAGTGCTAAAACCTAAACAATTCATGCCTCCAATAGAAGCCTTTTGTAAAAGTTAAGTAGTTCTTTTCTATTATTTTTTAGTTGATGAGGCAAATGTGTTTTGGTGATCATGGTTATTACTCAATTAATCTTACCGAACTATATCAAACATTGCAGGTTCCACTGAGCATTATGCTTATATGGACATATGCATTCTTTTTGACAGCTGGTGGAGCATACAATTACAAAGGCTGCAGCCCAGATATACCTAGTTCCAACATCTTAATCGATGCGTGTAGAAAGCATGCATACACCATGAAGCATTGCAGAACTGACGTTTCAAATGCATGGAGAGCTGCTGCGTGGGTCAGAATTCCCTACCCTTTTCAGTGGGGTATCCCCATTTTCCATTTAAGGACTTCCATGATCATGATTATAGTTTCGCTGGTCACATCAGTGGATTCGGTTAGTAGCTTACAATTCAAGTGCACACAAATTTATTTCTTTGGGGGTTGATGGGGAAAAAGGCATTTTTTCTGCAATTATAACAGTCTCAACCATAGTACGGGTATCTCACCATTCTATAATAGTGCTACAATTGAAATCCATCTCTTGTAGGGGAATTTGGAAGTGTCTAATGATGCATGACTTCCTGATGTGACGAAACTCATGTGACTTCATTTACTGAAGAAAGTAGAAAAATAGAGGATGCAAAGTCTCCATTCTTATGTTTAGGAAATATTTCTTTATAGGGCACTAAATAAACATAGAGATGGAATTATTTTTAATACACTGATGCAAATGGTGCAACAAACCAAACCAGGTTGGAACATATCACTCTGCATCTCTTCAAGTTAATTCAAAGCCTCCCACTCCAGGAATCGTAAGTAGAGGAATTGCAATGGAGGGCTTCTGTAGCATATTGGCTGGACTTTGGGGCTCTGGAACTGGGTCATCAACCTTGACCGAAAATGTTCATACAATAGACATAACAAAGATGGCAAGTAGAAGGGCGGTGGAAGTGGGGGCAGTTTTCTTGATCCTCTTCTCGTTTGTAGGTAAGGCATCATAAACTTATCCAAGGAAAAAAAACCCATGATTGAGGCTGAATCCTTCCACAGGTACATCCTCATGAGGCCTAAAGATTGGCATGATATGTAAATAAATGTGTGGCTTAGACCATAATCGGGGGAGACCAGAACACATCCAAGCCAATCTGTCAGGTTTGATAGCTGAGATAAAGTATAAGAGTCTCCATATCCGGATTGGATTTTTTTTATCCTGTGTCAACAAATTTACCTTGCTTATTATCATTTATCCGTGATTACTTTCTGTTGTATTTTCATTTGGATTAATTGCATTGAACTCTTCACGTGTATTTGGTAGGAAAAGTGGGTGCACTTCTTGCCTCTATACCGCAGGCATTGGCTGCTTCCGTACTGTGCTTCATGTGGGCCCTTATTGTGGCCTTGGGTCTATCGACTTTGCAATATAGCCGGACAGCAAGTTTTAGAAACATTACAATAGTTGGTGTGTCATTGTTCCTTGGTTTATCTATCCCTGCCTATTTCCAACAGTATCAACCTGAATCCAGCTTGATACTGCCAAGTTATTTTGTTCCTTATGCAGCAGCTTCAGATGGACCAATCCACACTGGCAGTAAACAAGTAAGTTGCTCTTTTTCCTTTTTTGGTTCTAATGGAACTATAATGCTCAGCATTTAGAGTGTAGCAAATTGAGTCAGCATACCCTTCAAAAGGAAAAAAAGAAAAAATTCTCTTCAGAGTGTGATTAGCAGTGTAAACAACACATGTTCGAACAAGTAGTGTGTGGTCAAACCCTATTCATTTAATTTTTATTCGAGCATGAGTCAAATTTGATCTCATTGCCAAGTTTATATTTTATGTTACAAATGGTTCGTTGAAGTTCAAACTTGTTCACTAGCTAACTAATTTTGATAAAGTAGTTTAATTATATTATATATTATAACTTTATCTACAAATTTAACAAACCAACTCTATTTTTTTTTTTTTTTGTGATAATTTATGTAGTTTATATATGAGTCCAACTTGCAAGCCGGTATGGAGAATGCACCTCCACACTAGCTAAATGGCTTGATTAGATTTGCAAGAATTTAGTTTTAAATCTATCTCGCAAGTCAATCTTGCAATGTCAAAAGTGTGGATACTGTGTTGACAGTCCATATATATATATATATATATGTGAATGATTATATTCATAGGAGTTTAAGCATATGATGTCTTGTCTTAGGACTATGTTTTCCCTTTATGTTTTGATGTATTTAAGATATTCTACAGTTAAATTATAAAAAATAAATAAATACCAAATTATACGAGCTTATAAAGTTGGATTTAGTTTTATTCGGCTTGTATTAATTAATAATCTGTCATAATTTTGTGTTCAGGAATGACTTGTTTGATAAACAAACCAAGCCAGATTTGAGTTTGGTTGTATTGATCTCGAATAGCTTGTCGAGTAATCTTATTTATTTATGACCCTTAAAGTGATTATATGAATGAAAGCCATCTGTGAAATCCTAGAGTTATGTTAAATAAATAAGTTCATTAGTTTCAAAGTACTAACATCAAGTATAATGTCCCATAAATAGGAAAAACTTTTATGCCAACTTGATATTGGATTGCCCGGGTAGAATGGGAAGTGCCACAGGGAGTTTTTTTTCCCCTAACGATCTAATTGTTTTTAACCAAAAACAAATCCTCGTTTTAATGGAAGACTTCTACTATGCATGCAAAGGATTCTATATATGTGACAAAACAATGGTTTTTGTGGAAGAAACACACAGAGGGAGAGAGAGAGAGAGAGAGAGAGAGAGAGAGAGAGTTTTGTGCTAAGCATTCATTTATTTTTTTGTTTCCTTCTTTCCTGATGAGAAAGAAGAGCTGATCCATCGTCTTCCTCATTGGATATGTTTCAGCTTGATTTTGCATTAAACGCACTTATGTCTATGAACATGGTGGTGACGCTGTTGGTGGCATTAGTATTGGACAACACCGTCCCCGGCAGCCGACAAGAAAGGGGGGTATATATATGGTCACGGGCTGAAGAAATTGCAACTGACCCCTCATTTCTCTCAGACTTTGCCCTTCCAAGAAAAGTTGCCAAGTGTTTTTGCTGGGGAAAGTGTTTGGGAGTGTGATTGGCACACAATAGAATTATCAGTCAAGCACCTAGGAAATATCTCTGCTTGGAGACCACTCCCTGGATTTTTCTTTGGGGTTGGGGAAGCAGTAGTGTTTGGAGATGGTACAGCAGAAACCAAGATATAGGATAGCTCTATATACATATCATTGTCTTCTTCCTACAGGTAATCTGAAGTTTCACTTCTTATCAAATGCAGTTGTAATTGACACAAACAAACAGGATTCGCTGCAAATTGTATCAACAATCAAAACACTCATTCAAAGAGCTAGCGAGTACTATATTTGGGAAGTTTATCAGGATTTCTCCATGTTGTGTTCTATCCTCATTTAAAAAAAAAATTGTTATATGCTATACTTCCATCTTACTCCATTGATGTAACATTATCCATCAATTCATGAATTTGTTTTGCTTTTAGTAATGCTAGATACAATCTTAAGGTGTGTAAGTTCTGCGATTCTCCTTCGAAAAAAGTGATCCACCGTTAAAAAAATGATTTTTTCACGTGGATTTCAGATTTATTCAATCTTATGGAGACGCATGTACACGATTTCTTGGATATCATCATAGGGACAAAATGGTGGTAAACATCTTGCTTCAAATTCATGAGCAATCCCAATCCCAATTCCATTACAAGAGGGAACCCAAAAAAGAAAAAGAAAAAGAAAAACTTAATTTACTCTTTGTTTGTTTGGTACAAATACAAAAGAAATTAGTGTAGTCGGGAGGCAGTTGTTGATCTTTTACTTTGCCAATCCTGAATGAGTGAACGGAGGGTGTGATTAGGTGTGAGCTGTGTGTGCTTGAGTCGCAAGTTTGTCATTGGTGAAGTATTGTGCCCGGTTGCCAGCCATTCCTCTATGGCTTCTAGCTCATACGAAAATCCATCTGCTGCCACGTGTGGGTTCTTCATTATATCCTACACCAAAAATATATTTATTTATTTATTTTATTTAAAAAATATATATAAATTAAGGGGATTTGAACATTTTTTCTACTATTGAAGTAGATATTTGAGAAGGTCCCATGCATCAAACTTGGGCCCACAATAGGCCCAAACTTCATCTCAACTTCTAAGCCTTTTTTTTTTTTTTTTTTTTTCTGATGAAATTGATTTGAAAAAAAGGTCCAAAATGGTTAGGAGGGCAAAAACCTGATAAATGGGGCAGAGGAAAACTTTGGGAGCATCGCATGGATCTGCTTCATCAACACCTCCATTCATCACTGCCTCAGATTCTACTCTTTCCATTACATCATTTGCCTTGTTCTTAAACTTATTTAGCTGTTCCATTACCCTTGTAATGCTTAGGTCTGTCTCGAGCTCACGGTTAACGGACAAGCACCTCGTTGCTAAGCTTGCAAACTCCTCCGCCACACCCAACGGCCAATCTACGACCATCTCATCCAAAAACTGGGCCGAGGCTGCCCTTTCCGTTGTTGGCGTCTCCTCAACTAATTCAGCCCAATTTCTCCCAGTGAGAAGATGTAGCATTACGGCCCCAAAAGCCCGAATGTCCAACCACTTCTCGCATTCATTATGGGCTTGTGAGAGCCCATAACCACTAATCTTTGCCACATGATGGCAATCAAGGAGTATGTTAGAGGGGGCGAGGTGTCCATGAATCATGGGCTTGGGCTGTACCGTATGGAGGAAGCCCAGGCCCGAGCAAACCTGGATCGCAATGCGGATCCGGTCATGCCATTGAAGTACCTGATTATTTCTTTTCCTAGAGCTTCTGCTGGAGGGAGATAAGATGTCCCTTAAGTTGCCATTGTGCATGTACTCAAACACAAGGCATTTTAACTCTGAACACAGACCAACCATTGCTACCAAATGCGGGTGTCTAAGATGGCCAAGCAGATCCACCTACACAAACAGGGAGTCTTTAATGTTCGGTCAAACCCATAAATAAAACACAATGGGAATTGGAATATTTCAGCAAATTAAGTACATAATAGCCTCCTCTCTTCTAAGTCAACCCTATAAGAAAATATTTATATAAGGTCAACCATAAGATAGTTGTGAATATGACTCAACCAGATAAAATCCGGACAAAATGGATGGGTCAACTATTCGTACAAGTAATGAAAGTTCATAAATTAACGTGACTTCATATGATACGTTAGATTAGATTTATTTTACAATAAAAGTAACTTTACAATTTGACGTAACATATTAAACCACGTTAGTTTGTGAGTATATTTTTATAAAATCTTTTTGTGAAAAAAACATTTATCTTCTCCGATTATCCCTCGCGAGAGATGTGGGGCCATTGACTGAAATTAGTTAATTTTAAGAATATATAATGTTATTAGTTTAATTTCTCGTTTGTTTATAATGTATTTTCATGCATAGTAACGCTAGGGTGCGCAAATCTGATCTTTTTGAAAAGAAATGAGGTCCAACATAAAAGAAATTTATGATTTTTCATGTGAAAAGTATAAGAGTTTTGCTATATACAAGTAAGTTTGCATACTAATCTGCATATTAATATTCTTATCTTCATATTCTAAATTTAAATTAGTATTGTTTTCAATAAAGTCTACTTTCTGACCAATCATATTGAATGAGTGCGCGTATTAATGCGCTGAATCGCTTGTAACAAGATTTTTCCAAAGTATAAAGACACGTTGAATGGTACCTTAGCTTGGAAAGTTGCATCGGATAGCTCACAGCTCGAACTCAGCAGCTTGATTGCAACTGTGCCATGCTTCATACGCCCTCTATACACATTCGTCCAGTCCCCTCCAGATTTCAATCTCTTACTCTCCGAAAAGTTATCCGTTGCTAATCTGATCTCCTCGGACGTGTACTCTCTGTAACCACAGCTCACACCATTAAGCTTTGAAACCATTCCAATGGCATCTTTTTCTTTGCAAAACTCGATCCTTCTATTGAACACATCTCTCTGTCTCCGAAATTCCTCGATTTCCCTCACCATCTCTGCCCTCGTCACCACTGCCTTTTCCAGCTGGGCCTCGGCGTGTGACTTTGCCAATGTGGAAATCTGCAGCTTGTTCGAGAGCTCGGTTTGGAGCTGTATCATGGAACTTAGCCTCTTCTTGCTTTCTTCAATGTCGATTATTACTTCGTTCATGTGTTCCTTTTCTGCGTCTAATCTTTTCTCCAACTCTGATCGATTCTCAACCTCCTCTTTTATCCAAGCTTCAAGTTCTTCAGCCTGCATCAAAATGAAAGGACAGGCAGATTCATGGTTTTTTCTGAGAAACCAAGATAAATCAAGCACTCAAAATATAGCAACTAGAGCTTTTATTACCCGTGGAATGCATAAAGAAAGGACCCGTTCAGCTTTTGCATGCCTTTCAAGGTTGTCCTTGGCTTCTTTTCTCTTCAACTCAACTTCCTGCTGGACTTGACTAATTTTACTCCTTAGAGATTCGATTTTTTCTTCGGGACTCTGATAAAAATGCCAATATATATTTAGTAAAGAATCAATGTAACTATGAAATGGTATCGAAACTGACAACTAGAAAGAGACAGAACATGGAAAATGGCCTTGGTCCGCTCGAAACACACCCACATATACCATCACTGTCACACTGCCGGCAGAGTAACCCAAGTAAAAATAAGGATAAGCAAAGGGGGAAAAAATCGTCGGTTTAAAAGAGGAGAAATTCTTCAAATTGACTACTATTTACTGCCCCCACATTCCAGAAAAATACTTCTATATTTTATGAATAACACCTGACTCAGTAAAAAAAAGTTAGGTGTGAGAGTAAACAGTGCAGAAAGTAAATCCAGAAAGTGAAAATGGACTTGGTGACCAAAAACATCATTTTCATAAACCTACTCCCTAGTCCGAATCGAAACAAAAACAGTACTTGCAGCTGAATGAACAGTACCACAAATTGCGAAAGAAAAAATATCTATGATATTTTAGTTACCATGGTGGAATCAGTGTTCTCAGATTCTGCTGGGCTAGCTTGGAATCTCTCATTCTCCTGGGCAGGATCATCTGCATCCAAATCTGAAGACAACAGCTGCTGGAAATAACTCTCAATTTCTTGGACATGAATCTCCCACTGATTTTGTGAACTGGGTGGTTCCAAATTGGATGATGAAGTAGGTGAGTAGCGAGAATTTCTTTCTGGGGGATTTGTTTGATCCGAGAACATCAATCTCCCTACCCAACTTTTGAGAGAAGACTTATCTCTCATTCTTGCAACCGTAACTCCTTGATTGTCCTCCATGATTTCTTCCTGATCTTTTTGTCCTCTAAGGAACACCTGCTTTCCTCCACAAATTATGAAAAACTCGCAAAAATCCGGCTTGTGCTGATGAATGAAAAACGACCCACTAATCATGCCCTTTGATTTCCTATTGAGGTTAAACCAGAAAGAAAAAAAAAAAAAAAACAGAGATTGGTCAATCAATAATGGCATATAAAAAATCAAGCAAATTCAGCCAGCAATATCGAAAACATAAAAACATGAAATTGAAATCAGAAATGCATACCACGACGAGGACTTCATGAATGTGAACCCCATGACTAATTTGGTTATTTGGAGGCGGTTAATCAAATCTAGGATGAGCCTCTGTATGGGTTCATCATGTTTCTCGACTTTCAATATCTCACACTCTACCTATGAACGAAAGGAAAATTCTGAAAACCGTTAAAGATTGTTAATTTTTTTTATAGCAAAAACATCCGAAATCCCAGCAAGCTATCAGAGAAGCAAAAAAGAATGAAACCTTGCCGCAGAAATTTATATAATTGGAAAGCAACTTCTCAATCTTTTCTCGTTCATATTTCTGAAGAACTTCTAGTTTCTCCTCAGATACAACACTTGCAGGTAGTTTCCCAACTGAAACGGAAACATGAAACTAACAAGAGTTAATCTCAGACCAATTCATAAACGCAAAGAAAACTGAAACAAATCCGAGTAATCTCACATGGTGTGTAAACAAAATCTGGGTAGACGTTGGCAGTTACATGGAGAACGACGATGGAGATTGGTTGAGAATTCCATTTTCTAAGCGTCCACTCCAAGGTCTTAAATCCATCTTCGATATCATTTCCGACTGCAACATAGACTTTCTCCGCTTCAGCATCCATCGTCTACCACAAGCTAGAATTCAATCAACTCAGTTATACATTGAGTCGACTAAATTCCGGGGAAATTCAACACCATAAACGGACTAGTCCAAGTCCAGCTTTCAGGTAAGCGAAGTGAAAGGCGAAGGGCGTTGAAAATTCCGTGTGAAAATTCCGTCAAAAAGGCCGGGAGAAGGCTGCTGTTGGATTGCGTTTTTTAGATTTCGAGGATTTCAAAGACTATTAGCGGGCATGGAGAGAGGTTGGTTCCTCGTCGCTCGTCTTTGCTTTATACGAAATGTGTTTTGCATTCCGCGCTTTGTCCGTGAATTTCGACGTCAGATCAATGTGATGCTTTTACGCAACTATATATATAATATGAGTAAATGTTAGATAGACCAAAAAATTGAAATATGTCATTGAAAGATAATTTTTTCAAGTGAGTCAGATTTAACATAAATTGTACGAGATTTGTATATTTTAAAACTTAAAATAGAGTGAAAGAGAAGTAGGAGAGGATTAAATTTATTATTAAAATTAAAGTAATGTTGCTCATCATCCTCTCATCATTTCATGATGTGGCATTAGATTATTGGAAACTAATTATTATATTTTACTTATAAACTTTTCATTTAATGTCACATCATAAGACGATGAAAAAAATAAATAATAAATAGATTTAGTCTTAAAAAAAGGAGCATTCGGTTGTCAAAATATCTCTCCCTATATATAAGCTAAAGAATCATTTTTGCGGTGACATGTGGGGAGCATTTTAGATTGATGCAAGATCCAGGGTCAATGACTGGGAACTTGGAAGCAGGTTCTTTTTATGCCTTTTTAGATATTTTGGATTACTATATTATTCTGAAAATCCGTTTGTATAAAATAATGTACTTTTAAGAGGTTGAGAAAAACAAGTGCACAAGAGACATTGGCGAGGGGGTGTAGCTCATATGGTAGAGCGCTCGCTTCGCATGCGAGAGGCACGGGGTTCGATTCCCCGCACCTCCATCTCTTTTTTGTTTTTTAACTCAGCGCACGACCAAATCTGCTCCTCAAGCTTAATAAGACTGATAACTTCTCCTTTATAAGAGCCGGTAGCCACACATATAGTGGCTCCGTCCCGAATTTATTAATCAGTCCTCACTCATAACTTATATGTATGAGTTATTAGCAATAAGAATTTTGAATTTAAAATTAAGAAAATCGAACCAGTTAGTATAAAGACAAATTATATTCGCAGTCTGAAGTGTGTAAGTTTCAAACACTCCCTTTAAAAATAATGGGTAAAATGCAACTCACATGAAATTCATTTTTTTCAGTGATGGACTCTACATTTTTTCAAACAGAGTGTGCGGGACTTATATATCTTAAAACTATATCTAACATTACTCTAATATAAAATTTCAGAATATTCTTAAAATTATTTTCTAAATTGCCACTGAACCTAAACTATTAAGTTTTACGCTGTGTTTGGTTGCAAGACTCAGCTGAGTTCAGTCTAATTTTAATCTGAGTCTAACATTCAAACACTCAATTCTCAAATTACTAAACTCATCTTAACTCAAAATCTCCTTACATGTGGAACCTATAATCTTTTTCAACTTAGCACATCTTTATATGTGAGACCCATAATTTTTTTCAACTTCTCATAAAAAGTACTAAACTCATCTTAATATCCAAACACACTTTAAACTCAATTTAGATGGACTCCACGTAACTCCATCTACTACTCAACTTACGACTATTCATAAAGAGCTTAACTCAGCTCAACATCCAAACGTAGCCTTAGAGTAACCTCTCTAGTACTATAAAAAACTTGCAATTACCCCTTTATAAGAAAATTGACATAACTATCATGCTTGATAAGCAAATTAAGAAATCTAAAGATTATAAAAAAAAATTTATAAAAAGTTTTAATTTAAAAAAAATAAGAAACATTAAAATTCAAAAATTATTTATAAAAATTCAAAAATCATAGAAAAGAACTAATTTCTTTACAATGTTTTCAGAATTTAAACAGTGAAAATTAAAAAAAAATTAAATTCTTTGCAAAAAATTAAGTGAGAGATTTGTTTAATAAAAAAGTCAAGAATATTGCTATATGTTTAGGGCGTGCAAATCTCCTACGGTACATTTGAGAAAAAGTAAACTTGATTATGAAAAAGTTACGAAGAAATAGGGGTGGGCTCTAACTCGGACAGAGTCAGAATGCTCACCTCCCAGTCGGAGGTCCAAATGTCCTCCGACTTCAATCGAAGCTCAAAGCTCTGATTGAAGTTGGAGTGGGCTTTGCCCTACTCAGATTGGGCTTGGGCGCACAGCCCAATATCGAAGGCTCAATATGAAATTAATCACTGTTTAAAAAAAAAAGACAAAATAATGTAAAAAATAAAAATTCTAAAATATTGTGTGCAATGACTAAATCACTTATACAATACAAAAATATGTGATTTAATGTTTGCAAAGTGCAAACAATAAATTTAAATTCTTAACTACAAATTCGCAATAAAGTCAAATTTATAGCACCAAAATATAAATAATAATTTGGATTTGATTTAAATAGTCTAGTCCCGCATCAGTCCTGACAGTCCATAAATTTGAGTCAATGACTCGATAATCATCATTGATTTCCTATATAAAGTTTTACTACTATCTTTTCTTTAGTCATTTAAATAAGGACTTTTAAATCATCAGCCAAGTGATACATGACATAAATAGAACACATTTACATTATGAGCTCACCTCCACCTTTAACTTTGACATGTTTTGCATGATAGTATTAAGTTTCTCACCAATAAAGGGGTCAGGGGATTCTCCATCTAATGGTGCTTCTGTCTTAGTCATCTAGAATTAGTCTGGAGTTCACAACTAGGTCTACAAAATCATATAAATTATAAATCAAAATTATGTAAATAATAATTTAAAATTATAAAGTTACCTGATTCAAGCCTATAGCTGTCAACATCAATGGTACTACTCCAATGGGCGTTGAACTTAACCAGTTCTATGTGCAAACGAGGGCCTCAACAGTGGTCGGAGACAATGAACTCCGATAAGTATCCAAGACACCATCTCCGGTGCTAAATGCCAACTCAAAGGCAACCATAGTGATAGCAATGACTAATATATCCTTGGCTATTCGAGAAAGGACTGGAAACTTGCCACAATTCACCTTCCACCAAGTTAATATCTAAAATGTTTCACTAAGTGCCTCGACATCTTCTATAAAGTAATGCTCAAGTTCAAACTTACACTGCATAATATTATGGTTTTGATGATATTGTCTTAGCCGTAATAAATTTGAATTCTATGCATGTGTGTCATCCCAGGAAGATGTCGAGCTGTTCGGGTGTGAGAAGCTACCACTTTCGGTTGAAGACTGACGACTGCTGTTGTAATGACTATATAAATCATCAATATCACATTTAAGCGATCTAATAAACTTATTAGCGTCCTCATCACCGAGGACATCCTTAATCCAATTTTCTACAATCGCCAACTTATATAGGGGTCAAGAATCACAACCACAAATAATAACCTATTTATCTTCTCCCCATCTAGGGCTGAGCACCGACAATGTCGAACTACCCTACCTCTGACTCCGATTCGCATAGCCTCTGAACCGACTCCAACTCCAACTTGTCGGAGCGGAGTCGGATTTGGACTTTAATAATGGAATCATCAACCTCCTTGAACCCCTCAAAAACTATGAAGTTAATTATATGTGCACACCATTGAATATGGATAAACTGGTTCTCACGAATGATATCTTATTTTACTATCATATTCTGCCTAAACCAATCAATAGCAGTGTCATTCGCATTGGCATTGGCAACCGTGATACAAAGCACTTTTCTAATCCTCCAATCCATTATACAATCATTTATCTCCTTGCTAATAGATGAACCCTTGTGATCAACAATTTTTTTGAAGGCAATAATCCGCTTCTGCAACGTCCACTCACTATCAATAAAGTGGGTTGTAATAATGCGCTTTTGCAACGTCCACTGACTGCCATCAGTGACTATAGAAGTCTCATAACTCAACTTTGTTTGATCAGTTGTGACAACCCTTTGTGTATCATATATCATTGACAGCCCGTAAGATGTGCTATTAATACTGACATGCCTTGCTTCTTTGAATTACAATCGGATAATTGCCCATAATAGTGGCATCGAGTCTGCGGATTCTCACGATCACTGGGAACTTTGGTGAAATGTTCTCATGTCCACGACCTTTTTTTACTACATCGTGATAGTCGATCGGCCTCAACATCAATCAACTCCTCCTTCTCCTCCTCCTCCTCCTCCTCATTAAGCGTATCAACATCTTCTAGATGTATTGGAACTTTGATTACTTACACAGGAGGTAGCTGCTCTAGATATGGGTCAACGGCCCGAAGTACCTGTCGATAATGCCAACGATTGTACGTCATCCTCTTGTGGAGAATCGCGGTGAGATGGTGTAGTATTCATAATTTGCTCTGAAAATAATCTGAAACAATTAACAAACAACTCTCATTTAACTAATAATCGTGTTTGTGGTTTTAAAAATAATTAAAATACAAAAACGGAACGTCTACTTGAGCCACACTCGAGTGAAGACTTGAGCGAACAATCTGGTGATATTTGCTCGAGCCACACTCGAGCGAAAGTTCGAGCGAACAATTTGTGTGAGCAAACATCAAGCGGACATTGCTTGAAGGGTACAAATTGATTTTTCCCCAAACAAAATCCCATAAATCTCAAGACTAAAACCCTAAAAATAGAAATCCCCCCATTCAAACAATAAATCAGCAACAAAAATCACAAAAACAACAAATTTCACAAACAACTTTAACAATTTTTGAACCCTAAATCATTCAATTAACAAATACAAAAACCCTTATAACAAAATATAAGTCTTACAAGAAATAACGGGGAGAGTTGTTGTACGGTGGCTAGCGGTAGTGTAGGCAACGGGGAGAGAAGATTTGGAGAAGCTGAACCAGAGAGGAGATAGAGAGTTGCTGTGCTGAGAAGAGGTTAGAACGAAACAAAGGGGGTCTTGTGTTTCGGACCCCTTGTGAATAAAATGAAGACATTCCATTAAACGAAAAGATGTATTTTACGTAGATCAATTTTTTTTTTTTAAATAGGATTGGAGTAACTCCGGCTCTGACTTCGATTTCCAAAAACTCCGACTCAATCGGAATAGGAGCGACATCGAAGCTCAGACGAAGTCGAAGTGATTGAAGCTTTTGGCCACCCCTACGAAGAAATCACTTTTTTATAGTATTATCGCTAATTTTTAAAAGGGTTGTATGAGACATACATGCTCTAAAACTACACAGATTATTTTTCAAAAATAAGACGTGGCAGTCTAAGCTACAAGGTTGGAAAAATAAAATAAAAAAAATAAAAAATAAAAATTTATATGAAGAGCGAAGATAAAGGTGGTCGCACAGATTGCTGATGTCATGACACACTTCAAAGATTGAGGGGGCAATCTTTAGTTTATTCAGATCCTTCTCCCATATTCCCAATCCCACCCACCTGACCTGATAACATTGTTTTTAAGCTTAGTTTACAATATCTATCTATTTATATATATATACACACACATCTACGTTTTACTTCTTTTTCTTCCCTTCTAAGCCATGGATGGACAGACACCTTTACTCGATGCAAAATCAAGCGGTTTAGATTACATCAAATAATGAATCAAGTAATAAAAATTAAATATTTCATAATAGTAGAGTAAAATATTTAGCCTTTTAGGACCAACTAGCATTATTTTATCGCATGATACCAATTTGGCTACCAAATAATTTATTTGTAAGAAGAAAAACAATCACGACTATGGTGTCAATATGCATTAATTTAAAATTGCTAGTTACAAAATGTTTTTATCAGCTATGACTTACGAGTCATTCTATGTGAAAGACGATCGAGAGATTATGCTATCCACATTATTGATATGATGCGATTTGATTTGTAATATTTAAATTATAAATTTTTATTAAAAATCAAATTATGTCATATCATGAGTAGTTTGTAATATGTGTTATCCACGTTAGCTTGCAATATATTATTTCATCAGCTATGAAGGTTGTTTCATCAATAGACTACGGATAAGAATTGCATTTTAGATTGTGTTTGATGGAAGAATTTGGATTAATTTAAACTTGGATTTGGACTTCAAATTTGGATTTAAACTTCAAATCCTTGTCAATTCCTTTTTTTAATGTAATTTTAAATTTAAGTTTAAAATCTAGCTAGTTAAATCTAAATTTTAATAGATGATTCAAACAAATATTTATATTAAAATTTGGATTTCAAAGACCTAAATCCAAACCCTTCTCTCAAAAGTCCAACCATCCAAATGCAACATTAGGGATATTGGGTCTAACCTGCCTCATTTGGATGTTGAAATGAAATGAGATGAAAAATTTGAGAATAGTAGTGTTATGATTTGAGTTAGGATGTTTTATGTGGTTTTAAAAAAGAAGGGTGAAAAGGTCGAATAAAAATAATATAAAGTTAAAATATTTTTAGAATAAGATTTTTTAATATTATTTTTATTTAGGGATTTAGAAAAGTTGAATTATATTTTTGTATTTTGTTTGGAAGTTTGGGAAAACTGTAATGATAAAGTAATAATTAGATAAAAAGTTGAATATTTGAACTTGAGAAGTGTTTATGTTTGAGTGATATTTAGATGTTGAGATGAGATGATGTCATCTTAACATCCAAACAGGCCATAGGGTTCTACTTCTATCCCATTTTAGATCACAATGTTCGTATACTATATTTTTATCTCATTTCTATCTTATTGTATTGATATACATTATTTAAAAAAAAAAATTATATGGGCTAACCCAACTCGAGTTTAAATCTCGGGTTCTGAGTTGGGTATACCCGGATGCCCGATCCAGAACCCATATTAATAGTCCTAGGCTACGGTTCATAATTTTCTCGTGACGGTTTTGAAAATGATTTTAGGGATAGGTATCGCAAAAATCTATATATGGGCCCTTTCTTCAATCAAGCATTCAAGCAAGACATAACCCAATCAAGGTGTGCATGCATTGTTGACGTCTGCAATGTGAGCCTGGGGACTTATTGGCAACTATATACCAATTGACACTATTTAGTTTTTATCCCACCCCAAACCCCTCAAAAGAAACACGACCGAAAGAAACAAAATAATTGGGAAATAAAAAGATATCTAACGAGACTCATGATTAGGGATGGTAATTCGTGATTACAGATATTTGTATTTGTGTCGTGTCAAGTCATAGATATTCGATTATACGAGTCAATCCAAACACGATCTGTTAAGCTAAATGGGTTAAACATTCGAACCCTAACACGACTCATTTAAATAACGAGAAATAATATTTGCAATCATGGAGTGCGCAAGCTGCACAATTACTTTAGAAAAAATGAATAAATACAGAACATACATGACAAAAGCTAATTTTTTAATAGTGGACCACACTCTTTTTCAAAATGATTATGCGACGCTTGCACACTCTATGATTGTATGTAGCATTATTCATAAATAATAGGTTATGTCGTGTTACCCGTTTTAACCCGTTTAATAATTAATTAGGAATGAGTTAACACGACACAACTCATTTCAACTTGTTTCATCAAAATTGGTTGAACCAATATTTTAACCTACAAAAAATATCAATAATTTTCATATTTTAACCTATAATAAAATCAATATTACAAACCCAACAATAATACAACAATAATAAATATGAGCATAAACCCAAAATTACAATCCAACAATAAAAAATCATAAGCATATTGACAAATACCAATATTACAATCCAACAACAACAAAATTATAATTTTGAAATAAAATTATACTTTTTAAATAAAATTTAAACATGTTATATATTGTGGATTGATTTCGGGTTAAGTGGGTTCACCCGTACATTAATTGTCTCTTAATGGGTCAATCCGTTTTGACCCAAGTTTATTTATATCAAATCCAAACTCGTTAATTTCTTGTCGTATTCATATTGGATTCACAAATCGTGTCACATGTTGCCACCCTTACTCATGATGTGCTTGATACGTTAGAGATTTTATAACTTAAGAATTTTGTAAAGTCTGAAATGTGTTTTATATAAGTTTTGTGGAAGTGGGAAGGAAGTTTCTCCATATTCATGTTTTTTTAGAGTTATTCTACGGCTTGCAAGCTAGTGCGTAAGATACATATTCTAACTTGTTTATATGACAAGATTTGATTTGCAAGATTTAATTTTTTAGATTTTTCTTGTAAATAAAAATATATTATGTCAATGGTGTGCAATGTGTATCCTTAATCCTCTACATCAACTTGCAAATAAAATTTTTCTTAATCAAGAGATATGTAATATTTTTAACTGATTTTTTCTACTTATAAATCGATGTAATAGAACACACCATCTAGTGGTGTAAAAATTAACCAGAAAACTAGCCCTGATCGATGGAACCGGTCCGGTTCGGGATTTGTTCCCTTAGTTCTAAAACCAGCCGATATCGGTACCAGTCCGGTTCCTATTCTATGCTTTGTAAGATCAGGCCGGACCGGCTCACTATATTATATATTTTAAATTAATTTTTTTTAATATTATGTATAATATTTTTTATATTATATATATTTTTTATATATAATATATATAGTAATATAAATTATAATTATATATAAGATAATTTTATTATAATTTATAACATAAACTTTTAATCTTAAACATGAAGATTTATATGATCATATGCTTTAAAGATAAAATATATATTAATTACATTTTATGGCCTAATAAATTCTCAATATATTCATTTTGATAAATACATAATACATTAGTAATACTAATATACATTAGTATATTAATTATATTTCACTTTAATTAATTAGTATTAGTATATTAATTACATTTTATGTCATAATTTTAATACTATTAAAACCGGAAAATCGAATTGGAACCAGTAATATCGATGGTATCGGTTTAAGAGGGTAACTAGCATGTAATTGATTTTCAAAAATACAAAATCGATACTTACCGATTTGGTTTTAAATTTTGTCTGAAATCGGATCGGGCTGGACCAGTTACACCATAACACATCACACCATTTATGTGGCAAGTTTTGATTTACAAAATTTAAGAAAATCTCCATATTGAGTATAAAATATAAAATGAGTTAAGATCAAAATGTATATCCAATCCCATGAAAGAATGAAAGCAAAGCCTACGACCAAGTCGAGAAAAAAGAAAAATGAGATAAGATAGGCCTGCCATATAGTTGTGAGATAACATAAAAATGATACTTTTCACGACCCTTTATGTAATAATATTTTAAAATAAATGATATTTTTGTAAAATATTTTATAAAATTTCTCTTATTTAATTTATACTATGTATTTTGATATGTGCCAATAACATGTCTTACTCTCTGACGTAAAACTAAAAAGATTAGACCTATTAATGAAATGTCTGTTTCCTAAAAAAAAAAAAAAACAGTGGCAGGGCCGCAGGATGATAACTCGAAATGGGTGAATTGACAAGTCGACAACGACGACATAAAAAAGAGAAGAAAGGCGTAAAACGGCAAGACGCGATCGGGGCTTCTTCACTTCTGCACACAACAGTACTCTTCCAACCTAGTTTACATTAAGGTTTCGTTTGCTTCTTAAATTTATCATTACAATTTTTTTAAATTTCAACACAAAATATAATAAATAATTCAACTTTTTCAAATCTCAAAATAATAATAATAATAATAAACAATAATATTCTAACAATATTTTATCATCTCAACTCAACTTAACTCAATTCAACATCCAAACGCATTTAACGTTAAGATTACTTTTCAACTCATTTGTTAATAATAGTAACACAATTTATAAATAATAAAATAATAATAATAATAAATTTATTCATCATTTATTTTCTTATCATCTCACAATGTTGCATTAGACGATAGATTTATAAATAAAATATAATAAATAATCTCTAATCATCTAATGTCACATAAGAAAATGATGAAAATTGAAATGATGAGTATGATTACTCAACGAAAAAAAGTGTCTCAACATAGAGAAACTTTAAATTCCTTATGTTTAAAAAAAAACCAGATCAACTTATTTGATATAAGTAGTTTTATTCTATTTTAAAAAAAAAAATAGTTCGAATACAGTTTTGCTCCTCAACTATCAGGTTTTTAATTATGCTTTGCACCCAAACTACTACATACATACATATACATATACATATATATATATATGTATATATATATATGTATACATATATATGTATATGTATATGTATACATATATAGTAACGATTTTCCATCTTGTTAATTATATCCAACTATATGTTAATTTGACGAAGAAAAATAAATAATGCCATAAGATTTTAACAATTGAATCTCACATAATCATGGATTTGAATTTAATGGTTAAAATTAGTTTATGAAAATTTTGATAGTTCACTGGTAATATTATAAAAGAGGTGATAGTTAAAAGCTGTATAAAATTATATTATATAATTTGTTTGCGAGTAATACTAGATATATACAATTTTCAAGTGTGCAAGTTCTGTATACTTTCTTTAAAAAAAAATGTGTTCTACCATTAAAAACAAGTTTTTCATTCAAGTCATAGACGTATACACTTCTTTTTTTAAAATGGAATGTACGGGAGCTTACACACTCTAAGATTACAAATATCATATACTTTTGCTTAATTAGTTTGAATTCATTAGAGATAGAAATGGAGAATTTAGATTGGAAAACCTGTACATGATAAAATTTCCTAAAGAAAGTCTAAAATAAAAGGAGAAATGTTATTAATTTATTATCTTTTAGTTGAAAAATAAAATAAAATCTTAATTATATGATGTCACAATAAAAATTGATAAAAAAAAATTAAAAATTTATTAATATGTTTAAAACAAAAGTAATATTAGGAAGAATAGCAAATATTGAAACCCCAAAAGAGATGGAAGCCTGCTTTTAGGGTTGGTTTGGATTTAGAGATGTGATGAGATGATTTTAGATGAAAGTCGAAAAAAATATTGTTAGAATAGTATTTTTTAATATTATTATTGTTTCAGGAGTTGAAGAAGTTTAATTGAGATTCGAAATAGTTGAATTGTTTATTATATTTTGTGTGATAACTTAAAAAATTTATAATTATAAGATGAGATGAAACATTTTCCAAATCCAAACGGGACCTAATCTTAGTCAAACAAAACCATTAATTGCGGTGTTTAATAGCATTAAAAAAGTAAAAGGAAGTTTGATTGGCTAGAGGTGGTTTCAAGACATTTTCTCGATTTTTTATTTATTTAATAATTAAAGAAGTGTTTTTTTAATTATATTATGATATTTTTAAAAAAACAAGTTATTTAAATATATATATATATATATATAAATAAATTTTCAAATATCCTTATCGGAAAACTCTCTAACTAAAGCCTCCACCGTCCTTTGAAATTTGAGGACATAATGATGATGCTAGTAAGTGTGGGGACAGGAGAATGCGTCGCCGAAATACTCGAAGAAATGCATTCGAACTAAGAAAGATGCAACGCACGTGCCTTTTCGTCAAAGGTCGAGTGCTCATGCATGTAGACTTTAACTGAAGGAAAGGAATTAAGCAGCCGATGGAGGATAAGATCAACGATGATTAGGCGGGAATTACGCCGCCTTATCTTATTTTATCCTATCTTAATATTTAAATATTATTTAAATATAAATATTATTTAATTTTAAATATTTAATTTTTTTTATTTTTTATCTATTCATTATCTAATTATTAAATTTTTTTTAAAATTTTTAAAAAATATATAAAAAACAATTTAATTTTTTCAAATTTTAAAATAAAAATAATTTTAAAAAATTATATTCTAATAATATTTTAAATTATAATATTTTTATTCAGCTATTATAAATGAGCAATACTACGTACAGTCCTCAAATGGGGACTGCAATGCAAGCTTAAGCAATTTTATCTTTAAAATTTTTTAAAATTATAGAAATATCTCTCTTAAAATGATGTTTTTTCTCATTTAATAAAAGACCTGCACATACAGTCTCCAAGTGGGGACTGCAAATAGAATTTCTCTTTATTTATACTTTCCAACAATCTCATTAAACATTTTAACTCAAACTATTTCATCACAATTCAAAACCTATTTATTATTTATAGATTTTTTTATCTCATTTTATCTATATAACCAAATGGAAGCTTAATCTTTTATATTTTTAAGAAAATTACGTATACTTTATCTGAGAGGCCGTTAAAGGCATTTTGGTCGAATTCTAACTACCATTTTGAGAGGTAGAGATAATGAAAATTTTATAAAATCTATCATTCACCTAATGACATATATTCATAGATAAAAAATTAATTTTTTAATAATAAATTTTATTTATTTTTCTTAAATAATTATACAGTTCTTAACGCAGCATTAATCCCGTTTCAAAGGGATATACAAGAAAGTCAGAAATGGAAGCTGGTCCATCGGTCGGTAGGTATCATAATAGAGTTATACTATTTGCCTAATTTCGGCTATATATATTGTATTATCAACAAGTAATAACCTTTTCGGCTGTACTATTCAATTTCAGAGTAGTACGTTATGTTCTCGCGATTAAAAAAGGGAAAAAAACTTGTGTCTTTGACAATGTCGAAGCAAGCATAATTTGGAGAAGGAAAAGTAGATGATAATTTTACAGTTAGAAGTGCCTATCATTTACAAAGGGGGCGTATGGAAAGCGAGGGGTCAACAATCTCACAATTCTAATCTTATAGAAGTATGGACCAAAATTTGAAAGATTGACATACCTCTTGTAACAAAAAATTTCTTGTGGAGAGCTTGTAAGAACATACTACCCACCAAGCTTAACCTATGCAAAAGGAAAGTACTGGATGATCCTACCTGCCCTATGTGTTTATAAATGGAACTAGAAAGCATAGAACATTTAATGTGGGAATGTGTCTCAACAAATGATGTTCTCAGCTTATGTACCAAGAAAATACTAAAAAGTCAGAGCTCAGTCAGGTGTCTCAAAGAATTAATGCAGCATATGTTCAAGAAATTGAATACAGATGAAATGCAGGAGCTAACCTTAATATTCTGGATCTTATGGTAGAGAAGAAATCAACTAGTGTTCAAGAATATTTACATTGTCTTAAAACTTTGAAATCAAAAGAGCGAGACATCTGCAAGATGAGATCTCATTAGCACAGACAAGAGAAGCTACTCAAACTTCACCTGTTAACTCAATAAGAATAATGTGGGAATGTCCACCACAAGGTTTTTACAAAATCTACTGGGATGTGGTAGTTGATAAGAATGTTTGTAAAATAAGAATTGGTGCTATAGTCAGAGATGAACATGTCAGTTTTTTGTCTACCTTCAGAGAGATACAAGACTCAATTCCAGAACCTTTGCTAGTAGAGGCCATAGTAGCATGTAGAGTAGCAAATTTGGATTGGAACTTGGTATGTACATAGTAATTTTGGAAGGAGATTCCCAAAGAGTTGTTAAAGAGGTACAACAGATGAAATAACAAGAGAGCTACTTTGGAATGATAATCTCAAATCTAAAAGAAACACTGGCTCAATATGAGGAGTAGAAAATCTGTCACATAAATCGTGAGGGTAATTTAGATGCTCATGAACTAGGAAATGCTACATTACATGTAACTGATTATATAGTTGACATGGAGGAAACTCCAACCGGTCTTCAATCCTTGTAATTGATCATGTTATCAATGAATGAGGTTTTTCCAACCAAAAAAAAAAAAAAAAAATTGTCAAAGCAAGCGTATATCATATTGTGATTAACTCCTCATGTCACGCTCTAATTTTTCTAAATAATAGAGCTTATTTTATTGATGTCAAAATAATGACTTAGACACTAATAAGAGTAAAATGAACTAAAATTTCAAATATATAAATCGAGTTCAAAATATAGCCTCGTTTGTTTTTACAAAACATATCATCTCATTTAATTATTATAACTTTTTCAAATTTCTACATAAAATAAAATAAATAATTCAACTTTTTCAAATATTATAACAATAATAATATTAAAAAAATATATTGTAACAATATTTATTCAATTTTTAACTTTTATCTCAATTCATCTCAATATTTATAATTGAATAAAATATTGTTAGAGTATATTTTTTTACAAAATAAAATAAAAGAAAATTTTTTGCAAAAACTTCTCAGACTCTAATCCATGCACGTCTCCACCTTCCACTAGGATTCATGCCCCAATAGAACTTTCTTACAATTCTATAAATTATTTTCACATTAAAACTCTTAAACTGACTCCTTATATATATGCTCAACCCCATGCACTTTACATGTATCTCATTTCTCTTCAAGCCCCAGTGTAGTTTCTACTTACCCAAAATCACACAGAGCACCTCTAGTCCACTAGCATCCCACACGCTTTGTCTCTCCTTCTAGTTCATGTAATCAATTTTATGTCAAAAATATTGAATTAATGCATTGAGGTAAATAGCTTGATCATACCCTTAAACGTATGTACGGTAAACAACATGTCTTTTATAAAAATATTTGCATGTACGCCCTCCACTGGAAGCCCCTTTTTATGTACTCAAGTCATGATAAAATTATGAAAATCTATGATTTTACGTGAAGAATTATGCATCAAAAGATTTATGAAAAATCATGATTTTATTTGAAAAAACATGTATTACGACATTTTATGAAATACGCGATTTTACTTGAAATCTATGATATGACAAATATACAAGTATGATTATGATAAAGTATGAATAATAAGATACGTAACGACTTATGTTATGATATGAAGAAGGTACCGTATGTTATGAGCATATTGCATTGCCAGGTTGTACATGCTTATAGTGCACCTAGTGTGTCTTTCTTATATATGGATTCCACAACCCGTGATCATGGGTGGAATCAGAATCTATTTAGATTCGCTAACCCTAACTCATGGGGGTCAACAGTGGGTACCAGCCTATGACAAGTTCATGTTCATGTTCATGCTATTTACATATGTATTTATTATGAGTATGCATATTTTTTCAAGAAACCTTATGTTTATTATGTTTACTGTATGATGTGTTGCTTATTGAGTATTCGACTTATTTTTATATTTTTTATGTTTAACCAGCCTAAGTGATGATTTTTATGAGGATAGAATTGTAAGATAGAACTTGACACATGGAGGTGAGGCAGAGACCTAGAAAATTTATGTCATGCTCAGTTTTATGATTTAAATTTAATAAGTTATTTTTACAAGTATATGAGAATCTCATTTCTTATCTTGATAGACCATCCAAATGGGTTTGACATATTCAATAAAATCTTATTCTAAAAGTTCAACCAGGGGGAAGTTCTCAGCCCAAAATCTCAACTTTAAATAAAAATTCTTGCAACTAATTAAAAGACATAAAAATATTTACCTTGGTTATCCTCCTCTTCGCATTCTTTCCTGATCCTTTCAAGAAATGCTAGCATCATTGGGGTTCTCTTCAATTTGCGAGTAGTGAGTTTGGTCTTTGGTTTAGACAGACTGTCAAACTTTTACCTATTGATTGAGGGGACACGCATCTCGATCATTAGATGTCATTCTTTGATTATCTCATACCCCAAGGCGCGAGCACACACCAACCTATACTTGATATAAGCTTCAGAGTCTCATTCTCCATTTTCTTTCTCAAATTGTGGATGTGTCATATGAATTAGAAAAATTATGACTAAAATATCATTCTAAAATAATTATCATTCTAAAATTTCCTATCACCCCAAAATGCAACAAGATCGTATTCATAAAAATATTCATTACAAAACTCCATATGTTCCCAACATAAATTGAAATTCTAGGAAAGACAATTTTTTTTAATAGTTCCTATTGAAATCTCATGCACTCTTCTACTAATCACTTTTCTTGGACATTAACTTCTTCAGCAGTGAGTGTATACACCCGTGCATGAGTCATCTTCCTTTGATCGCTCACTGGGGCAGAAGTATTTTCTTAACCTCAGTGACATTCTCGAGCAAAATGCCCTCTCTTGCCACATTTGAAACATAAACATGTCCCATCTCTATACTCACCACTATGACTTTTCCCAACTTTTGACACATTCTATCTTGACTACTTGGAGAAATTGTCTCATGTAGCTCCTTCGTCTTTGTATCCTTAGTCGACTTATTCTTCTTCCATTGGTCTGGATTAGGGTGTAATCGGTCTGGTTCGGTCCAATTTTAAACATATTTTAGAATCGAACTGTTATACACCAGTTTTGAGATTTGAAGGACAGATACCGCACTGGTTACACCTCTAAACTGGTACTTTCGGTTTTACCCGCTTCGGTCCAGTTCGATCTGATTTTTCCGGTATATTATATATATAGTATATTATATATTATAGTATATATTAATATAATGATAATATATTGTAGTATATTATAATTGTATTGTAGACTAAAGTGATATATTATAACATATTATAATATATAGTGATATTGTACTAGTATAACTATTAATACTATAGACTACAATGATAATATATAATTATTTATTTAGGATTTTAAATTTTAATGTTATTTTAATTAGCAATTTAACATATAATACAAGATTATTTTATATATAATTTTATATATTAGATATCAAAATTATATATAATAAAAAAATCATATAAAAAATAATTTGTATAATATAAAAAATTAAAAATATATATTTATAAGAACCGGTTTGGTCTCGTGTTAAAAAAAAAAAGGAAAATTGAAACCAGATTGAATTCAACCGATTTTAAAAAAATGAAACTGGTATCGGACCAAACCAATTTAGAATCAAACCGAACTCACTGATTCGGTTCAATTCGGACTGGTTTACTGGTTCACCAGTTTTTTTTTCACTCCTGGTCCTGAAACTCACTTCGATTGGTTTTTTGTGGTGCTACCCATCTCTTTTGGGTATTATAAAAATTAACACTCCTTTAAAGACTTCGCTCAACGATAGATGCCTTATCCACCAACTCAGAAAAGTCTTGTATTTGAAAACTTACAGCCCTTTCGTAAGTTTTGAGATTTAAGCATTTTTCAAAATTTTGAGATTTCATTTCTTCATCGAGAATCAAATAGGAAGCAAAATGAGAGACCATAACAAATTTTGCACATACTAGTGCACGTTCATCGACCCTTGCTCCAAATTGGTGAACTCCCTCGCTTTAGCATTTCTGACGTACTTTGGAAAAATACGCTCATAGAAAATTTCCTTAAAACAATTCCATATGGTTGGGGTGTGCTCCTATCCTTGTTCCAAGAGAGTCCTTTTTTATATCCACCAACATTTTGCTTCTCCAGCAACTTAAATGTTGAAAACACAACTTTTTGTTCATCGATGCATCGCAAAACTCTAAGAATTTCTTCAGTGTCCTGAGTCCAATTTTCAGCAACAATCGGATTAATCTTTCCCTCAAAAGTTGCAGGTCGCAAATGGTTAAAATGTTATATAGTGCGTCCTTCAGTCGCTACATGTCCATCTTGAATAGTAGAGTTACGTGCAATTTGTTCCATAACTTGTTGCGTTACTTTTCGTATTACCACGAAATCCTTGGAACTTGGTTCGGACGAAGTATCCCTTTTGATTGGTTTATTCAAATTGAAAGAGTTATGATGAAAAGCCATCCTATAAATCAAAGTAACCGTTCATAACTAAATTAACTAAGCAAACCAAATTTACAACACAATCATCAAAATTCAATCAGTCTCTTACTCTACCCATTCCTACCCAATTCAAAAACTTAATAAGCTCCTAGAGTCCACAAAACCTATAAAACCTAGCTTTGATACCAACTGTAACGTATTAATGGAAGGTCTAAATCACATAACTTATACTCTAAAAGTACTAGTCAATAATACAATTAGAACCTCATTGGAACATTACAAACAATAATAACTTTTCCTTCCTAAGCAATATGAGATCTCATGCATCACCTACCTTTATCCTTATCATATAGAGTATCACAACTACTGCTGGTTTGCTTGTGTGGTGCTACATGAGGCTTTTCCATGATAAGTTATCAGTTACGTACATGTTTAACGAGATAGACAGAAAACAAAAACATTAAAAAAGAAAGAAGAAATACATGTTAATAACATCAATAGAGATAAATTAATATAGGATGCTGCATAATTTAATCGGTATTAATTATATGGGTGTCCACTTGTATAGGTATTGTTGTCGGTCTAGATACAGTAGCATGCATGGGAGGGAGACCTATATCATACACCAAGCTAGGTATACACAGAGATAGTACTTTATATATGCATGCTTTATATGTGTGTGTGTGTGCGCGCTTCCAAAACCAATCGCCATGAAAGCTCAGGGGGATTTAATTAGATTTAGCTTGATGATCAAGTTTATTATTACCCGTTTTCCTGGTTATTAGTCTCACGCCGATACTCCATTCCTTCCTCTGCTCAAAATTCTTTTCTTGGCCTTACATTTGGCCTCTTTCAGGAGCATGCATGCATTAAAATAAAGTATGGTCCACATCAGTAGTGTGTGTGTGTGTATATATATATATATATATTTCTTCTGTCCTTTTAACATGAAACAAAAGTTTCTTAGGGCTGGACAGTTGGCCACCGTATCCGACCCGCCCGCACATGGCCTACGTGTGGGTCGACGCCTGCACGGATTAGGGTTCCGAGGGTGTTGGATTTTGGGGAGCTTGGTTCGTGACTTGAGCGGAGGAAGTCAAGAGTTGGATGAACTCTTGCTTGAGTGAACATCAGACAAAAAGTTCGCTTAAGGCGCGCTCATCACTTGGCTTGAGCGAAGACTAGACATAGAATTCACTTGAGTGTCGCTAGTCACTTGGCTCTAGCGTAAATCTTTGTATCGTGTGATTGTTTTCTTGTTTTACTTTACTTCATTTTCATAACAATTGGTATCAAGAGCTAAGGTTTGGGTCTTAGGGAGAACGATAGCAGGAGACAGAGTGAAGGTTGGAATCGAAAAGTTTAAAGGCACAGACTTCGGGTATTGGAGGATATAGATTGATGATTATATTTACGAGAAGAGGCTTCATCTTCCACTACAAGGGAAGAAGTTAGATAGCATGGAGGATGCTTATTGGAACATGTTAGATCCACATGTTCTGGGGGTTATAGGACTCATCCTATCAAGATTGGTTACATACAACATTATCAAGCAAAAGACCATATTGGATGTCGTGACGGATTTGTTTGGTATATATAAAAAACTGTCGACGAATAAAAAAGAGTATCTAATGAAGAAACTGTTCAACTTGAAAATGGTAGAAGGTACGGTTGTTGCCCAACAACTGAATAAGTTTAATGCTAACACAAATCAATTATCGTCTGTTAAGATTGACTTTGATGATAAGATTCGGGCATTGATCCTATTGGTGTCATTACCGAATAGTTGGAAGGCCATGAGAATGGTTGTGATAATTCTGCCGATAAGATGAAGTTGAAATATGATGACATTCGAGATCTAATTTTTGCTGAGGAGATGCGCATAAGAGATTCTGGTGAGATCTCGAGTTCAAGTTCTACCCTAAACTTTAACACTTGGGGCAAGACATGACAAGTCAAAGTCCAAGAATAAGGGCAGGAGCAAATCATGGTCTGGGCAGCATATCACTTGTTGGAATTGTGGCAAAGATTGGCCACATAAGAAAAAGACTGTCGAAGTCTAAAGAAGACTAAAGACAATGATGTGAACGTGGTGATTGAGGAAATATATGATGTACTATTTCTTACAGTTCACAATCTGGTTGACAATTGGGTATTGGATTGAGGAGCTTCATTCCATATCACTCCACACCGAAAATCATGCAGAACTATGTTGCTGGAGATTTTGGTAAGGTGAACATGGCTGATGAAGAAGCAATGTATGTATGGGGAGGAGATGTGCACATCATACTCCTAAACATGAATGTGTGGACTTTGTAGAAAGTCAGACACATTCTCAAGTTTAAGAAAAACTTGATCTTTGTAGGACAACTTGACAATAGTGGTCATTCAGTAATTTTTCGGGAGGTGAAGGCGTCAGTGTTATGGCCATAACTTTAGCTATAGATATCTTAATCGCACATACCTCAATTCAGAAAGCTCTTTAAGACACACATGTCATGGTCACCATGCTACAGCGGTCCCCATTTCCTGAAATTGATGAGGAAAAAATAATTAAAAGATAAAAGGCAATCATGAACTTCCAAAGATAAGGATAGTTGTTGTCTGAATCATGTTGGTCTTGATTGCTTCAATTAGCTACGATCACATAACTTGCTTGATTCCCTCATTTTGCTTGATGATAATGCTAATACTCTTCCTCAAACTTGGTCGTGGACAAATGTCAAGTTTAACTCGCATTACTTGAAATAGTGGTTTGAAGATATAAGTTAGTAGGTTTGAAGATGAGATATGTTGAGTTTCAAGGGAACGCATTGCTACTCATTCGTGCACATGATGATGATCCTACTCAACATGCTTTGTTCTACCAGGAAGGACTAGATTATCAGTCATATATACTGCACTGATTTTGCAACAAAATCGTTAGCCAAGTGAGCTTAGTTGTTATTGAAGCCAGGACCTATATTCTACTTTTTCACTTGATTGAAACACAATTAATTGTTTCTTAGCACTCCAAGAAATACAATTGTTGCAAAAAAATGTACAAACCAAAAGTCGAGTGTCTGTTGGAAGGCAGCCAACCCAATCGACACTCAAGAAACCATAAAGATCAAGAGTGATTGAAGCTGTGATGTGCAACCTAAGATGTGCGATGCCATTGACATATCTAAAGATGCAATTGACCAGCTTGTAATGACCAACTGCGGGAAAATGCATGATTAATTGAAATGCATAATTGAAACTATATGAGAGGTTTAGTCTTGTGAAAGGGATATTGATGGCCTCCAACAAGGCTCCTATTCAATAAGTCCATACCATAATGGGTCTGTGAAAGAAAAAGATCCTCCCCAATTTTGTGGACTTCCAAACTAAAAAAGTGATGGAAAAATCTAAGATCCTTGATAGAAAATATACTGGCTAGTCTGGAGATAAGATATTGAATCTGTGTGGGGTTGTCTCTTATGGCTACCATGTCATCAACATAGGGCAGCAAGATTAAGATCCCATGTGAGAAATGACAGATGAACAAACTTGGATTTGTTATGTTGGAGAAGAGTCTAAGTACAAGCAAAAAATTGCTTAACCTATAAAACCAAGCTCTAGGAGCTTGTTTCAAAGATAGAGTGCATGGCTTAGTTGATAGACATGGTTTGGGTTTTTAGGATCGACATAGCCTGGCGGTTGTTGCGTATAAATTAGCTTGGATAGGTAGCTACAAAGAAATGCATTCTTCACATCAAGTTATTGAAGATCCCACTTCTTTACCACAACAATAGTGAGAATTTGACAAATTCTAGCATGCTTGATGACTGGTGAGAAAGTCTCTAAAAAGTCAATATCGTCTACTTGATTGAATCCTTTTTCCACAAGTCTTTTTTTTAGTGTTGGGTTTGTGGAGCTTGGTTTGCAAGTTGAGAAAATGGTAAATAGAAAATTTGTCCATAGGTCACTAGAGCGAAACTCAGGCAGAGAGTTCGCTCAAATCTTGTTCGACAAGTTATTAGAGCGAACATCAAGTAGAGTGTTCACTTGAAACGAGCTCGACACTCTGTTTAAGTGGATAACCCAAAATCTATTTTTCTAGAGTTTCCATTGCATGACTATGTATATATTATTATATGTGCTTTGTGTGAGGTCAGCAGCGTGAAATAGAGAGAAAAAGTGAGAGAGGCAGCCCTTGTGTGTGTGTGTGTGTGTGAGAGAGAGAGAGAGAGAGTGAGGGTGAGACATTGTATTGCTCCACAGTGTTTCTACTTTTCTCTGGAAAAAAATTCTCTGCAATTCTATGGATGTAGGCACGTTATCGAACTATATAAATATGTATGTCGTGTGATTATGTGATTTTTTTTTTTTGTTATCGTTTACTTTTCTATAGCATCATTGTTAAGAACCTAGGGGTGTTAAATTTTTCAACAACTGATATCAAGAGCGAAGGTTCAGTTTTAAGGGAGAGCGATGGTAGGAGATGAAGCGAAAGCTGGGATCGAGAAGTTTAAAGACTCGAATTTTGGATATATTGGAGAATGTAGATCGAGAATTATCTCTATGGGAAGAGGCTCTATCTTTTGCTATTGGGAAAAAAGTTAGACAACATGAAGGATGTTGATTGGAACCTGTTAGATCGACAGGTCTTGGTGGTTATTCAACTAACTTTGTCAAGATTGGTTGCACGCAATGTTATCAAAGAGAGAAACATAGCAGATCTCATGGCGGCTTTGTCTAGTATATATGAAAAACAATCATGAAAATAACAAGATGCACCTGATAAAAAGACTGTTCAACCTCAAGATGGCAATAGGTACGTCAGTTGCCTGACACTTGAATGATTTCAACAATATCACAAATCAATTGTCGTCGGTCGAGATTGAGTTTGATGATGAGATTCAGGTATTGATTTTGTTAGCATAATTGCCGAATAGTTGGGAGGCCATGAGGATGGCCGTGAATAATTCTATCAGGATGTTGAAGTTGATGTTCGACAACATATGAGATTTGAATCCAGCTGAGGAGGTGCCCAAAATAGATTTTGGTGAGATCTCGAGTTCAGATTTTGCCCCAAATATTGACACTCGAGGAAGGAGACATTATGAATCAGAGTCTAGGAATAGAAGTAAGAGTATGTCAAGATTTGGGCAACAGATCACTTGTAGGAATTGTGGAAAGATGGGCCACATCAAAAGAGATTTTTTGAATCGAAAGAAGACTGGGGATGACGCTGTGGACATGGTGATTGAAGAGATACATAATGCTTTATTTCTTCAAGTGCATAGTTCAGTTGATGATTGGGTGTTGGATTCAGGGGCGTTGTTCCATACCACTTCACACTGAGAGATCATGTAAAACTATGTTGCTGGTGATTTTGGTAAGGTGTACATGGCTTATGTAGAAACTGGATGTAGTGGAAGTGAGAGATGTATACTTCCAAACAGGAGTGTGTGGACGATGCAGAAATTCAGACACACTCTCAAGTTGAAGAGAAACTCGATCTTAGTGGACAGCTCGACGATAACAGTCATTCGGTAGTATTTTCGGGAGGTACGTGGAAGGTCATGAAGGTTACGATGGTCTTGGCTCGTGGTTAGATCACATATACTTTGGATTTGACATTAGGATCCATCGATGTGCAAGAAAATACAGAGTTGTGGCAAAGCATGATTGGTCATGTGAATCAAAAGGGGAAAATACTTATGAATGTAAGGATGGGGAAGCAAGGGAAACAGTTTTGCAGTTCCTCATGAATCTGTAAACCTAGGAAAGGTTCCTGAGACCATAATGCAGAGCATAGATGTGAGAGATGGGGATAGAACATCTGGTGATCCAGGGTCGTCTAAACCTACAGTTGCTACTCCCAAGGCTGCCAAGACAACCAGACCTCCACAGTGATATTCACCTACCTTGAACTAAATCCTGCTAACTAAAGGTGGTGAACCACGGAACTACGGTAAAATCTTGCGGGATTGGAGATCAAGTAAGTGAGAGTTAGCTGCGAAGAAGCTGACTGGACTTCCAGGGAGAAAGCAAGCACTGCATAAAAGGTGGGCACATCTACTGAAGTCTGAATGATGGTAGCAGGAGGTGGGATCAATCACCCACATTAGGGAAAGGGGCCTTAGCTACATATTCTCTGATGTGTGCCAGGGTCGGTGTGAGACTAGGTATTCCTAGTGCAATGGGAGTAGAGAGTTTCCTTGCAGTTGCGTTGATTGAGGAAACTTCACCTGAGGAATTGAAGTTGTGCACAACTTTTGTCGCTCTTCTGGCTTGAAGACGGGAGTTGTGAGATGCAGAGTGTGAATGACTTGTGTTGGAGATGATGGTTAATGGTTGTGGTTGAACCAATCTCTAAGTGGGAGATTGTTGGGTTTGTGAGCTGAGAAACGCCAGATAGAAAGCTCGCATGATAATCGTTCGATTGGTCGCTCGAGTGAAACTCAGGCAAAGAGTTTGTTCGACAGGTTGCTCGAGCGAATAACAGACAGAAAGTTTACTTGAGGCGTACTCGACTCTGCACATGAGCAAATATCCCAAAACCAGTTTTTCTAGTGTTTCCGCCGCATGACTACATATATGTTATTTAAGTGTAACGCCCAAAACCCGGTTGGCCTGGAGAATTACTACCTGTCTCTTAAGAACTTATTTTCCAACACAACTAAAATGAAACCCAAATCTTTAATAGCAAAACTCAATATCAAGAGTTCTAAATAACCACATAGAAATCTCCACAAAGTCATTACTGCAGCTAAAATAAACTAAGGAGTCTGTAATCTCCCGATAGTCATAACAATCCAACCAATAATTTCATGAATCTTTCTGAAACCCAAGATATTAATAAAGCTAAAAAATATTAAAACTAAGAATACCAGAAGTCCTTCTTCTACCAACATTTCCTCAACTTAAACACAAACAACAATCTAATCCAAGTCCTCATTTGGACTCTTCACATCATTTGAAAAATATTATAATGATAGGGGTGAGTTATCAACAACTCAGTAAGCAGAAATCATATGCTAGCGTGCAAATATGAGCATTTACAAAGTAGAGCATGCAGAACAAAATATTTTCCAGAGTTAACATGCAGAACAGAACATATTTTCAAAAGTAACAGATCGATGGTTTTAAGACAAGTAAAACCCTTAGTGCTTTGGCATAACATAAACTGAGTATCATCATCAGATCAAAACAGAGTATCAAACAGAGCAGAGACCATGTTTCACCCCCGTGGTAGGGTTGTGCTAACCCCGGTGGCCAAATCAGGCGGAGACAGAAGTGAAATCTTTTCTTTATTCTTCTCGGAACCCCGAGTGTGTACACAAGAAAGACCACAATAAAACCACTTTGTTTCCAAAGTGGGTGCACTCAGAGACAGAGAAGTTGGTACCAACCCAAACAGAGCAGAGCATAACAGAACAGAGCAGAACAGAGACAGAGTCATATACGAAAACCAGTACACCATGCCAAAGGTTTTCAGATGTTATATCAAAATAATACAGAGTACCAAAACAGAATCAGACCGTTTACACACGCTGAACACAAAAGCCAGAACATCTTTCTAAATAAATGCACAACTTTTCATATTCTCAATATCGTTCTTTTTTCAGATTTCAGAAACCACATGACAGAATTTAGCTCATGTCTACACAATGCATGTCAGAATATATTTTTCCTTTTTTCACACAGATTTCATGAATAATGCAGATAAGTGACCGAGGTTGATCTTTGTTTTCACAAGTTCCCAACACAACACAAATTATGCAAGTTTTCATAAAATCAACCCCAGTCTTATTAACTTGTATAAAACCCAGCATAGGAACCTCGCTTACCTGACTCCTGCAGCGTATTATCTATGACTTGAATACTGTCTCTATCCGTCTCGTCACCTATTCATAAAATAATATAAACTAAATATTAAAGTCCAACAATACAAAATTGGTCTTGAACAACTCAAGACCCAAACCCTAGACCATAATTCAGCGAGTTTAATCAAACTCAAACAGCCAAATAACAATCCGGACAGCCCACACTTCGACCCAAAATATTCTGTACCAAACTCAGTATTGTCCAATACAAGCGTCAAAACCAATGTCAACTCAAATCCCAATAACTCACACTTTTTCTAGCAGTTCACAATTTCAAACAATTACCATCAACTTAACCAAACAACACTTCACAAAGCACACTTATTTCCATTCACAACTCCATAACAGAAAATATAAACTAATACTTCTAAATAATTTCTCAACCACCAATCCAACAATTCCACTACAATGTAATTTCAAATAATCCAAACCTAGGACAATACACCACAAGAAATTCATTATACCAAGAAATGCCCAAAGAGCCGCCCACTAAACTAAACTAAAAATGAAAACATTACCCACAAAAATTCAGTGAGAAAACTGGAAGTGTAACTGTGTGTGAGTGTGTGCAGGAAACAGAGGTAAAAAAAACTTACCCACGACAACAAGAATTCCAGCAAAGGCTTCAACGATTACACGAGTGACAAACTCAAAAACCCACAAAACGTACACTCAAACCCCACGGCTAGAAACAGAAACTGCATAAAAGAAAGGATAAAACAAACCAAAAACAGGAAAAACAGCAGAAGGGTTACGCTACAGCAGAGGAGACCGAAAAACAAATGTTTGAAGATGACATTCTTACCAGTCGGAAGATGGAGGCTGCGGAGTGATGCACGCCGTGTTGCATAGGGAAAACCAAAACGCAAAACTGGAGAGAAACTGTGATGTAGCAGACAGCACACACACACTGGAAACCAGAAGCAGTGCATAAGAAGAAAGAAAAAAAAAACAAAGTGATGAGGTTTAGGGCAAGAGTTTCGGCAACAGCAACAGAAATCGACGAGGAGAAAAAAAACTGAAATGAAATGGAAGAGAAAAGAGTTAACGTGGGAGAGAGGGATGCAGAAGTATGTGAAACCGAAAATGGAAACTAAGTGCGCGAGAAAGAAGGAAGAAACGGAAACAGAGGAGGAACACTTACCTCCCAAAACGACGTCGTTCGGTGGTCTTACTAAGCACTAAAATGGCTGGGCCATTTTCACGCACGGTCCGGGCCACTTTGATGAAGAGACTGGGCCTTACATTAAGTGTTTTGTGTGAGGTGACCAACATGAAACAGAGAGAAAAAGTGAGTGAGGCAACCCTTGTGTGTGTGAGAGAGAGAAAGTGAGGGAGAGACATATTGCTCCACAATGTTCCTATTTTTCTTTGAATAAAATCATCTACAACTCTATGAACATAAACATATTGTCGAATTACGTAAATTATTGTGTCTTGTGATTGTGTATTTTTTTATTGTCGTTGTCTGTAGCATCGTTGCTAAGAATATGGGGGTGTTATATTTCTCAACATTGAGAAATTGAAGAGTGCATCAGGGTTGAGCTTGGCCTTGTAGATCTATCTTCAGCCAACAACATTCATGTGAGGAGCATAGGGTACATGGTTCGTGGTTTTGTTTGCTGCAAGAGTGGCAAGTTCCTCTTCCATATATAGCAGCTCTTGGTGTCTTTTGGTAGATGTGATGGACTTGGGCTCGGCATGAATGACAATTTTCGATTCTGATATTTTGAACCTGGACTGTGATCACATAACTTAGTTAACGCCCCCGTTTTGATGGATGACGCTAGCACAACTTTTGAGAACTCCTTCAAATTGCGTGGCTTAAATTACACCAAAGGCTTCATCGGGCCATACGGAAATTGGCCCATCTGATCAAACTACCACAACTATACAGTGATACGAATGTAAACCAGTTACCAAAACCACAACCAGATGAAACTCCGACCCATTAGACAGCAATCCAAATAGTGGAGCTTGGACATGATGAATGTTAATCAGTTCATGCATGGGAGACAAGTGCGTAGAAATCTGAAATAAAATACAAGAAAACCAGAACTCTCACCCCTTGAAACAAAACAAAAAGTCTCCGATTTCCGCCAGCCCGGATCTTTCGCGACCTTTTTTGTTTCAGCCAAATTTTCTTCATGCGCAGAGCCAAAAGTCACTTCCCTCGATTTTTTAATACTACTGTTCTATATTCGTGTATATATATATATATATATAAATCTCCCCACACTCACGTTTGAAAGGATCTCTCTCTCTCTGGTTTTTCGTTGGTTCGCAGCCGAAACTGATCGGACCCTCCCATTTACAAACTCTCTCTAAAGTGACAGTTGCAGTTTCTGCCGCTGTCTTTGAATCCTGGCAAATGGGTTTGCGTTTGTATGTTTTGCGCTGATAAGAACCTCTTTCGATCGCTCCTCTATTTACCTTCAACTTTTGAAGCTCCTCAGTCTCATCAGCTGGGTTTAGGCAAATTCAACTTCGTTATTATCGTACTTCTGCTAGCTGAAGTGTGTCTCGAAATATACTAGATAAAAGGCTTTTGGTAACGGCTGGGGTGCTGATTTCGGTTTTAGGGTACTTAAAAGTTAGTTTTTTTTTTTTCTCCCTGATAAAATCTTATTTGTATTCGTTAAAATGATTGTGTTTGGTTATTCTTCAGATTTTGAATAAAGAAACAGCTGAAGAAAAAGGATTGGTAAAGCAGCAAGAAACAATGGCTCCTACGACTAATTGGCTATCTTTCTCGCTGTCCCCGTTGGAAATGCTGAGGTCTTCCGAGTCTCAGTTCCTGAGCTATGAGAGCTCTTCCACTGCTTCTCCCCATTACTTGATCGATAGCTTTTATGCAGACGGTAAAACCCAACTCTTTCTCTCGGCTTTGGATCCTCTAAATAGGTCCTGTTTAGCTGCTTAGAAATTGGGAAAAAAAATGACATGCTGGTATTAGTTTCTTTGATTTTCTCAGCAGTATCAGAAAAAGTTCAGTGTCTGGTGAAAAGCCGATCTGTTTCTAGCTTTTGTTTGGTTGCTGAGAAAAACTGAGAGACGCACGGTTTTGAATATTTGTTTTCCCGGTTTTCAAAGTTAAGCTTTTCAGCACTGCCTGACAAAAATGAGGCATAGGATAGGATTGCATTAGCTCATTTAAATCACTGACGTCTTCTCAGTGCCTTAATATCGATAAATAGTGTGAAAGAAATCTACTACTCCTATCTGCCAGCCTTTTTCTTTCCCTGCAATCATATAAATACGTCCAAGTTGATGCCAACTCGGATCGAGTTATTGAGTCACCTGGTCTATGATGGATGCCCCTGAGTCACCACTTGTGTTTACGTGTAGGCTGGGCTTCCCCGAAGCCGCAAGTCTTCTACACAGGAGGAGAAGAAAGCCAAGCCAAGGAAGCTCATGCGCAAAGCTTAGCGGATTCATCTATTTTCACGAGCTTCATTGACACGCAAAGCCAAAACCAGCCAATTCCAAAGCTCGAGGACTTTCTCGGCGACTCCTCGTCGATGGTTCGGCACTCGGACAGCCAAACTGAGACCCAGGACTCGTCCCTGACCCAAATCTACGACCAGGGCACAGCATACTTCAACGAGCAGCAAGATATAAAAGCAATCGATGGGCTCAAAGCCATCTCTACTATCTCAGGCTCCGACGTGGCTGACTCGGCGTCGGTGGCGGCCAGGACCCAGAAGGTCACTTGTGCCGAGTTTGCGGGTCATAATCCGAACGAGTCATCAGGGAACGAATTGGACTTCACAAACTGTGCCAAGGGAGCTCTGGCACTCGGGGTCGCTCAGCGGTCTGAGAAGACCCTTGTGTCGGTTGAGTCTGATAGGAGTCATAGAACTAAGAAGATAGCTGATACTTTCGGTCAGAGAACTTCAATCTACAGAGGAGTCACTAGGTACCATGCATTACGTACCATAGTCTGAATTCCTCAATAGTCTTATTATTGTTTGGTATTTTCTGTGTGATTTTTTATTTTGTTGGGGTTTGATTAATCTTGATGAAGATCATGCAACCACAAAATACCATATCTAGTTCTGATATAACATCAGTAAGGATGACAGTGAAAACAGATGGAGGAATTTTATAAGCACCACGATGGGTGGTTCCCTTAATATACTTTTGAGAAAAGATGCTCGAATATATATACAGTTGAATTGTGTTGGGTAATAAACTCATATTACGTTTTGTTATCTTTTATAAAGAATGAATAATTCTCACTTGTATAATTGATTTTATAAAATGAGATAGACTCATAAATTTCTTCATAATATCAGTATCTGTCACGAGATGAATAGGATCTACACTACTTATCTCGTAACAAAAATAAATAAAAAAATATTGACTTGGATATGAGAGATGATGTTGAGAAATAATCTCATGTTAGCTCTAAATAAAATCTTAGATATGTTTGTAATGAATGAATAAACTTCTCTTATAAAATCGATATTATGAGAATAGTTAGGGCATCAATTTCTTCAAATTGGAACTGCATGAGAATAATTTCTAACAAATTTCTGAAGTTTAATTTTAATGTACATTGATTCAGACACAGGTGGACGGGTAGATATGAAGCTCATCTATGGGATAACAGCTGTAGAAGAGAGGGGCAGGCTAGGAAAGGGCGGCAAGGTCCTCTTTCTCTTTCTCTCTCTCAATTCCTTTTGAATATGAAGAGCACACAAACGTCTTTCAAACACATCTTTTATGATTGACGGATGGCATATACATGCAGAGATGGTGCTTGTTTGTTACTAACACGGATGCTGTTCTGAGATTTCTTTTCCCTTTCCTTTTCTTTCTCATTGATTTGATCGAGCCGCCATTTTTTTATCGTTGTTTTTTTACCATTTCATTCCCTCACAGTCCTACACACACGCAGAAGCTGGCTTCCGTATCCATACTTTCATGGTGATGCCTGCGAGTGAGAGAAAAAGTGATTTCAATATCCTAAACATTAGTCTGCGAAATTGTTGAGAATCTTGACCTATGATCTTCTACACCTACGGAGGAAAGAGTATATATGGAAGAGTAATTTTATAAATCTACCTACACTCTCCACACACCATGCACTAAATTTTTTTTTTTTTTTTTAAACTCAAATACACTAAGTGTGTAGAGTGTGTGATAAATAGTAGAGTGTGAAGAAGAATTTTTCATATATGTAAAGTCACAACCATAAAAGTTCAAAAAAAAAGAAAAAGAAGTACTAAAAATGCTGGATAAGACTGCATTTACAGCATCTAAAAACCTTAGAAGTTAGACCGTGCACTCTTTTCTCGTCATTTCTCAGGAAAGATGGGGGAAATGACAATTCGCTGCAGATGGAAACTAAATATTATTATTATTATTATTTAATGAAGAGATGTTAGGGAGGTCGTTTGGGATTTCCGTTTTTTTTATACGATTAGTTTTTTTATTTTTTTTATTTACATAATGATTAAGAAAATATTATTTAATAATATTATGAATTTTTTAAAGAAATATTTAAAAATATTAAAAAAATAATGTGAAAAAAAATTTAAACATCAATATTTTCTTAATTACTAAGTAAAAAAAAAAAAAAAAATCCAATGAAATGTTCGGTTACACATTATTTTATTTATTTTTGTTGCAAATGGTATTAGAGACTATCCCAACTAAAAATATGGGACTTGAGCCGTGCCACCTACAATGGACAGGCCTGACGAGGACGTCGGAAGTTTAAGTGGGGTAGATTGTGATACCCTCATATGATATAGATAAGGGTATGTGGTGTATGAGATCTCACATTGCTTGAGAATGAGAAGTTCTTTCTCTTTATAAGGTTCCAATGGGGTTCCAATTGTATCATTGACTAGTCCTTTTGGAGTATAGACCATGTGGTTTGGGTCTTCTATTGGAGCGTTACAAAAATAAACTCAGAAACTGATATGATTTCATGAGATCCGTTAGATATAGGTTTGGATAGTGAGATGAGAATTTTTTATTTTAAATGAAAATTTAAAATATTATTTTTTAATATAATTATTTTTTTGAGATTTGAAAAAGTTGAATTGTTTATATATTTTGTGTGAGAATTTGAAAAAGTTGTAATGATGAGATGAAATAAGATGAGAATTTTTTGTCTCATCCCACTTGCCAAACTTTATAATAAAAGTAATTTTACAATCTGACGTACCGCATCAAGTTATATCACTTTGTAAATTTACTTTTATGTAATTCTTTTGTATCTAAAGAATTTCTCCTTAACTAATGCTCACATTCTTGCTTTTTGTTTTTATCCATGTAACGCGCGCATGACCTTTCATATCTGGATTTTGCTGATCATCTTTGAATATGTTCTACAGTATACCTGGGTAAGAAGTTTTCCTCGTTACTTTTTTACATTTGCCTTTGAAACTGCATTAATCTAGTTCTGGTTTTTAAAGAATTCTGCAGTGTTTATTACTTGCTTAAAATCTATTACTATTCGATTCATCTCTATGTATATTATTAGGTGGATATGACAAGGAAGAAAAGGCCGCAAGAGCTTATGATTTAGCAGCCCTCAAATACTGGGGTCCTACTGCAACTACCAACTTTCCCGTAAGAACATATATATATATATATATATATATATATATATATATATAAACATTTTTCTCATGTTTTAAACTGTTTCATGCAATGAGATTCCTTTGTTTCTGCATGGAAAACTACCTAAACTAGCTATTGCATGGAACTTAAGTCACCCAGCAAGTTGGCTTCTTTTCTTTAGGTTTCGAATTACACCAAAGAATTGGAGGAAATGAAACATGTAACCAAACAAGAACTCATTGCATCTCTGAGAAGGTAAGCTTTAAAATTTCTTCCACCTGTTATTTATATTAAAGTTTCGTATGTTTAACCTTATTCTTTTGATTAATTTAGCAGTGATATTTCTCTTTTTGAATCCTCATATATAGGAAAAGTAGCGGTTTTTCAAGGGGAGCCTCTATATATAGGGGTGTGACAAGGTTTGGATATTTATATATTTATATGCAATTGAATCTATTCTTGATTGGAGTTGTTATATTGGTTATGGAAGCTTTCTTTTCCCCATGATTTCCTTATTTTGTTCAGTAGCATGTCATCTAAATGGAGTAGAAATGATAGTTACAGTCGTGAGTGCGCAAGTGCCGTGCAATCACTTTGAAAAAGTGAATATATACGAGACTCACATAAAAAAAAATAAAAATTAATAGTGGACTCCGCTCTTTTTTAAAGCGACTGCATGGCACTTATGCACTCCGTGATTGCATGTAACATTACTCTATATAAATTGCTACTAATTGGGTCATGTTTATCGTTTAATGCTCCAGGCATCATCAACAGGGTCGATGGCAAGCAAGGATAGGCCGAGTTGCCGGAAACAAAGACCTATACCTTGGAACCTTTGGTAATTAATTAAATAAAAGTTTAACGTTGGTTACATTGCTACAAGAAAAGAAGATCAGGGCTTTGATTGCAGACCATGCTCTTTGCATGGAGAATTGGAGCCTGGGATCATCAGTCTCCTCTGTTCTAACTAAAATTGGACTAATTAGTTAAATTTTACTTATTATATGCAAGAATTGTTAGGAGAAAGATATCGCTTGTATAAATAATGACTTCATTTTGTTTTGAATGGTGGCAGCCACTGAAGCGGAAGCAGCAGAGGCATATGATATTGCAGCCATAAAGTTTAGGGGCGCAAGTGCTGTGACCAATTTTGAGATGAGCAGGTATGATGTGGAAGCCATTTCCAAGAGTTCTCTGCCCGTTGGTGGGGCAACAAAGCGCTTGAAGTACTCAAAAGAATCAGAACAGAAACCATTCATAAACCCTACTCAGCAAGCCCAGCGCAGCAGTACTGGCAGCAACAGCATCAATTTTGCTTCCATTCAGCCACTTCCTGCCATTCCTTGTGGAATTCCATTTGATGCAGCAACGGCACTTTATCATCACCACCTCTTCCAGCACCTTCAACCCAGAAACACAAGCACTTCAAACATTGCAACTCCAACCAATATATTTCCACCACCACCACCACAAGCCGAGTTCCTCTTATGGCCTCACCGCTATTACTGACATGTGACCAAGATAGCCAACTCAGCTAGCTCTTGTTGTGGCACTGCCGACAGTTTTCACTCAAATTTACCTCTTGATCTGGGGCTAGCCAGAGGTTAGGGGTTTTTTGTCAGAAGGTTGAAGTTCTTTTTTTAATTTTTTGAAATGAAACTTCTCATTAATAAGAACAGATCAATTATAGAGTTTGTCAAACAAGACATTATCTGAGATAAACTCAGGACTCTCCTCGATTATTACAATCTCATCGCTATAATTAAAACTAAACTTAGCTAGTTCGTGTGCAACACCATTTCCTGCTCTTGGAATCCATGCAACCTTCCAATCTTATCTTCTCTTAAGTAGTTCTTTAATATCATCCACTACTTGCCCAAACCAGAGTCAATTCTCTTCTTTACTATTAACTGTCTTCACAACACTTTGTGCATCACCTTCAAATATTACATTGCGTAAGTTAAGTTCATGGCACAAAACCATTGCTCTAAATAATGCCAAGCATTCAACTAGCACTGGTTTGGAGTTAAAACTCTTTTTAGCAAGGAGTGTAACCAGAACTTCTCTTTCACAGTCCCGAACTATAACTCCAATACCCATTTCCTTAGCATCTTCGTGTAGTGCAGCATCCCAATTGGCCTTAATGGAACCTTCTAGTTACTGTAGGAAGCTGGATTTTGTAGCCAAAATATTAGTAGTCAATGAATATCTGAATGGGGCACCCATCTAGTGTGACAGTATTCTTACAAAGGTATTTTATATGTAGCATTATTATTGATTCCTTTGTGTTCTTCCTCCTACATTCTCGTTGGTCAGCGTAGAATCTTATGGACAGGACAGACTCGATCGTTGAAGCATGAGCCCATCATCTTTGGTCAGAGCAGAATCTTGTGCTGATAGCTGACGTTTTGTTTTGTTTTTGTTCTTTTTAAGCAGTCTTCTTTTACCAAGTTCCTTTCTTCGAGATGGAAGGAAAATAGAAAAAATAATTCTACAGGATTACGGAGTTTGACTTTTTTTTTTAATTTGTTTTTATTGTATATAAAATAAATAATAAAATTTATTTTTCTTTCTATTTATTTAAGCTTTTGAGATGTAATGATTTCACATGATATTAGAGTAAAGGTTCTGAGTTTGAATCTTAACTCTACACCTCATTTAATTAAATATTGCACGTGTTGGACCACCCTTGAAGGAGAGTTTGGCCCACACGTGAGGAAGAGTTAAGATATAAAATCTATAATAAAATTTGCCTCTTTCTATTAACTTAAGCTTTTAGAACATGTGGTGATTTCAAATCCTTATAATTGAAAGAGTTTCGAAGGGATTCTTGATATAAACTCAAATATCAAGGTTTGAAAAGGTTGGATTTTAACTTTTTAAACACTTTAAATTTCCAAAGAGTTCATTGGTCTGTTCAGCAGTGTTCCAATTGATACAAACCTTGTTAACATAACTGGAATATACAATAATGAAGAATAGAGTTACTACAGGCTTTGAAACTTAAATATATGGGATTTTCACTTTGCAAAATGCAGAACAAACACAATGGCATGTACACAATTTTTTTTTTTTTTCCCCTTCTTTTTGGTGAGTATTTCCCTATGATTCTGGAATTTGAATCTATTCTGATTCTCTTTACAACAAAGCTATTATGCTGAGAGACTCGGAGAAATAACTACCAAGTGAGACCACCAATTCGTCCAATTTCAACTTAAAAATTTGCAGGGCCTTACCATTTTCTTTTTAACTTTGACATGGACAAGTAACAAATAAGGAACACTACAGAACAGATGCTGAGGAATTACTCCATCACTAGTTGCCTGTAACGATTGAGGTCGTTTAGATAATTGGTAGAAGTATAACCTTCCAAGTCACAAGCATTAAAAATGGGTGATTTTGCAGCTACAGAAATTGGTCTTGGTTCAAGAGCTCCATCCTCGACCTTCAGTAGCTGCACAACCTGCATTGCACACAGTTTTGCATCAGTACTCATTTGTGTATCTCAATCGCGATGAAGTTTACAGAAAAATTCATACTCGATTCATCTGTGGACGCATCGAGGGTAAGTGGTGGATGCACACTGAAGCAGTGTACATGGCACGTTTCATCTCATTAGGATCATAAGCATCTCCTAATCGAGGATCTGATAATTCCTTGACATTATTTGTGTCCAGCAGCGGCTTTGCCTATGCATAACAAAGAAAACTGACTTTTCATTTATCTTTGTAGGACATATTTCATCATTTGTAAAGATATTAGCTATAAGTGACTTGTAAAGCTTAAATATTGCAGCCTAAGGTGACCAACCACCCAGTCTGCTCACAAAATTTACAGAACTTAGTTTGTAACAAGACAAGTTTATCTGCCCAAACATTGGCTGGACTTCGAAGTTTTAGCATATAAAAATACCCAGATGGCAAGGCTTTGTCGACATGAATCAACAGCACGGCGACCAGTAATGAGCTCCAGTAACAGAACCCCAAATGCAAATACATCAGTTTTCTCATCAACAACCCCATGCATAAAATACTCTGGAGCCAAATACCTGAAGTCCACATAAAGATTTATAAGCACAGAAGACTTCAACATCAAAATGATACTAACAAATCAATGAAGTTGCATGCTTAACCCGAATGTGCCCTCAATGGGGAAAACAACATGGTGAGCCCATTTTTCTGGCAGCCACTTTGCAAGTCCAAAATCAGAAATCTGCACGGTATATGCAAGTCACAAAATGTTTCTTATTCCATTTTGTGGACAACAGCACCATACGTAAATGCTAACTTCAGTTCTTTTATTTGGCTAACACAAGTACCTGAGCATCGTAATCTTGAGTGAGTAATACATTAGAGGCTTTGATGTCTCTGTGGATAATGCGCCTGTGGCAGTTGTGATGGAGATAATCCAATCCTTCCGCTACCCCTATAGCCACCTTAAACCTTATCGTCCACTCCAGACACTCAGATGAACCTGAAATGCTGAATGGCTCTTCATCAGCCAAATAAATCTATGATCACTGGTTTACAATATTTTTCTTAGATCTAGACTAGTTTATGCAGAGTCATATCTCATTCAATTCACCTGAACTTCTACTGCCATCAAACTACTTTGATTCCCAGTGGTTTCAATTATGCAAAAATTCTTCTACTATCTCTACTCTCATGCGGGTGGGGAGGACAGACTCTCCAAGCAGTTGATATGGTAAGATTTGATAAAAAAGTTAAGTTAAAATTAAATTTATCTTTCAAATCAAATCCTGCAACGTTTCTTCCACACCTCCATTCCACCTTGCAAATATAATTTTTTGTATATGTTCCTTGTGTGAACTACAAACAATTTGAAAAGTTGAAATAAACAGCACAATCAAAAGACAGAGATCGAGACAGCACCAAATAACACAGATGCAAGGCTGCCATGCGGGGAGAATTGAAGGACAAGGTGCAGACCCCCATCAGTTCCAAAACCAAGCAATCGGGCAGCATTTGGGTGGTTTATATGTGCAATAATCCCAACTTCTGACAAGAAATCACAAATTCTATCCTCATCTTCCTTCTTTTTCTTTGTTAGCCTTTTAACTGCTACAACTTGACCATCGGATAAGCATCCTCTGTACACCTCAGCATGCCCGCCTTTCCCAATCAGGTTCTCTGTCAAAGTTTTATGCAAAAACATAACATAGTTGAATTTAATAACCAACCAGCATTGACCAATTGAATTAGAGCTTCATACTATTAATTATAGCTAGCCATAGATAAAGCCTGTAAAATGTGGGAAATAAGGACCCAAGTCTGATAATAAAAACTAGTCAACAACCCATTAATTTATGCCGGCATAAATCAAACTACTGGTCGCCTCTACCTTCATAAAGTTGGACTGCTGTGATAATGGAGGTGCGAAACTCGAAAAGAAAAAAGAAAAAAAAAACAGTAACTTGCACGGAAAGAAGATTAATCTTTGAGTCCAACACTAGTCACAAATACGCAATGCAATTCAGAATAGTTTTGAGTTAAACCAAAAAACTCACCTCTAACAAGCAAAATCAAGAAAACTGTAGCGAATACGAGTGAGCTGAAACATTCACTGTACCGAAAGAGCTTGGACCCAGCATGGCTAGGTTTTCCTAGGTTCGGTACAGAAAAAGTCAAGCAGCCAGGTCCCACAACCTATTCCCTACCATTTTCTGCCATCCAATCAAAGCTTGGTCAAAAAGGTCGTCGCTTCCCAATGAAAAGTTTTGGGCCGGTTTCAGACACTGCCGGTTGATTTCAATATCTCAGTCAATAATATAGTAATAGTTGCTAGGTTCTATGAGGGAGTATCCGTGCAGAGTTATAATTACTCTTTACAAAAGCCACATGCATTCAACTATAGGTCAAGCTACGCTGCCGGCCAGTAATGATGGCTGCCTTTCCCCTAATACAAACTTATCTTTTTTTTCTCTTCTTTTTTTTCATATTTTTTTAATATATTTAAATATTTTTTAAAAATAAAAAAATATATCAATATACTAAAATATTATTATAATATAATATACACAGAGAAGATATACATACACAATATGGCTGAATGACATAAGTATAATTGATCTGAACCATTTTTAAGTGAGATTTAAACATGTTTATATCCAAGATGATTGGAAGGATGTAGGTGTTTATGTTTGTAATAAAAGTGTATTCAAAAGAAAAAACAGAGGGAATTTGCTTGTGTTTACCGGAACTGAAATTATCAGTAGCGGCGGCAAGCTCGGCATAATCAAAGCTCCTCCAAGACGGCTTTGTTCTGTGCGTCCCATCGTAGTCAATCCGATCCTCGGCGCTCCGAATCCGAGCTAACTTCCGGCTGAGATTCTTCCTCGAAGCATTGTGGCTCGTAGTCAGCAACGCAATGGTGGAAAACCGCCTCAGAGATTTCCTCTTCAAGGCCTCGAACACAGACTTCCACTGCGACCCACCGCGGCTCTCTCGGAGCTGAGGCGGCGCCGCGGGTTTCTGCGTGGGAGAGATACACGAGCTGAAGCTACTGCTGCTCCCTGTGTTGTCCGACGAGTCCGCAGCACCCAAAACTGGGATTTCAAGCACACCTCTTGGGGACTCCTCGTCGTCTTCGTCGTCGTTGCCGGAAATCTCCAGCTCCTTGATACTCAAACGTGGTTCTACTGTTTCTATTTCTGGGTTTTCCTCTGTTTCTCCTCTGCTCTCTACTCACATCAAAGAACAGCATCACAACGGAAACCCAGATTTTCAAAACATAAAAACAATTGAAATTAAAACGAAAAGCTCTTACCTTCAACAGACATGGTTAAGGTATCAGGTAATCTTTTGTATCGAAACCCCGGGCAAGAACGACCGCAAAGCCTATAAGCCTGAATAGAAGATCATCCTCACAGAAGGAAAACAAAAGAGAAGAAACAAATTACAAAGAACAATATTTTTCTACATTTGAGGAGTCACAGAGAGGAAGAAAGACAATCGATGCAGATAGAGGAGGAGGGAATACGGGGGAGACAACAAAGGTTCGTTAGAAATGGTATATCTTTGGGAGTTGGTTATTCTTCAAAGGATTAGAGTAGGTGATAACCAGTCCGGAGACGCCTGGAATAATAACATGTATACGTGCTCTGCCATATTCATATATACTTTGGCTTACTTGCCCAAAAAAACTTTTCCTGTTATTTTGACTATTCGGAGACGCAATCTTGACCGTTGGCTGTTATAATTCGTATCGTATGTATTGCCGTGACTAACGGTTAAAACCGCAGATGAAGATGGCGGCGAACCTAACGAACCATTACCGAATAGACGTAAGATTCCGAACCATTTGTTAGCGATTAGGGAAAAGGTTCTTTGCCCACTGGTTTGACCGCTCTAGTTTATCGCTTGATATTTTTTTATTTTTATTTTTTGTTTAGTGATTAAAAAGATTTTTTTTAAATATTTAAATATATTAAAAAATGTGAAAATAAAAATAAATAAAAAAACACTCATTTTACTTATCGGTCAAATTGAGCGGACTACTCTAGACGGCATAATAGTCTGACTCTAGCGATTATTTGTAATGATAAAGATTATTTACGATAAAAGAAGATTATTCTTAATAAAAAATAGTTATTTTCATATGTAATAATTGGTTACAAATAAATATTTTTTTTATAATAATAATTATCAAATACTTCCAAAAATTGGACTCGAAATTCTGTGATAATACAGGTCGGTATGGGATATTTGTAAACGAGTAATACTTCTTTTTATAGGTTTGTAAACGAGTAATACTATCCTCATAATTTTTTAAATTATTTTATTTTCAAGTTCGTGTGTAGTACATGTTTCAAAATGATTAAATTTGATTTATAAAATTTAAAATTTAAAATTTATTTTAAAATTAAATTATGTTACTTATGTAATGTGTGATGTAGAGATTTTAGAATAACAATATTTATTTTTATCTTCATTCTTCTACCATTTCATTATATTGTATTAAATAATTAAAAACTATTTGTTATATCTAATTTGTGAGCCAATCTTTTAATCCCACGTCATCAAATGTGAGGAGATAATGATAAAATAAATTGTAAATAAATTTTTTCTTTGTAAATGCATCATGTTTCATGGAATCTATTGCCTTTATGAAAAAAAAAATTTTTTTTCATACAAGTTGACACGACAGATTTACACAATAATAATCCAGTTTGTGTGTGATATTTTTAATAATATTATTTTTAAAATGATATATATTTTTTATTATTATTTATTAATGAGACAGCACATGCAGTCTCATACTCAGTACTGTAAATAGAATTTCTCAACATAAAAACGGGTGATTAAAGATATTTTCTTAAAGACATAGAGGGCCAACAATTTCCATAAAAAATGTGTTTTTTTTTGTTTGTTTGTGTAATTGCTAAAAAATGTGTAATTCCTTTTGTTTTTTGGTAAATTTTAAGACAAAATTATAGTTCTAATTTATGAGCATACTGAGTAGAGAGAGCATGCTCAAAAGAGTAAAAGCACAACTGGCATATGACGAAAGACCAAAAAAAAAAGCCTAAAGCAAGTCCTGAAAGGTTGTGTTGGCTAACAACATCATTACAAGACATTTGGCACGTATAGAATTTGGTGCTCCATGAGTGCTATATATATATATATATATTCATATACGGAATCAGGAAGGTAATCATAAGCAAAAAGAAAAGAAAAATGGGTAATTTTGAAAATAATTTTCACCCCGTGATTTCATCCTCTTTGAGTATTAATTCTCTTTTTAGAATTCGTAGAGTTTATATATACAAGTCAGTGTCTAGGATAAACTTTTATGAAAAATTCTATACACTATACTATCATCTCACTTTCATCTCATTAAATAAGATGTGATACATTTATCACCATTAAATGATCATTTATTGCATGTTTATTTATCATCTAATGATGATGAATGTGACACATACTACTTAGTATGATCAAAATAAGATTAGAGTGTGGTGTATAACATTACTCTATTATCTTTACTATCAAAACAATCTCCGTCAATTTTTAAACATTAAGATTTTAGGTCTTGTTTGGATATAGAAACAGTTTAATCTCATCTCCTCATTACAATTTTCTCAAATTTTTATACAAAATATCTATTTTTCATTATATATCTATTTTGTTTTTCCACAGCTAAATTCTTCTATCATTTTGCTATTGCTTTTCTAATAAACAAAAAAAAAGACTATTTATCTTATTATAACTATTAACTCTTCCATATTTACCCTTTTGGTTTTTCATGATCTCTTATATTTTAGGCTTCGTAATAATGAGATGAGATGAGATATTTTGTATATCTAAACCCGACCTTAGATATTTTGTATAGTCAAATAATTATTCCCGCGTATTGCATTGCGCGGGTCGAAGGATTAAGCAAAAGCAAGAACATAACTTGGTAGTTGGTAGTAGCTAGGCTTATAATTCAACTACAAGAGTCAAACCCCGTGATTGATTTTACCTGTTTAATGTAGTTTTAATTGACAATTAACCGCAAGTAAACAACATGGAGTTTTGACTTTTGATGAGTGCAAGAACCATACCAAATTAATTTCCACTTGAAGAGTATGAATATATATATGTACTCCATCTGCATAAAGATGTCATTGTTTTAGCATGCATGCTGTCACAATCATATTGTAAAAAAGGGGGTCGACTTGTACTGAAATCAACAAGTTGTTACATTAAAACTTTGATATATGAGTAATTCTACGTACAACTATGAAGTTCGTAAACGTCGTGTAATCGTTTTGAAAAACAGTAGGATCTATTATTAAAAAATTAATTTTTTTATGTAGGTCTCATGTTTTATTTATTTTTTTCAAAACGATTATGCGGCGGTTGTACAATTCATAACTATAAATATATTTTCTCTTGATATATTGAATTAGTTAACAAAGCAGCTAGCTAGCGCTTATGCTATCGTAATCAATAAATTAATTGCATTAAATTTTAGAAGAGTTCTATCAGTTTAAGTGGGTGAACTAAACCCCGTTAAGAGGTTTTGAATATGCATATCATCCCAAAACCCAAACCCACCAACCTCACCAAGTCCTCAAGGTCGACACTTCAGGTAGGTAACTATACACGTAAGTGTGTTTAATCTTTAAAAAACTCAAATGTCAGATAAAAATATAGAAATGATTTAGCCACAAAGATATGACACAAAAATAAAAATATAAACTGACGTAAATTGATATGATACGTTAGGGCATTAATATTGGTCTATGCATATGCATATACATATGTAAAGTCATATTTACATAATATGACCCTAAAATCCTCCACATTGACTTATGCATATCTAAATATTTAGCTAACTATGAACAGTATTTATCTAAATTTGGATAACTACTATTCACCTTACAAATCATATTTTAATAATTATTTCTCTCTCCTCCCACTCTCTCTCTCACAATCCTTTCATTTTCTCTCTCCTTCAACAAAACAACAAACTTTCACTTGCACATTCATTTTATTATTATAATATATTATATATATATTTCATTTTATTATATTTTAATATAATATATAAAAAAATTATATTTTTTATTATTGCATTTGTATTATTAATGTCAAATGTATGTAGTGGATGCTAATTGTAAAATATATATAAAAAAATTAATTTTAACAAAAAATTAATAATAAAATAATAATAATATTTTATTATTATTTTGTCTCAAATATGCACATTGAAAATTTTGTTTAAATGGTAAAGTGGATATGCAAAAGAAATTATTTTACATATGCATATGCATAGACCAATGCTAATGCTTTTAGATTGCATGTAAAGATATTTTTATTATAAACGTATCATATAAAATCATGTCAAATTATATATTTATTTTTATAAATTTTATTTTATAAAAAGTATCCCAACACCGGATTTCAAGGGACCCTTTTGTATTTTAAAGGGAGCCAAGACTCTCAAAACTAAAGAATAATAAAGGTAATGTAACTGTTACTGCAGCTTTCACAAGACCAATTTCAGACAGGCTTTGGTGCTCCAAATTGAAGGGTGGGACACCAAATCAGAAGAGAGAGAGAAGGAGAGACTGTTGTGGAGAGAGTGGAATGATGGGTTGGTTATGGCATCCCCCCCAAGAGCAAAAGATGGATTAGTTGTTCCTCAACCTAATAATAAACAACAGGAACGGCTGATTGGTGTTGAGCAAACATGTGAGATCATGCAATATTCTGACAAAGAGAGAGTTAAGTATTTTGGGACTGATTGTAAGCCCCACTTGCCAAGACTCGAGAACATGAACAACAAAAAATAGGTCTCTGCGATCATGTTAAGTGATCCAGATAAGGCCTGACTATATCAAATCCTCTCAATTGATAGAGAAAAGATATTTATAACCGTAAATTATGCAACTGTCGCGTAATCTTTTTGAAAAAAGTAAATAAAACATGAGACCCATATAAAAAATAATAATTTTTTAATAATATACTCAACTATTTTTCAAAGCAATCATGCGGCGTTTACGCACTTTACGGTTGTATGTAGAATTATTCCAATTGATAATGATTCTCTAGTCATTTATCTGCATTTCATAATCTTTAACCTCGTTTGAATATTAAGAATATCTAAAAATATTTAAGAAGACCATTAATCTCTAAGGTGAATGTCAAAATTAGGTTTCAAAAACTCTGTCGTTTTTTGTTTTAGTAAAAAGATCTGAGCTTGAAACATTTACAACCAATTCTTTTCATTCAACTCTTGTTAGATCTACCAATGATGATATTCCCATATATCACCAATTACAATTTGACAAGTGGCATAGGAAATGTCATACTAGATTCTGATTGGTTGGCACATGACAGTAATAGCACACATGGCATGTTGATAGTGAGTCCCAGAAATGTTGGATAGGAGTTAATTGTAATAGGTTTCAAATTAAGGATTAAAAGGATAAGAGTAATGGTACATATATTTATAATTTTATTTGTAAGACTTATTTTATTAATATACTTAACATTTCTCAAATGCTAAAATTGAAAACTTAAGAAAGGCTTTCCAAATGCCTGAAAGTTCGAGAATTAGTACTGTTAGTGAGATGAAATGAGATGATTTTAGATGAGTTGAATAAAATATTGTTAGAATATTATTTTTTAATATTATTATTATTTTGAGATTTGGTTGAATTGTTTATTACATTTTACGCAGGAATTTAAAAAAATTGTAATGATGAGACGAGATGAAACCATCTCTGAATCCAAACAGGCCTTGATCCTAATCTAAATTCAGTTGGATGAGAACTATTCATTTTTGTGATGCCCAAAAATAAGGTTGGCAATGTTCAAAATTTTCTAAAGCAGTTGAAGTCACGGTGTTTTAGTTTGTTAAGGCGGTGACTTTCTTCACACCTCCATCGACATGCAGGACTTTATTGTAGCCATAAGCTTAGTTATTAAGGCGATCTGTACTTGGTTCGGAGTAAACAGGCCTAGGCAAGCAACCCATCAAGGTTTGGGCTGCTACCTCTAGCTTAGATGCAAAAGCTAAGTTAAGAAGCCCAATTGCGAGTACCAGCTCCCCACCAATTGACATAAGACATTTGTCAAGTTTAGGCCCTTATCTAGGACCATGTGACCATCTTTGAAGGTAAAATATTTTCGTTTGGTTAAACGTATGAAAATAAATGAGTAAGAAATTTATAAATAATATTAAAATTATAGGGAATTAAAAAAAAATTGAATAAAAAAATTATAAAATTAAAAAAAAATCTGAAATTTAAAATTAAAAAATATTTATATTTAAATGATGTTTAGATATTGAGATGAGATGAAATGATTTAAAAGATTTATGAAATCAAACTGGGCCTAAGTTTATATAAATCATAACATTCATATTATTTAAATAATAATATTAATTTAGAAAATTTAAATTTTCACATTTTTGTATAAATGTGAGTTTTGCTTTAATACATATATATATATTTATATAATAAATTATGAATTTGTATAATATTTATTTTTAAAATTAATATTTCCTTTGTTTAAAACACAATATATTTTAGTAAATAGATGAAATAAATTTATACAATAAGTTTCAGAGTAATGGTAGTAGATACAGGTTTAAGAAATCTTAAGATGTATATATTTCCCACATTTATTTTAAAAAAATAATATTTATTATTAAAGAAAAAATATTTTTCACCTAACTTTCAAATTTAAATATGTTTATCAAAATAATATCTTGTGCATTCTATTTCGAAGTTTTATATATTTGAAAGGATTTGAATTATTGAATAAAAAGTAATTATATATAATTATAAATTGTTTAAGTCTCATTAATTTAAAAAAAAGAGTTAAAATTTATAATTAAAAAATAAATTATTTATACAATCTCCGTATTTAGAGTAATACTAGAGAGAAATCATTATAACAGTGCACACTTTGTACTCACTGCGTGGCTGCTTCTAGTTGATTGTTCCCAACACTCACTTGGGAAGATATGTGGTCTACATGATGCCATATTATATGTGCAAAATGAATACTACTAATAGTAACTTCTATCTATATTTATTCTCGTATTTATTCATTTTCCAAATATTATTTCTGTCGAGTATACCGTAGTTCTCCCAACAGCGAATTCCAAACGGTAAAACGCGAAGCAACCACTTCGTGTGAGTAATAGTGATTGTTTCGCAGGAAAAAGAAAAACCAATGGCTCTAATGGGGGAGGAAGGTCTGGGATACTACGACCTGGCCAGAAAGCTCGAGACCTGCGAGGTGTGGCGCTCATGGCTCGGCGATTCCAGTTACGCCGCTTTCGTCCACTCCCTCGCCTCCCCTTCCAAGTGGGAGGCCTTCATGCGGGTCGACGACTCCAAATCTAGGGCTCAGATCCACCTCCAACTCCGGGTGCGGGCCCTCCTCTTCGACAAAGCCAGCGTCTCTCTCTTCCTCCGCTCCAATCCCTCTTCTTCTTCGTCGTCGCTGGCATCTTCTTCTCTTGCCGTTTCGAAGCTCAATCCGACTTGTGAGTTTACAATTACAATTACATTTTCGTTATTCTTTTCGTGTATGGAACTTTGGCTTGTAACTGATGCAGTCGTTTCAGATTTGCGATTGCACGGCGATGACGTGTACTTCACGCTGGAGAATTCTGCACAAGATGGAGTTCAACATCGGGATGGTGGTGTTTCGTCCACTTCTGCGTCATCCAAGGTTCTCGATTCCTCAATTTCATTCACTTCGGTTTCTAGTTTTTTTCCAAAGTTATTTTGTATTCAATTCTATAGGAGAAAATACTTTGTGAAAAGTTTCGCACGACAAACTTAGTTAAATCGTGTTGTAACCTTGTTGAGTGGTGTTTGGTTTAAGAAAACTGACAAAAGGACAAGGAATTGGCATCAGCTTGACATTTGCTAGTCAATGACTTGAGCGGAGCTCATATAGAAAATTCGCTCGACATGCGCTCGATTAGTTGCTCGAGCGAAAGCATCAGACAAAGATTTTGCTCGATAGGCACTTGACTCATGGCTCAAGCGATGATTGAACACAACGTGCGCTTGACACTCGTTCGACACCCCACTCGAGCGAATGTTCATAAATTTGACTTTGACTAGGGTTATATGCCGTGTTCCAAAAGGGCCTATAAAAGGAAACTCTAGCCTTCTTCATTTGGTAAGCAAAGTGGCCAGGAGCGATAGAAAGATAAAGAGAGCTAAAACTCCATTTTGCTTCTAAGGTGGATTTTCACATTGAATATCAAATTTCCATCTTTCCATACTTGAAGTCAAGTAGTCCATTGGTGTGGACTTGTTCTTTGGCCAGAAGGGATTCTGGAACTGCCATTGAAGAGAGATCGAGAGGTTCTCGTGATAAAGCTAGAAAAGGCTGGAGGTCCGAAACTGCATGCGTATAGAGATTGAGTGGGTCACTCGGGGTGTTGCAAGCTAGATTTAGCTACTATAAGGGTTGTGAGTTTTTCTAAATTGGTTGTAACAAACTAAAGTTTTGTAGTGGATTTTACGAGATGACTCACACCCGGAGTGATTTTAGATTTTGAAGATGGTCTTCAAATGAGTTTCCACTTTGTAACCAAATTTGACCAAATTGTTATGTTGATTATTTGTCTGTGAATTGTTTCATTAATTGTCTGTTTGTTTGACAACATTTTTAAATAGTCCAGTAAAATTTAAAAACACCTATTCAACCCCCTCTAGGTGTTATGTTACATTAGAACCACTGGTTTTTCAATTGGTATCAGAGCAGGTCCACTCCGCTAGGATTTAGTTCCTGAGTGTGATCTTGTATCAATTGGTTAGAATGGATAGGTCCCAATCATTTGCATTACCACCATACTTTGACGGCAATAATTATTCTTACTGTAAAGTTCGAATGAGAGTCTTTCTAAAATCTATAGATGAACGGGTATGGTTAAATATTGCAAGAGGGTGGAAACGGCCTGCCATAATTGTTGATGGAGTTGAGATTCCAAAAAGTGTTGAAAACTGGACAAGAGATAAAATAAATGATTGTAATTGGAATAGCAAAGGCTTGAATGCAATTTTCATGGCCGTGTCACCTGAGGAGTTCAAGAGAATCTCTATGTGTGAAACTGGTAAAGAGGCATGGTATATTTTAGAATTTACCCATGAAGGTACTAGGTCTGTAAAAAATTCCAAACTCCAAATGTTGACCACTAGTTTTGAAGAACTCAAAATGAAAGATGATAAAATATTTGACGAGTTCTATGCCAAGCTGAATCACATTGTCAATTCAAGCTTTAATCTTGATGACAAAATTTCTGAAAATAGAATTGTGAAAATGGTGCTCAGATCTCTGCCTGAGAGACTTTGTCCTAAAGTCATTGCAATAGAAGAGAGCAAATACTTGGAAAACATGAGAATTGAAGAGTTGGTAGGCTCTCTTCAAACTTATGAATATGCTTTTCCTCAGCCATGGAAAAACAAGTCCATTGCTCTCAAAACAGTTAGTAAGGATTGGAATGAATCATCTAATGATTATGAAATGAGTGGTAAGGAAATAGCCTATTATGCTAAAAAATTTAGGAAATTGTTCATTTTCTGAAAAGGCCTAGAACCATGGAATGTATGAAAAGAACATTTTTTTTTTTTTGAGAAATTCTAAGGAAATTCCAATTCAACAGATAAGGAGGGCCAGGGGAGCTCTAAGAAAGACACTAAAGCTACCAAGGACAGGGTGCCAGCAACTTACAAGGTCATGCTTTTTGACACATTCGCATTGTGTATGCCAACTACAAAAGGGCCAAAGAAAAAGCAATGGCTACTTCACTGATTGACAGTGAGTCTAAATCAAGTGACTTAACAAAGAACTCACATTCAGAATAAAATTTGAATTACATGGCTTTCGCCTCATCTGTTGGTGGCAAAAGTCACAACAGGGAAAAGTGTTTGTGTGATACCCCATATGATAAGGATAATGGTAGGTAGTGTATGAGATCCCACATTGTTTGGGAAGGAGAAGTTCTTGCTCTTTATAAGGTTTCAATGGGGCTCTAAGTGTATCATTGACTAGTGCTTTTGGAGTATAGGCCAAGTGGTTTGGGTCCTCTATTGGGGCGTTACAAATGGTATCAGAGCCTTATCCCAACCAGAAATGTGAAACTTGAGCCGTGCCACCTATGATAGATAGGCCCGATGAGGACGTCGGGAATTTAAGCGGGCGAGATTGTGATACTCCATATGATAAAGATAAGAGTAGGTGGTGTATGTGATCCTACTTTGTTTGGGAATGAGAAGTTTTTGCTTTTTATAAGGTTTCAATGAGGTTCCAATTGTATCATTGACTAGTCCTTTAGGAGTATAGGTCAAGTGGTTTGGACTTTCTATTGGGGCGTTACAGTCTGATCATAAGAGCGTATTTGGAAATGAATCCAGATATGAAGATGAATAGCAGGAAGTTTACGAAAAGCTTTATAAAGAGTGTTTGAAATTGAATAAACTCAATAAAACAAATTTTGAGAAGCTAGAACTCTGCAGAAGTGAAAAGGAGTGTCTTCAAGACAAACTAGATGAAGCCATGGGTCTAGCAGATCAATTACAAACAAGAAATGTCCCTTGAAGAAAAAGTGAAAATTCTGGAAAGTGAGTCTGTCAAACACTTAACTTTAGAATTCTCAAATGGGACACAAAAACTTGATAAAGTATAGGAAAGTCATCAATGGGCCTAGACCACTCTTGTCACTTGATGACTTTCGTATACTGAAGAGATTATCAAGCTTTTGTGTCCCATTTGAGAATTAATGAAGTTTAGTGTTTGACAAAATCAATTCACTTCCAGAATTTTGACTTTCTTCATATCCCTTTCTTCATTTGAGAATATTTGTAGGGTTGACCCGTTTCTCTATATCCCTTTCTTCATTTGCAAGGTTACACCCATCTTTAGAACTTTTCTCAAAGATTTCTGAAATTTTCAAGAAGTATTAAGGCCTATGTATCTTTCCTGTCTTGTCTCTATATAAACATTGATAGTCTCAATGGGAATAATAGCTATCTTTTCTGTCAGATTTCTACATAGACGTTGATGTTGTATAGTTACCTATCAGTGTATACACACACACACACACATATATGCACGTAGTTGTTGTATGATTCCTTCTTTCTCTATCAAAATCCTTTTACTTAAGGCATTACATATCAATGTGCTGGTGTGCTTGTCTTTGTAAAAGGTTTAATAAAGCCAGCTACTTCGAACGTGCATAGTCCTTATCTTCCCCCACGTTCCTGCAGTTTTTCTACTTGAAAATGAGTTCTAGGTTTGAGTTAAGTGATGGACAGAAACATATAATATTAGTAATGAGTCATATTATATTGGAACAATTGGTTTAGAGATACTGCCATTCCCTTTCTCAAAACAATTTGCATTAGTTGGCCAACATTGTGCTTGATTTTGCAGATTCAATCAAGGGCAGCTTTTAGCGGCGGATCAAGATATGGTGAACCTGAGATTGATAATGTACCCCAGAGATTCAGGAATGGAGAGTTGCCTGAAACATGGTATAATCAGTTCATTGAGAAGTATAGAATTAGCAAACGTTATAGTTTGTCATCAGTGGACCATGACTTAGACAAACGTACACCCGAAGAGATGTCTGCTTATTTGAGACTTATTGAGAGGCATAAGAAAAGGCGTATGGCATTTAAGGAGGATCACTCCATGGGCTATGGGAATTCCACGTTGGAGAATCAGTCAAACTTGCATCCAAATTCTGTATTCAATGGCAATAGTTTAATTGAAGATGATGCACCTCTTTTCCCAGAGACAATGTTTACATTAAACTGTGTACCTGACAGTGCATTCCCCCACACAGATAGAGTGGAAGAAAACCAGAAAGTGGAGTTCTATGGAGTTCTTGATACCTTGCCTCAAATTATGACCAGGAATCCTATGATGATTGAGAGGCTCGGTATCAGGCCTGAGTACCTCAGCATAGAACATGGAGGAAGCTTATATCGTGGAAAAATTGGGTCTGAAGGGAACAGGAAACATCTTGGTCCGGAGCAAGCGTCACTAATGTCTCAAAAGGTTATAGCACGCATGTTGGCAAGTGTGGGGTTTGGCAGTGCCTCTGAAGTTCCAGTGGAAGTCTTCTCTCAGCTGCTGAGCTGTCATGTATGCAAATTAGGCCGAATATTGAAGGTACTTACTGATAGTTACAGAAAGGAATGTTCAGCTACTGAACTACTTAAGATGTTTCTTAAGACATTGGGATATAGGTATGTTTGAAATCTCTTTTAAATTTTGGTATCAGAACATTATTTTGTTTTATTTTTAAGTTCTTTTTTATTCCCTTATTGCAGAGAGATTAGGACTCTAAAGTTGTATTTTAATTCGTGTTTGTGCACATTCCTGCCTACGGTGTATACACAATCAACTTACAGTTGCATACTTAGTTCATTTGGATTATAGGTTGAACAAGCAATCTCTGCTCTCTCTCTCTCTCATAACTGCTTTCAAAACCCTTTTTATTCACTAGTTCTTCCAGAATAAGATTGGATATAGCAAGAGGCAGTTAGATACCCTTTCTATAAGTATTCCTTTCCAAGCATACTTTGCTGTAGACACCTTTGCAGCAACTTTGATCCTTTAAAGTTTTAAACCTTAAATTAATTGGAAAAGGACGAAATGTTCTAGGGAGTGCAGATCTGGTAGCCATAAACGATTGCATAGTTTGATGAAGGCTTGATTGGACTAATTAAATGGTTTTAAATGATTCATTATTAAATTTAATAGCCGATAATTTTATAAAATTGGCTCAACACAAATCAATGTCCCAAAAAAAGGCCATAATTGGAAAAGAAGGATTTAGTATCAATTGTCCGACATGGTCAAAATATCAGTAAACAGGCTTTGGTCTTTTATGTTTATCTTTCCCTCCTAGTAGGTCTAATTTGTTTCAGATTTGCATGTGCTTGTCTTCTACATCACTTCGATCAATTCAAACGTGAATTTTCTAATTATTTATTGTCTAACATATATATCTCTCTCTCTCTGCTAGTAATTTGGGGCCTTTAGCTGAGCATGTGAAGGATGGCTCCAGGAATTTTGTTCAACCAACTCAGCAACAACTTCAGGAAACCCAACCACAATTGCAGTCACAGCACCATAATTCCCTTCTACTTCCCCAGCAAGTATGTGCTCTGAATTTTAGTTTCATACTGCTTCTGTTCCTTGGATATTTTTTGGGTATTAAATGGAATTCCAAAATTCAGCTAGTTTGATTCAAATTTTAGTTGGTTCTTTTCGTCCATATCATGTTATGGTTTCTAACCTTTAACTGACCGTGTTTGCCCTTTTTCGGGGGATCATAGAAAGAAATGTTGTTTTAAAACATTTATGCACCTGTGATACCTGCCGTGTTTCCTTAGTGCAATGCTATTTGCATGGACTAAGTTTGGCAGGCTGGATTCTAGATTTCGAAAATTCTCCTCTAGGTTTTAGAGCCAATCTATCATTAGATTTTCAACTTTGACCTTACATGATTTCGCAATATGATTATTTTTTTCCTCTTTGTTGAGTACTTGGTGTGGCATTATTAGCATGCTGATTCCATTGCAATTTTTGGTGAACCTACAGATGCCTAGACAAATGCATCCACAGATGCAGCAAATTGTTCATCCCCAGAATCTGGCTTTTCAGCAACAACAGCAGCAGCTGGCCGAAAGAATGAGAAGACGTCAACCTTCCACTCCTCGCCCTGTTATGGATATTGAGAAGGACCGACCAATGGTGCAAGTTAAGATTGAAAACCCAACTGAATTACCAATGGATGGTAATGCCCTGAACTCTATCAATGCCAGGCATCCCCAAATGCAATTCCGTTCGCAACAAATTTCTTCAATGTCGAATCTCCATGCACCGGGGAGTCAGTTTAGACAGATGTCTTCCCCTCAAATGCCCCAAATCCAGACACAGTAAGAAAAACTCGACTGTTTTCTGCTAATGACCATCAGTATAGGATATTCTTGATTGAATTTCTGTGAATTTCTTGTTCCCATGCAGGAATATGGGCATTGTTAGGGCTCGGCCTGTAAAGGTGGAGGGCTTTCAGGAATTGATGGGTGGGGAGGCTACATCAAAGCATGATACGGAGGAAAATAGGCTCATGTCCCCCTCAAGTAAATAACTTTTGCTAGTATTTGGTCATTTGTTGTAGACACAGGTGGGGTAGTTTTGCCTTTGGCGCTTTTTTCTGCAATAGTTTTTGCTGTTTTCGCTGTAGAAGCAGCTTTTCTTTCTGATATAAAGCAGACATAAATATGAGTACTTTTGTACAGTTTGTTTTCGAGAATTAACCTTTCTAAATTAAAATATGGTCTTGGTAAAATACACGCATTTTGTCTGTAGTGGCTAGCCCATTTCTGTTCTTTTTTTTTTTTTTTTTTTTTAAGAAGAGGACGGTACCCCAATTTTATTGATAGTCCATTTCTGTTCCTTCTATATATGCCACATGGATCAAAAGCCCCATATTAAAATTGGGGCTGTACATAAATTTTGCTACTCTGATTTTGCTCCTGTCGAGTTGGAGTAGGGCATGGTAAAATGGTTGGGAGTTGGAGTTAGAATTTCTTAAGAAAAAAAGTCGAAAACTGACCGGAAAGTTGGTTGGTTAGAGTTTTCCTATGAGTTGAAGGTTTCAGGAGACCAGTGCTGCGTTAAAGAGCTTGGGAGGCAGATCATGTCCTCTCAATGTTCACCAGATTGCTTGTATTGCTCTCGGAACCACAAGAAGGTGATCAAGGACTCTGGTATTGTGTTAAAAAAACCAATCAGTCGCCCCTGTCCAGGTGGAAGGCAAGCCTTTCTTCAAAGTTCAAACTTTTTGAAATATGCTTTTCCATATTCTAGTGTTTCCTCTTTCCTTTTGTTTTGTATTCGTTAATAGCTGCATGAGTTTTAAGAAGTTGGTTTCATTTCCTCTTTTCTCTTTGTTCTTTTTAATCTTTGCATTGGGCGGCACGGCACACAAATATGATATCAGGATGGACATATGTTTGCCCTTTCAATTTGATAAAAGCTTGAAGAGGCATCTGTATGCTACATTATTCTGGGATTGAATTTCTTGTTATTCCATTCTTTGGTGTTCTATTTTCATCCACAAATCTGAAAGCTCTTTTCTTTACAACAACTACCAATGACTCTTTTCTGATGTCGGAATTAACATCTAATTAGATTTGGATTCTGTCGGACTTGGAAGTTAGAACCCATCCAGATTAGTTATATTGTGTTTGAGGAAACACATTATGCCATTGCGAGCACTATAAAATCCCCGTTTGGTGTTGAGTTAAGTTGAGATGAGTTGAGTTCCTTATAAATAGTAGTAAGTTAAGATGGTGGAATGAGTTTTATGGGGCCCACTTAAAATGAATTTAAATGTATTTAGATGTTAAGATGAGTTTAGATGTATTTATAGGAAATTGAAAAGGTTGTGGATCCCGTGTGTAAAGAAGTGTTGAGTTGAAAAAAGTTATGAGTCCCATGTGTAAAGAGGTTTTGAGTTGTAATTTGAGAGTTTGGTGTTTGAATGTTAGATTCAGCTTTAAATTAGACTGAACTAAATTGATCACAATGAATTTCAAGTTCCAAACGGGCCCTAAATTTCTATATGGGCAGTGAGACAGTTTAGACTCCTTAGAGCTTGGGTGCAGATAACTTAAATCACCATGTTATTACTTATTACTTCAATATTTGCCACTCATAAGTGTTTTTAAGAATATTCAAATATTCTTAACTCATCTGTTTTCACAACCCAACCTCGTTTGTTTTTATAACTCTTTTCAACTCATCTCATCTCATTTTTCAACTCATCTCATTTCATTTAATTATTATAATTTTTTTAAATTTCTACACAAAATAAAATAAATAATTTAATTTTTTCAAATTTTAAAATAAAAATAATATTAAAAAAATATATTATAATATAATTTAATTTAATTTTTATTTCAAACTCATCTAATCTTATCTCATCTTCTTATCACCGAAAGACACGAGGCAGCACCAATAACAAAATAACCATTTAAATGAAAAGTAACAGAATTATTCTAGAAGTTTGATGGTACTTATCAGATGCATGCAATCGTTTAAAAATAAAATAATTGGCCAAAAAGCTTTATTTCGATTAAAATACACTTATTTTTTTTATTTTTTTATAAGAAATATCCCCATGTGTTACGTGAAATTGTAGATTTCATACTTCCGTTACATATTCCGTTCATCCTACGTAATGAAAAACACGTGGCAACTTTATATAGTGTCACGTGGGAATTTTATTACTTATTGCTGGAGTTCTAAATTTTATTAGAAATTCTATTCGTTTTCAAATAGCATTGTTACTGTTTGATGTTTGAGTAGGAAGTTCTTGAGGCATGATTGGATTAGGAATTTTAATTCCGTAGAGTTTGTCCGAACTCAAACGTCTAAAGTTGGAGTGAGATAAGCATAGGTCCTATAATATTTATTAAACATTTAATTCTACTTGAGGGATTTCTGATTTTGTGATTTTTTTTCTTGATCTTCTTCTTAATGAAAAGTGAAATAAGAAACGAAATAGAAAATAAAACTAAATGGATAATTAAATGTTGAATTGTATGGAGACATTGAAAAGGGAAATGCAGAAAGAATGTTTCGGGAAGAAAAAAGTTCCAAACGTCAATACGATAGTTTATAAGATGAGAAATGATAGTCATAAGTGTGTAAGCGTTGTGCATCTTTGAAAAAATGAATAAATACAGGATCTATATGAAAAAAATTAATTTGTTAATAGTTGACCTTACTTTTTTCAAAGTGACTGTACAGGCTTGCACACTCCGCTATTATATATAGCATTACTCTTATAAGATTTACAAGCCCTTGGGAATCGAGGGCTAGTGGAGGGAGGTGGAATTCTTCAAAACCATGAGCGAAGGTTATTGTTTGCTTTTTCAAAATTTTTTGGTTTTGGAACTAATAATGAAGTTGAGCTTCGAGTAGTTGTAGAGAGATTAAAATTTTGCAGGCAGTTGGGTTATTTTTTTATTGATATAGAATGTGATTCTTTGACTGTGGTTTCTTGGTTGGTGGAGAGAGCATGTACATTGTGATATCTTTGGAATTTTTGGGATCAATTGATGAGCTTGTTAGACGGTTTTGATTTCTCTATCAAGCATTTATTTAGAGAAGGGAATAAAGTTGCCGATCAATTGGCAAGGGTTGGTGCATTGGGGGAGGATTCTGTATTTTTAGATGCTGCTCAGTTGCCACGTGAGTTAAGAGGTTTGTACAAATCATACAAAATGGGTATAGCATATGTACGACGTCGTTTATGATTTTTTAGTATGTTGTTGGGTAGAAAGTTTGGGTTGTAAAGGGAGTTTATTTTGTTTTAAAGGGTTTTCCTATGCTATAAGTGAGGCTTAATAAAGTTTATAGAGGTTTCTTCCTCCTTAAAAAAAAAAGAAAAAAAAAAAGAGGTTTACAACCCTTATTAATTAAAGTTCTTAATTTCTTAATTTATTGTGTTTGAGCCATAGATATGTGATAGAAGTCTCACTCTTACTCAAGTGCTTGTGGCGTATTGGGTGATTGAATCTAGGATTACTTCAAGGCAACACCAAGATCCGATTGGTAAGATGGTGAAAATTAAGACTAACTCAGGCTAGCACTCAATTCTAAAAAATTAGGGTGACAAAGCATAAGTTTCACTTTTATTGAAAATAGCATAATGCCTCAATTACAATGCAAACCTAAAATAAATAGTACTAGGGTTCGGCTAGCCTTCCCCCACTTATTCCCTCTAACAACTTCTTTTGAAATTTGAAATCATAATCCCAAAACAAGTCAAACTTCTAAAATTAAGGAAACAATCCCAACAACTCCAAAAATAAAGGACATAAGCTCAAACAAATTAACAAATAGATAATCTCCCTAATTTGAAGGACATATTCGGTCAATTCTCTAGCAACCGCCCAATCCCCTAAAATTAAGGGGTTTACCTCCTCCCCTAAATTCAAGGGATTTGTCAATCAACCCCTAAAATCAAGGAATTTGGCTAACAACTTGATCCTCCTCTAGTTAACATTGTCCTGGGCACCTAAGGACCTATCACCCGAGCCATGCATGCACTCCAATGCCACCCTCCTAGCCTCGGCACCCCTAGTCCTCCTAGTGGCATTACGAATGACCCTTCTTGGATCTCCATCAATCCTACCCCCTTCAAGACCGACCTTGTCCTCAAGGTCCAAATCTAGGAATCGATCCTTGAGAACCCGAACACTCTCCCATATAACATCTTCGGTTGGGAGCCCCCTCCATTGAACCAAGGCTTCGGTTGCCACTTGGCCACCCTTCCTCACATACTCCCTCAAGTCATTAGGAACCTCGGCCCCTAACTCCCTCTCCATGCCCCCATCTTCCACTTCATGTCCCTCATTCAAGCCCCTCGGCTGGGAGGCCAATGTGATAGCAAAACATTGCCCCTTGTCTTAATAGCTTCTCCATCTCGTTAGGCCCCACGGCCTTACATCCCCCTCTTCTATTCATCCTGATGGTCACCCATTTGCCCCCATCATAAAATCCATAGTCATTTTTCTACAGTCTGAGACTATCTTCCCTAGCTCTTCTAGCCATTGCAAACCCAACACAACATCCAACCCCACAATAGGCAAAGAATATAAATCCATTACAATTTCAAGGCCTTGTGTTTTCAAACATACTTTTTTAAATATTTCTCTACACCTCATCTTCTCCCCGCTAGCTACCTTGACCGCGAATGGAGTGATAGAAATTTGAGGATCTCCCCTCACGACTTCATCTTCTTCTTGCTCTTCTTGCCCTTGCTCTTCCTCCCCTATGTCTTCCTCTTCCTTCGACTCCATCTCTATGAGAAAAACTTGCTTGGCTTTGCATCTGTGGCCCATTGTGAACCTCTCATTGCAATTGAAACAAAGCCCCTTCTCTCTTCGTCGTTGTATCTCTTCCCAAGGTAGCCTTTTCACTCCTGCAGGTAATGGTTTGGTTCCATTTGATGCACCTCCACTAGGACCTCCTGGTGATAAGTCCTTGCTAAAAGTTTGATTTGCATCAAACTTGGAAACCATTGGGGGTGGTTTCCTCACCTCCAAGTGGCTATTGTTCCTCAAATCTTGGAGTTGATCTTCCTTAATCCATGCAACCTCCAAGGCTTGCATCAAGGTCTTCGGCTTCTTAAGTTTTACCTCCGTCGCCAACTCACTTTTTAAGCCGCCCACAGAGGTCCCAATGAGGGCTTTCTCCAACCACCCATGTGCTCTAGTGGACAAGTACTCGAACTCCTTTTGATAATCTCTTAAAGATCCGGTTTGTTTGATATTTGAGAGAGTCTCATGGTAGTCCATATACTCGGTTGGCCCAAACCTCCTCAAAAGGTTCTTGACAAACTTCCTCCATTTCAACTCCCTTCTTTGAGCCCCATACGTCTTCCTCATCCATTGCCACCATTGGTTGGCCTCCCCCTCAAGGAAGTAGGCGGCATAGGACACTTTTGCAGTGCCCTCCATGTGGTTGTGTTCAAAGTATTGCTCGGCTCTACTAACCCATGTGCTCGGGTCATCACCATTGAACTTTGGAAAGTCCATCTTTGGCTTGAGAACTTCCCCCCTACATGCTCCTCTCCTCTCATTACGGTTCCCTCCTTCTCCTTCACTTTCCCAGGTTGATCCCTCATGAGTGCTTGAAGAATCATGAGAAAGATGAATCCAAATTTTCCACTCTCTCTCGGCGTTGGCTTCTTCTAGATCCAATGGAACCCTCCAGACTATGAGCTCTTATCCTATGGCGCCTCCTCTCTCCATTCCTCCTTTGATCCACCAATTGGTGGAGCACCTCCTCTAACCTTCCAAGCCGTTCATTGATGTCGATGTGTTGTGCCTCCAAAGTGGTTCAATGTTCTCAATCCGCTCCCTATGAGTTGGTTGTCGATCGGCCATGGCTTCCTCTCCTTGGGTTGGACGCTCTCAATGAAAGCACCAATGATGGAAGCCTCACTCTCACTCAAGTGCTTGTGGCGTGTTGGGTGATTGAATCTATGGTTACCTCAAGGCAACACCAAGATCCGATTGGTATGATGGTTAAAATTAAGACTAACTCGGGCTAGCACTCAATTCTCGAGAATTAGGATGACAAAGTATAAGCTTCACTTTTATTGAAAATAACAAAATGCCTCAATTACAATGCAAACCGAAATAAATAGTACTAGGGTTCGGCTAGCCTTCCCCCACTTATTCCCTTTAACAACTTCTTTTGAAATTTGAAATCACAATCCCAAAACAAGTCAAACTTCTAAAATTAAGGAAACAATCCCAACAACACCTAAAATAAAGGACACAAGCTCAAACAAATTAACAAATAGATAATCTCCCTAATTTATAGGAGATATTCCGTCAATCCTCTAGCAACCGCCCAATCCCCTAAATTTAAGGGATTTGCCAATCAACCCCTAAAATCAAAGAATTTGGCTAACAACTTGATCCTCCTCTAGTTGACATTGTCTTGGGCGCCTAAGGACCCATCACCCGAGCCATGCATGCACTCCAATACCACCCTCCTAGCCTCGGCACTCCTAGCCCTTCTAGTGGCATTACGAATGGCCCTTCTTGGATCTCCATCAATATGTCCTAGACCTATCAAAATTCTTTATTTTTCTTGATCTTGTTGGACCGCAAGCCGTTTAAGTGCATTCACGTACAGAGAGACCCCTATATATAAATCCCTTGCTCACAACGATACTCAGCATGATTCGAATTCATCACAACTGATTATGATATCACTTGATAAACCGTGAATTATTATTTCACTTAAAGCCAATTATTGATCGGAAAGACACATTCAAATATTTTTTTTTGAAAAATTTGAGATCGTACCATGCAAACCGATTTTATGAATGGTTGCAGCGGGACACCAACTATTTTATAATTTTTACACAACTTTTCAATAAATGATTATTATTTTTAGAATTAATCAAGTCTATCAAGTTAAAAATACTCAAATAAATTCAAGAAATCGTGTAAAAGTTGTAAAATAGTTATATTTCAATGTTTTGTTCCTATTTTGGACTCCAAAACCTCTATTGCGAAGAGTTTCACCAAATCTAGAAAATGATGGTTTAGATGTAATAATTATTCTCGTGATAGAATAGGAGTACCACATGTCTGTATCCTGAGAGTGCCTAATAATTATTCTCTTGACCAATTTTTTTTTTTATTGGTTAGAACTTTGGAGTTGGAAAGGATGGTTTAGATGTATCCAAAAACGATTCTAGATGGGTGATCTCACTATTAAGCACGAATGACATTTTGCTTATCTATGAAACCAAAAATGTAGTAAATGACAATAAGTCTGCTAGCTTGTACATTACTTAAGAATAATCAGGTGAATTATTCAAAGTTAATATCAAGAACCATTCTCAAATTTGTAGGGTGTGGAGCCTGGTTCTTAACTTGAGTGGAGGCAACTCAAGAGTTTGCTCGACATATCGCTCAATCGAAGCTCATGCAGAGAGTTTGTTCGAGTCGTGCTCGACACCCACGTGAATGTAGCCACATTGCCGAACAGCTTAAGAGCTTCAGGCTCGGGTTTGAGTAAGAAAGATAGTTCGAGAAGAAGTGCAGGTGTTCGAAATTGAGGAGTTTGACAGTAGGGGTGCTACTTGAACCCCCCGGCGTGGGGGCGCCTGCTTCTTGCCCCCACCTTGGCGGGGGTGGAGTTTGCCCCCCAGATCCAGCCCTGCTCCCCGGGAGCAGGCCCCCCATCCAAGGGGTGGATTTGGACCCTTGGTACGTCCACCCCTGTCTTGCCCTAAATGGGCCCATGGTTCATTGCGTGCGCCCAGAACCTCTTTCTGGGTCCAAAATGGTCCAAAAACAGGTTCTCGAACATTTTGGGCCCAGATTTAGAACAAATTGTCTAAAAAAAATAAAAAATTATATTTTACATATAACATAAAATGATATAAGGGTTGTAAGCATACAAATTCAACTATTCTAAGCTATTACAATAATATAAATTAATCTAAAACTACTGCAAATTAATCTAAAAATATTACAAATTGTCAAATAACTTAAATGAATAATATTACAAATTGTAGCTAGTAAGATGACTTTGAGTCCCGATCTTTGAATTTGTGGGTGGTGAGTTAGTGAGATTGTGAAATTATAAAACCTCAAATATTAGTATGAAAACAAATTAGAATTACAAATAATATATACATGATACATAAGAAAGTTAAAAACATAAATTCACAAGTACAAACAAGTGAGTCTATCAAAGATTGCAGATTAAATAATTGGGAATTTAGAATTAGGGTTGGGCAAGTGAAGGTGTGACCATGTGAGACTATAAAACTTGAAAAATAAAATAAGAAAAAAAATCATAAATACAAACATTGTTTTTTTTGTATACCCCTTCAATGTCCCCCCCTCCCCAACTCTTCTTACAAACCGAAAGTGCACTCTTTCAAATCATACTTGGAATACCCCTTCAATGTACCCCCAATACTCCTATTTGCCATTTTTTAAAGTCCAATCTCCAATTTAGATTGACTCTTTTCTTGTAAAGAACGTCTAATTGGACTCTTGTTGCATTGTTCTCTAAGTGGACCTTTAATTGGGATGTACCATATATCCTGTAGTGACATTCATATACTTTGCCACGATGGTTACACTTAGCTTGGGGGTTATTCGCGTCGCCATCCTCTATTATGGTGAAGTGATACCACACAATTGAAATCGGTTTCTTACTTGGTGGGCCCATGGGTGTAGGGGTAGGGGTAGGGATAGTGGTAGGGGGCTCGGCAGGGTCAGGAGAGTTAGCACTCACACTAGTGATTGGACTAGATTCACTATCTATTCTTGTTGACTCACAAAAGCCTGACATGATGTAATGATGCAAAACTCATACAACAAGAAGAATCATATAGTCATGAACATTAAAACGGACTGGGGTTTCAATATTGAAATCCCTAAATTCATTTAGGGTTTTGGATTGAAACCTTAACTAATTTAGGGTTTCAATATGAAACCCTATATTGTTTTTGGGGTTCCATTATTAAAACCCCATAACAGATTAGAGTTTCAATATTGAAAATTCTAAATTAATTTAGGATTTTGGATTGAAACCCTGAACTAATTTAGTGTTTCAACCTGAAACCTTATATTTACATCACAAATTCACACAATCATCGTAGAAAATTCACACAAATCTCTCCACAACATACAAATCACAATCCCATCATCCAAATCCATTCATGAAGTCTATCCTTCATAGTTCAATTTGAAACATCCATTTTAAAACTCAAAATTAATTTAGGGTCCTCGAGATACTTACAGAACGTATGAGAGAGACACACAAATTCAGTGAGGGCAACAACGTGACGAACGCCAAGAGTGAGACAGAGAGGTCTGTGCGTGTTGGTGTGAGCGAGAGTTGAGAGAGGCTTGTATATACATATATATACATACATACATACATACATACATGTATATATATATATATATATATATATATACTCTGGAGTGAAGGGGGAAATGCGGACGAGGGCATAGCTTGGTCCGCCCCCAACTCCCGCAAGGGTGCCCAGATGCGGGAGGCTTGCCCCGCCACCCTGAACATTTATTCTCAGGGTAGATGATAGGAATCCAAAGAAGGGTAGGTCAAAGTCCATAAACAAGGGTAGAATCATGTCAAGATCTGGGCAACAAAGCACTTGCTAGAATTATGGCAAGACTGGTTGCTTCAAAAGAAACTGCAAAAATTCGATGAACATGAAAAATGAAGTTGCAAACGCTGTAACTGAGGAAGTATAGGACACTCTAATTTTTGCAGTTCATAGTCCAGCTAACGATTGGGTATTGGATTCGAGAGCTTTATTTCACGTCACTTTACACCGACAAATCATGCAGAACTATGTTACAGATGATTTCGAAAAGGTGTATTTGGTTGACGGAGATGCATTGGATGTAGTGGGAGTGAGAGATGTGTGCATTATACTCCCAAACAAGAAAGTGTGGAACTTGCAGAAAGTCAAATATGTTCCTGACCTAAAGAAGAATCTGATTTTCGTGTGATAGTTGGATGATAGTGGTCATTCAATAGTTTTCTCAAGTGGCATATGGAAAGTTACAAATAGATCGGTGATCTTGGCTTGTGGATAGAAAACTAGCACTTTGTATATGACATGGAGACCAAGCAATATGATTGCAATTATTGAATCTGAGAATGGTGCAGAACTATTGCACTGCTGGATTGGTCATACGAATCAGAAAGGTATGAACGTACTTTTGTCATAGGGAAAGTTGGTAGAACTGAAGTTAGTTGATTTGGACATGTATGAGAGTTGCATTTTGGAGAAGCAGAAAAGCATCAGCTTCATGAAGAATGGCAGAGCGCTAAGGTCAAGAAAGTTGGAACTTGTACACACAGACTTGTGGGGCCTTCCCTAGTCCCATCACTTGGAGGTTCTCGGTACTACCTCACATTTATCGAATGATTACAACAGAAATGTATGAGTTTATTTCTTGAAATTTAAATCTAACGTGTTTGATGTGTTCAAGAAATGGAAAAAGCCCTAGTTGAGACACAGATAAACCTGAAGCTAAAATGCTTGAGGTCTAACAATGGTGGAGAATGCATTGATGGAGGGTTTAAAGAACATTGCACAACACACAATATTACAATGGTGAAGAACGGTGTTGCTGAGTGCATGAACAAGATCATCGATGAGAATGATAGGAGTATGAGGTTACATGCTAGGTTACCACCTATGTTCTGGATAGATGCAATCAGCACTGCATTTTATCTGATAAATCGAGGACCATTAGTTCCTTTGGAGTGCAGACTACCTAAGGAAGTATGGAACAAGAAAAAGGTGAAACTTTCTCATCACTTTTGGTTTTGCTTCTGCTTCTTATGTTCTTATTGATTTTGATGCTCATAGTAAGATTGATTCCAAGTCAAGAAAGTGATATTTCATTGGCTATGGTGATGAGTTAATGGCTATCGCTTCTAGGATGAGCAGAGTCGGAGAATCATCAGGACTATAAATGTTATTTTTAATGATAAAGTTATGTACAAAAACAGATCTAGTACAACAGCAGATGCAGCTCCTCATGAGTCTGAGTTTGTGAGCCTAAATGATGTACCAAAGGTTTAGTGCAGGGTAGAGATGTCAGTGATGGGGAAAGTGGGCCCAGTGCGCCCATTCATGTTATTCCGCAGATAGATCTAGAGCCTTCCACACCTACAGTTGCAGTTCACAGGTCTTCCAAGACCATCAAACCTCGCAGTGGTTTTCACCTACTTTGAGCTACATTTTTTTTACTAATGGTGGCGAGCCGTAGAGCTACGAGGAAACCTTATAGGATAAGAATTCGAGCAAGTGGGAGTCAACTACGAAAGATAGGATGGATTCTCTATTAGGGAATTAGACATGGGAGATGATTGAGCTTCCAATTGGAAAGAACGCTCTGAACAACAAGTGTGTATACCGGATGAAGATTGAGCACTACGGTAGCAAGAGATATAGAGTCATACTTGGATTGAAGGGATTTTAGCATAAGAAAGGTATTGATTATTCTGAGATTTTATCTCAAGTTGTGAAAATCATGAGTATCAGTTTGGTACTGAGAATGGTGGTTATAGAAATTTACATGTTGAGCAGCTAGATGTTAAGACAACTTTTCTTCATGGAGACTTAGAAGAAGACATCTACATGCATCAGCTAAAGGGACTCACAGTACAAGGGAAGAAGAGCCTAGTTTGCAAACTGAGGAAAAACTTGTACAGTCTGAAACAAGCTCCCAGGCAGCGGTACAAGAAATTTGACAGTTTTATGTGTAGTAAAGGGTATGTCAGATAGATCATTGTTGCTACATTACATACTTTGTGTGATACCTCAATTAAAAGCTAGGCTTCGAGGTCATGTTTAGCATTTATTTGAGCCTGAGTAATTCTAGAACTAGTGAACCTTGGGGCTGTGTCAATTTAGAACCTACTTGTTAAAGCCCTTAAGTGCATTTTGTACGGTTTAGAGTGAATAGCCACCCAAGTTGCATAGGGCTTTTCCTTGATTTTTGGCCAGCTAGAGGGAGGATCAGTGGAAAATTTTCTATTAGGGAATTGGAAGTTGGATCAAAACCCACCTATGGTTGCCACCCATCATCCACTAATAGAGTGCATGCTTAACACCTAAGTTAGAAGTCATGGAGAGTCACATGAAGAAACCCTAAGGCCAAGCTTGGAAGTCGTGCGTGCATCTAGGAGTCGATCAGATTCAAGAATAGGTTAGTGTCATTATTAGTGAGCATAATGTTTTCTATTGGCTAATTTTGAAACCAACATATGGGAATGGGAAAGAAAGGGGAGCTTGGCATGGCCACTTGGCACCCATGCCTTGAGAATCCGTGTGCCCTTTAAGCTCCCAAGAGAATGGGGCATTGATGACGAAGAAATAAGGGTGTTCAGATTTGGAAAAGGGCACTCATGCAAGGGTGTCCCTTAGGGTTTCGAGGAAGTAATAATGAAGAAGATTAAGAGGATGCTTGGTTTTGGGTAGGGCCATGCCACTTGACATTCATGCAAGGTAATTCTTAGAGTTTCAAGACAAAAATCATGAGAAGAAGGAAGAGTTGTGCTCATTTTGACCAAAAGCATGCCACATGACATTCGTGTCATAGTCCTTCGAGTTCAAAATAGAAATAAGTAGGGAAAAGAGAGAAAGGACATTTTTGGCAGGACATTTTTGGCAAGGAGAAGGGGCAAGACACATAACAAGCATGCATTGAGACTCTTAGTCTTCCGAGGTTTGTAATCATGAGGGATCTTGTAAATAAATATCTGAGCAATGATGAAGGGGAGAAACTCGAGATTGGCATAAAGGAGGGAAAGAGAACCTGAGACACTTGGCAACCATGCATAAGGGAGGGGTCGGTTGCCTCTTAGAATTAATGAGTAACTCAATCATGGGGTATGGTAGCCCTAGCTTGACACTTGGCAGCCATGCGTAAGCTGTCTTTAAGACTTGAGATACAAGAGAGAGAGAGAGAGAGAGAGAGAGAGAGAGAGAGAGGTATTTATAGCCCTTACATCAAATGGCCATGGGATACAAGAGCTAGAGAGGGAGCCAAAGGGTCATTTTTTGAGAATTCTTCTATCTCATTCTCTCCTTTTCTGTGCACTCCAAAGAACCTTATTCAACTCACACACATAACCACACCCACGCCTAGAGAAGCCAAGGGGAATCAGGAGTCCGATCCAAAGCATCCGAGGAAGGTGCCATCAGTAAGGAAACCCTAACCTTGTTTCTTTATCTAAATCTTGTGACATGAGAACATATGAGTAATATAAGTGCATGTGAAGATTCAGTATTTTCTAGAAAAATCAAGATGAGATGGTGTTCATAATATGAGGTCGGTTTTGATATGTTGAAACTTGTTGGATCTAGTTCATGCATGTATAGTTCTTTATAATGATGTTCTCACGTTCATGGATGTACATATGTATATAAGGGTCTTTTAAAAAAGGATCTTAGGTTGAGAATATTTGAGGCGCAAGCATGTGTTGAGTTTGTAAGCATTCGGTTTCTATTAGGGTTCTTGATAGTGTGACTAAGTTACATATTGCAATATTGTCATTCAGTGTCTATGGTTCATACCATGTTTGTGAGTAAATCAAGTGAATGATTAAGAATGAGGTTGGAGGGGATACTTAGGCCGAACGGATTTAAGATGTTAGCAAATAAATTGTGGATCCCCTAAGTGGACGAGTTGGTGTGTTAATTCAAGAAATTTCTTTAAAACAAGTTCTAATGTTTAGAACATACACTTTTAGCTTGCTTGATCGTTGGCATTCTTATTAAGTTAGGAGATTTGTAAGTTAGCTTCTAACTTCTCTTGGATAATATGTTCATGTTTATTGTGTAAACGTTGCATCTATGCTTTTTTGTTTGAAATGTTGGTTGATTCACATGATTTGTATTCGGCCTTGCTATGCTATGTGGTTTGATAATCAAGTTTCTTGTTCATGATATGTACTGTGATCATTGTAAATATGCTTAAGTGAATGTTCTAATTATTTCAAGTTGTTCACATGTTGGATTCATTGAATGTTATGCTATACTATATGTCATTCACACATCATCACAAGATCACATGGAAAAGTCACGTTAGGATTTTGCATCTAGAAGACTTTTGGCATGACCCAATGTTAGGATGAGGGAATATCTGAGTGAAACTCTCATGTCCACTCTGGAGTGAGTAAAAATGGAGTGATAGCCCCAAGTTGATGAGGTACAGTCAATAGGCTTCGTAAGGCGGGTCGATTTTCCAAGTTGGTTGTCGTGTGAAAAGTGATAAGTTCGATGAGGGCGATATGGTTTGCCATGTTGGTTGCTATTTTTTGGTGAAGGCAGGTCGATCTACCAAGAGCAAATAGAGGGCTCATGGTGAAGGAAATTCAATATGCTTGGGTGCCTCAGTTATGATGTACTCAAGGCTTCGTAAGGCGGGTCAATTTTCCAAGTTGGTTGCCGTGTGAAAAGTGAAAAGTTCGATGAGGGCGATACGGTTTGCCATGTTGGTTGCTAGTTTTTGGTGTAGGTAGGTCGATCTGCCAAGAGCAAATAGAGGGCTCATGGTGAAGGAAATTCGATCTGCTTTTGTGCCTCAGTTATGATGTACTCATAGCTAGTCGAGAGGCCTGTGATGTGATATAATAACTAGAAGGTGCACACAATTGTGGGGTGACCATGAGGTATCCATAAGTTTGTGAATGACTATGAATGAATATGGAAATGAATGGCTAAACTGTTTTCCATTACTGCAAATTGTTGTATTTATGAAAAAGAGTCACAATGGGTGAAAAATACAGTTTATGAAAATGCATGTTCATGCCCATGCATCCGTGTTCATGTTTGCCATATGCGTGTATATGTTATTTTTGTGTACTTTTTTAGTATAACTTCTTGTGATTTATTGAAATCTCACTACAGTAGTTTCTACTATCATTCCCTCTAGAATGGTAAAAGTTGTGATAGGTTTAGGAGACATCTAACCTAATGGATTTCCTGTCGAACATGATAAAAGACAAGTTTACTCTTCAAGCCCGCTTTGTAGAAGTTGATTTCTAGTTGAAAATCGTTATGCAATTATTAGAGGACCTTAAGGGAATTTCGGAAAAAACTTGCAAACCCTATTGGTCGACAATAGTTTAAGGGAATTTTACTTTTGCGAAGCATTCCAAGGCAACTGAAAACTTTATAGAAAATACTTTGAAGCTGATAGCAAAAATCCAAGAAATCTTCGAGAAGAGAGGATAATGTTTTTAACTATGTATTCTAGAATATGTTTTGATGGGTCTAAGTTTTGGGACCCTACTTTTGTAAGGATGTCTTAACTTAATATTTTGGAATATATTAGAAGTTTTAATTTGGTACCCAGTTCATTGTTCAAGCCTTTATCTATATTATTTTTTCGCTGCGATATTTTCATACTGCTAGAAACATGTAAGGTGCACTACATGTTAACTATCATGTACAAGGGGTATGTAACTTTGAGTTGTATGCCTCGACACTTCAATCTCCGTCAAATTCCAAGTAGGGTCTAGGGGCTTCACACTTTGACAAATCCTCTATCATTGTGTTATTTTTTGCGGATGATATGCCTATTGCAAGGCCCAACATAGAGGAGATCAAAGATTTGAAGAGCAGTTGTCAAAATAGTTTGCAATGAAGGATTTGGGAGCTGTAAAACAAATCCTTCGTATGAGAATTATCAGAGACAAAGTCAAAGATATGCTGAGACTTTCACAGGCAGAGTATGTAGACAAAGAGTGCTTAGTAGGTTCAACATGGACAAAATCAAGCCAGTGAGTACACCCCTGGAAAGTCACTCTAGACTTAGCAGGGATCAGTCATCGAAGTCAAAGGAGGAGCGTGATTACATGAGTAAGGTACCCTATGCCTCACCTATTGGTTATTTGAGGTATGCTATGACATGTATGAGACTAGAAATTGCCCATGCAGTGGGAGTTGTGACCAGGTACAAGAGTAATCTAGGAAAGTAACATGGGGAGGCACTGAATTGGATTTTGAGATACCTAAGAGGCTCCTTAGATATGTGTTTGTGCTTCACTAGAGCGGGCATAAAACTATAGGGTTATGTTGATTCCGACTTGGCTAGTGACACTGATAGCAGGTAGAGTAAACATGTTTTGTAGACACTCTAGGTGGTACTACTATGTCTTGGGGATCAAACTTGCTGAAGACTGTTGCTTTGTCTACCACAGCTGGTGAGTATGTTGCTGTATTAGTAGCAACATAGAAAATGATTTGGTTACAGAGCTTCTCGGAGGAGTTGGTTAAGAAGAATGAGAGTGACAGTCTCTATAGTGATCTATAGTGATAGTTAGAATGACATATTCCTTACCAAGAATCCAGCATTTCATTCCAGGACTAAGCATATTCAGATCAGATATCATTTTATACAATCTTTTCTTGATGATGGTCAGTTGATACTTGAGAAGATTTGTGGAATCAAAAACCCTGCAGATATGTTGACTAAGGGCGTTTCGCGTGAGAAACTAAAGTTATGTACAATTTCAATTGGTTTTCTATCTTGAGGACAAGAGCTATGAGCTGCAGAGGTGGAAGATTCAATTTTGGAGATAGGTGGATGATACATGTGGTTGTACCAGTCTCCAAGTGGGAGAATTGTTGGGTGTGGAGCTTGGTTCTTAACTCGAACGGAGGAAACTCAAGAGTTTGCTCGACATATCGCTCGAGTGAAACAAAGGCTGAGAGTTCACTCGAGTCACACTCGATAGTTGGCTTGAGTGAAGCCTAGACAGAGAGTTCACTCTAGTCTCACTCTACTGGTCACTCGAGTAAACACCAGACATAAAGTTCGCTCGACTCGCACTCGACACCGCGCTCAAGTCCATAACCTAAAAATTGGCCACCTTAGATGTGAAAATCCGTTATATTAGTTTATATAAAAATATTAATATTTTAATTTCGTTTGGTTAATATAACGAGTCCTACCTAAATAAGTAGTGTGTTGTATACTATGCCTGTAAATGATATAATTATTTTAATATATATTACTTTGGAGTTCCAGTTCGTGGCATATATTGATCTTGTCATCGACTTCTATACAGGGTTTGGTGCCTCCAGTCTGGATGCTGAGGGTAAATATATTATCGGCATGTGAGGTATTTCATTCCCGTTTTCGGCAGGCATACTTGTCGATTTTATTGGTATCGCACGTTTGGAGATTGCATATCCAAACGTAGTGCCCAGGGAGTCTACAGCTGGTGAGGAGACAGCTGAGGATGAGGGCACTGATCCTGATGGACTGGATGGCCTATCCGATGTAGAGGTGAGGCAGTTGATTGTTGGTCCAGATACTCCTCTTTATGATGGGATGACAAGCAACAAACATGTTCATTTACCAGATTTTTTCAAGATTCTGAACTTAATTATCGCCCACAACATTGACCATCGGCAACACAAGACAGAGGTTGGCATGGTTAGGGCGAGATTTATGATACTTGTCGCTCGTATGATGCTTATCAACCTAGTGGGTTATATATTCACTAGGATGCGATCAGAGGTTTCATACGTTACGACAAATATTTTGCCGTTCGGCCTCCTGATCACACGATTCCTATTGTTAGTTGGGGTCTTACTTGATGTTGCTGAGCATATTCGGGAGCCAATTGGACCGATCAACGCCTCCACCCTGTCACGGAGCATGGGGCACTCGAGACTTCGTCTTCGTGCTCCTACTATAGAGCCGGTTGATACTTAGACCAGAGATGCACACCCAACTGATCATGGAGTATCGGCCAGTCAGACATCAACGCAAGCCAAGGCATCATGCACTGTTACTGCTGATCATATTGCTGATATAGTGCGTACGGAGATCTAGATTGCCTTCAGAGACTTACATACAGAGTTCATGGGTGCCATTGATCGCGTGTCTCGGACTAAGGAGACGATATCTACTCGATTGACACAGATAGAGGCAAAAGTAGATTCAATCGAGGATGTTCTCAAAAAGTTGGGGACATAGTATTTTATATCTTTTATTTTGTATTTTGTTTTATTTTTGGTATGGACAATATTTGATGTTTTCAAAGTTTAATTAATTATGCATTATATCTTTCTTTTATAAATTAATTGTTGATTACTATTATTAATTCTTTAATTGATTAATTTTTTTATTAAATCAGGGTCACCGTTCGAACGTTAACTGACCGTTCGAAACTGGTTATTTACACGTTCGAACGGTTATAATGGACGTTTGAACGGAAAATTACTTTCCCGCAAAAGACCTACCAATTTTTCTAGCAACCGCAAATGATTATTTCACTAGGCACGAAATTTATCATCCCTAAGTATAGCGTTCGAACGCGTTTGAATGGGAAGCATGTTTCATAATTTTTTTGGGACGAAATCAAAAATTCGTCCTTAAATCTTACATTTTGGGACGATTTTAATTTCATTCCAAAGCAAAATCGTCCCAAAAGCTCAAAATTGTTCTAGTGGTGTTTTCATCCTAACTCAAGTACAAGTAAAGCAAAATGGATTCATTTTGAAGAGAGATTTTTTTAAATAAAGAAAAACTTAGTGCCACTTATTTGAATGTTAGTTATGTTAATTAAAATCTGACATCTGAGTAATTACAAATTAGATTTATAATCGTGTTAACAATACTTTAAGCCAGACCTGTATAAATACATGCATGCATGCTGCACAATTGAGAAAATAAAATCATCCTTTCCATTTCTTCTTTTCTAACTTAACATTACTTTTTAGAAAAATATTTCCCGAAATAAGCAAAACTATATCATTTCTACCAAATATATGCATGGATGCTAAGTAATAATTGGCAAGAAAAATATCACCTGTTTTAATTTGACAGAAAGAATATTTCTTTCTATAACTCCCAATGATGATAAAATATACTCTCAATTTCCTCAATTTCTATACTTATGACAAAAGAGCAAGTTTTGCATCTTTGTTGTAGTTGTGCCATCAAAATTGCCCATCTTTTCGTATTTTTATAAAGTTATTTAATCATGTAAAAAGCAACTTATTTATTGGACATTATCTTCAATTTACATATTTGACGTGAAACTTATTGACCCCGTATCTCAAAATTTGTTCAAATATATGATCGGACATGGAAAGTCACACTTGTTATTGACACTGGACTGATAAAACTAACGGGAATAATCAAATGTCAATCCACTTTTTGCACCTATTTTACAGAATTGACCCTATCATTTCCGTGCGAGCACTTTGCTTTTGGTATTGTTCTCTTGGTAGCGAGCACTTCATCTCTTGTGGTGCGCAACTGGGGAGCAAGCGCTTTACCTTTCATAGTGCTTGATTGGGTATGAGCACTTTGCACTTTACTTCCTGTGGTGCTCACTTGGAGGCAAGCTCTCTACCTCACGTTGTTCTCGCCCGAGTAAGAGCACTTTGTCCCTCGTGTTGCTTGCCTCAGGGCGAGCACTTTACTTCCCATGGTACTCACCTCCAAACGAGCACTTTGCTTCCTATATTACTTGTTGGGTTACATGTAGAGCCTAGTTTGTGAGCAGAAAAGGTGCAGAAAGAAAGTTTGCTCGACTGTCACTCGACCTGGTGCTTGAGCGAAGCACTAACCCTAGTGTTCACTTGAGCCAATGTTAGATTGGTTGTTTGCTTGAGGCACGCTCTACACCTACTCAATGAAAGAACCCGACTTTTTCGTTTATGGTTTCCAACGTCGTTTTAACTATGTATGTAACATTTGTTATTTTGTAAGGATGTTTAGCAAATCAGAGTGAACAAAAGAAGAAAAGGTGTGAGAGCATATTGAGAGAGTGAGAGTTGAGATCGTGTGAGTAGAGTGGTACTCTTGTAACTCACTGTGTGTGATTGTAATCTCCTCAGGAATAAAATCCTCTAGATCTCTATGGACGTAGGCATATTGTCGAACCACGTTAATTTTGTATCATGTGATTGTTTGCTTTTATTTTATTTATCATCATTGGGCGAGCGCTTTTGGCTCTCGTGGTACTTGCCTATAGTGCGAGCACTTTGTCAATCCACGTTGCACTAGCGAGCACTTTGCTTCCCATGGTGCTCAAATTAGGGTGCTCTCCCTATTGCTCGTATGGGTATGGGCACTTTACTTCCCATGGTGCTCCCCTGGTACATCCATGGTGGCCTTTGCATTCTCTAGTAGTTTGTCAACATGGCCGAGTAAGGGAAGCTTCACCAAAGTTATCTAATGTGCAACATCTGAAGGGATCTTGGGGAGGCAATCAATGCTTCTATATGTGGATATGAAGGAAATAGGATGACCCTTCTGTCGTTTTTAAAGCTTGCCAAGCTCCAAAAATGGAATTATGTGACCAAAGGCTAATGATGGGAATATGGCTATAAATGTGAACTACACACTTGTGCATGAATTGTTTATTAACATATATAGAATTTATAGAATTGGCAAACCACCCTTGGATTTAAAACTAGAGGCACAATTAGTGTAGAGCACCACGGCTAGAGATTGTTTAGGGGTAGAAGATACTCGCAATTCAAAGTCTTGCAACTTGCTTATAACAATTTCAAGAGGTTGAAATTCATCTCTGGCATTAAGGGCAACAACAATAAGGTCAAATTCTGGCCCAAAACCCTGAGCAAGCAGATGACAAAGTCATCATCCTCCATTACTTTTCCAGCGCCACTGAGGGAAAGGGCTAATGACTTGACCTTGTGTAAACATTCTTCCTTGGAAGATGTTCCCTTTGTGAGGGACTGCAGCTCACCACGCATTTGTTGGACACAATCTCTTGTCTGTCGGCCATACAAAGTCTCAAGAACTTCCCAAGCATCATGGGATGTCTTATTGTTAATAACTGAAAGTGGGACATCCGAGAGAGAGCTATTGATCCATCCAAGGATCAGCTGATCAAGGCGCACCCACTTTGTTGCTGCAGGATTTGGACTGAATTCACCATTATCATCAAGAATGGTGGAGATTGGGCATGGTACTTCATTTGTAAGATACTCAAAAGTAGACCATGGATCCTGAGGATTGGAACTAACTGTGCTTTCCACAAGAGATAATTTTTGGAAGCCAGCTTTATAGAGATGTCAGGTAAATTTGTTATGGTGGAGAACATATCAAAGGTAGAGAGCTCAGACACAAAAGGGATTTGAGAGGTAGAGGAAGAAGACATGATTCAGATTTAGATTAAGTCCTCGTGTGGCTCTTGATACCATGTAAATGTGAACTTCACACTTGTGCATGAATTGTTTATTAACATATATAGAATTTACAAAGGTGAAGGGACCATTTATACAACAATGTAATGAGCTGTATGGAGAATAAAAATGGAATGTACAGCTGCCACCTTTCTAGACTAACCAATGTATAACTCAAAATGCACATCAATCTTGATGTGTTTTGTTTGATTGTGGAAAACGGGATTCTTTGCCATACTCAGAGCATTGATGTTGTTCAAATGTAACGTGGGAGGAGGAAGATCATAGCCAAGAGTTTTCAGCAAATGCATGTACCACATCAATTCTATCGTGGATGCCAAAGCTTGGTACTTAGCTTCAGGAGTGGATCGAGCTACTATAACTTGCTTCTTTGCTCCCCAAGATAACAAGTTATTTCCCTTAAAAATGGTGAAACTAGTTGTGGAGCGTCTGTCATCTCTTGAGCCGGTCTAGTCGGCATCACAAAAACCACGTAGAACAGAAATGGGTGCTTGGGTGAAATGAAGGCCAAGGTTGAGAGTCCCTTTGAGATACATGAATATTCTTTTAATAGGAATAAAATGAGGTGCATAGGGAGTTTGCATAAATTGACAAAAACAATTTACAGTATAAGCAACATCAGGGCAAGTCAGTATGAGATATTGGAGAGTTCCCACCATTTGCCTATAAAGAGTAGGATGGGAGAGTGGAACACCTTCATGGAAAAAAAATATGAGCACCAGTAGCAAGTGGCGTGGAGACTGGTTTGGCTGCTTCAAAATCGAAATGCTAAAGTAAGGACAAGAGTTATCTGGTTTGTGTGAGGGTTAAAGATGCACCAGTCCGAGCAACTTGAACACCAAGGAAGTAATGCAGATCTCCCAAGTCTTTCATATGGAGGATGGTAGACAAATGGAAAATAAATTTGGCGATGGATGATGCTGATGTTCTTGTAAGAATGATATCATCTACATAGATCAATAGCACTAGTATCTTAGATCCATGGCGATGAAAAAATAAGGAGGTATCATAGGGACATCATTGGAAACCCATTTATTGAAGATAATTGCTAAACTTGAGATTCCATGCTCGTGGGGCTTGTTTCAAACCATGCAAAGCTTTCTGAAGGCGGCAAACATAATCTAAATGATTTGGGTCTTCAAAACCAGGTGGTTGAGTCAAATATACTTTTTCTTGCAAATCCCCATGCAAAAAGGCGTTACTGAAGTCAAGTTGTTTAATAACACAAGACTAAAGGTCTCATCGTAGTCAAGACCTTGAAGTTGTGTAAAGCCCCATGCCACAAGGCGCATCTTATAATGTTCTACTTAACCTTCAACACAAGTCTTGAATTTGAAACCCATTTATTGGTGACTAAATTCATGTTTGGAGATGGGGGAACAAGACTCCAAGTTTTGTTTTGATGGAGAGCATCTATCTCTGATTGCATAACTTCCTGCCACTTAGGATCTTTCTGGGTCTATTTATTATGGGTCTTGGGCTTAATTGGAATTTCAGCCAAGGCTACCACAAAATAGACAGGGAGTGGATACCATGTAGATAGAAATGTTATAGGCCTTCATGTACCATCCTGAGAACGGGTGGCCATTGGATGAGTGCGTGTGGGGCCAGGCTCACTCGAAAGTTGAGAAGGGGCTGCAGCCGTAGGAGATGGTAAGCTAGATGGATCTAGACCAAACAATGGCAGGCTTGTTGAATCTGTTTTCAAAATAATGGGGTCCAAGGACGTTGAATTTGAAGGACCAGACTTAGTTTGCAGATCTTTGGGAAGGGTTGAACTAAAAATAGCTTCATCTTGTTAGGAGAAGCAACCTGTTGAGAAGAGAATGGAAAATGATCCTCATTAAAAATAACGTGCCTTGATATGTATATACGGCCTGTATCCAAAGCCATGCATCGATAGCCCTTGTGATTTGGTGAGTAACCAATGAAGACACATTTAATGGATTGAAAATCAAGTTTGAACCTCTGAAACGGTGTGAGATGGAGATAACAAACACACCCAAAAACTCTAAGGAATGAATAATTTGGAGGAGATTGAAAACAAATTCATATGGAGATTTTTCTCAAAGAGTAGGAGTGGGCAATTGTTTTATGAGAAATATAGCAGGTTGGGATGTTCCAATAATGGAAGGCCCTTTTCAATAATGTGACGATGTTGTCTTTTAGAAAGATCATTTTGCTCTGGGGTTCTTGGGCAAGATAATCGATGATTAATTTCTTAGGAAGCAAAATAAGTAGTGAGAATTATTCACAAATTCCCCACCACCGTCGCTTTGTATAATTTTGACACAAGCAGTAAACTAAAATGGATGTGGTTCCTTTGTATGGTTGAATACCTTGTGTATCTGCAGGTGTTGGAGTCATGTGTTGATTTGCACCCGTGTCTGGGTACCAAGCCTCATCAGCAGTGCCACCAGCTTGAATGACAAGGAATGCCTGGTACTGTTCAGCTTCATCTTCAGATGCACAACAACTGTCAGCCTTGTGGTTCGGACCACCACACTGGAAACATGTGATCGAGAAGAACGAGCAACACGGGTGGAGTTACAATTTCTTCCACGGTTTAGAGATTGTTGACCATATCCTGTAGAATTGCGATAATTAGAACTACCACCACCATAGTTGTTCTCAGAACAGGGAGGATGCGTTGATGCTCGAGCATGAGTTGGCTGACCACCCTTGGATTTAAAACCAGAGGCATCATTAGTGTAGAGTGCCACAACTAGAGATTGTTCACGGGCAGAAGATACTCGCAGTTCAAAGTCTCGCAGCTTGCTTATAACATTTTCAAGAGGTGGAAATTCATCTTTTGCATTAAGGGCAGCAACAATAGGGTCGAATTCTGGCCCCAAACCTTTGAGCCCCAAACCTTTGAGCAAGCAATTGACAAAGTCATTATCCTCCATTTGTTTCCCAATGCCACAAAGGGAAAGGGCCAATGACTTGGCCTTGTGTAAAAATTCTTCCATGGAAGAATTGCCTTTGTGAGGGACTGTAGCTCAACACGCATTTGTTGGATACAATATCTTGTATGTCGGCCATACCAAGTCTCAAGAACTTCCCAAGCATTATGGAATGTCTCACTATTAATAATTTGAGAAAGTGGAACATCCGAGAGAAAGAGAGAGCTATTGATCCATCTAAGGATCAGCTGATCAAGGCGCAACCACTTTGTTGTTGCAGGATTCAGACTGAGTTCACCATTATCATCAAGAATGGTGGAGGCTGGGAATGCTGCTTTACTTGTAACATACCCAAGTAGACCATGGCCCCTGAGGATTGGAACTACCTGTGCTTTCCACAAGATATAATTTGTGGAAGCTAGCTTTATAGAGATGTCAGGTAAATTTATTTTGGTGGAAAATATATGAAAGGTAGAGAGCTCGGACACATAATGGATTTGAGAAGTAGAGGTAGAAGACATGATTTAAATTTAGATCCAGTCCTCGTGCGGCTCTTGATACCATGTAAATGTGAATTGCACACTTGTGCATGAATTGTTTATTAATATATATAGAATTTACAGAGGTCAATGGACCATTTGTACAACAATGCTATGAGCTGTATGAAGAATAAAAATGGAATGGACAACTGCCACCTTTCTAGACTAACCAACGTATAACTATGTATAGAGAGCTAAAATGATGCAAAAGAATAAAAACATAAATGGACCAGCGGACCAGCGGTGATACGTGGAGTGATATACGGAGTTTGTCTCTTCAATGACTACTTGCTTCTTGGGGTTGGCCATGGCGGTTGCTTTCAAAGGTGGTGGTGTTTGGAGATTACTTTTATCTTCGCCTACACTCTCGTCTCTTGGACATATACGTGTATAACACGTGTGTGTGTATATATATATATATATATATATATATATATATATATATTTGATATTATTTCCTAAACTAAATGTGCGTTGTATGGAAATCAAAGTAATTGTCTTTCGTTATTAGTAAAAGAGTCTAAACAATTTGAGTTTTTTATTTAGAGTAATGCTATATATATATATATATATATATACAGTTTTTTAGTGTGCAGATATTATACAAATTTTTTATAAAATAAACTAGGGTTCATCATGTAAAAATTGATTGTTTTTATTATTTTTTTTATGCAAATCCCAAATTTTTCTTTTTAAAAAAAAAAAATACACAGAAGTACTTACCGACCCTAAAACATTGTCATTTTCCATGTTTACTGCCGTCACTCCTGCCTATGTAACGCGCACTACTTACTTTTAATCTTGTTTGGATATTGAGATGAATTGAAATGATTTGTTAATAATAATATTAATGAAATGATTTATGAATAGTATTAAAATTGTTTGAGTTAGACCCGTTTGAATTTAGAGATGAATTGAGATGGTTTATGAACAGTAGAATAAAATATTGTTAGAATATTATTTTTTAATATGATTATTGTTTTAAGATTTAAAAAAGTTGAATTGTTTATTATATTTTGTGTAAAAATTTAAAAAGGTTATAATGATAAGATGAGATAAGTTGAGATGAGTTGAAGTGAGTTTTCAATCCAAATCGGGGCTTAATATATTTTATGGAATTTTGGAAAATGAGAGCGGAAAGATTGAACAAAAATATTATAAAGTTAAAATATTATTATAATATAATTTTTTGTTTTTGAGATTTATAAAAGTTAAATTATTTTTTATATTTTGTTTGAAATTTTGGAAAAGTTGCAATGATTAGATGAAAAAATTGAAAATTTGAAATTGAAAAGTGTCTATATATTTGTGATGTTTGGATATTGACTTGAGATGAGATTAGATGAGATGAATTGAAAGGACTTTGCTATCCAAATTTAGCCTTAAAAAAACATATAAAACTTATGCAATCTAAAACATTTTTTTTAAAAAAAAGTAGAACTTATCAAGTCTAAAATATATTTGGAGAAATATGCAGAATTTATCCTATCTAAAACATTTTTCCATGGTTATTGTCGGTTTCACCTCACCTCAAATCAACTCAACTCAAATCAAATCAATTTAACTTTAACATTTTTCCGTAAGAATGCGGACTTTTTCGCTCTAAAATATATTTCGAGAAATATGCAGAATTTAATCTATCTAAAACATTTTTCTATGGTTACTGTCAGTTTCATCTCACTTCAAATCAACTCAACTCAAATCAAATCAATTTAACTCTAACATTTTTCCATAGAGTAATTCTACGTACAACCGTGAAATACGTAAACGTCGCGTAACCACTTTGAAAATGAGTGGGGTCTACTATTAAAAAATTAATTTTTTTCATGTGAATTCCATATTTTATTTTATTTTTTCAAAACAATTATGCGACGGTTGCATAATTCACGATTACAAATATATTTTCTCTTTTTCATAAGAATGCAGACTTTTTCGCTCTAAAATAATTTCAAGGGTTGTCCCATCACTCCACCCTATCTACCGTACCCTACAGATTTAAAATCAATTTTTGAAAAAAAAAAAAAGAAGAAAAAACAGAAAATAAAGGAGAAATAGAGGATAGTACTGGACCAGGAAGAATTGTCTGTTCTGACAAACCGCACCGCCAACCTAACACAAAAGTATAAAATGTACGTTAGTATGAATTTAATAAAAAACTTTATTCATCATCACCGCTCGCACTGTATTTTTTCTATTTTTTAATTTATATAAATAATAAATAGAAAAATTCAATAAATTTAAAAAAAAAAAATAAAAAAAAAATAGATATATTAAAATAATGAATAGCAAAACTCAAATTCAAAATGTACCAATATTTTATTTTTAAATATTTTAATAATTAAAAAAGTGATTATTAGATCGTTTGGATAGTAAAAATATTTTATCTCATCTTATTTATTCCCATCACATCATTACAATTCTTTCAAATTTTCAAACAAAATATAATAAACAATTAGACTTTTTCAAATTTCAAAACAATAATAATATTAAAAAATAATATTCTAACAATATTTTTTCAATTTTCATTTAAAATCATCTAATCTCATCTCACTATTCATACCGCATCTTAATAAATTTATATTTTTTTTATTCTGATTTGGATAGTGAGTTGAAATGAGATGAATTAGAAATAATTTGAATTAAAATATTTTATGAAGTTTTGGAAAAGGAGAGTATAAATTAAAGTTAAATAAAAATCTTATAAATTTAAAATATTGTTATATATAATTTTTTAATATTTTTTTGTTCGGTTTCGAGATTTGAAAAAATTAAATTATTTTTTATATTTTCTTTAAAAGTTTGTAAATTTATAATAATAGGTAATGATTATATCAAAAAAATGAGAATTTGAAAATTAAAAATGATAGTGATGGTACAGCCACCTTCCGGTGAAAAAAGAACGACTTGAGTAATATTTGTCGAAAGAAATGCTACACAATCTCTCTAATATCTACATATCATATTTTTCTAAATTTTTTAATATATATTTTTAAATTTTTTTGAGTTTATTCTTTTTAAAATAATTTAATTATTCAATTTATTATTCATATATTAAATATTTAATAAAAAACAATTAAAAAAATGTGATATGTGAAAATTGTTTGAATAATAAGCGGTGTTGGACCGACGTCGCATGCATTACTTTCAACTGAGACGCCAATGATGGGTACACCCACCATCCGGTCAAAAAAGCCGGAGCTTCCAGTCAAAAACGTTACCAAGTTGCCTTCTTATATCCCAAAATTAGACTGGTTTGTACGTACTGTTAGTGATTGATTAGAAAAAAAAAAATAGACTGATAGTGAAATTTATTATTAAGAATTTTAATTTATTTACATAAATTTTATATTTATGTATTTTTTTATATTTTTAAAAATATTAAAAGAATACGAAAACAAAAATTAAAAATATATTTATAAAAAATATTTATCAGTCAAGTAAAGCGAGCTATTCTGGACAGCAGAATAGTCAGACTCTTTTCTTATTTTAATACAAGAGAAATGTCTTATCTATATAAGATTCTTATAAAAAAAAGATTTATACATGCATGACAAACACAATTTAATGTGATCCAACCATTCTTCGATTATCATTGGCTAGTCCTTTTGAAATATAAGCCATGTGGTTTAGACCTTTTATTGGAGCGTTACAAATATTATAACCTTAGAAAAGCTGCAGCAACAAATGATAGGAAATAAAGAATAAATTAAAATATTTTTTATTTCTTTTGATAATGATACAGTAACTATCAAATTTCACCCACAACATTAACTTATTGGAGCAAAAAGTTATACCCTTTTACATTTGTATAATTGCAACACATTTTAAGACTCTATTAATCAAACATCCTATCAAATTTGCACTTGCATAATCGAATGGTAACGATCTGACCTCCATTATTTTCGACTTTATCACTTTTAACCAACATGAGGGACACCCTGATGATCACGTACAATGAGTATTTTGTTAATTAAAACAAGATCTTCAACAACGTTTCCAAACCAATGTTAAAGAACTCGATCCTGACAATTAATATTGCTTACAAATCTACTCACTTTCTAACCCTGGGTAATGATCTGCCTGTGGTTCTCCAGCAACTCGACAAATTTATCAACGTATCGGTGCTGGAGTTCCTTGTCCCCAAATATGGTAATCATTTCCTTAGCTTTGTCCCTGTAAATCTGACCCTCTGCGTCTTTCATCACCAACCTTAAAGTTTGTGCCACTGAGTCCCTGGTAAATGACCCATCTTCCTCCTTCCTGGGAATTTCAACTCCTGCTTGTCTCTCTTCCAAGAATCTAGCAATTAATCCTTGGTCCCCAATGAAAGGCAACAGGATTAGCGCACGTCCAAACTGGAATGCCTCTGTCACTGAACTCCAACCACAGTGAGTCACGAACCCCCCAACCGACTCGTGACCTAGTATCTTGAACTGAGGTGCCCAGCCTGTCCAAACAATCCCACGACCTTTGGTTCGCTTCTCGAACCCTTCCGGTAGCTCAATTGATTCCCCACCGGCTGACTTTCTTAGAGCCCAAAAGAATGGACACCCAGATTGCTCAAGCCCAAGAGCCAACTCGTTGAAGTCTTCTTCACTCGGCCGGATTTCACTTCCGAGTGCTACATAAACCACTGACTCTTTTTCTTGCTTGTTTAGCCACTCCGAAATTGTATCCCAAGTGCTATCTTTATTGTCATTGCCTTCTTGTGGCGAGGGTGGCAATAAGCCCACGGGAACCACGGGTATATGGAGAAGCTCTCCGAAGAGATTCAACCACTCAGCTTCGACTTCCATACATGTTTTAATAGCCACGACTTCGGTTCCTAAGTAAACCATCATGAAACGAAACAAGTCCGAAACACCGGAGGCATTCGCGTCAATGTTTTCAAAGAGCTTTTTCGCCTCATAAGACCGATAGACTATTTTGGATGGAAAGGGGACCCATTTGGGAGGGACAATGAAATGCTCAAGTTCCGTTCGGTTATAACCTGGATCGGGCCCGTCTGATGTTTCGGACGACGAAGACAACCACTTCGGTGGTCCAATGAAACACAAGGATGATGCGTTGTAAATGCTGAAGAAGGCCCGTGAGATGCCAAGTCTGGCAGCAACTGGTGGTAACCAGTGAGGGGCAAAGTCATGAATGATCCAATCAGGGTTCGAAGTTTCTAAAAACTTAGACAAGGGTTCTTGAAGACCATCATGAGCTATCTTAAGGTATGGAATTATGTGGTGGGGTACGTCCATGGTGGCCTCTGCGTTCTCCGGCAGCTTGTCAACATGGGGTAAGGGAAGCTTCACCAAAGTTATCAAAGGCGCAACATCTGAAGGGATCTTGGGGAGGCGATCAATGTTTCTAGGCGTGGATATGAAGGAAATACGATGACCCTTTCGTCGGGCAATGAGCTTGCCGAGCTCTAAAGATGGGATTATGTGACCAAAGGCTAACCATGGGAACATGGCTATGTGAAGCTGCTGCTTAGTTTCAGCCATGGCGCGCGGCTTCTTTCAGAGGTAATGATGTTCCGGGAGTTTATCTTCGCCGAGAGACTACAGCGCGCACTATTGTCTCTTCGATTTATATATAGGAAAATGATTTAGCTACGACAAATTATACAACATATTGTATACTAATATGTTAAATAAAAGATATTATTATATCATTTAATATATTATTATATAATATGTTGTACAGTATATTATAGGTGTATTATTACTCATATATATATATATAGATATAGATACATGTCTTATCGGTACTGTATATATATGCACGCATTTCCAAAGTCAAATTTGGACTTTTATATATTTTCTGGGGGCATCGATCCTGCGGTTTTCAAGATCGGCAGCTGGCATTCTCCAGAGGGGCGGCCCCTACAGCCCCCTTCCCAGTCTTTTTTAGAGCAGTGCTAGTCCGATAGTATCCCGGTAAATATTTTTTTTTTATTTTTTATTTCTTTTATTTTATGTATATTTTTAATTATTATAAATATTTAAAAATAAATAAAAAATTCACAATATCATTAAAAAATATTTTTTTAATAACTCCGTAAAAAAAAAATTAAATCAGGACCAAAACATTTCTCTATTTTTCAAGTCTAAAGTATTTTTTATTTTTTATTTTTATTATTGTGTTTTTCAGTTCGTCTTTTTTTAGTATTTTATTTGCATTTCTGCTGTTTTATTTTAAGTAAATAATAAAAGGAAATAGATTTTTAGACAGCTTGTTTCCATAGGAGAAGAGTCCGCTCCTTCTTTGAAGGATGGTGGGTGATAGGGGAGGGACCAAGGGTGATATATAGTACGTCTCCCCCTTTGTGAGAGAGGTTGTTTAGTTTTATTTCTATATAGTGTTTTTCTCTTAGACAAACCAAAATATTTGTTAAGAAAGAATTTATAAAAGTTAAGACAATTTCTGCTATAAAAAAATTTGTAGGCAGGCCGGGAGAGTTCCATACAGATGAGTAGTTTGGCTTGTAATATAGATTTTTCCCTGTATGGATTAATCACACCTGTAACTTTTGTTTCATTGAATGAAACGAAGTCTATTTTTATAAAAAAAAAAAATTCTGATTTGAATTCGGAAAATGTTTTATTTCATCTCATTATTATAACTTTTTTAAATTCTCACACAAAATATAATAAACAATTTAATTTCTTCAAATCCCAAAATAATAATAATATTAAAAAATAATATTTTTTTAAGTTTCATCTTTCATCTAAAATTATTCAATCTCATCTCTAAATTCAAACCCGCTCTTAAAAAATTTCCGTTATATCTATTTAGATTTTTTTTAATAAAATAATTTTGTCTATAATTTTAAATCCAGCCAACACTTCTCCGGCCTGCATGAGTTTCGATCTTTAAACAGATCTAGGAAACAAATTAAATATTTTTTGTTTTGTAACAATTGCTAATTGCATGGTAGTTTTTTTCTTAATACGTTGCGGTTGGAGCTCAACAGTAGAAGGCGGCCGGCTCTGCATGCTTTGGACGTACGTGCTGTTATTTTATGTTGCCCATGATGATCCTTTGAGGACAAGGGTTAAAAATTTGAAGAGTTTTACTATACAATCTTTACCATATTTTATATTTTATATTTTTTTAAATTTTTAATATTTTTTTAAAATTATTTTTTGAGTTTATTTTTTTTAAATTATTTCAAATTTTTTATTCATTATTCATATAATAAATATTTAATAAAAGAAAAAAATAATAAAAATTAAAAATAATGTAGATTAAGAAGTTAGTGAAGATTTGTTGAAACTTAAATGTCGGGACCTTCAAGATGACGATCATGATCAGCTGATAACGTCATTGCTAACGCTATAAAAAGAGAATCATATATAATTTTAAAGTAATGATATATATTCAACATATTATATAATATATTACACAATAATATTATAAAATAATAATATTTTTATAAGATGATATTACTTTTATAAGATATTTTATAAAAATATTTTATATTTAAAATATAATTATATAAAATATTGTGAAAAATATTGTGTATAAATCATTTTCTATAATTTAATAACTACAGATCAAATTGAACAAAAACTACCTTTTAAGGTCGAAACTTTTGGCGGCAAAATCCCCAAACCTGGTTGGGAAAAACATATTTTCAACAAATCCACCACTACAACGGATTGTGTTTTTTTAGACAAAAAAATTTCGTCTCAAATTTGTCTCGGAAAGACCGTCTCAAAAAGTTTTTGGAGACAAAAATCAAACTTCGTCTCAAAAAATCATTTTTAGAGACGAAATTGGGCGGATCCAGTCGAAACTGTTCGAACGAATAATTTTTTTTTAGACAACCCGATTTCGTCTCAATATATTGTTGGAATGGAATATTTATTCGTCTGAACGGAGACGTCCATTCGAACAATATGAAATACTCATTCGAACTAATGTCCATATTTGATTCTGTTTGAACAAACTGGGTGTTCGAACAGATTTTATGCGTTCGAATTAATAAATTTTTCAGACAGCTTGTGTTCGAACAAAACTTATGTCTGTTCGAACATAAATTTTATTTTCGGAATTTATATCCGTTCGAACGGGGTTTTGCACATAAATGTTGTTCAAACAAATCATTTATTGTTCGAACGTTCGTATATCTCGTTTGTCGTTCGAATGAGTTAGTTTTTGTTCGAATGAGTCTGTTTTGGTTCGAATGTGTTAATGGTAATTTACCATTCGAACTGTATTAATCATACAGATCACAATTTAATTAAAAATACCATACTAATATTATACATTGTAATTCAAACATCAATTGTTCAAAGTAGTGCAAACTTCATATTATAAATGCAATTAAAGAAAAGATAAATTTGAAGACTATGGTGGTGGCATAGAGTTTTGGGATATCATTGACTGGAATTGTTCAAATATTTTTTGATTATTCAACTACATCCTCTCTTCTAATCTCACCTCCAAATCCGCTGCTTGATCTAATCGAGCCAGCAACTCTTTTTTCTCAGACCTCAATCGTTCTATCTCAAGTGCTGCTTCCTCCAATTCCTTAGTCTTGTCGTGATTCGATTTAGCTCGAGAATAGGATGATGATGATAATGAGGATGGTATTACTCAACGTCCTAAACCTCTCAAATATCCAGAACGTGATCCAAGAACTTGAGAAAGGATCTGAGCATCGTTGACAGATGATGCATTAGATGGATCCACAGCAGTTTCCTTAAGTTTTATCATCTTGTCCTACAAAAATAAAAAAATGTTAAAGTTATTATAAGTAACAAAAATATTATGTGACAATGAAATTAAAAAACTTAAATTTACATAATTTGCCTCTGCTTCGGGACTAGCCCAAACACCATCACGATTTTTATGTATTTTAGCATACAATTGGGTCAAATCATATTCAACGGGACTTTCTTCTTTCTGCAAAAGGAAAATCTATATTAGAACTTAAATAAAAAATGTGTATTATATGTTAATATTTAACGGGCACTAAAATAACTTACTATTTTGTTAGACAAACGACGAAAAGATCGAGAACCTGCATGATGGTTTATCTTTAAATTTGATCTATTTGCTTTGTTCACAGTACTCCGTTGCTAATAGAAAAAAATATTAGTCTATATGTTTAATACATCTGTGATATATTATTAAAAAAAGACAACAGCGATATTAACTGATAAGCAGGGTCTTCAAACATATCACAAACTTTCTCTCATTCGTTTGGTGGAATATTTTGGAAAGGATTTTGGCGCGCCTCTATTGTAGTACTGAACTTCTTATAATGTGCATGGCATTGACCTTTATACCTCCGAAATGCATTTGACATCAGTTCCTCAACCGTTAATCGATCCTCTTTTCGGCTAAAATTAAGCTCAAACTCATCATTTCGAAAATTATAAACAATTACTATAAATACAAAGTAATTTGAAAGTAACATGTTATATACTTAGTTGCTTGAGATGTAGGTTATTACCAAACAACGGTTTTTTATGTGGTCTTTCACATCTTGAGGAACTTTAAACCAAGAGGATGTAGCAATCGATGCATACGTGCGAGTAAGTGTACCAACATAAGAAGCAAGCCACACTGCCGAATCTCCGGAGACACCAGTGTGATCATCAGGAATATCAACCTTGATTTAACCGACTTTCCTTACTTTCTCTATGTAGACACCCCTCGTAGTACCTCTATCTCGACGCTTGTTTACAACAGTTATATATACAACAATTAAAACATAACTTTTTAATTAAATTAATTTATTTGATAGATATATTACTTAAATTGAACAAAAATATGATATCTAATTTGATAAAATATCTTGTTCCGGGCCTAGTGATGTTGACTCACTATTGATGATAGGTGAACCGTACGGGGAGTCAATAATGGATGGGGATAGCACACGTGTTGCTTTGTGTTTGGGAGGCATATCTATTTGAACTTGTAACAAATTATTATTCAAACAAACGTTAAAGATATTTATATGTTAATATTACTTACAGAAATTCATATTTGAAATTCATTCACTATCCGTTTTGCTGGACCAGTCGTCCTCATCCTCACTAGACACTTCAGTTGATTCATCTTCTTCCGATATTTCACCCTCAATTACTTCAGGTTGAACATCTTCTCTACGCAATGGAACCATATCATATTGGCTTAAATTAACAAATACATTGATGCCAACTTCACTTTCTTGATATGCTTTTTCATTTGCTGGACTATAAACTTCTTCATGTGGTTCGTTTGCCTCTGGAATGTAATCATATATATTTCTTGGTGCAAACTTCTCTACTATCCGCCATGGGTTTCCGTACTCCAGACCATCTAAATAAAAAACTTGATTCACTTGGCAAGCAAGAACGAGAGGATCGTCCTCATACCATGTGTTATTAACAATTGCTATGTTATATATATATATATATATATATATATATATATATATATATTTTTTTTAAGTTTCTAATTTAATTTTAGTGCATAATATTTTATAATTATACTATATTATTTAGTAATTACATTTTTTATAAGTTTTATACATTAATTTAGCAATTAACAATTGCTATGTTATATATATATATTTTAAGTTTCTAATTTAATTTTAGTGCATAATATGTTGTAATTATACTTATATTATTTTTTAATTAAATTAGTTATAAGTTTTATACATTAATTTAACTATTAACAATTGCTATATTAATATATATATTTTAAGTTTCTAATTGAATTTTAGTGCATAATATTTTGTAATTATACTATATTATTTTGTAATTACATTTGTTATAAGTTTTATACATTAATTTAGCTATTAACAATTGCTATGTTATATAAATATATATATATATATTTATATTAAATTTCTAATTTAATTTTAGTGCATAATATGTTGTAATTATACTATATTATTTTTTAATTAAATTTGTTATAAGTTTTATACATTAATTTAACAATTAACAATTGCTATGTTAATATATATATTTTAAGTTTCTAATTTAATTTTAGTGCATAATATTTTGTAATTATATTATATTAATCTATATTTTTATATCTTATAATTTTATAATTTTTGTTATACTAGGATTCTGTTCTAACAATATTCTACTCCCACAGTATCCCGTTCGAACTAACGTTATAGCGTTCGAACGGGACAAACCCAGATTCCAGACATGAAACAGAGAAAACATTTACCACAAAACACAATTTTCACAATCACAATCTCATAAGATGTATATTGCCAGAATGTCCATTTTAAATGGGATTACTCAAACACAAATATACAGCATGCATCTTAACATAATTAATTAAAAACTATAAATTATAAAAAATCTAAAAATTATAAATATTACCTTGAATTTAAGCAATCCAAACAAAAATATCAATCCACAATACCTACATAAGCAGAAAACACATTATGAGAAAACCTAAATCATGTGCAATAAATTAACATTAATGAAACTCGAAATACAAAAAAACATAGAAAAAAACATACCTTTTGTTCGAACCTCTCCTCTCTCTATCAAGAGTCCCTTCTCTCACTAATTCTGTGAGTATCTCTCTCTCCACAACACTCACACACAAAAAATCACAAAGCCGTGCTCTGCCTCTTATTAAACATTCATCAACTGTGAAAATGAACTGGAAGTTCAGGTATATGAATCTGTGAAGTCTCGTTCGAACTGAAAATTTACCCATTCGAACACGGAAATTTCGAATAGGCAGCAAATCTGTCGCGATTTATTTCACGTTCGAACGTGTCATTTTGTTGTTTGAACTAACAAATCAGAATATTTCTTGGCATATTCTTCAAATGTAGACCAACTCAAAGGGTATTTTCGTAACACTGTTCGACTAGAGCGTTCAAATGACGAATTTTAATGTTCGAATAAACTAACATTCAGAGTATTTGGCACGAAATTTCCCTCCAAACACATTCCACGAGATAACACTGTTCGAACGGGACGTTATTAGGTTCGAACCAATCACAAAGTATTTTAATATTATATACTATATAATAACTATATATTTTACCAACTATTTTATATTATAATTGATAATATATAATGTACTACAAGTCTAATAGTTAATATAATACTTATACTATATACTCACTATTAATATATAGTACTTATTAATATATATATATATATATATATATATATATATATATATATATACTTTTGGTCTTCTAATTTTGCACTATATATTATATAACTTACTATCTTGTGATATAAAATATAATAACTATAGTTATAGTAACTTATAATAGTAACTAGTTACTATAGTTACGATAACTTGTATAGTTATCATAACTTATAATACTTGCATTGAAGTAGCTATAGTAACTATTTTAACTATATTAGTTATGATAACTTGTATAGTTATCAAAGCTTATAATACTTACTCTATAGTAGCTATATAACTAATAACTACTATATATATTAATTATTTTCACTTGTATAACTAATAGCTGCTATATATATATATATTAATTATATTAAGATGTATAGTTATCATAACTTATAATAGCTATAACTACATAGTAACTATATAATACTTACATTGTAGTAGCTATATAACTAATATCCACTATATCTATATTTATATTAATTATATTAACTTGTATAATTATCATAACTTATAATAGCTATTGCTATATAGTAACTATATATAATACTTACAATGTAGTAGCTATATAATCTATAACTACTATAGTTAATAACTACTATAGCTATATAGTAACTATATATAATACTTACACTGCAGTTATATAACTAGTAACTATAGTTAGTGTTATAACATTATATAAACTATAGGAGTATAGTTATCATAACTTATATATAGTACCTATATAATTCAACTATTGTAATTATACTAAGTACTTAGAGCATTGTCATTGGACTCATCAAATGAGTTCAGTCTTCAAAATTTGATGAATTCATGTTTAAAACCACTGCATTGGATTCACCAAATATTAAATGATGAAACTTTGAAGAATTGTGCATTCCAATTCATCTTCAATTGCTATATAGCTAATATCCACTATATCTATATTTATTTACTTAAATTATTGTTTCCCAATTTTGAGCCACAATATATTTAAGTTGGGAAACAATAATTTAAGTATCAAATTAAATTATTAATTAACATATAGTTAGTATAATTGTAAAATATGAAAAAACTAAATTAAAAATATTATTATTAAAAAACCATATTATATTATTATTTTGATAAATCCAATGGCTAATTCAACGTGTGGTTATGAATAGAGAGGTTTTGAGTTTATGGAAAATATGTACTTTTCATCAAATTTTAAAGATGAAAATGATGAATCCAATGTTAATGCTCTTAGTATGTACTTAGTATAATAGAAACAATATATTTAAAAATAATATACTAAATATATTAATTAAAAGTATTATAATACTATTATTAGTCTCATTTTTATACTTTTGTACTTTGTAATATTATTATTATTATTATATATTATTATTAGTAATATAATTATAAATATATTAATATAATAACCGTTCAAACGGATCTTTATCCAGTTCGAACAAGATGCCACGGTCATTATAGACCCAGTTTGAATACAATGAAACAAAACTCTCTCATTCGAACCAGCAACCACCGATAGCCTCCAAGTTCGCCCCTTAACTCCGCCGCGAAAACCGCCACTCAACCTCCATAGGAACCCCACATTTGAACTTCTAAGAGGTATGTGTCAACTCTCCACCTCTATTGTTTAGTTTTTTGCACGAATGAGATGTGTTTGGGGGTATGGATTTCGAATCCGAAATCCACCCATTTTGGTGTATTCCGTGGAAATAATATCAAAATAATCGGTAGAAATGATTGGGCTTCACTCCTTAATCATTTTTACTGATTAAAACAAAGGATAACATCTAGATAGGAAGTTTTTCAGTTCGGGGCTGAGTTGACTCAGCCATGACTGTTTGGCTTCTTCCGTTCGAACAAACTCTAGTCCGTTCGAACTCTTAGTTGCCAAACATTATTATGTCTGTTCGAATGAATTATTTCAATTAAGTTCAATATACTATAATTCTTCAATAATATAATTTAAATATTATGGTTAATTATATTCTTACTTTCATTATGATTAAACAGTATATCAATAGCATCCAGCGGAAGAAAACGTGCAAGAGATCAGCCCCGCCAAAGTAGTAGATCAGCAGCTTATGCTCCGGAGACGAGGTCTACACTTGTCGAGCGTGAAGTCATTTTGTTTGACTCTCCGATCTTTCATGGGAGGGACGGAGCATACAGTCCATCTTCATCGAGCGGGGATGGATACCGATCTGTAGCAGTGGGGGACTGCATATCCAGAGATGGTCGGTGAGTTCTACCGTGTCATGGGAGAACATAGCCCTGATGCTTTGTTCTACACCATATCAGTCCGGGGGGTGAGTATTAATTTCTCTCACCGCATTATTGCTGAGTTCCTTGACATTCCCCGTATAGCCGACGCATATCCTGCAGCGGCTACACGGGGACCAACGGCTGCACCATCTGATTCCGACACACCGGTCGCATCCTCCACGCTAGCCCCGAATGTAGATTCGGATGCTACTTCGGATGGTAGTGAGGATAAGGATCTACCTGATGATGGTCTCATAGACGATCAGGTGCGTCAGCTAGTGCGAGACCCATCGGCTCCTCCATATGATGGGAGCAAGGTGATCCAACAGGCTGATTGTATATGATTTTTTAGAATGCTTAATTTGATTGTTGGCTATAACATCGATCCGAAAAAACACAAGACTATTTCGGGATCGATCGAGCCAGATTTTTGCTGTGGATAGAACGGGGGGATCCCATTGATCTGGCATTGTATTTATTCCTCCGCATTCGATCGGAGTCACGCTTTTCCAGTGGCGGTAGTCTATCATTTGCACTGCTGATATCTAACCTCCTACTCCGATCGGGGGTTACAGTGTCGGCCACTGAGCGGAGGTCGCCACAGATGGGGCCCCTTAACAAGATCACATTCAGCAAGAGCAAGGGGCACTTGTGGAAGACTGCACCAGAACAGCCTAGTGATCCTCCCACAGATCCAGCTTCTAGTAGTGCTGCCGCTGTTGAGAGACAGCCTCCTGGGCCTACTTTGGATCATGTACGAGCTCTGTTTGTGGAGTTCGTTGAGCCCATCATGGAGAAACTTAGGGATCTGGAAGGCTCTATTAAAATGTTGCAAGAGGATGTTGATATACTAAGGAATCAATAATTATGATCATTTTAGTTATTATTTTACTTTTTTATGTTGTATTGAACATTATATATTTGAGATGTAATTAATGTATGGTTTTTATTTCTCGTGTTTACTACTTTGTTTATTTTTTCCATTTTACTTGCCGTTCATGATAATATAAAAAATGATACTATCTTTAAAGTTATATTTATATAAATTAAACATAAAAGAAATCATTATTAAGTTTTGAAGTTAATTACATAAAAGTAATTTATAAATATTTTAACTCACCTCAAATCATAATATATAATATTTATATATATACACATTTTTATATTTTGAAAATGATAACAAATTAATGGAAAAAAATATTTATTACTTTATGGAAAAATATATGCACAAATCCATACTAATAAAAAAATTAATTGAATCTCTATCCGTTCGAACAAAAAAATTTAAGTTTGAACGGTTGTTAACTTATCCCGGGAAAAATAAATTAATTTCCCGCCAATATTATTATTCGAACAGATTATATACTATTCGAACGGACATTAATTCCATGTTCGAATCTATTTTGTTCCGTTCGAACGGTTTTCCTCTTTTGAGACGATTTTGTTCGTCACAAAATATTCTTGTCGAATGAATTTAGTAGCTCAGGTATTTTTGGAGACGAAAGGTAAATTTCGCCTCCTAAAATAAATTTTGTCCCTAACAAATTTTGTCCCTAAAAGTCAAATTTATTGTAGTGCACTCCTCTATTTACTACTGAAAATAACTCATCGTAAAAAGTAATATTTCCTACAAATCGCACGTTTTGTGTCCGTGCAAAAAAATATGTAGATTTGTGAGAATAGTAGATCCAATTGTCATGTTTCGTTGGCAAAAGTGATTTATTTCGAGACATATAGTTGTTGCTCCTTACTTCTGGATGGTGGGAAACAAGCTTTTGCTGCGACTTGTTTTGGCCACAACTGCGAACGTCATTGTCTATGGATTAAAGCCGCAGAAAATAAAAATTGTACAATCGACGGCTTATAATGATTGAATTTTCTATTTTTTGTCTGAAAAGGTATTTTCTACCGATAAAAACTTATCAGGAATGCTATAATTTTTTAAGTGATTTTAAATTGTTCAAATTATAATACTTTTGCATGTTTTTTTATGCCTTTTCTCAAAGCTTACTACCGACAGTAATTGCTACCATAGATAATTAATAATCTCTTTTATTGCAATTCCTAGGATTTTATCGCTTAAAAATCAATGGTGTTCTATTTTTTTTCCACAATTGGAAATTCACATAAGAATATAAGAATTTAATTTGGTGGCAATTCTGGAGTACTGATGTCCAAATGATAGCTAGCTAGGATCATGTCCAAAATTATTATGAATATAAATTCCCCTTAAAGCTATCCCTGATCTCTTTCAGCAAGAATCCTTAGAGAAAAATATTTAAGGAAAATATTTTCACCTCAAAACTTGGGTTGTGTCCTTCTGTTATGTGGAGAGAATTGTAGAGTTCTTTGAAGTTGCTTAAAGAAGGGGTGGTTTGGAGAGTCGGAAATAAGAAACAAATCAAGGTTTGAAAAGACAAGTGGATACCTTCTTGGGCTCTTGGCACTCATCACATGCTCCTATGCATAATATTGATAAGATGGTTAAGGTAGTAGAGTTAATTGATAAGGGGTGGCCCACTACAAGAAATACGAGCTTTTGCGACTAAAAGATTTTTTGCAACCAATTTTAATTGCAAATAGTCATTTCGCTGGAATTAACTGGTCGCAAATAAGCAGTTTTATTGTAGTGTGGTAGAAGGAGGAAGTGAAAGAAGTTGTTCTGGGGAAATAAGAGGTTGGGATTGTGAAATCAATTCCTATCAGCAGGAGGCCGGGTGGCAGTGACAAGCAGATTTGGGAATTTACTAACATTGAGATTTTCTTAGTTCGAAGTGCCTGCTACCTGGATATGGATATGAAAAGAATGAGTAAAGTTGAATCCTCTAGCATTAAAAGTGGAGGAGTGGGTTGGAAGGCTATATGGAAGATGGAAGTCCCTGTAGTGGTGAAGAACTTCAAGTGAAAAGCTGTGGATGATTATCTCCCTACTAAACATAATCTGGCTAAGGGGAAAATGGTGGAGGATGCTTCATGCCCTATCTGAGTTGATACAATGGGGTCATGCTATATGGAGTTGTGGAGCTGCAAGTGATGTGTGGGAGATCCCCTCATATATATAGAGGTCCAACTTGTTTTGTGAAGCCTTTTTCCTGTTAGAAGTCTAAGTCATTTTCCTTTTAGATGTTTGCCTCCCTTTCATCTTAGGAGTCTGTATGTCTTTCCTCTTAGGAGTCTGAGTCAGCTTGTCCTATCCCTTCATAACTTTATCTCTTAGCTTGATTTTTGACCTTATCTTGAGGTTAAATTATAGGATGCTGATTTGACCCCTACAGTTGAGATAAAATAATATGGGATGAGAATAAATTATATCTCCATCCATACAGACCTTAATGGTTAAGAATGCTTATAAAATATTTAGAAAAAAGAAAAAAACTTATTTGCATTGATGTGCATGTTTAACTCACACATCAATGCACCTAAAAAAAAAAAAATCACACATTCATGGGTACACCCACCTTCCGGTCAAAAGAGAACGACTTGTTTATATTTGTCTAAACTGGGAATGCGGTGTTGGACCGACGTCGCATTGCATTACTTTCAACCGAGACGCCAATGATGGGTACATGAGCCGCCTTCCGCGGGTCAAAAAAGCAGGAGCTTCCAGTCAAAAACATTAATTGGCATGCTTATTTTAAAAAAAATAAAAATGGAGTGAGTTACACATGACCTAAAATTATATCTAGAATTACGTACAGCTTATATTACAATCCGCCCACGGTTTCATCCCTTAAAATATCATCCCAGCTTTACAGGTTAAAACCAGCTGGTCGCAGATGTGTAAGAGAAATTACTATGTACGTTTCCCTTAATTTGATCAAGCAAATGAGTAAAACATAGATTATAGTGGCGCGCGCGCAAATCATGGCGCTCGAGACTAATATATAGTACATGACCTCCATTATTTTCGACGTTATCACTTTAACCAACATGAGGAACACCCTGATGATCACGTACAATGAGTATTTTGTTAATTAAAACATGATCTTCAACAACGTTTCCAAACCAATGTTAAAGAACTCCATCCTGACAATTAATATTGCTTACAAATCTCGTCACTTTCTAACCCTTGGTAATGATCTGCCTGTGGTTTTCCAGCAACTCAACAAATTTATCAACGTATCGGTGCTGGAGTTCCTTGTCCCCAAATATGGTAATCATTTCCTTAGCTTTGTCCCTGTAAATCTGACCCTCTGCGTCTTTCATCACCAACCTTAAAGTTTGTGCCACTGAGTCCCTGGTAAATGACCCATCTTCCTCCTTCCTGGGAATTTCAACTCCTGCTTGTCTCTCTTCCAAGAATCTAGCAATTAATCCTTGGTCCCCAATGAAAGGCAACAGGATTAGCGCACGTCCAAACTGGAATGCCTCTGTCACTGAACTCCAACCACAGTGAGTCACGAACCCCCCAACCGACTCGTGACCTAGTATCTTGAACTGAGGTGCCCAGCCTGTCCAAACAATCCCGCGACCTTTGGTTCGCTTCTCGAACCCTTCCGGTAGCTCAATTGATTCCCCACCGGCTGACTTTCTTAGAGCCCAAAAGAATGGACACCCAGATTGCTCAAGCCCAAGAGCCAACTCGTTGAAGTCTTCTTCACTCGGCCGGATTTCACTTCCGAGTGCTACATAAACCACTGACTCTTTTTCTTGCTTGTCTAGCCACTCCGAAATTGTATCCCAAGAGCTATCTTTATTGTCATTCCCTTCTTGTGGCGAGGGTGGCAATAAGCCCACGGGAACCACGGGTATATGTAGAAGCTCTCCGTAGAGTTTCAACCACTCAGCTTCGACTTCCATACATGTTTTAATAGCCAGGACTTCGGTGCCTAGGTAAACCATCTTGAAACGAAACAAGTCCGAAACACCGGAGGCATTCGTGTCAATGTTTTCAAAGAGCTTTTTCGCCTCATAAGACCGATAGACTATTTTGGATGGAAAGGGGACCCATTTGGGAGGGACAATGAAATGCTCAAATTCCGTTCGTTTATAACCTGGATCGGGCCCGTCTGCTGTTCCGGACGACGAAGACAACCACTTCGGTGGGCCAAAGAAGCACAAGGATGATGCGTTGTAAATGCTGAAGAAGGCCCGTGAGATGCCAAGTCTGGCAGCAATTGGTGGTAACCAGTGAGGGGCAAAGTCATGAATGATCCAATCAGGGTTCGACGTTTCTAAAAACTTAGACAAGGGTTCTTGAAGACCATCATGAGCTATCTTAAGGTATGGAATTATGTGGTGGGGTACGTCCAAGGTGGCCTCTGCGTTCTCCGGCAGGTTGTCAACATGGGGTAAGGGAAGCTTCACCAAAGTTATCAAGGGCGCAACATCTGAAGGGATCTTGGGGAGGCGATCAATGTTTCTAGGCGTGGATATGAAGGAAATACGATGACCCTTTCGTCGGGCTATAAGCTTGCCGAGCTCTAAAGATGGGATTATGTGACCAAAGGCTAACCATGGGAACATGGCTATGTGAAGCTGCTGCTTAGTTTCAGCCATGGCGCGCGGCTTCTTTCTGAGGTAATGGTGTTCCGAGAGTTATCTTCGCCGACAGGCTACAGCACGCACTCTCGTCTCTTCGATTTATATACGAGTAAGGATACATCCTAGAATGCATAAAGGCCGTCCATTTATTTAAAAGATTGAGATTTATTATTAAAAAATAATTTTTTTTTATATAATTATTAAATTTATTAGTTTTTTTAAAGTATTTGTATGGTGTTTGTTCACTCATGACTATAAATATGATTTTTTGTTAAAAATATTTTATTGTACCAAACTGCACATCAATATTAAATATGAGACATTTTATTTATTTATTTTTATAATATAAAAAATTATATAAATGTTAGTACGTAGTTTTTGTACCTAGCAAATTCCTCGTTCGTTATGTATATATATATATATATATATATATATATAGATAAATGTCTGGTCGGCACTGTATATATTTGCACGCATTTCCAAAGTCAAATTTGGACTTTATATTAAGAAAAATTTTCCATATCAGACAAAAATATGGGCGGCCGGCTCTGCATGCCTTGGGGTGGGTCTAATTAAAAATAATTATTTTTTTAATTAGATTGTGCAACTTCCGGCATATTTTTTTATTTAAAAAAAGGAGGCGATTATTTAAAAAATAATTTTTTTTATATGAGTTTCAAATTTACTTTATTTTTTTTTTAAAATGAATGTATAACTTATACTATGACTGTAAATATTATTTTTTTTTAAAATATATATAATTAAAATATAGATTATTATATATATAAGTGGCACAAATAATAATGGCGATTCAGGCTATTAATTATATATAAAAGATAAAAAAAAATTGAATTGGTCACCATTTAGTCTATATATTTTGTGAGTTAAAGTAGCATATATGCAGCATGCATTTTCCCTGAGACTACCAATGTCCCTTTCGTCGCTTAAAAAAATAAGAAACGTCGCACGCATGCAATTATACAGGATCGGAATTAATATTTAATACGGCGTTTTTAATTCTTCCTTTCGTTGCTTGTATAAAGAATAAACGCAAGTCGACAGTACATGATCTGCTGATAACGTCATTGCTAACGCTATAGAAAGAGAATTATATACAATTTTATAATAAATTGATCTAATTTATCATTTTAATAAAGACAGATCTAATTTATCATTTTAATATTAAAAATGCTACTCGCAACCGTTTTGGGAAATCCCTGCGGCATCGTGTCCGATGTGGCATATGTGCAACATCGTCGTTTGCATTTCTCTTAAAGATAGAAGGGGTCGGTTGGCCTCCTTTCCCATTTTTTCCATCCCCACGGAAACTACTCTTTTTACTCTGTCTTCATTTCTTTCTCTTCTACATCCATGAAGCCCCATCGTCCTCCACGAAGTCGTCGCCCCACGAAGCCGAAGCCCGTCGCAGCCCAGTCTTCATCTTCTCCATAGTCAGTCTTCGTGGTCTCCATGAACCCACGAACCCACGGTTCTGCGAAGGTACTGTCATCGTCTTCTCTTCGTCTTCTCCACGAAGCCATAGAGCCATGGTTTTGCGATTCCCCCCATTTCTTCCAATCATTTCAGAGTTCTTTCGTTCTCCAGAATACACAAAGCGGACAACAGCTCATATCTAAAAATTAGAGAAGAAATTAGCAAATGGAAGAAAAAAAGAGGAATAAAGATCTAGAAAAATTCATGGCATTTTCGGCATCAAGTGGGTCCCTTGTCAAAGCACAAGTGGTTGAGGTATGACGTTTCCCCCATTTCCCGTCACTTATGAGGCCACGGTTGATTTCTAGATGCCATCATTCGAAGGAACTTTCAGATATAGCAATAAATAATGGTCAAAATTCAGCACCATATTCTCTGTAATTAACTAGTATATATCAGATGAAAACCCAAGCCAACTTGGGAGTGATAGGGTCAAAGAACGTGATTGAGCAGAAAAACAAAGAAAGCCCACGTTATCGTACTAGTAAGATTTGGCAAAGAAATTCAAGAAATGGTGAAAGGGAGAGAAAAGGAAATTTCTTTTCAAAGGATGCCATTGTTGGCCAGTTATAGGAAAAATGATGTTGTGTGGCCAATGAAATATATTACGTAAAACAACTGGAACATGTCTGCATACAATTGACGCGAGATACTCACCGTGAGGGAAGGGAACGCGGTGGAGTTGGGTTGCTGAGGGGTGGCTGTACCAATGGCAACTGAGCACTACGTAGAGAGAGAGAGAGAGAGTGATGAGTGAACGAGAGAGGCAACGTGATGAGAGAATATGGGAGGAAACCGAGAGTAACATAGAGGGACAAGAGGTAGGGTGCGACGACATCAGCTAACCTAAGGGAGTGGGTGCGACGACAGCAGCTAACCTAAGGGAGTGGGTGCGACGACAGGTGTTTTCTGGGCAGGTAACGACAAAGTGGAGAGAGAGAGAGAGCTATCGTCGTGGCTGGTTGGCTGTGGCTCACAAAAATCCTCTATTTTATGGGGGCTGAAACAGGGGCTCACCGTGATGAGTTTGAGAAGAGGGTGGCGAATGGTGGTGGCGTTGGTGGCTTCTATCGTGTGAGGGAAGTTTCGTCACATTGCTTGGCTGTTGTGTCGTGAGGTGGAGGTCATATGTGTGTTGATGGTGCAGGAGTGACGGCGTGGAGGTGCTTGGTTCACGGTTTGCTGGGTTCACGTGCAGCAGTGAGGACGCAGCCTGGAGGTGGGACTGGTTGAGCTGTCGTGCATGGGGTTCCATGGGCTGCGGCTTGAAGCTTGATTATGGTGTCGATGTGGAGGTGCAGCTTGCATGTCGCGGATGTGGGCATACGGTTTGCATGTTTTACTTGAGGCTTGGCTTCGGCAAGGTGGTGTAGGTTGTACGTGTGGAGGATGTGTAGCGTGGAATTGCCATGGTGCATGCATGGTTGCTTATGTGGTCTGGTGCAAGGTGCTGCATGAGCTGGGCAGTGGCGAGACTACTGGTCTATGGAGGAGTGGTGGTGCTACGTTGAAACCTGCTTTCATTGGACTTGCGGAATGCACGGGAAAGATTTGAAGACAGAGTGAAAAGAGCAGTTTTTGTGGGGATAGGCAAAATGGGAAAGGAGGCCAACCAACCCCTTCTGTCTTCGAGGGAAATGCAAACGACGACGTTGCACATATGCCACATCGGACAAGATGCCGCGAGGGTTCCCCAGGGTAGTTGTCTATAGAATGACTGTTTTAATATTTATTATACTGTTTTAGTGAATTTGATTAGCTAGGAACAAAAACTGCCTTTTGCCACCAAAGATTTTGGCGGCAAAATCCCCAAATCCGGTTGCGGAAAACATATTTCCAATAAGAATGGTGCTAGCGGGCCATCCAATGTTTACCGTTGTGCATACCACTAGTTATAAAATTTTTGTCATTTTTCTTTTTATTTTCTTTCAAGTATTTTTTGTTAAGAAAAAAATAAAAAAACATATATAATTTCATTTATAATCACTTCCTTAACCATTAAGTAAAAAAAAAAATTAAATTAAATTACATGAGCGGTAAGTTTGAGGGACTCTGGCATTTTCCTTCCCAACAAATCCACTCCTCTATTTACTGCCAAAAATAACTCATCGTAAAAAGTAATATTTCCTACAAATCGCACGTGTTGTGTCCGTGGAAAAAAAAATGTAGATTCATGGGAGTTATAGTAAATGCAATTGGTCATGTTTCATGGGTAAAAGTGATTAATTTCGACGATCATATTATTGTTGCACATTATTTCTGATACACTTCATTGGGGGGAAACAAGCTTTTGCTGCGACTTGTTTTGGCCCCTCGAGGGTGTGCTTCCTCCCGCTTATTGTCTTATTGCCCTCTCCTTGTCTTCTCGGGGGCTTTAGCCATGCCTGATGTCTTGGCCTTCCTATTAGCCTATTCCAATTCTTTCTTCTCGCGCTCGGTCAAGGCCTAATCCATGAATTCCTGTAGCGTAGTGGGAGTTCTTCTTACTAACTCTGCCATGCACAAGGTCGGGGGACCATACTCCTCCCTGGAGCACCGCCAATGTGATCTTTTCGCCTTGGTCGTACGTCGCCATCCGCTCCTTGTTGAACTTGGACATGTATGCCTTTAGACTTTTGTCCTCCTTTTGCTTGATGCTTAGGAGGTACGTCGCAGGACGCCTTCTCCTTCTGCTAGCCATGAACTGTATGAGGAATAGGCGGGCTAACTCTCCAAAGCTATATATCGACCTACGTATCAACGACCCAAACAATACTTTCGCAGGTCCTCTTAAGGTTAGTGGGAAGGCCCTACAAGCGATTTCCCCAGGGAAGCCATGCTAGATCATGTGAGCCTTGAAGGTCTCCAGGTGCTTGAGGGGGTCCCTAGTCCCGTCGTACATTTCCTTCGGAGGGACCTTGAACTTGGGTGGCAATGGCATAGCCATCATCCCTGCGCTCTAAGGTAGGTCAGTGCTAGTGAGTAGCTGGTCCATCGAAGATGATGTGCCCATCTTGTTTGCCATCTCCTCGTACTTGCCCTTGAGATTGCGTAGCTTGTTCTGCATATATTTCCTTTCCTCGTTGCCGAAATCCACTCCTTCAACACTCCGAGATTCGACGTGTTTGTTGTGGCTCGACTTGACATTGCCCATTACCGTGTTCGTATCTATTCTCAGTCCTTTCGGAGCGTCTCCACTTCTGCAGTTAGCTTTCCCAAGACCTGCATCATTGCTGCAAACCTTGCTTCCATATCTGCTGATGTCACTTCTTCTTATCTCCGAGTTGTCTAAGAACAGGTAGTTGTCGGCATACGAAAGACATGTTGTGTCTAAAGATTATCCCACAGATGACACCACTGTTAGCGTCGTGTTTCGTATGCTTGGACAAGGTTTTGGCAACCTGGGTCATGGTTTTTCTACCTGCGGACATAAAAAAAGGGTGGCTCGGTGGTGGTTTGCGGAACCTTTGATGCCAAAGTTAATATATTGTCTTAGGGAATTGTGGGAGAATAATAGAGTTCAGAGAAAGTTCTTCGTATTGGAGGTTCAGTTTTTATATGAGGTTTTTGGGGACATTTCGTACCCTATGTCAGGGGGTTCACATCATCCCCACAGTAGCCCCAATTAAAGCCTTTAATGCGGCATGGAGTCTGGGGTGTCACCATTAATGTGACGTAGCTACCCGGGTGGCACCTCGACGATGGATGATCGGTGCTGCCACTTTTCTTGCCCGTCGTCAAAGAATAGAGGTCTGTATGTGCTTCTTGTTCACTTGCCAATGTAGATCCTTTAATGCTAGGTGTCACAGGGAGATGTCAGGGTCGGTGTGTTCCGTCTATCCCCCTCAGTCTAGTCTCCCATGCAATATACCCTCTTTTAGCTAGCACAATTCGTGGGCTGAACTCCTTTGGCAATCTCGACACCACAGGAGGATGAGGCTTGGGCTGAGATGAGCCTCAATATCTTGCACAAGCCCAATGCATGAGCCGGGGCCGGGAGGGAATCCCCCTGCCAACAAATATATAAAGATCGATATATATATATATATATATATATATGGGATTGCTAGGGCCACCGAGAGGTGATCTTGAGATTTTCTATTGAGAATTATGTAAAATGTATTTTTTATTTTATGTTTTTTATAAGCATTTTTTAAATCCTTTTAATTATTTATATATCATGATCTCAGCTATTGAATCTATTTAGGTGAGAAAAAGAAAGGGAGCTGCTAGAGCCACCAACAAAATCGATTTATACTGTGTAAAACTCTTTCTTTTTTTCTTTTCTTAAAATATTTTTTTAATGTATCTCTTTTTTTAAAAAAGAAGAAGAGAAAAACTACTTTTTACGTTCCTACATGAATTCTCAATAAATGATGTACGTACTTTCCGACCGATATTTAGGCAAACATATATTAATATAAAAAATCTGCGCGCCAACAATATTAATAAAGCTAGCTCCAATAGTACTTGTTTCATCTCTTAAAAGATCGCACTGTTACCCACGTATCGGTGCTCCACGATTGATAGTTAAAATCACTATAACACAATTTATCTTTTGTAATAGAGGAAATCGTCACTAAAAATTGCCAAAACATCACTAAAGATATTTGAAACCGTTACCTAATGTGCGTCACATAAAACATTTGGTGACGGTTTACTATTGAACCATCACTAAAAATATTTTTAGTGACGGTTGGAGGTGTTCCGTGTGGTTGAACGTTTGAACGTTCCATTTTTTGTGACGGTTGAGAACTAACACCGAAAGTAACGTTCGGACGTCCAATTGAATATTTGAACGGCAACCCGACCGATTGACATTCGAACGAGAGAAGTTGACGTTCGTTGATTATAGTTCGAACTTATCATATTTACGTTTGAACGTTTATGCGTCTGAACGTTAATTATAATAAACGTTCGAATTTTTATTCGAACATTAACGGACCAATGTTCAGACGTAACGGGTTTAACGTTCGGACGTTAATTCGAATGTAAAGGAAGGAGCATTCGAATGCAAGTGGTATGTTCGGAGGTTTGTTCGAACGTTAATCGTTTAATGATTCGAACGTTTGTTCATTTGAGGGTCAATACGTTCGAACGTAGAGGCATATGTTTGAATGTTACTATACAATTTTATGTATTCACGTTCGAACGTTGGTTCGAATGTGAACCAACGTTCAAACGTTTTGAATTTACATTCGAACGTACAGATAAGAAATACTAATTTCATAAAATTTAAAAACATACCAATTGTATCATATTACATACCATCAATTAACAACTAACAATGTCTTATAAAATTTTAAAATTAGATATTAAAACTAGCCACCACTACGGATAAAATTTATTTCTTATTTTTTCTTTGTCCACCGCAATTTTGTTGCAACGACATAACATGCTCCATTTGCACTATCATCTCCCATTTCATTTGCTCTTGAACTTCATTGCGTATTCTTTCCTCCTGGTCTCTCTGTTGGTCCTGCAAACACGTCTCTAAATGAGACTGTCGTTCTAAGAGAGACTCTAACTCTTGTTGTCTCGACCTCATATACTCATTCTCACGCCGTGTAGCTTCTAAATTTTTAGTAAGATTATTAATTTGTGAAGTCGAGGAGGATGAACATCTATACTTGATAGATCGCCCCAAACCTCTTGTCATACTAGACTGCAGCCTGAGCACTTGTGTGAATATGTCTATGTCACTAGGAGAGGATTCCCTAGAAGCCGACTGTATCTTCATCATTTTTTCCTGCAATTTGAAAGGTAATGATGGTTAATAAATAACATATTAAAAGAAATAGAAATAAAAAATAAATTATTGACATGTTGCATAATTTATTTAACAAAATTAACACTGATTACATAATTATCTGCAGCGAGAGGATCCATCTACTCACTATGCTCATTAGTGTGAGCAGTAGTATAGACATGAATGAGGAAAATTTTTTCAGGATTATCACGTTTCTAACAAAGCGACATTAGCAATTTGAAAAAGATAAATGTTAGTACTTAAATAAAAGAATATTAGAAAAATAAATGAATTCTATAATTTTTTAATTACCATTTTTTCAGCAAGACAGTGGAATGACCTTGAACCGGCATGATGGTGGACAGTCAGAACGGATCTAGTATGTACATTTGTAGTCTAATTACTTAACTGTCATAGACTCTCCAGTCCTGACAACTCTAAAGGTCGGAGTTATCAAAATCGGAGGAGAGTTGTTAAGGTTGGAGAGATTATGACAGTCAAGCAAATTGATAGACATTTCTTCAAGTTATTCTCCCTCGTTGTTATTATATAATTGTTATTATAATTGTTATATATAATTTTAAAGGTTATTATATAATTTTAATTATTATCATTCATAAATTATAATTTTAAGTATTATACTTAACTTAGTGAGTTATTTATTTATATAGACAATAAGTATATAATTTTTATATAAGCATTTATTTGATACTTATTTACTTACTCTCTAGTTTATTTTAAATAAGTATATTTATTTATTCTAACTCTACTTATTTGGTAGGTTCAAGACTTTTTTTATTTAAGAGTATTTTATTTTCTTTCTTTATATATATATATATATTTAATAATATAATAGTTTGAAACCTCACAATGGTAAGAATATTTAATTGACGGTTTATTAATAATAGTTATTATATGTATATTATACTTTATATATAGTCAAGTTATATACTTTTTTTTTCTTTTTTTTTAAATTAAGTTTTATACTATACTTATAATTTGAATAATAATTATATTCTAACTAAATTAGTATGAATATATTATATATACTTATTAAATTTTAAATATTAATTCTCATATTAAGTATATATTAAATATTTTTAATCTTTACTTAAATTTAGATTCTAAACTTATAATTTTCTTGTTAAAGAACAAATTCAAAAAAGGAATAAAAAATTATAATATCAAAATTTTCATATAAATCTAAAATCAAACACAATATTTCTAACCATATAAACATATTCAACCCTAATTCACAAACAATAATCACAATATTTCAAATCCATATCACAACAACAACAATAATATTCCCACAACAATATTTCTTCACATGTTAATTCATTAATAAACATCATAAACTCACAAACTATTCACAAAATTTACAAACAATAATCATAACTATTTCAAGAGTAGGCATAAAATCACAACAACATGTATAAACATCTTTGAGTATCTTTAGAAATATAACTTGCACTCACAAATTCAAAAAAACCAAAAAATATTATATCAAAATATTCACATCAATCCAAAACCTAAACACAATATATTTCTAACCATATAAACATATTCAATAAAAATTCACAAACAATAATCACAATATTTCAAATCCATATCACAACAACAACAACAATATTCTCACAACAATATTTCTACACATGTTAATTCATCAATAAACACCATAAACTCACAAACTATTCACAAACAATAATCACGATTATTTTAAGAGTAAACATAAAATGTATAAACATATTGCTAAAGTTTAGAAATATACCTAACACTTACAATATCTTCTTACAAATCAAAAGCTTCCAACTTGCCAATAATCAGAACCAATCCTTAAAAAAAAATACAACACTAACTTATTAGAAGTATATATATAACAAAAACATAAGACAAATATCATAAAATTCAAGAAAATACAAAAGACAAATAGTTTTTCCTTACCAAAATCAATGGAACTAGAGGTGCAAAATATTAATCCCTCCCTCCCTCACTCAACTCTCTCTCTCACTCTAACACTCTCTCACTCTAACACTCTCTCACTCTAACTCTCTCTCTCTCTAACTCATAAGCCTCTCTCACTGTCTCTCTCTCTGTTGTGTGCACTGGAGAAGCAAAAATGAGTCTGCTGCCTCCCGTGCGTGTATTCATTAAATCACAAAATCTTTAAATGGAACGTTCGAACGTTATATAATCCCGCCCAATTTTTAGATGGAACGTTCGAACGTTTCAGTTGTATGTTCGAACGTTATATAATCCTGCCCAATTTTTAAATGACATTCGAACGTTTAAGTTTTACGTTCGAACGTTATATTATCCTGTCCAATTTTTAAATGACATTCGAAAGTTTAAGTTTTACGTTCGAACTTTATATTATCCCGCCCAATTTTTAGATGACGTTAGAACGTTAATAAACTCGGTTAAATTTTCTGCGGATAACGTTCAGACGTTTTCTATACACGTTCGAATGTATCTTCCTATGACAGTCTTCAAAATCTAGTGAAAAATTCCCGCACTTCTATTTTCATGTTCAAATGTTAGAATGTTAGGAAATTTGGCGTTCGAACGTTAATAAATTCCCAGTGATTTTCATCGACTAATGTTCAAACGTAACATTTTAACGTCCGAACGTTTCAGATAATTACAGAGGTTCTTAAATCGAGCGGAAAATTTTCTGCACATTTATTTTGCATGTTCGAACGTGGGAATTAGATCATCACAGATATGAGAAAATCGAGCGGGAAAATAATATTAATGTTCGAACGTAATAAATTCACGTTCGAATGTTACTTTTTCCTTCATAGCTTAGTATTTTTTAATATAATAGTTATATATATGTATTTTTTTTCTAGATACTCATAATATTTCTGTTCATTATAATCTCTTTTTATTTTTAAAAGGTTGAGAAAAATACTAACTTTTTGTGACATAAAAGTTCTTTCATATAGCCTGCTTGTTCGAGATATTATTTGTTACCTATTAAATTCTTTTTTACTCAAGGTGTGCGTATTTGTGCATCATCTCCAATCACTTGTGAATATGTTGGAGAAAAAAGTTCATTTTTAAGATTATGAGAGGTGGATGCCAATGTGAGTAATCTGGACTATATATAGTATATAATATACTATATTATATACTATATTATAGTATAGTATATATACTATATTATATATATATATATAGTATGATAGCATAATACTTTAAATGAAAACATAATAATATACTATATATACTTTGCTATATATATGAATCAATAATATATAATTAATAAAACTAACAACAAAACTTATATATATATACACTATATATATATATATACAGTACTATATAGTACTATATAATATTTTTTTATTTATGTAAAAGTTGAGAAAAATACGAATTTTTGGTGACTATTATTTGTTAATTTTAAATTTTTCTTTATTCAGGGTATATATTTGGGCATCATCTTTAACTACTTGTGAATATATATAGTGTATTATATATATACGAGTATTATATATAGTCTATATATAATATAGTATATAATACATTATATATAATGCACTATATATAGACTATATAGTAATAATTTTCTTGAATCACATCATCTGAGGGTCACAATTTTTATGACTTTCAACTTCATCCAAATATATGACTTTCAACTTCATCCAACCCAGATCCAATGGCCAGCCCCGTCTTTGATCTCACTCTATATGAAAAAGTATTATACTTTATATATAGTTAAGTTATATACCTTTTTTTCTTTTTTTTTTTAAGATTAAATTTTATACTATACTAATAATTTGAAGAATAATTATATTCTAACTAAATTAGTATGAATATATTATATATACTTATTAGATGTTAAATATTAATTCTCATATTAAATGTATATTAAATATTTTTAATCTTTACTTAAATTAAGATCATAAACTTATAATTTTCTTTTTAAACATATTCAATAAAAATTAAAAAATAATAATCATGATATTTCAAATCCATATCACAACAACAATAATATTCCCACAACAATATTTATACACATATTAAATTGAACGTACTAAGAATTACAATCGAACGTTTCGTCAATATAAGTCCAAAACAGAATGGTGAAACGTCATTTTCACCGTTATCTAACTTTATTCCCGTTTGCACGCCATCACTCTTCCGTCGCCGCCGCCGTCAAACTCCGCTACAACCTTCACTAAAAGGTAGGTATTCATCTTTTAACCTCTAACATGTATTTTATTTGAGATTTGAGTTCGGTTTTGTTTAAAACGGGCCGAGTGGTGGCCAGATTTTCAACTCCATTTTCCAGCCACCATAGCTTGCCATTGGTCAAATATTCACCGTATAAAGTTTCTTGAAGTGTATACTTCATTTCTACGGTGGCATTTCGACATTTAGAACCTTGTAGATTGATTTTTGAGATTTCAATAATGGCTGAGTCGACTCAACCATTCTGTGTTGTAACATTCGAACGTGTCACCAAATCGTTCAAACATACGACGTTTCAATTACATAGCCGTTAAGGCTTCTATGTTCGAACGTTTTAAATTTACGTCAAAACGTTTAATTATAACGTTCGAACGTACTACTTTTTAAATTTATTTATGCTTCAACGTTCAGACGTGAATCCTTTACATTCGCACGTAAAACTCATACGTTCGAACGTATAATAGAAACATCCAAACATACGTCATTTAAATTTATTTACTGCTTACGTTCGAACGTGTATGTTATACGTTCGCACGTATGTATTTTACATGCGAACGTAAAGGATTCACGTCCGAACGTTTTCTCTTAACGTTCGAACGTTTATTTTACTATGTTTGAACGTTAATGCAGATCAACTTAAAATTAACACAAAAAATACATCAATGTAAATAATTGTTTTTCATTTTCTACTTTCATGATATAGCTCATCCTTTGCATACTAGGAAACGAGGGAGGGAATGAGCCACTCAGGACACTGCTCATATTGGGGCTCGTACTGTTATGGTAGAGTGAGAGGCCCTGATTAATGAGTTCGACGAACTTATATGGGAGCAGACGAACCTGAGAGATGTTTTCGTTAGTAGAGGCTGGGGAAATATCTGCACATTGAGGGGGAAGGTAAACCCCTCAATAGTTCAGGAGTTCTATATGGGGATTTGTTGTTTGGCGAACCACGCTATCATCTGAGTGTTGTTTAAGAAATTCGATCATATTTTGTATTTTGCTTTTGTTATATATAAAGAAAAATATTATTTAATATTTCTATGGTTTTTTAATTTCAATTTTCAATCTTCTTTAATGTTATATTTTTCATCTTTAATATTAAATAACTGCACTTCAAATATATATAAATATAAATATATATTTATATATTACAAATTGTGTATATATAAATATATACAAGTCAATTTTTTAGACTTGTTCACAAATTATGCACTATAAAAATTACATAATTTTTAAATTAGAGTCATATTTAATTTAAATTTACAATTAACGTTCGAACGTTATTAATTGACGTTCGAATGTTGGCACAATACATTTTACGTTCGAACGTTAATTACTAACGTTCAAACGTTGGCGCCAAAACATTTCACGTTCGCATGTAAGTAGCCACAATGTTCGAACGTATATGTGACGTTCGAACGTAAATTTCCCATATATTGGAACGTAAAAAAAATCTCATCTGTCTTTAGTGACAGTTTCCAGAAACCGTCACAGAAAAGGCTTTTTAGTGACGGTTTGGAGACTGTCACAATTTTTCAACTGTCACTAAAAAGCAATTGTGTTGTAGTGAGTCGTGAGTGCGTAAGTACGGCGCAATCACTTTAAAAAAAGTGAATAAATATGGGACTCATATGAAAAAAAATTAGTTTTTTAATAGTAGACCTTACTCTTTTTCAAAGCGACTGCATGACACTTGCGTACTCCACAATTGCATGTAGCATTACTCTAATAATAGTTGCACAATATATTCCTATAAAAAAAATAATAATAAAAGTTGCACAATTCATATTGGCGATCCATCGATCGAGACTATATTTATAGATAGCTCCAATATTATTTTCGACTTTAAACCCCATGAGGGGGTACCAGCTTGACAATGATCGATGTTGTTTAAAACATGATCACCAACAACAAAAAGAAAACAAGGAAAATAATTAACCCAACATAATTATTAATTGCTGCTTGTTGAGGAACTAACTACTTCTGTAAAACTTAATTTGCATAATCTTAATTATCACTTTCCTTGGTAATCTTGATCCTGTGGTTCTCAAGCAATTCAACAAATCTGTCTACGTATCGGTGCTGGAGTTCCATATTCCCAATTATGGTGGTCATTTCCTTGGCTTTGTCCCTGAATATCTGGCCCTTTACATCCTTCATTGCCAACCTCAAAGTTTGTGCCACTGAGTCCCTGGTAAATGACCCATCTTCTTCATTCCTGGGAATTTCAACTCCTATATGCTTCTCTTCCAAGAGCCTAGCGTTTAATCCTTGGTCCGCAATGAATGGCAACCTGATAAGTGCACGTCCAAGCTGCAATGCCTCTATTACTGAACTCCAACCACAGTGAGTCACGATGCCCCCAACTGACTCGTGGCCTAATATCTTGGACTGAGGTGCCCAGCCCGACCAAAAAATCCCACGACCTTTGGTTCGCTCCTCGAACCCTGCCGGTAGCTCAATCGAATCCCCATTCCCATCAGCTGACAGGTTTCTTATAGCCCAAAAGAATGGCAGCCTCGATTGCTCTAGCCCCAGAGCCAACTCATTGAAGTCTTCTTGACTCGGTCGGACCTCACTTCCGAATGCTACATATACCACTGACCCTTTCTCTTTCTTGTCCAGCCAATCAGAAATTGTATCCCAAGTGCTATCTTTGCTGTCATTGTATTCTTGTGGCGAGGGTGGCAATAAGCCCACAGGAGCCACAGGTATATGGTGAAGCTCTCCCAAGAGATTCAACCACTCAGCTTCGACTTCCATGCATGATCTGACAGCCAGTACATCGGTGGCCGAGACCATTGTCACGAAACGAAAGACAAGGTCTGTAAGTGTAACACCAGAGTCATTCTTTCCAGAGTTTATATCTAACATTTTTTTTAACTCGTAGCGTCGATATGCTATTTTGGTTGGAAAGGGGACCCATTTAGGAGGGACAAGGAAATGCTCGAGTTCTGTTCGTGTGCTGGGGTCGGGCTCCTTTGTTGTTTCCGAGGACGTTGGCAACGGCAACTTTGGTGGGGGGCCAGCGAAACACAAGGATGATGCGTTGATAACAGAGAAGAAAGCCTGCGAGATGCCAAGTCTAGCTGCAATTGGTGGTAACCAGTATTGGGAAAAGTCATGAATGATCCAATCAGGGCTCGAAGTTTCCAAAAACCTAGACAAAGGTTCTTGGAGACCATCGTGAGCCTTCATAAGATATGGAATTTTGTGCCCCGGTACGTCCATGGTCGACTCTGCATTTTCCGGCATGTTGTCAACATGGGGTAAGGGAAGCTTCACCAGGGTTATCAAAGGTGCAACATTTGGAGGGATCTTGGGGAGGCGTTCAATATTTCTAGGTGTTGATATGAACGAAATACGATGACCGTTTCGCCGGGCTATGAGCTTGGCGAGCTCCAAAAATGGGAGTAGGTGACCAAAGGCTAACCATGGGAACATGGCTATGTGAAGCTGCTTCTTGGGCTCGGCCATGGCGGCTTGCTACTTTTGAGGTGGTGGTATTCCGATATTACTTTTATCTTGGCTTACAGTACTACTTTCGTCTCTTGGATCGATATATATACACACACATACAAGGGCGTACCTTAACCAGTAACCACCCTAAAATAAATACAAAACTTACCCGCTCTAAGGGCTGTTTGGGAGATGGGATCTCATCTCACGTAGGTACGATGGAATTCAGGCAATGTTTTCTTACTATTGAATGTAGCTAGAGCAAAGTCATTTCTTAAGTCATTTTTTCTAACTATTGTAGCTAGGTGCTAGAGTAAAGTCATTTCTTAAGTCATTTTTTCTAACTATTGTAGCTAGGTAGCTAGAGTAAAGTCATTTTTTCTAACTATTGTAGGTAGCTAGCCAATTAAACAAGCACGAAAGTGAGGGGGAAAAAAAAGTTACCATATTTTGCGGGAAGTTCGGAGAAAGAGGAGTACTGCAGGGATTGTATAGATAATTTGTAAAACGGGACCAGACCGGACTAGACTCAAATCGGAGAGATCAAATATTTCAGTTTTGTCAGTGAATTTGTTCAGTATCAATTCTTAAATTTTTAAAATTGATGTATACTATTTCGATTCTACGAAATATATAAAATCGGATCGAATTTGACCGATTAAACTCTATTTTTTACAATAATTTAGATAATTATGTTTTAAAATGATGCATATATTATAAGAATAACTGTATTTGAAGACTTTTACATTACATATCATTTATGTGGCATATATAATTTAATTTAAAACATCAATTTTAAAATTTGAATGTTACGGACTAAATTATAGCAATTCTCATTAAAATAGGAAAAAAAAAAATAAGAAAACTAAATGGATAAGGTTTACAAGAAAGTTTTTCTATTTCCTAGTATTGACTACTGTATATTAATGCCACCCGGCCCATTGCTTTATTAGCGGATGCCATAGGGCACACGTTAACAAACCCTTATTAATTAAGATTCTTAATTTTATTATTTATTATGTTAGAGGGTAGAGCCATTGATATGTACTAGTGTTTCAAATACCGTATCGTACTAGTTGGTATTTTTCGTACCGGCCACTGGGCCAGTAGTGGCCGGTATAGGTATTATGTATACGAGCCTATAACCCGCACAATGTGCGGACTATTATTTATGTTGAATTTTATAACTCTAAATAGTTCATTAATATACATAATCAGTACCACTACTGTTAATAAAATATATATCAAATATATATAAAAAAGAGAATGCATATATAAAAGAGTTCATTTTACCAATAAATATTTCATGGTCAATTTACAATATTAAAAATGTAATATAATGAGACACGATTGTTCAATTAATATTTTTTTTGGATTTTTCTCCTCTACGATGATGATGCCTGAGATTTATGATCCTCTTCATTTGTATTTGAGTTGATGTCGAGATCGATGTCTACATCAATTTCCTATATATAAAACATTTAAAAATTATATTTCTAGTAAAGTATAGTATAACAGTGTACTGATCAACATCCTAACGAATTGATTAAACAATGAGAATTAAAACCATATAAAATTTGATAAAAAATATGATTAAATACCAAATCGTGTAATTTATTGTTACCTTTTTAATTGACTTTGATTCTATAAATTCAGGATCAAATATTCGCTGAATTGTGTAATTTTTCCGTCCATATTTTAAGTTATACTCATCAAGTCGTAGTAGAAAGATGTATTCTTTGCCAACAATTTGCTGTAAATCATTTGGAAAACCATCATCATTCTGGTCCTACACAAATACAAATATATATGTTATAATAAGGGTATATCTAATATTTAATGTACTTATTATACTTTCAATACCAATATTCAGTTTAAAAATATTATATTTACTATTTTGTTACTTGGATTTATTTTTCTGTAAGTTCTTTTGTACTTTTATGTAAGATTTTCTCAACCCCTTTGTCAAATAGCATCGACGACGTTGACCCAGAATAATCAACCAGCTACATATTTATCCGATACCTAAATACCGATACACTTTTTAAATAAGCTACACATTTAATTAAAATATAGATGTTCATGTGTGTGTCTGTGCAAATGAAAATATACAAGAAATTTGTTTTGTAAAATTACTTTGGTACAATAAGTTTTGGTTCTACCTTACATCGTTCACACCAAGAAGTTTCATCAATGAATTTAACTTTTGTTTTGCATATAAGACATGAACTATAATACCATCCAAATTTGTTGTTTATACTGACAATTTTACATAAGTATGTCACTAATAATTCCTACGATATTAAATTGTTATTAGTTACAATAGAAAGTCTATAATCTTAAAGAATAGTATATTATATTAAATTCAAAATAAAAAATCAAAACATTTGTCTCTGCAGTCCATTCAAGTTTTTTAATTTCAGCAATTATTTTCCTATTGTAGAATGGAAGTTCTGTATTAGATATCCCCGTATGTTCTGGTTTCATGGTTCTAACTTCCCTTTGAATGACATCCTTCAACCTAATTGAATCAAAATAAGTTAGTAGATATATATATATATATATATATATATATAATATGACCATGCAAATCTAGGATTAGAACTATCAATTGGATTTAGGGTTCCAATTTTATGATGATTATGACCGTTAATTCGAAAGTTGTATGAACCATCATTGATATTCTTGTCTACATTTCCACTTATTGAAGTCATAGCAAGAACGGCATTATAACTTCGTATTTGTATCTTAAATTTTTTATAATATTGCCCACCTGTAGGACTTAACAATTATTCTAAGAGAGAAGGTAACTTTTGAAGTAAAGGTAGCATAACTTCAGCCTCCATACAACAAAGAAAATTTTGGTTGAATGGGCATCCTTGATTTCTGAGTTCTCTCCGCATATTATAATATTGCTCCACAATAATCACATTCATAAAATGGAAGACCAAAATTTCAAGGCTTTGTGTATTTTCCTAGAAAATAGAAAAGAAAACCAAAAAGTATCATTACTATTAATCCTATTATAAAAAAATGTATTATTATATATCAATTATGTACCTGATTCATTTACTTGGTGGTTCGGCAATTGTACTATCTTTGCTCCATTCACCATCAACACACATAATTGATCTACTTTCTATATTATCCATTATCATTCGTCTTCGACATTGCCCAATTATGCCATCATTTATACTGTCACTATTTTGTTCATCATCACGATGCATTCTTGCTCTACTCCTTTTATTATTAATATTCGTTCGTCTTCTACTACGTTCTAGTCTAGCATTTTCCATTTTTAATTTTTCTGAAGAATAGAAATGGTCACAAAGTAAAAAATGAACATAAATGCATCAGATAAAGATCATTACTTTAACTTAACATAAGAACATTAATTAAATTATGAATAAATGCATGAGAATGGTTACCATGAAACAAAAGATCTGAGATAAAGAGCAAAGTAACTAAAGATCAGAGGTGAACAAAAACGCATCAAATAAAACTAACAAATTAACATAAATACATTAGATAAAGATAAATCATTTAACTTAATATAAGCAAATTAATTAAATCACGAATAAATGCATCAGAATAATCAACATGAAACAAATTATCTGAGATAAAGAACAAATTAATTAAAGATTAGAAATGAACATAAATGCATAAGATAAAAATCATTAGTTTAACTTAATATAAACAAATTAATCAAATCACAAATAAACTGAATAAAAAAAACTGAGCTCATCTCTTAAATAAAACCATTAGCCAATAGCCATTATTATTAATCACATTTTAACATATATCTACTTATATATAAAGTGCGAATCTCGGATGAACAGTGTTTTCATCTAACATTTTTGTTTCCAATTTTGCCCTTACTGTATTCCAAAATTCTGTTCTCTTTCCTTTTATTTTCCTTTCGCCGAGGGGTGGAGGCCCGGTGTGGGCTGGGAAGGAGGGTATGGCCGAGGGGTGGAGGTCTGGTGTGCTCATGGGGGGCGACGTTGGGGTTGTTGGCCGCGACAGATCTGGGACAAAATCTTTTTGCAAGAATGATTAACATAAAGAAAAAAAAAATCAAACTTCAAAAAAAAAAATCAAACTTCTCCAAAGCCACATGTACCACAGAGTGTGAGGTTATATGCAAAAACAAATGACCCATATTGATTAATCGAAACCGCATATATATTTAACCAAAAAAAATCAGAAGAATCCAACATAGAAAAAGAGAAATAGGAAAAAAAAATATAGCGTAGATCTTAAAAGTATGCTTTCAGATTTGTTGCAACTCGAAAAAAAAAACATCTAAGAAAGAATGAAATAAAAGAAGATGCATGTCGAAGCAAACAAATAATCAACATGCCTCATCCCGTACAAAGAAAACCGTAGAAGAGCATGTATATCCAACCAAAAAAACATAACAACCCAAATCTGAAGAATAAAGAATCAGATTTGTAAAATCTCAACAAAAATTGAAACAATGTAAAAAAAAAAAAAGTAGAAATAGATAAAAAAGGTTAAATATATAACCCACAATACGAAAATGGAAATAAGAAAAACTCAAAAAATAAAGCAGATTTGAGGAATACACATTCAGATCTGTAAAAAAAAAAATTGCAAAAACATGGGCTAAAGTTGCTATCGGTGTTTGTGTGGCTGAGAGAAGAAGCAAATGGATGAAACAAGGAGAGAAAGAACGGGGGGAAAGCGAAACTGTAAGACACGGCGAGGGGGGTGGGGAAGGGAGCGAGATGAGAGGAAAAATGTGTTGAGAGAAAATGGGAGGCACCAGCGTTGTTGGGAAAGAGTGAGAGAGAGAGAGAGAGAGGTCTGAAAGTGCAGAGAAAAAATTGGTATTTATTTGAAGGGAGAGAGCTACTTTGTTAGGTTTTATTTTAAGTTGGTCATGAAATTACCAAGAGGAATTCTGGGCATCAGCTCGTAGCCGCAGCACACCTGCGTGCTGTTTTTTTTTTTTTTTTTTTTTTTTTTTTTTTTTACACTCAATCCAGTGGAGTGTGCTGCGGCTGCAGCGCACAGTAGGCTACAATATATATTTTCTGTATTACCAAATAGTCTGATTGTTTTGTTCCTGTCGTATGCACCAACGGTATATATTTGCAAACTTATTTCTCCTAAAGAATAATGATAGAGCCACCGCTGGTAATTGGGAGCTACTGTTGGCTCTATTATGTGTTTTTTTATGTGTATTTTTTATTTTTTTTATATAGATTTTTTAATAATTTTAAATATTTTAAAAAAATAAAAAATTCATAATATTATTAAAAAATTCTTCCTTAATCACGAAGTAAAATAAAAAAATACTTTTTTATTTTATTTCATGATTAAGGAATTATTTTTTAATGAATTTTTTTACTTTATGATTAAGGAAGTGTTTTTAAATAATATTCTAAATTTATTTTATTTTTTTTAAATATTTAAAAGTAGTAAAAAAATTTTTATAAAAAAAAAATTGTAAAAAAACACATGAAAAAACACATGCTAGAGCTAGCGGTAGCTCCAGCAAGAGTCGCGGTGGCTCTAGCAGTACTCTTGCTTTTTTTTTTACCATGTACACCGACTCCACATATTTGTAAATTCATCTATTTTCCGAAGATGTCCTTGGTTCTTTCAATGATTTACTATTTGAATTGCCTCTTCGTTGTTTTTGCTGAGTGGCATTTTTGTCTTTTTAATTTTAACCATAATCTCTTCTCATCGGTTTTATGTCGCATCTTGCACATTACATTTTACTTCACGCCTTCCTCAGTGATTTGAATTACAAATTCATAATATTAATGCACAAATAGTCAATAGATGTGCAGTAATTGGACTTAAAAATATTGGAGGGAAAATATATTCAAGTTTTCAAAACTAATAAATTAGAAAAAAAATATCTACCACACTTTTAATACATATAATTATCTATTACAATAATAAAAATTATTCTAATTTATAATTAGAATAAAAAATTTCGAATTTCTTATATATAAAAAAATAAATAAGTCATAACTAGATATATCTTTTAACAAAGAAATCTTAATTTTTGGAAATATAAACAACAAAAAATATAATTTGAGATTTAAATTTGTTTATAGATTTTTTAATTAATAAATAGTATTGTTTATTAATATAATCATAAGTATTATACAATCATTTTCAAACCCATCCCTTTATCAAATTTCAAAAAATAAAAACTATCTCATCTAATCTCACTATTCAAACATACATTTTTTTACAAACCATTTCATCTCATTTTAACTCAAAAATTTTATTACTATTCAAAATATCTCATTTCATCTCATCTGAATCTCAAGTTTTTGTTCTCAGTTAAATACATGTAGATTTTACCACTTTTCTATACTTTGGTGATATAGATTGTAGACATATGTATGTGCAAAAAAGTAGAAATTACAAATTCAAAAAAAAAAAAATTAAAAAAAAAATCTCACACCTAAACATAGTTACAAAAAATACCCAACTTTGATACCTTTAAGCCCAATAGTTACATCTAAAATTAAATAGACAAATTGATAACAGAATAGAGATATGGATGACAAAGAAATTAGAAATTACACTCAAAGAAGAAAAACTCAGGCCCATTTGGATTGAGAAGTTATCTCAACTCATCTCATCTCATCTCATCATTACAACTCTCTTAAATTTTCATATAAAATATAATAAACAATTTAACTTTTTCAGACTCTAAAACAATAATAATATTAAAAAATAATATTCAAACAATATTTTATTCAACTCATCTAAAATCTTCACATCTTATCTCTCAATCCAAACGAGGCTTAATGCCTAAACATAATGACAAAGAATTTCTAATCTTAATATTTTGGGGCTCAACAATTAGATGTAAAAATCTCATAGTTTCACACCAAGATTTGTAAGATTTCAAAATTTGTAGCTAATTAGAAAAAAAAAAACTATAATGTATACACGGAATCAGAGCAAATCTCAAATATATACATGTCTACAAATTTGGGAATATATAATAATTATTTATTTAATTTAGGCATGGTTCTATTACACTGAAGATACAATAAAATAGTAAAGAGCCTTATAAAAGATGTAATAATTTTTTCTGATAATAAAGAAATAACTGTTTTTTTTTGTAAGTATCATAGACCAAGAAATTTTAATAGAAAAATGCTAGGGGCCCGATTTGGGCTCCCCTTTTTTTTTCCCGATTGGCATTTTATTTTTTTTAGTTTTTTTTTTTACTTAATGCTTAGGAAAATATTGTTTAATAATATTGTGAATTTTTTTATTTTTTTAAAAATATTTAAAAGTGTTAAAAAAATGAGGTAAAAAAAAAAAAAAAATCTTTAAAGTTTCTTGCCTAGGGTTTTTTTTTAAATATACCCATTATGAAACGACACCGTTTCGTCAATGGCGAAACGATGTCGTTTCATTTTTGTTTAGAATCCCCCCCCCCCGGCGAGATCGCCCTCTCTCTCTCTCTCTCTCTCTCTCTCTCTCTCTCTCTCTCTCTCTCCGTTGCTCACTAGCTCACCAGTCGCTGCGCTCTCTGTGTCTCGCAGCTGCTCCGACGCTTGCCATCGCCGCAGCCTTCTGTGACTCCCCGTCTTCATCTCCGTTGCCGAAGGTAAGAAACCCTAAATCTACTACAATTTGTTGTGATATTTATTTATGGAATGGAGATTGGAGGAAGGATGGGGTTTAATCGGAGATTGGAGGAAGGATAGGGTTTTGTGAATTGTGCGCTGTGGAGACTTGATTGTGCATGTGGTTCACTGGTTTGAATGGTTGATGGACAATGTGTACAGTGTGTTGACTCTATGTTCGTGTGTGAATCTGTCGTGATTGGCTTATTTTTTTCAATTTTTTCGAAATACCCTAATATAATTTAGGGGTTTCAAGGATTAGGGTTCCAATCCAAAACCCTAAAATAATTTAGGGGTTTCAAATTTTAGGGTTTCGGATTAGGGTTCCAATTACTATCAATACTAAATTTTGAGCTATTAAACTAATGGTAATAAACTGATCTTATGTTAAAAAATATATATTATACATTCCAATTACTATAAATACTTTCTTAGTTTTTTACCAAAATTATCAATTTACACTTTAAGCTATTAATTAAATTTTGAGGATTTACATTAATGTGGGATAAGATCTGATCATTAATTGGGTATTTAATTTTTTTTACAACTTTTATAACCCATTTTAATTTTTAATTGGGTATTTGATCATTGATGTTTGATCTTCCAACTTCCAATATATATGTTAATGCTTGGATGTTAATTGTTTGGCATGTTACTATGTTTACTTTAATTTCAGATTTCTTGTTTGCTTGAGTTCATGGATATGCCAGAAGATTCTAGTGCAAGCTCTCTTTTCCATGCCTAGGGTACCCCTACCACTACACCTACCCCTACTCCTACTTCTACTCCTACCCCAACCCCTGGCTCAATACCTACCCCTACAACACCTTGCCCCGCCCCCAAGCCCAACAAGAACCTGCTTCTATAGTTTGGGCTCATTTTACCAAATTAGAGGGTGGTGATCCCAATAACCTCCAAGCCAAGTGTAACCATTGTGGAAAAATCTATGGATGTCACTATAGAAAATATGGCACCTCACAATTAAAGGTGTACTTAGAAGAGCAATGTAAAAAAAGTCTAATATTAAGATCATTACAAGAAAAGAGCCAATCTAGGCTAGAAATTGGATTTCAAAAAATGGCGGATGGAACTAGTGGCGGTGCAACTTTGAGGGGGTATACTAAGTATGATCCCGATGAGTGTAGAAGACACCTAGCTCGTATGATCATCATGGACGAGCTACCTTTCCAAGTTATTGATGGGAAAGGGTTCCAAGCGTTTGCTCCCTACTTGGAACCAATGTTTAATATTCATTCTCGCCACACAGTGGCAAAGGATGTAAAAATACATTTTTGGTCTGAAAAAGAGAAGTTGAGGGGTGAATTGGCCGGTCAATTTGTTTGCCTTACCACTGAAACTTGGACATCAGTCCAATATTTTAATTATATATCTTTAACTGTGCATTTTGTTGATTGTAATTGGACACTGCATAAAAAATTATAAAATTTTGTCAAATCACTGATCATAAGGGGGAGACAATTGTGAAGGCCTTAGAGTTTACCGCAATAAAGGAGTGAGGGTTGACCCGAGTTCTTACAGTCACAGTTGATAATGCCTTATCTAATGATGTCGCATTGGGACATCTGAAGACCTATGTTAGAGAGGCAAATAAGACAATCTTGGGTGGTGAGATGTGCAACACATATTCTGAATCTTATTGTTACTGATGGTTTGAGGGATCTTCATGACTCGATTGCTCAAGTCAGGATTGCTGTGAGATGGGTGAGATCTTCTCCTTCGAGGTTGGAGAAATTCAAGATTGCGTTAAGGTCTGTGGGCCTAATATCCAAGAAGGGCATTTGTACTGATATGCCTACACGATGGAACTTAACATTTTTTATGTTGGAGGCAGCCCAAGAATATAGGCTGGCATTTGTACTATTGGATGATGAAGACATCCAATATATTAAATATTTTGATGATCACGGGGGATTGGGGAAACCCGTAGATGATGATTGGGAGATTGTATATATTTTTGTAGAGTTTTTGACACTTTTTTATAAGGTCATCACGACGATATCTGGGACTTTGTACCCTACATCCCATCAATTATGTAAGCAAATATGTAAGGTAAAAGAAGAATTAGATGACATGGTCGCAGGTGGTCACTATAGGTTGCGGGAGATGACATTGATTATGAGGTCAAAGTACGACAAGTATTTGAGAGATTTTACTAGGGCTAATATTTTGTTATATGTAGTTGTCGTCCTTGACCCGAGGTTTAAGGTGGATGGCATGGTATTTGGATTGGACCTTGCGTACAAGCAAGCATGAGCGGAGCTTATTGCAGCAAGGGTTCGGAAAACTTTTTGTAGATTATTTGATGAGTTTACCGTCCTGTGGGGTGGTAATATTGCGGCACCTACACCTACCCCCCTACCGGTTCAAGAAGTCTATAGTGGGAAAATATGTAGATTAGACTGGGGTGAGATGTTTGAGCAGACCCCCTCAATGCAGAGTTATGTAGAGGCTTAGTCAGAAATAGACAGAAACTTAACAACGGAGGTAATACCATCTTCACGAGACTTCGATATATTAAGTTGGTGGAAGGTGAATGCCGTGAAGTATCCCATCCTTGGAGAGATAGCCCGCAGTCTTTTGGCCATCCCTGTTAGCACCGTAGCCTCGAAGTTGGCCTTTAGCACCGGAGGGTGTGTATTGGATTCATTTAGGAGTTCATTAGCTCCTACCATTGTGGAAACTTTGATTTGCACGCAGAATTGGATCAAGGGAACTCCAATTCATGTTCTAGATGTTCTTGAGTATGAGGAGGCCGACGTCGAGGAGGAGGGTGGTGATCAGGTTGGATCTGGTATTTATTTTAATTTCATTTTCTAATTTCTTTTTAATTTATTTATTTTCATTTAATTGGTATTCATTAATTTTATTTCAAATTTTATTGTTATAGTGATACATGAGACGGCGTCTATGGCTACCTCCGATGCAGTATGACTTTGTATTGGACCCACCATTGCCATGGTTTGCACAATTTGTCCTTTATTTATTTTTTGTATTTATAATTTTATATCATATTTTAGTATATAATTATTTTACTTTTTTTATTTTAGCTTTTATATTCTCAATATACAATAATACATATGTCGAATCGTAATGACCGATCTATGCTCATCTGCCTCATCTTCATCTCAAATTCCAATTGCTCAATCCCAATCTCATCTTGGTTAGTACTTTTAATATTTTGTATTTTAAAATTTTATTTTTGTTTCATTTTATAACTTTATAATTCTAATTTATTTTATTTTTAACTTATTAATATTTCAGCCTTTAAGGTTTTATAACTTATTAACGTTTATGATCTTGGTTTTCAGTCTCACAACAGTCGACACAACTCACCACTCAGTGAACTCAACCCTACACAGCGCCATCCCAAATTGATCAAATTGAAAAGTTATGAGTTATAATTGTTAATTTACAATTAAGTGTAATGTTGCTACAATAGTTAATAGTACAATTTGTAATATTTAATATTTTTAGAGGAGTTTGTAATATTGTAATTGTTTAAATTTATTAGTTCTCTTAGAGTCTTAATTTGTATAATTGTAATAGTTTAGTAGTTAATAGTTGAAATTTATTATATAGTTAATAGTTCTATCTATATATATGTATATACTATATAGTTTTTCAATTTTTAAATATATTTAATTTTTTAGTTAAATTCTGTGCCCAAAAATGAATTCTGAGTCCAAAGTGGCCCAAAAATAGATTATGGGCCATTTAGGGGGGGCAGGGGCCGACGGATGGGGGTACCCCCCCGCGCCCCGGCGAACAGACGGGGTACCCCGCCCCAACTTGGGCGGGGGCGGGGTACGGGGAAAATTATGAATCCCCCGCCCATACGGGGGCGGGGGCGGGGGCGGGGGAGGGGTGCTCCCGCCCCGTAGGGGGCAGGTAGCACCCTTAATCTTCGACAACTTCCAAGAATCATATTCATTTTCATTTTCATAATCCAACAATCTATAATATAATAATTTCATATTTACATATTTGTGCATTATCTCATATGTAAATAAAAATCTCATATATACAATTCATAAAAATTTCATATTTATAATATAATAATCTCAAAATATAACAAAATAACATATGAGAAAATCACATATGTGAAACGAATGATAGAAATGATAGAAATATAATAAAAAAAGACATTTAGACACGCTAATGGACTTTTCAAATATGAAAAGAATGATAGAATTACAATAACTCATATTTTAGATAAAATCAGTTTGACTAATTTAATGTGGGCCAAATGTAGATGATATTAGCTAAATTTGAAGATGAAAAGATATTTGGCTAAGCCAATATCAATGCTCGTATTAGGAAAGACATTGGTGGCCCGAATATTCTCCAAAGAGAGCTGGGCCGGGTCACGAGACCCAAGTGCTCATGGGCTCAAAAATAACAAGCCTGATCGAAGAAGGCTAAGATTGTGAAGTGCCAAATACGCACAGGTATAGAATTAAAAAAATTGTTGTCATTAACAGATACTTAATGAGGAAACAGGCAATAAGGGGTGTCAATGACCCCTAATCATGTGATACTCGCCCACACTATTTGCCTGCTAGATTAATGTCTCCAGTACATGGGTGGCTCTCTTGCATAAGAAACGTTAAAGACTTAATAATCTGCATCCTCAGAAGGATCATAGGGAATCGTGCCGAAAGGTAGACCTAACAAAACAAGAACATTGATCTCATATAAATAAAGATCGAGGTAGGTACTAAAAGAATTGACTTGAAAAGAAATTTGAGAAGCAACTACACATTCCAGTATCGCTTACTTAGGCATCGAAGGTGTTTCTCACCACCCTAAGTCATCTTTATCCTCTGGTTGTAGGTTACTAAAGACGTTCCCAGGAGTACGAAATACGTCCACAATAGACATTCATTTTTTTTTTTTTGAAAAATTGGACCTTGCAAACCCTTTTTAAGAATGTTTGCAGCGAGACACAACTATTTTATAATTTTTATGCAACTTTTTATTAAATTATTACTATTTTTTAAATTTATGTCTTTCAAGTTAAATAATATTCAATTATATCCAAAAATCATGTAAAAGTTAAGTAAAATAGTTATATTTCAATGTTTTGTTACTATCTTGGACTCCAAAACCTCTCTTGCCAAGAGTTTCACCAAATCTAGAAATTGATGGCTTAGATGTAATAATTATTCTAGTCATAGAATGAGAGTATTATTACATATCGGTATTATTAATTTGTATTGTTCAGAGCTTCAGAGGAGGAAATTAAAGGATGTTTATCTAGGAAACCACAAACGTAGTAAACGGCAGAAAGTCCGCTTGCACGTACAATACCTAAAGATAATCAAGTGAATTACTCAAAATTAATGTCATTAACCACTCTCAAAGTTCTGATTGTAATGAGTTTTCCCGCCTTCGACTTTTACAATTTTTACAAATTTTTACATAAAATTTAATAAACAATTTATTTTTTTTCAAATTTTAAAATAATAATAATATTAAAAAATAATTTTCTAACAATATTTTTTTTTTTAACTTTCATCTTACATTTAAAACCATCTGATCTCATCTCTGAATTCAAACCAGCCTAATTTAATATTTTCTTATCACATCTTTGTGTTTCACATTCTTTCAATATAAATTAATCTTTTTATTAATTAATACACCAAATACATTACGACACGAAAATCTATTATATTATATTATATAAAAATATTAATATTTTGATTTTTTTGGTAAATATAACGGGTCCTACCTAAATAAGTAGTGTGTTGCACTATATGCTTGTAAATGATATAATTACTTCAATATATATTATTTTGACTTTAATGTTTTGAATTGGTAATGCGTTTTCATCCTTACTCAAGTCCAATTAGTAAAGCAACAAGAAATATGGATTTTTGCCACTACTGGTGGGAAATAGCAGCCTTGTGCCACACAACATAAGTGTTGAAATTAGGGGTGATTTCAGTCCGGTCCAGTCAATCCCCAGGGGGTTTTGTGGACCGGTCCCTTTTGGTCTGGTCTGGTCCACTCGGTCTGGACCATGCCCAAAATGGGCCATGCAGCCCAATCCAAATCTGGTTTTTTTTTTTGTGGCCAAATTTCAATTATTTTCAGCCCACTTCACATTTTGTACATTTTTAAGCTAAAAAATACTAAAAAATATAAAAAAGAAATAGAAAAAAAAGATAATACAGTTTACAAAAGTAGATTCCAAGAGTCCAAATAAAAGAAAAAAGTTACAAAACCAAAAAAAAAAAAAAAACAAAAGTTATTACAAGTCACAAATTACAATCCAAAACACTGTCGAAGATACTGTAGTGTCCACATGTAGACATTATTATTAAATAAGATGAGTTAACAACTTAACATAACTAACAACTAAGAAGAATACAATTATAGGATGATCCAAGCAAACTCAAAATGCCAAAAGCCAAGTCCTTTAGCAGCCTAACTGCAAAAACCAAGCCAAGTTAGATTTAATGAGTAAAAGCAAAATAAATCTATAACTTGTTTAATTGATAAGATTATATTGGAACCCGTCGACTCTTCTTTCTCTCTAATAACCATGCATGATCATTGATAAATGTAAAGTTTCTCTTTCTCCTTTGGGGTGGATGCATGCATATCAAACCTATAATTGGATTTACAATTACATATGTTAATTAATACAGCCGATGATGGTCTTACTATATATGATTGTCAGACAACATTATAAATAATGATGATTCAATACATATGATTAGAGTTTTAAAACCGAGGATAAAGGTAATCATAATGGATTAAAAAATCATAAACCATAACCAACAATCTTCTCACCTCTTTAGTCTTTAATTAGCATTGGGTGTAAGGCCGGTAGATATTGAATTTGACGTCTCCAGAAAATTAGCAAAGTCCCAACAAGTTCTATCCATAAAAACTTAAAACAAAACAAATTAAATAAAGTTACATAACATAGAAGATAAAACAAATTAAACCACAAAAGATATCAAAAATGAATTTATTACATACCCACATCTAGCTGCTTCTCAAATTTGTCTGCTGCATCCATTAAAGTCCTAAGACTTATTGGAGTAGAAGAATAACAAAATCAATTTTGTGCGCATATGAGACCCTCAACTATCATTGAATTTAAACTATTTTGGAAAGGGTCAAGTACATGACCTGCAATGCTAAATTTAGATTCAAAAGCTACAGTAGATACTGGTATTGCAAGTACATCACGTGCAACCTTTGAAAGTATGCGATATCTAACTAAATTCACCTTCCACCAATTTAGAAGGTCAAAACTATCATCTTGATTCTCACATCTTTCAACTAGATATCTATCAACCTTTGATTTTATTTCCAAATTATCTTCTGACTGTAATTGTTGCTTAAATTGGGCCTTCAACTATGCCTTTCTAGATGCAAACTTACCAACTGAAGGACTTACATCTTCATGTGGGGAACTTGAATGCTGAGGAAAACTCCCTTCTTCATTTTCCATGTATGACCATGTATGCCTCATACATACGGATAAATGCATTTTTCACCTTCCAACTTGAATCAATGGTTTTTGTATATTCATGTGCATACATTTTTCCTAACCAAAACACAAGATATCGCATCTTGTAGGGAGGATCAAGAAGAATCCTAACATAAAGCAACATATTCTGATTATCCAAGTTCTTTCAATACTTTTCAAACTTTCTCTTCATATTTTTGGCCATTAATCCTACCATGGGGCTTCCTTCTTCACACTCCATGTTAATGACATATTTAATAGTAACCAACTCCGAAAAGAAAAACATTGCAAGTTACATATTCACCCTTCGAGAAGCGTAAAGTTGTATTATGAAATAATAGAAAAAACTTCACAAACAACTTTACCTTCTCCCAATCATATGCATTAGGAGGCCCTAACTTCTTTGACTCTCTCTTATTCACCACATCATCTTCATCATCGTCATCTCCACTACAACCAAGGAAGCCCGGATGTTCTTCCTCCAACCGATCAAAAGCCTTTCTAAATTTTAAAGCCCTCTCCAGCATAAGCTAGTTGGAGTTCCACCTAGTTGATACATCTAGGCAAACATGGCTTTTGAATTGAATCTCTTTCAACTCCACACATTTCTTAAATGTACTCCACCTTTGAGGGGAGGACTTAACATACTTCACAACACCCCTCACCTTTGTGATACCCCGTATTTACGTGTATTTTGACTAAGTAATTATTGCATTTATTAAGATTATGAGATTATTGTTTAAAATTTTGATTTACGTGGTATTATTTTAAGATTTTTAACTATTAATTTAATGTGTTTGTTCATTATTTAAATTGCTCTTTACTTTAAATTGGTTTAATGTTGGACTTTAAAATTATTGTGTTGTTGGATTTTTAATATTATTTTATTTTAGCTAATTACTGCGTTTAAATTAATTTATTTGACTTGCTATTTTGAAATATTTTTCGTTGGATCATTTGTGTGACCCAAGATGTATGGATTTGACCTCATTTATTTCCCTCATTTTTTTTTCTTTTCCCTTTTTCTTTTCTTCTTCTTTTCTTTTTCCTCCTCATTTCTTTTCTCCTCTCTCTCTCTCTCTCTCCCCGTCCGCGTGCCATCCACCACAGCGTCGTCGTACGCCACCCATTGCCGTCATCGCCCCTCTCATTTTCTTCCCTCCGGTCGGCGACCATACCCTCCAGTTTCCAGCTCCTCTCGCGCCGCCGTGAGCTCCCACGCACGACTTCAAGGCACAGCACTCCTTGTGTTCGCGTGCCGCCATTGGCCACCACCTCTTCACCACATCACCGGCTACCCCCAGCTACCTAACTCATCCATCCTCAGCTCTGATCCGCTACCGGCAAAGTCCATCCAACTCCATTTCCGTTTTGGGCTTTTGGACTTCAACCGCTCTCTACGCTGCCACTCACAGCCAACCACCACCACCATTAGTTTTACTGACATCCCTAAGCCCTTCCCTAGTAATCTCAAGTCTTAGTTTGTCCCCATTCGAAATTGGATTTTTGAGACCCAGAGCCATAGTCCAAAGTATACTGTTTCTTTGATGTGCTGCCACTTTTAACATCTCCATGATCATTTGAAAAGTATATTATACTGTTGTAAGTATTTTTCCAAATAACTTTTGAGATTTAAATGTATTTTTGCTCTAGCACATATTTACTGTGTTTTGGTTGGTTGTGTCGGACTGAGTCCGAGGAGCAAGGGGGTCGGTTGGATTGGAGGATGGAGTTGTGTGATTGGATTATGTTGGGTTTTGTTGGCTGTTGAATATTTGTGTTATGTCATATACAATGCATTTGCACCCATGTTCATGTTTGTAAATGAAAACTGGGTTTTCGTGTAATTGCATTCATGTTCATGTGTATATTTGAAAATTGAATTTTCATGTGAGAGAAATGAAAGAGACTGTAGGGATGGTGGTAAGCAGGGATGCTAGTATAGTCCTGGCTATGATTCCCGCCTACGGTGCACCCGGTATGGATGGTGGTAAGCAGGGATGATGGTAGAGTCCTGTCTGTAATTCCTTCCTGTAGTGCTTTGTTGGGTACCTCTTGTGTGAAAAGGAACTGTAGGGATGATGGTAAGCAGGGACGGTGGTATAGTCCCGCTTGTGATTCCCGCCTACGATGCACGCGGTAGGGATGGTGGTAGAGTCCTGCCTTTGATTCCCGTCTACAGTGCTTTGCTGGGTACCTCTTGTGTGAAAAGGAACTGTAGGGATGGTGGTATAGTCCCGCCTGTGATTCCCACCTCCGGTGCATGCGGTAGGGATGTTGGTGAGTAGGGATGATGGTATAGTCCCGCCTGTGATTCCCGCCTACGGTGCATGCAGTAGGGATGGATGGTGGTATGCAGGGATGGTGGTAGAGTCCCGCCTACAGTGTCCGATAAATGATTATGTTGGGTCGGTTTCTAGGAAAATGATAGATTTTATTCATGGTGTGTTTTGGGTTAAATGAGATTTTTGGCGTGCGTTAGAAAATATTCATTTTCAGGGAAAATGATGTTTTGGATCTAATGCATATTTCATCATATGCATACATAATTTTTGGTTGCATTAATGCATTTTTATCTCGTGGGTTGTTTGGATTCTTACTTACCTGCTGTACCATTTTATGGTATTGTAGATTTTGATGCAGATGATGCTGATGTTGAGCTTGAGGATTTGGCTTCGCCGGAGGAGTGATTTGGGATCACTCGCTCGTGTTTGAGATTTATTTCCCGCTTGTTGAATTATGTATTTTGGAATTGTTATGTTTTTATAGGATAACTGTATTACTCTTTAAAACGTTTTGTTTTAAGTGAATTTGTATTAAACAATTCTGGTACTTAGTCGACGTATTTAAATTCGCTGCATTTTTGTTGTACACTTTCTGCATGTACACACACTTGGCACTTATCGTTAGGATGCGTGACCCGTGTTGTCATCATCCCGACATCACGATTCCCCCATTTCCGTACGAGGGGGTCGGGGCGCCACAACCTTCGCAATAGACTCCTCATATTCTTTCAACTCCTCACGAACGATTAAGTTCAAAATATGGGCACAACATCGAACATGCAAGATTTCATGTTCCAAGACCATGTTCCTCCTATACTTGTTTTTTTTTCAAATAAGAATTGGCCCCATTATTAGAACTTGCATTATCAAGAGTGAGTGCAAGTAATTCCAGTTGCCCCCAATCATGCAAACACATCTCTATGCCCTTACTAAGTGTATCACCTTTGTGATTTTCAACCAAAGAGAAGGAAATAATCCTATTGTGTAGCTTCTAGTCATCATTAATAAAGTGTGTTATGAGACACATATAGTTGAGATTTTGTACGGATTTCTATGTATCCACAGTGAGGGAAATTCGTTGCCCTCGAAGAGTATTTCTCAAGTTATTTTTTTCCCTCAAAGCAATATTGGGCAACCGTCTATAGGATGAAATCCCTACCCACTTAGGGCAAACTACAAGCATAAACTTCTTGAAACCCTCCCCTTCAACAAAACTAAAGGCCAACTTATCAAGAATAATCATCTTTGCTAAGGCTTGTCGGCAAGCCTCAACACTAAATGCAATGGGCACAAGTCCCCCACTACACTTCCTCCCTCCACCTTCCAACCTAGAGTCGTCTGGAACTTATCCATCTTCTTAAACGTATATTTCTTACATTGCTTCTCAATGTGATACTTCATGGACTTCGTACCTTTGGTCTTCGTATCACATGCATACAAAACACCAGAATAATTACATGCAGCCCTAGGTTTAGTGGGATCATCTTTTGGTATTCTTGTAAAGTGATCCCAAACCATTGACCTAACTCTACCACTTTGTGACCCACCAACTGTGGGAGTGGGGGTGGAGGCATATATTGACTTTGTGTTGACTCTTGCATATCATTTGTAGAAGAGTCCTTATATTTAATACATAAGAAAATATTGGAATGTACAAGAACCATTGCTCTGAGTTTTGTGCAAGAACAATTTCTATTATTTAAGTTTTGGAACCTAAAGAACTTCCAGTTCTGTCAACTTCCCAAACATTAAAAATGCATAACATTTGAAGTGTTAATTACAAAATGCAAATAGAACAAGTTGCTAACTATAACAAATTGAATCCTATTGCACCAATAAAATACAAACCTAAGCTAAAAAAGAGACAACCCCACCCTCTCATTCCCCAACTAAAATCACAAAAAAATTTAAAGGAAAAGAAAAACCCAATTGAGGAGAGCTTGAGTAAAACCCAAAAATTTCTTAGGTATATAGTGCCAAAGGCTTAAAGTAAATAATGTTCAATTACTAGTCCATAAGATCTTGAGGGGTATGTTTCAACCAATTTTTGTTCAGCAGACTTGAGTGTCTCATATATGAGCCTGATCTTAATTAACAAAAGCTATTCCCTTTGACTTAAAAAAATTGAATATGTCAAACTTCATCCACCTCTAACCAAAGCTCTATTGTTATAGACTTAAAATGTAAACACTATCATTTGGTTTTACAAGTATAAATTAACCAACCACATTTATGCCTAAGCTATATGGGAAGTCTTTTGTCTTCCCAGCCAATAAGATTCACAAATGGAAAAACAAATAAAGTGATTGATACTAAATAATTAGTTTAAAATTACAAAATAGACGTGCCAAAAAACAATCACAAATGGAAAAAGAGATTGAAATGTATAAACAAGCAGATGCAACAATACCTAAAAACAACAAAAACTACAAAATAAAATCGAGGCATATGAAGTAATCTTCAGATTGATGGCAGGAGGCGACAGAGGGACTAGAGAGGGCAGCCTGGTAGGGGCTGCGAGTCTCGATGGAGGGGCTGGTTTGTGGGAAGGGATGTGACGATTGGGTTGGAGAGGGCAAGGTATGCAATGGAGGGGGGTAGAGAAGGGAGCGCATGCGACGGACGGACAGAGGGGCTGGAGAGGGCAGCCTAGCAGCGATAGAGTCACGGAGGGGCTAGGGTTTCGAATCGTTTGAGGGAGGTGATAGGTTTGATTTGGGATTATGGGATGGAATCGGGGGGGGGGGGGGGGGGGTTGAGGTTCCTTTAGAATGAAACAGGTTTAAACAGCACTGTTAGGGGTTAAAATAACCCTAAACGACGTCGTTTCAACAGAACGTAATTAAAAAAAAAAACTGGGTTGCGGTCCGATTTTACCCTAAAGGGCGCCGTTTTCTATAATGACTAATATCAATGTGTGGTTTTCAATTCTTTTTATCTTTTTGACACATAAATTAATAAAAAATTATTTAAATTAGTAAAATTAAAATTAAGTAAACTATTTAATGTTGATTATTTAATTAACTCATGAAAAATAATTAATTAAAATTATATTGATGAAGTTAATTGCTAATTTGTTACTAACTTAGTGTATGTCAATGTATTAATGAGCTATATTAAATTTTTTACATTTTGTATATGAAGCATAAATAATTGAATTATCCATAGGTCCATACATGCTTTATATTTATTTCCAACTTAGGTATTTTACAAAAAATGTTTCTACTAACTTTAATTAGATCATAGATGTAGATGTTAATAATTAGTTAAAGGTGAATTGATGATAGTTTAGTTCATTGATATTCATATCATACATTTGTTAATTACATTAATATTTGTAATTGTTTTATACTCACTTGCAAGTTGCAACTTAGATATTTTACAAAACTTTCTCTAATAGAAATATATAGAAATGTATTTATCAAAATTAACATATATTATAATACTAAATAAATATAGACTATACCAATACTAATACTATATACTATACTAATAGTGATATTAATACTATACTATTATACATATATTATGCTATAACTCTTATAATATATTAATATATACTAATACTATATATTATACTATTATAGTGTTACTACTGCATATAGTGTATATATATATAGATATATTATAATGATACAGTGATACTAATACTATATGTTATACATTATGGAATATATATTAAATATTATATAATAATATATGGTCATAGACTAATAGTTGTAGCTGCTTCATCAACATCTTTGAAAACAGTTGCAACTGCTTCATCAACGTCCTCTTCAGGGTCTTTCTCATTCAATTTCTCCACCATTAGATTCTAAATATCATATGAAAGAGAATCAACCATGTTTATATTAATGCAATATATAGTCTAGCAAAAATTAAATCAAATCCAATTAAGCTCACATAATTGTGTTCAGTTGTCGCATTGATAAATTTGCCCTTCTGCCTTGACCAGTGTGTTTCTTTATAGTAAGCGACCATATTTGGTATTGTCTCTTGCTGCCACACATCATTAACAGTTAAGGCTTAAAGAACAGAGTTTTACTACATATATTATACACCAAAAATGATCTTACATTCTCTTCCAAAATGCTAACAAAGGATTTCCTCCTGTATGTTTCACCTTTAGTTTTTTCCTATTCGTACTATTTGTTCGAGACTTCTCCTGAATTATTATAGAAGATATGAATGGACCATTTATTCACTTACTCATAGGAATTAAAAGGGCAGCAAAATAAATTTAATAACATCTAACAGATAAACAGAAACAAATGCCAAGTAAAAAGCCATGATGGTTGCTTAACACTATTACCCATTTACCTTGAATGTTCCGCTGGCCCACCTTTCACATAGCCACTGCCAAACAAGTTTGTCCACCATGGACGTCCCACCACATAGGGCCTATCGTGCGATGCATATTTTAAGTACACTTTGTGTAGTTCATAGTGATATGCATTGTACTTATCGTATAGATAGGTTATCACCATTTCACGATGGTTATCTTTTGTCCAATTCAACACAAAGTCTGCTTGCAAGTTGACAATTCAATCCCACATCTTGTCATCAACTGCACGTTAAGATAAGTGAAGTAAACTACGACATTTGAATATCCATATATAATAAACCCTTACCCTAACATGGTCAACGAGCTCTTTCTTCTCCGCATATACTTTAACGATCCACATCATTGACTAGTAAAGATGGAGGCATTCTCGTATGATGGACCTCTATGCCCATCTTTTATAACCAAAGGAATCTTACCCACCTTCTGGAGGTGTTCAAATTGTGTGCCCGTGCAGGGGGAACTATATCTTGACAAACAAGGGGCAATGAGTTAGGAAAATACTGTGCAATGAAAGAAATAAATGTTCCAAGTTTACTTTTATACAAATTTTGAACAAATGATGTATAACATTTATAAGAATAGCTACCATACCTGTAGTAATATTTCCCTCTCCACCCTGTTCTACATCCATTGACTCTTGTAAGCCCACACCTGCTACTACTTGAGTCAAGTCATTTGAAAGTGGGTCCTGCTCGTCTCGTAAATTCCTATTATAAGGCAATCCTTGTGCATCTGGGCCGCTACGTGCAGATGATGGTGCTCTACTGTGTCCACCTCGCCCCCTCCACTCTTTACAAATTGCCTTATCCTTGCCTATATTAGAATTCAAGAATGGTGTATAAGTTACAAATTATGTAAACTTTGTAAAATATTGTCTAAATGTAGTTACCACGACTCCCTCATGGTCGAAATAGAGTAATTGTTATTGATTTCAGAAATGAGTCAGCATATCATTCTCAGTATGTGTAAAACCATGAAGAATTTTCCTCAGTTGAAAAGTTAGAGAAAACTTACCTAAAAAAGCCTTTGAAGGAAAATAAATAGTGAAGTGATGTCTGCAGTTATACTTTCAGATAGCTCAAAGTGGTGAAACCAGTGATTGAATATGGTTTTCCCACAACTCACAAGACTTATCACATGTAGAGTATAAGTACCTCTAAAATAGAGTTCAGACCTCTACTTAAGTCTCTGCATAATCATTAAACCATGTCAGAAAATAGCATTTGTTGTACTGAACCCAACTAAAGAGATCATTCATTTTGTGAATAAATTTACTTATGCATGATGCGTGGTTGCCTCTTTGCAAGAGCTGTGAAGCACTAATTAACCAACAACTTGATTAATTGATCATTTATTATCCATCAAGGTGTATAGGTTTGATTAACTAGTAGCTGTGAAGCATGGTTGTTTGTTTGTAAGAGCTATGAAAGCACTGAATTATAATTTCTTTGCAAAAGCTAGCCTTTTTTAAACTTAATGTTAAACTCACAAAAAACATAAATGCAAGCAATTCTCTTGACCATGCAAACATCAAGTTCTCAACAAGCAGGATTGATCATTCGACAAGCCATAGGGTTGTGGGAGGAGGGGTGCCACACATTTAATCCAAGTTTCTGATTTATAACAATCAACACTTGCATTTCCAAAAGTGTCTATATATGTGGTCTAACCTAATAATACTACCTTTTTAGCATGATTTGTCATCCTCATTGTTGTTGATCCTAATATTACCTATGTATATGTTCACACACGTACAGGTCCCGCCCAAATTAAACATAAATATTGGGTTATGAGTTCAGATGCTTTCTATCTAGCTTGATCATGATCATACTCTAAACCGACAATGGTTTCTTCAGTTTTATTTTCTATTTGGTTGCATTCCTCTTCACTTGTGCTTCAAAATGCACTCTGTGACTATGGTTGGTCATATATGACATATAAATTTACCTATTCTGTTCCACATCATATTGCGCCATTTCGAGTGTTGATTGTATTTTCCAATAGACGATACTCACGAATGTCATACCTGATATAATTACATGCAATGTCAGGGACATTTTTGGAATGCACCTCATCTCCAATTTTTGACATTGACCCCCAATATTTCATAAAATACAAACAAAAATTCAAAGAAGATGTCCATCATTAAGAAAAATGTCATGTTTGTGCTTGGACCTTCCATGTAGGTGTTCCACAATGTTAGCTGTGACAAACGTCACAAACCACTCCACCTGCACACAATATATATGTCACTCACCTTATGAGTAACTATTAACTTCCTTTATAGGCACATGTATAATGGCCTAAATGTAATGGCAAATGTTATACTGAATTATAATATTTAATATTGCACGCAATGACTTCGATACAAAAATCATCTATACTCATCTAAAGAGTTTAGAGATGAGTAATTATAATATCCAAACCTAACCTAAGATAGCTTTATAATAAATACATCCCACAAGTTTTCTTCTTACTCCTATTGGAATATCTACCATAATGATCCACAATATTTCATCCATCATTCCCAATTTAATAACATCTATTATTGATAGGAAACCAGTTACCCCATAGAAGAAGGTGTTCAAATTAATTTACTGGTTGACATAATAGTTTCCTTACAACACAAAAACTAGTGGCTAAGAGACATTTCCCCACTGTTTTCCCCCACAATAATTCCTATTGTGAATGTTTGTGAAAAGCCCAGGTTGTTTGTAATGTGACGCCCCAACCCCCTCGTACGGCAACGCGGGGATCGTGACGTCGGGATGATGACAACACGGGTCACGCATCCCAATGATAAGTGCCAAGTGTGTACATGCATAAAGTGTATAACAAAAATGCAGCGGATAATTTAAGTAAGTCAACTAAGTACTAAAATTGTTTAATACAAATCCACTTAAAAAAAAAATGTTTTAAAGAGTAATGTAGTTGTTCCAAAATATAGTACAAAGGGCAAAATACATCACAAGTGGAAAAATAAATCTCGATACACGTGAGCAACCCGAAGTCACTCCTCCAGTAGAGCCAAAGCCTAAGGCTCGTTATCCTCATCTGCATCAAAATCTGCGATACCATAAAATAGTACCGCATGTAAGTAATAACCCAAACAACTCACGAGATAAAAATGCATTAATGCAACAAAAAAAATACCCCTAAACCTCATTTTTCCCAAAAATGATTATTTCCCAACACACGCCAAAATCCCATTTTGGCCCAAAAATATAATCCGACATTTTCCCAGAAAATAATTCACACAAAATCCAACCATTTCTCGGACACTGTAGGCGAGAATCGCAGGCGGGACTATACCGCCATCCCTATCGCATGCACCGTAGGCGAAAATCATAGGCGGGACTCTACCACCATCCCTATAATCTCTTTCCTTTCTCTCACATGAAAATTCAATTTTCAAATATACACATGAACATGAATGCAATTACACGAAAACTCAGTTTCCATTTAAAAACATGAACATGCGTGCAAACATGCAATGTACAAGACACGACATTAATATCCAACAACCAACAAATCCCAATATAAACCAATCACACAAACAACTCTATCCTCCAATCCAACCAACTCCCTTACTCCTCATACTCAGTCCGGCACAACCAACCAATCACAGTAAATAAATGAGTTAGTGCAAAAATACATTTAAACCTTAAAAAGTATTTGAGAAAATACTTACAGTGCTATAATATAGTTTTCGAAGGATCACGGAGGTGCAAGAGTTAGCAACACAACAACATAACAGTGCAAAATGCACTGTGGCCGTGGGTCTCAAAAACCCACTTTTGAACAGGGACAAACCAAGACTCGAGATTACTAGGGAAGGGCTTAGGGATGTCGGTGAAACTAATGGTGGTGATGGTTGGCCGTGGGTGGCGGCGTAGAGGAAATATGGATGGTGGAGCTTCACTGGTGGCGGATCGGAGCTGTTGATGGGTGGGTTAGGTTGCTAGGAGGTCAAGGAAGATGTGGTGAAGAAATGGTGGCCGGTGGTGGCGCGACGGGGGCGCTAGAGCAAATGGTGGCCTCGGCTTTAAGCCGTGCGTGGAGGCTAATGGTGGCGCAGGAGGGGCTGGGAATGAAGGGGGAGGTCGCCGGCCGGAGAGGAAGAGAATGGGAGGGGCGGTGTCGACCACGGCGGCGCCCAGCGGTGGAGGCTGGAGGACGATGCACGGACGGGGAGAAAGGGGCTATGTGCGCGCGGGAGAGAGAGAGAGAGAGAGAGAGAGAGGAGGAAAATAAATGGGGGGAAAAAGAAAAGGAGAAGAAAAGAAAAAAGTGAGGGAAAAAAATAAGGTCTAATCCTCACATCTTGGGTCACAAAAATGATCTAACGAAAAAGATTTCAAAACAACAAGTTAAATAAAATAATTTTAACGTAATGATTAAATGAAAATAAAATAATTAAATCCAACAATAAATTAATTTAAAATAAAGAACAATTTAAATAACAAGCAATAATTAATAACAAGAAAACACATTGAATTAACAATTAAAAAGCTTAAAATAATATAATGTAAATCATCTAAAATTTAAAACAAGAAAGCTCATAATTTTAATAAATGTAATAATTTACTTAGTCAAAATACACGTAAGTATGGGGTATCACATGTAATCTCTACCTCCCAGGATGAACCAACCTTGTGCCAACTTATTTTTACTACTAGATGCCCAAACCTCATGAAATATAAGTCACGAACCAATATTAATACACAATGAATAATGAATTAGAACCAAAATTTCAGTTCTACTCATCAGATCTCTAATGGTAATGCTCTAAGCCGATCCATTTTTCCTATATGATTAACCTATTGTGTCATATCTATTTAGAAGACCTGATGCTCCCATACAAGATTAAAAACAAATAAGTAGAGTGCATGCAGTCGAAGACACAATACCTTTTGCACCAGCGGTCATTTTTACAACTTTATTCTTACACCTACATGTCACCCACCTTCCTCGATTCTGACAATTTAAGTCATGCACCATCTGCGAAGAACCATATACACAAAGTAAGCTACTAGAATAGGATATCAATACATTTCATAGTTGATTTAAAATGAAGGCAATGAATAGATAAAAAAACCCCAAGACGATTATTGGGCTTATATATAAAAAATTATGAACTCAATAAACTACCTATCAACTCAGTCATGACTACATTATGAATTTTAACTCGAATGAAAAATACTGAATACAAATCTAAAACACCATCATCATCATCCGTCTCCTCATCATGCAGATGATGCTCGGACTCGCTACCAAAGTTGTCATTGTCATTTATGTCCTCCATCCCCAATTGATCATCAAGTGGGTCATCATCAATAAAGATGTCATTGTCAACTGGTTGGGACATGTCTCGACATGATATGATTGATGGATCAACGAACAAATGGTCTTCATTGAATCGGTCCAATGGATAGGGCCTGACCGATTCACTCACTATAATAGGGGGATAGTTGTTGACATTAGTGTGACCCTCATCTTCTGCTTCACCCCTAGAGGATTCGTCATCATCATCCTTAGCCTCAACAATAGTCATCGAGTGAATGTTGTAAATATTCTTATTTGTAATCTTATGTACGACTTGCCAACTTCCCACCAATGTCAGATCCTTTAGGTAAAACACTTGCAACGCTTGGCACGCTAAGGCGACATGGTCATCTTTATACCATTGCCTAGCAGTATTCACCAACGTTAAGTAGTCCTTGACACGTATCCCCTTTCTCGGGTCACCAATGCCATACCAAGCACATCTAAACAAGTATACTGTACCCCAAACCATGTAGCGTAATTCTATAATGTCATGCAACACACCGTAGAAGTCAACAGTGGATCCTTGATGCTCGCCATGAATGCCCACCCCGTTGTTTTGGGTGCGGCAATGCCTTTCACGCTCTTTTGTATGAAACTGAATTCCATTCATTATGCATTCGGCATATGATGCGACCCATGGATCTGGACCACATGCTAATATATATGTTATTGGTGACCTCACATGGACTAATTGCACGCAACTCTCGAATCTACCATATAGAACCACAGAAGAAAACATAGTTACAACTAAGCTAATTTAATGAAGGGATACAAGGAAGGATTGGTATCTTACGCGTGATCTGAACCATGCTGAGAATTGACTCTAAGGCCTTTGGTGGATGTTATTCTGGTGCTCTTCTTTCATTATGCACAGACTAATTACATTATACAACAATCAATAAACTAGAGATCCAAGAATAGTCTACTTACTCTATGTATTGCTCAACCTCCGTGCAATTATTAAGTACATACCATCGGGGCCTTGGCCATTAGTGTGTCTGCTAATTTGTGAGAGCTTGCTCTCCCCAACGGAGAAAATAGATAAACTTGGCTTATTTTTCGACTCAGTTGAAGCAACAGGAACATCATTATTGCGTTCCTCTCGATTATATCTAGTTTCAATATCATAAAAGTACATAGAGCAAAATGTAAGGTACTCGAGATGAAAGTATGCCTCAGCAATTGAGCCTTATGGACGAGCTCTATTGCAGACGTACCTCTTGAACTTACCTAAGTACCTTTCAGAAGGGTACATCCATTTGTATTGCACAGGTCCTACCAGCAATGCCTCCTCTGGCAAATGAATAGCAATGTGCACCATGATATCAAAAAATGCAGGAGGGAATATCATTTCTACTTTACAAAAAATGATGGAGATATTAGCTTGAAGCCGATGCAACATTGATAAGCAACAACAACATGGTGTATGAATATTTCATGCATGACCTAGAGGGCAAGTTATAAGACACAAGTACTTTATGGTTTGCTTTGGAGCCGATGCAACACTGATATGTTGTATGGTTTGCTCATGTTATTGAATGGGTTAAACTCATCACTCGTTAGACCAAGTCTAACATTGCGAGGATCTTGAAAAAACCATCCATGTTTGTGATCAAAGTTTTTCCATACCCTAGAATCTGCTGGATGCCTCATGCAGGTTGGATCGTCAACACATTTTTCTACATGCCATCTTATGGCTTGGGCTGTCTTCTTTGATAGAAATAGCCTCTGCAAGCGCAGCTTCAGAGGGAAATATCGAATTACTTTTTGGTGTATCCTCTGTTGGGTACTTGAGCTTGAAACCTATATTTAGGGCATTGATTGTACTCAGCATGTCCCTTCCAAAACAATGCACAATCATTTGGGCAACAATGTATCTTTTTGTAACTAAAGCCCAACCCACGCTCCAAGCGGCGAGCCTCATATACTCATTATATGAGTCAGGGAAAAGTGTATCTGGAAATGCAGCTTACAAAATCTTTATAACCATGTCAAAGGACTTCATGGTCCAACCACCAACTGTCTTGATGTGAATCAACTTGACTATGAATGATAGTTTTGAGAACTTTGCACACGAAGGATAAAGTGGTCATCGTGCGTCGGCTACCAACTCCTCAAAACTAAGGTCTGTTAGAGGATTAGAGGTGTCTATATCATCATCTTCGTCTGCATTTGCATCAGTTCTAGTTGAATTATCCACAAACGACCCCACCCGAATGCCTTCTAACATCTCGTCAACATCATTAATATAGTCGTTATAAGCCAATGCATCATCACCTTCATCATCAGAAAATGTACCATCATGGAAATGATCATCTTCCCCATGGAATATCCATTCCGTATAAGTCTCATCAATCCCTACGATAAACAAATGATCTTTGACCAGACTAAGAGGGTGGAAAGCTCTATTTCGACATCTCCTACATAGATACCTAATGTGATCAGATCCACGTGCATTGGCTTGAGCCATCACCATGAATTGTCTAACACCTTCACCATATTCATTGGAACCCAATCTATCTTTGATATGCATCCAACCCTTATCCATCTAATGCAGGGACGTAAAAGAGTAGAAGTTAATAGGGGCTAATAACCCAAAAATTGTAAATTCCACCAAAAAATGCAACAATGGATTATCTTATGGCACTACATTGACTACGTACCTAGATATGGAGAAGGCTAAAAAGAATAGCTTAAAAAACTAGGGAATGGTGGGGCAGTTGATGTTCAAATGAAGTAAAATGAGCTTATGGATGGGATTATGGAAGTCAATTTGAATGGGTTGGGGGGGAATTTGCTAAAGCTATTTGCAAATTTAAGGTGAGGGACGGATCAAGAATTCACTTTTAGCTGTGATAATTGGTGTGGAGGGTTAGGTCTTAAGGATGAATTTCCTTTAGATTGCAAGGGAGCGAGATGCAACAGTGGATGATTCATTATCTTTTTTGAATAATAGCAGCCAATGGACTGTTTACTTCGTGAGATATGTAAACGATTGGGAAGTTAATGTAATTTCATATTTTTTCAGCAGATTATTTGAGTTGAAGATGAACCTGGAGAAGTGTTAACAAAGGATTGCTGTGGATTGTAGTTAGAATTTCATATTCTCAATTCACTTCCTACAACAAAAATTAACCTGCCAAGGTGTATGTGATGACCCCTAGAAAAGTATTTGGAATGTTAAAGTGCCTCCTAAGATAGCTTTCTGTTGTTGGTTGGTGTCTCAAGACCAAATTTTGACTCCAGAAAATAGTCGAAGTTACCACAATGTCATTGTAGTGTTGATTGGTGTTCTATACGCAAGAAAGATGGAGAGAAACTTAATCCCTTGTTTCTCCATTGTGAGGTGGATAAAAGTTTGTGAAATGTGATTTTTGGAAAAATGGGTATTTCTTGGGTGATGCCAAGCATTGAGTGTATTAAATAGCTTGTTGGAGGCATTCTGTGTTGGAGTTATTAAATAGCTTGTCTATGGGCTAAGGCTAATGTAATGAATGGTGATGATGTGTTGGAGTTATTCTAGTTTGTATTTTTGGGGTCGCAATATTCTCCACCATTTCCTCAGGTATATAAAAGTGCACTTGGCTATAACATTTATGGGTAGATTGTACAACTTGCTTTGGGTTATATACTGTGAGTGTTAGTACTAGCTGTATAGGTTTTGCTTTGGACTAGTTAAAACAATGTTTTTTTTTTGTTAATAAATAGATCATAAACCTTTATTAATAGAGGACATTACATTGTTGACTTGAAAACAAGCCAATTAGAAACGTTAATAACTTTCTAGCACACTTCCATGACTGACATGGTCTAATCCATACGGCAAATCTCTAAAGACCTAGGTCTAAGAGATAGCACACATCTGTCCACGACAGAGGTTACAAAGCCCCCTAGCCCGCTAAGCAGGGTAGGGTTCACCAAACCCCCCCAAAACACCGACAAAGCGGAGGGGGGGACCACTCCATTCGGACTAAGGTCAGAAGGCACTCTTTTGGATTTTTATTTTTCTAAAAAGTAAAGACAAGATACAAAATAAATTACAATTGGAAAACACAGCAAAAAGGGAAGAATAGTGCACAAAGAGGTTGTTGTGGCGTGTGCTTTGGGAGGAAAGTCGATGGTTGATCTTGGAAGTCTCGGACTCATAGGCCCCAGAAATGCCGCACGTGGCATCGGTAGGGGGCTCCCCGGTGGCCCGTGAGAGCCACGCGCCGAACGTCTCTGGGAACTTCAACTCGCGCGTGCGGGCTACTCGCCGCCCCTTTTGTAGCTACATTCAGTGGTCTTGAAGATTGGCAGCTAGGCAACATCATGGAGGGGCGCGTACTGGCCTATGGTCGGCAAAAGGACTCAGATCTGCGATTCTCCCTTATTTGGCCTTAAAAACCACAAACAAAACACTACACAAAGGAGGAGGAATGGGAAGGGAGGGAGGGGGAAGGGAGCCCAAGCTCCCGACCCCTCTAGCCAGATTTGTGGAAAAAAGTTTAGAGATTAGGGAGAGAGTTTTGGTCTAGATAGAGAAGGGTCGAGGTTCTTCTAGTTAAAACAGTGTTGGGTAAGAATAAAGGCAAGTCCATATAGAAATGAGTAATACTGTTGGACTGAAAAGGAAGGAATGAAATGGGATAATCATTCTACTTCAATTATGATTTTGAAAGACAATAAATGTGGTCGTACATTGGGGTCACACATGTCCTTGTATTTCTACAAGAGCAGAGCTATACATCAGCCGCACTCTCAGCACACCTTACATGTTTGTTTTTTTTTTTACTCAACACATAGGTGTGTTGCGGCTATAGGCTTATGTAAATAATTTTACTTTCTACAATACCTTTAATATAATAGCTATCATTTCTCAAATGTGTCCCCAATTTAATTTACTTGTAAAAAAACAATGAGATATACTTCCTCAAAAGGAGTCAATCATTTTGCATATCTTCGAAACTATGATTTAAAAAAGATATTCAGGTGCACAAATTATAAGTTCTCGGTGCCATTACTTTATGCAGAGTGAACCTCCTGACACATCTCATTAACCAAATCATACAACACCAAAATATTCAACAAAAGGATTGAAAGAATAATTTTGTTCAAGTTCAGCTACCTAACCTACATACACTTGGTCTGGATGATCTGCAAGTAAATATAACGTTCTACACTAAAATCATATGGCTCTTGCATCAAACTAAAAAAAAAAAAAAAAAGCAATACAAGTAGGTAAACTCGCAGGATGACAATTAGGAAAGTAAGAGACAAAAGTAGACCAATCAATGCAACTATGGGTGAAAAACAAAGCCATGACCCTTTATCTGATACATCAAAGAAACCATGTTCTATAACTCCAAATCATCTGAATACATCACAAGTACTAGTCCAGTCAAAGACTAAACTCACATGCATTTCCAAGGTTCTCAAGGACTGTCACCAAAACATACACAAAACCCAACACATTGAACAGCCCCTTAAAGCAAAACCCCATCCTGACAAATACCCAACCTATAAAAGACATTGAACTGAAAGGATCCGTCCACACTAACCTTTGTACAACTAACCAAGTAGTTAGATACTATAGAATTATAATAACAAATGACACCATCTGGCCAATGCATAGGAAAACTGAACATTTGCTCCCACAAACAACCATATATAATTTCAAACATACAACCATGAAGCACCTGCAATGCTTCATGGCCCAACTGGAATAGCATTTGAGACGATACCTACTGATGTAAACATGCATGCATGCTTCACATTTGGCATGTCATGATTTAAATCCTAGATGAGTCAAGAAATTTTAGTTCCGGTCTCAAGTTTACACTACAACAAATTAGCATTTTCTCCACGAGTGATTTTGTCGCAATTAGTCTATATTTTTGTCCAAAATAATTTTTTCCTACCATTTCAAGTCGTAGCTGACTCCTCAGAAATGCGCAGCAACTTATAGTACTTAAAGCTATGAGCGAAATATATGTCAGACATACTCTTTTTCTGGCGATTCTTTTCCTTGCAAAAGTGGAAACTTTCATCGCAAAAGTATGCCACCATGGTTAACTAGGATCGGAAATACTTATCTGCTATGGTGGAAATCGCAGGAAATATGCATTTGCGACCAAAAAAATATTTCCGGCAAGTTATGTTGACCGGAAATAGTCTTTTATGAAATAATAAAAAAAATACTAGTAGAACAGTATCAAAACCTTATACCTAAAATACAAAAAATGTGAATAATATATTACCAATACACTAAAGTCAATAATAATATGCAAACTTTTTTCTAATGATTTTAATTGGTGGCAAAAAGTCTTTAATTTTCACAGATTAAAACTCGTGACAAATAAAATTTGGTCCAATATAATTATTTGCAGCGAGAATTTTCTGACAACATGAATTTCGTGGCAAAATGTAATTATTTGTTACTAGATAGTATTCGCGGGAGCTATAAACTTTTTTTCACCAACCAATTATATCACTAATGAATGCATATGTTATTGCAAAAAAATATTACCTACAAACTTTTTCTAATGAGCTTAATTTTGTGAGAAAAAGTCTTTAATTTTCACAGATTGTAACTCGTGACAAATAAAATGGTCCAATATAGTTATTTGCGGCGAGAATCGTCTGACGACGTGAATTTGGTGGCAAAACGTAATTATTTGTTACCAAATAGTAATTGTGGGAAAAATTTCTGTCCCAAAAGCCACAATTTGTTGTAGTGTTATCAGTGGGAGTCAATTACCAGAATATGCCTTTGGATTGAATCTACCTTTGAATTATGTTGAACACATCTCATGATTAGTGGAGATAAACTGCATGGCAAAAATAACTCGGTTAAATTAGTTCACAAAAATAATACATGTAACTAAGTAAACACACCTCGAGCCATTATATATACAATAAATATAATCTTTAACAGTGTCCCAATGCTAATACTTGCATCCATTTCAGAAATTAATTTAGTTGAGCATACTCTTTTCTTTATGTTAATTAGTTATAAACATGTGTTTTGTGTTACACATGGACAACCATGTAATTAAACATGTACGAAACGATCATATATACTAGTAGAAATGAAATTTGAATTTGGACAGCATTATTGTATTCATAAGTACTATATGCTATCTCTGTATAGATATATATATATATATAGATCATGACTTGAACCATATATAGTTTGCATCTGTTCAATAATATGTGGTATTATTAGTGTTGGTGGAACACTTAGCTAGAACTAGAGAGCATATAACTTGGATCAGTACTGCTAATTTAAATATATATATATATATATATATATATATAAATTAAAAAATATATATATTTCAGCTAGTTAGTAAATTGTAGCATCGATCTAGAACTAGAACATCTTTCAGCTAGCTATATATATGATTGTTCATGAAAATGTTATGGCTAACTTGTGACTCCTCTCTCTCTCTCTCTCTCTCTCTCTCTCTCTCTCTCTAAGAAAAAAATAGATTATATATAGTATGTTGAAAAAATTTCAAAAGAATAAAACAAATTAATTCAATGGTAGCTAGGTAAGTTTTTTTAGCGAGAATGCCCTTACTTAAAGATGTTGCATTGATCTTATGCTACTATACTTTGGACATATAACAAGAAATCCTTGAGGAATCACAAAAACCATATCATGTCATAATTCACAAGATGACCAACTTAATTTCCTTCAAGGTCAACTCGAAACAGAATCTATCATTAGCTGCACAAGGCCAATATTTCTCATCAATGGACATTAATGGTATACCTTACACCAATGCTAAACTAAAACCAACCCCATAGCTATAGACATATATATATATATATATATATATATATATATATATATTTATATATATAGCCTCTAATTTTGTTATAATATTCCAAGTACAAAAATGGTGATTCAACCCATACCTATACATCATTTTTCTTTTCATTTTATTACTCCTACCTACCTTCACCCATCTCTATCTTAATTACCTACTCACTTCTACAACATCACCCCTACTACTATTACCATTATCAGCCTTCAAATTCATAACTTCCACAGCTCTCAAGCAAACTCAAGATGTTAAAACACACAGATTTTACAAAAACTCATTTACACAAAATTATACAGATTTTACACAAACTCATCAATACAAAATTACACAGATTTTACACAGCCATATCATCACAACATTACACAGATTTTACACAATCCTATAATCACAAAATTACACAGATTTTACACAATCCTATAATCACAAAATTACACAGATTTTACACAATCATATCATCACAAAGTTACACAGATTTTACATAATCATATCATCACAAATTACACAGAATCAAATTTTCTATTTTCCATTTTCACTACCAAATTACATAGAAATAAACTCAGATACAAAGAAAAATAGTGTTTAAAAGAGAGAGAAGACGAAAGGAGAAGAGAGAGAGGCTTACCGTGTCTCTAGAATTTTGAAAGAACGTGTACTGGACTGGACTGGACTACAGCCTGCGGCCTACGAAGGTTGTTGGGGAAGAGTGGCTGACTGGGTGAGGTTGAGGCTCGCAGTAGCTGGGAGGAATAGGTGAGGTCGCGGTGGGGGGAGAGGCTCGCAGTCGCAGGGAGAGAGAGGTGAAGTCGGGGCGAGGTGGAGAGTTAACTCGTAGTCGCCGAGAGAGAGAGATGAGACTATCGCGGGGTGAGGGAAGAAATGAATAAGGGGAAAATGCAGGTTTTAATCTTATTAGCTTTTGCGATGGGTTATTATTGCCACAAAAGCTGAACACGTTGCTGCAAAAACAAATAACCCAGGAAACTAAAAATAATTCAATTAGAGGACGATTTGCGGTGAGAAAAAGTTGTTGCAAAAATCTAATAACGTCGTCGCTAAAACTAATAACCCACGAGAAATTAATATTTCTAGTAAGACTATTTGTGGCGAGAAAAAGTCGTCGCATAAAACCTTTATTTTGCCGCAAAAAACATTTTTCCCCACAATGTATTACTTGCTAACGTGATCTCTTGGTAAAAAGCTAGTTTGTTTCCTACCAACAATTTTGGTGCCATCAACAAATTATTTGCCACGAATTTATATCTTAGAAAAAACATTGTGGGAAAAGATCAATTTGTTGTAGTGATTTCGGCTTTAGTTCCAAACATTGTGAGGGGATTTTTTTCCAAGGTGGTCCCAACTCCAATATCTTTCCCACATGGCTACATGACATGATGGGGTTGAAAACTGTATAGGAAATAAGAAAGAGATTTCTCATTTTCTGGTATGTTGGAGTTGGGCTTGAACTTAATTTGAACATCAATGGTAATACAACCATTATCAAATACTCTCCGTTTCCTCAGTACTTGAATCAAATAATTTTGTGAAACTAGTACGTACTACAGGAACAATATTAAGACAAACATATAACTCTTATAAGGAAAATGATTAATTATGTAGTTTTAGAAAGTGCAACACCCTTTTATTTCATTTGAAGAAAATTGTTAAATTTAAAACTCGCAAAAAAAAAAAAAAAAAAAAATCAACTTTTAATTGGCATGTTTTTTTTTTTTAATGGAGTGACTTATACGTCCTAAAATTATATATAAATTTACTTAGAGAAATTCTATTTGCAGTCCCCACTTGGGGACTGCATGTGCAGGCCCCTTATTAAATGAGAAAAAATATCATTTCAAGAGGGATAGTTTTGTAATTTTAAAAAAATTTAAAGATAAAATTGCCTAGGCTTGCATTGCAGTCCCCAAATGAGGACTGTATCTAGCATTGCTCATTTACTTATATTACAATCCGCCCTCGGTAATTTCCTCCCTCAAAATATCATCACAGCTTTATAGGCTAAAACCACGTCGCAGATGTATAAGAGAAACTATGTACGTACGTTTCCCTTAATTTGATTAAGCAAACGATTAAAATATAGAGAAAAATATTAAATGTACTTAAGAAAAACAAATAGACTATAGTGGCGCAAATCATGGCGTTCGATCGAGACTAATAGTACATGATCTTCAACAACGTTTCCAAACCAATGTTAAAGAACTCGATCCTGACCATTAATATTCCTTAATCTCATCACTTTCTAACCCTTGGAAACGATCTGCCTGTGTTTCTCCAGCAACTCAACAAATTTATCAACGTATCGGTGCTGGAGTTTCTTGTTCCCAAATATGGTGGTCATTTCCTTAGCTTTGTCCCTGTAAATCTGACCCTCTGCGTCTTTCATCACCAACCTCAATGTTTGTGCCACTGAGTCCCTGGTAAATGACCCATCTTCCTCCTTCCTGGGAATTTCAACTCCTGCTTGTCTCTCTTCCAAGAATCTAGCAACTAATCCTTGGTCCCCAATGAAAGGCAACAGGATTAGCGCACGTCCAAACTGGAATGCCTCTGTCACTGAACTCCAACCACAGTGAGTCACGAACCCCCCAACCGACTCGTGACCTAGTACCTTGAACTGAGGTGCCCAGCCTGTCCAAACAATCCCACGACCTTTGGTTCGCTTCTCGAACCCTTCCGGTAGCTCAATTGATTCCCCACCGGCTGACTTTCTTAGAGCCCAAAAGAATGGACACCCAGATTGCTCTAGCCCCAGAGCCAACTCATTGAACTCTTCTTGACTCGGTCGGATTTCACTTCCGAGTGCTACATAAACCACTGATCCTTTTTCTTGCTTGTTTAGCCACTCCGAAATTGTATCCCAAGTGCTATCTTTATTGTCATTACCTTCTTGTGGCGACGGTGGCAATAAGCCCACAGGAGCGACGGGTATAGGGAGCAGCTCTCCGAAGAGATTCAACCACTCAGCTTCGACTTCCATGCATGTTTTAATAGCCACGACTTCGGTACCTAAGTACACCATCATGAAACGAAAAAAGTCCGAAACACCGGAGGCATTCGCTTCAGTGTTTTCAAAGAGCTTTTTCGCCTCATAAGGCCGATACACTATTTTGGATGGAAAGGGGACCCATTTGGGAGGGACAATGAAATTCTCAAGTTCCGTACGTTTAAAACCTGGATCGGGCCCGTCTGCTGTTCCCGACGACGAAGATAACCACTTCGGTGGTCCAACGAAACACAAGGTTGATGCGTTGAAAATACTGAAAAAGGCTCGTGAGATGCCAAGTCTGGAAGCAATTGGTGGTAACCAGTGAGGGGCAAAGTCGTAAATAATCCAATCAGGGTTCGAAGTTTCTAAAAATTTAGATAAAGGTTCTTGAAGACCATCATGAGCTATCTTAAGGTATGGAATTATGTGGTGGGGTACGTCCATGGTGGCCTCTGCGTTCTCCGGCAGGTTTTCAACATGGGGTAATGGAAGCTTCACCAAAGTTATCAAAGGCGCAACATCTGAAGGGATGTTGGGGAGGCGATCAATGTTTCTAGGCGTGGATATGAAGGAAATACGATGACCCTTTCGTCGGGCTATGACCTTGCCGAGCTCTAAAGATGGGATTATGTGACCAAACGCTAACCATGGGAACATGGCTATGTGAAGCTGCTGCTTAGTTTCAGCCATGGCGCGCGGCTTCTTTCAGAGCGTTAATGGTGTTCCGAGAGTTTATCTTCTGACAGGACTCTCGTCTCTCTCTCTCTCTCTCTCTCTCTATATATATATATATATACGAAAATGTTACTTCTTCTATTTTATTGTTGTGATTTCTTAATTTTTTTATTTTTATTAAATGATTAAAGAATTATTTTTTAATAATATTGTAATTATTTTTTAAAAAACAAAATATTAAAAAATACATATATAAAAAACAATAATCCTAGAACTAACGGTAGTGTAGAGCCACCCATATATATATATATATATAGATAGATAAATGTCTTGATAGTGTATATATTCACGCATTTCCAAACTCAAATTTGCAGTGTATTTTTAAAATAAAATTATTAAACAGGTGGCGTATGCATTATGCCCGTTTCAGCTCTCAAATTAATGCTCACAATGACCTCCAGGCGATCTTCCACCACCCCTGGCTATTGGAGCCGACTTCTCCAGAAGACAAGTACTCCTGATTTGGATTGTTTGGTTGTCGAGCCTACAGATAATTATTATGTCATGCGGTCCCCCGTCCAATAATTATTGGAGCCGCCCCCGTCCGCTGCCCGGGGTACGGGGTGGATCCCCACCCGTCCGCACCTCGAATATGCTACTGGACAGTAGCACCGCAGTGTATTTTTCTTGACCCTAAATGATCCAGAATCTATTTTTAGGCCCAGAATTCGTTTTGAACCCATTATTTAGATTAAAAAAATATAAATTTAAAAACAAAAAATAAATAATTTTTTTTTGATAAGTAGATATTAAGTTTTAATTATTAAATAATTAAATAATATTCATCACTAAGACAGTAAGACACTATGCTAAAATAAGTAGTTTACAATTATACAAATTAAGAGAACTAATAAACTATTACACTATTACAAACTCTTCTAAAAAAATAAATATTACAAATTGTATAATTAACTATTGTAGCAACATTACATTACTTGTAAATTAAGAAAATTGATTTTGGGGTGGAGCCATAGTTGTGAGTTTACTGAGTTGTGTCGAATGTTGATTGCTGTGAGACTGAAATTCAATAAGTTAAAAATAAAAGTTAATAAGTCAAAAAACCTGAAATATTATTAAGTTAAAAATAAAACAAATTAGAATTAAAAAGTTATAAAAATGAAACAAAGTTTTAAATGTAAAAAACAATTAGGGGAGAAATTATGCAAATCATGGCAATGGTGAGTCCAATACAAAGTCATACTGCATCGGAGGTAGCCGTAGACGCCGTCTCATGTATCACTATAAGTATTAAATTTGAAATCAAATTAATGAATACCAATCAAATGAAAATAAATAAATGAAAATAAGAAATTAGAATAAATACCAGATCTAGACTGATCATCACCCTCCTCCTCGACTTCGGCCTCCTCATACTCAAGAACATCCGGAACATGAATTGGAATTCCCTTGATCCAATTCTGCGTGCAAATCAAAGCCTCCACAGTGGAAGGAGCTAATGAACTTCGAAATGAATCTAATACACGCCCTCCGGTGCTAAAGGCCAACTCTGAGGCTACTATACTAACAGGGATGGCCAAAAGTGTGCAGGCTATCTCTCAATGGATGGGATACTTCACGGCATTCACCTTCCACCAACTTAATATATCGAAATCTCGTGAAAATAGTAGAATCTCTGCTGCTAAGTATCTGTCTATCTCTGACTGAGCCTCTACAGAAGTCCGGAGGAAGGGGGTCTGCTCATACCTCTCACCCCACTCCAATCTACGCCTTTTCCCAACCTCGACTTCAGGAAACTGTGAGCCTGAGGCTGATGGGGTAGATGTAGGTGCTGCAATATTACCACCCCGCAGGTTGGAAAACTCATCAAATAATCTAGTAAGGGTTTCCCGAACCCTTGCTGCAATAAGCTCCGCCCATACTTGCCCGTACGCAAGGCCCAATCCAAATATCATGCCATCCAACTTATACCTCGGGTCAAAGACGACAGCTACATATAACAAAATATTAACGCTAGTTAAATCTCTCCAATACTTGTCGTACTTTGACCTCATAATCAATGTCATTTCCCGCAGCCTAATGTGACTATCCGCAACCATGTCATCTAATTCTTCTTTTACCTTACATATTTGCTAGCATACAACATTGGATGTAGGGTACAAAGTTCCGGATAGCCTCGTGGTGACATCGTAAAAAAGCCTCAAAAACTCTACAAAAATAGTTACAATTTTTCAATCATCAGCTACGGGTTTCCCCAATCCCCCGTGATCATCAAAATATTTTACATATTGGATGTCTTCGTCACCCAATAATGCAAATGCCAGCCTATATTCTTGGGCCGCCTCCAACATCAGAAATGTTAAGTTCTATCGTGTAGGCATATCAGTACAAATGCCCTTCTTAGATGTTAGACCCGCAGATCTCGCAGCAACCTTGAATTTCTCCAACCTTGAAGGAGAAGATCTCACCCATCTCACAACAGTCCTAACCCGAGCAATCGAGTCATGAAGATCTCTCAAACCATCACTGACAATCAGATTCAGAATCTGTGCCGCACATCTCACATGCAGACACTCACCACCCATAAGTGTCTTATTTGCCTCTCTAAGATAAGTTTTCAAATGTCCTAATGCAACATCGTTAGACGAGGCATTATCAACTGTGACTGTAACAACTCGGGTCAAACCCCACTCTTTTATTGAAGCCTCCAAGGCCTTCCCAACTGTCTCACCCTTACGATCGGTGATTTTATAAAATTTTATAATTTTCTTTTGTAATGTCTAATGGCAATCAATAAAATGCACAGTCAAAGACATATAATTAAAATTTTGGATCGATGTCCAAGTGTTAGTGGTGAGACAAACAAATTGATCCGTCAATTGACCCCTCAACTTCTCATTTTCAATGTAAAAATACTTTTTTACATCCTTTGCCACCGTGTGGCGAGAGGGAATATTAAACTTTGGTTCCAAGTAGTGAGAATACGCTTGGAATCCTTTCCCGTCAACAATTTGAAAAGGTAGCTCGTCCATTATGACCATACGAGCTAGATGTCTTCTACACTCATCGAGATCTACTTAGTATACCCCCTCAAACTTGCACCCCCACTAGTCCCATCCGCCATTTTTTGAAGTCCAACTTCTAGCCTAGATTGGCATTTCTCTTGTAATGATCTTAATATTAGACTTTTTTTGCATTGCTCTTCTAAGTGCACCTTTAATTGTGAGGTGCCATGTTTCCTATAGTGGCATCCATAAATTTTCTCACAATAGTTACACTTGGCTTGGGGGTTACTTGAGTCACCACCCTCTAGTTTGGTGAAATGACTCCAAACTATTGAAGCAGGTTTCTTGCTGGGCTTGGGGGCGGGGCAAGGTGCCGTAGGACTAGGGGTAGGGGTATGAGTAGGAGGGGTAGGTGTAGGTGTAGGGGTAGGGGTAGGGGTAGGGGTAGGGGTAGGGGTGCCCTCGGCCTGGAAATGAGAGCTCGCACTCGAATCTGCTGGCATATCCATAAACTAAAGCAAACAAAAAATCTGAAATAATAGAAAACATAACAACTATATAATGAACATAAAAGAAAAGTAGAATAAAAAAAAATATCACAGTATCACTTGACATTCATATATATATGTAAATATATATATTGTGTACTTTGGTTATAAATGTAATAAAGTATATTAACAACAAATACACTATATGTTGTTAATAAAGTATATTAACAAATACACTACATGAGGCAAGAAAATATGGATGTTTCATTTATTTAAGTAAGGTAAAAAAGTCCACATCCAACAAATTAAAAAATATTAATGAAGAAATGAGAAATAAAAAAATAATTTTGAATTTTGGACTCTTATCTTCTTCTTTTTTTCTTTTTTTTTTTTCTTTTTATAAACATATCTTTTGGGATATTGAGATGTATGCTTAATTATATATAGGCAATATCTATATGTATTCTTTTTATAAACATATCTTTTGAAACAAGCTAGAAAGTCCCAAATATTCTTTATCCGACCTAAAGTATAAATTAGTTAAATCATGTAGAGCAAAAATAAGCTTTTTAATTTCCTTGTTTAGAAACTTTCATAAAATAACATCTAAAATCAAATATTACCTTTATTTTTAATATTTTATTTTTATGCATCATATATGGGTAGGGAAGAAAAAAAATAACATCTAAAATCAAATATTACCTTTATTTTTCTGCAATATCTAAAGAGCCTTACTAGTTAAAATAAATTTTATAACCTATAACTTAAGTAAGAAAGTAGTAGTTGTGACACTACTATAAATTTTATATATGTATATATTACAAAATCTAAAATATTTTGTTTGCAAATTACTAGTGGGGTTATGAGTTACCGTGTCACCACTAAGTTGTATGATATATATTTTAGATTAATTTAAGTTGTATGAAACCCTATTAGGGATTTCAAATCCGAAACCCTAAATTAATAGCACGTGGGAAAGGACACCCGACACTGATGCGAACCCAATAATACTTTAAACGAGAGCAGAAATCAGAGGTTGATGCGAATCCCGTACGTAACATTGATAAGAATGCATTTTAAGGTATTGCCTATATTAACTCATCTTAATTTATCTCATTTAATTATTATAATTTTTTTAAATTTTTAAATAAAATATTTTAACAAAATTTTATCCAATTCGTTTAAAATTATCTCAACTATCACTAATCCAAACTGGGCCTAAATATAATCTGCAAGAAGAAAGAACGTAGAGACAAACTCAGAACACCATGGCTTAACATAAGAAGCTTCACATAGCCATGTTCCCATGGCTAGCCTTTTGTCACAGAATCCCTTTCTTAGAACTCGGCAAGCTCATAGCCCAAAAGGGTCATCGCGTTTCATTCATATCCACTCCAAAAATCATAGAACGTCTTCCAAAGATCCCTTCAGATATAGCAACTTTGATAACTTTAGTGAAACTTCCCTTACCCCATGTAGAGAATCTGCCAAAAAATGCAGAGGCAACCATAGACGTACCATACCACATAGTTCCTTACCTTAAGATAGCTCATGACGGTCTCCAAGAACCTTTGTCTCGTTTCTTCAAAAGTTCGACTCCTGATTGGATTATTCACAACTTTGCACCTAATTGGTTACAACCAATTGCCGCTAAGTTAGGCATCCCATGAGTGTTCTTCAATATATTGAGGGCATCATCCTTATGTTTCTTTGGACCATCAAAGGGCAGCACAGTTACTACTGCATGAACTGAGCCAGAGCAATTCACCGTCCCTCCCAAATGGATCCCTTTCCCATCAAAAATTGTGTTTCGGGTCTTTGAGGCGAAGAAACTTCTTGACAACTTTGATGAAAACCCTTCAGGTGTTTTAGATTGGGCTCGTTTGGTGTCAGCAGCCTAAGGCGCCGTAGCCATGGCAACTAAAACGTGCATGGAGATCGAAGGTGAGTGGGTGAAGCTCCTTAGTGACCTTTATGAAATGGATGTAATTTCAGTAGGCTTATTGCTGCCCTCGACGGAAGAAAGCAGAAACGACAGAGATAGCACTTGGGATACAATTGTTGAGTGGTTAGAAAAACAAGAGAAAGGGTCAGTGGTTTTCATAGCACTTGGAACGGAAGCCCAACCAAGTCAACAAGACTTTATCGAGTTGGCTCTCGGGATAGAGCAATCGGGGTTGCCCATTTTTTGGGTTAAAAGAAAGCAAAGTGACTCAGTTGGTGGGGACTCGGTTGAGCTACCAGAAGGGTTTGAGGTGCGAACCAAAGGTCGTGGGGTTGTTTGGACGAGTTGGTAACCCCAGTCAAGAATATTAGCTCACGATTCAGTTGGGGAATTTCTTATCCATTGTGGTTGGAGCTCAGTAACAGAGGCACTCCAATTTGGACTTGCACTTATTATGTTGCCCTTTTGGATCCACCAAGGATTAATTGCAAGATTTTTGGAAGAGTGGCAGGCAGGAATTGAGGTACCAAGAAATGAGCAAGATGGGTCATTTACCAGGGACTCGATGGCTCAAACATTGAAGTTGGTGATGACGGTTTCGGAGGGACAAATTTACAGGGACAAAGCCAAGGAAATGACCACCATATTTGGGGACAAGGACCTCCAGCACCAATACGTAGACAAATTTGTTGATTTTCTTGAGAAAAAGGGGCATGTCTCTTAAGTGACATGCCTCTTGAGATTAGGATGGTTGATTAAGAGACATGCCTCTTGTTCTCAAGAAACTCAACAAATTTATCAGCGTATTGGTGCTGGAGGTCCTTGTTCCCAAATATGGTGGCCATTTCCTTGGCTTTGTCCCTATAAATTTGTCCCTCCGCATCCTTCGTCACCAACTTCAGCGTCTTAGCCACCGAGTCCCTCGTAAATGTCCCATCTTGCTCATTTCTTGGTACTTCAATTCCTACTTGCATCTCTTCCAAAGACCGAGCGATTAATCCTTGGTCCACAAAGAAGGGCAACATAATAAGTGCAAGTCCAAAATTGAATGCCTCTGATACTGAGCTCCAACCACAGTGGGTCAGAAATCCCCCAACTGAATCATGAGCTAATATCCTTAACTGAGGCACCCAACTCGTCCAAACAACACCGCGATCTTTGGTTCGAACCTCGAACCCTTCTGGTAGTTCAACTGAGTCCCCAGCAACTGAGTCACTTTGTTTTCTTAGAACCCAAAAGAAGGGCAATCCCGATTGCTCTATCCCAAGAGCCAACTCGATTAAAGTCTTGTTGACTTGGTTGGACTTCGCTTCCAAATGCTATGAAAACCACTGACCCTTTCTCTTGTTTGTCTAACCACTCAACAATCATATCCCAAGTGCTATCTCTCTCGTTCCCGCTTTCTTGGGCTGAGGGCGGCAATAAGCCCGTTGGAATTACAGGCATTTCATAAAGGTCACCAATGAGCTTCACCCACTGAGCTTCGATCTCCATGCAGGTTTTAGTAGCCACGGCTTCAGCACCCGATGCTACTGTGATTACACGAAACCAATCTGAAACACCTGAAGCATTAATTTCATCGAAACCGTCAAGGATTTTCTTTGTCTCAAAGATACGAAATGCTATTTTTGATGGGAAAGGGACCCATTTGGGGGTGACGGTGAAATGCTCAGGCTCCATCCATGGATAACCTTTGCTAAGATTTAATGGTCGAAAGAAAGTTCTACGGTGTTTACAAGGAACCAAGGATTACAGATTGACCTACAGACAAATCGACCGTTTAAAGGTGGTTGATTATTCAGAATTGGATTTTGCCGGAACACCAAAAAATCTACTTCAGGATATATTTTTCTACTTGTTGGGGGTGCTATATTCTCAAGGAGTTGTAAGCAAACTATTTTTCTACGTCTACTATGGAGACAGAGTTCATAGCATGCTATGAAGCTTCCACTCAGGCATTATGGTTGAGGGATTTCCTCAGTGGTCTTAAGATTGTTGATTTAGTAGAGAGGCCACTAAAGATTTTCAGTGATAGTACTACTGCGGTTTCCTTCTCCAAGAACAATAAAAGCAGTAGCAGAAGTAAGCATAGTGACATCAAGTACCTCAACGTTAGGGAGAGAGCATTAAAAGGAATGATGTGTTAATTGAGCACATAAGTACTGAGTTGATGATTGCAGATCCCATGACCAAAGGCTTACCGGTACTGCAGTTCAAGGGTCATGTGGACAATATGGGACTTGTCAACTTATTTTATGTTTACTCTCTCTTTTTTTGGTCTATAGACATACAATATTTATTTTAGTTTTATTTTGGAGAATAAAGTTGTTTAGCGCATATTATTTTTATCCATTAGATAATGTAAAGTAGGACCCGAATGACTTATTGGAAGTTCATTCATAAAGTTTTTTGCTCATATGGTATTTATTTATGGAGTATTGTACATGTGATACATGGAAGGGATGGCTTGAGTTTATAAAGGCTTTACCGCCATGATTCGTGTATGATATTCTTTATCTAAGTGGGAGTGTTCAATAACTAGTTGAAATAAACAATGTTTGGCCATATTTGTTGTTTCTATCACCCTATATGGAAAGAGAAATTCTATTTGCAATCCCTACTTGGGGACTGTATGTGCAGACCTTTTATTAAATAAAAAAATATATCATTTTAGGAGGGATAATTTTGTAATTTTAAAAAATTTTAAAAATAAAATTACCTAAACTTGAATTGCAGTCCCCAAATAGGGATTATACCTAACATTGCTCATATGGAAACAACTTGTGTGAATCGAGGGTCAAGTAGGAGAATGTTAGAGTTCTATCACGAGTGACACTCTTGCCTATCAAGTTTATTAAGATTTTATCTGTTAAGAAGTTTAATTTAATTTAAACTTGGGTGTTAAGAGTTTCATTTTTAAAAGTTAGTAATGGATAAGCCCTATCCTATTCCTTGATGGGAGGCCGGAATAGTTCAAGTCTAACCGATCTGTTAGAGGATTCCTAGCCTAGCCTATAAATAAAGGGCCTGTGTACACCATCAGTTTGACAATCAAAAGGCATAAGCCAAAAGATTCTCTTCCTACTCAAATATTTCTCTCTCTTAAGTGGGTTATCTTTTAGACTCTTGATCATACTTGAATCATCATAGCAATATATATAACTTTGCCAGAGTGCCAAACAATTTGCTTTGATCTTTGAGAAGAAGAAGGAAAAAATAAAAAAATAAAAAAATAAATTTGCTTTGATCTTCTTCATATCATTATATGTGAGTATCATTATATGTGAGTACCGGCCGTACGTGTCCATGCTTCAGCCAAATCTTCAGCAGATTGCAACTTTATGAGCACATCTAACGTCCTAGCGTTACAAAATATTATTCATTCTACCACATGGGCGTTATGAAACTTCCGGCCCATGTAATTCGTACCAAAGGAAAATCACCATGCAGTATTGATAATATAATTATAAAGAATCAATAACGGGATATAATCTCATGATCTTTTGATTCTGTTTTGGTAAATAAGAAAAATTAATTTTTACATACGGAGAATTCTCAATGATAATTAATTAAGGTGCCGTTTGAAATTTTGAATGTTGAGATGGTCTTAACCCATCTCATATTATCTGATTTGAACATCTAAATATCACTCAAATATACTTTTCAATTTTAAATTTTTAAATTTTCAACTTTTTCATCCCATCATTACAAAAAATCAACTTTTTTAAAATCACAAAACAAAAATTATATTAAAAAGTTATATTCTAATAATATTTTAACTTTATAATTTTTCTATTCAATTTTTTTCTCTCATTTTTCAAAATCCCATAAAATCTTAACTCAAACCATTTCACTACTATTCACATACTATTTGATCACTACTATTCATATGACATTTTATTATTATTCATAAATTTCTCATCTGATCATCTCATTTCATTCCATCTTATTTCAACATCCAAACGAGATCTAAACGAAATTTCCGATCGATTGCGCAAAATAATAACTATTTGTACCTTTTCTTTTGAGCAAAAATGGAAAGGTAATAAAATATATAAATAATAGTAGTGGCACAAATCATATTGATCGAGACTATTATATATATATATATATATATCTCTGTTATTTTCTACTATAACCTATTTGAGGAATACCTTGACAATAAAAAAGAAAACAAGGAAAATAAAGTGATAAAATCGAAAATAATGGAGCGCTCATTAGGATGGGCAGCAGGGCCCCGATTACCCCGTCCGCCGATGCGGGGGGACCCCGCCCGCATCTAGGGCTTCAAGCAAAGGCAGGGGCGAGGGCGGGATAGGGTGGAACCCCATCCCACTCCGCCCGTTAATAATACATATTAATTATATATATATATTATATATATAATACATATTATGTAAATAAAATACCCAGGCACAAAACGACGGTATTTCTTTTAATACCCCTACCCATAATCAAAATGACGGCGTTTTGATTATGGGTTAATACCCAGTCGAAGAACCCCCCGACCCTTGCTTCTCTTCTTCCTCGCGATTCCTCTTCTCCTCTCTCTCTCTCTCTCTCTCTCTCTCTCTCTCTCTCTCTCTCTCTCTCTCTCTGCGATTCTTCGTTCTCTCCAGTTCGTCGCTTGCCTCACCAGTCACCACCGTCATCTAGAGTCTCCATCGTCGTCGCAGATTGCCGTCGCAGATTGCCATCGCAGTCTCTTGTAAGCCTCAGCGCTGGGCAAATGTAAGTAAGGCTCACTCCCATATCTCTTCGCGAATCGCCCCCAATTTTTTAATTTATTATTATTATTTGTGGATGGAGATTCGAGGATGGGATTAAAGGAAGATGAGATTGTGAATTGCTTGATTGTGCTCAATGTGCTGTGAATTGCTGCGGAGATTGGAGGGGCAGGGGCAGACGGTTCGAGGTCCAACCCCGCACCCCCGTCAATGGACGAGGTACCCCACCCCCGCATGAATGGGGGTGGAGCCCAAGGGAAAAATCCCAACCCCCGTCCATGCTGGGGCGGGGGGCATGATAGGGGTGGCCCCACCCCATAAGGCGGGTAGCACCCCTAGCACTCATGTAATAGTACAACAGAAAAAAAAAATTAACCAACATGAGGGACACGGCCTTGATGATGATCACATTGTTAAAACATGATCTTCAACAACATTTCCCAACCAATGTTAAAGAACTCGATCTTGGAAATTAATATTAATGCTTAATGTTACGAGCTCTAGTGACGGAACGTGTGACTGGCAGGTCGAGTGGGAAAGACGCCGGATTGTGTTTGCGTGTGTTTCCTATGTTGAAAAATTGTAAGAGATAAACGTGGGTTTTTATGAGGAACCCGCCTCTACAAACCATAGTTTGCAAATAATTCATTGATAGCATGGATTACATACTTATAGTCAACTTGTTTCATACAAGGAAACATGTAAAATAAATGATGAAATAAATGCTAATTGATTGTCCGAAATAAGGCAAGTCTGCCTCTTCACACAATTATTCTCTAGCCAAAAATACCCATAGTTGCCAAAGATGTTCCTTCCAAATAAGTAATTTCCAAGTTTGACGTTAGACTTCTGTATCATTCCTTCCCTCTTCAAAATTTTCCTTGTCCTCAAGGAAAAATTCTAAAAATTGCGCCTTGATTACTGCTTGGTTTTCCCAGGTAGCTTCTCCTGGGTTGCTGCTGCTCCAATGGACAAGGACCTCTGCTTTATTCCCTTGGCCACGATATGATAGGACAGCTTGCGATGCGATGGGTGTTGAGCTGAATACTGCCTCTAGAAGCTCTGTTGAAGTCGTCGCCTTGTTGCCTAATTTTATTTTGAGGAGAGACATGTGAAACACGGGGTGGATGCGTTATCTTGGACAAAATTGTAGTCGATAGGCCACATGCCCAATACGTTCTAGAACCTTGAATGGCTCGTAGTACCTAGTTGAAAGCTTCATATTAGTCCTTCTCTCCACTGTGTTCTGCCTATACGGCTATAGTCGCACATAAACTAGATCGCCTGGCTGAAAGCGCCTCTCCTGATGCCCCCGATCATACTGAAGTTTCATTCGGTTCTGAGCTTACTGAAGCTTGAGGTGCACCTCTTTGATAAGTTGATCTCTGTCCGTAAGTGTTTGAGATACTGCTTCCACCTTAGATGTGCCTTGCACATATGAAAGAAGGGTTGGGGTGTTCGGCCATAAACCAATTCATAAAGGGTTCAACCAGTGCTGGAGTGTGCACTGGTGTTGTAGACGTACTCTACCCATGGCAGCCATTTAACCCATGCCGTTGGGGTGTCGCTGGTGAAGCATCTTAAGTACATTTCTAACGTGCGGTTAACCACTTCGGTTTGCCCGTCCGTTTACGGATGATAAGAAGAGCTAAAATTGAACTTGATGCCTTGTAACTGGAAAAGCTCAAGCCAAAATCTGCTAGTAAAAGTTGGATCACGATCACACAAAATTGATGTTTCAAGTCCATATAACTTGAACACATTTTCAAAAAAAAAAATTGAGCCACCATTGCTACAGTAAAGGGGTGCTTGAGAGGCACAAAATGAGCGAATTTCGACAACCGATCCACCACAACAAAAATAACAATTTTTCCATGTGAATTGGGGAGCCCAGTTATGAAATCTATGGATATGTTTGACCACACAACAACCGAAATGGACAATGGTTGTTGGAGACCTTCGGGTTTGGTGTGTTCACTCTTGTGCCGTTGACATACATCGCATTCTCGTATGAATGCCTTCACGTGAGTTCTTGCCCCGGGTCAATAAAAAACTACCTTGAGCCGCTGCCACATTTTGTGAAATCCCTCATGAGTGCCGGTGTGGAATTCGTTGAGGATTAGTTGTATGAGGGAAGAGTTGGCCTTTAAGTAGATCCGATCCATGTAAAAAACGAGTCCCGATTTGAAACTCCATGGTCCAATGGCTTCTCCAGCTTGGATGCGCTTCACCAATGTTTGCAAGTCCAGCTAATTTTTAACTTCCTCTTTTATGGCCCCCGTCCAACTAGGATTGGACTACTGACAGCAAAAATTTTCCCTTGTTCCGCAGGCCCTTTTTCACGTCGAGATAGGCTGTCTGCAGCGAGTTCTCCCGCCCCTTTTAATATTCTATCAAGAAGTCATAGCCCATTAATTTAACAAGCCATTTTTGCTGGTCCTTCGTAGCTATGGTTTGATTCCACAAGTGCCTCAAGCTTTTGTGATCTGTTCAGACAATGAATTTACTGCCAAGTAAATATGGTCTCTTTTTTTTTTATGGCTACCACCAACGCGATGACTTCCTTCTCATAGGTTGATTGACTCAAGTTTCAACCTTGGAGTGCCTTTCTAAAATATGCCACAGGCCTTCCTTCTTGCATGAGCACCGCCCCTAAACCAAATCCGAAGGTGTTTGCATTCTACCATAAACAATAAAGAGAAATTCGGAAGTGCCAAAACAAGGCCTGTTGTCATGGCTTGCTTGAGTTGAAGAAAAAGCAGCTTCGGCTTGTTCATTCCACCCAAAGGCATCTTTTTTTAGTAGCTGTGTCAAGGGTCCCGTGATCTGTCCATACTTGCGGATAAATTTTCGATAGTAGCCCATCATTCCGAGAAACACACGAAGAGCCTTAACTGAATTCAGACGGGGCCATTTGAGCATTGCCGCCACTTTCTCAGGGTCCATGGCAACCCCACGTTCAGATATCATGTGTCCCAAATAACTCACTTGTCCCTACCCAAACTGACATTTATCCTTCGTTACAAACAATTTGTTAGATTGGAATATGCCTAATACAACCTTGAGGTGCGATAAATGGTCCTCCCAATTTCGACTATATATTAATATGTCGTCGAAAAAAACCAGCACATACCTTCGCAATACAAGCTTGAAAATTTCGTTCACGAGAGACTGAAATATTGATGGGGCGTTGGTGAGTCTAAATGGCATAACGAGAAATTTGTAATGCCCATGGTGCGTGCGGAACACTGTTTTCTCAATGTCCGAAGTGTGCATCTTGATCTGGTGATAGCCCGAGTGAGGATCCAACTTCGAAAATTTTTTGGCCCCACTTAGTTTGTCCAACGGCTCATCGAGGATGGGTATCAGAAGTTTATCCTTTACCGTGATTTGGTTGAGGGCCTCCTAGTCCATGCAAAGCCGCCATGATCCATCCCTTTTTTTACCATTAACACCAGCGACGAGTACAGGCTGTTACTGGGTCGCACCACTCCCGACTGCAGAAAGCTGGTGATTAACTTCTCAACTTCTCCTTTGATATAGTGCGGATAGCGGTTAGGCCTCACATTCACTAGTCTCGAGCCTGGTTTCAATGGAATTTGATGGTTATGGGATCGGTCAAGAGGGAGTCCCATAGGCTCGGAAAAAACACCCTCGTGCTCATGCAATAATCGTTCTAGATGGACTGGAATGGCTGTAGGACCTGCAAAACCAGCACCCAGATTAATTGAAAACATGGTAGTTGGTGCTCTATTTTTTCTAGGGTCCATGGGAAGTAACTGGCAGAGGAGGCCAGCCTATTCCCTCGCTGCTACTCCCCCTTCCCCCACCTTATGCGTCGGCCCATTAATCCCCTCTAGCTCCATTCGACTTCCCTTGTATTCAAAACTCATCACCAGTTTTGTAAAATCCGACCAAATTGGACCCAACGTGCCTAACCATTGAGTGCTTAGGACAGCATCACACCCTTCAATGGCTAGAAAAAAAAAAATCAATGGTGAACATAATACCATGGAAAAATATTCGGACCCCATTGCAACAACCATTACAGTACAGCTTCTCCCCATTTGCAACCATTACCTTCATCCCACGCCTCTGTGAAGGAGGCGTTCAATAAATTATGGGAACTTCCTGAGTCGAGAAGAGCGGTGATGCCATGTCCTTTTATTACAACTCTAATTCTCATGGTTTGGGGTGACGTGGTTCCCACAATGGCATGCAGCGAGATCACAGGTTCATCCTCATAATTTGTTGTCTCCACTTCCTCTACTTCGCCCTTCATTACTTCCTCATCCATATAAATTCCTTCAATCAAAAATAATTTTTACAGTGATGGCCAGGTACAAAGTTCTTGTCGTAATTAAAGCAGAGTCCCTTCCTCCTCCTTTCTTGTAACTCGCAAGGATTGAGGCGTCGAATTGGTGGCACTTTGTTCTTGACAAACTTGCCAAAGGCAGCGGGGGTGGCGTAGGTTCCATGGCCACAAATTGTTTGGCCTTCATTATCAATGGCCTCTTCGCGTGCCTTGCTTCAAAAAGTCAGAACAGTCCTATAGCATCTGTGATGGACACTGGTCTTACAGCCTGCACATCCATGCATATGGGCTCCTCGAGTCTACTAATAAAGCACCCTAGTTGGTGAGTGGAAGCCAGACCTCCAGCTCGACTTAGAAGCTGCTCAAATTGTAATTGGTATTCTCGAACTATTCCATTTTGGCGTAGCTTGCTCAAAGTGCCGAAGTGATCTTCAAACATGGTGGGTCCGTAGCGAATACGGAGTCCCCTTTTTAGTGCCTCCCAAGATATGATTTCTTCGGTATCTTTAAATAATTGGTACCACATCTGCACCTCTCCCTCCAAGTGATACACAGCTAACGGTAATTTTTCAACCTTGTCTGTTTTTTGGTAGTCGAAAAATTGCTCCACCCGGTAGGTCCAACTGGTCGAATCGTCCAGGCCATTGCACCTCGGAAAGTCCAACTTGGCCAGTTTGGGGCTTCCTTGGTCATGGAATCCACCTTTGCCCTAGTCTCAAATTTTTTTCATTAGGTGCTTCGTAATGCTCCCAAAGTTAGCCATCTGTTGCTCCAAATGCTCAACTCGAGAGTCCGCCATGACCTGCTCTGATGCCAAATGTTACGAATTCTAGTGACGGAACGTGTGACTGGCGGGTCAATTGGGAAAGACACCGGATTGTGTTTGCGTGCGTTTCCTATGTTGAGAAATTGTAAGAGTTAAACGTGGGTTTTTAGGAAAAACCCGCCTTTACAAACAATAGTTTGCAAATAATTCACTGATGGCTTTATTGATAGCATGGATTACATACTTATAGGCAACTTGTTTCATACAAGGAAACATGTAAAATAAATGATGAAATAAATGTTAATTTATTGTCCGAAATAAGGCAAGTCTGCCTTTTCACACAATTATTCTCTAGCCAAAAATACCCATAGTACTTGCCAAAGACGTTCCTTCCAAATAAGTTCTAGCTTTACAAGTTGGACGTTAGACTTCCGTATCTCATCACTTTCTAACCGTTGGTAATGATGTGCCTGTTGTTCTCAAGCAATTCAACAAACTTGTCGACGTATCGGTGCTGGAGTTCCTTATTCCCAATTTTGGTGGTCATTTCCTTGGCTTTGTCCCTGTATATCTGACCCTTTGCATCCTTCATTGCCAACCTCAAAGTTTGTGTCACTGAGTCCCTCGTAAATGACCCATCTTCCTCCTTCCTGGGAATCTCAACTCCTGCCTGCCTCTCTTCCAAGAACCTAGCAACTAATCCTTGATCCCCATTGAAAGGCAGCATGATAAGTACACGTCCAAACTGAAATGCCTCTGTTACTGAACTCCAACCACAGTGAGTCACGAAACCCCCAACTGACTCGTGGCCTAATATCTTGAACTGAGGTGCCCAACCCATCCAAACAATCCCACGACCTTTGGTTCGCTCCTCGAACCCTTCCGGTAGCTCAATCGATTCCCCACCTGCTGACTTTCTTAAAGCCCAAAAGAATGGCAGCCTCGATTGCTCTAGCCCCAGAGCCAACTCATTGAAGTCTTCTTGACTCGGTCGGATTTCACTTCCGAGTGCTACATAAACCACTGACCCTTTCTCTTGCTTGTCTAGCCACTCAGCAATTGCATCCCAAGTGCTATCTTTATTGTCGTTGCCTTCTTGTGGCAAGGGTGGCAATAAGCCGACGGGAACTACGGGTATATGGAGAAGCTCTCCGAAGAGATTCAACCACTCAGCTTCGACTTCGATGCATGTTTTAATAGCCACGACTTCGGTGCCTGAGTACACCGTCATGAGACGAAACATGTCCGAAACACCAGAGGGATTCACGTCAATGTTTTTTAAGAGCTTTCTCACCTCATAAGGCCGATACGCTATTTCGGATGGAAAGGGGATCCATTTGGGAGGAACAATGAAATGCTCGAGTTCTGTTCGTGTGCTGGGGTCGGGCTCGTCTGTTGTTTCCGACGACGCCGAGAACGGCAACTTTGGTGGACCAAAGAAACACAAGGATGATGCGTTGAAAACACTGAAGAAAGCCCGCGAGATGCCAAGTCTAGCTGCAATTGGTGGTAACCAGTAAGGGGCAAAGTCATGAATGATCCAATCAGGGCTCGAACTTTCCAAAAACCTAGACAAAGGTTCTTGGAGACCATCGTGAGCTATCTTAAGAAATGGAATTACGTTGTGCGGTACGTCCATGGTAGCCTCTGCATTTTCCGGCAGGTTGTCAACATGGGGTAAGGGAAGCTTCACTAAAGTTATCAAAGGTGCAACATTTGGAGGGATGTTGGGGAGGCGATCAATGTTTCTTGCTGTTGATATGAAGGAAATACGATGGCCCTTTCGCCGGGCAATGAGTTTGCCGAGCTCCAAAAATGGGATGATGTGACCAAAGGCTAACCATGGGAATATGGCAATATGAAGCTGCTTCTTGGGCTCGGTCATGGCGTCTACTTTCAGAGGTATATAGTGGTTTTCCGAGATTACTTTTATCTTTGCCTACACTTTCGATCGTCTCTTGGATATTTATATTATTTCAAGTCAATTGTGGTGTTGCACCGAAATCACAGTAATTTTCCTCATTCTCTCAACAGTTACTATACACCTCCTCACAGTACCCCCACACCCTATAAGAAACTTCGTGAAAAACATACTCACACCTTGTAAAAAGATATAAATGTGAAATGTGAAAATAAATAATAGTTAATGCATAGTAAATCTCAATTTTCCTTTCTTATAAAAGACTATGTACGATTTGAGTTTTTGGTTTAGATTTGGAGAAATGTTTTACTGATTTCATAAATATAAATTAATCTAAAACTGAAGTGATCAATTGATATAGATAGTTAGATTGTAAATTTTATTATAAAATAGACCTAACGTATCATATTAAATCATATCAATTTATAAATTTATTTTAATAAAATATTTTTATGACTGTATCACTCTTCTAATAATGTCAATAGCTTAGAATGCGTGCAGCTCATCATGTTCAGTTAAAAACCAAAAAATAAAAAATATGATTTATAGTGAACAATTTGATTTTTTTACATAAATCTTAGATTTTCGATACCTTTTTTGTAAAAAGAAATACAACTTACCTTTTAGATGTTTACCGTCCTCACTCCAACCCGTGTAACGTACACCACTGACTTTTTTAAGGGAAAAAAACACACACTGAAACTTACCCGCTCTTGGAGTGAGGACGGTAACTTCTTTCTTAAATAAAAATACCAATTCTTTAACTATTGGAATTGGAATCATCAAAAGAGTGTTATCTTTAAAATTTGATAAATTTGTGTTTAAGTATCAAATTAAATTATGAACTAATATATAGTTAGTGTAATTGTAAAATATGAAAAAAATAAATTAAAAATATTATTATTAAAAAAATAATATTATATTATTATTTTAACTAATCTAATATGAGATTATGACTAGAGAGGTTTTGTATTTATGAAAAATATATATTTTTGATGAAATTTTAGAAAAATTTGATGAAATTAATGCCAATGGGCTAAGTTATGCCACCATTGAGATCTCAAAGAAATTTGTTCCCTGATGTCAAGCTTGCTCAGGCTGTGGCTGCACTCAAAGCTATCATCTTCTGTAAACAGTTAAGTATACATAGCGCAATTCTTGAAGGGGATGCACTCAATGTGGTTCATGATCTTAACAGAGAGATAAGAGATTGGAGCACAGCAGGTTTAATCCTCCAAGACGTCAAAGCCGAGCTCAAGAGCAGGCCAATCTGGTCTATCATGCATGTCTTCTACATTATGCTTGTATAGTGAGATGAGAATTTTTGGTCAATGAAAGTTTAAAATATTATTTTGTAATATTATTATTATTTTAAAATTTGAAAAAATTGAATTGAGATTTGAAAAAGTTGAATTATTTATTATATTTTATATAAAAATTTAAAAAAATTATAATGATAAAATGAGATAAAATGAAATCTTATCATCTCACTTATCAAATATATTTGAAAGGAGGGAGTCCCTCTTGTATTGAAGATTTACTAAGCTAAAGTTGAATAAGATTTGAAAAAGTTAAATTGTTTATTATTTTGTATGGAGATTTAAAAAATGTGTAATAATGAAATAAGATGAGATGAGAATTTTATGTTTTGTCTTAGTTACCAAACCTGCCCTACTATTCTTTTCAAAAACAGTTACGCCACCAGACGAGAAATAAGTCTTTGACAATAAAAAGAAAAGTAATAAAGGAAACTGGTTCAGCAAGAATTGTCAGTTGGGAGAAATCGCGCCATGCCACCCACGCAAGAGTAATATTATTGGATTAGTTAAAAGTTAAATTTAATGAGTATTTAGGTATTAGAAAACAAAATACATTCACAATGAATTAGTTAAGTGACTTTTAAAAGTTTTTCTAAATTTGAAAGTTACTGTTCATATATCAAATACATATTTTATTAATTATTTCTCACTTCCTTTCTTTCTATCACATATTTTATCACAATTAGTATATTAATTTGAGTTAGTAATATATTAATTTAATAAGACTATAATTATTAATTAATATATAATAGATAGAATAATAATATATGATAAAATAAAATAATTCAATAATTAAAAAAATTAAATATTTTTAAAATTATTAATTATTCATTACTATATAATGAATAAATATATAATCTAATGTGAAAATTTGATGTGAATAATTAAAATCAAATTCATCTTATATTATTTTATTGTTATATAATGTAAAAATAACTATTCTAATGTGGAGATTTATATGAATAGAATAGTTAAAAGTCAAATTTAATTTTGATTAATCTAATGAGAGTACTCTAAGTGACAAAACACTGTTGGACCCACGCCACGTACGTCACATTACTTTCAGAGCATTGCTACTCATAAGCCCATACACCACACACCAAAATTTTTTTATTTTTTTTAAATTTTTTAAAGTTTTTTTGGTTTTATTATTCTTAAAATAATTGAATTATTCTATTCATAATCTATATACTACACATTTGATAAGACAATAAAATTAAAGAAATTATAAAAATAATGGTGTGTGGTGTATAAGGCTTAGGGATAGAATTTTTCTTACTTTCAACCGAGACGCCAATGAGAGGAGCACAGAAGCTTCCAGTACTACTTAATTCCAGTCAAAAACGTTACCAAGTTGCCTTCTCATATCCCAAGACTAGAATTAATGATTTTTTACGATCGAAATTCAAAAGCAAGGCATCCATGAATAATTCAATGTTACTAATTGAATATTCTATATGTTTGTCCAACAATTGAATAATTGAATGCCGAAAATTTAATTGAATTCTGGGTGAATAAGTTCTAAGGACTTGTTTGAATAAATAAAATTATCAAAATTCTCAAATCGTTTCATAATTTTATTTTCAAATTTTACTTAAATATAAAATGCTTTTCAATTTTTTATTTTTTATTTTTTCGTCTAATTATTACCTAATTATTATTCAAACACAAAAAATTAATATACTTTTACAAATTTTATAGCAATATTTATATTAAAAAATTATATTCAACCCATTTTTTAGTTTCATAACATTTTTATTCAATTTTTTTCTCCTCATTTTTCAAAACTGAATAAAATATCTTCACTCAAATTATTTATACTCACAAAATTATGAGATACTCTAAGGTCCCGTTTGGTTTCACAGATGTTTACAACTTATCTCATCCCATCTCAATATCCAAACACAATTCAAACACAAACACTTTTCTATTTAAACTTTTAACTTTTCAACTTTTTCAACTAGTTATTACTTAATTATTATAAATTTTCCAAACAGAATACAAAAAATAATTCAATATTTTCAAATCCTAAAAAAATTTAATATTAAAAAAATTATATTATAATAATATTTTAATTGTATAATATTTTTATTCAACTTTTTCTCTCTCATTTTCTAAAATCTCGTAAAATATTTTAACTCAAATCATTTCATTACTATTTACAAATTATCTTACTAGTATTTTCAAATTTCTCATCTCATCTAATCTCATATGTGTAACGTCCAAACGAAACCTAAGTGTCCAAGCATAAGCCGTTGTATGTTTCCTAATTAGATTTAAGCACGTTTTAGTTGAAGGCAATTACTAGTATTCAAGGACTTTGTACTTTCTACTCTAATGTGTTCGGCCTACATTAAGACTGTTTATCCGGGCCATGTTCTTTCTCGGCGCGGTCCGAAAATTGGATTCCGGTTCTGGCCGGATTTTTTTTTTCTTTTTTCTTTTCTCTTCATCTCAATCCAGACTACATACTATGATCTTCTTTGCCAACTCGGTTGTACTTTTTAAATCTAAATATGAAATTCATTAGCAGTAAAAGAAAAACTGAAACAGAATAAATACGAGAAACTGCTAGTTTGAATTGAGGTAGTTTGCGAGCTGTATTGCAGGAAAGCTTATGCATGCGGGTTAGTACTTTGGCTATGGATCTATGGTGGAGGACCAGCAGTTCAGTACTTTGGCTATGAACCTTATTTTGAGAGAGTTGAATTAAGTTTTGGATAGTTATATTTTGTGGATCTTATTAAAATGAGTTTAACTTTTTTAAATTGAGATAGGTTTAACTTTTTAGGTTGAAATATATAGAGTAGATTATGATGAATTTAAATTTTTTATAAAAAATTGAAAAAGTAATAGATCTCATCAGTAATTTATTTGAGATGAGTTAAGATAAATCGAGTTTAATTTAACAACCAAACATAGTTAACAGGCAGGTTTAAAGGGTGGGATGAGATACAAAATTCTCATCTCATCTCATCATTAAATCTTTCTCAAATCTCCATACAAAATATAATAAACAATTCAACTTTTTCAAATCTCAATTCAATTTTTTCAAATCTCAAAATAATAATAATACTAAAACATAATATTTTAAATATTAAAATAAAACATAAAATTCTCATCTTACCCCCAAACCTGCCCTTAACTCATGTACCAAGTACTTTGATGGCATTTCGGAAAAATTTAAAGCTGCTCCTCATAGCTACCGAATAAATTTCTTCAAAATCAATAAATATTGTAGAATAAACTATCTCAATCCATTTCTCACAAAGTTCTACTGGCATTTGGAGGCGTTATTGCACCTAGAGGTTCCCTCTCTACGACGCAAATTCACGAAGGGGAGCTCAGTCATAAATAAATAGAAGCACTAAAAATGATAAAGAATTGATATAGATATAAAAAGATTATATAAAATTAAATTTATAAATTGATGTGATTTCAAGATATTTATTAGATCTATTTTATAATAAAAAGAATTTTATAATCTAATATATCACGTCAAATCATGTCAATTTATAAATTTATTTTTATATAATCATTTTATAGTTAAAATATTTCTTAAAAGTATAAATTGTGCGTTGCGTCTCTATTTCTTCAACATTCCTGTTGTAATGTGCATTTATGAACAAAATTCAGTTTGGTTTTTTTTTTTTTTGAGAAATTATACGTACAGTTGTGAGTGTGCAAGTGTCGTGCAATCACTTTAAAAAAAAAAAATAAATATAAAATCTACATAAAAATAAATTAATTTTTTAATATTAGATCTTACTCTTTTTCAAAACGATTATACGACATTTATACATTTAACGACTGTACGTAACATTACATTTTTATTTTTTTTTAACATGTCCCTAGTTCTCTAGACTCTCGAGAGCAGAGGTGGGCCTCGCCTCCCTACATAGATTGACTTCATGAATTCAGATCCACCCCACGTGGCATTGGCAGGCCCTTTATGAGGGGGTAGTTGAGGCCCACCCTCATTAGGCATCCCGTTGCAATAATTTTATATTTTACAAAATCAGTTTTTTAATAATATAATATTTTATCCAATTTAATGGTCAAAATTAGGAGGGGGCAAGGGGAAAAAATAAATAAATTAAAATTAGGAAACGAATTTTGTATTGAGTAAAGCTTTGGGAAATAATTGACAATAAAATGTTAGTTTGAGAGAAAAATACGTTAATATTACATTCATTTAAACCTTATAACATAGGCCATAAACAGGTCTGCAGAAGGACAATACTAAATCAAGATCTAAGGTAGGCCAACTAATTCTAATGACTATTCAATCTAAGAAATTAATTATTTTAAAGAAAAAATAAATAAAATGTAGCGAAAAATCACACCTATAGATTATAGAAGATAAATTATTTTCATCAGTCACTATTCACCACCCCACATCCTATGAAAAATATTCCTACATCCTACAAAAAAGAATAATTCTACATACAACCGTGAAGTACGTAACTACCGCGTAATCGTTTTGAAAAAGAGTGGGGTCCACTATTAAAATATTATTATTTTTTATGTGGGTCCTATGTTTTATTCATTTTTTTCAAAGCGATTACGCGGCGGTTACACAATTCACGGTTTTAAGTATATTTTCTCTACGAAAAATACCTACATACCATTTGAAAAAGTTATAAGTATGTTGTATAAAAGTGAATAGTGACCGATGCATAACATTCTTTGTTATAAAATAGGGACTTAATTGTGCTAAATTAATTAAGTATGCTTAATTCATTACAATGGAAGCACGAGAAGTAGAAAATTTCGTCAATCGCATGTACGATCACTGCACAACTTGAAGAGTTTGGTAACAAATTGACAAAATTCCTTTAATGTGGGTTGACTTTTTGGTCAAGATTCTAATATTATAACCTACTAAGAAATTGAGGGGAATTTGTTCCCACTAATTCTATATATAATCGTAAAATGCGTAAACGTCACGTAATTGTTTTGAAAATAAGTGGGGTTTATTATTAAAAAATTAATTTTTTTTTCATATGGATCCCATATTTTTATCACTTTTTCAAAACGATTATGCGGCGATTACACAATTCACAATTATAAATATTTTTTCTCCTTAAAAATTAAGGAATAAAGTGTCATGCCATGCAAAGGCCATGGCCGTCCAAACATTAGGATAGGTTTGGATAAATTGAGGTGAGTTTCCAATCTCGAGTGTTTTCAAGATTTTGTGTTAAGGTTGGATTTAAGACTCCCCCAGTTGTTATTTTCACGATTAGATTCCCTTAGGTTGGGTTTGGATAAACAGTTCAAATAAGATGAGATGATATATTTTGAATAGTAGTTAAATAAAATATTGTTAGATATAATTTTTTAATATTATTTTTATTTTAAAATTTGAAAAAATTAAATTATTTATTATATTTTTATATAAAAATTTAAAAAAATTGTAACGATAAGATAAAGATATTTGTAGATCCAAACCCCGCTATTCTCTGTATTTTTATATTTCTTGGAATTGGCCATCTTCTTTTGTTTTAACTTATCATGATTACGCGTTTTGGACTTTTATATAATATTTTTGACTTCTTCATTTGTTCACAACTTTATATAATTTTTTTAGCATTGAAAAATGGAGTTAATTATCCGAATATGAACCATATATTAAACTATTACTATTAGCCACCCTATAGATTTATTGAATTTTGTAATGGATTTAGGGTATTTAAGTTATGACTCAAACTCGACTTAAGAAGCGTATGCTGCTTCCCGTAGTTTAGGCTCATTAATCTATCTGGTTCTTAGAATATAGGGTGCTACTATAGTCATGTCCATGTTAGAACAGTTACCTTGGTCGCCCCTCCTACGTACCCTTTTAATTGAGCAAAAATAAAATATCAGAAGAAAAAACAAATAGAGATAATTAATGAAAGAATTTATTTGTATGTCAATAATATGAAAGACACGGCTTCCGTATCACTGACATGTCAAAATAAAAAATTTAATATTTTAATTTTTGAAATTTTATTAATTTCAAGTAAAATTTTACAATATCTAGGATGTAACCGTATTTTTCATAGATTAATTTTTAAGAGTAATACTACATACAGTCGTGGAATGCGTAAACGTCATGCAATCGCTTTGAGTTTACTATTAAAAAATTAATTTCTTTTCGTGTAGGTCTTATATTTATTTATTTTTTTCAAAACGATTACACGGTGCTTGCACACTCACGACTGTAAATATCATTTCTCAATTTCTCATAAAATCAGAAACAGAAATAATATTCGAGGGTCTGGTGGGCCATGCCCCCCTTTCCCTTCCCCTTCCTGGCCTTCCCCCTCCTAATGATTTTCATTTTTAAAAATATAGTATAATTTTTATTACAATATATATAAATTACATATTTTTATAAACATAAATTAATTGGAATCCTAACTTGAGAAATAGTATAATTTTATATAATTTATTCTTTGAGGTGCATATATTTTTAAAATAAACCTATGTCTACATCTTATAAATAAAGTTTAGTTCCTTTCATAAAAGAAATGATAATTATAGTCGTGAGTGCGCAAATGTCGTATAATCATTTTTTAAAAAAAATGAATAAATACAAAATCTACTTGAAAATAAATTATTTTTTTAATAATAGATTCTACTCTTTTTCAAAATGACTGTACGATATTTACGCATTTCACGACTGTACGTAACATTACTAATTTCATAATTATAAGCTATCTAGGATTGGACCTAAAATACTAACTCCATGCCAGATTTCCTTTTTTTAACTCACAACTCATTTATTATATATTCAAAATCGAAAACTTTTCTACCTTTGAAATTGATGTATACATTCTCGCACATTTCGCAAGTCTACGTCTAGTTTTTATTATGGGTGAGTTTCCCTCAAATTTATTACCAGTATAAATTGCACTTTTTTATTTATTTTTTATTTTTTCAAATAGTTTTAAACATTTTTAAATATTTTTTAAAAATAAAAAAAATACACAACTTCATTAATAATCACTTACTTAACCACTAAGAAAAAATAAAATAAAATACATAAGCGATAATTTTGAGGAAACCCGTGAGACCAAGTATCATTTTTCTTTTATTATTATATACATGGCTTTAAAAATTGGAAAATATATAGTTTTGTTCCTAGAATTTTTATGGGATATGAATGATGGAAAGAGGAGAGGAGAATGCAAACATGACTGCTGAACCTCCACCCCAAAAATAAAATGGACAAGAAAATCATTTGGTTGAGACAGAGAAAAAAATTAAAAAAAAACAATAAAATGTTCGTTCCAACTTTTCAGCTTTCTAAATTAGGACTGAATAAAAATTTTAAAATCCGACTCAGACTTGTCGGAGTTGGAGTCAAAGTTTTTTTAGCTGGAAAGTCGGACTAGGACTCAGACTCTGCTCCAATCTGACTTCGACATACCGACTCCAACTTTGTTCGACTTTGATATTGTACATATTTATAAAAATATATATATTTTTTATATATTAATCATATAAATTTTCTATAACTATTTCTTATATAGTTTGTTAAATTCAATATTATACTAGGATGAGCTAATAATTATAAAATAATATATTTATACTATAATATATATATAGACTAAATTGACTAATAATAGTTTAATATGTGTAAACATCATACTATTACAATATTAATATTACTATGTAACATTAATGTATAATAACATGTAATACTAATGTATTATAACATGTAATAGTAATGTATAATAACTAAGTTATAATAACATATAACAGTAACGTATAACAGTAATGTATAATAACCAATATATAATAACATGTAATACTAATGTATAATAACTAATGTATAATAACACTAGTATAAAAACTCTAGTATAATAACATTAAACATATAATACTAAGTCTAGTATATAATTAAGTTAAAAACTAATATAATAATATGTAATACTAGTACAACAACATGTAACTAAATACTATTGCAACCATCAACGAATCCAAGTAGTTGTCTTTGAGATATGTAAATTGAGTTAGGTTTGGATTCAAAATTCATCTCAACTCATTTTATTTAATTATTACAAATTTTTCAAATTTCAACACAAAATATAATAAACAATTTTTTCAAATTTAAAAATAATAATAATATTAAAAAATAATATTCTAATAATATTTTATTCAATTTTCAACTTTCATCTCAACTTAACTCAACTCAATTCAATATCCAAATACAAGATGATTTAGATTGGTTCCCTCATTCAATAAAAATAATAATCATGAAGAAAATTTGCTCCCTTGGTAAGGGGAATAGTGGAGGGAAGCGGTCTGGTGGTCATGGTTTGGGTACTGAAAGAGAGGATGAAGATGCCATTAGGAAAAAAAGAAGACGTTTCTCGTGTGGCTTTGACATACAGTCGTGGAATGCGCAAACGCTGTGCAGTCGCTTTGAAAAAGAGTGTAGTCCACTATTAAAAAATTAATTTTTTTTCATGTGGGTCCTATATTTATTCACTTTTTTCAAAGCGACTGCACAGCACTTGCATACTCTCGACTGCAAGTATCATTTCTCCATGACGTGATATCTAGTAGAATGATCTGCAGAAGATATGTTAATAATCACCATATTCATATAATGATTCAAGAAATATGCATGGTTTTAGGAAAATGTTTACTGTTTATATTTTCAAATATTTAAGATATTTTCACTAAAAATATTCAAGACAATACAATAATAATAATGAATATGAAATTATTCGAGTTTAAACAAGTATATACGCTTTGGCTTGAGTTTTATACTACTTATATAATTTAATAATCGATGAAAATTTTGTATCCACAAACGGCTTATTAGATGAAACAAGTCGATCGAATTTGAGTAGTTTAATTGATTCAATCTCGAGTGACTTATTATTAGTCTCTTTTTACATAACTACATCTATTTAAAATAAAATTATAAAAGGATTTTAAAATAGTTATAAACTTACCTATGCTCCTATCAAATGACAAGAATGATTCTTGTCTTTTTTATGAATTAATAGTTTATTTTTCCGTAAGGTCATGTGCCACAGGTAGGGGGGACCCCCCTCCCCAAAGGCCTAGCCCAAAACAAATCAAGTCTCTAACCCGGCCCACAGGTACACTCCTCTGGACACAACCCGCATGAGAAAGTGTGTTGCAGGGATGTGACTTATCAATCTAGAAACCTCTTGAGCAGTGTCCAGCTCTCGAGTGCTCGCCCGAGTAGTGGGCATGATGTACGGGGAACCATCGATCCTCTGACAGAAGGGACATCAACAGACCACCAATGATGCTAGTCGGGAAAGACAAATCGGAAAACCACGCTACATTCATGGCCCCACTACCCGAGCTACACGCCATATTAATGACATTGTCGTAGAGTCATGCTGCATTAAACAACGTCGTTCTGCTAAATATGGTTTCTCCTAAACCCTATTTGCTCTTTTTTATTCTTAAACCCTAACAAAACCCTATTTTTTTAAACCATAAATTCAATTTTAATCTTTGTTTTAGCAATAAGTTTTTTAATTTATGGTTTTTATAATTTTTATGAACGCTAGATTTAATTGTTAGTATTGATTATTAATAAATACTAATTCACCAGTGTCTAATTAGATGTTATTATGTTATAGTACTACAATTTACGTGTTATTAACTTATTATACTAAAATTATTTATATACTAATATCTGACTTCTTTTTATACTAGGCTTATACTATAATATCTAATTACATTTTATTATAGTTTAGTAAATTAATATTATGTGTTATCAACTTATTATAATAGTCTTATTTCTATACAAGTGTCTACTTAGTTTCTACACTAGACTTATATTATAATGTCTAATTACATATTATATATACTAATGTCTAACTTATTTCTAATTTAATTCTATTATATACATATTTCTAGTGTCTAATTACATATAATTATAATATGTATGATAGTAATACTATCATGTACTTTACATATACTAAACTATTAGTCTATTTATATTATAGTATAAGTATATTCTTTTATAATAATTAGCTTATATATACTAGAATATTATTGAATTTAACTATATAAATTTAATATTAATATATATGACCAATACATAAATAATACATATTCTTATAACATGTGTAGAAAATATATTGGAGTCAGAGTCAGTCCAGTGACACTTCCGACTCTGACTAGAAAAAAAATCCAACTTTGACTTTAATGGTGTGGAGTAGGATTTTCGTATTTTCGCTAAACCCTAACTAAGCCTAGTTTGTGCTACAACAGGTAAATGGAATTCCAAAAATTTTCCCAATGGCATAACAATCAACTCTAAATAAGACTCAACACAAATTTACTAATTTAGGTCTGATTTGGATAACAAAGTCCTCTCAATCTCATCTCAATATTCTAATACCGTAAACAAAAATATTTTTCAATTTCAAATTTTCAACTTTTTCAGCTAATCATTACAATTTTTCAGAATTCCATATAAAATACAAAAAATAATTTAACTTTTTGAAATCTCAAAACAAAAATTATTTTAAAAAATTATATTATAACAATATTTTAACGTTATAATAATTTTATTTAACTTTTTCTATCTCATTTCTCAAAATTACATAAAATAAATTAATTCAAATATTTGATTATATTTATATTATTCAAAAATTATTTTATTATTATTCATAGATCATCTTATCTCATCTCATCTAGTTATCCAAACGAGAATCCATATAAACTAGGGCAATTGGCGATTCCATGCACCTTAGGAGAAAAATCACGAGACCATTCAAAAAGTCATAATAGATCAGCTGATTCCTCCATTTCATCATGCGAGTCCCGGCCGTACGTGTCCAACCTTCAACCAAATCTTCAGTTGAAATGTTGCAACTTTATGAGCACATCTAACCAAGTGTTATAAAATATTATTCTTACTACCACATGAGCGTTATGAAACTTCCGGCCCATGAAATTGGTACCAAAGGAAAATCACCATGTATTGATAATATAATTATAAAGAATCGGGGTATAATCTCATGATCCTTTTTTTTTAATAGGAAATAGACATCATTCATTCATGAAAGCGAAGCTACAGCTGTGACTTATACATATAAGGAAAATTCCAGATTACAAGCCAACTATTCATGGTTGGGGCTCACTACAACATATTTGATTTTTTGCGGCGACATTTTTGCGGCGCCTAAATGTCGCCGCAAAAGGGAATAAAACTATGGGTAAAGATCTAAAGCCACGTTTTATTCTTCGCAGATGAAATGCCAGAAATTTACCCTGACACTTGCTGTGTTTATTGCCAAAATCAACGTCGCCGATAAAATGTCCCTATAATTTTCCAAATATGTCATCAATGGTACTACTTATGGTGCTTTGAGATCATCATTAGATACGTAACAATTTCTGGAACTGATTTGAATATTACAATTGAATTTGGCACATTTGAAGGCTCAAGATTTGACACATTCTTGAACTAATACTTTGGTCCCTTTTTCTGAATTTTTTGTCTCCGAATCATTGGGTTTACACATAGGGTTTTCACACTAAGTATATATATATATATATATATATATATATATATATTTATTTATTTATATATGTCCTCATCAATTGTGTCATGGTTTTGTATGACTGCATCTATGCACATGCATGATACAGTTTTAAATAGGCCTACATATTAATACAGTCATTTATTTATATATATATATAAATATATATATATCTCCTCATCATTCCACCAAATCACTGTAGAGGCATCAAATGATAAGAAAGAACAATATATCAAAGAAGGCAGATCTAAATTACTCTTTGAAATAGTTGAGTTTATAACTTAGTTTAGCAGTCTCACAATGCATCCATACTTGGATTTTCAACAAGCCAACAGTCCTACTATCTCATCTACATGTACATGTACGTACTCGCACAGACAAGATTTGTGTTGAATGAAGGATAGACTTTGGGATCTTGGCTAGCATAACCAATTTAGCACTGCCCTTAGAATCTGATTAATTGACCTATTCATCACCATTACCATTATTAGTAGCTTCAACTAAGACCATAGCAAACAAATCTGTTTCCTAGCATAAACTCAAACCATAGCAAATATCACTGAATGGGGTTACCTACATCTTGAATTACAACAAAATTTAAAAACAAGTATAACAAGAACTATATTTTTCCTTCACCCTAAATAATGAAGATAAAAAAAAATGTCTCAAAGACCTTAAATAACATGTCTCATTTTGTTCCCTAACTAGCTGCTGAGATGGGTTATCCCTGGTTCATGTTAAACTATTGAGCCTATTTATATACAGTACGATGGTAATATAGCTGCTAAAAATTTGGTAGAGTCCTAAACCATATTTAGATGGATTTATAAATGATATGCACAGTTGGAAACCTTACCCATCACGTGGCCATGAACAACCTTGACAATACCACCTTAGCTGGAATTCCATGTGCCTAGCTCTAGAAGATATAACCCTGTGTAGGTATATCAGCAGTAAGTTCTTCATTATTTCAACTATAATGAACAATTAATATGAAAATTCAAATTGTTATTTCAATGTACATATATACAACACTATGTAAATAATTAATATTGAGTTTGAAAACACTTGTTTGCAAATTAAAGCATTCTAGAACAAAAACCAACTCAGCACTTGCTAAATATATGAGTCACATATTATAACATTAAATCTGTTTCTATAAAAAATATATATATATATATATATATATATATATATATATATATATATATGCTTTCACATTAAAGTAGGTTATATCAGCATGCATGTTAATGGTGAGAGATTACTAAATAATCTAATTATATAACCTGCCAAGTTAACATAACCCGTGTTTAAAAATTTATGCATAATATCTTATATATATAATATGTATAACTTTATATATATTGTAGTTATATATTACTATGGCCAGTAACTGATCTACTTATTCTGGCATTACTAGTCTAGTTATAGTAGGCCAATTATATATATATATATGGAGATAACAGCAATAGTAGTGTACAAATACAAGCTCTGAGTATCTAATTATGTTGGTTTTAACTTTGTTAATGTTTTGGAATTTATAACATAGCAAGAAACAAAATTACCTGCTGGTCCTGAACCCTCTCCAGCAAGACTATAATATCCCACATAAGTTTTACCAAAAGTATTACTACTAAATATATCCCCCCATGACACCTTCATCAAAAGTGTAGCAAAAGTGTAGGTCAACATTCAAAAGTTAGCACTGCTGGCATGTTGGTGGCTAAGGCATGGTCTGAGTCTCTCTCTAAGATTCTAATTCTGTCCCAAGTTCTAACATACGAGCATTTAGACGTTCCTCATACTCCTGCATATGGTCCTTCATAGCTAGGAAACCTCCTTCAATCTCTTGAAGCCGATTTTGGTAATACTCTACATTTTTCCTAGTTTCTGCATTTTCCTCGGCAAGACGTTCATATTCTTCATTGGGCACTCCAGACAGTTTAGGCGAATCATGCAAAACAAAGTGTCCTAGCCCTCTAGAATACCCTAACTTATGTCCCAAAACCGCCCTGAATATGGTTGCTGCGCATTCATCTGTGCGATCCTTTGGCTCTTTGGCATTCATGAGTTGAACCATCTCATTCTATGGAATGAAAAACTTTGGCCATTAGCATGATATATACAACTTTTATATCATCTTCTACCTAATAATACTTATTGAAGGCTAACATATATTCAGTACACTTGGGTTGGTTTGGCATACAGAACAATGTATATAAATGTCACCACATTTCTATATAAAACTAATTAAAATTTTGTTGTTCATGAAGATACTGCATATTAATGTAACTCTTCTCCTGGTATGGTTTTTTCTTTCATATACCCTTGTATTTTCAGCATGAATATAATTACATGGCAGGACAATATTTAATAATGCCATAACCGAAACAAAGAAAAATTTTACATGTGCACTAGTTTTTTCATATAGTTATACATGCACTATTGGAAGCTCACATAATTCTCTTCTGTAGTTGGTGTGATAAATCTCCCCTTTTTATTTGACCAATGCACATTTCTGTAGAAATCAATCAGATTCTTGTCCTTCTACATGAACATTAGCAAACCATTCACATTACCCATTCTGTTGCATTTCAAATAATATGTATACTTTAAAATTCACAACATCCAGGATGTCACATTATACCTTTCTTTCCATTAGTACAACAAACGACGTCCTTCCGCTTGTGTGGTTGACCTTTTGTTTACTCCTATTTTTTTTGTTTTGGGTGGACATTTTCTGCAAGGAAACAACAAAAAATCTGGATTATAAATACTGCCATCAATTCCAAAAGTGTTTCCTACTTAATAAATCCCTTTTCAGTCATGTGCAGTAATTTAGCTACAAGTAATCATATCCACTTTTAGGCAACAATTAAATATAAGAGTTTCGGATTGTAGGGGATTGTTGTGGTCAATTCACAATCCTTGGTGCTCTAAGTCTTTCTTTAACATTAATGACATCATCTAATTAAACATTCTTTCATGGAAGTTATATCCATCATGTATTTTTACAACTAATCATCTGGACATCTAGGGCTTTGGAGGACATTTGTTCCTTTGTTTAAATTTAAGTTACATATTTACCTTTGAAATCACTTATCCTACATGAAAATTTAATGCTTACCTTAAATTCATCACTCGCCCACCGACGGCATAGCCACTCCCAAACTGGCTGCTCTACCAACGTGCCTCCATTCGCCAGTAACTCCTCATGTGTTGCATAATTCAAGTATTTACAGTGTAGCTTGTAATGAAACGCATTATAAGCACGAAATAGCTGACTCGTGACTGTCTTTTGATGATATTTCTTGGTCCAATCCAAGACAAAGTTAGCCTATCAATGTCATTTTGTTAAACACCCATGTTTATATATTGCTGTTAGTTGGCTACATTGTCTTAATAACAATGTATATCATATTGGATTATATTTTCCTATATTGTGTTAAAACCCCATGTTCCATATTAATATTGACATAACGCTGTTTGTGTTTAGAATAGCCTAATGTTCCATATTGACACCTTCCATATTTATAATGTGCATTAATATAAAAATTATAAATCCAACACCAAACATAGATTTTACACAGGTTTAGAAACAATTTCTAAATCTATGTTAGCAATTATAATTAGCAACTTGCAACCCAAAAAACTAGTATAGACATTAAATACTAATTTTAACACATATTAGCAATAATAAACCACTTTACATTTTCTGCAGAAACACAGACAGTGAAATCTATGTTAAAACCACTGCATGCACAATTACAATAGTGTCTATGTTACATGAAATTTGTGTTAGGCAGTTATCTTCCCATTCAAACGTATAGCAACTGATTGGCTCCCCTACCATTTGTGTTAGCAATTATAATTAGCAATTAGCAAATTTAAAACCTTTCGTTACATTAAATACACAGATTTAACACATATTAGCATTATAACCAAACCACTTAACATTTTCAGGTTTTAAAACCGCTGCATGCACAATTACAAATTACTTGATAGTTACATGAAACATTGTCCACAGGCAGTTATAAACATTCATGCAATAATTTCCCTCTAAACTTATTCACACTTTCATAAGTTTTGTTATGACATTCATTATGTTCTCTACTTTAATAAACCCACACACAATTTATTCTTTAAAAAGTGTCATCTACCTTTACACAATACTCGAACACTAGCTTATGCAAATTGTTTGTGCATTTTTCTATTACTCATGCTGCAGTTATATAAATCATTCAAGTTAGAAACCCATACTCGAACACGTTCAATAAGTTTCTCCTTCCCCCTTCCGTCAACGACACTCTAGCTAACATGCCTCATATCTGCATAGTGTTTCATGACTCACGTCACTCTTGTTATGTAGATTGTTTTGTTGTTGCACGATGGGCCTATCTTCCCATCTTTGATCTCCAGTGATATCTTCTTGTACTTGTGCAACCTCTCAAAATCCATGCCCTTCGCTACTCCCCTAACACGTTTACTACTACTGGTTTCTACCATAGCAGAAGCACATGTGTAAGCTCAGTTTTATGTTAACATATAAACACAAACAGAAGCACATGGTAAGATATAAATAGTCCTCATATCTGAAATGTATGGTAAGATATCTTAAGATATAAATAGCAAGATATATGTGTTATGTATGGTAAGATACATAAGCATGGTAAGATATCTTAACATCTAATATGATAAGATATAAACCGAAATGTACATTTAAGTTTATATCTTACCATCAGTTAAAACCTCTCTAGTTGTATGTCACTCCATTATATAACTTTATGGGGTGCAAAGGTTAAGGAGTATAAATATTTATACTTACCCTCGGTTGTTGTATTCATCTCTACATGAGGAGTACATGGAGGCAACCCAGCTAAACATGGTTCATCTGGAGGTTGAGTGGAGTCATCAGAGTGAACCTCAGCTTCATCTCTCAAAGTCCAAGCTATTGGTGCTTGCTGTGGTTGTCGAAGTGTAGGAGGCAACACTTGTCCTCGGCCTCTCCCTCTCTTTGACTGATTCATTTCTCCTGCACGGGAATCATGAACAACATGTCCAAGTTTCATGCATGAGCTGCAAGTATCACTCAATATCCACTACCAAGCATATTTATGGAAATAAGATTCTATAAACTATAATTTTTATGCATATTGAGAACCAGAGTTATGCAAAATGAAACTGCCATCGTCTCTAAAGGCATACCAAGTTATATGTAGCAGCTGAAACTTTGTTAATGGTGAATGTTGGAGAGAAATCGGATCAACAGAAATGGAGGAGCAAGAGATCTCAAAATGTACTACTACTCAGAAAATTATATCAGTTCTTAGATTAATGTTCTACTACTTAGAAATGAACCTAGATATTTTTAGCCTTGGGTCTGTAAAAGTGTTCTCCTGCTTCAACCTCAGCTTCTCCCGCGCAAGTGAATGCTAGTCTCTCAAAGCATGGGCTATTGTACTGGGATTGAAAGGGAAAACTGACGTATCTATATACAAGATTGTGTGATGACAGCTACCAGTGTAATTAGATGACAGCTACCATTTAGTCTCTCAAAGCAATAGCCATCATTCCTAGTTTCATAAAAACTTTTTATTCGTATTTTAGAGCTTTGCTGATTGTGGTGACTTACTCACACGTGTAAATAGTTCCATATGTTTCCTTTCTATAAACAAACTGAGTTTATTGTATTGTCCACTTGGCAGTTCTGGACAACCATACTATATGTACATTATTATTATATCTTTAATAAATTACTTGTATTACATATATAAATTTATGTGCATTTTTCCCTCATAACTCTGCATAGGTAAATTTTTAATGGTTGAAATCCATCCCACTATAGCTGATTTTAATATCCCTGGACAAGCTCCCATAAAAAAATAAAAAAATAAAAAATTGGCCTTGGACATGCACGCTAAAATATAGTATATGTCGCCATCATTCGTTATTTTCTTATTCTTATTTTAAAGCTTCGCTAGAGAACACTTGGGCTGGTTGTGGTGACTTAATCACACGAGTAAGAGCATTTCCATCTGATTCCCTTCTAAATTCCCTATAATTTAGCTAAAAACCACATTCCCTATTATCTTTTCCTAAATCTTACTCATATTTAAAAAACCACGTACATCTCATTCCCTATCTTTTTTCTCTATTCTATTAAAAATATATTATCTCTATCTTTTTTTCATTAATTTTTTTTTTCTCACTTCTATTTACAAACTTAAGTACTCAATACCTTGGAACATATGTTTTGAACTATTACTGTAGTTAATATTTAAAAAAAAAAGTTAAATTATTTCTTGATAGGATATGAAAATATTCCTTTCATTAATTTTTTAAACAAGCTATTTTCTTATTTATTTAAGTTATTGTTTAAAATAATTTTGTAAAACTATAACAAATATGAGTATGACAGAAAGTGTAGATGATTTAAATAAAATGATTAAATTTTATTCATTATAATATAATATTGATATGAAATGATTTAGGGGATGAATAGTTATTCCCAATATTTAGGGAACCATTGTTCATCCCTAAACATTTTCCCTAAAATAAGGATTTGGATGTAAGGCAGATTCTAACCAAATCTCAAAAATTTACATGTGTAATTATAGGAAAAAGTCTCATTTAGGGAACCGGATGAGAATGCTCTAATTAGTAGCATATTTATCCTTTGTATAAAAAACCATGGCAAGTAGAACACTTGCCAGTTCTTACAATATGCATATGTACATTATTATGATATCCTCAATAAATTAATCATAGTACATATAGCCAGTTTATCAACGTTTTTCCCTCATAACTCTGCATAAGTATACAAAAGAAAGTCATATTTATACAATTCAAAACTCACTGTTGATACAAAACAAATTCAGACTATAACGTTTCTATGTTGAAACACGGAGGGCCATCATCCATGTACATCATGGTACTCATATCCATTTTGTACAAAAATCCATCTAATATTGAACAAGCTGCAGTGTCTCACAAGGTCTACATGTAAAGGCGATTCAAATCTTAACCTCCACTGCAATATTGGTTCTTCTTCATTTCCTTGTGGGCTAAATTTGGGGATGCGATTCTGCACAAGTTTGAGCTAAACCATTTTCTTGTGCACATGCCTTCAACTATGACACTATTGTTCAAAACTATACCAACTTTGAAATGAAAGATAAAAGTAACTCCCACTGCAGGCGGATAAATGTTTTAAAATCAGCCTCATAAGCATTTTTTACGAATTAATATTGATAGTGCACAGGTGTTTGTAACAGATGCTATGTGAAGGTAGCAATATAGAAGAGTTTAGCATACATCAGTAAATTTACCTTGACAGGATCTTTGGTTACCAGGAGAGAGAAGTTGATATTACCAGCCGGTTCATTGTTTCATAAAACTGAGAGGTCAAAGTAACATAAGCGGCACCCCAACAGATCTTTGGTAGTTCATGAAACAGTTTACACAATAGCAAATAGATGCAATATAAAGATTCTTTGCCCATTTCTCCTGCATAAACACCATTTACAACTTTTGGTTTCAAAAATTAATGATGGATGGGAAGTGATTTGGGAAAATGATGTATTCAATAGTTCACCTTGACGTGTGTCATAGGAATTTTGAACTTCACACCTAGCCTCATTCACCTGGAAATTGCATAAGGTTTTATGTTAATTAATAAATGGAATGGAGGCATCTATAAAACAGAGTAGCATGTTAACTTCCTACTAAATATGGAACAAAGTTTACAAATTAAATAATTGTCTCAATGCACACCATTGCAAATTAGGAGATCTTCACAGCTACCAGTCTGGTTATCATTGTTCTCGTCTAGGTCATCATTAATGAAGTCTTCATCATCGAGAAGGGATATTGGTCATTCAAACTTGTATCAACACCAAGATGGAATGGTTCTACGTCACATGTATGCAAGGGAAGCGTGGTGCTAGACGCATTGTCCACGGGTTCTACTTCAACGTAGACCACTTTGTTCTCTTGGAAAGCAGGAAAATCCATATTCTGCACTTCATCGTCATCATCATTGACCAATGGTATAGTTGGAACATCATGCATATTTCTATTGGTCACCCTTTTAACGACAGACCAATTACAATCAAAGTAGTATCTTTAAGGTAAAACAATTGGGCTGCTTGATCGGTAAGGGCGAATGACTCATCCTTATACCATTTGCGAGAAGTATTGACACTAGCAATGTGGTGGCCAACACATGTTCCCCTCTTCCTATCACCGACATCAAACCAGTCACATCTAAACAAATATACACGACGCCAACCCATGTAGCGTAATTGCAAGATGTCAAGCAAAATACCGTAGAAATCAATAGGCTTTGATTGGTGTTCCCCTTTAACAACCACCCCACTATTCTGGGTTCGGCGATATTGTCCACGAGCCACTATGTGGAATCTGGTGTCATTCATTATGCAAGCACCATATGAAGCAACCCATGGGTTTGGCCCACAAGCGAGTGCATATATGTCATCAGAGACAGCATCAGGATTTGCTAGGCGCAGTTCTTGAATCTATCCATAATGGGGGTGCACATGTTAGAAATACTATACAAAGCAGAAAATCAGGAAATTACTTGAGGGCCTTGATTTATAAGTAATCCACTCGGCAGCGAAACCAGGTTGGAAATTCTAAGTGATGTCTACACTCTACATTATCTGGGGATATTTCTGTCAACCTTGTATAGTGCTCCCTGCATATCGAGGAAAAAGACAAAGTAGTAGTGTTATAAAGAGTAGCAAATCATGTGTAATTATTGAGCGATAATTAATGGAGTCTCACAACGTACTTACTCAAGGTACTGGCCAATTTCTGGACAATTATTGAGTACGTACCAACTTGCCTTTGCAAGTATAGTCTGCTTAAATCGATTGGAGGTAGGGGAGCCCAAAGGTCGTACCTTTTGTGAGAAAATAGAGAAAGATTCAGAACAATTATCCTTACCTATATCCTTGTTTCGATCATCCCGATTATATATGGTCTCAACATCATGGATATACAAGGAGCAAAACGTCAAGCATTCAACGTGAACATAGGCTTTAGCAATTGACCATTCCGGACGAGCCTTATTTTTGACATAACGCTCGAATTTTCTCAAATATCGTTCAAAATGATACATCTACCTATATTGAACTGGCCCCGCAAGGCTTTCCTTGCGGGGTAAATGAATAGCGAGGTACACCATTATATCAAAGAAGGCAAGTGGAAAAATCATCTCAAACTTGTAGGGGATGATTGCAATGTCAGATTGTAGTTGCTTCAATACTTCTAATGTCAATGTTCATGCATACCGAGCCTTGAAGAAGGAACTAAACTCGGTCAATGCAAACCATATATCAGGTCGGGAAAACCCATCAATTGCAACTGGAAGTAATCTTTGCATGAAGACGTGACAGCCATGAATTTTCATTCCGGATATCTTTCCATCACCAACTACATTTAGAAATGTTCTATGCAAAACCATTTGGAAATTTAACTATTGTGAGCCATTCACAGAAATGTCTCCTCTGATTTAAATCCAAAGTGTAGGAGCCAAGGACCATGGAGTACCCAGTAGTTGACGGTTGTAGATGTAAATCCTTCCTTAATCCAAGTTCCATCAAGTCCTTACATGCAGTAGCAGTGTCTTTGGTTTTTCTTTCAATATCCATCTAAGTTTCTGAGACATTCTCACATATGTTTTTTTCAATGTGCATTACATTGAGATTATGTCGTAAAGGCAACATTGACCAGTAAGGTAATTGGAAGAATATACTTTGTTTAGTCCAATTCAGTTCATCTGGTCTACGTTTTCTCTTTCGCGAACTTTTGCCAAATTCTACATTACCAAGCTGTTGAAGTTGTTGGAGTACATCATGTCCCATTAGCTCTGGAGGAGCCAACCAATGGTCCTCGTAACTATTTAATGTAGCCTTTTTCTTTCTCCAATTGTGTGGCTGGCAAGAAACGACGATGACCCATATAATAATGTTTTCTCCCATGTTTCAACCACATGAAATCTGTTTCCTCATTGCATAATGGGCAAGCCAACTTTCCCTTGGTGCTCCAGCCTGAAAGATTGGCATATGTGGGAAAATCATTTATGGTCCACAAAAGTGCAGCATGTAAGCGGAAGTATTCAGACTTTGATGCATCATAGGTATCTATACCAACGTCCCATAACTCTTTTAAATCATTCACTAATGGTTGCAAATAAACATCAATATCGTTTCTTGTAGCTTTAGAGCCAGGAATGAGCAAGGACAACATTAAATACGGATCTTTTATGCATAACCAAGGGGGCAAGTTGTATGGCACGAGTATCACTGGCCATATGCTATAAGGTTTGCTCATATTATTGAATGGGTTGAAGCCATCACTAGCTAGACCTAGTCTGACATTGCGAGCATCTTCTGCAAACCAACTGTGGTCTTTATCAAATTGCCCCCACATTTTAGAATCAGCAGGATGCCTTAGAGTACTGTGGTCGTGAATTGTTGTTCTTTATGTCATTTCATGGATGTTGCTATATTCTTCGACATAAATAGTCTTTGTAACCTTGGTATAAGAGGAAAGTATCGCAATACCTTTTAGGGGAATCTTCCCCTTTTTCACCCTCGTTGACACCCACTTTGACTCCTTGCATTTAGAACAAACTTCTTTTGTCTGCATCATCTTTCCAAAATAGCATGTAGTCATTTGGGCATGCGTCGATCTTGACATAACTAAAACCCAAACCACGCTCCAAGCGTTGGGCCTTGTGGTATGAGTTAGGTATCTCAATATCTGGAAAAGCTGTTTTTAACAATTATAAAAACATGTTAAATAAGTTATAGTCCACCCACCAATTGTTTTAATATGAAGTAGCTTTACTATAAATGAAAGCTTTGAGAAATTTCGGCAACTTGAATAAAGTGGATGTCTCGCATCCTCTAACAATTGGTAAAAATTTTTTGATTGCCCTTCACTCATTGAAGGCTCCGAAGTAGTGCCATGGTCCGCACCTGCATGGTCCATGAATGATCCAGTCCGCATGTCATATATCATTTCATCCATATCATCAATGTAATTCTCACTTGCATTAATTGTATCTTCATCACCGTCTGACGAATTCACACTTTAATTTTCAACCTCCCCATGAAATATCCAATGTGTATAACTTGGATCAATACCTATTGTGAATAGATGATCTTTGACTTCCTTGATTGGCAGGAAAAGGTTATTATAGCATCTCCGATACAGACACTTGGAGGTAGTTCTTCCAGGTGCATGGGCTTTTGCCATTGTCAGGAGTTTATTAATCCCTTCACCATATTCACGTGACGTGAACTTGTTTGGAACGTGCATCCAAGTCTTGTCCATTTGAGCCTCAATCGATTTTTGACTTTTTCAACCAAGCACATATAAAATATATAATTAAGCATGTTGATAAAAACGATTAATTAACAAAGATCAGAAGAAGGAAATGGTATCAAACATATTTATGTTAAAGTATCAATAAAAAAGTATTTTGTAATGTTAGAACCATCGACGTCCATTTAGTAAGGTACATTCACTCTCATATCAATATGCATGGACCATTGTATTTGGGAAGCATGCTGAATACTGCAGTTTATGTATTGGTAAAATAGGGAAACAGAGTACCAAAATCGAGCACATTGGAAAACATTAATGAAGTTTTTTCTAAGGGGTTTATATAACCATCACAAGCCATGTTCAAAATTGGCCATAAACAATGGTTCTTCATGCACCCAAAGGCAAACGGACATAATTAGATGGATTTGGGTCTTTTCAGTCCATCTTATTGACAAAAACTAACCACATTACCCACATTAGTCAAGTTAACCCCTTCAACCTTTGTTTCAATGTGAACCAAAATCAAGACTAATGTTCAGTCTTGCTTCAGTAGTAGTGTTATAACATGCAAATAATCGTGTGGGTAGAGGGGATTGGGGAAGAAATCTGTTCCAAGCACGAAATTGGATAGTTGAAAAGTGTGGGTACAAAAATGAACAGCAGAAGCTATACCGTTTAAATACATACAATTAAATACATACAATTATTGTTGTATAGCAAAAACTATATAAATACATACAATTATTTACCAATGTAAATACATACAATTAAATACATACAAAAGCGTATATACATACAACTATTTACATACATGTTTAATTATTTATATATATGTTTAACAGCAAAAGCTACGCTTATATATATATATATAAATCAGAATTGTTTTTTACAAGTAATATATACTGGTAGAATTATTATACGCCTAAAAGTTTTAATGATGAAGCAAATCTATCAGAGGACAGAGCTTACCGCAGGAGGTGGCACACAATAATGGGCTGGGTACGGCAAGATGACGGTGGGGAAGCCTAAAACAGAGGGAGAGAGGTCGAAGTAAGAGTTATAGAGAGAGAGTGAGAAGGAGAGAGGGAGAGATCAGAGCAGACTCACAGTCACGGCAACGCTACGGCGCGGCTGCCAGAGTCACGGTGCGGCTACCAGAGTCACGGTGCGGGAACGGCAACTACGATTACGCAGAGAAAAGATGAGAGAGGGTTACGGGTTTGGGAAGACAGAAAAGAGAGAAAAATAAATCTATGGAATGAATCTGATACGTAGTCGTTTTGGTTGAAAATCCTTTATATAATCAACATATAACGACAGATTTAATCTCGCCGTAGTGAACCGTGCCAAGCACAATATACCTTTGCCACAATAAAATTATAGTTCTCGAGGGAATTAAATTGCAACAGCACCGTATCGCCGCAATAAAATTTCCTTTGCCGACGACAATAGTCACTACCGGTATTTCGCATCCCCAACAACATTTTGCAGCAAATCTTTCTCGTCGCTAATCATAACTATTTCGGCGACTACATATACTGCCATAATAACAAATTGGTTGTTGTAGAACATTACGATTTTGCGACAAGAAAAAGTCGTCGAAAATAATGGCCAACTACATTTTGCAGTGAAACTTGCTCGCCGCTACTTCTAACTTTTTCGGCGACTACATAACTGCCAGATTGCCAAATTGTTTGCTACACATTACAATTTTGCAGCGAGTAAAAGTTGTTGAGAATAATGGCCAGCAGGGTTTTGCAGCGAATCTTGCTCGTCGCAAATCATAAATAGTTCGGTGACCAAACAAACTGCCAGATAAACAAATCTGTTGCTGCACATATTATTTTCAACGAGGACAAGTCGTCGCAAATAATGGTGTTTTGCCGCAATTGACTTATTCTCCAAGAAACAAAGAATTGTCAAGCACCACCCCAGGAAATTTGCGACGGAATCACCACCCCAGGAAAAAAAACCGCCACAAAAACCATGATATATTGTAGTGGTTCCACCAGTACACAAATTCCTTTGTGACTGGTATGGTCTTAACTTCTATAACAATCTACAGACAAACTGTTTGAGAGACCACACTCTACCTAAAACAAAGATTTCAAACCCCACCATCTGGAGGAGGAGAGGACCTTCACTCTATAAACAAAGTGTCCAAGAGACTAAAATAAAGGAAATAATAGAAAACATAAATGATACATGAGAAAATAGCGAAATACAGCTTGGAAAGTTGTATATTCACATTTTCAACCTTAGAGAAAATAAAAAAAGCAAACATAAAGACTCTGATGATGCGTGAGGGACACGTGCCCCCCTGGGAGTATGGTGGACAATCGAGTCTAAAGAAACCAGTGGCCCTGGTCCCAGAAATGTCGTGCGTGGCGGGGATAGAATTCCTCTTGTAGTGGGGCGTGGCTGTCACGCGCGCACTTTGGTCCGCGCGTGTGGCTCATGCGCCGCTCCGTTCGGTGAGATTCTTCTCCCGTTTGAAGGATCGGCGAGAGAAAAGGTAGAGGGCGAGAGGGGCTAGGGTTTTTTCTTTTCCCGCAATCTAATGATCTTTTGAATATCTTTCGGTAAATAAGAAAAATTCATTTTTACATATGTACAATTCTCAATGATGATTAAGGTGCAGTTTGAATGTTGAGATAGTCTCAACCTATCTCATCTTACATCATCTCAACATCCAAATACCACTTAAATACAAATACTTTTCAATTTTAAATTTTTAAGTTTTCAACTTTTTCATCTCATCATTATAACTTTCTCAAACTTAAAAAAAAAAAAAAAAATCAAATTTTTTCAAATCTCAAAACAAAAATTATATTAAAAAGTTATATTCTAATAATATTTTAACTTTATAATTTTTCTATTCAATTTTTTCTCTCATTTTTCAAAAGCCCATAAAATCTTAATTCAAACAATTTTACTACTATTCACATACTATTGATCACTACTATTCATATGATATTTCATTATTATTCACAAATTTCTCATTTGATCATTTCATTTCATCCCATATTGTAACGCCTCAATGAAAGGCCCAAACCACATAACCTATACTCCAAAATGACTAGTCAATAATACAATTGGAGTCTCATTGGAATCTTATAAAGAGCAAAGAGCAAGAACTTTTCATTCCCAAGCAATGTGGGATCTCATACATCATATATCCTTATCCTTATCATATGGGGTATCACAATCAAACCATATGGTCTATACTCCAAAATGACTAGTCAATAATATAATTGGAACCCCATTGGAATCTTATAAAGAGTAAGAGCTTCTCCTTCCCAAATAATATAAAATCTCATATACCAGCTACGTACCCTTATCGACCTTATCATATGGAGTATCAAGCATTTTATTTCAACATCCAAACGAGGCATAAACGAACTTTCCTATTGGGCAAAATAATAACTATTTGTACCTTTTCTTTTGAGCAAAAATTGAAAGCTAATAAAATATATAAATAATATTAGTGGCACAAATCATATTGGCGATCAAGACTATTATATATTATATGTATATAGCTCTGTTATTTTCGACTATAACCCGCGTGAGGGATACCTTGACAATAGAAAAGAAAACTATAATAGTACAACAGAAAAACAATTAACCAACATGAGGGACACGGCCCTCATGATGATGATCACATTGTTAAAACATGATCTTCAACAACGTTTCCCAACCAATGTTAAAGAACTCGATCCTGAAAATTAATATTAAGAATGCTTAATCCCCACACTTTCTAACCCTTGGTAATGATGTGCCTGTTGTTCTCAAGCAATTCAACAAACTTGTCGACGTATCGTTGCTGGAGTTCCTTATTCCCAAATATGGTGGTCATTTCCTTGGCTTTGTCCCTGTATATCTGACCCTTTGCATCCTTCATTGCCAACCTCAAAGTTTGTGTCACTGAGTCCCTCGTAAATGACCCATCTTCCTCCTTCCTGGGAATCTCAACTCCTGCCTGCTTCTCTTCCAAGAACCTAGCAACTAATCCTTGATCCCCATTGAAAGGCAGCATGATAAGTACTACACGTCCATACTGAAATGCCTCTGTTACTGAACTCCAACCACAGTGAGTCACGAAACCCCCAACTGACTCGTGGCCTAATATCTTGAACTGAGGTGCCCAACCCATCCAAACAATCCCACGACCTTTGGTTCGCTCCTCGAACCCTTCGGGTAGCTCAATCGATTCCCCACCCGCTGACTTTCTTAAAGCCCAAAAGAATGGCAGCCTCGATTGCTCTAGCCCCAGAGCCAACTCATTGAAGTCTTCTTGACTCGGTCGGACCTCACTTCCGAATGCTACATATACCACTGACCCTTTCTCTTTCTTGTCTAGCCACTCAGCAATTGCATCCCAAGTGCTATCTTTAATGTCGTTGCCTTCTTGTGGCGAGGGTGGCAATAAGCCGACGGGAACTACGGGTATATGGAGAAGCTCTCCGAAGAGATTCAACCACTCGGCTTCGACTTCGATGCATGTTTTAATAGCCACGACTTCGGTGCCTAAGTACACCGTCATGACACGAAACAAGTCCGAAACACCGGAGGTATTAACTTCAGTGATCATTTTGAAGAGCTTTTTCGCCTCATAAGGCCGATACACTATTCCGGATGGAAAAGGGATCCATTTGGGAGGGACAATGAAATGCTCGAGTTCTGTTCGTGTGCTGGGGTCGGGCTCGTCTGTTGTTTCCGACGACGCCGACAACGGCAACTTTGGTGGGCCAAAGAAACATAAGGTTGATGCGTTGAAAACACTGAAGAAAGCCCGCGAGATGCCAAGTCTTGCTGCAATTGGTGGTAACCAGTAAGGGGCAAAGTCATGAATGATCCAATCAGGGTTCGAAGTTTCTAAAAACTTAGACAAGGGTTCTTGAAGACGATCATGAGCTATCTTAAGGTATGGAATTATGTGGTGGGGTACGTCCATGGTGGCCTCTGCATTTTCCGGCAGGTTGTCAACATGGTGTAATGGAAGCTTCACCAAAGTTATCAAAGGCGCAACATCTGAAGGGATCTTGGGGAGGCGATCAATGTTTCTAGGCGTGGATATGAAGGAAATACGATGACCCTTTCGTCGGGCTATGAGCTTGCCGAGCTCTAAAGATGGGATTATGTGACCAAAGGCTAACCATGGGAACATGGCTATGTGAAGCTGCTTCTTAGGTTCAGCCATGGCGGCTACTTTCAGAGGTGATGGTGTTCCGAGATTACTTTTATCTTCGCCTACACTTCCGTCTCTTGGATATTTATATTATTTCCAAGTCAATTGTGGTGTTGAAATCATAGTAATTTTCCTTGAGCATTTACGATTTGAGCTTTTGGTTTAGATTTGGAGAAATGTTTTACTGATTTCATAAATACACACACTGAACTTATCATCAATTTCTGACAATAAAAAGAAATGTAATAAAGGACACTGGTCCAGCAAGAATTGTCAGTTAGAAGAAAAATCGCGCCATGCCACTCACGTAAGTGTCGAAACACGTGTTGTTGGACCCACGCCCGTACGTCACGTAAAATAATATTACGTATAATTATGGAATATGTAAATATTATACAATAATTTAAAAAAAAAATTATTATTAAAAAATTAATTTCTTTCTATATAGATCTTATATTTATTTAATTTTTTCAAAACGGCTGTATAATACTTATACACTCACAATACAAGTATCATTTCTTTTACTTTCAACGAAGACGCAAATGAGAGGAGCACAGAAGCTTCCAGTACCACTTAATTCCAGTCAAAAACGTTACCAAGTTGCCTTCTCATATCCAAAGACTAGAATTAATGATTTTTACGATCGACATTCAAAAGCAAGGCATATATGAATAATTCAATGTACTAATTGAATATTCTATAAAAAATGCTTCTTGCAACCGACTGTGCAACCAATGAAAATTTTCCACGTCATTAATAAAACGTAGTGTTTCATTTTTACATTAGAGTAGATAGGAAGAAGAAAATCTAGCTAAAATTTGCAAAATTTCATCTTCTTACCACAAAGCCACAGGCGGCCACTCCCCCCTTCTTCTTATTCACGAACTCACCACTCCCCAAGATCTAGGCACTTCCACTGGTGGACAAAAGTTGGCAACGAAGATGATGATGAAGTTCCACCTTTCTCCAATCAGCTCCACAGCCTTCAAGACCTGCAACATCTTAAATCTGCACTTCTTCCCATTGCAATCAGTCCTCCTTACAGCCAGACTTCTCCAATGTATTGCATACGAAATCAATGGCTGCCTTTCATTTAACCTAAAGCAATAATTAAATAGGCAGAGTGACAGTCGGGCTCAGAGATGTACCTCAGCAAAATTGATATTGAAATAAAGTGCTATGGTGAGTAATCAAATATTGAAAGTAAAAGGATATATATGTATGCATTATCACAGTTTTGCAAAGAAATTTCTTAAGTTTGAATCTCTTCAATTTTAGGCCATAAAGATTCCTAGAGTTTTTCCCTTTTCTTATTCATAGATGTAAGTTATTAGGACAAATTTAACTTCAAGATTAATCTTTTTAGCATCGCTGAAACCAGTCTCGTTCAATAATAAGAACCATGAATAGCAGGAAAAGTGTTTTAACCTTGGTTTCCTTATCCAACCAAAAATCACTGCTCAAGGGGTGCTAGTGTTTTCCTAAAAATGAAGCTGAAGTTGGGTCCGATGGAGAGCTTTTGTAGATGAGGGCAAGCCTAAGAATTGTCTCATGGCGTTGTATGAATACAAAAAGATAAAGAGATGGGAAGCAGTAGTGGATCCCCTCCTTTTTTTTAATTCAAGAATGAAATAAATAATAGCCGATTGCACTGCGGTTTCGCAGGCCGGTTGTATCTAGCAGAGCTGATATCCTATATGTTTGTCCAAACAATGAAATAATTGAATGCCCAAAATTTAATTGAATTCAGTGTGAATAAGTTCTAAGGGCTTGTTTGAATACATAAAATTATCAAAATTATCAAATCGTTTCATAATTTTATTTCCAAACTTCACTCAAATATAAAATATTTTTCAATTGTCAATTTTTAATTTTTTTATATAATTATTACCTAATCATTATTCAAACACAAAAAACTAATATAACTTTAACAAATTTTAAAACAAGATTTATATTAAAAAATTATATTCAACTCATTTTTTTAGCTTTATAACATTTTTATTCAACTTTTTTCTTCTCATTTTCCAAAACCTAATAAAATATGTTCACTCAAACTGTTTCTACTAACAAAATTATGAGACACTCTAAGGTCCAGTTTGGTTTCACAGACGGTCTCAACCCATTTCATCCCATCTCAATATCCATACACAATTCAAACACAAAAGCTTTTTATTTTAAATTTTTAACTTTTCAACTAGTTATTACCTAATCATTACAAATTTTCCAAACGGAACATAAAAAACAATCCAATCTTTTCAAATCCTAAAAGAAAATTAATATTAAATAGTCTAATTTTATAATATTTCTACTCAACTTTTTCTCTCTCATTTTCTAAAATCTCGTAAAACATCTTGACTCAAATCATTTCATTACTATTTACAAACTATCTTATTACTATTTATAGATTGCTCATCTATGTAACCAAACGAAACGTACCGAAGTGTCCAAGCATAACCTGTTGTATGTTTCTTAGATTTAAGCACGTTTTAGTTGAAGGCAATTACTAGTATTCAAGGACTTGGTATACTTTCTACTCGAATGTAGTTGTTAATACTCAAGCAATTATAATATAAGATCATAAGTGTTTGGTCTACATAAAAATTTTATAATAGGAAAATTTATGCATTGATCAGTTAGTAATTTATATAAATGTATACATTTGAGTACGTACTATTCAAGCACTTGTTTTGATACAGAGATCAAATGCTTGGTCTAAGTAAAAGTATTGTGAAAGTAACTCATACACTGGCGTAGTTTAAAGTGATTTATTAGATTGCCAAAGTTTTCTTTTTAAAATCATATCAGTATGTAGATTTTTCTTCAAAAAATTGAGGGGACCTTGTTCCAAGGTGGACCCAACTCCATCTTCATACACATGGGGTTCATGAAAACTGTGAAGGAAAGAATGAGATTTGTAATTTTCTGGAATGTTGGAGTAAGGTTTGAATAGATGGAATATACAATTGAATAGTATTGTAATTTATAGTAATGCATGCATTCAAATGGGTGACTCAGGGAAATTAAGGAACAAAGTGTCATGACCATGCATGCAGGAGGCCACAAGGCCGTCCAAATATATGAAAGAAAATTAATCCCCGGGCCCTTGTCCTTCCAAAATTGTGTTAAGGTTGGATTTAGGACTCTACAAGGCTGGCTTGACCCTCCCAGTTGTTAGTTTCATGATCAGATTCCCTTATAATCTCTGTTTTTTTATATTTCTTGGAATTTGTCGTCTTCTTTGCTTTAACTTTTCGTGGATTCATGATGAAGTGTTTTGGACTTTTAGGTTGTATTAGGTTGCAAGACTCAACTGAATTCAGTTAAGCTCACTCTAATTTTAAGATGAGTCTAAGATTTAAACACACAATTATCAAATTACTAAACTCATCTCAACTCAAAATCTCATTATACGTGGGACTCAGAACCTTTTTCAACTTAATGCATTTTTATACGTGAGACCCACAACCTTTTTCAACTTCCCATAAAATTACTAAACTCATCTTAACATCCAAACACACTTTAAACTCAGTTTAGATGGGTCTTACATAACTCTCTCTACTACTTAATTCATTACTATTCATAAATAACTGAGTTAAATTCAATATCCAAATGCAGCGTTAATATTTTGGACTTTTTCATTTGTTCACAACTTTATATAATTTTGTTTATTCAAAAGTCTGATGGCCTGATGGCATGTATATAGCCTAATTTTCCATATGGAAAACTTCGATTTGAAACCTCTCACCCCTTGTATAATTTTTTTTATATAATTTTATTCGAATATGGACCATATTAAACTATTAATATTAGCCAGCCTCAAGATTTATTGAATTTAGTAATAAGGCAAGGGCATTGTAAGTTATGACTCAAATTCGACTTGAAGAAGCGCATGCTGCTTCCCATAGATTAGGCTCATTGTATCTGATTCTTAGAATATAGGGTAATCGAGCAAAATACCGGAAGAAAATTAAGAAAAAGAAAATGGAGATAACTAATGAAATAATTTATTTGTAAGTCAATAATAAGAAAGTCAAGCCTTCCATATCACTGACATTTCAAAATAACAAAACTTAATATTTTAATTTTTAAAATTTTATTTCAAGTATATAATTTTACAATATCTCATGATATTGTAAAATTTCAAAGTGCACTCATAACTCATGATATAGTTGGATTTATTTTGCAACCCCCTACCCCCTCCTGTTTCGATTTTCTTTTTTAAAATATATAGTATAATTTTAAAGTCGTAGCCCGTTAACTTTGACAGTTTGTTATTTTTATAATTTTTTTTCTATTAACATTTTTTAATATATTTAAATATTTTTAAAAAATAAAAAAAATAAAAATAATCTTTTTTTTTTCAAATTAGGAGGCAAAGTAGTTTTTTCCTAATTTTTATTACAATATATACAAATTATATATATTTTAAAAATAAATTAATTGGAATTCTAACTTGAGAAATAGTATAATTTTATATGAGTACTTTTGCTACACAACCTCCACCACACTCCACATTCTACATTTTTTTAAATTTGTTAATATTTTTTTGTAATTTTTTTAGTTTATTCTTTTTAAATTATTTCAAATTTTTTATTCATTATTCATATAATAAATATTTGATAAAAGAAAAAATAATAAAAATTAAAAAAAAAATGTAGAGTGTGGAGTGTGCGGAGGTTTTGAAGCTTTATTCATTTTATATACTTTATTCTTTGTGGTTCATATATTTTGAAAATAAAGTTTAGTCCCTTTCATAATTATAAGCTAGGATTAACTATTAACTCCAAGACTTCACAAAGAGGCATAGGTTGCCGAAGAACGTACTTAGGCCCAAATATTCTGACACTGATGAACTGCTTTCAAACCATCAACTTGCTTAGACCATGCATAAACATGTCGCATTCTATGATGCTATATAACATTACAATAGCCCTACGATTAGGCTAATTAACACAAAAAGGATGCAATATATATGCAGAGGTATATAGATACACACAGGATACATAAACAGTTATTTGGTGCTAACCAAAAAGTGTTTCGGATATAAGATCGCCATTTACAAGAACAAGCGGCATGTCTAAATGAAAATGACCTCATCCGCTTGTGGAAAAATGCAAGACCAATTGATGGGTGATTAATGGATGCATGGACGTACGTATTGGAGGACAATTAAGGTATGAAATCTATTTCTGAAATTAGGACGACTGCAAGTATCATTTCTCATCAGACAGAACCTTAGAATTGGGAGTGCTAAAGTAGTACATGAAGAACCACATGATTATTTCTAATTTATTGACTGATTTAGTAATAAGTACGATAGTATTCTAGGCCATTTGATGATCTTTAACATCGCAACAATACAAGTAAATGACCAAGCTACTTTATAGCCAGTAGTTAATTAGAATTAATTTATTTTTATCAAAATGATTTTTTCTAAATATTCTAAATTTTTATTATCTCTAAAGTACTGCTTGCTGAGAGCCTATGCACCCTTATTAAAATTAGTCAAAACGATGTTTCTGGACATCCGATGCCAATAAAATAAATTATTATCTCTATCTTTATCGGTAATATGACATTTAAAGTGGCTCATATTTGAGTGGTTAATAAAAAGATTACTTGAAATGTTCCAAGTCACCATGTGTGACTAGGGATGGAAGAAAAAAAATGAGAATCAAGAATTACTCTATTATTATTAAAGCTATCTAGCTAGATGTTTGATATGATTAATTAATTTATTCGAGTAAAAACTTGTAATAATATGCATGGTATAATAGAAATCTTAAACGAGTGATCTTGATATGAATGGAGATATTGATATATTGCATCAACTTTAAACGACAGCAGAAATAAGAGGTCGATGAGAATCCCGTACGTAACATTGATATGAATGCATTTTAAATATAATCTGCAGAGAAGAAAGAGTGTAGAGAGAAACTCAGAACACCATGGCTGAACATAAGAAGCTTCACATAGCTATGTTCCCATGGCTAGTGAAGCTAATCCCAAAGAAGCTATAAGCTTCACATAATCCCTTTCTTAGAACTCGGCAAGCTCATAGCCCGAAAGGGTCATCGCGTTTCATTCATATCCACTCCGAAAAACATAGAACGTCTTCCAAAGATCCCTCCAGATATAGCAACTTTGATAACTATTAACCGTAGAAATTGTAATTAATATAATTAGTTAACAGTAGAGAATCTGTTAACTTTAGTGAAACTTCCCTTACCCCAGTAGAGAATCTGTTAACTAATTATATTAATTACAATTTCTACGGTTAATAATAACTTTAGTGAAACTTCCCTTACCCCATGTAGAGAATCTGCCAGAAAATGCAGAGGCCACCATGGACGTACCATACCACATAGTTCCTTACCTTAAGATAGCTCATGACGGTCTCCAAGAACCTTTGTCTCGTTTCTTAGAAAGTTCGACTCCTGATTGGATTATTCACGACTTTGCACCTAATTGGTTACCGCCAATTGCCACTAAGTTAGGCATCCCACGAGTGTTCTTCAGTATATTCAGGGCATCATCCTTATGTTTCTTTGGACCATTAAAGGGCAGCACAAATACTACTGCACGAACTGAGCCAGAGCAATTCACCGTCCCTCCAAAATGGGTCCCTTTCCCATCAAAAATAGTGTTTCGGGTCTTTGAGGCGAAGAAACTTCTTGACAACTTTGATGAAAACCCTTCAGGTGTTTCAGATTGGGCTCGTTTGGTGTCAGCAGCCTCAGGCGCTGAAGCCGTGGCAACTTTAAACGTGCATGGAGATCGAAGGTGAGTGGGTGAAGCTCCGTAGTGACCTTTATGAAATGGATGTAATTCCAGTAGGCTTACTGCCACCCTCGACGGAAGAAAGCAGAAACGAGAGAGATAGCACATGGGATACGATTGTTGAGTGGTTAGAAAAACAAGAGAAAGGGTCAGTGGTTTTCATAGCACTCGGAACGGAAGCCCAACCAAGTCAAGACTTTATCGAGTTGGCTCTCGGGATAGAGCAATCGGGGTTGCCCTTTTTTTGGGTTATAAGAAAGCAAAGTGACTCAGTTGGTGGGGACTCGGTTGAGCTACCAGAAGGGTTTGAGGTCCGAACCAAAAGTCGTGGGGTTGTTTGGACGAGTTGGGTACCCCAGTCAAGGATATTAGCTCACGATTCAGTTGGGGGATTTCTTACCCATTGTGGTTGGAGCTCAGTATCAGAGGCACTCCAATTTGGACTTGCACTTATTATGTTGCCCTTTTGGATCGACCAAGGATTAATTGTGTAACGTCCCGTACCCGAGGGTCCGGAGAGTTAACTCATGTCACTAACAAACCTGTCTCTCCAAGCACTTAAAACTCCAAGGACTTCATGTTTAGCACACAATTCATATTCTTCCAAATAACCATAATAAAACTTCATAAGTTATCATTACAAAACATAAACCAAAAGGGGTCCACAATCTCCCAATAACCTCAAAATATAACAATACATCTTTAGGTGTCAATAGGTCCAAACAACGTGAAGTACTTCAAAAGCTCAAGTTAAATCCATCTACTAATAATGGTACTCGAAAGTACCCAATCCTTCCATCCATATCTAGCCAGCTTCAATTCTATTCCTGACCCCCAGCTGGGAAATCAATATCATCTGAAAATATATGAAGATAAGGGGGTGAGTTATCAACAACTCAGTAAGCAGAGAACATATACTAGCATGTAAACATGAGCCTTTTCAGAAAGGTCAATATGCAGAAACAAAACATTTTATTTTTATATGCAGATTTCAGAAAACGTGTTATCAGAAAATCAGAGCGACTTTTCAAACATTTCATACTCAAGTCAACAATTCATATTTGAGGATCCATTTCATATTCAAAAACACTTTGGCATAACATAACTGAACATCTCAATCTTATCATGTCATATCATATACCATGTTTAACCCCCGTGGTAGGGTTGTGTTATCCCCGGTGGCCAAACCAGGCAGTATCATGTGGTGAACTTCTCCTTTTTCAATCTCGGAGCCCCGAGTGTGCACACAGGAAAGAACACGTAAAAAGACCACTTTGTTTCCAAAGTGGGTGCACTCATATCATATCATGGTGGTACCAACCATATCACGTGAACAGTATCATCATATCAGAACCATATTCAGAACAGATAAGTATGCCAAAGTTTTATCATATCCATATCATATCAAAACACGTGCGAAACATATTCATATCATTTCATATCACATGCATAAAAATTTCAATGATATCATATTCGCTCTTTTGCATATTTCAGAAACATGTCAAATATTGCTCATGTTTACACATTTCATGTCAAAAACATTTCTTTTCTCTTTCATATGTATCTCATGAGGGAATCCAAAAACATATACTGAGGTTATTTTTCACTTTTTCTTTTTAAAACGACATGCACATTTTTTTTCAAACCAACCTCAGTTCATTTCTTTTTATGCAAATCCAGCATAGGAACCCCGCTTACCTGGACTTTTCAGCTTTTCAAAAATTTCCTCAATAATGCCGAACCAAAATTATTCGTCACCTATAAGATAATCACGTAAATTTCCATAAGTCTCCAATCAATCTCGTATTTGATATTCAAGCCTACAACTTATAAAATAGTCCATTTTTAATTTCCTCAATCTCAAAATTCTCATTATTCTCAACATCACTTCCTAAACTCATCCATATCCGACTTCGACTAAACATTTAATTCCAACTTATTTACGAATGAGATCTTACTATAATTTATAATACTAAATACATAACTATGTTAAAATCATTATAAGTAGAAACTCTTACTTTTGTTTAATTAATAACGAAAAAAATATATATATATATATTCTTTTTAAAAGGATTCAAAATAATATTTTGTACTTATTGACCATTCCAAAAATATTTATTAGTATCTACTTAATAACCATTCAAAAATAAAATATTTCTCTTAAAAATACTAACTTAACAAGATAAACTCATGCAAAATTTTCTATGAGAAACACGTGCGGCCCATGTTCTGATTTGCAAGAAAATATAAACAAAAACCATTTATGTTCTAAACAAAAAGGTGAAAAGGGTAAAACACCCTTGGTCTACAAGTCACCCGAGAGTCAGACTTCCAGTTTTCCTTTCTAAGTAAGAGCAACAACAACTAAGACAGTAACTAAGTAAAACATGAACATGCAGAGGCTCAAATGGGAGTAACGGCAGAAGCTCACTCACGAAAAGCTGAGACAGTGGCACGGTGGGGGTGTGACGGAAACTGGGCTGAGACGGTGGTGATAACCTTGACGGCGTCGCATTGGAAGAGAGGGAGAGAGACCTGAAACCGAGAGAGAGAATGGGACAGTGAGAGAACGAGGGAGAGACCGAAAGGGAAGGACCTTTAACCGGAAGTGCACGAGTTTACCGAGGGAAAACTGAGGCAGCGTGCGGCGGAGCTTCCGTCGAGCTGCGCTGAGCACGAGAGAGAGAGAGAGCAACTGATAACTGCCCTGTTTTTGGTGCAGGAAACAGAGGTTTCCCCGCGAGGTGGGGTGGCTCTCGGTTTCGTGTGGCGGAGGAGCTGCCAAGCAGAGGTGTTACGGTGCAACTTTGGTGGCGGCTTCGTGTGGCTGAGGTTCCGCTTGGACTGGGTCCGGTGGGTGGTGACTCGCTGCCTGGTATGGTGCTCTGTTTTTGGGAGGTACAACTGAGAGGGTGTTTACACAGAGAGGGTGGTGGCGCCCGGCTTGAGTGGTGGACCTGTGTGGTTGCCGTTCCGAGTGCGAGGACTGCGTTCGGCGGAGAATAATGCACTGGCCTGGCCGTGCGGGTGGTTGGACAGCAGAACGAGGCTTGCGGTTTGATGCCTTGAGGGTAGGGAACTGATGCAATGGCCACGGTTCTAGTGTGCTGAGGCGTGAAATGAGGGCTGCGGCACATGAACTAGGGTTGAGAATACTTACTATATATATAGGCTATAAATGGAAAACAGACTTCTTAAAACAAAGTGCAGGAAACGTGAATGGAGAAAAAAAAGAAAGATGGTGTTATAAGTGTGACGGAAACTTAGAGGCGTTAAGTACGTACGTGAGTGAAGCAAAGAGCCGGGTTTTACATCCTCCCCCCCTTAAAGAAATTCCGTCCTTGGAATTTAATATGTATTGTCAAAACTCCCATCAAAAAGTCGTGGGTACTTATCTCGCATTTCTTCCTCCAACTCCCAAGAAGCTTCACTAATAGCATGATTTTTCCACAACACTTTAACAAAAGGTATAGTTCGAGTCCGTAACACCTGCTCTTTCCTTTCCAAAACCTGAACTGGCTCTTCCGCATACGTCATATCCTCCTGAATCTGAAGTGGTTCATAGTCAATAACGTGCGTCGGGTCGGGAATATATTTCCTCAGCATGGAAATATGAAATACATTATGCACTCCCGCGAGTGCGGTGGAAGTGCTACTCTATAAGCCACTGGCCCAATCCGGTCAAGAATCTCAAATGGCCCATTATATCTTGGGCTCAACTTGCCCTTCTTTCCAAATCTCATAATTCCTTTCGTAGGTGCTATTCTCAAAAATACTTTGTCTCCAACCTCAAACTCCAATTGGCGGCGACGCTTGTCTGCATAACTCTTTTGTCGGCTTTGAGCTGCTTTCATTCTTGTCCGAACGATATCTATATTCTCAGTAGTCTGCTGAATAATCTCTGGTCCCAGGAGTTTCCTTTCACCTACTTCATCCCAATACAATGGAGATCTACACCTCCTACCATACAAAACCTCATATGGTGCCATTCCAATGCTAGCCTGGAAACTATTATTATAAGCAAACTCGACCAACGGTAAATGGTGCATCCAAGTTCCCTTAAAATCCATCACACATGCCCTCAACATGTCCTCCAGGATTTGAATAGTTCTTTCTGACTGTCCATCTGTCTGAGGGTGAAATGCAGTACTAAAATTTAACTTAGTACCCATTGCTTCCTGTAAGCTTCGCCAGAACTTGAAAGTGAAACGAGGGTCTCTATCCGACACAATGGATACCGGTACCCCATGCAACCTCACTATCTCCCGCACATACAATTCAGCTAGTTTGTCCAATTTATAAGAAACTTTAATAGGTACAAAATGAGCAGTTTTTGTTAAGCGATCCACGATCACCCATATAGCATCTTGTCCGCTCAAGGCTCTCGGTAGGCCCGTCACAAAGTCCATGGAGATATGCTCCCACTTCCACTCTGGGATCTGGAGTGGTTGAAGTAATCCGGCTGGTCTCTGATGCTCCGCCTTCACCTGTTGGTAAGTTAGGCATTGTTCTACAAATTTAGCAATTTCTCTTTTCATACCATTCCACCAAAAAGACTCTCTCAAGTCCCGATACATCTTGGTACTCCCTGGGTGAACTGTGTATAAGGAACGGTGTGCTTCTTCAAGAATTACTCTTTTCAGTTCTTCATTAGCTGGCACGCATAATCTACCTCTAAATCTTAAAACTCCATCCTCGGAAACGCTAAAGTCAGATCTGTCCCCGTTCCCGACTTCTTCCACTAGCTTCGCTAACTCTAAATCCACCTTCTGAGCAGCTTTGATTCTATCCAATAAGGTTGGTTGAACTATCAAACTGGCCAAGAAGGTACTTGTATCACTAGTGATAACCTCAATACCAGCTCTTTCTAGGTCCATTAACAACCTATGTTGAGTGGTAAGAGTTGCAACTACTGGTCCCACCGACTTCCTACTTAAGGCGTCGGCTACAACATTAGCTTTGCCTGGGTGATAATTGATGGTGCAGTCATAATCCTTGATCAACTCAAGCCATCTCCTCTGCCTCATATTTAATTCTTTTTGGGTGAAGAAATATTTCAAACTCTTGTGATCTGTATAAATCTCACACTTTTCACCATACAGATAGTGTCTCCAAATCTTAAGTGCAAAAATGACTGCTGCCAGCTCCAGCTCATGCGTGGGATAGTTCTGCTCGTACGCTTTCAGTTGGCGTGAGGCATATGCAATAACCTTCCCATGTTGCATCAGTACGCACCCCAAACCAAGCCTTGACGTGTCGCTATAAACTACAAATCCCCCTCTAGCCGTGGGAACTGCTAATACCGGAGCCGTTACTAATCTCCGTTTCAACACCTGAAAGCTTTCTTCACACTTTGTTGTTCATTCAAACTTATTATTTTTCTTGGTGAGTGCTGTGAGAGGAACTGCTATCTTGGCGAAACTGTCAATGAATCGACGGTAATAACCCGCCAATCCCAAGAAACTTCTAACCTCATGCACATTCTTCGGCGTCAGCCAATTAACCACTGCTTCCACTTTTCCCGGGTCCACTGAAATGCCATCTTTCGAAACTACATGCCCCAGAAATGCGATTGAATCAAGCCAAAATTCACACTTCTTCAATTTAGCAAACAACTTTTTATCTCTGAGTGTCCCAAGTACCAGCCTCAAATGTTCCTCATGCTCGGATTTGCCTTTGGAGTAAACCAATATATCGTCAATAAAAACAACTACAAACTTATCCAAAAATTCATGGAACACCCTGTTCATCAAATCCATAAATACTGCTGGGGCATTAGTCAGGCCAAAAGGCATGACCAAAAACTCATAATGGCCATAACGAGTCCTAAACGCCGTCTTAGCTACGTCCTCTGCTTTGATCTTCAATTGATGGTAACCCGATCGAAGATCAATCTTTGAAAATACCTGAGCGCCCTGGAGCTGATCAAACAGGTCATCTATACGGGGTAGCGGGTACTTATTCTTTATGGTCACACGATTAAGTTCCCTGTAGTCAATACACATCCTCATCGATCCATCCTTCTTTTTCACAAAGAGGACTGGAGCTCCCCAAGGTGATACACTGGGCCTGATAAAACCCTTATCCAACAGGTCTTGCAATTGTTCCTTGAGTTCCACTAACTCCGACGGTGCCATTCGATAAGGTGCTTTTGAAATGGGTGCCGTGCCTGGAGCTAGTTCGATAGTAAACTCCACTTCCCGCTCGGGCGGGAGTCCAGGTAAATCTTCTGGGAAAACCTCTGGATATTCCCTTACCATAGGTATCTGCTCTAACTTCAACTCCTCTTTTGGTACTTCTACCACGCAGGTTAAGAATCCCTGACAACCATCTCGTAACAATTTCCCAACTTGAACGGCAGATATGATGGGTGGATGCATCCTCACTTTTGAGCCTGAGAATCGAAATTCACTTTCTTTTGGGGGGCCTAAATATCACTTCCTTTTTAAAACAGTCTATGCTGGCGTGGTAGTAAGCCAGCCAATCCATACCCAAAATTACATCAAACCCAAACATGTTAAACACTATCAAATCTGCTGGCATCAATCTTCCCTCAATTGATAAAGGACACCCTGGTAGGAACTTGTCACAGACTACCGAATTTCCTGTTGGGGTCGCAACCACCAACTTGGACTTTAACTCTTCAGTTTCTAAGGTGCAAAATCGAGCATAGGTCATGGAAACAAACGAATGTGTCGCTCCCGAATCAAATAGTACAGTGGCATTTTTAGAAAACAAAGAAATAGGACCTGTGGTCATAATCAACATCATTCATGAACTAAAATTTTTAAGTCTTAATCGTAATCCACAAATCAAGATCTTAAAAACATAACAAAGAAGTCATACCCGTGATCACATCATTCCTATCCTCAGCCTCACCAGGTGTCAGAGCAAAAACCCTTGCAGGTGCAGTAGTACGCTGCATGTTGCCTCGCACTGTCCCTTCTATTCTAGGTGGTGGTGGGGGCCTGCTGTTATCCAATCGTAGAGGGCAGTCCTTGAGATAATGGCCCGATCTGCCGCAACGGTAGCATAGTCCCGCTTCCTTCCTGCATACTCCACTATGTACTCGGTTGCAAGTTTTACATTGCTATGCTTGTTGGGTGCCCTGAACCATTCTTTTTCCCGAGCTACTACCTTCATTTCTCTTTTTCCACGCTCCTTGGTCCATACCAGAATGAGGCCCCGAAGAAATAGTCCTCTTCTTCTGATCGTGCAATGCAGCGCTCCTTTGAAGGCTTCGCTCAAAAACTGTGGCCTTATCTACCAATTCTGAGAAATTTCGAATCTGGAAGCCCACTACTCGTTCATAAAGTTTTTCATTTAGCCCTTGTTCGAATTTACGCGCTTTCTTTTCTTCGTCAGGAATCAGATATGCAGCAAAACGAGATAATTCAATGAATCTAGCTGCATATTGGTGCACCGTCATGGATCCCTGCACCAGAGTGGCAAATTCCATTGCCTTGTCCTCTCGAGCCGAGCTTGGAAAAAATCGCTCAAGAAAAATCTGCTTAAAATGCGGCCAACTGACTATTTCTGTTCCCCCTGCTTCTCGGATGGTTCTTTCTGAGATCCACCATCTTTTTGCCTCACCGGTCAGTTTGAAAGTTGCATATGCCACCTTTTGTTCATCTGTGCAGGTTAACACCCGCAATATTTCCTCAATATCTTGCACCCAATCTTCAGCTAAGGTGGGTTCGCCTTTGCCGTCAAATGAAGGGGGGTGCATCCGATTGAACTGTTCTATGCTACCACCTCCTTCATTAGAGTTGCGTTGGCGACCAACGGGATTTTGCGCGAGATCGTCTATTAACTGATGAGCTGCTGCTCGTAGTACTTCAGAAGCACTCGGGTTTGCTCCCCTTTCGTTCTCGTTCACGTTCAAGTCCGACATACTTCGTTCTCGACGACGAGGTGGCATCCTGCAATAAAGAGAAAAGAAGTACGCGCAACAGTAGTAATGATTAGACTCCAAAGTCTAAAACTTTAACGCCATCAATCTATTTAATAAAAGTCTCCAAAGTCAAACCAAACCATAAACAACATGAATTCAACTCATAGACCTACAAAATCCTACACATCAAAGTCATTCCTAAAGTTTGTAAAATTTAAGACCTCGAAAACCTATGATATTCTTCCTCATAACTCACTCCACTATCGCCTCCAATCTGAAAATGATTTCTTAAAGCCTATCTATACTCCATGATCTTACGCTCTATAGTCTGCAGAACCTCAAACCTGGCTCTGATACCAACTGTAACGCCACGTACCCGAGGGTCCGGAGAGTTAACTCATGTCACTAACAAACCTGTCTCTCCAAGCACTTAAAACTCCAAGGACTTCATGTTTAGCACACAATTCATATTCTTCCAAATAACCATAATAAAACTTCATAAGTTATCATTACAAAACATAAACCAAAAGGGGTCCACAATCTCCCAATAACCTCAAAATATAACAATACATCTTTAGGTGTCAATAGGTCCAAACAACGTGAAGTACTTCAAAAGCTCAAGTTAAATCCATCTACTAATAATGGTACTCTAAAGTACCCAATCCTTCCATCCATATCTAGCCAGCTTCAATTCTATTCCTGACCCCCAGCTGGGAAATCAATATCATCTGAAAATATATGAAGATAAGGGGGTGAGTTATCAACAACTCAGTAAGCAGAGAACATATACTAGCATGTAAACATGAGCCTTTTCAGAAAGGTCAATATGCAGAAACAAAACATTTTATTTTTATATGCAGATTTCAGAAAACGTGTTATCAGAAAATCAGAGCGACTTTTCAAACATTTCATACTCAAGTCAACAATTCATATTTGAGGATCCATTTCATATTCAAAAACACTTTGGCATAACATAACTGAACATCTCAATCTTATCATGTCATATCATATACCATGTTTAACCCCCGTGGTAGGGTTGTGTTATCCCCGGTGGCCAAACCAGGCAGTATCATGTGGTGAACTTCTCCTTTTTCAATCTCGGAGCCCCGAGTGTGCACACAGGAAAGAACACGTAAAAAGACCACTTTGTTTCCAAAGTGGGTGCACTCATATCATATCATGGTGGTACCAACCATATCACGTGAACAGTATCATCATATCAGAACCATATTCAGAACATATAAGTATGCCAAAGTTTTATCATATCCATATCATATCAAAACACGTGCGAAACATATTCATATCATTTCATATCACATGCATAAAAATTTCAATGATATTATATTCGCTCTTTTGCATATTTCAGAAACATGTCAAATATTGCTCATGTTTACACATTTCATGTCAAAAACATTTCTTTTCTCTTTCATATGTATCTCATGAGGGAATCCAAAAACATATACTGAGGTTATTTTTCACTTTTTCTTTTTAAAACAACATGCACATTTTTTTACAAACCAACCTCAGTTCATTTCTTTTTATGCAAATCCAGCATAGGAACCCCGCTTACCTGGACTTTTCAGCTTTTCAAAAATTTCCTCAATAATGCCGAACCAAAATTATTCGTCACCTATAAGATAATCACGTAAATTTCCATAAGTCTCCAATCAATCTCGTATTTGATATTCAAGCCTACAACTTATAAAATAGTCCATTTTTAATTTCCTCAATCTCAAAATTCTCATTATTCTCAACATCACTTCCTAAACTCATCCATATCCGACTTCGACTAAACATTTAATTCCAACTTATTTAGGAATGAGATCTTACTATAATTTATAATACTAAATACATAACTATGTTAAAATCATTATAAGTAGAAACTCTTACTTTTGTTTAATTAATAACGAAAAAAATATATATATATATATATTCTTTTTAAAAGGATTCAAAATAATATTTTGTACTTATTGACCATTCCAAAAATATTTATTAGTATCTACTTAATAACCATTCAAAAATAAAATATTTATCTTAAAAATACTAACTTAACAAGATAAACTCATGCAAAATTTTCTATGAGAAACACGTGCGGCCCATGTTCTGATTTGCAAGAAAATATAAACAAAAATCATTTATGTTCTAAACAAAAAGGTGAAAAGGGTAAAACACCCTTGGTCTACAAGTCACCCGAGAGTCAGACTTCCAGTTTTCCTTTTTAAGTAAGAGCAACAACAACTAAGACAGTAACTAAGTAAAGCATGAACATGCAGAGGCTCAAATGGGAGTAACGGCAGAAGCTCACTCACGAAAAGCTGAGACAGTGGCACGGTGGGGGTGTGACGGAAACTAGGCTGAGACGGTGGTGATAACCTCGACGGCGTCGCATTAGAAGAGAGGGAGAGAGACCTGAAACCGAGAGAGAGAATGGGACAGTGAGAGAAAGAGGGAGAGACCGAAAGGGAAGGACCTTTAACCGGAAGTGCACGAGTTTACCGAGGGAAAACTGAGGCAGCGTGCGGCGGAGCTTCCGTCGAGCTGCGCTGAGCACGAGAGAGAGAGAGAGCAACTGATAACTGCCCTGTTTTTGGTGCAGGAAACAGAGGTTTCCCCTCGAGGTGGGGTGGCTCTCGGTTTCGTGTGGCGGAGGAGCTGCCAAGCAGAGGTGTTACGGTGCAACTTTGGTGGCGGCTTCGTGTGGCTGAGGTTCCGCTTGGACTGGGTCCGGTGGGTGGTGACTCGCTGCCTGGTATGGTGCTCTGTTTTTGGGAGGTACAACTGAGAGGGTGTTTACACAGAGAGGGTGGTGGCGCCCGGCTTGAGTGGTGGACCTGTGTGGTTGCCGTTCCGAGTGCGAGGACTGCGTTCGGCGGAGAATAATGCATTGGCCTGGCCGTGCGGGTGGTTGGACAGCAGAACGAGGCTTGCGGTTTGATGCCTTGAGGGTAGGGAACTGATGCAATGGCCACGGTTCTAGTGTGCTGAGGCGTGAAATGAGGGATGCGGCACATGAACTAGGGTTTAGAATACTTACTATATATATAGGCTATAAATGGAAAACAGACTTCTTAAAACAAAGTGCAGGAAACGTGCATGGAGAAAAAAAAGAAAGATGGTGTTATAAGTGTGACGGAAACTTAGAGGCGTTAAGCACGTACGTGAGTGAAGCAAAGAGCCGGGTTTTACAAATTGCAAGATTTTTGGAAGAGTGGCAGGCAGGAATTGAGGTACCAAGAAATGAGCAAGATGGGTCATTTACCAGGGACTCGGTGGCTCAAACATTGAAGATGGTGATGACGGATGCGGAGGGACAAATTTACAGGGACAAAGCCAAGGAAATGACCACCATATTTGGGGACAAGGACCTCCAGCACCAATACGTAGACAAATTTGTTGATTTTCTTGAGAAAAAGGGGCATGTCTCTTAATCAGATTTAGATTGTATGGATATGATCTGTTTGTATTTTAATCACCTTATAACCTCATGAGGTACTGTTATGGGTGTTTCATTGTTTCAATACTCAATTTATTACGGATCAATGCATATATATCTCTTTGTATTTTGAAAGAAGTGAATATATACGGAATCTATACGAAAAAAATTAATTTTTCAATAATGGACTTCACTCTTTTTCAAAGCGACTGCACGTCATTTACGTACTCTACGACTACATGTAGCATTACTCTTGGATTATTTCTCCAAACTAAATGAATCTCACTTAATTTGTATCCGAATGTGATGGACCTCTTACTGATGTGTTTCAGATTAGTTGCAACGTTTCTATTTCAAGGTTACGAGAGAAGATGGGCTACAGGGATGCTTAGGAATAGAGATAATCTAATTCCACATGCATTGCATCCCCGTAATCTTGTAGATTTTGGGGAATCCTAAACATTGAAAGTCTTCATAAAAGGGGTAAGTTTTATTTTCCTAAGCAAGTGTACTATAAATACATAAAACAGTTACACGAGACAAGAGACAACAGGGTGGGAAACCCCGCCATTCATTCCACCCATTTCTCACAAGGGAAAGCCGCCTAATGCAGTTTTGGTAAAGCTCGATAAACAGATTGTAATACTACAATCGAAAACCGCAGTGAATTGATTTGTGTTGCATATTGCTGGACTGGACTAACTGAATGACACTTTCACTATCTCTTTCTCATGATCCTTTATTAGGAGAAGTGGTAACATAGGGAGATAGCAAGCGAAAGAAGCGTCGAATCACCAGAGGACGACTGCTAGAAACTACGGAGGTGCGAGAAGACCACGCACCACTAGAAGAGTGGAGGTTGGTCGGATGTAAGAGATCTGTGGTCATTAACCCCAAAATGCCGCGCATGGCGATGGCAGGCTCTCCCTGGTGCGGCGGCGCTTAGATCTCACACTCTGTTTGGGCTGCCTGTGAGACGTACGCGTTGATCTTTTCAACAATCTGCTTCTATTGTGCAAAAAATCGGCAGCTGAAGAGTCTTGCAATTCCGTGAGTGGCGATCATGGGTGGCCGAAAAGTAGTAGATCAGCGCTTCTCCATGCTATGATCAGAAAAGAAAGAAAAAATAGGAAAAAAATTCAGTAAGATAGTGTCGGGACTATACAAACGAGAGGAGGGTGGGTGGAGCTGAAGCTCCAACCGAACTCTAGACGGAGAAGATGAGATTTTTGGGCTTTAGGTAGAGTGTGTATTCGATGAAGAGAAATGAAAAAAACAAGTGATTAGGCTCTTATTCTGAGTACTTTAGTAGTAAGTTGTTATTAATACATCATTATTATTTTAAGCGGTGTAAATTAACCAGTAAACTATGAGAGAGTAGTAAATGGTGAAGACTTATTAAAATTTTATTCAAACGGATTCTCACTCCAAGTTTATTTTCAAGTCACATTTTATATTCACGAACAACTTATTTAATATTCAAGGGATTTTGAACTTGTTCACAAGCTAAAAAATTTATATAAATAAGTAGATTAATTATTTACTACATTTTTTAGAGGTGGATTAATATTTTATCACAATCCGTCACTACCATTGTTTTTTAGTGACGGTTGGGAAAGTATGATAGTCCCCAAACCGTCACTAAAAAGCCTTTTCTGTGACGGTTTCTGGAAACCGTCATTAAAGACAAATGAGATTTTTTTTACGTTCCAACGTATGGAAAATTTACGTTCAAATGTCACATATACGTTCGAGCATTGTGGCCAACGTTCAAAAGTGAAATGTTTTGGCGCCAACGTTCGAACGTTAGTAATTAACGTTCGAACGTAAAATGTTTTGCTCCAACATTCGAACGTCAATTACTAACGTTCGAATGTTAATTGTAAATTTAAATTAAATATGACACTAATTTAAAAATTATGTGATTTTTATAGTGCATAATTTGTGAACAAGTCTAAAAAATTAACTTGTATATATTTATATATACACAATTTGTAATATATAAATATATATTTATGTTTATTTATATTTGAAGTGCAGTGATTTAGTATTAAAGATGAAAAATATAACATTAAAGAAGATTAAGAATTGAAATTAAAAAACCATAGAAATATTAAATAATATTTTTCTTTACATATTATAAAAGCAAAATACGAAATATGATCGAATTTCTTAAACAACACTCAGATGATAGCGTTGTTCGCAAAATTTGAACTCCGTACCTCCTCAATCAAGGTATCAACCTTGTCGTTGAGGATACCTACACGATGGGCAATCTCAGAGACAGACCCCTCTATAACCGTGAGCAATCGATCGATCTGACGATCGATATGCGTAGTCAGCTGTGAGATCACCGCATCAACCCAAGCAGGCCGCGCATCTCCTGCAGATGTATTTGGCGGCTACTGACTACTACTCCCGACATGACCTGGCTCAGGCTGCATCGGAGGAACTAGATCCTCTACAAGGGGTGGCTGACGTCCCCTCGCCTGTCCAATGCTACATCGATTTGTGGTCATGTCGAGGGTGCTCATCTGATCTTTGACCCGTTTCTCTGGCTGGGTGTTGGCACTCCCCGTGCAAGTAATAGCCGGTTGATCAGGACATCGTATGGGAGATTATCCGTGGAGACGATGCTCGCCTCGTAACATATCCTCTCAAAGACGTGCAGTGGCAAATCTATGAGATCTCCACGTGCCATTCGTATCAAAAATTGTGCCCGAAGCCCACTAAATGTGATTTTATGTGCCACAGGATCCACGTTTGTTGTAACAATAAGATGCAACATGCGGAAGAAATGTAGCAGATGGTTCTGGTTGAAGGCATTCTTCCTCTCGATCTGCATGCGGTCCCTCCCGGTAAGGATGTAGAAATCCTCGTCTCGGTCATCATCCTGAGCTTCGAGGCAAGTATCCTCGGCCTCTGACCGGTCTGCGTCTCTGGCTGATGCTGGCTCAAATGGGCGGCCAGTAGATGATGAAGAAGTGCCTACATCCTCACGGGGTGTAGCGTGTGCAGATGTTTCAACTCCTCGACGAATCCCGAGGTGCTCGGCGATGACATCTAGTGACATCTCAATGGAAACACCGCGTACAGTCATGGTGTGAGATGATGCGTCCTGAGGCATGTCACACATCCCCATATATAACTCCTTAACCATTGAGGGGTATATATTCCCCCTCAATGTGCAGATATTTCTCCAGCTTCTACTGACGAAAATATCTCTCAGGTTCGTCTGCTCCCATATGAGTTCGTCAAACTCATTAATCAGGACCTCTTGCTCTACCATAACAGTACGAGCCCCGATACAAGCAGTGTCCTGGGTGGCTCATTCCCTCTCTCGTTTCCTAGTATGCAAAGGATGAGCCATATGCTAAAAATAGAAAAGGAAAAGAATTTATTTACATTAATACATTTTTTGTGTTAATTTTATGCTGCTCTGCATTAACGTTTGAATATTTAGATAAAACGTTTAAACATGTATCATTTACGTTCGCACGTAAAACACATGCGTGCGAACGTATAACATCCACGTTCGAACGTATGTGTTTTACGTGCGAACATAAAGGATGAACGTCCGAACGTTGAAGTATAAATAAATTTAAAAAGTAGTACGTTCGGATGTTATAACTAAACGTTTTGACGAAAATTTTACAAAAATAACGTCCGAATGTAAAACAATACATGTTCGAATGTAGAAGCCTTAACGGCTATGCAATTGAAACGTCGTGTGTTTGAACGTCTTGGTGAAACGTTCGAACGTTATGACACAGAATGGCTGAGTCGACTCAGCCATTATTGAAATCTCGAAAATCAATCTACAATGATCTAAATGCCGAAATGCCTCCGTAAAAATAAAGTATATACTTCAAGAAACTTTTCTATAGTGACTATTTGGCCAATGGTAAGCCGTGGTAACCGGAAAATAGAGTTAAAAATCTAGCGACCACTTGGCCAAAACCAATCCCAAATATCGAATAAAATACATGTTATTTGATTAAAAGATGAATGTCTACCTTTTAGTGACGGTTGTGGCGGAGTTTGACGGCGGCGGCGACAGAGGAGTGGCGGCGTGCAAACGGGAACGAAGTTAGATAACGGTGAAAATGACGTTTCGCCGTTCTGTTTTGGCCTTATATACACGAAATGTTCAAACGTAATTCTTAGTACGTTCGAACGTTTTTTGATTTATTTTTCAAAATATTGACTATAATATATTATATTATTAAATAAATTATGTAACATGTGAATAATTTATTTTTTATTTCTATTTCTTTTAATACGTTATTTATTAACGATCGTTACCTTCAAATTGCAGGAAAAAATGATGGAGATATAGTCGGCTTCTGGGGATCTTCTCCTAGTGACATAGACATATTCACGCAAGTGTTCGGGCCGCAGTCTTGTATGGCAAGAGATTTGGGACGATCTATCAAGCATAGATGTTCATCCTCCTCAATCTCATCGACTTGACAAATTAATAATCTTACTAAAGATTAAGAAGTTACACGGTGTGAGAATGAGTATATGAGGTCGAAACAGTAAGAGTTAGAGTCTCTCTTAGAACAACAGCCTCATTTAGAGACGCGTTTGCAGGACCAACAGAGAGACCAGGAGGAAAGAATACCCAGTGAAGTCCAACAGCAAGTTCAAAGGGGAAATGATGGTGCAAATGGAGTGTATTATGTCGTTGCAACAGAATCGGGGTGGGCAAGGAAAAAAGAAGAAATAAATTTTTATCAGTAGTGGTGGCTAGTTTTAATATCTAATTTTAAAATTTTATAAGACATTTATTTGTTAATTGATGGTATGTAATATGATATAATTGGTATGTTTTTAAATTTTATGAAATTAGTATTTCTGATGTGTACGTTCGAATGTAAAGTAAAAACGTTCGAACATTGGTTCACATTTGAACCAACGTTCAAACGTGAATACTTAAAATTGTATAGTAACATTCGAACGTAGGCCTCTACGTTCGAATGTACTGACCCTCAAACGAAGAAAACGTTCGAATGATTAAACGATTAACGTTCGACAAACCTCCGAACGTACCACTTGCATTCGAACGCTCCTTCGTTTACATTCGAAATAACGTCCGAACGTTAAACCCGTTCCGTTTGAACATTGGTCTGTTAAAGTTCGAATGGAAATTCGAATGTTTATTATAATTAATGTTCGGACGCATAAACGTTTGAACGTAAATATGATACGTTTGAACTATAATCAACGAACGTCAACTTCTCTCATTCGAACGCCAATCGGTCGGATTGCCGTTCGAAAGCTCAATTGAACGTCGGAACGTTACTTTCTGTGACAGTTCTAAACTGTCACAGAAAAAGGGAACGTTCGGACGTTCAACTAAACGGAACACCTCCAACCGTCACTAAAAATATTTTTAGTGATTGTTCAATGCTAAACCATCACTAATTATTTTCTGTGACACACATTAGGTGACGGTCGTGGTGACTGTTTCAAACCATCACCAAATATCTTTAGTGACGTTTTGGTAATTTTTTGTGACGGTTTTCTCTGTCACTAAAGATAAATTATGTTGTAGTGCGTGTCATTGTCTAATTTTTGGATGCTCTATATTATAATTTTATCTACAACTTTTAACAAATAAACTTTAATATCTTTATATAATCTACATACACATGATATATCAATCGCTATAATCAGAACGACTCAAGTAATATGCATAGTTTTAGGAACATGTTAATTACCTATATATATATATATATAGCTTTAAATACTTAAGATATTTTCACTAAGAAATTCAAGACAATACCATAAGAATAATAAATATGAAATTATAATTCGAGTCTAAACGAGTATATATGCTTTGGCTTGAGTTTTATACTATTTATATAATTTAATAATCAATTAAAATTTTGTATCACAAGTCGAATTTGAGTAGTTTAATTGACTGATCAATCTCGATTGACTTATTATTAGTACTCTTGTCTAATATTTGCACCCCAAGTAAACCTCTGGTAAGTTCGTTTTTAGCCTTTTCCTTTCCAAGATATATATATATATATATACTTGCGGTGAAGTGACGTGCGAGGCACGTTTGCCCTGTATTTCATTGTTCTAAAATATAAACATATAGTGTAGAAGAAGAGAATTTAATGATAAGGTCTATGCGAATAATATAGATTATTCTAATTAGAAACTACTAATTTAGATAGTAATAAGTTTAAACAAACTTTAAGTTCAAGTGAATTTGGAAGACAAACAAACTCAAATTACAGTTTGTTTTTTAAACGACTAAATATTACATAATTGTTTTTTTTGTTACTGAAAGTAAAGTTTCGAGACTATGTATTTAGATGTGGTGTGTTGTCCTCATTCACAGCATTTATGGAGAGAACATTGAAGTTTTTGTGGCGTTGTTTTTGGAGTTGATCTAAATCTGCACCCAATTGTATGATCCATTTTTTGCTTGAAAATTAATTTTGCCATATTTTGGATATATGGTAAATGTTCCTGCATGAAATAAATTTAGAGTATAAGCATGATTATCAAAGATTTATAGGCATGTTAATATAGAATATATAAAGTATAGTGAATAAATATAAATGTAGTGTTTGTGTCTAATTGTTATAATCATGCGCAGTTCTGTCCATTAAACGGTCAGTTTTCAACCAAAAAAGTAGATTAAATGGGCCTCTTTAATTGTTATGAATACTTACATATGGTTGGGGTTAGAGATAAGGAGAAGGTGTTGTTGCTAGAAGATGTCGCTACCAAGGAGAGGAAACTCTATGGCTTGGCAGGAGACCAACCAATTGAGGCTCCCTTCATATCATTAGTGTATGAACGAAAAAACTTAATTAAACATATTGTTCAGTACTAACAATTGAAAAAAGAAAATGCTAAAACATGGTGATGAGTCCTTCTCCATTTGGCTAGATTAGGGACTGCTGCTTATATGTTTTTTTTTTTGTGTGTGAGTGAGCAACTCTAAATGCTGGCTTTAAGCTAATATATATATATATATATATATATATATATATATGGGTGATCTCTTTATATTAATCATGCTAAAGCAGTACTAAAGTAAGTTTGTTTTTATGGGTAGAAGCTGGCATTTTATGGGTTCCACAGCATGTATGTATAGATTGCTTGAGCCAAAAGGGAGTACGTTCCATTGATAATTCATTCGAAGAAAATATCCTAAATTAATCAAAGATTTTAGGTTCTCAAAGTGTGGGGCAAAGGGGTCCAGTGATAGGTATTCAATTCTTTTTTTTTGTTGTATAACTTTGGAGAATATCATTCGTAGATTACTCACACCTTCTCATGTACACCCCACCCCCTTACTTGGTATTGTTATGCTAACAATATTAATAAAAACTAATACAGTCCAATAAAAAAAAAAAATTGTAGGCAAACAAGAATAATTTGTCACCAGAATGGTGTCTTTCCCTGTTGCTTGAAGGCACAAAAAAATCCAGAGGAAGTAATAGGTGGCCTCCAACAAAAAAGCTACCAATAAATAAGTTAAGTACCACACAGTTTTAATTCTTCTACGTACGTAGGTGCATGATTTCACAATTCAGTATAATATATATATATATAGACACAGTATCACACATTTTTAATTCTTCAAACATGGTCTGCATGCATAAATGATGTGATAATCTATATATCATATTTATCAGAAGAGCTAAAATGGTATGCATGCATAAATGATGTGATATTGTAATTGATCTATACTTGGAGCAATGATCAGTAATACCCCAGATAAGAAGATAGATCATGCACATATACGTATAAAGTATTAATTAGGAATCATATGCAGATCAGTACGTTATACCAACTAAGAAACTCTATATAACGTGTAGTAAAGAGACTTAGTTTAAAAACTTAGTTATTAAGTAAAAAGTTGGTTACCTCTCCGGTGTGTTCCATTAGTTCAATTGCTGTGCAACCTAGAGCTTCTTCTGCTATTTCACCAAAAATGACTGCCCCTAGTCGTCCTTTGCCATCGTCAATGTCAATGTAGGCGCGACAGCTGTATAAACAAACTATATTTTTGAGTCTAGATAACTAAACAATATTTTTAATATAACATAAAATTGATTAAACAAATTATATTAATGATGTAAAATTTGAATATAACATATATACCGTGGTTGTGCATTACTCATATACTTGCAATGGTAACACATGAATTTTTCATTTTGTTCATATCCTGTCCCCTTCTTACATCCAATGCAAGACATGTAGTAGAATATTTGATGGAGATCAACCACACAGATGGTTGCTTTAATCCAAAATTTTGCCTTCTGCATAAAATTTTGAACATACATATGTTTTTAAATATTTGTAAATAGTATGCATGTGTATTATTTTTATTAGGCAATATATGTAAAGAGAAAAAAAGTTAAAGAAGACTGTAGAGACGTACCATCATTGGTTGTAATGTTTTAAGGAAGCCAGCAACATCATCAATCTTAATTATGTTTTTCATATCAACAGTTGATGTTGATGCCGATGTTGATGTGTGATGTAGATTTTTTTCGACGATTTCTTCAAGCAGTGCATGATTAAGCATCGTCCTTAATATTTTAGTAGAATTTAAAAGGAATGAGTTAAATCATGAATGGAAAGATATAAAAGAAAAAAAAAATTAAAGCTAGTTGATGAATATGCATTTTGTGTATATATTTTGAAAATTTTGAATATAGTATAGAATGTGTAGATTTTTTTTATAATAGGTACAAATTATATATGTAACAAGGTAAGAAATAATTACCATTGGCATAATGGAGTTGCACCAGGGATGACAGGATTTAAGGTAAATACACTTGTCGGTTGAGAAGAAAGAGAGAGACCTATATTATAAAGAAATAAAAATAGTTAGTAAATAATGATATTTTATATTTAATATATGTTGATATTGTAAGTTGAGTAATATACCATTGTATGAACCGACTTTTAAACGTGTTGCAAGTAGAGTTGGTTTAGCTTCAATAATATGAGAGATTGTTTGGCATTCACCATCCACAAACCGACCCCACATAGTCAACCATATAGGCATTAGGCTGAAAAGTTTAGGAGAGAGTATTTAAAAGTATAATATGATAAAATAGTATTAGAATAAGGTAATTAAAGAGTTATAATGTTACATATGTAGTTGAGAAATTTTGTTTACCTTTGGTCAATAACGTATATTTCTTGGATCTTTGTTGGCCCATGTATTGAGGTAATTTCTCTAGGAGGTTTCATATGTATTGCGACTGCCATAATAGCTGCCCAATTATGCAAAAAAAATTTCTTGTGAACATTAAATAAGAGTATCAAGAATGAATTTTAAAATATTGTGATATTTACCTATTTCAGATCCAGTGTTTTTGTAGTTATGCAGATCGGCGAATGGGATAATATTGTATTCTGGTGGTTGTAATTCCTCTTCATCATCTGGAATGTCTTCGATGATTGTTCTGGAATTTAAGATCCACTGGTATTCGTGCGCTTCGATTTTATGTCTGGCATCCAAAGGCTTAACATAGGCATTGCTAATGTAGTATGACCGGAAGATGTGTAACGTGTCATTACGTAGGTCTATATCTTTGCCAAAAATTGTTGCTTGCAGTCGGTTGCCCTGCATAATATTATTTAAATGAATAGTTATATGCATTCAATTGATTGTAAAATAGTGTTTATTAAATATATACATGTAGGATTAAGTGTGTAATGTAATCTAAATATTAAGTGTATTCTTGCAAGTATGATAATAATGTCAATGTGTTACCTCGGGGTCTATCAATGTCAGATTTTGATATTTTGTTGGTGAATGTTGTGCAGTACGTTTGGGAGATTTGTCTGAAACAATCATCTTGATACTCCAATTTCTTGTAGTTGGAGTAATATTTTTGATTGATGTATGGACAGTCCGCATTTTGAAAGCTATTTATGCATGAAAAGAAAAAAATATTAGTATAAATAATCGAATTTAAACAAAACAATTTTAGTAAATAATAAAATAGCAAATTGAGGAAATTATATAATGGAAAAACAAATTCTATTCAATCAAGAGACGTATATTAAAATTAGATTACTCACAGAAGTTTATGATGGATATGCTAGTGTTAGTAACTCTCTATAAACAATATTATTTGTTTCGGCATCTTCCCAATCATGAGTTGATACTGGTCTTATAAGAACTTTTACTGAAGCAGAAGTCTTGGCTCTTGACAATGCTACATATAGTTGACCATGACAGAATACAGGTTGAGGCAAGTATACACCAACAAAATCTAATGTCTGTCCTTGTGCCTTATTTATTGTCATCGCAAAACTTAATCTGATAGGAAATTGTGTTCTTTTGAATGGAAAACCACTATTATCGTCTGCATTTGGCAAAAAAGGAATTCTTGGTATGAAAACTCTTTTGCCAGTATGATGACCAACTGCAATTTCAGCATCAATGATATTTCGTTCAAAGTTGTGGCAAATAAGACGTGTTCCATTGCACAAACCTTCTGAAGGATTAACATTTCTGAGCAACATGATAGGACAATTTTTTTTTAGTAACAATTCATGGGGTGGAAGTCCATTTGGTGTTAATGTGTTTAAGAAATCCTCCATGATGCCTTGTTCTGATGTATCAATTGTTTCGTCAAAGCTATAATATTGTGTAACTTCACCAGGAAATCTTTGAATGAGCATTGCATTTATCTCATCGACCGAATTATTCTTTGGTGTCAAGATAGCTCGATTTGTCATTTCGGATAAATTTTCTGAATAACTGCCAATATCTTGGAAGACCGCATCGATCAGATTATCTAAGGACTCCACATCATTTTTGTAAGGAATAAGCATTTCATTGGGAATTTCTGTCTTGTTTTCAATTGTGATTGGTGTTGTTCCATTTCCAACCTGAAGTAAATAATCTGAGAAATTTGGATCGAATCTTGCTCGCATATTTTCATTCAACCTAATCTTAGTTAGAGTGGACCACAAATATGACGATGCTAAACTGGCATCAACCTCTTCTTGTCTTGTGCCTTTACGAATCACAGGTAAGACTTGACGAAAATCTCCACCAAATATAATAACTTTTCCACCAAATGGTAATCTTGAATTAGTTATATCTCGTAACATTTTATCCAATGCTTGCATACATTCTTTTCTAGACATAGGTGCTTCATCCCATATGATTAACCTTGCAAGACGTAACAATTTCGCAAGAGCGCCTTGTTTGCTTACACTACAGGTACTATTTTTGTCAAGATCTAATGGAATTTTGAAGCGAGAATGTGCTGTTCGACCCCCAGGTAAAATAGATGCTGCAACACCAGACGATGCAGTTGCAAGAGCAATAAAGTTTTTTGATCTCACTGTAGCAAGGAGTGCTTTATACAAGAATGTTTTACCTGTTCCACCAGGACCGTCAATGAAAAATGCAGCAGATTCATTTAGAAGGACTTTCTGCAAAATTGACTCGTATGCATGATGTTGTTCAGGATTAAGAGTCATTGAAGCCATAAGATCTTCCTCTGGTATCAAAACTGCAAATTCATCATTTATTTCTCGAAATTCAATTTCATTCTGATCCAAAGAAACATCTTGGTCTATTAAATGAAACCTGTTTATGTCTTTTCCCATCGATTCAAGAGTTGAAGAGATGCTTCGCAAGACTTTTGTCCTAATATCTGCTGATGTTGCATCATTTGTTTGGAAATCACTCGACATATCTTGTTCAAAACATTCCCAAAGTTCTCTAGGATTTGTTGGATTACAATATACTAAAATTGTTGCAAATAACCGTCTTAAACTGTGCGGTATTTGGTACAAGGAAGCCTCTTGCATACAATCTTGTAAACTCGTATCTCTTTCTAACAAACCATGTAATGTAGCTGCTTCACGAAAGGTTGGTGCAGTGACATTGCCAATTGTTTTGATGTGGTCAAATGATAAAGGACCTCTTATATGATTTAACAATATTCGTAAGTAGTACCTTTCACCTTCGAATGGACTTGCTGTAACAATACGACCTATAACAGTTTTCTTCTTTCTTGGAGTCCATATTTTATGTTGTTGGCTCCAAACAAAAGCCTCAGGAAACTCTTTGTACAATAACTTTCGAGCATTTTCATCAGCTTGATTTGTTGAAAAGAATTCAGTCAACATTGATTTTGCCAAGAAATTAGATCTTAGAACATTGTTCAGGTCGTCATGTGCATGAAAAACTACCAGGTGTTGATCTTCAAGATGTAGATGTAAACTGTAAACTGATGGATACATTTCATTAAGAGTAAAGCCATATATTCGCCACATAGCTTCTGGTGGAGCAATCCATCTAGCTGATTGAAATTGTTGGATTTCATCTATCTCTTGAATGTTTTGTCCAGGAATCAAATTGAAAGCAACACGATCATGACCTTTGTAAATATACTTATAGAGGTATTTGACTGCTTTGATTGTTGAGCAAATTTCCACATTCATGTGACAATCGAATTTTGCAAGGAGATATGGATTATGTGGAACAACCCAACGGTTATCTAAATCTTTACCTCTGACTTTGACAGTTATTCCATTATCACGACGTTTGTACTGTGGGAAACAATCGATTCCAACAATTGTGTTTGATGCAAAGCTTTTTGGATAGTGGTTTTTGCAACTGCCATTTTTTTCCATACACACATTGATCGGATTTAATACTCCACAGGGGCCATGCATCATATGCTTTATTACTGTTTTGTGCAAATGCGAATTTCGATCTTTATTAGGTACTTCTGCTGATACAATTTCATCAAAAGATTCGGGAGTATAGATTTTCCAATCTCTTTGTAATATGATTAAGAAATGTGCATGTGGCAATCCTCTTTTCTGATGTTCAATGACATATACATATGCTGAAACTTTTCCAAACACCTCTCGTTTGAATAATTCATCCTTCAGTTCTTCTAATTTTGCTCTAAAGATACGTGCAATTAAATCAGGACGATTTTGTGCTTCTTCTTGTGGTTCCAACTCATCCAAGATTTCTTTCCAACTTGGGTTGCACGTCATAGTTAAAAATATGTCAGGTTTTCCAAAACGTTGGACTAAAGCCATTGCTTCCATGTATCTTTTGCGCATATCTCTTGGGCCTCCGATAAAAGAAGAATGCAGAATAATGCGTTTACCAACTTTAGAAGCATTGTTTTGTCCAATTGAAATACTGTCAACTATTCCTTAATACACCTCAGATCGAATCTCTTTTTGCTTATTACGGAAATAATCCAATCTTGACGTCTCAATTTTCACGTACATATCAACAACAAACTGCTGCAGTAAACGGCCCGAGAATAACAAAATAGATCTTATATTTTTCCTAATTTGAAGCTTGTAACAATAGTACTCCCGGCATGACACAACAGGTTCTTTTCTAATCTTTTTCAGCACTGTAAGTTGATAAATTTAACAAATCAGAAATGTGAAGCTGTTATATTAGAACAATTAAAAGTTAGAACAAGAATAATCATTTTAACCTTCTTGTTCCTTTGTAAGTAGTTGCTCTGCTGATATTGATTGTTGGGGGTCAATTGATGCTCTTGTTACTCGTTGTGGGAGTCTTTCCCCTTTCTTTACTTTTAATATTCCTTGGTGCCAACCAGTATCGCCAAAAGGAAATAACAATGGATATTGCAGTGGATCATAACAGCCAAAATAATATTGGACTATATGATTCCCACCTGCATGATTGAATACCACAATATTTCGTCCTCTCAATTGTTCTGAATCATCATCTTCAATCCAGATAACTGCTACTTAGGAAGCTGACGGTGCGTTAAAAACACGCTGATCCAAACCCACATCTGATCTAATATGAATTTTGTGATTTTCCAAATTGGGCAGATCCCCAAGAATTCGAAAGAATGTTGAGTATGGATTAAGATGAAGTATATCCAGGAGTTGAGCAATAATTGATGAATCCAACATTCCGGTGTCATAAATACGATTGTCCAATTCATGTTCAGTATCATAAAAATACAATTGTAGATACGAAGGACGTCCATCCAAAGGAACCAAGTTGTTAATGTAATGATAAATTTGACCTTGAGCTCGGAATGTATAAATTCATTTGTTCCTTCTACATAAATCTCTATCGAATTTAACTCCAAATGATGTAAAAGCAAATTTATTGTTATATGTACGCACATAGGTAAGAAAATTGACAGATTCAACTGTGTTAGAAGTAAACAAATGGTAAAGTTGTTCTGGAACATCATTTGTAGTTAAAGAAATTGTTCCATCGGCACAACAAAAACCGTTTGTTTCATGTTGAAATCTTTTTGCCTCACAATATCTACAGAATGGAACTGACGATAACAAAGTTGTCTCAAATGGCACTGTTTGTAATATTTTTCTAAGACCAGCCGATCGTTGATGCTGCTTTCCTATGAAGGAAAAATGAATAAAACAAATGAGGCAAAATCTTAAAGGTGATATGATTTTCAATAGAAGTATCATTTAATGAAGATGTGTATAAGGAAGAAAGAAAATGGAAAGAAGTACAATTTAATTTTATACATATTTCTTACCATGAGAATTTGTTGATATTCTTGTTTCAAAGTTGGATTGGCATCGAGAAAAAGAATGAGCCTATTGAATAAAAAATTGAACATGTTGAATAAAGAAAAAAAAAAGAAGACTAATGGAAATGTACGGTAAGAACAAAGGATGTACAATAAACCTGTTCGATCGGAAGTGGACCAGGTGTACGTACATTTTCTGTACATGTATTTGTTGCCTCAAGAGGGAAAGACATTGTAGCATTGTCCAAACAGAGAGATTCTGTTGAGACAATGTCAATTGTGTTTATTTGCTGATAGTGAACTCCGGAATTATCAATATTAGAACTATATTCGATTTGTTTAACGGAAGATACATCACTGGTCGAAGCATCAGGACGAGAAATGCGTTGTCTTTTTGTACATGGTCTGACCTCTTCATTATTGTGCATAAATTCTATATCACCTCCTAACACATTTGTTTCATTGTGAAGGATTGGTTGGGACAGAAATTGTTCTTCGTCTTGAATAGTATCATTTGTAGAATTCCTTTGTTGAAGATATCTTTCTTTCTTTTTTCGTTGTATATGTTTTTCTTCTTCTAAAGAAAAAGCGTTATACAAATTGTTCATCCTAGACTGTTTTCCAATACCTTGGAAAATATTTTAAACAAAATCAAAAGTTATAAGAATAGAAAAGAACTAATTGATTATATAATGATAACTTTGTACTGATATATGAATGTAAGCTTACAAGTGAAACGATTTTAAGAATACAGAGTGAGCAAAAGCTGATGATATGCAACATCACAAGTGAAACGATTTTAAGAAATTTTCTATCTGAACAACGCTAGTGAGTTTGCTTAGAATACACGCATCATATCTTTACGATGACTGTCACAAGCCAAAGATGATATCATCTAACAGTGGAATGATTTTAAGAAATTGTTTATCTGAACAACGCTAGTGAGTTTGCTCAGAATACATGCATCATATCTTTCGAATGACTGTTACAAGCCAAAGATAATATCATCTAATCTCAAATTTGATATTTGATGTAACAATCAATGAAACCAATAGCTTTTATGCTAAATGACACCTAAGCCCACACAGTAATAGGTTAAGTACCATGGGAAGTTTGGTTCCAGCTCCAACAGAATAAATAAATAAATAAAGTCATTCTAGTGTTTTCCACAGAGAAATTGATCTAAGATTAACAAAAACAAACTCCACAAATTTTTTTTTATAAGTAATAAAAACAAACTCCACATACATAAAAGAAACATTCAAAAGATTAATAAAAATAGTTTAAAAAAAGGGTATAATCAAACAAACACGACCATATCTGCCTAATCAAATTTGTTGACGGAAGGTACCTTAAAATGAACTCGGAGATTAGAGCCTCTGGCTTTGCAAACTGAAAAAAGGTCAGAATAACATGTCAACTTTTTATTGCATTAAGAATAGTTGCTGAGGAAACTATAAGAAATAAAATAACATTTAGAATCTCATATGTTATATCTATGTTTAACAGACAATAAACAAGAAAAACGGACTAAGGCTAGAGTTATAGGAAATTTATATTCTAGTAAAATGAAAGCGAAAATTTTAGAAATGGAGAATAATAATTAGAAATGCACCACCAACAAAAATTATATGATTTTTTTAGTATGAATTGTACACGAAAAATGTATAAATAAAAAACTTACAACCAAATCAACTATTTAAACAAATAAAAGAGAGCAACAAATTTTGAAATTTTTTATAATGTAATATTTTGTCTGTAAACTCTTATATATACACTACTAAATGTTCATTTGAGTAATTAAATGCCTTCCAACAACATTCAGGATGAGGCCAGCTACGACCCTTGTATATATGTAATGTTACTCTATTGATCAATTAGAATATTTCCATGTTAATTTAGAGAGTAGTACTGCTTGGTTTTACCCATTATCCTTTAGGTGATCGTGAACTCATACGTACGTGCGTACCATATATATAAACATTATGTATTAATAATAAATAATGATATGTTTTTCAACATATATTAATTTTTGTAGTGAATTTATAATGATTTTTAATATTGATGTTATTAGAGACATTACTGATTTTTTCATCTAGAGCTATTTTTTTATCTAAATATTCCTACTTACATTATATTATATATTCAGTTTTATGGAAAGAAAAAAAAAAATTGACTATTATTTATTAATAACAAATAATTAGATATTTTTTAACTTATATTATTTTTTTGTATTGAATTTATAATGATTTTTATTATGATACTGATCTTATCTATAACCTCGGTGATGGGTTCATTGTATCAAGCAAATTAGCTGACTCATTCCTCATTTAAATACGATGATATAATTGGTTGCACCTACTCACTAAACATTAATTATCAGGCCTAATTATTTTTTTTTTATGAAATTTGCTTCATTTTTTCCCTTTTAATTCCCTCCAGCTTGTTGGTGTGGCTCATATATAATTAAAATGCAGTTATATATATATATATATATATATTCAAGAATTGAACAATTGAGTCCATATTTTCTATGTAAAATATATTTATGGAATAATTGTGTTGTTGGTGATATATTTTTTTCTGCATCATGATATTAAGAGTTATTATATTATTAAATATGTGTATAGAGGATATCATCTGCAGAATTTAAATGATAAGATTTAATCGATTTAATTTTTAAAATTTATTTTCTAAATTAAGTACTTATATATAGTATGTAAACATTTTTTACATATCTTGAAATTAAAATTATAGTAAAACGACAGGATCTCGGGAATGAAATATGGGATGGGTTGAAGAGAAGCCAAATGTTATAGAGACAATGGTAGGCTCAAGTGATGATGGAAGTTCAGAAGGGCATGCGATTTCAAGAGTATGTTTGATGTGTCACATTCACTGAAAGATTTTTTTGTCTAGACCTATATATAATTACCATTTCATTTGTAATTATTCAACTTAGGATTCTCAAGTTAAAAATCAAGATCTTGAATTTGATATTATCTCCATTTATTTGTTAAATAAGAAGTTTTATTACATAAAACATCATAGGTATAATAAAGTCATATACATGCTTGAATTAAACCTCTAAAGTTATTTTCTATCTAAACATTCCTATGTACATTATATTATATATATTCAGTTTTATGCAAAAAAATAAAAAGAAATAGAAAGAATTGAGTATGTTATTAGGAACATAACTAATTTTTTCATCTAAAGTTATTTTCTATCTAAACATTCCTATCTAAAGAAAAAGAAAGAATTGACTATTATTTATTAATAACAAATAATTAAATATTTTTCAACATATATTAGTTTTTTTATTGAATTTATAATGATTTTTTTTTTTTCCTCTGGTTATATCTCGGTGGCCCGAATCTTCTTCACCGTCGGTTTTTGTTCAGCCCAGCGCGGCGCCGCCGTGCGCTGGCCAGTCTCACCGCCACCACCAGGGAGTCCCTCTCACGCCGACGACCACCCGAGGCACCATGGATGTCCCCCACGCGCAGCCGTAGGTGTCCCCCGCGGAAGCCCATCCGAAATGGGTTTTTCCCATTTATCTCAACCGGCGCCGCCGTACGCAGCCAACTACCGTCACGACAACCACAGCCGACTCCCCTTGACGCCGGCGACCAACCCAGCCACCAACGATGTCCCCCACGCGCAGCCCTAGGTCTCCCCCGCGGAAACACATCCGAAATGGGTTTCTCCCATTTCTGTGAACCAGCGGCGCCGTAGGCGGCCACCCAGGCCACCAGACCTCCACCACCTCACCCCGGCGACAATCTCTACCAGACCCGGCGACCACGAACTTCCCTTTCCCTCTCCGTCGCACACTACCATTAACACGCAGACGGCAACTCTCGGCAAACCAAAAATAAACACAGAGCAAACAAATATGCGAGAAAGATGAAAAACAACATAAAGAAGTGAAATTAGGAATTTTTGCATACCAAACCGTAGAAGAAAACTCTCAAACAGCACCGTAAGAAATTTTTCTTCCTCAACTCGAAACGTCTGCAGATAGAAAGTATCTTGCATTCCATCTATTTTATGAAGGCTAGATATTTTGGACTATCGAAAAGTTAACCAGACGTTTAACATTCAATTAAAATGTAAAAATGTGACTGAAACAATGTGACTGAAACGAAAGGAAATGAACGATAGAAGAGGACGAGGCCGTTGAATCCATTGAACAACTGTTTATTACTGTAGATCTGGAACCACTGTTCATTACTGTAGATCTTATAGCCACTTTTAAGATATAAGGGGATATATATATATATATATATATATATATATATATGACGATGGAACTGGCCTGCACGTGATCCTTCAATGAACAAGCTCTGAATTTGATTCATCAAACAGGTTTGAATTGGCTGTGAATTAGCTATATAGCTCTGAATTCTTCATTGTAAAGTAGATGATATGGCATCTCACATGGAATCACATCATCAATTTAAGTTTATTTTTGGTAGATTTCTTTTGTATATCTAGCGCCTGTCTTTTTTTTTTTTTTTTTTAATACGCTGACTTATGCTAACATGATCAGTACTGCCACATTGGTGCGAAATGACCTTTAGTAAATTAAGAGAAAGTATTTCATCTCATTTCATTTTATCATTATAAATTTTTTGAATTTTTACACAAAATATAATAAATAATTCAATTTTTTCAAATCCCAAAATAATAATAATATTAAAAAATAATATTTTAACAATATATTTTTAAACTTTCATCTAAAACCATGTCATCTCATTTTTGAATCAAAACCAACCCTAAATTTCCATACAGCATTAACTCTCCTTTACATGTCTCATGGATTGCCTTCTAATAAGGCACATACATCACCCTCGGAAAAGCATGAAGATTCTAGAACATTGGAGAATAGTTTTACCAAATCACATTGTAACAGAGAGAATAAATAGACTTGCTAGGTGTCACAATATTAGTGGTCATTCAATTCAATTTTGTTATGTACATATTCTATAAATAGTCACTACTGTACACTGGAATGATACAGAAAAGATCTGGGAATACAAATCTGTTCTAAAGGAAACTTTTCCTCAAACACTTGGTGTGCATGTTCTTCTCTGTCTCATCATGGTATCAAGAGCCTAACGGACCCGCGTCCTTCATACATTTTTTTTTTCTCTTCATCTTACAGTTTTACACTAATGGCTCCATCAAAATCAAACAATGCTTCTAATTCTCCCTCCCTTCTTAACTCTGCTAGTAATTTTGTAAAAATTCAACTCACCATTGAGAATTTTCTCCTTTGGAAGGCACAAATAGTGTCGTTTTTGAAGGGGCATCATGTCTTCGGACATGTTGATGGTTCTCTTCCCATGCCGCCTGCCACCATTGATGATCTTCCCAATCCTGCTCATCTTCAATGGCTTCATCAAGATCAGTTGGTCATTACTCCAACTTCCTCTAACATGAATACTTGGTTTCCAGATTCGACTGCCTCTCATCATTTTACATCTGAATTACAGAACCTTAATTTGGACTCATCGACTTATCAGGGCCCTGAAACAGTGAGCATTGGTGATGGTTCCAGTCTTCCTATTCACAACACAGGCTCGACTCAATTTTCTTCAAACACTGGCAAATTTCTCTTACATAATCTTTTACATGTTCCTTCCATTTCTCGGAATCTACTTTATGTTCGTCAATTTTGTCAAGATAATAATGTATATTTTGAATTTCACTGTTCTCTTTTTTATGTAAAGGATTCATGCACCCAGGCAGTGCTTCTTCAGGGCCATGTTGAGAACGGTTTGTATGTGCTTTGGATGGATGCAGAGCCTACATCACCTCAGTCTTCCATTTCTCCTCAAGCTTATGTTGGTCTTCGTACAACAGCTCAGCTCTGGCACTCCAGGTTGGGTCATCCCTGTCCTCGCACAACATCTCTCATCCTTCGTCAACATTCTCTACCTCTTAGCACGTCAACATCTCTTCACCATCGTTCTGCATGCACTTCGGCTAAAGCACACGCCCTTTCTCATCCTCTCTCACCAAGCCGATCCAACTATCCTTTTCAGTTATTGTTTTTTGATGTATGGGGTCCTGCGTCTACCTTGTCTACAAAATGATCTCGTTATTTTCTTTCCATTGTAGACGATTACTCAAAGTTTATTTGGTATTTTCCAATGCAATTAAAACCCAATGTCTCTTCTCTTGTTACTGTTTTTATTCAATTTGTGCGAAATCAATTTCCATACAATATTGTCTCGGTCCAAACTGATGGTGGGGGTGAATTTCGCCCCCTTCAATCCATTTTTCATAATTTTGGAATTTCTCATCGCATTACTTGTCCATATTCTCATCAACAAAATGGGAGTGTGGAACGTCATCACCGTCACATTGCGGAGACGGGTCTTGCCTTACTATCTCATGCATCAGTTCCTTAAACTTATTGGGCTGAGGCTTTTCTCACTGCCACTTACTTAATAAACCGCATGCCTACTCCACTACTTCAAAATCGATCTCCATTCCAAATTTTAATGGGTCAAGTTCCAGATTACTCTTTTTTAAAAGTGTTTGGATGTGCTTGTTGGCCTAATTTACAGCCCTTTAACACTCATAAAATGGACTACAGGTCTAAAGAATGTGTGTTCATGGGCTACAGTCCAACTCACAAAGGTTATCTCTGTCTCCACATAGATTTGGGCCGCACATTTATTTCTAGGGATGTCATTTTTAATGAGACTATTTTTCCCTTCTCTCAATAGCCCAAACTCCATTCTGTGCCCACACCAAAATCTTCATCTACGTCTCTCACTTTGTATGACTCTATTGGACCTTCATCTCATATGCCTCTCAACCCACTCACGATCCCAACAACGACTTCCACTCATAATTCATCCTTGAGCCCACAACTGACTCCTCACTCAACCCATACTCATTCCCCAACACCTATTTCGGACTTGATAATCTCTCCAACATCTCCTAGGGCTTCAACATCCCCTTCAGTCATCTCTTCTACATCAAACATTCAATTCGCCGCCAACATATCTCCCATTCCAGAAATAGTGCCTTCATCCTTTCCTCTCAAACACGGCATGGTGACTCAAGACTCACTCTTTTCGTCCTCGTCAGCGCATGGATGGAACCATTCCATGGCCTCCACCCAAGCCGACAGTCTCTCTCATTGAATCAACCTCTATTTCTTCAATTCCAAAGGAACCCACGTCATTCACGGAAGCCTCTAAACACCATGAGTGGCGATCTGCCATGGCCACTGAAATAGATGCTTTATTGTGCAACCAAACGTGGCATCTTGTTCCTCCATCCTCTACTTATAATCTGCTTGGATCCAAATGGATTTTGAAAACATAACGTCATGCTGATGGGACCATTGAGCGGCGAAAGGCCAGGCTTGTGGCTCAAGGATTTCATCAACAACAGGGTATTGATTACTCTGAGATGTTCAGTCCAGTGGTTAAACCCACTACCATCAGGCTTATTCTCTCAGTTGTTGTTTCCTCTCAGTGGGCTCTTCACCAACTAGACATACAAAACGCATTCTTGCATGGGGATCTTGAGGAAGCAGTGTACATGAAACAGCCTCGTAGGTTTGTGAATCCAGATTTTCCTCTTCATGTCTGTAAGTTAAACAAGTCTATCTTTGGTTTGAAACAAGCTCCTAGAGCCTGGTTTGCTAAACTTAGTGACAGATTACTTACTCTTGGTTTTCGGTGTTCTAGTGCTGACCCATCGTTATTTATCTTCCGCACTGGCTCTGATTGCATTTATCTCTTGATATATGTAGATGATATACTTGTTCCTGGTTCGAGTCCTCTACTGATTTTGCAATTTATTGCTAGCTTGAGTAAATATTTTCCAGTCAAGGATCTCGGTTTGTTACATTATTTTCTGGGTATTGAAGTTCATAGGTCGTCCTCGGGTCTATTATTGTCTCAGACCGAATACATTACTGATTTACTCAAAAGAACTAATACACACAACTGTAAGATAGTCTCTACGCCCATGTCTAGTTCGAAAAAACTCACTGCTTTGGATGGTTGTACATATGAGGACCCACAATGGTATCGTAGTGTTGTAGGGAGTCTTCAATATCTTGCCTTCACTCTTCCTGATATTTCTTTTGCTGTAAATCGTGTCTGTCAATTTATGCATAATCCTCGTCTTCCACATTGGTCAATTGTTAAATGTATTCTTCAGTATCTTAATAATACACGTCAGCTAGGTTTATGTTTCTCTTCAGCTTCTTCTACTAAACTAACTGCTTTTTCTGATGCTGATTGGGCTGGGTGTCCTGATGATAGACGGTCCACTGGAGGTTTCTATGTTTATTTTGGAAATCATTTAATTTCATGGGGCTCCAAAAAGCAACCCACTATTGCTTGGTCTTCTACCGAAACTGGGTACAAATCAGTTGCTAATACTACTTGTGAGATTCTTTGGTTGCAGTCACTTTTAAAAGAACTTGGTGTTGGCCTCTCGGAACCTCCCACTCTATGGTGTGACAACATCGGGGCCACATATCTGTCAATGACTCCGGTACTACATTCCAGGACAAAACATGTTGAATTGGACTATCATTTTGTCCGTGAAACAGTTGTTGCCAAATCGCTGCATGTTGCATTTGTTTCCAGCAAAGACCAAATAGTTGATATCCTCACCAAACCGCTGTCCACGACTCGCTTCACACTTCTTCGATCAAGTCTCACACTTACACAAGTGCCGCTTGAATCGAGGGGGGATAATAAGGCACATATATCACCTTCGGAAAGCATGAAGATTCTAGAGCATTAGAGAATGGTTTTACCGAATCACATTGTAACAGAGAGAATAAATAGACTTGCTAGGTGTCACAACATTAGTGGTCATTCAATTCAATTATGTTATGTACATATTCTATAAATAGTCACTACTGTACACTGGTCTGATACATAAAAGATCTGGGAATACAAATCTGTTCTAAAGGAAACTTTTCCTCAAACACTTGGCGTGCAGTTTCTTCTCTGTCTCATCACCTTCTATATATATATATATATATATATATATATATATATATATAAGATTACAATTTACAACTTGATCAAGTGTTAGAAACCGAAAACACACTAATTTGATCATCACACAATCGATCGATTGCTAGGATAACAAAGTTGAACTTTAATGATTTGCGACGTCATTAACATATAATTAACATAATATAATAATATTATTCAAAAGATAAAGATTGACATGATAACGAAGTTGAACTTCTGCAAATTATCATATATATGCACACTGCACACATGCGAGAAGAATCAGATCATAATTAGGATGGTTGATTAAGAGACATGCCTCTTGTTCTCAAGAAACTCTACAAATTTATCAACGTATTGTTGCTGGAGGTCCTTGTCCCCAAATATGGTGGCCATTTCCTTGGCTTTGTCCCTATAAATTTGTCCCTCCGCATCCTTCATCACCAACTTCAGCATCTTAGCCACCGAGTCCCTCGTAAATGTCCCATCTTGCTCATTTCTTGGTACTTCAATTCCTACTTGCATCTCTCCCAAAGACCGAGCGTTTAATCCTTGGTCCACAAAGAAGGGCAACATAATAAGTGCAAGTCCAAAATTGAGTGCCTCTGATACTGAGCTCCAACCACAGTGGGTCAGAAATCCCCCAACTGAATCATGAGCTAATATCCTTAACTGAGGCACCCAACTCGTCCAAACAACACCACGATCTTTGGTTCGAACCTCGAACCCTTCTGGTAGTTCAACTGAGTCCCCAGCAACTGAGTCACTTTGTTTTCTTAGAACCCAAAAGAAGGGCAATCCCGATTGCTCTATCCCAAGAGCCAACTCGATAAAGTCTTGTTGACTTGGTTGGACTTCGCTTCCAAATGCTATGAAAACCACTGACCCTTTCTCTTGTTTGTCTAACCACTCAACAATCATATCCCAAGTGCTATCTCTCTCGTTCCCGCTTTCTTGGGCTGAGGGCGGCAATAAGCCCGTTGGAATTACAGGCATTTCATAAAGGTCACCAAGGAGCTTCACCCACTCAGCTTCGATCTCCATGCAGGTTTTAGTAGCCACGGCTTCAGCACCCGATGCTACTGTGATTACACGAAACCAATCTGAAACACCTGAAGCATTTTCATGATCGAAGCCGTCAAGGATTTTCTTTGCCTCAAAGATCCGAAATGCTATTTTTGATGGGAAAGGGACCCATTTGGGGCTGACGGTGAAATGCTCAGGCTCCGTCCGTGCATAACCTTTGCTAAAATTTAATGGTCCAAAGAAACATAAGGATGATGCCCTGAAAATATTAAAGAACACCCGTGGGATGCCTAGCTTAGCAGCAATTGGAGGTAACCAATGAGGTGCAAAGTCGTGAATAATCCAATCAGGAGTCGAACTTTCTAAGAAACGAGACAAAGGTTCTTGGAGACCATCATGAGCTCTCTTAAGATAAGGAACTTTGTGGTATGGTACGTCCATGGTGGCCTCTGCATTTTCTGGCAGGTTCTCAACACGGGGCAAAGGAAGTTTCACTAAATTTATCGAAGGTGCTATATCTGGAGAGATCGTTGGGAGGCGTTCGATGTTTCTCGGAGTGGATATGAATGAAACACGGTGACCCTTTCGGGCTATGAGCTTGCCGAGCTCTAAGAATGGGATTATGTGACCGAAGGCTAGCCATGGGAACATGGCTATGTGAAGCTTGTTAGTCTCAGCCATGGCGATCAATGGTACTAGTGGCGTTCTGTGTTTCTCTTATTATCCTAGTTCTGTGCGGCTAGGATTCTACTGACATTTGAAGTTCATGCAATTATTGGGATTCAAAGATGTGAACTGTTTTGGTAGGTAACGAATTATATGAAGGTCCCATTTAGAAGACTCTTGGTTTGGTTAGAAGGATCCCCCACATGACATTACATCTAACCAACCGATGTGGAGCATATATTTGACAGCATAAAAAAGCGTGAAAAATAAAGACAACACTGCAAATATAGAGAAGAGAAGGGGAGATGGAGACCGGAGAGTAGAGGCCAGGGGAGGAGGGAGGAGCTCCTCCGCCAAACTGAAGTGCAAGCAATAGCAGTTTTAAAGAAGAGTGTGGAGAGAAACTCTTGGTAGTGTTTAGTTATCCATTGTCACTTACTGTTAACACCAAAATAAAAAGCAAATCTGAGTGTGAACGAACAGGACAAAAAGCACAAGGGGTTTTGTTAGATACAAGCAAGTTCGTGTACCATGTCGCGTATCGATGATTTTTTTTATTTAAAAAAAATAAAAATAAAAATTTTTGAGAGAATAAGAAAATCTCCTATATCATAAAAATTATTTTCATATTTAATTCACATCATTTTATTAAATATATATATTACATATTAATATTGGTACACGAATTGATGCATAAAGTTACTTGCGATAACATTTTTGCAAAGCATAAAGAACTCCTTATGCAATTTGCAATGCAGCGTCCTGTTCGTTGCTGCATATATATTCGTATGCATTTCTGCCGTCAGATTATGGGCGTGCCAAAGATACGACAGATACAGGCAGATTTGAATGGGAGGCATCACGCTATTGCTGGGTGGTGACATTTGGCTACAAAGTTCCCTTTTATAAAGCTGAACTTTTTGTTTTTTATAATCATTCTATAAAGCTGGACCTCGACTTCCATCAAGTTGAAAACAGCTAACATTTAGGTCCACATAGTCTGACTAATTTTACATCATCTCAATCATTAAATTTATCTCAAATCATTTAGATGTGAATTTCTGCTCACTGCTGAACCCAAAGAGAAGGAGTTTTTAACTACTGCATCGAAATATATGTTGATTTGATTTGTGAGAAGTTTTTTCCATTCTTTTGCCATTTTAGTGTTGATCTTTTCCTTTCAAGTCTGTAGATTTTCTTAATAAGAAAGATTCGGCTGTTGTGATAAGTTGCAGAGAGAGATTTTTATGATTGTGGACTTGGTCATTTTAGAACCGATAAAGTCCAAAATGAAATCTACAAAAATTTTGAAAGGGTATGTTCTTATTAGGTGGTAAGGCTAAGCTTTTACTTGAGGTATAAAATGAACTGAGGTACAAAAATTTATCTCGAAATCCGGATTGGGTTTCGGCCCGGATACACCCGGGCTATGACCCGGGCCGAAATCCAGATGAACCCGGGTTTCTACAACTCGGAAATTCAGGTTCTAGCTTTAATCCGGGCTTTTTTTTTTTTTTTTTTTTTTTTTTTTTTTTTTTTATAAAAAGTCTACAGTATCTACTTTTTTTCAAAAAAAAATATAAAGCTAAAAAAGTTGGTAATATATATATTTAATTTGAAATTAGATGATCATGTACATGTAATATATTCCTCTACTACTTCTAACCTTCCAAAACATTAAAATGTATTATCATGTAAAATGCATGCAATAATGCAATTCACTACATATTAAATTAAATTACATTATATTACAAAACATAAAATTATAATATACGAAAATTACAAAATGCTTCAATTTAAAGTTTGAAATTGCCATCTATTCAGCTGCTTTTGTGTCCTTCAAGTGTTTACTAATTGCATCAGCACGTCATGAGAAACTAGAGAACCTGAAAAAACAAAATTTTAATGCAATTACAAAATATAAATTGCTATGAACATAATTTTCTTTCAAATGAAGGCAGAAATGCACATTCATGAACATAATACTATCCTATTTGCCATTTGCCCACAATCCCATTGAGATTTAAACGGCCAAGGAACCATTGATGCCTCTAAAATCCCATTGAGATGGTATCTAATCTTGTAAGTTAGATATAAAGTAGAACTTTGGCATCATTCTGTGTGGCGCCCCCAATCCCCCTTATAAAAATACACGGGGATCGAGACACCAGGATGGTGACAACACGGTCACACATCCCAACGAAGTGCCAGTGTGTGAACATGCAACGGTGTACAAATAAAATAACGCAGCGGATAGTCAACTAAGTACCAGAATTTAAATACAACTAAACATCAGTAGAGGTTTAAAAGCAGTTATACAGTCATCCCAAAATAAAATAAACACATGTCCGAAAATACAAATAAGTAAAATAGCATAATAAAGCCAGTGATCCCAGATCACTCCTCGGGCGGAGCCGTCTCCTCAGGCTCGCCCTCCTCCTCATCTGCATCAAAATCTGCGTTACCATAGAAGGGTACCGCAGGTAAGTATAACCCAAAATAATCCTCAAGAAAGAAATGCATTAAATGCAACCAACCTGCATGCATATGATGAAATGTGCAATTTCCTCAAAACATAATTTTCCCGAAAATGACAATTTCCAACACACGCCAAAGTCTCATTGGCCCAAAAATAATCCGTAAAACATTTTTCTCAGAAAATGGTTTACACAAAATTCACGCACACTATTTTCCCAGAAAATAGCCAATTTAATCATTTATTAACCTATGCACCATGGCCTCCCCTAGGGACCATCCGCACGTCCTGACTTCGTAGTGATGCTTGGTTCCGCGCCCAGCGCGTGCGTAGCCAAGCACCCACTACGCAACGAGCGATGCCCAGTTCCGCGCCCAGCGCGTGCGTAGCCAAGCATCCTCTGATCCCCGCCAGCAGAAGGACCACGGAGTCAGCACGAATCTCTCGTCCGATCCCATCATCGCCAAGCGACAATCCAGGAGACGTTACTCAGTTTATTACGCTCCCGAGTAACCAGAGGAGCTCCACCGAGATAATACCCCATCTCGGCTTGGGGTCGTGATACACACGCACCCAAAAATACTCTCACATAAAATCACAATTTCCAAATCACACATGAGCATGAATGCACAACACGAAAACCCAGTTTTCTTTACAAACATGATCATGCATGAAATAATGAGATGTACATGTACCAACAGAAATCCACAACTATCAATAACCAATCCCAACAAATCCAACCAAACAACAATCACCAATCCACTCCCAAACTCCTCGGACTCAGTCCGGCAAAACCAACAGCAATTTAAATACAGTGTAATGTGTTAGTGCAAAAATACATTAAATTCACAAGAATTCTTTGGATAAATACTTACAGCGCTATATAATAATTTCCGGAGGATCACGAAGCTGAAAATGGCGACGTCTGAGCAACACCACAGTGTAAAATACACTGTGGCCGTGGGTCACAGATGCCCACTTTTCCACGAATACAAACGAAGACCCCAAAATGGTTGGGTAGGGCCTAGAGAGGTCGGTGAAGCCAATGGTGGTGGTGGTTTGCCGTGGGTGGCGGCGCAAGGGGTGGTTTTAGGCCAAAAAAGTGCAAATCGGAAATGTACTTAGTGTGGCTTCACCGGTGACGGATCGGGGCCGGGGTTGGGTCCAAAGGGTTGCCAAGAGGTCGGGGATGAAGTGGTAGGAAGATGGTGGCCAATGGCGGTGCGACGGCTGCGCAACGGCGGAAAGAGTGCCGCGGCTTCGTGGGCTTCGTGGGGGCTACCGGCGGCACGAACGGTGGTGAGGTTGGTGGGGTAGGACGGCCGGTGGGAGGGGAACACAAGGGGACGGGCGGTGAGAGTCACCGCCGGCTCACGGCGGCGGGCTGGGTGGTGGCCGAAATCACACGGGGAGAGAGAGAGGGAGAGCTGGTCGCGCGGGAGAAGAAGGAAAAAGGAGAAAAAGAAAAAAGGAAGGAAAAGAAAAGGAGAGGAAAGAAAAAGAGGGGAAAAGAAATGAGGTCCAATCCTCACCACTTGGGTCACGAAAATGATCCAACGGAAACGATTTTAAAACCACAAGTTAAATAAAATAATTTAAACGTAATGGTAAAGTCAAATTGAAATAATTAAATCTCTCAGTAATTAATTTAAATATTAAAAGAAATTTAAATGCACAACAATAAATAAATATTAAGAAAGCACATAAAAATAATTTTCACCAAAATTAAAATCATAGAAATAAACACACTAAAAATCCGACCAATTTTAAAATAAGAGGATAAATTTTTGAATAACTGAAAATAATCCTTCAGTAAAAATACACTAAAATACGGGGTGTTACATCCTCCCCCCTTAATAAAATTTCGTCCTCGAAATTAGCAATGTCAAATATCAAACTAAGACAGGATTAAGATTCAACTAAGAGCAGACTTAGAACATACCGTCCAGATTAACCGAACAAGTAGGGATATTGTTCTCTCATATCAGCTTCTCTTTCCCATGAGAAATCTTGAGCCAACGGATCACCCCATGACACCTTCACCAAAGGTATTGCCTTGGACCTTAATCTTTGCTCTTTCCAATCCACAATCTGAGTTGGAGCAACTTCATAAGTAAGGTTAGGCTGTAGTTGGATACGTCCAGGGTCTACAAAACGTGGCTCTTGCTGTCCAAAACTCTTCTTCAATGAGGACACATGAAACACATTATGAACATCCCCAAAGTAATCTGGCAAGGCCACTCTATAAGCAACAAGCCCAACCTTCTCTATGATCTGAAAAGGGCCAACATATCTAGGACTAAGCTTTCCCTTCTTACCAAAACGCTTGACACCTTTCATAGGAGAGACTTTAAGATAAACCCAATCACCTTCTTCAAATGATAAGTCTCTTCTTCTTGTATCTGCGTAGCTCTTCTGGCGACTTTGCGCTTCAGCCATCTTCTTCCTGATAAGCTGAACTTGGTCCTTCATTTCTTGGATTATCTCAGGCCCAATTACCTTACTCTCGCCGACTTCATCCCAACACAAAGGCGATCTGCACTTCCGCCCATATAAAGCCTCATACGGGGCCATCTGAATGGAGGAATGAAAACTGTTGTTGTAAGAGAATTCAATGAGCGGTAGGTGATTCTCCCAACTTCCTTGAAACTCCGTGACACAAGACCGCAGCATATCCTCTAGAGTCTGAATAGTACGCTCTGATTGGCCGTCTGTTTGGGGGTGATACGCAGAACTAAACTGCAACTTAGTGCCCAATGCTGCCTGCAAACTCTTCCAGAAACGGGACGTGAACCGCGGGTCCCGATCCGACACAATACTCTTGGGTATCCCATGCAAGCGCACTATCTCCTTAACATATATCCGAGTTAACTTACCCAAAGAGTCAGTATTATTAATTGGTAAGAAATGGGCACTCTTGGTCAACCGATCCACAATCACCCAAATTGAATTCTTTCCACTAGGAGTCCTCGGTAAACCCACAACAAAATCCATGGAAATATCATCCCACTTCCACTCTGGAATTGGGAGAGGTTGGAGTCTACCAGCAGGTCTTTGGTGCTCAGCCTTCACCTGACGGCATGTGTCACATTTTTCAATAAACAAAGCGATGTCCAGTCTCATTTCTTCCCACCAGAAATTTCTCTTTAAATCTCTATACATCTTTGTGCTTCCTGGATGAACTGAATAAGGAGCCGCATGAGCTTCTGCCAAAATCCGCTCTTTAAATTCAGAATCTCGGGGAATTACTCTACGATCCCGAAATCGAAGAATACCATCCTTATCCAAGCTGTAGTGCAAGGGTCCTCTAGACTTCCTGACTCTTTTCCTGATAGCTAACAATTTAGGATCCCTTCTCTGAAGAGTCTTCAATTCTTCAAAATCCACTACTCGGACATCCAAAACTGGAGATAATAATCCATCTTGTTGAGAACTCTCGATAAGAAGTCTCCTCATTCCATAAAGGAGAGAGCCCAAATCCGATGACTCTGCTTCATCCACTTGTTGAGACTTTCTACTCAAAGCATCAGCGACTAGATTTGCCTTTCCGGGATGATACTTGATCTCACATTGGTAGTCGCTAATCAGCTCTAACCACCGTCTCTGCCTCATATTGAGATTCTTCTGAGTAAACAGATGCTTCAAGCTCTTGTGGTCAGTAAAAACTTCACAAGCTTCGCCATACAAATAATGCCGCCAAATCTTAAGTGCAAAAACTATTGCCGCCAACTCCAAATCATGAGTGGGATAGTTCCTTTCATGAACTTTCAGCTGACGAGATGCATAAGCTACAACCCGTCCCTCTTGCATAAGAACGCATCCCAACCCAATTTTGGATGCATCACTAAAAACCACGAATGGCTTGTGTGGCTCCGGAAGTGCCAAAACTGGTGCCGTTGTCAATCTTCTCTTCAACTCCTGAAAACTTCTCTCACATTTGTCAGACCATACAAACTCAACATTCTTCCTTGTCAAAGCAGTGAGAGGTCCGGATAGCCGAGAAAAACCTTCCACAAATCTTCGATAGTATCCAGCTAGTCCCAAGAAACTTCGTATCTCACGAACTGTTGAAGGACGAGGCCATGACAAAACAGCTTCCACTTTACTAGGATCCACAGCCACCCCTTCTTGGGAAATCACATGCCCAAGAAACTTAACTTCTTCTAACCAGAATTCACACTTGCTTAGCTTAGCATACAACTGATGTTCCCTTAGTTTCCCAAGTGCTAGACGAAGATGACAAGCATGCTCTTCCAAGTCTCGAGAATAAATCAAAATGTCATCGAGAAATACCACCACAAAAGAATCCAAGAATGGTCGAAACACCCGATTCATTAAATCCATAAAAGCGGCAGGAGCATTCGCCAACCCAAAAGACATCACTTTAAATTCATAATGCCCATACCTCGTTCTGAAAGCAGTCTTGGGCACATCCTTATCCCTTATTCTCAGCTGATGGTATCCTGATCTCAAGTCAATTTTCGAAAAGACAGCTGCTCCCTGAAGCTGATCAAACAAATCATCAATCCTAGGTAGAGGATACTTGTTCTTAATAGTCACCTTGTTAAGCTCCCGATAATCTATGCACATTCTGAGCGTACCATCTTTCTTCTTGACAAACAATACGGGCGCTCCCCACGGTGAAGTACTCGGCTGAATGAATCCCTTGTCGACCAATTCTTGCAATTGAATCTTCAACTCTTTTAACTCCGCCGGTGCCATGCGGTAAGGAGCCTTATGCACAGGAGCCGCCCCAGGTTCCAGATCAATAACAAATTCCATATCACGAACGGGAGGCAATCCAGGTAACTCATCCACAAACACATCGGGAAATTCTTCCACCACGGGAATCTCCACTAAAGATTTCTTCTCAGATGATGTAGACACGACTTGAACCCAAAAAGCATCCGCTCCACAAGCTATATCTCTCTTAGCTTGAATTGCTGATATAATTGATGGTCTTGCCTTTAACTTACTTCCCACGAATTCTAAATAATCTTCATCCGAGAGTTGAAAACCAATCACTCGTCTTCTACAATCAATATTCGCAGAATAGCGATACAGCCAATCCATTCCCAAAATTATATCAAAGCCAAGCAACTTGAATACAATCAAATCTGCATCTAGTGTCCTTCCACCAAAATCCAAAGGACAACCCAAAGCAACCTTGGAACAACACACAATCTCGCCATTGGGAAGAGCCACAACTAAAGATTGAGGTAGAGGTTCTGTAACCAAATTGCACATCCGTGCAAACGTGGCAGACACAAACGATTGGGATGCCCCAGAATCAAACAAAGTTCAAGCATAAAAATCATATAGACGAACTCTTCCTGAGGCAAACACAACCACCAAACAAATTCAAAAAATCCAACCACACCAAACATTAAATCAAAATAAAACAGCTAAATACGTACCAGTAATCACCCCAGCGTCGTGGGTCTCAGGAGCCTCATAGTCCACATCACCAGGAGTCACTGCATAAACCCGGGCTTGTACCAATTGTCTCTGGCCGCCCCTTCCACCTCGTCGACCTCCTCGCGCTCCTTGTTCCCCTTGAACTCGACTAGGACACTCCCGAGCAAAGTGACCCGGCTGGCCACATTTATAACACTGAATTCCCCTTTGACCACAATCGCCCTCATGGGCTCTACTACATCTAGGGCATACTGGAGTCCGGCCTCCTGCACGAACACCGGAGGTTGTCTGTGAACGAGCCCCGGTCCTCTGAACAAATTTCTGTGGCGATCCAGAACTACTTCCTTCACCAAAATAACTCCGCCTCTTCTGCCCAGGAGGGGAACCTACTCCAAAACTATTTTCCCGCTCTGCAATGCTAGCCAAATCCACTAACTTCTGAAATTCCGTAATCTGAAGGCAGGCCACATGTCTGCGTATCTCGGGGCGCAGTCCCTCCATGAAACGCTCAACCCGCAATTCTTCGGTAGCAATAAGATGAGGAGCAAACCGTCCAAGCTCCATAAACTTCCTTGCATACTGCTCAACAGTCGTGCCTCCTTGAACCAAATTATTAAACTCTCTAGCCTTTTGCCGCCTCACCGAAATAGGAAAGAATCGATCATCAAATTCCTTCTTAAACCGCTGCCAAGACACAGCAGCCAAGGACCCCAACTCCATCTCCAAAAGTGGCCGCTTGGTCTCCCACCAATTTGCCGCTTCACCTTGCAACATATAGCTTCCATATAACACCATCTGGGTCTCAGTGCATCCACATACTTCAAATGTTCTTTCCAAGTCTTGAATCCACCTCCTAGCTCGCATTGGGTCCTCCTCCCCAGTAAAGGCAGGAGTCCTATGCGCCAGGAAGCGCTCATAAATGCACCCAACTTGGACCGCTCTATTTGGATCTACTTGAGGCGGTCGGAAATTCTGTTGTAGAAACTCCGTCATCCTATTCAACGCCCTCGCCATGGCATAATTTCCATCACCCCTAGGTAGCTCATCCTCAGGCACATCAGCTTGTCTTCTTGGTCTCACCATATTCCTGTCATAGAGCAATCTCCAACCCCGCTTAAATTCAGACAAAACCAAACTCAACTAAAAGCAACATAAAATACAATAAAATAAAATATATTTAAATAACATCAAATAACATAAAAAAATAAAATATCGTTAAACCCATAAAATAAAATAAATAGCTTAACTTACCACACTAAAAAATAATAAATAATAAAAATAATTTTCTGGTACTATCCTAAGGGACATGTGGTTTTACCCAGAGCCGAACTGTTCTGATATCACCTGTGGCGCCCCCAATCCCCCTTATAAAAATACACGGGGATCGAGACACCAGGATGGTGACAACACGGTCACACATCCCAACGAAGTGCCAGTGTGTGAACATGCAACGGTGTACAAATAAAATAACGCAGCGGATAGTCAACTAAGTACCAGAATTTAAATACAACTAAACATCAGTAGAGGTTTAAAAGCAGTTATACAGTCATCCCAAAATAAAATAAACACATGTCCGAAAATACAAATAAGTAAAATAGCATAATAAAGCCAGTGATCCCAGATCACTCCTCGGGCGGAGCCGTCTCCTCAGGCTCGCCCTCCTCCTCATCTGCATCAAAATCTGCGTTACCACAGAAGGGTACCGCAGGTAAGTATAACCCAAAATAATCCTCAAGAAAGAAATGCATTAAATGCAACCAACCTGCATGCATATGATGAAATGTGCAATTTCCTCAAAACATCATTTTCCCGAAAATGACAATTTCCAACACACGCCAAAGTCTCATTGGCCCAAAAATAATCCGTAAAACATTTTTCTCAGAAAATGGTTTACACAAAATTCACGCACACTATTTTCCCAGAAAATAGCCAATTTAATCATTTATTAACCTATGCACCATGGCCTCCCCTAGGGATCATCCGCACGTCCTGACTTCGTAGTGATGCTTGGTTCCGCGCCCAGCGCGTGCGTAGCCAAGCACCCACTACGCAACGAGCGATGCCCAGTTCCGCGCCCAGCGCGTGCGTAGCCAAGCATCCTCTGATCCCCGCCAGCAGAAGGACCACGGAGTCGGCACGAATCTCTCGTCCGATCCCATCATCGCCAAGCGACAATCCAGGAGACGTTACTCAGTTTATTACGCTCCCGAGTAACCAGAGGAGCTCCACCGAGATAATACCCCATCTCGGCTTGGGGTCGTGATACACACGCACCCAAAAATACTCTCACATAAAATCACAATTTCCAAATCACACATGAGCATGAATGCACAACACGAAAACCCAGTTTTCTTTACAAACATGATCATGCATGAAATAATGAGATGTACATGTACCAACAGAAATCCACAACTATCAATAACCAATCCCAACAAATCCAACCAAACAACAATCACCAATCCACTCCCAAACTCCTCGGACTCAGTCCGGCAAAACCAACAGCAATTTAAATACAGTGTAATGTGTTAGTGCAAAAATACATTAAATTCACAAGAATTCTTTGGATAAATACTTACAGCGCTATATAATAATTTCCGGAGGATCACGAAGCTGAAAATGGCGACGTCTGAGCAACACCACAGTGTAAAATACACTGTGGCCGTGGGTCACAGATGCCCACTTTTCCACGAATACAAACGAAGACCCCAAAATGGTAGGGTAGGGCCTAGAGAGGTCGGTGAAGCCAATGGTGGTGGTGGTTTGCCGTGGGTGGCGGCGCAAGGGGTGGTTTTAGGCCAAAAAAGTGCAAATCGGAAATGTACTTAGTGTGGCTTCACCGGTGACGGATCGGGGCCGGGGTTGGGTCCAAAGGGTTGCCAAGAGGTCGGGGATGAAGTGGTAGGAAGATGGTGGCCAATGGCGGTGCGACGGCTGCGCAACGGCGGAAAGAGTGCCGCGGCTTCGTGGGCTTCGTGGGGGCTACCGGCAGCACGAACGGCGGTGAGGTTGGTGGGGTAGGACGGCCGGTGGGAGGGGAACACAAGGGGACGGGCGGTGAGAGTCACCGCCGGCTCACGGCGGCGGGCTGGGTGGTGGCCGAAATCACACGGGGAGAGAGAGAGGGAGAGCTGGTCGCGCGGGAGAAGAAGGAAAAAGGAGAAAAAGAAAAAAGGAAGGAAAAGAAAAGGAGAGGAAAGAAAAAGAGGGGAAAAGAAATGAGGTCCAATCCTCACCACTTGGGTCACGAAAATGATCCAACGGAAACGATTTTAAAACCACAAGTTAAATAAAATAATTTAAACGTAATGGTAAAGTCAAATTGAAATAATTAAATCTCTCAGTAATTAATTTAAATATTAAAAGAAATTTAAATGCACAACAATAAATAAATATTAAGAAAGCACATAAAAATAATTTTCACCAAAATTAAAATCATAGAAATAAACCCACTAAAAATCCGACCAATTTTAAAATAAGAGGATAAATTTTTGAATAACTAAAAATAATCCTTCAGTAAAAATACACTAAAATACGGGGTGTTACATTCTGAAGATACAAAAGTTCTGGCTTGATACTACAGCAAAACAAGCACATACAATTGTTTTAACTCTCCTGCATATGACAACAAGCACATACATATTTCCCTGCAGGATATTTCACCATCCTACTCTTGCATAAAATAGGACAAAAAGCACATAATTCTGGAAAGGTGCAAGTATGCATGTAGATGCAATGGTCAAATCAATTGCTGCCAAGCCCATGGGTTCGTTCAAGTCTTAAGAGCAGTCACATAGGAAAAGTGAGTGTTTTTTTTCTCTTTGGAGCAGGGCTGAAATTATAAAAAAAGCTAGAGGGACATCTTTTCCGGAGGAGGTAATCAGCAAGATTTCAGGGTCTTTTAAGTCCTTTATATGTGCTTAGTGTAATCTTCTCCTACTCTTAATTGTTTTTCCATTTCATTTTTCAGAAGCTCTGCAAATGGCTGACTCAGTTGTTGCTAGCTGTGGACTACCTACACTCCAATCGTGTATTTCACAGAGATCTAAAGGTGTGATATTTCGTGGCAGTGCAGCTGTACCCAGACACAGACATGAAGTCTTGGAACATAAGATATACTCCATGATAGAATTTCAAAAGAATATGAAATTGGGAGGTAAATAGGACACAAATCTGAATATAGCACTATCTAATGAAAATAGGCATCAACTATGTTTTACAATATACTGTTTCATATATGTCCATCATCTGGGATTATAGCAGACAACATGCATTTGAGAAAAGTAGGGGCCATTATTTATTTGTTGTTGCGTGAAAAATAATAAAGTTAGTGCTCTTACCTATTAATGGTATCACCCATTTTCTTTTCTTTTCTGCAAAAAAGATACAACAACTGCCAGTAATCATGTTAGTTTACAAAAATGTTAATGGCATTTGAAATTATAAGAAACGACGACTTAAGCTTGCTGTACATGACTTTGGTATAACTAAAACTTCCAAAAATTAAAGAAATCTACATTCATTTTCCACATTTGTGTTGTGTGCATCCCAAATTAAAGAAAGTACTTACTCTAAATTTTTTTCAGCATCAATGGGAAGAGAGACTCACAGCATCCTCTGTTGAAAATGAAGCTAGATGATCATCTAAAAAAATATTAAAAAATGAGTTAGATAGATAATAAACCAAAATAGATAGATATTAAAAAAATATTTCAAGTTTCAAACTTACCTTCAAGGTCCATCGACTGTACATATTCTTCCAACTCCCGAATGTCGACAGGTTTGGTCCTTAACCAATTTTGGGTGCAAATGAGGGCTTCGACAGTTTCCGGAGACAATGAACTCCTAAAAGGATCCAATATTAGTCCTCCAGTACTGAATGCAGACTCCGAGGCAACAGTGGAAATGAGGCTGGCTAACACATCACGTGCTACCTCAGCAAGGACAGGATAATTGGCGGCATTAACTCTCCACCAATCTAAGAGAACAAAAACGAGCGAGTTATTTACACACGCCTCAAACAAATACTTATCTAGCTCCGATCTAAACGCCATAACACCCTGCTCCTCAAGGAATTTGGTGAACATTATCTGAAATTTAGTCGGAGGTATTGTTGGCTCATTAGAACTCCCCCCACTTGTAGTGTTTGGCCTCCCTTGAGCCACATTAGAACTCCCTCCACTAGCCACACGAAATGTGTTATACTGCTCGATCAAGCGGCCTAAAAGGAGTTTAACCTTGTCCTCTATCTTATCTGCCAACTCATACCCTTTGCACTTTTGCAACCAAAACTTCATTGCCATCATTTTGTATCGTGAATCAAGCACAAAAGCGACATATATCATTAAGTTGAACTTATTTGTGTTACCCTAATACTTGTCATATTTACTTCTCATATTTATGCCCATAGTACAAGTGATAATATCACTACTCAAGCACATATCATTTAATACATCTTCAATTGTGCAAAGTTGCTCAAAATATACATTAGCAGTCACATACAAAGAACCAGAAATGCTCAATGTAACATCATAAAAAATTTTCAGCAACTCTACAAAAATCCGTGCATTTTTCCAATCATCACTAGTGGGGTTCAAAAAATGTTCATCCACAAAAACAAATTGATCAAATGCTTGTTTATGTTTTTCAGCGGTACTCAACATCAAATATGTGGAGTTCCATCTAGTAGGAACATCCAAGCAAATCATTCTCCCAATGATCTTTTCCTTTGCCGCACAGTCCTTAAACTTCGCAAATCTTGACGACGAAGATTTCACATACCTGACGGCATCCTTAATCTTTGTTACAAATTCATAAACATCCTTCAAGCCGTCCATAACAATCAGATTCAATATATGGGTAGCACACCGCATGTGAAGAAATTCACAACCCAATATAGTACAATCATTGTCTTTTACTCTCCTCATGTAATCAACAGCAACATCATTTGAGGAGGCATTGTCAACTGTGATGGTCAAAATTTTATCAACATCACATTCATGTAATCCCAAGTCTAACACCCTCCCAATAGTTTCGCCCCCTATGGTCAGGAATTTGGCAAAACTTAAGTATTTTTTTGTGCAATCTCCAATTGCAATCAATAAAATGTGCGGTAATGCACATGTAGTTCATATTTTGCATCGACATCCAGGTATCGGTGGTAAGACAGATTCTTTGACCATCCAACAATTTCTTTAATTGTATCTTCTTTTCGTTATACAATTTAATACAATCCCTTTTTAAAGTAATTCGGGATGACAAAGTAAATCGAGACTCTAAATCAGTCACGAACTCAACAAACCCTTCATGCTCCACTAGCCTAAAAGGTAATTCATACATAATAAAAAACTTAGCAGTTGACACATTAAGTTTTTCTGCATTATACTTCACTATACCTTATGGGCTACACACTCTTCCCTCCGCATCCCTCTTAACACTAGATTGACTTTTTCAAACTCTTTTAAGTCTAAGAGGGGAAGTTTCACATGCATTCTGGAGGTGATGTAGCATAGATGAAGTGTCATTCTTGTAGTGACAACTGTATAGCTTAGTGCAATAATTGCACTGAGCTTTTGGGTTATCGTGGTCAATAGGTTGCACTTTAGTAAAGTGTTCCCAAACCACCGATTGGTTACTAGGTGTTTTTTATTTATTTCTTGGGTAAAGGTGGGATGGAATGGGTAGTCTGTTGTGTATATGTGGATGAATGAATTGAAAGATTCCCATGCTCCTCCACATCTACTGGAATAGACGAGGAGTCACCACCAACCCCTTGGGTCGTACCAATATTACAACTCACAGAATTTTCATCCATCTGCTATTGAGTAATAAAAAACACCAAACACAATATAATAAATAATCAAACACTCAACAGTGTCACTAATATAATCTGGATTATTCTAACGATTAACACTCAACCGTCAACATAATGAACTCTAGCCTCAGTAGGTTGCATGTACACAAAATATGAATCTAGGTGAACAACTTCCGTTGGTAAGACATAAACAAAGCAGGACAACTAATAAACACAATGCCCAAAAACTAAATATTTAAGCATCTTTTGTTTTTCAATTACTATTTACATGCAGAAATCTCATCAATGTTGTGTCTCAGGCATCAAATCTTGCCCAGCCAACATTTCAGGGTCATGGACTCATGAGGACCACTTCACAGCTAATAATTAACCTCTTGTATCTTTATGGTCTAGCTAGCCAACCTAGTGTAAGAAAAAGAAGGAAAAAAAAAAACCAAATGCTGCACTCAGCATGCAATAACTTTTTTTGGTAATGGCCTGTCATGTACCCGAAATATAATATTTTAATATATAATATATAATATTATTAATATGCTTTAGAGAAGATAGACCATAGTGAATGCATCAATGCATGGATAATTAAAAAACAAAAATCCATCTAATATTGAACAAGCTGCAGTGTCTCACAAGGTCTGCGTGTAAAGGCCATTCAAATCTTAACCTCCACTGCAATATTGGTTCTTCTTCATTTCCTTGTGGGCTAGGAAAGCAGGAAAATCCATATTCTGCACTTCATCGTCATCATCATTGACCAATGGTATAGTTGGAACATCATACATATTTCTATTGGTCACCCTTTTAACGACAGACCAATTACCATCCAAAGTAGTATCTTTAAGGTAAAACAATTGGGCTGCTTGATCGGTAAGGGCGAATGACTCATCCTTATACCATTTGCGAGAAGTATTGACACTAGTAATGTGGTGGCCAACACATGTTCCCCTCTTCCTATCACCGACATCAAACCAGTCACATCTAAACAAATATACACGACGCCAACCCATGTAGCGTAATTGCAAGATGTCAAGCTAAACACCGTAGAAATCAATAGGCTTTGATTGGTGTTCCCCTTTAACAACCACCCCACTATTATGGGTTTGGCGATATTGTCCACGAGCCACTATGTGGAATCTGGTGTCATTCATTATGCAAGCACCATATGAAGCAACCCATGGGTTTGGCCCACAAGCGAGTGCATATATGTCATCAGAGACAGCATCAGGATTTGCTAGGCGCAGTTCTTGAATCTTTCCATAATGGGGGTGCACAGGTTAGAAATACTATACAAAGCAGAAAATCAGGAACTTACTTGAGTGCCTTGATTTTATAAGTAATCCACTCGGCAGCGAAACCAGGTTGGAAATTCTAAGTGATGTCTACACTCTACATTATCTGGGGATATTTCTGTCAACCTCGAATAGTGCTCCCTGCATATCGAGGAAAAAGACAAAGTAGTAGTGTTATAAAGAGTAGCAAATCATGTGTAATTATTGAGCCATAATTAATGGAGTCTCACAACGTACTTACTCAAGGTACTGGCCAATTTCTGGACAATTATTGAGTACGTACCAACTTGCCTTTGCAAGTATAGTCTGCTTAAATCGATTGGAGGTAGGGGAGCCCAAAGGTCGTACCTTTTGTGAGAAAATAGAGAAAGATTCAGAACGATTAGCCTTACCTATATCCTTGTTTCGATCATCCCGATTATATATGGTCTCAACATCATGGATATACAAGGAGCAAAACGTCAAGCATTCAACGTGAACATAGGCTTTAGCAATTGACCCTTCCGGACGAGCCTTATTTTTGACATAACGCTTGAATTTTCTCAAATATCGTTCAAAATTATACATCTACCTATATTGAACTGGCCCCGCAAGGAAAGCCGTGCGGGGTAAATGAATAGCGAGGTACACCATTATATCAAAGAAGGCAAGTGGAAAAATCATCTCAAACTTGTAGGGGATGATTGCAATGTCAGATTGTAGTTGCTTCAATACTTCTAATGTCAATGTTCGTGCACACCGAGCCTTGAAGAAGGAACTAAACTCGGTCAATGCAAACCGTATATCAGGTCGGAAAAACCCATCAATTGCAACTGGAAGTAATCTTTGCATGAAGACGTGACAGTCATGAATTTTCATTCCGGATATCTTTCCATCACCAACTACATTTAGAAATGTTCTATGCAAAACCATTTGGAAATTTAACTATTGCGAGCCATTCACATAAATGTATCCTCTGATTTAAATCCAAAGTGTAGGAGCCAAGGACCATGGAGTACCCAGTAGTTGACGGTTGTAGATGTAATTCCTTCCTTAATCCAAGTTCCCTCAAGTCCTTACATGCAGCAGCAGTGTCTTTGGTTTTTCCTTCAATATCCATCAAAGTTTCTGAGACATTCTCACATATGTTTTTTTCAATGTGCATTACATTGAGATTATGTCGTAAAGGAAACATTGAGCAGTAAGGTAATTGGAAAAATATACTTTGTTTAGTCCAATTCAGTTCATCTGGTCTACATTTTCTCTTTCGCGAACTTTTGCCAAATTCTACATTACCAAGCTGTTGAAGTTGTTGGAGTACATCATGTCCCATTAGCTCTAGAGGAGACAACCAATGGTCCTCGTAACCATTTAATGTAGCCTTTTTCTTTCTCCAACTGTGTGGCTGGCAAGAAACGATGATGACCCATATAAAAATGTTTTCTCCCATGTTTCAACCACATGAAATCTGTTTCCTCATTGCATAATGGGCAAGCCAACTTTCCCTTGGTGCTCCAGCCTGAAAGATTGGCATATGTGGGAAAATCATTTATGGTCCACAAAAGTGCAGCATGTAAGCGGAAGTATTCAGACTTTGATGCATCATAGGTATCTATACCAACGTCCCATAACTCTTTTAAATCATTCACTAATGGTTGCAAATAAACATCAATATCGTTTCTTGTTGCTTTAGAGCCAGGAATGAGCAAGGACAACATTAAATACGGATCTTTTATGCATAACCAAGGGGGCAAGTTGTATGGCACGAGTATCACTGGCCATATGCTATAAGGTTTGCTCATATTATTGAATGGGTTGAAGCCATCACTAGCTAGACCTAGTCTGACATTGCGAGCATCTTCTGCAAACCAACTGTGGTCTTTATCAAATTGCCCCCACATTTTAGAATCAGCAGGATGCCTTAGAGTACTGTGGTCGTGAATTGTTGTTCTTTATGTCATTTCATGGATGTTGCTATATTCTTCGACATAAATAGTCTTTGTAACCTTAGTATAAGAGGAAAGTATCGCAATACCTTTTAGGGGAATCTTCCCCTTTTTCACCCTCGTTGACACCCACTTTGACTCCTTGCATTTAGAACAAGCTTCTTTTGTCTGCATCATCTTTCCAAAATAGCATGCAGTCATTTGGGCATGCGTCGATCTTAACATAACTAAAACCCAAACCACGCTCCAAGCGTTGGGCCTCGTGGTATGAGTTAGGTATCTCAATATCTGGAAAAGCTGCTTTTAACAATTATAAAACCATGTTAAATAAGTTGATAGTCCACCCACCAATTGTTTTAATATGAAGTAGCTTTACTATAAATGAAAGCTTTGAGAAATTTCGGCAACTTGAATAAAGTGGATGTCTCGCATCCTCTAACAATTGGTGAAAATTTTTTGATTGCCCTTCACTCATTGAAGGCTCCGAAGTAGTTCCATGGTCCGCACCTGCATGGTCCATGAATGATCCAGTCCGCATGTCATATATCATTTCATATATCATCAATGTAATTCTCACTTGCATTAATTGTATCTTCATCACCGTCTGACGAATTCACACTCTAATTTTCAATCTCCCCATGAAATATCCAATGTGTATAACTTGGATCAATACCTATTGTGAATAGATGATCTTTGACTTCCTTGATTGGCAGGAAAAGGTTATTATAGCATCTCCGACACAGACACTTGGAGGTAGTTCTTCCAGGTGCATGGGCTTTTGCCATTGTCAGGAGTTTATTAATCCCTTCACCATATTCACGTGACGTGAACTTGTTTGGAACGTGCATCCAAGTCTTGTCCATTAGAGCCTCAATCGATTTTTGACTTTTTCAACCAAGCACATATAAAATATATAATTAAGCATGTTGATAAAAACGATTAATTAACAAAGATCAGAAGAAGGAAATGGTATCAAACATATTTATGTTAAAGTATCAATAAAAAAGTATTTTGTAATGTTAGAACCAGTGACGTCCATTTAGTAAGGTACATTCACTCTCATATCAATATGCATGGACCATTGTATTTGGGAAGCATGCTGAATACTGCAGTTTATGTATTGGTAAAATAGGGAAACAGAGTACCAAAATCGAGAACATTGGAAAACATTAATGAAGTTTTTTCTAAGGGGTTTATATAACCATCACAAGACATGTTCAAAATTGGCCATAAACAATGGTTCTTCATGCACCCAAAGGCAAACTGACATAATTAGATGGATTTGGGTCTTTTCAGTCCATCTTATTGACAAAAACTAACCACATTACCCACATTAGTCAAGTTAACCCCTTCAACCTCTGTTTCAATGTGAACCAAAATCAAGACTAATGTTCAGTTGTGCTTCAGTAGTAGTGTTATAACATGCAAATAATTGTGTGGGTAGAGGGGATTGGGGAAGAAATCTGTTCCAAGCACGAAATTGGATAGTTGAAAAGTGTGGGTACAAAAATGAACAGCAGAAGCTATACCGTTTAAATACATACAATTAAATACATACAATTATTGTTGTATAGCAAAAACTATATAAATACATACAATTATTTACCAATGTAAATACAAACAATTAAATACATACAAAAGCGTATATACATACAATTATTTACATACATGTTTAATTATTTATATATATGTTTAACAGCAAAAGCTACGCTTATATATATATATATAAATCAGAATTGTTTTTTACAAGTAATATATACTGGTAGAATTATTATACGCCTAAAAGTTTTAATGATGAAGCAAATCTATCAGAGGACAGAGCTTACCGCAGGAGGTGGCACACAATAATGGGCTGGGTACGGCAAGATGACGGTGGGGAAGCCTAAAACAGAGGGAGAGAGGCCGAAGTAAGAGTTATAGAGAGAGAGTGAGAAGGAGAGAGAGAGAGAGAGAGAGAGAGAGAGAGTCAGAGCAGACTCACAGTCACGGCAACGCTACGGCGCGGCTGCCAGAGTCACGGTGCGGGAACGGCAACTACGATTACGCAGAGAAAAGATGAGAGAGGGTTACGGGTTTGGGAAGACAGAAAAGGGAGAAAAATAAATCTATGGAATGAATCTGATACGCAGTCGTTTTGGTTGAAAATCCCTTATATAATCAACATATAACGATAGATTTAATCTCGCCGTAGTGAACCGTGCCCAGCACAATATACCTTTGCCGCAATAAAACTATAGTTCTCGAGGGAATTAAATTGCAGCAGCACCGTATCGCCGCAATAAAATTTCCTTTGCCGACGACAATAGTCACTGCCAGTATTTCGCATCCCCAACAACATTTTGCAGCAAATCTTTCTCGTCGCTAATCATAACTATTTCGGCGACTACATATACTGCCATAATAACAAATTGGTTGTTGTAGAACATTACGATTTTGCGACAAGAAAAAGTCGTCGAAAATAATGGCCAACTACATTTTGCAGTGAAACTTGCTCGCCGCTACTTCTAACTTTTTCGGCGACTACATAACTGCCAGATTGCCAAATTGTTTGCTACACATTACAATTTTGCAGCGAGTAAAAGTCGTTGAGAATAATGGCCAGCAGGGTTTTGCAGCGAATCTTGCTCGTCGCAAATCATAAATAGTTCGGTGACCAAACAAACTGCCAGATAAACAAATCTGTTGCTGCACATATTATTTTGAATGAGGACAAGTCGTCGCAAATAATGGTGTTTTGCCGCAATTGACTTATTCTCCAAGAAACAAAGAATTGTCAAGCACCACCCCAGGAAATTTGCGACAGAATCACCACCCCAGGAAAAAACCGCCACAAAAACCATGATATATTGTAGTGGCTCCACCAGTACAGAAATTCCTTTGTGACTGGTATGGTCTTAACTTCTATAACAATCTACAGACAAACTGTTTGAGAGACCACACTCTACCTAAAACAAAGATTTCAAGCCCCACCATCTGGAGGAGGAGAGGACCTTCACTCTATAAACAAAGTGTCCAAGAGACTAAAATAAAGAAAATAACAGAAAACATAAATGATACATGAGAAAATAGCGAAATACAGCTTGGAAAGCTGTATATTCGCATTTTCAACCTTAGAGAAAAAAAAAAAAAAACAAACATAAAGACTGTGATGATGCGTGAGGGACACGTGCCCCCCTGGGAGTATGGTGGACAATCGAGTCTAAAGAAACCAGTGGCCCTGGTCCCAGAAATGTCGTGCCTGGCGGGGATAGAATTCCTCTTGCAGTGGGGCGTGGCTGTCACGCGCGCACTTTGGTCCGCGCGTGTGGCTCATGCGCCGCTCCGTTCGGTGAGATTCTTCTCCTGTTTGAAGGATCGGTGAGAGAAAAGGTAGAGGGCGAGAGAGGCTAGGGTTTTTTCTTTTCCCGCAATCTAATGATCTTTTGAATATCTTTCGATAAATAAGAAAAATTCATTTTTACATATGTACAATTCTCAATGATGATTAAGGTGCAGTTTGAATGTTGAGATAGTCTCAACCTATCTCATCTTAAATCATCTCAACATCCAAATACCACTTAAATACAAATACTTTTCAATTTTAAATTTTTAAGTTTTCAACTTTTTCATCTCATCATTATAACTTTCTCAAACTTAAAAAAAAAAAAAAATCAAATTTTTTCAAATCTTAATTCAAACAATTTTACTACTATTCACATACTAGCTATTGATCACTACTATTCATATGATATTTCATTATTATTCACAAATTTCTCATTTGATCATTTCATTTCATCACATCTTGTAACGCCTCAATGAAAGGCCCAAACCACATAACCTATACCCCAAAATGACTAGTCAATAATACAATTGGAGTCTCATTGGAATCTTATAAAGGGCAAAGAGCAAGAACTTTTCTTTCCCAAGCAATGTGGGATCTCATACATCATATATCCTTATCCTTATCATACGGGGTATCACAATCAAACCATATGGTCTATATTCCAAAATGACTAGTCAATAATATAATTGGAACCCCATTGGAATCTTATAAAGAGTAAGAGCTTCTCCTTCCCAAATAATATGAAATCTCATATACCAGCTACGTACCCTTATCGACCTTATCATATGGAGTATCAAACAATTTATTTCAACATCCAAACGAGGCATAAACGAACTTTCCTATTGGGCAAAATAATAACTATTTGTACCTTTTCTTTTGAGCAAAAATTGAAAGCTAATAAAATATATAAATAATATTAGTGGCACAAATCATAATGGCGATCAAGACTATGATATATTATATGTATATAGCTCTGTTATTTTCGACTATAACCCGCGTGAGGGATACCTTGACAATAGAAAAGAAAACTATAGCTAGGAAAATAAAGTGATAAAGTCGAAAATAATGGAGCGGTCATGTAATAGTACAACAGAAAAACAATTAACCAACATGAGGGACACGGCCCAGATGATGATCACATTGTTAAAACATGATCTTCAACAACGTTTCCCAACCAATGTTAAAGAACTCGATCCTCAAAATTAATATTAAGAATGCTTAATCTCCACACTTTCTAACCCTTGGTAATGATGTGCCTGTTGTTCTCAAGCAATTCAACAAACTTGTCGACGTATCGTTGCTGGAGTTCCTTATTCCCAAATATGGTGGTCATTTCCTTGGCTTTGTCCCTGTATATCTGACCCTTTGCATCCTTCATTGTCAACCTCAAAGTTTGTGTCACTGAGTCCCTCGTAAATGACCCATCTTCCTCCTTCCTGGGAATCTCAACTCCTGCCTGCTTCTCTTCCAAGAACCTAGCAACTAATCCTTGATCCCCATTGAAAGGCAGCATGATAAGTACTACACGTCCATACTGAAATGCCTCTGTTACTGAACTCCAACCACAGTGAGTCACGAAACCCCCAACTGACTCGTGGCCTAATATCTTTAACTGAGGTGCCCAACCCATCCAAACAATCCCACGACCTTTGGTTCGCTCCTCGAACCCTTCCGGTAGCTCAATCGATTCCCCACCCGCTGACTTTCTTAAAGCCCAAAAGAATGGCAGCCTCGATTGCTCTAGCCCCAGAGCCAACTCATTGAAGTCTTCTTGACTCGGTCGGACCTCACTTCATATACCACTGACCCTTTCTCTTGCTTGTCTAGCCACTCAGCATTTGCATCCCAAGTGCTATCTTTAATGTCGTTGCCTTCTTGTGGCGAGGGTGGCAATAAGCCGACGGGAACTACGGGTATATGGAGAAGCTCTCCGAAGAGATTCAACCACTCGGCTTCGACTTCGATGCATGTTTTAATAGCCACGACTTCGGTGCCTAAGTACACCGTCATGACACGAAACAAGTCCGAAACACCGGAGGTATTAACTTCAGTGATCATTTTGAAGAGCTTTTTCGCCTGATAAGGCCGATACACTATTCCGGATGGAAAAGGGATCCATTTGGGAGGGACAAGGAAATGCTCGAGTTCTGTTCGTGTGCTGGGGTCGGGCTCGTCTGTTGTTTCCGACGACGCCGACAACGGCAACTTTGGTGGGCCAAAGAAACATAAGGTTGATGCGTTGAAAACACTGAAGAAAGCCCGCGAGATGCCAAGTCTTGCTGCAATTGGTGGTAACCAGTAAGGGGCGAAGTCATGAATGATCCAATCAGGGTTCGAAGTTTCAAAAAACTTAGACAAGGGTTCTTGAAGACGATCATGAGGTATCTTAAGGTATGGAATTATGTGGTGGGGTACGTCCATGGTGGCCTCTGCGTTCTCCGGCAGGTTGTCAACATGGGGTAATGGAAGCTTCACCAAAGTTATCAAAGGCGCAACATCTGAAGGGATCTTGGGGAGGCGATCGATGTTTCTAGGCGTGGATATGAAGGAAATACGATGACCCTTTCGTCGGGCTATGAGCTTGCCGAGCTCTAAAGATGGGATTATGTGACCAAAGGCTAACCATGGGAACATGGCTATGTGAAGCTGCTTCTTAGGTTCAGCCATGGCGGCTACTTTCAGAGGTGATGGTGTTCCGAGATTACTTTTATCTTCGCCTACACTTCCGTCTCTTGGATATTTATATTATTTCCAAGTCAATTGTGGTGTTGAAATCATAGTAATTTTCCTTGAGCATGTACGATTTGAGCTTTTGGTTTAGATTTGGAGAAATGTTTTACTGATTTCATAAATACACACACTGAACGTACCATCAATTTCTGACAATAAAAAGAAATGTAATAAAGGACACTGGTCCAGCAAGAATTGTCAGTTGGAAGAAAAATCGCGCCATGCCACTCACGTAAGTCTCGAAACACGTGGTGTTGGACCCCTGCCCGTACGTCACATAAAATAATGTTAGCTATAATTATGAAATATGTAAAAATATATAAATTTCGTACAGTCATTTAAAAAAAAAGTGAAATTTATTATTAAAAAATTAATTTCTTTTTATATAAGTATCATATTTATTCAATTTTTTTAAACGACTGCACAATACTTATACATTCATAACTACAAGTATCATTTCTCTTACTTTCAACGAAGACGCAAATGAGAGGAGCACAGAAGCTTCCAGTACCACTTAATTCCAGTCAAAAACGTTACCAAGTTGCCTTCTCATATCCAAAGACTAGAATTAATGATTTTTACGACCGACATTCAAAAGCAAGGCATTCATGAATGATTCAATGTACTAATTGAATATTCTATGAAAAATGCTTCTTGCAACCGACTGTGCAACCAATGAAAATTTTCCACGTCATTAATAAAACGTAGTGTTTCATTTTTACATTACACTAAATAGAAAGAAGAAAATCTAGCTAACATTTGTAAAATTTCATCTTCTTATCCACAAAACCACAGGCGGCCACTCCCCCTTCTTCTTCACGAACTCACGAAGCCATAGCCACTCCCCAAGATCTAGGCACTTCCACTGGTGGACAAAAGTTGGCAACGAAGATGATGATGAAGTTCCACCATTCTCCAATCAGCTCCACAGCCTTCAAGACCTGCAACATCTTAAATATGCACTTCTTCCCATTGCAATCAGTTCTACTTACCGCCAGACTTCTCCAATGGATTGCATACGAAAGCAACGGCTACCTTTCATTTAACCTAAAGCAATAATTAAATAGGCAGAGTGACAGTCGGGCTCAGAGATGAACCTCAGCAAAATTGATGTTGAAATAAAGTGCTATGGTGAGTAATCAAATATTGAAAGTAAAAGGATATATATGTATGCATTATCAGAGTTTTGTAAAGAAATTTCTTAAGTTTGAATCTCTTCAATTTTAGGCCATAAAGATTCCCAGAGTTTTTCCCTTTTCTTATTCATAGATGTAAGTTATTAGGACAAATTTAACTTCAAGATTAATCTTTTTAGCATCGCTGAAACCAGTCTCGATTAATAATAAGAACCATGAATAGCAGGAAAAGTGTTTTAACCTTGGTTTCCTTATCTAACAAAAAACCACTGTTCAAGGGGTGCTAGTGTTTTTCTAAAAATGAAGCTGAAGCTGGGTCCGATGGAGAGCTTTTGTAGATGAGGGCCTACCTAAGAATTGTCTCATGGCGTTGTACGAATACAAAAAGATAAAGAGATGGGAAGCAGTAGTGGATCCCCTCCTTTTTTTTAATCCAAGAATGAAATAAATAATAGCTGATTGCACTGCGGTTTCGCAGGCCGGTTGTATCTAGCAAAGCTGATATTCTATATGTTTGTCCAAACAATGAAATAATTGAATGCCCAAAATTTAATTGAATTCTGTGTGAATAAGTTCTAAGGGCTTGTTTGAATACATAAAATTATCAAAATTATCAAATCGTTTCATAATTTTATTTTCAAACTTCACTCAAACATAAAATATTTTTCAATTGTCAAGTTTTAATTTTTTTATGTAATTATTACATAATCATTATTCAAACACAAAAAACTAATATAACTTTAACAAATTTTAAAACAAGATTTATATTAAAAAGTTATATTCAACTCATTTTTAAGCTTTATAACATTTTTATTCAACTTTTTTCTTCTCATTTTCCAAAACCTAATAAAATATATTCACTCAAACTGTTTCTACTAACAAAACTATGAGACACTCTAAGGTCCAATTTGGTTTCACAGACGGTCTCAACCCATTTCATCCCATCTCAATATCCATACACAATTCAAACACAAACGTTTTTTATTTTAAATTTTTAACTTTTCAACTAGTTAATATTACCTAATCATTACAAATTTTCCAAACGGAACATAAAAAACAATCCAATCTTTTCAAATCCTAAAAGAAAATTAATATTAAATAGTCTAATTTTATAATATTTTTACTCAACTTTTTCTCTCTCATTTTCTAAAATCTCGTAAAACATCTTGACTCAAATCATTTCATTACTATTTATAGATTGTTCATCTATGTAACCAAACGCAACGTACCTAAGTGTCCAAGCATAACCTGTTGTATGTTTCTTAGATTTAAGCACGTTTTAGTTGAAGGCAATTACTAGTATTCAAGGATTTGGTATACTTTCTACTCGAATGTAGTTGTTAATACTCAAGCAATTATAATATAAGATCATAAGTGTTTGGTCTACATAAAAATTTTATAATAGGAAAATTTATGCATTGATCAGTTAGTAATTTATATAAATGTATACATTTGAGTACGTACTATATTCAAGCACTTGTTTTGATAGATCAAATGCTTGGTCTAAGTAAAAGTATTGTGAAAGTAACTCATACACTGGCGTAGTTTAAAATGATTTATTAGATTGCCAAAGTTTTCTTTTTAAAATCATATCAGTATGTAGATTTTTCTTCAAAAAATTGAGGGGACCTTGTTCCAAGGTGGACCCAACTCCATCTTCATACACATGGGGTTCATGAAAACTGTGAAGGAAAGAATGAGATTTATAATTTTCTGGAATGTTGGAGTAAGGTTTGAATAGATGGAATATACAATTGAATAGTATTATAATTTATAGTAATGCATGCATTCAAATGGGTGACTCTAGGGAAATTAAGGAACAAACTGTCATGCCCATGCATGCAGGAGGCCACATGGCCATCCAAATATATGAAAGAAAATTAATCCCCGGGCCCTTGTCCTTCCAAAATTGTGTTAAGGTTGGATTTAGGACTCTACAAGGCTGGCTTGACCCTCTCAGTTGTTATTTTCATGATCAAATTCCCTTATAATCTCCTGTTTTTTTATATTTCTTGGAATTTGTCATCTTCTTTGCTTTAACTTTTCGTGGATTCATGATTAAGTGTTTTAGACTTTTTGGCTGTATTAGGTTGCAAGACTCAACTGAACTCAGTTAAGCTCAATCTAATTTTAAGATGAGTCTAAGATTTAAACACACAATTCTCAAATTACTAAACTCATCTCAACTCAAAACCTCATTATACGTGGGACCCAGAACCTTTTTCAACTTAATGCATCTTTATACGTGAAGCTCATAACCTTTTTTAACTTCCCATAAAATTACTAATGTAACGCCCCGTACCCGAGGGTCCGGAGAGTTAACTCATGTCACTTAAAAATCATTTTCCTTCCATATAGTACATATTCTAATATTTCCCAATCGCACAAAATACTCATATATTTACATCAATTACTCCAGAATAACTATTCTAAGACGATACAAAATTTAATATAAACATCAATCTCCCAACAAATCACATCATCAGAGCACAACAAGCTTACTGAATGAAAATCCTCAATACCCATATAAACCTTCTATGCTTAAACCATCATTCTTAACTCTTCTCACCCATGCTCCATATCCTTGATTCTCAACTGAAACATTCAAATCATCTGAAAAATATTGTGGAGATAAGGGGTGAGTTATCAACAACTCAGTAAGCAGAGAACATATACTAGCATGTAAACATGAGCCTTTTTCAGAAAGTTCAATATGCAGAAACAAAACATTTTATTTTTATATGCAGATCTCAGAAAACGTGTTATCAGAAAATCAGAGCGACTTTTCAAATATTTCATACTCAAGTCAACAATTCATATTTGAGGATCCATTTCATATTCAAAAACACTTTGGCATAACATAACTGAACATCTCAATCTTATCATGTCATATCATATACCATGTTTAACCCCCGTGGTAGGGTTGTGCTATCCCCGGTGGCCAAACCAGGCAGTATCATGTGGTGAACTTCCCCTTTTTCAATCTCGGAGCCCCGTGTGTGCACACAGGAAAGAACACGTAAAAAGACCACTTTGTTTCCAAAGTGGGTGCACTCATATCATATCATGGTGGTACCAACCATATCACGTGAACAGTATCATCATATCAGAACCATATTCAGAACAGATAAGTATGCCAAAGTTTTATCATATCCATATCATATCAAAACACGTGCGAAACATATTCATATCATTTCATATCACATGCATAAAAATTTCAATGATATCATATTCGCTCTTTTGCATATTTCAGAAACATGTCAAATATTGCTCATGTTTACACATTTCATGTCAAAAACATTTCTTTTCTCTTTCATATGTATCTCATGAGGGAATCCAAAAACATATACTGAGGTTATTTTTCACTTTTTCTTTTTAAAACAACATGCACATTTTTTTATAAACCAACCTCATTTCATTTCTTTTTATGCAAATCCAGCATAGGAACCCCGCTTACCTGGACTTTTCAGCTTTTCAAAAATTTCCTCAATAATGCCGAACCAAAATTATTCGTCACCTATAAGATAATCACGTAAATTTCCATAAGTCTCCAATCAATCTCGTATTTGATATTCAAGCCTACAACTTATAAAATAGTCCATTTTTAATTTCCTCAATCTCAAAATTCTCATTATTCTCAACATCACTTCCTAAACTCATCCATATCCGACTTCGACTAAACATTTAATTCCAACTTATTTACGAATGAGATCTTACTATAATTTATAATACTAAATACATAACTATGTTAAAATCATTATAAGTAGAAACTCTTACTTTTGTTTAATTAATAACGAAAAAAAAATATATCTATATATATATATTCTTTTTAAAAGGATTCAAAATAATATTTTGTACTTATTGACCATTCCAAAAATATTTATTAGTATCTACTTAATAACCATTCAAAAATAAAATATTTCTCTTAAAAATACTAACTTAACAAGATAAACTCATGCAAAATTTTCTATGAGAAACACGTGCGGCCCATGTTCTGATTTGCAAGAAAATATAAACAAAAACCATTTATGTTCTAAACAAAAAGGTGAAAAGGGTAAAACACCCTTGGTCTACAAGTCACCCGAGAGTCAGACTTCCAGTTTTCCTTTTTAAGTAAGAGCAACAACAACTAAGACAGTAACTAAGTAAAACATGAACATGCAGAGGCTCAAATGGGAGTAACGGCAGAAGCTCACTCACGAAAAGCTGAGACAGTGGCACGGTGGGGGTGTGACGGAAACTGGGCTGAGACGGTGGTGATAACCTCGACGGCGTTGCACTGGAAGAGAGGGAGAGAGACCTGAAACCGAGAGAGAGAATGGGACAGTGAGAGAACGAGGGAGAGACCGAAAGGGAAGGACCTTTAACCGGAAGTGCACGAGTTTACCGAGGGAAAACTGAGGCAGCGTGCGGCGGAGCTTCCGTCGAGCTGCGCTGAGCATGAGAGAGAGAGAGAGCAACTGATAACTGCCCTGTTTTTGGTGCAGGAAACAGAGGTTTCCCCGCGAGGTGGGGTGGCTCTCGGTTTCGTGTGGCGGAGGAGCTGCCAAGCAGAGGTGTTACGGTGCAACTTTGGTGGCGGCTTCGTGTGGCTGAGGTTCCGCTTGGACTGGGTCCGGTGGGTGGTGACTCGCTGCCTGGTATGGTGCTCTGTTTTTGGGAGGTACAACTGAGAGGGTGTTTACACGGAGAGGGTGGTGGCGCCCGGCTTGAGTGGTGGACCTGTGTGGTTGCCGTTCTGAGTGCGAGGACTGCGTTCGGCGGAGAATAATGCACTGGCCTGGCTGTGCGGGTGGTTGGACAGCAGAACGAGGCTTGCGGTTTGATGCCTTGAGGGTAGGGAACTAATGCAATGGCCACGGTTCTAGTGTGCTGAGGCGTGAAATGAGGGCTGCGGCACATGAACTAGGGTTGAGAATACTTACTATATATATAGGCTATAAATGGAAAACATACTTCTTAAAACAAAGTGCAGGAAAGGTGCATGGAGAAAAAAAAGAAAGATGGTGTTATAAGTGTGATGGAAACTTAGAGGCGTTAAGCACGTACGTGAGTGAAGCAAAGAGCCGGGTTTTACATCCTCCCCCCCTTAAAGAAATTCCGTCCTCGGAATTTAATATGTATTGTCAAAACTCCCATCAAAAAGTCGTGGTTACTTATCTCGCATTTCTTCCTCCAACTCCCAAGAAGCTTCACTAATAGCATGATTTTTCCACAACACTTTAACAAAAGGTATAGTTCGAGTCCGTAACACCTGCTCTTTCCTTTCCAAAACCTGAACTGGCTCTTCCGCATACGTCATATCCTCCTGAATCTGAAGTGGTTCATAGTCAATAACGTGCGTCGGGTCGGGAATATATTTCCTCAGCATGGAAATATGAAATACATTATGCACTCCCGCGAGTGCCGGTGGAAGTGCTACTCTATAAGCCACTGGCCCAATCCGGTCAAGAATCTCAAATGGCCCAATATATCTTGGGCTCAACTTGCCCTTCTTTCCAAATCTCATAATTCCTTTCGTAGGTGCTATTCTCAAAAATACTTTGTCTCCAACCTCAAACTCCAGTTGGCGGCGACGCTTGTCTGCATAACTCTTTTGTCGGCTTTGAGCTGCTTTCATTCTTGTCCGAACGATATCTATCTTCTCAGTAGTCCGCTGAATAATCTCTGGTCCCAGGAGTTTCCTTTCACCTACTTCATCCCAATACAATGGAGATCTACACCTCCTACCATACAAAACCTCATAAATGGTGCATCCAAGTTCCCTTAAAATCCATCACACATGCCCTCAACATGTCCTCCAGGATTTGAATAGTTCTTTCTAACTGTCCATCTGTCTGAGGGTGAAATGCAGTACTAAAATTTAACTTAGTACCCATTGCTTCCTGTAAGCTTCGCCAGAACTTGGAAGTGAAACGAGGGTCTCTATCCGACACAATGGATACCGGTACCCCATGCAACCTCACTATCTCCCGCACATACAATTCAGCTAGTTTGTCCAATTTATAAGAAACTTTAATAGGTACAAAATGAGCAGTTTTTGTTAAGCGATCCACGATCACCCATATAGCATCTTGTCCACTCAAGGCTCTCGGTAGGCCCGTCACAAAGTCCATGGAGATATGCTCCCACTTCCACTCTGGGATCTGGAGTGGTTGAAGTAATCCGGCTGGTCTCTGATGCTCCGCCTTCACCTGTTGGCAAGTTAGGCATTGTTCTACAAATTTAGCAATTTCTCTTTTCATACCATTCCACCAAAAAGACTCTCTCAAGTCCCGATACATCTTGGTACTCCCTGGGTGAACTGTGTATAAGGAACGGTGTGCTTCTTCAAGAATTACTCTTTTCAGTTCTTCATTAGCTGGCACGCATAATCTACCTCTAAATCTTAAAACTCCATCCTCGGAAACGCTAAAGTCAGATCTGTCCCCGTTCCCGACTTCTTCCACTAGCTTCGCTAACTCTAAATCCACCTTCTGAGCAGCTTTGATTCTATCCAATAAGGTTGGTTGAACTATCAAATTGGCCAAGAAGGTACTTGTATCACTAGTGATAACCTCAATACCGGCTCTTTCTAGGTCCATTAACAACCTATGTTGAGTGGTAAGAGTTGCAACTACTGGTCCCACCGACTTCCTACTTAAGGCGTCGGCTACAACATTAGCTTTGCCTGGGTGATAATTGATGGTGCAGTCATAATCCTTGATCAACTCAAGCCATCTCCTCTGCCTCATATTTAATTCTTTTTGGGTGAAGAAATATTTCAAACTCTTGTGATCTGTATAAATCTCACACTTTTCCCCATACAGATAGTGTCTCCAAATCTTAAGTGCAAAAATGACTGCTGCCAGCTCCAGATCATGCGTGGGATAGTTCTGCTCGTACGCTTTCAGTTGGCGTGAGGCATATGCAATAACCTTCCCATGTTGCATCAGTACGCACCCCAAACCAAGCCTTGACGCGTCGCTATAAACTACAAATCCCCCTCTAGCCGTGGGAACTGCTAATACCGGAGCCGTTACTAATCTCCGTTTCAACACCTGAAAGCTTTCTTCACACTTTGTTGTCCATTCAAACTTATTATTTTTCTTGGTGAGTGCTGTGAGAGGAACTGCTATCTTGGCGAAACTGTCAATGAATCGACGGTAATAACCCGCCAATCCCAAGAAACTTCTAACCTCATGCACATTCTTCGGCGTCGGCCAATTAACCACTGCTTCCACTTTTCCCGGGTCCACTGAAATGCCATCTTTCGAAACTACATGCCCCAGAAATGCGATTGAATCAAGCCAAAATTCACACTTCTTCAATTTAGCAAACAACTTTTTATCTCTGAGTGTCCCAAGTACCAGCCTCAAATGTTCCTCATGCTCGGATTTGCCTTTGGAGTAAACCAATATATCGTCAATAAAAACAACTACAAACTTATCCAAAAATTCATGGAACACCCTGTTCATCAAATCCATAAATACTGCTGGGGCATTAGTCAGGCCAAAAGGCATGACCAAAAACTCATAATGGCCATAACGAGTCCTAAACGCCGTCTTAGCTACGTCCTCTGCTTTGATCTTCAATTGATGGTAACCCGATCGAAGATCAATCTTTGAAAATACCTGAGCGCCCTGGAGCTGATCAAACAGGTCATCTATACGGGGTAGCGGGTACTTATTCTTTATGGTCACACGATTAAGTTCCCTGTAGTCAATACACATCCTCATCGATCCATCCTTCTTCTTCACAAAGAGGACTGGAGCTCCCCAAGGTGATACACTGGGCCTGATAAAACCCTTATCCAATAGGTCTTGCAATTGTTCCTTGAGTTCCACTAACTCCGACGGTGCCATTCGATAAGGTGCTTTTGAAATGGGTGTCGTGCCTGGAGCTAGTTCGATAGTAAACTCCACTTCCCGCTCGGGCGGGAGTCCAGGTAAATCTTCTGGAAAAACCTCTGGATATTCCCTTACCACAGGTATCTGCTCTAACTTCAACTCCTCTTTTGGTACTTCTACCACGCAGGTTAAGAATCCCTGACAACCATCTCGTAACAATTTCCCAACTTGAACGGCAGATATGATGGGTGGATGCATCCTCACTTTTGAGCCTGAGAATCGAAATTCACTTTCTTTTGGGGGCCTAAATATCACTTCCTTTTTAAAACAGTCTATGCTGGCGTGGTAGTAAGCCAGCCAATCCATACCCAAAATTACATCAAACCCAAACATGTTAAACACTATCAAATCTGCTGGCATCAATCTTCCCTCAATTGATAAAGGACACCCTGGTAGGAACTTGTCACAGACTACCGAATTTCCTGTTGGGGTCGCAACCACCAACTTGGACTTTAACTCTTCAGTTTCTAAGGTGCAAAATCGAGCATAGGTCATGGAAACAAACGAATGTGTCGCTCCCGAATCAAATAGTACAGTGGCATTTTTAGAAAACAAAGAAATAGTACCTGTGGTCATAATCAACATCATTCATGAACTAAAATTTTTAAGTCTTAATCGTAATCCACAAATCAAGATCTTAAAAACATAACAAAGAAGTCATACCCGTGATCACATCATTCCTATCCTCAGCCTCACCAGGTGTCAGAGCAAAAACCCTTGCAGGTGCAGTAGTACGCTGCATGTTGCCTCGCGCTGTCCCTTCTATTCTAGGTGGTGGTGGGGGCCTGCTGTTATCCAATCGTAGAGGGCAGTCCCTGAGATAATGGCCCGATCTGCCGCAACGGTAGCATAGTCCCGCTTCCTTCTTGCATACTCCAGTATGTACTCGGTTGCAAGTTTTACATTGATATGCTTGTTGGGTGCCCTGAACCATTCTTTTTCCCGAGCTACTACCTTCATTTCTCTTTTTCCACGCTCCTTGGTCCATACCAGAATGAGGCCCCGAAGAAATAGTCCTCTTCTTCTGATCGTGCAATGCAGCGCTCCTTTGAAGGCTTCGCTCAAAAACTGTGGCCTTATCTACCAATTCTGAGAAATTTCGAATCTGGAAGCCCACTACTCGTTCATAAAGTTTTTCATTTAGCCCTTGTTCGAATTTACGCGCTTTCTTTTCTTCGTCAGGAATCAGATACGCAGCAAAACGAGATAATTCAATGAATCTAGCTGCATATTGGTGCACCGTCATGGATCCCTGCACCAGAGTGGCAAATTCCATTGCCTTGTCCTCTCGAGCCGAGCTTGGAAAAAATCGCTCAAGAAAAATCTGCTTAAAATGCGGCCAACTGACTATTTCTGTTCCCCCTGCTTCTCGGATGGTTCTTTCTGAGATCCACCATCTTTTTGCCTCACCGGTCAGTTTGAAAGTTGCATATGCCACCTTTTGTTCATCTGTGCAGGTTAACACCCGCAATATTTCCTCAATATCTTGCACCCAATCTTCAGCTAAGGTGGGTTCGCCTTTGCCGTCAAATGAAGGGGGGTGCATCCGATTGAACTGTTCTATGCTACCACCTCCTTCATTAGAGTTGCGTTGGCGACCAACGGGATTTTGCGCGAGATCGTCTATTAACTGATGAGCTGCTGCTCGTAGTACTTCAGAAGCACTCGGGTTTGCTCCCCTTTCGTTCTCGTTCACGTTCAAGTCCGACATACTTCGTTCTCGACGACGAGGTGGCATCCTGCAATAAAGAGAAAAGAAGTACGCGCAACAGTAGTAATGATTAGACTCCAAAGTCTAAAACTTTAACGCCATCAATCTATTTAATAAAAGTCTCCAAAGTCAAACCAAACCATAAACAACATGAATTCAACTCATAGACCTACAAAATCCTACACATCAAAGTCAGTCCTAAAGTTTGTAAAATTTAAGACCTCGAAAACCTATGATATTCTTCCTCATAACTCACTCCACTATCGCCTCCAATCTGAAAATGATTTCTTAAAGCCTATCTATAGCCCATGATCTTACGCTCTATAGTCTGCAGAACCTCAAACCTGGCTCTGATACCAACTGTAACGCCCTGTACCCGAGGGTCCGGAGAGTTAACTCATGTCACTAACAAACCTGTCTCTCCAAGCACTTAAAACTCCAAGGACTTCATGTTTAGCACACAATTCATATTCTTCTAAATAACCATAATAAAACTTCATAAGTTATCATTACAAAACATAAACTAAAAGGGGTCCACAATCTCCCAATAACCTCAAAATATAACAATACATCTTTAGGTGTCAATAGGTCCAAACAACGTGAAGTACTTCAAAAGCTCAAGTTAAATCCATCTACTAATAATGGTACTCTAAAGTACCCAATCCTTCCATCCATATCTAGCCAGCTTCAATTCTATTCCTGACCCCCAGCTGGGAAATCAATATCATCTGAAAATATATGAAGATAAGGGGGTGAGTTATCAACAACTCAGTAAGCAGAGAACATATACTAGCATGTAAACATGAGCCTTTTCAGAAAGGTCAATATGCAGAAACAAAACATTTTATTTTTATATGCAGATTTCAGAAAACGTGTTATCAGAAAATCAGAGCGACTTTTCAAACATTTCATACTCAAGTCAACAATTCATATTTGAGGATCCATTTCATATTCAAAAACACTTTGGCATAACATAACTGAACATCTCAATCTTATCATGTCATATCATATACCATGTTTAACCCCCGTGGTAGGGTTGTGCTATCCCCGGTGGCCAAACCAGGCAGTATCATGTGGTGAACTTCCCCTTTTTCAATCTCGGAGCCCCGAGTGTGCACACAGGAAAGAACACGTAAAAAGACCACTTTGTTTCCAAAGTGGGTGCACTCATATCATATCATGGTGGTACCAACCATATCACGTGAACAGTATCATCATATCAGAACCATATTCAGAACAGATAAGTATGCCAAAGTTTTATCATATCAAAACACGTGCGAAACATATTCATATCATTTCATATCACATGCATAAAAATTTCAATGATATCATATTCGCTCTTTTGCATATTTCAGAAACATGTCAAATATTGCTCATGTTTACACATTTCATGTCAAAAACATTTCTTTTCTCTTTCATATGTATCTCATGAGGGAATCCAAAAACATATACTGAGGTTATTTTTCACTTTTTCTTTTTAAAACAACATGCACATTTTTTTACAAACCAACCTCATTTCATTTCTTTTTATGCAAATCCAGCATAGGAACCCCGCTTACTTGGACTTTTCAGCTTTTCAAAAATTTCCTCAATAATGCCGAACCAAAATTATTCGTCACCTATAAGATAATCACGTAAATTTCCATAAGTCTCCAATCAATCTCGTATTTGATATTCAAGCCTACAACTTATAAAATAGTCCATTTTTAATTTCCTCAATCTCAAAATTCTCATTATTCTCAACATCACTTCCTAAACTCATCCATATCCGACTTCGACTAAACATTTAATTCCAACTAATTTACGAATGAGATCTTACTATAATTTATAATACTAAATACATAACTATGTTAAAATCATTATAAGTAGAAACTCTTACTTTTGTTTAATTAATAACGAAAAAAAAATATATCTATATATATATATTCTTTTTAAAAGGATTCAAAATAATATTTTGTACTTATTGACCATTCCAAAAATATTTATTAGTATCTACTTAATAACCATTCAAAAATAAAATATTTCTCTTAAAAATACTAACTTAACAAGATAAACTCATGCAAAATTTTCTATGAGAAACATGTGCGGCCCATGTTCTGATTTGCAAGAAAATATAAACAAAAACCATTTATGTTCTAAACAAAAAGGTGAAAAGGGTAAAACACCCTTGGTCTACAAGTCACCCGAGAGTCAGACTTCCAGTTTTCCTTTTTAAGTAAGAGCAACAACAACTAAGACAGTAACTAAGTAAAACATGAACATGCAGAGGCTCAAATGGGAGTAACGGCAGAAGCTCACTCACGAAAAGCTGAGACAGTGGCACGGTGGGGGTGTGACGGAAACTGGGCTGAGACGGTGGTGATAACCTCGACGGCGTCGCACTAGAAGAGAGGGAGAGAGACCTGAAACCGAGAGAGAGAATGGGACAGTCAGAGAACGAGGGAGAGACCGAAAGGGAAGGACCTTTAACCGGAAGTGCACGAGTTTACTGAGGGAAAACTGAGGCAGCGTGCGGCGGAGCTTCCGTCGAGCTGCGCTGAGCACGAGAGAGAGAGAGAGCAACTGATAACTGCCCTGTTTTTGGTGCAGGAAACAGAGGTTTCCCCGCGAGGTGGGGTGGCTCTTGGTTTCGTGTGGCGGAGGAGCTGCCAAGCAGAGGTGTTACGGTGCAACTTTGGTGGCGGCTTCGTGTGGCTGAGGTTCCGCTTGGACTGGGTCCGGTGGGTGGTGACTCGCTGCCTGGTATGGTGCTCTGTTTTTGGGAGGTACAACTGAGAGGGTGTTTACACGGAGAGGGTGGTGGCGCCCGGCTTGAGTGGTGGACCTGTGTGGTTGCCGTTCCGAGTGCGAGGACTGCATTCGGCGGAGAATAATGCACTGGCCTGGCCGTGCGGGTGGTTGGACAGCAGAACGAGGCTTGCGGTTTGATGCCTTGAGGGTAGGGAACTGATGCAATGGCCACGGTTCTAGTGTGCTGAGGCGTGAAATGAGGGCTGCGGCACATGAACTAGGGTTGAGAATGCTTACTATATATATAGGCTATAATTGGAAAACAGACTTCTTAAAACAAAGTGCAGGAAACGTGCATGGAGAAAAAAAAGAAAGATGGTGTTATAAGTGTGACGGAAACTTAGAGGCGTTAAGCACGTACGTGAGTGAAGCAAAGAGCCGGGTTTTACAAATTTCAAGATTTTTGGAAGAGTGGCAGGCAGGAATTGAGGTACCAAGAAATGAGCAAGATGGGTCATTTACCAGGGACTCGGTGGCTCAAACATTGAAGATGGTGATGACGGATGCGGAGGGACAAATTTACAGGGACAAAGCCAAGGAAATGACCACCATATTTGGGGACAAGGACCTCCAGCACCAATACGTAGACAAATTTGTTGATTTTCTTGAGAAAAAGGGGCATGTCTCTTAATCAGATTTAGATTGTATGGATATGATCTGTTTGTATTTTAATCACCTTATAACCTCATGAGGTACTGTTATGGGTGTTTCATTGTTTCAATACTCAATTTATTACGGATCAATGCATATATATCTCTTTGTATTTTGAAAGAAGTGAATATATACGGAATCTATACGAAAAAAATTAATTTTTCAATAATGGACTTCACTCTTTTTCAAAGCGACTGCACGTCATTTACGTACTCTACGACTACATGTAGCATTACTCTTGGATTATTTCTCCAAACTAAATGAATCTCACTTAATTTGTATCCGAATGTGATGGACCTCTTACTGATGTGTTTCAGATTAGTTGCAACGTTTCTATTTCAAGGTTGCGAGAGAAGATGGGCTACAGGGATGCTTAGGAATAGAGATAATCTAATTCCACATGCATTGCATCCCCGTAATCTTGTAGATTTTGGGGAATCCTAAACATTGAAAGTCTTCATAAAAGGGGTAAGTTTTATTTTCCTAAGCAAGTGTACTATAAATATATAAAACAGTTACACGAGACAAGAGACAACAGGGTGGGAAACCCCGCCATTCATTCCACCCATTTCTCACAAGGGAAAGCCGCCTAAAGCGGTTTTGGTAAAGCTCGATAAACAGATTGTAATACTACAATCGAAAACCGCAGTGAATTGATTTGTGTTGCATATTGCTGGACTGGACTAACTGAATGACACTTTCACTATCTCTTTCTCATGATCCTTGATTAGGAGAAGTGGTAACATAGGGAGATAGCAAGCGAAAGAAGCGTCGAATCACCAGAGGACGACTGCTAGAAACTACGGAGGTGCGAGAAGACCACGCACCACTAGAAGAGTGGAGGTTGGTCGGATGTAAGAGATCTGTGGTCATTAACCCCAAAATGCCGCGCATGGCGATGGCAGGCTCTCCCTGGTGCGGCGGCGCTTAGATCTCACACTCTGTTTGGGCTGCCTGTGAGACGTACGCGTTGATCTTTTCAACAATCTGCTTCTATTGTGCAAAAAATCGGCAGCTGAAGAGTCTTGCAATTCCGTGAGTGGCGATCATGGGTGGCCGAAAAGTAGTAGATCAGCGCTTCTCCATGCTATGATCAGAAAAGAAAGAAAAAATAGGAAAAAAATTCAGTAAGATAGTGTCGGGACTATACAAACGAGAGGAGGGTGGGTGGAGCTGAAGCTCCAACCGAACTCTAGACGGAGAAGATGAGATTTTTGGGCTTTAGGTAGAGTGTGTATTCGATGAAGAGAAATGAAAAAAACAAGTGATTAGGCTCTTATTCTGAGTACTTTAGTAGTAAGTTGTTATTAATACATCATTATTATTTTAAGCGGTGTAAATTAACCAGTAAACTATGAGAGAGTAGTAAATGGTGAAGACTTATTAAAATTTTATTCAAACGGATTCTCACTCCAAGTTTATTTTCAAGTCACATTTTATATTCACGAACAACTTATTTAATATTCAAGGGATTTTGAACTTGTTCACAAGCTAAAAAATTTATATAAATAAGTAGATTAATTATTTACTACATTTTTTAGAGGTGGATTAATATTTTATCACAATCCGTCACTACCATTGTTTTTTAGTGACAGTTGGGAAATTATGACAGTCCCCAAACCGTCACTAAAAAGCCTTTTCTGTGACGGTTTCTGGAAACCGTCACTAAAGAAAAATGAGATTTTTTTTACGTTCCAACGTATGGAAAATTTACGTTCAAATGTCACATATACGTTCAAGCATTGTGGCCAACGTTCAAAAGTGAAATGTTTTGGCGCCAACGTTCGAACGTTAGTAATTAACGTTCGAACGTAAAATGTTTTGCTCCAACATTCGAACGTCAATTACTAACGTTCGAATGTTAATTGTAAATTTAAATTAAATATGACACTAATTTAAAAATTATGTGATTTTTATAGTGCATAATTTGTGAACAAGTCTAAAAAATTAACTTGTATATATTTATATATACACAATTTGTAATATATAAATATATATTTATGTTTATATATATTTGAAGTGCAGTGATTTAGTATTAAAGACGAAAAATATAACATTAAAGAAGATTAAGAATTGAAATTAAAAAACCATAGAAATATTAAATAATATTTTTCTTTACATATTATAAAAGCAAAATACAAAATATGATCGAATTTCTTAAACAACACTCAGATGATAGCGTTGTTCGCGATATTTGAACTCCGTACCTCCTCAATCAAGGTATCAACCTTGTCGTTGAGGATACCTACACGATGGGCAATCTCAGAGACAGACCCCTCTATAACCGTGAGCAATCGATCGATCTGACGATCGATATGCGTAGTCAGCTGTGAGATCACCGCATCAACCCAAGCAGGCCGCGCATCTCCCGCAGATGTATTCGGCGGCTACTGATTACTACTCCCCACATGACCTGGCTCAGGCTGCATCGGAGGAACTAGATCCTCTACAAGGGGTGGCTGACGTCCCCTCGCCTGTCCAATGCTACATCGATTTGTGGTCATGTCGAGGGTGCTCATCTGATCTTTGACCCGTTTCTCTGGCTGGGTGTTGGCACTCCCCGTGCAAGTAATAGCCGGTTGATCAGGACATCGTATGGGAGATTATCCGTGGAGACGATGCTCGCCTCGTAACATATCCTCTCAAAGACGTGCAGTGGCAAATCTATGAGATCTCCACGTGCCATTCGTATCAAAAATTGTGCCCGAAGCCCACTAAATGTGGTTTTATGTGCCACAGGATCCACGTTTGTTGTAACAATAAGATGCAACATGCGGAAGAAATGTAGCAGATGGTTCTGGTTGAAGGCATTCTTCCTCTCGATCTGCATGCGGTCCCTCCCGGTAAGGATGTAGAAATCCTCGTCTCGGTCATCATCCTGAGCTTCGAGGCAAGTATCCTCGGCCTCTGACCGGTCTGCGTCTCTGGCTAATGCTGGCTCAAATGGGCGGCCAGTAGATGATGCAGAAGTGCCTACATCCTCACGGGGTGTAGCGTGTGCAGATGTTTCAACTCCTCGACGAATCCTGAGGTGCTCGGCGATGACATCTAGTGATATCTCAATGGAAACACCGCGTACAGTCACGGTGTGAGATGATGCGTCCTGAGGCATGTCACACATCCCCATATATAACTCCTTAACCATTGAGGGGTATATATTCCCCCTCAATGTGCAGATATTTCTCCAGCTTCTACTGACGAAAATATCTCTCAGGTTCGTCTGCTCCCATATGAGTTCGTCAAACTCATTAATCAGGACCTCTTGCTCTACCATAACAGTACGAGCCCCGATACGAGCAGTGTCCTGGGTGGCTCATTCCCTCTCTCGTTTCCTAGTATGCAAAGGATGAGCCATATGCTAAAAATAGAAAAGGAAAATAATTTATTTACATTAATACATTTTTTGTGTTAATTTTATGCTGCTCTGCATTAACGTTCGAATGTTTAGATAAAACGTTTAAACATGTATCATTTACGTTCGCACGTAAAACACATGCGTGCGAACGTATAACATCCACGTTCGAACGTATGTGTTTTACGTGCGAACATAAAGGATGAACGTCCGAACGCTGAAGTATAAATAAATTTAAAAAGTAGTACGTTCGGATGTTATAACTAAACGTTTTGATGAAAATTTTACAAAAATAACGTCCGAATGTAAAACAATACATGTTCGAATGTAGAAGCCTTAACGGCTATGCAATTGAAACGTTCGAACGTTATGACACAGAATGGCTGAGTCGACTCAACCATTATTGAAATCTCGAAAATCAATCTACAATGATCTAAATGCCGAAATGCCTCCGTAAAAATAAAGTATATACTTCAAGAAACTTTTCTATAGTGACTATTTGGCCAATGGCAAGCCGTGGTAACCGGAAAATAGAGTTGAAAATCTAGCGACCACTTGGCCAAAACCAATCCCAAATATCGAATAAAATACATGTTATTTGATTAAAAGATGAATGTCTACCTTTTAGTGACGGTTGTGGCGGAGTTTAACGGCGGCGGCGACAGAGGAGTGGCGGCGTGCAAACGGGAACGAAGTTAGATAACGGTGAAAATGACGTTTCGCCGTTCTGTTTTGGCCTTATATACACGAAATGTTCAAACGTAATTCTTAGTACGTTCGAACGTTTTTTGATTTATTTTTCAAAATATTGACTATAATATATTATATTATTAAATAAATTATGTAACATGTGAATAATTTATTTTTTATTTCTATTTCTTTTAATACGTTATTTATTAACGATCGTTACCTTTCAAATTGCAGGAAAAAATGATGGAGATATAGTCGGCTTCTGGGGATCTTCTCCTAGTGACATAGACATATTCACGCAAGTGTTCGGGCCGCAGTCTTGTATGGCAAGAGATTTGGGACGATCTATCAAGCATAGATGTTCATCCTCCTCAATCTCATCGACTTGACAAATTAATAATCTTACTAAAGATTTAGAAGTTACACGGTGTGAGAATGAGTATATGAGGTCGAAACAGTAAGAGTTAGAGTCTCTCTTAGAACAACAGTCTCATTTAGAGACGCGTTTGCAGGACCAACAGAGAGACCAGGAGGAAAGAATACCCAGTGAAGTCCAACAGCAAGTTCAAAGGGGAAATGATGGTGCAAATGGAGTGTATTATGTCGTTGCAACAGAATCGGGGTGGGCAAGGAAAAAAGAAGAAATAAATTTTTATCAGTAGTGGTGGCTAGTTTTAATATCTAATTTTAAAATTTTATAAGACATTTATTTGTTAATTGATGGTATGTAATATGATATAATTGGTATGTTTTTAAATTTTATGAAATTAGTATTTCTGATGTGTACGTTCGAATGTAAAGTAAAAACGTTCGAACATTGGTTCACATTCGAACCAACGTTCAAACGTGAATACTTAAAATTGTATAGTAACATTCGAATGTACTGACCCTCAAACGAAGAAAACGTTCAAATGATTAAACGATTAACGTTCAACAAACCTCCGAACGTACCACTTGCATTCGAACGCTCCTTCGTTTACATTCGAAATAACGTCCGAACGTTAAACCCGTTCCGTTTGAACATTGGTCTGTTAAAGTTTGAACGGAAATTCGAATGTTTATTATAATTAATGTTCGGACGCATAAACGTTCGAACGTAAATATGATACGTTTGAACTATAATCAACGAACGTCAACTTCTCTCATTCGAACGCCAATCGGTCGGATTGCCGTTCGAAAGCTCAATTGAACGTCGGAACGTTACTTTCTGTGACAGTTCTAAACTGTCACAGAAAAAGGGAACGTTCGGACGTTCAACTAAACGGAACACCTCCAACCGTCACTAAAAATATTTTTAGTGACTGTTCAATGCTAAACTGTCACTAATTATTTTCTGTGACACACATTAGGTGACGGTCGTGGTGACTGTTTCAAACCATCACCAAATATCTTTAGTGACGTTTTGGTAATTTTTTGTGACGGTTTCCTCTGTCACAAAAGATAAATTATGTTGTAGTGCGTGTCATTGTCTAATTTTTGGATGCTCTATATTATAATTTTATCTACAACTTTTAACAAATAAACTTTAATATCTTTATATAATCTACATACACATGATATATCAATCACTATAATCAGAACGACTCAAGTAATATGCATAGTTTTAGGAACATGTTAATTACCTATATATATATATATATAGCTTTAAATACTTAAGATATTTTCACTAAGAAATTCAAGACAATACCATAAGAATAATAAATATGAAATTATAATTCGAGTCTAAACGAGTATATATGCTTTGGCTTGAGTTTTATACTATTTATATAATTTAATAATCAATTAAAATTTTGTATCACAAGTCGAATTTGAGTAGTTTAATTGACTGATCAATCTCGATTGACTTATTATTAGTACTCTTGTCTAATATTTGCACCCCAAGTAAACCTCTGGTAAGTTCGTTTTTAGCCTTTTCCTTTCCAAGATACATATATATATATATATATATTTATATGATGGAACTGGCCTGCACGTGATCCTTCAATGAACAAGCTCTGAATTTGATTCATCAAACAGGTTTGAATTGGCTGTGAATTAGCTATATAGCTCTGAATTCTTCATTGTAAAGTAGATGATATGGCACCTCACATGGAATCACATCATCAATTTAAGTTTATTTTTGGTAGATTTCTTTTGTATATCTAGCGCCGGTCTTTTTTTTTTTTTTTTTTTAATACGCTGACTTATGCTAACATGATCAGTACTGCCACATTGGTGCGAAATGACCTTTAGTAAATTAAGAGAAAGTATTTCATCTCATTTCATTTTATCATTATAAATTTTTTGAATTTTTACACAAAATATAATAAATAATTCAATTTTTTCAAATCCCAAAATAATAATAATATTAAAAAATAATATTTTAACAATATATTTTTAAACTTTCATCTAAAACCATATCATCTCATTTTTGAATCAAAACCAACCCTAAATTTCCATACAGCATTAACTCTCCTTTACATGTCTCATGGATTGCCTTCTAATAAGGCACATACATCACCCTCGGAAAAGCATGAAGATTCTAGAAAATTGGAGAATGGTTTTACCAAATCACATTGTAACAGAGAGAATAAATAGACTTGCTAGGTGTCACAATATTAGTGGTCATTCAATTCAATTTTGTTATGTACATATTCTATAAATAGTCACTACTGTACACTGGAATGATACAAAAAAGATCTGGGAATACATATCTGTTCTAAAGGAAACTTTTCCTCAAACACTTGGTGTGCATTTTCTTCTCTGTCTCATCATGGTATCAAGAGCCTAACGGACCCGCGTCCTTCATACATTTTTTTTTTCTCTTCATCTTACAGTTTTACACTAATGGCTCCATCAAAATCAAACAATGCTTCTAATTCTCCCTCCCTTCTTAACTCTGCTAGTAATTTTGTAAAAATTCAACTCACCATTGAAAATTTTCTCCTTTGGAAGGCACAAATAGTGTCGTTTTTGAAGGGGCATCAAGTCTTCGGACATGTTGATGGTTCTCTTCCCATGCCGCCTGCCACCATTGATGATCTTCCTAATCCTGCTCATCTTCAATGGCTTCATCAAGATCAGTTGGTCATTACTCCAACTTCCTCTAACATGAATACTTGGTTTCCAGATTCGACTGCCTCTCATCATTTTACATCTGAATTACAGAACCTTAATTTGGACTCATCGACTTATCAGGGCCCTGAAATAGTGAGCATTGGTGATGGTTCCAGTCTTCCTATTCACAACACAGGCTCGACTCAATTTTCTTCAAACACTGGCAAATTTCTCTTACATAATCTTTTACATGTTCCTTCCATTTCTCGGAATCTACTTTATGTTCGTCAATTTTGTCAAGATAATAATGTATATTTTGAATTTCACTGTTCTCTTTTTTATGTAAAGGATTCATGCACCCAGGCAGTGCTTCTTCAAGGCCATGTTGAGAACGGTTTGTATGTGCTTCGGACGGATGCAGAGCCTACATCACCTCAGTCTTCCATTTCTCCTCAAGCTTATGTTGGTCTTCGTACAACAGCTCAGCTCTGGCACTCCAGGTTGGGTCATCCCTGTCCTCGCACAACATCTCTCATCCTTCGTCAACATTCTCTACCTCTTAGCACGTCAACATCTCTTCACCATTGTTCTGCATGCACTTCGGCTAAAGCACACGCCCTTTCTCATCCTCTCTCACCAAGCCGATCCAACTATCCTTTTCAGTTATTGTTTTTTGATGTATGGGGTCCTGCGTCTACCTTGTCTACAAAATGATCTCGTTATTTTCTTTCCATCGTAGACGATTACTCAAAGTTTATTTGGTATTTTCCAATGCAATTAAAACCCAATGTCTCTTCTCTTGTTACTGCTTTTATTCAATTTGTGCGAAATCAATTTCCATACAATATTGTCTCGGTCCAAACTGATGGTGGGGGTGAATTTCGCCCCCTTCAATCCATTTTTCATAATTTTGGAATTTCTCATCGCATTACTTGTCCATATTCTCATCAACAAAATGGGAGTGTGGAACGTCATCACCGTCACATTGCGGAGACGGGTCTTGCCTTACTATCTCATGCATCAGTTCCTTAAACTTATTGGGCTGAGGCTTTTCTCACTGCCACTTACTTAATAAACCGCATGCCTACTCCACTACTTCAAAATCGATCTCCATTCCAAATTTTAATGGGTCAAGTTCCAGATTACTCTTTTTTAAAAGTGTTTGGATGTGCTTGTTGGCCTAATTTACAGCCCTTTAACACTCATAAAATGGACTACAGGTCTAAAGAATGTGTGTTCATGGGCTACAGTCCAACTCACAAAGGTTATCTCTGTCTCCACATAGATTTGGGCCGCACATTTATTTCTAGGGATGTCATTTTTAATGAGACTATTTTTCCCTTCTCTCAATAGCCCAAACTCCATTCTGTGCCCACACCAAAATCTTCATCTACGTCTCTCACTTTGTATGACTCTATTGGACCTTCATCTCATATGCCTCTCAACCTACTCACGATCCCAACAACGACTTCCACTCATAATTCATCCTTGAGCCCACAACTGACTCCTCACTCAACCCATACTCATTCCCCAACACCTATTTCGGACTTGATAATCTCTCCAACATCTCCTAGGGCTTCAACATCCCCTTCAGTCATCTCTTCTACATCAAACATTCAATTCGCCGCCAACATATCTCCCATTCCAGAAATAGTGCCTTCATCCTCTCCTCTCAAACACGGCATGGTGACTCAAGACTCACTCTTTTCGTCCTCGTCAGCGCACGGATGGAACCATTCCATGGCCTCCACCCAAGCCGACAGTCTCTCTCATTGAATCAACCTCTATTTCTTCAATTCCAAAGGAACCCACGTCATTCACGGAAGCCTCTAAACACCATGAGTGGCGATCTGCCATGGCCACTGAAATAGATGCTTTATTGTGCAACCAAACGTGGCATCTTGTTCCTCCATCCTCTACTTATAATCTGCTTGGATCCAAATGGATTTTGAAAACATAACGTCATGCTGATGGGACCATTGAGCGGCGAAAGGCCAGGCTTGTGGCTCAAGGATTTCATCAACAACAGGGTATTGATTACTCTGAGATGTTCAGTCCAGTGTTTAAACCCACTACCATCAGGCTTATTCTCTCAGTTGTTGTTTCCCCTCAATGGGCTCTTCACCAACTAGACATACAAAACGCATTCTTGCATGGGGATCTTGAGGAAGCAGTGTACATGAAACACCCTCCTAGGTTTGTGAATCCAGACTTTCCTCTTCATGTCTGTAAGTTAAACAAGTCTATCTATGGTTTGAAACAAGCTCCTAGAGCCTGGTTTGCTAAACTTAGTGACAGATTACTTACTCTTGGTTTTCGGTGTTCTAGTGCTGACCCATCGTTATTTATCTTCCGCACTGGCTCTGATTGCATTTATCTCTTGATATATGTAGATGATATACTTGTCCCTGGTTCGAGTCCTCTACTGATTTCGCAATTTATTGCTAGCTTGAGTAAATATTTTCCAGTCAAGGATCTCGGTTTGTTACATTATTTTCTGGGTATTGAAGTTCATAGGTCGTCCTCGGGTCTATTATTGTCTCAGACCGAATACATTACTGATTTACTCAAAAGAACTAATACACACAACTGTAAGATAGTCTCTACGCCCATGTCTAGTTCGAAAAAACTCACTGCTTTGGATGGTTGTACATATGAGGACCCACAATGGTATCGTAGTGTTGTAGAAAGTCTTCAATATCTTGCCTTCACTCGTCCTGATATTTCTTTTGCTGTAAATCGTGTCTGTCAATTTATGCATAATCCTCGTCTTCCACATTGGTCAATTGTTAAATGTATTCTTCGGTATCTTAATAATACACGTCAGCTAGGTTTATGTTTCTCTTCAGCTTCTTCTACTAAACTAACTGCTTTTTCTGATGCTGATTGGGCTGGGTGTCCTGATGATAGACGGTCCACTGGAGGTTTCTATGTTTATTTTGGAAATCATTTAATTTCACGGGGCTCCAAAAAGCAACCCACTATTGCTTGGTCTTCTACCGAAACTGGGTACAAATCAGTTGCTAATACTACTTGTGAGATTCTTTGGTTGCAGTCACTTTTAAAAGAACTTGGTGTTGGCCTCTCGGAACCTCCCACTCTATGGTGTGACAACATCGGGGCCACATATCTGTCAATGAATCCGGTACTACATTCCAGGACAAAACATGTTGAATTGGACTATCATTTTGTCCGTGAAACAGTTGCTACCAAATCGCTGCATGTTGCATTTGTTTCCAGCAAAGACCAAATAGTTGATATCCTCACCAAACCGCTGTCCACGACTCGCTTCACACTTCTTCGATCAAGTCTCACACTTACACAAGTGCCGCTTGAATCGAGGGGGGATAATAAGGCACATACATCACCTTCGGAAAGCATGAAGATTCTAGAGCATTGGAGAATGGTTTTACCGAATCACATTGTAACAGAGAGAATAAATAGACTTGCTAGGTGTCACAACATTAGTGGTCATTCAATTCAATTATGTTATGTACATATTCTATAAATAGTCACTACTGTACACTGGTCTGATACATAAAAGATCTGGGAATACAAATCTGTTCTAAAGGAAACTTTTCCTCAAACACTTGGCGTGCAGTTTCTTCTCTGTCTCATCACCTTCTATATATATATATATATATATATAAGATTACAATTTACAACTTGATCAAGTGTTAGAAACCGAAAACACACTAATTTGATCATCACACAATCGATCGATTGCTAGGATAACAAAGTTGAACTTTAATGATTTGCGACGTCATTAACATATAATTAACATAATATAATAATATTATTCAAAAGATAAAGATTGACATGATAACGAAGTTGAACTTCTGCAAATTATCATATATATGCACACTGCACACATGCGAGAAGAATCAGATCATAATTAGGGTGGTTGATTAAGAGACATGCCTCTTGTTCTCAAGAAACTCTACAAATTTATCAACGTATTGTTGCTGGAGGTCCTTGTCCCCAAATATGGTGGCCATTTCCTTGGCTTTGTCCCTATAAATTTGTCCCTCCGCATCCTTCATCACCAACTTCAGCATCTTAGCCACCGAGTCCCTCGTAAATGTCCCATCTTGCTCATTTCTTGGTACTTCAATTCCTACTTGCATCTCTCCCAAAGACCGAGCGTTTAATCCTTGGTCCACAAAGAAGGGCAACATAATAAGTGCAAGTCCAAAATTGAGTGCCTCTGATACTGAGCTCCAACCACAGTGGGTCAGAAATCCCCCAACTGAATCATGAGCTAATATCCTTAACTGAGGCACCCAACTCGTCCAAACAACACCACGATCTTTGGTTCGAACCTCGAACCCTTCTGGTAGTTCAACTGAGTCCCCAGCAACTGAGTCACTTTGTTTTCTTAGAACCCAAAAGAAGGGCAATCCCGATTGCTCTATCCCAAGAGCCAACTCGATAAAGTCTTGTTGACTTGGTTGGACTTCGCTTCCAAATGCTATGAAAACCACTGACCCTTTCTCTTGTTTGTCTAACCACTCAACAATCATATCCCAAGTGCTATCTCTCTCGTTCCCACTTTCTTGGGCTGAGGGCGGCAATAAGCCCGTTGGAATTACAGGCATTTCATAAAGGTCACCAAGGAGCTTCACCCACTCAGCTTCGATCTCCATGCAGGTTTTAGTAGCCACGGCTTCAGCACCCGATGCTACTGTGATTACACGAAACCAATCTGAAACACCTGAAGCATTTTCATGATCGAAGCCGTCAAGGATTTTCTTTGCCTCAAAGATCCGAAATGCTATTTTTGATGGGAAAGGGACCCATTTGGGGCTGACGGTGAAATGCTCAGGCACCGTCCGTGCATAACCTTTGCTAAAATTTAATGGTCCAAAGAAACATAAGGATGATGCCCTGAAAATATTAAAGAACACCCGTGGGATGCCTAGCTTAGCAGCAATTGGAGGTAACCAATGAGGTGCAAAGTCGTGAATAATCCAATCAGGAGTCGAACTTTCTAAGAAACGAGACAAAGGTTCTTGGAGACCATCATGAGCTCTCTTAAGATAAGGAACTTTGTGGTATGGTACGTCCATGGTGGCCTCTGCATTTTCTGGCAGGTTCTCAACACGGGGCAAAGGAAGTTTCACTAAATTTATCGAAGGTGCTATATCTGGAGAGATCGTTGGGAGGCGTTCGATGTTTCTCGGAGTGGATATGAATGAAACACGGTGACCCTTTCGGGCTATGAGCTTGCCGAGCTCTAAGAATGGGATTATGTGACCGAAGGCTAGCCATGGGAACATGGCTATGTGAAGCTTGTTAGTCTCAGCCATGGCGATCAATGGTACTAGTGGCGTTCTGTGTTTCTCTTATTATCCTAGTTCTGTGCGGCTAGGATTCTACTGACATTTGAAGTTCATGCAATTATTGGGATTCAAAGATGTGAACTGTTTTGGTAGGTAACGAATTATATGAAGGTCCCATTTAGAAGACTCTTGGTTTGGTTAGAAGGATCCCCCACATGACATTACATCTAACCAACCGATGTGGAGCATATATTTGACAGCATAAAAAAGCGTGAAAAATAAAGACAACACTGCAAATATAGAGAAGAGAAGGGGAGATGGAGACCGGAGAGTAGAGGCCAGGGGAGGAGGGAGGAGCTCCTCCGCCAAACCGAAGTGCAAGCAATAGCAGTTTTAAAGAAGAGTGTGGAGAGAAACCCTTGGTAGTGTTTAGTTATCCATTGTCACTTACTGTTAACACCAAAATAAAAAGCAAATCTGAGTGTGAACGAACAGGACAAAAAGCACAAGGGGTTTTGTTAGATACAAGCAAGTTCGTGTACCATATCGCGTATCGATGATTTTTTTTATTTAAAAAAAATAAAAATAAAAATTTTTGAGAGAATAAGAAAATCTCCTATATCATAAAAATTATTTTCATATTTAATTCACATCATTTTATTAAATATATATATTACATATTAATATTGGTACACGAATTGATGCATAAAGTTACTTGCGATAACATTTTTGCAAAGCATAAAGAACTCCTTATGCAATTTGCAATGCAGCGTCCTGTTCGTTGCTGCATATATATTCGTATGCATTTCTGCCGTCAGATTATGAGCGTGCCAAAGATACGACAGATACAGGCAGATTTGAATGGGAGGCATCACGCTATTGCTGGGTGGTGACATTTGGCTACAAAGTTCCCTTTTATAAAGCTGAACTTTTTGTTTTTTATAATCATTCTATAAAGCTGGACCTCGACTTCCATCAAGTTGAAAACAACTAACATTTAGGTCCACATAGTCTGACTAATTTTACATCATCTCAGTCATTAAATTTATCTCAAATCATTTAGATGTGAATTTCTGCTCACTGCTGAACCCAAAGAGAAGGAGTTTTTAACTACTGCATCGAAATATATGTTGATTTGATTTGTGAGAAGTTTTTTCCATTCTTTTGCCATTTTAGTGTTGATCTTTTCCTTTCAAGTCTGTAGATTTTCTTAATAAGAAAGATTCGGCTGTTGTGATAAGTTGCAGAGAGAGATTTTTATGATTGTGGACTTGGTCATTTTAGAACCGATAAAGTCCAAAATGAAATCTACAAAAATTTTGAAAGGGTGTGTTCTTATTAGGTGGTAAGGCTAAGCTTTTACTTGAGGTATAAAATGAACTGAGGTACAAAACTTTATCTCGAAATCCGGATTGGGTTTCGGCCCGGATACACCCGGGCTATGACCCGGGCCGAAATCCAGATGAACCCGGGTTTCTACAACTCGGAAATTCAGGTTCCAGCTTTAATCCGGGCTTTTTTTTTTTTTTTTTTTTTTTTATAAAAAGTCTACAGTATCTACTTTTTTTCAAAAAAAAATATAAAGCTAAAAAAGTTGGTAATATATATATTTAATTTGAAATTAGATGATCATGTACATGTAATATATTCCTCTACTACTTCTAACCTTCCAAAACATTAAAATGTATTATCATGTAAAATGCATGCAATATTGCAATTCACTACATATTAAATTAAATTACATTATATTACAAAACATAAAATTATAATATACGAAAATTACAAAATGCTTCAATTTAAAGTTTGAAATTGCCATTTATTCAGCAGCTTTTGTGTCCTTCAAGTGTTTACTAATTGCATCAGCACGTCATGAGAAACTAGAGAACCTGAAAAAACAAAATTTTAATGCAATTACAAAATATAAATTGCTATGAACATAATTTTCTTTCAAATGAAGGCAGAAATGCACATTCATGAACATAATACTATCCTATGTGAAGCTTGTTAGTCTCAGCCATGGCGATCAATGGTACTAGTGGCGTTCTGTGTTTCTCTTATTATCCTAGTTCTGTGCGGCTAGGATTCTACTGACATTTGAAGTTCATGCAATTATTGGGATTCAAAGATGTGAACTGTTTTGGTAGGTAACGAATTATATGAAGGTCCCATTTAGAAGACTCTTGGTTTGGTTAGAAGGATCCCCCACATGACATTACATCTAACCAACCGATGTGGAGCATATATAGTGTTTAAAATATAAGATTTTTTTATCATTTCAGATTATTCCGATAGATACGAATTCATTTTATTTAAAATGAAAAGAATCATTGTCATTTGACAGCATAAAAAAGCGTGAAAAATAAAGACAACACTGCAAATATAGAGAAGAGAAGGGGAGATGGAGACCGGAGAGTAGAGGCCAGGGGAGGAGGGAGGAGCTCCTCCGCCAAACCGAAGTGCAAGCAATAGCAGTTTTAAAGAAGAGTGTGGAGAGAAACTCTTGGTAGTGTTTAGTTATCCATTGTCACTTACTGTTAACACCAAAATAAAAAGCAAATCTGAGTGTTAGATACAAGCAAGTTCGTGTACCATATCGCGTATCGATGATTTTTTTTATTTAAAAAAAATAAAAATAAAAATTTTTGAGAGAATAAGAAAATCTCCTATATCATAAAAATTATTTTCATCTTTAATTCACATCATTTTATTAAATATATATATTACATATTAATATTGGTACACGAATTGATGCATAAAGTTATTTGCGATAACATTTTTCCAAAGCATAAAGAACTCCTTATGCAATTTGCAATGCAGCGTCCTGTTCGTTGCTGCATATATATTCGTATGCATTTCTGCCGTCAGATTATGGGCGTGCCAAAGATACGACAGATACAGGCAGATTTGAATGGGAGGCATCACGCTATTGCTGGGTGGTGACATTTGGCTACAAAGTTCCCTTTTATAAAGCTGAACTTTTTGTTTTTTATAATCATTCTATAAAGCTGGACCTCGACTTCCATCAAGTTGAAAACAGCTAACATTTAGGTCCACATAGTCTGACTAATTTTACATCATCTCAATCATTAAATTTATCTCAAATCATTTAGATGTGAATTTCTGCTCACTGCTGAACCCAAAGAGAAGGAGTTTTTAAGTACTGCATCGAAATATATGTTGATTTGATTTGTGAGAAGTTTTTTCCATTCTTTTGCCATTTTAGTGTTGATCTTTTCCTTTCAAGTCTGTAGATTTTCTTAATAAGAAAGATTCGGCTGTTGTGATAAGTTGCAGAGAGAGATTTTTATGATTGTGGACTTGGTCATTTTAGAACCGATAAAGTCCAAAATGAAATCTACAAAAATTTTGAAAGGGTGTGTTCTTATTAGGTGGTAAGGCTAAGCTTTTACTTGAGGTATAAAATGAACTGAGGTACAAAAATTTATCTCGAAATCCGGATTGGGTTTCGGCCCGGATACACCCGGGCCGAAAACCAGATGAACCCGGGTTTCTACAACTCGGAAATTCGGGTTCCAGCTTTAATCCGGGCTTTTTTTTTTTTTTTTTTTTTTTTTTTTTTTTTTTTATAAAAAGTCTACAGTATCTACTTTTATTGAAAAAAAAAAATATAAAGCTAAAAAAGTTGGTAATATATATATTTAATTTGAAATTAGATGATCATGTACATGTAATATATTCCTCTACTACTTCTAACCTTCCAAAACATTAAAATGTATTATCATGTAAAATGCATGCAATAATGCAATTCACTACATATTAAATTAAATTACATTATATTACAAAACATAAAATTATAATATACGAAAATTACAAAATGCTTCAATTTAAAGTTTGAAATTGCCATCTATTCAGCTGCTTTTGTGTCCTTCAAGTGTTTACTAATTGCATCAGCACGTCATGAGAAACTAGAGAACCTGAAAAAACAAAATTTTAATGCAATTACAAAATATAAATTGCTATGAACATAATTTTCTTTCAAATGAAGGCAGAAATGCACATTCATGAACATAATACTATCCTATTTGCCATTTGCCCACAATCCCATTGAGATTTAAACTGCCAAGGAACCATTGATGCCTCTAAAATCCCATTGAGATGGTATCTAATCTTGTAAGTTAGATATAAAGTAGAACTTTGGCATCATTCTGAAGATACAAAAGTTCTGGCTTGATACTACAGCAAAACAAGCACATACAATTGTTTTAACTCTCCTGCATATGACAACAAGCACATACATATTTCCCTGCAGGATATTTCACCATCCTACTCTTTCATAAAATAGGACAAAAAGCACATAATTCTGGAAAGGTGCAAGTATGCATGTAGATGCATTGGTCAAATCAATTGCTGCCAAGCCCATGGGTTCGTTCAAGTCTTAAGAGCAATCACATAGGAAAAGTGAGTGTTTTTTTTCTCTTTGGAGCAGGGCTGAAATTATAAAAAAAGCTAGAGGGACATCTTTTCCGGAGGAGGTAATCAGCAAGATTTCAGGGTCTTTTAAGTCCTTTATATGTGCTTAGTGTAATCTTCTCCTACTCTTAATTGTTTTTCCATTTCATTTTTTAGAAGCTCTGCAAATGGCTGACTCAGTTGTTGCTAGCTGTGGACTACCTACACTCCAATCGTGTACTTCACAGAGATCTAAAGGTGTGATATTTCGTGGCAGTGCAGCTGTACCCAAACACAGACATGAAGTCTTGGAACATAAGATATACTCCATGATAGAATTTCAAAAGAATATGAAATTGGGAGGTAAATAGGACACAAATCTGAATATAGCACTATCTAGTGAAAATAGGCATCAACTATGTTTTACAATATACTGTTTCATATATGTCCATCATCTGGGATTATAGCAGACAACATGCATTTGAGAAAAGCAGGGGCCATTATTTATTTGTTGTTGCGTGAAAAATAATAAAGTTAGTGCTCTTACCTATTAATGGTATCACCCATTTTCTTTTCTTTTCTGCAAAAAAGATACAACAACTGCCAGTAATCATGTTAGTTTACAAAAATGTTAATGGCATTTGAAATTATAAGAAACGACGACTTAAGCTTGCTGTACATGACTTTGGTATAACTAAAACTTCCAAAAATTAAAGAAATCTACATTCATTTTCCACATTTGTATTGTGTGCATCCCAAATTAAAGAAAGTACTTACTCTAAATTTTTTTCAGCATCAATGGGAAGAGAGACTCACAGCATCCTCTATTGAAAATGAAGCTAGATGATCATCTAAAAAAATATTAAAAAATGAGTTAGATAGATAATAAACCAAAATAGATAGATATTAAAAAAATATTTCAAGTTTCAAACTTACCTTCAAGGTCCATCGACTGTACATATTCTTCCAACTCTCGAATGTCGACAGGTTTGGTCCTTAACCAATTTTGGGTGCAAATGAGGGCTTCGACAGTTTCCGGAGACAATGAACTCCTAAAAGGATTCAATATTCGTCCTCCAGTACTGAATGCAGACTCCGAGGCAATAGTGGAAATGAGGCTGGCTAACACATCACGTGCTACCTCAGCAAGGACAGGATAATTGGCGACATTAACTCTCCACCAATCTAAGAGAACAAAAACGAGCGAGTTATTTACACACGCCTCAAACAAATACTTATCTAGCTCCGATCTAAACGCCATAACACCCTGCTCCTCAAGGAATTTGGTGAACATTATCTGAAATTTAGTCGGAGGTATTGTTGGCTCATTAGAACTCCCCCCACTTGTAGTGTTTGGCCTCCCTTGAGCCACATTAGAACTCCCTCCACTAGCCACACGAAATGTGTTATACTGCTCGATCAAGCGGCCTAAAAGGAGTTTAACCTTGTCCTCTATCTTATCTGCCAACTCATACCCTTTGCACTTTTGCAACCAAAACTTCATTGCCATCATTTTGTATCGTGGATCAAGCACAAAAGCGACATATATCATTAAGTTGAACTTATTTGTGTTACCCTAATACTTCTCATATTTACTTCTCATATTTATGCCCATAGTACAAGTGATAATATCACTACTTAAGCACATATCATTTAATACATCTTCAATTGTGCAAAGTTGCTCGAAATATACATTAGCAGTCACATACAAAGAACCAAAAATGCTCAATGTAACATCATAAAAAATTTTCAGCAACTCTACAAAAATCCGTGCATTTTTCCAATCATCACTAGTGGGGTTCACAAAATGCTCATCCACAAAAACAAATTGATCAAATGCTTGTTTATGTTTTTCAGTGGTACTCAACATCAAATATGTGGAGTTCCATCTAGTAGGAACATCCAAGCAAATCATTCTCCCAATGATCTTTTCCTTTGCCGCACAGTCCTTAAACTTCGCAAATCTTTAATCTTTGTTACATTCCTGACGGCATCCTTAATCTTTGTTACAAATTCATAAACATCCTTCAAGCCGTCCATAACAATCAGATTCAATATATGGGTAGCACACCGCATGTGAAGAAATTCACCACCCAATATAGTACAATCATTGTCTTTTACTCTCCTCATGTAATCAACAGCAACATCATTTGAGGAGGCATTGTCAACTGTGATGGTCAAAATTTTATCAACATCCCATTCATGCAATCTCAAGTCTAACACCCTCCCAATAGTTTCGCCCCCTATGGTCAGGAATTTGGCAAAACTTACGTATTTTTTTATGCAATCTCCAATTGCAATCAATAAAATGTGCGGTAATGCACATGTAGTTCATATTTTGCACCGACGTCCAGGTATCGGTGGTAAGACAGATTCTTTGACCATCCAACAATTTCTTTAATTGTATCTTCTTTTCGTTATACAATTTAATACAATCCCTTTTTAAAGTAATTCGAGATGACAAAGTAAATCGAGACTCTAAATCAGTCACGAACTCAACAAACCCTTCATGCTCCACTAGCCTAAAAGGTAATTCATACCTAATAAAAAACTTAGCAGTTGACACATTATGTTTTTCTGCATTATACTTCACTATACCTTGTGGGCTACACACTCTTCCCTTCGCATCCCTCTTAACACTAGATTGACTTTTTCAAACTCTTTTAAGTCTAAGAGGGGAAGTTTCACATGCATTCTGGAGGTGATGTAGCATAGATGAAGTGTCATTCTTGTAGTGACAACTGTATAGCTTAGTGCAATAATTGCACTGAGCTTTTAGGTTATCGTGGTCAATAGGTTGCACTTTAGTAAAGTGTTCCCGAACCACCGATTGGTTACTAGGTGTTTATTTTTATTTCTTGGGTAAAGGTGGGATGGAATGGGTAGTCTGTTGTGTATATGTGGATGAATGAATTGAAAGATTCCCATGCTCCTCCACATCTACTGGAATAGACGAGGAGTCACCACCAACCCCTTGGGTCGTACCAATATTACAACTCACAGAATTTTCGTCCATCTGCTATTGAGTAATAAAAAACACCAAACACAATATAATAAATAATCAAACACTCAACAGTGTCACTAATATAATCTGGATTATTCTAACGATTAACACTCAACCGTCAACATAATGAACTCTAGCCTCAGTAGGTTGCATGTACACAAAATATGAATCTAGGTGAACAACTTCCGTTGGTAAGACATAAACAAAGCAGGACAACTAATAAACACAATGCCCAAAAACTAAATATTTAAGCATCTTTTGTTTTTCAATTACTATTTACATGTAGAAATCTCATCAATGTTGTGTCTCAGGCATCAAATCTTGCCCAGCCAACATTTCAGGGTCATGGACTCATGAGGACCACTTCACAGCTAATAATTAACCTCTTGTATCTTTATGGTCTAGCTAGCCAACCTAGTGTAAGAAAAAGAAGGAAAAAAAAAAAAAAAAAAAAAACCAAATGCTGCACTCAGCATGCAATAACTTTTTTTGGTAATGGCCTGTCATGTACCCGAAATATAATATTTTAATATATAATATATAATATTATTAATATGCTTTAGAGAAGATAGACCATAGTGAATGCATCAATGCATGGATAATTAAAAAATAAAAATCCATCTAATATTGAACAAGCTGCAGTGTCTCACAAGGTCTGCGTGTAAAGGCCATTCAAATCTTAACCTCCACTGCAATATTGGTTCTTCTTCATTTCCTTGTGGGCTAAATTTGGGGATGCGATTCTGCACAAGTTTGAGCTAAACCATTTTCTTGTGCACATGCCTTCAACTATGACACTATTGTTCAAAACTATACCAACTTTGAAATGAAAGATAAAAGTAACTTGTAAGACCCAGCCCATTTTCAGGCCCAGGCCCGTGGAACACCTCCCGTTTTCGACGTCGCTTAGAATCCCGTCCACTTTCTCGTTTCATGCATGCCGTTCAGCCTCTTCCCCTAGGTTTTTCTTCTCTTTACCTCTTATAGCTTACTATATTTATTTGTGTATTATCCTTTTGACCTAGTTTCAGTACCACTACACTATCTTCATGCTTGCAGCCGCTCAACTGCTTGTGCCTCTACCACTCACCGTGAACCTCAACCAGCCCGTAACACATCACGCCTACCAGCACTCCCCCGTGAGCTTCAAGCTAGCGATTTGCCACCGTCTAGCTGAGACGCGTTCCGTAGCCACAACCAGCGAAACCACGCCGGTTTCTAGGTCGTTCGGAGTCCATCACACCAGCCACACGCCGCCTCGGTCTCACGGTGCTGAAGCTCCGAAATACTCTGTTTTTATTGTCAAAAACAGAGCATTGTCCAAGCCGCGGTGAGCACCCTCCATCGTGAACTCCCCCGTGCCGTGCCTCCACAGCAACCACCGGCGAGGTCATTCCTCCACCCAGGTCTGCCTCACGCTGCCTCCCCACGATGAGCTCGCACCACTCACAGTGGTGATCTTTGCTTTCGGTCTCTCCCTCGTTCCCTCACCGTGTCTCTCTCTCTCATTTTCCTTCTCTTGCTCCGCAGCTAGGAGCCGCTCTCGTCCACCGTAGCCAGCCCCAACTTCACGCCGCCGTGTTTATCCCCACCCTCCGTAAGTGCTTCCGCCGCACCGTGTGAAGTGAGTTTTCTGTTCTTGTGTACTTACATATATATATGCATGAATGTATACATAAATGTAATTGTTTTCTTCTGGTGTAAATATATAGATATATTTATATATGTACTTACATATATATATATATATATATATATACGGATTTTCTGGTGTAAATATATGTAGGTATATATATATATATGCGGATGTATATGTAAAATCATATTAAAGTAATAGTAGGAAATAATATCGTTTTGTTTTATTTTATTTTATTTTATTTTCTGTTATCTTATAGTGCGCCTCCAAAGTTAGTGTTGGGGTGTTAGCTTAATTAAGTTATGTTAAGTATTTCGGATTTGAAATCATGAGTATAATACGTGGATTGTAAAGGGTGTTTTATTTAGGCGCAGATGCATGATTTTTATTTCGTTAAATGGATATATTTTTTTTGGGGCTTATATTTTATTGGAATGGTTAATAAGTAGACTGATAAGTAACATTTAAAAAGAATATTTTAACGTATCCTTTTAAAAGAATATCTTTGAATTATTATTATTATTTAAATAAATTATGAATTACTAGGGATAATGAATTTATTATAGTTATGTTACTTTGTATGGTAGATTATAGTAAGATCTCTTTCTAAAATAAGTTAGAATTAAATGTTTAGTCGAAATCGGATATTGATGAGCTTAGAAAGTGATGTTGGTATGTTGAGAATAAAGAGAATTTTGAGTTTGAGGAATTAAAAAATGGATTATTTTATAAGTTGTAGGCTTGAATATCAAAATACGAGATTGATTGGAGACTTATGGAAATTTACGTGATTATCTTATAGGTGACGAATAATTTTGGTTCGGCATTATTGAGGAAATTTTTGAAAAGCTGAAAAGTCCAGGTAAGCGGGGTTCCTATGCTGGATTTGCATAAAAAGAAATGAACTGAGGTTGGTTTGTAAAAATGTGCATGTTGTTTTAAAAAGAAAACAAAATGAAAAACAACCTCAGCATATGTTTTGCATTCCCTCATGAGATGCGTATGAAAGGGAAAAGAAATGTTTGACATGAAATGTGTAGACATGAGCAATATTTGACATGTTTCTGAAATATACAAAAGAGCGAATATGATATCAATGAAATTTTTATGCATGTGATATGAAATGATATGGATCTGTTTTTGATCAAATAGAAATGATATGAATATGTTTCGCACGTGTTTTGATATGATATGGATATGATAAAACTTTGGCATACTTATCTGTTCTGAATATGGTTCTGATATGATGATACTGTTCACGTGATATGGTTGGTACCACCATGATATGATATGAGTGCACCCACTTTGGAAACGAAGTGGTCTTTTTACGTGTTCTTTCCTGTGTGCACACTCGGGGCTCCGAGATTGAAAAAGGGGAAGTTCACCACATGATACTGCCTGGTTTGGCCACCGGGGATAGCACAACCCTACCACGGGGGTTAAACATGGTATATGATATGATACGATAAGATGAATATGTTCAGTTATGTTATGCCAAAGTGTTTTTGAATATGAAATGGATCCTCAAATAGGAATTGTTGACTTGAGTATGAAATGTTTGAAAAGTCGCTCTGATTTTCTGATAACATGTTTTCTGAGATCTGCGTATAAAAATAAAAATGTTTTGTTTCTGCATATTGAACTTTTTGAAAAGGGCTCATGTTTACATGCTAGTATATGTTCTCTGCTTACTGAGTTGTTGATAACTCACCCCCTTATCTTCATATATTTTCAGATGGTATTGATTTCCCAGCTGGGGGTCAGGAATAGAATTGAAGCTGGCTAGATATGGAGGGAAGGATTGGGTACTTTAGAGTACCATTATTAGTAGATGGATTTAACTTGAGCGTTTGAAGTACTTCATGTTGTTTGGACCTATTGACACCTAAAGATGTATTGTTATATTTTGAGGTTATTGGGAGATTGTGGACCCCTTTTTGGTTTATGTTTTGTAATGATAACTTATGAAGTTTTATTATGGTTATTTGGAAAAATATGAATTGTGTGCTAAACATGAAGTCCTTGGAGTTTAAGTGCTTGGAGAGACAGGTTTGTTAGTGACATGAGTTAACTCTCCGGACCCTCGGGTACGGGGCGTTACAGTTGGTATCAGAGCCAGGTTTGAGGTTCTGCAGACTATAGAGCGTAACATCATGGAGTATAGATAGGCTTTAAGAAATCATTTTCAGATTGGAGGCGATAGTGAAGTGAGTTATGAGGAAGAATATCATAGGTTTTCGAGGTCTTAAATTTTACAAACTTTAGGAATGACTTTGATGTGTAGGATTTTGTAGGTCTATGAGTTGAATTCATGTTGTTTATGGTTTGGTTTGACTTTGGAGACTTTTATTAAATAGATTGATGGCGTTAAAGTTTTAGACTTTGGAGTCTAATCATTACTACTGATGCGCGTACTTCTTTTCTCTTTATTGCAGGATGCCACCTCGTCGTCGAGAACGAAGTATGTCGGACTTGAACGTGAACGAGAACGAAAGGGGAGCAAACCCGAGTGCTTCTGAAGTACTACGAGCAGCAGCTCATCAGTTAATAGACGATCTCGCGCAAAATCCCGTTGATCGCCAACGCAACTCTAATGAAGGAGGTGGTAACATAGAACAGTTCAATCGGATGCACCCCCCTTCATTTGACGGCAAAGGCGAACCCACCTTAGCTGAAGATTGGGTGCAAGATATTGAGGAAATATTGCGGGTGTTAACCTGCACAGATGAACAAAAGGTGGCATATGCAACTTTCAAACTGACCGGTGAGGCAAAAAGATGGTGGATCTCAGAAAGAACCATCCGAGAAGCAGGGGGAACAGAAATAGTCAGTTGGCCGCATTTTAAGCAGATTTTTCTTGAGCGATTTTTCCCAAGCTCGGCTCGAGAGGACAAGGCAATGGAATTTGCCACTCTGGTGCAGGGATCCATGACGGTGCACCAATATGCAGCTAGATTCATTGAATTATCCCGTTTTGCTGCGTATCTGATTCCTGACGAAGAAAAGAAAGCGCGTAAATTCGAACAAGGGCTAAATGAAAAACTTTATGAACGAGTAGTGGGCTTCCAGATTCGAAATTTCTCAGAATTGGTAGATAAGGCCACAGTTTTTGAGCGAAGCCTTCAAAGGAGCGCTGCATTGCACGATCCGAAGAAGAGGACTATTTCTTCGGGACCTCATTCTGGTATGGACCAAGGAGCGTGGAAAAAGAGAAATGAAGGTAGTAGCTCGGGAAAAAGAATGGTTCAGGGCACCCAACAAGCATATCAATGTAGAACTTGCAACCGAGTACATACTGGAGTATGCAGGAAGGAAGCGGGACTATGCTACCGTTGCGGCAGATCGGGCCATTATCTCAGGGACTGCCCTCTACGGTTGGATAACAACAGGCCCCCACCACCACCTAGAATAGAAGGGACAGCGCGAGGCAACATGCAGCGTACTACTGCACCTGCAAGGGTTTTTGCTCTGACACGTGGTGAGGCTGAGGATAGGAATGATGTGATCACGGGTATGACTTCTTTGTTATGTTTTTTTTTTTAGATATTGATTTGTGGATTACGATTAAGACTTAAAAATTTTAGTTCATGAATGATGTTGATTATGACCACAGGTACTATTTCTTTGTTTTCTAAAAATGCCACTGTACTATTTGATTCGGGAGCGACACATTCGTTTGTTTCCATGACCTATGCTCGATTTTGCACCTTAGAAACTGAAGAGTTAAAGTCCAAGTTGGTGGTAGCGACCCCAACAGGAAATTCGGTAGTCTGTGACAAGTTCCTACCAGGGTGTCCTTTATCAATTGAGGGAAGATTGATGCCAGCAGATTTGATAGTGTTTAACATGTTTGGGTTTGATGTAATTTTGGGTATGGATTGGCTGGCTTGCTACCACGCCAGCATAGACTGTTTTAAAAAGGAAGTGATATTTAGGCCCCCAAAAGAAAGTGAATTTCGATTCTCAGGTTCAAAAGTGATGATGCATCCACCCATCATATCTGCCGTTCAAGTTGGGAAATTGTTACGAGATGGTTGTCAGGGATTCTTAACCTGCGTGGTAGAAGTACCAAAAGAGGAGTTGAAGTTAGAGCAGATACCTGTGGTAAGAGAATATCCAGAGGTTTTCCCAGAAGATTTACCTGGACTCCCGCCCGAGCGGGAAGTGGAGTTTACTATCGAACTAGCTCCAGGCACGACATCCATTTCAAAAGCACCTTATCGAATGGCACCGTCGGAGTTAGTGGAACTCAAGGAACAATTGCAAGACCTGTTGGATAAGGGTTTTATCAGGCCCAGTGTATCACCTTGGGGAGCTCCAGTCCTCTTTGTGAAGAAGAAGGATGGATCGATGCGGATGTGTATTGACTACAGGGAACTTAATCGTGTGACCATAAAGAATAAGTACCCGCTACCCCGTATAGATGATCTGTTTGATCATTTCCAAGGCGCTCAGGTATTTTCTAAGATTGATCTTCGATCGGGTTACCATCAATTGAAGATCAGAGCAGAGGACGTAGCTAAGACGGCATTTAGGACTCGTTATGGCCATTATGAGTTTTTGGTCATGCCTTTTGGCCTTATTAATGCCCCAGCAGTATTTATGGATTTGATGAACAGGGTGTTACATGAATTTTTGGATAAGTTTGTAGTTGTTTTTATTGATGATATATTGGTTTACTCCAAGGGCAAATCCGAACATGAGGAACATTTGAGGCTGGTACTTGGGACACTCAGAGATAAAAAGTTGTTTGCTAAATTGAAGAAGTGTGAATTTTGGCTTGATTCAATCGCATTTCTGGGGCATGTAGTTTCGAAAGATGGCATTTCAGTGGACCCGGGAAAAGTGGAAGCAGTGGTTAATTGGCCGACTCCGAAGAATGTGCATGAGGTTAGAAGTTTCTTGGGATTGGCGGGTTATTACCGTCGATTCATTGACAGTTTCGCCAAGATAGCAGTTCCTCTCACAGCACTCACCAAGAAAAATCATAAGTTTGAATGGACAACAAAGTGTGAAGAAAGCTTTCAAGTGTTGAAACGGAGATTAGTGACGGCTCCGGTATTAGCAGTTCCCATGGCTAGAGGGGGATTTGTAGTTTATAGCGACGCGTCAAGGCTTGGGTTGGGATGCGTCCTGATGCAACATGGGAAGGTTATTGCATATGCCTCACGCCAACTGAAAGCGTACGAGCAGAATTATCCCACGCATGATCTGGAGCTGGCAGCAGTCATTTTTGCACTTAAAATTTGGAGACACTATCTGTATGGGGAAAAGTGTGAGATTTATACAGATCACAAGAGTTTGAAATATTTCTTCACCCAAAAAGAATTAAATATGAGGCAAAGGAGATGGCTTGAGTTGATCAAGGATTATGACTGCACCATCAGTTATCACCCAGGCAAAGCTAATGTTGTAGCCGACGCCTTGAGTAGGAAGTCGGTGGGACCAGCAGTTGCAGCCCTTACCACTCAACATAGGTTGTTAATGGACCTAGAAAGAGCCGGTATTGAGGTTATCACTAGTGATACAAGTGCCTTCTTGGCCAATTTGATAGTTCAACCAACCTTATTAGATAGAATCAAAGCTGCTCAGAAGGTGGATTTAGGCTTGGTGAAATTAGTGGAAGAAGTCGGAAACGGGGACAGATCTGACTTCAACGTTTCCGAGGATGGAGTTTTAAGATTTAGAGGTAGATTATGCGTGCCAGCTAACGAAGAACTGAAAAGAGTAATTCTTGAAGAAGCACACCGTTCCTTATACACAGTTCACCCAGGAAGTACCAAGATGTATCGGGACTTGAGAGAGTCTTTTTGGTGGAATGGCATGAAAAGAGAAATTGCTAAATTTGTAGAACAATGCCTAACTTGCCAACAGGTGAAGGCGGAGCATCAGAGACCAGCCGGATTACTACAACCACTCCAGATCCCGGAGTGGAAGTGGGAGCATATGTCCATGGACTTTGTGACGGGCCTACCGAGGGCATTGAGTGGACAAGATGCTATATGGGTGATCGTGGATCGCCTAACAAAAACTGCTCATTTTGTGCCTATTAAAGTTTCTTATAAATTGGACAAACTAGCTGAGTTGTATGTGCGGGAGATAGTGAGGTTGCATGGGGTACCGGTATCCATTGTGTCAGATAGAGACCCTCGTTTCACTTCCAAGTTCTGGCAAAGCTTACAGGAAGCAATGGGTACTAAGTTAAATTTCAGTACTGCATTTCACCCTCAGACAGACGGACAGTCAGAAAGAACTATTCAAATCTTGGAGGACATGTTGAGGGCATGTGTGATGGATTTTAAGGGAACTTGGATGCACCATTTACCGTTGGTCGAGTTTGCTTATAATAATAGTTTCCAGGCTAGCATTGGAATGGCACCCTATGAGGTTTTGTATGGTAGGAGGTGTAGATCTCCATTGTATTGGGATGAAGTAGGTGAAAGGAAACTTCTGGGACCAGAGATTATTCAGCAGACTACAGAGAAGATAGATATCGTTCGGGCAAGAATGAAAGCAGCTCAAAGCCGACAAAAGAGTTATGCAGACAAGCGTCGCCGCCAATTGGAGTTTGAGGTGGGAGACAGAGTATTTTTGAGAATAGCACCTACGAAAGGAATTATGAGATTTGGAAAGAAGGGCAAGTTGAGCCCAAGATATATTGGGCCATTTGAGATTCTTGACCGGATTGGGCCAGTGGCTTATAGAGTAGCACTTCCTCCAGCACTCGCGGGAGTGCATAATGTATTTCATATTTCCATGCTGAGGAAATATATTCCAGACCCGACGCATGTTATTGACTATGAACCACTTCAAATTCAGGACGATATGACTTATGCGGAAGAGCCAGTTCGGATTTTGGAAAGGAAAGAACAAGTACTACGGACTCGAACCATCCCTTTTGTTAAAGTGTTGTGGAAAAATCATGCTATTAGTGAAGCTTCTTGGGAATTGGAGGAAGAAATGCGCGGCAAGTACCCACGACTTTTTGATGAGAGTTTTGACAATTTGTAGCAAATTCCGAGGACGGAATTTTTATAAGGGGGGGAGGATGTAAGACCCAGCCCATTTTCAGGCCCAGGCCCGTGGAACACCTCCCGTTTTCGACGTCGCTTAGAATCCCGTCCACTTTCTCGTTTCATGCATGCCGTTCAGCCTCTTCCCCTAGGTTTTTCTTCTCTTTACCTCTTATAGCTTACTAAATTTATTTGTGTATTATCCTTTTGACCTAGTTTCAGTACCACTACACTATCTTCATGCTTGCAGCCGCTCAACTGCTTGTGCCTCTACCACTCACCGTGAACCTCAACCAGCCCGTAACACACTCACGCCTACCAGCACTCCCCCGTGAGCTTCAAGCTAGCGATTTGCCACCGTCTAGCTGAGACGCGTTCCGTAGCCACACCCAGCGAAACCACGCCGGTTTCTAGGTCGTTCGGAGTCCATCACACCAGCCACACGCCGCCTCGGTCTCACGGTGCTGAAGCTCCGAAATACTCTATTTTTATTGTAAAAAACAGAGCATTGTCCAAGCCGCGGTGAGCACCCTCCATCGTGAACTCCCCCGTGCCGTGCCTCCACAGCAACCACCGGCGAGGTCATTCCTCCACCCAGGTCTGCCTCACGCTGCCTCCCCACGGTGAGCTCGCACCACTCACAGTGGTGATCTTTGCTTTCGGTCTCTCCCTCGTTCCCTCACCGTGTCTCTCTCTCTCATTTTCCTTCTCTTGCTCCGCAGCTAGGAGCCGCTCTCGTCCACCGTAGCCAGCCCCAACTTCACGCCGCCGTGTTTATCCCCACCCTCCGTAAGTGCTTCCGCCGCACCGTGTGAAGTGAGTTTTCTGTTCTTGTGTACTTACATATATATATGCATGAATGTATACATAAATGTAATTGTTTTCTTCTGGTGTAAATATATAGATATATTTATATATGTACTTACATATATATATATATATATATATATATATACGGATTTTCTGGTGTAAATATATGTAGGTATATATATATATGCGGATGTATATGTAAAATCATATTAAAGTAATAGTAGGAAATAATATCGTTTTGTTTTATTTTATTTTATTTTATTTTCTGTTATCTTATAGTGCGCCTCCAAAGTTAGTGTTGGGGTGTTAGCTTAATTAAGTTATGTTAAGTATTTCGGATTTGAAATCATGAGTATAATACGTGGATTGTAAAGGGTGTTTTATTTAGGCGCAGATGCATGATTTTTATTTCGTTAAATGGATATATTTTTTTTGGGGCTTATATTTTATTGGAATGGTTAATAAGTAGACTGATAAGTAACATTTAAAAAGAATATTTTAACGTATCCTTTTAAAAGAATATCTTTGAATTATTATTATTATTTAAATAAATTATGAATTACTAGGGATAATGAATTTATTATAGTTATGTTACTTTGTATTGTAGATTATAGTAAGATCTCTTTCTAAAATAAGTTAGAATTAAATGTTTAGTCGAAATCGGATATTGATGAGCTTAGAAAGTGATGTTGGTATGTTGAGAATAAAGAGAATTTTGAGTTTGAGGAATTAAAAAATGGATTATTTTATAAGTTGTAGGCTTGAATATCAAAATCCGAGATTGATTGGAGACTTATGGAAATTTACGTGATTATCTTATAGGTGACGAATAATTTTGGTTCGGCATTATTGAGGAAATTTTTGAAAAGCTGAAAAGTCCAGGTAAGCGGGGTTCCTATGCTGGATTTGCATAAAAAGAAATGAACTGAGGTTGGTTTGTAAAAATGTGCATGTTGTTTTAAAAAGAAAACAAAGTGAAAAACAACCTCAGCATATGTTTTGCATTCCCTCATGAGATGCGTATGAAAGAGAAAAGAAATGTTTGACATGAAATGTGTAGACATGAGCAATATTTGACATGTTTCTGAAATATACAAAAGAGCGAATATGATATCAATGAAATTTTTATGCATGTGATATGAAATGATATGGATCTGTTTTTGATCAAATAGAAATGATATGAATATGTTTCGCACGTGTTTTGATATGATATGGATATGATAAAACTTTGGCATACTTATCTGTTCTGAATATGGTTCTGATATAATGATACTGTTCACGTGATATGGTTGGTACCACCATGATATGATATGAGTGCACCCACTTTGGAAACGAAGTGGTCTTTTTACGTGTTCTTTCCTGTGTGCACACTCGGGGCTCCGAGATTGAAAAAGGGGAAGTTCACCACATGATACTGCCTGGTTTGGCCACCGGGGATAGCACAACCCTACCACGGGGGTTAAACATGGTATATGATATGATACGATAAGATGAATATGTTCAGTTATGTTATGCCAAAGTGTTTTTGAATATGAAATGGATCCTCAAATAGGAATTGTTGACTTGAGTATGAAATGTTTGAAAAGTCGCTCTGATTTTCTGATAACATGTTTTCTGAGATCTGCGTATAAAAATAAAAATGTTTTGTTTCTGCATATTGAACTTTTTGAAAAGGGCTCATGTTTACATGCTAGTATATGTTCTCTGCTTACTGAGTTGTTGATAACTCACCCCCTTATCTTCATATATTTTCAGATGGTATTGATTTCCCAGCTGGGGGTCAGGAATAGAATTGAAGCTGGCTAGATATGGAGGGAAGGATTGGGTACTTTAGAGTACCATTATTAGTAGATGGATTTAACTTGAGCGTTTGAAGTACTTCATGTTGTTTGGACCTATTGACACCTAAAGATGTATTGTTATATTTTGAGGTTATTGGGAGATTGTGGACCCCTTTTTGGTTTATGTTTTGTAATGATAACTTATGAAGTTTTATTATGGTTATTTGGAAAAATATGAATTGTGTGCTAAACATGAAGTCCTTGGAGTTTAAGTGCTTGGAGAGACAGGTTTGTTAGTGACATGAGTTAACTCTCCGGACCCTCGGGTACGGGGCGTTACATAACTCCCACTGCAGGCGGATAAATGTTTTAAAATCAGCCTCATAAGCATTTTTTACGAATTAATATTGATAGTGCACAGGTGTTTGTAACAGATGCTATGTGATGGTAGCAATATAGAAGAGTTTAGCATACATCAGTAAATTTACCTTGACAGGATCTTTGGTTACCAGGAGAGAGGAGTTGATATTATGAGCCAGTTCATTGTTTCATAAAACTGAGAGGTCAAAGTAACATAAGCGGCACCCCAACAGATCCTTGGTAGTTCATGAAACAGTTTACACAATAGCAAATAGATGCAATATAAAGATTCTTTGCCCATTTCTCCTGCATAAACACCATTTACAACTTTTGGTTTCAAAAATTAATGATGGATGGGAAGTGATTTGGGAAAATGATGTATTCAATAGTTCACCTTGACGTGTGTCATAGGAATTTTGAACTTCACACCTAGCCTCATTCACCTAGAAATTGCATAAGGTTTTATGTTAATTAATAAATGGAATGGAGGCATCTATAAAACAGAGTAGCATGTTAACTTCCTACTAAATATGGAACAAAGTTTACAAATTAAATAATTGTCTCAATGCATACCATTGCAAATTAGGAGATCTTCACTGCTACCAGTCTGGTTATCATTGTTCTCGTCTAGGTCATCATCAATGAAGTCTTCATCATCGGGAAGGGATATTGGTCATTCAAACTTGTATCAGCACCAAGATGGAATGGTTCTACGTCACATCTATGCAAGGGAAGCGTGGTGCTAGACGCATTGTCCACGGGTTCTACTTCAACGTAGACCGCTTTGTTCTCTAGGAAAGCAGGAAAATCCATATTCTGCACTTCATCGTCATCATCATTGACCAATGGTATAGTTGGAACATCATACATATTTCTATTGGTCACCCTTTTAACGACAGACCAATTACCATCCAAAGTAGTATCTTTAAGGTAAAACAATTGGGCTGCTTGATCGGTAAGGGCGAATGACTCATCCTTATACCATTTGCTAGAAGTATTGACACTAGCAATGTGGTGGCCAACACATGTTCCCCTCTTCCTATCACCGACATCAAACCAGTCACATCTAAACAAATATACACGACGCCAACCCATGTAGCGTAATTGCAAGATGTCAAGCAAAACACCGTAGAAATCAATAGGCTTTGATTGGTGTTCCCCTTTAACAACCACCCCACTATTCTGGGTTCGGCGATATTGTCCACGAGCCACTATGTGGAATCTGGTGTCATTCATTATGCAAGCACCAAAGCAGAAAATCAGGAACTTACTTGAGGGCCTTGATTTTATAAGTAATCCACTCGGCAGCGAAACCAGGTTGGAAATTCTAAGTGATGTCTACACTCTACATTATCTGGGGATATTTCTGTCAACCTCGAATAGTGCTCCCTGCATATCGAGGAAAAAGACAAAGTAGTAGTGTTATAAAGAGTAGCAAATCAGGTGTAATTATTGAGCCATAATTAATGGAGTCTCACAACGTACTTACTCAAGGTACTGGCCAATTTCTGGACAATTATTGAGTACGTACCAACTTGCCTTTGCAAGTATAGTCTGCTTAAATCGATTGGAGGTAGGGGAGCCCAAAGGTCGTACCTTTTGTGAGAAAATAGAGAAAGATTCAGAACGATTAGCCTTACCTATATCCTTGTTTCGATCATCCCGATTATATATGGTCTCAACATCATGGATATACAAGGAGCAAAACGTCAAGCATTCAACGTGAACATAGGCTTTAGCAATTGACCCTTCCGGACGAGCCTTATTTTTGACATAACGCTTGAATTTTCTCAAATATCGTTCAAAATGATACATCTACCTATATTGAACTGGCCCCGCAAGGAAAGCCGTGCGGGGTAAATGAATAGCGAGGTACACCATTATATCAAAGAAGGCAAGTGGAAAAATCATCTCAAACTTGTAGGGGATGATTGCAATGTCAGATTGTAGTTGCTTCAATACTTTTAATGTCAATGTTCGTGCACACCGAGCCTTGAAGAAGGAACTAAACTCGGTCAATGCAAACCGTATATCAGGTTTGAAAAACCCATCAATTGCAACTGGAAGTAATCTTTGCATGAAGACGTGACAGTCATGAATTTTCATTCCGGATATCTTTCCATCACCAACTACATTTAGAAATGTTCTATGCAAAACCATTTGGAAATTTAACTATTGCGAGCCATTCACAGAAATGTATCCTCTGATTTAAATCCAAAGTGTAGGAGCCAAGGACCATGGAGTACCCAGTAGTTGACGGTTGTAGATGTAATTCCTTCCTTAATCCAAGTTCCATCAAGTCCTTACATGCAGCAGCAGTGTCTTTGGTTTTTCCTTCAATATCCATCAAAGTTTCTGAGACATTCTCACATATGTTTCTTTCAATGTGCATTACATTGAGATTATGTCGTAAAGGAAACATTGACCAGTAAGGTAATTGGAAAAATATACTTTGTTTAGTCCAATTCAGTTCATCTGGTCTACGTTTTCTCTTTCGCGAACTTTTGCCAAATTCTACATTACCAAGCTGTTGAAGTTGTTGGAGTACATCATGTCCCATTAGCTCTAGAGGAGCCAACCAATGGTCCTCGTAACCATTTAATGTAGCCTTTTTCTTTCTCCAACTGTGTGGCTGGCAAGAAACGACGATGACCCATATAACAATGTTTTCTCCCATGTTTCAACCATATGAAATCTGTTTCCTCATTGCATAATGGGCAAGCCAACTTTCCCTTGGTGCTCCAGCCTGAAAGATTGGCATATGTGGGAAAATCATTTATAGTCCACAAAAGTGCAGCATGTAAGCGGAAGTATTTAGACTTTGATGCATCATAGGTATCTATACCAACGTCCCATAACTCTTTTAAATCATTCACTAATGGTTGCAAATAAACATCAATATCGTTTCTTGTTGCTTTAGAGCCAGGAATGAGCAAGGACAACATTAAATACGGATCTTTTATGCATAACCAAGGGGGCAAGTTGTATGGCACGGGTATCACTAGCCATATGCTATAAGGTTTGCTCATATTATTGAATGGGTTGAAGCCATCACTAGCTAGACCTAGTCTGACATTGCGAGCATCTTCTACAAACCAACTGTGGTCTTTATCAAATTGCCCCCACATTTTAGAATCAGCAGGATGCCTTAGAGTACTGTGGTCGTGAATTGTTGTTCTTTATGTCATTTCATGGATGTTGCTATATTCTTCGACATAAATAGTCTTTGTAACCTTAGTATAAGAGGAAAGTATCGCAATACCTTTTAGGGGAATCTTCCCCTTTTTCACCCTCGTTGACACCCACTTTGACTCCTTGCATTTAGAACAAGCTTCTTTTGTCTGCATCATCTTTCCAAAATAGCATGCAGTCATTTGAGCATGCATCGATCTTAACATAACTAAAACCCAAACCACGCTCCAAGCGTTGGGCCTCGTGGTATGAGTTAGGTATCTCAATATCTGGAAAAGCTGCTTTTAACAATTATAAAACCATGTTAAATAAGTTGATAGTCCACCCACCAATTGTTTTAATATGAAGTAGCTTTACTATAAATGAAAGCTTTGAGAAATTTCGGCAACTTGAATAAAGTGGATGTCTCGCATCCTCTAACAATTGGTGAAAATTTTTTGATTGCCCTTCACTCATTGAAGGCTCCGAAGTAGTGCCATGGTCCGCACCTGCATGGTCCATGAATGATCCAGTCCGCATGTCATATATTATTTCATCCATATCATCAATGTAATTCTCACTTGCATTAATTGTATCTTCATCACCGTCTGACGAATTCACACTCTAATTTTCAACCTCCCCATGAAATATCCAATGTGTATAACTTGGATCAATACCTATTGTGAATAGATGATCTTTGACTTCCTTGATTGGCAGGAAAAGGTTATTATAGCATCTCTGACACAGACACTTGGAGGTAGTTCTTCCAGGTGCATGGGCTTTTGCCATTGTCAGGAGTTTATTAATCCCTTCACCATATTCACATGACGTGAACTTGTTTGGAACGTGCATCCAAGTCTTGTCCATTTGAGCCTCAATCGATTTTTGACTTTTTCAACCAAGCACATATAAAATATATAATTAAGCATGTTGATAAAAACGATTAATTAACAAAGATCAGAAGAAGGAAATGGTATCAAACATATTTATGTTAAAGTATCAATAAAAAAGTATTTTGTAATGTTAGAACCAGTGACGTCCATTTAGTAAGGTACATTCACTCTCATATCAATATGCATGGACCATTGTATTTGGGAAGCATGTTGAATACTGCAGTTTATGTATTGGTAAAATAGGGAAACAGAGTACCAAAATCGAGAACATTGGAAAACATTAATGAAGTTTTTTCTAAGGGGTTTATATAACCATCACAAGCCATGGTCAAAATTGGCCATAAACAATGGTTCTTCATGCACCCAAAGGCAAACTGACATAATTAGATGGATTTGGGTCTTTTCAGTCCATCTTATTGACAAAAACTAACCACATTACCCACATTAGTCAAGTTAACCCCTTCAACCTCTGTTTCAATGTGAACCAAAATCAAGACTAATGTTCAGTCGTGCTTCAGTAGTAGTGTTATAACATGCAAATAATTGTGTGGGTAGAGGGGATTGGGGAAGAAATCTGTTCCAAGCACGAAATTGGATAGTTGAAAAGTATGGGTACAAAAATGAACAGCAGAAGCTATACCGTTTCAATACATACAATTAAATACATACAATTATTGTTGTATAGCAAAAACTATATAAATACATACAATTATTTACCAATGTAAATACATACAATTAAATACATACAAAAGCGTATATACATACAATTATTTACATACATGTTTAATTATTTATATATATGTTTAACAGCAAAAGCTACGCTTATATATATATATATATAAATCAGAATTGTTTTTTACAAGTAATATATACTGGTAGAATTATTATACGCCTAAAAGTTTTAATGATGAAGCAAATCTATCAGAGGACAGAGCTTACCGCAGGAGGTGGCACACAATAATGGGCTGGGTACGGCAAGATGACGGTGGGGAAGCCTAAAACAGAGGGAGAGAGGTCGAAGTAAGAGTTATAGAGAGAGAGTGAGAAGGAGAGAGAGAGAGAGAGAGAGAGTCAGAGCAGACTCACAGTCACGGCAACGCTACGGCGCGGCTGCCAGAGTCACGGTGCGGGAACGGCAACTACGATTACGCAGAGAAAAGATGAGAGAGGGTTACGGGTTTGGGAAGACAGAAAAGGGAGAAAAATAAATCTATGGAATGAATCTGATACGCAGTTGTTTTGGTTGAAAATCCCTTATATAATCAACATATAACGACAGATTTAATCTCGCCGTAGTGAACCGTGCCCAGCACAATATACCTTTGCCGCAATAAAACTATAGTTCTCGAGGGAATTAAATTGCAGCAGCACCGTATCGCCGCAATAAAATTTCCTTTGCCGACGACAATAGTCACTGCCAGTATTTCGCATCCCTAACAACATTTTGCAGCAAATCTTTCTCGTCGCTAATCATAACTATTTCGGCGACTACATATACTGCCATAATAACAAATTGGTTGTTGTAGAACATTACGATTTTGCGAGAAGAAAAAGTCGTCGAAAATAATGGCCAACTACATTTTGCAGTGAAACTTGCTCGCCGCTACTTCTAACTTTTTCGGCGACTACATAACTACCAGATTGCCAAATTGTTTGCTACACATTACAATTTTGCAGCGAGTAAAAGTCGTTGAGAATAATGGCCAGCAGGGTTTTGCAGCGAATCTTGCTCGTCGCAAATCATAAATAGTTCGGTGACCAAACAAACTGCCAGATAAACAAATCTGTTGCTGCACATATTATTTTCAACGAGGACAAGTCGTCGCAAATAATGGTGTTTTGCCGCAATTGACTTATTCTCCAAGAAACAAAGAATTGTCAAGCACCACCCCAGGAAATTTGCGACAGAATCACCACCCCAGGAAAAAAACCGCCACAAAAACCATGATATATTGTAGTGGCTCCACCAGTACAGAAATTCCTTTGTGACTGGTATGGTCTTAACTTCTATAACAATCTACAGACAAACTGTTTGAGAGACCACACTCTACCTAAAACAAAGATTTCAAACCCCACCATCTGGAGGAGGAGAGGACCTTCACTCTATAAACAAAGTGTCCAAGAGACTAAAATAAAGAAAATAACAGAAAACATAAATGATACATGAGAAAATAGCGAAATACAGCTTGGAAAGCTGTATATTCACATTTTCAACCTTAGAGAAAATAAAAAAAAAAGCAAACATAAAGACTGTGATGATGCGTGAGGGACACGTGCCCCCCTGGGAGTATGGTGGACAATCGAGTCTAAAGAAACCAGTGGCCCTGGTCCCAGAAATGTCGTGCCTGGCGGGGATAGAATTCCTCTTGCAGTGGGGCGTGGCTATCACGCGCGCACTTTGGTCCGCGCGTGTGGCTCATGCGCCGCTCCGTTCGGTGAGATTCTTCTCCCGTTTGAAGGATCGGTGAGAGAAAAGGTAGAGGGCGAGAGAGGCTAGGGTTTTTTCTTTTCCCGCAATCTAATGATCTTTTGAATATCTTTTGGTAAATAAGAAAAATTCATTTTTACATATGTACAATTCTCAATGATGATTAAGGTGCAGTTTGAATGTTGAGATAGTCTCAACCTATCTCATCTTACATCATCTCAACATCCAAATACCACTTAAATACAAATACTTTTCAATTTTAAATTTTTAAGTTTTCAACTTTTTCATCTCATCATTATAACTTTCTCAAACTTAAAAAAAAAAAAAAAATCAAATTTTTTCAAATCTCAAAACAAAAATTATATTAAAAAGTTATATTCTAATAATATTTTAACTTTATAATTTTTCTATTCAATTTTTTCTCTCATTTTTCAAAAGCCCATAAAATCTTAATTCAAACAATTTTACTACTATTCACATACTATTGATCACTACTATTCATATGATATTTCATTATTATTCACAAATTTCTCATTTGATCATTTCATTTCATCACATCTTGTAACGCCTCAATGAAAGGCCCAAACCACATAACCTATACCCCAAAATGACTAGTCAATAATACAATTGGAGTCTCATTGGAATCTTATAAAGGGCAAAGAGCAAGAACTTTTCTTTCCCAAGCAATGTGGGATCTCATACATCATATATCCTTATCCTTATCATACGGGGTATCACAATCAAACCATATGGTCTATATTCCAAAATGACTAGTCAATAATATAATTGGAACCCCATTGGAATCTTATAAAGAGTAAGAGCTTCTCCTTCCCAAATAATATGAAATCTCATATACCAGCTACGTACCCTTATCGACCTTATCATATGGAGTATCAAACAATTTATTTCAACATCCAAACGAGGCATAAACGAACTTTCCTATTGGGCAAAATAATAACTATTTGTACCTTTTCTTTTGAGCAAAAATTGAAAGCTAATAAAATATATAAATAATATTAGTGGCACAAATCATATTGGCGATCAAGACTATTATATATTATATGTATATAGCTCTGTTATTTTCGACTATAACCCGCGTGAGGGATACCTTGACAATAGAAAAGAAAACTATAGCTAGGAAAATAAAGTGATAAAGTCGAAAATAATGGAGCGGTCATGTAATAGTACAACAGAAAAACAATTAACCAACATGAGGGACACGGCCCTGATGATGATCACATTGTTAAAACACGATCTTCAACAACGTTTCCCAACCAATGTTAAAGAACTCGATCCTGAAAATTAATATTAAGAATGCTTAATCTCCACACTTTCTAACCCTTGGTAATGATGTGCCTGTTGTTCTCAAGCAATTCAACAAACTTGTCGACGTATCGTTGCTGGAGTTCCTTATTCCCAAATATGGTGGTCATTTCCTTGGCTTTGTCCCTGTATATCTGACCCTTTGCATCCTTCATTGCCAACCTCAAAGTTTGTGTCACTGAGTCCCTCGTAAATGACCCATCTTCCTCCTTCCTGGGAATCTCAACTCCTGCCTGCTTCTCTTCCAAGAACCTAGCAACTAATCCTTGATCCCCATTGAAAGGCAGCATGATAAGTACTACACGTCCATACTGAAATGCCTCTGTTACTGAACTCCAACCACAGTGAGTCACGAAACCCCCAACTGACTCGTGGCCTAATATCTTTAACTGAGGTGCCCAACCCATCCAAACAATCCCACGACCTTTGGTTCGCTCCTCGAACCCTTCCGGTAGCTCAATCGATTCCCCACCCACTGACTTTCTTAAAGCCCAAAAGAATGGCAGCCTCGATTGCTCTAGCCCCAGAGCCAACTCATTGAAGTCTTCTTGACTCGGTCGGACCTCACTTCCGAATGCTACATATACCACTGACCCTTTCTCTTGCTTGTCTAGCCACTCAGCATTTGCATCCCAAGTGCTATCTTTAATGTCGTTGCCTTCTTGTGGCGAGGGTGGCAATAAGCCGACGGGAACTACGGGTATATGGAGAAGCTCTCCGAAGAGATTCAACCACTCGGCTTCGACTTCGATGCATGTTTTAATAGCCACGACTTCGGTGCCTAAGTACACCGTCATGACACGAAACAAGTCCGAAACACCGGAGGTATTAACTTCAGTGATCATTTTGAAGAGCTTTTTCGCCTGATAAGGCCGATACACTATTCCGGATGGAAAAGGGATCCATTTGGGAGGGACAAGGAAATGCTCGAGTTCTGTTCGTGTGCTGGGGTCGGGCTCGTCTGTTGTTTCCGACGACGCCGACAACGGTAACTTTGGTGGGCCAAAGAAACATAAGGTTGATGCGTTGAAAACACTGAAGAAAGCCCGCGAGATGCCAAGTCTTGCTGCAATTGGTGGTAACCAGTAAGGGGCGAAGTCATGAATGATCCAATCAGGGTGCGAAGTTTCTAAAAACTTAGACAAGGGTTCTTGAAGACGATCATGAGGTATCTTAAGGTATGGAATTATGTGGTGGGGTACGTCCATGGTGGCCTCTGCGTTCTCCGGCAGGTTGTCAACATGGGGTAATGGAAGCTTCACCAAAGTTATCAAAGGCGCAACATCTGAAGGGATCTTGGGGAGGCGATCGATGTTTCTAGGCGTGGATATGAAGGAAATACGATGACCCTTTCGTCGGGCTATGAGCTTGCCGAGCTCTAAAGATGGGATTATGTGACCAAAGGCTAACCATGGGAACATGGCTATGTGAAGCTGCTTCTTAGGTTCAGCCATGGCGGCTACTTTCAGAGGTGATGGTGTTCCGAGATTACTTTTATCTTCGCCTACACTTCCGTCTCTTGGATATTTATATTATTTCCAAGTCAATTGTGGTGTTGAAATCATAGTAATTTTCCTTGAGCATGTACGATTTGAGCTTTTGGTTTAGATTTGGAGAAATGTTTTACTGATTTCATAAATACACACTGAACGTACCATCTATTTCTGACAATAAAAAGAAATGTAATAAAGGACACTGGTCCAGCAAGAATTGTCAGTTGGAAGAAAAATCGCGCCATGCCACTCACGTAAGTGTCGAAACACGTGGTGTTGGACCCACGCCCGTACGTCACTAATATTACCTATAATTATGGAATATGTAAATGTTTTACAGTCATTTAAAAAAAAATTATTATTAAAAAATTAATTTCTTTCTATATAAATTTTATATTTATTTAATTTTTTCAAATCGACTGTATAATTCACTCACAATACAATATCATTTCTTTTACTTTCAACGAAGACGCAAATGAGAGGAGCACAGAAGCTTCCTGTACCACTTAATTCCAGTAAAAAACGTTACCAAGTTGCCTTCTCATATCCAAAGACTAGAATTAATGATTTTTACGACCGACATTCAAAAGCAAGGCATATATGAATAATTCAATGTACTAATTGAATATTCTATAAAAAATGCTTCTTGCAACCGACTGTGCAACCAATGAAAATTTTCCACGTCATTAATAAAACGTAGTGTTTCATTTTTACATTACAGTAGATAGGAAGAAGAAAATCTAGCTAAAATTTGCAAAATTTCATCTTCTTATCCACAAAGCCACAGGCGGCCACTCCCCCCTTCTTCTTCTTCACGAACTCACCACTCCCCAAGATCTAGGCACTTCCACTGGTGGACAAAAGTTGGCAACGAAGATGATGATGAAGTTCCACCTTTCTCCAATCAGCTCCACAGCCTTCAAGACCTGCAACATCTTAAATCTGCACTTCTTCCCATTGCAATCAGTCCTACTTACCACCAGACTTCTCCAATGGATTGCATACGAAAGCAACGGCTACCTTTCATTTAACCTAAAGCAATAATTAAATAGGCAGAGTGACAGTCGGGCTCAGAGATGAACCTCAGCAAAATTGATGTTGAAATAAAGTGCTATGGTGAGTAATCAAATATTGAAAGTAAAAGGATATATATGTATGCATTATCAGAGTTTTGTAAAGAAATTTCTTAAGTTTGAATCTCTTCAATTTTAGGCCATAAAGATTCCCAGAGTTTTTCCTTTTTCTTATTCATAGATATAAGTTATTAGGACAAATTTAACTTCAAGATTAATCTTTTTAGCATCGCTGAAACCAGTCTCGATCAATAATAAGAACCATGAATAGCAGGAAAAGTGTTTTAACCTTGGTTTCCTTATCTAACAAAAAACCACTGTTCAAGGGGTGCTAGTGTTTTCCTAAAAATGAAGCTGAAGCTGGGTCCGATGGAGAGCTTTTGTAGATGAGGGCCTACCTAAGAATTGTCTCATGGCGTTGTACGAATACAAAAAGATAAAGAGATGGGAAGCAGTAGTGGATCCCCTCCTTTTTTTTAATCCAAGAATGAAATAAATAATAGCCGATTGCACTGCGGTTTCACAGGCCGGTTGTATCTAGCAAAGCTGATATTCTATATGTTTGTCCAAACAATGAAATAATTGAATGCCCAAAATTTAATTGAATTATGTGTGAATAAGTTCTAAGGGCTTGTTTGAATACATAAAATTATCAAAATTATCAAATTGTTTCATAATTTTATTTTCAAACTTCACTCAAATATAAAATATTTTTCAATTGTCAAGTTTTAATTTTTTTATGTAGTTATTACATAATCATTATTCAAACACAAAAAACTAATATAACTTTAACAAATTTTAAAACAAGATTTATATTAAAAAATTATATTCAACTCATTTTTAAGCTTTATAACATTTTTATTCAACTTTTTTCTTCTCATTTTCCAAAACCTAATAAAATATGTTCACTCAAACTGTTTCTACTAACAAAATTATGAGACACTCTAAGGTTCAGTTTGGTTTCACAGACGGTCTCAACCCTTTTTATCCCATCTCAATATCCATACACAATTCAAACACAAACGTTTTTTATTTTAAATTTTTAACTTTTCAACTAGTTAATATTACCTAATCATTACAAATTTTCCAAACGGAACATAAAATACAATCCAATCTTTTCAAATCCTAAAAGAAAATTAATATTAAATAGTCTAATTTTATAATATTTCTACTCAACTTTTTCTCTCTCATTTTCTAAAATCTCGTAAAACATCTTGACTCAAATCATTTCATTACTATTTACAAATTATCTTATTACAATTTATAGATTGCTCATCTATGTAACCAAATGAAATGTACCCAAGTGTCCAAGCATAACCTGTTGTATGTTTCTTAGATTTAAGCACGTTTTAGTTGAAGGCAATTACTAGTATTCAAGGACTTGGTACTTTCTACTCGAATGTAGTTGTTAATACTCAAGCAATTATAATATAAGATCATAAGTGTTTGGTCTACATAAAAATTTTATAATAGGAAAATTTATGCATTGATCAGTTATTAATTTATATAAATGTATACATTTGAGTACGTACTATTCAAGCACTTGTTTTGATACAGAGATCAAATGCTTGGTCTAAGTAAAAGTATTGTGAAAGTAACTCATACACAGGCGTAGTTTAAAGTGATTTATTAGATGCCAAAGTTTTATTTTTAAAATCACATCAGTATGTAGATTTTTCTTCAAAAAATTGAGGGGACCTTGTTCCAAGGTGGACCCAACTCCATCTTCATACACATGGGGTTCATGAAAACTGTGAAGGAAGGAATGAGATTTGTAATTTTCTGGAATGTTGGAGTAAGGTTTGAACTTTGAACATAGATGGAATATACAATTGAATAGTATTATAATTTATAGTAATGCATGCATTCAAATGGGTGACTCAGGGAAATTAAGGAACAAAGTGTCATGCCCATGCATGCAGGAGGCCACATGGCCGTCCAAATATATGAAAGAAAATTAATCCCCGGGCCCTTGTCCTTCCAAAATTGTGTTAAGGTTGGATTTAGGACTCTACAAGGCTAGCTTGACCCTCCCATGCAGTTGTTATTTTTGTGGCGCCCCCAATCCCCCTATAAAAAAAATTTACGGGAATCGAGACACCAGGATGGTGACAACGCGGTCACACATCCCAACGAAGTGCCAGTGTGTGTACACGCAACAGTGTACAAATAAAATAACGCAGCGGATAGTCAACTAAGTACCAGAATTTAAATACAACTAAACATCAGTAGAGGTTTAAAAGCAGTTATACAGTCATCCCAAAATAAAGTTAACACATGTCCGAAAATACAAATAAGTAAAATAGCATAAAAAAGCTAGTGATCCCAGATCACTCCTCGGGCGGAGCCTTCTCCTCAGGCTCGCCCTCCTCCTCATCTGCATCAAAATCTGCGTTACCACAGAAGGGTACCGCAGGTAAGTATAACCCAAAATAATCCTCAAGAAAGAAATGCATTTAATGCAACCAACATGCATGCATATGATGAAATATGCATTTTTCTCAAAACATCATTTTCCCCAAAAATGATAATTTCCAACACACGCCAAAGTCTCATTGGCCCAAAAATAATCCGTAAAACATTTTTCCCAGAAAATGGTTTACACAAAATCCACGCACTCTATTTTCCCAGAAAATAGCCAATTTAATCCTTTATTAACCTATGCACCATGGCCTCCCCTAGGGGCCAACCGCACGTCCTGACTTCGTAGTGATGCTTGGTTCCGCGCCCAGCGCGTGCGTAGCCAAGCACCCACTACGCAACGAGCGATGCCCAGTTCCGCGCCCAGCGCGTGCGTAGCCAAGCATCCTCTGATCCCCGCCAGCAGAAGGACCACGGAGTCGGCACGAATCTCTCGTCCGATCCCATCATCGCCAAGCGACAATCCAGGGGACGTTACTCAGTTTCTTCCGCTCCCGAGTAACCAGAGGAGCTCCACCGAGATAATACCCCATCTCGGCTTGGGGTCGTGATACACACGCACCCAAAAATACTCTCACATAAAATCACAATTTCCAAATCACACATGAGCATGAATGCACAACACGAAAACCCAGTTTTCTTTACAAACATGATCATGCATGAAATAATGAGATGTACATGTACCAACAGAAATCCACAACCATCAATAACCAATCCCAACAAATCCAACCAAACATCAATCACCAATCCACTCTCAAACTCCTCGGACTCAGTCCGGCAAAACCAGTCATCAGATAAAATACAGTGAAATGTGTTAGTGCAAAAATACATTAAATTCACAAGAATTCTTTGGAGAAATACTTACAGCGCTATATAATAATTTCCGGAGGATCACGAAGCTGAAAATGGCGACGTCTGAGCAACACCACAGTGTAAAATACACTGTGGCCGTGGGTCACAGATGCCCACTTTTCCACGAATACAAACGAAGACCCCAAAATGGTAGGGTAGGGCCTAGAGAGGTCGGTGAAGCCAATGGTGGTGGTGGTTTGCCGTGGGTGGCGGCGCAAGGGGTGGTTTTAGGCCAAAAAAGTGCAAATCGGAAATGTACTTAGTGTGGCTTCACCGGTGACGGATCGGGGCCGGGGTTGGGTCCAAAGGGTTGCCAAGAGGTCGGGGATGAAGTGGTAGGAAGATGGTGGCCAATGGCGGTGCGACGGCGGCGCAACGGCGGAAAGAGTGCCGCGGCTTCGTGGGCTTCGTGGGGGCTACCGGCGGCACGAACGGCGGTGAGGTTGGTGGGGTAGGACGATCGGTGGGAGGGGAACACAAGGGGACGGGCGGTGAGAGTCACCGCCGGCTCACGGCGGCGGGCTGGGTGGTGGCCGAAATCACACGGGGAGAGAGAGAGGGAGCTGGTCGCGCGGGAGAAGAAGGAAACCGAAGGAAAAAGGAGAAAAAGAAAAAAGAAGGAAAGGAAAAGGAGAGGAAAGAAAAAGAGGGGAAAAGAAATGAGGTTCAATCCTCATAACTTGGGTCACGAAAATGATCCAACGGAAATGATTTTAAAACCACAAGTTAAATAAAATAATTTAAACGTAATGGTAAAGTCAAATTGAAATAATTAAATCTCTCAGTAATTAATTTAAATATCAAAAGAAATTTAAATGCACAACAATAAATAAATATTAAGAAAGCACATAAAAATAATTTTCACCAAATTAAAATCATAGAAATAAACCCACTAAAAATCCGACCAATTTTAAAAATAAAAGGATAAATTTTTGAATAACTAAAAATAATCCTTCAGTAAAAATACACTAAAATACGGGGTGTTACATCCTCCCCCCCTTAAATAAAATTTCGTCCTCGAAATTAGCAATGTCAAAAAATCAAACTAAGACGGGATTAAGATTCAACTAAGAGCAGACTTAGAACATACCGTCCAGATTAATCGAACAAATAGGGATATTGTTCTCTCATATCAGCTTCTCTTTCCCATGAGAAATCTTGAGCCAACGGATCACCCCATGACACCTTCACCAAAGGTATTGCCTTGGACCTTAATCTTTGCTCTTTCCAATCCACAATCTGAGTTGGAGCAACTTCATAAGTAAGGTTAGGCTGTAGTTGGATACGTCCAGGGTCCACAAAACGTGGCTCTTGCTGCCCAAAACTTTTCTTCAATGAGGACACATGAAACACATTATGAACATCCCCAAAGTAATCTGGCAAGGCCACTCTATAAGCAACAAGCCCAACCTTCTCTATGATCTGAAAAGGGCCAACATATCTAGGACTAAGCTTTCCCTTCTTACCAAAACGCTTGACACCTTTCATAGGAGAGACTTTAAGATAAACCCAATCACCTTCTTCAAATGATAAGTCTCTTCTTCTTGTATCTGCGTAGCTCTTCTGGCGACTTTGCGCTTCAGCCATCTTCTTCCTGATAAGTTGAACTTGGTCCTTCATTTCTTGGATTATCTCAGGCCCAATTACCTTACTCTCGCCGACTTCATCCCAACACAAAGGCGATCTGCACTTCCGCCCATATAAAGCCTCATACGGGGCCATCTGAATGGAGGAATGAAAACTGTTGTTGTAAGAGAATTCAATGAGCGGTAGGTGATTCTCCCAACTTCCTTGAAACTCCGTGACACAAGACCGCAGCATATCCTCTAGAGTCTGAATAGTACGCTCTGATTGGCCGTCTGTTTGGGGGTGATACGCAGAACTAAACTGCAACTTAGTGCCCAATGCTGCCTGCAAACTCTTCCAGAAACGGGACGTGAACCGCGGGTCCCGATCCGACACAATACTCTTGGGTATCCCATGCAAGCGCACTATCTCCTTAACATATATCCGAGTTAACTTACCCAAAGAGTCAGTATTATTAATTGGTAAGAAATGGGCACTCTTGGTCAACCGATCCACAATCACCCAAATTGAATTCTTTCCACTAGGAGTCCTCGGTAAACCCACAACAAAATCCATGGAAATATCATCCCACTTCCACTCCGGAATTGGGAGAGGTTGGAGTCTACCAGCAGGTCTCTGGTGCTCAGCCTTCACCTGACGGCATGTGTCACATTTTTCAATAAACAAAGCGATGTCCAGTCTCATTCCTTCCCACCAGAAATTTCTCTTTAAATCTCTATACATCTTTGTGCTTCCTGGATGAACTGAATAAGGAGCCGCATGAGCTTCTGCCAAAATCCGCTCTTTAAATTCAGAATCTCGGGGAATTACTCTACGATCCCGAAATCGAAGAATACCATCCTTATCCAAGCTGTAGTGCAAGGGTCCTCTAGACTTCCTGACTCTTTTCCTGATAGCTAACAATTTAGGATCCCTTCTCTGAAGAGTCTTCAATTCTTCAAAATCCACTACTCGGACATCCAAAACTGAAGATAATAATCCCTCTTGTTGAGAACTCTCGATAAGAAGTCTCCTCATTCCATAAAGGAGAGAGCCCAAATCCGATGACTCTGCTTCATCCACTTGTTGAGACTTTCTACTCAAAGCATCAGCGACTAGATTTGCCTTTCCGGGATGATACTTGATCTCACATTGGTAGTCGCTAATCAGCTCTAACCACCGTCTCTGCCTCATATTGAGATTCTTCTGAGTAAACAGATGCTTCAAGCCCTTGTGGTCAGTAAAAACTTCACAAGCTTCGCCATACAAATAATGCCGCCAAATCTTAAGTGCAAAAACTATTGCCGCCAACTCCAAATCATGAGTGGGATAGTTCCTTTCATGAACTTTCAGCTGACGAGATGCATAAGCTACAACCCGTCCCTCTTGCATAAGAACGCATCCCAACCCAATTTTGGATGCATCACTAAAAACCACGAATGGCTTGTGTGGCTCCGGAAGTGCCAAAACTGGTGCCGTTGTCAATCTTCTCTTCAACTCCTGAAAACTTCTCTCACATTTGTCAGACCATACAAACTCAACATTCTTCCTTGTCAAAGCAGTGAGAGGTCCGGATAGCCGAGAAAAACCTTCAACAAATCTTCGATAGTATCCAGCTAGTCCCAAAAAACTTCGTATCTCACGAACTGTTGAAGGGCGAGGCCATGACAAAACAGCTTCCACTTTACTAGGATCCACAGCCACCCCTTCTTGGGAAATCACATGCCCAAGAAACTTAACTTCTTCTAACTAGAATTTACACTTGCTTAGCTTAGCATACAACTGATGTTCCCTTAGTTTCCCAAGTGCTAGACGAAGATGACAAGCATGCTCTTCCAAGTCTCGAGAATAAATCAAAATGTCATCGAGAAATACCACCACAAAAGAATCCAAGAATGGTCGAAACACCCGATTCATTAAATCCATAAAAGCGGCAGGAGCATTCGCCAACCCAAAAGACATCACTTTAAATTCATAATGCCCATACCTCGTTCTGAAAGCAGTCTTGGGCACATCCTTATCCCTTATTCTCAGCTGATGGTATCCTGATCTCAAATCAATTTTCGAAAAGACAGCTGCTCCCTGAAGCTGATCAAACAAATCATCAATCCTAGGTAGAGGATACTTGTTCTTAATAGTCACCTTGTTAAGCTCCTGATAATCTATGCACATTCTGAGCGTACTATCTTTCTTCTTGACAAACAATACGGGCGCTCCCCACGGTGAAGTACTCGGCTGAATAAATCCCTTGTCGACCAATTCTTGCAATTGAATCTTCAACTCTTTTAACTCCGCCGGTGCCATGCGGTAAGGAGCCTTATGCACAGGAGCCGCCCCAGGTTCCAGATCAATAACAAATTCCATATCACGAACGGGAGGCAATCCAGGTAACTCATCCACAAACACATCGGGAAATTCTTCCACCACGGGAATCTCCACTAAAGATTTCTTCTCAGATGATGTAGACACGACTTGAACCCAAAAAGCATCCGCTCCACAAGCTATATCTCTCTTAGCTTGAATTGTTGATATAATTGATGGTCTTGCCTTTAACTTACTTCCCACGAATTCTAAATAATCTTCATCCGAGAGTTGAAAACCAATCACTCGTCTTCTACAATCAATATTCGCAGAATAGCGATACAGCCAATCCATTCCCAAAATTATATCAAAGCCAAGCAACTTGAATACAATCAAATCTGCATCTAGTGTCCTTCCACCAAAATCCAAAGGACAACCCAAAGCAACCTTGGAACAACACACAATCTCGCCATTGGGAAGAGCCACAACTAAAGATTGAGGTAGAGGTTCTGTAACCAAATTGCACATCCGTGCAAACGTGGCAGACACAAACGATTGGGATGCCCCAGAATCAAACAAAGTACAAGCATAAAAATCATATAGACGAACTCTTCCTGAGGCAAACACAACCACCAAACAAATTCAAAAAATCCAACCACACCAAACATTAAATCGAAATAAAACAGCCAAATACGTACCAGTAATCACCCCAGCGTCGTGGGTCTCAGGAGCCTCATAGTCCACATCACCAGGAGTTACTGCATAAACCCGGGCTTGTACCAATTGTCTCTGGCCGCCCCTTTCACCTCGTCGACCTCCTCGCGCTCCTTGTTCCCCTTGAACTCGACTAGGACACTCCCGAGCAAAGTGACCCGGCTGGCCACATTTATAACACTGAATTCCCCTTTGACCACAATCGCCCTCATGGGCTCTACTACATCTAGGGCATACTGGAGTCCGGCCTCCTGCACGAACACCGGAAGTTGTCTGTGAACGAGCCCCGGTCCTCTGAACAAATTTCTGTGGCGATCCAGAACTACTTCCTTCACCAAAATAACTCCGCCTCTTCTGCCCAGGAGGGGAACCTACTCCAAAACTATTTTCCCGCTCTGCAATGCTAGCCAAATCCACTAACTTCTGAAATTCCGTAATCTGAAGGCAGGCCACATGTCTGCGTATCTCGGGGCGCAGTCCCTCCATGAAACGCTCAACCCGCAATTCTTCGGTAGCAATAAGATGAGGAGCGAACCGTCCAAGCTCCATAAACTTCCTTGCATACTGCTCAACAGTCGTGCCTCCTTGAACCAAATTATTAAACTCTCTAGCCTTTTGCCGCCTCACCGAAATAGGAAAGAATCGATCATCAAATTCCTTCTTAAACCGCTGCCAAGACACAGCAGCCAAGGACCCCAACTCCATCTCCAAAAGTGGCCGCTTGGTCTCCCACCAATTTGCCGCTTCACCTTGCAACATATAGCTTCCATATAATACCATCTGGGTCTCAGTGCATCCACATACTTCAAATGTTCTTTCCAAGTCTTGAATCCACCTCCTAGCTCGCATTGGGTCCTCCTCCCCAGCAAAGGCAGGAGTCCTATGCGCCAGGAAGCGCTCATAAGTGCACCCAACTTGGACCGCTCTATTTGGATCTACTTGAGGCGGTCGGAAATTCTGTTGTAGAAACTCCGTCATCCTATTCAACGCCCTCGCCATGGCATAATTTCCATCACCCCTAGGTAGCTCATCCTTAGGCACATCAGCTTGTCTTCTTGGTCTCACCATATTCCTGTCATATAGCAATCTCCAACCCCGCTTAAATTCAGACAAAACCAAACTCAACTAAAAGCAACATAAAATACAATAAAATAAAATATATTTAAATAACATCAAATAACATAGAAATAAAATAAATAGCTTAACTTACCACACTTAAAAAAAATATTTTAAATAATAAAAATAATTTTCTGGTATTATCCTAAGGGACATGTGGTTTTACCCAGAGCCGAACTGCTCTGATACCACCTGTGGCGCCCCCAATCCCCCTATAAAAAAAATTTACGGGGATCGAGACACCAGGATGGTGACAACGCAGTCACACATCCCAACGAAGTGCCAGTGTGTGTACATGCAACAGTGTACAAATAAAATAACGCAGCGGATAGTCAACTAAGTACCAGAATTTAAATACAACTAAACATCAGTAGAGGTTTAAAAGCAGTTATACAGTCATCCCAAAATAAAGTTAACACATGTCCGAAAATACAAATAACTAAAATAGCATAAAAAAGCTAGTGATCCCAGATCACTCCTCGGGCGGAGCCGTCTCCTCAGGCTCGCCCTCCTCCTCATCTGCATCAAAATCTGCGTTACCACAGAAGGGTACCGCAGGTAAGTATAACCCAAAATAATCCTCAAGAAAGAAATGCATTTAATGCAACCAACATGCATGCATATGATGAAATATGCATTTTTCTCAAAACATCATTTTTCCCGAAAATGATAATTTCCAACACACGCCAAAGTCTCATTGGCCCAAAAATAATCCGTAAAACATTTTTCCCAGAAAATGGTTTACACAAAATCCACGCACTCTATTTTCCCAGAAAATAGCCAATTTAATCATTTATTAACCTATGCACCATGGCCTCCCCTAGGGGCCATCCGCACGTCCTGACTTCGTAGTGATGCTTGGTTCCGCGCCCAGCGCGTGCGTAGCCAAGCACCCACTACGCAACGAGCGATGCCCAGTTCCGCGCCCAGCGCGTGCGTAGCCAAGCATCCTCTGATCCCCGCCAGCAGAAGGACCACGGAGTCGGCACGAATCTCTCGTCCGATCCCATCATCGCCAAGCGACAATCCAGGGGACGTTACTCAGTTTCTTCCGCTCCCGAGTAACCAGAGGAGCTCCACCGAGATAATACCCCATCTCGGCTTGGGGTCGTGATACACACGCACCCAAAAATACTCTCACATAAAATCACAATTTCCAAATCACACATGAGCATGAATGCACAACACGAAAACCCAGTTTTCTTTACAAACATGATCATGCATGAAATAATGAGATGTACATGTACCAACAGAAATCCACAACCATCAATAACCAATCCCAACAAATCCAACCAAACATCAATCACCAATCCACTCTCAAACTCCTCGGACTCAGTCCGGCAAAACCAGTCATCAGATAAAATACAGTGAAATGTGTTAGTGCAAAAATACATTAAATTCACAAGAATTCTTTGGAGAAATACTTACAGCGCTATATAATAATTTCCGGAGGATCACGAAGCTGAAAATGGCGACGTCTGAGCAACACCACAGTGTAAAATACACTGTGGCCGTGGGTCACAGATGCCCACTTTTCCACGAATACAAACGAAGACCCCAAAATGGTAGGGTAGGGCCTAGAGAGGTCGGTGAAGCCAATGGTGGTGGTGGTTTGCCGTGGGTGGCGGCGCAAGGGGTGGTTTTAGGCCAAAAAAGTGCAAATCGGAAATGTACTTAGTGTGGCTTCACCGGTGACGGATCGGGGCCGGGGTTGGGTCCAAAGGGTTGCCAAGAGGTCGGGGATGAAGTGGTAGGAAGATGGTGGCCAATGGCGGTGCAACGGCGGCGCAACGGCGGAAAGAGTGCCGCGACTTCGTGGGCTTCGTGGGGGCTACCGGCGGCACGAACGGCGGTGAGGTTGGTGGGGTAGGACGATCGGTGGGAGGGGAACACAAGGGGACGGGCGGTGAGAGTCACCGCCGGCTCACGGCGGCGGGCTGGGTGGTGGCCGAAATCACACGGGGAGAGAGAGAGGGAGCTGGTCGCGCGGGAGAAGAAGGAAACCGAAGGAAAAAGGAGAAAAAGAAAAAAGAAGGAAAAGAAAAGGAGAGGAAAGAAAAAGAGGGGAAAAGAAATGAGGTCCAATCCTCATAACTTGGGTAACGAAAATGATCCAACGGAAATGATTTTAAAACCACAAGTTAAATAAAATAATTTAAACGTAATGGTAAAGTCAAATTGAAATAATTAAATCTCTCAGTAATTAATTTAAATATCAAAAGAAATTTAAATGCAAAACAATAAATAAATATTAAGAAAGCACATAAAAATAATTTTCACCAAATTAAAATCATAGAAATAAACCCACTAAAAATCCGACCAATTTTAAAAATAAAAGGATAAATTTTTGAATAACTAAAATTAATCCTTCAGTAAAAATACACTAAAATACGGGGTGTTACAATTTTCATGATCAGGTTCCCTTATAATCTCTGTTTTTTTATATTTCTTGGAATTTGTCATCTTCTTTGCTTTAACTTTTGGTGGATTCATGATTAAGTGTTTTGGACTTTTAGGATGCATTAGGTTGCAAAACTCAACTGAACTCAGTTAAGCTCAATTTAATTTTAAGATGAGTCTAAGATCTAAACACTCAACTGTCAAATTACTAAACTCATCTCAACTCAAAACCTCATTATACGTGGGACCTAGAATCTTTTTCAACTTAATATATCTTTCTACGTGAGGCCCACAACCTTTTTCAACTTCTCATAAAATTACTAAACTCATTTTAACATCTAAACACATTTTAAACTCAGTTTAGATGGGTCTTACATAACTCTCTCTACTACTTAACTCATTACTATTCATAAAGAACTGAGTTCAACTCAATATCCAAATGCAGCGTTAATATTTTGGACTTCTTCATTTGTTAACAACTTTATATAATTTTTTTTATTCAAAAGTCTGATGGCCTGATGGTATGTATATAGCCTAATTCTCCAAATGGAAACCTGGATTTGAAACCTCCCACCCCTTGTATAATTTTTTTTATATAATATTTTTTTTATCCGAATATGGACCATATTAAACTATTAATACTAGCCAGCCTAAAGATTTATTGAGTTTAGTATTAGGGCAAGGGCATTGTAAGTTATGACTCAAACTCGACTTGAAGAAGCGCATGCTGCTTCCCATAGATTAGGCTCATTGTATCTGATTCTTAGAATATAGGGTGCTACTATAGTCATGTCCATGTTAGAAAAGCCACCTCTGGTCGCCCCTCGATCCTAGCTACCACCTTGTAATTAATCGAGCAAAATACCGGAAGAAAATTAAGAAAAAGAAAATGGAGATAACTAATGAAATAATTTAATTGTAAGTCAATAATAAGAAAGTCAAGCCTTCCATATCACTGACATGTCAAAATAAGAAAAACTTAATATTTTAATTTTTAAAATTTTATTTCAAGTATATAATTTTACAATATCTAGGATGTGGCCGTATTTTTCATGCCAGACAAAATTTCAAAGTGCACTCATAACTCATGATATAGTTGGATTTATTTTGCAACCATTAGGGTTTGTTGTAATTTATAGCTAAGTTTAAGTTCCAATTAAACGCACGACGTTAAAAAAATCAAGGCTGTACTAGTCGGACTATTGACTAATGGAATCAGAAACAGAAATTGGGTGGGGGCCGTGGGTTCTGGGTGGGCCATGGCCCCCCTTCCCCTTCCCCCTCCTATTTCGATTTTCTTTTTTAAAATATATAGTATAATTTTTAAAGTCTAGTCCGTTCACTTTGATCGCAAGTAGTTTTTGTAATTTTTTTTATTTATATTTTTTTAATATATTTAAATATTTTTAAATAATAAAAAAATATATCAATATATTTAAAATCACTTCCTTAATGACTAAGCAAAAAATAATTATTATTTTTTGTCAAGCGGTCATGAACTTGAGCGGTCAAATTGAGAGGTAAAATAGTTTTTTCTTAATTTTTATTACAATATATACAAATTATATATATTTTTAAACTTAAATTAATAGGAATTCTAACTTGAGAAATAGTATAATTCTATATACTTTATTCTTCGCGGTACATATATTTTGAAAATAAACATATGCCTACATCCTTATAAATAAAGTTTAGTCCCTTTTCATAATTATAAGCTGCTAGGATTAACTATTAACTCCAAGACTTCACAAAGAGGCATATATAGGTTGCCCGAAGAACTTAGGCCCAAATTATATTCTGACACTGATGAACTGCTTTCAAACAGTCTAAGTTGATGGTTTTAAAACCATCAACTTGCTTAGACCATGCATAACCATGTCGTATTCTATGATGCTAACATTACAATAGCCCTTCGATTAGGCTAATTAACACAAAAAGGATGCAATATATATGTAGAGGTATAGTTTTCATCACTATCACGCCCTATCAGACAGGCACTACAAGAAATCTGGCATTTTCCAGCGATTTTAAAATTGTCGCAAAAAAAATCGCTGCAAATAGATGTTATTTCCGGCGATTTTCAAGTCGCCGCTCAATTTCCTATGTGAAGTTGGGAAAGGGAGGAATATAATTTTGGCTTGACTTTTTGCAGCGACTTTTCCATCTTTAGCGGCGACTTTTTTCGCCGCAACAAATAATTTTGCACTGTAGCGTGTTAATTTTCCGTCGAAATGGAAAATCGCTGTAATTAATGGCTTTTGCGGCGAAAATTGTCGCCGTAACAAAATATGCTGCAAGTAAAACTTATTAGCGGCGAATAAAAATCGCCGGAAATAGCACATTAAATTTAAATGCAGCTGGTTAGGTTTTTCACTCATTCGTTTCCCTCACCGAACTCTCCCCGCCCCCTGCCCCCCTCTCCCCACATTTTTCTCCTTCAAGCCTCCACCACGCACAGCCGTCACCGACGACCCCACCACGCCACTGCCACCGCCACCTCACCTTGACAGCCAACCCCTCCTTTTCCCCCAGCCCCTGCGCCGATCTCTTGCCTTTTCCCCAAATCTAGCCTCACCTTTCTCTCTCGGATTGTCTATATCGCCGCCGCTGGGGGTGCCGTTCGCCACCACCCACACCTCGGCGCCGTCGACAGTCCTCCGTTGGAGCCCCCTTCTCCTCCACGCCTAGCCGAGCAGCCCGAGGCCCTCCCTCTCTCCCTTGCTCTGTTCTTTGATTCTTTGATGTGTAGTTTTTTCGATTTTTTTATTTTGTATATTATTTGCTTATATGTTGTGGGTTTGCATGTTGGGAGTTTGGGTTGTGATCTCACTGTTTCGATTTGTTTCATCAAATTGAAAGAGTGAGATCAAAGTTAGTATTTGCTAGAAAAGATATTTAAATTTGCTAGAGTGAGATCAAAGTTTGGGCATGAGAAGTAATTGATATTTGATTTGGGTTTTGCAGCTTGGAGGTTTTTGATCCTGTGGAGTTTGATAAGTGGGTTCAGATTCTTATTTGTTTTGATTTCACGCAAGAAGCTCAAACTGTTTTGACAAGCCAACTTCCACCATTTTAACTAGGCAACAGATTATTCAAATGGTCCATTTATGAATGCCTGACAAATCAAGTGTCACCAAATTATGCCTATTAAACAAAAAGGCCAACAACTGCCTTTTTTGAAATTAGGACCCTATAGTATCAACTGTTTTCTTCAACATCATTAGTAGTTGAAGTTTTGCATTAATAGGCTTTAGTTATCTTTGAGATTCCTTCATGAGGATGTACCATATTTTCTTTTTACATAAAATGATCCAGAAGCTCGAGATTAAAGGATGTGGTGCATCCTTTTTTAAAGTTATTTGTTGCAAGATCTTTTAATTAAGTCTTGAGCTTTTCTATCATTTGCAAGAAGTTTAAAGATACTGTATTCAGTCGAAATAGTGGTAACTTGGGTAAGATCAGTTTGTGTTGAAGAGTGAAGAGAGATAGAGGATTCGAGCTGTTTGCATAAAAGCCACACTGATATTGGAAGATGATATTTGCTATTATTCTCATTTTCTCATAGTGAGCTATTACAATCTGTTTTCATATTTATAGACATCTTCTAATATCTGACTCAAATCTACTCCACTCACTGCATGACATCTGTCCAATATTTCTTCATTCTATCACAAGCCAATATTCTAGAATGTTTACAAACTTATTGGTCCTGAAAATGCTCGAATGGGTTGAATGTCTTTTCTGACTTGTGTTGAGTTGTTGCAGTAGAATGTGCTACCTAAATAGTTTGGGATTTATATTGTGAGGTTTTGTGCATTATGTTCTGTATTTCCTTAGATTTTTCTTTCATGCCAAGTTGATGATTGTGCCTTTATTGTTGGGTTAGTTTCACTTAGTTTCTGCTCCTGTCATTGATTGAGTTACTGTGTTTTATTAATTTCTTTTTATCTCCCATAGGATATAAATCTGAAACCATTTATGTAATTTATTGGCTTGGAAACTCAATCAATACTTCAATACAAAGCCTTGACAGTATACACTACTAATGCTTTCTCATGGGCTTGTAAATGTGCCATTGCTGCAGAATTGGATATTGCAGGTATTGCTTTCCTGATATAGCCACAAGATATGCAGATCTGCAGGTGTTGCTGATATATTGCAGGTATTTCTTTCCTGATATAGTTTACAATTTCACAAAGTTGTCTTCTGCAGTAATGTTAGGCATCTTTTTGTTTTTATTTTTTATAAACAAGGATATCATATTAATGTTAGTACTTTAACCAGCTCAATCTATCTAGAGATATAGGAAGTAATATCTAGAAGTCATAGGCTATCACCTTGAATACCATCGAGATAAAAGTCGTATGGTGAGTGTTTGCAGCAGAATAGTGAGGTAGAATAACTGTTTCTGGATGAACTACTTAGATTGTGATCCATAAAAATTCCAATATTTATCTTTATGTTTGACACTATTTAATGAGTGGCTGGTTTTGCATAAATTTTCAAGTGAGATCTTTTAATAGCTTTTAATGGGGATTTTGGAATAATATTCTGATTTCTTGGCTTCTATGTAGGGGCGAAGTGGTTTTGCCTCTTTGTTTAACGTAAAGTGATGCTTCTACTTTCAGCTTTCACTTGGATCAAAGGGAAAAAAGATATTTAGTAGAACTTCCCCAAAGTTAAAAATCACAGTTTAAGCTATCTCTTTCTTTCTTACACTTAAAAGTCTCTTTCTTGATTCTACTTTTATTATGCTTCCAAAAACTATTACTATCTAGAGCTACTCATGATCTATTTTAACCTAACAATAATATGAAAAACAGTTTACCATAAGTCTAATATGACTTGCAGATTTCTACTCTATGGTTTCCTTAGCCTTATGTACTGCATTTAATCTCTAAGCTGTGCCTTCTTGGAAATAACATCTCTGTAAGCTGTATTGCATTTAACTCCTCACTTTAATGCCTCTCCTCATTGTCCATACAAGCATATTTGGGGGATCCGATTAGATACCCCGTGGTGTTCTTTCCCTCGATTATTGTTATAGAAAATTTTTTTGCCTCTCTCTCTCAAATATGCAAAATCAATTCCAACATTTGTTGGTGTAATTAATTATTATTAAGAAATTATACGGCTGGTTAATGGATTTGGACCGACTGCTGGTGCTGCCATTAGCTCTCATATGGACATTGATGGGGTAGTTTTTTAGTATTTAATTACTGATTGATATATCTTTTTTAATTATTAAATATTTTGGAAAAGTGTAGGGCCACTTCTATATTACTTCAGTTGCATCTTCAATATATATTAATCTAGTACTTGTTCTCATTTTTTAGGTCAGTTTCACTGGTTCCACGAAAATAGGACTTGAAATAATGCAGGCTGCAGCAAATAATGTAGGTTGCAGAATCCTTTAATCTTTTTATTTTATCTTCATTTTAGATTTATTGCATTTTAATTAGAAAACTAATAAAGAAATTTCATAAAGAAACTAATTAGAAAACCAAGTTCTGTTCTCACAATCTCATAAAGAAATTTCTCCTTTATTTGGATTTGGTAAGGACAAGTAGTACAAACATTTTTTTTTTCCTCTGTTCAAGTGGTTTCCCTTTTTGCCTCCGTATGGTCATTAGTACATATCTCAGCCTCTGTTCAAGTGGTTTCCCTTTTTGCCTCCTCAGAATTTGAAACTTTGTTCAGCTTGTGTTTTGTACATTCTACTAGCCTTTGTGACTGCATGCACTACAAACTTCATTTGTTATGTGGTTCTGTTTTAGTGCAGTGATGTTTTGGTGTAGTGGTATTTAATATTTTGTTTGTCTTCTTCGATTTTTTTAATCTTTATTTGCAGCATTTAATATAATTATAGGGAAAAAAAAACAAGCTTGGTGGTTGAACATTGCCTTCTCATACTCATGAACATTGCCTTCTCATACTCATACTCAATGTTTTAGGAATATATAGTTATGAATATGTTTTCTATATAATATTCAAGTATAAAACTGTGCTAATTAATGTATGAAGAGTTATATATAATTTGAAAAATGGAAAAAGTTTTATCAAATGGTTATAAGTAGTTACTTATATAAAAAAAAAAGACATCCTAATCTTACACTTTTCTTGCTTGCAGGTAGAACCTGCTTTTGCTGATAAGTAGAGCTCTACATGTGTTTAACATGTAGGTGATTTTAGTGCAGTGATAGGTTAGAGTATGTAAATGTGGTTTGTGGCGCCCCCAATCCCCCTTATAAAAAATACACGGGGATCGAGACACCAGGATGGTGACAATACGGTCACACATCCCAACGAAGTGCCAGTGTGTGTACATGCAACGGTGTACAAATAAAATAACGCAGCGGATAGTCAGCTAAGTACCAGAATTTAAATACAACTAAACATCAGAAGAGGTTTAAAAGCAGTTATACAGTCATCCCAAAATAAAGTTAACACATGTCCGAAAATACAAATAAGTAAAAGAGCATAATAAAGCCAGTGATCCCAGATCACTCCTCGGGCGGAGCCGTCTCCTCAGGCTCGCCCTCCTCCTCATCTGCATCAAAATCTGCGTTACCACAGAAGGGTACCGCAGGTAAGTATAACCCAAAATAATCCTCAAGAAAGAAATGCATTTAATGCAACCAACATACATGCGTATGATGAAATGTGCAATTTTCTCAAAACATCATTTTCCCCGAAAATGACAATTTCCAAAACACGCCAAAGTCTCATTGGCCCAAAAATAATCCGTAAAACATTTTTCCCAGAAAATGGTTTACACAAAATCCACGCACACTATTTTCCCAGAAAATAGCCAATTTAATCATTTATTAACCTATGCACCATGGCCTCCCCTAGGGACCATCCGCACGATCTGGCTTCGTAGCGATGCTCGGTTCCGCGCCCAGCGCGTACGTAGCCAAGCACCCACTACGCTACGAGCGATGCCCAGTTCCGCGCCCAGCGCGTGCGTAGCCAAGCATCCTCTGATCCCCGCCAGCAGAAGGACCACGGAGTCGGCACGAATCTCTCGTCCGATCCCATCATCGCCAAGCGACAATCCAGGCGACGTTACTCAGTTTATTACGCTCCCGAGTAACCAGAGGAGCTCCACCGAGATAATACCCCATCTCGGCTTGGGGTCGTGATACACACGCACCCAAAAACATTCTCACATAAAATCATAATTTCCAAATCACACATGAGCATGAATGCACAACACGAAAACCCAATTTTCTTTACAAACATGATCATGCATGAAATAATGAGATGTACATGTACCAACAGAAATCCACAACCATCAATAACCAATCCCAACAAATCCAACCAAACAACAATCACCAATCCACTCCCAAACTCCTCGGACTCAGTCCGGCAAAACCAGTCATCAGATAAAATACAGTGAAATGTGTTAGTGCAAAAATACATTAAATTCACAAGAATTCTTTGGAGAAATACTTACAGTGCAATATAATAATTTCCGAAGGATCACGAAGCTGAAAATGGCAACGTCTGAGCAACACCACAGTGTAAAATACACTGTGGCCGTGGGTCACAGATGCCCACTTTTCCACGAATACAAACGAAGACCCCAAAATGGTAGGGTAGGGCCTAGAGAGGTCGGTGAAGCCAATGGTGGTGGTGGTTTGCCGTGGGTGGCGGCGCAAGGGGCGGTTTTAGGCCAAAAAAGTGCAAATCAGAAATGTACTTAGTGTGGCTTCACCGGTGACGGATCGGGGTCGGGGTTGGGTCCAATGGGTTGCCAAGAGGTCGGGGATGAAGTGGTAGGAAGATGGTGGCCGGAGGTGGAGCGACGACGGCGCTGGAGTGAATGGTGGCCGCGGCTTTGGAGGGTGCGTGCGGGCTACCGGCGGCGAGATAGGGGCTGGGATTCACGGGGAAGGGTCGCCGGAGGGAGGGGGAGCTGGTCGGCCGGGCGGTGTCGACCACCGCCGGCGCACGACGGCGGGCTGGGGGGTGGGGACGGACGCACGGGGAGAGAGGGAGCTGGACGCTGCGCGCGGGAAAGAAACCAGGGGAGAAGAAAAAAAGAAAAGAAAGAAGAAAAGAAAATGAGGAAAGAAAAATAGAGGGAAAAGAAATGAGGTCCAATCCTCATAACTTGAGTCACGAAAATGATCCAACGGAAACGATTTTAAAACCACAAGTTAAATAAAATAATTTAAACGTAATGGTAAAGTCAAATTGAAATAATTAAATCTCTCAGTAATTAATTTAAATATTAAAAGAAATTTAAATGCATAACAATAAATAAATAATAAGAAAGCGCATAAAAATAATTTCCACCAAATTAAAATCATAGAAATAAACCTACTAAAAATTCGACCAATTTTAAAATAAGAGGATAAATTTTTTAATAACGAAAAATAATCCTTCAGTAAAAATACACTAAAATACGGGATGTTACATTCTCCCCCCCTTAAATAAAATTTCGTCCTCGAAATTGAGAAGGTCAACATTAAGACTAAGACATGAATAAGATTCAACTAAGAGCAGAGTTAAGAACATACCACCAAAATAGTCCGGTAAGGCCACTATAAGCAACAAGCCCAACCAGTTTGCTCTCGCCAACTTTCATCCCAATATAAAGGCGATCTACACTTCCTTCCATACCAAGCTTCATATGGGGCCATCCGAATGGAGTAATGAAAATTGTCATTATAAGCAAACTCAAATAGCAGCAGATGGTTCTCTCTACTTCCATGAATTTCCATGACACAAGGCCGCAACATAACCTCAAGAGCTTGATTAGTATGCTCTGATTGGCCGTCCGTCTGGGGGTGATACGCAGAACTAAACTGCAACTTAGTGCCCAATGCTGCCTGCAAACTCTTCCAGAAACGGGACGTGAATCGCGGGTCCCGATCCGACACAATACTCTTGGGTATCCCATGCAAGCGCACTATCTCCTTAACATATATCCGAGTTAACTTACCCAAAGAGTCAATATTATTAATTGGTAAGAAATGGGCACTCTTGGTCAACCGATCCACAATCACCCAAATTGAATTCTTTCCATTAGGGGTCCTCAGCAAACCCACAACATCCATAGAAATATCATCCCACTTCCACTCTGGAATAGAGAGAGGTTGAAGTCTACCTTGATGCTCAACTCTAACTTGACAGCACGTAGCACATTTCTCAATAAACATGGCGATATCCAACATACTCGTATTAGTCTCCCAATGGCACATCACAACCAGTATTCCCAGGGTGACTGCTATCCAAAATCTCATTTTCCACCCGAACTTTAATACATCCAGTAAATTCCAATGATTAATAGCCCCATACAATAATCCATGTTAACCTCAATCAACTTCTAGGCTACAACTTCTAAACCTCCATTGAATTCTACTTTGGTAACCTAATAGCCACTTCCAAAGTTAACCAACTCCAAACAAATTGCACAACCAAATGATTGCTCTCAAATTACAAGTATCTTGTCAAAATTCAAGTCACCACTAAGTCCTCAAAATCAGCACAATCTGAACTCCTAACTACAACAAAAAAAAATACCATGCTCCTGCTGCGCACTCTGATATTCGCCACATGCATAAAATTTATGTCCTCATACAACTAACACCATCGACTACAAGGTGGCTCCATTCCTACTAACCAACTCTTATCACACTTTGGCAGAAAATACTCTCTTCCAAAACCACGAGTTATAACTCAATTCCTCAATTAACTCCCGCAGCCTTAATCAAAATCAAATTCCATAAAATACATCCATGATCATAGATAGAAACCCAATATGAAACAACCTTAACATCCCAAATTAGAAATAAGCAACCTCAACCCAAAATACATCCATCTCATCTACAATAAGAACATATCTTAAAAGGATCGATCTCAACCTAGCGAACCAATAAGAGCGCCTAGAGACTTCTACCTAACAACCTAAACCCAAAAGCTTATCATCTACATTATGAACAACATCTAATCTAGCGATGACTAAACTCACTACGAACCATCACTGAGTATACCAAAACATTATCGAAATCTTCTTGGTAACTCGCCCACCTATCTCTACTCCTATAGCTACATTAACACGACTAGTTCCTTCAATAGCATTTCACTATTTAAACCTCAATGCAAGCCATACTGCTTAAATCTTCAATCCACCAAAAGTCATTGCACAACACCCAAGAATCCTAATGTTTTATTAACTCACACACTTGATCATACTAACCACTGTTGATGCCTAAGCTTCGACTTTGAATATCTTTTCCTACACCATACATGATGTCCCAACAATCTCTCTTCAAGTTAAATAACAATGTCATTAATTCAACCAATTGAATGCTCAATCTCCAAAGGTAAATATAGCCTCAAGAATTTAAATTCCTAGGTAACCGCAAGTCACAATTAATTCCTAAAAATAATCACAATAACGGTTATCAACCGTGATTCCAGTAAGTAACCCACTCGACTACACACTTCGATCAACTCACTAAAAATTCCAAGCCAAGGTCTCTTGAATTACTACTATTGTGTCAACTCCTCTTCAACACTTACTAAAGTCACTTTCTCCAAACCAAAATAAGACTAGAACCTATACCCTCTGAAATACGTACACACACCATTTCTATGCATCAATCTTATGCACCTCAGCCAAAACCAATAATCCTCCAAACGTGCAAGTGATCATCCTTACCATTTCCATCACTAGACCTATAGCCTCGAAATCAGCAAAATCATTTCCTAAACCCGCACCATCTATTTTCCTTAAAATTTAATATGGATTAAATCATTAACTTGTCAATGTAACATTAAGCTAAAAACAATTATTTAACCAAACTAGATCAACATCTTCAATCCCCAGAAAATACACGAACTAGATCATTACCTTCCATCTCCAAAGGAATTCTCTCCTAAAAATTTTCTCACATCAGTAATTCAACTCTCATCAATCTTAATATAATTCAGCCCTTCAACTCTGTAATTCTAAAACCTTAACCCAGATAAAATCATTTCTTGAAATCCTCAAGATCGGTGATTTAAATCTAAAACCTTTGCCTTTTAAAACTTGTAGATCTAAAATCTCAAATGCTATCAAATTGCTTATCAAGGTCGGCAAGATCAAAAACTTTTAATGTAATAATCCCTTAATTGCTTGTTGAACCTACCACCTTAAATCTCATAACTTATTTCCTAAAAATTGTGGGTCCTCAAATCTTAGATGAACTTCTCATAAATCTAACACTGACATTCGTTGAACTTACAACCTCCTACCCATAGACTCACTACATAAATTCTACGGAACCTAAAACTACGATTATCCTAAGAATTTAAAACTATTCCCCTCCTTAGTGGCAACTTGAGTTCCTACTCCAATGAGTTCACCCAGACCATGATGTTCAAGCCTCGATATTTAAACAAACCAATCACCAAGAGTTCAGGCCTACTACACCAAATGTTCAAGCCTAACAATGGCCTTCTCAGTCATATCACATTCCTGTCATAGCACAACCCTTAACCCGCCTTTCAATGTTGAACAAAACAAAACAAAACAAAATAAAATGAAGTTCCATAAATAAAATAACATACGACAAAATGAATAAAACAATGAAGTAGTTGACAATAAAATGATTAAAACAATAAAATAACCCGCCATAAAATAAAACAAATAAAATAAAATGACATACAATAAAACAAATAAAGCCAATAAAACAATACTCTAAATTAAACAATTCAAACACGATCCCAAGCAACTTAATAAAAATATAATAACATGAAATAATATAAATACGTTCATTTAACACAAAATACAATAATCATAAACTCATAATATACAATAAATAACTTAACTTACCCCACTTCAACAAAAATTTATTATTTTAAAATAATAAAAATAATTTTCTGGTACTATCCTAAGGGACATGTGGTTTTACCCAGAGCCGAACTGCTCTGATACCACCTGTGGCACCCCCAATCCCCCTTATAAAAAATACACGGGGATTGAGACACCAGGATTGTGACAATACGGTCACACATCCCAACGAAGTGCCAGTGTGTGTACATGCAACGGTGTACAAATAAAATAACGCAGCAGATAGTCAGCTAAGTACCAGAATTTAAATACAACTAAACATCAGAAGAGGTTTAAAAGCAGTTATACAGTCATCCCAAAATAAAGTTAACACATGTCCGAAAATACAAATAAGTAAAATAGCATAATAAAGCCAGTGATCCCAGATCACTCCTCGGGCGGAGCCGTCTCCTCAGGCTCGCCCTCCTCCTCATCTGCATCAAAATCTGCGTTACCACAGAAGGGTACCGCAGGTAAGTATAACCCAAAATAATCCTCAAGAAAGAAATGCATTTAAAGCAACCAACATACATGCGTATGATGAAATGTGCAATTTTCTCAAAACATCATTTTCCCCGAAAATGACAATTTCCAACACATGCCAAAGTCTCATTGGCCCAAAAATAATCCGTAAAACATTTTTCCCAGAAAATGGTTTACACAAAATCCACGCACACTATTTTCCCAGAAAATAGCCAATTTAATCCTTTATTAACCTATGCACCATGGCCTCCCCTAGGGACCATCCGCACGTCCTGGCTTCGTAGCGATGCTCGGTTCCGCGCCCAGCGCGTACGTAGCCAAGCACCCACTACGCTACGAGCGATGCCCAGTTCCGCGCCCAGCGCGTGCGTAGCCAAGCATCCTCTGATCCCCGCCAGTAGAAGGACCACGGAGTCGGCACGAATCTCTCGTCCGATCCCATCATCGCCAAGCGACAATCCAGGGGACGTTACTCAGTTTATTACGCTCCCGAGTAACCAGAGGAGCTCCACCGAGATAATACCCCATCTCGGCTTGGGGTCGTGATACACACGCACCCAAAAACATTCTCACATAAAATCATAATTTCCAAATCACACATGAGCATGAATGCACAACACGAAAACCCAGTTTTCTTTACAAACATGATCATGCATGAAATAATGAGATGTACATGTACCAACAGAAATCCACAACCATCAATAACCAATCCCAACAAATCCAACCAAACAACAATCACCAATCCACTCCCAAACTCCTCGGACTCAGTCAGGCAAAACCAGTCATCAGATAAAATACAGTGAAATGTGTTAGTGCAAAAATACATTAAATTCACAAGAATTCTTTAGCGAAATACTTACAGTGCAATATAATAATTTCCGAAGGATCACGAAGCTGAAAATGGCGACGTCTGAGCAACACCACAGTGTAAAATACACTGTGGCCGTGGGTCACAGATGCCCACTTTTCCACGAATACAAACGAAGACCCCAAAATGGTAGGGTAGGGCCTAGAGAGGTCGGTGAAGCCAATGGTGGTGGTGGTTTGCCGTGGGTGGCGGCGCAAGGGGCGGTTTTAGGCCAAAAAAGTGCAAATCGGAAATTTACTTAGTGTGGCTTCACCGGTGACGGATCGGGGCCGGAGTTGGGTCCAATGGGTTGCCAAGAGGTCGGGGATGAAGTGGTAGGAAGATGGTGGCCGGAGGTGGAGCGACGACGGCGCTGGAGTGAATGGTGGCCGCGGCTTTGGAGGGTGCGTGCGGGCTACCGGCGGCGAGATAGGGGCTGGGATTCACGGGGAAGGGTCGCCGGAGGGAGGGGGAGCTGGTCGGCCGGGCGGTGTCGACCACCGCCGGCGCACGACGGCGGGCTGGGGGGTGGGGACGGACGCACGGGGAGAGAGGGAGCTGGACGCTGCGCGCGGGAAAGAAACCAGGGGAGAAGAAAAAAAGAAAAGAAAGAAGAAAAGAAAAGGAGGAAAGAAAAATAGAGGGAAAAGAAATGAGGTCCAATCCTCATAACTTGAGTCACGAAAATGATCCAACGGAAACGATTTTAAAACCACAAGTTAAATAAAATAATTTAAACGTAATGATAAAGTCAAATTGAAATATTTAAATCTCTCAGTAATTAATTTAAATATTAAAAGAAATTTAAATGCACAACAATAAATAAATATTAAGAAAGCACATAAAAATAATTTTCACCAAATTAAAATCATAGAAATAAACCCACTAAAAATCCGACCAATTTTAAAATAAGAGGATAAATTTTTTAATAACTAAAAATAATCCTTCGGTAAAAATACACTAAAATACGGGGTGTTACATGGTTCATGTCATTTGTTATGTGCTTCTATTTTAGTGCAGCCATGTTTTTTAGTGCAGTGGTATTTTAGTGTAGAAGACAATTGTGGTTCTTTTTATGTGCAGTGGCATTTTAGATCCATAGGTTTTTTTTAAGCTTCATGCCAATTTTGGTCATATTACTAGCTCATACTTTGGATTTTTTTTTAGTATATAAAAAGAATAATATTAGGGCAATCCATAGTGTAATATCTTTTTTGTGAAGCCTGCAAAACTTGAAAGTGTATAATATTTTCTCTATACTGTTTTGTGCTGTTTTTTTTTTTTTTTTTTTTTCTGAAATATCTTTTCCAATAATTTTTTCATGGCAGAAATATATTTACGGTGACATGAAATAGCCAGAAATAGTTTTTTGTGGCGAAACTTACCTGCTGGAAATACTTCATAACAGCGATAATCTTAAATCGCTGAGAAAAATAATAAGTTATTTGCGAAGATTTGTTAAGTTTTTGTGACAACACATATCGCCAGAAATAGTAGTTCTAAGCGATTTTAAAGGTCAACTGGAAGGTCATTTCTGTCAATTTTTTGAACATTTCCGGCAGACTAAAATCGTCGGAAATAGTAGTTTTTTGTGACGATTTTTTCCAATCGCCGAAATTGATAAAAAATGGCTTTAGGATTTCGGCGAACCTGCAGCGATTTATAAATCGTCGAAAATGATCAGATGCAGCGATTTTGTAGTGTATTTGCGACGATTTTGAGCGCTGAAAAATGTCAGATTTCTTGTAGTGAGGACCTCAGAATTGGGAGTGCTGAAGTAGTACATGAAGAACCACATGATTATTTCTAATTTATTGACTGATTTAGTAATAAGTACGATAGTATTCTAGGCCATTTGATGATCTTTAACATCGCAACAATACAAGTAAATGACCAAGCTAGTTTATAGCCAGTAGTTAATTAGAATTAATTTATTTTTATCAAAATGATTTTTTCTATATATTCTAAATTTTTGTTATCTCTAAAGTACTGCTTGCTGAGAGCCTATGCACCCTTATTAAAATTAGTCAAAACGATGTTTCTAGACATCCGATGCCAATAAAAAAAATAATTATCTCTATTTTTATCGGTAATATGACATTTAAAGTTGCTCATATTTGAGTGGTTAATAAAAAAATTACTTGAAATGTTCCAAGTCACCATGTGTGACTAGGGATGGAAGAAAAAAAATGAGAATCAAGAATTACTCTATTATTATTAAAGCTATCTAGCTAGATGTTTGATCTGATTAATTTATTCGAGTAAAAACTTGTAATAATATGCATGGTATAATAGAAATCTTAAACGAGTGATCTTGATCACTTCGCACGTTGCATATTGTAGGATTGATTAGTTTAAACTAGCTAGATCGGACCAATCCATGCCTTGAAATTCAAATTGTCGAACCCAAATCGATTAATCTAGCATATTGTCCCCATATATACCCCTAGCATGCAAGTCTCCATAGTGCTGTTATAAAATGCTGGTGAAAGCAACTTAGTTCTGTCAGGGTTGGCAGATGTAGATTAATGGCACCATTCATTAATGGCACGTGGGAAAGGACACTCGATACTGATGTACGTGAACCCAATAATTGCATCAACTTTAAACGACAGCAGAAATAAGAGGTCGATGAGAATCCCGTACGTAACATTGATATGAATGCATTTTAAATATAATCTGCAGAGAAGAAAGAGTGTAGAGAGAAACTCAGAACACCATGGCTGAACATAAGAAGCTTCACATAGCTATGTTCCCATGGCTAGTGAAGCTAATCCCAAAGAAGCTATAAGCTTCACATAATCCCTTTCTTAGAACTCGGCAAGCTCATAGCCCGAAAGGGTCATCGCGTTTCATTCATATCCACTCCGAAAAACATAGAACGTCTTCCAAAGATTCCTCCAGATATAGCAACTTTGATAACTATTAACCGTAGAAATTGTAATTAATATAATTAGTTAACAGTAGAGAATCTGTTAACTTTAGTGAAACTTCCCTTACCCCAGTAGAGAATCTGTTAACTAATTATATTAATTACAATTTCTACGGTTAATAATAACTTTAGTGAAACTTCCCTTACCCCATGTAGAGAATCTGCCAGAAAATGCAGAGGCCACCATGGACGTACCGTACCACATAGTTCCTTAATTACCTTAAGATAGCTCATGACGGTCTCCAAGAACCTTTGTCTCGTTTCTTAGAAAGTTCGACTCCTGATTGGATTATTCACGACTTTGCACCTAATTGGTTACCGCCAATTGCCACTAAGTTAGGCATCCCACGAGTGTTCTTCAGTATATTCAGGGCATCATCCTTATGTTTCTTTGGACCATTAAAGGGCAGCACAGATACTACTGCACGAACTGACCCAGAGCAATTCACCGTCCCTCCAAAATGGGTCCCTTTCCCATCAAAAATAGTGTTTCGGGTCTTTGAGGCGAAGAAACTTCTTGACAACTTTGATGAAAACCCTTCAGGTGTTTCAGATTGGGCTCGTTTGGTGTCAGCAGCCTCAGGCGCTGAAGCCGTGGCAACTTTAAACGTGCATGGAGATCGAAGGTGAGTGGGTGAAGCTCCTTAGTGACCTTTATGAAATGGATGTAATTCCAGTAGGCTTACTGCCACCCTCGACGGAAGAAAGCAGAAACGAGAGAGATAGCACTTGGGATACGATTGTTGAGTGGTTAGAAAAACAAGAGAAAGGGTCAGTGGTTTTCATAGCACTCGGAACGGAAGCCCAACCAAGTCAACAAGACTTTATCGAGTTGGCTCTCGGGATAGAGCAATCGGGGTTGCCCTTTTTTTGGGTTATAAGAAAGCAAAGTGACTCAGTTGGTGGGGACTCGGTTGAGCTACCAGAAGGGTTTGAGGTCCGAACCAAAAGTCGTGGGGTTGTTTGGACGAGTTGGGTACCCCAGTCAAGGATATTAGCTCACGATTCAGTTGGGGGATTTCTTACCCATTGTGGTTGGAGCTCAGTATCAGAGGCACTCCAATTTGGACTTGCACTTATTATGTTGCCCTTTTGGATCGACCAAGGATTAATTGCAAGATTTTTGGAAGAGTGGCAGGCAGGAATTGAGGTACCAAGAAATGAGCAAGATGGGTCATTTACCAGGGACTCGGTGGCTCAAACATTGAAGATGGTGATGACGGATGCGGAGGGACAAATTTACAGGGACAAAGCCAAGGAAATGACCACCATATTTGGGGACAAGGACCTCCAGCACCAATACGTAGACAAATTTGTTGATTTTCTTGAGAAAAAGGGGCATGTCTCTTAATCAGATTTAGATTGTATGGATATGATCTGTTTGTATTTTAATCACCTTATATCCTCATGAGGTACTGTTATGCACTACAACAGAATGTGTGTTTTGTGACAGAGGAAACTGTCACAAAAAAATGGTAAACCGTCACTAAACATATTTGGTGACGGTTTGAAACCGTCACCATGACCGTCACCTAAAGTGCGTCACAGAAAACATTTGGTAATGGTTTACTGTTCAACCGTCACAAAAAATATTTTTAGTGACGGTTGGAAGTGTTCCGTTCTGTACAACGTTCGAACGTTCCTTTTTTTGTGACGGTTATGAACTGTCACAGAAAATAACGTTCGAACGTAAAATTAAACGTTCGGACGTTATACCCGACCGATTGGCGTTCGAATGAGAGAAGTTGACGTTTGTTGTATATCGTTCGAACGTATCATATTTACGTTCGAATGTTAATGCGGCCGAACGTTAATTACAATAAACGTTCGAACATTTGTTCGAACGTAAACGTAAATGTTCAAACGTAGCGCGTTTAATGTTCGGACGTTATTTCGAATGTAAACGAAGGAGCGTCCGAATGCAAGTTTTTTGTTCGAACGTTAGTCGGTTTAACGTTCGAACGATTCAATTGTATTTACGTTCGAACGTTTGTTACAGTGTGAACCAACGTTCGAACGATTTTTATTTACATTCGAACGTACAGATCAGAAATACTAATTTCATAAAATTTAAAAACAAAATACCAATGGTATCATATTACATACCCAATTAACAAGTAACAATGTCTTATAAAAGTACAAAATTAGATATTAAAACTAGTCAGAAATATTGATAAAATTTATTTCTTCTTTTTATGTCGCCCACGGGGATTCTGTTGCAACGACATAACACGCTCCATTTGCACCATCATCTCTCGTTGCACTTGCTCTTGCACTTCACTGCGTATTCTTTCCTCTTGGTCACTCTGTTGGTCCTGCAAACGCGTCTCTAAATGAGACTGTCGTTCTAAGAGAGACTCTAACTCTTGCTGTCTCGACCTCATATACTCATTCTCACGCCGTGCATCTTCTAAATCTGCTGTAAGATTATTAATTTGTGAAGCCGATGAGGTTGAGGAGGATGAACATTTATGCTTGATAGATCGTTCCAAACCTCTTGCCATACTAGACTGCGGCCCGAGCACTTGGGTGAATATGTCTATGTCACTAGGAGAGGATTCCACAGAAGTCGACTGCATCTCCAACATTTTGCTCTGCAATTTAAAAGGTAATGATCGTAAATATCTAGTAACGTATTAAAAGAAATAGAAATAAGAAATAAACTATTAAAATGTTCTATAAAAAATTTATTTAACAAAATTAAAACTGCTTACATAATTATCTGCAGCGACAGGATCCATCCACTCACTATGCTCATTAGTGTGAGCAGCAGCATAGACATGAATGAGGGAAAAGTTTTCAGGATCATCACGTTTCTAACAAAGCGACAATATTAGCAATTTTAAAAAGAATTAGTTAGTACTTATCAGAAAGAATATCAGGAAAATAAATGAATTCTATAATTTTTTAATTACCATTTTTTCAACAAGACGGTGGAATGACCTTGAACCGGCACGATGGTGGACAGTCAGAACGGATCTATTCTGTGCATTTGTAGAACTCAAGTGCTACAAAATATATTAAAAATGTTAATTGTAATATGTATACATATAATGTATAAAACGAATATGAATGTAAATAATTAAAAGATATAAATGTAAAATACCTGATAATTTGGAGATGCGAAAAGATCACAACACTTTCTCCAATCATCTAACTTCATCTGCTGAAAAGGAGACTGCGCAGCCTCTTCCAACGTCTCAAACTTCTTGAAGTGGTCATGACATCGTCCTTTGTGACGTCAGAATAGTGTAGCCATCAACTCATTCACGGTTCTCAAATCCTCGCTACGGCCAAAGTCGAGGTCGAATTCATCCTAACAAGGGAATCAGGTAAAAAATATAATATATTAATCTAAGTGAAAAAAATGTACTGAAAAGTAAACTCACCAGCACACGACTTCGAATGTGCTCCTTAATCTCATTCGGAACATCTCGCCATGAGCGCACATAAAATGGAGCATAAGCTCGAACTACTATGCCAATATAGGAGGAAAGCGCTGCTGCACTATCATCCACTCCTCCAGTGGAATTATCAGGAATTGTGATCTTCAGTTTACCGTGCCTTCTATTTTTTTCAAGAGAGATTCCACGTGTATAGCCACGACCGCGACGTGCAGATGCATGAACTACATGATAATAATAGATATACTATAATTATAATTATATAGTTATTGAGAAAAAAGTATTAACTATATATATAATTATCAACGACAATATTTCCTTACTGGTAGGTGTCGACTGGCTGTTGTTCTCTTCTGTGTTAGCTTGATCTTCAGGAACGGATTCCTCGAGTGGGGAGTCCTCAATGGATTCAGGACTTGGACTTGGCGGAGGCACATTTCTTCGTTGTCGTTTTGGCGGCATTCTTTAAAATAATTAATTATATCAAAGAAAATTAATTAGAAGAAATTATGAAAATTTAAGATATTTTATAGTCACCTATATAAATAAAATATTTAGTACTTTTACTCTTCAGATGAATTTTCCATGCTTGTTTCAGAATCCCCATCAATAACATCTTCATCATCATCATGCACCTCTTCTTCATCATCTTTATCCACCTCCTGCCCGGATTCTGATTCGTATTCATCTTCTGACTCGTCTTCTTCATCTTCCTCCAAACTGACTTGAATTGAATGATCATTTAATACAGACGGGTCGAGATGTACTGGTGGGACATCATCTCTACACAAGGGGACCAACTCGAGTGCACCGAGGTCAACAAACAAGTTAATACCCTCTCCATCTTCCTGGTATGCCTCAACAATCGGATTGTCATCTTCATCTCCACTATTCTCGTAATCTGCACTCGTTCCTGCTTCATATATATTTCGAGGAACAAATTTTTGTACGACTCGCCAAGTTATCTCCCCACTATCTTCATCAACATTTTTCATTGGATCAATCAAGTAGTAGACTTGGGTAGCTTGACAAGCCAATACGAATGGATCATCTTCGTACCATTTAGATGCAGTATTGACACTCGTAAAGTGATTATCCCTATGTATCGAAACCCGACCACTGCCTAGATCCCACCAATCACATTTGAAGATATATGTTACAGACCCACCCAGATATTTCAATCCGATAATATCACGTATGACACCATAATAGTCAATATCATCTGTTCCATGACTCCCCTCGACCAACACACCACAATTTTGAGTCTTTCTATTACGTTCACGGTCCAAAGTATGGAATCTATAACCTCGAACCGTGCATGCAGTATATCGAAGTGCTCTATTTGAGGGACCACGGGCCAATGTATACAATTCAGAAGAAATTGATCCGGGATCACGAGCACGTTGTTCCAAAATCTAAAAATTGAAATAGTATATATTTATTATTTTATTATCCAGAGTTAAAAATTTCATAATATAACATATATATAATTTTAGTTCATACACGTTCTTCAAACCATCCCGGAAATTCTTCCTCGTGTCTTGCCTCTATATTTTCTACGCCTTCCGTTCTAAGTTTGTCCATGTGGTCACTGTTATAACATGTTGCAAAAGAAGTATATTTTGAGCACAACAATTCTAATTAATTTAAAGAAAACTATAATTATTCAAATAAATTAAATGACATACCTAAGATAATCATCAATCTCTCGGCAGTTATTTAGCACATACCACCGAACTTTACCCAACTCTCCATCAATTAAATCGTAACCTGTTTGTGCACCCAAGGGTCGTACATTCTGGGAAAACACTGATAACTCACGGGGAGGCGGAGTAGCAAGATCAGCATTTCGCTCTTGACGACTAAATCGTGTCTCAACACCACGAAGATATAGAGAGCAAAATGTTAACCATTCATCGTGTATATAAGCCTCTGCTATTGAACCCTCAGCTTTGGCTTTATTCCCAACAGTGCGCTTCAATCGACCCAAATATCTTTCAACTGGATACATCCAACGGAACTGCACCGGTCCACCCAGAAGTACCTCTCGCGGTAAATGTATTGCTAAATGGACCATGACATCAAAAAATGATGGTGGAAAGATCTGCTCGAATTTACATAGTATATTAGCAATGTCTTCTTCCAATTTCGACAACACATCTCGATTTACTACCCGAGCGCACAAATCCTTGAAAAACATACATAGTTCAGATATGGCGACACGTACATTAGATGTCAGCTTCCGACGAATTCCCACAGGTAATAACTTCTGCAAAAAAACGTGACAATCATGACTTTTCAATCCATTGATTTTCCAATCATCAGGACTCACGCAAATGTCACCTTCAAGTAGTGTTATATTGTTAAACTAAAGAGGGATGGAAGATTATGTGACCCTACGTTTCGTGTCTTGTACACAACGAGGGAGAATGATCTTGAAGAAATGTTTAAATTTTAGTCTAATTACTTAACCGTCACAAACTGTCCGACCTTGACAAGTCTCAAGGCCGAAGAGACTATGACAGTCAAGCAATTAAATTGAAATTTCAACATTTCTTCAAGATCATATTCCCTCGTTGTGTACAAGATCATTATTCTTAAAGTATAATTTTAATTATCATACTTAAATTTCAATGGTTATACTATAATTTTAATTATTATAATTCTTAAAGAGTTACTTTTATGCTTGTTATTACTTAATTAACAATATTATTATAAATATTTAATTATCATACTTAAATTTCAATGGTTATACTATAATTTTAATTATTATAATTCTTAAAGAGTTACTTTTATGCTTGTTATTACTTAATTTCAAATATTATTATCACAATTTTTCAAATCCATATCACAACATATTCACAATAACTCACAATATATTCACAAAATAACATGCCACATGTATTAACAAAGCCTAATGACAATATATTTCTAATAATAAACACGATATTTCAAATTTATATCACAACATATTATTATAACTCACAAACAATATAGAAACTATACCAACAATAATCACAATATGATAAAAAGTAAGCATAAAATAACATGCCACAAGTATTAACAAAACTTAAGGACAATATATTTATAACAATGTAAATATATTCAAACGTCATTCACAAATAATAATTTAAATATTTCAAGTCTATATCACAATAACTCACAATATATTCACAAAATAACATGCCACATGTATTAACAAATTTCTAAACTTTAGTAAGCAATAAACATGTATTTACAAAGCCTAATAACAATATATTTCTAATAATAAACACAATATTTCAAATTTATATCACAACATATTTAAAATAACTCACAAACTATTTACAAACAATAATCACAATATGATAAAGAGTAAGCATCAAATCACAACAACATATTGATAAAGTTTAGAAATATACCTAGCACTCACAATATCCTCTTACAAATCAAAATCTTCAAACTTCCCAAAACAAGCAATCCTTCAAAAAAATACAACAGTAACTTATTAGAAATATTCTATAACAAAAACACATTCTATAAATATCATAAAATTTAAATAAAGACAAGAAATAAAAATATTATCTTACCAAAACTCACCTCTCTCTCACACCAAAACTCAACTCTCTCTAACTCAACTCTCTCTCTCTCTCTCTCTCTCTCTCTCTCTCTCTCTCTCTCTTTCTGTTGCGCGCACGGGAGAAGAAGAAATAATGCGCTTCCTCCCGTGCGCGTACTGATTAAGTTCTAAAATTATTACTTTAAACGTTCGAACGTTTAATTTTTACGTCCGAACGTTATATTCTAAAATTATTCCCGCCCAGAACGTTCGGACGTTTACAATACACGTTCGAACGTACCCTTCTTATGATATAACATAAAATCTAGCGGGAAAGTTCCCGCACTTTCCTCATATATGTTCGAATGTATCACAATTTTTCGTTCGAACGTTCGTAGATTTATAGATAAACGTTCGAACATTTAACTTAAACGTCCGAACGTACATTTCATGAAAGTGTTACCATATTTGAGCGGGAAATCTCCCGCACTAATTTAACTAACGTTCGAACGTTGACAGATTTTATGTTCGAACGTATAGTATAAACGTCCGAACGTCTGAATAATCACACAGATACTTTAATCGAGCGGGAAAATTCCCGCCTCTTAGTTTAACGTTCGAACGTTAACTTGAAACGTTCGAACGTACGATTCCTACTATACTTAACTTATAGTATAATAACTATATTACATTTTAAATATCTATAACTATATACTACATTGTATAGTATGATAGCATAATATAATTTAAATGATAAACTATACCATATATATAAATCAATAATATATATTAAATTGTTACTTATTACATTCTTTATTATATACTAAGTTATAGTATAATAACTATACTACATTTTAAATATCTATAACTATATACTACATTGTATAGTATGATAGCATAATATAATTTAAATGATAAACTATACCATATATATAAATCAATAATATATATTAAATTGTTACTTATTAAATTCTTTATTATATACTAAGTTATAGTATAATAACTATACTACATTTTATATATCTATAACTATATACTACATTGTATAGTATGATAGCATAATATAATTTAAATGATAAACTATACCATATATATAAATCAATAATATATATTAAATTGTTACTTATTAAATTCATCAATAAACACCATAAACTCATAAACTATTCACAAAATTCACAAACAATAATCACAATTATTTCAAGAGTAAGCATAAAATCACAACAACATGTATATATAAACATATTGCTAAACTTTATAAATATAACAAGCACTCACAAAAAAACCAATAATCTAATTGTCAATAATATTATATAACATCTTAATATATAACTTAAACATTTATAATATAATATATTATAGATAAAATTTTGGAAATTAAATTGAAAAACGTTCGAACGTATTAATAAGTACGTTCGAACGTTCTGTGTATATAAGGCCAAAACCGAACGTCGAAACGACATTTCGGTGCCCGTTACATCGTCTTCTCCGTTATTTGCCACCACGCCTCCGTCACCGCCGCCGTCAACTCCGCCATAACCGTCACTAAAAGGTAGACATTCATCTTTTATGCAAATAACATGTATTTTATTGAGATTTAGATTGAGATTTGGATTGAGTTTTGTTTAAAACCGGATAAATATTACCGGATGTTCAACTTCATTTTCCGGCCACCACGGCCAGTCATTGGCCGAATAGTCACCGTAGAAATGTTTCTTGAAGTGTATACTTCATTTACATGGTGACATTTCGGCATTTAGACTCTTGTAGAGAAATTTTCGAGATTTCAATAATGGCTGAGTCGACTCAGCCATTCTGCGTCGAAACGTTCGAACGTTTCATCGTGACATTCGAACGTACGATGTTTAAATTACAGAGCCGTTACGGCTTCCACGTTCGAACGTTAATCGTCTTACATTCGGACGTTAATATTATTATACGACATACGTTCGAACGTGAATATTTACTTTCGCACGTAAATCACATACGGTCGGACGTTTAATTATAACATCCGAACGTAGTGATTTTCTACATTATTCATGCTTCGACGTTCGGACGTTCATATTTACGTTCACACGTAAAACAAATACGTTCGAACTTAAATTCGAACGTATTTGTTTGCTGCTTATGTTCGAACGTACATCTGTACATTCGAACGTATTTGTTTTACGTTTGAACGTAAATTTATTTACATTATTTTACGTGCGAACATATAAATTAACGTCCGAACGTTATCTTTAACGTTCGAACGTTAACGATAAAACGTTCGAACGTTAATGCAGAGCATCTTAAAATTAATACAAAAAAATACATTATTGTAAATATTTTTTTTTTTCCTTTTCTATTTTCAGGATATGGCTCTTCCACTGCATACACGAAAACGAGGGAGGGAAGGAGCCACGTCGGACACTGCCCGTATCGGAGCTCGTACTGTTATGGTAGAGAGAGTGTAACGCCCCGACCCCGAGGGTCCGGAGAGTTAACTCATAAAACCTGATAATCTACTCTAACAAGGCTAGAGTACTTCCAAATTCAAGAATATATATTTTCCAAACCTCAAATCGAACGTAAATACCTCAATTAAATAAATCAAATAACCTCATTTATCCAATATTTAATCCAACAATCCCAAATAAAATCAATTCTTCTTCATGTCTCATACAACAACTAGAACTTTTATAACATTAACAGAGTCTCCATAAATCATCTAAATCCATTGAAGTAAACTTAAAATAAAATAATTAACCTCCAACACCAACACTAATATAATAAGATACCCAACAACGAATCAATGCAAATCTTCTCCATAGACTCTAATATTGATCTTCAGCTGATCCATCAATATCATCTGAAATATTATGAAGATTAACGGGGTGAGTTATCAACAACTCAGCAAGCAGAGAGCATATACTAGTATGTAAACATGAGCATTTATAACAATTGATAAGCCGAACAAAACATTTACTTTCAGAATACAGAAACAAAACTTGTACAAAAACTTTAGAGCGAACTTTTCAGAAAAAATAAGCTTATTCCAAGAAGAAAAACTGTTGGCATTTCTAAACTGAAACCTTATAATCTTATAATCGTTTGATATCACATCGGGACAATACCATGTTTAACCCCCGTGGTAGGGTTATAAACCACCATTATACCCGTGGCTGGGCCATATTCCATGTTTCACCCCCGTGGTAGGGTTATAAACCACCATTATACCCGTGGCTGGGCCATTTTCCATGTTTCACCCCCGTGGTAGGGTTATAAACCACCATTATACCCGTGGCTGGGCCTTAACAGAAACAGAACGGATTTCATCGAAAATCCGGTTACAATCATATACGGAATCAGAACATCATGCCAAGATTCTCAGATGACACATCATATCAAAACAAAACACTGAAAAGTTTCAGATCATTCCACATGTTTGAGACAAAATAAGCAAAATATTCTCATTTGTTCACAACAAAACTTTTAGAATTTCCTTATTCGCTCTTTTATATAATTCTGAAACAAAGTGCACAAAACTAGCTCATGTCTACACCAGTCATGACAGAATACACTTTCTCTTATATTAAATTTATGCAGATGCAGAATAAACATTTGACGTTGATCATCTCTTTCAAAAAAAACTAAACACATTTATTCTCAAAGTCAACCTCCTTTTATTTATTTTATGCAAAACTAGTATATGAACCCCGCTTACCTGACTTCTTCGTATTATCAATACCTTGAGCCGGAACTCTAATAGTAACACCACCTAAACAAAAAGAACATATATCCAACATTTAATAATCAATCTAGTAGATTGCTATTTATTGAGTAATAAATCAAAACAGTCCATTCACAACTCAATAACTATCCTAATAATTAAACCCGAACAACCCTCTTCACTCATTCGGCTTTAACAACCCAAAACAGCCACCTTCTATAACACCAAACTAATCATAATTATTTCCAAAACCAACAACTACAACTTTAATAAATAAATAAAAAAATATCGCTCAAACTTCATTTCCAACCTTCGAATAAAACAACTTCAGTGTCCGCATCAATTATTAATTCATTTAACAAATTAAGCCTTGCATAAAGGTTCGATACCACTATCTCAACCTATCCATAAATTTACACTAAATAGTCCTAATTAATAGTCCAAAACAGTCTCACACATCTATTCAAAATCCATACTCCTCAACTTCAAGAATTCCATCACCTCACCACAATTCAACATACGAAACACCCACACAAAACAAAAAAAATAAAATAAACTAAAATAATATAAAATAAAATAAAGTGAAATTGGAATTGAATGGTGGGGAAAAAGCAAGACTACACTTCTGATGTGTGGTTCGGCAAGTCAAACTGTGTGTGCGTGACATCAAATATATCAGAGTGTGTGTGTAAGAAACAATCGAGCAGCAAAAACCAAAGAGAGGCCGTGCGTGCAAACCAGGAGAACTGAAAAAAAAACAGAAGAAAACCAACAAGAAAGAAGGAGGCGATTCGAATTGCAGGAAAGAAAAGAAAGAAAAAAAAAATAACATTACCAAACTTGTTCAAGAGGCCGAACAACACTTCGAAGAACCAGAACAATGCAAGCTTCACGGGATTCTGAAAACGCTAGCCAAGGTGAAATACTAATTCGTGCAAGAGAGGATCTAATTAGTACGGAAGAGTGATGAGGAAAACACTCATGTGCGGAACCGAAACACATAAAATCGTGGCTTGGGCGTGGGAGCAGTTACACGGCATGGAGGAAATCACGTAATTGCAGCAATGAGGGCTTAACGGAGGAGGAAGAAAAACAGTGCAAGGGAAATAAATCCCTGCACCAAACGGCGCCGTTCTTCACTCAACCAGCTCGTGGGCTGGGTTTTGCATCCGACCAAACAAAGGGGCTGGGCCTAAGCCCGGTTATTACAGAGAGAGGTCTTAATTAATGAGTTCGACGAACTCTGTTGGCAGCAGACGAACCTAAGAGATGTTTTCCTCAGTAGAGGCTGGGGAAATATCTGCACATTGAGGGGGAAGGTATACCCCTCAATGGTTCAAGAATTCTATATGGGGATGTGTGACATGCCTCCAGATGCATCCTCTCACACCGTGACTGTACGCGGTGTTTCTATTGAGGTATCGGCAGATGTCATCGGCGAGCACCTCGGGATTCATCGAGGTTCTCAGACATTTACACACTCAACACCCCGTGAGGATGTAGGCACTTCTACATCATCTACTGGCCGGGGATGTGAGCCAGCATCAGCCAGAGATGCAGGCCAGTCAGAGGCTGAGGATACTGGCGTCGAGGCTCGGGATGATGACCGAGACGAGGATTTCTACATTCTCACCGGGAGGGATCGCATGCAGATCGAGCGGAAGAACGCCTTCAACCAGATCCATCTGCTGCATTTCTTCCGCATGTTGCACCTGATTGTTGCAACAAATGTCGATCCTGTGGCTCATAAAACCACATTTAGTCGGCTTCGGGCACAATTTTTGATACGAGTGGCACGTGGAGATCCTATAGATTTGCCACTGCACATTTTTGAGAGGATCCGTTACGAGGCGAGCATCGTCTCCATGGATAATCTCTCATATGGTGTCCTCATCAGCCGACTATTACTTGCACGGGGAGTGCCGACCCAGCCAGAGGAGCGGGTCAAAGATCAAATGAGCCCCCTCGACATGACCACGCATCGGCGTAGCATTGGACAGACGAGGGGACGTCAGCCACCCCCTGTAGAGGATCTAGTTCCTCCGACGCAGCCTGAGCCAGGTCATGTCGGGAGTACTAGTCAGCATACGCCGAGTACATCTGCAGGAGATGTGCGGCCTGCTTGGGTTGATGCGGTCATATCACAGCTGACTGCGCATATTGATCATAAGATCGATCGATCGCTCGAGGCTATATCGGCGACTGTTGCCGAACTCACCCATCGTGTAACTATCCTCAATGACAAGGTTGATACCTTGACGGAGGAAGTACGGAGTTCGACTTTTGCAGATAACGTTATCATCTGACTGTTGTTTACTACGTTCTATCATTTTTTGTATTTTATTTTTAATATTTGTAACGAAAAATATTATTGAATATTTTTATCATTTTTTAATTTCAATTTTTAATCTTCTTTGATGTTATAATTTCCAACTTTAATATTAAATCACTGCATTTCAAATATATATAAATCAATAATATATATTTATATATTACAAAGTGTGTATATATAAATATATACAATTCAATTTTTTAAACTTGTTCACAAATTATGCACAATAAAAATCACATAATTTTTAAATTAAAGTCATTTAATTTAAATTTACAATAAACGTTCGAATGCTATTACTTAACGTTCGAACATTGGTGCAAACATTTTACGTTCGAACGTAAAATTAATAACATTCGAACGGTTGCACCAAAACACTTTACGTTCCAACGTAAACAGACATAACGTTCGAACGTATATGTGACGTTCGAACGCATATGTCTTATACGTTCGAATGTAAAAAAATCTCATTCTATCTTTAGTGACGGTTTCCAAAAACTGTCACAGAAAAGACCTTTTAGTGACGGTCTAGGGACTGTCACAATTTCTCAACCGTCACTAAAAACCAATTGTGTTGTAGTGATGGGTGTTTCATTGTTTCAATACTCAATTTATTACGGATCAATGCATATATATCTCTTTGTATTTTGAAAGAAGTGAATATATACGGAATCTATACGAAAAAAATTAATTTTTCAATAATGGACTTCACTCTTTTTCAAAGCGACTGCACGTCGTTTACGTACTCTACGACTACATGTAGCATTACTCTTGGATTATTTCTCCAAACTAAATGAATCTCACTTAATTTGTATCCGAATGTGATGGACCTCTTACTGATGTGTTTCAGATTAGTTGCAACGTTTCTATTTCAAGGTTGCGAGAGAAGATGGGCTACAGGGATGCTTAGGAATAGATAATCTAATTCCACATGCATTGCATCCCCGTAATCTTGTAGATTTTAGGGAATCCTAAACATTGAAAGTCTTCATAAAAGGGGTAAGTTTTATTTTCCTAAGCAAGTGTACTATAAATATATAAAACAGTTACACGAGACAAGAGACAACAGGGTGGGAAACCCCGCCATTCATTCCACCCATTTCTCACAAGGGAAAGCCGCCTAAAGCGGTTTTGGTAAAGCTCGATAAACAGATTGTAATACTACAATCGAAAACTGCAGTGAATTGATTTGTGTTGCATATTGCTGGACTGGACTAACTGAATGACACTTTCACTATCTCTTTCTCATGATCCTTGATTAGGAGAAGTGGTAACATAGGGAGATAGCAAGCGAAAGAAGCGTCGAATCACCAGAGGACGACTGCTAGAAACTATGGAGGTGCGAGAAGACCACGCACCACTAGAAGAGTGGAGGTTGGTCGGATGTAAGAGATCCGTGGTCATTAACCCCAAAATGCCGCGCATGGTGATGGCAGGCTCTCCTTGGTGCGGCGGCGCTTAGATCTCACACTCTGTTTGGGCTGCCTGTGAGACGTACGCGTTGATCTTTTCAACAATCTGCTTCTATTGTGCAAAAAATCGACAGCTGAAGAGTCTTGCAATTCCGTGAGTGGCGATCATGGGTGGCCGAAAAGTAGTAGATCAGCGCTTCTCCATGCTATGATCAGAAAACAAAGAAAAAATAGGAAAAAAATTCAGTAAGATAGTGTCGGGACTATACAAACGAGAGGAGGGTGGGTGGAGCTGAAGCTCCAACCGAACTCTAGACGGAGAAGATGAGATTTTTGGGCTTTAGGTAGAGTGTGTATTCGATGAAGAGAAATGAAAAAAACAAGTGATTAGGCTCTTATTCTGAGTACTTTAGTAGTAAGTTGTTATTAATACATCATTACTATTTTAAGCGGTGTAAATTAACCAGTAAACTATGAGAGAGTAGTAAATGGTGAAGACTTATTAAAATTTTATTCAAACGGATTCTCACTCCAAGTTTATTTTCAAGTCACATTTTATATTCACGAACAACTTATTTAATATTCAAGGGATTTTGAACTTGTTCACAAGCTAAAAAATTTATATAAATAAGTAGATTAATTATTTACTACATTTTTTAGAGGTGGATTAATATTTTATCACAATCCGTCACTACCATTGTTTTTTAGTGACGGTTGGGAAATTATGACAGTCCCCAAACCGTCACTAAAAAGCCTTTTCTGTGACGGTTTCTGGAAACCGTCACTAAAGACAAATGAGATTTTTTTTACGTTCCAACGTATGGAAAATTTACGTTCAAATGTCACATATACGTTCGAGCATTGTGGCCAACGTTCAAAAGTGAAATGTTTTGGCGCCAACGTTCGAACGTTAGTAATTAACGTTCGAACGTAAAATGTTTTGCTCCAACATTCGAACGTCAATTACTAACGTTCGAATGTTAATTGTAAATTTAAATTAAATATGACACTAATTTAAAAATTATGTGGTTTTTATAGTGCATAATTTGTGAATAAGTCTAAAAAATTAACTTGTATATATTTATATATACACAATTTGTAATATATAAATATATATTTATGTTTATATATATTTGAAGTGCAGTGATATAGTATTAAAGATGAAAAATATAACATTAAAGAAGATTAAGAATTGAAATTAAAAAACCATAGAAATATTAAATAATATTTTTCTTTACATATTATAAAAGCAAAATACAAAATATGATCGAATTTCTTAAACAACACTCAGATGATAGCGTTGTTCGCGAAATTCGAACTCCGTACCTCTTCAATCAAGGTATCAACCTTGTCGTTGAGGATACCTACACGATGGGCAATCTCAGAGACAGACCCCTCTATAACCGTGAGCAATCGATCGATCTGACGATCGATATGCGCAGTCAGCTGTGAGATCACCGCATCAACCCAAGCAGGCCGCGCATCTCCCGCAGATGTATTCGGCGGCTACTGACTACTACTCCCCACATGACCTGGCTCAGGCTGCATCGGAGGAACTAGATCCTCTACAAGGGGTGGCTGACGTCCCCTCGCCTGTCCAATGCTACATCGATTTGTGGTCATGTCGAGGGTGCTCATCTGATCTTTGACCCGTTTCTCTGGCTGGGTGTTGGCACTCCCCGTGCAAGTAATAGCCGGTTGATCAAGACATCGTATGGGAGATTATCCGTGGAGACGATGCTCGCCTCGTAACATATCCTCTCAAAGACGTGCAGTGGCAAATCTATGAGATCTCCATGTGCCATTCGTATCAAAAATTGTGCCCGAAGCCCACTAAATATGGTTTTATGTGCCACAGGATCCACGTTTGTTGTAACAATAAGATGCAACATGCGGAAGAAATGTAGCAGATGGTTCTGGTTGAAGGCATTCTTCCTCTCGATCTGCATGCGGTCCCTCCCGGTGAGGATGTAGAAATCCTCGTCTCGGTCATCATCCTGAGCTTCGAGGCAAGTATCCTCGGCCTCTGACCGGTCTGCGTCTCTGGCTGATGCTGGCTCAAATGGGCGGCCAGTAGATGATGCAGAAGTGCCTACATCCTCACGGGGTGTAGCGTGTGCAGATGTTTCAACTCCTCGACGAATCCCGAGGTGCTCGGCTATGACATCTAGTGACATCTCAATGGAAACACCGCGTACAGTCACGGTGTGAGATGATGCGTCCTGAGGCATGTCACACATCCCCATATATAACTCCTTAACCATTGAGGGGTATATATTCCCCCTCAATGTGCAGATATTTCTCCAGCTTCTACTGACGAAAATATCTCTCAGGTTCGTCTGCTCCCATATGAGTTCGTCAAACTCATTAATCAGGACCTCTTGCTCTACCATAACAGTACGAGCCCCGATACGAGCAGTGTCCTGGGTGGCTCATTCCCTCTCTCGTTTCCTAGTATGCAAAGGATGAGCCATATGTTAAAAATAGAAAAGGAAAAGAATTTATTTACATTAATACATTTTTTGTGTTAATTTTATGCTGCTCTGCATTAACGTTCGAATGTTTAGATAAAACGTTTAAACATGTATCATTTACGTTCGCAAGTAAAACACATGCGTGCGAACGTATAACATCCACGTTCGAACGTATGTGTTTTACGTGCGAACATAAAGGATGAACGTCCGAACGTTGAAGTATAAATAAATTTAAAAAGTAGTACGTTCGGATGTTATAACTAAACGTTTTGATGAAAATTTTACAAAAATAACGTCCGAATGTAAAACAATACATGTTCGAACGTAGAAGCCTTAACGGCTATGCAATTGAAACGTCGTGTGTTCAAACGTCTTGGTGAAACGTTCGAATGTTACGACACAAAATGGCTGAGTCGACTCAGCCATTATTGAAATCTCGAAAATCAATCTACAATGATCTAAATGCCGAAATGCCTCCGTAAAAATAAAGTATATACTTCAAGAAACTTTTCTATAGTGACTATTTGGCCAATGGCAAGCCGTGGTAACCGGAAAATAGAGTTGAAAATCTAGCGACCACTTGGCCAAAACCAATCCCAAATATCGAATAAAATACATGTTATTTGATTAAAAGATGAATGTCTACCTTTTAGTGACGGTTGTGGCGGAGTTTGACGGCGGCGGCGACAGAGGAGTGGCGGCGACAGAGGAGTGGCGGCGTGCAAACGGGAACGAAGTTAGATAACGGTGAAAATGACGTTTCGCCGTTCTGTTTTTACCTTATATACACGAAATGTTCAAACGTAATTCTTAGTACGTTCGAACGTTTTTTTATTTATTTTTCAAAATATTGACTATAATATATTATATTATTAAATAAATTATGTAACATGTGAATAATTTATTTTTTATTTCTATTTCTTTTAATACGTTATTTATTAACGATCGTTACCTTTCAAATTGCAGGAAAAAATGATGGAGATATAGTCGGCTTCTGGGGATCTTCTCCTAATGACATAGACATATTCACGCAAGTGTTCGGGCCGCAGTCTTGTATGGCAAGAGATTTGGGACGATCTATCAAGCATAGATGTTCATCCTCCTCAATCTCATCGACTTGACAAATTAATAATCTTACTAAAGATTTAGAAGTTACACGGTGTGAGAATGAGTATATGAGGTCGAAACAGTAAGAGTTAGAGTCTCTCTTAGAACAACAGTCTCATTTAGAGACGCGTTTGCAGGACCAACAGAGAGACCAAGAGGAAAGAATACCCAGTGAAGTCCAACAGCAAGTTCAAAGGGGAAATGATGGTGCAAATGGAGTGTATTATGTCGTTGCAATAGAATCGGGGTGGGCAAGGAAAAAAGAAGAAATAAATTTTTATCAGTAGTGGTGGCTAGTTTTAATATCTAATTTTAAAATTTTATAAGACATTTATCTGTTAATTGATGGTATGTAATATGATATAATTGGTATGTTTTTAAATTTTATGAAATTAGTATTTCTGATGTGTACGTTCGAATGTAAAGTAAAAACGTTCGAACATTGGTTCACATTCGAACCAACGTTCAAACGTGAATACTTAAAATTGTATAGTAACATTCGAACGTAGGCCTCTACGTTCGAATGTACTGACCCTCAAACGAAGAAAACGTTCGAATGATTAAACGATTAACGTTCGACAAACCTCCGAACGTACCACTTGCATTCGAACGCTCCTTCGTTTACATTCGAAATAACGTCCGAACGTTAAACCCGTTCCGTTTGAACATTGGTCCGTTAAAGTTTGAACGGAAATTCGAATGTTTATTATAATTAATGTTCGGACGCATAAACGTTCGAACGTAAATATGATACGTTTGAACTATAATTAAAGAACGTCAACTTCTCTCATTCGAACGCCAATCGGTCGGATTGCCGTTCGAAAGCTCAATTGAACGTCCGAACGTTACTTTCTGTGACAGTTCTAAACTGTCACAGAAAAAGGGAACGTTCGGACGTTCAACTAAACGGAACACCTCCAACCGTCACTAAAAATATTTTTAGTGACTGTTCAATGCTAAACCGTCACTAATTATTTTCTGTGACACACATTAGGTGACGGTCGTGGTGACTGTTTCAAACCATCACCAAATATCTTTAGTGACGTTTTGGTAATTTTTTGTGACGGTTTCTTCTGTCACAAAAGATAAATTATGTTGTAGTGCGTGTCATTGTCTAATTTTTGGATGCTCTATATTATAATTTTATCTACAACTTTTAACAAATAAACTTTAATATCTTTATATAATCTACATACACATGATATATCAATCGCTATAATCAGAACGACTCAAGTAATATGCATAGTTTTAGGAACATGTTAATTACCTATATATATATATATATATATATAGCTTTAAATACTTAAGATATTTTCACTAAGAAATTCAAGACAATACCATAAGAATAATAAATATGAAATTATAATTCGAGTCTAAACGAGTATATATGCTTTGGCTTGAGTTTTATACTATTTATATAATTTAATAATCAATTAAAATTTTGTATCACAAGTCGAATTTGAGTAGTTTAATTGACTGATCAATCTCGATTGACTTATTATTAGTACTCTTGTCTAATATTTGCACCCCAAGTAAACCTCTGGTAAGTTCGTTTTTAGCCTTTTCCTTTCCAAGATACATATATATATATATATATATATATATATATATATATATATATATATTTATATGATGGAACTGGCCTGCACGTGATCCTTCAATGAACAAGCTCTGAATTTGATTCATCAAACAGGTTTGAATTGGCTGTGAATTTGCTATATAGCTCTGAATTCTTCATTGTAAAGTAGATGATATGGCATCTCAAATGGAATCACATCATCAATTTAAGTTTATTTTTGGTAGATTTCTTTTGTATATCTAGCGCCTGTCTTTTTTTTTTTTTTTTTTGATACGCTGACTTATGCTAACATGATCAGTACTGCCACATTGGTGCGAAATGACCTTTAGTAAATTAAGAGAAAGTATTTCATCTCATTTCATTTTATCATTATAAATTTTTTGAAATTTTACACAAAATAAAATAAATAATTCAATTTTTTCAAATCTCAAAATAATAATAATATTAAAAAATAATATTTTAACAATATATTTTTAAACATTCATCTAAAACCATGTCATCTCATTTTTGAATCAAAACCAACCCTAAATTTCCATACAGCATTAACTCTCCTTTACATGTCTCATGGATTGCCTTCTAATAAGGCACATACATCACCCTCGGAAAAGCATGAAGATTCTAGAACATTGGAGAATGGTTTTACCAAATCACATTGTAACAGAGAGAATAAATAGACTTGCTAGGTGTCACAATATTAGTGGTCATTCAATTCAATTTTGTTATGTACATATTCTATAAATAGTCACTACTGTACACTGGAATGATACAGAAAAGATCTGGGAATACAAATCTGTTCTAAAGGAAACTTTTCCTCAAACACTTGGTGTGCATTTTCTTCTCTGTCTCATCATGGTATCAAGAGCCTAACGGACCCGCGTCCTTCATACATTTTTTTTTTCTCTTCATCTTCCAGTTTTACACTAATGGCTCCATCAAAATCAAACAATGCTTCTAATTCTCCCTCCCTTCTTAACTCTGCTAGTAATTTTGTAAAAATTCAACTCACCATTGAAAATTTTCTCCTTTGGAAGGCACAAATAGTGTCGTTTTTGAAGGGGCATCAAGTCTTCGGACAAGTTGATGGTTCTCTTCCCATGCCGCCTGCCACCATTGATGATCTTCCTAATCCTGCTCATCTTCAATGGCTTCATCAAGATCAGTTGGTCATTACTCCAACTTCCTCTAACATGAATACTTGGTTTCCAGATTCGACTGCCTCTCATCATTTTACATCTGAATTACAGAACCTTAATTTGGACTCATCGACTTATCAGGGCCCTGAAACAGTGAGCATTGGTGATGGTTCCAGTCTTCCTATTCACAACACAGGCTCGACTCAATTTTCTTCAAACACTGGCAAATTTCTCTTACATAATCTTTTACATGTTCCTTCCATTTCTCGGAATCTACTTTATGTTCGTCAATTTTGTCAAGATAATAATGTATATTTTGAATTTCACTGTTCTCTTTTTTATGTAAAGGATTCATGCACCCAGGCAGTGCTTCTTCAGGGCCATGTTGAGAACGGTTTGTATGTGCTTCGGACGGATGCAGAGCCTACATCACCTCAGTCTTCCATTTCTCCTCAAGCTTATGTTGGTCTTCGTACAACAGCTCAGCTCTGGCACTCCAGGTTGGGTCATCCCTGTCCTCGCACAACATCTCTCATCCTTCGTCAACATTCTCTACCTCTTAGCACGTCAACATCTCTTCACCATTGTTCTGCATGCACTTCGGCTAAAGCACACGCCCTTTCTCATCCTCTCTCACCAAGCCGATCCAACTATCCTTTTCAGTTATTGTTTTTTGATGTATGGGGTCCTGCGTCTACCTTGTCTACAAAATGATCTCGTTATTTTCTTTCCATTGTAGACGATTACTCAAAGTTTATTTGGTATTTTCCAATGCAATTAAAACCCAATGTCTCTTCTCTTGTTACTGCTTTTATACAATTTGTGCGAAATCAATTTCCATACAATATTGTCTCGGTCCAAACTGATGGTGGGGGTGAATTTCGCCCCCTTCAATCCATTTTTCATAATTTTGGAATTTCTCATCGCATTACTTGTCCATATTCTCATCAACAAAATGGGAGTGTGGAACGTCATCACCGTCACATTGCGGAGACGGGTCTTGCCTTACTATCTCATGCATCAGTTCCTTAAACTTATTGGGCTGAGGCTTTTCTCACTGCCACTTACTTAATAAACCGCATGCCTACTCCACTACTTCAAAATCGATCTCCATTCCAAATTTTAATGGGTCAAGTTCCATATTACTCTTTTTTAAAAGTGTTTGGATGTGCTTGTTGGCCTAATTTACAGCCCTTTAACACTCATAAAATGGACTACAGGTCTAAAGAATGTGTGTTCATGGGCTACAGTCCAACTCACAAAGGTTATCTCTGTCTCCACATAGATTTGGGCCGCACATTTATTTCTAGGGATGTCATTTTTAATGAGACTATTTTTCCCTTCTCTCAATAGCCCAAACTCCATTCTGTGCCCACACCAAAATCTTCGTCTACGTCTCTCACTTTGTATGACTCTATTGGACCATCATCTCATATGCCTCTCAACCCACTCACGATCCCAACAACGACTTCCACTCATAATTCATCCTTGAGCCCACAACTGACTCCTCACTCAACCCATACTCATTCCCCAACACCTATTTCGGACTTGATAATCTCTCCAACATCTCCTAGGGCTTCAACATCCCCTTCAGTCATCTCTTCTACATCAAACATTCAATTCGCCGCCAACATATCTCCCATTCCAGAAATAGTGCCTTCATCCTCTCCTCTCAAACACGGCATGGTGACTCAAGACTCACTCTTTTCGTCCTCGTTAGCGCACGGATGGAACCAATCCATGGCCTCCACCCAAGCCGACAGTCTCTCTCATTGAATCAACCTCTATTTCTTCAATTCCAAAGGAACCCACGTCATTCACGGAAGCCTCTAAACACCATGAGTGGCGATCTGCCATGGCCACTGAAATAGATGCTTTATTGTGCAACCAAACGTGGCATCTTGTTCCTCCATCCTCTACTTATAATCTGCTTGGATCCAAATGGATTTTGAAAACATAACGTCATGCTGATGGGACCATTGAGCGGCGAAAGGCCAGGCTTGTGGCTCAAGGATTTCATCAACAACAGGGTATTGATTACTCTGAGATGTTCAGTCCAGTGGTTAAACCCACTACCATCAGGCTTATTCTCTCAGTTGTTGTTTCCTCTCAGTGGGCTCTTCACCAACTAGACATACAAAACGCATTCTTGCATGGGGATCTTGAGGAAGCAGTGTACATGAAACAGCCTCCTAGGTTTGTGAATCCAGATTTTCCTCTTCATGTCTGTAAGTTAAACAAGTCTATCAATGGTTTGAAACAAGCTCCTAGAGCCTGGTTTGCTAAACTTAGTGACAGATTACTTACTCTTGGTTTTCGGTGTTCTAGTGCTGACCCATCGTTATTTATCTTCCGCACTGGCTCTGATTGCATTTATCTCTTGATATATGTAGATGATATACTTGTCCCTGGTTCGAGTCCTCTACTGATTTCGCAATTTATTGCTAGCTTGAGTAAATATTTTCCAGTCAAGGATCTCGGTTTGTTACATTATTTTCTGGGTATTGAAGTTCATAGGTCGTCCTCGGGTCTATTATTGTCTCAGACCGAATACATTACTGATTTACTCAAAAGAACTAATACACACAACTGTAAGATAGTCTCTACGCCCATGTCTAGTTCGAAAAAACTCACTGCTTTGGATGGTTGTACATATGAGGACCCACAATGGTATCGTAGTGTTGTAGGGAGTCTTCAATATCTTGCCTTCACTCTTCCTGATATTTCTTTTGCTGTAAATCGTGTCTATCAATTTATGCATAATCCTCGTCTTCCACATTGGTCAATTGTTAAATGTATTCTTCGGTATCTTAATAATACATGTCAGCTAGGTTTATGTTTCTCTTCAGCTTCTTCTACAAAACTAACTGCTTTTTCTGATGCTGATTGGACTGGGTGTCCTGATGATAGACGGTCCACTGGAGGTTTCTATGTTTATTTTGGAAATCATTTAATTTCATGGGGCTCCAAAAAGCAACCCACTATTGCTTGGTCTTCTACCGAAACTGGGTACAAATCAGTTGCTAATACTACTTGTGAGATTCTTTGGTTGCAGTCACTTTTAAAAGAACTTGGTGTTGGCCTCTCGGAACCTCCCACTCTATGGTGTGACAACATCGGGGCCACATATCTGTCAATGAATCCGGTACTACATTCCAGGACAAAACATGTTGAATTGGACTATCATTTTGTCCGTGAAACAGTTGCTGCCAAATCGCTGCATGTTGCATTTGTTTCCAGCAAAGACCAAATAGTTGATATCCTCACCAAACCGCTGTCCACGACTCGCTTCACACTTCTTCGATCAAGTCTCACACTTACACAAGTGCCGCTTGAATCGAGGGGGGATAATAAGGCACATACATCACCTTCGGAAAGCATGAAGATTCTAGAGCATTGGAGAATGGTTTTACCGAATCACATTGTAACAGAGAGAATAAATAGACTTGCTAGGTGTCACAACATTAGTGGTCATTCAATTCAATTATGTTATGTACATATTCTATAAATAGTCACTAATGTACACTGGTCTGATACATAAAAGATCTGGGAATACAAATCTGTTTTAAAGGAAACTTTTCCTCAAACACTTGGCATGCAGTTTCTTCTCTGTCTCATCACCTTCTATATATATATATATATATATATATATATATATATATATATATATATATATATATATAAGTTTACAATTTACAACTTGATCAAGTGTTAGAAACCGAAAACACACTAATTTGATCATCACACAATCGATCGATTGCTAGGATAACAAAGTTGAACTTTAATGATTTGCGACGTCATTAACATATAATTAACATAATATAATAATATTATTCAAAAGATAAAGATTGACATGATAACGAAGTTGAACTTCTGCAAATTATCATATATATGCACACTGCACACATGCGAGAAGAATCAGATCATAATTAGGATGGTTGATTAAGAGACATGCCTCTTGTTCTCAAGAAACTCTACAAATTTATCAACGTATTGTTGCTGGAGGTCCTTGTCCCCAAATATGGTGGCCATTTCCTTGGCTTTGTCCCTATAAATTTCTCCCTCCGCATCCTTCATCACCAACTTCAGCATCTTAGCCACCGAGTCCCTCGTAAATGTCCCATCTTGCTCATTTCTTGGTACTTCAATTCCTACTTGCATCTCTCCCAAAGACCGAGCGTTTAATCCTTGGTCCACAAAGAAGGGCAACATAATAAGTGCAAGTCCAAAATTGAGTGCCTCTGATACTGAGCTCCAACCACAGTGGGTCAGAAATCCCCCAACTGAATCATGAGCTAATATCCTTAACTGAGGCACCCAACTCGTCCAAACAACACCACGATCTTTGGTTCGAACCTCGAACCCTTCTGGTAGTTCAACTGAGTCCCCAGCAACTGAGTCACTTTGTTTTCTTAGAACCCAAAAGAAGGGCAATCCCGATTGCTCTATCCCAAGAGCCAACTCGATAAAGTCTTGTTGACTTGGTTGGACTTCGCTTCCAAATGCTATGAAAACCACTGACCCTTTCTCTTGTTTGTCTAACCACTCAACAATCATATCCCAAGTGCTATCTCTCTCGTTCCCGCTTTCTTGGGCTGAGGGCGGCAATAAGCCCGTTGGAATTACAGGCATTTCATAAAGGTCACCAAGGAGCTTCACCCACTCAGCTTCGATCTCCATGCAGGTTTTAGTAGCCACGGCTTCAGCACCCGATGCTACTGTGATTACACGAAACCAATCTGAAACACCTGAAGCATTTTCATGATCGAAGCCGTCAAGGATTTTCTTTGCCTCAAAGATCCGAAATGCTATTTTTGATGGGAAAGGGACCCATTTGGGGCTGACGGTGAAATGCTCAGGCTCCGTCCGTGCATAACCTTTGCTAAAATTTAATGGTCCAAAGAAACATAAGGATGATGCCCTGAAAATATTAAAGAACACCCGTGGGATGCCTAGCTTAGCAGCAATTGGAGGTAACCAATGAGGTGCAAAGTCGTGAATAATCCAATCAGGAGTCGAACTTTCTAAGAAACGAGACAAAGGTTCTTGGAGACCATCATGAGCTCTCTTAAGATAAGGAACTTTGTGGTATGGTACGTCCATGGTGGCCTCTGCATTTTCTGGCAGGTTCTCAACACGGGGCAAAGGAAGTTTCACTAAATTTATCGAAGGTGCTATATCTGGAGAGATCGTTGGGAGGCGTTCGATGTTTCTCGGAGTGGATATGAATGAAACACGGTGACCCTTTCGGGCTATGAGCTTGCCGAGCTCTAAGAATGGGATTATGTGACCGAAGGCTAGCCATGGGAACATGGCTATGTGAAGCTTGTTAGTCTCAGCCATGGCGATCAATGGTACTAGTGGCGTTCTGTGTTTCTCTTATTATCCTAGTTCTGTGCGGCTAGGATTCTACTGACATTTGAAGTTCATGCAATTATTGGGATTCAAAGATGTGAACTGTTTTGGTAGGTAACGAATTATATGAAGGTCCCGTTTAGAAGACTCTTGGTTTGGTTAGAAGGATCCCCCACATGACATTACATCTAACCAACCGATGTGGAGCATATATTTGACAGCATAAAAAAGCGTGAAAAATAAAGACAACACTGCAAATATAGAGAAGAGAAGGGGAGATGGAGACCGGAGAGTAGAGGCCAGGGGAGGAGGGAGGAGCTCCTCCGCCAAACCGAAGTGCAAGCAATAGCAGTTTTAAAGAAGAGTGTGGAGAGAAACCCTTGGTAGTGTTTAGTTATCCATTGTCACTTACTGTTAACACCAAAATAAAAAGCAAATCTGAGTGTGAACGAACAGGACAAAAAGCACAAGGGGTTTTGTTAGATACAAGCAAGTTCGTGTACTATATCGCGTATCGATGATTTTTTTTATTTAAAAAAAATAAAAATAAAAATTTTTGAGAGAATAAGAAAATCTCCTATATCATAAAAATTATTTTCATATTTAATTCACATCATTTTATTAAATATATATATTACATATTAATATTGGTACACGAATTGATGCATAAAGTTACTTGCGATAACATTTTTGCAAAGCATAAAGAACTCCTTATGCAATTTGCAATGCAGCGTCCTGTTCGTTGCTGCATATATATTCGTATGCATTTATGCCGTCAGATTATGGGCGTGCCAAAGATACGACAGATACAGGCAGATTTGAATGGGAGGCATCACGCTATTGCTGGGTGGTGACATTTGGCTTCAAAGTTCCCTTTTATAAAGCTGAACTTTTTGTTTTTTATAATCATTCTATAAAGCTGGACCTCGACTTCCATCAAGTTGAAAACAACTAACATTTAGGTCCACATAGTCTGACTAATTTTACATCATCTCAGTCATTAAATTTATCTCAAATCATTTAGATGTGAATTTCTGCTCACTGCTGAACCCAAAGAGAAGGAGTTTTTAACTACTGCATCGAAATATATGTTGATTTGATTTGTGAGAAGTTTTTTCCATTCTTTTGCCATTTTAGTGTTGATCTTTTCCTTTCAAGTCTGTAGATTTTCTTAATAAGAAAGATTCGGCTGTTGTGATAAGTTGCAGAGAGAGATTTTTATGATTGTGGACTTGGTCATTTTAGAACCGATAAAGTCCAAAATGAAATCTACAAAAATTTTGAAAGGGTGTGTTCTTATTAGGTGGTAAGGCTAAGCTTTTACTTGAGGTATAAAATGAACTGAGGTACAAAACTTTATCTCGAAATCCGGATTGGGTTTCGGCCCGGATACACCCGGGCTATGACCCGGGCCGAAATCCAGATGAACCCGGGTTTCTACAACTCGGAAATTCAGGTTCCAGCTTTAATCCGGGCTTTTTTTTTTTTTTTTTACTTTTATAAAAAGTCTACAGTATCTACTTTTTTTCAAAAAAAAATATAAAGCTAAAAAAGTTGGTAATATATATATTTTATTTGAAATTAGATGATCATGTACATGTAATATATTCCTCTACTACTTCTAACCTTCCAAAACATTAAAATGTATTATCATGTAAAATGCATGCAATATTGCAATTCACTACATATTAAATTAAATTACATTATATTACAAAACATAAAATTATAATATACGAAAATTACAAAATGTTTCAATTTAAAGTTTGAAATTACCATCTATTCAGCTGCTTTTGTGTCCTTCAAGTGTTTACTAATTGCATCAGCACGTCATGAGAAACTAGAGAACCTGAAAAAATAAAATTTTAATGCAATTACAAAATATAAATTGCTATGAACATAATTTTCTTTCAAATGAAGGCAGAAATGCACATTCATGAACATAATACTATCCTATTTGCCATTTGCCCACAATCCCATTGAGATTTAAATGGCCAAGGAACCATTGATGCCTCTAAAATCCCATTGAGATGGTATCTAATCTTGTAAGTTAGATATAAAGTAGAACTTTGGCATCATTCTGAAGATACAAAAGTTCTGGCTTGATACTACAGCAAAACAAGCACATACAATTGTTTTAACTCTCCTGCATATGACAACAAGCACATACATATTTCCCTGCAGGATATTTCACCATCCTACTCTTGCATAAAATAGGACAAAAAGCACATAATTCTGGAAAGGTGCAAGTATGCATGTAGATGCAATGGTCAAATCAATTGCTGCCAAGCCCATGGGTTCGTTCAAGTCTTAAGAGCAGTCACATAGGAAAAGTGAGTGTTTTTTTTCTCTTTGGAGCAGGGCTGAAATTATAAAAAAAGCTAGAGGGACATCTTTTCCGGAGGAGGTAATCAGCAAGATTTCAGGGTCTTTTAAGTCCTTTATATGTGCTTAGTGTAATCTTCTCATACTCTTAATTGTTTTTCCATTTCATTTTTCAGAAGCTCTGCAAATGGCTGACTCAGTTGTTGCTAGCTGTGGACTACCTACACTCCAATCGTGTACTTCACAGAGATCTAAAGGTGTGATATTTCGTGGCAGTGCAGCTGTACCCAAACACAGACATGAAGTCTTGGAACATAAGATATACTCCATGATAGAATTTCAAAAGAATATGAAATTGGGAGGTAAATAGGACACAAATCTGAATATAGCACTATCTAATGAAAATAGGCATCAACTATGTTTTACAATATACTGTTTCATATATGTCCATCATCTGGGATTATAGCAGACAACATGCATTTGAGAAAAGTAGAGGCCATTATTTATTTGTTATTGCGTGAAAAATAATAAAGTTAGTGCTCTTACCTATTAATGGTATCACCCATTTTCTTTTCTTTTCTGCAAAAAAGATACAACAACTGCCAGTAATCATGTTAGTTTACAAAAATGTTAATGGCATTTGAAATTATAAGAAACGACGACTTAAGCTTGCTGTACATGACTTTGGTATAACTAAAACTTCCAAAAATTAAAGAAATCTACATTCATTTTCCACATTTGTGTTGTGTGCATCCCAAATTAAAGAAAGTACTTACTCTAAATTTTTTTCAGCATCAATGGGAAGAGAGACTCACAGCATCCTCTGTTGAAAATGAAGCTAGATGATCATCTAAAAAAATATTAAAAAATGAGTTAGATAGATAATAAACCAAAATAGATAGATATTAAAAAAATATTTCAAGTTTCAAACTTACCTTCAAGGTCCATCGACTGTACATATTCTTCCAACTCCCGAATGTCGACAGGTTTGGTCCTTAACCAATTTTGGGTGCAAATGAGGGCTTCGACAGTTATAGCAGACAACATGCATTTGAGAAAAGTAGAGGCCATTATTTATTTGTTATTGCGTGAAAAATAATAAAGTTAGTGCTCTTACCTATTAATGGTATCACCCATTTTCTTTTCTTTTCTGCAAAAAAGATACAACAACTGCCAGTAATCATGTTAGTTTACAAAAATGTTAATGGCATTTGAAATTATAAGAAACGACGACTTAAGCTTGCTGTACATGACTTTGGTATAACTAAAACTTCCAAAAATTAAAGAAATCTACATTCATTTTCCACATTTGTGTTGTGTGCATCCCAAATTAAAGAAAGTACTTACTCTAAATTTTTTTCAGCATCAATGGGAAGAGAGACTCACAGCATCCTCTGTTGAAAATGAAGCTAGATGATCATCTAAAAAAATATTAAAAAATGAGTTAGATAGATAATAAACCAAAATAGATAGATATTAAAAAAATATTTCAAGTTTCAAACTTACCTTCAAGGTCCATCGACTGTACATATTCTTCCAACTCCCGAATGTCGACAGGTTTGGTCCTTAACCAATTTTGGGTGCAAATGAGGGCTTCGACAGTTTCCGGAGACAATGAACTCCTAAAAGGATCCAATATTCGTCCTCCAGTACTGAATGCAGACTCCGAGGCAACAGTGGAAATGAGGCTGGCTAACACATCACGTGCTACCTCAGCAAGGACAGGATAATTGGCGGCATTAACTCTCCACCAATCTAAGAGAACAAAAACGAGCGAGTTATTTACACACGCCTCAAACAAATACTTATCTAGCTCCGATCTAAACGCCATAACACCCTGCTCCTCAAGGAATTTGGTGAACATTATCTGAAATTTAGTCGGAGGTATTGTTGGCTCATTAGAACTCCCCCCACTTGTAGTGTTTGGCCTCCCTTGAGCCACATTAGAACTCCCTCCACTAGCCACACGAAATGTGTTATACTGCTCAATCAAGCGGCCTAAAAGGAGTTTAACCTTGTCCTCTATCTTATCTGCCAACTCATACCCTTTGCACTTTTGCAACCAAAACTTCATTGCCATCATTTTGTATCATGGATCAAGCACAAAAGCAACATATATCATTAAGTTGAACTTATTTGTGTTACCCTAATACTTGTCATATTTACTTCTCATATTTATGCCCATAGTACAAGTGATAATATCACTACTCAAGCACATATCATTTAATACATCTTCAATTGTGCAAAGTTGCTCAAAATATACATTAGCAGTCACATACAAAGAACCTGAAATGCTCAATGTAACATCATAAAAAAATTTCAGCAACTCTACAAAAATCCGTGCATTTTTCCAATCATCACTAGTGGGGTTCACAAAATGCTCATCCACAAAAACAAATTGATCAAATGCTTGTTTATGTTTTTCAGCGGTACTCAACATCAAATATGTGGAGTTCCATCTAGTAGGAACATCCAAGCAAATCATTCTCCCAATGATCTTTTCCTTTGCCGCACAGTCTTTAAACTTCGCAAATCTTGACGACGAAGATTTCACATACCTGACGGCATCCTTAATCTTTGTTACAAATTCATAAGCATCCTTCAAGCCGTCCATAACAATCAGATTCAATATATGGGTAGCACACCGCATGTGAAGAAATTCACCACCCAATATAGTACAATCATTGTCTTTTACTCTCCTCATGTAATCAACAGCAACATCATTTGAGGAGGCATTGTCAACTGTGATGGTCAAAATTTTATCAACATCTCATTCATGCAATCCCAAGTCTAACACCCTCCCAATAGTTTCGCCCCCTATGGTCAGGAATTTGGCAAAACTTAAGTATTTTTTTATGCAATCTCCAATTGCAATCAATAAAATGTGCGGTAATGCACATGTAGTTCATATTTTGCACCGACGTCCAGGTATCGGTGGTAAGACAGATTCTTTGACCATCCAACAATTTCTTTAATTGTATCTTCTTTTCGTTATACAATTTAATACAATCCCTTTTTAAAGTAATTCGGGATGACAAAGTAAATCGAGACTCTAAATCAGTCACGAACTCAACAAACCCTTCATGCTCCACTAGCCTAAAAGGTAATTCATACCTAATAAAAAACTTAGCAGTTGACACATTAAGTTTTTCTGCATTATACTTCACTATACCTTGTGGGCTACACACTCTTCCCTCCGCATCCCTCTTAACACTAGATTGACTTTTTCAAACTCTTTTAAGTCTAAGAGGGGAAGTTTCACATGCATTCTGGAGGTGATGTAGCATAGATGAAGTGTCATTCTTGTAGTGACAACTGTATAGCTTAGTGCAATAATTGCGCTGAGCTTTTGGGTTATCGTGGTCAATAGGTTGCACTTTAGTAAAGTGTTCCCAAACCACCGATTGGTTACTAGGTGTTTTTTTTTTATTTCTTGGGTAAAGGTGGGATGGAATGGGTAGTCTGTTGTGTATATGTGGATGAATGAATTGAAAGATTCCCATGCTCCTCCACATCTACTGGAATAGACGAGGAGTCACCACCAACCCCTTGGGTCGTACCAATATTACAACTCACAGAATTTTCGTCCATCTGCTATTGAGTAATAAAAAACACCAAACACAATATAATAAATAATCAAACTCTCAACAGTGTCACTAATATAATCTGGATTATTCTAACGATTAACACTCAACCGTCAACATAATGAACTCTAGCCTCAGTAGGTTGCATGTACACAAAATATGAATCTAGGTGAACAACTTCCGTTGGTAAGACATAAACAAAGTCGGACAACTAATAAACACAATGCCCAAAAACTAAATATTTAAGCATCTTTTGTTTTTCAATTACTATTTACATGCAGAAATCTCATCAATGTTGTGTCTCAGGCATCAAATCTTGCCCAGCCAACATTTCAGGGTCATGGACTCATGAGGACCACTTCACAGCTAATAATTAACCTCTTGTATCTTTATGGTCTAGCTAGCCAACCTAGTGTAAGAAAAAGAAGGAAAAAAAAAAAAAAAAAAAACCAAATGCTACACTCAGCATGCAATAACTTTTTTTGGTAATGGCCTGTCATGTACCCGAAATATAATATTTTAATATATAATATATAATATTATTAATATGCTTTAGAGAAGATAGACCATAGTGAATGCATCAATGCATGGATAATTAAAAAACAAAAATCCATCTAATATTGAACAAGCTGCAGTGTCTCACAAGGTCTGCGTGTAAAGGCCATTCAAATCTTAACCTCCACTGCAATATTGGTTCTTCTTCATTTCCTTGTGGGCTAAATTTGGGGATGCGATTCTGCACAAGTTTGAGCTAAACCATTTTCTTGTGCACATGCCTTCAACTATGACACTATTGTTCAAAACTATACCAACTTTGAAATGAAAGATAAAAGTAACTCCCACTACAGGCGGATAAATGTTTTAAAATCAGCCTCATAAGCATTTTTTACGAATTAATATTGATAGTGCACAGGTGTTTGTAACAGATGCTATGTGAAGGTAGCAATATAGAAGAGTTTAGCATACATCAGTAAATTTACCTTGACAGGATCTTTGGTTACCAGGAGAGAGAAGTTGATATTATCAGCCGGTTCATTGTTTCATAAAACTGAGAGGTCAAAGTAACATAAGCGGCACCCCAACAGATCTTTGGTAGTTCATGAAACAGTTTACACAATAGCAAATAGATGCAATATAAAGATTCTTTGCCCATTTCTCCTGCATAAACACCATTTACAACTTTTGGTTTCAAAAATTAATGATGGATGGGAAGTGATTTGGGAAAATGATGTATTCAATAGTTCACCTTGACGTGTGTCATAGGAATTTTGAACTTCACACCTAGCCTCATTCACCTGGAAATTGCATATGGTTTTATGTTAATTAATAAATGGAATGGAGACATCTATAAAACAGAGTAGCATGTTAACTTCCTACTAAATATGGAACAAAGTTTACAAATTAAATAATTGTCTCAATGCATACCATTGCAAATTAGGAGATCTTCACTGCTACCAGTCTGGTTATCATTGTTCTCGTCTAGGTCATCATCAATGAAGTCTTCATCATTGGGAAGGGATATTGGTCATTCAAACTTGTATCAGCACCAAGATGGAATGGTTCTACATCACATCTATGCAAGGGAAGCGTGGTGCTAGACCCATTGTCCATGGGTTCTACTTCAACGTAGACCGCTTTGTTCTCTAGGAAAGCAGGAAAATCCATATTCTGCACTTCATCGTCATCATCATTGACCAATGGTATAGTTGGAACATCATACATATTTCTATTGGTCACCCTTTTAACGACAGACCAATTACCATCCAAAGTAGTATCTTTAAGGTAAAACAATTGGGCTGCTTGATCGGTAAGGGCGAATGACTCATCCTTATACCATTTGCGAGAAGTATTGACACTAGCAATGTGGTGGCCAACACATGTTCCCCTCTTCCTATCACCGACATCAAACCAGTCACATCTAAACAAATATACACGACGCCAACCCATGTAGCGTAATTGCAAGATGTCAAGCAAAACACCGTAGAAATCAATAGGCTTTGATTGGTGTTCCCCTTTAACAACCACCCCACTATTCTGGGTTCGGCGATATTGTCCACGAGCCACTATGTGGAATCTGGTGTCATTCATTATGCAAGCACCATATGAAGCAACCCATGGGTTTGGCCCACAAGCGAGTGCATATATGTCATCAGAGATATCATCAGGATTTGCTAGGCGCAGTTCTTGAATCTTTCCATAATGGGGGTGCACAGGTTCGAAATACTATACAAAGCAGAAAATCAGGAACTTACTTGAGGGCCTTGATTTTATAAGTAATCCACTCGGCAGCGAAACCAGGTTGGAAATTCTAAGTGATGTCTACACTCTACATTATCTGGGGATATTTCTGTCAACCTCGAATTGTGCAATTAATGGAGTCTCACAACGTACTTACTCAAGGTACTGGCCAATTTAAGGTATGGAATTATGTGGTGGGTACGTCCATGGTGGCCTCTGCGTTCTCCGGCAGGTTGTCAATGTGGCGCCCCCAATCCCCCTTATAAAAATACACGGGGATCGAGACACCAAGATGGTGACAACGCGGTCACACATCCCAACGAAGTGCCAGTGTGTGTACATGCAACGGTGTACAATTAAAATAACGCAGCGGATAGTCAACTAAGTACCAGAATTTAAACACAGCTAAACTTCAGTAGAGGTTTAAAAACAGTTATACAGTCATCCAAACTAAAATTAACACATGTCCGAAAATACAAATAAGTAAAATAGAATAATAAAGCTAGTGATCCCAGATCACTCCTCGGGCGGAGCCGTCTCCTCAGGCTCGCCCTCATCCTCATCTGCATCAAAATCTGCGTTACTACAGAAGGGTACCGCAGGTAAGTATAACCCAAAATAAGCCTCAAGAAAGAAATGCATTTAATGCAACCAACATGCATGCATATGATGAAATATGCAATTTTCTCAAAACATCATTTTCCCGAAAATGATAATTTCCAACACACGCCAAAGTCTCATTGGCCCAAAATAATCCATAAAACATTTTCCCAGAAAATGGTTTACACAAAATCCACACACACTATTTTCCCAGAAAATAGCCAATTTAATCCTTTATTAACCTATGCACCATGGCCTCCGCTAGGGACCATCCGCACGTCCTGGCTTCGTAGTGATGCTCGGTTCCGCGCCCAGCGCGTACGTAGCCAAGCACCCACTACGCAACGAGCGATGCCCAGTTCCGCACCCAGCGCGTGCGTAGCCAAGCATCCTCTGATCCCCGCCAGCAGAAGGACCACGGAGTCGGCACGAATCTCTCGTCCGATCCCATCATCGCCAAGCGACAATCCAGGAGACGTTACTCAGTTTATTCCGCTCCCGAGTAACCAGAGGAGCTCCACCGAGATAATACCCCATCTCGGCTTGGGGTCGTGATACACACGCACCCAAAAATACTCTCACATAAAATCACAATTTCCAAATCACACATGAGCATGAATGCACAACACGAAAACCCAGTTTTCTTTACAAACATGATCATGCATGAAATAATGAGATGTACATGTACCAACAGAAATCCACAACCATCAATAACCAATCCCAACAAATCCAACCAAACAACAATCACCAATCCACTCCCAAACTCCTCGGACTCAGTCCGGCAAAACCAGTCATCAGATAAAATACAGTGAAATGTGTTAATGCAAAAATACATTAAATTCACAAGAATTCTTTGGAGAAATACTTACAGTGCAATATAATAATTTCCGAAGGATCACGAAGCTAAAAATGGCGACGTCTGAGCAACACCACAGTGTAAAATACACTGTGGCCGTGGGTCACAGATGCCCACTTTTCCACGAATACAAACGAAGACCCCAAAATGGTAGGGTAGGGCCTAGAGAGGTCGGTGAAGCCAATGGTGGTGGTGGTTTGCCGTGGGTGGCGGCGCAAGGGGCGGTTTTAGGCCAAAAAAGTGTAAATCGGAAATGTACTTAGTGTGGCTTCACCGGTGACGGATCGGGGCTGGGGTTGGGTCCAATGGGTTGCCAAGAGGTCGGGGATGAAGTGGTAGGGAGATGGTGGCCGGAGGTGGAGCGACGGCGGCGCTGGAGCTCAAAGTGCGCCGCGGCTTAGGATGGTGCGTGCGGGCTACCAGCGGCGAGATAGGGGCTGAGGTTGGAGGGGTGAGGTCGCCGGAGGGGAGGGGTGCTAGTCGGTCGGGCGGTGCAAGCCACGACGGCGCGGCGGCGGCTGGGCTGGGAGGTGGACGGAATGCACGGGGAGAGAGAAGGAGCTGGTCGCGCGGGAGAAGGAGAAAAAATAAGGAGAAAAAGAAAAAAGGAAGGAAAAGAAAAGGAGAAGGAAGAAAAAGAAGGGAAAAGAAATGAGGTCCAATCCTCATAACTTGGGTCACGAAAATGATCCAACGGAAATGATTTTAAAACCACAAGTTAAATAAAATAATTTAAACGTAATGGTAAAGTCAAATTGAAATAATTAAATCTCTCAGTAATTAATTTAAATATTAAAAGAAATTTAAATGCATAACAATAAATAAATAATAAGAAAGCGCATAAAAATAATTTCCACCAAATTAAAATCATAGAAATAAACCTACTAAAAATTCGACCAATTTTAAAATAAGAGGATAAATTTTTTAATAACTAAAAATAATCCTTCAGTAAAAATACACTAAAATACGGGATGTTACATTCTCCCCCCCTTAAATAAAATTTCGTCCTCGAAATTGAGAAGGTCAACATTAAGACTAAGACATGAATAAGATTCAACTAAGAGCAGACTTAAGAACATACCACCAAAATAGTCCGGTAAGGCCACTATAAGCAACAAGCCCAACCAGTTTGCTCTCGCCAACTTTCATCCCAATATAAAGGCGATCTACACTTCCTTCCATACCAAGCTTCATATGGGGCCATCCGAATGGAGTAATGAAAATTGTCATTATAAGCAAACTCAAATAGCAGCAGATGGTTCTCTCTACTTCCATGAATTTCCATGACACAAGGCCGCAACATAACCTCAAGAGCTTGATTAGTATGCTCTGATTGGCCGTCCGTCTGGGGGTGATACGCAGAACTAAACTGCAACTTAGTGCCCAATGCTGCCTGCAAACTCTTCCAGAAACGGGACGTGAATCGCGGGTCCCGATCCGACACAATACTCTTGGGTATCCCATGCAAGCGCACTATCTCCTTAACATATATCCGAGTTAACTTTCCCAAAGAGTCAATATTATTAATTGGTAAGAAATGGGCACTCTTGGTCAACCGATCCACAATCACCCAAATTGAATTCTTTCCATTAGGGGTCCTCAGCAAACCCACAACATCCATAGAAATATCATCCCACTTCCACTCTGGAATAGAGAGAGGTTGAAGTCTACCTTGATGCTCAACTCTAACTTGACAGCACGTAGCACATTTCTCAATAAACATGGCGATATCCAACATACTCGTATTAGTCTCCCAATGGCACATCACAACCAGTATTCCCAGGGTGACTGCTATCCAAAATCTCATTTTCCACCAGAACTTTAATACATCCAGTAAATTCCAATGATTAATAGCCCCATACAATAATCCATGTTAACCTCAATCAACTTCTAGGCTACAACTTCTAAACCTCCATTGAATTCTACTTTGGTAACCTAATAGCCACTTCCAAAGTTAACCAACTCCAAACAAATTGCACAACCAAATGATTGCTCTCAAATTACAAGTATCTTGTCAAAATTCAAGTCACCACTAAGTCCTCAAAATCAGCACAATCTGAACTCCTAACTACAACCAAAAAATACCATGCTCCTGCTGCGCACTCTGATATTCGCCACATGCATAAAATTTATGTCATCATACAACTAATACCATCGACTACAAGGTGGCTCCATTCCTACTAACCAACTCTTATCACATTTTGGCAGAAAATACTCTCTTCCAAAACCACGAGTTATAACTCAATTCCTCAATTAACTCCCGCAGCCTTAATCAAAATCAAATTCCATAAAATACATCCATGATCATAGATAGAAACCCAATATCAAACAACCTTAACATCCCAAATTAGAAATAAACAACCTCAACCCAAAATACATCCATCTCATCTACAATAAAGAGCATACCTTAAAAGGCTCGATCTCAACCTAGCGAACCAATAAGAGCGCCTAGAGACTTCTACCTAACAACCTAAACCCAAAAGCTTATCATCTACATTATGAACAACATCTAATCTAGCGATGACTAAACTCACTACGAACCATCACTGAGTATACCAAAACATTATCGAAATCTTCTTGGTAACTCGCCCACCTATCTCTACTCCTATAGCTACATTAACACGACTAGTTCCTTCAATAGCATTTCACTATTTAAACCTCAATGCAAGCCATACTGCTTAAATCTTCAATCCACCAAAAGTCATTGCACAACACCCAAGAATCCTAATGTTTTATTAACTCACACACTTGATCATACTATCCACTGTTGATGCCTAAGCTTCGACTTTGAATATCTTTTCCTACACCATACATGATGTCCCAACAATCTCTCTTCAAGTTAAATAACAATGTCATTAATTCAACCAATTGGGTACTCAATCTCCAAAGGAAAGTATAACCTCAAAAATTTAAATTCCTAGGTAACCTTAAGTCACAATTAATTCCTAAAAATAATCACAATAACGATTATCAACCGTGATTCCAGTAAGTAACCCACTCGACTACACACTTCGATCAACTCACTAAAAATTCCAAGCCAAGGTCTCTTGAATTACTACTATTGTGTCGACTCCTCTTCAACACTTACTAAAGTCATTTTCTCCAAACCAAAATAAGACTAGAACCTATACCCTCTGAAATACGTACACACACCATTTCTATGCATCAATCTTATGCACCTCAGCCAAAACCAATAATCCTCCAAACGTGCAAGTGATCATCCTTACCATTTCCATCACTAGACCTATAGCCTCGAAATCAGCAAAATCATTTCCTAAACCTACACCATCTATTTTCCTTAAAATTTAATATGGATTAAATCATTAACTTGTCAATGTAACATCAAGCTAAAAACAATTATTTAACCAAACTAGATCAACATCTTCAATCCCCAGAAAATACACGAACTAGATCATTACCTTCCATCTCCAAAGGAATTCTCTCCTAAAAATTGTCTCATATCAGTAATTCAACTCTCATCAATCTTAATATAATTCAGCCCTTCAACTCCGCAATTCTAAAACCTTAACCCAGATAAAATCATTTCTTGAAATCCTCAAGATCGGTGATTTAAATCTAAAACCTTCGCCTTTTAAAACTTGTAGATCTAAAATCTCAAATGCTATCAAATTGCTTATCAAGGTCGGCAAGATCAAAAACTTTTAATGTAGTAATCCCTTAATTGCTTGTTGAACCTACCACCTTAAATCTCATAACTTATTTCCTAAAAATTGTGGGTCCTCAAATCTTAGATGAACTTCTCATAAATCTAACATTGACATTCGTTGAACTTACAACCTCCTACCCATAGACTCACTACATAAATTCTACGGAACCTAAAACCTCGATTATCCTAAGAATTTAAAACTATTCCCCTCCTTAGTGGCAACTTGAGTTCCTACTCCAATGAGTTCACCCAGACCATGATGTTCAAGCCTCGATATTTAAACAAACCAATCACCAAGAGTTCAGGCCTACTACACCAAATGTTCAAGCCTAACAATGGCCTTCTCAGTCATATCACCTTCCTCTCATAGCACAACCCTTAACCCGCCTTCCAATGTCGAACAAAACAAAACAAAACAAAATAAAATGAAATTCCATAAATAAAATAACATACGACAAAATTCATAAAACAATGAAGTAGTTGACAATAAAATGATTAAACCAATAAAATAACCCACCATAAAATAAAACAAATAAAATAAAATGACATACGATAAAACAAAGAAAGCCAATAAAACAATACTCTAAATTAAACAATTCAACACGATCCCAAGCAACTTAATAAAAATATAATAACATGAAATAATATAAATACGTTCATTTAACACAAAATACAATAATCATAAACTCATAATATACAATAAATAACTTAACTTACCCCACTTCAACAAAAATTTATTATTTAAAAATAATAAAAATAATTTTCTGGTACTATCCTAAGGGACATGTGGTTTTACCCAGAGCCGAACTGCTCTGATACCACCTGTGGCGCCCCCAATCCCCCTTATAAAAATACACGGGGATCGAGACACCAAGATGGTGACAACGCGGTCACACATCCCAACGAAGTGCCAGTGTGTGTACATGCAACAGTGTACAATTAAAATAACGCAGCGGATAGTCAACTAAGTACCAGAATTTAAACACAGCTAAACTTCAGTAGAGGTTTAAAAACAGTTATACAGTCATCCAAACTAAAATTAACACATGTCCGAAAATACAAATAAGTAAAATAGAATAATAAAGCTAGTGATCCCAGATCACTCCTCGGGCGGAGCCGTCTCCTCAGGCTCGCCCTCCTCCTCATCTGCATCAAAATCTGCGTTACCACAGAAGGGTACCGCAGGTAAGTATAACCCAAAATAATCCTCAAGAAAGAAATGCATTTAATGCAACCAACATGCATGCATATGATGAAATATGCAATTTTCTCAAAACATCATTTTCCCGAAAATGATAATTTCCAACACACGCCAAAGTCTCATTGGCCCAAAATAATCCATAAAACATTTTCCCAGAAAATGGTTTACACAAAATCCACACACACTATTTTCCCAGAAAATAGCCAATTTAATCCTTTATTAACCTATGCACCATGGCCTCCCCTAGGGACCATCCGCACGTCCTGGCTTCGTAGTGATGCTCGGTTCCGCGCCCAGCGCGTACGTAGCCAAACACCCACTACGCAACGAGCGATGCCCAGTTCCGCGCCCAGCGCGTGCGTAGCCAAGCATCCTCTGATCCCCGCCAGCAGAAGGACCACGGAGTCGGCACGAATCTCTCGTCCGATCCCATCATCGCCAAGCGACAATCCAGGAGACGTTACTCAGTTTATTCCGCTCCCGAGTAACCAGAGGAGCTCCACCGAGATAATACCCCATCTCGGCTTGGGGTCGTGATACACACGCACCCAAAAATACTCTCACATAAAATCACAATTTCCAAATCACACATGAGCATGAATGCACAACACGAAAACCCAGTTTTCTTTACAAACATGATCATGCATGAAATAATGAGATGTACATGTACCAACAGAAATCCACAACCATCAATAACCAATCCCAACAAATCCAACCAAACAACAATCACCAATCCACTCCCAAACTCCTCGGACTCAGTCCGGCAAAACCAGTCATCAGATAAAATACAGTGAAATGTGTTAATGCAAAAATACATTAAATTCACAAGAATTCTTTGGAGAAATACTTACAGTGCAATATAATAATTTCCGAAGGATCACGAAGCTAAAAATGGCGACGTCTGAGCAACACCACAGTGTAAAATACACTGTGGCCGTGGGTCACAGATGCCCACTTTTCCACGAATACAAACGAAGACCCCAAAATGGTAGGGTAGGGCCTAGAGAGGTCGGTGAAGCCAATGGTGGTGGTGGTTTGCCGTGGGTGGCGGCGCAAGGGGCGGTTTTAGGCCAAAAAAGTGTAAATCGGAAATGTACTTAGTGTGGCTTCACCGGTGACGGATCGGGGCTGGGGTTGGGTCCAATGGGTTGCCAAGAGGTCGGGGATGAAGTGGTAGGGAGATGGTGGCCGGAGGTGGAGCGACGGCGGCGCTGGAGCTCAAAGTGCGCCACGGCTTAGGATGGTGCGTGCGGGCTACCGGCGGCTAGATAGGGGCTGAGGTTGGAGGGGTGAGGTCGCCGGAGGGGAGGGGTGCTAGTCGGTCGGGCGGTGCAAGCCACGGCGGCGCGGCGGCGGCTGGGCTGGGAGGTGGACGGAATGCACGGGGAGAGAGAAGGAGCTGGTCGAGCGGGAGAAGGAGAAAAAATAAGGAGAAAAAGAAAAAAGGAAGGAAAAGAAAAGGAGAAGGAAGAAAAAGAAGGGAAAAGAAATGAGGTTCAATCCTCATAACTTGGGTCACGAAAATGATCCAACGGAAATGATTTTAAAACCACAAGTTAAATAAAATAATTTAAACGTAATGGTAAAGTCAAATTGAAATAATTAAATCTCTCAGTAATTAATTTAAATATTAAAAGAAATTTAAATGCATAACAATAAATAAATAATAAGAAAGCGCATAAAAATAATTTCCACCAAATTAAAATCATAGAAATAAACCTACTAAAAATTCGACCAATTTTAAAATAAGTGGATAAATTTTTTAATAACTAAAAATAATCCTTCAGTAAAAATACACTAAAATACGGGATGTTACAGTCAACATGGGGTAATGGAAGCTTCACCAAAGTTATCAAAGGCTCAACATCTGAAGGGATCTTGGGGAGGCGATCGATGTTTCTAGGCGTGGATATGAAGGAAATACGATGACCCTTTCGTCGGGCTATGAGCTTGCCGAGCTCTAAAGATGGGATTATGTGACCAAAGGCTAACCATGGGAACATGGCTATGTGAAGCTGCTTCTTAGGTTCAGCCATGGAGGCTACTTTCAGAGGTGATGGTGTTCCGAGATTACTTTTATCTTCGCCTACACTTCCGTCTCTTGGATATTTATATTATTTCCAAGTCAATTGTGGTGTTGAAATCATAGTAATTTTCCTTGAGCATGTACAATTTGAGCTTTTGGTTTAGATTTGGAGAAATGTTTTACTGATTTCATAAATACACACACTGAACGTACCATCAATTTCTGACAATAAAAAGAAATGTAATAAAGGACACTGGTCCAGCAAGAATTGTCAGTTGGAAGAAAAATCGCGCCATGCCACTCACGTAAGTCTCGAAACACGTGGTGTTGGACCCCCGCCCGTACGTCACATAAAATAATGTTAGCTATAATTATGAAATATGTAAAAATATATAAATTTCGTACAGTCATTTAAAAAAAAAGTGAAATTTATTATTAAAAAATTAATTTCTTTTTATATAAGTATCATATTTATTCAATTTTTTTAAACGACTGCACAATACTTATACATTCATAACTACAAGTATCATTTCTCTTACTTTCAACGAAGACGCAAATGAGAGGAGCACAGAAGCTTCCAGTACCACTTAATTCCAGTAAAAAACGTTACCAAGTTGCCTTCTCATATCCAAAGACTAGAATTAATGATTTTTACGACCGACATTCAAAAGCAAGGCATTCATGAATGATTCAATGTACTAATTGAATATTCTATGAAAAATGCTTCTTGCAACCGACTGTGCAACCAATGAAAATTTTCCACGTCATTAATAAAACGTAGTGTTTCATTTTTACATTACACTAAATAGAAAGAAGAAAATCTAGCTAACATTTGTAAAATTTCATCTTCTTATCCACAAAACCACAGGCGGCCACTCCCCCTTCTTCTTCACGAACTCACGAAGCCATAGCCACTCCCCAAGATCTAGGCACTTCCACTGGTGGACAAAAGTTGGCAACGAAGATGATGATGAAGTTCCACCTTTCTCCAATCAGCTCCACAGCCTTCAAGACCTGCAACATCTTAAATCTGCACTTCTTCCCATTGCAATCAGTCCTACTTACCGCCAGACTTCTCCAATGGATTGCATACGAAAGCAACGGCTACCTTTCATTTAACCTAAAGCAATAATTAAATAGGCAGAGTGACAGTCGGGCTCAGAGATGAACCTCAGCAAAATTGATGTTGAAATAAAGTGCTATGGTGAGTAATCAAATATTGAAAGTAAAAGGATATATATGTATGCATTATCAGAGTTTTGTAAAGAAATTTCTTAAGTTTGAATCTCTTCAATTTTAGGCCATAAAGATTCCCAGAGTTTTTCCCTTTTCTTATTCATAGATGTAAGTTATTAGGACAAATTTAACTTCAAGATTAATCTTTTTAGCATCGCTGAAACCAGTCTCGATCAATAATAAGAACCATGAATAGCAGGAAAAGTGTTTTAACCTTGGTTTCCTTATCTAACAAAAAACCATTGTTCAAGGGGTGCTAGTGTTTTCCTAAAAATGAAGCTGAAGCTGGATCCGATGGAGAGCTTTTGTAGATGAGGGCCTACCTAAGAATTGTCTCATGGCGTTGTACGAATACAAAAAGATAAAGAGATGGGAAGCAGTAGTGGATCCCCTCCTTTTTTTTAATCCAAGAATGAAATAAATAATAGCCGATTGCACTGCGGTTTCGCAGGCCGGTTGTATCTAGCAAAGCTGATATTCTACATGTTTGTCCAAACAATGAAATAATTGAATGCCCAAAATTTAATTGAATTATGTGTGAATAAGTTCTAAGGGCTTGTTTGAATACATAAAATTATCAAAATTATCAAATCGTTTCATAATTTTATTTTCAAACTTCACTCAAACATAAAATATTTTTCAATTGTCAAGTTTTAATTTTTTTATGTAATTATTACATAATCATTATTCAAACACAAAAAACTAATATAACTTTAACAAATTTTAAAACAAGATTTATATTAAAAAATTATATTCAACTCATTTTTAAGCTTTATAACATTTTTATTCAACTTTTTTCTTCTCATTTTCCAAAACCTAATAAAATATATTCACTCAAACTATTTCTACTAACAAAATTATGAGACACTCTAAGGTCCAATTTGGTTTCACAGACGGTCTCAACCTATTTCATCCCATCTCAATATCCATACACAATTCAAACACAAACGTTTTTTATTTTAAATTTTTAACTTTTCAACTAGTTAATATTACCTAATCATTACAAATTTTCCAAACGGAACATAAAAAACAATCCAATCTTTTCAAATCCTAAAAGAAAATTAATATTAAATAGTCTAATTTTATAATATTTCTACTCAACTTTTTCTCTCTCATTTTCAAAAATCTCGTAAAACATCTTGACTCAAATCATTTCATTACTATTTACAAATTATCTTATAGCTATTTATAGATTGTTCATCTATGTAACCAAACGAAACGTACCTAAGTGTCCAAGCATAACCTGTTGTATGTTTCTTAGATTTAAGCACGTTTTAGTTGAAGGCAATTACTAGTATTCAAGGACTTGGTATACTTTCTACTCGAATGTAGTTGTTAATACTCAAGCAATTATAATATAAGATCATAAGTGTTTGGTCTACATAAAAATTTTATAATAGGAAAATTTATGCATTGATCAGTTAGTAATTTATATAAATGTATACATTTGAGTACGTACTATATTCAAGCACTTGTTTTGATACAGAGATCAAATGCTTGGTCTAAATAAAAGTATTGTGAAAGTAACTCATACACTGGCGTAGTTTAAAGTGATTTATTAGATTGCCAAAGTTTTCTTTTTAAAATCATATCAGTATGTAGATTTTTCTTCAAAAAATTGAGGGGACCTTGTTCCAAGGTGGACCCAACTCCATCTTCATACACATGGGGTTCATGAAAACTGTGAAGGAAAGAATGAGATTTATAATTTTCTGGAATGTTGGAGTAAGGTTTGAATAGATGGAATATACAATTGAATAGTATTATAATTTATAGTAATGCATGCATTCAAATGGGTGACTCTAGGGAAATTAAGGAACAAACTGTCATGCCCATGCATGCAGGAGGCCACATGGCCATCCAAATATATGAAAGAAAATTAATCCCCGGGCCCTTGTCCTTCCAAAATTGTGTTAAGGTTGGATTTAGGACTCTACAAGGCTGGCTTGACCCTCTCAGTTGTTATTTTCATGATCAAATTCCCTTATAATCTCCTGTTTTTTTATATTTCTTGGAATTTGTCATCTTCTTTGCTTTAACTTTTCGTGGATTCATGATTAAGTGTTTTAGACTTTTTGGCTGTATTAGGTTGCAAGACTCAACTGAACTCAGTTAAGCTCAATCTAATTTTAAGATGAGTCTAAGATTTAAACACACAATTCTCAAATTACTAAACTCATCTCAACTCAAAACCTCATTATACGTGGGACCCAGAACCTTTTTCAACTTAATGCATCTTTATACGTGAAGCTCATAACCTTTTTCAACTTCCTATAAAATTATTAATGTAACGCCCCGTACCTGAGGGTCCGGAGAGTTAACTCATATCACTTAAAAATCATTTTCCTTCCATATAGTACATATTCTAATATTTCCCAATCGCACAAAATACTCATATATTTACATCAATTACTCCAGAATAACTATTTTAAGACGATACAAAATTTAATATAAACATCAATCTCCCAACAAATCACATCATCAGAGCACAACAAGCTTACTGAATGAAAATCCTCAATACCCATATAAACCTTCTATGCTTAAACCATCATTCTTAACTCTTCTCACCCATGCTCCATATCCTTGATTCTCAACTGAAACATTCAAATCATCTGAAAAATATTGTGGAGATAAGGGGTGAGTTATCAACAACTCAGTAAGCAGAGAACATATACTAGCATGTAAACATGAGCCTTTTTCAGAAAGTTCAATATGCAGAAACAAAACATTTTATTTTTATATGCAGATCTCAGAAAACGTGTTATCAGAAAATCAGAGCGATTTTTCAAATATTTCATACTCAAGTCAACAATTCATATTTGAGGATCCATTTCATATTCAAAAACACTTTGGCATAACATAACTGAACATCTCCATCTTATCATGTCATATCATATACCATGTTTAACCCCCGTGGTAGGGTTGTGCTATCCCCGGTGGCCAAACCAGGCAGTATCATGTGGTGAACTTCCCCTTTTTCAATCTCGGAGCCCCGAGTGTGCACACAGGAAATAACACGTAAAAAGACCACTTTGTTTCCAAAGTGGGTGCACTCATATCATATCATGGTGGTACCAACCATATCACGTGAACAGTATCATCATATCAGAACCATATTCAGAACAGATAAGTATGCCAAAGTTTTATCATATCCATATCATATCAAAACACGTGCGAAACATATTCATATCCTTTCTATTTGATCAAAAACAGATCCATATCATTTCATATCACATGCATAAAAATTTCAATGATATCATATTCGCTCTTTTGCATATTTCAGAAACATGTCAAATATTGCTCATGTCTACACATTTCATGTCAAAAACATTTCTTTTCTCTTTCATATGTATCTCATGAGGGAATGCAAAAACATATACTGAGGTTGTTTTTCACTTTTTTTTTTTAAAACAACATGCACATTTTTTTACAAACCAACCTCAGGTTCATTTCATTTTATGCAAATCCAGCATAGGAACCCTACTTACCTGGACGACTTAACTTTTCCAAAAATTTCCTCAAAAATGTCGAGTCGACTATAAATCGTCACCTATAAAAATAATCACGTAATTTCTGTAAGTTTCCAATAGATCACATATGTCGATATTTAAGCCTAAGCTTCTTAAATAACCTATTTTAAATTTCTCAAAACTTAAAACCTTCATAATCTCAAAATATATCATTACTTCATAAAATCACCAATATCCACCACAACCCACGTCATACACAAAACACCAATATTTAAACCCGAACAGCCAACAAATCTCATAGTCTAAACCAATCATACTAACAACTCCATCACCCAATCCAATCAACCCCGTAACTCCTCGGACTCAGTCCGGCAAAACCAATCAGCAATTAAATACAGTGTAATGTGCTAGTGCAAAAATACATTAAATTCACGAGAGTTCTTTGAAAAATACTTACATTGCTATATAATAATTTATGGAGGATCACAGAGGCGCAAGAAGTGGAAAAATAGTTGCAGAACAGTGCAAAATACACTGTGGCCGTGGGTCACAGATACCCACTTTTCAACGGGTGCGAACGAAGACCCGAGATTGATAGGGTAGGGCCTAGGGATGTCGGTGAAGCCAGTGGTGGTGATGGTTTGCCGTGGGTGGCGGCGCAAGGGGTGGTTTTAGGCAAAAAATGTGCAAATCGGAAATGTACTTGGTGTGGCTTCACCGGTGACGGATCGGAGCTGGGGTTGGGTCCAATGGGTTGCCAAGAGGTCGGGGATGAAGTGGTAGGAAGATGGTGGCCGGAGGTGGAGCGACGGCGGCGCTGGAGCGAATGGTGGCCGCGGCTTTGGAGGGTGCGTGGAGGCTAACGGCGGCACAGATGGAGCTGAAATTGGAGGGAGGTAGTCGTCGGCGGCAGGGGGAGGGGAGGAACCCGGCGGTGTCGACCACCGCCGGCGGACGGCGGCGGGTTGGAAGAAATGAGGAGAAGCCGTTCGCGCGCGGGAAGAAGGAGAAAGAAAAAGAAAAAGAAAAAGAAAAGAGAAGAAGAAAAAGAAAAGGAAAAGGAAAAGAAAAGAGGAAAAGAAAAATGTAGGGAAAGAAATGAGGTCCAATCCTCACATCTTGAGTCACAAAAATGATCCAACGGCAACGATTTTAAAACAGCAAATCAATTAAAATAATTTAAACGTACTGATACAATGAAGATAAAATAATTAAATCCCACAATCAATTAATTTAAAAGAAGAACAATTTAAATGTACAACAATAAATAAATATTAAGAAAACATAACAATTTAATTCTCACAATTTAAAGATCATAAAATATCCCATTTAAAATATCCGATAATTTTAAAACAAGAGAATAAATTTTTGAATAAATAATAATAAATCCTTCAATAAAAAATATACTAAAATACGGGGTGTTACAACTAAACTCATCTTAACATCCAAACACACTTTAAACTCAGTTTAGATGAGTCTTACATAACTCTCTCTACTACTTAACTCATTACTATTCATAAATAACTGAGTTCAATTCAATATCCAAACGCAGCATTAATATTTTAGACTTTTTTATTTGTTCACAACTTTATATAATTTTGTTTATTTAAAAGTCTGATGGCCTGATGGCATGTATATTATGGAAAACCTCGATTTGAAACCTCCCACCCTTGTATAATTTTTTTTATCCGAATATGGACCATATTAAACTATTAATATTAGCCAGCCTCAAGATTTATTGAATTTAGTAATAAGGCAAGGGCATTGTAAGTTATGACTCAAATTCGACTTGAAGAAGCGCATGCTGCTTCCCATAGATTAGACTCATTGTATCTGATTCTTAGAATATAGGGTAATCGAGCAAAATACCGGAAGAAAATTAAGAAAAAGAAAATGGAGATAACTAATGAAATAATTTATTTGTAAGTCAATAATAAGAAAGTCAAGCCTTCCATATCACTGACATGTCAAAATAACAAAACTTAATATTTTAATTTTTAAAATTTTATTTCAAGTATAGTTTTACAATATCTAGGATGTGGCCGTATTTTTCATGCCAGACAAAATTTCAAAGTGCACTCATAACTCATGATATAGTTGGATTTATTTTGCAACCCCCTACCCCCTCCTGTTTCGATTTTCTTTTTTAAAATATATAGTATAATTTTAAAGTCGTAGCCCATTAACTTTGACAGTTTGTTATTTTTATAATTTTTTTTCTATTAACATTTTTTAATATATTTAAATATTTTTAAAAAATAAAAAAATATATCAATCTACTTAAAATCACTTTAGATTAAGTAAAAAATAAAAATAATCTTTTTTTTTTTCAAATTAGGAGGCAAAGTAGTTTTTTCCTAATTTTTATTACAATATATACAAATTATATATATTTTAAAAATAAATTAATTGGAATTCTAACTTGAGAAATAGTATAATTTTATACGAGTACTTTTGCTACACAACCTCCACCACACTCCACATTCTACATTTTTTAAAATTTGTTAATATTTTTTTTTAATTTTTTTAGTTTATTCTTTTTAAATTATTTCAAATTTTTTATTCATTATTCATATAATAAATATTTGATAAAAGAAAAAATAATAAAAATTTAAAAAAATGTAGAGTGTGGAGTGTGCGGAGGTTGTGAAGCTTTATTCATTTTATATACTTTATTCTTTGCGGTACATATATTTTGAAAATAAACATATGCCTACATCTTTATAAATAAAGTTTAGTCCCTTTCATAATTATAAGCTAGGATTAACTATTAACTCCAAGACTTCACAAAGAGGCATAGGTTGCCGAAGAACTTAGGCCCAAATATTCTGACACTGATGAACTGCTTTCAAACCATCAACTTGCTTAGACCATGCATAAACATGTCGCATTCTATGATGCTAACATTACAATAGCCCTACGATTAGGCTAATTAACACAAAAAGGATGCAATATATATGCAGAGGTATATAGATACACACAGGATACATAAACAGTTATTTGGTGCTAACCAAAAAGTGTTTCGGATATAAGATCGCCATTTACAAGAACAAGCGGCATGTCTAAATGAAAATGACCTCATCCGCTTGTGGAAAAATGCAAGACCAATTGATGGGTGATTAATGGATGCATGGACGTAAGTATTGGAGGACAATTAAGGTATGAAATCTATTTATGAAATTAGGACGACTGCAAGTATCATTTCTCATCAGACAGAATCTTAGAATTGGGAGTGCTAAAGTAGTGCATGAAGAACCACATGATTATTTCTAATTTATTGACTGATTTAGTAATAAGTACGATAGTATTCTAGGCCATTTGATGATCTTTAACATCGCAACAATACAAGTAAATGACCAAGCTAGTTTATAGCCAGTAGTTAATTAGAATTAATTTATTTTTATCAAAATGATTTTTTCTATATATTCTAAATTTTTATTATCTCTAAAGTACTGCTTGCTGAGACCCTATGCACCCTTATTAAAATTAGTCAAAACGATGTTTCTGGACATCCGATGCCAATAAAATAAATTATTGTCTCTATCTTTATCGGTAATATGACATTTAAAGTGGCTCATATTTGAGTGGTTAATAAAAAGATTACTTGAAATGTTCCAAGTCACCATGTGTGACTAGGGATGGAAGAAAAAAAATGAGAATCAAGAATTACTCTATTATTATTAAAGCTATCTAGCTAGATGTTTGATATGATTAATTAATTTATTCGAGTAAAAACTTGTAATAATATGCATGGTATAATAGAAATCTTAAACGAGTGATCTTGATCACTTTGCACGTTGCATATTGTAGGATTGATTAGTTTAAACTAGCTAGATCGGACCAATCCAAGCCTTGAAATTCAATTTGTCGAACCCAAATCGATTAATCTAGCATATGGCCCCCATATATACCCCCTAGCATGCAATTCTCCATAGTGCTGTTATAAAATGCTGGTAAAAGCAACTTAGTTCTGTCAGGGTTGGCAGATGTAGATTAATGGCACCATTCATTAATGGCACGTGGGAAAGGACACTCGATACTGATGTACGTGAACCCAATAATTGCATCAACTTTAAACGACAGCAGAAATAAGAGGTCGATGAGAATCCCGTACGTAACATTGATATGAATGCATTTTAAATATAATCTGCAGAGAAGAAAGAGTGTAGAGAGAAACTCAGAACACCATGGCTGAACATAAGAAGCTCACATAGCTATGTTCCCATGGCTAGCCTTTGGTCACATAATCCCTTTCTTAGAACTCGGCAAGCTCATAGCCCGAAAGGGTCATCGCGTTTCATTCATATCCACTCCGAAAAACATAGAACGTCTTCCAAAGATCCCTTCAGATATAGTAACTTTGATAACTATTAACCGTAGAAATTGTAATTAATATAATTAGTTAACAGTAGAGAATCTGTTAACTTTAGTGAAACTTCCCTTACCCCAGTAAAGAATCCTGTTAACTAATTATATTAATTACAATTTCTACGGTTAATAATAACTTTAGTGAAACTTCCCTTACCCCATGTAGAGAATCTGCCAGAAAATGCAGAGGCCACCATGGACGTACCATACCACATAGTTCCTTACCTTAAGATAGCTCATGACGGTCTCCAAGAACCTTTGTCTCGTTTCTTAGAAAGTTCGACTCCTGATTGGATTATTCACGACTTTGCACCTAATTGGTTACCGCCAATTGCCACTAAGTTAGGCATCCCACGAGTGTTCTTCAGTATATTCAGGGCATCATCCTTATGTTTCTTTGGACCATTAAAGGGCAGCACAGATACTACTGCACGAACTGAGCCAGAGCAATTCACCGTCCCTCCAAAATGGGTCCCTTTCCCATCAAAAATAGTGTTTCGGGTCTTTGAGGCGAAGAAACTTCTTGACAACTTTGATGAAAACCCTTCAGGTGCTTCAGATTGGGCTCGTTTGGTGTCAGCAGCCTCAGGCGCTGAAGCCGTGGCAACTTTAAACGTGCATGGAGATCGAAGGTGAGTGGGTGAAGCTCCTTAGTGACCTTTATGAAATGGATGTAATTCCAGTAGGCTTACTGCCACCCTCGACGGAAGAAAGCAGAAACGAGAGAGATAGCACTTGGGATACGATTGTTGAGTGGTTAGAAAAACAAGAGAAAGGGTCAGTGGTTTTCATAGCACTCGGAACGGAAGCCCAACCAAGTCAACAAGACTTTATCGAGTTGGCTCGCGGGATAGAGCAATCGGGGTTGCCCTTTTTTTGGGTTATAAGAAAGCAAAGTGACTCAGTTGGTGGGGACTCGGTTGAGCTACCAGAAGGGTTTGAGGTCCGAACCAAAAGTCGTGGGGTTGTTTGGACGAGTTGGGTACCCCAGTCAAGGATATTAGCTCACGATTCAGTTGGGGGATTTCTTACCCATTGTGGTTGGAGCTCAGTATCAGAGGCACTCCAATTTGGACTTGCACTTATTATGTTGCCCTTTTGGATCGACCAAGGATTAATTGCAAGATTTTTGGAAGAGTGGCAGGCAGGAATTGAGGTACCAAGAAATGAGCAAGATGGGTCATTTACCAGGGACTCGGTGGCTCAAACATTGAAGATGGTGATGACGGATGCGGAGGGACAAATTTACAGGGACAAAGCCAAGGAAATGACCACCATATTTGGGGACAAGGACCTCCAGCACCAATACGTAGACAAATTTGTTGATTTTCTTGAGAAAAAGGGGCATGTCTCTTAATCAGATTTAGATTGTATGGATATCTGTTTGTATTTTAATCACCTTATAACCTCATGAGGTACTGTTATGGGTGTTTCATTGTTTCAATACTCAATTTATTACGGATCAATGCATATATATCTCTTTGTATTTTGAAAGAAGTGAATATAAACGGAATCTATACGAAAAAAATTAATTTTTCAATAATGGACTTCACTCTTTTTCAAAGCGACTGCACGTCGTTTACGTACTCTACGACTACATGTAGCATTACTCTTGGATTATTTCTCCAAACTAAATGAATCTCACTTAATTTGTATCCGAATGTGATGGACCTCTTACTGATGTGTTTCAGATTAGTTGCAACGTTTCTATTTCAAGGTTGCGAGAGAAGATGGGCTACAGGGATGCTTAGGAATAGAGATAATCTAATTCCACATGCATTGCATCCCCGTAATCTTGTAGATTTTGGGGAATCCTAAACATTGAAAGTCTTCATAAAAGGGGTAAGTTTTATTTTCCTAAGCAAGTGTACTATAAATATATAAAACAGTTACACGAGACAAGAGACAACAGGGTGGGAAACCCCGCCATTCATTCCACCCATTTCTCACAAGGGAAAGCCGCCTAAAGCGGTTTTGGTAAAGCTCGATAAACAGATTGTAATACTACAATCGAAAACTGCAGTGAATTGATTTGTGTTGCATATTGCTGGACTGGACTAACTGAATGACACTTTCACTATCTCTTTCTCATGATCCTTGATTAGGAGAAGTAGTGGTAACATAGGGAGATAGCAAGCGAAAGAAGCGTCGAATCACCAGAGGACGACTACTAGAAACTACGGAGGTGCATGAAGACCACGCACCACTAGAAGAGTGGAGGTTGGTCAGATGTAAGAGATCCGTGGTCATTAACCCCAAAATGCCGCGCATGGCGATGGCAGGCTCTCCCTGGTGCGGCGGCGCTTAGATCTCACACTCTGTTTGGGCTGCCTGTGAGACGTACGCGTTGATCTTTTCAACAATCTGCTTCTATTGTGCAAAAAATCGGCAGCTGAAGAGTCTTGCAATTCCGTGAGTGGCGATCATGGGTGGCCGAAAAGTAGTAGATCAGCGCTTCTCCATGCTATGATCAGAAAACAAAGAAAAAATAGGAAAAAATTTCAGTAAGATAGTGTCGGGACTATACAAACGAGAGGAGGGTGGGTGGAGCTGAAGCTCCAACCGAACTCTAGACGGAGAAGATGAGATTTTTGGGCTTTAGGTAGAGTGTGTATTCGATGAAGAGAAATGAAAAAAACAAGTGATTAGGCTCTTATTCTGAGTACTTTAGTAGTAAGTTGTTATTAATACATCATTATTATTTTAAGCGGTGTAAATTAACCAGTAAACTATGAGAGAGTAGTAAATGGTGAAGACTTATTTAAATTTTATTCAAACGGATTCTCACTCCAAGTTTATTTTCAAGTCACATTTTATATTCACGAACAACTTATTTAATATTCAAGGGATTTTGAACTTGTTCACAAGCTAAAAAATTTATATAAATAAGTAGATTAATTATTTACTACATTTTTTAGAGGTGGATTAATATTTTATCACAATCCGTCACTACCATTGTTTTTTAGTGACGGTTGGGAAATTATGACAGTCCCCAAACCGTCACTAAAAAGCCTTTTCTGTGACGGTTTCTGGAAACCGTCACTAAAGACAAATGAGATTTTTTTTACGTTCCAACGTATGGAAAATTTACGTTCAAATGTCACATATACGTTCGAGCATTGTGGCCAACGTTCAAAAGTGAAATGTTTTGGCGCCAACGTTCGAACGTTAGTAATTAACGTTCGAACGTAAAATGTTTTGCTCCAACATTCGAACGTCAATTACTAACGTTCGAATGTTAATTGTAAATTTAAATTAAATATGACACTAATTTAAAAATTATGTGGTTTTTATAGTGCATAATTTGTGAACAAGTCTAAAAAATTAACTTGTATATATTTATATATACACAATTTGTAATATATAAATATATATTTATGTTTATATATATTTGAAGTGCAGTGATTTAGTATTAAAGATGAAAAATATAACATTAAAGAAGATTAAGAATTGAAATTAAAAAACCATAGAAATATTAAATAATATTTTTCTTTACATATTATAAAAGCAAAATACAAAATATGATCGAATTTCTTAAACAACACTCAGATGATAGCGTTGTTCGCGAAATTCGAACTCCGTACCTCCTCAATCAAGGTATCAACCTTGTCGTTGAGGATACCTACACGATGGGCAATCTCAGAGACAGACCCCTTTATAACCGTGAGCAATCGATCGATATGCGCAGTCAGCTGTGAGATCACCGCATCAACCCAAGCAGGCCGCGCATCTCCCGCAGATGTATTCGGCGGCTACTGACTACTACTCCTCACATGACCTGGCTCAGGCTGCATCGGAGGAACTAGATCCTCTACAAGGGGTGGCTGACGTCCCCTCGCCTGTCCAATGCTACATCGATTTGTGGTCATGTCGAGAGTGCTTATCTGATCTTTGACCCGTTTCTCTGGCTGGGTGTTGGCACTCCCCATGCAAGTAATAGCCGGTTGATCAGGACATCGTATGGGAGATTATCCGTGGAGACGATGCTCACCTCGTAACATATCCTCTCAAAGACGTGCAGTGGCAAATCTACGAGATCTCCACGTGCCATTCGTATAAAAAATTGTGCCCGAAACCCACTAAATGTGGTTTTATGTGCCACAGGATCCACGTTTGTTGTAACAATAAGATGCAACATGCGGAAGAAATGTAGCAGATGGTTCTGGTTGAAGGCATTCTTCCTCTCGATCTGCATGCGGTCCCTCCCGATGAGGATGTAGAAATCCTCGTCTCGGTCATCATCCTGAGCTTCGAGGCCAGTATCCTCGACCTCTGACCGGTCTGCGTCTCTGGCTGATGCTGGCTCAAATGGGCGGCCAGTAGATGATGCAGAAGTGCCTACATCCTCACGGGGTGTAGCGTGTGCAGATGTTTCAACTCCTCGACGAATCCCGAGGTGCTCGGCGATGACATCTAGTGAAATCTCAATGGAAACACCGCGTACAGTCACGGTGTGAGATGATGCGTCCTGAGGCATGTCACACATCCCCATATATAACTCCTTAACCATTGAGGGGTATATATTCTCCCTCAATGTGCAGATATTTCTCCAGCTTCTACTGACGAAAATATCTCTCAGGTTCGTCTGCTCCCATATGAGTTCGTCAAACTCATTAATCAGGACCTCTTGCTCTACCATAACAATACGAGCCCCGATACGAGCAGTGTCCTGGGTGGCTCATTCCCTCTCTCGTTTCCTAGTATGCAAACGATGAGCCATATGCTAAAAGTAGAAAAGGAAAAGAATTTATTTACATTAATACATTTTTTGTGTTAATTTTATGCTGCTCTGCATTAACGTTCGAATATAGTAAAATAAACATTCGAATGTTTAGATAAAACGTTTAAACATGTATCCTTTATGTTCGCACGTAAAACACATGCGTGCGAACGTATAACATCCACGTTCAAACGTATGTGTTTTACGTGCGAACATAAAAACATAAAGGATGAACGTCCGAACGTTGAAGTATAAATAAATTTAAAAAGTAGTACGTTCGAACGTTATAACTAAACGTTTTGATGAAAATTTTACAAAAATAACGTCCGAATGTAAAACAATACATGTTTGAATGTAGAAGCCTTAACGGCTATGCAATTGAAACGTCGTGTGTTCGAACGTCTTGGTGAAACGTTCGAACGTTATGACACAGAATGGCTGAGTCGACTCATCCATTATTGAAATCTCGAAAATCAATCTACAATGATCTAAATGCCGAAATGCCTCCGTAAAAATAAAGTATATACTTCAAGAAACTTTTCTATAGTGACTATTTGGCCAATGGCAAGCCGTGGTAACCGGAAAATAGAGTTGAAAATCTAGCGACCACTTGGCCAAAACCAAACCCAAATATCAAATAAAATACAAGTTATTTGATTAAAAGATGAATGTCTACCTTTTAGTGACGGTTGTGGCGGAGTTTGACGGCGGTGGCGACAGAGGAGTGGCGGCGTGCAAACGGGAACGAAGTTAGATAACGGTGAAAATGACTTTTCGCCGTTCTGTTTTGGCCTTATATACACGAAATGTTCAAACGTAATTCTTAGTACGTTCGAACGTTTTTTGATTTATTTTTCAAAATATTGACTATAATATATTATATTATTAAATAAATTATGTAACATGTGAATAATTTATTTTTTATTTCTATTTCTTTTAATACGTTATTTATTAACGATCGTTACCTTTCAAATTGCAGGAAAAAATGATGGAGATATAGTCGGCTTCTGGGGATCTTCTCCTAGTGACATAGACATATTCACGCAAGTGTTCGGGCCGCAGTCTTGTATGGCAAGCGATTTGGGACGATCTATCAAGCATAGATGTTCATCCTTCTCAATCTCATCGACTTGACAAATTAATAATCTTACTAAAGGTTTAGAAGGTACACGGTGTGAGAATGAGTATATGAGGTCGAAACAGTAAGAGTTAGAGTCTCTCTTAGATCAACAGTCTCATTTAGAGACGCATTTGCAAGACCAACAGAGAGACCAGGAGGAAAGAATACCCAATGAAGTCCAACAGCAAGTTCAAAGGAGAGATGATGGTGCAAATGGAGTGTATTATGTGGTTGCAACAGAATCGGGGTGGGCAAGGAAAAAAGAAGAAATAAATTTTTATCAGTAGTAGTGGCTAGTTTTAATATCTAATTTTAAAATTTTATAAGACATTTATTTGTTAATTGATGGTATGTAATATGATATAATTGGTATGTTTTTAAATTTTATGAAATTAGTATTTCTGATGTGTACGTTCGAATGTAAAGTAAAAACGTTCGAACATTGGTTCACATTCGAACCAACGTTCAAACGTGAATACTTAAAATTGTATAGTAACATTCTCTACGTTCGAATGTACTGACCCTCAAACGAAGAAAACGTTCGAATAATTAAACGATTAACGTTCGACAAACCTCCGAACGTACCATTTGCATTCGAACGCTCCTTCGTTTACATTCAAAATAACGTCCGAACGTTAAACACGTTCCGTTTGAACATTGGTCCGTTAAAGTTCGAACGGAAATTCGAATGTTTATTATAACTAATGTTCGGACGCATAAACGTTCGAACGTAAATATGATACGTTTGAACTATAATCAACGAACGTCAACTTTTCTCATTCGAACGCCAATCGGTCGGATTGCCGTTCGAAAGCTCAATTGAACGTCCGAACGTTACTTTCTGTGACAGTTCTAAACTGTCACAGAAAAAGGGAACGTTCGAACGTTCAACTAAACGGAACACCTCCAACCGTCACTAAAAATATTTTTAGTGACTGTTCAATGCTAAACCGTCACTAATTATTTTCTGTGACACACATTAGGTGATGGTCGTGGTGACTGTTTCAAACCATCACCAAATATCTTTAGTGACGTTTTGGTAATTTTTTGTGACGATTTCCTCTGTCACAAAAGATAAATTATGTTGTAGTGCGTGTTATTGTCTAATTTTTGGATGCTCTATATTATAATTTTATCTACAACTTTTAACAAATAAACTTTAATATATAATCTACATACACATGATATATCAATCACTATAATCAGAACGACTCAAGTAATATGCATAGTTTTAGGAACATGTTAATTACCTATATATATATATATATATAGCTTTAAATACTTAAGATATTTTCACTAAGAAATTCAAGACAATACCATAAGAATAATAAATATGAAATTATAATTCGAGTCTAAACGAGTATATATGCTTTGGCTTGAGTTTTATACTATTTATATAATTTAATAATGAATTAAAATTTTGTATCACAAGTCGAATTTGAGTAGTTTAATTGACTGATCAATCTCGATTGACTTATTATTAGTACTCTTGTCTAATATATATACATACATATACATATACATATATATATACATACATATACATATACATATATATATACATACATATACATATACATATATATATATATATGATGGAACTGGCCTGCACGTGATCCTTCAATGAACAAGCTCTGAATTCGATTCATCAAACAGGTTTGAATTGGCTGTGAATTAGCTATATAGCTCTGAATTCTTCATTGTAAAGTAGATGATATGGCATCTCACATGGAATCACATCATCAATTTAAGTTTATTTTTGGTAGATTTCTTTTGTATATCTAGCGCCTGTCTTTTTTTTTTTTTTTTTCTTTTAATACGCTGACTTATGCTAACATGATCAGTACTGCCACATTGGTGCGAAATGACCTTTAGTAAATTAAGAGAAAGTATTTCATCTCATTTCATTTTATCATTATAAATTTTTTGAATTTTCACACAAAATATAATAAATAATTCAATTTTTTCAAATCCCAAAATAATAATAATATTAAAAAAATAATATTTTAACAATATATTTTTAAACTTTCATCTAAAACCATGTCATCTCATTTTTGAATCAAAACCAACCCTAAATTTCCATACAGCATTAACTCTCCTTTACATGTCTCATGGATTGCCTTCTAATAAGGCACATACATCACCTTCGGAAAAGCATGAAGATTCTAGAACATTGGAGAATGGTTTTACCAAATCACATTGTAACAGAGAGAATAACTAGACTTGCTAGGTGTCACAATATTAGTGGTCATTCAATTCAATTTTGTTATGTACATATTCTATAAATAGTCACTCTGTACACTGGACTGATACAGAAAAGATCTGGGAATACAAATCTGTTCTAAAGGAAACTTTTCCTCAAACACTTGGCGTGCATTTTCTTCTCTGTCTATCATGGTATCAAGAGCCTAACGGACCCGCGTTCTTCATACATTTGTTTTTTCTCTTCATCTTACAGTTTTACACTAATGGCTCCATCAAATCAATCAATGCTTCTAATTCTCCCTCCCTTCTTAACTCTGCTAGTAATTTTGTAAAAATTCAACTCACCATTGAAAATTTTCTCCTTTGAAAGGCACAAATAGTGTCGTTTTTGAAGGGGCATCAAGTCTTCGGACATGTTGATGGTTCTCTTCCCATGCCGCTTGCCACCATTGATGATCTTCCTAATCATGCTCATCTTCAATGGCTTCATCAAGATCAGTTGGTCATTTCGGCCATTAACTCTTCCTTATCTGATTCGGTCTTAGCTCAAGTTCTAGATTGTTCTACTGCATCTGAGATCTGGAAAACACTCACCGACCTTTTTGCAACAAAATCGACCGCTCATCTTACTCAAACAAAATTTCAACTCGCCACTATAAAAAAGGGATCTGACTCGATCACCCCAACTACGACAACAAAGTGAAAGCTCTTGCGGCTACTCTGAATGCTGCGAGCCATCCCTTAGCTGATTCTGAAATCTCCATCGTTGTTTTAGCTGGTCTTGGCACAGATTATGAGCCTTTGGTCACCTCTCTCACAACACGACCTGAATCACTCTCTTCAAATCAGATCTACAGTTATCTCTTAAACTATGAGTCTCGCCTTTCTTATCAAACCAACACTCTCTTATCTGGCACCTCCATCACGGCCAATACCACTGTCAAAACACCATCATCAGGTCACTTCATTTTTTCTCGTGGTCGTAACAATTTTTCTCGCGGTCGAGGCCGTGGTCGTCATAATGGTCGTGGAATTCTTCCTGGACCCCGACCTTCCTTCTCTCCTTTTTCCAACAGATTTGTCTGTCAAGTGTATCAAAAAGGGGGTCATACTACGATTACCTGTTACTATCGCTTTGATCAGTGTTATCAATCTCCTCCACCTCAATCACTCACGGCTAATTATACGGCCATTACTCCAACTTCCTCTAACATGAATACTTGGTTTCCAGATTCGGCTGCCTCTCATCATTTTACATCTGAATTACAGAACCTTAATTTGGACTCATCGACTTATTAGGGCCCTGAAACAGTGAGCATTGGTGATGGTTCCAGTCTTCCTATTCACAACACAGGCTCGGCTCAATTTGCTTCAAACACTGGCAAATTTCTCTTACATAATCTTTTACATGTTCCTTCCATTTCTCGGAATCTACTTTCTGTTCGTCAATTTTGTCAAGATAATAATGTATATTTTGAATTTCACTCTTCTCTTTTTTATGTGAAGGATTCATACACCCAGGCAGTGCTTCTTCAGGGCCATGTTGAGAACGGTTTGTATGTGCTTCGGACGGATGCAGAGCCTACATCACCTCAGTCTTCCATTTCTCCTCAAGCTTATGTTGGTCTTCGTACAACAGCTCAGCTTTGGCACTCCAGGTTGGGTCATCCCTGTCCTCGCACAACATCTCTCATCCTTCGTCAACATTCTCTACCTCTTAGCACGTCAACATCTCCTCACCATTGTTCTGCATGCACTTCGGCTAAAGCACACGCCCTTCCTCATCCTCTCTCACCAAGCCAATCCAACTATCATTTTCAGTTATTGTTTTTTGATGTATGGGGTCTTGCATCTACCTTGTCTACAAAATGATCTCGTTATCTTCTTTCCATTGTAGACGATTGCTCAAAGTTTATTTGGTATTTTCCAATGCAATTAAAACCCAATGTCTCTTCTCTTCTTACTGCTTTTATTCAATTTGTGCGAAATCAATTTCCATACAATATTGTCTCAGTCCAAACTGATGGTGGGGGTGAATTTCGCCCCCTTCAATCCATTTTTCATAATTTTGGAATTTCTCATCACATTACTTGTTCATATTCTCATCAACAAAATGGGAGTGTGGAACGTCGTCACCGTCACATTGTGGAGACGGGTCTTGCCTTACTATCTCATGCATCAATTCCTTAAACTTATTGGGCTGAGGCTTTTCTCACTGCCACTTACTTAATAAACCGCATGCCTACTCCACTACTTCAAAATCGATCTCCATTCCAAATTTTAATGGGTCAAGTTCCAGATTACTCTTTTTTAATAGTGTTTGGATGTGCTTGTTGGCCTAATTTACAGCCCTTTAACACTCATAAAATGGACTACAGGTCTAAAGAATGTGTGTTCATGGGCTACAGTCCAACTCACAAAGGTTATCTCTGTCTCCACATAGATTTGGGCCTCACATTTATTTCTAGGGATGTCATTTTTAATGAGACTATTTTTCTCTTCTCTCAATAGCCCAAACTCCATTCTGTGCCCACACCAAAATCTTCATCTACGTCTCTCACTTTGTCTGACTCTATTGGACCTTCATCTCATATGCCTCTCAACCCACTCACGATCCCAACAACGACTTCCACTCATAATTCATCCTTGAGCCCACAACTGACTCCTCACTCAGCCCATACTCATTCCCCAACACCTATTTCGGACTTGATAATCTCTCCAACATCTCCTAGGGCTTCAACATCCCCTTCAGTCATCTCCTCTACATCAAACATTCAATTCGCCGCCAACATATCTCCCATTCCAGAAATAGTGCCTTCATCCTCTCCTTTCAAACACGGCATGGTGACTCGAACAAAGACTCACTCTTTTCGTCCTCGTCAGCGCACGGATGGAATCATTCCATGCCCTCCACCCAAGCCGACAGTCTCTCTCATTGAATCAACCTCTATTTCTTCAATTCCAAAGGAACCCACGTCATTCACAGAAGCCTCTAAACACCATGAGTGGCGATCTGCCATGGCCACTGAAATAGATGCTTTATTGTGCAACCGAACGTGGCATCTTGTTCCTCCATCCTCTACTTATAATCTGCTTGGATCCAAATGGATTTTGAAAACATAACGTCATGCCGATGGGACCATTGAGCGGCGAAAGGTCAAGCTTGTGGCTCAAGGATTTCATCAACAACAGGGTATTGATTACTCTGAGACGATCAGTCCAGTGGTTAAACCCACTACCATCAGGCTTATTCTCTCAGTTGTTGTTTCCTCTCAGTGGGCTCTTCACCAACTAGACATACAAAACGCATTCTTGCATGGGGATCTTGAGGAAGCAGTGTACATGAAACAGCCTCCTGGGTTTGTGAATCTAGATTTTCCTCTTCATGTCTATAAGTTAAACAAGTCTATCTATGGTTTGAAACAAGCTCCTAGAGCCTGGTTTGCTAAACTTAGTGACATATTACTTACTCTTGGTTTTCGGTGTTCTAGTGCTGACCCGTCATTATTTATCTTCCGCACTGGCTTCGATTGCATTTATCTCTTGATATATGTAGATGATATACTTGTCCCTGGTTCGAGTCCTCTACTGATTTCGCAATTTATTGCTAGCTTGAGTAAATATTTTCCAGTCAAGGATCTCGGTTTGTTACATTATTTTCTGGGTATTGAAGTTCATAGGTCGTCCTCGGGTCTATTATTGTCTCAGACCGAATACATTACTGATTTACTTTAAAGAACTAATACACACAACTATAAGATAGTCTCTACGCCCATGTCTAGTTCGAAAAAACTCACTGCTTTGGATGGTTGTACATATGAGGACCCACAATGGTATCGTAGTGTTGTAGAAAGTCTTCAATATCTTGCCTTCACTCGTCCTGATATTTCTTTTGCTGTAAATCGTGTCTGTCAATTTATGCATAATCCTCGTCTTCCACATTGGTCAGCTGTTAAATGTATTCTTCGATATCTTAATAATACACGTCAGCTAGGTTTATGTTTCTCTTCAGCTTCTTCTACTAAACTAACTGCTTTTTCTGATGCTGATTGGGCTGGGTGTCCAGATGATAGACGGTCCACTGGAGGTTTCTATGTTTATTTTGGAAATCATTTAATTTCATGGGGCTCCAAAAAGCAACCCACTATTGCTCGGTCTTCTACCGAAGCTGAGTACAAATCAGTTGCTAATACTACTTGTGAGATTCTTTGGTTGCAGTCACTTTTAAAAGAACTTGGTGTTGGCCTCTCAGAACCTCTCACTCTATGGTGTGACAACATCGGGGCTACATATCTGTCAATCAATCCGGTACTACATTCCAGGACAAAACATGTTGAATTGGACTATCATTTTGTCCATGAAAGAGTTGCTGCCAAATCGCTGCATGTTGCATTTGTTTCCAGCAAAGACCAAATAGCTGATATCCTCACCAAACCGCTGTCCACGACTCGCTTCACACTTCTTCGATCAAGTCTCACACTTATACAAGTGCCGCTTGAATCGAGGGGGGATAATAAGGCACATACATCACCTTCGGAAAGCATGAATATTCTAGAGCATTGGAGAATGGTTTTACCGAATCACATTGTAACAGAGAGAATAAATAGACTTGCTAGGTGTCACAATATTAGTGGTCATTCAATTCAATTATGTTATGTACATAGGATCGTGCTACAGCCCCCGCTGGGGGCTCCCGCTGGGGCTGTAGTGTATTTTTGTATGTGTTTTTTTTTAAGTTGTTTTTTATATAATTTTTTAATATTTTTTAATATTTTTTAAAAAATAAAATAAATTTAGAACATTATTAAAAACACTTTCTTAATCAAGAAATAAAAAAAAATATTAAAAAATACTTCCTTAATCACGAAGTAAAATATAAAATATTAAAAAATATTTTATATTTTACTTCGTGATTAAGCAAGTATTATTTAATAATATTATAAATTTTTTTATTTTTTAAAAATATTTAAAATCATTAACAACATCTACATTAAAAAAAGAATTAAAAAATACACATAAAAAAATATACTAGAGCTCCAACGGGAGCGGGAGCCCCCAGCGGAGCTCTAGCATTTTCCTATGTACATATTCTATAAATAGTCACTACTGTACACTGGTCTGATACATAAAAGATATGGGAATACAAATCTGTTCTAAAGGAAACTTTTCCTCAAACACTTGGCGTGCAGTTTCTTCTCTGTCTCATCACCTTCTATATATATATATATATATATATATATATATATATATATAAGATTACAATTTACAACTTGATCAAGTGTTAGAAACCGAAAACACACTAATTTGATCATCACACAATCGATCGATTGCTAGGATAACAAAGTTGAACTTTAATGATTTGCGACGTCATTAACATATAATTAACATAATATAATAATATTATTCAAAAGATAAAGATTGACATGATAACGAAGTTGAACTTCTGCAAATTATCATATATATGCACACTGCACAAATGCGAGAAGAATCAGATCATAATTAGGATGGTTGATTAAGAGACATGCCTCTTGTTCTCAAGAAACTCTACAAATTTATCAACGTATTGTTGCTGGAGGTCCTTGTCCCCAAATATGGTGGCCATTTCCTTGGCTTTGTCCCTATAAATTTGTCCCTCCGCATCCTTCATCACCAACTTCAGCATCTTAGCCACCGAGTCCCTCGTAAATGTCCCATCTTGCTCATTTCTTGGTACTTCAATTCCTACTTGCATCTCTCCCAAAGACCGAGCGTTTAATCCTTGGTCCACAAAGAAGGGCAACATAATAAGTGCAAGTCCAAAATTGAGTGCCTCTGATACTGAGCTCCAACCACAGTGGGTCAGAAATCCCCCAACTGAATCATGAGCTAATATCCTTAACTGAGGCACCCAACTCGTCCAAACAACACCACGATCTTTGGTTCGAACCTCGAACCCTTCTGGTAGTTCAACTGAGTCCCCAGCAACTGAGTCACTTTGTTTTCTTAGAACCCAAAAGAAGGGCAATCCCGATTGCTCTATCCCAAGAGCCAACTCGATAAAGTCTTGTTGACTTGGTTGGACTTCGCTTCCAAATGCTATGAAAACCACTGACCCTTTCTCTTGTTTGTCTAACCACTCAACAATCATATCCCAAGTGCTATCTCTCTCGTTCCCGCTTTCTTGGGCTGAGGGCGGCAATAAGCCCGTTGGAATTACAGGCATTTCATAAAGGTCACCAAGGAGCTTCACCCACTCAGCTTCGATCTCCATGCAGGTTTTAGTAGCCACGGCTTCAGCACCCGATGCTACTGTGATTACACGAAACCAATCTGAAACACCTGAAGCATTTTCATGATCTAAGCCGTCAAGGATTTTCTTTGCCTCAAAGATCCGAAATGCAATTTTTGATGGGAAAGGGACCCATTTGGGGCTGACGGTGAAATGCTCAGGCTCCGTCCGTGCATAACCTTCGCTAAAATTTAATGGTCCAAAGAAACATAAGGATGATGCCCTGAAAATACTAAAGAACACCCGTGGGATGCCTAGCTTAGCAGCAATTGGAGGTAACCAATGAGGTGCAAAGTCGTGAATAATCCAATCAGGAGTCGAACTTTCTAAGAAACGAGACAAAGGTTCTTGGAGACCATCATGAGCTCTCTTAAGATAAGGAACTTTGTGGTATGGTACGTCCATGGTGGCCTCTGCATTTTCTGGCAGGTTCTCAACACGGGGCAAAGGAAGTTTCACTAAATTTATCGAAGGTGCTATATCTGGAGAGATCGTTGGGAGGCGTTCGATGTTTCTCGGAGTGGATATGAATGAAACACGGTGACCCTTTCGGGCTATGAGCTTGCCGAGCTCTAAGAATGGGATTATGTGACCGAAGGCTAGCCATGGGAACATGGCTATGTGAAGCTTGTTAGTCTCAGCCATGGCGATCAATGGTACTAGTGGCGTTCTGTGTTTCTCTTATTATCCTAGTTCTGTGCGGCTAGGATTCTTCTGACATTTGAAGTTCATGCAATTATTGGGATTCAAAGATGTGAACTGTTTTGGTAGGTAACGAATTATATGAAGGTCCCATTTAGAAGACTCTAGGTTTGGTTAGAAGGATCCCCCACATGACATTACATCTAACCAACCGATGTGGAGCATATATAGTGTTTAAAATATAAGATTTTTTTATCATTTCAGATTATTCCGATAGATACGAATTCATTTTATTTAAAATGAAAAGAATCATTGTCATTTGACAGCATAAAAAAGCGTGAAAAATAAAGGCAACACTGAAAATATAGAGAAGAGAAGGGGAGATGGAGACCGAAGAGTAGAGGCCAGGGGAGGAGGGAGGAGCTCCTCCGCCAAACCGAAGTGCAAGCAATAGCAGTTTTAAAGAAGAGTGTGGAGAGAAACTCTTGGTAGTGTTTAGTTATCCATTGTCACTTACTGTTAACACCAAAATAAAAAGCAAATCTGAGTGTGAACGAACAGGACAAAAAGCACAAGGGGTTTTGTAAGATACAAGCAAGTTCGTGTACCATATCGCGTATCGATGATTTTTTTTTATTTAAGAAAAATAAAAATAAAAATTTTTGAGAGAATAAGAAAATCTTCTATATCATAAAAATTATTTTTATCTTTAATTCACATCGTTTTATTAAATATATATTACATATTAATATTGGTACACGAATTGATGCATAAAATTACTTGCGATAACATTTTTCCAAAGCATAAAGAACTCCTTATGCAATTTGCAATGCAGCGTCCTGTTCGTTGCTGCATATATATTCGTATGCATTTCTGCCGTCAGATTATGGGCGTGCCAAAGATACGACAGATACAGGCAGATTTGAATGGGAGGCATCACGCTATTGCTGGGTGGTGACATTTGGCTACAAAGTTCCCTTTTATAAAGCTGAACTTTTTGTTTTTTATAATCATTCTATAAAGCTGGACCTCGACTTCCATCAAGTTGAAAACAGCTAACATTTAGGTCCACATAGTCTGACTAATTTTACATCATCTCAATCATTAAATTTATCTCAAATCATTTAGATGTGAATTTCTGCTCACTGCTAAACCCAAAGAGAAGGAGTTTTTAACTACTGCATCGAAATATATGTTGATTTGATTTGTGAGAAGTTTTTTCCATTCTTTTGCCATTTTAGTGTTGATCTTTTCCTTTCAAGTCTGTAGATTTTCTTAATAAGAAAGATTCGGCTGTTGTGATAAGTTGAGAGAGAGATTTTTATGATTGTGGACTTGGTCATTTTAGAACCGATAAAGTCCAAAATGAAATCTACAAAAATTTTGAAAGGGTGTGTTCTTATTAGGTGGTAAGGTTAAGCTTTTACTTGAGGTATAAAATGAGCTGAGGTACAAAAATTTATCTCGAAATCCGGATCGGATTTCGGCCCGGGTACACCCGGGCTATGACTCGGGCCGAAACCCAGATGAACCCGGGTTTCTATAATTCGGAAATTCGGGTTCTAGCTTTAATCCGGGTTTTTTTTTTTTTATATAAAAAGTCTACAGTATCTACTTTTTTCAAAAAAAATATATAAAGCTAAAAAAGTTGGTAATATATATATTTAATTTGAAATTAGATGATCATGTACATGTAATATATTCCTCTACTACTTCTAACCTTCCAAAACATTAAAATGCATTATCATGTAAAATGCATGCAATAATGCAATTCACTACATATTAAATTAAATTACATTATATTACAGAACACAAAATTATAATATATGAAAATTACAAAATGCTTCAATTTAAAGTTTGAAATTGCCATCTATTCAGCTGCTTTTGTGTTCTTCAAGTGTTTACTAATTGCATCAGCACGTCATGAGAAACTAGAGAACTTGAAAAAACAAAATTTTAATGCAATTACAAAATATAAATTGCTATGAACATAATTTTCTTTCAAATGAAGGCAGAAATGCACATTCATGAACATTGTACTATCCTATTTGCCATTTGCCCACAATCCCATTGAGATTTAAACGGCCAAGGAACCATTGATGCCTCTAAAATCCCATTGAGATGGTATCTAATCTTGTAAGTTAGATATAAAGTAGAACTTTGGCATCATTATGAAGATACAAAAGTTCTGGCTTGATACTATAGCAAAACAAGCACATACAATTGTTTTAACTCTCCTGCATATGACAACAAGCACATACATATTTCCCTGCAGGATATTTCACCATCCTACTCTTGCATAAAATAGGACAAAAAGCACATAATTCTGGAAAGGTGCAAGTATGCATGTAGATGCAATGGTCAAATCAATTGCTGCCAAGCCCATGGGTTCGTTCAAGTCTTAAGAGCAGTCACATAGGAAAAGTGAGTGTTTTTTTTCCCTTTGGAGCAGGGCTGAAATTATAAAAAAAGCTAGAGGGACATCTTTTCCGGAGGAGGTAATCAGCAAGATTTCAGGGTCTTTTAAGTCCTTTATATGTGCTTAGTGTAATCTTCTCCTACTCTTAATTGTTTTTCCATTTCTTTTTTCAGAAGCTCTGCAAATGGCTGACTCAGTTGTTGCTAGCTGTGGACTACCTACACTCCAATCGTGTACTTCACAGAGATCTAAAGGTGTGATATTTTGTGGCAGTGCAGCTGTACCCAAACACAGACATGAAGTCTTGGAACATAAGATATACTCCATGATAGAATTTCAAAAGAATATGAAATTGGGAGGTAAATAGGACACAAATCTGAATATAGCACTATCTAATGAAAATAGGCATCAACTATGTTTTACAATATACTGTTTCATATATGTCCATCATCTGGGATTATAGCAGACAACATGCATTTGAGAAAAGCAGGGGCCATTATTTATTTGTTGTTGCGTGAAAAATAATAAAGTTAGTGCTCTTACCTATTAATGGTATCACCCATTTTCTTTTCTTTTCTGCAAAAAAGATACAACAACTGCCAGTAATCATGTTAGTTTACAAAAATGTTAATGGCATTTGAAATTATAAGAAACGACGACTTAAGCTTGCTGTACATGACTTTGGTATAACTAAAACTTCCAAAAATTAAAGAAATCTACATTCATTTTCCACACTTGTGTTGTGTGCATCCCAAATTAAAGAAAGTACTTACTCTAAATTTTTTTCAGCATCAATGGGAAGAGAGACTCACAGCATCCTCTGTTGAAAATGAAGCTAGATGCATCTAAAAAAATATTAAAAAATGAGTTAGATAGATAATAAACCAAAATAGATAGATATTAAAAAAATATTTCAAGTTTCAAACTTACCTTCAAGGTCCATCGACTGTACATATTCTTCCAACTCCCGAATGTCGACAGGTTTGGTCCTTAACCAATTTTGGGTGCAAATGAGGGCTTCGACAGTTTCCGGAGACAATGAACTCCTAAAAGGATCCAATATTCATCCTCTAGTACTGAATGCAGACTCCGAGGCAACAGTGGAAATGAGGCTGGCTAACACATCACGTGCTACCTCAGCAAGGACAGGATAATTGGCGGCATTAACTCTCCACCAATCTAAGAGAACAAAACCGAGCGAGTTATTTACACACGCCTCAAACAAATACTTATCTAGCTCCGATCTAAACGCCATAACACCCTGCTCCTCAAGGAATTTGGTGAACATTATCTGAAATTTAGTCGGAGGTATTGTTGGCTCATTAGAACTCCCCCCCACTTGTAGTGTTTGGCCTCCCTTGAGCCACATAGAACTCCCTCCACTAGCCACACGAAATGTGTTATACTGCTCGATCAAGCGGCCTAAAAGGAGTTTAACCTTGTCCTCTATCTTATCTGCCAACTCATACCCCTTGCACTTTTGCAACCAAAACTTCATTGCCATCATTTTGTATCGTGGATCAAGCACAAAAGCGACATATATCATTAAGTTGAACCTATTTGTGTTACCCTAATACTTGTCATATTTACTTCTCATATTTATGCCCATAGTACAAGTGATAATATCACTACTCAAGCACATATCATTTAATACATCTTCAATTGTGCAAAGTTGCTCAAAATATACATTAGCAGTCACATACAAAGAACTAGAAATGCTCAATGTAACATCATAAAAAATTTTCAGCAACTCTACAAAAATCCGTGCATTTTTCCAATCATCACTAGTGGGGTTCACAAAATGCTCATCCACAAAAACAAATTGATCAAATGCTTGTTTATGTTTTTCAGCGGTACTCAACATCAAATATGTGGAGTTCCATCTGGTAGGAACATCCAAGCAAATCATTCTCCCAATGATCTTTTCCTTTGCCGCACAGTCCTTAAACTTCGCAAATCTTGACGACGAAGATTTCACATACCTGACGGCATCCTTAATCTTTGTTACAAATTCATAAACATCCTTCAAGCCGTCCATAACAATCAGATTCAATATATGGGTAGCACACCGCATGTAAAGAAATTCACCACCCAATATAGTACAATCATTGTCTTTTACTCTCCTCCTCATGTAATCAACAGCAACATCATTTGAGGAGGCATTGTCAACTGTGATGGTCAAAATTTTATCAACACCCCATTCATACAATCCCAAGTCTAACACCCTCCCAATAGTTTCGCCCCCTATGGTCAGGAATTTGGCAAAACTTAAGTATTTTTTTATGCAATCTCCAATTGCAATCAATAAAATGTGCGGTAATGCACATGTAGTTCATATTTTGCACCGACGTCCAGGTATTGGTGGTAAGACAGATTCTTTGACCATCCAACAATTTCTTTAATTGTTTCTTCTCTTCGTTATACAATTTAATACAATCCCTTTTTAAAGTAATTCGGGATGGCAAAGTAAATCGAGACTCTAAATCAGTCACGAACTCAACAAACCCTTCATGCTCCACTAGCCTAAAAGGCAATTCACACCTAATAAAAACTTAGCGGTTGACACCTTAAGTTTTTCTGCATTATACTTCACTATACCTTGTGGGCTACACACTCTTCCCTCCGCATCCCTCTTAACACTAGATTGACTTTTTCAAACTCCTTTAAGTCTAAGAGGGGAAGTTTCACATGCATTCTGGAGGTGATGTAGCATAGATGAAGTGTCATTCTTGTAGTGACAACTGTATAGCTTAGCGCAATAATTGCACTGAGCTTTTGGGTTATCTTGGTCAATAGATTGCACTTTAGTAAAGTGTTCCCAAACCACCGATTGGTTACTAGGTGTTTTTTTTTTAATTTCTTGGGTAAAGGTGGGATGGAATGGGTAGTCTGTTGTGTATATGTAGATGAATGAGTTGGAAGATTCCCACGTTCCTCCACATCCACTGGAATAGACGAGGAGTCACCACCAACCCCTTGGGTCGTACCAATATTACAACTCACAGAATTTTCTTTCATCTGCTATTGAGTAATAAAAAACATCAAACACAATATAATAAATAATCAAACACTCAATAGTGCCACTAATATAATCTGGATTATTCTAACGATTAACACTCAACCGTCAACATAATGAAGTCTCGCCTCAGTAGGTTGCATGTACACAAAATATGAATCTAGGTGAACAACTTCTGTTGGTAAGACATAAACAAAGCAGGACAACTCATAAACACAATGCCCAAAAACTAAATATTTAAGCATCTTTTGTTTTTCAATTACTATTTACATGCAGAAATCTCATCAATGTTGTGTCTTAGGCATCAAATCTTGCCCAGCCAACATTTCAGGGTCATGGACTCATGAGGACCACTTCACAGCTAATAATTAACCTCTTGTATCTTTATGGTCTAGCTAGCCAACCTAGTGTAAGAAAAAGAAGGAAAAAAAAAAAAAAAAAAAAAACCAAATGCTGCACTCACCATGCAATAACTTTTTTTGGTAGTGGCCTGTCATGTACCCGAAATATAATATTTTAATATATAATATATAATATTATTAATATGCTTTAGAGAAGATAGACCATAGTGAATGCATCAATGCATGGATAATTAAAAAACAAAATACCGTACAGTTTTGTCTTGACCTAAAGTGCTACATGCAGCGCCACAAAGTATTATAAGGGCTGTCATAACCAGTACTCTCTTTTCTATGATAGTTTACAAAGCAAATTGTCGTTTCCCAACAATTGAAAAATCGCAACAGATTCAGATCATTAGAAATACAAATAAATACACAAACAAGAAGACAACTCTTCTTCGAAAAGTTAGAGCTAGCTAGGCCTAAAATCTTGTCAAGCTAGCGGAAAGTTTTTCAAATTTGAGTGGAAAATAATACGCCATAGCGAGCAGGTCTTTTTATATATATATATAATATGTTGGTTAATTAGGTTTGGAGTGCTCTATCCTATAATATATGCAGTAATGTTTACATACGAATGACCTAAAACTTGGTAAAACGAAAAATAACATTACCAAAAATATAGCTAGCTAGCTCTAATACTTCGAGACAAAAGAAATTACCATATATATATATATGGATATACTTAATTAGGGCCAAAAAAAAAAAAAAAAAAGGCAAAAGATAATCCAATAGTGTACTCTTGCATGCACATGATCACCCGTTTCAGCAAACCAAACAATACCCCAAATTTTTAGAACACAATACGTATGATCAGAAATTTTATGCATCAACCACTCTTCACTTTCACATTCTACATCTATAATTTTTTTTTTCGCATATAGAGTGTGGAATGTAGGGTAGTGAATAGTGACTGATAAGAAAATTTTTTATATATATATAGTTTCTATATTGTTTATTGGAAAATGCTAGAAATACAAACATATACAATTACGAAACGTAAGTTTATACCTAGCATATATATATATATGCTAGTTATAGTACTTAACATGAGAAAAATTACAATTTGATGTAATACCTTAATTTATAAAGTAGTTTTTTTTAAAGCCTACCATTAATTTCTCACTTTGTTATTGTATTACATTAATAAATTTAATGTGGTCAAGATCATATATTTATAAGTATTTATTAGATATAAGGTTATTGACGATGGATAAGATATATATATATATATATATGTGTGTGTGTATGTATGTACTATTAACCCCATGGGGCCGGTTGGCCCAAGTAGTGAAAGTTTTGGTCTTGGGGCATCACTCCCTTCAATGTTCAAGATTCAACACCTCATGGGTTAAATTGTGTGGCTGGCAGCCTCCTACACAAATTCACATGGGTGGAAACTGCAACTTAGTTAAATTGTGCATACTGAAAGACAAAATGAAAGCAGATGAGTATATATTGTAATCTATTATATATTGAAGTGAGCTAGTTTGAATGGATATTTAATTAATTGGGACCATCTTGGCGTTCTGTAGTACTGTACTGTGTACTGTATGGCAATCTTCAAAGGTAGGACCATCAAAATTGGGATCAATTCACAGGTAATGGTATTACACTCCAACCTATCATCATTACAGACATTTTTAAGCACTCTCTTCCACTACTTTAAGGGCTGTAGTTTCTTCCTATGGAATGCTAACACTACAACACACGACCATATATAGGATTCATACCCGACCTCTCCCCTATTGACTGGAATCTGGATTCATGGCACGAATATTTCATCATCATCGTACCATGTCATTGGTGTGAAAGGTGTGCTATCTACATCCTCTTGCAAATGTAATTTTTCTTTTTGCTCCACGCATGGACAACATGTTATCTTAATCATGAAAACTCAAAGACTCTTTGGATATACAAGTCTCGCATACTCATTTTGAAAAAAAGTGAGATGTACTATTAAAAAATAATTTTTTTTTTTTTTTTTTATGTGGATCACAGATTTATCCTCCTTTTTTCAGCCCCACCCTAAAACTATAGATATAATTGTTCTTGCATGAACATAGCTATGAAGTATGACAAATATATGAACACATCATAGCGGGGAAGGGGTGAAAGGGACTTTTCACTGTTATGCTGTAAAAGATGGAAGGTACACTTCTAAACATAAGACAGATTCAAGGACAAAGATGATGCTCCGTGAAAACTATTTTTAACTTCAGTATTTTGTTTTGAGCTTAAGTATTTGTTTAGGGTTCAAACTCTAGAAGAAGAAATAATCTAACTTAATATGCTTATTATTACAAACTTCCTTTTCTGGTTTTAGTTTTTCAATAAGGTAAATTGCACTTAAATATCTGAGTACAACATGATACAACATAATAGAACTTCTTACTTTTAATTTATTTTTCTTTAATGCCATATTGGAACTTTGATTCGGTATTGATGGTCCAAAGAATGATTAGGGTCCTTTTATAAATCTAGTTAAATAACTTTGATTCGGTACAACTCAGTCCAATGAAAATGTTTTGGAGGTGCTTTTTATCAAGTTTTATGAAAATAGGTAGGTAGGATGAATTGGAACACATTCTGAAAAGTTTCTTTGAAACTAAGCACCATGTAAATTATATTACAAAAACAAATAATGTTCTGTAATTATAATAACAACAATCACAAGATATTTGATATTAAAATAAATTTACAGCTGATGAAATCATCCACCAAACACAATCCCATTCATCCACATCGAGGCCAAGCCCAGAAATCCAATGGAGAGAGAGAGAGGGAGATAGAGATAGAGAGTGAGAGAGAGAGACTCACGGGGTCACGATGGAGATGCGGCGGCCGCAATAGGGTCGCGGCAAGTAGGCACGGTCTAGGGTTTCTTTAGCAAGCAAAATGACTAACGAGAGAGAAAGGAGAAAGATTGAGAAAGGCAGTCGCGCGGGGGGGGGGGGGTTCGCTTTACGAATCGTAAAACCCAGGTACAAACCCGATACCCGGGTTTGTAACCCGTATCCGAGCCGGATAGGTCTAGATTTTCCAACCCGGATTCCGGCCCGGATTTGTTCCGGACTGGAACCCGGAACCGGAATCCAGTTTTCTGGGTTCCGGACCGGGCCGGGAAAAAATCCGGTCCAGTTGAACAGTCTTAATCTAAACTCATTTTAACATCTAAACACATTTATTTTAAATAAATTTTACAAAACTCAATCCAATATCTCAACTTATTACTATTCTTAAAAAAACTAACCTCAACTCATCTTCTCAAAATACAAATGGGACCTTACGACTGCCATTTTGAACACCACTTAAATCTGAACTAAGAGGAGCTAAGCAGCCTAAGCTGGCTACAACTCTCATTTTCACGAGTGGTCACGAAAATCTTTAAATTCTGCAAGCAAATTGCCTGCGACATGACCATAATGAAGCAATTCAATTAGCAACACAACAAAGAGAAAATCTAATGAATAGCCGCATGCATATTACATTCATTTCCGGAGGGAACAGTACTATAGAAAATTATAAGTATATTCCTCTTTCTCATTTGGCTAGGAGCAGTAAAGAATAGTCACATTTATGCAAGAATTATAACCTTTCTTCAATTACAAGACTTTGATTCAACTACCCATTAAAATATTAATTTTTTTTTTAAAAAAAAAAATTAGCTTTTATTTTGAAATATTCGTACAGCAGAATCATTTTTTATCCATTCAAGGCCCCCCCCGTTTGTAGCAGTCAGATTGACAATACAGTAAATGACTGGAATCTTCACAACTAGCCTCAAATCGTACAACATCGATTAGAGTTGTGAGATAACATTGAACTTCCTTTGGCACTCATGCAAGTATTAATACGTTCAATGCTGTTGCCCCATTGCTAATTGAACAGTTATGGCAGAAATGCTATCAACTCTTTCTGCTCTTTTCATCCTTTCCTGTAATATATGGCCTGCCAGGAAGGAAAATATAATTAATGTGCCGTGGAAAATCTTTGAAGTGGCTACAAAAGCATGGGGAGGCTGAAATGCATTCATACTAACTTCCTTGTTTGGATTCAGAAAGCATTTCAAAATCATCTCATCTTATCTAATCATTACAACTTTTTCATAATATAAACCATTCAACTTTTTCAACTTCCAAAACAAAAATAATATTTTAACAATATTTTATTCAATTTTTAACTTTTATCTCATCATCTCAACTCATAATCTAAACCTCCTTAATTTTTAAACTAATGTTGTGTTTCGTTGTTAGAGTGAGTTCAACTCATCTCAAACCAATCATTTATGGAACCCACTACTTTTTCAACTTCCAATACAAAATTTAAACTCATCTCAACCTACTTCATACATTCAAACACAAATCTCAGCCTATTTATATTTAAGCACATCTTAATGAGACCCATAAAATATTACGATTCACAGATCATCTGAAATTACCTCAACATCCAAACGCAGACTTAGTAATCATGGTGCTAGAAATTCTGAGCTTAAAAAAGAGGAAAGACAAATATTGCAAGCAAATGCATCTGAATCTCGCTAAATCTACATTGTATATGCCCTTCAGAACCTGAAAGCATGTAAATGCACTCTGGTTGATTACTAAATTGGTCGCAGCATTAGAATTTTCATATCAGAAAGAGAAGGAAAGACAAATCTTGCAAGCAAGTGCATCTGCACCTCATTCTCAATCTTAATTTAAATTAAACAAAAATAAAAATAATATTTAGATATTGTAACTGCAACCCCACAAGCTGAGATCCAGAATCAGAAGTCCATGCAAATCCTCGGTAAATACATTGCAATTCAAACTTCCCTGAGAGATCTTCCAATAATAAATTGGACAAGTTAAAGGATCATCAGATGTAATTTTTAACCCACATGATTAAACCTTGACAGAAGCATTACCTTATTGCAATGAAAAAAAGATTCACTAATTTTCATCGTATTTCACTACACTTAAAAAAATATAGATAAGAAGCAAGGTGGGATCTTTTGGGTCAACAGTAATGCCTTCTTACTTAATCAAGGACAAGCCTGCCATAACCCTAAGATGCGAAACGAGTAAAGAAGAAAAAAGTTGATAATACGTTTGACTCATCATTAAAAAAAGTAAAAAAGAAGCAACCATCTCGTACTTAGTCCGTGAAAAAACTCCATGTCTCCCATTTTTCCAATCAGCTCTCTCTATAAATTACTAACAGAAATATTTTTACTTTCATTTATACTGCAAAAGAGAAAAAAAATAACGCTGTTGGGCCACAGCCCTAATCATATAAAAGCCCTTGGACCTTACAACACTATCACTGATTCACTTGCAACCAAAACACAAAGGGTTTCTTTGAGATTTTCCCAAAAGAAGTTGATTTCGAAAGTAAAATGATGTCATTCATCTATCTCCATTTTTATCTATCAAGAACAGGGCAGAAGAAAAGATTACAGGTCTGAATTATTCCCTCACCTAATAGACAAATAGAATTAACTGATGTACCACACGTTAGTATATATCAATCTTCAAGTTAAAAAAATTATAACTTCTGCGTTCACCAGTACAATTTGAATAGGAAAATTAATTCAGATCCTTGTTCTTATACCTCTAAGGGGCTAAGCTTGAAGAATTAGAACCTCTCAAGATCAGTTCTATTTATCATTTTTCCAAAATGATTCTCTAATGGCGCCCCATGCAATTCGATAAAAAGGAATGCATTTGATTTCATTTCAAAGATATGCTTTCAGAACCAACCAAAAGGAACAGAATCAGGTAAAACCAACGCTTAGTTCAGCCCATTAAAGACTACTTAATATACCAAATTAAAATGGTGCAAACTGGCACATCAAACATGAGAGCAAAAGGCCAGTTTGAACATCTCTCATGGACATAGGCACATTTATGCACGCAAATATGTTCCTTTACCTCAGTCATCTGTATTTGCATTGGTTAGCTTCACATATATGCACAAGAAAGTCCTTTCATTTAGTCCCAGAGATGGAAGAATAGAGCACCATGAGCTCAAGGATCGGCAAAATTCTTAATTCCTGTAAAGTGATAAATGAAAGTGATCAAAAAGGTTAAAGACAAACAGAAACTAATCATGAAGACAATCATCCGTTCCATACATATATTCCAAGAGACATACCCTTCTTTCTTTCCTCGAGAAAAGTAAAATCAACAAAAAAAATATAAAGATAAAAGAAAGAACTGACCCAACTATCTGTGATTTTACAAGGGGGAAAAAGAGAATTGCAAGGTAAAAAAGGGTCTAAAAGATCACGGCACAATTCAAGAAAGGGGTGCGCAGTTGCAAGAGAATTGCCTTGAGTATCATATTCCCATAAAAGGGGTGTGCATTTCCAAGAAAAAAGGGTAAAAGATCATGGCACAATTCAATAAACTGGAACAGCCTTAGCAATTGGAAATGCATGGTTGCTTCAATGCTTTGCTTGTCTGTAGCGATCGAAGGGAAGTAATAGCCCCAACAACATTTATACTCTAAAAGGACTAATCTAAGTCACTATTGGAGCTCATTGAAATCATAATAAAGTCCAGTTCCAAGGACCAATGTGAGATTTAACATAAGGATATCATAATTCATATATCCAATGTGGGATCTAGGGCATTACATTATTTACAACATATTCTATTTTTTTTCTTTTTGTTGCACTCATGCTTTGTCGGTTTTGAACTCACAGATATACTCTTCACCTTGTTCTTATAAAAAACAAGAAATTTGTGCTAGAGGTCATTGGTCAATTTTTTACCTTTTTAAGGCCCATTTAATTATTTATATTTTTTCATTTTCTAAGGAGCGATAATTTAGTTGAGGTGGCTAAACTCGACCATGGAACGCACCACTTCTCAAGTCCACCATTCTCTGCTATGTCCTTTTATTGATTTCAATTATGTGTTTACTGGAGTTTCAACCTATACAAGGGCGGTGCATATTGTTGGAATGGTGGTGTTGCACACACCAAACTCCCTGGTACAAGGTGAATTTTACTGACCAAAATATTTGCAATAATGTTTTCCAGATGACTCAAGGGGAGAACATTATCGGGGAGACAGTTACAAAAAGGATGATGATCTTAGTGGTTCAACCTTTTTTTTTTTTGTCATTTTAGGAACACGCCAAACTATAAATTATAATCAACCTCAAGGCTATAACCCAACAGATGATAAAACGTGAATCTATGTCAATGAAGAACTTGAAGAATATGGTTAGAATTTATTATGTGCTGCTGATGTTCATGGCATAAAATTTTATACATTGCAAGATGAGAGGTGCTTATAACCATTTTCATCTGATTGTCTAACATATGTGCTTATAACTGCTTGCAATTAATATAACCAGTCACAACAATTAATAGTTCAACTGTTTAGGTTTAAAGGTGCAAGCAACAAGCCTTCCAAACAGCATCCCACCAAATGTAACTTATGGCTTTCAAAAGTAAATCACGAGAAAACTAAAGCTAATCAAGTTACCTTCTGATCATGCCAGCAAGAATATGAATATCAGAATGAATTCACATCAATCAACCATAAAGCAAGGATCTCGGAACTTTAAAATAAGCCAACATATGAGCCAGTCAAACATTATGCATCAAATTCAAGAAGTACTACTTCAAGCCATTAGAATATGAGAACTCATTCTTTTTTCCCAATTCCAACTCAGATTCCAAATAAAGTAGCTCTAATAAAAAAATCAAATAGAAATAAAGCATAAGTTTTTCCTCTAAGTGAAATAAAAGCAAGAGTACCGGGACAAGAAACAAAGGATTTAAAAATCAACAGATAGTCACTTACCTCCTGATCTTTAATTGTCTGTGTGCCTCATGTGGTGCTATTGCTACAGCCAGCCGATGAAACATCCCAATTTCTCTCTCAGAATGCAGCTGCTCTATTACTGTCAACCTAACATGAATTCCTCAGGTAGAACAATATACCACTCATTCATTTTGAAATAGTGTCTAAAGAATGTGGTGTTCCACCAATATATTAGTAGCCTCCATCATCAAAGAAGAGAACAATGGGAAAGGCCCCCTTCAACATAAAAATCACCATTTAAATGGATGCTAAACTGAGAAGCAATAGCTTACGTTCTATCAAGTCCCTCGATCAACATCGAATATGTATGAGAATGAACCTGGAAACCCTTTTTTTCCATGATTTCAAACAGCTCTGAGCACCTATTAACCAGGCCCCTCTGAAGTAAACCATCAATAAGAAGTTTCCAAGCTACTTCATCGTGATTATACCCACAGTGAAGCATATTAGAAAATACTGTTTCAGCCTTCTCTTTGTTTCCTTCCTCATACAGCCCACAAACAAGCATCCTGTATGACTCTAAATGTGGTAAATGACCAAGCCCAACCATTGTATCCACGAATCCTACAGCTTTCCCAAATATTCCCAACACACAGCAACAATTAAGAATCGAGTTATAGATATCTTCAGAAGGAGACAATCCTCTTTCTCGCATATGATTAAATAATCGTTCTGCTACTTCTAAGCGCCTAACTTTGCAAAGTCCTTTAATGAGCTTGGCATAGGTGTTAACATTGGGCTCACAACCCCGTTCAGCCATTTTCTCAAAGAGATCCAAAGCATTTTCAAATTCCATTATTTTCCAAACATCTGCAATATTGGTTGGTTTAGTGCTTGAGACCAAATCAGGTCCCACAGAATTGCCATTTTCATTTATCCGCCATTCATTTGAGAGATGCTTGATTAAATAGGAATAGGTATAATGTGATGGCTCACAACCGGCATCAAACATGCGCTTTAGAACATTAAGTGCACTATGGATTAATCCCAAATGTCCATATGCATCTAGTAGTAGTGTATATGTTAGTGAATCTGGGAATATTTTTTCTTCATTCATCTTGGCCATCACATCCTCTGCTTCTTTCAATCTCCCTTGGTTGCAATATGCATGAATAAATGCAGTGTAAGTAAATACATCAGGCTGATATCCCGATGACACCATATGATTGAAAACCCTATGAGCATGATCAAAGTCACCTTCATTCAACATTACTTCAATGAGAATTGTGTAAGTTACAACAGTGGGCTTCACCTCCATCTTTTCCATCTCATCCACCAGCAACAATGCTTCCTTTATTTTTTTCTCTTTGCACAAACCATCTATCAAGACATTATAAGTGGTTGAGTTTGGCAAACAGTTCTCAGTACGCATTCTATTGAGAAGAGATTGAGCATCATCTATTCTCCCAACCTTGTAGTACCCATCAATCAAAGCAGTATATATCACTTCATTTGGCTTTATTTTCTTCCCCTCAGAGGAGTCAAAGAGGGCACGCGCTTCTTCTACCCTCCCTCTTTTACAAAGAGTGTCTATCAAAACACTGTAAGTCCACTCATCAGGAACTAAACCATTTTCAATCATCAAACAAAGCAACCTATATGCAGTATCTAATTGACCTGCGCTACACTGCCCATAGATTAAGGAGTTATATGTTATCAGGTTTGGTGAAAGCTTAAGCTCTATCATCTTATGAAGCAATGCCATTGCCTTATGCACATTTTTCTTCTTACAAAATCCATATATCAACTCATTATATGTGCGAGCATTTGGACTACACTTATTTGACTCCATCAAACCCAAAATTTCTAATGCATCTTGAGTCATTCCCTCCTTGCAATAACCATTAATCAACGCATTGTATGTGACCACAGTTGGAACCAACCGTTTCTCCAACATCCCATTTAACATTTTTCTTGCCTCATCAAGCCTATGTTCCTTACACATGCTATCAATTAGAACAGTATAAGTATGAACATTCGGCTCACAACCTTTCTCCGTCATCTCCTCAAAAAATTTCAAGGCTTCTACTTTCCTACCCAATCCACACAATGTACATATGATAACTGTGTAAGTCCGAACGGTCGGGTGACAATTATCCTCACCCATTTGGAAAAACAACTTAAGAGCCTCATCAACACGTACAGCTTCACAAAGTCCGTGGATCAAATTAGTATATGAAACCTCATTTCTCTTACAACCCTTTTGCGGCATAAGCTTAAATACACTATAAGCACTGTCTAAATCCTTATTCCTACAATGCCCCAATATCAACGAAGTGTATGTAAAAGTATCTGGACTCAACCCCGCTTGCACTATCTTATTCACGTACAACCCAGCCTCAGCCACATTCCCTAATTTACAATGCCCATTAACCATTGTATTGAAAGTAAATATATTTGGAGATATCAAATCCTCCAACATCTCTAAATACACACGCTTCATTTCCTCGATCATGAGGAACTTAGACAACGAAATTAACAGCATATTATAGCTCTTAAGGGTAAGCTTAAATTGAAAATCACCTTTCTCTCGATTCATTATCCGCAGGACGTCCAACACAAAATAAGCATCATCGACCGATTGGCAGGACTTGATCATGGAAATCCGAATCTTCTCGGCGGGACCGAGAAAACCGTAACGCAAGAGAATGTTCAGCAGGGAAGAATGGGAGTGAACATTGTGATTGAAGCCGGGCTTCTTCTCGGCAATCCAATAGAAGAACCCAAGGGCGGTATGGGGATCGAGGTCGAGGGAGAAGAGGGAGGATACATGGAAGGGGGATATGGAAGGGATAAGTTTCTTGAGGGAGGGGTGTTTCTGCCAATTGGGGCGAGAGAGAATGGAGAAGAGCTGAGAGGGAAGATCATGTGGGTCTTGGAGGTGGTCGAGGGGAAGAGAGGCGAGGGAAGAGAAGGATTTGAGGATAAAGAGGAGGGTCTCTGGTTTGGGGTTGATAATGGCCGTCGGATCTCTCATCTTTGGGCACCGGAAGGCGGTGAGGAACCCATTCATGAATATTCCAAGGGTTGATTGCCGATGCATCGAGAGGGGGCTGAGACTGAGGCTGAGAGGAGGTAGAAGCAAGGCTATAAGAGAACCATGCCAGCCGCGTCTCGCTTCCCAATTCACATTCAAAACTAAGGCCCGGTGTCTTAAATTAAAAATTATTATTATAATTTTTTCATACTTTTAAAAAATATATAAAAAAAAAAAAGAAATTAATTTTTTAAAATCTCAAAATCTATTTTAAAAAATTATATTTTAACTCTATTTTAATTTTATAATTTTTTTATTCTTTTTTTTTCTCTTTTTTCTCAAAATCTTATAAACATCTTAACTCAAAATTATTTATTTATTATTTACAAATTCTCTCATTACTATTTATAAATTTCTAATATGATCTCATTTCATTTATATAACCAAGCGAGCCTAAGTAAAAATAAAATAAAATGCAATTTTTTGTAACTTAACGTCTTTCTTATTACCCTCCTCCTTTGATCTTGTCTTTGTGTCTTATTACGGTGCTTATTAATTATTTAAAGTCATATAAAAAAGGTAATGTTATATATATTTTTGGGGCGTGTAATTCTCGCTTATTTTAAAAAAGAATATACCGAGAGAATGATATTTAAAAAAAAAAAAAAAAAAAAGGTAGGTAACCTCCTTTCCCAACAACAGATTAATTGGGTGTGATGTTGAATGAAATAAAAGATTTGAGTATATCTTCCTTAATACCAATTGATTTTAGATGGATTAAACAGTTTAACAGTCTAACATATGGCGTCAGAGATAAGATCATAGATTCAAGTAGCAAAGAGCGTTATTGTGACGTATGGATAGATGTATCCATAATACTAAGGGCAGGTTTGGGGGGTGGGATGAGACACAAAATTCTCATCTCATCATTACACTTTTTTCAAATCTCCATACAAAATATAATAAACAATTCAACTTTTTCAAATCTTAAAATGATAATAATAATACTAAAACATAATATTTTGAACATTAAAATAAAATATAAAATTCTCATCTCACCCTTCAAACCTATCCTAAAACTAGGTTCTATTGTGATCTTGGACTACAATTCATGATACTAGTCACTAGAAGAGTAGAAGGGGACTCAGCCTTGGTCGACATCAAGCTTTGAATGGGAATGAAAAAAGTTTAAGCAGACATGGAAGTATGACACAAAACAAGTGTAACGCCTCAAAAAATAACACGAGCGGAGTCTCGTCTGAAATATCGACCCCTTCCTGTTTATAAATTTCTCAAGCGATAACTATAATGCAAATATTCTCAACAATACCCAACTATAATAAAATGAGAAAATATATTTGCAACCGTAAATTGTACAACTGCCGCGTAATCGTTTTGAAAAAAGTAAATAAAATATAAGACTCACATGAAAAAAATTAATTTTTGAATAGTAGACCTCACTCTTTTTCAAAGTAATTACGCGACGTTTACGTACTTCACGATTGTATCTAGAATTACTCAAATAAAATACCCCAATATGATACTTTCCAAAGAATTTGCCAGAGCAACAACGACCAACAACATAACATAAATCCAAAGTAGTACAATTTAGGGCTCGTTTGAGAAGTCAGATGAGATGAGAATTTTATGAATAGTAATAAGATATTTTATGAATAGTAATGAGATAGTTTGAGTTGAGTATTTTTTTAGTTTTGAGAAATGAGAGAAAAAAAATTGAATAAAAAATATTATAAAGTTAAAATATTATTAGAATATAATTTTATAATATTATTTTTGTTTAGAGATTTGAAAATTTTGATTTTTTTTTATTTTTTATTTTTAAATTTAAAAAAATTGTAATAATTAATTTAAAAAAATTATAATGATTAGAATATCATGATCCCAAGGAAAATACCACACAATCCCAATGCCACCAACAGGTATCGAAATATCACGATGCCACAAGGGTTTATCCTACACATATATCAATATGCTACACAGACATCATAATTAGGGTTGCAACCCGATGACATTTAACCGGGTCTGGGCCCGGTCTGACCCGACCCGTCACTGTTTGTGCACCAAACCGATCCGACCTGACCCGTTACTGTACGGGTCGGGTCGGGTCGTTTTTTTTCCTCAATAAATAATAACAATAGTTGAGAGTTTATAAAAAAATAAATAACGTTGAGACTATATTCAGATCTTAGAATCCATGAAGACATACAAAAAGTTGGATTCAAGCTATTAAAAATCAACTAGATCCTTTACAATTCCATTTGAGGACTTTTATCAAACAAAGATTGTGCATCTATTTTCTTGTGGCTTCCAGCATTTTGTTTACCTTCTTCTTCACCATTTACATTACAAGCAGACTGTAGTACACTAAAAGGGAAGGTTTCTAACAAAAAAATACTAAAGAAAATCTAAAATCCAAAATCCAATTCATGATGAACTCCTTTACTGACCTTGCCAATAACTACAGCAAAAACAAAATCACCATGGAAAGTATTAGCCAAAACCTGAGACAATGTTATGATCTTGCATGTAAATGGAAATGTAAATGTAAATCAGAGTGGATAGAAGATAATCGATCAAATCTGGCCCATTCTCCTCTTCATTAGCTTTCAGCCCATGGGCCTCGTAACAGACAACATGAAGAAGTTCATTTTCTATGCAGGTTTCGGGCAATTCTGCAACATGAAGAAGCTATTTCAGCATCATTTAAACGAAGTATACTCCACGATTGCCAAAAAACCATAAACCCACAAAAATATAGCCATTTCTAGAACCAATAAATCAACATTGAAGAGGTCCTCAAGCGGAAAAGAAAAGGAAATCAACTTTCCAAAAGTAGGAAAAAAAAGCATACTCTTTTCTTCAAAGAATAAAAGAATGAGAAGAAACAAAGAGAATAAATGGATAACGAGAAATCAAACCAAAACAGAGTGGTTTTAGAAGAAGAGACAGTTGGAATAGTGGAAAGTGAAACAGAGAGTGGAAGGAAGAGGTAAGAAGCATTTCAGTGCTTTTAAGAACTAACCCTGGCCAGGAAACTAGCAATAGAAGGGAGAACGCGACGAGCGACGAGCGACGAGCGACGAGCGACGAAGAACGTGATGGAGGCTAGGGTTTCGCAGTGGGAGAAAAGACTCTGTCAGTTTCGACGGATTCGACGGACTCGACTTTATAAACCCATTTCTAAGTTTTGACCTGATGAACCCGACTTTTGTCGGGTGGGCCCAATCGGATCGTGCGGGTTGAGCGGCCCATCGAGCTTCTTGCACAGGCCTAATCATAATGCCACAAAAGTATCAATATACTACATAGATATCATCACAGATATGTACACAAATAAACTCACAAAATAGAATTCCAAGAAATTATACTAGAATATTGAAGTACGATCAGTATATATATATATATATATATGTATATGTATATGGTTCACAAAAATTCGTAGATTTCTCATTTTGAATCCAACTTGCACAATCTTAGATTAGCGAGAGTATCTAGCTATTACTTAGAATATAACCTATTTATTATATCTTAAATTAGCAAGAGTAATGATGAATAGCATTACTCGGAATATAACCTATTTATTATATTTTATTTGTAAATCTATTATATATTTAATGTCACATCAAAAAATGTTGAGATCAAAATATGATAAAAAAGATGATAAATAGATTTAACGGATTTGATAACTGATATGATTAACACCGAGATCACAATATACTAAATTTATAACACATGACCACGCTTGACATGGTGTTTTTCGTTTATCCCATCTAAAATTGGTTATATTCCACGTAAAAGTAAAACGGCCTTCACCATCCATTCTCCTAATTTTGATAAATCATTTCTTCAGTTACTCTCTCAAAACCAACATCCCTCGATTTAATAGACACACACTAACGGTGGCTCAACGTGCAGATACTATTTAATTTTTTGAAAAATGCCAAGTGAACCGATGCTTTGATCGATTATTTTTTTAATTTTTTTTTTAATAGTTAAGAAGGTGATTATTAGTAAAATTGTGTATTTTTTAAAATATATATTTAAAGATATTTAAAAAAATAGTTAAAAGAAAAGGAAAAAAACAAACTCTAGTTATTGGTCCTACTATATATCGGTACTGATTATCGATACCTGTTGCATATCTCTATTTTTTCTTGCCCAGTTGGAAGGAAAACAAAGGTACTAAAACATAAAAGTCCTCTATAAAAGCAGATAATAGTACAAATTGATTAAGAAATGTGTTCATTACTTACAATACAAAGGTATTGGTATTAAAGTTGTAATAAAGAGCAAATTACTTAATTCTAGTACACTGTGCAGGTATATTTCCATGCATATTATATATGCATTAGTTATCATTTCATCTTCAATTATGTTTTTACTCCAAGAAAGAGGAAAATTTCAAAATGAATATAATTGTTTGAAGAGTTTTGATAGAGATAAGCCACTGTAGATGGTATTTTGCACACCCTACGTGGCAATCCTTAAAAAAAAATACAAAACCAACGCATTTCAACCCCTCCTCCTACCCGATTCCCTCTCTCAACTCACCCAGCCCCGCCGTGCGCCACCTGCAGTCACCGGTCACCACCATCGTTAGTGTCCAACCCCACTGTCGGTACCGCTGATACTCATGTACTCCTCCCTTGCCGCACCAAGTACTCCTTCCTCGCTAAGCAACCGCATCGCATTCGGCCTTCATCCGCCACTGTCGGCCACCCAGTAGCACCACCGACCACCTCACCGACTCCCCCACACACCGACCCTCCAACCACCTTTGAGCCTCCATGCCAGCCCCCACGCGTAGCCCCCTCTCCACTCCCGAAATGGGTCTCGCACGGATTTAGTCCTGAAATGCCGCTGCCCGCTGCCATAAGCCAGCTCAACCACCACCACCGAGCCCCGCGACCTCCCAGCAACCCCCACCGTCGAACCCAAATCACGGTCACCCCGTCCTCCCTCTCCATCGCAGCTCAGATCAGCCCAACCCAAAATGGGCCTCCTCCTCTCTCACCACCATGCCGCCACCGTACATCGGCCCAGCCACCACCACCAAACCCCACGACCTCCCAGCTCAGATCATGTTGGATTTCAAATTCCGAGGGGGGGCTTCGAGGGACTTGGGACAAATTTGTCCCTAAGCAACTTAGCCACGTAAAGTGTGTATTTTGGATGATGCTAAACAGTGGCTGATGCCAATATTTTTTCTTGTTTGAATAACAAAATAGAACCTGGCCTCCAGACAAGGTATCAAATTAAGACAAAGTATCAAATCAAGCTAATGAGTCTTGACAGATCATCATAATTAATCAACACAAGGAGCTGGTATCTTGGTGGAAAATGATTTCCACACCGAATCAACATCTTAATTTCTTACTACAACAAAAATACAATCATGGGATTCTTATCTATAAAAAATTCGTACATACTACAATAACACATGAACTTTTGGCAAAATACAATTCCCAAAAATAATGGCTACTTCTATGGGGACATGATCTCCACAAGAACAATGTGTAGGAAAATAATGGTTATAAACATAAAACCCAGGCTTCTTCAGATACTTGCCATCCTGGCTATATTTGCTGCGATTTTCCTCCACGATCCTCTGAAACTCTTTCTCGCTGGCCGAAATTAGGCCATTTAACATGTCAAAGGTGGTAAGCCTAATGCTACAGTAGTAGAAAGAAGGAAAAATGATTTATCATGTACAAAGTGTTGGAAAAATGAAAATGATAAAATTATATTCGTTTGTTCGAGAAAAAGGAAAGAAAGAAACCAAAGATTTAAGAATCAACTCAATTATGCAGCAAGCATGCACGGAATTTATTGTTTGAAATTGATGGATAATAAGGTTATATTGTAATCACGGTATTCTTCCGCCAAAAGTAAGGTTTTCAATAAAACTCGGACGTGCCATCGTCATTCTCCAAGAAAAAAGAAAAGAAAAGAAAAAAAGCATGCTTGGAAATTTTAGAAGTGACTATACAAATTATGCTGCTGTACTAACTAATCAATACAAGATCAAATCCAACGTTACATTCTATATAAAATGAAACTGCATGTTATTAATTAATGTGAACCTGCTACTTGGTACGATTTTTAAAGCATTGGGAACAAAACCCTGGTACAAGCCAATTATTTCATCACGTCTCACAATACTTCGACAAAAATATTGGTATATGGTCAATCAAATACAATGATTTTGACAATAGATTTAAAATTTTGACTTCCCCCGCAAACAAATGACCACATTGGACTTCACCTTTGACAGACCATTGAAGATTTTGCATATATGTCCGTCTTTTTTTTTAATAAGAAGGTTTTGCAAATATCAACAGCCAAACCAAACCTGTAAACTTTAATAGAAAAGATGTACAACGTCCTAAATCTTCTGATCAGTCAGGTCATTATATTCAATACTCCTTTCAAGGAGATAGTACTAAGTCTATTTGGATCAATGAAAACAAAAGTACCATCCATAAGATCTAGAAAGCTTTGAAAAAAAGGTTAACATCTCTTATCAGCCACTGGAAAAGAAAAATTTCAGGGACGGGGTACAAAAAGAAGAAGAAAAGAAACGACAGACAATTAAGTTTTTTTATGACTAAGCATTATATCCTAGGAGGAGTGAGGGTCAGGTCCCTAACCCAAAAGCGATCTCAATTTCTTGAGCTACTCACTATCTAAACTTTGGATAGAGTCGACAAGATCATGGACTATTACAGATAAAATTCCCAGTAAGAGATCATTTTCCTACTTCTTCAATGCTTCCTCTATATTGCACCTTCTACTTTCAGTTGGTGAGCACTGATTTTTTTTTTTTTTAATAGTTGGTGAGTAATGATAATAACTTACCTGGAAATGCATCCAACACAGATTTGTAAGGTGTACCCTTGATATGCATCTGTCTTCTCATGGTATCCAAAGGATAGCATTTGACTGTGTCAAGAGAAGCTGACACCACGACAGTTAGTAGAGATGTTTCAGTTCTCTTTTGATGTTTCTGTGGCAAAGCCTTCTTCACTCTAGAATCCATAGAAAATGGCAATGTTTAACATATAACATTCAACTGTATTTTTCTAAAATATATAGAAAAAAGAACTAACAATGGAATAAGGAGCTATTCCAGTAAGAGAAGTTCCAAGACTAATAAAACGAAGCAAATTCTTCCTCTCTCAGCATGTTTATTGCTACCTGGAGACTACACATCAAAATTCATATTTGCATGGAAAATTCATCGTGTCATACAGGCAACAAAAAACTAACCATACCTTGGACATAGTTCAGTACCGCACCTGTGGCGGCCCCGACTCCCATTTGTGATTTGGCAGAAGTCGTGACACGGGGATGCCGGCCTCAAGGGTCATACATCCCCAGCGCTTATTGATATCAAGTGTGTGCATACATGTAATACTATAGTGTGCAGTTAGTTCATAGCAAAAAACTAAAGGTAAGTCCATAAATCTAACAGTACCAGAATTTAAAGCTACATCACAAAACAAAAATCCATAAGTCACAAGTTTTCCAAACTCCGACATTTAAATATTACAGTTATCCAAATAAAAATAAACCAACCAACAATACTTAAACAAAAGGGGAAAAAGGTCCTCAAATCACTCCTTAGACAGAGCCGAACCTCCATGCTCATAACCGTCCTCTGTATCAAAGTCTACAGTTCTGCAGAGCGGAACCGCAGGTGGGGATACCACAGTGAGATTTTGCAAAATCTCAGTAAGTGAAACCAAAACTAACAATCAAAATACAACCATGTGAAATCTCACTTACCTTGAGGCCGACGTAATAGGAATTTCTAGAAATTTCTAGGAATTACAACATTTACAATTTCTCCAAAACACAAGAATACCAGTTTCTCATGCAAGATATCACACACCTAAAAATCATATTTTATAATTTTGAAAGCATCCGTTTTAAAAGTAAGGTATGCTTCATGGTCTCCCCTATGGATCATCCGCACACTCTAGCTCCCTTCATCACACTGCGGGTAACGGTCGTGCGTGTGACTTCTTAACGAGTGATGCCCAGCTCTGCAACCGGCATGTACATGACCAAGCATCCTCTAGCCTTGGTTAGTAGAGAGGCAACGGAGCCAACCAGAGAGCATTACAGTCTCGCCGAAGCCTGTTATAGCCCAGCTACAACCCAGGGAACATCACTCAGTTTTATGTGGTCCTGAGTAACTAGAAGAGCTCCACTTAGATAATGCCCTATCTCGACTTGAGGTAGTGTTACACACGCACCCACAAAATCATTTGACTCCAAAAACCACTAGTTCACATATCTCAGTTTACACATAATTAGAGCACAGTTACAAAATTATTAATGACAAATAAATAAATAAATATAATGCAGACAAACATACAACGGTTAACTAGTGAACGTCATAGCAGCCGCACAAAACATATAAATAAACCACACACATTATTTAACAACAACCAATTTCCAACATCACAACCAGCTACATGTTTCGTTCCCAACGCTCCATGGCCCTCGGCCACTTCACAAATTCACAGCTATAGATCAATCCCAATGCTTCACATAAATAATTCATTCACAATTCACAACTAGACTAAACAAAACACAGTTTCATAATTTTCCAACTACAGCTGTTTTAAAAGCTAGTCTGAGAACCACTTACTAACGCAAAGGTAGTTTCTGGATGGTCACAGTGCACTGAGTACTAATCTGCTGGTTGTGGTGGTTCCTCTCGAGTTGAGAGAAAAATTAGTGTGTGTACATGTCGCTGCACAGATGGACAGAGTATAATAAATTAATTAGATTTTGAACATGTGACAGGAAATAAAATGGCAACTAGAGGCGGAGGTGCTCACGGTATTAGCATCTGGACCGGAGGAGCATGGTGGAGGAGGCAGCAGCTAGCACTGTCCAAGGCGGCAGATCAAGGAGAAACGCCGTAATGCAATGGTTGATCTAAGGTGGTTGGGCTGCAGTGGGGACCAATTAGCCTCTTCCATGGCACGCTGGGGAAAAATCGACATGGAGGAGTAGAGACGATGTGGGTAGAGGCTAGGCTAAGATCAACGATGGCGTGGCTTTGGACAGTAAGATTTTGACCGTAGATCTGGGTGCTTTTCTGGATCAAATGTCTTCTTCTTCTGTGGTTAAACTTGTATCGGTTTTTGGTGAGGTTGTGAGCTAGGTTATGGTGGCTAAGAAATTTCCTCCGTGCATGGTGGGTCTTATGACGGATTTGGGTGGTCTTGTGGCTCTCGTTGTAGATCTGGCTGTCTGATGGTGATGGTTCTTGGTGTTCGGGCATGGCTGGGCTTCGGTGTTGGTATTTGGTGGTTTCTCGACAGGGGGTTGACAGTGGCAAAACAAAAAATGAAGGAGGGAGGGTGCAAGAGTGTAATGCCCTGACCACGAAGGTCTAGGAGTTAACTCTTGTCACCTGATAATCACTCTCACAATGATAATAAATTCTCCAAAGGATTCAATATATATACTTCCAACGACTCTAATCAAACATCAATACTTTCAAATCATTAAACTACACATAACCACATATCAGATCCTCAATACCATAAATCAGATAAACTAAATTAACATCTCCACATATCTCAATGAGCACAATAAAATAAAATAGGGTTTACATAAATCCCCACAATCATCCAAAACATACTGAACTGCATCTATTAAATAAAAATATCCACCACTAGTATTGGAACTCCGAGGTAACCAACTAGCTAATCTTGCCAATGTACTTTATTACTAGTCCTCAACTGTACCATCAATGCCATCTGAAATATAGTGAAGATAAATGGGTGAGTTATCAATAACTCAGTAAGTAAGAAACATATAATAGTATGTAAACATGAGCATTTACCATGTTTAGAGAACATAACAAAATATTTACTTTCATAAAGCGGAATCAGAGCATCTGTTTTCTTAAATGCATAATCAAACATGTCATCAAAATATCAGAGCGAAACTTTCCAAACACTTTCTTAATCAAAATCTTTTGCCATATCACAGGTTGAGACCTCATCTTCATATCATATCAGAGCATCATATCGGGATAAATACCATGTTTAACCTTCGTGGTCGGATTATAAACTACCATTATACTTGTGGCGAGACTATATGCCATTATTATACTCATGGCGGGAGGTTATAAACTACCATTATACTCGTGGCGAGGCCGTATGCCACTATTATACCCATGACAAGGCCTTAATAGAGACCAAACAGAGGCAACATCGGAATCAGATCATATTCAAATACAGAATTAGAAAATTCATGCCAAGGTTTTCAGATGACATATCGTATCAAAATAGAGTATTGAATAGCTTTCGATCATTTCATATATTCAAAATAGCGTAATCAAAACACTTTCATTTAATCAAAGCAAAATTTTAGATCTTATATTCACTCTTTTTGCAAAATTTAGAAACAGAATGCAACAAAATAAGCTCATGTCTACATTAGTCATGACAGAAAATACTTCATTCATATACAAATTCCATGAGTATGCAGAACACAAATCTGAGGTTGTTTTTAGGTTTCTTTTCAAAGCAAGCATGCATATTTTCAAAATTAACTCGTTTCATTTCTTTTATGTAAAGTCTAGTATAGGAACACCACTTACCTGACTCTTATTGTGTATAAGATATGTCTTGGGTCCGACTTATAACTGTATCACAACCTAAAACAATAAACGTTTACCACACAATTAATAATCCAAACAGGTATACCACTAAGCTTATTTAATAAAATCTCAAACCAACCCCTTTTTAATCTAGAATTCTACGTAAGGTAAATCTGGACAGCCCCTCTTCAAACCATCAATATTTTCACTCCAGCACCACCAAGTAATCTCCACCCAACCGCCACTTAACAACCCGTACAACTTAATAGTAATCCACTCCACAACATCATGTCAAACTAGTCACGTAATGTCCCAAACAACCAACCATTCCTCCCAGCCAGCCACATAACAGAACACAACCATTTACAAATCCTACTATTCAAACATAACCCAGTTGAAAGATTTTCAGCAACTTCCATCATTTCTTATCACACACATAACAACTCCCCACAATCTCCTTAAACTCAAACAAATCAGCACTAACACCAATACATCCAAACTATCATGATCAATCCAAATAACAGTTATATAAAAACTTGGCCAGCCCCACTTCTCGCCCTAAAAGACCATGCTCATCAACCCAATCAACACAAGAAAATACCACTCAAACCCGGAACAATCCACAAAGTACCTAAGTATCCCGAACGTTCACATCACTTCATTCATTAACAACACCATCCAACAACCATAATTCATAAAAAAATGTACCACGTAACAAAGTCGCCAAGAAGCTTAAAATTTTGAATATCTTACCTAATTTCATGTGTGTGACTTGTGAAATTAAAGAGCGAAAACAACACTGTTTAGTGGCATTAGTGCTATCCTGTAATATAAAATAGTGGTGTTAGAATAATTCAAGCATTGGGTCATGTATAACAGCGACTAATATTGAACAAGGCATTACCTTGCCGCACTTCGAAATAAGATCAGGCAATACCACTTTCTATCGGTTCCAGTGGCAATACTAAACGAGCCGATGAATCTAAATTTTAGAACGAGTGGGAATAATGAGATGTAATGATGAGAACAAATAGAATACGAGATCCGTGTGTGCGTGAGGGTGAAAACAGAGAGTGCAAGAAGGTTCGAGTGTGTAATGGTTAGAATGTGTAATTTAAAATCTGAATCTGTAATGACTCTGCTTCTTGTGTTTGTAAAATGGCTGGGCAAAAATGTATGTGGAGGTAGATATGTGATGATTTGTGAGATTTTCTATAATAGATTATATATATATATATATATATATATATATATATATACTTTTCAAGAATATACATCATCGAACAATAGCAACCACTCACGGGACATCTAATATTTTCTTTCAAAATTCAGAACACTACATCCTATATTCTGAAATAAATACAATATCCCAACTTATTTCCTTTCCATTTTTGCATCAAAGATGCGATAATCTAACAAGTTTAATGATGGTTACCTTCAATTTATACTAAGATGGGCTCGAAGGTGTAACTTGCTCTGAGATCTTTGAGATAAATAGGAGATTGTAGCAAATTTTTATGATGAAAGTTGGTCACAACTCAAGTAAGAGAGAGAGAGAGAGAGAGAGAGATTGAGAGAGAGAGAGAGAGAGTGTGTGTGTGTGTGTACAGGTACGGAGAGAATTTCATAAATTCATGGTGCTATTTTTGTTGAGGAGAGAGAGTGTGTGTGTGCGTGGGGTGTGTTTTTAAAAATGTGGAGGATATTGATATGTGGTGAGATTGTATTCCGGACTTTATTTCTCAAATCATTTGGTTTGAAAAATGTCTGTAATCTCCTTTGATTAATGGAAGTATTGTTTCTTATAAAAATTAAAAAAAAAAAAAAAATTGCCCAAATGGGCCAGGTATGCTACACTTACAGTCTCCCCCTTTAACAAATTTGTACTTGAAATTTGTTGCATCCTTATTCGGGAATAACTTGGATGTTTGGTTTTATTTTTTTCCTTATGTTCCCAACATGCTTCTCAATGTTTGGTTTCTCCAAAGAACTTTAACAAAAGGTATCACGTAGAGCGTAACACTTGATCTTTGCGATCTACAATTCGAAATGGGGTTTTCTCATACGATAAATCTCCTCAGAGTAGTAATGGCTCATAATCTAATATATGAATGGGGTTGGGTTCGTATATCCTAAGCATGGAAATTTGAAAGACGTTATGTATCCTAGATAAGACAGATGGTAGTGCAAGTTGATATGCAACTGGAACAACTCTTTTAGTGTGACTTGCAAAAATACTTTATCTCCAATCTAAACTCCTAATTTTTTCTCCGTTTATCCGCATTGCTCTTTTGTCTGCTTTGGGCTGTTTGCAATCTCCTTCGAATTAACCACATGTCCTCTCTACAATTTCAAGTCCCAATGTTTTTCTCTCTCCAACTTCATCCCAGAGTGGAGATCTACACCTTCTTCCCTAAAAGCCTTATAAGGTGTCATCCCAATACTTGCCTAATTGATATTATTGTTGCCAAATTCGGCCCCATTTGAATTGAGAAACTATCTTAACACATCTTATCTCGTTATTACAATTTTTTCAAATTCTCACACAAAATACAATAAACAATTTAACTTTTTCAAATCCTAAAATAATAATAATATTAAAAAATAATATTCTAACAATATTTATTCAACTTTTAACTTTTATCTAAAACCATCTCATTTCATTCCACTATCCAAACGGAGGCTTAAAGTGATCAATCCAACTACCCTTAAATTCCATGATACAAGCTCTCAGCATATCATCAAGGGTTTGGATGATTATTTTAGTTGTCCATCCATTTACGGATGGAATGCGGTGCTAAAATTGAATTTTGTACCTAAAGCCCTTTGTAGTTTATGCCAAATTGTAAGGTAGATTGGGGGCCCCTATAAAAAATAATACATCATGTAACCTCATAATTTCTTCTGTATTGAGTTGGGCACACTTATCAAGAGAACAGTTCATCTTAATTGGAAGAAAATGTGTTGATCATTCTGTCAATTTATCAACCACTACCCAAATTGCATTTTGACCTTTTATTGACCTCGATAACCCTGATACAAAATAGGAAGTAGTTGTAATAACCCCAAAGATCATTGGTGTTCTGTCTTTACCTGTTAGCAAGTCAAGCATTGCTCTACAAATTTGGTAATTTCTCGTTTCATGTTGTTCCACCAACAAGTTTTCCTGATATCTCAATACATCTCTGTACTCTCAAAGTGTACCGTGTAACGAGAGTAATGAGCTTCTTCCAAAATGTGTCTTTTGAGCTCTGAATCATGGCACACAAAATCTACCTCAAAACTCCATTTTCTGACACATTAAGATTAGACTTCTCCCTTTTGCGTGCTTCGTTCATAATTCTTAATAATTTCACATCATCATCTTGACTCGCTTTTATTCTCACAGTCAAAGTGAGTTGTACACTCATCCTAGCTAGATAAGATTGATAATCCTCCACTATGACCTTAATATCATTTTTTTTTCAAGTCTAATATGATTTTTCTTTGAGTAGTCACAAAAGTAGTCATTGCCCTAAATGATTTCCTTTTTTTTTTTTAAATAAAAATTGTATTTGTTGATCACTTGGTATTAGTCATTATAACATCTCTCCCTCCATACAATTCTTCTAATGCAATCAGGTGTATCTTCTATCCAAACCAATTCAGACTGTAAAAATAAACTTTCATTTGCTAGAATATGAGCTGGCTCATTCTAAGTTATATGAGTAAACTGTACTTTCCAATCTGTTCATACTTCAATAACTGCTTCATACCTTCTATTAGACTTCCATTGTATGATAAATCTTCATTTTTATTGTGAACAACATTAACTTCCACTTGAGCATCTCACTTGAAAAGCACCTTATCAAATTTGATTTCTCTGCACACATCCATTGCCTTCCACAAAGTATGACTTTCAACTACAACAGGTTGATCAATATTATGCTTCTGTCCCTCCACAACTATTAACATTTGCCCTTCTTCATCTTTGATTACAACCCCTATACCCATGTTCTTTTCCTTTTTGTCAACTGTTACATCCCAATTAACTTTTACAAAACCTGGACTTGGTTTCTCCCACCTCAAATTTCTGCTATGACTCCCCTCATTCCTGCTACTACTTGCCTTTGCTGTCTGCTGAGCCAATTGGTATTCCGTCAAATCATGCTTAGCAAATCTTATTACTTGACTTGGGGATTTGAACTTGTCTTCAAAGATACACTCATTTCTTCTCAACCATAAGCCCCTCATCACAACAACTACCTTCTCTACTTTTGAACCATTCAGCTTTTTCTCTAATTTTTCCCACAGAGGTAGTAGATCATATTCTTCTATCTTCATCTTCTGCAGTATACTCAGTGACTCTGACCACACATCACAAGCTATAGGACATTGCCAAACTACATGCATAACTGTTTCCTCATCTCTTCTACAAATGGGGCAATAGAGGTTGTTTATTACTTTCTTAAAAAAAAAAAAAAAAAAGGTTTCTCCTGGTAGCTAGAAACTCATTAACAGCTTTCCAAAGAAATAATTTAACTTTCCCTGGAACATTCATTTTCCAAATGCTTTCCCAGCTTTGATCCCTCTCTTGATGCCTTGAGTTTTCACATCTGCTAGCCTTCTTTCTTTCAAGCTCCAAGTGGTATGTACTCCTTACCAGAAACAATCCTTTGTTCATTTTATCTTCCACATTCATGCTACTCAATGGCATGCTGCATATCTTATCAGCTTCCTATTTACTAAAAATTCTTCTAATCAATGACTCATTCCACTCCCCTCTACATTGCAACAATTCACACACTCTTGCTTCATTATTTAGAACCGAGATTGGAGATTGTACAAAGAAAGCTAAAGGCGTTGCTAGCCATCTCTGACCCCATATTTTAATACTATCACCATTACCTACCTTCCATCTCAGTCCCTCCCTCAAAAGACTCACTACATTCCACACACTTCTCCACATATAAAGATGGCTTGTGGCCCAATTTTGCTTCCAACAGAGTCTTGTCTTTGAACTACTTTTCTTTAAGAATCTTAGCAGCCATACTAGTATTTTTCTATAATAACCTCCACCTTTGCTTAGCCAAAAGAGCCATATTGAAGCTCTCTATGTCCCAATAGCCCAGACCCCTTTCCCTTTCTGTTTCCCCATCCTCTCCCAACAGCACCAATGAACACCATTACCTTTTTGTTGATTACCCCACCAGAACTTGTCAAGCATAACATTAAGCTCCCTGCACAACTTCTTTGGAATTTGAAACACACTCATTGTGTAAGTGGGCACCACTTGAAGGACTGCTTTTATTAAAACTTCCTTCCCTACAGCTGACAAAAATGAGTTTCTCCAGTTATTAATCTTCTTCCATCTCTCTCCTTTATGCTCCTAAAAAACATTGTATTTTGATTTCCCTACTACAGCAGGTAGCCCCACATACCTCTCATAGCTACCTTTCATCACTGCTCCACCTCCCTCCATTATCCTCCTTTTATCTTCTTCTTTTGAATTGGGTTGAAAAAGACTGTTGTTTTATCCTTGTTTAAGAATTAACCTGATGCTTTTTCATATTTCCATAATAAACCTTGAATTTTTGCTCATTCCTCTATTTTGGCTCTGCCAAAGAGTATGCAGTCATCATCAAAGAGAAAGTGATTAACTCAAATCCCACCCCTTAAAACAGTCACTCCCTTTGTCTCTCCCCTCAGGTTTGAGTTGTTTAGCAAGGAGCTAAGTCCCTCAGCACATAATATAAACAACTAGGGAGATCACAATGGGTCTCCTTGCCTCAAACCTCTTGAGGGCTTGATTCTCCCACCTAGTTTACCATTTACAAGAACAACATAGGAAACAATTGACACACAGTTCATAGTCAATTCTATCCACTCATTACAGAAGCACATCTTTCTCATAACAGCTTGCAAGTATGGCCGCAAGTATGGCCATTTAATCCAATCATAAACTTTGGACATGTCAAGCTTGATAGCCATGTTCCCCATTTTTCCTTTTTTCCACACTTTCATTGTGTACAAAACCTCGTATACTACCATAATATTATCAGTAAAAGATTTCCAGCTAAGTTGCTTTTGAGTGCGTCTGTTACTACGTTGTCTTATAATTGTGGAAGTTGATTGTACAATCATAATCTTTAATTAGTCCCAACCATGTAATAGAAGAATAGAGTTTAGTGATGGTTATCTTCAATTTCTGTAGAGATGTACAGGGAAGTGTAACTTGCTTATATATCTAAAATCCTTCACACAAATGAGAGATTTTAGCAAATTTTCATGATGAAAGTTGCTCAAATGGTTATGCATGTTACAGCAAGTCCAAATTGAGACAGCAAATGGTGCTTCACATGATCAACTAGCTAGCACTAGCAAAGAAAGCTTTAAAGTGTCATTTGAATAAAGTAGAATTAGAAGAAGTTTTTCCTCGTATTCACCCTATTATAATATGGTTTCAAAGTTATATTTGAAATTCCAATTGGGAGATTAATTAAAATATAATGTATGTTAAAATACGAACGTCCATGATCTTAAGCCATTTGAACTATTTTTATATACTTTTAAAAAAACTTTAGAGAATCGAAGTCTGGAACCAAACATACAAATTATGTTTTGTTTCTTAAAAAGTAGAACAAACAATACAAATCTTTATTCCCTGGGACCGAAAGATGATGAAGAAACAAAATCTGTCGATGTCAACTCTTCGGTCCAGTCTCCAAATGATGCTCGCTCACAAAAAAAATGGCTTGTTTCTTTGATGCATGCAGTTAAAGTAGAATGATGGAAGGAATAGATCAGATAGACCGCTTAAACTTTGTCTTTGAATAATTATTTTTCCCCATTTTTGATCACTGATCATGACAATTATCCAGTTAAGTATATGAGCGAAGATCATGATGAAGGCAAGTTTTATGGTTAATTTCCGGCCACTACTTTGTCATAATAACTGATAAGTGATGAATCATATCAGCAAGTTGCATGCTTGGGTCACCCTCAATGCACGATTGTACATGGTTAGTTATGGTCCAGCTAGCTTCATGTCTGAAAGCTCATTCATATATATATAAACACGCAATAAGCTGATTCCTGGCATCCAATAATCAATGCAGTCTGCAGGAATGAAGCTTTCTTTATATTTAGCTTTATATCATGTATATATTTATTGATCATGATCGTATATCTTTTAAATGTGTCGTTTCAATCAGATATTTATTCCTGGCATTCATACCACTGCTACGGAAAAAGACAAATGGAAAGTATATTGATTCACACACCAAAATTTCTGGCCTCCTTTTTTTTCTTCAATTAATTTGCATCTTAGGCAATTCAAGTACTTTTCAATTTGTAAATCAAATGACAACGTTTTTTTGGCATTTATCTTTCACCATTAAAGAGCGATGCAACATCTCCTATTTTATACGTACGAACTTGACCCAAATCTACATTGATGGTGCGATCACATAAGCCCTCTTTTGGGACGTAATTCCCAAAAGAGTGGGATTTCATCCCAGGAGATAATTAGGGATAAAAAAACTTCATCCCTAATTCATCCCAAAAGGTCTGTCACAAAAGACATTCTGGGATGAGAAAAGAATTTTGTCCCAGAAAATAACTTTTGGGGTGAAATTTTCCCGATGCAACTGAAGTTTCTTCGAACAGAAAAAAATTTCATCCCTAAAAAGCATTCGAACGTACAACTTTCATTCGACCATGTTCAAACTTTTACGATATGAGGCTAGTATTCAAACACTTTAGTCATGTTTGAATGGGTTGAGAAACGTTCGAATGGGATGTATGGTCGTTCGAATATTGAAGACATTCCCGTTCGAATAAGATTGACTTATGTAAAAATGTCGAGACCGTATATTGTTCAAAGGTGTGTAGTTACAGTTTGAACAATAACTCAAATTTTTCAAATAAGAAAGTTCCTAATTCGAGCGACGTTCAGATAAGGCTTATAATCGTTCGAACGATGTGGCCGTAAATGGTTCGGACGTTGACTTTTCGTTCTAACATAATCAGGTAACACTATTGTTGTTGGAATATGAGTGTTTAGCATTCGAATGCTTTGTTATACTTGTTCGAACGAGCGTTCGAAGATGGATTTGATCCATTCGAATATTGAACCATATGTGGTTCGAACAATTTATGTTACGGTTCGAACTTTATTTTGGTCAAAATATTTATGTCTAAATATAAGTGTTGACGTCGTGTTTCGCAGCCCGAGCAGCTCTGCAAGGCCCAATCTCCACGTCGCCTGCAACTAAGAAGAAAGGGAGGCTCTGGTGACCTCCGGGGTCGCTCCGATGCCTAAGTCAGTGTGTTATTCTTTGGCGAAGAAGAGAGAAATACAGAACATGGTAAGGTTATGAGATTGATAGAGTGAAGATCCCCCCGTAGAAGGGTTCTCTCTTATTTATACCTGTTTCGGGTTCCTCTGTTGAGGGAGATCGTGGCGTGTCAAGCATCAAGCCTGCCACCACTCATTCTCTGTCGCTCCAGTAGGTGTTAGGTCGCGGGCAAGCCGTCCTTTGTTTGTGGAACGAACCGTTGTATGCCACCACCTCCTTGCATGCAGGTGCGTGCTAGATCGTGGGCGAGCCGTCCTTTGTATGCAGAACGGGCCATTGCATGCCACCACCTCCCTGCCATGCAGGTGCATGCCAAATCATGGGCGAGCCGTCCTTTGTACGTTGAATGGGCCATTGCATGCCGCCACCTTCCTGCCATGCAGGTGCGTGCCAGATCGTGGGCGAGCCTTCCTTTGTACCCGGAACCTATCGTCGTGCGCCGGATTCTCTGATACTGACAGGGGTTGCTTTGAGCCTTGGATCTGGGACCCTGGGATCGGGCGCGTGCCGCTGTCTGAACGTAGGCATGCGCCCGGTCCAGTGATTGGGTTTGTCAATTCGCTGACCCCCAGGACGTTCCCTCTGATGCTCCGAGCCCGTTGTTGACAGGCCACCTCGGGTTGGCTTGCCCTCGCTTCCCGATGCTCATGCCCCGGGCCCCCAACTTCCTCCCTTGAGCCGGTAATTCCGTAACTTGGCTCCCTTTGGACTCGGGACCTTCTGGAATGTGTTGCACGCTCGGTCTTTAATTCTATGGCCCAGGGTCTTTAGCTCCCTCCTTTCAGCCCAGGCCCCGTGGTTGGGCTTTCCTAGGTTCGGGCCCTTCCGGGATGGGCCTTCCCTCACAGTACCTCGCGAATTCCTACCACGGTGACGGAGTGGGAATTCCATTCGTTCTTGTTACGGTTCCACCCATTTGGCTTCCGTTGCTCCAGGTTTCTCGAGGCCTCCCCCCCACTTTTAGTTCTGCCGGTTCGATTCCTGCTAGTTCGACTTCCCGAGGCTCCTTGCTTGCGTAATAAATGTGTCTTCTCGTTCCTGCGATTGTCCCACTTCCCGAAGACCGATGGGACGTGAAGACTATTCTTCTGGCCGCTCTGGCATCTTACTGGTGTGTGTCTTGCACTTCTCTGTCTCAATGGCTGCTACCTGTGCCGTTATTTCGGCTACTGGTGCCGCGTGGCACTCGCCGACGTCACTAGCCTAAGCGTCGTTTCGCTTCCTGAGCCTTCTCTTGACGCTTTCTTCTCCTATTTAAGCCGCTTTCCTCCCTCATTTTCTCCTTCCACCTTCGTTCTGCCTTTCCCGACCTTTCTTCCTCTTCTCCTTTTCATTCTCAGTTTCCCAACAACTATTTCCCTCCCCCTTTCTCTCGTTCGACATTTCTTCCTTCGCCCTTCGTTCTTCATCCTTTATGCCGCTTTCTACCGTTTTGATGGCTCCCACCGACGTCGCTGCTTCGTTCTTCGAGGGGAAACGCTGGGTTTCCTCTATCACTGGCATCGACCTTAGAGCGTTTCGCTCCAAGTAACGGATCCCCCCCTCCGTGATTCTGGAGATGCCACGGAGCGAACACGCCTTGAGCCCTGACGGCTCTGCAACTAGAGTTGCTCTCTTTCAGCTCGTGTTCGCCAATGGTCTTCGCCTCCCATTCTACCACCCAGTTTGGGAAGTTTTGAATTACCTTGGATTGGCCACGTTGCAGCTCCATCCTAACGCATGGCGCCTCTTGATTTCTAGTTGTATCGTCTATAGGATGGTTCTGAGCAAGACCCTCGAGGAGTACCCAAACTTGACGCCGTGGGAGTTCTTCTATGCGTATCGGCTTGTCTACCGCCCGGGCAACATTGTCAGTTTCCAGGCCCAGTCCTCTGCCCGCAAAATTCCTTCGCTTTAGTAGCGTCACTCAAGCATTAAAGAATGGTCCCGAAAGTTCTTCTTCGTGTCTGGCCCAGACTGGGAATACCCCAAAGGGGAGGCCCCCCACAAAGAGTTTCCCATTCAGGCATCTTGGGGGTATCCTCCATCAGCTGAGAATCTGGAGCTTACCCTCAACAGGAGGGAGGAGGCCCGGTACGAGTTGGTCACGGCCTAGGTGTGGGCTCACTCGGGAGAGTCGAACACCGACGTGATTCTTTCAGATGAAAACATCTGCGACTATTTGACTGCTCCGACCACTTGTACGCCGTGGGAAGAAATTTCCTGGGTAGCGTCCCCCCTCCCAAGACCCGCACTTCTAGCAGTCAGGCCAAACGACCGAGAGTGAGCTGTGACTCTCCCCCACTGAGCGGTGTCGCCAAGGGCTCCACTTCGTCTGGGGGTCGGGTTGGGGAGTCTGGAAGTCGCTCTCGGTTGTCTCACGGCCAGGAGGTTCCAGCACCCTCGTCATGGGGGATGACATCCTTCCCGAGTGGTCCCTATCCTGCTATTGGCCCTTCTGCTTCAACCAATTCCCGACCTACCGAATCCTTCCAAAGACCGATGCCCCCTTTCGTAGAGAATTGGAAGCTTGCGACCTCCAGGCGGCTTTTTTCGCCTCCCTAGCGCACCATTTCTCCCAGGAGTCCAGCTCGTTCGCAACCTTCACCTCTTTTGAGGACACTTTTCAAGAGGAGACCATCGTCGGGTCCCCTTAGGCATGTTCACCGATCGGGTCCCGGAATGTAGAGTTGCCACCCTCTCAAGATTCAACCCAAAGGGGACCGAAGACGAGGGAGGCGAGGTGTTCCCGGGGTTCGGGTCTCATGAAGGGTGCAATGGGAGGCGAGGTGTTCCCGCTAGTCGACCCTTAAACCAAGCCCCCCCCCCTTCCCCCCGCGGATTCCCTGCTCAGACAAACGTCCCTAGGGGTGCAATGGGCGACGAAGTGGCTCGATTCCTGAACCCGAGTCGAGCGAGACAGAGCCTGGCCCCTCTAGGGCTGGAAGCTCAGAAGCTCAGCACACGGGTTCACTTTTCAACCCGAGGAAGAATGGAGTGTAGGAAGTGAGGAAGGTGAGAATTCGACTCCCGATGCCTCTCCTGCTACGGCCCGGAGCTTGGCGGATGATCCTCCCCAAGTTATCGACCTGAGAGATGATGATGATTCCAGGGCTTCAACTCCTATGGCGCCCGGGCCGTGTGACTAGACTTGGGAGTCTCTCCCTAATTTTTCTTGGCAGCTGGCGACTGCTGCTCCTTCATCCTCCTTAGGGGCAGAGGGTACGCCGCCTCTGACCTCTTCTTTGGATAAAGCCCGGGCGGACGCTTCCAAGCACGTAAGCTGCATGTTGAGGCCCCTATTTGCCCAAGTATGCACACATTTTTCGGACTTTTTTTTTTCTTGTTCATGGCTAACATTGTTATTAACCGAACCCCCTCCCTTTTCTCACTTTCTGCCTTCGTAGGCTGCAGACTAACTGGCTGGGACGATAGGGAATAAGTTGGGAGAGCTAGAGAAGGCCAACCGGGGGCTCGGTTCCTTGGGGCGCTTTGGGTACTTTAAACTGAAGTAGGCAGCTCGATGGATAAAGGACTTGAAGACCGACTGTAAGGAACTAGTGAAGGAGGTAATGTCCATGAAGGAGCAAAACGAGGATCTAGAGGCAGCCGCCGCGAGGCAAAAAGAGAAGAAGAAGAAGAAGAAGCTCAAAGGGCTTCTGCGCGATGCCGAGCAGGACCTATCTGGTAGGAACCCATGTTTTGTGGCCCATGGCCAAGCCATTAGCCATGTGGAGACAAGGCTAGACAGCCCCAAAACAGCCTTAGGGGCATGCCATGGGGCCTGCCTTGACATGCCCAGGGTGCCCAAGGAGGCTGGTGGCCAAGCCAGCCCTTTTAGCATGGCCAGTGCACGCAGCACGCATGGCCCGCTCACCCCGCGTGCCCTGCGCACCCCGCATACCCCGCGCGTATACCTCACCCGAGCCTCGCAGCACCTAAGCCCAGTGCGCACGCACCCCAGCAAGCCCAGCGCCCCAGTGCCCATGCATCATTCCTGGGCCATGCTAGCCCTGCCCACTCCCAGACCAGCCCAGGACCCTGTCAGCCACATGTCAACAACCATGCTAGCCATGCCAGCCATGCCCATGGCCCATGCCATGGGCCAGCCTAGCCCACCCATGGGCTCATGCATGCCATGGGTCAACTTGATCCATGCCATGGGTCAACTTGATCCATGCCAACTATGTTATTTTTATTATTTTTATTTATTTAATTATTTATTTTTCAAGGGACCTATTGGGGGTTTCCAACTTGTAACTCTTATAAATAGGATCCTTAGGCTTTGCATTTACATATTTTGGCAAATTCCCTAGTGGGTAGACTATTTTGTTCTTGAGATCACCATTCGGTGCTAAGACACTTGGGCTCTTTGGGGTGCAATACGTGAATCCCCTAAGAGAGAATCACACCTTGCAATTCGTGAATAGGTGTGATTCAATCTATCTATCTTGTTCTTGCAACTTGGTGCAATTCGTGAATTCAAGTTGTGTTTATCAATATATGAGGTTTATTCAATTCTTGTGCAATTCGTGAATCAAGTGTTAGATTTTCTTGTTTGTTCTTTTGTTCATTTAAGTTCATAAGTATTATTGCTTTTGTTTTTAAGTGTTCTTCATAGTGTTCTTGGTGTTCTTCATTTTTTTGTTCTTCCAATCCATCCAATCCATAAAAGTCGACCAACACTTGTGTTAGTTTACTTTCCATAAATTGTTTGCTTCATCTTTGTTGTCCTAGCCGAAACACACATAGCCCCACTCCCACATACACCATTCGGCCAATCCTAGTGTTGCCCTACCTTCCATATTAGTTCACATTTTCATAATTACCCTTCTTCTACCAAATTCATAAAACCCTAACCCTACCTTCCACTTACCATATTCGGCCATCCTAAAGTCATCCACCCTAAACCCTAGCCGCCCATCTCAAAGCTCTATAAGGAAACTCATTCTTTATAGGAGTCTTGACTTCCTCCAATTCAAATTCAAATTCAAATTCAAATCCCAATCCCAATTCAAATCCCTTAATTTAAGGAATTGCAAATCCTTTTTAATTCCTTAAATCACTCTTCCTACAATCTCTCTAAGTCAACTATTGACTTGTCATCTTAATTTAAATTCAAACTTCCCTCTTCCCTCAAGATTCCCTCCATCCTACAACTTCCATATCCATTTCCAAATCATCCCAAAATCTAGCCAACCTTCCAAAGTCCAAGTCAACCCAATCCATTCATCTTAGCCACCCAATATCCAAAAACCCTAATCCCACCTTACCATTTCGGCAACCCTAGCCAACCAAACCCTAGCATCACTCTTCCACCTCATTCCAAAACCCTAGCATCATCCTATACTCCAACCCTAAGCCAACTCTTGCAAATCTCGAAATCCACCCTAGCCACCCCACAAAACCCTAGCTACACTTCACCATACCTACCCTAATCACCATCCAAGTGGCCCAAACATTAAGGGCAACCCTTAAGCCATCCCCATTGCATCAAACACCCATAATCCTAAGCCAATCTTCCAAGACCACACCAACCCTAATTCTACCATAGCCCACGACATCCCTAGTTGTCTCCAACCCGAACCCTAACCTCATCTCATCCATTCAACCCTAGCCTCCATCATCTTGGCAATTCACTCAAGAACAAGTCTAGCCGCCCACATTGATTTGTCTTAGCCTAAACACTTAGCCTACCCAAGTTCATCATCATTCCATCACTCAAACACCATCCTTTTGTGGAAGGCCAAATAAGTTGGCAAGATCACTCGGTCACCATCATCACCAAGACGAGCCGTGGACCTTAGTGTTAGGGACAAGACCGGGGTCCCTAACATTACTATCCCACCTGGCGTCAGAGAAGAAGGGCTCGAGGAGGCCTGCATTTCCTTCGAGCGGAACTTGGTCGCTCGGGAGGCTAAGTTGAGTGCCACCCTTGCGCAGTTGGAGTCGGCCCGGGAGGAATTGCTGAAGTCTCGGGAGGAGACGAAATCCATCCAGAAGGAGATTGAAGAGTCCCGCCAGGGCCGTGCTTCAGTAGCAGGGCAGCACTCGAAATTATTATTCGAGACTTTCAGACATTATCACGAAGCTTGACACTTAAGAGAATAGTTATGGCGAGTGACCGTATGCATTGGCGAGCTCTCGTAGTCGGGGATCCAAAAGAACCTCGATCTCTTGTCGCATGACCGGGAGATTGCTAACTTGAAGTCTCAACTGGGCGACGTTGACAGGTTTTCCAAAGAGATCCGATCCCGGGTCGTGAACACTAATGCCATCCGGGACGCTGCTTGGTCATATGGCTATAGTGACAGCCTGAAGAGGATGCAACAACATCTGCTACAGCATCTCGAGCTGGACTTGCAGACCTTCGGACCTTGTTCTTAGAGTCCCTGTCTCCCGGTCCAGAGGAGCAGGCCTTTGTTAGAAACTTCGAGAAGCCCGAATATCCTCCGTTCCTTTCAGGCGCTCCTCCGTCCAAGTGATAGGCCTTCTTTTTGTGCGCTTCTTGTAATTTTTGTGCTTGTTTTTTTATTTTGTGGGCACAGCCCTGTGTACTTTGTATGTTTTGACAATGTGAATGTTAACATGTTTTTCGGTTCCTGTTGCATTCCTTTGCTTTGTACTTTCTATGCTTTCACAATTTGAATGAAAGCTTGTTTTTGTTTCCTAGGGGGCAGGCCTTGAGATACGAGATACCAATTCATTAGATTGGGGTTGGTTCGGAGACGTGGGACTGGGACTTTACCCTGCAGCTGGCAAAGGGACCTAGCTTGGTTGGACCAGGGGCCGGTTCCGAGTCTAGGGACTGGGACCTAATCTCGCAGAGAGTCAAGGGACCCGTCTTCTTGCAAGTGTAGGGACTCGGCTTAGTTGGAGCAGGGGTTGGTTCCGAGTCCTGGGACTCGGAACTTACCCCGCAGCGAGTCAAGGGACCTGTCTTCTTGCGAGTGTTAGGACTCGACTTAGTTGGAGCAAGGGTTGGTTCCAAGTCCCGAGACTTGGACCTTACCCAGCAGCGAGTCAAGCAACCCGTCTTCTTGCGAGTGTTAGTACTCGGCTTTTATCGAGTCAAGGGACCCGTCTTCTTGAGAGTGCTAGGACTCGACTTTTATCGAGTCAAGGGACCCGTCTTCTTGCGAGTGTTACGACTCAGCTTTTATCGAGTCAAGGGACATGTCTTCTTGCGAATGTTAGTGTTAGGACTCGACTTTTATCGAGTCAAGGGACCCGTCTTCTTGCTAGTGTTAGGACTCGACTTTTATCGAGTCAAGGGACCCGTCTTCTTGCGAGTGTTAGGACTCGACTTAGTTGGAGCAGGGGTCAGTTCTGAGTCCTGGGACTCGAAACTTACCCCGCAACCAGTCAAGGGACCCATCTTCTTTCAAGTGTTAGGACTCGACTTAGTTGGAGCAAGGGTTGGTTCAAAGTCCCGAGACTTGGACCTTACCCAGTAGCGAGTCAAGGGACCCGTCTTCTTGCGAGTGTTAGGACTCGACTTTTATCGAGTCAAGGGACCCATCTTCTTGCGAGTGTTACGACTTGACTTAGTTGGAGCAAGGGTTGGTTCCAAGTCCCGAGACTTGGACCTTACCCAGCAGCGAGTCAAGTGACCCGTCTTCTTCCAAGTGTTAGGACTCGACTTTTATCGAGTCAAGGGACCCGTCTTCTTGCGAGTGTTACGACTCGGCTTTTATCGAGTCAAGGGACATGTCTTCTTGTGAATGTTAGTGTTAGGACTTGACTTTTATCGAGTCAAGGGACCCGTCTTCTTGTGAGTGTTAGAACTCGAATTTTATCGAGTCAAGGGACCCATTTTCTTGCAAGCGTTAGGACTCGGCTTAGTTGGAGCAGGGGTCGGTTCTAAGTCCTGGGACTCGAAACTTACCCCACAGTGAGTCAAGGGACCCGTCTTCTTGCGAGTGTTAGGACTTGGCTTAGTTGGAGCTAGGGTTGGTTCCAAGTCCCGAGACTTGGACCTTACCCAGTAGCAAGTCAAGCGACCCGTCTTCTTGCGAGTGTTAGGACTTGACTTTTATCGAGTCAAGGGACCCATCTTCTTACGTGTGTTAGGACTCAGCTTTTATCGAGTTAAGGGACCCATCTTCTTGTGAGTGTTAGGACTCGACTTTTATCGAGTCAAGGGACTCGTCTTCTTGTGAGTGTTACGACTCAGCTTTTATCGAGTCAAGAGACATGTCTTCTTGCGAATGTTAGTGTTAGGACTCGACTTTTATCAAGTCAAGGGACCCGTCTTCTTGTGAGTGTTAGGACTCGGCTTTTATCGAGTTAAGGGACCCGTCTTCTTGTGAGTGTTAGGACTCCACTTTTATCAAGTCAAGGGACTCGTCTTCTTGTGAGTGTTACGACTCAGCTTTTATTGAGTCAAGAGACATGTCTTCTTGCGAATGTTAGTGTTAAGACTCAGCTTTTATCGAGTCAAGGGACCCGTCTTCTTGTGAGTGTTAGAACTTGACTTAGTTGGAGCAGGGGTCGGTTCCTAGTCCTGGGACTTGGAACTTACCCCGCAGTGAGTCATGGGACCCGTCTTCGCCAACCCTTGCCCTTTGGTCGTGGTTCTGGGCTGGTACTCCATGTCGAATTCGTTGAGCTCGATTGCCCATTTGGTGAGTCATCCCGAGGTGTCAGGTATAGAGAATTCGCTGAGCCTTACCTGTCTCCACATCGAACGCACATTTCAACAGGTTGAGCTTCATGCGGTACTGTGAAAGGACGGAGAATGTCTCTCGTAGGTCTGCTAAATGTTTCCGAGTCTCTTTGCTTTTTACTAACAGGTCGACATCGTATACCTCCATGTTTTGGCCAATCTGTTGTTTGAACATTCGGTTGGCTAACCGTGACTTTGTAGTAGTAGAGCCCTCGGTTGGTAATGAATGTTGTTTTTTCTTCGTCGTCCGGATTCATCCTTATCTGGTTGTACCCAGAATAAGCGTCCATAAAGCTGAGAAGGGGATATCCCGCTGTTAAATCCACTATCAGGTTGATACGTGGTAGAGGGAAGCTATCTTTCAGGCAGGCCTTGTTTAGGTCGATGAAGTCCATACACATTCGCCACTTTCCGCTGGGCTTCTTTACCAAGACTACATTAGAGAGCCATTTTGGGTATTGGACTTCTCGGATGAACCCCACAGCTAGGAGTCGATCTATTTCTTCAACTATCACCCAGTACTTTTTAGCACTGAAATTGCGTCATTTCTGCTTGACTTTCCGTGACGTCGGATCAACGCAGAGCCGGTGCTCGATAATAGAGTTGTCAATCCCTGGCATGTTTTTGTGGCTCCAGGCGAACACATCTTGATGTTCGACAATGAGAGATATCAGCGCGGCTCTCATGTCCTGGCCGAGCCTAGTGTCGATCTGGACTTGCCGCCCCTGTTCCTATTGGTCTATTATTACGAGCTCTAAGGGCTCGTTAGGTGCGGCCTGCCGGAGGGCCTGTTCATCATGAACTTCCCCGTCCCATTCAATCAAGACTGGGGGTGATCCGAGCTCGAGTATTTCTTCTGGTACTTCAATGGCCGCCACGACCTTGGCCTCATGCCTCATCTCCTTGTCATAGCATTCCCAAGCCAGAACCTGCTTACCACGGATTTCGGCCACTCCCGAATCAGTGGGAAACTTCATTTTGTGGTGAAAGGTTAACGTCACCGCCTTCAAACTGTTCAGGGTGGGGCATCCTAGTATGGCATTGTACGAGGATGGGGCCTTGACAACTAAGAAGTCGGTCATTGTGGTGGCGGTTCTGAGCATCTTTCCCACCAAAATTGAAAGAGTAATGACCCCCATTGGCTTAACGATGTAACCCGTGAAGCCCTTGAGGGGCAGTGGGGCTGGGCGTAGCCAGTCCGGGTTGATGCCCATTTTGACAAAAACATCCCAAAATAGGATATCGACCGAGCTGCCATTGTCGATCAGAATCCTTCGGGTCCTGAAGTTTGCCACTTGCATTGTTACCACTAATGCGTCATCGTGTGGGTGGAGAATGCCCTCTTCATCCCTTTCATCAAAGGTTATTGTGGTGCCTCCAACACGTCATTTCAGCCTGCTTACGCCCCTTTCCGTACTGAACACTTCCTTGTAACTCGCCCTCCGAGCGTGTGCCCTTCGGGCCAACGATGTGGCTCTGCCTCCCGCATACCCTCCTATGATCATGCTAATCTCTCTAAGTGGTCCATCCTCCACGGTGGGGCTTCTTTGCCTTTTGTCCCTGGTCCCTTTCCTTCTTGGGACTTCTCCTTACCGGAAGTCTGGCCACCTACCTCCGGGCCGGTCGGTTCGATTCTCCGACCGACGCACCTGATTCTTCTATTCTTCTTCTTTAATTTTCTTCAGGGCGTAGCAGTCGCGTGTGCTGTGTCGATTATTCATGTGGTACTCACAGTACGGGCGGCTCTCTTCCTCCCGGGGTTGTTCTTTTTGGGGCCCACGCAATGGTTCCCTTCCACGGCCAAGTTGGTGTGGGCGCGGCATGCTCCCTGGGTCTGAGTTGGTGCTTCTCTCTTTCTCTTCACATCCGACATTCTTCCCCTCTCTCCTCCATGGTTGTCACAGTTAGGTCGTTGCCCCGACGTCTTTATACCGGCCCGCTCCATGAACTCTCTCAACGTGGTGGAGTCTTCCGTGCTATTTCGGACATGAACGGATTTAGCGGCCAGATACCTCCCAGGAGCGCTGCTAATGTGATCTTCTTGTCTTGATCGTCTGTGATCATGCATTCCTGATTGAACCGAGAGAGATACGATTTCAAATTTTCTCCATCTCGCTGCTTGACCGTTAAGAGGTAAGCCGCGGGGCGTCTCCTCTTACGGCTGGCCAGGAATTGCGTCATGAAGAGATAGGAGAGCTCCTCGAATCTCCCTATTGTTCTTGATGTCAATGACCCAAACCAGCTCTGGGCCGCTCCCTTCAGAGTTAGCGGGAAAGCCCGGTAGACGACCTCTCTTAGGAAGCCATGTAAGGTCATGTGGGCTTTGAATGTTTCCAGGTGCTCCAGCGAGTCTTTGGACCCGTCGTACACTTCCATCTGGGGAACTTTGAACTTGGGAGGAAGGGGCATAGCCAAGATCCCTTCGTTGTACGGGAGATCGGAGTTGACAAGCAGCTAGTCCACCATTGACGGGGTGTCTATCTTCTTCCCCATTCTGCACATTTGTCCCCCAGCTCTCAGATTTTGAGGTGCATTTCGTGCCTTTCTTCTTCTACCACAGTATCCGCCGAAACCTTTCGTGAATCCTCGTGCTCATTGCCACTCGGTTCTGCTCCTCTTGCCAACTCCTCGTTGGTGAAGTTGAGGGCTGCATTCTCTTGGCAGAGCATCCCCGCCTCCTCCATCAGCTTTTTTATGGTCTCCTCCATGCTTGCGAGTCGCACTTCCATTGTCTCTTCCTCGTGATCTTCTCTTCTTGTAGTTTGGGACGGCGTCACTGCCGGCATGTGAAGTACACGCTTTTATAGAAAAATAGATCCCACAGATGGCGCCACTTTTGACGTCGTGTTTCGCAGCCCGAGCAATTCCGCAAGGCCCAATCTCCATGTCGCCTGCAACTAAGAAGAAAGGGAGGCTCTGGTGACCTCCGAGGTCGCTCCGATGCCTAAGTCAGTGTGTTATTCTCTAGAGAAGAAGAGAGAAATACATGAACATGCTAAGATTATGAGATTGATTGAGTAAAGATCCCCCCGTAGAAGGGTTCTCTCTTATTTATACCTGTTTCGGTTTCCTCTGTTGAGGGAGATCGTGGCATGTCAAGCGTCAGGCTTGCCACCACTCATTCTCTGTCGCTCCAATAGGTGTTAGGTCACGGGCGAGCCATCCTTTGTTCGTGGAATGGGTCGTTGCATGTTGCCACCTCCCTGCCATGCAGGTGCGTGTCAGGTCGCGGGCGAGCCGTCCTTTGTTCGTGGAACGGGTTGTTGCATGCCGCCACCTCCCTGCCATGCAGGTGCGTGCCAGATCGTGGATGAGCCGTCCTTTGTACGCGGAACGTGCCGTCGTGAGCCAGATTTTCTGATACTAGCAGGGGTTGCTACGCACCTTGGATTTGTGACCTTGGGACCGGGCGCGTGCCGTTGTCTGAACGTAGGCGTGCGTCCGGTCTAGTGATTGGGTTTGTCAATTCATCGACCCTCGGGACGTTCCCTCTGATGCTCCCGAGCCCGTTGTTGATAGGCCACCCTGGGTTGGTTTGCCCTCGCTTCCCTATCCTCTAGCCCCGGGCTCCCAACTTCCTCCCTTGGGCCGGTAATTCCGTAACTTGGCCCCCTTTGGACTCGGGCCATTCTGGAATGTGTTGCATGCTCGGTCTTTAATTTTATGGCCCAGGATCTTTAACTCCCTCCTTTCGGCCCAGGCCCTGTGGTTGGGCTTTCCTAGGTTCGAGCCCTTCCGGGATGGGCCTTCCCTCACAATAAGTGTGTTCATCTGAATAAAAAAGGCACGCGTTCAAATGGAATGACGACTTGTAATTCGAACTAATATCATAACCTTTCGAACATCCTATGTTAATGTTATACTGTTCGAATAGTTATTAGACCGTTTAGAACATAAAATATCGTACGCGTTCAAACAAATGAAGTTTCGTTCAAACAGTAGGCAGTAAAAGTGAAATTCAAACATAATATATAATCCAACAATTGTTCATGAAAATGTTATGAGGCTACAATCAAACTCTCAGTTAGGGTTATGGTACAAATTATTAAAAAAATTATAAAATGTTTGAAATGGAAGTGGAGACATAAAATGTTGGAACATCATCACCTGCATCTCTTGAAGTATTTCTTTGCGCTGAATTTGTAATCGCATTTTGTTGACAAGACTCCTACAATAAGAAGCAAAATTAGATTGACGGTATAGCAGATTAGAAAAATAAATGGAATTAATATAATGTAATAATGTATTACATGGTATACTAGCTCTTCTGTATTGCGAAGAAAGTTGTGTTTTGTATGATAGGATTTTACTTATTCTTAAATGATGTTTCTATTTCCACCCGAGTAATTTTAAAATTGATCTAAACATTCAGATGCCAAAATTATCAGGCGATCACTTCTCAAACTTTGTCGAGGTCCGAGAGACTGCATAGTAAAGTAATAATGAAAGTCACACATATCTTCAAGATAATTCTCCGTTCAAAAGTCTACAAGATAGGAAGCCGATAAAGACTTATTATTAGCCGTCTTGTAAAGTTGTAAGACGAATAATAATAAGTTTATACAAGATTCCAGTCTTGGAGAGAATGAAATGAGAATTACCCTGAAGAAATGTGTAGGTTTCATTGTTACTTCACTTGTCGAGGTCTGAGAAACTATGTTGTGAAGTAACAATGAAAACAAGACATTTTTTCAAGATCATCCTTCAATACAACCTATGCAAGACATGAAGCCAATATAAACTTATTATTAGTTGTCTTGTAACCTTGTATGACGGATAACAATAAGTTTATACAAGCTTTCAGTCTTGTGGAGGTCTTATGGGGAGTGATCCTGAGAAATACCCAGCTTTCATTATCACTTCACTTGTCAAGGTTGAAGAGATTATGCAATGAAGTGGCAATGAAAGCCAGATCACTCCTTCAAGATAATTCTCCATATATTCTTTGCAAGACCAGAAGCCTGTATAGACTTATTATCAGCCATCTTGTAAGCTTATAAGACGGATGATAATAAATCTATACAAGCTTCCCGTCGTGCAGAAAATGAAAGGAGAATTATCTTGAAGAACTGATCAAGATTTCATTGTTACTCTACTGCACAATCTTTCAATGATCAAGAAGTGATTGGGAATTTTGGAAAATAACTGTTTAGTTTGATTCTTTAAGTGAATCGGGAGGGAAAAGAATCGTCGTTTAAGAGTTATAATTGAAATCATACGAAACTAAACTTTCATTTGACATCATTATGTGTGCAGAGCAATGAATCTGACTTTCTTGTCAGACCGTTCCCTAGACATCGCTATTGTTTATTAGAGATAGTTTATGTGTGTTGAAAACGAAAAAAATTTCATCACACAGAACAATTGAATTAGATACAATTTCAAACCTATATTACATAACACTTAATTGACTAGGGTTTGTTTTTATTATCAACTATATAATACTTGTATTGTTTTTATCTTATTCGAATTATAATTTTAATAAATGGTATTTTATTTGCTTGAGTAATTAAAACTATTGTGTTTATGTTATTAAATAATTAGAACTAATAATTTAACTATAATGATCAAAATAGTATTTTATAGTATTTATATTTTTATCATGGACTAACAATTGCATCCTTTTGATTTTATTCTAATTACAATTCTTATAACTAGTTGTTACTTCCTTAACTAAGTATAACTAGTATTTATTGGATTAACTAATTATAATAGCTTGTATTCTAAATTATGAGAAAATTAGGGAAATGGTGCACTTTTTTATGATGGAGTAACATTTATACTATGTTGAAACATGCTAGGTCATCAGAGGGAACATCGTTGACTGCACTAAACCGGCCGCCCGATACTTATCGAGAGGGCCTTTAAGCTCTATGACTTCAATGACATCATCTGGAAGGGCAGGACTCAAGAGTCTATATTCACTGATAAGGGATGGGATCCCATCTGTGACCAGTCGGGGGTTGCCTATCATAACATGGTGTATGAGTTCTATCAGGGAGTCAGTGAGATGGGTGCCACAGATGAGGCATTCACCTTCACTGTATAGGGGGTGAGTATTATATTCTTAGCTGACAAAATAGCTGAGATTATTCACATCCCTTGTGAACTCAATGCATATCCTGCATTGAAAGTGGTTCAGCAAGAGGATGGAACCGAGGAGCTCATGGACCAAACTATTCCAGAGGACGAGCTTTCTGATGAGGTGGTACGTCGGTTGATGGTCAAGGATACAACTCCTCTTTATCATGGCAACAAGGCCAATAAGCAGGTTGACTGCACAATATTCTTTCAGATGTTAGCGTTGATCATCTCAGATAACATAGACTCGAGGAAACATATGATGAATTTTATCATCAATAGGGCTAGATTCATATTGCGATTGGCGAGAGGCTATTCAATTGATCTACCCCTATATTACTTGTCCCGAATCAGATATGAGTCCAAGTACTTGTCCAGGTGCAGTCTGCCATTTGTGCTGACGATCTCTAAACTACTTATGTCTATGAGAATGGAGGTCATTTCATCTGAGAGTTGGCAATCACAAATTGACTCGATAAATATCGTCACCTTGGAAAAAAGCACGGGCCACCTCTGTACTAGGCAGCAATCAGAGCCATTTGAGGACACAATTGTTCCACCCTCAAGGAGACGTATTATTGCCACCGCATCAGCTGCACGTATAGAGAATCGTGTGGTATTTACTGATATTGTGTACACAGAAATATGTGCTACCATTACTAATATTCTACCTATAGAGATCCGTGCAGTAATTTCTGAGCTGCAAAAGAGCCTTGTCGCTGATATTAAAAGGAGCATGACGCCTCTTATTGATCGACATATAAACAGGGTGGATGCTCGTTTGAAGGAGATAGCGGTGATTTTTAGGACTCTATGCATGGACTAAATTAATTACTAGACATTAACTTTTGTTTTGTAACATGTTATATATTTTAATATAGTTTTGTTTTATCTAGTTAATCGTTTTATAGAAAATGAATCATGTAAAAAAGTTTATATATGATTTGTTTCTTATATTTAATGAAACTAAAACGTTGTAAGTTCAAACGGGCACTGTAAGTTCGAATAAAATATTTTCTTTCGAACAACATTGTCTACGGTTTGAGTGAAAGCTTTTCGATTCCAACAGTGTCCAAGACTTCATGCCCATGTGTTGCATCAATTGACAAGTTTGTCGACTACAATTATACGTTCGAATAGAAATTTATGTTAGTTTAGACGGTGTTCCATCAATTCGAACAATAAATTGGTTTGGGGATGATATATTTTCATCCCAAATTATTCCACCTGAATATCATGTTTCTTGTTCAAACGATAATCAGACTGTTGGGACTTTTTAAGACAAACAAAATATTTTGTTCCTAAAAAGTAACTTCTTTTTTGTCCTAACTTTTTTTGGTCCCAAAAGATAATATTTGTTGCTGCAGATTTGTAAAAGGTGGTTGTTTAAAGTAGTAGTGTAAGTTGACAGGTTTTTCGTTAGTTGTGTAAATTAATTAAAAAATAATGCACTACAACAGATTTTGGCTTTTGTGACAGAGGAAACATCACAAAAAATAAGCAAACCGTCACAAATACTTTTTGTGACGGTTTGAGACCGTCACCACAATCATCACCTAAAAGGCATCACAGATACTTTTTTGTTACGGTTTACTATTCAAATGTCACAAACTGTTGGAAGTCTTCCGTGAGATGTAACGTTCAAACGTGATATTTTTGTGACAATTAAAATCCATCACAGAAAGTAATGTTCACATGTAAAAACCGATGTTCAAACGTTAACAAGACCGATTAACATTCGAATGTAAAAAATTAGACGTTCGTTGTTTATGCTTCGCACAAATGCTATTTACGTTTTCTTATAGACGTTTGAATGTAGCATTCGGATGTTAATGGAGAAGCATTCTAACATACAATTTTTAATGTTCGGATGTTGGGTTGTCATTCACACGTATCTATTCTAATCATTTGAATGATTAGATTGTTTGTGCGTGAAACGTTCAAACGTTGGTTCGAATGTGAAGCTATTTTCGAATGTTTATTCTTTACATGCAAACGTCTTGATCAGAAACTTATTCATATTACACCATAAATATAACAACTAATAATGTCTTATAGAGTTGTAAAAATAGACAATAAAAGTTTCTAATAATGATAATGATATATTGATCATTTCTTCTTCTTTCCTCGCCCACCACGATCATGCTGAAGTGACGTAATACTTTCCATTTGGACCAACATCTCCCTATGTATTTGCACTTGGACTTCAATGCGTATTCTCTCCTCATGGTCTCTTTGTTGCTCCTGTAAACGTGTTTCTAAATCAGACTGTCGCGTTAAGAGAGACTCCACCTCCTGTTGTCTCGACTTCATTTCCTCAAAGTCTTGGCGTGTTGCATCTAAATCGTTAGTAAGATTGTTAACTTTTGAAGTTGAGATCGTGGAAAATGAACCGACACGCTTGAAAAAAGGTCCCAAACCTCTTACCAAACCAGACTTGGTCTCCAGCACTTGCGTAAATATGTTTATGTGACTAGGAGAGGATTACTTAGACGCTGATTGGATCTCAATCATTTTCTCCTGCAATTACAACGAAAACACACAATAAGTAACATATTAAAAGAAATGAGGAATCAAACATAATATGAATTCACATGTTGCATAATCTATTCACAGAAAATAACCTTACTTACATAATTATCTTTAATGACAGGATCAACCTGCTCACTGTGCTCATCAGTGTGAGTAGCAGCATAAACATAAATGAGGGAGAAATTTTCAGGATTATCATGTTTCTAACAAAGCCACATTAGTAATTTTAAAAAATATGTTAATACATAAATAAAAGAATACGATAAAAATGAGTGAATTTTAATAAGTTATTAATTACCATTTTATCGGCAAGACGTTGGAATGACCTTGAACATGCGCGATGGTGGATTGTCAGAGTCGTTCTATTCTGTATATTGATAGTACTTAAGTATTGTAGGGGAAATTAACAATGTTAAATATAATATATGAAACCAATATAGATGTAAATAAGTTATAGGGAATAAATCTAGAATACCTTATAATCTGGACTTGCGAAAAGATCACAACACTTTCTCCAATCGTCTAACTTCATTTTCTTAAAAGGGGACTAAACAGCCTCTTCCAACCTCTCAAATTTCTTGAAGTGGTCAATACATCGTCCCTTGTGACATCGAAATAATGTAGCCATCAACTGATTCACAGTTCGCACATTCTCGCTACGGCCAAAACTGAGGTCGAATTCATCCTAAGAAGTAAATTGCGTAAAAAATATGAAATCAAAACATATCTAAAAAAATTTACATTCGTATGTAAACTCACCAGTACACGACTCTGAATGTGATTATTAACCTCATTCGGAACATCTCTCCATTATCGCACATAAAATTGGGTATAAGCTCAGACTAATGTACCGACATGGGAGGAAAGCGATGCTGCACTATCATCACTCTTCCAGTAAAGTTAATCAAGAATGTTAACCTTGATTTTTCTATCCCTTCCATTTCTTTCCAGAGCAAGGCTACGTGTTAAGTCATATCCGCAACGTTCACGGTCCATAGTATGGAATTTATAACCTCGAATCGTGCATGCAGTGTATCGAATTGCTCTGTGTGAGGGACCATGAGCCAATACATGTAATTCAGAATAAACTAATGCAGGGTCATTAGCACGTTGTTCCAAAATCTAACAATTGAAATAGTTACAAGATTATTAAAAGTTAACAATAATTAAAATGGTTCAAAATGATTTTAAGACATGGAACATTTATATCCATACGTGTTGTTCAAACCATCCAAAAATTCTTCTTCTTGTCTCACCTCTATATTCTCTACGCATTCTCTCCTAAGTTTGTCCATGAGCTCACTGTATAGAAGTACAAAAGAATAGAATATTTGAACACAAGAGTTGTATAATAATTTTTTTTAATTAGAATTATTCTAAGTATGCAACGACATACCTTAGATAGTCATTAATCTCCTGATATATACTAGTACATAGTGTATACGTATATTATATTAAGTATATTACATATAGTATAGTAATAATATTCCTGATCGATAATCACATATTCACACTATATAACAACTATATTATCAATAATATTATTATTAGATTATATAATATATAACAACTATTATATATTGTATTATAAATAATATATTATTTAGTATAAATTATAAAAAATATTATTCTAGAGACGTTCGAACGTACCAATATAACATTCGAATGTATCGGGAATTAAGTGACAAACATTTGAATGTAACAATATAATGTTCACATGTCTTGGGAATTAAGTGACAACGTTCGAACGTTAAAATAGTAATGTTCGGATGGCTTTCTCGCTCACTAAGTGACGTTCACACGTTAACACTATAACATTTAAACGTTACGTGTATATAAGCTTCCGTCCGAATGCGAAACGACACTTCAAACGAATCCAAACATATTTTCCTCTCGTCGCCTCCATCGCAAACCGCCACCAAATCCGTGGTCGTCATCGTCAAACACCACCACAAACGTCACAAAAGAGGTAGACATCCATTTTTAACCTTTGGGTAGCTCTTTTTTTTTTAATGTTTAATGGAGGTTTTGGAGGTTTTTGAGACACATTGGTGGCTGGACTTTTATCTTGATTTTCCGGCCACCACGGGTTACCAATGGCCAAAAGACAACCGTAGAAAGTTTTCTTGAAGTGTATACTTCATTTCTACGATGACTTTTAGCCACTTTCATTGTGTTCAAGGTTTTTGGGAATGGCTGAGTCGACTAAGCCATTTATGTCTCGTAATATTCAAACATTACATCCTCACGTTCGAACATTATACCTTTCAAATGATGAAGACGACATACATGTTTGCACATTAATCAAATAACATGCGAACGTTCTACAGTATGTGTGAACATATTGAGAGTACGTGCGAATGTATATTTTACACAGAAACGTTTCTTGAAGTATATACTTCATTTCTACAGTAGCTTTTGGCCACTTTCATTGTGTTTGAGGTGTTAGGGATTGATTGAGTCGACTCAACCATTTCTGTGTTGTAACATTTGAACGTTACAACCTCACGTTCTAACGTTAGACCTTTCAAATGAGGAAGACGATATACACGTTCGCACGTTAATCAAATAACGTGTGAACATTCTACAATACATGCAAACGTAACGAGAGTACGTGCGAATGCGTATTTTACATTCAAATGTATGTTTGTAACATTTGCATGTATGATCGTTCATATTCTTGAGCATCACATACGTTCAAATGGTAGTCTTATGTGTGAACATTATTTCAAATTCGTTCTAATGTAAAACCTTTCACCTTCCAGAAATGTTAGAAATATTCGAACTAATAATTAATGTATGTTCAAACGTCTTAATAAATACGTTCAAGAGCTTGCTCACGTGCGAACGTATTTGTTTTGTATGTTCAAATGTAATAATTTTCTATTTATTTTGTTAATACCGTTCGAGCGTATAATTGGTTTAATTCGAACGTGTGTTTGCCAGCATCCCGTTCGAGCGTAACTCATCTTACGTTGGAATGCTTATCCTAAAGGAAATTAATGTGCGAACATAAAGCTTAAAATGTTCGCACGTATAAGGTTAATATTCGAACGTGATATTTTATGTTCAAACGTGTTTTCGAAATAATTTAGATTACAGTACATTATATGCATCATAGTACTAATATTGCTCAATTTTTCTCTTTCTTTCAGGATATGACTCATTTTCTGATGACTAGGAAAATGGATGTCTCGAATCGGGACTCGAACAGTGATATCCGAATGAGAAGTCCTGATCAACCAGTTCGACAAACTCAGATGGGAGCATAAGAGCCTTAGAGACGTGTTCACTATGAGAGGCTGTATGAGTATCTACACATTGAGGGGTAGCATATACCCCTCAATGGTTCGGGAGTTTTGTATGAGGATGTGCTCCATACCTTAGGATGCATCCTCTCACACCATGAGAGTACGCGATGTTCAGTTCGAGGTCTCGGCGGATGTCATCGCCAAGCTTCTGGGGATCCATCGCGTAGCTGTGATATCTACTGCAGGAGATGCTCAGCCTAGGGATGGATCCCGAGTAGATGCAAATGTAGGCACTTCTGCATTATTTACTAACCCAGTTGACTGCTCGGAGGCTGAGGGTACTGATGAGGAGGATGACGACCGAGATGAGGATTTCTACATCCTCAGTGGGAGAGACTGAGAGCAGCTCGATAGGAAGAACTCCTTCAGCCTAGTACAACTTCTCCCTTTTTCCGCATGTTTCATCTTATTGTTGAAACAAATGTAAATCTTGTGGCACAGAAGGCCACATTTAGCCAGACTCACGCCCAATTCCTTATACGAGTGGCACGTGGAAAACCTATCGACTCGCCACTTCATATTTTTCAGAGGATTCGTTACTAGGTGAGCGTCGTCTCCACGAACTACCTTCTCCATGGACTACCTCCCATATGGAGTCATCATTACCTCGTTATTACTAGCCCAGAGTGTGCAACCCCAGGAGGAAGAGTGGCTGACAGAGCAGATTAATCCCATCGACATGACCACACACAGTCGAAGCATTGGACAGGGGAGGGGGCATGCTCGACGTCAACCTAGTCCTGTGCCAGATCTTGTTCCTCCAATCTAGTTTGGGCCCGGTGTTGCCCCATATTGGAAGTACTAGTTAGCCATCGACGGGTACATCTATAGGAGATTCGTGGCCTGCTTGGGTTGATGCGATGGTCTCAGATATTACTGCGCATATCGACCAAGAGATCGCGTCAGTATAATAGAGTGTCTTCCAGATTGGCCATCGGTTAGATCTCCTAAACGATAAGGTCAACACATTGACTGACGAATTTAATACATATGTAAACAATTTGTACTGAGTCTTTTTCACTTTTATCATGTTGTTTACAAAATTTTATCATATTTTGTAGTTTATTTTTATCATATGTAATAAACAATATTATTTAATATATCTACTATTTTTGAATTTTAATTCTCAATCTTTTTTAATGTTAGTTTATCCAACTTTAATATTAAATTACTGCACTTCAATTCTCAATCTTTTTTTAATCTGAAATATCCAACTTTAATATTAAATCAATTAACGTTCGAACGTGAATCACTGACGTTCGAACGTTGTCACCAAAAATTTCCACGTTCGCACGTAAATAGCCTCAGCATTCGAATGTCCAGGGCACGTTCTAACGTGAATATGTATACGTTCAAACGTAATGCAATTTCTCGACTGCCTTTAATTTGGAAACCGTCATAGAAAATGTTTTTTTGTGATGTTTTGGGCACTATCACAATTGTCAAACCGTCACAAAAACTCATTTATGTTGTAGTGGTGGTAACTTGGGAATGTAAATTTTGTTCGGATCTCCTGTTATTTGTGTATGAAGCATATCATTTCATGTGTTGCACTGTGATTGTTATGTAGATCAGTACGTACTCTCGGACAGAAACTGATCAGTACGTACTGATCTACCGGAAATTTGCAGCAGCTTTGAATACCCATGAAAATAACAAGAACTAATAACAACCCAAGGTAGCTGCATATTTAATGTTCCTCTTAAAGGTTTTCTTATTAACTTGTTAGGAAGGAAACCTGTGTGTGATCTATTTTTGGTGAAAATGATTATTTTTTATTAAAATTAATCTATTTTCGTCACAAATAATTATTTTCGTTGCAAATAATGATCGCTCTTTTTCTTGTAACGTGTACAGGACTTAATTATCGTACGTACCCAATCTTGTAGTCTCCCTCAACGATCGGCTTTATAAATTGGAAATTAAATATATACGCATTTTGAAAACACTCCGGTTTAGTAGAAGACAACCAGAGTGAAACATGTCTCTGGTTCAGATACAAGAGACCCCTAAATGGAAGAAGCTTTTGGGTTATGTAGGACCTGGTATTCTCGTTTCTGTAGGCTATCTTGATCCCGGAAACTGTAAGCTAAATTTCTCTCTCTCTGATTTTCGTTTTGCTTGTTTGTTTCCTCTTCCTCATGAAACGAGAAAGAACGTTTTGTTGTACTTCCTGAGTTCCTACTTTGTTTGTTACGTAAATTTTGCAGTGGAAACAGACCTACAAGCTGGTGCAGATCACAAATACGAGGTCTCTATTTTCCTTCTTATTTTCGGATGACACTAACACTTGTTATTGTTCTGTGGGTTATTCTCTATCTGTGCGTCTCATGCATATATGAATTCTCTCTGTAATGTATAAGCAGTTGCTATGGATCGTGCTTGTCGGGATGACCTTCGCTTTCATAATCCAGTGTTGTTCTGCAAGATTAGGGGTGGCCACAGGTTTTCCCAATGTGCTATATATGCTCAATCACGTGCATGTAATTTAGTTATTCTAAACAATTCCATACAAACACATGCATGCATATTCATACATATATTAATTGTAGCTGTTCTAATTACTCGATCTAAGCCAGAAGGCCTGCCCAGAGCCATCTGCATGCAGTACTTCACTGTTTTTGACGTGAGGAAATATCATTATATAAAGTTAGGCTACGAATTATTAGGTTACGAGTAATATATATATATATATATATATATTCATTGATATTGCAATGAATCGATGCACAATAAATTATTTATACCAAAATTGAGCCTTGGCTGGCTTATATCAGAAGCAAGTGCATGAACAAACCCATGCATGATTTCTCAGTTATGTCTTTTCTTCCAATCTTAAATAAACTTAGTACCAACAACTTGATTGCAGGAAAGCATCTCGCTGAGCATTGCAAGGCAGAGTACCCAAGTCCAGTGAAATACTGCCTGTGGATACTTGCTGAGGTGGCCGTTATAGCTGCTGACATCCCAGAAGGTATATTAATGTGTAGACAATGTTAAATTGAAATTAATTACTAGTTCATGATGTCATGAATTCATAGTACTGGGCAAACCCTCCGCCTGCTCCGACTGGCCAACGTTCGTTCTGATATCGACTTCATTAGAGTTGCAGTAATCGAAATTAAGAGTAGAAACCGAAATTTTTTAAAAAATATTATCGGAATCGGAGTCAACTTCCCTAAACTCCGGCTACTATTATTTGTTAGCTATTCTGAGCCAATTTAATTTATCTAATTTACTAATTGCTTTATACGAGGATGTTTTTTATCTCAAGCTCTTAACCAACGTAATTAAAGTTGTCTCTTTTTTTTTTTTTTTAACATTATTTTACATTGCTTCGTAAAGACTTAAGAGCGGTACGAAGGGGAAAGCGATACGACAGCTTAGACATGTGACAATTTTTTCTTTTGTCTTTTTCGAGATCTTCAATGTAAAGATATTCATTTATTTCACTTTTGTCCCCCGATATTCGATAAGCATAAGTACTTCTCCCTTTCGGACTCCTGGAGGAAAGGAAAGACCTTTGGGTTCAAATCTCGAGCCTTGGGTTCAATAAAGTCTGTTTTTTTATTCACTCCCGAGCCTTTAGGTTCAAATATAATCACCGTCTCGTTTTGTTTTTGTTTTTTTTTTGGTTCTAAGGTTGCCCATGGGTGTACTGTGTTCGTGTTTGCAGTGTTAATTTCGAGATACCAATTTGACCCCTTGTTAGCTGTTCCTTTCCATCCCTTTGCATATAAAAACTAGTTTTTCGAAGAGACTCGATAAAATCAGAAAGGGAAATGGGAGAAGACTCGACCCATTGCAGATCATGATCATGTGTTTGCATGGAACAGTGTTTTGCAATAACTTCCCATCACAGTACTTCTAAAAAGAGAGATCACAAAGTTCATACACAGATCAATCATGTAATATTTGAGATTTGTGCTTTAATTAATTTATGCAGTACTAGGAACGGCATTTGCTCTGAACATACTTTTCAGAATACCCATGTGGAGTGGGGTCCTGCTGGCTGGATTGAATACTCTTCTTCTCCTTGGGATGCAACGATATGGTGTTAGTATATTACAACACCATATACAAATTAAGTATCTCTTTTTTTTTCATTAATGAGTGATAATATAAAACTAATAATAATATTTCTCATATATATATGATTGATAGATAAGGAAGCTGGAGGTTGCGATTGGTCTGCTAGTAATGGTGGTGGGCGGCTGCTTCTTTGCTGTAATGATAAAGGCCAGACCGAGTGCAAAGGAGATGGTGACCGGAATGTTCGTTCCCAAATTGAATGCGAAAGGAGCCACCAAAGATGCCATTGCTCTTTTAGGAGCTCTGATCATGCCGTACGTAAATTATATATACTAGTTTTCTAACTTCAAATTAAAGGCTTTGAACTGATCATGAGGGGATCGATCGAGCATAAATACACAGTACTAACGCGCACATGTATAATTAATTAATGATAGGGTATAAATTCCTTGGCCTCGGCCAGAGTTTTTCCTCCAACCCATATATATCATGATATATATATAAAAAATGGCAAAGTGTCCGTGAAGCATGTGAAAAGCATATGTTTTATTTAAACATCAAGTTAAAAGATTTTCATTTATCTCTTCGTTTAAAAAATATCTACTTTCTCACATGCTCAAAGATACATGATGATAATTTTTTAAATGGACTGGATTTGAAGGAAAACTTTGTCCAAATTCCTCATATATTTTGGCATTTCAACTCATTCTAGCCACCTCCAACCAAATGGGCCGCCTTGGCCTAACTTCCTAGCCGAACATCATGGAGTCCTTAACGATAATATATATTAAGGTTACATTTGGGTAGTGAAGTGATATCAAATATTTTGTAAATAGTAGTGAAAAAGTAATTAAAAAGTAATGAAAAATATTGAATAGTAGTACAAAATAGTGAAAAGTAGTTGAAAAGTAATAATAAAATAATAAATAGTAGTAGATCGAGTTTCTCAGAACACTCAACTACCCAAACGGAGCTTAATAATGTATGTGGGGGAGGTTTGAAGTACTTTAAAGTTTCAACCACATTCCTATCCAATTTTTTTCAAAAAATGATACTCGATCTCTATATTTTTTCAACCACATTACTAGTAATTTATATGTTTCAAAGAGGCTCTTTGATCAATAGAATATTGTGTTGGAATTATATGTTGTCATAGAGCCATAAAAGATCATAACTGAGAAAATCTATTCATAAGCCTTAATTTTTACACATCCAACACGTTGTTGATGTGGAAGCTCAGTTATAATATATAGGTCATCACACTATAAGTAGCGTGTTAAATGTTAATACACCGACTTATATGTAGCAAAGTCTCGACTCTCATCTCACCGTTCATATAAAAATCAAACTGCAGGCACAATCTTTTTCTTCACTCAGCATTGGTCATATCGAGAAAGTTCCCTCACTCCTTTGATGACATCAATGTAAGTTACTATAGTAGTCTTCAAGCATCTTCCTTTCACTAATTAATGACAAGCTGGTTCGATTAAACGTACGAAACATGATCTGATCTGATTTCCTCTTTCTTTCAGACTGCAAGCAAGTTTTTCTTCATAGAAAGTGGGATATCACTGGTCCTAGCCTTCCTCATCAATGTGGTTGTCGTATCTGTTAGTGCCAGCGTGTGCTCCAATCCAAATATCTCTGTAGAGAGCAAGGCTCATTGCAAGAATATCACTCTCGAGTCTGCGGCTTTCTTGTTTAAGGTCTTATATGTCTCAGTACTTCTTCCTTAATTTGCAACTAACATTAAACAAGAACATGCATGCAAGCATGCATGGGAAAAAGAAAAGTACTGTTTGGTGATCTATAAAAATAATTAATACGTTTAAACTTTGATATAGTTTAGTGTAATACGTCATTTCTATATAGATAGGTCAGTTTGTAAAGTAATTTTTTTTGTAATTATTTTTGTAAGTACAACAAACATTTTTCTATGCGATCAGTACTTCTCAGTAACCTGCAGAGAAAGCATTATTATAGGGTCAATGCTTTATTTTCCTGATAGTTTGATCACGTGTTAATGTGATCGATTAGAATGACCTTGGAAAGTGGAGTGCAAAGCTATATGCCATATCCGTGCTTGCTTCTGGTCAGAGCTCAACTGTTGCAGGAACCTACGCAGGCCAGTACATTATGCAGGTACTGCTTGCTTATTCATATACCAATACCTTAATACAGAGATGCGTAAAAAGCTTTAACTGAGAGAGCCTAATGAAGCTTTAAGCATGCATGGAATGTTAATTTTGCAGGGTTTTTTGGATTTGAAGATGGAACTCTGGTTGAGAAACTTAATAACCAGGTGCATAGCCATTGGTCCAAGTTTGGTGGCGTGCATTATAGGCGGACCTCATGGAGCTGGAAGGCTTATCATTATTGCTTCTGTAATTCCAACCAAAACACTTTCAATTATTGCTCTAATTCATGTTATTCATATATAATCTACATCACACTCCTGTTCCTTTTTGGGGCTCGTTTGAATAGTGAGATGAGATAATTTTAGACGAGTTGAATAAAATATTGTTAGAATATTATTTTTTAATATTATTATTGTTTTGAGATTTCAAAATGTTGAATTGTTTATTATATTTTGTGTGAGAATTTGAGAAAGTTGTAATGATGAGATAAGATGAGATGAGATAAGGTAGAGATAGTTTCTGTATCCAAACGAGCCCTATGATGGGATATAGCATAGTCACATCCGAAACTCTTGTTGAATTAAGTGGCATTATATATTAACCATTAAACTTTTTATCTTAAACAAAAAAGGGGTTCAATTACTTATTTATTTGTGTATTAATTACCTTATGTGCAGATGATCTTGGCATTTGTACTTCCATTTGTATTGGTGCCTCTCCTCCGGTTCACCAGCAGTGAGGCCAAGATGGGTCGGCATAAGAATCCCTTTCTGGTAAGACTTATTGATACCTACCTAGAGTGTTTTTATTTTTCATTATTTAGTACCACGAGTACAATTACATACTGAAAATTTTCTCTTGGTTCTTGCTTCCACCGTAGGTAAGCCTCGTCTCATGGGTATTGGGGTTTTGCTCAATTGGGATCAACATGTATTTCTTAAGCACCACTCTGATTGGAAGGATAACGGGTAACAAGATGACTAAAACCAGATCAATCCTCACAGGAGTAATAGCATTGCCAATGATGGTACTCTACGTATCGTTATTGACATACATGACACTGAAAAGAGAGAATCCTGCAACTAGTTCTCATAACTTGGGGATAAGCACCACTAGCACCGACGGAACAGGGAACGAAAATGGCTCAGAATCGAGCAGCAACCAGAGATCAACTGATGACATTGAGATGGATGATATTATCCATACATGAATAGTGTCTTTGGTTCTTAGGTTGCGTTTGGGTAGTATTCTCAAGTATTCAATAAATAGTATTAAATTAATAATGATAGAATATTGAATAGTAATGAATAATAGTAAAAAATAAGTAAACGTAATAATAAAATAATGAATAATAGTGAAGTATTCCACCTCAGCACCCAAACTACATAATGTACAAGGCTTTCTGAAAATCTATGTAATCTACGCAAGACATTCTAATGTACAAGGCTTTCTGAAAATCTATGTAATCTACGTAAGACATTCTAATGTACAAGGCTTTCTGAAAATCTATTTTGAAGTAAATAAAGGGCACTAGCAGTGGGTTATTCATCTTCATGATCTTCATCTTTAAATTTGCATAATATCTCTTCAAATTCATCTGCATTGGATTATGCATCTTTAAATTTTTGCATAGCTATGAACAGTATTTCTTCAAATTTAAAGGAACATTGTTCACTCCCCAAACATTATTTTTAATTTTTTTCTCTCCACCCGAACGGCTCTCTCAAAGCAACGAAACCCAACAACAGAAGCAACTCTCGATTCTCCTCTCTCTCTCTCTCTCTCTCTCTCTCGACACAAACAGCTTGCAAAATCTCCAGAAAATCTCTCTCATGTGACTGCCTCTTCTCTCGCCCGATACTCGAAGGACCGAAGGTTTTCCATCACAACAACTGCGATTATGCAAAACTAGAAATTGAAGAAAAAAATGATAGCATCTACAAAATTCTGAAACAGAGCATCCATGAGTTTTCCCTCAAACCTCAGGAGATCAACAACGGAAATATAACTAGAACAAGAAAGAAAGGAAGAGCTAGCGACGGAGGAGCTAGCGAAGCAGCTGGCGATGGAGGAAGCAGAACCTGGAAAGAAGAAAAAAAAAAGAAGAAGAAGAGAGAGATAGAGAGAAACCAAAAAGGGGAAAGAAAAATAAGAAGGGGAAAAGATATGATTTTGCATGATGCATAAGCCACTCCCAACTTTAAGCAGGTTGCCACAGGCGGTTTGGTTCAAGGAGTCGATATAGGAGGGAACATGTCAATTGAAGGGGGAACTGACTTTAAAGGATTGTTAAACAATCCAAGCCTTTCTACTTACAAGCCGAGATGTATACACATCGCTTTCTATGGGATCCCATCAGTCATTAAAAAAATAAAAAATCGAAAAAGAAATAATCCGATATGCTAACTGATGTAAAAAGCTTGCGCATTAATGGTATATATAGGCTTGCTCAACCAGAATTTGTTATGTACTTCCTTTAGGATAGATGATCAAGAAAGAAATTTCACTATCAATACGCAAGCGTCTTTAATTTCCATGTTCTATTTGGCCTCTTTTAACTGGAATCCAAAACACCTGCATGAGAAGCAGAAGAGTAGGAAGGAAAAATGTTTTGGTAAAGAACAGGCAATTACCCAAAGGTGATACTGAGACCAATACACGTGAACTCGTTTCTCTTTTCAATTCTGCATTTCCAACAAATTACAATCGTTTTTTAAGGGAAAAAATATTAAGACAGAGCACGAAACATGTCACCTGGTTCGACCTCTGGCACCTTCGGCATAAAAGAAAATTCTTCGGAGCTGAAACCCAAACCAAATCTTCAAAAGCTTGAACCCCAGTCAGGATCATGACATCTTTGCTTCAATTTACCCAAGCTGCAGCTCGGAAGCATCCGTTGTAGCAACCATATAGTGAGAGACATCCCTCAGAAAACCAAAAAAAAAACACAACAAAAAAGACTTGTCTTGTATCCAACGAGAAGTTAAATACCAAAATGACAGGTACAAAAAGGCAGGGAGTCGGGAGACCTTAACCAAAAGAACATGTAATGAACTATTGGGGAACTAGTAACTTTACTTCCCTTCATCATAAGCTAACTAGGAAAGATGAGAGAACTGTGTATGACAATTTACAAGCTTTTGGGTTACTAGCCAGTAAATGTACAGAAAGCTAGCTGGAATTATAAACAAATCAGTATTTGATGACATGGTGGCGCAGCCAAAGCTCATACATGACCATATGGAATGCATCATATTTGATGGGTGGAGAGTTCCACTGGAAGTGTCTCTGGACCTGATCGATAAAAATCCAAAAAGAAAAATTTCATCAGTTAAGGCTTACATTCTTCTTCTCTTAAATAGATTGAGAACATCAGAATAAGTAGGAGTCAGTATGGAAGTAAGTTATTCCGTAGACTTGTTATTTGGGACATGCCTTTTGTGTTATTTAATAAATCTTTGATTCCTTCAAAAAAAGTTATTCACAGTACGTTCTTTGTCAATGGAAGTGGGCAACATAGACAGAAAATTCACATACATGAACTAAACAAAATATATTACGGGCAGGACTATCGGAGTATATTTGAGTACACTATATCCTATTTTAAATTAGAGCTGTTGGATAGTATGAAAAATGAAAAGAAAGCATAAATCAAATATGCTATTTAAAATAATCAAGTTGAAACAGTAAGGCATCTACCTTAACTAGGTTCTTATGCAGTGCAACAAACTCGGCATCAGATATGTCCTTGAGAATTTGCTTAAGCTGGTATACATCATTCTCCTTAAGCACGACAGCAAATTTATGCCAATCAAGAATATCATTGAATGGCAGGTCATAATAATTTGACAATATCACTGCACGAAATCAAATACATAAAGAACTTGAATGGGGAAAAAACTTAGATGAGAAATCCTAACAAAATATGTGAAAGCACAAAAGCGAAAAACCCAAACATCAAACTGAGACAGGCAGCAGCAATTTAATTTAGAAAATTAATGAGATCAAATTCTAAGACACCCAACAAGCTGTAGACATTCTTCACACGGTATCTATAAAGAAATTTTATAATTCAATCACCATGTTAACGTATTAGTCAAAACCTGCATGAGTTGTTTAAGAGTACGAATAATTAGGGTTTGAAGTCTAAGTCATGAAGCAAAGTGTTCTCTGACTATATATGCAAAATCACAAGGACATCTTCAATTGAATCTAAACTGAAATGGAATTCAGGTATTTGTGCTAAAATGGGAGAGGGGGACGAATACAATGGAATCTCTCTTTTTGTTCTTTCTTTCATCATCACACAACTCATGCACACCAGAAGGTTACAAAGGGATGAATATATTCGATTCACCTCATTAGAATGTTATTTACATCACGTGAGACATCACACAAGAAACCTAATTACCTAACCAATGGGCACTTCAAGTTTCATCAAGTGTTGCAACCCAAATATCATACAAAGGTTAAATATCTCATACCCTGCATTCCATGGGCAAAAGGCCATAGCGATATTGATCTGTTCAGGTCTTCTGTTTCCAGTTTATTAGGCCAGTAAACAAAGAAAATATTTTGGAATGGCACATGAATCTTTAATCCATCACTACTTACCCAATAATCCAGGCGTATGGTTCCAATATTATATTTGCCATGCATGTAATGAGAGAAATTGGAACAACTTATCCACTACCATTCTCATATGAACACCCAAGAAGCACTGAATTATTATTATTATTTTGTTTTTTATAAGTAATAAGCACTGAAATTTTACCAGGTACACATCCATAATGGATTGAGTCGGTTATGCGAGCACTGTTAACCTGGGAACCACCAGGGCATATGCAGAACTTAGTCGTATAAAATCTCTTTTGATATAGCAGTGGTCCCATAGCCCTATTTATTCTGTTATTGGAAATATCAAGTTCTGTGTCATTCTCCCAAACTCGTGCTAGTATAACTCTGATTTTGGAGTTCCGATGTCCAGCCCAAAAACCAAGTGTTGTCCTGCAAGGCAAATTTTTTATATTTATAAGAAATGAACTGCCTTGCTGGGTTGTGCAAGTCAATAAAGTCAAATAATACATGTTCAGCTAACCATTAAGGCATGCCTTAACCTACACCAAGTTGACATCTCTCAGCAGGAAATAAGTTGCCCACCACAAGACATTCTTGTGAAATGAAAACAATGTACTATTCAATACAAGGATAGTGTCTATATACATTTTCTCTTTTTCAAATAATGCTAGTATGTATGAAGGCATAGCTATGATAGATAATAACAGCTAAAATGAAATATGACTGTTACCATACAAAATCACACAGAGGAAAGTAAAAACAATGTCGGTCCCTGCAAAATCTGATAGTGTTCAGCATACATGAAATATCATTTTTTTTCCATGTTTCACTTTACCCAGAGGTGCTTGACAAAGCTATTGGACATGTTTGGGTTGGAAGTTGAAACTATTTCAATGAAGTGAACTCAGCTTCTAAATTATGCACCCCACACTGGATAGACAGCTTTTCCATGCACAGTCTAGGTTTACACTCAATTCTAGCGGCTAGAGTAAAATATAGAAGCTCTAACTCAAGAGACATTAACATATATAATGACTTAACAAGTCTTCCCTTGTAAAGAGATATACTTTAGAAAAAATTGATCAGATGACTATTTTTTCTTTAGTATTTTTTCATTTTCCCGACAAAGATTATAGATGGGAACCCCAAATCCTACAATGTCCCACCTTAATGAGTTGAAACCATGACCTGACTTCCACCTGAAGATAGAGTACACTAAGCTACTAAGGCCAGTGTCTGAACTAAAATAGGTTCAAGTTTCACAAATTTCGAAAAAGCTAAACAATTACTGTATTTTCAGAGTAACGGAAGTTCCGTACAAGTTCAAAATGTTTTTCAAGAAGTGAACATAATCAATCTTAAGTAGCACAGACATCTGGACAAATAGTGTGGTTTAACTTTCATAGAAGTTGTCACTGACCATAAAAAATGATACTTCAAATATATTGCAGCATTTATAACCACATTTTTACCATGTGCACGACAATTTCCTGTACAGTTTTTGCCAAACATAGTTAATAACTTAATATTAGAAGAGTACTGCTACTCCCACAGAAAAGTCGGTACCGAAGGGTACCGAATGGTGTAAATTGTTTTTTCTTTTTTCTTTCTTTTTTTTTCAACCATTTTTTAAACACTTTTAAATATTTTTAAAAATTTAAAAAAAATACAAAATCATTAAAAAACACTTCTTTAACTATTAAGTAAAAAAAATTAAAAAAAAAATCGGTACAAAATATGTGTACAATTTTTTGGTGGCTCTATCATTTCTCATATTAGAATATATATATAGATATATACATACATATATAAATATACACACACATGAATGTATCTTTGCTCGTATGGTTTTAGTGAATCATTATACCACAATATAAAGCAGTAATCACGTCACCTCAGAGATAACAGTCAGATTAAAATCCTGGAAAATGTTTAAGATTGGAGGGGCACAGAAATTTCAAATATGGACTTTTACAAGAAATAGGAAAGCAAAAGATTGATTTTAAGGAATAGCCTAATGAAAGAAGAACAAACAATTGGCCATGTGTCATCTACTTGTAAATAAGATCAACAAATAGAGGTTTGCCAATTAGGAAATAAAAAAATTCATATACTACAATGTTACCTGTTTTCAAGATCATTTCCACCAGCTGGAAGAGCAAATGGCTGCAGTACTTGAGGAAGGGCAACATCTTTGTGTGGAATGAATCCAACATCATAACTTGGGGAGCACACAGCCCGAATTGAGTTCTTTACAAGAAGCGGAAGACCTTCTGTAGCCCTAACACCAACATCATGACAAGTGACAAAAAAATGATCTGCTCCTAAGGTTCGATTCCAGTAAGGATACTTGGAAATTAAGCTTTGCACATAATTCTGGACAATTATAGTCATATTCTCGTAAGAAGTTCCCTGCATACAATCAAGCAAGCGTCACATACCAACATATAGGGGATCCGATTCTAGAAAGGGGGGAACTGTCTATCAGAACTGATAACAGCACAGTTCGTGCGTGTGTGTGTGTTGTATAAATCTGGAACATGTCCAGCATCTGAAAATATAGCACTAGTTCTGAGTGTTTAAAGTTGCACTCGCTGTATAGTCGGCAAGATTGAATCTTCAATCATGTATAACCATCTGCATATGCAATTGTTGTAGTCTTGCATCCTCCAAATGAAATCATAGTAGTGTATCTGTTATAGTGAGACAAAGGCTGATGCCCTGCGTTTGATACTATAAAGACACACACTCAACTTTTATCTAGACATAAATGGTAAGGCAGGTGAGTTGCAGTCTATGGCATTCATTTAAAAAACACCAAGTGTCTTGGAAAATAAACCCAAAAAATTTCATGCAGGAAGATATTTCCACAACATGCTTATGAGTGCATTATGTGTCTGGAGCCGTTTCTATATTTTCCTTTTTTGATCAGTAAAGAATTTTAGTGATGATATTAGGCATAGCCCAAGTACATGGAACATATACATTTCTATGTTTTCACCAGCGTGGTTTATGAAATCTTCCACATCACACAGATCGGAACTATTTCACTTACAGTTTCATAGTGATTATTCTTCGTAGATGACTAGAAACGCAGAAGAAATTTCAGATTTCACATCTCTGCACGCATCGTATATTATAATTTAGAACATCTAGAACAAGAAATTTTGTTTTGGTTTATTTTCCCTCCATGTGAGTCAATTAAGACAATAAAGATCGGTAAAAAGAATCTATATGAGAGAACTAAGTGGAAGCTAGTATTTCCTCAGATCCCCAATCGCGAAAATTCACAAAAATTCCACTTTTTTTCTCGCATCTTCCCAGCAGCCAAACACATGATTAGCGTATATCCCGAAATAAACGAACCCCAACAGCATAAAACTCCTCAATACGATACAAATTTTCGCAATAGAAAGCCGTACCTTGCCTCGCATCTTGTGGCAGGAGATGGGAATGAAGAAGAGGTGAGCCTGATTGGGATCGTCGGTGCGGAAGGGACTCTCGCGAATGTTCTGGAAGAAATAGCCCTCGCTGGCGTACTTCCCTGTGAGCTTCCTGGGCGTCTGGTAGAACGTATCGGGATCCCCGTCCGGGTATATGTACACCTTAAATTTGCGCTCCATCTCGGCATAATTGAACCGGAAAACGTCAGGGGAATGGTAAACCGAAAGCCGCTCCGCCTGCCTGTAATGCCTCTCCACCATATGATCTCCAGGAACCATTTTAACAACAGAAAGCTGAGTGGTTGAAGAAGAAGAGGAGGTGGAAGAGAGAGGGGAGCGGAGAGAATTGAAGGAGAAATAGGTGAAGGAGAAGAGGGTTAGGATGGCGAGGGTGAGGAGAGAACCTTGGACTGTGCAGAGCGGCAAGGAGGACACCGCCGGGGATGTTTTCCAGGCCGACATTGCTCGCTTGCGTTGGCGGTGCCGGCGATGGTGCTGCTGTGTTGTGATTCACTAGCAAGTGGAGTAGTAGATGACTAGATGCAAAGCTACTGTTATTTTTATCATTATTTAAAATAATAATAATAATAAATTTACAATTATTAAAATAAGTAATATGATTTTTAATCGTGGACTTTCGATGTCATCTATATAAGACTCGTTTGGATAATGAAATGAGATAAGATTATTTTAAATGAGTTAAATAAATATTATTATAATATTATTTTTATTATTTTAAAATTTGAAAAATAGAGTTATTTATTATATTTTGTATGGAAATTTAAAAAATTTATAATAATAAGATGAGGTGATATGGGTTGAGATAGGTTGAGAGTGTTTATGTATCCAAACGAGACATAGACATATTTAGGCTCCGTTTGTAATTTAGACTGAACTGAGATCAATTCAATTCAGTCTAATTTTAAGTTAAGTATAACATCCAAATACTCAATTCTCAAATCACTAAACAGGCAGCCAGCATTGTGAATACACAAGACTGAAGCCACTCGGACGCATCCCACTCATGGGGACTCGTACAGGGCAAAACAGAAAAGACGGGAAAACTTTGATCTTCTGACAATGGAACATCGACGGACAACCAATAGGGCCTGCAAAATAAAGCGATCAGGAAGCCAGCCGCATTAATGACACCATTACCCGAGCAATATGTCATATTAATGACGCCGTCATAGAGGCACGCCGCATTAATGGACCCTGACTAAGGGAATAGTAGTAAGGACGTAGGTCCCACAAGGAGAGGCACGATCTCCCCCTCCCCCCCCCCCCCCAAAACTCCCAGTATAAATAGCAATTCTCAGGTATGAAAAAACTCTCTCGCTCTCTCTGATTATTTACAAACCTCTAAAATACTCTACTGACTTCGGCATCGAAAACTTATCGGCCCTAAGGCCGCTCACTCCCAACTGCTTTCTTCTTCGTTTTCGCAGGCCTAATTTTGAAGACCTGAGTTGCTGGAACCTGGCTAAAAAACATACGAAACACGACGTTAAAAATAATGGTAATATATTTTAGTATATTATAATATATACTAGTGATATATTATAATATATAATATAGTAGTCTATAATACAATTATAAAATATAATATAGTGATATATTATAATATATAATAATATATAGTGATATTGTATTAAACTACTAATACTATAGATTATAGTGATAATATATAGTTATTTATATAGGATTTTTAATTTTAATGTTATTTTAATTAGTAATTTAGCATATAATACAATATTATGTTATATATAATTATATATACTAGATATAAAAATTATATATAATATTAAAAACCATATAAAAAGTATTTTATATAATAGAAAGAAATTAAAGTATATATATTTATATGAACCGGTCAGGTTCGATTCGGTCTGGTGTTAGAAAAAAAAAATCGAAACCAGACCGATTTTGAAAAAAATGGAATCGGTACTAGACCGAACTGATTTATAATCGGACCGAACTCACCAGTTGAGTCTAGTTGGGTCCGGTTTACCAGTTCACCGATTTTTTATTACCCCTACATGCACATGCACATGCACATGCACATGGGCAAATGGAAGGCAGAACTCTCGACATAAAAGACCAACCATGTATTGGCCAATCAAACTTCAACACGTAGAGGTCACCCAATCATTATCTTAATCGAAAGTTGTTTAAATTTGAGGAGTTATGGACAAAAAATGATTAAGGTTGTGTTTAGATGTTGAGGTGATCTTAAATTATCTGAGTTTATATGTGAGTAGTATTGTTTTGTAAGCCTCATTAAGATGTGTTTAAATATAAATAAGTTGATATATGTATTTGTTCCGTTTATATGTGAGTAGTATTGTTTTGTAGGCCTCATTAAGATGTGCTTAAGTATTGTTCCGTTTCGTCAACCGAAAATTGTTGATGGGGAAGTTTTTGTTCAGTTTTCTAAGGAAGAATTAGAACGGTCGACGGTTCCATTTAGGTTTGCTATTGTATTGAAGTTTCTACGTCAACGACCATCGTTGGATAAGATTCGAACGTTCATTCACGGTCGTTGGGGGCTGGTGCACCAACCAGTCGTGTCTGCTATGAGGAAAGCTAGTCATGTCTTTGTGAGATTTTCTAATGAGGAGGACTTTGTAAAAGCATTGTCTAGGAGAGTTGTGAGATTGAGGGTATTGGTTATAGGCCATTCTAGTGGACGATCGATTTTAATGAGGATTCGGAACCATCCTTGGTGTCGGTATGGACTACATTACCTGGTTTGCCGCCTAACTTCTATCAGGAGGATTTCTTGAAGAATATTTCGGCTCCGATTGGCGTGTTCCTACGTAGAGACAATGCTACTCGTTGCGCCACGAGAACGGATGGGGCTAGGCTTTGTGTTCTGATGAATATATCTCAGGTTCCTATAAAATCTTTTTGGATCGGCACTCCAAAGAATCCTACGAGCTTTTTACAAGAGGTAATCTACGAGACGCTTCCGGCTTTTTGTTCTAAATGTAAGGTGCAAGGGCATAATCTATCTACATGCAAGGCTTCTCGGAAAGTGGTAAAGGAGGGGAAGAAAAAGGATGTGGTTAAGCAGGATTGGGCTCCAAAAATTACGACTGGTCCAGAAAACTCTGAGAAGGAACCTGAGGGTCGAGAGGGAGATGGTCTTGTCAAGCAGCCTGTAATTTCAAGTGTTGAGGGTGAGGGGGTTCCGGTGACTGAGTTACCTTCTTTTGTAGAGGGGGAGATGGCGTCAGATCATTCGAAGAATGTTGATAATACGAATGAGGTTGGGTTTATTAATTTATTGTCTTCTAATCCATCAATTGCAACTGGATGTTTGTTGTTAGGGGAGTCGAGTGGGATGGATGCGAATGATGTGTCTATTCCATCGTATCTGGAGGAAGCTGGTGTGTCTTTAGAATTGTGTGGTGCAGAACAGGGGCAGGTTGGGGATTGTGAGGTTCCGAGGAATAAAGAGGGTGAGTTTGTGGAGGAATGTTTTCAGATGGTTGTGTTTAAAGAATCTGAAGATTTGGTGGAATAAAGGTCCGATGGAGAGGTGGCGTTGCCACACCTAGGGAAGGATCGAGATGGTTTTTCGGATTCAGAAGTGGTGCCAAAGGATGTGGTTAGCGGTCGTGTGTTGCGTAGTTCTTCCAGGGCTCCAAGCAGGCCCTCGAGACTGGACTTATGATTGGTAAATTGTTATATTGGAATGTTTGGGGGCTAGGTACCTCGAAAAAACGACTTCGGTCGTTGCTGAAGATGTATAATCCAAAAATATTAGTGGTTGCTGAACCGTTTCGGGAGGAGGGACATTTAGTTCGTTGGAAAAATATGTTGTGGTTTCATGAATGTTACTCAAATGCGGATCAGTCAGGCAAGGTTTGGGTGTTCTGGAATGAGGAATATCAAATAAATATACTGGGGGCATCTAGTCAACAAATCACATTGTTGATAAACTCTTCAATAGTGGTTTTGGTGGTTTATGCCAAATGTGTTTATACAGATCGTCGAACGCTATGGGCAGAGCTCCTGACGTTTGTTTCTTTGCCGTTTCCACGTATTGTAATTGGTGACATTCGAAATAATGGGGAGAGACGGGGGGGTCATCCACGGCTTCCTGGTGCTGTGGAGGAATTCTGTACGTTTATTGATGAGGGGGGTTTGATTGAGGTACCATTTAGTGGTAACAATTTCTCCTGGTGTAATGGTCAGGGGGGAGGGCAAGAAGCTGGGCTAGGCTTGATCGTGCACTTTGCAGTGTTAGATGCTCGGAGATTTTCCCGTAGTATCGTTAAAATATTTACCCCGTAGGGCGTCAGATCATGCTCCTATGTTGTTGGGTGTGTTAGATTTGTGTGGAAGATATGGTCCATCATCCTTTAAATTTCAACAAATGTGGACGCTCCATGATGACTTTTGGAGATGCGTTTCTAGTTCTTGGCAGGAAAATGTTAGTGGCTCGGGGCTATGGCGTCTTGCTAGCAAATTAAAGCATCTTAAGGTAGTGCTGAGGAGCTGGAATAAGGAAATTTTTGGATGGACGGGTGTTCATATAAAACATTTGGAGGCCAAGGTGGAAGAAGGAGAGGCCCGATTGCAAATAGGTTATTCGGAAGAGGCGGAAGAGGATTTATTGGCATCGCAACTTGAGCTTTCTTCTTGGTTGGCAAGGGAGGAGTTACGTTTGGCACAGCAAGTAAAATCCACTTGGGTGGAGCATGGCGAAGTGCATGCTGGGTTTTTAACTCTTTGAAGGCTCAAAAGAATAATGTGGTGAAGGAAATGCAATTGAGTGATGGGCATGTGTTGGACTCTCCTGAAGCTATACATGATGCAGTGTAATATTTTGAAGAGTTCCTCAAAGAGCATCCGGGTAATACGTTGCCAGAGTTGTCGAGTATTATTCAATCTGAGGTGATGGAAAATGAAAATCAAAATATATGCAGAGATCCTACGGAGGAAGAAATAAAACGTGCTCTGTTTTCAATACCGGTAGATAGTAGTCGGGGGCCGGATGAGTTTGGATCGGGTTTTTATCAACATTGTTGGGAGTTGGTGAAGTTGGACGTGAGTGAGGCAGTTTCTGAATTTTTCCGTGGGTCTTTATTGCCCAGGTTCTATACTTCTTCATTTATTGTCCTTGTGCCAAAAGTTTCAAATCCTTCGTCCTTTGGAAAATTTAGGTCAATTAGTCTTTGTTTGGTGGTATACAAAATATGTTCTAAAATATTAGTAGCTCGATTATCTCCGGTGTTGGGTCATTTATTTCTTTGGAGCAAGGTGCGTTCCATCCTGGGCGTAGTATTTTTGAGAACGTAAGTCTTACTCAAGAGTTGGTGCATGATTTAAATAAGCCAGTTCGTGGGGGAAATATAGTGATAAAAGTTGTTATTGCTAAGGCGTATGATACGATTGATTGGAAGTTCTTGTTCCATGTGTTATGTGCTTTTGGTTTTTCGGATCAAGTTTGTCAATTGATTGTTCAGTGTGTTACTATGCCATGGTATTCAATTGTTATGAATGGGACGGCTAAATGATATTTTAAGAGTGGTAGGGGGTTGCGGCAAGGGGACCCTCTTTCTCCATATTTATTCATTCTTGTAGAGGAAGTTTTTTCTTGGCTCCTCAAACAAGGATTTGCTAGGGGTAAGATTGGTGGGTTTATGACCCCACGAAATGGGCCTTGTATTTCTCATTTACTCTATGCGGATGATATAATGATATTTGCAATTGGGAGTAAACAATCGGTGCAAGAAATTAAAGCTATTCTTGGATTATATGCCTCGTGGTCGGGACAAAAGGTGGATGAATCTAAGTCATCAATTTTTTTTTCAAAAAAAAATTCCAATTTGTAGGCAACGTGAACTATTGGTTATAACGGGATTTACGGAAGGACAATTTCCAACAAAGTACCTTGGGGTGCCAATTATAACTGGAAGGGTGAAAGGAAGCTAATATGAGGAGTTGGTGCAAAGGATACGACAGATAATAGAAGGTTGGAAAGTGAAATTTCTTTCTTCGGGAGCTCGGCTAATTTTGTTGAGAAATGTTTTATCGAGTCTACCGGTACATTTGTTGACTGTCACTAAGGTACCGAACATGATTATTGCAACGATACATAGACTGTTTAGCTCATTTTTTTGGGGCTCAGTTGATGGTGAACTAAAAAGGAAATGGGTGAGATGGGAGAATATTTGCAGACCAGTTGATGAGGGGGGTCTTGGATTGAGGAATTTATATGATGTACAAAAATCGTTGCATTTGAAGTTTGCATGGAATCTAATTAATTCAGATTCATTGTGGACAAGATATGTTAAGGCCAAATATGTGAAAGGGCAACATATTTCTTTAGTTTCGCAATCGATGGGTACTTGTTTTTGGAAGATGGTGGTGCGTGAAGTGCTGTTTGTGTTGAAGAACTCTAAATGGTTGGTTAGAGAAGGTAATCTTTCCTTTTGGTGGGACAGATGGATGGATTTTGGACCATTTTTTTATCAACAGAGGGATGTGGCAGATCCAACTTTACTTGTGAAAGATTGTATGGAGGGAAATCGATGGGATGTGGATACTCTACAGCATTTGGTAGGCCAAGAGAAACAGGAATTAATTGTTTCAACAATTATTGGCACAAGAGTTGGTAATGATAAACTGGTTTGGATGGGCACATCAGATGGGTGTTTTACAACAAAATATGCATGGAGTCTTGTTCGTGAGATGGTTCCAAAATCACAATGGTCAGAGTGGATTTGGCATACAACATTACCAAAAAATATTTCAATGCTAATGTGGAAAACTTTGCTCAAGAGTATCAGTGTAGATGAAAGTATAAGAAATATTGGAATTCCGATGGTGTCTAAGTGCGAGTGCTGTCGACAGGGGGCATTGGAGGATTTGAATCATGTCCTATATGGAGGAGAGGTGGTTACAGCTGTCTGGAAAATTTGTTCTCATGCTTTGGGGGTACCGTATGTAGTTAACAGGTCATGGAAGACAACGGTTGAGGCTTGGTTCAGACGCACTAAGAAAACGTCACAGGTGGGGAATTTACTGGGGTTAATTCTGAGTATCGTCACGTGGAGGTTATGGGGTTGGAGGTGTTTGTCCCGAATGGAGGGAAAAAAGGATTTGGTTGGCTTGTTGTGGAGGTCTATCAAATTCTGGATTAACTGGATTGGATTAAGGCTTAAGGATGGATCTCGTTTGGGACGACGGGATGTGGAAGTTCTTAAGTTGCTGTAGTTGCCGATTAAGTTACGTAGCAAGGAAGGAGTAATAGCAGTCTCTTGGCATAAACCTGATCCTGGTTGGGTCAAATTAAACATTGATGGTAGTTGTTTAAATAATCCAGGTGAGTTGGGAGCCGGTGGAATATTGCAAGATGAATATGGTGATATGAAGTTTGCATTTGCTGCTCGACTGGGCAGGGGAACCAATACAAATGCAGAGCTTCGAGCGTTATTACTGGGATTACGTAGATGCCGTTAGTTGGGTGTTGACAATATTATTTTGGAACTTGATTCTCTACTGGTGGTCAATTGGTTGAAAGATGGGAAGTGTAGCTTACGGTATCTGGAGGACTTTTGGGATGAAATTATTGGGATTATCGAATCTTAATTGCCGAGTACAACATGTTTTTAGGGAAGGAAATATGGCAGCAGATTTTTTTGCTATAATGGGAAGTATGGATGCAATGAAGAATGGTTGTCATAAGAAAACATTCCAATGTTGCTTAAGGGTATTATTCGGACTGATCGTAGCAGCTTACCTTATTTGCGTAAGTATAAGAAAAGTGATTGAGGGAGTTGGTTTTTGTGATTTCAAATTTATGATTTATTTTGGAAAGTTCAGTTGTATATAAGGTATTCATCTGCCAAAAGTGAGGGTTTTAATAAACTGGGGAGGGGTCACTCGTGGACAGGTGAACCTTGACTCTTTAAAAAAAAAAAAAGTTTATATATGTATTTGAATGTATGAAACAAGTTAAAATATGTTTAAACTTTTTATGGGAAGTTGAAAAAGTAATATATCTCATCAATGATTGGTTTGAAATGGATTGAGGTGATCTTGACATTCAAATATAGTCTAACTGGTCATTGGTAATTGTATCAGATCCGATGAAGACAACATAACTCTGAGAGCACTCTAGATGGTTTTTGTTGTTTAAAATATATCACCAAAATCTAATTTTCTATTTTAGCTAATGACTTTTACAATATACCATACATCAATTTATATATTATTTTTCTATATTATTTATTTCTTCTTTCTTCTTTCATTTTAAATACTTTTCTAACTACCGTTAAATTTGTATGTAGCATTACTCTATTTTTTTTATATGAGTCTCATAGTTACCTACTTTTAATTGAACATCCAAAAATTGTAAATATCATTTGAAAACTGGTGGTAAAGCAATCCACCAGATTTAAAATGTGTGAAAGTATGCATTGCTTTTAGTTACGTTGAGGTGGCGGTTAAACACCTTCACTCTCGCGTCCCCTACACTATCGAATAGGTGATCATGATAAAATTACGTCAATTATAGGCCTTTTTTTAAAAATAAATAAATAAATAAACAAGGTCACATGTCTAAGAGTGACTCATTCCTAATTTTATTAAAAAACCCTCACTTGTGACAGAGGAATATCGTGGAAACAAAACAAATAATACCTGAGAATTTACAAAAAATAACCATAAGAACAAAACCCGTGTGGAGGGAAGGAATGAGATCTACTTTTCAAAGGAACGATAGGAGTCAAATGGTCACAAAAATAGATGTCACCGGAATGAGTTCCCATGTACAGGCTGTTTTCTACTGAATTCATACTAAACTAGTATAAATTATTTCCTGTTTACTGTACTGTTCAAGCCATTTTGCCCATAGGAATGTCGACTTGTGAGAATGCACGTGCCTCACACGACAGTGGAAATTGAGAGCGGTACGCAATGTACAGTGGATGAATCTATTGTGGGAGATCTATGGATAATGGCAAATGTGACCCAATCACTCTAGATAATGCTTGCATTCTCGATATTACTGCAGTAGTTGATACAAAGTTACATGATACTTATTCTCTATATAGTGTCGTTGCTGCTGCTTCGGGAAAAGTTCATGACCCAAAGGCCTTCTACCTCCATGCAGGATTGCTCCATATCCAACAAAGCTAGGAAAAAAAAAGAGTGAGAAAAATGAAAGAATAGAGATAAAGAAAGGAGAGAAAGAAGAGACGGCAAGGGAGAGGGAAAGCTCCACAGATTTCACGACAGAGGAAAATGGGTTGTTTTTCGAGGGGAGAGCGTTTTCAAGAGTTTTATTCGGGTTAATTCATCAGTCACAAGGCGATTTGTCATTCCTCGCTTTTCCCAACTCCCCTAGAGAGAAGACAACAAATGTGTATCGCCAAAAACGAAGAAAGACTTGCTTGCATCATGAGATTATTGTCTACATTGATCCTAAAACGGAACACAAATGTACTGTGTAATATCCTATATCCTTTGAGATGATGGCAAAGTCAATGACGCTCCTTGGCTGGGGAACTCATCCATTGAAATTATATGGTTTTGAGAGTAGAGCCTCTGAGATGTTGGTGAAATATATAACCTCTCAGTCGTTGGAGGCATACCCGGGTTTCTCTGAACTATTGGAGACATGTACAGTCTTTCAGGCGTGGGGGGAACAGCATCAGTCCGCTGAGAAGCCGGAGCCATGTTTTCATTCCTTTGAGATGTTACAGGCATGTATATCCTCTCTGAAGTCGGATGCAAAGCAATATCCGTCCTCCGAGATGTAGAACCCATATGGTCATTCAGGTGAGATGTGGTGGGCATGTATAGCCTCTCAGAAGTTGAAAACATGTTGGTGTTAGTCCTTTGAAAGGTTTGACCCATGCCATCATTCAAGCGAGAAGTTGACAGCATGAATACCCTGTCGGAAGTTGGATGCACAGTAGTGTCAATCCGATGAGATGTTGGAGCCACACTGTCGTTCCTGCATGAAGTTGGACCCATATTGTCAAGAGCGTGAGATGAAGGACCATATACCCTTTCAGAAGTTAAGGCCATTGCAGCATCAGCTCTTTGAGATGCTGCATTCCTCTGGGATGTAGGCACATGAATCCCGTCTGATGTTGATGGAATAGCTTCACTCCTTTGAGAGGCTGGGGGTTGAGTTTCATTCCACTGAGACTGAGGTATATATATCCTTTCAGATGACTTGGGTGTCGATATTGACACTCCTTCACTTGGTAAATCCCTCTCTGTCGATGGAGGCATAGCTACAGACATTTCACGGTTTGATAAACCCCTGTCGGATGTTGGAGGTAAGACCATGGACACTTCCTGGCTTCGTAAATCTCTATCCGCTGTTGGAGACACAGATGACAGTTGAGGATTTGGTAAATCCGCCTCAGATGTTGGAGGAATTGGCAATACTTCACAGGTTGGAGAATCACTCTCGGATGCTAGAGGCATGGCTGGGGACATTCTTTGGCTAGGTGAGTCTCTCTCTGAAGTGGCAGGAAATGCTGAAGATACTCCTCGGCTTGTTGTATCAGTCTCAGATGATGGAGGCGCAGCTAGAGACACTCTTAGGCTAGGTAAATCCTTCCACTGTTGTGCCACTGTTTTGATCTGGGTGTAAAATTGCACACCAGCCTTCCCTGCAAAGTCAAGAATCAAAAGAAACTGAGAAACTGAAACTAGCATGTAACTAATTTGAGAGAGAGAGAGAGAGAGAGAGAGAGGGAGGTAGAGGACCAAATAAATTATACCGCAAAAGTTTAGATCCCCGGCAAAAGATGCCTTTGATCCATTGAATGAGGAAAATGGCAATGGAACTGGAACAGGAACATTGACCCCAACCTGAGTCGTATTTAAATTCTTGTAAGAAAATGACATGCAAGTTAGAATAATAGATACATATCTGAAAGAAGAAAGAGCAACCCCATTGCACCATCTTGGCTGGCTCACAAGGTCTCCCCCTATCCCATTGCGGGTTCCACTAAACACGTTTTAATCATAAACTTAAATGCAACATTTGCAAATAATGGCCTCCTCAACTCTAAATAACGTGTGAGCCAATCATGTTTTTTATTCAGGTTTTGTACAACTAGCCGATAGATGGGCCCCCTGCATTCTAGCCAGGATTGGCTTAAACTGAGCAATAAGGCGGACTGAGATCCAATGGCCAGAAAGGGGTACCAAAATTTCTTGGTACCCATATGCCATACAGAACGGTTGACTTACCAGCACAGCCTCAACTTCATTCTGGAACTTCCTAGCAGCAACACCAGATGTCGTGAATATGGAAGCTCCATTTCCATGCCTGTAAAATAGGAATATAAAATATGTAATGGTGAAATATCTCCAAAAAATTGTGAATTGTCAATGGGTACTTCGGATAGCATTTCAACACAATAGAAGAAAATGTCTCAGCATAGACCCTGGACTCTTATATACTCCAAACTCAAATTGCTATTTTTCTGACATGTTTAGATAGTTTATACAATTAGTTGCAGACCTGCACAATGGGCAGAAATAGTTGAAGGTATGCAGGAGCCACAAGGAAGACAAAATTAGCAAGTGTTCAACCCTTAGAGCATTTATAGATTCAGGATGGGAAAGAAGATGGGAAAGACACATGAGAAGTCAACAGTTGAGGAGATGGAAAATAAACACACGGTCGGTAAGTTATGTAAAGATCAGGAGACAACTATCCAACATCATGGCCCGCTGACATGGATGAAAAAGTGATGTGGATGAACAAAAGGAAAAAGGCTAATTAGACGCAAATGCTTCGATAATAAGATATTATACTAGATTCCTATATTTTGACAAGCAATTCATCCTAGAGTTTCAATAACATGAACAATTCACTCCCACTATTTGCCAAACTTGGTGTATATACACTGAAAAGAAAAAGCTTTCCGTACCTCATATATAATCCCATAGTCAATTTAAAACATGACACCTTGAAACACACATCATATAATATTCACCTTGGAGCTAAGCGAGGAGTAGCAGTACCTGTTTTTGTTCACAATGGTTATGGCCTCTTCTAGGCTGTCAGCCTGGGTCACCAAATAAACAAAATGTTGTCAAACAATCTACAGCTCACACCACAGACAAAAACGAAAGAAACCTAATTATGCATACCTGCATACAAATAAGGACTGGTCCAAAAATTTCTTCCTGCTCAACACAAGATACAGTGCTGTCAAGAATATGCCAATGTCTTTGGTTCTAATCTTCTTCCACTGAGATCATAATTATCCAAATACATTCATTTTTGGAAACAAAAGTGGAACTGCAAGCATAAAGAAAAATACCTTGTAGCACTCCATATTGGTTGTAACATCGCATAAGATGGTAGGGCCAACAAAATTTCCATTCTCATATCCTCGTACCTACAAAGTTAAATTGGAAGATTTCACTCAACGTTTTTCAAAAGCAAGCTCTCGCAATATTTAAAAAATAAATTAATACAACTCCTCAGCAAATGACAAGCAGATGAATTCTCTGAAAACATCATGCATCAAAGAGAATACCAAACAGAAAGAACTTTCCAAGCCAGGGTCCCATGATCTCACTTAGTTCAGACCAATAAATCAATGTTTTCAGTCTTATATTGTTTAAAATTTTCTCCTGAGTTGAATGGAAAAGAACTGTGGTTCCCTGTTATGACGAATTTTGTCAAGGATCATGTGATTTGGGTTGTGAAGACGTTGGGTGAGCGTATGCTTGAGCCCTGTGTCGAGAATGCAACCATGTTTATTTGTGCAATAGAAACAAGTACTGGGAGCCCCAATTGTGAACAGTTCGTATCAAATCTGGCTAACATACCTCAGTTGTGAAACAAGGATTTTACTTTCAAGCAATCTCTATAGAGTTTTCCTCTAACCGGGTCTTGCAAGAAAACAGGATTTTAAATTAATCTTAAAAATTGTGCTATTAGGATAGGATGGATCCAACCAGTCTCCCCATAAGAATCACACGTGTAAGTTTCCTCTTAAAAATCTCTAAAAAATGTGGACGTGCAATACCTTAAAAAGAAGAAAAAATCTACACAACCTCCTACTATTCACACAACCTCCACACACCACACTTTTTTTAATTATTTTTTTTTTCTTTCATCAAATATTTAATATATGAATAATAAATAGAAAAATTGAATTAGTTTAAAAGGAATAAACTCAAAAAAAAAAATTTTAAAAAAATGTGGTGTGTGGAGGTTGGGGAGGTTGTGTATCATTGCTCTAAAAAGAATGGTCAAGATTGGAACTTCTCATAACCATTTATATAGTCCAAATCAACCAAGGTCACATCTAATGTAAGACTCAGTTTACATGTACGCAATTCCATCCACTAAAAAATCCCTGGCAGACTCTTGGACAACCCATATTGCCTTGCAATGCCCCTTAGACACGTGGCATTACTAAGCTGACTTATAATCCTCTGGGTCATTGCTATGATGTGGGATCACAAAGACATTTTGATTCTCATCCAAACCACTGTTTAACAGAGATAATAATGGTATTGTAAAGCATCCAAAAAGAAGATCCAATTAAACTCAAAACATCAATTAATTTTCATTAAAAAAAAGTAATGCAATCAAAATGGTTCACATGTCAAATGTCGGTCTTCAAATGTCAATTTTATAACTAAGGCTCCTTGGGGGGAAGCTGTTTTTGCTTGGACAGCAACTTTAGGTAAGACAATAACACTGGATAGTCTATGAAAGAGGCATTTGTAGTCTTGGAGTGTTGTATGTGTAAGCAGAGCGGAGACAGGTTTGACCATCTCCTACTTCAGTTGGGGAAATATAGGTTTAGATTTCTAGTACCTTTGGGAATGTGTGGATTATGCCCCAAAGGGTCATGGAGTTGTTGCCTTTTTGGCTTTTTGGTAGAGCCCGTGAGAAGAAGATGAGACAGTTAAAAGCCTCAATATTTAAGATTTTTGTTGTTTATTCTTCCTCATTAGTTGGATGCATTTTTTATGTACATGTGTACTAGGGTTCTGCCTCTCAGTGCTTTCAATTACATTACATTATTGATAAAAAAATGAACACTATACACATAGCTGCATGACTATAAATTGTGAGCATTGAAGGAGCCTACAATTTGGACAACTAGAAAATCCATCATTTCCCTACATTGGAATGAAACTCCATTATGACCAAGAGCTGCCAACAACCAGTAAATTTGCAGTATCATCCTTCTTTAATCATGGTTGTGTAAAGAAAGCAACTGCTGAAACCCATAAGACTTTAACCACAACCAAATCTCACAGTGAACGTTCAAGAATTTTTGCAATAGACTGAACTTGAGAAAAGTAGCATTATTGACACCAATGGGCCACATTTCTTTCTAACTCCAATAAAGAAAATGTGATGCAAGAGGATTCGTGCAACTGCAGTAAAGCTAAATTTGAAAAGGAGGTATCAAACAAGGTTTGGTATAGCAACAGTTAGCTTGTCTTGGAGAGCATAAAGAAATCCTACCACAACATGTCTCCCATCAAGCAGCATTCTAGCACCACTTTCGACACCAGATTGTACTAATCTGCATACGCAATCCTTTGCCTGCAAAATTTAACACACATCAAGAATGAAAAAGTAAAAGAAAAAATCGAGTATCTAACATAACTTAAAATGAACACAGTATGCACTAGCAACCAGCTAGGCAACAATAAGTGCATTACGTTGATAAAAACCAAACTCAGAATGTAATAAATACATCTATATTGTAGATGGATTGGGAAAATTTTTGGGGGCTATGCTTGCACCTCTTTAGTAGTAAGTGGACCAAGGTCTGCACTCGGATCTGCTCCTACATTTACTTTAAGTTCTTTGGCATGCTCCACAAGTTGTTCTTCCCTGTACAGACCCGCAGACATCATTTTTGTAAGACGAGGATTTGCCAAACCCTATTAAGTGGATTGGAGAATCGAAAGAGACCCTTGGAAACTGTTATAATTTCATAAATGAAAAAGACTGACTAATTTAGAACTATGACCATTTGAGTCTGAAGTCTGAAAATTGATGATGATTCTTTATGAAAGCAAGCACCCAATCGAAGCTTAAAACTTGGAAATGCCAAACCATAAAGAAAAGTTGAGGCAATTGAATCATAATACCATGGCCTTGAACCTCCGATAAAAACAGCTGTGCTGAGTGCCATGCCCCGCTGTCCTGCAGCACCGAAGCCAGCAGCCACAAGAGCATTCAACGTAGCATCCACGCTAGCATCAGGCATAATGATCGCATGATTTTTGCCTCCTATATTGGACTAAAGAGTTAACACAACAATCAGTGACATAGCCAAATGGTGGGTTTACAGTTTTCAACTGGGTCTAACCAAAGTTGAAAGAACCTGAGTGAGTGAAAGAGAGAGAGAGAGAGAGAGATGAAAAGGGGCAAGCCCTCACCTGAACATGTTTTCCTCTAGCAGCTGCCCTGGCATATATGTGCATTCCAGCCTGAACAACAGGTGAACAAGCGAATAAAGTTTTTTGATCTGTAGGTGAACAGGTGAACAAGCGAATAGATAATATATATGCATAAATATATCTCCATATGCTCTATATATACGTGAATTTTGAAAACATGAAAGTCAACTAATCCTGCACTTGCTTTATGTGACAACATTTGAGGGTGTTCGCACAAACATATAATGGTTAAGACTGAAATGGTGGGAAAAAACTGAAAAACACTACCAGGTATGGTATCTCAGTAGAATAGTCTCTGGGGAATGTAAGATCTTTTTTTATATATAAATAAAAAGTAAGTTTCATTGATATGAATGAAAATAGGCATAGCCTATGTACATATAAAGTATACAAAAGAAAATGCCTAAATACATTCTAAAAATGCTAAATTAGAGATAAGAAATCATGCACACTATTTCCATTAAGGACAATGACTGAAAACCATAGGAGTAAAGTATGGAGAAAAAAATTCTGAAGCTCCGTTATTGTTCGCTCCTTATCTTCAAAGCACCGTGCATTCCTTTCCATCCAAATACATCACATAATGCACAACAGGATCATCTTTCATGTTGGGCCACCTGGGAACAACCTTGGAGACCCTTCCAACAAGCAAGCAGGTTAGCCACCTTTGCCGGCATAACCCAAGCAACATCCACTCTACTAAATATCACATTCCACAGCTCTCTTGTCACCTCACAATGCAGTAATAGATGGTCCACTGATTCTCCTGTTTTTTGCACAAATAACACAAATCCATCACAATGAGGCCCCAAGTTATCCGTAGTTAGAATATTCCCAAGGGCAGTAGTCCACACAAAGAAAGCCACTTTGGAAGGTGCACGAGACCTCCATATGCTTTTTCACGGGAAAGATACATTACCTTGTGATGCCAATATTTTATAATATGTCTTAGCTGTGATCTTCTTGCTGCCACTGCACCTCCATTGTATCCTATCACCCTGTGCCATTAATCTTCCAGAGGAGTATATCAAGCTGAAACATTCTGAAACGGTAGACAATTCCCAATCATGGTCATCCCGAGTGAATAGAATATTCCACTGATGAGAGCCTTGGGCAAACACAAGCAGATCCACCACCGAAGCCTCCCTATTAGCCGCAATACTATAGAGAGCTAGGAAGGCCCTCTCTAGAGAGCGGTCTCCACACCAAACATCCTGCCAAAACCTGATTCTAGTGCCCTGTCCAACCAAAAATTGGATATTGTTTTCGAAACATTGTCATCCCCACCTAATATATCTCCACAAACCCACACCATACCCCCCCCCCCTTCCCTCACTACATTAGTGCACCAACCACCCCAAGCACCTCCATGTCTAGAGTCAACAACTTCCTTCCACAATGAAGATACAAACATTAATCCTGATCTCAATTTTACATCCTCTTTTATATAAGCAGACAAACATTGCTCGTTATGTATAGAATATACACTAGAACCAATCAGGGTGTACAAACATCACTCATCAACTTCAAAGCAGAATTACAAGAAGACAAGAGGATGGTATACTTACAACATGAACTTTCGCCAAAGCTAATGCAATAAAATCCCCAAAGTTAATATATGCCCATTTCATATCCACAAAAACCAAACAGAGCAACAAACATCACTCATCAACTTCAAAGCAGATTACACAGGAGTCAATAGGACTGCATGTGGAAAATTTTGCCAAAATAAAATCCAATAAGTGGAGGACTTGGAAACTCTGTCTTGCTTCTTACTCTTCCAAGAAATGAGTACATTGTCTAAAAATATGCACCAGCCAGTAACAGAGCGACGAGTATCCACACATCCAGCCCAATCAGCATCACTATACCCCACCAACTATAAGGAAGATTCCTTAGAAAAGAATAATCCGCGTGTAGAGGTGCCCTTCAAATATCGGATAATGCGGCGGACATCGGCTAAGTGAAGATGTCGGGGGGCTTGCATAAATTGACTGACCTGCTGCACAGCAAAAAAAATGTCAGGACGAGTAATCGTCAAGTAGTTCAAACTCCCAACGAGCTGTCGATACAAGGATGAATCCGAGAGAAGTTCGCCTTCCTCCTGACGAAGCTTAAGATTTACCTCCAAGGGAATAAGAACAGAGTTACCCAATTGGAGACCAGCCAATGAAATCAGTTCTAGTGTGTATTTGTGCTGGTGTAACAATGTACCAGTCAGAGTAATCTGCACCTCAAGGCCAAGAAAGAACTGCAAGGGACCAAGATCTTTCATGTGAAAAGAGGCTTTGAGATGCTATTGTAATTGCTTCATTAACTCAGTATCAGAGTCAGTAATCATAATGTCACAACATATACCAGAAGCAGTACAATTCCTGCAGAAGTCTTGCGAAGAAATAGAGAGGAATCAAACTAACTCTGAGTAAAGTGAAAAGCAAGTAGAGCGAAATTTATCAAACCATGCACGCGGAGCCTGTTTCAGTCCATACAAAGATTGGCGTAGATGACAAACCTCTGTGGAAGGTGTAATAAACATGCCGGGAGGTGGAGACATATAGATTTCTTCTTTCAAATCCCCATGTAGAAACGCATTCTTCATGTCCATCTGCCGGAGAGACCATCCCTGCGACGCAGCAAGTGCCAAGATAGTCCATACAGTAATCATTTTGGCAACATGTGCAAATGTCTCTTCATAATCAATACCATACTCTTGCCGGTTCCCAAGGGCTATGAGACAAGCCTTATATCGATCCAGTGAGCCATCAGACCGAAACTTGACTGAGTATACCCATTTACAACCAATAGGTTTGACACCAGAGGGACAAGTCACAAGATCCCAAGTGTGATTGTCTTGAAGAGCTTGGATTTCTTCTTGCATGGCTTGCTGCCTGAGTATAAGAGCGAGGAACAGAAACAGCGTCGAGAGTGGCAATAAGCGAGGTATGAGAAAAACCATACCTATCTGGTGGATGTGTAACCCGGGTGGAACGTCGAGGTATAGGAAGCGTAGAATCAGATGACGGATCAGTGTCTTGAAGAGGCGTTGAAGGAGGACGTCTATGCTACACCACACCTGGTTTAAATCGCTCAATAGAAGAAGAATACACATCATCAAAAGTGGGTAGAAGAGTAATAGAAGGATTAGAAATAACCTAAAACTGAAAGAAATATTGATTTTCAAAGAAAATCACATTTCGAGAGATCCAGAATTTGTTCGCATGAGCATTATAACAAACAAATCATTTCTGAGTAGGGCTATATCCCATAAAAGCACACGTGACAGACTGGGCAGTAAGCTTGTGACAATCAACAAGTGGTAGATGAACAAAACAAACACACCCAAAAGTACGAAAGGATTGATACTCAGGAGATATACCAAATAATAAAAAATAGGAAGAATCATAATTTAGAGTGGCAGTAGGCAAACGATTGATCAGATAAGCAGCAGTAGATAAAGCTTCTACCCAGAGCTTAGAAGGGACAGATGAATCAATCAGCAAAGTACGGACGACATCTAAGAGATGACGATTCTTACGCTCAGTGACTCCATTTTGTTGAGGGGTATAAGGACAAGAACGCTGAGAAATGATCCATTTTTGCTGAAGATAAGCCTAAAAGGAATGAGACATGTATTCTCCCCCTGAGTCGGAGCGTAAGATTTTGATACAAGTACTGAACTGTGTCTCAACAAGTGCAACAAATTTTTGAAAAACAGAGAACACGTCAGCCTTAGAACGGAGAAAATAGATCCAAGTAAATCGACTATAATCATCGATAAACGTCACAAAATAACGATATTGACCATGAGAAATAATAGGACTAACACCCCAAACATCAGTATGCACAATCTCAAAGCAAGTAGAAGCACGACTACCATGCGCAGGAAAATGTAATGTTTTACTTTTACCAAGACGACAAGTAGCACAATCAAAAGATACAGGAGACGAAGAATAAGAATCTTTATTGCCCAAAAAATCATGTTTCAAAAGATGAGTCAAGATAACAGAATTAGGATGACCCAATTTCTTATGCCACACTTCATTATTATTGGCAGTAGCTGTACAAGCAAAAGAAACAACATTAGGAATAGAAAACTGTAAAGGAAATAGACGTCCCACTTTAGGCCCATTCGCGATCACCGTCCCCGACACCTGATCCTGCACAAGACAACTACTACGAGAGAAATGAACATCACAGTTATTATCCACTAATTGTCCAATAGAAATCAAATTGGTAGATAAGCCAGGAGAGATAAAAACATTTCGAAATGAAGAACCAAAGTACCAATAGCAGCAATGGGAAGTGTACTACCATCAGCAATCTGAATAGTTTGCGTGCCTCCATACTTACGAACACCATGGAGACCCGTCGTACTACCAGTCATATGATTAGATGCACCCAAATCAATAATCCAAGAAGAAGTGGAGGTAGGATCTGTACCTTGTAGGCCCAAAACCGTAAAAGCAGACACAATCATCTGTTGAACCATGGCAGGTGTGAGAACAGATGAATCAGAGCTTACAGTGGGGGGCGTAGAAGAAGACGAGGACTGAACAGCAGTTTGAAAGGCTTGGGATTGGCGATTCTGAGGCCGCACACGACAGTCTTTGATGAGCTGTCCCTCTTTCTTACAGTAGTTACAAACTTTCTTCAGACAGCTGCGAGCAATGTGACCGAACTCCTTGCAACTGAAACACTGCAACTTGTTCCTTAGGCGACATTCATAGCCTCAGAAAAGACCTTCTCAGAAGTCATACCCATCTGAGTGGATAATCGTTGTTCCTCACGCAATAATTCTCCCAAGCAAATATCCAAAGAAGGAACCGGATTATGGTTCAATAAACCAGCTCGGACAGGCTCAAATTCAGGTCGAAACTTCATCAAAAATTGATGGCGTTGACTCTCAGCATGAACCGCTTGAAGAGCCGCGAGGGCCGCGGTGGGAACCTTAGCATGAACAATAGCAGAATACTTGCTCCAAATATTAATAAAAGCATAATAAAATTGCTCAATGGTTAAATTACCTTGAGTGTAATTGCTAATTTCCAATTCCAACTAGAATTTCTGAGCGCTGTGGTCTTGGTGATAAATACGATGCAGATAGGCCCACATAGCCTGAGCCGTAGTAAAACATCAAAGATTTTTCACAAGATGAGACTCTATCGTCCCCAACAGCCAAAAGATCACCTTAGCATCCTTGATTTCCCATTGAGCAAATTCATTTTCATCAGTGGGAACTTGAGCAGAACTATCAATATGATTTGACAATTCTTTCCCTTTCAAAAACATTTTAAATTGAAATTCCCACGTAGGAAAATTCTTGCCAGTGAAACAAACAATAGTATTCTCAATAGACATGATGAAAGTGACTTAGGAATAGACGGGCAAGGTAAATATTCTCAATAGACCCAATGAGAGAAACTCAGACAGTCACGGTAGGACAAACAGATGGGCCAAGGTAAAGAACAACTGAAATAACAAGCCCAATGAGAAGAAGCCCAAAATAATGGAGAGAGATGGCCCAAAGTGATACCTGCCCAAAACAGACGCACGACAAACCAACGGAATCAGCAAACCCGATAGCACGCAGAGACGAAAATGACGACCAGCACCGTCGTCAGCCATGCCAGAAGTGGTCGACCACTACTCAGCTTCACACAAAACCGGCCGACAACCTCAAAGCCACCCACAGACGCCGTCAACCACCACAGAAAGTGCCGACTGGCACAGAAACGGCCCTCACAACTGCCGACAGCCACCAAGATGCCAAGTCCACAAGCCGGAACCCCACAGACGTGCGAGAAAACACTCAGGAAACATCACAAACTCAGAAACTCACCAAGATCGAGAACGGAGAAGGAAAAAAAAAATCCTATCGCCGCAACTCAGAACACTCTTCAAAGATTAAAACCACAGAGAAACGATAATCAGAGTAGGGGCTCTGGTACCATGTCAAATTGGTTTGAATACCCTTTACCGAGGGTTTGCTTTCATTATATAGAAGAGAATATACAAGATTGTTGCCAGATTCTATGCGTCTAATATGCTATACAAGGTAAGTATTTACATCAATATCTAATCTAGCTAGAAAGGAAATTATCACCAAAAATACAATAAATCATATCCCAAATCATATCTCCGTAACAATAAGATCCCCAAAAGTTAACATGCGCATGTGTGGGTGTATAAAATGTCTCTACTTAAAATATCTTCAGGCATTGCATAAGCATGTGTATGTATTGGTAAAAATGTAGTACCCTTGAGGACAAACTTACTGCATTCGAACCAAAGAACGATACTGCTTTTATATCATCATCATCACATATTTGATTAACAATGTCCTGCTCCAGTTAAAAAAATAATAAAACGTCAGGGATAAATTAATGACCTAACTGAACCTTTAAATTGTAATTGAGTATAAATCTTGACATAGAAAAGAAAAAGGGTACAGAGGAAAATGTAGAGAATATAAAAGTTTTTAAACTTGTCACATAATGTTATAATGTTTTTTTTATTGGTACCGAGTATCCAGGAACAGCGTCCCAACTAATCCCGGGGGTGCACAGACTCTCAGCAAGGAGTTTCCCACAAGTGCATCTCAGGTAATTCAAGGAAAAAATCCCCCAGTCCGATGGCCCCTAGAGATTGTTTGCACCCAAGGGGATTTGAACCTTAGACATGGGGAGAGCATAAATCCAAGCCCAAGGCCTTTACCATTTGAGCCAACTCCTAGGGGTTGTATATAATGTTACAATTGCATCAATATTCCAATACTTTGAGGCACAAAAAAGACAAATCATGTGGAAAGAGAAACATCATGCCAAGTTAATATAGAGATGATAGACAAATTCAAAAGAAAACACTAAATAAACAAATCACTCACATAAGACAATCTTATGTGGTTTCGCACAAAGGTTAATGTCAATGTGTAGAGAAAATCATGGAAAATTTCACAAATAAAAGGTACAGTATCTTTGCAGTAAGATACATTCAAATTCTGACCCTGAATACAATTAACTGAACCAGCTCTTGGAAGAAACTCCCTCGTTCCTCTAAGTGGCTTCTTCTAACCATATAACTTCCCCCACAAGAGAAGAACACCTTAGGCTGAAGGCACTAGTCGGGCTGAAAACCACAATTTTCCAAACCCCACTAACTTAAATCCCCAATTGCACTGAAGTCATTACCCTTAACTCTCTACTTATCACACCTCACAGAATTTGAGACAACTTATAATAAGGGGCATTTCAGAGATCAGTCTGCAGGAACTAATAAACTGGTAGATGGGTTCAGGTGATCTCGTTGCTTTGAACAATTGAAGATGGGTGACAGAGTCCCACAACAAACATGCACTTGATGGAAATGCATTTTACAAGATTTGTTTCTCATTATGAGGGTGAAGTGTTCACTGGCCACAATAGCCTCTTACTACAAAATCATCCCCAAATTGGGAAGTGTCTTTAGTGAATTTATTCAATCAGACTGAGGGGAAGATAAGATTCTTTGGAACCCTTACAAGAGAGGAGAGCGTTCAATGTTTGCCCTTTTTATAATATTTCCATTTCTCGTGATAATAACCTATTTCCTTGGAGGAGCATTTGATGACTAATGTCCCGTTGAGAGCTGCTGTTTTGGCTTAAACAACAACTCTAGGAAAGATTCTTACCGTGGATAATTTAAGGAAAACCAATCGTTGTGATTGATTGGTGTTGCATGTGTAAGAGAAGTGATGAGTCTGCTAATCATCATACTCCATTGCAAGAATGTCGGTGCATTTTGGAGTGACTTCTTCAATCCAGTTGGTTTGGCTGTGGAGCATGCCAAGAAGAATTGAGGACCTTTTTTTATTATTTCTGGAGAAGATTAGGCGGTAGCCCACAAATTGCTGTTGCGTGAAAAATGGTTCCTACTTGCCTCATTCGGTGTATTTAGAAGGAAATGAATGACAGAATCTTTGATGAAAGCGCACAGACGCACAACTGACCCTGGGAGCGGGGGGAGCAAAAGAAAGGGGCTCAAAACTTTCTTTACCTATACTAATTTCTTTGGAACGTCTTAGAATTTCATATGATTTTAGAGTATCTTTTTCTCCTAGATAGGTGTCACTCTTGTATATATCCCGTGTGCTTGGTTCCTAATGAAGATTTATTCAAAAAATGTGTATAACATGAATATAAAGCAGTTTTTTGTGTGAATGATAATGAAAAAGGGGTGAAGGATGAGGTCATGGGTTCAATGTCCTAGGGTGCAAGAGTCATGCCAATCAAAAAATTCATATAGAAGAGGTTTAAAGAGAAAAAGCTTACATGAGTGCCGTGAACAATATTCAAGACACCATCAGGCAAACCAGCCTCGATGGCTAGTGCAGCAAGTATCATTGCAGCCCCTGGAACGAAAATAATATTACAATAACAGTAAGAAGAATGCAGTAAAGTGCATCAGCAACAAAATAATATGGGAAACAGGAGGATGGCATTTAAGAATAGCATAAGACCAAATAACTATATAATACAAAACACTGGTCCCAACTAACATTATGACTGGATATGTACTCTGCATAAATCATCAATACACAGAATATAAAAGTTAACTAAGTTTCAATTTCTGCTTTTTTTCCTCACCACACTTGTTAAGAACCTTAGAATTGCCAAACTCCACTGCATCACTTACCAGTTAATCCAAGGTACAAGCAGTTCTACTGCCTACAGACATATGTCTATACACGCTGAAATAGAATACTAATTTACTCATCATACATAAATAACCAGCAGCTCAGCCAACTTTACAGTCTTTCTTAATACCATGTAACTTAGCAAATATTGACCTGAGAACAAAACTTATACCTAACCAACTAATAATATTGTATTGGACCATACAAAGTGATGCAACATGAACAAAATTCATTGTTAATGATGTTCCACATGTTCTCTACAAGACAGCTGCAATTAAGAAACAACTGTTTAAAACTTTGAATCAACCTGAGATATTACCCCATTTTGTAATTCCTATCAGTCTAAGTGTGAGCCTTGTTACGAACCCGAACTTTTTAGACAGGCGCTAAAACAATGAACTGAATCCTAAAGAACATTGCTTAAAATATAGCCCACACAACTTATCAAAAAAAAAAATATAGCGCACACAAGTGCTTTCACAGATAACAGCTACTATCAATCCTATTAGGAATAGACATAATCAAGTTCATGTATAAACTGAATTAACTTCATCAAATAAAGGGTGGTTTCTCCAAAACTTTTAATTAACATAGAGAATCAAAGTAAGAGAAGACAAACACAAAAAAAAAAATTGTTGACAATCACCTGGGTTTTTTTCGCATGGTTTAAGGACAAAGGTATTGCCACAAGTGACTGCAATTGGGAACATCTGCAAACTCACTCAACACCTTTGAACATGAGTTTCTTTCCATTTTCTTTTCCCAGAACACAAACAAGAGTTAAATGAAACCAGAGTAATCTTTCAATATATTTCTGTACATGCTAGTTATCTCTATTTCAGATACAAGAGAAATATCAAAGAAGGAAAGAATTTCCTAAAATAAGAGCAGAAATCTGCCTAACTAATTGACAGAAAACTAGAAACTTCCTAAAAGAATATCTACCACAAATTACTTCACATTTATCTCGATATCTACCACTAATTACTCCATCTCCAGATTTATCGGGATTTCCACACTCCCCCTCAAGTTGGATTATAAATGTTGATCATATCCAACTTGCAGAGGAAATCATCAAAACTTTGTCTAGATAGCCCTTTGGTGAAGATGTCCGCTGTTTGCTCTTTTGTAGGAACATAAGTCATACAGATGGTTCTTTCTTCAACCTTTTCCTTGATAAAATGTCTATCCACTACTACATGCTTGGTCCTGTCATGCTGAACTGGATTGAGAGAGATGCTAATGGCTGCTTTGTTATCACAGTAGAGTTTGTTAGGGAATTTTACTGTGACATGTAGTTCTTCCAAGAGTTTCCGTAACCACAGTCCTTCACACATCCCTTGTGCAACTGCTCTAAACTCAGCTTCAGCACTACTTCTGGCCACTACATTCTGTTTTTTGCTTCTCCAAGTTACCAAATTTTCCCATACAAAGGTGCAATACCCTGTGGTGGACCTTTTATCCTCTGCCGAACCTGCCCAATCAGCATCTGTGAAGACTTCTACTTCCTTACTTTCACATTTTTTGAAGAATAGTCCTTTGCCTGGAGAACCCTTGAGATATCTGAGGATCTTGTGCACAGCTTCCAGGTGAGTTTCCTTTGGTGAATGCATGTGTTAGCTCACCACACTCACTGTGAATGCAATGTCAGGTCAAGTATGTGATAGATAGATTAGTTTGCCAATTAATCTCTGATATCTTTCTTTTTCAACATGTCTTCCAAATTCTCCTGTTCTTTTTCCTACTTCGATAGAAGTGTCACTTGGTTTACAACCAAGCATGCCAGTTTCGGTTAGGAGATCAAGAACATACTTGCGCTTAGAGATAATCCCTTCTTTGATATGGTAACTTCCATTCCCAAGAAGTACCTCATTTGTCCCAGGTCTTTTACTTCAACCTCTCCATCTCCACTAGATTATCTCCAGTTAGGATTATATCATCGACATATACAATCATAATTGTTTTTTTTCCATCTATGATCTGATTGTCCCTGCCGATATCCTTGACCCTTTATCACCTTTGCAAATCTATCGAACCATGCTCTTGGAGACTGTTTGAGTCCATACAGGGATTTCTTGAGTTTACATACTCTGTTTTCTTCATCCTTCTTACAAAAACCTGGTGGTACTGTCATGAAAACTTCTTCTTCTAATTCGCCATTTAGAAATGTATTATTAATGTCAAGTTGTTGATGTGGCCAATCCAAGTATCCCATCAGCTCTATATTTCATAGTGAAAACCCATGCAACCCACTGATTTCTTCCCTCTCGGCAAATTCATCACATCCCAAGTTTCATTTTTTTTTCAAGGCCCGCATTTCTTCCATAACTGCCTCTCTCCATTTAGGAATCTCTAAGACTTCCTGAATATTCTTTGGACTTTTTACTTGTGTACTCCACTCGTGTGTCGGGGGAAGGCGAAGACAAGATATATTGGCATCCCTCTAAGAAGGGAGTTTTTACGGCCCGCTCTTTTTATCATTCTTTGAACATGCACAATTCTGTCACATTCCCATGGAAGAGTATTTGGAAGACAAAGACACCTCCAAAGGCCGCTTTTTTTGTATGGACAGCTTCTTTGGGGAAGATTCTTACAATAGATAACCTCAAGAAACGTGGCATTATAGCTATGAATTGGTGTTACATGTGCAAGAAGAGTGGTGAGTCTGCTAACCATCTATTACTACATTGTGAGGTTGCCAGGACCTTATGGACCGAAGTCTTAGCACGTGTGGGGTTAGCGTGGGTGATGCCGGAAAGGGTATGTGATTTTTTAGCCTCTTGGAGAGGTATTAGGGGCAACACTCAATTAGCAGCCATATGGAAAATGTTACCGATTTGTCTATGGTGGTGCATTTGGAAGGAGTGGAACGCAAGAAGTTTTGAAGATCAAGAGAGATCAATGGAAGAACTTAGATTTTATTTTTCGAAACTTTACTCCATTGGTCAATTGTAATTCATTTTCATGGCAGGTCTTTTCATGATTTCCATGTATCTCTAAACTAGACATAGATGTGCTCATGTATATGTCTTGTATACTTGGGCTCTTTTTGTCTCCCTTTTGATCAATAAAAATTTGTTTACCGATAAAAAAAAAAAGGTTAGAAGTAAATGCACGACACCTTGTAGACAAAGTATTGTAAGACATAAATTTTGAAATAGGATAGAGTACATGACTGAGTTTGTTTCGTAAGAGCAATAGGTAAATCAATATCAGTAGGCTCAGATTTATCAGAGGAGAACTCATGACAATTTTGAGCTATTACCTGGTCGGGATTGAAAAGAGACTCATGGTTGCCTGGATCTATCATCGATTTCAACTCTTTTGGTGCCTCAGGTGAGAGATTCTTCTTCTACCTTAATTTTGGCTTCCTTAAATAAACAAGTATCTCCTTGTCATTTTGTTTTTCTGCATCTCCCCCTAAGTTTAAGTTTTCTTCTGTAACTGGCAGCTTAGAAAAGGGTGGTGTAACAACATGTGGGACAGGCATGTTTGGGACAGATTCAGCAATAGAGAGATCGAAGTCCAGATCCCAAGGCTGAGCTTCACTCAAATTCTCCCCCTAAAGAGATGGCTTTTGGAAGTAAGGAGTGGTCTCAAAGAAAGTAACATCAAGGCTAACAAACATTTTTTTTTGTAGCTGGATCATAGCATTTGTAGCCTTTTTGGGTAGGAGAATAGTCAATAAAAACGCACTTAAGAGCGTTGCAAAAGGTAGGGAAAAATTCCTGGAATTTTTTTAGAGGAGTTGCAAAAGAAAAGACACAGCTAGGAATTCTATTAATGAGATATGTAGCTGTTAAGATGGCATCTCCCCAGAATATTTTTGGCATGTTTGTAGTGAACATCAACGCACGAGCAACTTCAAGAATGTCTATTTTTTCGTTCAGCCATTTTGTTGGGGGGTGTCGACACATGAACTTGGGTGAATTATCCCATGCTGTAGAAGATAATTTCCCAAGATACTATTGAAATATTCTGTGCCATTATCAGTACGAAGAATTTGAATTTTTGTTTGGAACTGTGTTTGAATCATGGAATGGAAATTGATAAACACAAAACGAACTTCAGTTTTGTCTTTCAACGGGTAAACCCAATAAATACAAGTATGATCATTAATAAAAGTAACAAACCATCTTGTGTGGGAACGATTAAGAGTACGGGAAGGTCCCCATAAATCACTATGAATCATACTGAACGACTTGGATGGTTTGTATTTGGATTTTGAGAAAGAAGTACGCTGATGTTTAGCAAGTTCACAAATTTCACATTGAAAATCAAGAGACGTTTTATTCAAGCAAATGGAAGGAAATAAAAGTCTCAAATACTTAAAATTGGGATGACCTATTCTAGAATGCCATAACAAAAGTTCACTATGCTTAGGAATAGATAAAGAATCACAAATAGCAATTTGACGTAGGGAACACTTTTCTCTCCGTACACATGCGAAAAAATACGACGATGGTGTTACGTCGTTGCTGGCATTAATGGAGTTTTGAGTATCATTTCCTAGTGCTTAGATTTCTTTTGTCTGGAGTGGTGGTTGGTTGCGATGGGGTCGTGTAGAAGCGTTATTATTGACTCTAAGTTGTTTGAGTTTAAGAGGGAGATGAACGGTGGTGGACAATCACAGAGAGTAGCCATCGAGTTGTGAAGTTCATCTCCATTGATCAAGAAGCTATGGTATGGTTGGCTACAAAGATGAAGGAATGTATAGCCTCTAGGGGATCCTCTGAGTTTCTTAGAACTCGCAGAAGAGGAAACCGAGTACTTGTAGTGCAGAGACACCTCAACTACCACGACAATTTCTTCTCCCTCTCGAAGTTTGGACATGAGAAGAGGCGTGGTCTGATAGTAGTACCGGCAGGGAGGCAGGGGGAGGATGGAGGAGTTTTGGCGAGACCCTGTAGGCGCTCTTAGCACCATCCTCTGTTTTGGGTGAGAAAAACAGAGGCAAAGGTGGAGTGATTTCATGGCTACCTCCACCCTCGACGATGGCGTTCCAAGTCTTCCTCACGGTCGTATAGAGAGGCACTAGAGTTGCCTCGAGCAATGAACCAGCAGAGAGGGCAAGCCTGCCGAGAACAGGAGTTTCTTCCAGTTTGGGGTTCACACAAAGCAGTGTGGAAGATGGCAGGGCTACGGGGGGTCTGAATGAGGAAAGAATCCTTCACGCATTGGTTGAAATGGAGAAACAGGTGGGGATTTTGTCTGATAACATCAGTTGGCTAAAACGCTACGTAAAGGGGAAGGAAGTAGAGAATGTGGACTTGGGCTTGGGCCAAAGTATATCGGGGCCTATGCGGGTTGGGAAGTTTGGAATAGATGGGTTGGGCCAAGGCCCAAGCCCGACAAAGGTCTAGAAACAAAAAGAGGCATCTCAAGCCTCGCTCGAAATATCGGTCCAGGGGCTCTGTCCCCGCCCCACGCCACCGATAGGTGGTCTACCGGTCCCAACCACTGCACAGAAAGGGTCGCCGTCGACCACTCTGGCGGGCCGGTAACAACACATCACCGGGAGTAAGGCGAGAATCTTGAGGAAGGGGAGTTTCTCGTCGATTCCAACCTCAATGGGGAGATTTCACTGGCTTTCTCATCGGGGGAGCAGTCTGAGGATGGTTGGTGTAGTGAGGAAAACCGTCGGGAGATAGTAATGAGTGAGACGCAAGTGGGTGGCTTGTCTAGGCATCTGGAGTCAGTGGGCTTAAAGCTGGATTTGAAAGAGAGGATGGAGTCGTAGGGGTAGAGGGGCCTGATGGTTGAACAAGGGGTTTACAGATGGTGGTTTGTGAGAATGGGGGCGACCTGAATGAGGTGGGCAATCCAACACTGCTATGTGCTATCCCATCTTATCCAGCCCCTAACTCAGCGGATTGTGTGTTGAAAAAAGTGGCGGAGCTGCAGGAGTGTTTGGGGATTTCTTGTGTAGGATATGAAGAGCAATTCGAGGCTCTTATAGTTGCTATTGAAACTGGGCGTCTAACGGCAATAAAGTCTGCTGCTAAAAAAGATAAGAGAGTTCTTATGAAGCCTAAAATCTTATCGTGGATTGTTAAGGGGATTAACAATGCTAATAAGCGACTTCGCATTCAATCCCTCCTTCGTAGTTGAAAAGTTGATATCGTATGCCTTCAAGAGACTAAGTTGAGTCACGTTGACAGAAATATTATCCGGAGTTTATGGGTTGCTCTTTTGTGGGATGGAGTTTCTTAGCTTCATTGGGTGCTTTTGGAGGGGTATTGTTGATGTGGTATATGAGAGTGGTGGACATAGTAGAGGAGTGCATTGGGGATCATTCAGCGGCCGTCTCTTTCGAGAACATTGCGGATGGGTGGCTGTGGGCCCTTGCGGGAGTGTACGGGACTAATCCCCATAGAGACAAACGATTGTTATGGGAGGAGCTAGCGGGAGTGCATTAGATTTGGGAATTAACTTGGGTTGTGTGTGGGGATTTTCATGTGGTACGTTTTCCTTGTGAGAGGGCGGGGACTACTTCTTTGTCACAGGCAATAGCAGATTTCTCGGAGCTGATTTTTTATCTCAATTTGATTGATCTTCCTCTGGTCAGGGATTTGCACACTTGGTCCAACAGTAGAGGGGGGTCAAAAGATTGGACAGGTTTCTAGTCTCTTCTTCTTGGGAGACACATTATCCGAACCTAAGCCAGAAGCGCTTGCCTCAGGAATGCTCAAATCATTTTCCCATTTTGCTAGATTGTGGCGGTATTCTCTGGGGAATGCGATATTTCAAATTTGAAAATATGTGGCTCCATACGGTCAGTTTTGAGAAGAAGGTGAGGAATTGGTGGGCCTCCTACTCTTTCTTTGGCACCCCTAGTTTTATTGTGGCAGGTAAACTTAAAGCTCTCAAGTTGGATTTAAAGAAGTGGAATATTGAGACTTTTAGACATACAGATGAGCAAAAGAGTCTTCTATGGAACGAGTTGAATTCTCTTGAAGCGGGGGAGGTTAGTGAGGAGTCTTTGTTGAGAAAGATTGAGGTGGTGGCTAAAATTGAGAGAGTTTTGTTACTGGAAGAAATCTCTTGACGCTAGAAATCTAGGATGATGTGGTTGAAGGAAAGTGGCAAATGTACTAAGTTCTTTCACAAGATGGCAAACTCCCACAGGCGTAATAATGTGATTGAGGTGATACATTCTGGCAATACGGTGCTTCAATCTCCAGTGATTCAAGACCACATAGAAAGTTATTATGAAGATCTTCTCAAAGAGACAAAGGTGTGGCGACCTAAACTAGATGGGTTACTTTTTGAACAGTTGGATGGGAGGGCAGTGAGTTTGCTGGAGAGACCATTTGAGGAGTCCGAAGTGCAACAGGTGGTGAGAGGTATGTGTAAAGATAAAGCCCCGGGGCCGAACGGTTTCTCAATGGCTTTTTTCCAAGAGTGTTGGGGCATAGTGAAGGATGATGTGATGAGGGTCTTCCATGAGTTTCATTGTTGCCACAAGTTTGAGAAGTCCCTCAATGCTACTTTTATTGCACTTATTCCGAAGATAGCGGGAGCCATTGAGTTGAAAAATTTATGTCCTATTAGTTTGGTAGGCAGGATCTATAAAATCATTTCGAAGATATTAGCTAATCGAATGAGCTTGGTGATGGACAAAATCATTTCCAAGCCTCAAAATGCCTTTGTATGTGGCCGGCAAATTTTGGATTCAGTTTTGGTAGCGAACGAGTGCTTGGACAGCCGGTTGAGGGATGCTATTCCGAGAGTCTTATGCAAGTTGGATATGGAAAAGGCTTATGATCATGTGTGCTGGGATTTTTTGATTTATATGCTGAGGAGGTGTGGCTTCAGTGATAGGTGGTGTAGTTGGGTGAAACATTGTGTATCTACAGCTCAATTTTCTGTTTTAGTTAATGGCCAACCCTGTGAATTTTTTTAGAGTTCGAGGGGCTTGAGACAAGGGGATTCGTTATCTCCTTTTCTCTTTGTTTTAGTGATGGAGGCACTGAGTCGCATGTTGGAGGCAACAGTAAGGGGAGGTTTTATTGCTGGTTTTTCAGTGGGTAATCCTAACACAGGTGCGTTTTCCATTTCCCATTTGTTGTATGCGGATGACACCTGAATTTTTTGTGATGCTAACAATGGACAGCTTCAAGCTTTAAGGGCTGTTCTTTTGTGCTTTGAAGCCATTTTGGGGCTCAAGGTGAATTTGGGAAAGCCGGAATTGGTCCCGGTAGGAGAGGCGGATAATATCAACCATCTAGCAGAGTTGTTGGGGTGCAAAGTGGTCTTTCTTCTTATGAAATACCTCATATTACCTTTGAAAGCCTCTTTCAAAGCAAAAAATATTTGGGATGGTGTGGTAGAAAAGGTAGAAAAAAAATTGGCGGGTTGGAAGTGGCTCTATCTATCAAAAGGGGGGAGACTAACTCTCATCAAAAGTACTCTCTCAAATCTTCCTACATACTTTCTCTCATTATTCCCTTTACCGGTGGGTGTGGCTAATCGGATCGAAAAACTATTTAGGGCCTTCTTGTGGGGTGGCATGGGAGAAGAGCAAAAATTCCACTTAGTGAGCTGGCAAAAAGTATGCTGCCTGAAGGAGATGGGAGGCTTGGGGTGCGTAATTTATTCTTTTTTAATAAAGCTCTCATTCGGAAGTGGCTATGGAGATTCCAATCGGAAGGGGAATTGCTATGGAGATTGGTTATTGATCGGAAGTATGGTTGTGATTGGGGGGGTTGGTGTTCCAAGGAGGGTAGGAGTACTTATGGGGTGAGCCTCTGGAAATTTATTAGAAAATGGTGGAAGGTGTTCGTAAAACACCTATTTTGAGGTGGGAGAGGGTACAAGAATCAGCTTTTGGTTTGATGTCTGGTGTGGTGAGAGAGCCTTATTGTCTATTTTTCTTGGAGTATTCAGATTGGCGGCAAATCAGCAAGCCGCTGTTTCGGATGTACTGAGTCAAGCTAACGGTAATGTACATTTTTTGATAGGGACTTAAACAAAAATAACGGTAATGTACATTGGAATATGATCTTATCCAGAAACGCATAGGATTGGGAGGTGGATGAAACAGTGGGTTTTTACAGCTTTCTTTATTCCAAGAAGATAAGAGGAAATGGGTGAGATAGAATGTTGTGGAAACACTCAGGGAGCAGAAAATTCTCAATTAAATCTTTGTATAAAGCGCTGGCAGCTCACCAGCCCAGTGGGTTTCCTTGGAAGGGTATTTGAAGTGTCCCATGTACCCCCTAAAGTTGCCTTTTTTACTTGTACCGCAGTTTTAGGAAAGATTTTGACAGCTGATAACTTAAGGAAATGTGGTGTGATTGTGATGGAGTGGTGCTACATGTGTAAAAGCAATGACGAATCGATTGAGCATCTTTTTTTGCATTGTGAGGTGGCAAGGGAATTATGGGCGGGTATTTTCAGTCGATCTGGGTTGTCTTGGATCATGCCCAAGAGTGTGGTGGATCTCTTAGCATGTTGGAATAGGAAGCATCATTGCTCCCAACTAGCAGCGACGTAGAGGATGGTTCCTTTGTGCCTTTTGTGGTGTATTTGGATGGAGCACAATGAAAGATGCTTCAATAACAAGGAGAGAACTATGGGGGAATTATGGAATTTTTTTGTATTTTCTTTAGTTCAATGGTTTGCTGTTATTGTATTAAAGGGAGGGAATGCCCATGAGTTCTTGCTTTCTTTTCAACTTTCTAGAATGTAATTAGGTGTCTCTTTTGTATACTTCCTGTGTACATGGGCTGTGCCTAATTTTATTCAATCAATAAAGTTTCTTACTTATCAAAACAAGCAATTTGACGTTGTTCGCTCACATTAGCCTCCTCAAAGTAATAGAGCCCCTCACACTCCTTAGCACTGCCAATCGTCTTCATCGATGATAGGTCCTAAAAGACACAATAAGAGGACAGAAATTTAGCCGAGCAATTGGAATTTTTTGTCAACTGGCTAATGGATAACAGATTGCATGATAAATTAGGGACATGAAGAACAGATGCTAGTGTTATAGAGTCAGAGATTTGGATACTCCATTTGCCTACAACAGATGAGAGTGAGCCATCTGCAATTTTAACTTTCAGATTTCCAGCACAAGGTGAGTATAAAGAGAAAAGTTGATAAGAATCAGTCATATGATCAGAAGCACCGGAATCAATAATCCAAGGAATTTTGTGCCAAGAGGTGGTACTTAAGGCTTTAAAAGAATTACCTCTGTGTGCTAAAGAACCAGAAGGGACACTCCTGGAGGACTAACCCGATGCATGAAGGGTAGAAATCATTTTATAGTTGCTCCAACTGTTCAGTGTTGAATGCACTGCTTGGAGTGGGATTTTTGCTATTTTCCCCTTGAGGTTGCTCGGCTTGATGATCAACAGCAGCTTGGCAACCTCGGTTTCAACTGTTATGTCTTGGTTTCCAATCAAATGGTTTCTCGTGTATCTCTCAACAAGTGTCTTTTGTGTGTCCAAGTTTTCGGCAATGCTCACACCAAGGACGTCCCTTCTGTTGTCTTGAACCTGATCCAGCAAGAGTGTCCCGAGACACCAAGGCAGACATCTCAAGTCCAGTATGTCCAGCAAATACAATCTCCTTCAGCATCACCTTACACGTATTTTCTTCTCGCCTCACCTCTGAGAAGACTTCGCATGTTGAAGGCAGGGGACGTCAGCCAAGAATTCTTCCTCGAACATCATCCAAGTCTCGGTTAAGACCTGCAAGAAATTCAAAAACTCTCATTTTCGAGTCGCTTTTTGTATCGCACACTATCGCCAGTGCACTCCCATTCTTCTTCAAAACTCAAATCGAGTTCTTGCCAGAGGGTTGTCATCTCCATGTAATAATCCGTGACCTCCCTCTCCCCTTGCTTCATCTACCATTGCTGACTCTTAATCTCAAATATTTGGGAGGAGTTTTCAACATCAGAATATGTTTCACGGACAGTGTCCCAAACATCTTTCGCCGAAGGCAAGAATAGATAGGTATTGCCGATGGAGGGCTTCATGGAATTTACAAGCCAAGCAATCACCATTGAATTTTCTGACTTCCATTTTTTTAGGGAGGAAGCATCGGTTGAGGCTGGCTTTTTTGTCTCGCTGGTAAGGTATCCCATTTTCCTTTGCTGTCGATTATGAGCTTAATCGATTGGGCCCATTCACGAAAATTCTTCTCATTCAGCTTCTCCACCGTTAGTTGAAAGGATGAATTATCAAGTCCAGTTGAACCCATGGTGGAGATAGCTTCTGTTTCACTATCGTGAGTTTCATAGGTCATCAACCCTTTGCCGTTGACGGCAGTTTTCGCCATTGATAGCTAGGTTTAGAAAAAACCTAGCTCTGATACCATGAAATCAGAGTAATCTTTCAGTATATTTCTGTACATGCTAGTGATCTCTATTTAAGATACAAGAGAAATATCGAAGAAGGAAAAAATTTCCTAAAACAAGAGCAGGAAATCTGCCTAACTAATTGACAAAAAACCAGAAACTTCCTAAATAATATCTACCATAAATTACTTCACATTTATCTCGATATCTACCACTAATTACTCCATCTCCATATTTATCCAGATCTCCACATTATATAATAAAAATTACTCAATCTAGAGTCCTATTTCCAAGTTCCGAGTTTTGCTGAAGTTAATTCAACTTCTATTCTCTCTCTTTTAGAACATACCATAAAATAAACAGTTCTAGTATTCAAAGAAGGAAGGGGCATGAATTAGTCACAGATATTTAATTATATCTCTAACCTACTTCAACCCCTTCCATTTCAATAGCAACATAGAGAAAAAGGTGGATATCAATGTTGTTCATTAATTAAACCAAAAAAGGACCAAATAAAAGAGCCCGGATGAGTTGCAGGCATACCCACAAGGGAATCATTGCAGGGAAGTTAAAGGGACAGATCCCTGCACAAACACCAAGTGGTTCTCTAATGCAGTATGTATCAATACCATTAGATGCATTTGGAACAAACTCCCCCATTTGCAGAGTTGCCATCCCGCAAGCATGTTCAACCACCTCTACAAGCAAAAGAGAAAGGGAATGAGGTCATGAGCTCATCATGAGCATAAGGATCCGAGCTTAAATCATTGTTGCTAAATGAGGAAAGAAACTGCAAGACTTGTATGCAGTGACAAACCTAGGCCACGGAGCACATCACCTCGTGCACCCTTCAACGTCTTACCCTGTTCTATTGTAATATTCATAGCAAGCTTATCCTGAGAATAAGACATATTGTGTCAACCAAATTAAAATACACAAGTTCAAAAGTGTAAACAAACAAATCAAATTGCAATAAACTCACAATATCTCTAAGGACGAGCTCCTGAAACTTGAACATTATCCGTTGGCGAGTGGCATTGGGCGTGTTTTTCCACGAAGGAAAAGCTTGCTCTGCTGCAGCAACAGCAGCTTTGAACTCTTCATAGGTAGTTAAAGGAACTTGAGAAACAACCTCTTGTGTTGCCTAATTAAGACACCTAAGGTATTAAAACACCGCTCATGGAACCAACTATATCAATAAGAAAATAAAGGTTTAACTACAGAAGTTTATGGGCTTACAGGATTTAAAACGTCAATCAGTGCACTCCCCTGCGAATCCACAAATTTTCCTCCAATAAAATTAGGAACCTTCAACTACATTTAAATTTCAGATAAGTTGAATTCTTCGATACATTCAATGGAAAGAAGAAAGAAACTGAGAGGAAATACAACTAGAAACCAGACACATACCTATAAAAAAACTAGAAACCAGATACAGAAAAGGAAACCTATCCACATCACCATTTTCTTTTCACTTTGGAACTTACCGGCTTGTTGTTGTTTTGCTTTGAACCTACGGCTGGAGCAGCATTTGAGTCCACAATCATAGATCTATTGGGTCTCCATGACTTAAAACTTCTCTCTGCATAACACTTTTTATCAACTAAATTTTATAAAACTACTGAATTGACAAAATTATTGGGGTAGAGCAAAGGAGATATCCTCGGGATATTTTTCACTTCCTGTCTAGTCAAATATTTCACCCTAACTATACAAAATGCCAACTTTCAAGCCTACTAGTCATTTAAAATGCACATGCTTTTTAAGCATTCAAAGACAGCCTAATATCTATAACCACTAATAGTGAAGCTCCAATCCCATGTTTGGTTTATGCAACCAAAACGAAGAAGATAAACCTTGGATCCTCCAAAAAAAATGTCCCACCAGTGCGATCAATGTAGGCATTCAAAAAAAATTAGGGTACTATGAATCATTTATCTAGCTTCACTGAACTTGCAAGTTACTCCCTTCAATTAAAAAAGAATATTGCCATTTAATTCCTAATCAATCCACACCTATCCCCCAACATGGATCATATTCATTAAACCTACGGTCATATTAGGGGCACTAACCCCTAGGAGTTGGCTCAAGTGGTAAAAGCCTTGGGCTTGGGGGTATGCTCCCCCTAGGTCTAAGATTCAAATCCCCTTGGGTGCAAACAATCTCTAGGGGCCATCGGACTGGGGGATTTTTTTTCTTGAATTACACGATGTGCACTTGCGAGAAACTCCTAGCCAAGGGCCCATGCACCCCCGGGATTAGTCGGGACGCTATTCCTGGACACCTGGTGCCAATTAAAAAATAAATAAAAAATTTGGGCACTACTTTCCAATCATGAGGCCATGATAGTACAGAACCTACAATTCAGCATGATGCATTCCACACAAATCTACAAATCACAGCCTCTGCATGATCTATTTGATTTAAAAAGCTTAAGTAAATTTCTGACCTGACAGATTTCCTTGGCGGATCTTAGCTTTGAGATTGTACAAATGTCTTGGTGTTGACTGCAGCTCTGGATTACTTTGCTTGAGAGTCTTAAGCACTTGACGAGGTTTAATACCAGCTTCTGTCATAAGTTTGATTTGCCTGACTTCTTCCTCAGTAAAGCGACGACTATAAGGATGTTCTGACATGTCTTTTAATGGTTCATGGTTGTGTTCCCCATTTTTTATGGTTAGTACCCAGACGTCATCTTCCCTCTTACCTATGGCTTCAAAAGGACAATTTATAAGGCGTGAACTAGCTTTTCTCTTGCGTTTACTCTCATCAATCTTACGCCTATTACGATAAACACCTCCTCTATCACAACCAAGGATCACTCTTCTATCCTTCCTAGACTTCTTGATGGTAACCACATATCCTTGATTAGCTCCAAAGTCACGAACGTATTTAATAAGGTCTTCACGATCTTCAAAAGTTCCAGATGTGGGCGGAAGCATCTTTCTCTCCTCTGCTTCTTCTACCTGGCTTTGTGTTTCCATTACTAATGGATGACAAGATCCCCAATGGAAAATAAAATATCAAGTAATTAGATTACAGGAAGGAAAACAAACTTATTCTATTTTGACAAGTAGTTGTCCATCAAAAGTGCAATCAGGGTGCAAGACCATTATGTTTCCAAGGGATTCAACCACACAAAAAACCCATAGAAAACAAATAATGGGCATCGAGACCATTTAGTTACAATATTAGAGGCAAAGTTCACTTTTACATCAGGATCCTCCAAATAGCACCATTACAATTTTTTACTAATTTTTATGAGTAAGCCTAGTTCTATCATGTAGATTTCTTCAAATCTAAACCATTGCCTTTGAATTAAATAGTTGATATTTTACAACAAAAGTATTTATCAATTCTTTACTAGTAAGATAACAATTTATTCAATCAAAAGGGATATTACCCCAGTACGGAGGATCTATACAAGAGAAAAATATAACTAGCAAAAGTTAGGTTTAAAATGTGATAATCTGGTAAATACTAACCTGATAAATGTTGTATTGGATGAATAATAATGTTGATATGACAAAATCTCAACCTTAGACTCCCAAATGGATTATTCTGGGGGCAGTGATTCCTTTAAAATCGTATGTTGAATATTTCACTAAAAAAGTTCTCCATCTCTCTCCCTCTTCACAAAAGTTCTCACTTCATCTCTCTCTCTCTCTCTCTCTCTCTCTCTCTCTACATAGATATATTTTTCAACCCCCAACAAATTCCATTCAGTTTTTTAAAAATAACCAAGAGTCACGACTCAATAATTTTGATCCAAACTCAGCAAATCACAAGCAAATTTGCTCTAGCCATTACAATTTGAGTTCACTTGGCAGTCAAAAATTTGGGCGAGAGTAGTACTAGGATGGGTGACCTCCTGGGAAGTCCTCGTGTTGCACCCCTCGTTTCTCTTACTTATCAAAAAAAAAAAAAAACTTGGCAGTCAGAAATTTCCTTGCACTACATTTGAGTAAAGTCCACACTAAAATGCATTCTGATTTTTAATGGTTGTACAAATCCAATGTAACTTCTCACAATTATACATTACTAAAGGAAATGTTACCTGCTCCAAACCCTAACACAAAATGCTGCACAGAAAAACTTTTTTTTTTTTTATAAGTAATCGATAATATTATCAATAGAGATAGACAAAAAAACCTATCTAGGTCAACGAAAGGGAAGCTAGAAAGTCATGAACATTCAGGCCATTAAAATCTAAAGCAATGGCCCATAGCAATAAAGTATGGAAAAGTAAAGCTCTAAGTTCCTCCGGCGACCGCTCCTTGTTTTCAAAAGTCCAACATTGCACTCTTGCCAAATGCACCACATGATACAGATCGGGATCATTTTCCACACCTCCTTAATTTGTTGAACTCCTCTCGGAATTTTCTACGATCAAGCATGTGATTTAAATTAGAAACGGTTACCTATTGTTGATAATTCAAGACAGGTTCAACTCAAGCTTGTTCTAATCTCAGTCAAGATTATTGCCTTAGCCCAGTCCTATCATCTATTTAATGGGGTTCGTCTTTTCTCTTTCTTTTTCTCTTCTCTTTTTTTTTCCTTTTTTTTTTTTTTTTTTTGGCTAGATAAAAATGGGTAGGAGGGGGCAACCAAAGGTGGGGCTTCCCTACCTGGGCAAGACCATAGGTATACCCTACCCACTGGGAACTGGACAGGAGGAGCCTAGACGGCGGGAAGCCACAGGTGCTCCCTCAAGTCAAGTTTGAGCCATAGCTTAGACCTAATGGGTTTCGTCATTTATTAATGGATTTTTCTTTCGAAGAAAAAGATTGAAATGATTGTTCAAAATTTTACCTGTACTTAGAAATTGTAAATTACAAGAAGAAAATCTGGTGACAGTTAGAAAGGGGACCTGCACACTTTTTTTTTTTTTGTGGGGGGGGGTAATGGTGTTGTACTGTAAAGTTTCCAAAAGACAAGTACGATCATAAGAAGCAACCTACACTACAAATCATGAAACATAAGCATAGCCATATCGAGAAAAAGTTCTGTAACCTATAAAAAAAAAATGAAACAAAAGCACAGCCGCACACACTCACAATTGGGGGTAAACATATGAAAAGTGAACGAAAGATTCTGGTTATAATATTTCCTACCAATAAGAAGTGAGCACTAATTCTCCATCCAAAAGTGCTTAAAACCAACTAAGCAATCACTGCCCTTTCTACTGTATTATAACTAAGCATTACTAAACAAGATTAGTATACAATGAAAACGGACTAAACTGAACCCTCGTGTAGGACTGAACAAAAAAGCCAGCCGCTTTGTACTTCCGTTTTAAACCGAAATTATCCGACCCGTACAGCTTCCGAATCGGAAACGAAAATTACCCGACTCGTTTAAAAAATTTTGGTTATTAGCCGATACCCGTTTAAAAACACTCAGTCATTAGCTCAGCACCAACAACTTTGCAGTCGATTGGATTCGATTCAAAGCATTTCACATATTTCTTCTTCAAAATTCTATCGTCCTTTCCAACGGAGAGAGAGTTCCCAATTTCCCTTGCAATCCCCCCCTCCTTTCCCATATGATAGCCTGAGCATCTCTCCTGCCTAGTTTCGAAAAATTGAGACAATAATAATGTCGGCGTTTTTGCACCAAAGCATCCATACCTCCCAGGACTTTTACTTTTTATTTTCTTGTGAGAATTCAATGTCCAGGTTTGACTCAAATCAAGTCTTTTCAAGAATTAATTATGCCGGATAAATTTTAAAAAAAAAAAGGAGCAAAAGAAATCATCACTTTCCATAGCCCTGAAAGGATAGGAACTAGGAACTAGGCCACGCTGCCAGCACACACCTCTTTCAAAAGAAAAAACAGAACAAATAAATTGATGAATATCTAATTTTTGTAGAAAATAAAAAAAATAAATTTAAAAAAAAAAAAGTTGGAATACCCGTTTTCTGCCGAATCTGCTGTCGGGTCAGGTAATCGGCCAACAGTTAAACGCCTGAACGGGATGGTCCCGTTTCGGGTCAGGTCGGAACTATTATTTTCCGGGTCGGGTCAGTGAACAGCCCTACCCTCGTGTGCTTTTAGATTATGTATCCTCCAACAACAATAGGACGGGATACGAAAGGCATAAACCATTTTGAAATCTTCCCCTCTCAGACATTCATTTAATTTGGCACAAGCATGAGTATATCAATATGCTCTACTGGTTCTCATAGAGAAACTGCACCAACTGAATTCTCAAACTTAACAACCAGAAGCCAAAAACTACTCGACTAGCACTTGTCAATTTTCTCAACCCATTTGGAATTTATAGTTTGACCAATTTTCCGCACCCCATCTATCCTGTTCACATTGTACACTCAAAACATCTCAACACGTGCACCATACACACATAACCATCTAAACCCAGCAAACAAAACGAAATTACAGATTAAAACGAATCACCAATGGAGATATGCTACAAGCATATTAATCACGTATTCAACACATAGAAAGCGATAATCATTCTCAAATACAATAAAATATGATTAAAAAGGCGAGAAAGTTGAGGATTTTACCTATGAAAAATCCCACTACAAAGTTCCCTCAGAAGTGAAAATAGGGCTTGCAGACCCTAACCTGCTCCCCCTACATATAAACACCTGGAAATTACAAGCTACGAGAATCACCAAAATACAGTTAACCAGAATCAAAAAAAAAAAAAAAAAAAACAGCACAGATCAACTGTACTTAAATAGAACATAGTTGTACTTATCCAATGAACCATAAAATATTCAGTGAAATAAATACCATTTCAAAAAGAAAAAAAATATATATACCTTTTGTGTATAAATACTAGGCCTGTTTGGTTGCTGGGAAACGAAGTGAAACAGGAAACTAAATGAAGCGAAAAAATAAATAAATAAATAAAAAGGCAAAAGGCAAAAGAAAATCTTCTGAAAATTTGTGGGTTTTGGAGGAAAATGGATCGGGACGCCCACTAGTTTTGATAAACAAGCCCTCGTTAGTTTCTAGACGAAAAACTCTAAGACAGAGTTCGAGACTTTCAGAGGCAGCCAGAACCACGCGTTACTGTAACTCGTGTGGGAGTTTTTGGTTTGAGGAACCGACATGGCGGAAGTTGATTAGAGGGTGTCTTTGACGTGCCGTCGTGGAAAGTTAAGAAAAACATTTCCACCTCACATGTTCAGACGGGTGTCCCTTTTATCAAAAGAACGAGTGATCTGGCCATTTCATTTGGTTTCAGTCCAATTTCAAATGGAACTTGAAACTGGATTCTAGAATCGGGACACATGTACTGTTCCTTGTCCCATAAAACGTCTATTTTGGAAAAATTAATGTTTCAAATTTTTTAAAATGATAAAAAAAATTAGTAGTGTTACATACAGTCGTGGAATGCGCAAACGTCGTGCAGTCGCTTTGAAAAAGAGTGGGGTCTATTATTAAAAAATTAATTTTTTTTCATGTGGATCTCATATTTATTCATTTTTTTAAAAGTGATTGCACGACGCTTGCATATCACTGCAAGTACCATTTCTTAAAAAATAATTAATACTATTTTTCTTATTTTAGAGTAAATTTATTCTGCGTAGTTTAGATTTTTCTTTCTTTACCTCAAAATAGCGAGAACGCTTTACTTTTGTTGATTGAGATTTGTACGTGTATACGTACGTAATAATTATTATTTTATACATCCCTTTATTTTCAATAATCTATGTTAAAATATTACCATTCTCATACTCATCGAATATATTCATAATACTTTTTAACTTGTGTATAGTAGTATGATTTATTCTTTACCAAATTTAATTTATTGTGTAAATTAATTAATATCATCGATTTATTATATTTTTATTCTTTCTCTAACATTATTCACCTATAAATAGATAAGAAAGATGTAGACTTCAAAGTCTTTATCCCTCATTCTCTCTTCTCCATATTTTTATTTTTCATACTTTCTACATGGTATCAAAGAATAGCCGATCATGGTATCTCTCATAGAATCATTTGTATTCCTGCTCAATCTTTTTGTTAGCAGGCGTGTTTCTTCAATTTTCTATTTACATAGCACATTATGTCTAGTTTAACAGTCTTTTAGCACTTGATAGGTACGATTCTTTACACAACAGTTACGTTATTTTTCAATCTAGATTTTTTCATATTAGACCACCTATCGACTGTACGAGTTGTCATTGACATTTTGGCATCAAAGTCACAATTTTTTTCCATTTGTGATAAGTCTTATATTGAACATGTTTTTTGGTTTATTTCGTTCACCACACATCCTCCAGAAGTTTCTTATGCACTTAACGGATCGCTACCCTCATTTTCATCATCAATCTCGTACATCAGTTTGCCAACACCATTTTTCTAGTGTCTTTTGCAACTTTTTTTTATCATTCATGATAAGTCACATACTCAATATGTTATTTGGTTTCTTTTTTCATTCACCACATTTCCTCCAAAGGCCTCTTACGTACTTAACGAATCGTTGCCCTCCTTGTTATCATCAATCTTGTACCTTAGTTTGCTCCCACACGCCACCTGAAGTCCACTTGCACCACACGCCACATACACTTCTTTTGTCAGGTCGCTAGTCGGATCCCTATGTCTCATCCACCTGACCTACAACGTGCTCTTATTTCCAAACTCAAGATAGAATTTTCACATTATCATTAGGGATGTAATCGGTTTAGTCCGATCGGTCCATAGGGGATTTTTAGACCGGACTGAAAATTTTGGTCCACCCTTTTTCCGGATCGACTGTCCCTATAGACTAGACCAGATCGTTAACTATCGATCTGATCAGTCCATTCAGTCCAATTTGGTCTGGGCTAGTGTAAAATGGGCCAAATATAGAGAGAGAGAAAAAAACTATATCACTTCTAATGTGTTTTCGGCCATACTACAAAAAAAAAAAACCAGCATTTTTACATTTTTTAATATCAACTATTTAATTTTATTTGCACATTTTGTACTTGAAAATAGGCTAAAAAAAGTTAGACAAATTATCAAAATTATCCATATCCATCCATGAGAATAAGTAATCATCATAATAGAGAAAATGAAATTGAAAAATGCAATACATCCAAACTCCAAATACATATGGTCATTGATGATAGGGTAGATGAAAATTACATAATTAACTTATATAACTACTATATAAAAAAATATAAAAAAAAAATTAAATATATACTTCGGGTGGTTTGGTCCAAAAAAACCACACCCAGAAATCGGACCTAAAATCAAAAGTCTAAGGTTATATGGACCAAAACATACCAATATACTTATCGGTCTAGTTTTCTAGTCCAGACTGGTAAACTTACTCCCCTAATCATCAGCCTAGGTTTGAAGGGATGTTAGAATATTACCATACTTATGATATAATATGTTCATAATATTCTACCTTATATATAGTAATATGACTTATTATCTATCATATTTAGTTTATTATGTAATAAATCAATTAGTATCATTGATTTATTGTATTTACATCCTTTCTCTAGCCTCATTCACCTATAAATAAGAACATATGTTATATGTATTCAATAACAATTAAGAATAAGGAAGATGTAGTCCTCAAAGTCTCTCTCCTTCATTCTCTGGTCTTCTCCATCCCTTTTTCTATTTCTCATACTTTCTACAAATCATTTTCAAGCAAAGTTTCATTTTACACCCCTAAGCTATCACTCTTTTATTTTAAATTGCTGCTAAAAGTATAAAAATCAATAATTTGATCGTCAAACTATAACGTTTTTCAATTTAAGTTTCAAACTATCAAAATCCAAAATTCGCATCCTCAACAAGTACCTTTTTTTCAATTATTTATGACTCATTTTTTTCTAAAATGTCTTTGCTGAAATCTCAAAATATTAAGAAACAAAAATATCAAAAATCCCAATATACTTGTTGAGGATGTGAATAATTCCAAATCCAAAAGAAATTAAAAAAAAAATACTAACAAATAATTCCAAAACAATTAGAAAAACAACATGAAGTATTGACCTGCTTAAACTAGAGGTGTCAATATATAACACAAGCTGTGAATTAACCAATAAGATCACGACACAAAATAAACGGATCTGAGTTTAATATAAATGGATTTGAGTTTGATATAAATGGATTTGGATTTGGGTTTATTCTTACACATTTCTTTAAGAAATGTGTAACGCCTGTCTGGTATTCTGTTGTGATGAATGGAACGGTGAAGGGATTTTATAAGGGTGGAAGGGGGTTATGGCAAAGAGATCCTCTATCTCTGTATTTGTTTATTTTAGTGGAGGAGATGCTATCAAAACTTTTGAAGGAGAAGTTTAGTCTGGGTCAATTGGGAGGTTTTCGCATCCGAGGGGGGCGCCGCTAGTTTCTCACATTTTATATGCAGATGATATAATTATATTTACAAATGGTGGAAAAAAATCTTTAAAGTCAATCATGGATTGTTTGAAGAAGTACGAGGTATGGTTGGGCCAAGTTGTAAATAAGAATAAGTCGACGATTTATTTTTCTAATCGTATTACAAGGCTGCGAAGACGATCCATTTTACGTGCTACTGGGTTTGTACAATGTACGTTTCCTTTCAAATATTTAGGGGGTTCCCATTATTACCGGCAGATTGTTAAATAGACATTTGGCAGATTTGTTGGAAAAAATTAAGAGGAAAATTGAAGGGTGGAAGGCACGGATTTTGTCAAAAGGGGCGAGACTCATCTTGTTAAGGCATGTCCTATATAGTGTTCCGGTCCATTTGTTATCAATAATTCATGTTCCAAAGTCAACAATTGAGTCATTGAATGGGACATTTAGCTCTTTTTTCTAGGGAATAGAAAATGGGAAGCCAAAAAAAAAAAGGTGGCTTGGGACAAAATTTGCAAACCAATTAAGGAAGGGGGAGTTGGCTTGAGGTTCAAAAAGCGTTAAATATGAAATTGCGTGGAAAGTTACAACTGAAAAGTCATTATGGGCTTCCTTTTTCCCGAGATAAGTAAATAAAAGGGAATCATATTTCCTTGATAAGTCCTATGGGGGGCACTGGTTTTTGGCGTATGGTGATGAGATGCATTCCTAAGGTATTGTAGCATTCAAGATGGCGGGTTAAGGATGAGGACGTGTTTTTGTGGTGGGATAAGTGGTTTCCTTTAGAGTTTCTAGGCCATACGTATGTAGATATTGTTAGGCCTTTGTTGTCTCTAAAAGAATGCAAGTCGGAGATTGGTTGGAATAAGGATTTTTTATTGGGGAAGGAAAAGGCCCTGGAAGTGTTGATGCATCTAGGTAATAATCGACAAGGTCCGGATAAATTGATATGGATGGGGAAAACAAATGGGGGTTTTTCTGTGAAAAATGCTTGGGAGAATACGAGAATGAGGGGATCGGAGTTACCTTGGACTAATTGGATCTGGAATCTTGGACTTCCTAAAAATATTTCTATGACTATGTGGCAGGCCTTTCATGGAGGTCTTTCAGTGGATGATAAGTTGCGTAAGGTGGGGCTGCCAATTGTCTCAAAATGTGTGTTGTGACTTCGGAGCCTATGAAGATCTTGAGCACCTTCTGGCAAGAGGAGACATGGCTCAGTATATTTGGAGGAAAATATCTACTTGGTTGGGTATGCGTTTTGTTTCCTCCTCATCACGAAAATAGAGAATTTGTTTATGGTTTAACAGGATGAAAAAATCATCCTCTTATGGGATGTTGCTTGGGATGATTCCTTCTATTATTACCTGACAACTTTGATTTTGGAGATGCAAAAAAAACAGATGGAGGGTGTTGCCGATTCGAAAGAGGCTCTTTGGTGGCATGTATTATACTAGATTTCTTGGATGGGTTTAAAGCTCAAGGCAGCAGTGACTTGGAATGAGTTTGATGATGCATTATTGTCTGGATTATAAGTGCCTATTAAGCATAAGAAACGGAAAAAGCTAGGCTGATTGTTGGTAGAAATCAAGAGTTGGCTGGTGCAAACTTAACACGGATGGATGTAGCCTGAGCAACCCCAGAAGATCAGGTGTTGGAGGTGTCATACGAGATGAGAAAGGGGCCCTCATTCTAGCTTATGCAGCTGAGATTGCAGACAACACCAGTAATAGTGCTGAATTAATGGCTTTAGTCCATGGCCCTTCGACATTGCAGGCTAGTGGGTATACAGCATGTGGAACTGGAAATGGATTCCAAGATTTTAGTGAATTGGTTGCGTGAGGGTAAGTGTGGTCTTTAGTATCTTGAAGACTTTTGGGAGGAGATCCTTTTAATGTTATATTCGATAACTTACACAGTACATCATGTTTTTAGAGAAGGGAATGCGATGACTGACGGCTTGGCGAAGTTGGGTGCCGAGGGAGTTTCTTGCCTCTGGATGGATTCTGTGGGGCTGCCAGCTCCTTTAAAAGGAATTTTTCGTGTTGATAAAGTGGGTTTGCCTTCTTTACGAGTTTAGAATGTTGTTTAGGAATTGTATATTTGAGGTTTTGTATTGTTTTGAGTTGTTGGTTAAAGTTTCATAATAGGCTTGGGAAGAACGTTCTTAGTGCCATGTTTGTTTTCACGGTATTCCTCTGCCACAAGTGAGGTTCTTAATAAATGTGGGAGGTCACTCTTGGACATGTGACACTGTCTATTTGGTAAAAAAAAAAATTGCGGGTCAACCCATGAAATCCACAATCAACCTGTATAATACGAATAAATTCTATTTTCAAGTTTTATAAATACTTAGTTTTATATGCCTTTTTTTATTGTCGGGATGTGATACTAATATTAGTATTTGACTACTTAATTTCTCAATATTAAACTTTTTTTTGTTAATATGTAATTTTATTTTATAAAAAAATTAATTTTTTTTTTATATATATATTTTGGTTTGGATACTTATGATGAAATACTTTATCATGAACTGATGAGTTGTAATTGTGAATGATTCATATAGTTATTCATGTATTATATATGAAATTATACCAATTGTGTTAAAATATATATATATATATATATATATGGTTCTATTCAACTCACTTATAAAATTATGTGAAATGGAAGCGGGTTAAATTGGTTGTGTCCAGGCCGTTAACCCAATAAAAGTTAATTATTAAAAGGGTTAAACGAGTCGTGTCGTGTCATCCATTATTTAAATAGTTCAATCGTGTTAAGTTTTTAGAATTTGACCCGTTTAATTAAATATGTCAAGTTTGAATTGACCAATATTGTCTAATACTTAGGGTGGCAAACACGGATTGCAACCCTAAGCTTATAACCAATATCATGTTGATGATAATGCAAGTTCCCATGCATTTCCATAAAGAAGAATATAAAGGAAATTAAGTGTCATAACCATGATGTCTCTACGGCACAAATCCTTCATGATTCATGTGTCATTTGAGATCAAACACTCCCTTGCATGCTGATCATACAATTTGAATGTACAATACGATATATGAGGATAACAGTACATTTATATATGCCCATAATTGCAGATCGCTTGAACACTTTTGGCACCCTCAAATTACCCCCTTTTTGCAATGACTCCTCCAAATTAAGCTCAATCTGTGGTACTTTCACAGCCACTAAACTTTCATTTCATATCACCACATAACCTGATCTAATTATTAGAAGTTGCGCATTAATTAAATAGACGAAAAGTTAAGAACTTGAAAAAGAAAATTAAAGTTAATAATTATAACCTCGTAAAGGGCACTTTTAGCCATTTAAAGGATTATAAATCTCTCAATAAAAAGTTTCCTATCCTAGATTTGCTCTACTAGGGTTACAACCTTTTTTTTCCTTCGTCTGGTTTTTTACATAGGCTTCATGGCAGCCGTCGATGGCCTGCCATCCACGGTTGTCCATCCCCGGTCATTTTCTGATCTTATTTCTGCAGTGCCGCAACCTCTACCGACAGTGGAGGTTCCTTTCCGTCAACCAAAAACAATAGATGGAGAGTTTTTCTTCTAGTTTACAGTTGATGAATTGGAGAAAACGGCTGAACTGTTTCAGTTTTCTATGGTATTGAAATTCCTCCGGTAGCGGCCTTCCTTGGACGCCATCAGAGCTTTTATTCGCGGTCGTTGGGGTATGTCTAGTATGCCCGTTGTCTTTGTCATGCAACATCCTCAGCATGTCTTTGTTCGCATGTCCAACGAAAAGGATTTCAACAAAGCATTATCTCGAGAGTCCTGTGAAGTGAATGGGGTGTTTAACTGTCCATTTGCTTGGAAACTTGGTTTTGATGAAGACTTCAAACCGCCATGTGTGCCGGTATTGGTATTCTTGCCCTATCTTTCTCCGAATTGTTACCATTCATTTGTTTTGAATATGCTAACAGCGCCGATAGGGAACTATATTCGTCGAGATAATGCCACGGCCTGTGCAACTAGAACTGATGGGGCTAGGGTTTGTCTGGAAGTTGATTCTTCGAAGGAACCCATATCATCATTCTGGATTGGGATACCTGGATCACCACATAGTCGAAAACAGAGTCATTTTTTAGACTCTTCCTACCTATTGCTCGCATTGTCGTTGTCAGGGTCATAATTCCAAAAACTGTAGGAAAGGTTCTGAGTAGCAAAATAAGGTAAAAGGTGGACAAACTTGGGTGAAGAAAGTTGATAAAAATGGAAATTCTGCTGTTGAACATGGAACGGACTCACAGGCTACAATTGCTCAAACTGAGAATGCCATGGTGCAAGCTGAAGGTCCCGTGGAGATGGAATCGCATGCCTCTTCGATGTTGGTTTCTGTTGAGCCTAAGGGACAAGCAGAACATCAAACATTGGCAATGGTTGTTGTTAGTGCGTCGACGGAGGTAGGGGACGACAGTGGTCTTCGGGCCAACATTGAAGGATTTGAGTTTTATGAGAAGCCTGTGGACAATGGGCTTGTTTGCCAAAGGGCCCAACGTGAGGGTCATGTGGTGGAGATTGGCCAGGACTAGGGTCATATGGTCCAGGCCTTTGTGCCGTATCAAGTAGCGGGTGGGGTTTTTGACTTGGGTTTTAGGGATATTGGGCCTAGTTCTACAGCTCAACTAAATCCAGTTATAATAGAAGAAATTGCTGATGATTTTGATGTGCTTGGTGTTCAAAATAACTGTGTCGTTGGTGAGGTGCCAGAATTAGAAATTGATATTCATTCTGATTGTGAAATGGAGAGGGACCGAATGAAAGGTGATATGAGTAAAGAATATTGTACAGATTCGGAATAACCTAATAATACCGTCGGTAATTTTCAAAAAAGGAGTTCTACTAGGGTGATTTCTCGCCCTTCTAAATTGAACTTATGATTAGTCCGATTATTTTTTTGGAACATTAGGGGTATTGGCACTTCTCAAGTGAGATTGAAGAAAATTATAAAAAAAATTTAGGCCAAATATTGTTGCTTTGACTGAGCCTTTTGTGCGAGAGGATAAAATTCCTAATTTCCTGAGGAGTTTCAATTGTGAGTTTTTTTTGTTTATCACTAATGAAGCACAGGATGGAAAGATTTGGTTGTTATGAAATTCAGCTATCTCGGTTACTTGGCTGATTGGGTCCAATCAATATTTATCAGTTAAAATTGAGGAAAATGGCCATGTCTTTATTCTTACCATTGTGTATGTTAAGTGTAATCAACTTGAAAGGAAGCTGCTATGGGAGGACTTGGAGGCTTTGGGTTCTGGTAACCTTCCATGGATTATTTGTGGTGATTTTAACATTATAAAAGACGACTCTGAAAGAAGAGGTGGTCGTCCTCGTCCATTCACAGTTATGGTAGATTTTAATTTGTGCATTCCAAGTTGTGGATGGTTAGATATGTGCTCTAAAGGTCCGACTATGACTTGGTGCAACGGCCAAGGCGGTTTGGTTCGAAGTTGGTCAAGATTAGACAGATACTTTATTGACTCTCTTTTTCTTAACTGTTTTCCTAATGTGTTTTTTCAGGTTTTGCCTCGTACTACCTCTGATCATTCTCCGTTGTTGATTATGATGGGGGACGATCCTTCAAGTATGGTCCTAACCCTTTTCGGTTTCAGTTTATGTGGATTGATCATGCAGATTTTCTTCGTCTAGTAGAGAGTGTGTGGAATATTGATGGGAATGGTTATGGGCTTTTCTCTCTTTCTATTAAACTGAAAAAGGTTAAGGTGGCATTAAGAGAGTGGAACCGTACTGTGTTTGATAAGATTAATGATATCATCCATGAGCTTGAGCAACATATTGTTTGTTTGGAAAATAGACTTCAAAGTTGTTTTAATTCTGAGGATGATCATAATTTTTTGAAGTCTAAGTCGGATCTTTCCATTTGGATGGGTAGAGAGGACATATGTCTCTCCCATTTGGCCAAGAAAAGCTGGCTAAAAGACGGAGATTAGAATTCGAAATTTTTCCATGCTTACCTAAATGCTAAAAATCATAAATGTGTTAATGAGATTTGTTTGGCTGATGGTACCATTTTAAAATCTCCTATTAATATTTTTTAGGGATGAGTGGTAATAATGATTTGCTTATTTTAAGTGACTTGATTTCTCCAGTGGTTATTGCTAAAGAAAATCTGGGGATTTGTAGAGCTCATTCTCTTGAGGAAATTAAAGAAGCTCTATTCAGTATCTCTGTTGACAGTAGTCCCGGTCTAGATGGTTTTGGTTCTGGTTTCTACAGGGTTTGTTGGGATCTGGTTAAATATGATTTGTCGGGTGCTATTTCAAAATTTTTTCAAACTCATTCTCTTCTCAGATCTTACACTGCTTTGTTTATTGTTTTGATTCCTAATGTGGATAAGTCTTCTAGTTTTGATAAATTTAGGCCTATTAGTTTTTGTTCAATGGTTTACAAGATCTGTTCTAAGATTATTGTCAGCCGGTTGACGCATGTGCTTTGTAAAATTATTTCTCAAGAGCAGGGGCGTTTATCCCTGGACGGAGTATTTTTTAGAATATCAGTCTTACTCAAGAGATGGTTCATTCTATTCACAAAAATTCTAATGGGGGAAATGTTTTGGTCAAGCTTGATATGTGCAAGGCCTATGATCGTGTTGAATGAGATTTTCTTTTACATGTCTTGGATGTTTTTGGTTTCTCTTCTCCTATTTGTGATCTGATTAAGTCTTGTATTACTTCCCCTTAGTATTCCGTTATGATGAATGACACCTCTTTAGGCTTTTTTTAAATGTGAACGTGGTTTGAGGCAATGGGACCCGCTTTCTCCTTATTTATTTATTATGATGCAAGAGGTGCTTTCTCGTCTTCTTAATATGTCCTTTAAGGATGGTACCATTGGTCAATTTGTGCAAGCTAGAGGTACTCCCCTTATTTCTCACCTCATGTATGCAGATGATATTGTGATTTTTGCTAATGGTAGGAAGAGATCCATAAGGGGTTTGATGAAGGTTCTGAACACTTATGAACATTGGACAGGTTAGGCTTTCAGTAAAGAGAAAAGTGCAATATTTTTTTCTAAAAGAATTTCTCTTTCTCGGAAGTCATCCATTTTTCGTATTACTGGTTTTTCTGAGGGTTCTTTTATTTTCTCTTTAAATATTTTGGTGTTCCTATTGTGATTGGTAGACTTAAAGTTGGAGATTTTAGTCAGTTGCTTAGTAAGTTTAAAAAGAAGATTGCGAGTTGGAAAATGAAAATGCTCTCTACCGGTGGTCGTACTATCTTGATTCGTCAAGTATGGCTACTCATCTTATGGCTGTGTTACATGTCCCAAAAATCGTGATCAAGGTTTTCAATAAGCTCCTGAGTTCCTTCTTTTGGGGTGATTCAGAGGGAAATTATAAAAGGAAATGAATTGCTTGGAGTACTATTTGCAAGCCTGTTGAGGAAGGTGGCTTGGGTATTCGAGATTTTGGTGATATTCAAAAGGCTTTACATTTGAAACTTGTTTGGCGCCTTATTACAGGCAAATCCTTATGGGCGAATTTTTTCAAGGGTAAGTATGTTAGGGGCAGTCACTTATCGCTTCTGGAGCTGAAAACGGGTACTCGGTTTTGTAAATCTCTTGTCAGGAGTATTCTTGATATTTTAAGTATTTCTAAGTGGAAGGTTCGAGAGGGTAATATTTATTTTTAGTATGATAAGTGGGTTGATGATGGTCCTCTTTGTGATCATCATCTGGTCATTGAGCAGCCTAAATTGAAGATTAAAGAGTATTGTCTGGATAATGGGTGAGACATTCCTTTCCTGGAAAAACTTGTGGGCATTCAAAAAGCTTTAAAGTTGTGTCAGACTTTGGCTCAGAGGAAGGATGAGCATGATATTTTAATTTGGTTAAAGGACACGGATGGTAATTTTACTACTAAAAGTGTTTTGGATTGTATCAGGATTAGGGCGTCTCTTGTACTTTGGGCCCTTTGGGATTGGCATAATACTCTTCCTAAAAATCTCTATCATGATGTGGAAGGCGTTCCATAACTGCTTGAGTGTTGATGAGAAGATTAGAACTGTTGGGATCCCCATGGTTTCTAAATGTTTTTGTTGTTCTAGGGGTAATATTGAGGACTTGAATCATGTGCTCTGTACTAGGGACTTTGCTCGTCAAATCTGGAGACTGGCTGCTATTCAGTTAGGTGTGCACATGGGTGTTTTTCATACCTGGCAAGATCAAGTTAATTTCTGGTTCCGTCGTGCGGGTAAGATTTCCCAAGTTAGGATTATCTTTGGTATTCTCCCTTCCATTATTTCTTGTAAATTTGGGATTGGTGGTGCAAAGCTAAGTATAAGGATAAGGTTGAAAATGTTGATTCTGTTTGGTATGTTATTAAATTTTGGCTTCGTAGGATTATGTGACTGAGCATGAAAGTTTCCAAAATTTCTTCTCAAGATGTTGCTATCTTGAATAAATTGGATATTCTGATCCTAGTTCCTAAGCCTAAGAAGGTGTGTGTTGTGCGTTGGTCTAGGCCTCAGCATGGTTGGGTGAAACTTAACATTGATGGTAGTAGTTTGGGTAATCCGGGGTAGACTAGTGCAGGGGGTGTTATTCGTGATAATTGTCGCAAGCTGTGTCTGGTATATTATGTGTCTTTGGGTCATGGGTCTAATAATTTTGTTGAGCTGAGTCAGTTAAGAGGCCTTCTTTGTTTGGACAAGATTGGTCTTCCTCGCCTGCGTATCTCATAGGTTTGTTCTTCGTAAGTTTGTCTTTTGAATATTTATTTCATAACTTCATTTTTATGTGTGGTCTTTGTTGCAGGTTAAATTTAGTTATTCAGGGTTGCTTTTGGTTTGTTTAGGCTTGTATTTTCTGAACAATAGTGATTTTATTAGGGATTGTTAGTGGGTTTTTTATTCCTGTGTTTTTATTTTTTGCTCCATTGTATATTCTATGAGTCTTGATGTAACCATGATTTTCCTCTACTACAAGTGAGGGCTATCAATAAATTTGAGGTACCATTCTCTTCCTAAAAAAAAAAAAAAAAATCTCTCAATAAATTATGAAGAGGCGGAAATGTTATAATTAGGCTTAATTATTAGAGAGCTCCTAATTAATCTCTATACCTTAATTAGTACGTACTACTCTTAATTTTAAGCCTAACTTAGATACTTATAATAAATCATCTCATCTGTCGGCCTTCTTTCCTAACATGAATTAATGTTTACATATATGTAATTAATGAGTAGTACTTGAGGATTCTTTTTGAATAAATTAATGTAAAAGAACAGGAAGAGATCAGAGAGAGCCCTTACGTATACGTACCCAGAATTTGGCACATCATTTTGCATGGGCTACTCACGATCAAAATATTTCTATTTTTATGTAAAATTGAAATCGATCTACAAACTGGTGGAAGGTGTGGAGTCCTGAAATGAAATGTTGAATACCAAAGATCCTAAAGCTGAAGAGGACGAAAAGGGTGCATGATGATGATGGGCATGCATTATGCATGGCTTTTTTCTCGTTTTAACAAGCTGGTGAAGCACATCATGTCTCAACATATACACGTACGTAATCAATGAAACTCTAATTCGGAAGGAAACGTTATATATCCTACTAACAGAAATGTTTCTTTTTAATGATGAGATCGAGAACCGGATGTATGTTCGAATCCCTATCATGTTCTCTAGAAATAATAGTTTGGATAGTGAGATGAGCTATGAGATAGTTTCAAGTGAGTTGTATAAAATATTGTTAGAATATTATTTTTTAATATTATTATTATTTTGAGATTTGAAAATGTTGAATTATTTATTATATTTTGTATGAAAATTTGAAAAGGTTATAATGATGAAATGAGATAGGTTGAAAGTCATGTTTCTGTATCCAAACGAGGTCAAGTTACATTGTGTATTGAAGTGATCTCAGATATTTCGTGAATAGTAGTGAGAAAATAATGAAAAAAGTAATGATAAAATATTGAATATAGTACTGAATAATATTAGTGAAAAGTGAGTAAAAAATAATAAGAAAATAATGTATAACCACTACCCAAACTAGCCCAAATCTTCACATTAGATGGATGACAATTATTATATAATTAATATTAAATTTCATTGTGACTTTTCCGTAGAAATAGTTAGAATTTTTAACGAATATTCAATAATATAAAATTTTATAATAATCTTATATTAATGAGCTCGATCAAATTGTGAAAATGACATGTTTTTTCGAAATATAAACCTAGACACGAATGAAATATATATAGGAGTATAATTGCATATATGGATGAATATCGATGTAGCAAATTAATTAGAAAGGTCGACGGTAAGTGGGGCCAGGCCGCCAAGATATATACGAACGAGGTAGAAGCTAGCTAGAGATCGAGGATGCATGCAGGATGATGGGGTGGAAGAAAGATGAGGAGCACCTCAGCTTAGAGCTGCAATGTCCCATTAGATCACGAGCTTCTTGCATGCATGCAGTTGTACATGTAAGGCTGTAAGCTGTAAATTAATGATGACAGTTGACACAAACACAACTGCATGCATGGGCATGACAAAAAGCTTAGTCCCACTCAGTCTATCACGTTAATCATGACATGACTACCTCCTCCTCATGCATGCATGTTCGGTTCTTTGAGATCTCTTTCTCTCCTCTCTCTCTCTCTCTCTCCCCAACAAAAGAGATAATTAATTATAATATAATAATAAGGATAACTCGATGCTAAGTACATCATGTTCATGATGACCATTCTTTTACAGTATAACCAAGTTTTGGGTGTATCAAGATTTTCCTACAGAAAAATCTCGAAATGTGTGAAAGAGAAAAAGATAAGAAAAAGCACCAGAAAGAAGCTAAGGGCCTGGCATATTATAAGGCCGTACTGATAGTTGTTATCGTCTGATCTGATAACCACAAAAACTGGTGTCATGGAAGGTGGAAGCGGCCTGGAAACCCAGAATAGGTCACTGTATAGAATGTCAACTTTCTGCCATAATGTTGGCCAAACAGAAGGCAAAGGGAGAGAGGTTGGCCTCGTTACAGGCTGTGATCTCTCAGTTACAGGCAATATATGGTAGTGAAAGACTGGAAGTCCTAAGGTGCTGATCAGAAGATAGAAAAAAGAGATCATGTTTATAACTTTATATTTTGGGTAAGGGAGAAAGTGATTATCTTGATGCAAGAAAAGATCAGATATTGAAGATCGAACTTTTTTGTGGCATTTATGGAATACAATAAGAAATCATGTGGTACTGAAGCTAATTCAGGGGACAAAGCAGAAATCAAGCCAGCTAATTTTACATGCATTCCAAGAAGCTGCATGTAGAAGCATTCCTAAGATTAGTGGAGACCAGAAAGCTTAAATCATTCATATGAAAGCTCATTTCCCTCGTCATGACACTTATAAGCCAAAACAATATGGTTTTAAATAATTGAGGGAATTGCATGGACATCGGCCTTCATGTTTATCTCTAGATAGTACAGTAGGAGCTGGCATAATGCTAATCTCTTTTCATGACTGTGAGGCTCTAGGTCTCTCACTGGTCATGAAACAGATCAATCACAGTCATGAGAGATGCTCAGTAGTAATTAGTCGGGAAGGGCTCACTCTCCAAGACACAAAAAAAGCTAGGCAACAAATTGCAGGCCTAGTGAGTGCCCTATGCGCATAGAGAGATAGAGCGAGAGAGAGAGGTGCTAAACACTGCAGCCTAGTAAGAGGCTGATCAGCAGAAAAGCCCTTTCCAGCCATTGCTGCTGTGGTGCTTCACATATATAGGGACATTGTGTCTGTTAATTGCTGAGCAGCCTGAGACTCAGTTTCTCGATAGAGATAGACAGTGACGCAGATAGACAGTGAGAGTTCTAGATACAAACTGAACATAAAACAGATCAAAGATATTCTATTAAAATAGCAGTCGAAAGCCCAGCACAGATCCCAAATAGATTTTGTAGATGATAGAAGAGCATAATCAATTCTTCAAGAAAGTAGTGAGGCTAGAAATTATAGAGCATCAAAACCACTGAAAAGACTGAAGAGTTAAATCGTGTCGATGGAAGATATTTTTCAAATCAAACCTCAGAATTAAACAAATTCAACTGCGTACAGAAGAAATTGTATTCACTAATTAGAGAGATCCAACGGTACCCAATTGCTTTCACTTTCATCGAAAACTAGTATTTATTTGCTGACATAGCCAACATGGTCCTGCATTTACATGCAAAAGAAATGGAGAGCACTACAATCAACAGCATCAATATTAGCAAACAAAAGAACTGAGACTAGTACTACTGATCATCAGCAACGATCCTAACACATAAAATAATGAAATATAAGCTTAAACTTTGGAACAAAACACTATTTTTTTTTCCCGAATTTCACACGTTAATCTGCATTCACAAAAGAACAACAGACAAACACATACCTAAATCATGAGTTTAGTTTAGATTGTATGTCGACATTTTCCCTATTTTCAACATCGATCCTTTGAGGCCTACCTCTTGATGCTCGATCATCATCTAGGGCAAAGTACTATATTGTTGCAAGTCACCCCATGTTTGAATTCCGTTCCAACTGTTCTCGTTACCCTGGCCACCGTTGCCTCCGCTGTTGGCCGGAGTAGGGGTCACCGGCCCATAAGAGTTCCCAAAAAACCACTCGGTCGCTATCTGATCTCTGGTACTTGTACCTTCTTTTCTTGAATTACCAACGCTGCAAGCCTCTGATGATTTGGGAATCTCCAGATTCTGGAACACAATGGGTTGGGGTTTCTGCGTATGGTTTTCAAGAGGAACCGAGGAAACGCTATTGTCTTTCTGATTTTCTCCACCAAATAGCATGGCCAGCCTCTGCTGCTGAAGCTTCCAGTGCAGGTCTTGGTTGATAGTACTCAGAGACTCGATAGAAGATGCAAGACCGCTGTGAACGTTCATGGAGCTGCTTGTGTTCTGGACTGCAGCAGCACTAAAACCACCACCGCCACCATTTGTAGAAGAAAGCGGATAATTAAAACTCATCAGAGAATTATTAGAGTTTCCAGAGGGATCGAGGGTAAAAGGAGTGGTTATAGTTCCAGAAGCAGCCGGAAAATTACCCGAAACGTCTCCAAATGAAGAAAACTGGTTGTAAATAGCTGTTGTTGGAGGGTGAAGCCTGGGGAATGGTAGCCCACCAAGCTGAAAATCCATGGCTGGGGATAGACCATGGAAGAACTTCAACCCTCCGATCTCCGAAGATGAGCTCGAGTCTTTGGAGTCTTCAGAGAGCCTCGAAGATGACTTCACCTTCTTGTTTTTCCTGCAGCCTCCGCCAATGGGAACGCTGCGCAAAGCCCCACCTTTTGTCCAGTACCTTCTACAAGTCTTGCAGAAATGCCTCGGCTGCGTGAGGCTGTAGTTGTTGTAGTAACAGAATTTGGTGTTAGGCGAGTCACATCGTGGACACTTTAGGCCGTGCTCTGGTGGCCTTGCCGAAGCAGTTTTTCTGCTGCCTGAGCCTTGGTTGTCATCCTCCGTAACCGGCTTTGCCGGAATGTTATCCGGCGACATCATTGCTACCGAGAGAGAGAGAGTGAGAGAGAGAGACAGAGAGAGAGATGTGGGGCAATAAGAAGTGGGTGTTGTGGGAGATGGTCAGTTTCCTTTTGCAGAGGCAAAGATACTCAATTAATCAATGGTTTCATGCACGGGGTTGAGAAATGGAGGGAGAGATGTTGATGGATGGGTACCTGTGATCTTCATCAAAGAGATCGAGGGGAGTGGGATTTTACAAAAGTAATCTTTATATAGCAGGAGGGTTATAGAGTTGAGACTACTCCTTGTGGAATTAATCAAAGTAATAGCTAGAATATGAAATGAAATGAAGGGGTGGGAGAGAGAGAGAGAGAGAGAGAGAGCAGAGCAGAGCAGAGGTGCAGATGTTACCAGAAAAAAAGTCCAAATATACAATAACGACAGAGAGTGAGCTAGGGAGAGAAGCTTGACCATCTGAAACTGAAGTACTGGCAAGAACGAGAGATCCACAACTACAAGCAAGCGATTGGATATAAATAATTGATTAGTTGTTCATGGTCAATGATGATCAGAAATGTTGGTGATGAGTACTGTTAAATCATTCCTGAGAGCGGAATTCTTGCATATATATGGCTACCTAATTAAGTTCTAAACTCTATATATAGGAATTTCAGATTAGATTTTTCTTCATTATTACTATAATTTCAACCAATTCTTCATTTAATTATGCATTGAATGTTTATGTGCTTAGAGAAAAAAAAAATCTATAAAATTGAAGAAATAGGCAGCTAACTGATCATCCGCCTTTTAATTAAAAGAAATAATAGTTACAACTGTGAGTGCGCAAGCGTCAAACAATCACTTTGAAAAAAATGAAACAATATGGGATCCATATGAAAAAAATAATAATTTTTTAATAGTACATCTCACTTTTTTTCAAAACGACTACACGACGCTTGCGTACTCCACAACTGCATATAGCATTACTCTTTAATTAATCATAGTTCATATATAGGATAACCCTTTTGCTAATGAACAATTTAGAGGTAGAAATTCGATTATTAAATCCCTTTATTTTACAAATGATTATATATATAGGAATAAATATTATTAAGGAAAACTAGAAGCCATTTAACTTAAAAATGATTACTAAAATTCAATGACTCGTGAATCAAATATTGGCTACTCTAAAAAGTCTTAAAAGATATATGAAAAATGCTGTTTGTATTTAAGAAAAACTTACAAAAAACTTCTCCACGTGTCAGTTATTGATATGGTGAAAATTATGAAATTTGAAATTCAATGAGTTTTGTAAGTAAAAATATAAAGAAAAATTGTAAATACAGATGCATGTAGCACTACTTAAGATATATAATATATATATATATAGGCTTCATCAATTAATGTTTATGCTCATGCATTAATCACGACTAAATCTTGCATGATTAATGCCACAAGACATAAACATTGATGAATAATGTATATATATGAAAAAAAAATTCAAATGTTTTTTTGAAATTGAGTATTTTAAGTGAGAGAGAAAATCACACATGAAATAAGATTTACGACATTGATTGCCACCTGTATAAATGTTTATATATACTGACAATAATAAATGTTATAACTATTATAACTACGACCTAGTACTTTATGTGTCGCCCTCTCTTCCAATTGAGACTCCTAATATATAAGTTCTGACGTGAATTTAAGAAAAATTCATATATATATATATATATATATATATATATTGCTAAAAGATATAAGTGATTTAATGTGTGAGTATAAAGGTATAAGTGCCATCAGAGAGCAGCAATGACAAAAGCACTTGGAGCAGGGACTAGTAAGCTGGTTCATTAGCTTAAAGTTAGGGAGACAGCAGCTATCATATATGCATGCAGCACCACAACAGTGGACCTCTGCCACTACTTGCAGCTTTGTCCCTCCCTTCACATGTAATGTCCTTCTCACTCTTATATAATTACAGTACAAGAAAATTATTTATTTGTGATCAGTTATTTTCTGTGAGAATGATTATTTTTTATTAAAATAAGTCTATTTTCGACACAAATAATCATTCTTGTTGTAAATAATCTGTTACAAATTCTCGTTTTTCTTGTAGTATTAATCCACTTTATCTAATTAACAGCTTATATATAATAATCTAATAACCCATAATTAAGGACAATGAATCAAATAATATACAACAAATAATAAATACGAAGTTATTCAAATTTATATTGATGAAGTATAAAAGACGTACGATCGAGTCGTTGAGTTTTATATGAGTAATATCGATCATTAGATAATTGATCATATATGCTTTTATATTGCAAATGTCTCATGATTCAATGAACGGAGTAAGTTAAACTCTACTAATTTTATTAATGCGATCATAGTCTTATTTATTTATAGTACTATTTGGCCTAATGTGAGCCGGAGAATACATTGATATTAAGTAGAGTTTTGGTCCACCGATGTGGGCGCCTGAATACATATGATCAACCAATTAAGCTATGAAGTACAACTCAAATTTTGTGAAATTAGAACTTTTGATGTGACTTTTGGGAAACAGTTCCCTAAAAATTCAAAATGTTTATATATTTGTAGCTTATGAAGTTAGATCGATACCCATATTTGAATTAATCGATCTTAACGTAGGTGGTAGTCATGAGAATTAAAGAGAGAGGAGTAAGACTAACTTACGTACGTATATATAATGGTACGTACTACACAATAAGGTCTCGTTTATTTTCAGAAATCATCCAAATTCATATCATCTATTTATTACATGAACTTTCTCAAACTTCTGAATAAAATATAATAAACAATTCAACTTTTTAAATTTTAAAATAAAATAGGATTACAAAATTATATTATAATAATATTTTTATTCAACTCATCTCATCTCATCTCAACTTACTATCCAAACCAGACGTAAATCTAAATACTGGATAATCAAATAAAGGAATAGTACTTATAGATATAAACTTTCATTGCAAGCAAATGACACAACATCCAGAGGTGATTAATGAACTTTCTAACATTGTTGTGACTTTCATCTTCCAATACTTATGAATGCTTAGGCCATGTTTAGTTATACTAAGTTTTGCGAATATTTGAATTTTTTTTAGATGTATTGTTTATTGGGTTTTGGAAAATGTAGAGAAGATTTTGAATAAGTTTTTACAGTAGATTAGTTTTGTATTGTAGAGTTGAATATCATAATATAATTTTGTAAGAATAGCTTTTGTTTTGGTATTTGTAAAAGCAGTTTCGCTAATGGCAGGGAAGTTGGTGCAGGGATTGAGCACACCTACCACGTCAACTGTAATTAAAAAAAGAAAAGAAAATGGATGATGAAAGTCAACAGACTCAACACGAACGAAAGGCTAGCTGCAAAAGTTCAAAACACGACTAGAGGAGTTGGTTGTTCTGTTCGTCGTTCCTCTGCACATTCACGTTTGTCGTTCTTTTGTCTCCAAAACACTGATTTTTGCAACCCATTTCGCACCATTAAGTGGTTTTTATTTTTGTGTCCAGGTAACGATTCTAGGGCTAAGCACAGATTTTGTTGGAGTCGGTATCTAGGAAATTTGCCTTCGACTCCGATTTAGTCAGAGTTCGAATTCAAACTCTAACTTACTCAAAACCCGATCCGACTCCATTAAAACGGATTAGAGTTGGTGTAGAGTTAGACTTGGGCTTTTTTCTGGACCACATATTTTTAAACCACATTTTTAAAACCACATTTTTAAACTTGCCTTGGGCTCCATATTTAGCCAATTTTTAAACAAGACTTTTCATATTAATAGATTATTTTTTGTGGGTAAGTCTCAAGTTTACTAAAAAAATTAAAAAAAAAACAATTTTAGATATGCAAAAATAACAAATATAACTAAAAATATTTTATATATATGCTATGCAAACCCGAAAAATCAAAAATGAAATTTAAATATACTACTATATTAGAATCTAGATAATAGATTCATAATCTTACAATATATACAATATACATGGTACATGACTCAGTCTTGCATATGTAATATGTATAATAGTGATACTGTGTTCATGTGTACATAGTGTGTACATATACTAGATTTAGTCTATTAATATTATTTTTAAATAATTATCACATATTGGTAGAGTATTCAATATAACTATATAAGTTATACATTTTCAATAAGAGTATATATGATATATCACTATATAATATACATATATTTATAATTTATTTATGCTAATTTTGGAGTCGGAGGTATAGGTCGGAGGTAGATTTCAAAATGGACTCGAAGTATCAAGTCGGAGTCGGAGTTGGAGTCGGTCAGGAATTAGCTTCGACATTTGGTTGATACTGAAAACTCCAAGTCCGACTCCGTTTTCTCAAAGCTCCGACTCCAACGATACAGAGTTGGTGTCAAAGTTAGATAATCCGATTTTTGCACATGAGCCCTATTCAATTGAATAAAAAGTTGAAATTGTGTATTTAATTTGTATCTTTGTGTTTGGTTTGAGATTTTGAAATTAATTTATTGAAAATCCGAACAAAATTTTAGAAAGCTATTGTAACGAAACATGGCCGTTTTGAAGAGCCATGAAAAATGCGTATTACGAGTTAGATCATGCATGCATGTATCTGAGTATTATAATCATCACTAACATATTCAGCAACCGAAGCCTACTCAGATCGAAAGCCGCCTACCCAAACAAGGCATGCAGGCACTACCGATCACCGAAAACATATTACAAGAAAACTGCTTATTTGCAGTAAGTTAATTCTAGCGAAATGACTATTTACAGTTAAAATGAGTCTATTTTGATCATAAATAGTCTCTTTATCGCAAACAAATTGTCACAAATACCCGTTTTTCTTATAATAACGTTCATGAGCACCATAAAATTGCCATTTTTGCGCTAAGTACAGCTTGTTGATCCAGCCAGATAATATGATCCATATCACGAGAGAGAGGTGCTGGATTATACTTCCGGTGATCAGAGGTACTAGCAAAGGTAAAACGAAACCCATAGTGACATTAAAACCAATGCTTCTACCAAGCGTTACAACTGATCACGGGCCTCCCCCATGTCAGTCTGAACTCTAGTACTACATCTTCCTTTTTGCCCTTATTTTCACTAAGCTGGCCTCTCCAATGCCAATAATTAGTCAAAATCTTGCTTGGAAAGTTTGACCGGGTGTGTAGTGGCTGAACTAGCATTTTTTTTTACCGTCACACACACGTTTAATTATGTAAAATAAAAAAAAAAATATAAAATTATAAAAACATAATTATAAAAAAATTAGATCTCGATAATTAGTTACATATGCTTAGAAATAATACTCTAAAACAAAACTTAATGTATATATGTAATAGATTTATGACGATAATATTTCAAAGAATAATATTTATCCATTATTATTTTTGTACTGAAATATTTAGAATTTATTTTCTTTATAAAAACTATTAAGTGATCTTTTAGAAAGTCATTTTTCATTCTAGTATGCAGTGGCTAAACCAGAAATTGACTTTGGGAGGCCGTATTGATCTATACGATTACGACTATGCTTGTATAGATGCACATGTTTATGTGTGTGTATATATATTATACACTTTGTTGTTTATAATTATAAAAAATACATTATAGTTGTAATTTCATTTCATATTCCTTCAATTTATAATAAACAATTTTTTTTTTTATCGAACTTGATAACTGGTCATTAAAATCTTTAATTCCATGGTAAAATAAGGCCGAATCCGACGGTGTATTTTTGTTCATATATTTTTCATTAAGTAAAAGATCGATTAAAGGAATTTAAGAGATGATATACAAACGTTTAAAGTTTTAAAAAAATGCTTTAATTTTTTTTATTTTTTAAATGAATGACTTTTGGGCTTTATAAAAGAAATATATATAATGAACGTAGATATATTATAATTTAGCAACCAAATTCTAGATTTTTTTAAACTCAAATATTCAAGGTTTTAAATTTTTGGAGGTATGTTTTTGGATTTATTAGGTATATACACTGATCATTTACATATTTTGTAGGCAAAATTTATGGACTTAAAAAGAAAATATAGAAACTTTTTCTTTCATAACTTCTAAGAAGATTCAAGAAATTTACATGGAGTTATAGTTAAATTCAATATTAATATAGTTAGATTCAATATTAATATACTAGTATGAGCTAATTATTATAAAATAATATAGTTATACTATAGAAAAATAGACTAATAATAATTTAGTATATGTAAACATCATAGTATTAAAACCATACATAATCAAGTATATATATAAGTTAGACACTAGTATTGAAGTTAGTCTAGTACAGTCAGTTAATAACACATAATACTAATTTACTAAAGTATAATAAAATGTAATAGACACTAGAAATAAGTCTAGTGTAAAAATAAGTTATAAATAAATTAGACACTAGTATAATATAATAACATGTAATACTATAGTAGAGAAATAAGTATAATATAATAAGTTAATAACACATAATACTATAGTATAATAACATGTAATTAGACACTAGAAATAATACATAATACTATAATATGATAACATGTAATTAGAACTATAGCACTACAAGTTTAGTATAAAAATAGTTAGATATTAGTATAGAAGTAAATTAACAGATGTAGTTTTAGTTTTTAATTTTCTAGAAAAATTAAAATTTGAAAGCCCATAACAAATTCTTTTTCTAAAAATGGGCTAAACATGAAGCTAAAACAATTCAAAAAAGCCCAAATCCAACTTTGCTCCAACAAATCAAAGTCTGAGTCAGATCAAGGCCTACACAAGTCGGAGTTGGAGTCAGAATTCGTGTGAAACCCAAAATTTTTGTGTGCGCTTTTTCTTTAAGAGGAAAATTGAGCCTAAGTGGTTGTGTGTGGTTTTATTTATCTATTGTGAGTGTTGGGCCGAATTTTAGGCTTTAGAGAGAGAGATTTCGGGCTTAGCCAATGTGCATTGTAAGCCCAACCCCTTCCCCACCTGAAACCTGCAACCCGTGAGGCCATGGCAGCTGCTTACCGCTACTGCCCACCACTCGTCGCAAGCCACGCGTGCGACGCTCGTGAAGCCCACACCGTCCCCCACCACCAATCGCAACCATGATTGTGAACTCTGACCCCAACCCTCGGCCTATAAACAAGCCAAGCCTCTCCACCCCAAATCATCCCTCAAGCATCCTCTCCTCCTCTCAAATCGTGTTTCATCGCCTCCCTTACCTCAAGATCTACGCTCCGCCGCACCCAGTTGTGAAAATCCCTTCCTTCACCCAATAACATGTCAAATCTGCCAACTCTTTAAAAAGAATCCCATTTTAGCCCCATGTTCTGCCCAGTTTCACCACTGTCATCGTCGTGCTCTACCCCTCTAGATGCCACAACTCGACATACGGACACGCTCGATCGCGGGACACTTTAAGCCATCATGCTCAATCATCCAGAATTTTTCCTTCTACATAGTAAATCGACCCTTGATTTTCTAAAGTGGAATTATCGCCAACTTTGTTGCAATCTGGTTGTGATTAAGAAGTGGCCTGGGGCCCTATAAAGTGTTGGGATATTAATGACGTAGTTGTTGTTGAAAATATAGGTTGAGGGTCGGATGGAGACTCGTGTAGTTGGGAATTGTGAAATTGTGGAATTGTGGAATTGTGACTTTTGTGTTTTTGTATGGTTGATTGTTTTGTGCTATGCCATGCAAGCTAATAATTGCTTTTCATGTATTTGTATATTAATTGTTATTAATATCTGCCATGATTTATTCAACTGTGCTATGTTCTATGCTATGCTGCGTAATTTGAAAATTGAGTTTTTTTGTTATCATCAGAAATATATTTTTGTTTGGGTGTGTGCATGTCATGGCCCTAAGTCGAGATGGTGTATTATTTCAGTGGAGCTTCTCTGGTCACTCGAGAGCATGTAAAACTGAGTGACGTCCCCTGGGATGTTGCCGGGCGACAACAGGCTCGGCCAAGACGGTAACACTCTTGGTACAACTCCAGAGCCCCTTTGGGGGTTAGAGGATGCCTGGTCACGTTACGCGCCAGGCGTGGAGCTGGGCATCGCTCATAACAAAGTGACACATGTGGTCGTTACCCTTGGTGTGACAAAGGGAGCCAGGGTGTGCAGGTGGTCTCAAGGGGACACCATGGTGTACACTGTAATAAATGACTGTGTTTTGGGTACAAATGGAATTTTTGGAGTGAGTGGCTATAATTATATTGCACACTTATTGCATATTCGCACACACTTGCACTTAGAGATGGGGTGCTTATCACCCCAGTGTCGCAACTCCCACCAAATCACACATGGGGGTCGAGGGCACCACAGTTCGGATTTGAGCTCTAAGTCGGTGCTTACCTCTAGCATTGGGTACTACACCAAAACATAAAATTCCAACCATTTCGGCCAAAACGAAACAAAATTCAAAACTATGCTTGTATAAACAAAAACAATCGACTATAATTATTTTTTGAAAGATGATAAAATTATAATCCCTTTAATAATTAGTTTGAAACTCTTTAAAAAATGAAGTGTGCTTTATTAAAATAATTATACTATTTTATACAAATGCCATCTATTTTAAATAGAATTATTAAAAGATTTGATATATGTATTAATATTTTTTTTTTCTCTATCTAAAGGCCTTTTTTATATATATATATATATATATATATATATATATATATAAGGGGGTGGGGGGTTTCGAACCCAGGTTTTTTATTTGAAAAATTGGGTCATATGCCATTAGGCTCTTGGCCTCTCTAAAGGCCCATTTATGTGTAACAGTTTATACCTAGGCTAAGGGTAGCATTGTTCACCCGGGCTGGTTCGTTTTTTGGCCTGGTCCAGAATTTGAATTTTGAGCCAATAACTAGATTATCCACCCGTCGATATTTAGGGTGGATATGGGTATATGAGATGGGTATCGGGTTTTAAATTTGGTACCTGAAATCCAGGTTTATTTTTTTAAAAATTAAGTAATGTTTAACTTGAGTACCCATATTTAAAAATTAAAAAAAGTAGGATTTTTACAAAATTTGGTCTCCTCGGATACCTAAATTTCGGATTTCAAAAACTGTAATTCTTCCAAATACCAGTCTGGGTTAACCCTGGTGGATAACTAAGCCACATTACGCGTCCAGATCTGAATCTGGATATAGCCAGATACTCAAGTCTACACTTGAATGAACAACATTAGGTAAGGGTGTTTGAATGATAAGATGTTTTCATGAATACTATAAAAATGTTTATAAATACCGGTAAAAACCTGTTACAGTAAATTTTTATAGGATTTGTAAAAGTGACGGTACTATTAAAAATATATTTGGATATAAAAGTGCTTAGAAAAGTATTTAATTTAAGATGATATAATGAATTAATTAATAAATGGACCAATAACGGATAACACACTTAACCCGAAATCAACCCACTATAACCCTTTTAAATTTTATTTCAAAATTAAAATTTTATTATTATTTAGTTGTAATATTGGTATTTCTCAATATACTTATATTTTATTGTTGGGATTGTAATTCTGGATCTATGCTCATATTTGTTATTATTAAGTTTATAATATTGATTTTATTATAGGTTAAAATTTGAAAATATTGATATTTTTGTTAGTATGTTGGAGATATTGTGTTTGCTAATAAATATAGATTTTAACTTTTATATAAAATTATGTTAATCAAGTCAAATGAGTTATGGGGTTAGTTCAACCCATTTATATGAAACTATAAGTCAAAACGGGTGATATGATATTATCCGTTATTTAAATGGGTCGTGTTAGGGTTTGAATGTTTGCTCATTTAGCTTAACAGATCGATTTGGATTGATTCATATAGTCGAGTATTCATGAATTGACAAAAACACGATCTGCAAATACGAATTTTCACCCTTACCACTAGCCTTACCCTTCAAGAATGGCTATACCTCTCAATGTTTTGGGTGCAAATCCATGTCTCACTCTTAGAGATGATGATGACCAGCCAAAATGCTGAAAAAGATAGATAAAAACTTGGGGAATCTCATTCAGGTTTGAAATCAATGTTGACAACCTGGTTTCGCCCTCTCATGTCGACACCATGCTACTACTTGGATTCTCAAGATTTTCTCACTACTGATACTACTATGGATGCTTTGGCCATATCCAATCATCATGTCCAATTCTCATTATTCCACTAGAAAATCCATCCTTCAGGCCATGGTTGGGAGCTGAGAGCACAGTCAACCAAAATCATCCTTAGCGATGAAAATGACTTTTTTTGTGACAAAAAAATTGATTCAATAAAAGCAACTTTTTTTTTTTGTAATGCGTAATCAAACTCGAATTTATCTTGATTTATTTATTAAATGAGTCATTCGTAAAATAAAATTATGATTGGCTATTAAACAATATAACTTATATGAGAAATTCTACTTTTCATCCCTTACACCATAAACCAATATGTGATTTGTCCAGCGGGTCTCCTAGCATGGGTTGATGAGTTTTTTTTGCTCTAGGAAAGTCTCATTTCCTAGCTCACACTGAGGAGGATTTATTGTTTTCTTTGTTTTCTTCTCTGGCTTGTCTTTTTACGTGGCAAGAGATCCCACCTATAGAGGTGAAGTAACCGAAAGAATGGCAAATGAAATCCTAGACAAGTGGTTCGACTGACAGAGGCTGAACAACATGAAATATAGATAAATTTCACAGAAGAGAATCTGGTTGCTAGACATAGAAAGTTATGTCTGATTCGTCTTATAGTATATGAAAAGACTAGTAATAAAGAAGCTTTCAAGGCAATAATCTAGACGGTATGGAAGCCAAAAGGAAGAGTTTTGTTTAAAGAAGTAGGTGACAACCTATTCATCATTGATATAAAAAAAGAATAAGACATCCAGAAGGTGAAACAAGGTAGACCATGGACTTTTGATCGTAATTTTGATGGGCTATCCACTCCAAAAGACAACAAGGAACCAATGTGGTTACAACTACATAACATTCCTTTGGGGGGGGGGGGGGGGGATGAAATAGGAAGCAAAATTGGTGAGGTAAAGGAGGTGGAGGTTGATGAGGATGGGATTGGATGGGGCCTTTATCTTAGAGTTAAAACTGATGTCGACATCACCAATCCACTTATGAGAGGTATCCTTTTAAGTTTCCAAGGCATCAAGTTCTGGATTTCTTTTAAATATGAAATATTGACAAACTTATGTTTCATTTGTGGTACTATTAAGCATGGTGCCAACGGATGTGGAAAAGTCTCCCTCAACAGAACAATGCATAGCAGCACACAGAGTTAGTATGGGGCATGGCTTCGTGCACCTATACAAAGAGCAGTGTCAAAGAATTATCAAAACGATAGTGGTGGTAAGGAACAACTTGCCTCACAATACTCAGAGCCACAGGTTGAAGATGAAGCTAAATAAGGAAATAAAGATTGTTATGGAAAGTCTCCAAGGCCATTGGAAGAGGAGGCTGAATTCCAGGAAAACCTCAGAGGTGAGGATCGGGTTAGGAAAGTTCCCCTTCCTGAATATGGGGAGTTGATGAAGGGTCAAACATTGATTAGGGCCATTTTAGAGGCTCAATCTCTTAAATCTACAGGCACCATTTTAGGAAGGAAAGAGTATATTGAAGATAATTTTGGAAAGTCAGCTGCCAATGAAGAAAATAGAGTTGGGAAAACTTCTCAGAATCATATTGTTAATGTTCAAGATCTTGAGGTCCCCATAGCTATAGAGGAAGCTCCACCTATAATTATTTCACTCTTGGAGACATTGAAGGTTCTTAATGACCCCCGGATAATGAATGTGGACTTAGCTAATAATGCTGAAGATGAAGTCATGAATCCAATTGAACATACAAGTAAGGGTGGCACTCTTCCTAAAGGAGAAAAAGTGAAAAAGAAGGAGAAATAAACTGAGCAATGCTATGAAGGTTCATAATGTAAGTAGGGGCCACCAGAAAAGGAGGATGTCTCTCACTATTGAGCACATACAGTCTGAGCCAAGGGTGGTAGATGATGAGAGGTGTGTTTCTAAGAGGAGTATAATGCTTGTAGAAAGGGAAGAGCAGCAACCATTATTATTGGTAGAGGCTGGTCACTAGCCCTACCATCCCTAATGAGTCTTTTAAGCTGGAACTGCCGAGAGCTTGGGATCTCTCAGATAGTTAGAGTCCTTAGTCTGTTAACTAAGGAAAAGTGCCCAAACTGGTGTTCCTTATGGAAACCAGATGCAATAAGGATAAGATGGAAGAAATCAGGATCAAGATGAAGTTTGATTGCTGTTTAACTGTGAATAGCCAAGGTAGTAGTGGAGGACTGACCCTCTTATGGATGAATGAGGTGGATGTCCAAATTAGCAATTACACTAGATGGCACATCAGTGCAATTATCAAAGAGAAATACAATGTTTCCCCTTGGATGTTTACTGGTTTTTATGACCATCCAGAGACTTCAAAGATGGAGAACAACTGGAAGCTACTTAAGATTCTGAAAGAAAGTACTTCTTTATCGTGGTTATGCATGTGAGACTTTAATGAGATCACATGCCAAAGTGAAAAGGTGCGAGCTGCATCTAGACCTTATAAGCAGATGGAAGCTTTTAGGGGAGCTGTCGAATTCTGTTCTCTAAATGACCTTCGTACAATGGGACAGAAATTTACCTGGTCAAACAATAGACATGGGCCAAAGTTCACTAAAGAAAGACTTGATCGAGCTATGGCTACCCAAGAGTGGCAGAATCTCTTTCTAGATTACATTTGTACTGCCATGCCTGCTGTAAAATCTAACCACTCTTTCTCTTTTTAACATTGATTAGCAGCAACATAATAAACAAAAAGAAACAACACATCTTCAGATATGAAGCATCATGGCCTTTAAGACCATACTGGATGGATAATGTTAAAGGAGCATGGAGTAAGATAACAGTTGGGGACTCAGCAGATGAACTAATAAGGAACAAGCTGCTCAACTGCAAGAAGGAACTTTAAAGGTGGAATGTTGAACAATATAGAAAGAGCCATGCCTATATCAAGAGGAAGCTGGGGAAAATTGCTGAGCTACAGAATATTGGCACTGGAGACCATCTGAGTAATGCCAAACAACTCCAGGAGGAAGTGGAACAATATTTCCAGAATAGGAGCTTAAATGAAAGTAGCGTGCAAAACAGCGTTGGCTGAAACATGGTGATAAAAACACAAAGTTTTATCACATGTTTGCATCCCAAAGAAAGAAAACCAACACTATCAATCAGATTCATGATCAACAAGGAAATGTGCTCACTGAACATGACCTGATAGGTGATTGTTTTACTGGTTCTTTTCTCATATTTATTTGCCTCTTCTCATCCATCTACTATTGAAAGTTGTCTCTCTGGCATGGAAACAAAAGTTACAGATGAAATGAATTCTAAGCTCTTGCTTACCTTTTCTGAACTTGAGGTGAAAGATGCTGTATTCCAAATGACTCCATTAAGCTCTCTAGGACCTGATGGGTTCCCTACTCACTTTTATCAATCAAATTGGGAGATCATTGGCCAGGATGTGTGCAGGTTTGTGCTTCGAGTCCTCAACCTGGGTGGGATTTTAAAAGGTGTCAATGACACCTTTATCACTCTCATTCCTAAGATAAATGAGCCCAAGAAAGTGTTTGACTTTAGACCTATTAGTCTTTGTAATGTCATTTATAAAATTGTTGCTAAGGTGCTTACTAATTGTGGCGCCCCTAATCCCCCTTATATAAATACACGGGGATCAAGACACCAGGACGGTGACAACACGGTCACACATCCTAACGAAGTGCCAGTGTGTGTACATGCAATGGTGTACAAATAAAATAACGCAGCGGATAGTCAACTAAGTATCAGAATTTAAAAACAACTAAACATCAGTAGAGGTTTAAAAGCAGTTATACAGTCATCCCAAAATAAAGTTTAACACATGTCCTGAAATACAAATAAGTAAAATAGAATAATAAAGCCAGTGATCCCAGATCACTCCTCGGGCGGAGCCGTCTCCTCAGGCTCGCCCTCCTCCTCTTCATCTGCATCAAAATCTGCGTTACCACAGATGGTACCGCAGGTAAGTATAACCCAAATAATCCTCAGGAAAGAAATGCATTAAACGCAACCAACATGCATGCATATGATGAAATATGCATTTTTCCTCAAAACATCATTTTCCCCGAAAATGATAATTTTCCAACACACGCCAAAATCTCATTGGCCCAAATATCTGTAAAACATTTTCCCAGAAAATGATTTACACAAAAATCCAACGCACACTATTTTCCCAGAAAATAGCCAATTAATCTGTTATTAACCTATGCATCATGGCCTCCCCTAGGGACCATCCGCACGTCCTGGCTTCGTAGCGATGCTCGGTTCCGCGCCCAGCGCGTACGTAGCCAAGCACCCACTACGCAATGAGCGATGCCCAGTTCTGCGCTCAGCGCGTACGTAGCCAAGCATCCTCTAGTCCCCGCCAGCAGAAGGACCACGGAGTCGGCACGAATCTCTCGTCCGATCCCATTGTCGCCCAGCGACAATCCAGGGGACGTTACTCATTTATTCCGCTCCCGAGTAACCAGAGGGTCTCCACCGAGATAATGCCTCATCTCGGCTTGGGGTCGTGATACACACGCACCCAAAACTATTCTCACATAAAATCATAACTTTCCAAATCACACATGAGCATGAATGCATTAGACGAAAACCCGGTTTTCTTTACAAACATGATCATGCATGAAATAATGAGATGTACATGTACCAACACCAATCCAACGTCCATCAATAACCAGTCCCATCAAATCCAATCAAACAACTCATCAACAACCAATAACCAATTCAACCAAACCAACCAAACAACTCTAATCACAAATCTATCCGACCCCCGTACTCCTCGGACTCAGTCCGGCAAAATCAATCAACAGTTCAAATACAGTGAAATGCGTTAGTACAAAAATACATTAAATTCATAAGAATTTTTTGGAAAATACTTACAGTGCAATATTGCAATTTTCGAAGGATTACGAAGTTGAAGAAGGCAACGTCTGAGCAACACCACAGTGTAAAATACACTGTGGCCGTGGGTCACCAATACCAACTTTTCAACGGTGACAAACGAAGACCCAAAAATGATAGGGTAGGGCCTAGGGAGGTCGGTGAAATCAATGGTGGTGGTGGTTTGCCGTGGGTGGCGGCGCAAGGGGTGGTTTTAGGCAAAAAATGCACAAATCGAAAATGGGCTTGGTGGGGCTTCACCGGTGACGGATCGGAGCCGAGGTTGGGTCCATTGGGTTGCCAAGAGGTCGGGGATGAAGTAATAGGAAGATGGTGGCCGGAGGTGGTGCGACGGTGGCGCTGGAGCGAAAGTGACGCCGCGGCTTGAAGGGCTGCGTGGAGGCTACCGGCGGCGAGGTAGGGGCTGGGATTTGGGGGGGTGAGGTCGCCGGCAGGTGGGGAAGCTAGTCGGCTGGGCGGTGTCGTGCACGGCGGCGCGACGACGTCGGTTTGGGTGAAGGTGACGGACGCACGGGGAGAGAGAGGGAGCTGGGTCACGCGGGGAGGGAATGAGAAATAAGGAGGAAAAAGAAAAGAAATAAAAGAAAAGGAGGAAAAGAAAAATAGAGGGAAAAGAAATGAGGTCCAATCCTCGTAACTTGGGTCACGAAAATGATCCAACGGAAACGATTTTAAAACCACAAGTTAAATAGAATAATTTAAACGTAATGGTAAAGTCAAATTGAAATAATTAAATCCCACAGTAATTAATTTAAATATTAAAAGCAATTTAAATGCATAACAATAAATAAATATTAAGAAAGCACATAAAAATAATTTTTACCAAATTAAAATCATAGAAATAAACTCACTAAAAATCCAACCAATTTTAAAATAAGAGGATAAATTTTTGGATAAATAAAAATAATCATTCAGTAAAAATACACTAAAATACGAGGTGCTACACTAATAGACTAAACTCTGTACTTCCTGACATAATATCCATAAATCAAAGTGATTTTGTTCCAGGCAGGTTAATCACTGATAATATTCTTGTTGCCTATGAAACTCTTCATGTTTTGAACTCACGGATGAAAGGAAAATCTAGGTACATAGTCCTCAAACTCGATATGAGTAAGGCTTATAATCGTGTTGAGTGGAGCCCAGCCACGGGTATAATGGTGGTTTATAACTCTACCACGAGGGTGAAACATAGTATACGGCCCAACCACGAGTATAATTGTGGTTTATAACCCTACCACGGGGGTGAAATATGGTATACGGCCCAACTACGGGTATAATGGTGGTTTATAACTCTACCACGTGGGTGAAACATGGTATACGGCCTAACCGCGGGTATAATGGTGGTTTATAACCCTACCACGGGGGTGAAACATGGAATACGGTCCAACCACGGGTATAATGGTGGTTTATAACCCTACCACGGGGTGAAACATGGTATACGGCCCATCCACGGGTATAATGGTGATTTATAACCCTACTACGGGGGTTAAACATGGTATTTGTCTCGATGTGATGCTATGAGATGATATGAATATAATGTTTCAGTTTGGATATGCCAAAGGATTTTCTTTTTGGGAATAAGTTTGTTTTTCTGAAAATTTCGCTTGGATAATTGTTACCAAGTTTTGTTTCTGCATTCTAAAAGTAAATATGTTGTTTCTGCATTCTGAAAATAAATGTTTTGTTCTGCATACCGAACTTTATAAATGCTTATGTTTACATACTAGTATATGCTCTCTGCTTACTGAGTTGTTGATAACTCACCCCTTATCTCCTCAATATTTTTCAGATATTTTGATGGTTCAGCTGAGAATCAAGATTTTGAGGCATTGGGTGAGATGATTTAAGTATAGTGGTTTAAGCATAAGAAGTTTTTTATGGGTATTGTCGATTTTTATTAAGAAATTTTATTGTGTTATGATGACTTGGCATTTTGGAAAATTGGTTATATTGAGAAAATTAGATTGAATCGAATTTTCTATATGATATTGGGAATTTGGAGTCTATTTTTATATTGTTGAAATGTGAGTTTAAGTGTTAGGAAGTAACTCTCCGACCCGTGCGGGACCGGGGCATTACAATTTCCCCTCAAGAGGGCTGAGGGAGGAAGACCCCTCTCTCCCTATCTGTTCATTATCTGTGCAGAAGCATTGACATCCTTACTCAACAAAGCAGAAGCAAGTGGCCAAATCTCTAGTGTCCCTGTTGGTAAAGGCCCTAAAAGCATCAATCATCTCTTTTTTATAGATGACAGTCTACCATTCTGCAAAGCTAATTCTTTAGAGTGGAGTTGTATCATCCAGATCTTAGAAACTTATGAAAGTAACTCTAGTCAGATGCTGAACAAATAGAAGACATCAATTTTTTCAGTAAGAACACTCTTGCTGATTCTTAAAGAATTTTCTTGGATGCTGCTGGGGTTAAATCTACTGGATCCTATGAGAAATACTTGGACTTACCAGTAGTTGTGGGAAGAAATAAGGTGTCTGCTTTCCACACCTTGATTGATAAAACTTGGGCTCGAATCTCTAATTGGAAAACCAAGTTTCTATCAGCTGCAGGCAAATAAATACTCCTAAAAGTTGTCCTTCAAGCCATACCAACTTATACCATGGGGTGTTCCTCCTCCCTCAGTCAATAACTCAGAGGCTAAAAAAGCTTTTAAAAAAGTTTTGGTGGGGCTATAATGAGGATCACTAAAAAAATCTAATGGATCAAATGGAGCCAGCTTGGGCAAGCTAAAAAGAAGGGTGGGCTGGGATTAAGAGATTTTAGAAACTTGAATCTTGCCATGTTAGCCAAGCAAGACTGGTGGATTATTAAACATCCAGACTCTCTCCTAGCTCAAGTTTTCAAAAAAGTACTTCCCACATGGAGATTTTCTTTAAGCTAAGTTGAGTTACATGCATTCTTTTGCTTGAAGAAGCGTACTTATAGGGAAACAACTCTTAAAAGAAGGTTTGGTGTGAAGAATTGGTAATGGACAGACTGTTAGGATTTGGGAAGATAAGTGGCTCCCAGGGCCCCACTCTCCTATGCTTCAACATCGGGGGCAAGATAATGAAGATTATATCAAGGTGGCCGATCTTATTGACCCCGATCTCAAGAGATGTTGGGAAGACTTGCTTCAAAATATTTTCTCTCCATCAGAGGTTGAGCAGATAAAGTCTATTCCAATTAGTCTTGGTGGTAGAGATGATCAAATGGTGTGGTCATACACCAACAATGGAGTTTTCTCAATAAAGAGTGCATACCATTTACACAAACAACTTGAAGCTAATCAAGTAGGAGTATATTAAGGAGGAGGGACACAATCTGAGTGTTGGAAGTCAATTTGGAAGTTACATGTTCCAAATGCTGTCAAAATGTTAATTTGGAGAGCTTGTCAAGATGCCTTAACCTACTCTCCAAAGGAAAGTGATGGAGGAAGTTGCTTGTCCAATATGCAAATTTTGCCTAGAAACTGTGGAACATGTCCTATGGGAATGTGAGGCATCCAAAGATATTTGGAGCCAAGGATGCAAAAGAATCCAAAAGATGTTAGGGTAGGGCAATTCCTTTATAGAGACTTGGAGTCAGCTAGCAAAAAATCTGAAACAAGAGGAGCTGGATGAGGCTGCTGTGATTACTTGTATGATTTGGCATAGAATGAATGATGTTATCCATGGGAAAGGCTTATTGAATCTAGACTCAATTATTAATAGAGCACATATGGAGGTACAAACTTATAGGAACAATAACAAGCGCCCTCAACCTACTGCTGTCACCATGGAAGCACTAGTTTGTTCTTGGAAAAAGCCACAAGAAGGAGTGTTCAAAGTGAACTGGGATGCTACTACAAGCACTGTTGATGGAAAAATTGGGACAGGTGCAATTATCAGGGATTCTCTAGGCTAGACTATTGGCACACTCAGAGCTTCACGTTCCTTATCAACCACTCCTTTCACTGCAGAATCCTATGCTTGTATGATAACAATAATTTTTTGCTGAGACATGGGTATAATTGAGCTTATTATGGAAGGTGATGCTCTCCAAGTGGTGAATATTTTAAAGAAGAGCAATACTGACTGGAGTCTGCACGGGGGTCTACTGATTACTGATGTAAAAAACATGCTCAATTCGTTTGCTAGATGGTCTACTCAACACATCAAGAGAGATAGATGCTAATAAAGCTGCTCTTGGTCTAGCTCAAGATGCTCTTCATTTAGAGGAAGACTTGTATGATTTGGAGGAAATTACTTCTTGTATTAATTCCACTGTTTTAAGTGAAATGATGTAAGTCTTTAGTAAGTAATAAAATATATTTCTATCAAAAAGAAATATGTGTTTTTTTTATTTGTACTCTTCTATTTAAACATACATATATTAATATGGAAATATGTGTGTTTAAACATAAGGACAAAATAACAAGTGATATTGTGGTATGTGATGTAGAGATGATAAATAACATTTCTCAACTTATATAAAGTTCAAATTCATTCCAATAATCTTGCAAAAATTCAAATGACATCATATTTATAAATATTATAATATTCTTTTACTTAAAAAGATAAGAGGAAATCATATTCTCAATGCCGTGCTATGCACGTAGAATCCTTATGAAAGTTAATGATATGATATAAATAATTTATTATGTAAAATTGAAAAATTCATGAACAAATTTGAAATCTTCAAAATATATTAACTTATGAACATAAAATGAAACTCGAATATAAATTCAAGCTCGACTCGTATTTGAAAAGATATTAATGAAGATTGACTTTTTATTAGGGCTTATTTGGATAGTGAGATGAGATGATTTTAGATGAGGTGAATAAAATATTGTTAAAATATTATTTTTTAATATTATTATTGTTTTGAGATTTGAAAATTTTGAATTGTTTATTATATTTTGTATAGAAATTTAGAAAAGTTGTAATGATGAGATGATATAAGATAAGATAAGTTGAAAACGTTTCTGTATCCAAACGGGGTCTTATTCTAACTAGATCATTTACATCCCTATCATCAATTTAGTGTAGCTTTTAACTATAAAAAGTAGGGAAATACTCTAGCCACAAAATGATTACACAAAAGCAATTCCACAAATTGATGTGGATTGACGTGGTTTATCAGATTGTAAAGTTAATTTTATTATAAAGTAGATCTAATAAATCAGATGAAATCACGTCAGTTTATGAGATTATTTTGTATAATTCTTTTGTAGATGTAACATTATTCTTCTTAGAAAATATGATTCTCTTTATCTTTCTCTATGTAAAACCCTTGCCCACAATATATATATAGATATATATATATATATATATATATATATATATATATATATATGGGTAGTGTTAGTGTGCTGCCCAGCTTTGATTGCTGGGCTTGCCCATTAGTACAAGAGTTCCGCTTCAAAGCGATCAGGCTGATTTTCTTTGTTTAACAGCCTTCCACACATATGCTGCCACCTCAGAAATTACACCAAATTTACAATACATTCATTCACATGGGAAACAAAAGGAGATAGGCCAATCCTCTATGCTTCCAATTTCTTAGCAACGCCGCACGATAGAAATCCAGAGTTTCACTGCCACCAGTCCGAAGCCGATTGTTTTAGGCGTGAAAAAGGAAAGGAAAAAACCATCACCCCAAATACAAAACTCCAATGCAAATTCTTGTGTTCCTCCAGTTTCTCAGCATCCAAACAGAATGATTATATCCAAACACCAAATAAAACACAAATACTGCGGGAAAATCTAAGTTATAGAAGCTGAAACAGAAATCCTAATTTAAACTTTTTTTCCTTAATATTTTCATAAACGGCAATCAGAGACAAAAGGAAAAACATAAAATAAAATTCAATTTTCAATTCTAGAATGGACATAAGAAGAAAGATACAGAAAAGAGATTTTCACATACTTCTCGGAAATTAAAAATAAAAATTAAAAAATTTTCTCTGATCAAGAACTTTTTGGATTCCTTGAAAATCTGAAAGCTGAAGGAGTTGATTGGAAATAAATATTGGGAGAGAGGAAAAAGAAAGAGGGTCTCTCGCAATTGGGTGTCGTGAGTTTGAGGAGCAGCATTGGGAGTCCAAGCTCTCCAAGGAGAAGCGCCGCAAGCTCCAAGACCGCATTTCTAAACTCCTTGACTATCCCCGTTTCGAGATGCCACCGACCAAGGCTGGGTGAGGGGCTTCAGATCTATGCGTTCGTCGTCGTTTGCAAGGGGCTCCAGATCTCTGCATTCGCCGTCATTTGCAAGGGGCTGGGCTGGGCTGGGCTGCGAGGGGTTGAGATGGGCTGCGGGTGTGAGAGGGGGAGTGAGGGGGAACGAAGGGAAAGTTGAGATTTGAGTGTGAGAGTAGTTTCCTAGGGTGCGGTCACATTGTAGCTCAAATGAAAAGCTTACGTGGCACTAATTTATTGGAATGCTGTTTTTAGGTGGAGGACGGTCGGACCGGTTATAAGATTTTCTCTTAGTACAAACTTCACTTTTTATTTTCTTCTTCTTTTTTTCTTTACATTTTTTAACATATTTAAATATTTTTAAAAAATAAAAAAATACACCAATATCAATTCCTTAATTAGTAAGTAAAAGAAAAAAATAAAATAAAGTAAGGAATAAAATGAGGACCCATAATATTATATATATATATATGTGCGCGCGCGTATGTGGGAGTCCATCTGTCCTTGTCTTGTAAAAGCAGCCCACGTCTTTTGCTCTTTTTGCTTTTTTCGTTTTCCCCTTCCGTTTCTTTTCTTTTCCCCTTCTTCTACCCCCGATCTCTCGCCTCTGCAGCGCCTCCTCCATTCTTTTCTCTTCTCTCCCCATCTTCTCAGCCGTCTTACCCATTGTATTTTACGAACCTCGAAGGTCGCCACACTTTCAACCCCTTTAATGGCTTCATGTCCTATCAATAACCCCACTCTCTGAAGCTCTCTCTCTCTCTCTCTCTCTCTCTCCTCCCTATATCGTTCTTATTTAACTGCTATCGAGCCATTGTCGCTGGTCCAGTTGCCGCCTCAAGCTTTGCATGCCGCTGTTTTCTTCTTGGTTTAAACTCCTGTTATTTATAATAGAGGTAAGGTTCTCCTACCGAGTGACTAGTTACTGTAGATTTAATTGGGTTTAGATTATCTGAGAATCGAAATTATGATGGCTGATTTTTAATGCAACATAAATGGTCAGTTGTGAGGATACTCAGCATTAGAGGAGTTCATTAAAACAGATTTTGGGTCGATTTCTAAACGAAATTGAATAGGTTGTTATTTCAGTTGCTAGAAATGTATGACTAGATTAGTTGGCAAATATGGTTCGATCGGAAAAATTTGATATTCTGAATTGAAAGTGAAGAGGTTTTTGTTGGATGATTTTGTTGTGGGTTGGCTATGTTAAAATGAAACTGGAGTGTGGTCTGAATTGAAATTGGTAAAAATGGATTTTGGGTGTCGTCCAATTGGAAAATTTTTCTTACTAAACGAGTTGGGATTTGGTTAGAAAATCTAAATTGAGCTTAATGCATTTTTTTTTTCTAGGGAGAAAAAATTTGAGCAAACTGTTGGTTATTTTTGTTGCGAAAACAGAGTTTCAATACAATTTGATTTTTTTTTTAATCGTTATGTATTTAATTATTTAAATGATTTTTAGGATATTCATAACTAAATCCATAAATAAATCAATTTGGTAATAGATATCCTTAAACATAATCTAACACCTCAACACATATCCAATTAAAATATGTATACTTAATATAATTTACGCTTATAAGACATGAGATTATGTTGATCAGGTTAGATTTAGTATTTGGTTTAGTTCAACCCATTTATATTAAACAGGCCGAAACAAGTTGAAATGAGTTCCGTTCAAGTCAATCTAATATTATTAGTTTATTAAACGAGTTATGCAGATGACCTGACACTATATATTTATTTAAATGGATAATTTTAGGATTGAGGTGTTTTATATGTTTAATTAAAGTTGGATTAGTGTTGAGTGATATGGCTGTACTCCCATAACTTCATTGACATGAACCTGATCTATGCAGTTGAATTGCCACCCTAGCCTCACTCTTAGTAGAAAATGGTTGGATTATGTTGAATTTATTTATTTTAGAAATAGAAAAGAAAAATAATAAGAAGAAACAGTTTAGGGTATTGGATAATGATATAGTTTGGTCTGATTGAGTTACAATATTGTAGAATCAATAACACTGAAGTTCTAGAAGAAAATCTTAGAAAAATCTTGGTTAGGGTGGGGCGAAGTTGGCCCTGGAGATTGCACTTATACCAAACAATGAAAGTGGTTTGGCCTAAAGGGTTTGGAGGCTAGAGAGTTGGAATCGAGTAACCACGGTGAAGCATCTCTAGACTGTGTGCACCAATGATTAACAATCTATACGGCTGAAATGGGTTAATTATTAGAGGCTGTAGCTTTTTTAAGATCATGTTTTCTTCATTGTGGGGAAAGCGATAAAACCTCACTTTGTTATATTATTGACATCTTGGATGTCCATAATTAAGATATTTGGAAGATGATCTTGTCCTTAAGTCTGGCCTTGATTTAATGCCAAATTGATAAACCTTGTTGACATATCAGATTGAGTGTGGCCTTTCATAGGACTGGTATGGAAAGCCATTGAGGACAACACTTTCACTCACTTTTAAGCCTAATAACTCTTTTTAGAAAAGAGGATAGTACCCCATAATTTTATTAAGGAGCCCTCACTTGTGGCAGAGGAATTTTAAGTCTAATAACTCATTTCAAGGTAGAATCACTTGGAAGGTTGCTCCTAGTAATTTTAAATTCTTGGTCTGTTTAATGCTTGGGAAACTTTTGACATCCAAGTAATGAGGTGAACTGGCATGGGGGTGGTTTGGTTTCCAGAGCTATCTCTTGGCATGCCTAATTCTATGACTTGCTATACATGGTAGACTTGCTACTCGTGGATGGCTCCTAGAGATAGTCCTTAATTGGGCACGTCGTGTTCTTTGCAATTCTGCAGTGGGATGAAATCATGATCTGTTCTTCAATTGTCCTTCTCCTAAGTGGATAATCAGTCATCAGTTGCCCTGTTGTGATAAATTACCAAACCTTGATGAGTCTTCCTTGGGAGGGCCACAAATATTTCAGTTTAGGCATTAATTACTCACCATTATTATGCTACAAAATCAGGCGAAGACATATATTATTGTGCTTTGAAGCTGTCTCGGGGAGGAATTTTGCGGAGCACAAGCCATATGTGTATATTGAAGCATAGAAATTTCTAATTTTCTTGAATTTGTTAATTGGAGTTGATGCACATTGTTTAATCTATTACTCTTAACAGGTTTTTGACAAGAGTATTGTTTTACAAGTTGATGGGGAAAGGGAAAGATAAAAAATCTCCAAGGCCTCCCAGCATTGCTCCATCAATCCAAGTATTGTCGTCTTACTCCCATCTTGTGTTCTTTGGACTTATATTTATTTATATCTTTAATTTTGTGTTTATAAATCTATTGTTTATTAGGAAATACCAAAAACATTTTATCCGGATTGGTCGAGCTATATGCATGGTTATTATGGAGCTATGCCACCTCCATTTTTTCCACCATTTGTTCCCCATCCAAATACCCATCACTATCCATGGGGAGGCCAGGTGATAAAATTTGGGTTGACATTTTTTTGTTCAGGTACATGATGCTTACATTCATGATCTCATGTTGCAAACTGCAGCAATCGTTGGCCCGACCGTTTTTATCGCCAATTCCTTACCCTATTGCATTCAACCCTGGAAGTTCAAGACATGTGGAACAAGTTGCAGAGCCCACCTCAGATTCAAGGCAACGTAATACTGCTGAAAGTGGAACTCGGGATAAATCAAATGTGAGGGATGAGCTTGATCAAGAACAGGTAATAAATCAATAAATTGGAATCCTTACTTTTTTTTTTATCAATAATATACAACAATTGTTTCTAATGTGGCAATTTACTATGGTTTTCCAACCTATGAAATTTTTGTAGGATTTTGGTGGATTCAAAGAGAAACATGTAGATGAGGGCACTGCTGAAGTGGCAAATGATGCTGCACATCATTTAAGGGTGGAAGAGGAGGTGGATAACGATGGGCGTGAAAATTTCATGAATGACGGGAAGGACAATGATAGTCTTGAAGAGCCCAAGTCGGGGATGTTGTTTAGTTCCAAGGAGGAGCTTTTTGCTTATTATAAACAGTATGGGAAACAAACTGGTTTTGGGGTCATGACACAAAGAAGTAAAAGGGAAGTGGATGGGAGTGCCAAATATTTAACGCTAGGATGTGCTCGTGGTGGCAAGGCACGAAATCGAACATCCAATGTTTCTAAGCCACGTCCAACAACAAAGACGAATTGTAAGGCCAAGATTAATGTGATGTTGGTTGATGGATCATGGCGTGTGACTACAATTGAGAATACACACAATCATGCACTAAATCCATTCAAGTCGAAGTTCTTTAGATGTAATAGAAATGTTGATGATGTCGTCAAGAGGCAGTTAGACGAAAACGATGAGATTGGCATACAATTGAATAAAAGTTTCGACGAGGTGGGTGAGCTCAAGAATATTCAATTTATAGAGAAAGATTGTCAAAATTCTATTGACAAAACACGACACCTTCAACTTGGTCAAGGAGGCGCTAAGGCACTATGTGAGTATTTTGAGAGAATGCAGTACAAGAATGATGGGTTCTATGCCATGATGGATTTGGATGATGATTTGAGACTGAGAAATGTTTTTTGGGCCGATGCACGGAGTAGGGTAGCGTATGAATATTTTGGAGATGTTGTTACGTTTGAAACGACATACCTGACTAATAGTTACAACATGCCCCTTGCACTTATCTTGGGTGTAAACCACCATGGTCAGTCAATCCTTTTAGGAGTAGGATTGATATCAACTGAAGATACAAATACTTTTGTTTGGTTATTTCAAACTTGGTTGAAATGCATGGATGGGAGAGTTCCGAACGCTATTATAACTGACCAAGATAGGGCTATAAAAAATGCAATTGCAATCGTCTTTCCACAAACCCGACATAGATATTGTTTGTGGCATATTATGAGGAAACTGCCAAAGGAGCTGGGTTCCCATGCTCAATATAGTCATGAATTGAAAAGTGCCCTGCAACAATGCGTTTATGACTGTCAAACTTGTGAGGATTTTGAGAGGTCTTGGGATGTATTACTTAATACATACAATTTGCATGATCATGCATGGCTACAAAGTTTATATAGTGAGAGAACATATTGGGCACCAGTATATTTGAAAGATGCATTTTGGGCTGGAATGAGTACAACACAACAAAGCGAGAGCATAAGTACATTCTTCGACAATTTGGTGTATTCAGGGTCTACGTTGAAAGAATTTGTTGATAAGTTTGATAATGCATTGAGGAAGAAGGTTGAGAATGAGAATGCGGCGGACTTTAACTCGTTAAAGTACACAATTCCATGTATATCTCATTTATATGTTGAGAAGAAATTACAACAGTTGTACACTAATTCCAAGTTCAAAGAAGTACAACAAGAGATAATGGGGATGATATATTGTAATTCTCATCTTTATAAAACAGAGGGTGCAATTTCAACGTATCAAGTGTCCGATCAAGTACATGATGACTTCATCAAACCGGTTACATTTTTAGTTTACTTTAATGAAGATGAGTGCGAGGCAAAGTGCATATGTGGATTGTTTGAAATGAGAGGAATTTTGTGTAGACATATTCTTACTGTTTTCTCTGCCAAGAATGTGCAATCGTTACCTTTGAAGTACATTGTGGACCGGTGGAGGAAGGATCTAAAACGAAGGTATACTTTTTTACAAACCAGTTATGATGACTTGAGTGGCAAACCTGATGCCCACAGATATTCCTGTTTGTTAAAGAGATGCTATGAAGTATTAACAATTGCATCGTCAAGTGATGATCATTTTGTTGATATGATGCGCCAGTTAGATGTGATGGATGAGAAATACAGTATGGCAAAATTCCACTGATGTCACAATGGGAAAATAAAAAGGGTACTCAGTCCTCATGTAATTAGGGACCAAGGCAGGCTGACAGTGAAGAGGAGGGTACCTAAGTAGAGAAAGTCATGAAGAGGTTACAAACAGGGAACAAGAAAGCATGTGACAACGGAGTTGCAAATGAGAGAAAAGAAACAGGTCAAAACATACTTATGCTATGATAATATGTCATGCTTTACTCTTGGTTATGCTTATCGTTCAATTATTAATGAAGTAGGCTTGATTATGTTTATTTGTTGTGCTTGTACATTTTTTGAAACTAAGACATGTCAAGCGACTGAAGAAGGTCTACTGGAAACAAGTGGAGCTGCATTGGATGTGGACAAAGTCTCATTTCCATCGGGGGTTGAGTCCCAACATGGTTGTATGATTGGAACACAACAAAGTGTTATCACTTGGGTATACATATGATTATTCAAAGAAATTTGGATATATCAAACTGGTACTATGATATTTACCCGTCTTTATATTTGACTACAGATGTACTGTAGGAGAGATGGTAACTTCTGGCAATTGAAGAGTTGGGTCTATTTAAAATTATGCAACTTCTGCTTGTGGTTTTTGGGAGCTTTGTCAGTTGCTGCTTTGCTGGTTGTAGCTTAGGCTTGGTTGCAACCATGTTTTGTTGGTGGCTGCTTGTTACACAAATATTTTTATTCGTCTGTCTTGATGTCCATCGGATTAAAACTAATGGATAACATTTCACTCTTTCTATGATTTCTGATTGTTATCTCTGTCATTCATTTTGTTCATTGCTTTGGTGCAATCAGGATTTGTGCTGCAGTCGAAACCAATGCATTTTGTATATTGTTTCAGCTTTTTTTTTTATCGTCAATGTTTTGATCAATTTGTACTTAGACAAACAATATGACAATTTTCTGTAGTTGACTGTGTAATCTTTCCCCTTCTTCATAATAACAGAGGTTATCATAAATTACATGCTACTCTGAAAGTGCATGGTACACCACTGAAAATTCAGGAAAATAACACCGCAAAGGGCTGTGAAATATAACAAGATACATTTATTTTTGATAAAATAACAAGATACATTTTAGCGTGGTCACAAGTCTGGCACACAGTTTCAGCACAGTAACAGTAGCATACACATAGCAACATACATATTAGCAAGGCAAATTAGGTTTTAATGCACAATGAACAAGATGAATCAGGGCTGATCGGGAGCTGATTAAAATTTTAATCCTAACATGAAATAATTTATCACTTGTCCTCAATACAAAGTCTTTTGGACGGTGGTATGTCCACTGCTCCCAGCTCCCGTTGAGAGTTACCGTTAGGCATAATTGATTTTTTTTATATGTATTTTTTAATACTTTTAAATATTTAAAAAAATAAAAAAATCACAATATTATTAAAAAATATTTCCTTAATCACTAAGTAAAAAAAATAACTAAAAAATAAAATAAAAAATCACAGCGATAGAATAGAGCGGTATAATGGAGAGGTGAGGGTAACATTTTTTTTATGATGGAGGGGTGAGAGTAACATATTCCTTATGGGCAAACTGACTTTGGAAAGGCATGCAGCGGTGTTCTGTCTTGAAATGAAAGTAGGATACTGTTTAAGTTTTTTTCTTTTGTATTTTGAAAGTTTATAGTGTCTTTGTTCATGATTATTTTCATTTGAGTTAATGGTAGTGTGAATTTTCTTTTTGGATGATAGTATTTATACAAAGAGTTGATAGGTTTGACAAGTGGGATGAGACACAAAATTATTATCTTATTTCATCATTATAATTTTTTCAAACTCTCACGTAAATATAATTAATAATTTAATTTTTTCAAATCTTAAAATAATAATAATATTAAAAAAATAATATTTTAAACTTTCATTTAAAACTAAAAATATTAAAAAATATAATATTGTTTGGGTTCTTGTAAAAATTGTATCAATTTTTCCGTTTTTGACTTTCCATTTAAGTCTAGGCAAATACTTGAATGAAAAGTTGGAAAATTGAAATAGAAAATTTCTTTGAGATTGAAAGATGCTTAAATTAAAGTTGAAAATTTTATTTTAAAAACTTTGAAAGTTGATGGTTGCAGAGAACACTCTATAGTTCACGAACTGTCTCTAGAGCAATATGATCGTCGATTACTTGAAATTTGCAAGATTTTGTACGCAGTTTCTGGTAAGTTTATGATTTTCCTAAAGTATAAAAGGTTTTCTTCTGACTAATCACTGCCGGTTTGTAGCCGATCACGCAACTTGGAATTTTGTTTTTAAGCATTTTTTGGTAACTTATTAAATTTGAAATTTGTTGTTCTGGGTGCTCTTGAGTGATTTGGATTCAGAGATGAGTTGAGATGTGTTGAGATGGTTTGTGAATAGTAGAATAAAAGTTGAATTATTTATTATATTTTGTGTGGAAATTTAGAAAAGTTATTTTGAAATTTGAAAAAGTTGAATTGTTTATTATATTTTGTGTGAAAATTTAAGAAAGTTGTAATGATGAGATGAGATGAGTTGATGTGGATTGAGATGGATTACGAATACAAACGAGTCCTAATTTTGGTTAGCATATGGAAAATGCTATCTGTACTCACATAGGAAAATGCTATCTGTACTCACATAACAATATGTGCTGACGTGTAGATATACTGAAAATTATAAAATTTAAAATTTGAATTAAAAAAAAAAAACTGATCATAAAATGAATCTCGTATGTAAATTATAAGTACATATGATGCTACTCTTCCCATTTTAACACTATATTACAAAAACAACCTAATAAAAAACAAACGAAAAAATAACTATTTACATCTCATGGATATAAGAACAACCAGGTTTATTACACTGTAATAGAGATTTAAGAAGACGTAAAGTAAAATACTTTCTTATTCCACAATGATCGATTATTAAGGACAACGTATTGCAGGGCACCTAGAGATAAAGGCAAAGGAGTGAGCAATTAAACAAGTTTGCCCTCTTGGTGTGTTCCTAGTGTAAATTGTATTTTTATTTTTTTATTTTTTATTTCAAACAATTTTTTTAAGCATGTTTAAATATTTTCAAAAAAATATAAAAAACCTAATACACTAATTATAAAGTAAAACCTAGCAGAGCACGAGAAATGGTGAAAATCCTAGCAGACCAAAGGTCGAGAGAAAAAGGAAGAAGTTTCTGGAATTGAAGTGAAAAATAAAATATAAAGTGTTAATTAAATCCATTTATAGTAGCACTATTTATAGGAATACATGAAGAAATAAAATGACATTAGGCTATCATGTGATATAAAAATGAATAAAGTGAATAAAAGAATAGAATTATAAGAAGATGAAAAAAATAAGTCTAATTCTTAATACTCCCCCTTCAAGATGGAGTGTATATAGAATGAACTCCCATTTTGAAAACTAAATGATAAAATTGTTGAAAACCAAGAGATTTAGTTAATACATCAGCACGTTGATGACTGGAAGCTAGGTGAAAAGTCTTGACAATGCCAACTTGAATTTTCTCCCAAATGAAGTGACAATCCAACTCAATGTGTTTTGTTCATTCATAGAAGACTGGATTGGCAGCAATGTGTAAAGTAGTCTGACTATCACAAAAAAGTTGAGCACTATGAGGATGAGAAATACCAAAGTTAGACAAGAGATTGAAAAACCAAATGATTTCACAAGTGGTAGAAGCCATGAATCTATACTCAGCTTCTGCAGAAGACCTAGAAACAGTGGTTTGTTTCTTTGTCTTCCATGAAACCAAAGAATCCCCAAGGCAAACACAATAACCACTTGTAGATCTTCTACTGTCAGGATAAGAAGTCCAATCAGAATCAACAAAGGCTTTGAGGGACTGTGTATTTGCAGTAGGAAAGAAAAGACCATGGCCCAGAGTATCTTTGATGTATTATAAAATTTTGTAGGCTGCTTGTAAATGAGGCTGCTTAGGCTGAGCCATGTATTGTCTAAGCCTATTGACAGAGTAACATAAGTTTGGCCGAGTTAATGTGAGGTAAAGAAGTCAACCTACAAGTCTTCTGTAAACTGTAGGGTTAGGCAGCAAGTCTACCGCACACTTACTCAACTTAATGTTTTGTTCCATGGGAAAAACAACTGGTTTAGAAGCAAGTAAATCAGCATCTTGAAGAATCTCCAAAGAATATTTTCTTTGACACAAAGAAATACAAGCAGGAGACCGATCCACTTCCAAACCAAGGAAATATTTGAGCTTAACCAGGTCCTTAAGCTTAAACTTCTGATCAAGCAAGGACTTTAAAAACTCAACAGATTTCATATCATTACTAGCAATGAGAATATCATCTACATAGACAAGAAGGGTAATGAAAGAGGAACCCTTAGTCTTAGTAAAAAAGGAATAATCATATTTGGATTGCTGAAAACCCATATTGAGTATAGAAGTTGAAAACTTGGAGAACCACTGCCGTGAGGCTTGTTTCAAGTCATAGAGTGATTTATTCAATTCGCAAACTTGAAACCCCCCTTTTATATGGAAACTTGGAGGTAAGATCATGTACTTCTTCATATAAATCCCCATGCAGAAAATCATTATTCACATCAAGTTGTGTAAGATGCCAACCTTTCACAGTAGCAATGGCCAAAAGAGTTCTAAAAGTAGCTATTTTAGCAACAGGTGAAAAAGTTTCAAAATAATCCAACCTTTCAGTTTGAGTATAACTCTTGGCAATCAACCTTACTTTATATCTTTCAATTGAACTATCAGCACGATAGTTGATCTTATACATCCATTTGCAACCAATAGGCTTCTTACCAGGAGGTAAAGAAGTAACAGTTCATGTATTATTAATTTCCAAAACTGTAATCTCAGCTGACATAGCATCTCTCCAATGAGAGTGCTTGTCAGCTTGATGATAGAACTCAGGTTCAATATCAGTAGAAATGGACATGACAAAGGATTTGTGTGAAGGAGAAAGATTAGCGTAAGATAAAAAATTGAAAATATCATATATGGGGAGATGAAGGCAAAAATGAAGAACCTGATGATTAGAAATTGTTGAAGCATCTTATGTAGAATGTGTAGAAGAAGAATTGCAATGAAAATTCTGCAAGTAACCAGGTACATTTCTGATTCTAGAAGATCTTTTAGGAAAATTAAAAGGTAATGGAACAGTGACAGAAGGCAGTGGGGAAGAATTATCAATAGAAGGTGAAGAATCATTGGAATGAGAAGTTGAAGAACTAACATATGGTGAAGAATCATTTGGGTGAGAAGGTGAAGAAGACCTAAGAAATGAATCAACAGAGGATGTTGTTGAAGGCACAGTTAAAGAATTTAAAGTTGAACATTAAATTGGTTTATGAAAAATAGAAGAAAAATTAGTATTGTTTTTAGAAGTAAAATGAAAAATATGTTCATGAAAAATAACATTTCTTGAAATAAAAGATTTGAATAAAAGCTCAAAATGAGATTTATGATTTAAAGGAGTAGGGAGCCTATTAATGAGGTAAGTTGCTGTTAATACAACATCACCTCAAAAATTAATAGGCAGATGAAATTGAATCATCATTGTTCTAGCTACATTAAGAATGTGTTGATGCTTTCTCTCTACAACAAAATTTTGTTGAGGAGTTTCAACACAACTATGCTGATGTATGATGTCTTTAGAATGCAAAAAAGAAGCAACCATGATTAGTGCGAAGTGACTTTATTTTTAAATAAAATTGTGTCTTAGCCATTTTATAAAAAACTCTAAAAGTATGTGAAACTTCATATTTATGTTTATGAAGATAAAGCCATGTAGCACGAGTTGAATCATCAACAATAGTCAAACAATATTTGTAACCTTCAACAGTATGTCCATCATATGCTCCTCAAACATCACAACGAACAAGATCAAATGGGGTAGCAGACATATGAACATTATTAAGGAAATGTAACTTCGTTTGTTTAGCTAAATGACAAATCATGCAAGTATTGCAAGGAACAATCAATTTAGGAGCAAAATTATTCACAAACAACATCCTAGAATTAGAAGGATGACTAAGTCTATTATGCCAAAGTTCATAATTAGAGCATTTAGAAGAAATGGAGTAAACATGTGAAGATATTGTTTCAGGTAAACAAGTAGCATATGTACTAAAAAAATCAGGTTTAGAAACAGAAAGGCCTGATTGTTGCAGTATATAGAGGCCTCCTTGCAATCTACCCACTCCAATCAGCCTTTAATGAATCAGGTCCTGTATTAGACAAGTGTCAGAGGAAAACAAAAAATAGCAAGTTAGTGATTTTGTTAACTTGCTAATGGATATTAATTTGAATTTAAAAGTTGGAACACATAGAACATCATGTAGAACAAGATGTTCAGAAATAGACATAGAACCAATGTGTGTAACAGACACAGATTGGCCATTAGGAAGTTTTACAAAGGCATTAACAGAACTAGTAATGTAAGTAAAGCAATCAATAGAAGGAACCATATGATCAGTGGCTCCAGTATCAAGAATCGTAAAATTGGAATTAAAAGGAACAGACTGAGCAACAAAAAAAACATAATGAGTATTATTTCAAGAAAAAATAATACCAGAAAAATTATGTGACACAACTGTATTGACAACATAAGGAACTTCATCAGCAGATTTAGAAGGATGAAGCAAATTTAGAAGCTGCTGATATTGATCCTCAGTCAATGAAAAAGGAGAAACAACTGAAGAATTGCTATCACTGAGGATAACATCATTAGCCATAGATTGTTGCCTCTGTTTTGGTTTGTAGCCTAGGGGAAGGTCATGCAACTTGTAACACTTTTCAACACTTAAGAAATAGAGGAAACTTATTTCTGTAACTGAAAAATGCGAGGTCCATTTTTATGAGAAAATCGTTCCTTAAGATCCAACCAGATCTCACAAGCAGTTGTAATAGACAAGATACTAGAATAAATTTAAGGAGAAACTGAGTTTAATATCCACGATATCACCATATTGTTACATCGGAGTGATGGAGAGAAAAGAGAATCTGTTGAATCCAAAGATTTAGTAATGGATCCATCAACAAATCCAAGCTTGTTCTTCACTGAGAGAGCCATAGTCATCGAGCGAGACCAGGCATGATAGTTCTCAACGAGAAAAGGTGCGTAACCAAGAGAACACCAGGACTGTCACTAGGATGAAGAAAAAAAAGGAGAAGTGGCATCCTCGGATATGGATTTGTGTGACAGTACCATCGAAGCAAGATAAAAGGATGTCTGATACCATGTAAAGTAAATCCTAGCAGAGCACGAGAAATGGTGAAAACCCTAGGAGACCAAAGGTAGAGAGAAAAAGGAAGAAGCTTCTAGAATTGAAGTGAAAAATAAAATGTAAAGTGTTAATTACATCCATGTACAGTAGCACTGTTTATAGGAATACATGAAGAAATAAAATGACATGTGACTATCATGTGATACAAAAGTGAATAAAGTGAATAAAAGAATAGAATAACAAGAAGATGAAAATAATAAATCTAATTCGTGATAGTAAGAGTCACTTCTTTAAAAATTAACTAAAAAAATATTAAAAAATAAAATAAAATATATGAACAGTCAAATTGAGAAGATAAACTCAGGGAACATTATATCATTTTCCATTAAACAAACTCAATGGAACGTCAAATACAAGAAAACCTAGACATGTAGATCATCAAGGTAGTCCTCAAAGATTGGTAGAAGCCAAGGTATTTCCAACCTTAATAACAAATCGGTACCTAACATCACCTTGTTAAGGTAGTCTATTGGAATACCTTAAATTTCCTTCAATCCTCCAGTGGCATTCCCCACAACCATTTTCCTTCCTATTAAAATAAAATCTTATTAACTCTATAGCTATAGATGAACAAGCTTATGGAATTCCAAGGTATAACATAGGGAAAAATAAGTAGTTGACCTAATGGGAAATTACCCATAAGCATAGGAAAGACTGGTAGCTCAAGCGGCTTTTCTGGTGCACCCAACATAACAAGCTTTCCATGAGACTTTAACAAACCAATTAAGGGCAGAATGAAATGCGATACTGTATCTAGTATACCATCAAACATGCCCAGCCCGTATCCCCTCCCTTTCTCTTTCTCTTCTCCCTCTCTTTCTTCTTCCCCGCACCGTCTCCCTTTCACTCCAGTGACTTTCCTCCTAGCTCCAGGGGGATTATCTCTCCTTCACCCTACGACAATCACTTCGACCGTCTCATCCCCTCCCTCCTCTCTCTCTCTCTCTCTCTCTCTCTCTCTCTCTCTCTCCCCCTCTCTCATCCTTTGTTTCCCTCAATTAGTGCTCCTTGGTTACCACAATCTTCCAAACGCCGGAACACACACCACTCGTAGATCCTCTGACCACCACCCACTCTCCTCCCTCTCATCTCTAAGTCTCATCTCTCTTAGATCCCTCGCAATCTCTCTTTCTCTCATTTAGGGTTTCAACCCTCGCCGTCCGCCACTTTGGCACACTCATATACCATCGTAGATCCTCACCTCTAGGTCACCCATCGACCACCACTCACACACCCACACTCTCCCTTTTCCATGCTCAAAAGGGCTAGGTCACTTGTTGTGCTACACAACCCACAGTGGGCTCCCCTCCCTCTCGGCCTCAGTTATCTCTCAGTTCTCCCTTATCTATTTCTTGTGCTCTCTTTCTCTCCCTTCACCTTTTCTGTTTCAACTCCTCCGTGGACACCGAAGCTTCTTTGCCTTTCTCTCAATTTTACCTTGCCTCAAGCATCCTCTCCATCTTTGTGAGCCACTACCGTGACTCTAGCCTACCACCACCACCTCTACTGCCACCAGCCTTCCTTCCTTGTCTTTCTTTGTCCTCATCGCTTTATGCCCCTCCAACTCTTTCTCTCTCTCTCTCTCTCTCTCTCTCTAACCTTTAGTCCTCTCCCTTTGAAGACATAGACTGCTTGCCGCCTTGCCTCAGTCATCCCTCCCTCTCGGCTTTTGTCTCAACTGCATGAACATTGTGATTGTCAAGATATTTTGATTAAAATATCTGCATACAAAAGGGTGAATTTAGTCTGAATTTTTTGAAAACTGAGATCGAAAGTGATTTTTAAGACAAAAGCTTTGACCTTTGGTTACAAGTTTAGAAGAACAAATCCATTATTTACCTAGCTACTGATGGGCTAAATGTTTTGTTTTATCTACAAGGAAGGCCCAGTTTTGTATGTTAAGCACAAAAGGTTCATCAAACTTTCGGCCCAATCTCGAGCTCAAAATCCTTGTAAGGAATCTGCTGTGGCTTCTTCTCACTACAACAAGAAGTATTGAGAAGGATACCATCCTCCAGAGGGCAGAAATGTGAATTGAAGAGAAATGGTTAGAAGAGAGAGAAGAAGGAGATGATGGAAAGGGGGAATAAAAGGAGAGGAGACACATGAGAGAAAGGGGGTTCAGAACCACATTTTACAATCTTTATTCTGTTTTTGTATTTTCGGAACCATCGTTGGTATTCCCTTTTTTGTTTGCTACTAGGGTTTTCGAATCACCTATCACATGATGATTCGTGGCTAATTTCTATAGCTAGGGTTACAGAAAGGGGTTTTCTTTCACCATTGCAGATTGTTATCTATTGTTGTTGCGTTTAACCTAAAGTTGTTGCTGTATTTTCAAGCCTTATTTGCTATCGGTTTGGAAGGATTTCTTGTTCTTGACCTGTTGCAAAGTCATGGCACAACATGACCTTGAAATAATCAAGGATCCATCAACCTTTGAGTCTTGAGATGAAAGTGGATGACAATACAGTGAGGGTTTTATTTCTTCCGGTGTTTTTAATTTGAGTAATAATGTTTGCTTTGCTTCAAAGTGTTAATTTCTTGATTGAATTAGCATAAGCAGATGCACCCAGCAACTATAACCTGATGGGAGAGGAAACCCTAACCTTGTAATCCTAGTATTTACCCCTTTTGACAAATACAGTTTCAGTTTATGAGACCTAGAAAGTTGTTTTATATTTTTATTCACCTCATTCCAAATATTAAGACTGCAGTTCTGGTTTTATACTAATGTTTTCCTTAGGTTAATTACAAACCCTTGCTTCATCTGTCAAACCCTTATATCATCCCACATTCTGCATAAATTCAGTACTCATGAGTCACTCTTGATCTTTCAGAAATTAAGAACAAATCAACTTCGCAAAGGAGATTTGTTTCACCATACTCTAAATCCTCTTTGATTGAATTCATTTTATTTTGTTGAAACTTTACTAAATTATGTTGACACAGTCATTCCTGTGGAAATCACCTTGGACACTCCCACTATACCCTAAATCTGCTTTTATACTTGGAAGTATTATTTTGGAGAGTATCACATAGCATACGTTTAGAATTATAGTTTTTGCTTTTCAAAGCAATAGGTCAGTTTTCATAATCCACCTGTATTCTTTATTCCACCGTTCACCAACACCACTGCCCATGTGACCACTGGGTCACTTGTTGGCGGTAACTCCCACGACTAGCCATAGAGCTCAGGACGCTTCGATCGTTTAGAAAGTTTTCCTCTACGTTGTAAGTGGTCCTTACTACTAACTTTCAAAATAAATATTGGTGGAAACTGCGAAATTGTGATTTGTGTAGTCTGTTTATGATTCTATGTGGTGGCTGAGGGTCCCTGTTAAGCGTTGGGATTGAAATTATAGTTTTGTTATGGTTTTGTGTGGTGGTTGAGGGCCTTTGTGAAGTGTTGGGATTGAAATGGTAGATTGCTTGTGATTCTGTGAGGCGGCCAAGGGCCCTTGTGAAGTGTTGAGACTGAATTTGCTGTATAAATTAGTGTGTTTTTCATAACAAATATTGTTGTTGTTATGTCATTCCTCATGCATTAACTACTGCATCTTTTTTTGCATTATAATTAACACATTTATGATAATCTTTCCATTGAGCTTTGATTTTGTGTGTAAGTTGAAATTTGTAAAATTGTTAGATTTTGTGTCAAAGGATTTTGTGGGTGTATGTGTATCACGATCCCATGTTTACTTATAAAAAAAGGTGTATCACGATCCCAAGTCGAGATGTGGCATTATCTCGATGGAGCTCTTTTGGTCCCCCAAGAGCGTGTAAAATTGAGTAACATCTCCTGGGTTATCGCTGGGCAACAATAAGCTCGGGTGAGATGATAACACTCTTGTGTAGACACCGTTGTCTCTCTTTGATGGAGGCTAGAGGATGCTTGACCACGAATGCACCATGCACGGAACTGACATCGTTTGTTATGAAGTCACACACACAGTCTTTACCCGTGGTGTGACTGTGTGTGTGACAAAGGGAGCTAGAGTGTAAGAACAACCAGATTTAATACACTGTAATAGAAGTTTAAGAACTAGAAGAAATAAAAAGGAAAATGCTTTATTATCCCACTATGATTAATGCAAGAAGGACAACGTGGTTTTGGCAGCTAGAGATAGAAGCAAAAGAGTGAGTGGACATTTAAACAAACTCATTGGAACAAATACAAGAAAACGAAGACATGCAGATCGTTAAGGCCAATATTCTTCAATGGTTGGTAGAAGCCAAGCTATTTCCAATGTCAATGACAAATCGGTATCTTACATCACCCTTAGCAAGACGCTCCATTGCCTTGTTAAGGTAGTCTATTGGAATAAGCTCAATGTCTGCTGTGATGTTATGTTTTGCAGCAAAATCTAGCATCTCTTGAGTTTCCTTCAATCCTCCGGTGGCACTCCCCGCAACCATTTTCCTTCCTGTTAAAACAATTCTTATTAGCTCCATAGCTATAGATGAAAAATCTGATGGAATTTTAAGTTATAACATAGGGAAAAGTTAACAGTTGACTTAAAAGGAAATTACCGATAAGCAGAGGAAAGACCGGTAGCTCAAGCGGCTTCTCTGGTGCACCCAACATAACAAGCTTTCCATGAGACTTTAATAGACCAATTAAGGGCACAATAGAATGCACAGCAGATACCGTATCCAGTATACCATCAAACGTGCCCTGGGCAGCCTGTACACATTTAATAGTTTTAACAATCAGTCTCTATTAATATAATCAGACTATCAAGAGGAGAACTAAAGAAAAATGTTGTTAGCTAACACTCACCTGCATTTGATCTTGGTCACGACTATTTAAGAACGAGTCAGCACCAAGATGCCCCAGAGCTTCATCCTTCTTGTTGGCGGAGGTACTAATTACAGTCACTTTTGCTCCGAAAGCCTTGGCAAATTTAACACCCACATGACCGAGTCCACCTAGGCCAACAATCCCAATGTGTTTACCCGGCTCTGCTAACCCATAATATTTCAAAGGACTGTAAAGTGTAATCCCAGCACAAAGAAGGGGAGCACTAGCATCGAGTGGTAAGTTTTCAGGGAATCGAATGATGTAGCGCTCATTAGCTACCATAGTGTCTGAGAAGCCTCCGTATGTAATTGTGCCATCATGGTATATGTCATCACATGTCAGTATCGTTTGGGGACAGTAAATTTCAAGGTCATTGTTGCAGTTCTCGCAGGAGTGGCATGCACCAACCACGTATCCCACTCCCACCTTGTCTCCCACTTTAACTTTCTCCACCTCGTTTCCTACTTCTGTCACTTCCCCAACAATTTCGTGCCTGCAATTAAAATGAAAGTCCAATGTTATTTAACACTGCAGTAGTTACTTTGTGTACCAAAAGATCTATTGACGTGTTTGTTGATCTTTTTTAGGCTACACAATCGCTTAAAATGAAATGGAAACTTACCCAGGTACAAGTGGGTATTTGGAACTACCCCACTCGTTTTTGATCTTGTGAAGGTCGGAGTGGCATATCCCACAATAAAGAACTTTGAACCTTACATCCTTGTCTCCGGTTGCCCTATAGATATACCATTTAAAGCACAAATTGAAAACTCAGAAGCAGGAGAAAACAATACATAACGACAACCAATGAGTGACAATCACAATGAATGGATCCTTTTCCTTGCTAGTTGATCAAAAGTTGAAACTATTAAACATTAATGTATATATTTACTTTAAATGCTAAGAGAAGAATACAGAAAGGAAGGGAAAACCGATCAAGTAAGAATGGAATTAAGGTGGGGAGCAAGAGATCGAGAGGGGACCTTCTGGAGAATTTGAAAGGCGAGAGAAGGCCAGAAGAATCTCTAGCTGCCCATCCAAAGGCCTTTACCGGGTGCTGTTCTTCGGGTGATTTCGCCATTTTTGTCTTTTTTAGACACGTACGTACGTACTATAAAAACAACTAACAAATAGTAACAATAGATTGAGAGTTTAAGAAGATAACAATGAGGGAGAGATGTATGATAAGTATGGGATGTGAATGGCCAGAAACAAGCGTTCGATGTATATATAGGGGGAGTGGTGCATGGAGTATTGAATTGGGGTTGGGATGACGTATTGGGTGAGCAAATGGGTGAAATACGAGAGGTATTGGCTTCTGTAATCTTTGTTGACTATTTGTCTTCGATATATATAGAGATGTATGCATTGTTTAATTTTGGTTGACGTACTCGATTACTAATTCCTGAATGTCTCAGATCAGTGTTGTCAAGGGTCAAAGACATGTGGTTCCGGTTTTGGATGGTTGTGCAGATAATGTGGAATTAGTCCAATTATAACGATTGCGTATCATCTGTTTGGCAATTTCAGAACTATTTGGTGATATATATATATATACACACTAGTAGGACGTTTGCCTAGTTTAGATTTTTTACAAAAAATTATATAATAATTAATAAATTATCTAACAAATCTTGACAAATATCTTTAGATAACGATATGTTAGTAAAGTATAATAATTACATGTTTGGATAGATTAGAAAACAAGAGGATTAATTCAAAGTACGCCATAGTTTAATACAATTTTTACAAATGGATCATTTTGCTAACTTTGTTTAATACAAGTTTAATAAAAAGATTAGTTCAAAATGCTGGTTGGTTGGTTTGTGGCAGACCATGCAATGCATGACACCTCTTTATGATCATCGTGTAAATTAGGTCGTGGAAGATATATATATTGTGATCAGGCAACGCATCACAAGTACATATTAATTTGTATATTAAGTACCTAGAATTTATTTTTTTTAATCATGTTACATCCCTTACTACAGAATTATAGAAGGGAGTTCTCGCGTCGAGATCTCAATGCGATGCCGTTCAATTTCTTTCTTTTAATATTTAATAAATAATGTTCTTTTACGTCATTTTTTATTAATTCTTTAAATGAAATATTCTTTTATACATTTTAAAATAAAGATTTTTAATTATTTTATTTTAAAAAGAGTATGTTTTTATTTAAATGGGACTTACTAAAATGAGGGAAGGGTATAATTATATAATTTTACAACATTACCCTTAGTTTTACTATTTTATTTATTTTAAGTATAAAGCTCCTTTAATCCTAGCCATTGATTTGTTTGGTAAGGAAAATATCTTCTCAAATTTAAATCCCATCATCCATTTTAGCTCATAAGGGAAGAGTCTCAAAAGTCATTTAAGCCCTTGTTACCCCCAATCATACCCTTCGGCTTCCAAGGCAAGGAAAAGGAAAATTTTCTCTTTAAGTCCTCGAGTCTATCCATGCGACACTTCTCTTTCTCTCGAGAAAAGATACTTACAATCGTAAATTGTGTAACCGCCACATAATCGCTTTGAAAAAAATGAATAAAACATAGGACCCACATGAAAAAAATTAATTTTTTAATAGTAGACCCCACTCATTTTCAAAGCGATTACGCGGCGGTTACGCACTTCACGATTGTATGTAGAATTACTCCTCTCTCTCCCCATTTCCGCTCTCCTTCCAATCTTAAGTCCAAGCACTTATTATTTCATCTTCTCAGGAGAAAAATAGCAAGCCAAGGATTTCATGTGCATTATAGTTCCCCAAGCTGAATCTGCCTTTCTTCTTCTGCATTTTGTGTTTTGGGAAGAGATCCACCAAAGGTATAAACCCTAACCTTGATTTCCTTTCATTAGATTGTTGTTGTGATGCAAAACCGAGCCATTGTAGTTGAAAGCTCGTATCTTTTCCAGATTTTACCTCTTTTAATGCATTGTGGAATTTATTTAATTAATGCCTTGTATGCTATGTATTTTCCAAATTTCATATAGCCGTGTATGTTGAAGATAGCCGTGTATGTCAATGGATCTTCCTTATGGTGACTGCACGCCAGCAGCAGAGAAATCGATGGAGAGCTCCTGCTCCATGAAGAAGAACTGCTATCCGGTGTAAAACACGTTAAACAGAAGCAGAAATAGAAGAGAGAGGGGGTCTGAGTTGAGAGAGAGGAGGAAACAGAAGATGCACAGGAAATTAGCTGCCTACCCTCTGACGCACCTTCACTAAAAAGACCAAAACACCCTTGGAAACGAAATATAAGGAACTCAGGGGGTAAAAATGTACACACTTGGCTAGACAAAGGGACAGCAGTGGAAGAAGGAAGTGTCAAACAAAAAGACTGTTCATTCCTATTCATTTGTGTATAGCGGCTTTTAAGATATAAGGGATATATATAATATGAATGTGTTTTAGAGCATTAGAATTTAAACAGACAATTGTTTCAACCAAAATAGAAAAATATCATGATATTCTTGTAAGCCTATTAACTGTTATATACAGCCTCTTATGATCAGTATATAATTTTTATGCAATATGGAATGATTCAGAAATTAGTTATATTATAATGTTTTAAGCAATTACTAATAATTTAATGCTATATATATATATATATATATATATATATATATTCGAAGGTGATGAAAAGAATAAAATTTGGCAGGTTTATGGAAAATTATATTTATATGTATTTGTATAAGAGATTTGGTTATTAAATTTTAAGATATGTACTGATAATCTTCTTACATCCTAACAATTCTTTGTGTTGTCCTATTACCGTAAATTATAGCTCGAACTCGAAGGCAACCTACACTGAGTTGCTTGATTTGGGTGGGTTGACCGACAATGGCCACCCTTACCCTTGTGGGATATATAGCACCTCATTGATCTTTTTTTTTTTTTGAAGGTAACATATCTTGCATTAAGAAATCACACCAGAGTTTGGATACAAAAAGGAACTGATACAAAGGAAGTGGTGTAACCACTTATGCTTAGAGCATCCTTGCTTAATGCATGAGCAACATAATTATTTGCTCTAGCAGTATGCCTAGCTGACCAAAGAGTAAAGGAGTTAAGAATTGTTCTAGTGTCTGCAATCAACTGTCCTACATAGGAGATAGAGTTTGTTGTCGAGTTGAGTCCTGATACAACCTGTAGAGAGTCCCCTTCCATGATGATATCTTGAAAACCAAAAGACTTGCAAAATAAATTTGCCTATAGTGCAGCAAAAGCTTTTGCTGTCAATGGGTCTGGATACAAGTCATTTTGCATTCTTAGAGTAGCTAGTACTCGTCCCTCCCCATCACTGATTACTGCTCCAACTCCTACCTTGCAGGAAATTTTATCTAGAGCTGCATCCCAGTTCAATTTTAGCTTTCCTTGAGGTGGGGCTTCCCATTGAGTTGGTTGTGGGCAGTCGGGAACCTGAGATCTCTTCTGTTGGGCAATGTTGGTTGGGTGGGAGAAAAGTCCCCTGAATACCATGTCATTCCTTCTTTTCCAAATAAATCAAGATGTAATAGCAAAGGACATCAATTCCTCTAGTTCTGGGCTCTTAGCCAACCTTTCTACTAACTCTGCAAAATGAAGGTAGAGGGGACTTGCTTTCTGCAATTCCTGATGCTCTTGGCCCAAACATCTCTAGCTGAGGGGCAATCCCAAAGGATATGCTCAGTGGTCTCAGGTTGGTTCTGGCATATGGGGCAGAAGGAATCATCAATAATCTTTTTCTTCTTCAAAATGACTCGAGTAGGTAGAGCATTGAGACATGCTCTCTAGAGGTATGTTTTTGTTGCATTTGGGATGGGTAGGTTCCAGAGTTTAGTCTAAGAGGGTTGTGGAGTGTTGGGGTTGGAGGATTGTCCCAATTTTTGTATATCCAACTCAGTAAGTAGGTGATAGGCAGTCTTGACACTAAATTTTCCCATGGTGGTGCATCTCCAAGTTAATCTGTCGGGTCTAGGGAAAGGGCTTAGTGGTATGGCTTTTATTCGGATAGCTTCCTCCTGGGAAAACATGGCTGAGACCAAGTCTTCTTTCCATTGGTTTGCTATTTTGTCGATTAAAAGAGAGACTTTAGTATAACATTGCAAGAATCTGAGGGAGTGCTGAGGCTTGAAAGTGGACTGTCTAGGCAACCATTTGTCATTCCAGATTTAAGTTGTTTCACCTTCTCCTATTCTCCACAACAACCCCTCATTGAGCAATGATCTAGCAAATAAGAAGCTCTACCATAGATAAGAGGTATTCTGGCCTAGTTTGACAGAGAGGAAAGATTTGGTGTGAAAATACTTCTCCTTAAGCACCTGAGCAGCAAGAGAATTAGGGTTAGAGACTATTCTCCAACCCTGTTTAGCTAGAAGGGCTAGATTGAAGTTGGCAAAATCTCTAAGCAGTAAATTATCATATATCGACGACTAGCCGATATATGATAATTTACTGTTGTACTATTCAGAAAACCCAAACTTAATTTATCCTTTAGATATAATTATCCATCCTATTTATAATTCAGATATAACTCTTTTTCAAAGTTTAGCATTTTTTTTTTCTAATTTTAACATATATATGAAAAGCTTACACATAAAATTTCTAATATTATTGGAAGAATGAAATTTTGGATTTTATTTGTTTATTTCTATACTTTTACTCATTTTAATTATTTATTGTATTACTTTATTGATGGCATTCCCATAAAAATTCAATTGAACTATTTATTCTAGCCTAAAAATATTCAATCCTTCCAAAATTATAATCCTAGCTAGCTTTGTCTTTGAACTAAACTCCCCTCTCCCAGTTCCAAGATTAGACATGCCGCCACCTATGGTAGGAGCAAGGGGCCAGCTCTTAGTTTTTTTTTTTATTGTTTTTTCCCCTTTTTTTTTCGGCCGAATAAGGGAGGGTAGTCGATTCGAGCTTCTCCGGTGACCATCTTCCTACATGCACATCACCGGGAGAATCCTCACCTGCCGAACTTACAGTTGACCGGATTGGGTGCCATTTGGAGTAGTGCGTTGTACTGACGCGCTGTTTAAAGCGAACGCGTGGCACACTCGAGCCACCGCGAAGCACCTTCTGTTGTTGCCATGCGCGGCAGCTCAGGGCCCAGTGACTCCGGAACTATCTTGACCAAACGGTTGGCTCCTTCCCAGAGTGGCGCGTGTCATTCACACGCCACCAGTGTTTCCCTTTTATGCTTTTCCGATTTTGTAGTTTGGTGTTTGGTTGTTGATTCCCTTTTTTGTATTTTTGACTTATGTCGGTGTGTTTTGTTGGTGTTTGTTTGTTGGGTTTTTTGTTTGTAAGAAAAATAAAGTGAAAAGGCTATTGGACTTATGTCCATAGCAGTGTTGGTTCCTCCTTCCTCCGGTTTGGAGGATGGGTGTGGTGTTTACTTCTCCTCCATTGGAGGATGGAGTGTGGATGCGGGTTGGTTTTATCTCTGTTTTATACAGAGATTGATACTTTGTTTTAAGAGTTTTTTGAACTTTAGACAATGTCCGTCGCAAATATATTTGTGTACGGGGAAGCTTACAATAGGAGTTAGTTTGACTTGTAACTTGAGTCACATATGTAACTTCCTTATGAAATGAAATGATATATATTTCTGACCTTGAAATAGGTTTCGAGTGATCATTGGTAAATGAATATCGTGAGTATTTTGACTAAAAATCGAAGTAAATGGCTCTGTAATGGATTTTTAATAAAATAACTGTTGGTTTTGTTTGGAATGGTACACTTGGGTATTATATTTCAAACTTGTCTAAACTTTGGATTTACGCATATTCTTTTGTTATTTTGGCTCTGCTTGTGAGATTTGTGTGAATTTTGTAATGGATGGAATGTGTGAAAATGCTAGGTAGCTTATTAAATTTGAAAGTTAAATGTAATCATACTATTTATTCTTGAGCCCATGATATGAATGTATTTGTGACATGTTTGACATCCCTTGTGGTGTGATGTCTTCGTGGCATGATATCTTTGTGGTATATTGATGCCCTCGCGGCATGATGTCTTCGTGTCATGATATCTTTGTACTATATTAGTGATTTCCCTATTACCATATGGCATTGAATATGATGTTTGGCTGAATATGTTGGTTGAGATAAAATTGTATTGCTCACATTATTTTATTGAGAATTTATTCACTTGTTTTATAGTTAAGAAAATTGCCAGATCCAACACCCTCATTAAATTGCTACTTACTGAGGACATGGCAGCTCACCACTTCATTTCACATATTTTTCAGAGTTGTAGAAAGTGCCTTTATTTGATGTGATAGCTTTTGAGCCAAAGAATTCAGAGTGGACTTGGTTTAGTCACTTGAAGTTGGAAGTTTTGGGATTTGATGGTTTTGTAGGTTGAAGATGGTTTTGGTTGTACAGATTGTTTTCTTATGGTCATATTTTATTTTACTATTTTTGTTGGAGTATCTGTATTGTAATTATTTAGAATTTAATTGCTCTGGCTGAACTTGTGAATAGATTTTTTAGGATCATTGTATTATAATTGTGAATAGTTTGGAGATTGTGTATTTGATATATATTTGTAAACAGGGAGAAAGTTTTGAAAATATAGGCGAAATTCTATCCATTTATGGTTTTGTGTTTGGGTGTTACAGGGGTGATGGAATACCCCACCTTTGCATGGGTTTACACTTTGTGAATGTGAGCTGGAGTTTCCCTCCCTTACACTGATTTATAGTTTGTGAGGGAAATTTCCCTGCATACACTATTTGTCATCATGCATTTGTCACTGCATGGTTATCCATCATGTGACTAATTGCGAAATATTCATTGTTGGCCTAAGTTTATATTTTATAACTGTTTGTTGGAATTCGTACTATTGGACTATAGGTTGTGATTGTAATTTAGATTTTGTTATATTGATGGTTTTTGATTATATGGATTTTATGTGGGGTGTGTGAGTATCATGATTCTCATGTGTATGAAGGTATGTAATTGGAATTTCCCGGATCGATTATGAAAAACCAGTGCGATTGGTTTTAGAGGTTATAAATGTCTCTGGCAAAGTAAATCCATCGGACTCAGAGGGTATAAATATCTCATATAAAAATGTTAGAACTTATATAGACTGTAGTTAAATTCAATAATACACTAGTGTGCATTAATTATTATAAATTAATATACTTATAATATAATATAAATAGACTAATAGTTTAGTATATGTAAACATCATATATTACTAATATAGATAACCGTAAAATTGAAAAAAGGGGAAAACTCGAAAGTTCCAATTTTGGTGGCGACTCGGTCTAGCATTGGTTCTTAAATTTTCAAAACCGGTGTATACCGTTTCGGTTTTAAAAATTATACAAAACTAGACCGAATTGAACCAACTGTACCCTTAGTCTCTGGTTTACAAAGTTTCGATGTATGCATTGGAGATTCAGAGGGTATAAATATCTTTGGGTTATAAAGATCTTGGGCTTGGCGAACCTGCTCAGTTTTAAAGGGTATAAATGTCTCTGGTCAAGTGAACCCAATTGGGAATTGGAGGGTATAAATGTCTGGCCTGGTGGGTATCTCTTAGCTGGTGGAGGATAGAGAAATCTTAAGGTCAACGACATTTCCCCTCTCCTCTCCTTTCCTCAAGCTCTCTTTCTCTCGCTCGCAATCTCTCTCCCTCTCTTTTTCTCTTTTGCAATTTTTCATCTCCTGTTGGTTTCACAACCAGTGTTCCACGACCACCCAAGCCCAACATCATGTCGCTGCTTAGATTGCCGCGCATAGAGACCCACCACATAGAGGTCATACTAAAAATAGAACAATTCACATACATGTATATAGGTGCATGTTCTCCTTTAAGACGTGTTTAACATGACAAAAACCAAATTTAGGACATCATCAATGTACAAAACGCTAAGAATGCATTAATAATGACGTGCACAGCTACGTATTGAAAAATTTCAAAAAAACTTCGAAGCATCGATCAATCATATATTGGGGGATTTATAAGGTGCTGTTAGGCTTCATCATTGACACAAGATTATGATCAGGCCGAATTACGAGGTAACACCCTGTAGGAAATTGAAGTAGATACACAGAAAAATTCAAATATTTTCAGCTTATTCGGCATTTTTTAATTATACTTTAATTATAAGGACAATCATGTTTTGCTCGAGATAAAAGCAAAACTTGAGCAATATTTAAACGAAATCGTTGACACAAATACATGAAGAAAACTAAGACAAGCCGATTAATTGAGGTAGTCTTCAGTTGGAAGTGTTGAGTATGTGGAGTCTGGTTCACGCCGCTCGAGCGAAGCGTCTAGCCGCTCGAGCGAACACAAGACAGAGAGCTTCGCTCGAAGGAAGCTCGACAGACCGCTCGAGCAATTGCGGGACAGAGAGGTTCGATCGATGACCGCTCGACTCACGGCTCGAGCGGAGGGAAGTCAGAGAGCTTCGCTTGAGGAGCCGCTCGACTCACGGCTCGAGCATTTGCGGGAGACAAGTTCGCTCGACGCGGGCTCGACACGCCGCTCGAGCGAACATCGCTAATTCTCCAGAATTAGGGTTTCCGCCGTACAACATATATATATTGTTTTGTTTTGTCTTGTACAGTGCGTCTGAGTGAACAGTAGCCGTTCTACAACATTGTATTGTGATTCCTCAAGAAATAAAAATCCTCTGCAGCTCCCGTGGACGTAGGCAATTTGCCGAACCACGTAAATACTGTTTCGTGTGTGATTGTTTAATTTCGTGCATTTATTTTCACTTTATTGTCATCGTTTTTCACAACAATTGGTATCAAGAGCCAAGGTTCGGGTCTGAGAAAAAACGATGGCTGGAGTAGAAGTGAGAGTATCGGGGATCGAGAAGTTCGATGGCACGGATTATGGGTATTGGAGAATGCAGATAGAGGATTACCTCTATGGGAAGAAACTCCATCTTCCATTGTTGGGGAAGAAGCCGGACAGCATGTCAGTTGCTGATTGGACTCTGTTGGATCGACAGGTCCTGGGGGTTATTCGTTTAACCCTGTCGAGATCCGTTGCACACAACGTCATCAAAGAGAAGACGACTGCGGATCTCATAGCGGCTTTATCAGGTATGTATGAAAAGCCGTCAGCAAATAATAAGGTACATCTGATGAAGAAGTTATTTAATTTAAAGATGTCGGATGGTACGTCTGTTGCACAGCATTTGAATGATTTCAATACTATCACAAATCAATTGTCGTCTGTTGAAATTGAATTTGATGATGAGATACGTGCATTGATACTATTGGCATCACTGCCAAATAATTGGGAAGCCATGAGAATGGCTGTTAGCAATTCTGCTGGCAAGTCAAAATTGAAATATGATGACATCCGTGATTTGATTTTGACTGAAGAGGTACGCAGGAGAGATTCAGGTGAGACCTCAGCTTTGAGTTCAGCACTGAATGTTGACTCTCGGGGAAGAGCACAAGACAGGAACTCATACAGAGGCAGATCAAAATCAAAGAACAGGAGCAAGAGCAAGATGAGACCTGGCCAGCAGGCAATTTTTGGAATTGTGGCAAGGCTGGCCACATAAAGAAGAATTGCAGAAATCCCAAGAAGACAGAGAACGATAGTGCTAATGTGGTAACTGAAGATTTACAGGATGCACTATTGCTTGCAGTTCATAGTCCAGTTGATGACTGGATACTTGATTCAGGGGCATCTTTCCATACATCTTCCCACCGGGAGATAATGCAAAACTATGTTGCGGGTGACTTTGGAAAGGTATATTTGGCTGATGGAGAAGCCTTGAATGTAATTGGAATGGGAGACATCGACATCGTACTCCCTAACAAGAACAAATGGACCTTGCAAAAGGTCAGACACATCCCTGAGTTAAGGAAGAACCTTATTTCTGTTGGGCAACTTGATGATTGTGGCCACTCAGTGGTGTTCTCAGACAGCACCTGGAAGGTCACCAAAGGGGCACTAGTACTGGCTCGGGGTAAGAAAACTGGTACACTCTATATGACTACTGGTTTGAATAACACTATTGCCACTACCGTTGTAGAGAGCACAGCAGACATGTGGCATTGCAGGCTTGGCCATATGAGTCAGAAGGGCATGAAGGAACTCCTGTCTAGAGGCAAGCTACCAGAACTGAAGGCAGTTGATCCCAGTATGTGTGAGAGTTGTATTATGGGGAAACAGAAGAAGGTCAGTTTCTTGAAGAGTGGTAGAACACTGAAGTCAGAGAGACTAGATCTTGTGCACACTGATGTGTGGGGACCTTCCCCAGTGGCATCTCTTGGAGGTTCTCGCTATTATGTCACTTTTATTGATGATCACAGCAGGAAGGTATGGGTTTATTTTCTGAAACATAAATCTGATGTATTTAATGTGTTCAAAATTTGGAAAGCCATGGTTGAGAATGAAACAGACTTGAAGTTGAAATGCTTGAGGTCTGATAATGGTGGTGAGTATATTGATGGCGGGTTCAAGGAGTATTGTGCAATTCAGGGAATCAGAATGGAGAAGACCATTCCTGGGACACCACAGCAAAATGGAGTTGCTGAACGTATGAACAGAACCATAAATGAGCGTGCTAGAAGCATGAGGCTGCACGCTGGGCTACCACCTACTTTCTGGGCAGATGCAGTTAGCACTGCAGTGTATTTGATAAACAGAGGACCGTCAGTTCCTTTGGATTGTGGATTGCCTGAGGAGACTTGGAGCGGGAAAGAGGTCAAATTTTCTCATCTTAAAATATTTGGCTGTCTTTCTTATATTCTTATTGATTCTGATGCTCGTAATAAGCTTGAGGCTAAGTCAAGGAAATGTTATTTCATTGGCTATGGGGACGAGGCATTTGGCTATCGTTTCTGGGATGATCAGGGTCGGAAGATTATAAGAAGCAGAAATGTGATCTTCAATGAGAAGATTGTGTACAAGGACAAGTCCAGTGCAGTTGCTGAAGCAGCCCCTCAGGAGTCTGAGTTTGTGAGTTTGGGTGATCTACCAGAGGTCACAGTGCAGTGCAGAGATGTGAGTGACGGGGAGAGTGGGTCCAGCACACCCATTCCCATTATTCCGCAATCAGATCCAGAGCCGTCCACTCCAATAACTGCAGTTCGAAAGTCAGTTAGGACTATACGTCCTCCACAACGTTTCTCACCTTCTCTGAATTACATTTTGTTGACAGATGGTGGAGAACCACAAAGTTACCAAGAAACCTTGCAAGATGAAAATTCTAGCAAGTGGGAGTTGGCTATGAAGGATGAGATGGATTCCCTGTTAGGGAATCAGACATGGGAGTTGACAAAACTTCCATCAGGGAAGAAGGCATTACACAACAAGTGGGTGTACCGGGTGAAAACTGAGCATGATGGCAGTAAGAGGTACAAGGCCAGACTTGTTGTAAAAGGCTTCCAACAGAAACAGGGCATTGACTATTCTGAGATCTTTTCTCCTGTGGTAAAGATCACAACCATCAGGCTAGTTTTGGCTATGGTTGCTACTGAAGATCTATTTCTTGAGCAGCTAGATGTGAAGACAGCTTTTCTTCATGGAGATCTTGAAGAAGACATCTACATGCACCAACCTGAGGGGTTTGTGGTACAGGGAAAAGAAGGCTCAGTTTGCAGACTAAAGAAGAGCTTGTATGGCCTGAAACAAGCTCCTAGACAGTGGTACAAGAAATTTGATAGTTTCATGTGCAGTGCAGGGTACATCAGATGTCAGGCAGATCATTGTTGCTATGTCAGACAGTTTGACAATTCTTATATTATTCTGTTGCTATATGTGGATGACATGCTCATTGCAGGGGCTAGCATTGATGAGATCAATAGTTTGAAGAAGCAGATGTCAGAGCATTTTGCAATGAAGGATTTGGGAGCTGCAAAACAAATCCTTGGCATGAGAATTGCTAGAGACAGAATCAGAGGCACGTTAAGACTTTCACAGGCTGAGTATGTGAAAAAGGTACTCAACCGGTTCAGTATGGACAAGGCCAAGTCAGTTGGCACGCCCTTAGGAAGTCACTTCAGACTCAGCAAGGATCAGGCACCAAAGTCAGAGGAGGAACAAGACTATATGAGTAAGGTTCCTTATGCCTCAGCTATTGGGTCACTCATGTATGCTATGGTTTGCACTAGACCAGATATTGCCCATGCAGTGGGAGTTGTGAGTAGATACATGAGTAATCCTGGAAAACAACATTGGGAAGCAGTGAAGTGGATTTTGAGGTACTTAAAAGGCTCCTCAGAAACGTGCTTGTGTTTCTCAGGAGAGGGCTTAGAGGTACAAGGCTATGTTGATGCTGATTTGGCTGGAGATATTGATAGCAGGAAAAGTACCACAGGGTTTGTCTACACTCTGGGTGGTACTGCAGTTTCATGGGGCTCTAATCTACAGAAGACAGTTTCTTTGTCTACTACAGAAGCTGAGTATATTGCAGTTTCAGAAGCTGCAAAGGAGATGGTTTGGATACAGGGCTTCTTGGAGGAATTGGGTAAAAAGAATCAGAATGGCACCCTCTACAGTGACAGCCAGAGTGCCATATTCCTTGCCAAGAATCCAGCATTTCATTCCAGGACTAAACACATTCAGATCAGGTATCACTTCATAAGATCATTGTTGGATGATGGACAGTTGCTACTTGAGAAAATTTGTGGAAGTAAGAACCCTGCTGATATGTTGACAAAGGGTGTTACACTTGAGAAACTGAAGTTGTGCGCAACTTCAGTTGGTCTTCTAGCATGAAGACAGGAGCTATGAGTTGCAGAGGTGGAGGATATCATGTTTGAGGCAGAGGACGATATGTGGGTGTACCAGTCTCCAAGTGGGAGAATTGTTGAGTATGTGGAGTCTGGTTCACGCCGCTCGAGCGAAGCGTCTAGCCGCTCGAGCGAACACAAGACAGAGAGCTTCGCTCGAAGGAAGCTCGACAGACCGCTCGAGCAATTGCGGGACAGAGAGGTTCGCTCGATGACCGCTCGACTCACGGCTCGAGCGGAGGGAAGTCAGAGAGCTTCGCTTGAGGAGCCGCTCGACTCACGGCTCGAGCATTTGCGGGAGACAAGTTCGCTCGACGCGGGCTCGACACGCCGCTCGAGCGAACATCGCTAATTCTCCAGAATTAGGGTTTCCGCCGTACAACATATATATATTGTTTTGTTTTGTCTTGTACAGTGCGTCTGAGTGAACAGTAGCCGTTCTACAACATTGTATTGTGATTCCTCAAGAAATAAAAATCCTCTGCAGCTCCCGTGGACGTAGGCAATTTGCCGAACCACGTAAATACTGTTTCGTGTGTGATTGTTTAATTTCGTGCATTTATTTTCACTTTATTGTCATCGTTTTTCACAACAGGAAGAAGCCAAGCTATTTCCAATGTCAATGACAAATCGGTATCTGACATCACCCTTAGCAAGACGCTCCATTGCCTTGTTAACGTAGTCTATTGGAATAACCTCAATATCTGCTGTGATGTTGTGTTTTGCCGCAAAGTCTATCATCTCCTGAATTTCCTTCATTCCTCCGGTCACACTACCCGCAACCATCTTCCTTCCTGTTCAAGCTAATCTTATTAAGTACTCTATAGGTAAAAAAGAACAAAACGGAACACCAAGTACTTAATCATAACAAAGGAAAACATTTGTGATAGACTTAAATTAATATTGAAATTACCCATAAGTAGAGGAAAGACGGGTAGCTCAAGCGGTTTCTCCGGTGCACCCAACGTAACAAGCTTTCCATGAGATTTTAATAGACCAATTAAGGGTAAAATCGAATGCATAGCAGATACTGTATCTAGTATACCATCAAACGTGCCCAGGCTAGCCTGCACAAATTTAATACTTGTCACAACCATTCCTTAAACGGCTGCATCTGGTCACGGGGAGCATCAATTAATCAATGGGAACAAGAAGTCTTATAGTTTAACATTTACCTCCAATTGTTCTTGGTTAGAGCTAAGCAAAAATGAGTCAGCACCAAGATGTTTCAAAGCGTCATCTTTCTTGCTAGAGGAGGTACTAATTACCGTCACTTTTGCTCCAAAAGCTTTGGCAAATTTAACACCCACATGACCGAGCCCACCAAGGCCAACAACCCCAATGTGTTTACCTGGCTCTGCCAACCCATAATATTTCAATGGGCTATAAACTGTGATTCCAGCACAAAGGAGGGGAGCAGCAGCATCAAGTGGCATGTTTTCAGGGAATCGGAGGATGTAGCGCTCATTAGCTACCATGGTGTCTGAGTAGCCTCCGTATGTAACTGTTCCATCGTAGTAACACGCACCGTAGGATAATATTAGTTTTGGACAGTAAACTTCAAGGTCATTGTTACAGTTCTCGCAGGAGTGGCATGCACCAACCACGCCTCCTACTCCCACTTTGTCTCCCACTTTAACTTTCTTCACTCTGCTCCCCACTTCTGTCACTTCCCCAACAATTTCGTGCCTGCAGTTGAATTGAAACTCCAATTTCAGGGCAGTACTTACTTTGTGCTCCAAAAATGAACGTGTTTCTTGACATTGTTTTAGGCTAAAAATCACATTGATTTCCAATATGAACAAAAAGCGCAGCAGATTGTACTCTTGTACGTAAATAAAATCATGCCTTCTTAGACAAACACAAAAATTATTCCAGATATATAACATTATATTGGATCATTAACATGATCTGAAGTGAACACTTGTAGCGATGACATAGAAATTTACCCAGGGACAAGTGGGTAGATGGATGTGCCCCATTCGTTCTTGACCATGTGAAGGTCCGTGTGGCATATCCCACAGTAAAGAACTCTAAATCTTACATCCTTTTCTCCAGTTTCCCTGCAAACATACCATTTTAGCACAATCCGAATACTCACAAACATGAGAAAGGATAAAGAAAAAGAAAAATGCAATAACAATCAATGAAGTAGGAACGTACGAAGAGAGAGAGAGAGAGAGAGTACCGTCTGGAGAATTTGAAAGGTGAAAGGACGCCAGAAGAATCTCTGGCAGCCCATCCAATGGCCTTGATGGGGTGCTCTTCCTCCGGTGTTTTTGCCATGAAAAAAGATAGTCTGCCCACTCTACTTGCCCGCTCTACTTTGATATATATACGTAGGGAGAGAGGGACTGTTGGGATTTGGAATTTTGGATGGGATGACGTATTGGGTGAGCTAAAGCTAGCGAGTACGTGAGGTAATGGCTTTCGGAATCTTCGGACGATTGTACGTGGTGCCCAAGGACAAGGAGTGCTGTTATTGACCATTCTCATGCAGGGGGATGGCTGACGTACTCGATTAGCTATTAAGAATGTGACTATCTCCGCGGGTTCATGCAGGTGACTCCGCTCGTTGACTCCAGGCGTGTAATTGGTCCCCTTCAATCTGATTTTGGATATATTTTACAATCGAGTCGATATATTCTAATTTTGAGATTTGAAAAATTAATACTACACCGATTATACTTCTAAACTGGTACTTTCGGTTATAGGTGAAAAAAACCGATGAACCAGTAAACTGGATTGGACTGAACTGAATCGGTGGATTGGTCCGGTATCGGGTTTGGTACCCGTTCCATCTTTCTCACAACCGGTCGAAATCAATCCGGTTCCCATTTTTCTTTTTCTAATACCGGACCGGTTCATATAATATTTATATATATTAATTTTTTATATTGTATAAAATATTTTTTATATGATTATTTATTTGATATATAATTTATATATAAAATAATTTTGTATTATATGATAAATTACTAATTAGTATAACATTCAAATTTAAAATCCTATATAAATAATTATATATTATTACTATAGTCTATAGTATTAGTAGTTATACTAATACTATATCAAAATATATTTAATATACTATAATGTATTATCACTATATTATTATATAATATAATATATATACAATATGTATAATATACCGGAGAAACAAAACAGAAAGGGACCGGAACCGGTAAAATCAAAAGTACCGGTTTAGGGGTGTTATCGGTGCGGTATCGAGTTTTCAAATCTCAAAATCGGTATAAACAAATTTGGTTCTAAAATGTCCGAAATCAGACCGAAACTGATCGGTTACACCTCAACTTCTAGTTTTATCAGTTTCGGTCCAGTTTTTACAGTATATTATATAGTATATAATATATATTATAATATAATGTAGTATATTATAATTATATTATAATATATAATATAGTGATATAGTATTTGTATAACTATTAATACAATAGACTATTGTGATATAGGATTTTAAAATTTAATATTATATTAATTAGTAATTTATCATATAATACAAAATTATTTTATATATAATTATATATAAATTTTATATAATATAAAAAATCATAAAAACATATTTTATACAATATGAAAAATTAAAATATAACATATATATATGAACCGGTCTGGTTCGGTTCGGTCCGGTGTTAGAAAAGGAAAATCGGAACCTTTTGGTACTAGACTGAACCAAATCCAGTACCGGACCAAACCTACCGATTCAGTCCCCTTTTTTTTCACCCCTAGTTGACTCGACTAGTCAACATTCATTCAGATATAATTAAATATATTATTGATTATATCATGGATATAAATTATTACCAGTTATTAATATTATTTTAGGTACTGTCTATAGATTTGTATGCATATGTATGTATATGAATTAATTTAACTATATTAGTCAGTACTTATGCTATTAAGTATATACGAATATCATATATTTTGTAATGTAAACATATCAAAGTTTAGATGTATGTTGATCTTTTTAGTTACTTAAATATATACATTTATTAATTTTAGTATTAGTCTTTTGCTTTTGCAGTTGCCAATAGATTTCCTTATTTGAAATATTCATCAAATTATAGTTACATTTATATTTTATACTATATTTTGTGTTTAAAAATGATCTTCTTGACCTTTGAGATGAAAACTTACTAATTAATTTTGGATACTGCTAGGGTGCTGCCCAGCGGTGACTGTTGGGTGTGTCCCTAGCTACGCTAAATCTCACCTTTTTTTTTTCTTTTTTCTTTTTCATATTTTTTAAACATCTTTAAACATTTTTTAAAAATAAAAAAATGTCAATATACTAATAGTCACTTCTTTAACTATTAAATAAAAATAATTAAATATATGGACAGTCAAAATGAGAGAGCATACTATCATTTTCCATCAATTCCCTTCCATTTGTAATTTTTAAGGTTGAAGATCTAGAAGTGTAATGTATAACTTCTTTTATTGGAAAAAAAAAGGGTAGGAGGCCAGGGACATGAACTAGATGTGGCTTCCCAACCTATGCGTGATCATGGTAGTAATCTAACTATTTGAAACCAATCTACCTATTTGAAACCACGCAAGCAAGAGAATGTGTTATATAATTTTTTTTATTCAAAATAGGGTGTAAAAATTTTACTTAATTAATACTAAAGGTAAAAAGATTAAAAAAATAGCAATAAATTAACTTTGTTATTTAAATTATAATATTTTAACGTGGACTTACAAAAAGAATTAGCTTCAGATTATATCTTGTCAACCAAAATCATCACCCAATAATACAAATATAATTTCCAAAGAATCCATAAACATAAATTCATATATTTTTACCAAACGTATATATAATCCCCTACAAGGTTATCAGTGAAATAATCCAGCAAGATAAATTAATAACTCCACAAATTCTTCATAATAATATCAATCTCGCAATAAATTGGATCAACATAAGGAAAATATCTTCTAATAATTTTAGTACCCTTAGGTACTCAATAAACAATCCTTAGCTAAACCCTGCCCATTCTTCCTAATCTTGATTTCATGTTGAATCATCTAAATCATTTGAAAATAATTGTGGAGATAAGGGGTAAGTTATCAACAACTCAATAAGTAGAGAACATATACTAGTATGTAAAAATGAGCATTTTCACAGAGTTTAGAATGTAAAACAAAACACTTTAGCTTCCGAATGAAGAACCAAAACATGTTATCAACATATGATAGCGATAGTTCAAAATGTTCATATTCAAAAGTTGTTTGGCATAGCATAACTGAACGTCATTGTCATATCATATTAGAACAGATACCATGCTTAACCCCCGTGGTAGGGTTGTACTATCCTCGGTGGCCAAACCGGGTAGAGACAGAAGTGAATCTTCTCCTTATCATTGTCGGAGTCCTTAGTGTGCACACAGAAAAGACCACACAGAAAACCACTTTGTTTCCAAAGTGGGTGCACTCAGAGATAGAGAAGTTGGTACAAGCCATATAACAGAGGCCACAGTTTTACACCCGTGGTAAGGTCAGAGCAGAGTAGAGCAGAAACATAACCAAATAAATAATCAAAATGTCATGCCAAAGGTTTTCAAATGCCACATTATATCAAAACAGAGTACTGAACATAATCATATCATCTTCACATAATCAAAATAGATTCAAAGTATCTTCACAAAACATGCACAAATCTTCAAATTTCATATTCACAGTTTTTATACAACAGAAAATTAAATGCCAAAAGTTTGCTCATCTCTACACCAATCATGATAGAAAATAATTTCTCTTTTATATAGATTTCATGAGTAATGCAGAATACATAACTGACATTGTTTTCACATTTCTTTTCAAAACAAACATGCATATTTTTCACAAATCAACTCCAGTCCATTTCTTTTTATATAAAGTCTAACATAAGAACTCCACTTACCTGACTCTTGCAGCGTATTATCTACGTTTTGAGATCATAATCTAGCCATGTCACACAACCAGCCATAAAACAACCCCGACAGCCAACATCAACTCAAATAGTAACACCCAACAACCAAAATTTTCACATGTACATCACCAATGGCCCACCATCGTGACAAGTCCAACACAACCAGCCCACACACATTAGTTCAACCCAAATGGTCAAAATATAATCCCAAATACAACCAACATATAACTCTATACAGCCATGTAACTCCACCTACACAGTCGCATCAATCCGAACAGTCTCCTTATACGTACCTCTATCCACCTCACACAACCAAGAGACTCCCAACACCACAACTCAACTAGAAAATGCTCGACTAGTAAATTCTATCATATAAATATAAATCATTAAAAATTTCTAGCAATCATAATTTTTTCATAACGTACATGTAACTGTTTAATCGAGCCTATTACACTGAAGTATCATACCTAATGTCGTGAGGGGACTAGTGAAATGAGGGAGCGGAGCAACTCTGTCCAGGGACGTAAATACTGCCTTATGAACCAGCAAACAACACTAATATTTACGTTTTGTCTTTTGCAATGTCACACAATGGTATTAATGAAATCAACAAGCGAAAGGAAGTTACCTTGGTAGTGAGAAGTCATCTTCGATGGGCTAATTTAGTCACAGTTTAAAACTTAAAGAGGATTACTATGGGATGTGATGATCGGCTTGGACACAGCCAACAGAGCATGATGGCTAAAACCGAGACTAGATGAGGGTGCGGACCCACAGAATTTTCTACAGCTCAACAAAAAGGAAGTTTACAACCAACTGAAAATAGAGAAACAATGGAGAGAAATAGAACAGAGAGCGTGAGAAGGGTGGATTTACCGTTGTGGTTGTGTGTGACGATGTGCTACGGTTGGGCTCTCTATGACAGTAAACAAGGGAATTTTACCTAACCAAGACCTACTGAAGTAGTGATTTAAGAGAGAGAGTGACAGTTGGATAGAGAGAAAATAAATTAGGGTGTTGAACAGTTGCTTACAGATGCGACGAGGGAGAATGGTGGTGGCATTGAATAGCAGTGCACGTAAAGGACCTGTGGGAAGTGACAAGTAATGAGTGAATTTGTTAGTAAAAAATTGAAGTGAGTGTGGTGTAAGCGGAGGGGAAATGGGAGAGAGTTTACTGTCGCTCAATACCATTCCGGTGAGGAGGCTCGATGGTGACGAAATTTCGAGAACCTACAAAATTGAAGCACCAACGATGACCAAGAAAACTCGTAGAAGAGGGAGAGTTTGAGGGTGGGTCTGTTGAGAGAGGTTTGGATGTGAAAAAAAGAATAGAAAATTGCAAAGATGTGGGGGTTTGTATCGAGGAGGAGGGCAAATGGGGGAGGGAATATAAGGGAAGAAGAAAAACTAAAGGGGAAAGAGAGATGTACTGAAACAAAGTCGTTTAGGCCTCCATGGCTGGGCTCTTCATGGGCCTGGGCTTGAGTTTTATAGTTATGATGTAGGAATGGTGGATCTCTATGCTTAATGGAAGAAGGGCATTCCTTTATATAGGTGGAAGAAGAGGTTCTGTATGAAAAGAATAATAAGGGAGATAGAAGCTTGGTAGGGAGAGTTTTTTCAAAGAAGAATATTTGAAAGGAGATTATAGGATCCACTATGGCTAAGGTATGGAGATTAAGCAAACTAGCCTCTTTCCAGGAGGTAAGAACTAATGTTTTCATGATGACTTTCACCACCCAAGCCGATAAATAGAAAGTTTGAGATGAATAGTCTTGGCTGTTCGACAACAACCTGATTGTCTTGAACCTTTTTTATGGTTTTACTCAACCGTATAAGATGAATTTTGCACAGGAGATGTTCTGGGTCCAAATGCACAATTTACTGTTGACATGCATGAATAGAGATTGTGGGGAACAAATTGGTGGCACTATCGGCAGGGTAATCAACATCGATGTCCAAGCAGATGGTTGTGGATGGGGTAATTTCCTTCGGGTTCAAATTGAATTTGACAAAAGCAATTGCAAGAGGGAGGACAATTACGATGCAAGGGAATTGGTTGTGGGTTCTTTTAAAGTACGAAGTGTTGCCTCGCATTTGTTTTGCATGTGTTCGATTCATCCATAATCCTCTAGGATGCCCCATAAGAGATAGGTAGAAACATGTTCAGTCTGTTGTTGATGAACAATCAGGGGTTGGCTTCGGGCCGAGCCCAAATTTTGGAGGAGAAGTGGAGCGATAACTAAGGCACATGAGGAAATAAATCCAAAGGAGTTTAGAAAGATGATAATTTGTGTAGATGCTAATGACGACCAAGGTCAACAATAGGTCACTAAGATCTATAACGAAGAATATTTCCTGTTGATAGGGGAGGATGTCCATAATGAGCACATAAATGGAAAGGGGAAAGAGGGGACAAATGGAAATGGAAATGATTACCTAGCTATCTTGGGCTTAAATAATCAGGGGCCTATTAAGGGGCCCAATTCTAATTGAGACCAGAGACCTAACATCACCGATGCCTGTGGAAGAGGCTTTAATGAGAAGAACAATGAAAGAAGCTCTGGTGCACATACTAGGAAGCGGAGTAAAAGGAGCCAATCTGGGGGTAAACAAAAGATGAGAGCTTGTGAAAAGGTAAATTTCTGAGATGTTGCCTTTTGATTCAAATTCTAAACGTCATTTAATAGATGAAGATATTGGGGAGTTACCTCTGGTATTGGTGAAAGAAAGAGCAAGAAATGACAATTATGGAGAGTATGTTTCAAAGGACTGTGATTTGGCAGAGGATGTTATTAGCCCCACCAATCACAATGCAGATTTTAAGCTAGAACTGCTGAGTGCTTTGGAATTTTTGGACAATTCAAGACCTTTGCTTGTTAGTGAAGAAAAAGAAACCTACTATAGTCTTTATCATGGAGACTAAGCTCAAAGTTGGAAGGTTTGACAATCTGAAGGGAAGATTGAGTTATGAAAACTGTTTTGTTGTGGAACCAGTTGGAAATGGGGTGCTTTTGACTTATTTTGGGATATGGATTTGGTGGTGGAAATTAAAAATTACTCTCAGATGGGGTAGGATGAGAGAGGAAAACTAGATGACAAATTTTAGAGAGCCAATGGAGGCTGGTGAGTTACATGACATTGGTTGGAGAGGAGATAAATCACTTAGAGTAACAAACATGAAATGAAACGTTTACCAAAGAACGACTTGATAGGGCATTGGCCAACTCAAAATGGACTTAATTGAATTTAGAAAGGTCTCTAGAGGTTATGGCTAGAAGGTTTTTCTAATCACAGACATATAATCCTCGTTTGCAATAAGTCCAAGCCGAGATTTGGCAATGATAATAAAGGTTTCTAGTATGAAGCATGTTGGGCTCTTGAAGAGGAATGTTAGTGAGTTATAGGGTAGAATGGAGTAAGGGTTTAGCAAGCTTGGAACCAACTTTTAATGTGCACAATCTATTCAAGCAATGCAGTGGTGCTTTGAAAAGGTGGAGTAAGCAATGTGCAAAGGATAAGGGGAAGGAAATAAAAGAAAAAACTGAATGCCTAAAAACTTTGCAGGTTGAATAAGGGAGCCATAACACATAGGAGATTAGGAGAATCTAGAGGGAGTTGGGTTATATGTTGGGTCAAGAAGACTTGAAATGGAGACAAAGGGCAAACAAGAACTGGTACCAGTTTGAAGATAGAAATACTAACTATTTTCATGCATGTGCTAATGGAGGAGGAACAACTAAATCAAGAAAATATGTGACTCTCATAATAGATCTTTTCAAGAACCAAATGAGATAGAGGAGGCTTTCAAGTCTTTTTTTTAGGCCTTGTTCACTTATTCTGTGTCTTCAAGAGAAGACATTTCTACATGCCTGAGAAATGTGGAACCAAAAGTAACAGCCGTGATCAATAATAATCTTTCATAGAATTTTACCAGATTAGAAGTTGAGGTAGCAATACATAAGATGGCTCCCTTAAAATCACTAGGGCCAGATGGGTATGGAGCATGCTTCTATAAGAACCACTGGGGCATTGTTGGAGATTATGTGTGCAAAGCAACCCTGAATTTCTTGAATGGTACTTTTTCTCATTCTGTTATCTATATATAAATTGCTTTAATCCCAAAAGTCAAAGATCCTAAGGATTATATCCAAAGTACTTTTATTTCTAGGAGGCTTATAACAGATAATATTATGGTGGCATATGAATCTTTCCATGCAATGAAGACAAGACAAAAAGCCCAGACTGGGAGCATGGCCTTGAAGTTAGATTTGTTTAAAGCTTATGAAAGAATATAGTGGAATTACCTAGAGGTAGTTTTGAGGAAGTTGAGATTCAATGAAAATTTGACTCACTTGTTAATGAGCTGTGTAACTTCTGGCTCATACTCAGTGGTGGTCAATGGTAACCCGGGAGAAAAGATCTTTCCCTCGGGGGCTTAAGATAGTGAGATTCCCTCTCTTCTTATTTGTACATCCTTTGTCCTAAAGGGTAAAGTTATACACTTAACCATGCTGACGAGAGAATAGATACCAGGGGAGTCTCAATGGCAAGGGGAGGCATTAGAATTAACATTTGTTGTTTGATGATTGTGTGTTATTTTGTAGAGCTAAGAAGGAAGAATGGGCCAAGCTACAGGATATCCTCTACAAGTATGAAATAGCTTCTTGTCATGTTATTAGCAATGATAAAACATCCATTTTTTTAGTTCAAGTACTTGTGCAATTGACAAAAAGAAGATCTCAAGAGCAACAAGAGCAGTTGTGTGTCGTAGCTATGGAAAGTACATGGGGCTTCCAGCCATGGTGGAAAAATCATAATACAATACTTTTAGATGTGTAAAGGAGCGAGTGTGGCAAAAGATAGGCAATTGGAGGAACAATTTCTTGTCTCAGGCAGGGAAGGATATACTCATTAAGAAGAAGGTGAGCATATCCGTAATATCCCTTTTAGCAGGTAGGGAGCTGAGGATAAATTAATCTGGGGGTACACTAAAGATGGGCTTTCCATAGTTAGGAGTGCATACTATGTGGACATAAACAAGAAAAGGGGATTAAAGGGAGAAATTGCTGAGGAGAATTCAAGAGAGGGAAGCTGGAGGAACACATGAGAGTTGAATGTTACTAGAGTGGTGAAAATGTTTCTTTGGAAAGTAGGGAATAACATATTTCCTACAAGGAAAAATCTCTTCAACAAGAAAATAGTTGATAGCCCTTTATGCCCAATATGCCAAATAAATGAGGAGAATGTGATGCATGCATTATGGAGTTGCCCGGCTACCAGTGATGTGTGGGCAGAAGACTCAAATCTAGTTCAGAAATGGGCTATAGTTAAAGAGGACTTCTTCAAGATGTGGGAGAAATTGACGAGGAAGCTTAAAAAGGCAGAGATGGAATGGATTGCAACAACTGTGCGCGCGCAGCATATGGCTAAGAAGAAATGTTTTCATCTTTGAGGATCAATTCCATAGCCCAAGAAAGGTGATCCATATGACCAATGAAGGTATGGAAGCCTACCAGTCTGCTTAGATTTAGCAGAAATGGAGGCATACAATATAGCTGGCACAAGGAAAGTAATCAACCACTGGAGAAAACCATAATTAAATTCTATAAAGGCAAATTGGGATCTACCTTAGATCCAAAGAGCAGAAAAATGGGATTGGGGGTCATTATAAGAGATGCAGGTGAGGAAATCTTGGCATTTGTCTATGCACACTGAAGACATGTAACTCAACCAGCTTTGGCCGAAAGCTATGCACTTTGGAGGCCCATGTAAGGGACTATATATTACGGCCTGTAGGAAATTTAAGTAGATAGAAAAACATTTTTATATTCAATACTGATTAATTATAGGGTGTCAAATACAATATTGTCTTGGTGGACAAGATAAATGCAACGTATACACAGTACTGACTAATTAAAAAAAAAATCATTGGAACAAATTCTAGAAATGTAAGAAACAAATTAATTAAGCTAGTCCTTAATGGTTGGAAGAAGCCAAGCTGTTTCCAATATCAATTAATGACAAATCGGTATCTACTATCACTCTTTGCAAGGCGCTCCATTGCCTTGTTCATGACTTAGTCCATTGGAATAACCTCAATGTCTGCCGTGATGTTATCATGTGTTGCCGCAAAGTCTATCATCTCTTGAGTTTCCCTTATTCCTTTGATCGCAATCCCCTCAACCATTTTTCTTCCTAATTAAGGGCGAAATGGGATGCACATCTGATAACAAGCTTCCCGTGGGACTTCAATAGACCAATTAAGGGCGAAATGGGATGCAGATCTGATATCATATAGCTAGTACTATACCATCAAGTGTGCCAATGGCAGCCTGCGCAAATCCAATATTCGTTACAAAAATATTCATGTGATCATGAAGAGCATAAGATAATCTAATAGAATATAAAGTTAAGAACTAGATGAAGACATTTTAAAGTTAACATTCACCTCCATCTGCTCTTGGTCATGACTTAGCAAAATTGAATGGCACAAAGATGTTCTACAGCCTCATGACCGACAGTCACTTTTGCTCCAAAAGCTTTGGCAAATTTAACACCCACATGACCGAGGCCACCTAGACCAACAATCCAAATATATATATATATATGCTTACCCGGCTCTACTAAACCATAATATTTTAAGGGACTATAAACTTTGATCCCAGCATAAAGTAAGGGAGCAAAAACATCACGTGACATATTTTCGGGTAATCATCAGAATGGCAATTAATCAGAATGTAGCAATTATTAAAGGTGACGCCCAAATGTCATCACAGCTGTAGAAAGTCCTGACTCCTCATTGTTCTAGCAAGTCTCTCCCACTATTGTAGACATTCAACAAATCCTCTGTCATCATCAAGGATGGAAACTAGCCAAAGTTTATCGATCTCAAAATCGATGTGCTTACTCAGTGGTGTAATAGCAGCAACTAATCTTGTTTTTGGATGTGTACCCTTAGATAAAAAATTTCATGGTAGTAATACATCTTGGTGCATAAAAAAATTCGCATGTTTGTTAGATATTTTAGGCTACACAATCCCTTTATAAAAGAAATCACATCATTTTTCAAAAGAGAAAGAATTCAATATTCACAAGAAATCTTTTAAAAGTGATCAATCTCGCAAACTAATGTAACTTAATATGATATGTCATATTGTATTATTTTTTTTATCAGTAAAGTAAATCTGACTTACCAAAGTCTCACCAATTTGAGAGTCCAATTTAATAAAATATCTTTATGGCAGGTTTAATGCTTCAATTTTTAAAGGACGAATAAGCTTAACCGGTGTACAATTTGTTGCAAGTTGAACCAAATCCAAACCTAAGACAAATTTTGGTGTACTACATAATAAAAGAAAATTTTATATGGGTTTTTTATGGTTTCTAAACGTTCTGTCCTAATTTTTTTTACTAAAAATTGAAGCTTTAATTTGAAGATATTGTCAAAAAACTCATGAATAAGTGCATTGAAGAAAAATGTCAAAGGCCTACGGCCTGATGGCATAACACCCTCGTCTCTAAATTAGAGGTATAACGCCCCGTCCCCGAAGGTCCGGAGAGTTAACTCATATAACCTGATAATCAACTCTAACAAGGCTAGAGTACTTCCAAATTCAAGAATATATATTTTCCTAAACCTCAAATCAAACGTAAATACTTCAATTAAATAAACCATATAAACTCATCTATCCAATTTTCAATCCAGCAACTCAAATAAAATCAACTCTTCTTCATGTCTCAAATAACAAACTAGAAATAATGAAACATTAACATAAGTCTCCATAAACCGTCCAAATCCATTGAAGCAAACTTAAGAAATATAAGTAACTTCCAACATCAACACTAATACCACGAGATACCCAACAACCATTCACTGCTAATCTTCTCCATAAACTCTAATACTGATCCTCAGCTGAACCATCAATGTCATCTGAAATATTATGGAGATAAGGGGGTGAGTTATCAACAACTCAGTAAGTAGAGAGCATATACTAGCATGTAAACATGAGCATTTATAACATTTAATAAGCAGAACAAAACATTTACTTTCAGAATGCAGAAACAAAACTTTGTATCAAAAACATTAGAGCGAAATTTTCAGAAAAATAAACTTATTCCAAAAAGAAGATTCGTTGGCATTTCTCAACTGAAATATTATAATCATATCATCGTTTAGTATCACATCGGGACAATACCATATTTAACCCTCATGGTAGGGTTATAAACCACTATTATTATACTCGTGGTTGGGCCATATTCCATGTTTCACCCCCGTGGTAGGGTTATAAACTACCATTATACCCGTGGCTGGGCCATATACCATGTTTCACCCCCGTGGTAAGGTTATAAACCACCATTATACCCGTGGTTGGGCCTTAACAGAAAACAGAACAGATTTCATCGAAAATCCGATCACAATCATATACAGAATCAGAACTTCATGCCAAGATTTTCAGATGACACATCATATCAAAACAAAACACTGAAAAGTTTCAGATTATTTCACATGTTCGAGATAAACATAAACAAAATATTCTCGTTTGTTCATAACAAAACTTTTAGAATTCCTTATTCGCTCTTTTACATAGTTCAGAAATAAAGTTCACAAAACTAGCTCATGCCTACACCAGTCATGATAGAAAACAATTTCTCTTATATTGAATTTATGCACATGCAGAATAAACATCTGAGGTTGTTTTCAGATAATTTCTTTTCAAAACAAACACGTTTATTCTTAAAGTCAACCTCCTTTTATTTATTTTATGCAAAATTAGTATATGAACCCCACTTACCTGACTTCTTCATATTATCAACACCTTGAGCCGGAACTCTAATAGTAACACCACCTAAACAAAAAGAACGTATATCCAACATTTAATAATCAATCTAGTAGGCCGCTATTTATTAAGTAATAAATCAAAACAGTCCTTTCACAGCTCAATAACTATCCTAACAATTAACCCGAACAACTCTCTCTTCAAACCATTCGCATTTAAAACCCAAAACAGCCATCACCTTCTATTATCACCAAACCAATTATAATTATTTCCAAAACCAACAACAGTAACTCCAACATTTAAAACATAACCCAAACCAAACTTCACGTCCAACCTTCGAATAAAACAATTTCAGTGTAAGCATCAATACTCTAGTCATTCAACAATTCAAATCTTGCACAAAAGTTCAATACAACTAGTTCCAAAACACCCATCATTTTACACCAAAAAGTTTCAAATAATACTTCAAAAACCGACTCACAAAGCACCCAAAATTATACTCCTCAACATCCATAATTCCAACACACTCCACTGCTCCAACAATTAAAATACAACAATCCAAATAAAAGTCACAAAATCTTCTACTGAAAGAAACTAATGGTCTGCGCAAAGGGAATTTGACTAAGTGTAATGCACGACCAACCAAGCTGCGTGTGTGTGCGCGATAGACAAACCGAAGGGAAGAATTACAATGGTTTAAGGAATGTGTAACAGCAAGTAAAGCAGAGTGTGTGTGCGTGTGATCAAAACATGGCAGAAACCAAAAATGGAAAGGAGACCCGCACGAGTAAAACCATCAGAACAGGGGAAAGAAAGAAGAATAACCATAAAAGAAAAAAGAAAAGCCATAATAGAAGAAGAAATTACCAGTTTTGTTCAAAAGCCGAATGAAATTGCAGTAGAGAAATAGTTTGAAGTTCGAAACCCTTGAGTCGAGCGGACGGTGAAGATATGAAGAAGAGGAGAAAAAAAAATGGATGAGAGGATCCGATTGCAATGTCAGCCGAAGTGAGCCAAACCGATTCTTTAGTGTGGTAAGAGATGAAGATCAACTGCTAGGATTATGGGGTTATGGGTGTTGCGCACGGTTAGTGTGATGTGCAGAAAATGAGGTGCAGAGGGAAGAAATCGTGGGGAAGAAAAACAGTGCAGCAGAAGGGAAACTCACCCAAACGACGCTGTCCGTCCCTCCACTTGAGCTCGTGGGCTGGGCTTCGTCCTAACTTCAAAGGGGCTGGGCCTAAAGCCCGGTTATCACAAGAGGTCTTGGATTCGACCCCCCCCCCCCCCCCCCCCTCCTCCAATGTATAAAAAAAAAAAGTGCATTGAAGAAAGAGTCTGAACCTTGGATGGACCTATGCTTGTGTAGACAGATGACAGCAAGAGAAAGTCAACAGATGACAGTAAGCTCGTCTCCAGTCCGTGATCTGTTGACTTTCTCTTGCTGTCATCTGTTTTGGAAGGTGTTTCCTTAATATTTTGGTTCCAGACATAAATGTTTTAGCCTTGCTCATAAAGTAGAAATTTAAAGTTGGATATTGAATTGTTCCTCGATCTGTTTGCATGTGGTCCTCAATGAGTAATGATTTTTTCTTCATTGATGTATAGATTAGAGAGAAGTGGACAAGTGGTCGGTTGTATGATCTAGAGCATTCGATTACTCTTGTAATATATATATATAGGTTGTAAAGAATAAGCATGTGTGGACCCAATTATATTTTAAATGAAGTGTGCGATGCTTGTACGTGATATGACAGTATTTAGCATTATTCTTAATAAATAAAGTATATTTGAAAAATTTGTTGTTTTGGTTCGTTTCAAATTTTGATTCGCATGATGGACGTATAAATTATGGACCCTAGATTTATTTAATGACTCAACGTATTTAGCATATTCAAGAGGAGGTAACGCCATATTAGAGAAACACGAAACTAAAAAATAATTATTTAAATCTCAGGTAAGAACAACCAGATTTATTACACAGTAATAGAAATTTAAGAAGACAGAAATAGGAAAATGCTTTATTATTCCACGTTGATAAATTATCATGCTAGAAGGACAACCTCGTTGTGGCAGATAGAGATAGAAGCTAAATAGTGAGCATTTAAACACACTCTTGTAACAAATACAAAGAAACCAAAACATGCAGATCAAGGTATTCTTCAATGGTTGGTAGAAGCCAAGCTGTTTCCAATGTCAATGACAAATCGGTATCTTACATCACCCTTAGCAAGACGCTCCATTGCCTTGTTAAGGTAGTCCATTGGAATAACCTCAATGTCTGCTGTGATGTTATGTTTTGCAGCAAAATCTATCATCTCTTGTGTTTCCTTCAATCCTCCAGTGGCACTCCCCGCAACCATTTTCCTTCCTGTTAAAACAGGTCTTATTAACTCTATAGCTATATATGAACAAGATGGAATTCCAACTTATAACAAAGGGAAAAGTTAGTAATTGACTTGAAAGGAAATTACCCATAAGTAGAGGAAAGAGTGGTAGCTCAGGCGGTTTCTCTGGTGCACCCAACATAACAAGCTTTCCATGAGACTTTAATAGACCAATTAAGGGCAGAATAGAATGCACAGCAGATACTGTATCCAGTATTCCATCAAACGTGCCCTGGGCAGCCTGTACAAATTTAATAATTTTAACAATCACTCTCTATTAATATTGTCAGACTCTGATCAAGAGGAGAACTAAAGAAAAATGTTGTTAGCTAACACTCACCTGCATTTGTTCTTGGTCACGACTATGTAAGAACGAGTCAGCACCAAGATGCCCCAGAGCTTCATCCTTCTTGTTGGTGGAGGTACTAATTACAGTCACTTTTGCTCCGAAAGCCTTGGCAAATTTAACACCCACATGACCAAGTCCACCTAGGCCAACAATCCCAATGTGTTTACCCGGCTCCGCTAACCCATAATATTTCAAAGGACTGTAAAGTGTAATCCCAGCACAAAGAAGGGGAGCACTAGCATCGAGTGGTAAGTTTTCAGGGAATCGAATGATGTAGCGCTCATTAGCTACCATAGTGTCTGAGAAGCCTCCGTATGTAATTGTGCCATCATGGTATATGTCATCATATGTCAGTATCGTTTGGGGACAGTAAATTTCAAGGTCATTGTTGCAGTTCTCGCAGGAGTGGCATGCACCAACAACGCATCCCACTCCCACTTTGTCTCCCACTTTAACTTTCTTTACCTCGTTCCCAACTTCTGTCACTTCCCCAACAATTTCGTGCCTGCAATTGAAATGAAAGTCCAATGTTATTGCAGACTGCAGTAGTTACTTTGTGTACCAAAAGATCAATTGACGTTTTAGTTGATCTTTTTTAGGCTACACAATCGCTTAAAATGGAATGGAAACTTACCCTGGAACAAGTGGGTATTTGGAACTACCCCACTCGTTTTTGATCTTGTGAAGGTCAGAGTGGCATATCCCACAATAAAGAACTTTGAACCTTACATCCTTGTCTCCGGTTGCCCTATAGATATACCATTTAAAGCACAAATTGAAAACTCAGAAGCAGGAGAAAACAATACATAACGACAACCAATGAGTGACAATCACAATGAATGGATCCTTTTCCTTGCTAGTTGATCAAAAGTTGAAACTATTAAACATTAATGTATATATTTACTTTAAATGCTAAGAGAAGAATACAGAAAGGAAGGGAAAACCGATCAAGTAAGAATGGAATTAAGGTGGGGAGCAAGAGATCGAGAGGGGACCTTCTGGAGAATTTGAAAGGCGAGAGAAGGCCAGAAGAATCTCTAGCTGCCCATCCAAAGGCCTTTACCGGGTGCTGTTCTTCGGGTGATTTCGCCATTTTTGTCTTTTTTAGACACGTACGTACGTACTATAAAAACAACTAACAAATAGTAACAATAGATTGAGAGTTTAAGAAGATAACAATGAGGGAGAGATGTATGATAAGTATGGGATGTGAATGGCCAGAAACAAGCGTTCGATGTATATATAGGGGGAGTGGTGCATGGAGTATTGAATTGGGGTTGGGATGACGTATTGGGTGAGCAAATGGGTGAAATACGAGAGGTATTGGCTTCTGTAATCTTTGTTGACTATTTGTCTTCGATATATATAGAGATGTATGCATTGTTTAATTTTGGTTGACGTACTCGATTACTAATTCCTGAATGTCTCAGATCAGTGTTGTCAAGGGTCAAAGACATGTGGTTCCGGTTTTGGATGGTTGTGCAGATAATGTGGAATTAGTCCAATTATAACGATTGCGTATCATCTGTTTGGCAATTTCAGAACTATTTGGTGATATATATATATATACACACTAGTAGGACGTTTGCCTAGTTTAGATTTTTTACAAAAAATTATATAATAATTAATAAATTATCTAACAAATCTTGACAAATATCTTTAGATAACGATATGTTAGTAAAGTATAATAATTACATGTTTGGATAGATTAGAAAACAAGAGGATTAATTCAAAGTACGCCATAGTTTAATACAATTTTTACAAATGGATCATTTTGCTAACTTTGTTTAATACAAGTTTAAGAAAAAGATTAGTTCAAAATGCTGGTTGGTTGGTTTGTGGCAGACCATGCAATGCATGACACCTCTTTATGATCATCGTGTAAATTAGGTCGTGGAAGATATATATATTGTGATCAGGCAACGCATCACAAGTACATATTAATTTGTATATTAAGTACCTAGAATTTATTTTTTTTAATCATGTTACATCCCTTACTACAGAATTATAGAAGGGAGTTCTCGCGTCGAGATCTCAATGCGATGCCGTTCAATTTCTTTCTTTTAATATTTAATAAATAATGTTCTTTTATGTCATTTTTTATTAATTCTTTAAATGAAATATTCTTTTATACATTTTAAAATAAAGATTTTTAATTATTTTATTTTAAAAAGAGTATGTTTTTATTTAAATGGGACTTACTAAAATGAGGGAAGGGTATAATTATATAATTTTACAACATTACCCTTAGTTTTACTATTTTATTTATTTTAAGTATAAAGCTCCTTTAATCCTAGCCATTGATTTGTTTGGTAAGGAAAATATCTTCTCAAATTTAAATCCCATCATCCATTTTAGCTCATAAGGGAAGAGTCTCAAAAGTCATTTAAGCCCTTGTTACCCCCAATCATACCCTTCGGCTTCCAAGGCAAGGAAAAGGAAAATTTTCTCTTTAAGTCCTCGAGTCTATCCGTGCGACACTTCTCTTTCTCTCGAGAAAAGATACTTACAATCGTGAATTGTGTAACCGCCACATAATCGCTTTAAAAAAAATGAATAAAACATAGGACCCACATGAAAAAAATTAATTTTTTAATAGTGGACCCCACTCCTTTTCAAAGCGATTACGCGGCGGTTACGCACTTCACGATTGTATGTAGAATTACTCCTCTCTCTCCCCATTTCCGCTCTCCTTCCAATCTTAAGTCCAAGCACTTATTATTTCATCTTCTCAGGAGAAAAATAGCAAGCCAAGGATTTCATGTGCATTATAGTTCCCCAAGCTGAATCTGCCTTTCTTCTTCTGCATTTTGTGTTTCGGGAAGAGATCCACCAAAGGTATAAACCCTAACCTTGATTTCCTTTCATTAGATTGTTGTTGTGATGCAAAACCGAGCCATTGTAGTTGAAAGCTCGTATCTTTTCCAGATTTTACCTCTTTTAATGCATTGTGGAATTTATTTAATTAATGCCTTGTATGCTATGTATTTTCCAAATTTCATATAGCCGTGTATGTTGAAGATAGCCGTGTATGTCAATGGATCTTCCTTATGGTGACTGCACGCCAGCAGCAGAGAAATCGATGGAGAGCTCCTGCTCCATGAAGAAGAACTACTATCCGGTGTAAAACACGTTAAACAGAAGCAGAAATAGAAGAGAGAGGGGGTCTGAGTTGAGAGAGAGGAGGAAACAGAAGATGCACAGGAAATTAGCTGCCTACCCTCTGACGCACCTTCACTAAAAAGACCAAAACACCCTTGGAAACGAAATATAAGGAACTCAGGGGGTAAAAATGTACACACTTGGCTAGACAAAGGGACAGCAGTGGAAGAAGGAAGTGTCAAACAAAAAGACTGTTCATTCCTATTCATTTGTGTATAGCGGCTTTTAAGATATAAGGGATATATATAATATGAATGTGTTTTAGAGCATTAGAATTTAAACAGACAATTGTTTCAACCAAAATAGAAAAATATCATGATATTCTTGTAAGCCTATTAACTGTTATATACAGCCTCTTATGATCAGTATATAATTTTTATGCAATATGGAATGATTCAGAAATTAGTTATATTATAATGTTTTAAGCAATTACTAATAATTTAATGCTATATATATATATATATTCGAAGGTGATGAAAAGAATAAAATTTGGCAGGTTTATGGAAAATTATATTTATATGTATTTGTATAAGAGATTTGGTTATTAAATTTTAAGATATGTACTGATAATCTTCTTACATCCTAACAATTCTTTGTGTTGTCCTATTACCGTAAATTATAGCTCGAACTCGAAGGCAACCTACACTGAGTTGCTTGATTTGGGTGGGTTGACCGACAATGGCCACCCTTACCCTTGTGGGATATATAGCACCTCATTGATCTTTTTTTTTTTTTGAAGGTAACATATCTTGCATTAAGAAATCACACCAGAGTTTGGATACAAAAAGGAACTGGTACAAAGGAAGTGGTGTTACCACTTATGCTTAGAGCATCCTTGCTTAATGCATGAGCAACATAATTATTTGCTCTAGCAGTATGCCTAGCTGACCAAAGAGTAAAGGAGTTAAGAATTGTTCTAGTGTCTGCAATCAACTGTCCTACATAGGAGATAGAGTTTGTTGTCGAGTTGAGTCCTGATACAACCTGTAGAGAGTCCCCTTCCATGATGATATCTTGAAAACCAAAAGACTTGCAAAATAAATCTGCCTATAGTGCAGCAAAAGCTTTTGCTGTCAATGGGTCTGGATACAAGTCATTTTGCATTCTTAGAGTAGCTAGTACTCGTCCCTCCCCATCACTGATTACTGCTCCAACTCCTACCTTGCAGGAAATTTTATCTAGAGCCGCATCCCAGTTCAATTTTAGCTTTCCTTGAGGTGGGGCTTCCCATTGAGTTGGTTGTGGACAGTAGGGAACCTGAGATCTCTTCTGTTGGGCAATGTTGGTTGGGTGGGAGAAAAGTCCCCTGAATACCATGTCATTCCTTCTTTTCCAAATAAATCAAGATGTAATAGCAAAGGACATCAATTCCTCTAGTTCTGGGCTCTTAGCCAACCTTTCTACTAACTCTGCAAAATGAAGGTAGAGGGGACTTGCTTTCTGCAATTCCTGATGCTCTTGGCCCAAACATCTCTAGCTGAGGGGCAATCCCAAAGGATATGCTCAGTGGTCTCAGGTTGGTTCTGGCATATGGGGCAGAAGGAATCATCAATAATCTTTTTCTTCTTCAAAATGACTCGAGTAGGTAGAGCATTGAGACATGCTCTCTAGAGGTATGTTTTTGCTGCATTTGGGATGGGTAGGTTCCAGAGTTTAGTCTAAGAGGGTTGTGGAGTGTTGGGGTTGGAGGATTGTCCCAATTTTTGTATATCCAACTCAGTAAGTAGGTGATAGGCAGTCTTGACACTAAATTTTCCCATGGTGGTGCATCTCCAAGTTAATCTGTCGGGTCTAGGGAAAGGGCTTAGTGGTATGGCTTTTATTCGGATAGCTTCCTCCTGGGAAAACATGGCTGAGACCAAGTCTTCTTTCCATTGGTTTGCTATTTTGTCGATTAAAAGAGAGACTTTAGTATAACATTGCAGGAATCTGAGGGAGTGCTGAGGCTTGAAAGTGGACTGTCTAGGCAACCATTTGTCATTCCAGATTTAAGTTGTTTCACCTTCTCCTATTCTCCACAACAACCCCTCATTGAGCAATGATCTAGCAAATAAGAAGCTCTACCATAGATAAGAGGTATTCTGGCCTAGTTTGACAGAGAGGAAAGATTTGGTGTGAAAATACTTCTCCTTAAGCACCTGAGCAGCAAGAGAATTAGGGTTAGAGACTATTCTCCAACCCTGTTTAGCTAGAAGGGCTAGATTGAAGTTGGCAAAATCTCTAAGCAGTAAATTATCATATATCGACGACTAGCCGATATATGATAATTTACTGTTGTACTATTCAGAAAACCCAAACTTAATTTATCCTTTAGATATAATTATCCATCCTATTTATAATTCAGATATAACTCTTTTTCAAAGTTTAGCATTTTTTTTTCTAATTTTAACATATATATGAAAAGCTTACACATAAAATTTCTAATATTATTGGAAGAATGAAATTTTGGATTTTATTTGTTTATTTCTATACTTTTACTCATTTTAATAATTTATTGTATTACTTTATTGATGGCATTCCCATAAAAATTCAATTGAACTATTTATTCTAGCCTAAAAATATTCAATCCTTCCAAAATTATAATCCTAGCTAGCTTTGTCTTTGAACTAAACTCCCCTCTCCCAGTTCCAAGATTAGACATGCCGCCACCTATGGTAGGAGCAAGGGGCCAGCTCTTAGTTTTTTTTTTTATTGTTTTTTCCCCTTTTTTTTCGGCCGAATAAGGGAGGGTAGTCGATTCGAGCTTCTCCGGTGACCATCTTCCTACATGCACATCACCGGGAGAATCCTCACCTGCCGAACTTACAGTTGACCGGATTGGGTGCCATTTGGAGTAGTGCGTTGTACTGACGCGCTGTTTAAAGCGAACGCGTGGCACACTCGAGCCACCGCGAAGCACCTTCTGTTGTTGCCATGCGCGGCAGCTCAGGGCCCAATGACTCCGGAACTATCTTGACCAAACGGTTGGCTCCTTCCCAGAGTGGCGCGTGTCATTCACACGCCACCAGTGTTTCCCTTTTATGCTTTTCCGATTTTGTAGTTTGGTGTTTGGTTGTTGATTCCCTTTTTTGTATTTTTGACTTATGTCGGTGTGTTTTGTTGGTGTTTGTTTGTTGGGTTTTTTGTTTGTAAGAAAAATAAAGTGAAAAGGCTATTGGACTTATGTCCATAGCAGTGTTGGTTCCTCCTTCCTCCGGTTTGGAGGATGGGTGTGGTGTTTACTTCTCCTCCATTGGAGGATGGAGTGTGGATGCGGGTTGGTTTTATCTCTGTTTTATACAGAGATTGATACTTTGTTTTAAGAGTTTTTTGAACTTTAGACAATGTCCGTCGCAAATATATTTGTGTACGGGGAAGCTTACAATAGGAGTTAGTTTGACTTGTAACTTGAGTCACATATGTAACTTCCTTATGAAATGAAATGATATATATTTCTGACCTTGAAATAGGTTTCGAGTGATCATTGGTAAATGAATATCGTGAGTATTTTGACTAAAAATCGAAGTAAATGGCTCTGTAATGGATTTTTAATAAAATAACTGTTGGTTTTGTTTGGAATGGTACACTTGGGTATTATATTTCAAACTTGTCTAAACTTTGGATTTACGCATATTCTTTTGTTATTTTGGCTCTGCTTGTGAGATTTGTGTGAATTTTGTAATGGATGGAATGTGTGAAAATGCTAGGTAGCTTATTAAATTTGAAAGTTAAATGTAATCATACTATTTATTCTTGAGCCCATGATATGAATGTATTTGTGACATGTTTGACATCCCTTGTGGTGTGATGTCTTCGTGGCATGATATCTTTGTGGTATATTGATGCCCTCGCGGCATGATGTCTTCGTGTCATGATATCTTTGTACTATATTAGTGATTTCCCTATTACCATATGGCATTGAATATGATGTTTGGCTGAATATGTTGGTTGAGATAAAATTGTATTGCTCACATTATTTTATTGAGAATTTATTCACTTGTTTTATAGTTAAGAAAATTGCCAGATCCAACACCCTCATTAAATTGCTACTTACTGAGGACATGGCAGCTCACCACTTCATTTCACATATTTTTCAGAGTTGTAGAAAGTGCCTTTATTTGATGTGATAGCTTTTGAGCCAAAGAATTCAGAGTGGACTTGGTTTAGTCACTTGAAGTTGGAAGTTTTGGGATTTGATGGTTTTGTAGGTTGAAGATGGTTTTGGTTGTACAGATTGTTTTCTTATGGTCATATTTTATTTTACTATTTTTGTTGGAGTATCTGTATTGTAATTATTTAGAATTTAATTGCTCTGGCTGAACTTGTGAATAGATTTTTTAGGATCATTGTATTATAATTGTGAATAGTTTGGAGATTGTGTATTTGATATATATTTGTAAACAGGGAGAAAGTTTTGAAAATATAGGCGAAATTCTATCCATTTATGGTTTTGTGTTTTGGGTGTTACAGGGGTGATGGAATACCCCACCTTTGCATGGGTTTACACTTTGTGAATGTGAGCTGGAGTTTCCCTCCCTTACACTGATTTATAGTTTGTGAGGGAAATTTCCCTGCATACACTATTTGTCATCATGCATTTGTCACTGCATGGTTATCCTGTCCATCATGTGACTAATTGCGAAATATTCATTGTTGGCCTAAGTTTATATTTTATAACTGTTTGTTGGAATTCGTACTATTGGACTATAGGTTGTGATTGTAATTTAGATTTTGTTATATTGATGGTTTTTGATTATATGGATTTTATGTGGGGTGTGTGAGTATCATGATTCTCATGTGTATGAAGGTATGTAATTGGAATTTCCCGGATCGACTATGAAAAACCAGTGCGATTGGTTTTAGAGGTTATAAATGTCTCTGGCAAAGTAAACCCATCGGACTCAGAGGGTATAAATATCTCATATAAAAATGTTAGAACTTATATAGACTATAGTTAAATTCAATAATACACTAGTGTGCATTAATTATTATAAATTAATATACTTATAATATAATATAAATAGACTAATAGTTTAGTATATGTAAACATCATATATTACTAATATAGATAACCGTAAAATTGAAAAAAGGGGAAAACTCGAAAGTTCCAATTTTGGTGGCGACTCGGTCTAGCATTGGTTCTTAAATTTTTAAAACCGGTGTATACCGTTTCGGTTTTAAAAATTATACAAAACTAGACCGAATTGGACCAACTGTACCCTTAGTCTCTGGTTTACAAAGTTTCGATGTATGCATTGGAGATTCAGAGGGTATAAATATCTTTGGGTTATAAAGATCTTGGGCTTGGCGAACCTGCTCAATTTTAAAGGGTATAAATGTCTCTGGTCAAGTGAACCCAATTGGGAATTGGAGGGTATAAATGTCTCGGGCCTGGTGGGTATCTCTTAGCTGGTGGAGGATAGAGAAATCTTAAGGTCAACGACATTTCCCCTCTCCTCTCCTTTCCTCAAGCCCTCTTCTCCCGCTCACAATCTCTCTCCCTCTCTGTTTCTCTTTTGCAATTTTTCATCTCCTGTTGGTTTCACAACCAGTGTTCCACGACCACCCAAGCCCAACATCATGTCGCTGCTTAGATTGCCGCGCATAGAGACCCACCACATAGAGGTCATACCAAAAATAGAACAATTCACATACATGTATATAGGTGCATGTTCTCCTTTAAGACGTGTTTAACATGACAAAAACCAAATTTAGGACATCATCAATGTACAAAACGCTAAGAATGCATTAATAATGACGTGCACAGCTACGTATTGAAAAATTTCAAAAAAACTTCGAAGCATCGATCAATCATATATTGGGGGATTTATAAGGTGCTGTTAGGCTTCATCATTGACACAAGATTATGATCAGGCCGGATTACGAGGTAACACCGTGTAGGAAATTGAAGTAGATACACAGAAAAATTCAAATATTTTCAGCTTATTCGGCATTTTTTAATTATACTTTAATTATAAGGACAATCATGTTTTGCTCGAGATAAAAGCAAAACTTGAGCAATATTTAAACGAAATCGTTGACACAAATACATGAAGAAAACTAAGACAAGCCGATTAATTGAGGTAGTCTTCAGTTGGAAGAAGCCAAGCTATTTCCAATGTCAATGACAAATCGGTATCTGACATCACCCTTAGCAAGACGCTCCATTGCCTTGTTAACGTAGTCTATTGGAATAACCTCAATATCTGCTGTGATGTTGTGTTTTGCCGCAAAGTCTATCATCTCCTGAATTTCCTTCATTCCTCCGGTCACACTACCCGCAACCATCTTCCTTCCTGTTCAAGCTAATCTTATTAAGTACTCTATAGGTAAAAAAGAACAAAACGGAACACCAAGTACTTAATCATAACAAAGGAAAACATTTGTGATAGACTTAAATTAATATTGAAATTACCCATAAGTAGAGGAAAGACGGGTAGCTCAAGCGGTTTCTCCGGTGCACCCAACGTAACAAGCTTTCCATGAGATTTTAATAGACCAATTAAGGGTAAAATCGAATGCATAGCAGATACTGTATCTAGTATACCATCAAACGTGCCCAGGCTAGCCTGCACAAATTTAATACTTGTCACAACCATTCCTTAAACGGCTGCATCTGGTCACGGGGAGCATCAATTAATCAATGGGAACAAGAAGTCTTATAGTTTAACATTTACCTCCAATTGTTCTTGGTTAGAGCTAAGCAAAAATGAGTCAGCACCAAGATGTTTCAAAGCGTCATCTTTCTTGCTAGAGGAGGTACTAATTACCGTCACTTTTGCTCCAAAAGCTTTGGCAAATTTAACACCCACATGACCGAGCCCACCAAGGCCAACAACCCCAATGTGTTTACCTGGCTCTGCCAACCCATAATATTTCAATGGGCTATAAACTGTGATTCCAGCACAAAGGAGGGGAGCAGCAGCATCAAGTGGCATGTTTTCAGGGAATCGGAGGATGTAGCGCTCATTAGCTACCATGGTGTCTGAGTAGCCTCCGTATGTAACTGTTCCATCGTAGTAACACGCACCGTAGGATAATATTAGTTTTGGACAGTAAACTTCAAGGTCATTGTTACAGTTCTCGCAGGAGTGGCATGCACCAACCACGCCTCCTACTCCCACTTTGTCTCCCACTTTAACTTTCTTCACTCTGCTCCCCACTTCTGTCACTTCCCCAACAATTTCGTGCCTGCAGTTGAATTGAAACTCCAATTTCAGGGCAGTACTTACTTTGTGCTCCAAAAATGAACGTGTTTCTTGACATTGTTTTAGGCTAAAAATCACATTGATTTCCAATATGAACAAAAAGCGCAGCAGATTGTACTCTTGTACGTAAATAAAATCATGCCTTCTTAGACAAACACAAAAATTATTCCAGATATATAACATTATATTGGATCATTAACATGATCTGAAGTGAACACTTGTAGCGATGACATAGAAATTTACCCAGGGACAAGTGGGTAGATGGATGTGCCCCATTCGTTCTTGACCATGTGAAGGTCCGTGTGGCATATCCCACAGTAAAGAACTCTAAATCTTACATCCTTTTCTCCAGTTTCCCTGCAAACATACCATTTTAGCACAATCCGAATACTCACAAACATGAGAAAGGATAAAGAAAAAGAAAAATGCAATAACAATCAATGAAGTAGGAACGTACGAAGAGAGAGAGAGAGAGAGAGTACCGTCTGGAGAATTTGAAAGGTGAAAGGACGCCAGAAGAATCTCTGGCAGCCCATCCAATGGCCTTGATGGGGTGCTCTTCCTCCGGTGTTTTTGCCATGAAAAAAGATAGTCTGCCCACTCTACTTGCCCGCTCTACTTTGATATATATACGTAGGGAGAGAGGGACTGTTGGGATTTGGAATTTTGGATGGGATGACGTATTGGGTGAGCTAAAGCTAGCGAGTACGTGAGGTAATGGCTTTCGGAATCTTCGGACGATTGTACGTGGTGCCCAAGGACAAGGAGTGCTGTTATTGACCATTCTCATGCAGGGGGATGGCTGACGTACTCGATTAGCTATTAAGAATGTGACTATCTCCGCGGGTTCATGCAGGTGACTCCGCTCGTTGACTCCAGGCGTGTAATTGGTCCCCTTCAATCTGATTTTGGATATATTTTACAATCGAGTCGATATATTCTAATTTTGAGATTTGAAAAATTAATACTACACCGATTATATTTCTAAACTGGTACTTTCGGTTATAGGTAAAAAAAACCGATGAACCAGTAAACTGGATCGGACTGAACTGAACCGGTGGGTTGGTCCGGTATTGGGTTTGGTACCGGTTCCATCTTTCTCACAACCGGTCGAAATAAATCCGGTTCCCATTTTTCTTTTTCTAATAACGGACCGGTTCATATAATATTTATATATATTAATTTTTTTATATTGTATAAAATATTTTTTATATGATTATTTATTTGATATATAATTTATATATAAAATAATTTTGTATTATATGATAAATTACTAATTAGTATAACATTCAAATTTAAAATCCTATATAAATAATTATATATTATTACTATAGTCTATAGTATTAGTAGTTATACTAATACTATATCAAAATATATTATAATATACTATAATGTATTATCACTATATTATTATATAATATAATATATATACAATATGTATAATATACCGGAAAAACAAAACCGAAAGGGACCAGAACCGGTAAAATCAAAAGTACCGGTTTAGGGGTGTTATCGGTGCGGTATCGAGTTTTCAAATCTCAAAATCGATATAAACAAATTTGGTTCTAAAATGTTCGAAATCAGACCGAAACTGATCGGTTACACCTCAACTTCTGGTTTTATCAGTTTCGGTCCAGTTTTTACAGTATATTATATAGTATATAATATATATTATAATATAATGTAGTATATTATAATTATATTATAATATATAATATAGTGATATAGTATTTGTATAACTATTAATACAATAGACTATTGTGATATAGGATTTTAAAATTTAATATTATATTAATTAGTAATTTATCATATAATACAAAATTATTTTATATATAATTATATATAAATTTTATATAATATAAAAAATCATAAAAACATATTTTATACAATATGAAAAATTAAAATATAACATATATATATATGAACCGGTCTGGTTCGGTTCGGTCCGGTGTTAGAAAAGGAAAATCGGAACCTTTTGGTATTTTTTTTCTTTTTTCTTTTTCATATTTTTTAAACATCTTTAAACATTTTTTAAAAATAAAAAAATGTCAATATACTAATAGTCACTTCTTTAACTATTAAATAAAAATAATTAAATATATGGACAGTCAAAATGAGAGAGCATACTATCATTTTCCATCAATTCCCTTCCATTTGTAATTTTTAAGGTTGAAGATCTAGAAGTGTAATGTATAACTTCTTTTATTGGAAAAAAAAAGGTAGGAGGCCAGGGACATGAACTAGATGTGGCTTCCCAACCTATGCGTGATCATGGTAGTAATCTAACTATTTGAAACCAATCTACCTATTTGAAACCACGCAAGCAAGAGAATGTGTTATATAATTTTTTTTATTCAAAATAGGGTGTAAAAATTTTACTTAATTAATACTAAAGGTAAAAAGATTAAAAAAATAGCAATAAATTAACTTTGTTATTTAAATTATAATATTTTAACGTGGACTTACAAAAAGAATTAGCTTCAGATTATATCTTGTCAACCAAAATCATCACCCAATAATACAAATATAATTTCCAAAGAATACATAAACATAAATTCATATATTTTTACCAAACGTATATATAATCCCCTACAAGGTTATCAGTGAAATAATCCAGCAAGATAAATTAATAACTCCACAAATTCTTCATAATAATATCAATCTCGCAATAAATTGGATCAACATAAGGAAAATATCTTCTAATAATTTTAGTACCCTTAGGTACTCAATAAACAATCCTTAGCTAAACCCTGCCCATTCTTCCTAATCTTGATTTCATGTTGAATCATCTAAATCATTTGAAAATAATTGTGGAGATAAGGGGTAAGTTATCAACAACTCAATAAGTAGAGAACATATACCAGTATGTAAAAATGAGCATTTTCACAGAGTTTAGAATGTAAAACAAAACACTTTAGTTTCCGAATGAAGAACCAAAACATGTTATCAACATATGATAGCGATAGTTCAAAATGTTCATATTCAAAAGTTGTTTGGCATAGCATAACTGAACGTCATTGTCATATCATATTAGAACAGATACCATGCTTAACCCCCGTGGTAGGGTTGTACTATCCTCGGTGGCCAAACCGGATAGAGACAGAAGTGAATCTTCTCCTTATCATTCTCGGAGCCCTTAGTGTGCACACAGAAAAGACCACACAGAAAACCACTTTGTTTCCAAAGTGGGTGCACTCAGAGATAGAGAAGTTGGTACAAGCCATATAACAGAGGCCACAGTTTTACACCTGTGGTAAGGTCAGAGCAGAGTAGAGCAGAAACATAACCAAATAAATAATCAAAATGTCATGCCAAAGGTTTTCAAATGCCACATTATATCAAAACAGAGTACTGAACATAATCATATCATCTTCACATAATCAAAATAGATTCAAAGTATCTTCACAAAACATGCACAAATCTTCAAATTTCATATTCACAGTTTTTATACAACAGAAAATTAAATGCCAAAAGTTTGCTCATCTCTACACCAATCATGATAGAAAATAATTTCTCTTCTATATAGATTTCATGAGTAATGCAGAATACATAACTGACATTGTTTTCACATTTCTTTTCAAAACAAACATGCATATTTTTCTCAAATCAACTCCAGTCCATTTCTTTTTATATAAAGTCTAACATAAGAACTCCACTTACCTGACTCTTGCAGCGTATTATCTACGTTTTGAGATCATAATCTAACCATGTCACACAACCAGCCATAAAACAACCCCGACAGCCAACATCAACTCAAATAGTAACACCCAACAACCAAAATTTTCACATGTACATCACCAATGGCCCACCATCGTGACAAGTCCAACACAACCAGCCCACACACATTAGTTCAACCCAAATGGTCAAAATATAATCCCAAATACAACCAACATATAACTCTATACAGCCATGTAACTCCACCTACACAGTCGCATCAATCCGAACAGTCTCCTTATACGTACCTCTATCCACCTCACACAACCAAGAGACTCCCAACACCACAACTCAACTAGAAAATGCTCGACTAGTAAATTCTATCATATAAATATAAATCATTAAAAATTTCTAGCAATTATAATTTTTTCAAAACATACATGTAACTGTTTAATCGAGCCTATTACACTGAAGTATCATACCTAATGTCGTGAGGGGGCTAGTGAAATGAGCGAGCGGAGCAACTCTGTCCAGGGACGTAAATACTGCCTTATGAACCAGCAAACAACACTAATATTTACGTTTTGTCTTTGGCAATGTCACACAATGGTATTAATGAAATCAACAAGCGAAAGGAAGTTACCTTGGTAGTGAGAAGTGACAAGTAATGAGTGAATTTGTTAGTAAAAAATTGAAGTGAGTGTGGTGTAAGCGGAGGGGAAATGGGAGAGAGTTTACTGTCGCTCAATACCATTCCGATGAGGAGGCTCGATGGTGACGAAATTTCGAGAACCTACAAAATTGAAGCACCAACGATGACCAAGAAAACTCGTAGAAGAGGGAGAGTTTGAGGGTGGGTCTGTTGAGAGAGGTTTGGATGTGAGAAAAAGAATAGAAAATTGCAAAGATGTGGGGGTTTGTATCGAGGAGGAGGGCAAATGGGGGAGGGAATATAAGGGAAGAAGAAAAACTAAAGGGGAAAGAGAGATGTACTGAAACAAAGTCGTTTAGGCCTCCATGGCTGGGCTCTTCATGGGCCTGGGCTTGAGTTTTATAGTTATGATGTAGGAATGGTGGATCTCTATGCTTAATGGAAGAAGGGCATTCCTTTATATAGGTGGAAGAAGAGGTTTTGTATGAAAAGAATAATAAGGGAGATAGAAGCTTGGTAGGGAGAGTTTTTTCAAAGAAGAATATTTGAAAGGAGATTATAGGATCCACTATGGCTAAGGTATGGAGATTAAGCAAACTAGCCTCTTTCCAGGAGGTAAGAACTAATGTTTTCATGATGACTTTCACCACCCAAGCCGATAAATAGAAAGTTTGAGATGAATAGTCTTGGTTGTTCGACAACAACCTGATTGTCTTGAACCTTTTTTATGGTTTTACTCAACCGTATAAGATGAATTTTGCACAGGAGATGTTCTTGGTCCAAATGCACAATTTACTGTTGACATGCATGAATAGAGATTGTGGGGAACAAATTGGTGGCACTATCGGCAGAATCAACATCGATGTCCAAGCAGATGGTTGTGGATGGGGTAATTTCCTTCGGGTTCAAATTGAATTGAATTTGACAAAAGCAATTGCAAGAGGGAGGACAATTACGATGCAAGGGAATTGGTTGTGGGTTCTTTTAAAGTACGAAGTGTTGCCTCGCATTTGTTTTGCATGTGTCCGATTCATCCATAATCCTCTAGGATGCCCCATAAGAGATAGGTAGAAACATGTTCAGTCTGTTGTTGATGAACAATCAGGGGTTGGCTTCGGGCCGAGCCCAAATTTTGGAGGAGAAGTGGAGCGATAACTAAGGCACATGAGGAAATAAATCCAAAGGAGTTTAGAAAGATGATAACTTGTGTAGATGCTAATGACGACCAAGGTCAACAATAGGTCACTAAGATCTATAACGAAGAATATTTCCTGTTGATAGGGGAGGATGTCCATAATGAGCACATAAATGGAAAGGGGAAAGAGGGGACAAATGGAAATGGAAATGATTACCTAGCTATCTTGGGCTTAAATAATCAGGGGCCTATTAAGGGGCCCAATTCTAATTGAGACCAGAGACCTAACATCACCGATGCCTGTGGAAGAGGCTTTAATGAGAAGAACAATGACAGAAGCTCTGGTGCACATACTAGGAAGCGGAGTAAAAGGAGCCAATCTGGGGGTAAACAAAAGATGAGAGCTTGTGAAAAGGTAAATTTCTGAGATGTTGCCTTTTGATTCAAATTCTAAACGTCATTTAATAGATGAAGATATTGGGGAGTTACCTTTGGTGTTGGTGAAAGAAAGAGCAAGAAATGACAATTATGGAGAGTATGTTTCAAAGGACTGTGATTTGGCAGAGGATGTTATTAGCCCCACCAATCACAATGCAGATTTTAAGCTAGAACTGCTGAGTGCTTTGGAATTTTTGGACAATTCAAGACCTTTGCTTGTTAGTGAAGAAAAAGAAACCTACTATAGTCTTTATCATGGAGACTAAGCTCAAAGTTGGAAGGTTTGACAATCTGAAGGGAAGATTGAGTTATGAAAACTGTTTTGTTGTGGAACCAGTTGGAAATGGGGTGCTTTTGACTTATTTTGGGATATGGATTTGGTGGTGGAAATTAAAAATTACTCTCAGATGGGGTAGGATGAGAGAGGAAAACTAGATGACAAATTTTAGAGAGCCAATGGAGGCTGGTGAGTTACATGACATTGGTTGGAGAGGGGATAAATCACTTAGAGTAACAAACATGAAATGAAACGTTTACCAAAGAACGACTTGATAGGGCATTGGCCAACTCAAAATGGACTTAATTGAATTTAGAAAGGTCTCTAAAGGTTATGGCTAGAAGGTTTTTCTAATCACAGACATATAATCCTCGTTTGCAATAAGTCCAAGCCGAGATTTGGCAATGATAACAAAGGTTTCTAGTATGAAGCATGTTGGGCTCTTGAAGAGGAATGTTAGTGAGTTATAGGGTAGAATGGAGTAAGGGTTTAGCAAGCTTGGAACCAACTTTTAATGTGCACAATCTATTCAAGCAATGCAGTGGTGCTTTGAAAAGGTGGAGTAAGCAATGTGCAAAGGATAGGGGGAAGGAAATAAAAGAAAAAACTGAATGCCTAAAAACTTTGCAGGTTGAATAAGGGAGCCATAACACATAGGAGATTAGGAGAATCTAGAGGGAGTTGGGTCATATGTTGGGTCAAGAAGACTTGAAATGGAGACAAAGGGCAAACAAGAACTGGTACCAGTTTGAAGATAGAAATACTAACTATTTTCATGCATGTGCTAATGAGAGGAGGAACAACTAAATCAAGAAAATATGTGACTCTCATAATAGATCTTTTCAAGAACCAAATGAGATAGAGGAGGCTTTCAAGTCTTTTTTTTTAGGCCTTGTTCACTTATTCTGTGTCTTCAAGAGAAGACATTTCTACGTGCCTGAGAAATGTGGAACCAAAAGTAACAGCCGTGATCAATAATAATCTTTCATAGAATTTTACCAGATTAGAAGTTGAGGTAGCAATACATAAGATGGCTCCCTTAAAATCACTAGGGCCAGATGGGTATGGAGCATGTTTCTATAAGAACCACTGGGGCATTGTTGGAGATTATGTGTGCAAAGCAACCCTGAATTTCTTGAATGGTACTTTTTCTCATTCTGTTAGCTATATATAAATTGCTTTAATCCCAAAAGTCAAAGATCCTAAGGATCATATCCAAAGTACTTTTATTTCTAGGAGGCTTATAACAGATAATATTATGGTGGCATATGAATCTTTCCATGCAATGAAGACAAGACAAAAAGCCCAGACTGGGAGCATGGCCTTGAAGTTAGATTTGTTTAAAGCTTATGAAAGAATATAGTGGAATTACCTAGAGGTAGTTTTGAGGAAGTTGAGATTCAATGAAAATTTGACTCACTTGTTAATGAGCTGTGTAACTTCTGGCTCATACTCAGTGGTGGTCAATGGTAACCCAGGAGAAAAGATCTTTCCCTCGGGGGCTTAAGACAGTGAGATTCCCTCTCTTCTTATTTGTACATCCTTTGTCCTAAAGGGTAAAGTTATACACTTAACCATGCTGACGAGAGAATAGATACCAGGGGAGTCTCAATGGCAAGGGGAGGCATTAGAATTAACATTTGTTGTTTGATGATTGTGTGTTATTTTGTAGAGCTAAGAAGGAAGAATGGGCCAAGCTACAGGATATCCTCTACAAGTATGAAATAGCTTCTTGTCATGTTATTAGCAATGATAAAACATCCATTTTTTTTAGTTCAAATACTTGTGCAATTGACAAAAAGAAGATCTCAAGAGCAACAAGAGCAGTTGTGTGTCGTAGCTATGGAAAGTACATGGGGCTTCCAGCCATGGTGGAAAAATCATAATACAATACTTTTAGATATGTAAAGGAGCGAGTGTGGCAAAAGATAGGCAATTGGAGGAACAATTTCTTGTCTCAGGCAGGGAAGGATATACTCATTAAGAAGAAGGTGAGCATATCCGTAATATCCCTTTTAGCAGGTAGGGAGCTGAGGATAAATTAATCTGGGGGTACACTAAAGATGGGCTTTCCATAGTTAGGAGTGCATACTATGTGGACATAAACAAGAAAAGGGGATTAAAGGGAGAAATTGTTGAGGAGAATTCAAGAGAGGGAAGCTGGAGGAACACATGAGAGTTGAATGTTACTAGAGTGGTGAAAATGTTTCTTTGGAAAGTAGGGAATAACATATTTCCTACAAGGAAAAATCTCTTCAACAAGAAAATAGTTGATAGCCCTTTATGCCCAATATGCCAAATAAATGAGGAGAATGTGATGCATGCATTATGGAGTTGCCCAGCTACCAGTGATGTGTGGGCAGAAGACTCAAATCCAGTTCAGAAATGGGCTATAGTTAAAGAGGACTTCTTCAAGATGTGGGAGAAATTGATGAGGAAGCTTAAAAAGGCAGAGATGGAATGGATTGCAACAACTGTGCGCGCGCAGCATATGGCTAAGAAGAAATGTTTTCATCTTTGAGGATCAATTCCATAGCCCAAGAAAGGTGATCCATATGACCAATGAAGGTATGGAAGCCTACCAGTCTGCTTAGATTTAGCAGAAATGGAGGCATACAATATAGCTGGCACAAGAAAAGTAATCAACCACTGGAGAAAACCATAATTAAATTCTATAAAGGCAAATTGGGATCTACCTTAGATCCAAAGAGCAGAAAAATGGGATTGGGGGTCATTATAAGAGATGCAGGTGAGGAAATCTTGGCATTTGTCTATGCACACTGAAGACATGTAACTCAACCAGCTTTGGCCGAAAGCTATGCACTTTGGAGGCCCATGTAAGGGACTATATATTACGGCCTGTAGGAAATTTAAGTAGATAGAAAAACATTTTTATATTCAATACTGATTAATTATAGGGTGGCAAATACAATATTGTCTTGGTGGACAAGATAAATGCAACTTATACACATTATTGACTAATTAAAAAAAAAATCATTGGAACAAATTCTAGAAATGTAAGAAACAAATTAATTAAGCTAGTCCTTAATGGTTGGAAGAAGCCAAGCTGTTTCCAATATCAATTAATGACAAATCGGTATCTACTATCACTCTTTGCAAGGCGCTCCATTGCCTTGTTCATGACTTAGTCCATTGGAATAACCTCAATGTCTGCCGTGATGTTATCATGTGTTGCCGCAAAGTCTATCATCTCTTGAGTTTCCCTTATTCCTTTGATCGCAATCCCCACAACCATTTTTCTTCCTAATTAAGGGCGAAATGGGATGCACATCTGATAACAAGCTTCCCGTGGGACTTCAATAGACCAATTAAGGGCGAAATGGGATGCAGATCTGATATCATATAGCTAGTACTATACCATCAAGTGTGCCAATGGCAGCCTGCGCAAATCCAATATTCGTTACAAAAATATTCATGTGATCATGAAGAGCATAAGATAATCTAATAGAATATAAAGTTAAGAACTAGACGAAGACATTTTAAAGTTAACATTCACCTCCATCTGCTCTTGGTCACGACTTAGCAAAATTGAATGGCACAAAGATGTTCTACAGCCTCATGACCGACAATCACTTTTGCTCCAAAAGCTTTGGCAAATTTAACACCCACATGACCGAGGCCACCTAGACCAACAATCCAAATATATATATATATATATATATATATATATATATGCTTACCCGGCTCTACTAAACCATAATAATTTAAGGGACTATAAACTTTGATCCCAGCATAAAGTAAGGGAGCAAAAACATCGCGTGACATATTTTCGGGTAATCATCAGAATGGCAATTAATCAGAATGTAGCAATTATTAAAGGTGACGCCCAAATGTCATCACAGCTGTAGAAAGTCCTGACTCCTCATTGTTCTAGCAAGTCTCTCCCACTATTGTAGACATTCAACAAATCCTCTGTCATCATCAAGGATGGAAACTAGCCAAAGTTTATCGATCTCAAAATCGATGTGCGCACTCAGTGGTGTAATAGCAGCAACTAATCTTGTTTTTGAATGTGTACCCTTAGATAAAAAATTTCATGGTAGTAATACATCTTGGTGCATAAAAAAATTCGCATGTTTGTTAGATATTTTAGGCTACACAATCCCTTTATAAAAGAAATCACATCATTTTTCAAAAGAGAAAGAATTCAATATTCACAAGAAATCTTTTAAAAGTGATCAATCTCGCAAACTAATGTAACTTAATATGATATGTCATATTGTATTATTTTTTTTATCAGTAAAGTAAATCTGACTTACCAAAGTCTCACCAATTTGAGAGTCCAATTTAATAAAATATCTTTATGGCAGGTTTAATGCTTCAATTTTTAAAGGACGAATAAGCTTAACCGGTGTACAATTTGTTGCAAGTTGAACCAAATCCAAACCTAAGACAAATTTTGGTGTACTACATAATAAAAGAAAATTTTATATGGGTTTTTTATGGTTTCTAAACGTTCTGTCCTAATTTTTTTTACTAAAAATTGAAGCTTTAATTTGAAGAGATTGTCAAAAAACTCATGAATAAGTGCATTGAAGAAAAATGTCAAAGGCCTACGGCCTCATGGCATAACACCCTCGTCTCTAAATTAGAGGTATAACGCCCCGTCCCCGAAGGTCTGGAGAGTTAACTCATATAACCTGATAATCAACTCTAACTAGGCTAGAGTACTTCCAAATTCAAGAATATATATTTTCCTAAACCTCAAATCAAACGTAAATACTTCAATTAAATAAACCATATAAACTCATCTATCCAATTTTCAATCCAGCAACTCAAATAAAATCAACTCTTCTTCATGTCTCAAATAACAAACTAGAAATAATGAAACATTAACATAAGTCTCCATAAACCGTCTAAATCCATTGAAGCAAACTTAAGAAATATAAGTAACTTCCAACATCAACACTAATACCACGAGATACCCAACAACCATTCACTGCTAATCTTCTCCATAAACTCTAATACTGATCCTCAGCTGAACCATCAATGTCATCTGAAATATTATGGAGATAAGGGGGTGAGTTATCAACAACTCAGTAAGTAGAGAGCATATACTAGCATGTAAACATGAGCATTTATAACATTTAATAAGCAGAACAAAACATTTACTTTCAGAATGCAGAAACAAAACTTTGTATCAAAAACATTAGAGCGAAATTTTCAGAAAAATAAACTTATTCCAAAAAGAAGATTCGTTGGCATTTCTCAACTGAAACATTATAATCATATCATCGTTTAGTATCACATCGGGACAATACCATATTTAACCCTCATGGTAGGGTTATAAACCACTATTATTATACCCGTGGTTGGACCATATTCCATGTTTCACCCCCGTGGTAGGGTTATAAACTACCATTATACCCGTGGCTGGGCCATATACCATGTTTCACCCCCGTGGTAAGGTTATAAACCACCATTATACCCGTGGTTGGGCCTTAACAGAAAACAGAACAGATTTCATCGAAAATCCGATCACAATCATATACAGAATCAGAACTTCATGCCAAGATTTTCAGATGACACATCATATCAAAACAAAACACTGAAAAGTTTCAGATCATTTCACATGTTCGAGATAAACATAAACAAAATATTCTCGTTTGTTCATAACAAAACTTTTAGAATTCCTTATTCGCTCTTTTACATAGTTCAGAAATAAAGTTCACAAAACTAGCTCATGCCTACACCAGTCATGATAGAAAACACTTTCTCTTATATTGAATTTATGCACATGCAGAATAAACATCTGAGGTTGTTTTCAGATCATTTCTTTTCAAAACAAACACGTTTATTCTTAAAGTCAACCTCCTTTTATTTATTTTATGCAAAATTAGTATATGAACCCCACTTACCTGACTTCTTCATATTATCAACACCTTGAGCCGGAACTCTAATAGTAACACCACCTAAACAAAAAGAACGTATATCCAACATTTAATAATCAATCTAGTAGGCCGCTATTTATTGAGTAATAAATCAAAACAGTCCTTTCACAGCTCAATAACTATCTTAACAATTAACCCGAACAACTCTCTCTTCAAACCATTCGCATTTAAAACCCAAAACAGCCATCACCTTCTATTATCACCAAACCAATTATAATTATTTCCAAAACCAACAACAGTAACTCCAACATTTAAAACATAACCCAAACCAAACTTCACGTCCAACCTTCGAATAAAACAATTTCAGTGTAAGCATCAATACTCTAGTCATTCAACAATTCAAAACTTGCACAAGAGTTCAATACAACTAGTTCCAAAACACCCATCATTTTACAACAAAAAGTCTCAAATAATACTTCAAAAACTGACTCACAAAGCACCCAAAATTATACTCCTCAACATCCATAATTCCAACACACTCCACTGCTCCAACAATTAAAATACAACAATCCAAATAAAAGTCACAAAATCTTCTACTGAAAGAAACTAATGGTCTGCGCAAAGGGAATTTGACTAAGTGTAATGCACGACCAACCAAGATGCGTGTGTGTGCGCGATAGACAAACCGAAGGGAAGAATTACAATGGTTTAAGGAATGTGTAACAGCAAGTAAAGCAGAGTGTGTGTGCGTGTGATCAAAACATGGCAGAAACCAAAAATGGAAAGGAGACCCGCACGAGTAAAACCATCAGAACAAGGGAAAGAAAGAAGAATAACCATAAAAGAAAAAAGAAAAGCCATAATAGAAGAAGAAATTACCAGTTTTGTTCAAAAGCCGAATGAAATTGCAGTAGAGAAATAGTTTGAAGTTCGAAACCCTTGAGTCGAGCGGACGGTGAAGATATGGAGAAGAGGAGAAAAAAAAAATGGATGAGAGGATCCGATTGCAATGTCTGCCGAAGTGAGCCAAACCGATTCTTTAGTGTGGTAAGAGATGAAGATCAACTGCTAGGATTATGGGGTTATGGGTGTTGCGCACGGTTAGTGTGATGTGCAGAAAATGAGGTGCAGAGGGAAGAAATCGTGGGGAAGAAAAACAATGCAGCAGAAGGGAAACTCACCCAAACGACGCTGTCCGTCCCTCCACTTGAGCTCGTGGGTTGGGCTTCGTCCTGACTTCAAAGGGGCTGGGCCTAAAGCCCGATTATCACAAGAGGTCTTGGATTCGACCCCCCCTCCTCCAATGTATAAAAAAAAAGTGCATTGAAGAAAGAGTCTGAACCTTGGATGGACCTATGCTTGTGTAGACAGATGACAGCAAGAGAAAGTCAACAGATGACAGTAAGCTCGCCTCCAGTCCGTGATCTGTTGACTTTCTCTTGCTGTCATCTGTTTTGGAAGGTGTTTCCTTAATATTTTGGTTCCAGACATAAATGTTTTAGCCTTGCTCATAAAGTAGAAATTTAAAGTTGGATATTGAATTGTTCCTCGATCTGTTTGCATGTGGTCCTCAATGAGTAATGATTTTTTCTTCATTGATGTATAGATTAGAGAGAAGTGGACAAGTGGTCGGTTGTATGATCTAGAGCATTCGATTACTCTTGTAATATATAGGTTGTAAAGAATAAGCATGTGTGGACCCAATTATATTTTAAATGAAGTGTGCGATGCTTGTACGTGATATGACAGTATTTAGCATTATTCTTAATTAATAAAGTATATTTGAAAAATTTGTTGTTTTGGTTCGTTTCAAATTTTGATTCGCATGATGGACGTATAAATTATGGACCCTAGATTTATTTAATGACTCAACGTATTTAGCATATTAAAGAGGAGGTAACGCCATATTAGAGAAACATGAAACTAAAAAATAATTATTTAAATCTCAGGTAAGAACAACCAGATTTATTACACAGTAATAGAAATTTAAGAAGACAGAAATAGGAAAATGCTTTATTATTCCACGTTGATAAATTATCATGCTAGAAGGACAACCTCGTTGTGGCAGATAGAGATAGAAGCTAAATAGTTAGCATTTAAACACACTCTTGTAACAAATACAAAGAAACCAAAACATGCAGATCAAGGTATTCTTCAATGGTTGGTAGAAGCCAAGCTGTTTCCAATGTCAATGACAAATCGGTATCTTACATCACCCTTAGCAAGACGCTCCATTGCCTTGTTAAGGTAGTCCATTGGAATAACCTCAATGTCTGCTGTGATGTTATGTTTTGCAGCAAAATCTATCATCTCTTGTGTTTCCTTCAATCCTCCAGTGGCACTCCCCGCAACCATTTTCCTTCCTGTTAAAACAGGTCTTATTAACTCTATAGCTATATATGAACAAGATGGAATTCCAACTTATAACCAAGGGAAAAGTTAGTAATTGACTTGAAAGGAAATTACCCATAAGTAGAGGAAAGACTGGTAGCTCAAGCGGTTTCTCTGGTGCACCCAACATAACAAGCTTTCCATGAGACTTTAATAGACCAATTAAGGGCAGAATAGAATGCACAGCAGATACTGTATCCAGTATTCCATCAAACGTGCCCTGGGCAGCCTGTACAAATTTAATAATTTTAACAATCACTCTCTATTAATATTGTCAGACTCTGATAAAGAGGAGAACTAAAGAAAAATGTTGTTAGCTAACACTCACCTGCATTTGTTCTTGGTCACGACTATGTAAGAACGAGTCAGCACCAAGATGCCCCAGAGCTTCATCCTTCTTGTTGGTGGAGGTACTAATTACAGTCACTTTTGCTCCGAAAGCCTTGGCAAATTTAACACCCACATGACCAAGTCCACCTAGGCCAACAATCCCAATGTGTTTACCCGGCTCCGCTAACCCATAATATTTCAAAGGACTGTAAAGTGTAATCCCAGCACAAAGAAGGGGAGCACTAGCATCGAGTGGTAAGTTTTCAGGGAATCGAATGATGTAGCGCTCATTAGCAACCATAGTGTCTGAGAAGCCTCCGTATGTAATTGTGCCATCATGGTATATGTCATCATATGTCAGTATCGTTTGGGGACAGTAAATTTCAAGGTCATTGTTGCAGTTCTCGCAGGAGTGGCATGCACCAACAACGCATCCCACTCCCACTTTGTCTCCCACTTTAACTTTCTTTACCTCGTTCCCAACTTCTGTCACTTCCCCAACAATTTCGTGCCTGCAATTGAAATGAAAGTCCAATGTTATTGCAGACTGCAGTAGTTACTTTGTGTACCAAAAGATCAATTGACGTTTTAGTTGATCTTTTTTAGGCTACACAATCGCTTAAAATGGAATGGAAACTTACCCTGGAACAAGTGGGTATTTGGAACTACCCCACTCGTTTTTGATCTTGTGAAGGTCAGAGTGGCATATCCCACAATAAAGAACTTTGAACCTTACATCCTTGTCTCCGGTTGCCCTATCGATATACCATTTAAAGCACAAATTGAAAACTCAGAAGCATGAGAAAACAATACATAACGACAACCAATGAGAGAGTACAATCATGCTAGTTGATCAAAATTTGAAACATTAATGCATTTACTTTAAATGCTAAGAGAAGAAAACAGAAAGGAAGGGAAAACCGATCAAGTAATAATGGAATTAAGGTGGGGAGCGAGAGATCGAGAGGGGACCTTCTGGAGAATTTGAAAGGCGAGAGAAGGCCAGAAGAATCTCTAGCTGCCCATCCAAAGGCCTTTACCGGGTGCTGTTCCTCGGGTGCTTTCGCCATTTTTGTCTATTTTAGACACGTACGTACTATAAAAACAACTAACAAATAGTAACAATAGAGTGAGAGTTTAAGCAGATAACAATGAGGGAGAGATATATGATAAGTACGGGATGTGAATTGTGGAGAGTATATATAGGGGGAGTGGTGGAGTATTGAATTGGGGTTGGGATGACGTATTGGGTGAGCAAATGGGGGAAAAACGTGAGGTAATGGCTTTTGTAATCTTGTTGACTACTTCATGGTTTAATTTGGCTGACGTACTCGATTAGCTCATTACTGAATGTCTCAGACCAGTGTTCTGATCAAGGGTCAAAGACGTGGGTCCGGTTTTGGATGGTTGTGGAGATCATGTGAAAATTTATAACAATCTCTGTGAGATATTGTTAATGAAAAAACACACGGTTGGCAACCTAGGCTCACAACAGGTAACTCATGTGCTATTTAAAACCTTTTAATATAATAATTTACTGTTGTACATTAATAGACTATCCTCTCCCAGTTCCAAGATTAATAGACTTGCGGCCACCGGTGGTAGGAGGAAGGGGCCACCTCATAATTTTTTTTATTGAATTTTTTGTTCACTTTTTTTTTAATCAATTTAAATCTTTTAGAGTTGTACTCTTTTAAAGCATTGGTAATGGACTAGCTAAATGTCAATACAAGTCTAAACTTTAGCTAGATGTGAGAAAAAGCTTCTACATTGGACTAGCCAATGGTCCAAAGCTTAAGACGTGATGAATAGTAAATCTTAAGTCTTCTCCAAATATGACTAGCTACTATTCACAATGGAAAGTAATATTTAATTATTTCATCACTTCCATCTTTCTTTGAATGGTAAAACATACATGACATGCACATTATTTCTACTTATTGATAGAGTAGACACATTATTTCTATAAAGCATGAAGATCTAAGAAATATATAAATTGTATTTATAAAAATAAAAAAATAAAAAAAAAAATAAAAAATATAATATTATATTATTATTTTAACTTTATAATGGCTAGTCCAATGTGGACTCACATAGTAAAAAATTGATATTATAGCAAAAAATTAAGATTCTAGCCAAATTTTAGACTTGGCAATAGCTAGACCATTGCCAATGCTCTAATCCGTTTTGGTTACTAGTTGGGTTTTCTAGATTTTTAGATGAGTTTTAAATGAATTCTTCTATACATTAACCATTGTTTATTAACACCACATGATACCTAACCTGACAATCTTTTTTCAGTTCGTCTACATACAGTCGCTGTGCATAACCGAGGAGCAATCCGCTTGCCATATCAGCCGATTTGTAATAATAAAAAATAAATAAAAAGAAAAGAGGACGAAATTTGAAGAAATAAAAAACACGGCGATGAAGAAAGATAGAGCTCTTTGTCTTTGTGGGTAGAAGAACAGGAGCTTCATCAGACATTGGTAAGATCTTTGCTTCTCTTTTCTTAGTCAAATACTGATCTCGACTGCAAACTGTTCTGCACTCCTCTCCTTCGATGGCTCTTCACATCACTACCCTCTAGTACTATTTCCTTCCCCTAAACCTTTCTTAGTTCTCTTTAAAAATACATCTCGTCTTCTCTTTCATCTCTTCCTCGCCTCTCTTTCACCCGATTCCACCACTCCTAATTCCCAGACCCATCTGATCTATTTGCATCTGAGCTCATCACCAGTTCCTAAAAGGTCAATCTTTTTCTTTCCCAGATTTTTTTGTTTTCTCTAATGAAAAAGAAAGTGATTTTTGGAGGGTGGATGAATTTGCTTTAGATCTAGTGATTCGTGGATTGCGTGAAATCCCGAGCATCGTTGTCGAAAATCTGGCTTCGAGAATGATGTGAAAGCTCAGGAATCGTTCCTGCCTCGAATGCTCTACGGATTTGTAATATGAGAATGTTTTCTTGGTGGGAAAAAGTTAAAAGTTATAATTTTTAGTATAAAGTAAGGAAAAAAAAATACTAATCTCAACTGGATCTTCGTGGGTATTTGACTGAGCTGTCTTCACCGTTGTACTAGGCTGAGTTTTTCTTCGCCATCGTACCAAGCTAAGCTTCCACTGTCTTCGTACCAGCTTCACTGAAGCCAGGAAAAACCAAAGAACATATCTGTGCATAATGGGTTCGGTTGGGTAAAAATTTTCTTTACTTTAGATTGAGCCTGAGATATGAAAGAACCCTGCCTTTTAGAAACTTAGAAAGCCAACACTCGAGCAATCTTTGAACCAAATACTCACTTTACCAACTCTAATTTTCTAGGAAAACTCAGAAACTATAACAGGAAGCAAATGTACAATGAACTTCCTTATAATTGGACTAGAAAAATCTGGCATATTATTTCTAGGTGATTGTCCGGGCCTCAGATTCACAGAGAAGAGTTGCACACATTAAACCGAGCGAGGAGGAAGAGATGAAAGGGAAGATGTGTGGGGCGCGACAGAAGAGCCGGTTCATTTGTTTGTGAGCTCGGTTTACCATGTAGGGTGTAATTAGATAAACCGACTGATGAGAAGAAATCATTTTTTAAATATTTGTGCATTTTGTACACCCGACATGGAGCTCCAATGGTTGGGCATCACAATCCCATAAGCCTTGAAAAGTGGTTTGAGTCCCAACGTGGGAAAATTGCCCATTTTTGTCCATTTATTTGATATGTGGCAGTGTGGTGTTTCAAACCAGTGCACACCACTTGGGGCTAGGAGCCATAATTATTGGGCCATCGCACTAACTTAATTGTTTCTTTGAATTGTAGAATTGTATCCTTTTATTTTCTATAATTAGGAAATCTCACCAACTAATCTAAACACTATAAAATACTCTTGACATTAGAGAAACGTTCATTCATTTTGTGCCTTTTTTTTTTTCTTTGAGGTTTGTCTATTTTATATCGGACTCGAGGATGTCCTTTTATGATACATTAACGATTTCTAGCTTTCTCATTTTGTGATTCTCTTTGTCACTTGCTACAATTGCATTTTATAAGAATAGATGCATTAGAATTAGCGAGTAACAGAAAGAACTCAAGAGGATAGAAGACTCCCTCTAGGCGTCTTGTATTTCGGCCTTGTTTGTTTTCACAACTCTTCTCAACTCATGTCTTCTCATCTTATCTAATCATTATAACTTTCATAAATTTTCATACAAAATAATATAAACAATTCAAAATTTTCAAATCTCAAAATAAAAATAATATTAAAAGTATATATTCTAATAATATTTTATTCAATTTTTAACTTTTATCTCAACTTATCTCATCTCATCTCACCTACGAAAATAAACGAGGCATACTCTCGCCCTCCAAGCCTTCCCCCACCTCTCTGTGTCTCTCTCTCTCTCTCTATTTTGTTGCCGTCACAGCAACCGCCACTACCGTCCTCCATGCCTTGGCGCCTCACATTACCGACAAGCTCATCCGCCTCCCTCTCATTTTTCCCTTGCGTCGAACACCCCACCCCATCTCTTTCTTTTCCTATGAGTCACTGTTGTAGCCCAAGCCTTGCTGCACCACCACCATCTAATTCTGCAGTTCAACACCAAAACCAGGATGGTAAGCCCCTCAATCTCTCTCTGGTTTTCTCTCACCCTGTCTCTCTTTGTATCACACTCCCTCTCTATGTGTAGTTTGAATTTGCTGCCAACCACGTCGTTCTAGCCACCGCTGCGCCAACTCACACTGGTAAGCCTTTTCACCTCCTTGATCTGTCTTTGTTCTTCTCATTTTCTCGGTCTCGAAGTTCAAAGCTTTTAGGTTCAAAACCCTAGCCTCAGCCACCACCCTTGTCATGCCCCCTTGTTCAGCATTGCTACAATGGGCTACTCCCTCTCCTGGTCTCTATCTACCCCAAACTCCCTCTTACTTGCACTCTCTCCCCTTCACCCTCCTTGTCTCCACCGCTTGTTGCCTCTCTCCATGAATTTTTTCAAGCCACCAGCCTCCAACTTTGCCCTCCTCTTGGTATCTCCTCCCTCTCGCTGTCTCTATTTCTATGTCTATCTCCCTTTTGCACCATTTGTCTCTTTGTCCCCTCAACACACACGTTGTCTCTCTTTGCCCGAGGCACCCACACCACGCCCTAGAGACCACTGCATCACCCACTTATGTGATTGACCACAACCAGCAACACAGCTTAGGATGCCTCGATTATTTAAAAATTTTACCTCCTTGTTGTAAGTGGCTCTTTATACTAACCTTAAAAATCGAACCTGTTGGATTTGGGAGTTTGTGAATATGTGGCATTGGTTCTCTGTTGTGACTGTGTGATTGGAGTTGTGAACTTGTGGTTGTTGATTTACAATGTTATGGTCGAGGGCCCCTTGGATGTTTTGTGTATTTGCTGCAGTAAAATTTCTAATATTACTAGAAGAATGAAATTTTGCATTATTTGTTTAATTATTTATTGTATTACTTTGTTGATGGCATTCCCAAAAAAATTCAATTCAACTATTTATTCTAGCTAGCCTAAAAATATTCAACCCTTCCAAACTTATAATTCTTGCTTCATCTTTGAACTAGACTCCCCTCTCCCAATTCCAAGATTAGACAATATGCCGCCACCTGTGGTAGGAGCTAGCAAGGGGCCACCTCTTTTTTTTTTTTTTTTTTGATTTTTTTGTTCACTTTTTTTTTATCAATTTAAATCTTTTAGAGTTGTACTTTTTTATCCGTTTTGGTTACTAGTTGGGTTTTTTCTAGATTTTTAGATGATTTTTAAATGAGTTCTTCTATACATTAGACGTGTCATTTTTTTTTTCCTCCTTGCCAATGAAACGGGCACCTCCTCTCTTTCACCTCTCTCCTTCTTCCTTAAAATATGTAATAAACATATTGAAGTATCCACCATATACTTTCTTCATGTACTCGGAATCCTTTGCTACCAAAAGAAGAGGATATCTTTTCTCTCCTCCATCCTTCATCTTCTACAACTTGTGCTAGTGTGAGAGAGAGATATTCAAAGAGGGAGAGGGAAGACTTGGAAGGACATTTAGGATTTGGGTATCAGGAGCCCATACAGTGACATTCAGAGAGAGCTAATTTTTTTTTCCATGGCAAACTCGTCTTCTTCATCCTCAAACACCCAATACCTCTATCCTGTTACCCAAAACGTTACCAACTTTGTTTCTCTTCGACTCACGCCAACCAACTTCTTGCTCTGGAAAACTCAAATGCTCAACATTTTGGAGAGTTACGATCTCCAGGGCTTTGTAACTGGTGAAACACTCCAACCTCCTTCAACTATTGAGGGTGCCCAAACTAGGGTGAATCAAAATCTTGCATTCCTACAGTGGCAGAAAACAGATCGACTTGTTAAAGGTTGGATCACCGCCACACTCTTGGAGGAAGTCCTTGGTATAGTTTTTGGTCTTAACACTGCCGTTGAAGTCTGGAATGCTCTGCTACATTCCTTTGCATGTGACTCATCCGATCATAGCCTTTCTCTAAAGCAAAGGCTCACTTCCATTCAGTAGGGTACTAACACTTTATCAATGTATCTACGCCGCTTCAAGACTATTTGTGATGATCTCTCAGCCATTGGCAAGCCTGATTGGTCTCAGCAAAGAGTATCAAGTGTTCACCACAACCATGATGCGTCCGCCAATGCCCTCTTATTCAAACCTTGTTACCTTACTGGAGAATTATACTGAGCGTAACAAGCTGGATGCAACCCTTCCTCAAATGGCATACTTCACTCAGAAAAACAACAAATATAAAAAGACTACTCCAACGTTCAATTCAAAGGGACGTGGTTTTCATCAAGGTAACTCATCTACCTCAAAAACTTCGAATGCGAATCCAAGGAATCAATCATACTCTGGCTTAACTCCGAAAGATGATCTCTCAATATGCCAAATTTGCAACAAGCGCAATCACATCGCACTTGAGTGTTTTAATCGGTTTAATCACTATTTTCAAGTCGACAATATACCACAAGCTCTTGCTGCAATGAGACTTTCTAACTCTCAAGATTCGGACTGGTTCCCAGACTCGGCAGCCACTGATCATGTTACCAACAACCCAGGTAATCTCTATAACATTAAATCTTATACTGGATCTGATGGTCTCATGGTTGGAAATGGTGTCACTCTTCCTATCACACATATTGGGACAGCGTCCATAGGTTCTCATCTCCAACTAAATGATGTTCTTGTTGTGCCTCATATCACCAAAGATTTATTATCTGTTAGCAAACTCACAACAGATTACCCACTTATTGTTGTTTTTTATGGTGATGGCTTTATGATCAAGGACAAGGCAACTTAGAAAATTCTAGCGAAGGGGCATAGGCGTGGTCGTTTATATGCATTTGATGGAGATCCTACTGCATGTTTTTCCTCACGATTCTAGAAAACGGATTCTACAAGTTGGCATTCACAGCTTGGGCACCCTCACCAACAAGTCTTAGATTTCTTGCATTCCAATAAATTGATTTCATTTTCGAAATCTAGTAGGCTTCAATCTGTGTTAGCTGTCAACAAGGAAAATCATGTAAACTTCCTTTTCTTCCAATAGATAATAAAATAACATATCTTTTTCACAAGATCCATTGTGATGTTTGGGGACCTGCCCCAGTTTTGTCTAGAGAAAAATTTCGGTTCTACACTATCTTTGTTGATGAGTTCACTAACTTTACATGGTTTTTTCCAATGAGGCGCAAATCTGATCTACTTGACTGCTTTGATGTGTTCTACAAACATATTGAGTGTCAATTTAATGGAAAATTTTGCATCTTTCAAAGTGACGAGGGTGGTGAATTTTCCTCCAACACCTTTACATCTTATTTACAGTCTAAAGGAATTATTCACCAAACGGCTTGTCCACGTACACCTGAACAAAACGGCAAGGCTGAGAGAAAGCATTGCAACATTACTGAACTTGGTCTCACAATGATGTTTCATGCCCATCTCCCTTCTCGTTTTTGGACAGATTGCTTCTCCACAACAGTTTTTCTCATCAACCTGCTACCCTCAAAAGCACTTGGCATGTAGTCACCTTTCTACAAACTCCACAATAGACATCCAGATTATCTCAGTCTTCGGATAATGGGGACTCGATGTTTCCCTTTTCTTGGCAACTATCGCGATCTCAAGCTTCAACCTAAGTCGATTCAATGTGTATTCATCGGCTACTCCAATAAGCACAAGGGATACAAATGTTTGTACCCTTCTACTGGCCGCATTTACATATGGTCATGACACCATCGCTGGAGATTTCTCATCTTTTTCAGATTGGGATACAAGCTCTACTTTTCCTACAGCAACTACTTTACCACTATCCGCATATGCAACTCCCAACTTCATGGCTACACCATCTCGACAATCCTTCAATCCAGAACCTGCTGTAGCAACATCAGCAATCATTATTGTGGATCTACCAACAACTGACCTCTCCCTTGGCCCTACAACCTCTACTGGCCTCAATGACATCATTCCTTCATCTTTGCAGGCGCAACCTCCCTCTCATCCAATGATGACCCGTAACAAAGTTGGGATTCGCAAACCCAATCCAAAGTACGTCATTCTCCATGTTGCATTATCTTCTTCGATCCCACCAGGGCCTCGAACAATTATCACAGCTCAAAAGCACCCTAGTTGGCTGGCAGCTATGCATGAAGAACTTGCTGCTCTTCACAAGAATGAAACCTGGACACTGGTTCCCAAGGATCCTGCCATGAACATTGTCGGTTGCAAATGGGTTTACAAGGTTAAACTCCAACCCGATGGATCTGTTGAACGTCTCAAGGCACGTTTGGTTGCCAAAGGTTTTCATCAGGTGGATGGATTAGATTTTCATGAAACTTTTTCACCAGTAATTAAGCCTGCCAGTATACGAATTGTTCTTACTCTTGCAGTGGTAAAAGGCTGGGAAATCCGCCAACTAGATGTGAGAAATGTGTTCCTGCATGGCCACCTTTCAACTCTAGTATATATGTAGCAGCCACCAGTCTTTACTGATCCAGACAAACCATCACATGTTTGCAAATTAAGTCAAGCACTCTACGACCTCAAACAACCACCGCGTGCTTGGTTTGATCGCCTAAGTAATTTTCTCCTCCAACTCAGCTTCTACTACAGTGTCTCTGATCCAAGCTTATTTGTTTGCCACTCTGATCATAGCGTTCTTATTCTTCTATTATACGTCGATGACATGGTCATTACTGGTAATACATCAAGTCAGATTAATTGTCTTATTTCCCAACTGGCAACCGAGTTCTTCATCAAAGACATGGGTGCTCTTCACCACTTTCTTGGCATTGAAGTCACTGCACCAGTCAAGGTCTGACTCTATCACAATCACGTTATACTCGTGAGCTACTGGATCATGCCTCTATGGGTGAATGCGAACCTATAGCAACTCTAATGCCATCTAAAGGACGGACAACTTCCTCAACTACAACATATTGCGATCCAACTCACTATCGAAGTCTTGTCGGAGGCCTCCAATACCTTACATTCACTAGACCCGATCTTTCATATAGTGTGAACTTTGTATGTCAGTTCATGCATGCACCAACTGTGGAGCATTTCCAACTCGTCAAGCGAATACTGCGCTATGTGCATGGAATTCTCAATCTCAACTTCTGTATCCTTGCAACAAGCACACTTGACCTTTATGCATTTTCAGACGGCGACTGGGCAGGCTGTCCACTTACTCGACGTTCGACAACTGGCTATTGCACTTTTCTTGGAGCTAACTGCATCTCTTGGAGTGCCAAAAAGCAACAAACTGTTGCTCGCTCTAGTGCCGAAGCAGAATACCGGGCCATGGCGTCAACCGCTGCCGAACTCGCTTGGCTTACTTTTATTTTACAGGACCTTCGTCTGCCACTTTTAAGACCCCCAGTGCTTCATTGTGAAAACTTAAGTGTCCTTCATCTCTCTGTCAATCCAGTACTCCACGCTAGGACCAAACACATTGAACTGGACATTCATTATGTGCGTGAGCAAGTCGCACTTGGTGCTCTAGAAACTCAATTTGTCACGTCTTCATTACAGCTTGCAGACATATTCACCAAGCCTTTTGCCAAATTACCTTTCCACACAATTCGATCCAAACTCGGCCTCTATTCTGACGTGGGCTTCATTTGAAGGGGGATGATAAGATCAAACAGCAAGGCAATCACCAAGGCATCAGCTCGTGATCTGTGCTCATTCCATTTGTGTACATTCCTTCTATATTTCATTAATGACCTCTACATTCTAGGCATGTACAACTATACATTTCAGTGTATATGTTTTTTTACCTTCTCTTGTATTAGTTTCCTTATTTGCAAAGTCAACTGTAATGGTCTATATAATACAGGCTCTCCTCTGTCATCACTGTGTGAGACAGTTACTCTCAAAATCTTTAGAAGGCATGGGAGATTCACAGAGAAGAGGAGACAAAACTTAGTGGGGAGGAAGAGACAAAAGGAAAGATTTTGGGAGCGAGAGAGAAGAGCTGGTTCAGTTGTTAGAAAACTCGATTTGCCACGTAGGGTGTGGGGGTGTAAATTAGACAAATCGGCTCATGAGAATAAATCTCTTTTTAAATATTTTTGCATTTTGTATACGTGACATGGTTCTCCAGTGGTTGGGCATCACAATCCTAGAATGTAACACCCCGTATTTTAGTGTATTTTTACTGAATGAATTATTTTTATGGATTCAAAAATTTATCCGCTTATTTTAAAATTGGTTGGATTTTTAGTGGGTTTATTTCTGTGATTTTAATTTGGTGAAAATTATTTTTATGTGCTTTCTTAATATTTATTTATTGTTATGCATTTAAATTGCTTTTAATATTTAAATTAATTACTGTGGGATTTAATTATTTCAATTTGACTTTACCATTACGTTTAAATTATTTTATTTAACTTGTGGTTTTAAAATCGTTTCCGTTAGATCATTTTCGTGACCCAAGTTATGAGGATTGGACCTCATTTCTTTTTCCCTATTTTTCTTTTCCTCCTTTTCTTTTCTTTCTTTTTCTTTTACTTCCTTATTTTTCCTCTCTCCCGCGCTCGATCTCTCTCTCCTCTCTTCCGTCCGTTTTTCGTTCCCCCACCCAGTGCCGCCGTGAGTCGGTAGTGGTCGACACCGCCCGGCCCCCCATCTTCCCCTGCCGCCGGCGACGCCACCCCTCCATTTCCACCTCCATCTGCGCCGCCGTTAACCACCACCAGCCCTTCAAAGCCGCGGCCACCATTCGCTCCAGCGCCGCCGTCGCGCCACCTCCGGCCACCATCTTCCTACCACATCATCCTCGACCTCTTGGCAACCCAATGGACCCAACCCCGGCTCCGATCCATCACCGGTGAAGCACAACCAAGCCCATCTCCGATTTCGGCACTTTTGGCCGAAAACCACCCTTTGCGCCGTCATCCACGGCAAACCACCACCACCATTGGCTTCACCGACCTCTCTAGGCCCTACCCTATCATTTTTGGGTCATCGATTGTCTCCGTTGAAAAGTGGGTATCTGTGACCCACGGCCACAGTATATTTTACACTGTTCTGTAGCTGTTTTCCACCTCTTGCAGCTTCGTGATCCTCCGGAAATTTTTATATAGTACTGTAAGTATTTCTCCAAAGAATTCTTGTGAATTTAATGTATTTTTACACTAAAGCATTTTACTGTATTTAATCTGCTGATTGGTTTTGCCGGACTGAGTCCGAGGAGTATAGGGGCTAGATGGATTGGTGATTGGAGTTGTTTGATTGGATTGGTAATTGTTGGTTTGGATTGGTGTTGGTACATGTGCATTTCATTATTTCATGCATGATCATGTTTGTAAAGAAAACTGGGTTTCGTGTATTGCATTCATGCTCATGTGTGATTTGGAAAGTTATGATTTTATGTGAGAATATTTTTGGGTGCGTGTGTATCACGACCCCAAGCCGAGATGGGGCATTATCTCGGTGGAACTCCTCTGGTTACTCGGGAGCGTAATAAACTGAGTAATGTCCCCTGGATTGTCGCTGGGCGACAATGGGATCGGACGAGAGATTCGTGCCGACTCCGTGGTCCTTCTGCTGGCGGGGACTAGAGGATGCTTAGCTAAGTACGAGCTGGGCACGGAACTGGGCATCGCTCGTTGCGTAGTGGGTGCTTGGCTACGTACGCGCTGGGCGCGGAACCGAGCATCGCTACGAAGCCAGGATGTGCGGATGGTCCCTAGGGGATGCCATGGTACATAGGTTAATAACGGATTAATTGGCTATTTTCTGGAAAAATAGTGTGCGTTGGATTTTTTGTGTAAATCATTTTCTGGGAAAATATTTTACGAATATTTGGGCCAATGGGATTTTGGCATGTGTTGGAAAATTGTCATTTTCGGGGAAAATGATGTTTTGAGGAAAAATGCATATTTCATTATATGCATGTATGTTGGTTGCATTAAATGCATTTTTATTCCTGAGGATTATTTGGGTTATACTTACCTGCGGTACCATCTTGTGGTAACGCAGATTTTGATGCAGATAAGGAGGAGGAGGGCGAGCCTGAGGAGACGGCTCCGCCCGAGGAGTGATCTGGGATCACTGGTTATTGTTATTTTATTTTACCCTTTTGTATTTTCGGGACATGTGTTAAACTTTTGTTTTGGATGACTGTATAACTGCTTTTAAACTTCTACTGATGTTTAGTTTGTATTTAAATTCTGGTACCTAGTAGACTTGATTACCCGCTGCGTTTTTATTTGTACATTGTTGCATGTACACACACTGGCACTTCGTTGGGATGTGTGACCGTGTTGTCATCATCCCGGCGTCTCGATCCCCGTATTTTTTTATAAGGGGGATTGGGGGCGCCACATAGAAGCCTTGACAAGCGGTTCGATTCTCGACGTGGAAAAATTGCCCATTTTTGTCCATTTATTTGATCTGAAAGTGGCAATGTGGAGTTTCAAACCAGTGCACACCACTTGGGGCTAGGAGTCATAACTAGTGAGCCATCGCACAAACTTAGGAGAGGTTTGGATTCAAAACCCACCTCAACTCATCTCAACTCATCTTATCTCATCATTACAACTTTTTCAAATTCTCACACAAAATATAATAAACAATTCATCTTTTTCAAATTCCCACACAAAATATAATAAATAATTCAACTTTTATTCTACTATTCACAAACCATCTCAACTCATCTCTCAATCAAAACCTCTCCTTAATATGTTTCTTTGAATTGTAAATTTGTATCCTTTTATTTTCTATTAATAGGAAACCTCACCAACTAATCTAAACACTATAAAATGCTCTTAAAATGAGAGAAACGTTTCCTCATTCATTTTGTGTCTTTTTTTTCTTTGAGGTTTGTCTATTTTATGTCGGGCTCAAGGATGTCCTTCTGTGGTACGTTAATGATTACTAGCTTTCTCATTTTGGCACTCGCTAGAATTACATTTTACAAGAACAAGTGCATTAGATTAAGCAAGTAACAGAAAGTTCTCAAGAGGATAGAAGACTCCCTCTAGGCATCTTGTATTTCGGCCTCTTTTTTTTTTCACAACTCATCTCATCTAATCATTATAACTTCTCTAAATTCCCATACAAAATAATATAAGCAATTGAAAATGTTTAAATTTCAAAACAAAAATAATATTAAAAATCTATATTCTAACAATATTTTATTCAATTTTTAACTTTTATCTCATCTTATCTCACCTGTGAAAACAAACGAGGCATACTCTAGCCCTCTAAGCCTTCTCCCATATATATATATAAATATATATATATATATCTGTCTTGTTGGCATCACAACAACCGCCACTACCGTCCTCCATGTCTCGGCGCCTCACATTACAGACAAGCTCATCCGTTTCTCTTTCATTTTTCCCTTGCGTCGAACACCCCACCCCATCTCTCTCTTTTTCTATAAGTCACTGTTGTAGCCCAAGCCTTGCCCCACCACCACCGTCTAATTCTGTCGTTCAACACCGAGGTCGAGATGGTAAGCCCCTCAATCTCTCTCTGGTTCTCTCTCTCTCTCTGCATATCACACTCCCTCTATGTGTGCAATTTGGATTTGCCGCCACCCACGTCGTTCCAGCCATCGCCATGCTAGCTCACACTGGTGAGCCTTTCCCGCCTCCTTGATCCATCTTTGTTCTTCCCCCTCTCTTGATCTCGAAGTTCAAAGCTTTTTGGTTCAAAAGCCTAGCCTCAGCCACCACCCCCGCCGTGCCCCCTTGTTCGGTGCTGCTACAGTGGGCTCCTCCCTAGAGACCACTGCATCACCACCCTAGAGACCACACCACCACCCTAGAGACCACTGCATCACCCACTGACATGATTGAACACAATCTGATAATGCCTAGTTTGGCCATCGGGGATAACCCTACCACAGGGGTTAGACACAGTCTCTTATATGAGATGATGATATTATATGATATGATATGACGTGACAAGATGATGATATTTAGTCATGTTCTGCCAATGATTTTTTGAATACGAACATTTTGAAATGTCGCTCTGATGTTCTGATAGTATGTTTTTTGGTTTTCCATTCTGGAACTGAAATGTTTTGTTTTGCATACTGACCTCTGTGAAAAGGCTCATGTTTACATATTTGTATATGTTCTGCTTACTGAGTTGTTCATTTCCCACTCCTTATCTCCATAATATTTTTTAGGTGATTTGGATGAATAAGTGGGGAATTAAGAATAGGAAGTATGGGTAAGGCTATGTGAGCATAGTGAATTTAGTAGCAAGAGAGTACTTTGGGTATTGGAGAATTTTATTCAATATATTTGTTTTGCTATGTTGACTTGTTATTTTGGAAGGTTGATATTTAGTTTGAGACCTTGTGATGTTCCTAGTTAATTACTTTGGAGTAGTTGGTTTAAAACAATGAGATATATGTGTAATTGAGAAATTGGAGATTACATCTGTATTATGAGATATGACTTTAAGTGAAAGTTAGTAACTCTCCTAGAAGCGTTATACTCTTAATCAACGACCTCTTGCAATACTCCATCAGAGAGTGACAACAGAATAACATTATGTGCTTTCTCTCTTCATCTTGTTTTGTTAGTGTAGAAGATTTATCCGACACATTCTCATCCAAGGACTTTCCCAAGCCTTGTGGTCATAACAGAGCCTTCATTTGGATGTGCCATAGACTGAAACTATTCTAACCATCGAACTTCTCTACTTCAAACTTGTCCATAGCCATCCTTCAAGATCTTTCATGGAGTTTGGCACTTTGATACCAGTTTGTTGGGACTAACTGGTTAAAAAGTCAATAAACTGGTATCAAAGTGGGAATACTTTTTAATAAAATATCATTTTGGTTGGTGAACAATAACTCACCAAAAATGGCTTTGATTTCTCATTTACTATAGCTCATAACTTGACTTGAAGTGATTTGGTTAGTCCAATGTAGCTGATTTTGGAAAGATTTAGTCAAAAATTTGGACGTGGCTAGCATTTGGATAGTCCAATGCTAGTGCTTTGACAGCTTGCCAATGAAAAAGACGATGACCGTGCATGAATTGATTGATTTTATTTATAGCAAAAGAAATATCACATTTAGTAAAGGCAAGAGACTGGAGACTGCCCACAACACTGCAATAGAGTTGAGGATCCTCAAGTGAAGAGCCATCAAGTGCAATGAGCTTTACAAAGGCAGACATAGGGGTGGACATAGGTCTTGAATTATGCATGTTGGTACGAATTAGTAAATAAAAAATACAACATGCCTGAGACATGAACAGACCATTGGAATGATGACAGACCCCAATACCTAGAAAATAATGCAAAGTAGCAAGATCTTTGACTGGAAAGAATAACCGAAGGGCAGTAATAAAATCAGTAATGAGAGAGGAGTTAGAGCCAGTCACAACAATGTCATCAACATAGATCAATACATAAATTGAATCAAACATATTAAAGAAAATAAACAAAGAGGAATCAGATCTTGAACCATGAAATCCGAGTGCTAACAATTTATTACTTAGTTTTGAAAACCAAGCCCTTGGGCTTGTGTGAAACCATAGATGGATTTTCACAATTTACAAATATAAGTAGGAAAGTTAGGATTTACAAACCCATGTGGTTGTTGCATGTAGACGTCCTCCTCTAGGTCACCATGTAGAAAGGAATTATGAATGTCAAATCTAATGCAAAGGCCATTTATTAGTCACAACAATGGAGACTAATATAGGAATGGTAAATGGTTTTACAATGGGACTAAATATGTATAATCAAGAACGGTTTGCTGGTGGAAACCCTTGGCCACAAGGTGAGCCTTACGATGCTCAAGGAATCCATCAGCACACCTCTTGATCTTAAGTACCCATTTGGACCCTAAGAAATTTAGATCGGATGAGAGGGGACTAAATCCCACATTTGATTTTGGAGAAGAGCATGAAATTTAGTAGCCATTGCAGCATGCCACTCCGAGAACTTGGAAGCTTCAGTGTAGGAGGAAGGTTCCTTAAGAATGGTAGATGACTCAAATACAGTAAGAGAGAGGGAAGGTTTGGGAGGGGGGCCACGGGATGGTGCCATCTGATCGGAGAAGTCGACATTGTATGTTTGCTTTTGAAAGGGTTACCATAGGGTGAGTTGTTGAAGGCTGAGGGAAAAGAGGCAAGAGAGGTGCAGATTGTGAGAATGCAAAGGAAGATTCATTAGGGTTTGTGTTGGGAGAAGATGGTGACAAGGGAGATTGAAGAGAGGATGTAGAGGGGAAGGTCTGGACCTAAAGTGATATAGGTGGCCTAGTGGGAGACTGATTTGAAGAATAAATACTAGGCTAAGAGTAATAGTGGACTGTGCCCAACGTAGTAGAGGGGCCAGATGCATTAGCAAAAGGGAAGCATGCCTCATTAAAGTGAACATTACGTGAGATGTAGACCCGACCCGTTGGAATATGTAGACAATTGTATCCTTTATGATCTGGGCTATAGCCCATGAAGACACATAGTTGAGAGCGAATATTCATTTTGTGGCGGTTAAATGGACGTAAATTGGGGCAACATATAGAGCCAAAAATTCGCAAAAAGGAATAATCGTGGGAATGATGAAAAAGAGCTTGAAAATGTGAAATATTATTAAGAATTCGTGTGGGCATACGATTATAAGGAAAACAGCAGCTTGAAATATCTCAATCTAATATTTGTCGGGAACCAAAGCATGGGCTAAAAGGGAAAGTCTAGTCTCAACAATGTGACAATGGCATCTCTCAACACTACCATTTTGAGGATGAGAATATGGACGAGTGATACGGTGAGAAATACCGAATGACATGTAACGTATAAAAACCAAACCAATAGTAGGGACATCAGACTAAGTGTGAAGTGGAAAGAACCAAACATATTTAGTAAAATTGTCTACAATTGAAGGATAAAAACAATAACTAGCAGATGATAGCACAGGCGCCGGCCCCCAAACATTAAGAAATAAAAGTTCAAAAGGCTTCTGTGAACGGGAAGGAGAATGAGGATGAGGAAGAGCATGAGACTTGGCTTTAGAGCAGGCAGAGCAAGGAGAAGAAGCTGTGCTAGTAGTGGCAGGAAGTTGAAACCGACAAATGGTGAAGGAGGTGGTACATGGAGAAGGGTGGCCTAGGCATGAATGCCATATCTGCCGAGATGTTCTTTCACCAATGAAGGCCTGATGTGAGAGCAAAACAATAGAGGAAGAAGACGTGGTGGGAGAAGAGGCCTTGGCATCTGAGGGAAGAACATAGAGGCCATTCCTACTAGATCCCTAAAGGAGTACCTCCGGAGTATGCTGATCCTTTAAAAAAAACCAAAGGAGTGAAACTCATATTGCGAGTAATCAAATAAACATTCAAAAGTTTTCAGAGATGAGATTTTCTAAAGGGTGTATGAAGTTAAGCAATGCCAATATTTTGAATGGGAAGAGAGAAGCCATTTGCAATGCTGACTTGATTAGTGCCATGATAAGGAGCAGAATCCAAATTGAGATTGGAGAAGTCTGTCGTGAAGTAATATGTTGCTGTCGTGCCTGGGAACCAATTGTTTAGATGCGATGTTGACGCTAGAAGGGCTATATAATGGGCAGTAAGAGAGGGTGGTGTTGGGGCTTGGTAAGATTGATTAAAACAATGATAACATGATAAAGCTGTGTAACCAAATTTTTGACAGACTTGGCATGTGGATCTGGTATTGGGTCTGGTATTAGGTTCATTTGAAAAGAAGTTAGGACTTGAAAAGGAACCACCATGACCACTACCACGACCTTGCCAATAGCCACGATCACGACCTTGGTTAGATGGAGTTGAGGATGGTCTAGTGATAGTAGTGTGGGCTGCAAGAGGGCTACCTGAGAGAAGGGGTTGTGTCTGATGTGCTAGTCGTGACTCGTGGTTGAGAAGATAACTATAAACTTGTGATGTGGACAAAGGATCTGGTCGAGTGGTGATAGAGGTGGTGATCCAGACCAAGGGAAGTGGTGATCTAGACCAACCAAGAGGTAAGTTAGAAACTCAGAAGAAGAAAGTGGTTGTCCAGCAACACCAAGGGAAGCAGCTAGCGATTTAGCTTTGTGGAAATACTCAGTGATGGTTTTAGATCCTTTCTTTAGTGTTGCCAACTAGTACTGGGTTTGCATAGTATGTGTTGAAGTTTGGGCAAAGAACAAGCTGTGTAAGGTGGTGCATTCAAGCACTCGGGCTAGAATTGTGTCTGTAAGGGAGGAATTAATGGCAAAAATAATCAACTGGTCTTGTAAAACCCATTTTGTGTACTTTGGGTTGGTATTTCTGTCAATTGTAGGAGAGGGCATCGGGATAGAGCCATCTATATAACTGAATAACTGATGCTTTTGAGGAATGGAAGGATTTGAGCTTTCCATAGTAAGTAGTTGTCAATGGTGAGCTTCAGGGTGATAAAATGGTTGGCTGAGTTGATGATGGTGGGATTTATTTGGTGTTTATTTTTCTGGTTCCATGGTGTTCAGCTAGGGAAGAAATGGGCATCTGTCCTTTTTACAGCTCTGGTACCATAAAGAAGCAAACAAATATGATAGCACAGAAAGTGTTTGTCCAAAGGCCTCAATCAATTGTTTTCATTTCCATCAGTTTTCCCCACTATATTTGTACAATGACTCACAGTATATATAGACCACAAAAGGTGGCAACACATTAATTCTGAATCACACGCCATCTAGTAATATTTCGGTTATGTAAAATTCTTCTAGAGTCTTCTACTACAAAGCACATTATGCTTTTTGTTATTCAACATCCAATGTCACAGCTGCACCTTTCTGTTTTGCCTGTGAGCTAATTTTTCTAGAAGCATCCTCTTGAGCACAATGTTCTGAGGCAAAGGAAATGTGTGCCTTAATAAGTATTATCGCAAGTCGTGACAAGAGAACATAGACCAGCCACCCCTTCAACCATACATAGATTTACCACCACGGCCATTGCTCTAGCTGCAATACACCACTACACACGGCCACAACGGTAACTCCATCTCCCTCATGTCCTCTATCCCTTCTCTGTCTCTGTGTGCCCCACAAATTCTCATTCACAAATTCACCATTGTAGAGTACTCCCTCCCCGTGGTGCATCGACGCTATCCAACGCCAGTTTTGGTTGCCCTGTTGCCTCTGTAAGCAGCCACTCAACCCTTCATCGATTTTTTCCTCTTTCCAACTGCCGCTCTCTCTGCCCCTCTCTCTCTCTCTCTCTCTCTCTGTACAATTAGTAAGCCACCGCCTTCAACCGTGGGCTCTGTTGCCAATACCTCTCGACACCGCCAACATTGGTGAGTTTCTTTGTCCCCTATTTGGAGTTTCTAACCTCGATGGTTTTCTATTGTTCATTGTTCTTACTCTTTCAAAATTTAAAATTTATGTTCATCTATTAGTGCCAGACCAATGGAGGTCGTGACATTGCATAACCCTGCTCGAAGTGTTGCCAAAGATGCCTCTAATGCCCTAGACCAATGCCGTTTTGCTCTCTAATTCCACAGGGTCATCGTATGTGATTAGCTACAATATTCAGAATATTAGGTGCATGTTTTACATTATTATGTGTGTGATATGAATGTTTGGAAGTTGCTAGAATTTTAAATGAGTTATGTTTGAATGGTAGAATCTATAAATGGTGTTATTTCTTGTTGAGTTGCTATTTGATATGTCAGAAGTCTCGAATTTGTAGAGTTGTGAGTGGAGGAGACTTTGATTGTACTGTTGTTTGGGTTGAGTTGTTGTCTGCCGAGGTTGAGAGGTGGACTATTTAGGTTGATATGTGATTTGTTGGGCTGATAGGTGGCTATTTGGGTTAATGAGTATGATTATTTGGACTGTTATGTGTGATTGTTTAGGCTAGTAATTGTGGTTGTTTCAATAGTTGGAATGAGTTTATAAATAAAAGTATGTTAGAGGTAAATGGTTAACCAAATACGAGGAGGATGGGCTAATTTTTATGAGGTAGTAAATTTCTTTAGGTGTTGTAAGTAATTTATGCATGCTGAATATGTAGCTTGGGTTGTGGGATCTCGTTAATGAAGTGGGTTTTGTGCTGGTTTAGGGTTCCTTAGTAAAGTTAGTGGCATTCTTGTTTGGGATATTAACTTTGAATGTTTTATGGTTTAGGTTGCGATACTGTTAAGCAAATATGTTTTTTGTTTTATGGTTCTGATTATGATATTTTTGATTCTGTTAATGTCTTGGTACCAATATTTCTATTTTGCTCTAATTTGTGATCTGCCACGGGATACAATCGAAGGCCTCGCCACGAGATGTAATAGTGGTCTCTATTTTGCTCTGAGTGCATCACATTGATGACAAAATAGTGAAATATTCTGCTTGACTAACCGCAAACGTGCAAAACCCTACCATGGGGGTTAAACATAGCATTTGTTCTAATATGATTCTCTGACATGATATGAAGATTTTCAGTTATATTATGCCAAATGGCTTTTGTATATGAATACTTCTGAAACTATCGTTCTGATATTTTGATAACATGTTTTGTTCTGCAATATGAAATTAAAAATGTTTTGTTTTGCATTCTAAAACTAAAAATGTTTTTTTTTTCTACATTCTGCACTCAGTATATGGCTCGTGTCTACATACTAGTATATATTCTCCGAATCTCTGTATACTAAGTTGTTGATAACTCATCCCTTATCTCCACAATATTTTCAGATGTTGTAACTGAGGCTTAAGAATAAGAAATATGGGTAAGACTATGTGAACATAGTGGATTAAGTACAAATAGAACTTTGGTTATTGGAGAATTTTGTTTAGTTTTTTTTTTTTTTACACAGTTGATTTGGTACTTTGGAAGACGTTTATTTTGAGATTCTGTGATGTCTTATATAGTTATATTAATTATACTAGAGTAGTTGAATATCAACCATAATACAAGATTTATTTTGAGAGATTACACGTTCGATAGGAACGCCATAACGAGTTGTGGGTTTCGAATATCAAACATTGATTTTTATTTGGTCCAAAAAATCTTATGTAGAATTGTACATAAAACAGACAAGATCGACGCCAAAATACAAGAACATGAGACAGTTTGGAAAATACATTAGGAGAGACGGTTTTATTAAAATATAACTCAAGTACCGGCAATGACTCAAACCTAATATATCTCTAACAATTCGAAGCAACGTAAATTAAGAAATTTAAAAGGTCTATCCTGTAACAAAGTCTATAGGACATACTCATAACAGAAGTTTAGCAAAGTTCAAGAGTTGGACTTCAATGTGTTCCCAATGTCAATGACAAATCTGTATTTGACATCTGCTTTCTGGAGGCGCTCCATGGCAGTGTTCACGTAATCTATTGGAATAACCTCAATGTCGGATGTAATGTTGTGCTTGGCTGCAAAATCAATCATTTCTTGCGTCTCCTTGATGCCTCCAGTAAGACTACCAGCCACTGTCTTCCTTCCTGTCAATCCAAAATTCTCATCAATACACGATCGTTCGGGGGAAATGCATATATACTAGCAACCATAATTAGAATCTACTAACAAAAAACGTACAATAAAAAGAAAATATGAAAAACAGAGCAAGCATATGAATGTCTCATGGATTACTGTCTCCAATATCTTCACATTGCACGAAACTTCGAATCCCCTAATTACATGCTTACCCATGATTAAAGGAAAGACCGGTAGCTCAAGCGGCTTCTCTGGTGCACCAACCAAGACAAGCTTTCCATTTAACTTCAACAGGCCAACTAGAGGCACGAGAGAGTGCATTGCAGAGACCGTATCAATGATTCCATCCAATTTTCCCTGGGCAGCCTATAAAAATTGATTAATTATTGATGAAGTTAGAAACCAATTAATATACAGCAGAAATATTGTCATGGCTCAGTAAATTGTTAACATTGTTAGCAACTCTGTACGTACCTGCATCTCATCTTGGTCACTGCTCACCAAAAACGAATCCGCACCAAGGCTTTCCAAGGCTTCTTTCTTCTTCTTTGGCGAGGTACTGATCACTGTCACCTTAGCTCCCATAGCTTTTGCAAACTTCACAGCCACATGGCCTAGCCCACCAAGGCCAACCACACCCACTTGCATACCAGGTTTATCAAGCCCATAAAATTTCATGGGGCTGTAGACTGTGATCCCGGAACATAGGAGAGGGGCACAAGCATCAAGTGGCAGATTGTCCGGAATACGGATCACAAAGTGCTCGTCCGCGACCATGATATCCGAGTAGCCTCCATATGTGATGGTTCCATCATGGTACTTGAATCCATAGGTAAGGATCGATTTTGGGCAGTAATTCTCAAGGTTGTTTGCGCAGTTATTGCACGAATGACAGGCTCCGACTATGCAGCCTACGCCAACCTTGTCTCCAACTTTGAAGTTTTCTACCTTGCTCCCCACCTCTGTCACTACACCCACAATCTCATGCCTGCACCATGCAACTGATTTCAGTATGAATTTGGCAAAAAAGACTCGGAAGTCAAATCCATTCACTGTGTAGACATCGACAGAATATCATCAGGCAAACGGAAAAATGGCGCCGGTGAAGAAATTAGAGACACATTAATTACCAATATCAGCGAATCAATGTTGTTTCCTTTTCAGGAAAATAAAAAAAATTACTTTGTGCATCAAAAGCGATAAGTTTGTGTTGAATTTGTTTTGGCACTCAGTTCCTATAAAAACATGTAAGGATTGCAAGAGAACATACCCAGGGACGAGTGGGTAGGCGGTATTGCCCCAATCATTCTTCAGCATGTGAAGATCCGAGTGGCATATCCCACAATAAAGAACTTTGAACGTTACGTCCTTGTCTCCAGTTGCCCTGTGATTCAGAATATACAAAATAAGAATTTTTGCGATTTGATAATATTCCTGTTGTGGACATGAAAATGCTTTTGGCCAAGAACATTTGTCATGAGAAAATTATCCGATTTCGTTTATGTTTGGCTCCAACAAATTGACCATGCATGTAGATCGAGAAAGAGTACCTTCTAGAGAATTTGAAGGGAGAGAGGACCCCAGAAGTATCTCTGGCTGCCCATCCAAAGGCTTTCCTAGGGTGCTCTTCCTCAGGTGACTTCGCCATTTCTATTGATCTGTCAAACGTAGAAAGCAAGTAGAGAGAGATACGTTGGAATGAGTCTGCAGTACTGATGATGTCGATCATATATTGGCAGTGGAAGGGGTTTAAAGCTATTTGGAGTACCCGCAGGGTGGGGGATGACGTATTCAGTGAGTTAATGTGAAGGAGAGTAGGTCCCGGGAACTTAAAAAAGTTAAAACCTTGCTGTCCACGAGAAGTCCTATTTGGTAGCTTTTTCTTTGATATCAATAAATTCATGCATACAGGTGGACCCCATACATAATAAGGTTCTGGACTTATCATTTTTGCCGTATGGAAATTGAAAACATCAAAGTCCGATAATTGAATTTGCCACTTTTTGGCTTCTGGTCACGGGTCACGCAGGTACGCGGTACGCCGCATGCGCCTTCATTTTGCATCAGAAAATCTCAATTATTTGTAGAGCAAGACTAGAATTTTTTATTTTTTATGAAATTTTAAAATATTATTTTAAAATATTATTATTATTTTAAAATTTAAAAAAATTAAATTATTTATTATATTTTATGTAAAAATTTAAAAAAATTGTAATAATAAATAAAACAAAATGTCTCATCTTATATCCTAAACATGAGTCATGGGATGAGCAGTTCGACAAAAGGACGGCATGATGCAATCGTGGAATTCATAACAGCTGTGCAATTTAAAAAAAAAAAAAGTGACATTTATTATTAAAAAATAATTTTTGCATATAAATTTTATATTTATTTTTAAAAAAAATATGCAATATTTATGCACTCAATATTAATTATCTATAATTAATAGAGGCCGGCAAAGGCAAAGTACGTTTTAGAAGGTTATTTATTTATTTATTTTGATATAATAGTGCAAAAATTAAAAAAGTTTTACGTTTTCTTAGTTATGCACTAACTATTGTAAGTCATTTAGTTTTTTTCTCAATTACACTAACAATTCTTTTCTCTTATATAAACTTATAAGGTTAATTATATTTTATATTAATTAATCAAAAATAGTATTACTAGATTTTTTATTTCTTTAAAGTCTTTTTATCCTTTTTAGAAAATCTCTTATTGGGGGCCTTGTAATTAATATTATTGTCTAACCACCGCGTAATCGCTTTGAAAAAGAGTAGGGTCCACTATTAAAAAATTAATTTTTTTCATGTGGATCCCATATTTTATTCATTTTTTTCAAAGCGATTACGCGGCGATTATACAATTCACAATTGTAATTATATTTTCTCATTTTCTTTTTAAGAAGTTTTAGGGAGCGTGGGTGGCTTAGCCAATTGACTAACTTGCTTAAGCCCTGCCCCTGATTTTGCTGAATTTGTACGCGGTGCGTCAGCTTTAGGATTATTTTTCAGAGTTAGGATTGCATATCATCGTCTTTATACACTATATAATTTATCAAATTGTATAATTATTTTTATTATAAAATATGTTTAATAAATTATATCAAATCATATCATAATATCAATTTATAAATTTATTTTTATATAATACGTATATTTTTTAAATCAAAATGTTAAACTATAAAATGCTAGGTGTCCGGCTGAATGCTGGGCTCTAACATTTTTTTATATGTGTTTTGTCTTTTTATTATTATTTTATTTTAAATATTTTTTTATCATTCTTAATTATTAAGAAAAAATTAAAAAATATATATAATTTTATTAATATTCACTTTCTTAATTATTTAATAAAATTAAAAATTAAAAAAATCAAATATAATTTAAATAATAAATAAATAATAATAGGATAGTAAATTTATTATTATTCCTTATATAAAGGCTACTGATAAAGACTCCAAAATACGATGATTGTTTCTCATCAGTCTTCACGTGATTCAACATCTGGGAAATCACTTTCCATATGACGTATGACACACATCGCTTCGAAATGACATAAAACGAACAATGTGTAAAGAACACCCAAGTTTTTAAGCATGCATTACACGAGTGACGAGACAACTCCAATTTTAAGACTCCTGATAGGACAAAATATTACGTATCTTCTTCAAAATACACTACATCGCAAAGTCAAAATTTAAATGCTTTATATGAAAATTTTTATAAACATGTTTTTCTTGAGGCTTAAAAAAAGTCATGATGGGCCGGATCATTAAAGATATGAAAAATTTTATTCTTGAGTCTTATACACCACACAATATTCTTTTTATGATTTTTTTTAATTTTATTCTCTTATCAAATGTGTAGTATATAAATTATGAGTAGAATAATTCAATTATTTTAATAATAATAAAACTAAAAAAATCTTTAAAAAAAATAAAAAAAATTATGATGTGTGGTGTATGGGCTTATGAATAGCAATACTCTAAAGATATTTGAAGAAAACTTTTGTGAGAGGGTTTTAATGAAGAAAACTGTTAAATAAGATTAAATCGAATTATTTTAAGGAATATAATTTCTACAAGATTAAATTTTTACTCATTTTATAGCTCACGTTACTTTGGTGTTTATATTTCTACGTCGTTTAGAAACCTACTAGAGTCACCTAAAAGATTCAACACTTCAAGATTAAAAGATTTAGATGGTTTTTCTAAGAAAATGACGAGACAGTGGGGAGAATTTTTATTTTTTTTAGGACTTTTTCACACACACAATTAATGTACATACTCTCATTTTAAAGGATTTTTATACCTGAAAGTTAATTAACTTCCCTAAATATGTGGAAGTTAAATAATCTCCCTAGAGTTGTGATAGTGATAAAAAGTTAACAAATAACTTTCTCACCCATATAGACACCACTTGGTCATAGGATTTATCAATTACCAACACATTTAATTTTTAGTTGGACATGAGTCCAATTTGATCTAATTATGGATTTATATTTTATGTTTAAGTATAGTTCATTTATTTTTTAAACAAATTGTTCGATTATAGAGCTCGAGTGGTTTTGTGAGCTGGAAAAGTGAAGACAAATTGTATTATCTCTACTCGGCACTTAAGCAAAATCCAGGTAGAGAGTTTGCTCGAGGCGCGCTCGATTATTAGCTCGAGCAAATGTCGGAAAGAGAGTTCGCTAAGGCTTGCTTGACAGATCGCTTGAGCCAATTTTTAATTGATTGTTCACTTGCAGAACGCTCGACACCTGCTCAAGCGAATAATCATTTTTTTGTCAGATTAGCATTTCTAGTGCCATACACTACAAATATGTTATATTTATGTTCAGAATGTATCAGATTGAACTGAAAGGAATAGAAAAGCAATAGAGCAATATTGTGAGAGAAAAAAAGCCCTAGAGAGAGAGAGTTGAGATTTGTATGAGTAGAGTGAAGCTCTTGTAATTCACTGTGTGTGATTGTAATTTTCTCTACAATAAAGTCTCTTGTCGCTTTAGGACGTAGGCACGTTGTCAAGCCACATTAAATCTTGTGTGTCATGTGTGTGCTTGATTCCTGTGTTTGTGTAGTTTTTTCAATGTATGTCTCGTTATCGTTATGTGTGAGCATAATGTTTTTCACAACAACTGGTATCAAAGCTTTAAGGTTTGAGTTTGGGGCTGAACGATGGGTGGAGAAGACGTGAAGGTTGGAATCGGGAAGTTCTATGGCATAGACTTTGGTTATTGGAGGATGCAGATCGATGATTATCTCTAATGGAAAAGACTTTACCTTCCTTTATTGGGACAGAATCTAGAAAGCATGGATGATGCTGAGTAGAATCTATTGGATCGACGGGTTATGGGAGTTATTCGGCTCACCCCAACCAAATCGTGCACAACATTATTAAGGAGAGAACCACGTCAGATCTAATGGCGGCTTTGTCAAGTATGTATGAAAAGTCGTTAGCGAATTACAAAGTACATCTAATGAAGAAACTGTTCAATCTAAGCATGACAAAAGGAATGTTTGTGGCCCAACATTTGAATGAATTTAATACAATCACATATCAATTGTCTTTTGTAGAGATTGAGTTTGATGGTGAGATTAGAGCATTGATCTATTAATATCATTGCCAAATAGTTGGGAGGCCATGAGGATGGCGAAAATTAATTCAACCGGCAAAATGAAATTGAATTACGATAACGTACATGACATAATCCATGTTGAAGAGGTACGGAAGAAAGAATTTGGGAAGTTTTCTGGTATAGATTCTATCATGAGTGTTAAAGATTAGGGCAGAGGACATAAAAGGTCCTCGTACAGGAGCAAGTCGAGATCTAAGTAGCACATCACTTGCTGAAATTGTTGTAACTATGCCACATCAAAAGAGACTATCATAATCAGAAACAAATTGAGGATGACACTGTGAACGTGGTGGTTGAAGAAAGACAGGACGCTCTATTTCTTGCAGTGCATAGTCTAATTGATGATTGGGTGTTGAATTCAGGTGCTTTGTTCTATAGCACCTGTGATTTTGGGCAGATGTACACGGATGATAAAGACAGACACGTTCCAGATCTGAAGAAAAGTCCAATCTCTGTTGGATAGCTTGACGAGAGCGGTTATACAATAGTATTTTCTGGAGGAGTGTGGATGTCACAAAGAGTGTAGTGGTCTTGGCGTGTTGTAAGAGATTTGACACTTTGTATTTGACATCAGGGACTAGTGATGTGCAAGAAAATACATGAGTGCAACAAATTAGGCTTGATTCTGCAAATCGGATGGGGAAGTAAAATGGAGTCAGTTTTGTGGTTCATCATTTAAGCATATGGAAATCTCTCGAGACTACGGTGCAAAGCAGTTAGAGATGAGGACAGAGCATCTAGTGTTCCAGGGATATCTACACCTATAGATGATGCTTGTAGAGCTTTCAAGATAACCAGACCTCCACGGTGGTCACCTATCTTAAACTATATCCCGTTGACAAAAGCTGGTGAACCATGTTATAATGGGAAATATTGCGAGACAGGAGATTGAACAAGTGGGAGTTAGCTGATAAGAAGCTTACTGGACTTCCAGGGAGGAAGCTAAGACTGCACAAGTCATGGGCACATCGATTAAAGCCAAAACATGTTAGCAGTAGAAAGTGGGATCAGCCGCCCATATAAGAGAAGGGGACGTCAACAATGAGTTCTCTGATGTTTGCCATGGTCGATTCGAGATCGAATATTCTCAGTGCAGTGGGAGTTATGAGTCGCCCAGTAGATGTGTTGACTGAGGATGATGTACGTGATAGACTGGAGTCGGTTCGACTTCAGTTCATCTTCTGACTTGAAGAAGGGAGATGCAGAGGTCATAGGACTTGTGTTGGTGACAGTGATTCTCATCTGGAGAATCAGTCCCCATGTAGGAGATTGTTGGGTTATGGAGCCTAATTGGTTTTGTGAGTTCAAAAAGTGCAAACAAATTGTTCGCCCAACTATTGCTTAACTTGGCATTCGAGCAAACCTCATGCAGAGAACTCGCTCAAGGCACACTCGATGATAGCTCGAGCCTACATCAAACAGAGACTTTACTTGAGACTTGCTCGACAGACTACTTGAGCCAATATTGCATTGGTTATTCACTCAAACTCGCTCGTCGTGCGCTCAATGCTCGTTTGTGCGAGGAATCTTTTTTTGCCAAACTGGGGTTTCCAGCACTGTACACTATAATTATGGTGTAGAGCAATATTGTGAGAGAGAGTTGAGATTTGTGTGAGTGATGTTCTTGTAAATCATTGTGCATGATTGTAATCTCCTCTGGGATAAAATTCCCTACAATTGTAGATTTATGCATATTGCCAAACCATGTTAAATTTGTGTCATGTATATGTGATTGATTCTTGTGTTTCTACAACTATTTCACTGTGTGTCTCGTTATTATTGTGTATGTGTATTATTTGTTTCACTACACAAATTTGAGATTTTGCACATGATTTATTGAATTATGATAAAATAGATTATTTATATTTTATATGATAAACTCACTGTGTATGAGTTTTTCCACACTTTTGATTTGGTATAAATTTTTCATATGTTTATATATATATATATATATAATATTTTTATGGGTTTAGATAACATGTATTGAATTAAAAACATAATTCTCACTTATTTTTCAAACACTTAGAGGCTTATATTTTTGGCAAACTTTGCTTTCGGCAACAATATCAAAACCCTAAAGGCTAAAATGGCAGCACATGAAGTTCAACATAAGTGGGCATCGACACCTTAAGCATGGAGGTGGTTAAGGATTCTTTTTTTGGATCGTTGATGTCGTGTTTCATAGCCCAAGCAGTTCCACAGCAGCCAAACGTATTAGACTTGCAGCTTAGAAAGAGAAAAGGCTCCAATGACTTACAGGGTCATTCTGATGCCAAATTCAGTAATGAATACTAGGGTGATGAAGAGAACTAAGTTAACTGGAAAAGTTGTAAAGGTTCAGAGAGCCTTCTTGTGGGGGGACTGGCTGTTACTAGGGGTGTAACCGGTCCAGTCCGGTCCAGTTTTGGACAAAATCTATGACCGAACCGGTATGTACTGGTTTTATATTTTTTAAAACCGATTACGCACCGGTTACCCTCCTAAATCGGTACTTCCAGTTTTACTGGTTTCTGGTCTGATCCGGTTCGGTTTTCTGATTTTTTTTAAAATGTAAGTTTCACAATTTGTCATTATAAACTTGTTTATAAAAACAAAAAAACTAATTTAAAAAATATTGTTTTATACTTTTATTATAAGTTATATATTAGTATTAGTTATAAACTATATATTTAATATTAGTATTAGTTATAAACTTTTAGTTATTTAGTATTAACATTTTATGTAATAATTTATAAATTATAATAAGAAATTATTTCATATATAAATATATATAATCATATATAAAACTTTCACATAAAAAATTATAATTATACATAATATATAAAACTTATATATATTAATATATATATATTTTTTGTATAAAACTTATATATACAATAATATAAATATTTTTTTATATTTTTTTTTATCAACCCGTCCGGTCCGAAAAATCCTAAAACCGGAACAGGACCGGAACCGGCCGGTTTTCACATTCTAAGAATCGGTCCCTGACCGGACCGGTTCAAAACCAGTAAAATCGATCCAGTCCGGACCGGTTTTTCGATTTTTCGGTTTCAACTTACACCCCTAGTTGTTACTTATACCTGGTTTGTACTTGACTGTCAAGGGAGATCGTGGGGTGGCAGGTCGTGCCTGGGTCAGGCCTGCTACCATTCCTACCGTGACAATGTGTCAGGCCGTGGCTCACATTGCTGAGAGAGATTGTGGCATGTCGAGTTGTGCCTGGGTCAAACATGCCGCCACCCTCCTGTCGTGGCATGGTATCAGGTTGTGGCCGAGCCATCCTATGGTACCTTTGGCGGCACGTCGTTGCATGCTGGGTTCCGTGGCGTGCCTTCAACTGAGCACGCCTAGCCGGCTGCGTCCTGCAGTGATAATCTTCAATGTACCTCATGGCAAGGCTCAGTAGTTCTCTGAGCCCCAAGGCAATCACTACCCTATGGTGAGCTCCTTGGCATGGCCAAGTTTGGTGCCAAAGCCTTATCAGGATGGCCCTACGACCGTGGGCTCAGTACGTGAAACCCTGATTTGGGCCTGGGCCCCCCTCTCACAGTACCCCGCGAATTCCTATCATAGAAGTGTGGTGGGAATTTAATGTTCCTCCTAGTTTCCATGCCGCCCGTCAGCCTCTTGGGGTAACATGTTCGACTCCCGTTGGTTCAAGTTCCCGAGGCCCCCTATCCATTCAATGAGTGTGTCTCCTTGGTTCCCGTGACTCTTTCATCTTTCATCTTCAATGACCCACCCATCAATTTAGTTCCCAAGGCCACCTATCATTCAATGAATGCCTATCCTCGATTTGAGTTCCCAACAGCTAATTGGACGTGCCAGCACCACATTCTCCGTGTCCTGGGACCTCATTGGTCCATGTCCCCCACGCGTTTGACACGACGGCTCCCACCAGTACCATTTGGGATTCGCGAGACGTTCTGCTGGCGTCATCACTGTCAGGCGAAATGTTTCCCAAGGTCTTTCCCGCACGCTTTCCTCTTTACTCACCAATATAAAGCCCCTTCTACCTCCCACTTCCTCCATCACTGCCTTCCTCGAGCCTCTCCATTATGTCAACTGGTTCCCCTACCGTCACGTCTTCCTCCCTTCCCCAGCCTTCTACTTCCCTCCTCACAATGTCCCTTTGTCTTCTCTATGATGCAACCTTCTTCTTCCAAGCTTTCTACTTCCAAGTCGCGACTTCATCTTCCCTCCTCACAGAGCCCCTTTGTCATCGCAGCGTTCATGGTCATGGCCCCCAAAGCACCTTTCGATATTGTCGCCCCTTATTTCGCGGGGAAACACTGTGTTTCATTGGTCACAGGTCCGAATCTTAGGGTGTTCTGAGCTAAATATGACATTCACTCCTCTATCATTCTGGAGACTCCTTAAGGGATCAAGCACGCAGTACCACCATAACTTACACGCTGTGTGGGAGGTCGATGCTGACAAGTAGCTGGTCTACAGTGGATGGTGTGCCCATTCACTTAGCCATTTCTACATATTTGTCCCCGAGCTCTCAGAGTTCGAGGTGCATCTTGCACCATTCCTCTTCTACTGTGATATTCGCAGGGACCCATTGCTAGTTTTCCCCTTCGTTGCTGCTATGTTATCCTCTTCCAACTACCTCCTTGTTGGTTCTACTGAGCACCGCATTCTCCTGGTGGAGCATCCCAGTTTTCTCCATCAGCTTCCTTATCATTTCCTCCATCCTGACGAGTCTTGCTTCCATTTCTTCGCATCGGTTTTCCTCCATTCCCATAGTTTCCGACTGTGTTGCTGCCAGCATGCGAAGTACATGCTTTTATGGAAAAAAATTCCACAGACGGCGCCACTGTTGATGTCTTGTTTTATAGCCCAAGCAGTTCCACTACAGCCAAACTCACTGGACCTGCAAATGAGAAGGAGAAAAGGTTCCAGTGACATCCGGGGTCACTCTGATGCCAAAGTCAGTAGTGAATACTAGGGTGATGAAGAGAACTAAATTAACTGAAAGAGTTGTAAAGGTTCAAAGAGCCTTCCCATGGGGGGAATGGCTGTTACTTATACCTGGTTTGTACTCGACTGCCAAGGGAGATCGTTGCGTGTCAAGTCGTGCTACCATCCCTACCATGACAGTGTGTTAAGCCACGGCTCACACTATTAAGGGAGATCGTGACATGTCAAGTCATACCTGGGTCAGACCTGATGTCACCCTCCTGCCGTGGCATGGTGTCAGGTTATGGTCGAGCCTTCCTATGGTTCCTCTGGCAGCACGTCGTTGCGTGTTGGGTACCCTGGCGTGCAATGAATACAATGTGTCTCACACCTGGCATCCCCATACTGGGCAGGCCTAGCCTGGTGCATCCTATGGTGATAATCTGTAATGTACCTCATGGCAGGGCTCAGTAGTTCTCCGAGCCCCAAGGCAATCACTGCCCTATGGTGGGCTCCTGGGCGTGGCCAAGCTTGGTGCCATAGTCTTTTCAAGATGGCCCTGCGACCATAGGCTCGGTACGCGACACCTCAATTTGGGCTCTCAACCTGCCCCAGGTCCCCCCGGGGTGGGGGGGGGTCTTTGGAGAGAGTGGCCTCCCCTCACAGAGGCTGTGGAGGAAAGAAAAAACCTTCATCTTGTCACTGATCACCACCGTCCAATTGCTACCAAGTTGTCAATTAGTTTCAAAGATGATCTTGCAGCGATGGTAATGCCTCATTTTCATGTAGGTCAGCTGCTTGGTAAGCTGAAATTCCCATTCTTTGAAATCCTAGGCATAATCCTCTTGAAGGGCAAGCCAAACTTGATGAGAGGTCTTGAAGCCAAAGACTGAACGAAGCAATCTTTCAAAAAGAATATCAATGATCCAACCATGAAGTAATCGATCTACCTTGTGACATCGCACGTATGTTGAACTGAGTTTTTTGTGATTGAGAGAAGTAGCTTCATTTCCAATGAGTTCATATTAGGGAGAGAGGCAGAGTCGATTAGGTGGTCCACGATGTCTTTGCTCTTGATCATGGCCGTGACTTGCTTGCACTATTTTGCCAGAAAGGAGAATTTTCTTGGGTCAATATTAAGGTTACATAATTATTCAAAGAGTGAAATGGAAGCCATTGGGGGTAAGGCTCTCTTCTCTTGCTCATTTAAAGCAAGTGCTTGCGAAAATGTTTCACACAACGTGAGTGCTAATTGAGAGCCTTCTTTTTATACATGCAATACGTCTAATATTATAGGTTTTGTAGTTTCCATATTTACAATTGTATTTGTTGAATCCTTGATTGGCTCATGTATTGTTGCATGCCTATGTAAATTAATTTGTAGCCATTGGGTATCATGTTTCCTTGTTTTGCCTGTGGTTCTTGAATTTTGTTCTAGTGCCTTTTCTCGTTTTGTTTTATTTGTGTGTTAATTTTTTAAGTTCAAATAATTCAAGGCATGGCTATACCTAAGCGAGCGAATTCCACCCTTCACCTGTTCACCCATAGAGGTGAGCCTGTACAATTTTTCCATAGCTACCACACTTGGGCTTAGGGGTGGGGCAGGTTGCCTAGGGGGAAGGAAGAGCTGCTACTCACTCAATATTGTTGGTGATTGATTGAAAAGCTCGATCTTATATTTTAGTAAAGTGAAGTGAATTGTAAAAAAATGAAAAAAAGGAAAATTTTACACAGACAATTAATTAAGCTATGTTGTTATGTATAATTACGAGAATAATACTAGGTACAAACCCTAAATAAACAAGTCTCGTGCTGATCTTTTGTAAAAATGTGGGTTCCATTCAAAAAGTAAAAGTTTTTTAGACTTTTCATGGCGGGATCTACTTTTTTGCAATGGGCTTATACAGGAGTTGTCTATTGAGGATTGTATAAATAATTTCTCAATTATGAGACATTCTCCTTGATCATGATGCCATAACGTTCAGTAAAATATCTTAATAATGTAGAGTAAAAAGAATACTTACATAAAGCTAGGGTAACATGTTTGAGTTTGAGAAAAAAAATATATTTGCAACCACAAGTGATGGTACGTGCCATGTACATTAGTTAGGGTCTGTTTCGGGTTGCAATGTGAGTCTTAAAAAGTGATTAAATAGCCTTAAAAACTCTTTAATAGAAAAATTATATTGTTAAGTTGGGCGATAAAAAAGCACTTTTAATCTCAAATAAGTTAAAAAGTATGTTTGCTCAAATGTGTTTTTCCGGATAATGCAGAATGTAATTCGAATTTTAAAAACACTGTCAATGGACGAAAATACCCATACAACTTTAAGATAATTACAACTTTCAAATTCTCAAGAAAATGATCATAATTTCTACAAATATAAATAATTGTCAATTCTACTTCAGAAAACATGTTTTTAATTTGTTTCTAAACAAACGTAACATATTTGAAAATACTTTAAACATATAGTTATCAAACAGTAAATAACGTTTTAATAGTAGAACTTATTACTTGAGATATACACTATAAGCCCTAAAACTATAAGCTATATTTTTCACCGCATTCTCAAATATGCACTAAGTATAAAATGTAATTGTGTTTCGAGATTAATTATATTATTATAATTCTGATTTTGGAACTTTCAACTTTTTATTCTCACAAAAATTCCACAACAAACGTCCCTCCCCAAGCATTTTCCTAATCAAAGAATCGCCAATCTTTTTCCCTGATCAATTCCCCTAGAACCAAACAATAAATCCTTCTCTGCGCATTGGATTAATGGTGACATTCCCAAAGGGTTGAGATTAGGGGTGTGACCGGTCCGGTTCGGTTCGATTTTAGACATATTTTATAACTAAATTGGTGAAATTTGAAAAATCGATACCGCACTGATTATAAACCTAAACCGATACTATATATTATAATTGTATGACAGACTATAATGGTATATTATAGTATATTATAATATATAGTAATATAGTATTAGTATAACTACTAATAATATAGACTATAGTGATAATATATTGTTATTTATAAAGGATTTTAAAATTTAATGTTATATTAATTAATAATTTAGCCTATAATACAAAATTATTTTATATACAATTATATAAAAAAAAATTTAAAGTTATATATATATATGAACTGGTCCGGTCTGGTGTTAGAAAAAAGAAAATCAGAATCGAATCGATTTCAACCAGTTTTGAAAAAAATTAAATCGGTACCAGACTGAACCAGTTTAGAAACGGACCAAACCCACTAGCTTGATTCGGTCCGGGTTTTTTTTTCACCCCTGGTTGCGATTCTGTGCACATGCTTTAAGATGCTATTGCTAAATTAATTAGGTGGTGATAACATTAATATTAAGAAAAACACTACTATGTCAACTCCTTTTGACACCTCCATTTGACCGCTGGTCAAAATTTTTTATTTGAGTGATTAAGGAAGTGATTTTAAATGTATTGATATATTTTTTTAACATTTTAAATGTATTTAAATATGTTAAAAAAATGTGAAAAAAAAAAGAAAAAAAAAAATTTACTCTAGGCGCGCAGTATGACCAACGATCAAGATGAGGCGGCATAGTAGCCGCACCCTAATATTTATAGAACTTTTTCAATGATGCTTATGCTAACAAAACGTAGCAAAAAATGTTGTTTGAACTTATGGCTAAAATTATACAAAGATCACTATCTATCTATATATATATATATCATGTTAATGTAAGCTGCAAGATCTAAGATGTTATTTCAATTGATCAGACGATCATTATCAGTGGATTCAGTATTGATCTTGAGGAGGCCCTTCAAGGCGAAGGTAATCATACATGACCCCTTGAAAAGGGCTTATGCTCCTTGACTGTGTGAGATAGATTGTATTTTTACCTATTTGGAGAAGACTGTTTCCTACATCAATGCTATACAACCAATATAAGCCATGGATTCCGTGCCTTGCGATGGCATTGTCTCCACCAATGGGTCCTGTTGAAAAGTGTGGAGGGTTGGCACCGCCCAACTCGTTGAACCGAACCTTACAAATAAACCAATCATCACGTGAAACCCATTAATCAAGTTATTAATATTATAATATATATATATATATTAACCCAAAATAATTAGAACGAAAATTCGTGAAAAATTCAGTTCTAAAATTTTGTGGGTCAAACCTGTAATTCAGCATCTTGAGCTGAAGCCAATGCTAATTGCAGTGTGTAATTGCCGTTGTCGTTCACATTGTCTAGTCCAAACACGATCTGCCATGTTGTTGCTTCGTATGTACGATTATTAACATTTCTGCAATAAAATATATATTAATACTAATAGAGAAGAATAACATCGTTATAAGTAAAACAAGTATTTATAACAGATTATTTGTGACGATAATGATTATTTACGACGAAAACATGCTTATTTTAATAAAAAATAATCATTTGTTGACGTGTCATTAAATGATTTATAAATTAATAAAAAATTAATACCCCGTTAAAGGATGATAAAAGAATATATATATATTTATCATACGACTCATATATATACCTCGTTACGTGGGCGAAAAACCAATCGGTATGATAATCGCCATTGTTAATGGTGTAGATGAGATCCTGATCGGGATATAAATCTGCATACCGTTCCCATAAACCATATTGTCTGAACCTGCGATCGAGTTAACAAGTATATATAAACATCATGATCAATGTGTGTGTTTATATATATATATAGATATATATATATATTTATATATGTATGTTTGTGTGACTAACTTTTCTAGGTGATTGTTGTACAATCGGTTCATGAGTGTCGGGTATGGATCAGGTACATAGAACTCTCCGGCGGTGCGGTCGGGGATGCCAATTTCCCACACAGTCGGACCATGTCTTGGAGGCTCGTACACCAATACATCCAGTTTGATTTCACAGCCTGCAAGCATTAATGGATGCATGCGATCACTATAGATTAATTATATATATATATATATATATATAAACAAGTAATTGCAGAAATTAATCCAAACATATACGCTAAATTCTCCGACCATCCATAATAAAAATTTCGGTAGAATTTGTTGAGAAATAATTATTTTCAAGGAACATTATTAATGAAGCTGTGACCTGAATGCGATTCTAAAGATTTTTTTCCCAACAACATTAATAATAATTGTTGCTTGATATTTCAAAATGTTCCAAAATGTTGTGTCTGTTTAAGTTGTCGCATCATTTCCTTGGTGGGTGTTATTTGAACATTTTTCAACGGTTGTTGGCAGTTGTAGTACCTTACCTAAATGCTAAATGAGTAATTATACACCGAACAATGTTAGATACAGATGGGGATTGCAATATAAATTTAGGTAATTTTATCTTTAAAATTTTTTAAAATTATAAAACTATCATTCTTAAAATGATACTTTTTCTCATTTAATAAAGAGAAATTCTATTTGCAGTCCTCAAGTAGGGACTGCATGTGCAGACATATTATTAAATAAGAGAAAACATAATTTTATGAGAGATAATTTTGTAATTTTAAAAAATTTTAAAGTTAAAATAGCCTAGACTTGCATTGCAGTCCCATTTGGGGACTGTACCTAGCATTGCTCTTTAATAAAATACATGCACATACAATCCCTAAGTAGGAACTGCAAATAGAATTTCTCTTATACGCCACTCTTATCCTATTTTGATCATATTAAATAATATGTAGAATATTCATCACCATTAGATGATAAAGAAGTATGCAATAAATGATCATTTAATGGTGATAAATGTGTCATATCTTACAACTTAGTAGGATAGTTGTATGGTGTATAGAATTTTCCTATCTAAATTGTCCATAATTTCAGCCTTGTCTAAATTGGTGCTTATAAATTAATTATTATTGTGTTTTTGTTTTTAACAAAATGGAAATTAATTGCACATGAGAAGTATCATAATCATAAAAGTAGTTGTAAATTTATAAATTAAAGTAGTTTTATGTGATTTATTAAATTAATTTTAAAAAAAATTTAATTTTACAATCTAAAATATTACACTAAATCACATCAGTTTATGAATTTAATTTTATAATTTATGATTAAAGTATTTCCACGTTCACTAGAGTCAACTTACAAGAAAAAATACACACAATAATCTTAGTATTCAAAGAAAATAAAACCTAACAACATCAATCATGACAAAATTACAGGCTACCTAACGTACAAAAATAACAACCTTTTGACTTGGTAATTAATTAATGTGTTAGATGGTAGAGAGTCGAATTACCTGGTGTGATGGTGATTTGGGTATCATTTTTGTAATCCCCAATGAAACCAGGGACCCATGCATACAGATTATAATCCCCTGGTCTGACATTTTTAATTATGAAATAACCTTGCTCGTCAGCTTCACTCCAAAATTGGTATCCCTGCACCATAAAGATTAAAGAAAGCTACACTTCATTAATAATAGATTAATCTTTATTCTACTCCAATGGAAATTTATGCAGCATTAAGTAATTGCCTTGCTTTCTCTTTGCCATGATCCCTTTTCTCCTGGAGCCGCTAAGCCCACATATGCTGATTGCCCCCACATTAATCTCTCATTCACATACCTAATATATATATATATATATATATATATATATATAGCAAAACAAGTAAAATAATCTTAGAAGTATTGGAATTGGGTTGACTACGAACTAAATAATAAAAAATATTTTTTCATAATTATAGAATTTATACAAAAAAAAATATAAATAATATTATTTAAATTATAGCACGTGAATGACGTGTATTCTAAAAAGAGAACTGTTATAAATATAAAGATATTACACAAAATAAATCTATATGTTGATGTAATTTTACAGAATCTGTTAGATTTATTTTATAATAAAAATTACTTTACAATCTGACGTACCATATTAAATTATATTAATTTATAAATTTATTTTTATGTAATATATTTGTAACTAAATTATTTTTCATCTAAAAAAATTGAAATATAAATTATGCAAAAGCTAAGTCGCATACGGTTCACGGACAAGCAATTGACCAGAAACTGTTCCACGCTGATCAGCAGAAAGGAAATCTTCTGACTGAGTGAAATCGTATGGCCAGCTTTCCACTTCAATCAACATCTAATGAAAAAAAATGAATAAATACGTGAAGTATGTAAACATAACGCAATCGTTTTAAAAAAAGTAAAATTTACTGTTAAAAAATTGATTTTTTTATATAAATTATGTATTTATTCATTTTTTTTAAAGTAATTATGCGACGGTTGCACACTCCTCACTGCAAGAATTATTTTTTAAAAAAAAAATTGTGTGAAATTAATTATATATAATACTTTGGCAAAATAAGTTGAAGGAAAACAAAAGCCTGAAATTTAATACCTGCTCTTTGGCGTTTGCCCAAAGTTCCAAGGGATTCTCCCCATTGTCAACAGAATTCAGATAAACAAATACAGGGCCGAAAACCTTTTTCCATGCCTCTCCATCTTCAAACTTCATCTCTGTTTCCTTCCCACCGTAGTGAGTACTCAAAAACATCTAGACAGGAAAAATCCGGTTATGTAATTCTCAAATATTATTTAATTTTTTTTATTATAATAAAATTTTAAAAAATATAATAAATAATTTTTAATTATCTAATATCATATATTAAATGACGAAAAGATAATTAGAATTGAAATGATGATTACATTACTAAAAAAATATCGGATGGGCGTAGGTGGACTTACCGCAAGGGTAATGGGGCCCACATGGGAGGTGAGGTCTTGCTTGATGGGTCCCGCTGTACGGAACTCATCACTGGGAGTTATCATCCAGAATCCGACAGGTGGGTCGGCTGATATCCACCCATGAACCTTGTTATCTTTGTCCTCCAACGAGTATTGGTACTTGTCATCCACCTGCATGCAGAGTTGCCCACAGTTTTCTGTCACGGGTCCTCCAACAAATTTCCCAAGTCCGAAAGGACATTCCAAAAGAAATAAATCATCACAGAAGATGCAAGCCTTTTATTTAAGATGAGATATGTATTTTCAAGATGAGGAATACTACATATCTACCTACACTCTCCACATACCATGCACTCAAATTTTATTTTATTTTATTTTTTAAACTCAATACACTAAGAGTGTTGAGTGTGTGATAAATAATAGAGTGTGAAGTAGATTTTTTCTTTCAAGATATAATAGGTAAGGAAAAGACAAACAAAATGATGCATGTTACAAATTTTTGAAGAGAAATATTTTGTCGAGGAATAATCTCGTATTGATTGTATATAAATTTTTAGATGTACATATTTATAATAAATGAATAATTCTATTTTATAGAATCAGTTTTATGAGATGAGTTAAGTTTATAAATTTTTTCATGGTATCAGTCTGCCATATGATGAATGGGCCCGCACTACTTACCATGTGACAAAGATTAGAAAAAAATACTAGCCTGCATGTAAGGGAGGATATTGAAGAATAATCTCACATTACTTGTGGATAAAGTCTTTAACATGTTTATAATGAATGAATAATCCTCTCTTATAAAATCGATTTTATGAAATGAATTAGATCATAAGTTTCTTCAAGTTTTTAATGTTTGTGTTTAGACGAGAGAGGATGAACCGAAAGTAGTGTACCTCTCCTCTAAGTTCAGAATATGTTGGATCGGTCAAAAGAACGGCCTCCGGGTAGGCGAGGGCTTGACCCTTGAGGCGATCTTCCGGCATTGGCATGATCCTCTGCTTGTCCTCCGATACAGCCATGAAGTGAAATCTGACCATTGATTTTCTCTACTGCCGTCAACTTAAAATCATTTTGCTAAGTATATTTTACACAAAATCAAATGAAACATCTTCTATAATTACTTGTCCTTTTGGAGCTTGTAAACAGCTCTAATCTGAGGAATCTCCACCGCCGGCCATCCTTCAAGACGATCAAATATTCCGTACGAATAAAATCCAGAAATTCCACGCTGCAATATGTACCTGCAAAGTTGATCATTTTCAGGTTGATAAATCGCTCTGCACAAAATTTACATCTTCCTGATTCTAAAATCACCCCGTGATAACATGTACCTTTTGTCTATGATCAAGGGAACTTTCCGTCCCCGGAGCGAGACGTCCCATGTCGTGCAAAATGAAAGCTCTACTTGGTCTTCTCTCTCAGTAATAATCCTGAATTTTGTTGCTGCTATTCTGCAAATAGTTGGGTCCATCGTCTACATTTTTTTCGACCAAATTCATGATTCAGGCCAGTAATGATCAGGGAAAAGAAGATTTAAATACCTCTCGAAGATCCCAGTACCACGACCCTCTGGCTCATTCCAAACTACATCCCAATACCTGAACGTGTTTGATTTTTTCGAACAAAGCTAAAATAAGCACAATATTCATGGGAAAATGATGTATAAGCTAGCTTGCATGCTTTGAAATTTCCAGGCAAATGGCTCAAAAAACTGACTTTAAAATGTAGGGGAATGCATGTACGTACCCTCTATCCTCTCTGCTATTACGTTCTTCAAGTAAATTATCGATACCATTGTACTTTATTCCCAAAACATGACCATCTGGTCCAGAGAAATTTACTTGCAGGAGGCCATTGTCCACCACCACCTGATACGAGTTATCTAATCAATTAATATATTTATAAAATTTTAGGATTGAAATTGAGAAACAGGGTACCTTTAAGATTTCGATTTTGCAAGAATGTTGGTTTCACGTACGATAATTAAAACTAGAGAAAAGCCAAAAAAACAAAAAAGAAGGGTTAAAGCATTGATTACCTGTTGAGGATTGTCGGTATAGAGCTTCACGTCAGGATGAGAATCTTGACCGTCGTTCCATAGAACTCTCCTGCATCATCATATATAAATTAATTATCATGCGCCTTGAATGAAAGGGTACTCGGAATGTGAAGCAAACCTCAGGTCAAATGAATGGACGAATCTGGTTTCATTGTGAACTCAAAAGGCATATATGCACTTGGGTCACATGAAAAATTAACCACAAAAATTTCTTTCCACCAGAAAACGAGGTGGAGTACTGATTTCGAAATGCCAAAAGAATCCTGTGAAGGTGAAAAGACATGGCACACTAATGGGGACATCTACTGTAGAGTCACAGATTCGCTGTCCTTTGCTTCATGTAAGCATGCATGTGAACTTGCCGAACATCATCATTAACAGCTTCGTCTTTTATCACACGCACATATATGATATAAATGTTTTTTGTTACATTTTACTGCACTAAATGTCGACACAGACTGATCGTGATGAGAATCCTAGTGAAATCCAAATATAAAGCCAATACGCAATAACGACAAAAATGAAAATACAAGAAAACAAAGAAAGAAAGGGAAAGAAAAAAGTATAAGAGAGAATAAAAAAGAACTAAACTAATTTTTCTAATGCACTTAATTCATGAGTATTTTGATGTTGCTGTGAGTTTTATGCAGAAGAAGAGTCGCTCTGCACTCTTAAAGTAATGCAACCTCCGCCGTCCGACAGTCTCTCTTGCTCTCTCTCTCATTTGTGTAATGTTGGTTTTTTACAAGCAGGTTAAGTAGCAAGTATAGTGGGAGCAAAAGATGAGGAAGAACCTAACTAAGGTCTTCTCAGAACGATCAGCAAGCAAGAAGAAGAACAGCAGCAGAATCACAGCTCCTAAGCAGCAGCCAACTAGAGAACCCCATTGCCTACTCCAGTTTGCCCTGATCTCCATATTGACCTGAAATATCAATTTCATGATGATGAGAACCATGAAAACCACAAATTCTGGGTTACAAATTAAGAACTTGAAATTCTTTCGGCAGGAACAACAGAAACAACCCCAATGTCAGATATGTTTTATATTAGTCCTAGCTAGGACCATGGATTTACCTGTAATAAATGCCAAAACGCATCTCTAAATGCATCTAAATAATGTTTGGAACTTGATCGATAGCATCAAAGACTTGCAGAGTTTTATAATGCCAACTAAATGACATATAATAAATAACTGCATCAAAGGAAGGACTGGCGCCGCTTCTTTTCTATGTTGCTCTTCGATCGTAGAATGTCGAATGTTTTAGTTTAATTTTATATATGTTTATGGGAAATGCTAGCCAGCTTTCACGGTTTCGTTTGAGGGGCGAGTCCAATATTTTAAATGTACTATACAGAAGGGCAATTTAGTCCTAATTAAGAAAAACTATCACATGATTAGAGTAGTTAATTATCCTGACGTATGCTACCTTTTGACAATTTTAGTAGTTAATTATAAGAGGAAACGGTACTTGTGTGCTTTGACAAATATATATATATATATATATTTGTTGTTTGGAAACATCTGAATTATATATATATATATATATATATATATGTGTGTGTGTGTGTGGGCCTATATTATACATGGAGTCATGTTACATATAATCGTGAAGTATATAAACATTGTATAGTTATTTAAAAAAAATTGAGTCCAGTATTTATTTATTTTTTTCAAAGTGATTACACACGGGCGTTTGCATATTCAAGCGTGAAGTGCGTAAACGTCGCGTAATCGCTTTGAAAAATAGTGGAATCCACTATTAAAAAATTAATTTTTTTCATGTGGGTCCCATGTTTTATTCACTTTTTTTAAAGCGATTACGCGGCGGTTGCACAATTCACGGTTGCAAATATATTTTCTCTTCTATTATATATATATATATATATATATATATATAGTTACACCAAGTTTGACAGATTTGAACCGGAGATTTTGCGTGTTAATTTAACTTGTCAATCAGTTTTCTCAGTTGACAAAGTAGTATACTGTGCAATGAAAAAGCTACCCGCTAAACCCAACCGCAAGTATCACAAAAGGACGTGGCCAAATCCACCATCATGTGAAGTTCTTTCCCTTTGTATTATCTTGTGACACACACAAAGAACAAGGCCGCCGGTACCAGCTTTCAGCGAAAGGAGAATAATGTGGGTATTGTCACTGCATTGTCACGAGGACGAGTCGACCTAATTCCTCCCGTGAACTTTTGTTCATTCAACTCTTGAATCACCCGGTACTGCATGCTTTCTCATTATTTATATGGTGGGTTTACTAGCAAGAATTATTCCATGAAAATGACAGAAAATAGTGGAGAGAAATGGGACGGCGCCACCTGCATGCATTTTTGCTAACTAGCTAGGCAGGCATGCACTCTTATAATGGTTTTGCGGGCTCAACCTAGCAATTATAAATGTACGCTTCGCAGTGGAGTATATATAATTAATCTAAGCGATTGCCAATGGGAGAACATTGGAGTATGGGCTCAACCCTGGCGTGCGTTGAGCACTATAGCTTGAAACCTTTCAAATATATATATATATATATATATATATATATATATATGTTCGGTTTGTGAAGCTTGTTTATTATTCATGTGGTGAGTCGATTTGATTATAACCCGATTCGAGAAGGATTCATTATGGTTTTTTTGTAGATTTTCAACTAGGCGTGGATAGATATCGTGAAAAAAATTTGACCCCCTTGGGACTCGAGAATCGCCATAGAGAAAATTCGCTCAACGTTAGCGTGACAGGTCACTCGAACAAACCTCAAAGTAGAGAGTTTGGTCGACACTCGCTCAATATGTCACTTAAGCGAACGTCAGACAGAGGGAATGACACGATAATTGAAGCATTAGGATTTTCTTCGTGTAGCTCTATAAATATGTATGTTATGATTGTATAGTTGTTTGGAACTGTATAATTTTGTCCCAAGATGTATTTTATCATTCTTCAAGATAATAAAATCTTCTGCAACTTTGTAGATGTCGACATTTTATCTAACCACGTTAGTTTTGTGTCGTATATTCTTGAGGTGTGCAAGACTCATGTACTTTTTAAAAAAAAAATGTGATCCACAATTAAAAAGTAGGTTTCTTTATATAGGTCTCATATTTATCCATTTTCTTTTTCAAAAATACTATATGTACATATGTATGTATGTATAAATCATTCCCCTAGTATGTATGTATATTTGTTCCATATAATGATATTAGGAGAAAATGTTGTTTTATCTCTTACATATTATGTTTATCTTTAGGTGCATGTATGATCATATCCTTATCTTTCTCTTACATAAAAAGGAATACAAGTGTGTTTAACAATTACAAACATTAGATTAAAAAATATGGAACTTTCCCATATTTTCAATCTTGTCAATATTATAAGAAAACTGCTTATTTGCGACCAGTTAATTCCAGCGAAATGACTATTTACAACTAAAATTAGTTGCGAATAGTCTTTTGGTTGCAATAAATTGATCATAAAAACCCGTTTTTCTTGTAGAGGGAAGGATAGGCTAGAATAAACATTTAGAAAATTTAAAGTAAAAGGGAGTTGAGGAATAATTAGAGTAGTAAAAGGTTAAGCATATGCATAATATAAGCTCTGTCGACTTTTGACCATGACCATATTATATGTTGCTAACCTTTAATTGCTTTATTGTGTGGCTTCGTGTGCATCTTTAGATAAGCAAGCTAATTATACAGCACATGAGATCATCACCATTCTTTTAGGTTATTAATGCCTCTTTTGAAGGGGAGCTCATCATGATCTAACAATTGATCAATTTGAGTTCTAGCTTTCGGTAACTTTCACCAATTGGTTCAGTTGGGCAGCCTCGTTTCTTTATCACTGTTGTATACTTTATCTATTAGTCCTTTTCTCTGTCCCTATCCCTATCCCTATCCCTATCCCTTCGCTTTCTTTTCTTTTTGCAGAACTCTTTAATTGGTACTTTCTCTCAACAATAAGAAGTAAAATAAATAAGGCGTCATAGCCAGAACAAAACAAAAAATAAAGGATTTGTATTAAAAAAATTTATCATATATATATATATATAATATAGAAGTTATATGTTAGGTCTATAAAATAAGTATAAAGCCACCTATAAATTTTGTATGTATAGAACATAATTTAGTTAGTATAAAAAGAATTATCTAACATACCACATGATATATACAATATAAAGATATGATATTTGCATTCATAAAGTGTGTAAGCGCCGCGTATTCCTTTTGAAAAGTTCGTAAATATAGGATTCACATGAAAAAATTAATTTTTTAATAATAGATCTCACTTTTTTTCAAAAGGAGTGTGTGACGCTTCCACAATATATATATATATATATATATTTAGACACGCACACTAATAAGGGCATAACGTGCCATGTTTAAAAAATATGAAGAATAAAATTGACAGTTAATGAGATATGAAAAAATGAAGAAAAATAGTCAAACAAAGTTTAAAAAAATTAAAAATTAAAAACAAAAAGTCATGGATTTACGCAAGTTAATTTTTGATAACTTTTTTAAAAAAATATTAATAAAATAGGAGCACTTTTTAATTCTAAATTTGTAACTAATCACATGTAAAATACTTAGAAGCAAAAGCTATATAACGTCTAATACTAAAACGTAACAAATAAATTCAATAATCACAAAATTTAAAACGGAAGAAAATAACATATTGCCCAAGTTTTAAGTTTATTTTTTCAAGAGAACAGTATTTTTCATAAAGAGTTAGTATTTTTTAGGATAATTTTTTACATGGGCCAATTTTTAAAGTGACATTTGTTTTTACCAAATGCAAAGTCCAAAACTTAACGTAAGAAGCCCAACCACCCCCTACATTTCGCACAAGCCTAGCCCCTCCATTCGGCCATTTATACAAAAATATTAAAATCCTATGTTTTGATAGTGAAATAAGACAAGATGGTTTTAAATGAAAATTGAATAAAATATTATTATAATATTATTTTTTAATATTATTATTGTTTTAGGATTTGAAAAAATTGAATTGTTTATTATATTTTTGTGAGAATTTGAGAAAGTTGTAATGATGAGATGAGATGAGATGAGATGAAACCATTTTTGTTTCCAAACAAGGTTAAATATTTTTTTCCTTCCACTTTCCCCCTCTCTCTCTCTCTCTCTCTCTCTCTCTCCCCCCTTCCTCTTCTTGCCCCTCCTGTGCCGAAAGCCTTCCCCCCTTCTTCCATCTCTCTATCTTCCCTTTTTGCATTACTGCCCTATTTCCAAAACCTATATTTTTTTTCTTCTTTCGGTCTCTCTCTCCTTCTCCTTCTTCCTCTCCTCCACCGAAGTCCTCTTCTATTTATCAAAATTGTCTCTATCTCTCTTCCCTTTGTTGCTCACCGTCATTTCACTGTCTCGCCACATTTAGTCAACACGACAGATCATCGCCACTGCCTTTGTTGCTGACAACGTCAAGAAAATCTAGGATAAATTTTCTCTTCCATCTCTCTCTCTCTCTCTCTCTCTCTCTCTCTCTCCCCCCCCCTCCGTGTCACTCTATCAGACTCTCTCTTTGCTCCTCTCTATTTGGTTGGTATTCAACCAACTCCTAAAGCCACCCTTCATAAAATCTAAAGAAGCAACTTGTGTTTGTTACATCCTGTCGACACCAATTTATCTAGATCTAGGCATATGTTACAGATTGTGTTGGTTTGTTTTTTTCTCATGCCTATGTGTATTGATTATGTTAGTTGGACTCGAAGATAACCCAAAATTGTTTATGTTATTTAGACTCAAAGATAATCAACATGATGCCTAAGATGAGAACGAAGAAGAAGAATTCTAGCGACAACGAGATGAACCAAGGGCAAAACCATAATAACAGTCACTCATTGAAGGGCACAAGTAGAAAGTAAAATACAAGAGCTAGGGACAAAACTGTAATAATAACCGGCTATATAGGTGCATAAATAGAAAATAAAATGTCAAACAGAAATTACTATAGATTCATGTTCACATGCCGATAGCCACTTTTATTGTATAATAGATATATACATCTATATCGGTTTATAAAGCAATTTGTAATTTGTTTTTTTGGATCTAGCATTTCACTTATCATGTTCATCCAAGGTTCTACATTCCACATTTTTTGTGAACCGCATGGGTTAATCGATTAATTATATCTAATGGTGAGCCATAGATCTTTTTTAATATTGAATAATAATGTTTTTTTATCTTAAAATTGTTAATCTTAGTTGCTCAAGAACGAACAAGAACCCAACATGTGGTACGTAGCTTCTACGCTACAGTCGTGTGCATGGTTTGGTACTATGTAAGATGTAGCATATTTAACATCACCATTGGATGATAAAAGATCATCTAATGGTGATAAATCTGTCATATGATCTTACATAGTGGGATAAAAGCGGGATGGTAGTATGGTGTATAGAATTTTTCATTAGTTATTATAACTTTTTTAAATTTCGAAATGAGATTCTTGATTCCATCATTTGACCTCAACAATTCACACGGCTACGTTACTTCCCAGTGGCGAATGTGACCTGCAGGTGAAAATGTAAAACTGATATTTTATCGCTTTTTGATATTGTTTATTTTTTTCCAAAATAAATTTCATTTTTGAAGTTAATGGACAATGCCATATCATTATAATATGATAAAAATGAAATAAAAGTATAGTACATAGAATTTTTTGTCATATAAATAATTGTTTTTTTCCTGAGTTTTTAGGTTTGATCATGGTATGGTGAGAGCCCAACCCAGCCACCTAATAAGAAATGTATAAAATAGTAGCTAGCTAGGAGAATTGGCTTTCAAATTTAAGAATGTTGAGCACCTGATGTTTTGTGATACATATGGCAGATCTGTCTCAGTACAACTATTGTACAAGTACGTGTGAAGGGCATAGAGAATAATGAGGCTTTTGACCATGTTCAATTGTTGTAGAGCTAGGAGGCTGAACTAGGCCAAATGCATGAGCCCGTGGCTACATCATGGGTCCTGCAAATAAATGAAAGATGCAAAACTTCATTCAAGAGATAAAATTACAAAGGTGGTTGGAAGGGATACTTTTAGTCTCCACTAGACTGGGCCTAGGCCCGATCTAGAAAGCCCAATGGTCAGGATGTAACTAGCCCACCAAACGATGCAAGAGAAAAAGGGCTCAAAGTTCACGTGGAAAAAGGATTAGCATGGGAGATGGGACAACACCTGCTTTGATGCAACCTGTCCGAATGACTAGCGAGGACGCCACGCCGAATTAAATGTGCAGATACAAAGCGTAGACAGGAGATCCTGATGGATGGCACAGTTCCTGACAGAATGCCCAGATAGTGATTGCACTCACCCACCTGTCACAGGGGACGTGAGCTGGGAGAATCAAGTCGCATTAAACATGACGACATGGTACCCTATACTGGAGATAGATGCCTTGACACAGGAAGTGGGGCCCATCTTGATAGGAAGTATAAAGACTTTACCCAAGGTCAAAAATTGACTATCATGCACTCTTACATAGGAAATCCTCTCTATCACCCTAATAACTAACTTAGGCATCGGAGGTGCTTAATCACTCACTAAGCCCTTACATTGCTTGTGTGTAGGATTGGTGAGCTCGTGAACTAGTGTGCAAAACAAGTTGTCAACAGTTGGAATGCACGATATATCCTTTATATCATTGGGAAGAAGATAATAATCTGCATGGTGAGTTCACTTAAGGGAATTAGTTCTTTCAAATTAGAGGGTTGTTGGTATTATAAATTGAGTCAATTTATGCACCGAAATAAATAGTAATGGTGATGATATTCAAATAAATAGTAATGGCATCGCCTAGCTCTCGCTGAGGAGTTTTGTCTTCCCCTACTATAGGCAAGGTTTGTCTCCTAGTCTTTTAATTGAGGAGGGATTACAAGCGGCTGGCTATTATCGAGAGAAGACAACATGACAAAAGAAATCATTGAGAAGTGGGGTAGTTTTAGTTTGACTAAGGCTGAACAAAAGGAGATCACACTTGATATCACTGTTGATGCAACGGTTGGGATACTAGGGTAACTGTAACACCTGAGCCCAGTCAAGCCGCTTTACAAAATTTTGGGGTATGCAGTTATGGAAAATCATTTGGAATTACGAGTAAAATTTTTAGAAGAGAGTTTGGGCCTAAGATATTTTTGGTGGAATATAATTTTTCAATAGGTTTGATAATTAGGTTTAAAATCTTTTAATGGACCAAGTGGATGTTCACCCGGAAAATTTATGGGTCAAGTGTATTTTTTAGGCTTAAGAGCCCAGGCCGTGGAAGTGATTTCTAGACTCTATTGCACGGTTTACGCTGTTTTTCCTTTTTCATGCACGTCTCTCCTTCTTTCTTCAGTGTTTTTTTTTTTCCCTACTTATAGCTTATATATATGTTAAGCATCCTCAACCTTAGAATAAGTGTCGCTGCCCTCGTTTCACGCCCTCAGCCATCCAAACTGCTCTGAGCCTCCACCCTCCTTTGTGAACCACGGCTACCACCTCAACTAAGAGAGAAACAACCGAAAACCACCCTGTTCTTGCAGCTCAAATCAGAGCACCTGCTTCCTCCACGGAGCCAGCTCTCTTTGAGTCTTCATTACTAGCCAAGTCCTCACCCTTCTGTAAAGCACCAAACCGTAAGACTCGGTTGCGTTAAGCAGTCCCGCCACCCCCACAACCAAGCCAACTACTCCATCGAACTCAGTCCACGCACGGAACCTCAGCCACTCAAAGTCCACCACTCTAGCCGTGCGCCACCACCTTGTCCTCATAAAACACCACCTCGGTTTGCACCACCGAAAAGCAAAGTACCATACCTTTATTTTTTTTTCTCACTCAAAATAGAGAGTTCTTACCACCGGACAAACTTACCTTGCCAGCCGTTCGAAGCTGTCACCACCTGCACGAAAAGGGGGGCCGTCGGACACCCACAGGCCACCTCAGCAGGTAACAACCCCTCAAGGTGAGTATCTCTCTCGGTTACTCCCTCCTTTCTCTCCGCCCTCTCTCGCTTTCACCTCTCCCTCTCATTCTCTTGTGCTTAGCCCAGCTCGATAACATCTCTGCCGCACTCCTGCTCTTCAGCTGTGCCACCACCGTCCCTCCAGCCAGCCCCGTCTTGCCTTACCCCTCCACTTGTGCCTCGGTTTCCCTTGGGTAAGCTCCTGTCGCCGCATACTTGTTTTTATCTCTGTGTATTTGTTCGTCTGGTTTTCATGTTCTTATAAGTTATATATATATATATATTTGTAACTATGTTAACCTAATAGAAGGAAGTGCTATTACTTTTTTACCCCTTAGTGTATGCCTCCAGATTTATTATTTAGGGCTTAGTTTAAATGAGTTTTGTTTAAGTCTCAAAAATATTATATTTGTGTAGATAATATTTTGATAATATTGTTAATTAAATGAAGTAAACCTGTTTTTTAGAGATGAGTTTTTCATGACTTATTTTATGGGAATTTTTAGTAGCCAAAACATTCTATTAATTTATAATACGTTGTTGGTATTTTAGATATTTTAAATATTAGTATTTATTGAGTGCCGTAATTATCATAATACTTATTCGATAAATTTCTTCTTCGATACGAATTCGATTAAGTGGATATTGATGGTTTTAGAAGATGATGGTATTTTAGGAATTATGAGAATTTTAGGTTTTGAGGTATTAAAAATAGGTTTTTTTAGCATATTAAGTTTCAATATCGAAATACGTGGTTGATTGGAAATTTAAGGGGATTACGTGACTTTTATAGGTGACGATTAATATTTTTTCGGCATTATTGAGGAAATTTTTTTGAAAGACTAAGGAGTTCAAGTAAGCGGGATTCTTATACTAGACTTTGCATAAAAATAAATAACATGGACTAAGGTTAATTTTTGAAAAAATATGCATGTCATGTTATGAAAAGAAATTTGAAACGACCTCAGTTATTTGTTTCTGCATGACTCATGAAATTCTGTATAAGAATAAAATACTTTATGTCATGACTGGTATAGACATGAGCAAAGTTTTGGCATTCTGTTTCTGAACTATGCAAACGAGAGCGAATATGAGAAATTGTGCATAAATCATATTTTTGTGATCTAATTCTGTTCTGAAATTGTTTTGTACTCTGATATAATATGATGCGATTTCTGAAACCTCTGGCATGATATTCTGTTTATGTTCTGTTTTGACCTTACCACAGGTGTAAAATTGTGGCCTCTGTTTGGGTTGGTACCAACTTTTCTGTTTCTGATGCACCCACTTTGGAAACAAAGTGGCTTTCTGCGTGGTCTTTCCTATGTGCACACTCGGGACTCCGAGAATGATAAGGGAAAGATTCACATTATGTTTCTACTCGGTTGGCCGCCGGGGTTCGCACAACCCTACCATAGGGGTTAAATATGTAATTATGTTCTGATATGATGTTTCAGTTATGCTGTGCCAAGGGAATTTTGAATAAGAATACGTTTTGAACGTTCGCTTTTATATTTCTGATAACATGTTCTGACTCTGCATTCTGAAAATAAAAAGTGTTTTGTTCGGCATTCTGAATTCTGTAAATACTCATGTTTGCATACTGATATATATTCTCTACTTACTAAGTTGTTAATAACTCACCCCTATCACCATAATATGTTTCAGATAATTTTGATGCAACAGCTAGAAGTCAGGAATAGGAAGTACTTGCAAATTTTATTGATCATAGAGGACTAAGTGCCTTAGAGTACAAGGACTTTTTGGAGAGTCTTTTTGATAGTGTTGATATTTTATGTGGCTTTGGTATTTTGAGTAATGGATATTCCTAGTTTTTGTGGAAACATTTATATATATTATTGAGACACTTCTGATGTGCCCTTATGTAGGAATATGGATATTTGTGTTGAACAAATAGGTTAATATGTTATGGAGACTCTGGTTTATTTTAAAAGTATTATTGGAGATGATTTTAGGTGACATGAGTTAACTTGCCGGACCCTCGAGGACGGGGCATTACGAAAACAAAGTTTGATAGGTTTGATTGTCTCGGACAGATCCATCAACAGGGAAGCTTCAAGGCTATGATGTTAAAGGTATGGAAACCAAATGGAGGATTGATATTCAGAGAAGTTGGTGTCAACATGTTTATGGCTGAGTTTCAAAATGACAAAGACTTGTAGAAAGTATAGAGAGGCAGGCCATGGTCTTTTGATCAAAACCTGCTATGCCCTAACACCTTTGATGGTAGTTCTGCTCCAAAAGACATTGTATTCAACAAAGAATTCTTGTGAATTCAACTCCACAATATATCTCTTGGAGGCACGCAGATTGGTAGTATGATTATCGAGGTGGAAGAGGTAGATGTTGATGAAGAAGGTATCGAATGGCAGAGGTCTTATCTAAGGGTGAAAGTCGCTATTAAAATCACCAAACCTCTTATGAGAGGTATCCTTCTAAACATGAATGAGAATAAAGTTTGGACATATTTTCTTTATGAGAAATTACCATCTTCCTGTTTCAAGTGTGCCATTATAAAGCATGGGGAGAATGGTTGTTTAGTGGACTCTGTTACAATTTCTATGCATGGCACTAATAAGTCTCAATATGGGGCTTGGCTCAAATTCAAGAGATATGACTAAAAATAGTCGTACTGGTTGAAAGGAAAAGATAGGCTCACAAACCTCAGACTTGCATGTTGAAGATGATGATGTGGCAGGGACCAAGGCCAATTATTGAAAGGAAGCAGGCATTGCAAAAGAGGTGGCAGAATCAGTGAATAATCCCAAGAAGACAGGAGATAATCAAGAAAGTTTCCATAAAGAGGAAATGGAAGGAATCAAGGGTCAAATCATTAATAAGGAAAGTAGAACTTTAATTGAGGCTCCAGCACAGGAAGATGAAGATTTTTTTATCCAGGTAGAAATCGAAATCTGGTGCAATTAATATGGTAAATATTGAGCTTGATTTTGAGAGGCTTGGTGTAGACCAAAGCATTAATTCTAGAGTTTATATGGTAAATATTGAGCTTGATATTAATGTGATCTTAGCAGTCAACCCTCTGACATATTAATAGGCCAGCCAAAGAGCTAACCAGGGTAATATCAATCAACTCAACACTAGTGAGGTGATTATGATTAAGAAGAATTACTAAAACAAGACCAGTTCAGATAAGGTTACAAAGTGGAAGAGGAGGGCACATTACAAATAAGCTATGAATCTAGATGCTTGCACAAACATGAGCATAGGACAAGTCTCCCAAGTGAGTCCTAAGCCCGGTAGCAGGGGGGGGGGGGGGGAATCTTTCTATATCCAAGAAAAGCAAATGGATGCTGGATGAGGATGAGAAGTTTACCAATATACTGGTAGAGGCTGGTTTCCAGCCCTACCAACATCAATGAGTCTGTTCGTATGGAACTTTTGAAGGCTTGGGAACACTCGAACAGTCAAATTGCTTAGTCTTTTAACTAAGGAAAAGTGCCCCAATATAGTGTTCCTGGTGGAAACCTAATGCTCTAAGAATCGTATGGAAGAAGTGAGGAGGATATTAAGGTTTGATAGTTGTCTTCTTGTTGAAAGTGTGGGCTGCAATATTGGACTTGCTCTAATGCGGAAATCTGATAGGAATGTCAATATCTGCAACTATACGAGATGACATATAAGTGCAATAGTTCAGGAGATTGAAAATGGACCCACATGGATGTTCACGGGGTTCTATGGTCATCCAGACACGGGAGACATTTGGAAGCTAATGAAACATCTCAGACCCCCACCAACTATGCCTTGGATCTACACCAAAGATTTAAATGAGATAACTTTCCACAGTGAGAAGTTTGGGGCAGCATGTAGACCTTAAAATAGATGGAGTCTTTAAGATTACCAATTGAATTTTGCTCACTCTATTATCTATATACCTCAAGCCAGAAATTTACATGGTCTAGCAACATGTGTGGTAGGGACTTTACTTAAGAGAGAATTGATAGGGCCATGGCAAACCAAGAATGGAATGAAATGTTCCCATATGCAATACGTAATGTGCTGCCTACAGTCAAATCTGATCGCTCTCCTCTCCGTATAAGTATGCTCAGGAGTTCTAAAAGAAGGAGGATGACACATGTTATTTTCAGATATGAAGTAGCGTAGGCTTTAAGAGAGGACTGTTCTAAGACAGTAGAAACAACTTGGTGCAAAAGGACAGTGGTAGATGATGGGGCTTCTATGATAAGGATCAAACTAGCCAACTGTCAGGTAACTCTTCTGAAGTGAAGTCTAAAAGGAACAACCAAGACTCACGAGTAATTAGAAGGGGCCCGACTAACATTGGAGAACTTCAAGAGCATGGAAATGGAGATCATCTTAAGAAAGTTCAAAAGCTACAACAAGAGGTGTAACAATCACTAGCTGAAGAGGAACAAGATGGAAGCAACGAGCCAAGCAACACTGGCTGCAACATGGTGATAGAAATACCAAATTTTTCCATATGCAAGCTAGCCAAAGGAGGAAAACAAATGCATCAAAAGCATCATGGATCAAAATGGAGTCTTGATGACTAAGCATGATCAAATTGGTGATGTCTTCACAAGTGTTTTATCTAATCTTTTTACCATTTCCAATCCTACTAAATCTGAGAGATGTCTGCATGGCCTGCTTCCCAAGGTCACTAATGAAATGAATCTAAGACTAATGATGCAGTTACTGAAGAGGAAGTTAGAGAGGCAGTTTTTCAAATGAATCCATTGGACTCCCCAGGCCCTAGTGGATTCCTAGCTCAGTTCTACCAAAATCATTGGGATGTAGTTGGGAAGGATATTTGCAAACTCACTCTCCATATGCTCAACCAGGGTGGGTCCCTTAAAAGTGTCAATGACACTTTCATCACCCTCATTCCCAATATCAAGGAACCTAAGCGATTGGCTGACTATAGGCCCATTAGCTTGTGCAATGTGATCTATAAGATTGTTTCTAAAACATTGGCAAATATGCTTAAATCTTTTCTACCTGAGACTATCTCCTTGAATCAAAGTGCTTTCGTTCTAGGAAGGCTTATCTTTGACAACATTTTTGTGGCTTATGAGACTCTTCATACAATGAATTCTCGAATGAAAGGGAAAACATGCTATATGGCACTCAAGATTGAGTAAAGCTTATGATCGAGTGGAATGAAGTTTTCTAGAAGCTGTGATGATCAAGATGGGATTTAATCAAAGATGGATCTCTCTCATTATGTCTTGCATCACATCAGTGTTATATTCAATATTAATCAATGGAGAGCCTAAAAATGCATTCTTGCCATCTAGGGGGGCTCAGACAGGGAGATCCACTCTCTCCCTACCTGTCTATTATTTGTGCAGAAGCTTTGTTTTCTCTATTATATAAGGCTGAAGCCTGTGGTAGCATTACTAGTGTCCCTATTGGCAAGGGCCCTATTAGCATCAATCACTTGTTTTTTTAGAATGATAACCTCCTCTTTTGTAAGGCTAACTCTAAAGAATGGTGTAGAGTGTTTCAGATCATAGAGCTTTATGAACAAGCTTCTGGACAAGTACTGAACAAAGAGAAGACCTCAATCTTTTTTAGCAGGAATACACCTAATGCTACACAGAGGACTATTCTAAGGATTGCTGGGGTGAAATCTACTGGATCTTTTGAGAAGTACCTTAGGCTACCTGTAGTGGTGAAAAGATCAAAATCAACTGCTTTCCATTCCCTTATTGACATAACCTGGGCTAGGGTTTCAAATTGGGAAACAAAGTTCCTTTTAGCTACTGGCAAAGAGGTGCTTTTGAAGGTTGATCTTCAAGCAATTCCTACATACAATATGGGCATATTTCTTCTTCCTCTCTCAATTACCCAAAGGCTTAATAAGCTTCTGAAAATATTCTGGTGGGACTATAATGAAGATCATTTGAAGATTCAATGGGTTAAACGGAACCAAATTAGCCATTTGAAGGATAAATGTGGTTTGGGTTGTACAGACTTCAAGAGTTTCAATATTGCAATGCTTTCCAAACAAAATTGGAGGATGATTCAGAATCCCAACTCTCTCCTTGCACAGATCTTCAAGCAGAAATATTTTTAAAATGTGGTAACACCCCCTTCCTGTGGGCTAGGAGTGTCATGTGTTTTTTTTTTTTTATAAAATAAGCCTGGCAAAATATATCATATTTAATAACATGAAATTAGCAATTATTTCATAAAAACTTTGTCTAATAAAATGTCTTAAAAAAAACTTAAACGAATAAGCTGAATAAAATTTATGTCATAAAACAATTTTATTTTAAAAGGTCTGAAACTAAATCAACTGCTCCTTCTAATACAAGCCTGCCTGCTCGTGTTCATCATCCTCACCTGGGTAGTTTAAAAACATGAAATAAACTAAAATGAGTCGAAAACTCAACAAGAAATTCATCACAACGTAAACATAATAAATATAAGGTTTTTATAAAAGTCTTCATGCTGAGAACTTAAATCATGACTGTTCATACTTATACTTATGCTATGCATGACTTGATTTATCTGAATTAACTGCCTGATTTGACTTAACTGACTAATATGACTGGCCAACAGACTTACCCTGTGTGTAAGGTTGTGCACCGGCCTCACGTCCCGCGGCCACGATGGGTGCCGCTGATAGTATTCTGGCATACTATAGTGGACCACGCTTGAGTCCGTAGCTTGCACATCCACCCTGAAATTGAACTGCATTGGTACCATGCATCTGAATGGTCATCTAATTAACTGATCTGATCTTATCTTGTACTTAAACTTAAGATAGGTTACATGTCTTATACACATGAGATGCATGACATAATACATACATATTTATAATTTCTGTATTTGAACATGATGAGGAGTGACATGATCGTATGCTATGTTGGATGACATGTTTGTATATGACACGAGTGGTGCATAAATAAGGGTTATCAATGAACTGGCTTGAATAATACTTATATATAAGCTGAATTGTGATGATCCTAATTTGTGATCAAATTACTTACCTCTTAGCATTGCTTTTTGAATCTTACTTTGTAACTCGTCACCTATATGAAGTATTATAAGTCACTAAATCTATCTCGGAAACGTGTTGTACTATTCCACTTGACTAAATTCATATTTAATTACACTTAGATTAATACATAATAATATTATTCAAACTCATAACATATTCCTTTATTTCTATTTAAAATCTAACTTAATAATTTTATTAAAATGTGACTAAATAGACAAAGGGAACTATTAACTAAAATAATAGACTCAATAGTATACTTTAAAATACATTTCAAATTCTTTAAACATTTTCTTATAAAAATGAGTCTATAACTAATATATTTATTTAATTAAAAACTTTATGTTTAAATTATCAGTCAAGCCTTAATTGAGAAAACAATCCATTTAAAATAACTATGAATAGTTTCTGTAAAAGTGCAACATGGTCCATATTACTTTTCAAACTCAAGTCCATTTGAAATAACCCCAGCATACTTAGGGCCAGTTGTGAATCAAGGGTTCTTTAGGAAGCCGAAACACACGGGATAACAAAACATGGTCGTGCGGGAGAAACAGAGGGCTCGGGAGAGAGGCGTGCGATACTCACAGGGAGGAGAAGTCAATGCGCGGTGGTTCTGGCGGGGTCACAGCGGCGCAGCTGGAGGGCGCTTGTGGTGGTGCGACACCGAGAGAGGGAGAGAGTTAGAGAGAGGGTGTGATCTGTCTAAACGATAGGAATAGAGGGAAGAGATCACCATGACAGAAAGTCTTCACCGGCGGTTTCTGTGATTCCTAAGCTGTCCCGGACGTAGGATGGTGGTGGAACAACCTGGAACGGGCCACTGGCTGCATCGAGGCGTTCGTCAACGGTGGAAGATGCCGCAACGTGGTTGAGCTGGGTTCTTGGGCCGTGGTGGTCCATGAGCTGGCACCGGCATGATCTGGCAGTGGTGGTGGCGTTCAGACGTCTTCTATGGTGGACTCCAGCGAAGCAAGTGGCTCGGGTGGAAGAGACGTGATAGTGTGTAGCGATGACGGCGAGAGTCCTCCACGACTTGAGTGCATCCGCCCGTTCATTGGAAAGAGCTGGGGCTCTTTTTCTCCACTCGATCCAATGGGAGGTTGAGCGGCAACCGAAGAGCTTCAAGAAGATGAACGTAACTGGGTCTATATATATAGACAGTGGTGGCTAAAGCGAGGTAGTTCACGGGGAGGTCGTGCATCACGGGCTGAATGTGGGTAAAAAATACGAGTCCTGCATGTAGGGTTTTCCCTCTGCGTGAGTACGTCGGTTGCAAGAAGAAACGTGTTTAGAATATTTAGATTCAAACCGAGATATGTGACTTAAAACGGTTGCAAAATATGAAATGAAAAAGGAAAGAAATAATACGACGGAAAGAGACGTATAAAAAAAAATATATAAAAAGACCGTTCGAGAAAAAGGCGTGAAAGATGATGAAAGGTCTCTAAATATTTAAGCTACATAAGAAAGATTATTACTAAAATAAATATTAATAATTATAATTATAATTAAAATAATAGGTATAATAAAATCTGTATAAAAAAAAAAATAAACAACTTATTAATGTCATAAAACCCGATAAAAATAATAATACTAATAATAGTAATAAGAGGGTTATACAATAATATGAGAAATCGAAATATCAAAATATTTGCATTTAAATATCTAAAAAAAATCTGGGTCGGGTTGTTATAGTAGATATGTTGGAAGCTAAACTGAGGTATGAACCTTCTTATACTTGGAGGAGTATTTTTGCTGCTATCAAACTGCTAAACAAAGGCTTGTTCTAAAGAATTGGCAATGGTCAAAGAGTGATTATTTGGGAAGATAGGTGGATACCAAGCCTATCACCTCCATAGAGAGATTGAGACCATCAATGAAGGTGAATCATCGAATGGGAGGTTGAGTCCGGGATGTTTGGAGCCAAAATTGAAGAAAAATTCAAAAATTGGTGTGCCAGAGTAAGTATTTTCTAGATGTTTGGAACTAAATGGCTAAAAACTTGGAGCAGGATGAGCTTGAGGAGGCTGCTATAACCACTCGGCTAATGTGGGCAAGAAGAAATGAATTCACACATGGAAAATGTTTCAAGCATCCTACTCTTTTTCTCAGGAAAGCAAGTGATGAGCTGTTGATATTTAAAAGCTCTAATAACTTGCCCCAAAAGGGGCCAACTAGTCTAGTTCAATCACTACCCAGATGGCGGAAACCAACAAAGGGAGTTTACAAGCTAAACCGGGATGTAACTACCAAAAATGTAGATGGTAGAATTGGCATTGGTGTGATTGCTAGGGACTTTAAGGGCTAGGTTCTTGGCACCCTTAGAGCTCCTAGAAATCTAAGTGAAAATTCTTTTACTGCAGAAGCATATGCATTATTGGCAGCAACTATTTTTTTTTTTTTTGTAAAGAAATGGGGTTTAAATTGATCATATTAGGGGGGAAATGCGTTGTAGGTGGTGAATATGCTGGATAAGGCTAATACAGATTGGAGCTTAAGGGGCTTAATGATTGAGGATGCAAGGATAATCCTAAATTCCTTTGCTAATTGGTCAGTGACCCATACTAATAGAGGTGCAAATATTGCTGTTCATTATTTAGCTAGAGATGCTCTTAATCTCGATGAAGACTTGTATGCTTTGGAAGATTTTTCTCAATGTAGTTAGTCCACTGTTATCATTGAGATGTTCTAAGTCTTCATATTGCAATAAGAGCCTTGCTAAGTAAAAGCAGTTTGGTGCACCAAACCGTATACAGACGCTTACATGGTTTTTTTTTTTATTGAAAAGAAAAATAAAACAAAAAAAAATTGAGAGAATGAAAGGTCCCGTATCTCATAAAAATGATTTCGGCCGTTTTCAATTCGCACAGTTTTATTAAATGAATGTTTTACATGTCAACATTGGTATACGATTTGGTACGCAAACTCACTTTCAAGAAGACTTTTCTTTACATTAAAGATCATTTTCATTTAAAATAAAAAAATTATGCGCCGAAATATTAAGGAGTGACAATTAACAAGTACCTTATAAAGATAGATTCAGTATAATGATCCTATTGTATTAAATGCTGCTCTAGGCCCAATGTGAACTCCAACATTAAATATATTGAAGTTCATATACCTATTTCTATGTTTCACCAAATTATAAAAAATATTTGGATTAAAGAATTGTAGAAAATCTTGATCTTAAAAAATAAAAAATTATCAAGGCTTACAAGATTTTTTCAGTTGAGTCCCATAACTTTTGAGGAGGAGACCAAGTTGGTGAATTTTGGGATGGATTTTTCTAATAGGGGGGGTGCTTTGAGTCTTTTTACTTGCATGCTATTGAGACAAATATAAAATTTAATTTAGTTCTTCCGGTCAATTTAAATTTTCAGATAAATGTTGATTTAACACGAGCCGTTGATGTACGTCAATGGCATGACAAGATTTAATTTACTAAGAATTGATATTATTTTAAACTTTTTTTACCAATTTAATATACTTTTCTCGGCAGACAAGTGTTTTTGATCTATTTGTTTACATATACACAAATGCAAAACACGGACACCAAACACAAAGCCACCAACATAGACCATCCAAAACCTTAAAATAACTCAGAAAATGACAGATTAATTAATATTCAAACTTGGTAGGCGAAGAAAATGTCAAGCAATTAATGATCACTCGTGAGGTGGCCCTTGATCTTTTTTTTTTTTTTTTTTGAAACAAGGTGATCCTTGATCTTGTAGAGCCATCTTGCCCCTCAAAATAATTAGTGCAAGAACGTTTCTCTCTCAAATTACGTGAAATCTCATGCAGTACCATATATCCTTAATTTTATATTAAGGAAAATACTTTATACACAAATGGATTATATAAAAGTAAATCTATAAATTGATGTGACTTGATGTGGTACGTCAGATTGTAAATTTACTTTTATTGTAAAATAGATCTAACAAATCCTATGAAACTACATTAGTTTGTAGGTTTATTTTTGTATAATCTATAATTTATGTATGTAGCAGTTCTCTTATACTAATTAGTACAAAATATTGCAAAGAGCAACCAATTCAACCATGCATACATTGGCTCTCTCTGATCAGTACTCCCCCTTGAGTTTTCATGTTCCTCTACGTTTTTTACAGATCGAGTTGTCGGCTAATTAGGACGTCTGTTTTGAATACAAGATGTTGCGGAGACAAATTAAAATGCCTTTGGAGCGCTAGTACTACCATATATATCAAAATTTAACTAGCAGCAAAAGAATGAAGAATCTGATACTAACAAAAATTTTAAGCAATATGACTCCATTGGACAAAATCCTCATTGCTCCAAAGATAATTAATATCGGAGAATATGAAAAAGAAAAATACACAAATCAATGCGGCCTAATTGAAGTAAATCTATTAAACATGATTATAAGCTGCATGATCGACACCCGAATCTAGAAGAGCTGTTGCAGAACCCTCTGACGTATTTGACAAATAAGTAGAACAACTGCTACATGAACACTGTGTCCGGTCTTTCGTTGACCCTGTGTGACCCAATGATGTATCGGAGAATATACATGACATATTCACCGGAGGTAGAGAATACATTGGCACCGGAAACTTTGAGGGAAGTTCGGGCAATGGAGCTTCGGAATTAAGAACATTTATCACTTGCTTTATTGAAGGTCGGATAATGGGATCGGGATGACAACACCATAGCCCAACTACCATCAAGCGTTCCATTTTCTGCCCATCGAATTCAATGCTTAATCCCTTGTCAACAGCTTCAAGGATTTGGCCTTTTCCATAGAGATTCCATACCCACTCTACCAGCCTTACCTTGCTCTGTTCTTCCCTTGGGTCCACTGGCTTTCTTCCACACGCAATCTCAAGGCAAACCACCCCAAAACTATAGACATCAGATTCCTTACTTGCCCTGCCTGTGGTGACACACTCTGGGGCTAGGTAGCCCATAGTGCCTGCCAAAACAGTTGTTTGTGACCCCAACTCATGGTCTACAAGCCTCGCAAGACCAAAATCACCAAGCTTGGCATTGAAATTTGCATCCAACATGATGTTGCTTGACTTGATATCTCTGTGCACTACACATTGTTCCCATTCTTCATGAAGGTACAACAAAGATGAAGCCAATCCAAGGGCTATCTTATCCCTAACTGGCCATGTTAGCATAATCTTTCCTCCAAAGAGATGAGTATCAAGGCTTCCATTAGGCATGTACTCGTACACGAGGAGGAGCTCACCCTGTGCATGGCACCAACCAATAAGTTGAACCAAATTTCTGTGTCTTAAACGACTTATGATTTTCACTTCTGACATATACTCCTTTCTCCCTTGCTTTGATCCTTTCGAGACCCTCTTAACAGCAATTTCTGTACTGGATTCACTTAAGAATCCCTTATAAACGCCTCCGAATCCTCCCTCCCCAAGCTTCCCTCCTTCGGAAAAGTTGTTTGTTGCATGAGTGAGTTCACGAAAAGTGAACCTCCTTGGCCCAGTTCCCTTTTCAAATTCATCATCCATAAAGACATCATCGCCCAAACCTTCATTTTCTCCATCACCCCTTTTTCTCCAATAGATGAACCAAAGTAGACCTAATCCACAACTCAATACACCGAAACCCACACCTAAACCAACCCCCAACCCCACTTTGGTTTTTTTGTTAACTTGATTTTCCACCTCCAAACTTGAATTGAATGACCAAGAATGTATTGTATGTAATTCTGTGTAGAGACCTGTAGCAGCGGAGAAACCAACTCTAACCAATTCAGGCAACACATTTCTCAAATCAACTATATATGAAAGGCTCGAGTTGCCACCGAAGACCGGATTATCAGCATACGTTAGGAAGACACTAAGATTTTGGGTGGTTGAGTTATAACTTACCCATGCGTTTGCCATTGATCCATTCCTGATGCTGCTTTTCCATGTGACATTCGCCACAGAGACAATGGAATTGACATTGATTCCTACATGATTATCATTTGGATCCCAGGTGTTGTTGAAACTGTCAAACTCAACTGCCACAATTTTATTCACTGAGGTGTCGGAATTGGATTCAGCATTAAACAGTCCAAGCGACCCACCTGCTGAATTTATAGGCATTTTATATTCAAATGGTGCAATGAAGAAGGCCATCCCGTCACCATATTTCGATGCATCCAAAGCATTGATGACAAAGGAGAAATGAGTAGTGAAATCTGCAAGCTTCCCTGTTCTTGCATCCCAGAGGCGGACAGTTTTATTATATGAGGCTTGACCTACACTTCCACCGATGGAATCATCGCGTTGATTCTTTGTGAGTTCAATAACTCCATCACCAGACCGCGGGAATGCATCACCCTCGACTCTTATATTTTCGGTCATATGGAAACTAGGGAAGTCGAGGGAAAATGACTTAGCCTGGGGAAGCAGAAATAAAAAGAAGATGAAGAATTGATTCAAAAGGCGTCGATGGATGTTTCGAGGATGAAGAAAGCATGAAACCATGTTGGAGAGCGCCTTTGTTGAAACGCATATAGAAAGAAAGAAATTCGTTTATATATATATATATATATGTAGATCTGGGATGCTAAGTCAACATGTTGAATTAGCATATATTGTTTTCTAGATTACTATTGCTCAGTCTATTAATGCGGCCTCTTATGTTTATAAGGAAGAGTTACGTTGGTCCTAATAAGCACTTAATCAAATACAAGTGTACGTGAATCATCTTGAATGAAAGTTTCAACCAAATGTGGCATCCTATACCTAGAAGACAAGCCAATACGTGTTCGAACTATATTTATTTAGAAAAAATCTATTCATCATCCCAACTCTCATCATCCTTTCATCATGATCTTATGATGTAGCATTAGATGATAAGTTTACAAGTAAAATATAATAAATAATTTTCAATCACCTAATGCCACATCTTAAAATGATGGAAGGATGATAAAAGTTGAAATGATGAGTAGCATTATTCATTTATTTAATTCATCGGTGGTCTTTTCAGCATAAGTGCGCTCGCTTTGGTCGTCTGCTTCTGTGTTTTGTTGTTCCACCTACTCCAACTCATCAGGAACCAAATTCTTATTATATTAGGTTTCTTGGACTGGTTCAAATGCAAGTATATATAAATATAAACCCTAACGGGTTGGAGCAAGTTGCAAAGGCGTGGATTTGAGGATATGCTCTCAAGTATAAGATTCAAATCTTCTTGGATATAAATAATCTCTAGAACTTATCGGATTGAGAGATTTTTTTATTAAATTATTTGAAATGCACTTATAAAAAATTTCTTACCGAAGACCTGCGCACTCCTGAAATTAGTCAGGATATTGTTTCCGAGCATCCAGTGACAATAAAAAAAAAAAAGTATATATAAATATATATCTTGGCACGATCAAGAAGAAAATGCAGAGACGTATCTATGTACGAATTAGACTTTGTCGAATAAATATTAGACCAATCATCATCAGTATGTCATCGATCCACTCCCTCTTGGTGTCCTTTTTGTTTTCTTAGCTTATACCTTTTAAATTTTATAATTAATGGATTCATAAAATATTATTAAACTAGTGAAATTGTCTACCGGCCATCATGACTCTTGATGATGGCCGCGTGTATTTTGGCACACCATACAAAAGATCCTAGCCACTGATCAGCTATTTCTTCGTGTAAAGATCCTATTCATGTTATTGACGATCAAAGGTTTATCGATCGTCAATAACATAGAAAACGAGATGGCTAATTAAGGATCGAGATAGAAGATCAAATTTAGATATTCTGGCCACGGATCTAAAACTAATAAATTTTAAAAAATATTATAAACATAAAAGTAAACTCACAAATTGACGTAGTTTTATATAATATTTAGATAAGTTTTATGATAAAAGTAACAATCTGATATACTATATGAAGGTACGTTATTTTGTGAATTTATTTTTATATTATCTTTTTGTGTCTAAAATATTTGACATAAATTTTATTTGACTGCTAATTGCTTGTTAACGTATTTTATTATGCATCAAAGAAAAGGCAAGTCAACAGGTTTTTAAAGTATTTTATGATTCTCCTTGCTTGCTTGGGTTATAAGCTTCTCTCACCTTCATCATGCATATATATATATATATATATACATATACATATATATATATATATATATATGTATATACATATACATATACATATACATATACATATATGTATATGTATATATATATATATATATATATACATACATATATATATGTATATGTAAATGTATATGTCTATATGTATATGTGTATATATATATATGTATGTATGTATATATATATGTATATATGTATGTATGTATGTATACTAGCGGTAGAGCTACGTGCAAGGCACGTTTGCCCTATATTACTGTAAAATAAATTGTTTAAAAATATAAACATCTAATATACAAGAAAAGAACTCAGGTAAATGAGAATAATATAGTTCATTCAAGTTGCAACCTACAGTTACCTGGTGTACAACATGTATTTTTAATGGAAAATGCTAGTATGTCGCATGAGTTTGCCCCCTCATTTTGGCTGCTTATGTATTTAATTTTTTTTTTAGTATGATTGAGGAAGTAGCTTTTAATGTATTGATGTATTTTTTTTTCTATTTTTTAAAAATATTTAAATATATATTAAAAAACTATGAAAAGAAAAAGAAGAAAAAAATATAAATACAAATTTGTGTTAGGTGGCACGCTGAACAGTCATTGTTGGGCAGCAACCTAGTATAACTCATTTTTAATATGCCAAAGACACATTTTCATTGCAAAATCAGCATGTTTATTGTTGTTTCATTCACATTTCTTCACTCCCACATTCTCCCAATACTTGAATCAGATGAAAAATTTTTCTATACTTTTATGTTGTGTAATAAAATAATTCATTCTCCTTTACATAGTGAAGCACTCATTTGCTTTCTTTGACTATTTGTGTATAAGATATACTAATTGAAAGTAATAGCATGTCTCACCCAGATCAAATTAATCAATACCCTTCATCCAATCAGAATCTCAGATTTTTTAATTTTTATTTCTTTGTTAATTACTTAATTAATTAATTAATTATATCGTTGAAGGCCAGCCTTGTACTCAATATGCATGCCTTTAGATTATTAGATTAATTAATATGAGTATATAATATTTAAGACTCGAGAGCTTTCAAGGTCATTGTCATAATTTTGCCAAACAAAAGCAAAATTTTAAAATAATAATAATTTGAAAAAAAGTTAAAGGGTCAGTGTCATCAAAATTAATAATAATTTGTTATAATTTGTTCATGTGAAGGTCTAGGCAAGATCCTTCACACAAATGTAATCAAGAGAAAATCATTAGCTATATATATATTATTAAATATATTTATCCCAATTTGATTTTATATAATATTTTCTTACTTTTTATTCTATTCAGTTTTAACCCCCCCAAAAAAAAGGAATTTACTATTATTTATTAATAACAAGTAGTTAGATCTTTTTCCATATGAGAAATTGTAAAAATATAGCAACACATTATTTTTTTTAGTGAATTTATAATGATTTTATAAAAAAAATTTTCCTCACTTTGTCTCTCTCCTCTGGCCCGATTCTTCCCCACGACCCGTTCTCCTTGAGCGTCGGCCAGCCTCCCCACCACCACCGGCGAGTCCCCCTCACGCTGACGACCAACCCAGCAACCATCGATGTCCCCCACGCAAAGCCCTCCCTCTCTCCCGCAAAAACCCAACCGAAATGGGTTTTTCCCATTTCTCTCAACATGCCCAGCCGTACGCGGCAACCCAGCCTCACGACCACCACTGGCGACTCCCCCTCACGCCAAACCCAGCCACCATCGATGTCCCCCACGCGCAACCCTCCCTCTCCCCGCACGAACCCATTTCTCATGGCAACTCTCACTCTCTCTCTCTCTTCAAACCAAAAAGAAACGAAGAAGAAAGATAACAAAGATGCGAAAATAAATCTGAAACGAAGAAGAAATCATACGGGGAAAAAGGGAAACGAAGAAGAAATTTGTTTCTGTTGTTGAGCCGTAGAAAGAAAATAAACATGCGAGAAAGAGAAAAACAAAAACAAGATGCAGAAGTGAAATTAGAAGAATATTGCATACCAACGATGAGAAGAAGAATCATCAAACAGCACGGGAGAATTTTTTTCTTCCTCCACTTGAGTCTGAAAGTTATGCAGATGCTCGAAAACCACAAGATGTATCTGCACTCCATCCCTTTTATCAACAAGCCATATATTTTTGACTATCACACTACAATACAATAATGCTAACTAGATGTTTAAGACTCAACAAGGCAGAAGTAAAATTATGACCGAAAAGAAAGAAATATCATGCAAAGGAATGAGAGACGAAAAAGAAGACGCTGGACACTATTCACTATTTAGAACTGTTCATTAATGTTCATATTAGCAAATATTGACTTGACTCGTACGGTTTCTTCGTTATTATTTCTTATTAATTAATTATAACGCTTCATCTTCTCCAATTTGGGCTCCAAATTCTTTGTTTCTTTCGTACTTGATTCAAATTAATAAAAAGAAAAAGTGGATCAAGTAGCAATGCTAGCTGCATATAGAATATTATTCCAAACCCATTCTACCAATCTCACTTTATTATATATTCCTCTTCTGAAGGATCATCAAGTGCATGCATGTATGCCCGGCCTAGCCTGATCTTCCGGTAGCAATTTCTAAGGCAACCGCTTCATAAATATATATAGACATGTCTACCAGCACTCTTTATATATAATTAATACTAAAATAATATTCTTTTGATTTTTATTCTACTTTTAAGGGTAATATATTATTATATTTCTGCAAAGCTAACGGTTATATTATTGTTAATGGTATATACAAGTTCAAAATGTACAAATCTCGTACATGATTTTTTATAAAAAAATGAATTTCACACTAAAAAGTATGAAAAACTAAATTTTTATTGCGTAGTCTATTTCTTTTTTTTCACAAAAGGCTTGTACAATATTTATACATTTACAACTTTGTCCCCAATTTTAAAAACGTATATACTTTCCAACGGCTACCTCTTTCAAATGAAAGAAATATTATCATAGAGATTTTTGATCTCATTGCTAGCTAGCTAGCTAAGTTAGGGCACACTGTCTGCAAACTGCTAGCTGAGGTTTCATCGTTTTTTTTTGGTTTGATCATAAATTTAAATAGGCTTGTTTAATCTGGTTTTTGAGATTGTATAGCTTGTTTTATTTTATTGATTTTTTTATGCTTGGGATGGTTTATTGGATATTTTGTAAATCTCAAGTATCCTGCTTATTATCAAGGTTATCACGGTATTCTTCCTCCATAAGTAAGGACAATCATAAAATTTGAGGTACCGTCCTCTTTAAAATTTGAGGTACCGTCCTCTTTTTTTTTTCAAAAAAAAAAAAGAAAAAAAAAAGAGCTAGCTAAGTTAGGGCAACCATCTATACCAAAACCCATGGTCAGTTGGTTAATTTTCAAGGCTGTAAATCCCAACCCTTCCCTCTATTTTTCCTTCAACTTTTATTTCTTTCCTCTAAATTTAAGAGGGTATAGCTGTGGCGTGGTTTCAAAACCAGTAATTAACGGATCGATTATAGATCAGGAAAATGCATGGGCGCTCCACGCATGGACAATGATCACTCCTTCTGGGCAAGTTGGACTATTTAGATTAATACGTGTAAACAACACCTGGCCTTTGGGGACTATAAAGCTAGCTTATGCATTATTTTAGCTAGGAATGTAAGGAAAAACAGCAAAATCGGTTGAATCAGATTGAATCGGTGAGTTCGGTCCGGTTTTTAAGTGGTCCGGTACGGTACTAGTTCTTCAAAATTAAAATTAATCCTAAACTGGTGTGATACCAACTTTCATATTTTGAAAACCAGTTCAAACCGAACCGAACCAATATATATATTTATAATCTTTTATATTATATATGACTTTTTATATTATATTATATATATTATATGCTAAATTAACCTTATTATTCAGTTCTGTTAATCTTATAACATAAAATTAATATAATATGTTATATAATATAAAAATAATTTTATAACATAAAATTTTAATTTTAAACATAAATATTAATATTAAGTTATTAATATAAACTTACTTTTGTTATATATATATATATATGTATTATATATCAAGAATACATTTTTGACATAATAAAATATAATATATATATATATTCTTTTTTAAAATCCATTTTTACACATTTGATCATATATACTCATATAAACTTATATAGACTATAGTTAAATTCAATATTATACTAGTATGTGTTAATTATTATAAAATAATGTATTTATACTATAATAGTTTAGTATATATAAACATCATATTATTACTAACATAGATAATTCGTAAAATCGAAATACCAAACCGGATCAGACTTAAATGAGAAAACCCGGAAGTCTTGGTTTTGGTAGTGAATTGATTCCGTATTGATTCTTAAAATTTCAAAATCGGTATATACTGGTTTAGTTCTAAAAAATATGCAAAATCGGATCGATTACACTCCTAATTTTAACTGTTTGCTTAATTCTTTTTTGTCAAGACTCAAACATTACACTTTCTATGGTCCAATTAGTGGGGGAATTTGTCATAGATTTATTAGATTGAATCAAAAGCATTGACAGCCCTAGCTATATATGATCCAAACCAACATGCAGCGCCTCTAATTAAATTCTGAATCTGTCAAAGTAACTTGCACTTTTTCCAGGAATATAATATAAGCTAGATTCATAAGAAGTACACAGATAATTCAACCCATGCTAAATATCTTCTGGCCGGGGCCAGAGAAATTAGTGACATGCATGCACCAGCTAGTGAAGTAATATCGTATGTGCTTATGAATGCAACACCATTGTTATATCTAATTGACAGCTGGTTAGATAATTAATTGGTCTACTAGCAGTGGCTAAGCTTTGCTCAGCAAGAAGTTGACCATACAAATGACCCACAAAGCTGAGATATTTAATGATCAATACATGACCATTTTTTGGGTTAATATATATATATATATATATATATATATATATATATTAAATGCAATTCAAAATTTAAACTCAAGACTTCTTCTATGATTGTTGGAGTATAGCATCACATATCGAAAATATGGAACTAAAGTCAACGTTCTAATGGCCTCGTTTGTATTCAAAATCAACCTCAATCTACCTCAATTCATTTCATCTCATCATTACAATTTTTTCAAATTTCTATAGAAAATATAATAAACAATTCAACTTTTTCAAATCTCAAAACAATTTTTCCAAATTTCCACACAAAATATAATAAATAATTCAACTTTTATTTTATCATTCACAAACTATCTCAACCCATCTCTGAATCCAAACCACTCTTGTTACAATACTTTGTTTGACTTTTTTTCTTTTGACTCTAGTTTAATATTTTCCATGTGTGAAACTATACTCCAACAATGATATTATGGAAAATAAGTTATACAAGTTTTACATAGAATACTTTAATTTATAGTGAGTTTTCAAATATTCTTTAACCTATATATATATATATATATATTTATATTGTCAACTAAAAGAAATTTATGTAAATTAGTTTTGATTCACAGTACTAATGCGCAAGAGCTCTGTCAAGTCAAACCCTACTTCTGAGGAGAATGGAATCGATGTAATGTTTTTTCTTCGTCTAAAATAAAAGAGTTTTGTTATATACAAATAAGTTTGTGTATTAATCTGTATATTAATATTATTGTTATGTACTGTTTTTAATAAAATCTATTTTATGACCAATCATATTGAATAGGTACACATATTAGTACGCAGAATCACTTATAATTAGATTTTTTCCAAAATAAAAACATACAATCGAAATATTCCCTAATATTCCTTTCTTGATCGAACAAACTAAACTAAACCTTTTGTGATAAGGGCATTACGTCAACCTGTAAGAATTAGATTTTATCAAAATTCTTCAAATTATTGTCTAAATTTTCTTTCAAAATTTTGTCTAAATTTAAGGATTTGAAGTGTGAGAAAGATAGACATATAAAATCTTAAAGCATTTATTGCTATCTCAGTATCCACATAAATTTTTTAGGCAGGCTTAAATTATGCTCAGTAAATGTTGTAAACTTATAAGCTTAGGAAAAAGAAATGTTGTAAACTTGTTTCATGTATCTATTTCTTTCTCATTAACTCATCTTAAATTTGGGAAAAATTTTGAAATTATTATTTCTCAATAAATTAATTTTTAATATTTCTTTAAAAGCATCAAAAATCATTTTATCTTTTTTGAGAAATGTTTTAGCCATAAAAATATTTCATAAAAGTGAACTCACAAGCTGACATACCTTAATATGGTAAATGAGATTGTAATTTTTTTTATATTATAAAGTAGACCTAATGTATTATATAAAGTAGATCTAATATATTATATAAAATAGATCTAATGTAAATATAATCTTTGTATGGCCGCAGAAGTTTTCATTTGTTTTTTAACCAATATTTAGTTAGTGGATGAATATGATCTTAGGCTCGGGAGTTAAAGGCATATATATGGTCCGGTGGCATAACACTCAAACATCTAAAATTGAGATCTTGGATTCAACCCTCTCCCCGAAACCAACAAAAAAAAAAAAAAACCAATAAACATAGCAAGTCTTGACCTCTTAAAACCAATATTGGGCATGCATGCACAAGATTTCCTCTGGCCGTGTTGGGCTTCTTAGACCAAAAATTGGATTGGACCATATACCATTTCGATCGAACTTCCTATGACAAGAAATTCATTTTTCGCTTGTTAATAATGGAGTTGATCTACATATAATCTCTAAATGAGGATTATTTATACAAGTCCATATAATTATATTTAAAAAAATATATAATTATAATAATATTTTTTTCTCTTTTACCCCCATTTATTAATGGGACTGCACACGCAGTACTCCACTCAAGATTGTAATAAGAATTTCTCCAAATAATGAGGGGAATTTAAACTTGTTAAGGAATATAATTCTACTTTTTCTCTAAAAATACTTTGTGCCTTAAATAGTTAGTAGGAATTAGTATATATATAATGTATCAAATATATATATATATATTAGTTTCTTTCCCATGACTAGGGGTGAAAACTGACGCATTCAGTGCAGTTTTTGGGCAAAATCGAGACCCCACCGACGTCTGCTTTGAGAACTCAGCACTGGCCGAAACCGGTCGAATGGGGAGAGAAAATTAGGGGTGGGCAGCGGGGCCCCGCCCCCGCTGCCCCGCCAGGCTTCCGCCCCGACCCGCCCCGCATAGAGAGGGCATAGCGGGGGCGGGGGGCGGGATGACCCCAGCGGGGCCCCGCCCCGCCCCCACCCCCGCCCCCGCCCCAAATTAAAAAAAAAATTATTTATATATATTAAATAAATATATTGTATATAGATATATACAATTTATAAAAGACTTAAAATTATATTCAAGTCATTGGATTGTTTTGGCCTCCTAGACCAATCTTTATATAGGAGGCCAAGGCAATACAATAGTCATCCTTAAGCAATGTGGGACTTAGTAGTAAGTCCCACATTGCTTAAGGATGACTATTGTATTGCCTTGGCCTCCTATATAAAGATTGGCCTAGGAGGCCAAATCAATCCAAAATCTAACTCTAATGAGTTTAAATTTTTTTATATTTATAAATTTTAATTTATTATTTAAATTATATTATAATTTTGGTCTAAAAAAATATTTTTAGACCAAAAAATTTTTTTTTTTAACATTAAGGCGGGGGGCAGGGCGGAAGGGGGTTTTTCCCCCGCCCCCCGGCACCGGGGCGGGGGACCTCGCCCCCGCCTTCCGGGGGCGGGGGGCGGGGGGAAAACCCCCATCACCCGCATGGTACGGGGCGGGGGGCAGGGAGGGGGTGCCCCCGCCCCGCACCATGCAGGTAGCACCCCTAGAGAAAATCGATATTATTGGTCTTGACGTAGAGCGGTTCGGTTATTCGGTCTGCCATCGACGTCTTTGCGACGGAGGAGGGATGTCGCGTCCTTCATCTATTGTCGAGTGAGAGTCTAATTTGTGTAAGGGTTTAAGGTTGCAGAGGAAGAAGAAGATGCGAGGAAGAAGAAAAAGTAGAAGAAGAAGAAGAAGAAGAGAAAGGGTTTCTTAAACCTAAATCAAAACGACGTCATTTGACTTAAACCCAAATGGCACTGTTCTATATGTTTTTTTTTTAAACTTCCACTTGGAAAAACGACGTCGTTTCACTCATTTAAGTAAAACAACGCCGTTTATATACATATATTAAAAAAATTAGATCGGATCGGTCGGTTCAACGATTTCCCAAGGGTTCAAAACGGCCCCAAACCGTGGATATCGTTTTTTCCTCAAATCATCTCACTCGCCGACCGGTTCCTTGTCGATTCTAGTTGGTTTTGTGCTCTAGCAATCAGTCTAATCTGTTCCAAACCGATTCCTGTACACCCCTACCCATGACAAGAATTTCAAAACTTTTTGAATAAACTAATTCTTGACTAATTATAAGGTACTTCAGTACTAGGGCTGTACATAAACAAACGGGACTGACCGTCGCCGACAGAACCAACCATTGCCGATGGGAATCGGCCATCGGAGTACAGATCTGACCAGAACGATGGAGAACTAGTCAGCCAACTGTAGGAAATACTAGAAATTGACATCAATCAATTCAGTCTCAGTCTGAACCAAGTTCAAACCACCAAACCAACCGATATATATATATATATATATCTCTTAGGAAAAAGGACACCGTTTCACATAAGTAATTTAAACGACATTATTTTATACCCAAAGTTTTGAAAAATATATATATATATATATATATATATATGAATTGATGCCATTTGGGTAATTAGGGCTTCAGCCCTAACCCCCGAGCCCCCCTTTCCCCCTTCCCCTTAGTGCGCCAACCCTTCCTAAGCTCTCTCTCTCTCTCTCTCTCTCTCTCTCTCTCTCTCTCTCTCTCTCTCTCTCTCTCTCTCTCTCTCTCTCTCTCTCTCTCTCTCTCTCTCTCTCTCCCTCCCCGATGCCATCGATCCATCTGAAATTTGTTAATGAGGTTCTTGTTCCATTGCCGTCCTTCTCTCCCTCCATCCATTTGCGTCGTTTCAGGCTTTTGACTCTCTCTCTGATTCTCTAATCTCCAATTTATTTGAGGTTTATTGATGGAATTTTTAGAATGATTTTGTTGTAATGGTTTTGTTGTGAGATTTGTTGATGGGATTCTTGGAATGATCTCTCTCTCTCTCTCTCTCTCTCTATGCTAGCTAGTTTTATCCCCTTAATCGGTCGGTACACCCCCTAAAAAACAAGTCGGTGCAGTTTCAGTTTTGGTGGTTTTAAACCATTAACTCTTTATACTCCCTCATTTCATTTTCAACCCTGGTCTATTTAAGTAAATCTCCACCACATCAGAAGGTTCTCAAACGTTCGTGTGACGAATTTTTAAAACTGAAGTGTACGTTTTTTCCAGATTCATTAGCTACTCTGTTCTTTGTCTCAAATGATTTGTTTCATGGTGATCGTTGTCATGCATTTATTCGTCATTTGATTAATTTGATTATATTTAGTTAAACTAATGATCTTTATCTGATGCATTTATGTTCACTTTTGATGTTCACGTCTTCTATTTATACATTGTGTTTTTTAGATATGCATTTGAATTTTAAGATATATCCTATATATGTATTCTTCTTAGTATATGGGAAAACGAAAAAAAAAATCCAAAACTTTAAAGAGTTAGATTTTGAGTTTATCAACAACAGTTGCACTATACAATTACCACTGATCCCTTCAACATTCTGATGATAAACCACTGAAAGTTACTGTGGGTGAAATCCGCTATATTGGAAATGTGAAAAGCCTGGTAAAGAATTTCAAACATGAAGAAAGATACTAGAGAAAGTATTCTAGGAAACAAAATTTTTCATGCAATGCAATCTCAGAGGAAAATTCGGATGAAGGCATAGGATGATAAATAATTATCCAATAAAGGATCATCCAATGGTGATATATGTGCTACATGATCTTACATAGTAGGATGAAAGTGAGATGACAGTATGGTGTATAGAATTTTTCATTTGTTATTATAAACTTTTTTTTTTTAATTTTGAAATGAGATTCTTACTTCCATCATTTGACCTCAATGTACAATTCATACGGCTACATTAGTTCCTAGTGGCATATAGTACATAGAATTTTTTGTCACATAAATAATAGTTTTTTTCTTGAGTTTTTAGGTTTTATCATTGGTATAGTGAGAGCCCGACCCGGCCACCCAATAGGAAATGTAGAAAATAGTAGCTAGCTAGGAGAATTGGCTTTCAAATTTAAGAATGTTATGCAGTTGATATTTTGTGATACATATGGCAGATTTGTCTCAGTACAACTACTGTACAAGTACTTGTGAAGGGCACAGAGAATAATGAGGCTTCGACCATATTCAATTGCTGTAGAGCTAGGAGGCTAAACTAGGCCCAATGCATGAGCCCATGGCTACATCATGAGTCCTGCAAATAAATTAAAGATGCAAAACTTCATTTAAGAGATAAAGTTATAAAGGTGGTTGGACGGGATATTTTTAGTCTCCACTAGACCAGGTCAAGGAAACCCAATGGTCAGGATATAACCGGCCCACCAAGCGATGAAGGAGAAAGAGGGCTTACAGCCTAGGTGGAAAAAAGATCAGCATTGAAAATGACAATACCTGCTTTGATGCAACCTAACCGAATGACTTGCGAGGACTCCACACCACACTAAATGTGCAGATACGAAGCGCAGATAGGATATCCTGATGTGAGGCATTGTTCCTAGCTAACAAATTGCCTAGATAGTGATTGCACTCACCCACCTACCACAGGGGATGTGACCTGGGAGAACTACGTTGTAGTAAATGTGAAGGCATGGTACCCTATATAGGAGACGAACGCCCCTGACACAGGAAGTGGGGCCCACCTCTATAGGAAGAGTCAAGACTTAACCAAGTCAAAAATCGACCTGGGCATTGTATTAAGCACTCTTACATAGGAAATCCTCTCTCTCACCATAATAACTAATCTAGGCATTGGAGGTGCTTAATCACTACTGAGCCTTTACATTGTAGGATCGTTGAGCTCGTGAGCTGGTGTGCAAAATACATCGTTAACAGTCGAAATGCATATATCATTGGAAAGAAGGTAATAATCCGCATGGTGAGTTTACTTGAGGGAATTATCCTTTCAAGTTAGAGGGTTGTGGCTATTATATATTGAGTTAATTTATACATCGAAATTTTTAAAGAGTGACAACCTGCAAGTACGTTATAAAGATAGATTCAACATTATGATTCTATTGTATTAAATACTGCTTTGGGCAATGTGAACTACAACGTTAAATATAAAAAATGTCTGGATAAAATAATTGTAGAAAATCTTGATCTGCTTGATTAAATATTCCCTTTCATTATGAATATGTGAATGAAAAAAAAAAAAAAAAAAAAAAAACTTTTTTGCCAATGCTTACAAGATTTTTTCAGTGGAGTCCCGTAACTTTTGAGGAGGAAGTTAGGTGAATTTTGGGATGGATTTTTCTAACTAGGAGGGGTGCTTTGAGTCTTTTTACTTGCAAGCTATTAAGACAAATATAAAATTTAATTTAATTAGTTCTTCCGGCCAATTTAAATTTTTTAGATAAATATTGATTTCACTCGAACCGATGCGGAGGATACAACATGTAAATACGCCATGATAAGATTTAATTTAAAGAATTGATATTATTTTAAACATTTTTTACCAATTAAATTAATGTACTTTTCTTGGCTGATAGAGTATTTTTGATCTATTTGTTGTCATATATATGCACAAATGCAAAACACGGACACCAAACTTACAGAACTCAAGAAAGATTAAGGTTCCGTTTGAATTTAGAGATAAGATGAGATGAAATGAATAAAGATACTTTATAAATAATAATATTCCTTGATCTTGTAGAGCCATCTTCTTCATAGAAGTCGAATATTCCTTCTAATTAATTTGATCTATTACTAACATATATATATTATATTATATATTGATCCCAACCCTTGATTTTTTCCTCTCGTTTTTGTTTGCGTCTATATAAATTACTTTGAGCTTTTATTCTAAAATTAAAATTAGAGCCCCTCAAAATAATTAGAGTGCAAGAACGTTTCTCTCTCAAATTACGTGAAATCTCATGCATGCAGTACCATATATCCTTAATTTTATACTAAGAAAATACTTTAGACACAAAGAGATTACATAAAAATAAACCCATAAATTGGTGTGGCTTGATTTGATACGTCAAATTGTAAAGTTACTTTATTGTATAGTAGATCTAACGGATGCTATGAAACTATATACATTAGTTTGTAGGCTTATTTTTGTGTAATCTTGTATGTATGTAGCAATTCTCTTATACTAAATACAAAAATATTGCAAAGATCAACAAATTCAACCATGATCAGTATTTCCCCTTGAGTTTTCATGTTTCTCTACGTTTCTTACGTACAGATCGAGTTGATGGCTAATTAGGACGTTTGTTTTGTGTATAGGACGATGTGGAGACAAATTAAAATGTCTTTGGAGTGTCAGTACTACCATATATATCAAAAATTTACTAGCGCCAAAAGAAGGAAGAATCTAATACTAATAAAAGTTTTAAGCAACATTACTCCATTGGCCAAAATCCTAATTGCAACCAAGATAATTAATATTGGAGAAGATGAAAAAGAAAAATACACAAATCATCAATGCGGCCTAATTGAAGTAAATCTATTAAACATGTTTATAAGCTGCATGATCGACACCCGAATCAAGAAGAGCTATTGCAGAACCCGCTGTCGTATTTGACAAATAAGTAGAGCAACTGCTACATGAACACTGTGTCCGGTCTTTCGTTGACCCTGTGTGACCCAATGATGTATCGGAGAATATACATGACATATTCACCGGAGGTAGAGAATACATTGGCACCGGAAACTTTGAGGGTAGTTCAGGCAATGGAACTTCGGAATTAAGAACATTTATCACTTGCTTTATTGAGGGTCGGATGATGGGATCTGGATGGCAACACCATAGCCCAACTACCATCAAGCGTTCCATTTGCTGCTCATCGAATTCCATGCTTAATCTCACATCAACAGCTTCAAGGATTTGGCCTTTTCCATAGAGATTCCATACCCACTCTACCAGCCTTACCTTGCTCGGTTCTTCCCTTGGGTCCACTGGCTTTCTTCCACACGCAATCTCAAGGCAAACCACTCCAAAACTATAGACATCAGATTCCTTACTTGCCCTGCCTGTGGTGACACACTCTGGGGCTAGGTAGCCCATAGTGCCTGCCAAAACAGTTGTTTGTGACCCCAACTCATGGTCTACAAGCCTCGCAAGACCAAAATCACCAAGCTTGGCATTGAAATTTGCATCCAACATGATGTTGCTTGACTTGATATCTCTGTGAACTACACATTGTTCCCATTCTTCATGAAGGTACAACAAAGATGATGCCAATCCAAGGGCTATCTTATCCCTTACTGGCCATGTTAGCATAATCTTTCCTCCAAAGAGATGAGTATCAAGGCTTCCATTAGGCATGTACTCGTACACGAGGAGGAACTCACCCTGTGCATGGCACCAACCAATAAGTTGAACCAAATTTCTGTGTCTTAAACGACTTATGATTTTCACTTCTGACATATATTCCTTTCTCCCTTGCTTTGATCCTTTCGAGACCCTCTTAACAGCAATTTCTGTACTGGATTCACTTAAGATTCCCTTATAAACGCCTCCGAATCCTCCCTCCCCAAGCTTCCCTTCTTCGGCAAAGTTGTTTGTTGCATGAGTGAGTTCACGATAAGTGAACCTCCTTGGCCCAGTTCCTTTTTCAAATTCATCATCCATAAAGACATCATCATCCAAACCTTCATTTTCTCCATCACCCCTTTTTCTCCAATAGATGAACCAAAGTAGACCTAATCCACAACTCATTAATACACCAAAACCCACACCTAAACCAACCCCCAACCCCACTTTGTTTTTTTTGTTAACTTGATTTCCGACCTCCAAACTTGAATTGAATGACCAAGAACTTATTCTATGTAATTCTGTGTAATCACCTGTAGCAGCGGAGAAACCAACTCTAACCAAATCTGGCAACTCGCTCAAATCAACTTTATGGAAAAGGCTGGAGTTGCCGCCAAAGACAGGATTATTAGCATACGTTAGGAAAACACTAAGATTTTGGGTAGTTGAGTTATAACTTACCCATGCGTTTGCTGTTGATCCATTCCTGATGCTGCTTTTCCATGTGACATTCGCCACAGAGACAATGGAATTGACATTGATTCCTACATGATTATCATTTGGATCCCAGATGTCTTTGAAACTGTCAAACTCAACTGCCACAATTTTATTCAATGAGGTACTGTTAGTACTGAAATTGGATCCAGCACTAAACAGTCCAAGAGACCCAACTCCGGAATTGTTAGGCATTTCATATTCAAATGGTGCGATGAAGAAGGCAATCCCTTCCCCATAATCTGTCGAATTCAAAGAATTCATGGTAAAGGAGAAATGAGTGGTGAAATCGGCAACCTTCCCTGTTCTTGAATCCCGGAGGCGGACAGCTTCATTATATGAGGCATGACCTACACTTCCATTGATGGGGCCATCGAGTTGATTCTTTGTGAGTTCAAGAACTCCATTACCAGACGGGAATGCATCACCCTCGAATTTTATGCTATTCATATTTGGCTGGAAACTAGGGAAGTCGAAGGAAAATGACTTAGCATGGGGAAGCAGAAATAAAAAGAAGATAAAGATCAATTGAATCGAAAGGTGTCGATGGATGTTTCGAGGTTGAAGAAAGCATGAAACCATGTTGGAGAGCGCCATTATTGTTGAAGCGCATATAGAAAGAAAGAAATTCGTTTATATATATATATATATATGCATTCAAGATCTGGAATGCTAATTCAACATTAATATGGTTTAAGATAGTTGGTCAATTAATTTAATTTACCTCTTCAATTATAAATATAAATATATAGATTACAATTGCTCAGTCTATTAATGCGGTCTCCTAAGCACTTAATCAATCAAATACAAGTGTGAATCATCTTGAATGAAAGTTTCGACCTAATGTGGCATCCTATATCTAGAAGACAAGCCAATACGTGTTCCAACTATATATATTTAACTCATGCGTGGTCTTTTCAGCATACGCGCGCTCGCTTTGGTTGTCTGCTTCTTTGTTTTGTTGTTCCACCTACTCCAACTCCTCAGGAACCACATTTTTATTATATTAAGGTTTCTTGGACTAGTTCAAATGCAACTATATATATATATAAATAAAGGAAAAATATATTTGTAACTATGAATTGTACAATCGTTGCGTAATCGTTTTGAAAAAAAGTGAATAAAACATGAGACTCACGTGAAAAAAGTTAATTGATTTTTTAATAATAGACCTTACTTTTTTTAAAATGATTACGCATTTCATGATAGTTATATATCTTGAGATCAAGAAAATGCAGACACATATATTTATGTACGAATTAGTCTTTGTCGAATAAATATTAGACCTATGATCATCATCAGTATGTCATCCACTCGATCCCTATTTGTGTCCTTTTTGTTTTCTTAGCTTATACCTTTTAAATTTTATAATTAATGGATTCATAAAATATTATTTAAGTGAAATTTGTCTGCCGGCCATCATAACTCTTGCTGATGGCCGCGTGTCTTTTGGCACGCTATGTAAAAGATCCTAGCCAATGGTCAGCTCTTTATTCATGTAAAGTTAATTGTGAAGGTTTATCCATTATGGTCAATAACATAGAAAACGAGATGGCTAATTAAGGAGATATTAGAAGATCAAATCAAATTTAAATATTCTGGAACGGATCTAAAACTAATAAATTTTAGAAAGTATTACGGACACAAAAGTAAACTCACAAATTGATATAGTTTTATGTAATATTTAGATATATATATATATTTTATTATAAAAGTAACAATTAATCTGACATATATACCTTATCAAGCAAGTACGTTAATTTGTGAATTTATTTTTATATAATTATTTTGTATCTAAAATATTTGTCATATATTTTACGACTGCTAATTGCTTGTTTGCATCTAGCATGCATCAAAGAAATTAAAGGCAGCTTGGGTTATAAGCTTCTCAATCGCCTTCATCATGCATATAAATAAATATATATATATATATATATATATATATATATATTTATATGCTAGGTCAAAGTAACGTGTAAATTAAAACACGTTTGTTTAGTTAGATTAAATAGTTATTTTATAAAAATAATATATTTTTTTATAAAATTTGTAAAAATAGTTGATGGCATATATAGCTTAGAAGACATTGCTTCAATTTTTATACAAGTAATATAATTAATAGAATATTACAAAGAAACTTTAACAAACAAATTAACTACTACAATCAGTACTTTAACAAGATGATTGAGTTTGCATCATCAACTTTACGAAAAAAACAAAAAAACATTAAAACAAGAAATTTCATCTCATATCCGTCTCATACACACTTTATATATATAGAATATCTATATATATATATATAGGTTGCAAATGTTGACTCGTACGATTTCTTCATTATTATTTCTTATTAATTTATACCGCTTCATCTTCTCCAATTTGGGCTTCAAATTCTTTACTTCTTTCGTACTTAATTAATCCAAATTAATAAAAAGAAAAAATCTTCGACCCTCTTGTATATATTATGTATAGGTTAAAGGATCAGCAGAACCCCTACGCAGCAAGTATCTTATTAATTATTTTCCCTTTTGTGACAAGTATATATATATATAGGCGGGGTAGCAAGTTTCATTCACAGAGGAACGTACGGCTGCCGCCGGACAGGCACTCATGCATGGTGCGTTTTGTACACGTTAGCTGGGGAGTATATTATGCAAGACCATTTTCTAGCCATGCGTAAATTAAAAGCGTAACAAGAAAATTATTTATTTGTAGTCAGTTATATCTTATGAAATTATTATTTATTGTCAAAATATGTTTGTTTTTATCATATATAATCATTCTCGCTATAAATAATCAATCGCAAATACTCGTTTTTTTTTTTTTTTTGTAAGGAAGAAAGATACAATTAACAGATCGAAGGAAAGCGAATTACAATGATCAGTGAATCAAGTAGCAATGCTGCATAGTGCATATAGAATATTCCAAACCCATTCTACCAATCTCATTTTAATATTATATATTCCTCTTCTGAAGGATCAAGTGCATGCATGCATGCCCGGCCTACCCTCTTCCGGTGGTAATTTCTAAGGCAACTGCTTCATAAATATATATAGACATGCATGTCTACCGCTCTTTATATATAATTAATACTAAAATAATATTCCTATGATTTTTTATTCTATTTTTAAGGGTAATATATTTTTGCACAGCTAACGGTTATATTATTGTTAATGGTATATATAAGTTTAAAATGCACAAATTTCGGGCAGGCCATTTATAAAAAATAGAATTTCATTATAAAAAAGTGTAAAAAACTAAATTTTTTTATTGTGTGATCTACTTTTTTATAAGAAAGCTTGCATAATATTTATACATAAAAAAAGTGTATTACTATATCACACTCTACTATTCATCACACACTCCACACACTTCACATAGTTTTTTTTTTCTTTTTTTTTTCCACCCCCAGCACGTAGAGTGTGCTGGGCTGCTTCACACAGTAGTGTGTGAAGCAGATTTATTCATAAAAAAATCTACACAACCTCCACACACCACACTTTTTTTAATTTTTATTTTTTTATTTTTATCAAATATTTAATATATGAATAATGAATAGAAAAATTGATTTAGTTTAAAAAAAATTCAAAAAAAAAAATTTTTTAAATATTAAAAAATTTTAAAATTTTAAAAAAATATAGTGTGTGTAAGATGGGAGGTTGTGTAGCATTCCTCATCTATACATTTAGGGTGAGTTTGGATGTTGAAGTGAGTTGAGTTGAGATAATATTATTAAAATATTATTATTTATTATTATTATTATTTTAGGATTTGAAAAAGTTGAATTGTTTATTATATTTTATGTTGGAATTTGAAAAAGTTGTAATGATGAGTTGAGATAATCTCAACTTCCAAACGAAGCCTTAGAACTAATTGTCCTGACCTTTCTCCTAATTTTAAGAACGTAATTTTCCCACGGCTGCCTTTTTCAAATGAACGAAATATTATGATCAGAGAGATTTTTTATCTACCATGGCTAGCTAGCTAGCTAAATTAGGGCAACCATCTATACCAAAACCCATGGTCATGGCTATGACCCTAGGTCAGTAGGTTTTCAAGGCTGTAAATCCCAACCCTTCCCTCTATTTTTCCTTCGACTTTCATTTCTTTCCTCTAAATTTAAGAGGGTATAGCTGTGGCGTGGTTTTAAAACCAGTAATTAACGGATTATAGATCAGGAAAATGCATGGGGGCTCCATGCACGTACGCATGCATGGACAATGCAAGTTGGACTATATTAATACCTGTAACTTGGGGGACTATAAAGCTAGCGCATGCCCTATTTCAGCTAGAGATGTAGAACACAAAATCGAAAAATCGGTTGAACCAAACTGAATCGGATCCAATCGGTGAGTTCGGTTAAGATTTTAAGTAGTCCTATAATACCGGTTCTTTAAAATTGAAATCAATCCTAAATCGATGCGGCACCGGTATTCATATTTTGAAAACTGGTTCAAACCGAATCGATATATATATATTTATAATCTTTTATATTATATATGATTTTTTATATTATATTATATATATATATTATATGCTAAATTAATCTTCTTATTCAATTCTATTGATCTTAGAACATGATATAACATAAAATTAAAAATAATTTTATAATATAAAATTAATATAACATATAATTTTAATTTTAATTTTAAATATAAATATTAATATTAAGTTGTTAATGATCTAAACTTATATTTTTGGCATAATAAATTATAATATATATTCTTTTTGTAAATACATTTTTACACATTTGATTATTCATCTAGACAATTCTGTTATACACACACTAGGGTCAGAATAGTACATTCTTGAATAATCTTAATTTGTCTTGTTATTCTCTACCATAACAGAAAAGATTTAGTTGCTTGTGTATAAAAGGAAACCTTCCTATGCAGTACAATATACAATGAAATTCATGAAAAGTGCCTCTGTTAACATGGTATCAGAGCTGCTCAACTAGCAGTCCTCTTGACCCATGGCCACGCACACAGAAATCCCTCCTCCTCCAAGTTCTTCTGTCATTTCTTCCTTCTCACATGTAATCACTACCAAGTTATCCACAGATAACTTTCTCCTATGGAAAGTTCAGATTTCAGCCTACCTTAGAGGACAAGATCTCTATGGATATGTTGATGGTTCACTTCCATCTCCTCCCAAAACCATAATCCTACCTTCAACCAGCTCATCCAAGCCAAACCCAGAATTTCTTCTTTGGACTCGTACTGATCAGTTAGTCCTTAGCGTGTTTTTTTCTTCATTGTCTGACTCTGTTCTGGGTCATATTTTATCTGCTACAACAGCTCGAGAGTTATGGCTTTCATTAACCTCAATGTTTGACTCGCGGTCACAAGCAAAAGAGTTTTAAATACGTTTTCAACTCACTAATCTTGCACATGGTGATCAGTCCATCTCAGATTATTTTGGTAAAGTTCGATCCCTAGTTGATACACTAGCCTCAACTGGAAATCCTCTTCCAGACAAATAAATTGTTACCTACCTTCTTTCTGGTCTAGGCCCATCTTATGAATCATTTGTTACCTCAATCACCACTAGATTTGACCTGATTACTACTCATGAACTTTATCAACTTCTGCTCATTCATGAAAGTAGGATTGCTCACTCATCCAAGACTATTATAGAACCATCTGCTCATTACAGTGTTTCTGGAGGTAAAGATCGACTAGGTTAATCTTCTTTTCGAGGTGGAAGGCAAGGTAGAGGTTGTGGTCGATTCTCAGCTAGAGGCCACTTCAACTTCACATCTTCAGGGGCATTTCATCAAACATATGGTGGCTCATGACCAACATGTCAACTATGTAATAAACCTGGCCATTTGGCCCTCCAATGCAGACATCATTTTGATTATTCTTACCAAACAAAACGTCGCAAGTCTTTTTCGGTCAACTACACAGCACCAACTTCCTTCTCTGCAAACCATACCACCCAAATCCCAACTTCCCTCATTGATTCCTCATGGTACCCAGACTTTGTCTTCACCCATCATATAACTGCATAACTTGAACTTGTCATCTAAACCTTACAGTGGAAGTGAAGCAATCCGCGTTGGTGATGGTATGTGTCTTCCGATTCAACATCACAGTAATTATGCTCTCATTTCTAACTCTTCCTCCTTTTTACTTCAAAATCTACTTCATGTTCCTAACATCACAAAAAATCTCGTCTCTGTCTTTCAATTCTGTGCGGATAACTCATGCTTTTTTGAATTCCATTCTACTCACTTTTCTATGAAGGACAAACAGACCAAGGTCACCCTCCTCACTGAACCAACACGTAATGGTCTTTATGTTTTTCCCTCTGTGGCTCCTTTGTCGTCGCCACCATCTGCTCATCTTGGCGAACAAATTACTCTTTCTCAATGGCATTGCAGACTTGGCCATCCCTCTCAAGCTACTGTCTCTCGAGTTTTGCAAGATAACCGTTTTTGCTCCAATAAGGATCCCTTTATCTGTTCTAATTTTCTAAATGTCCATTGGCCAACAGCCATTAGTTACCCTTTGTTTCAAGTCGGCCCATGTATACTCGGCCCTTAGAAGTTGTTAGTGCTAATCTTTGGGGGCCGACCCCTGTAATGTCTCGAAATGGCTATCGCTATTACATTTCTTTTGTAAATCACTTTACTCGTTTTTCTTAGATAGATCCATTAAAACTTAAATCTGATATAATATCAATATTCTCAACTTTTTTACCCTTTTTGAGCATTTATTTAATTCAAAGTTAATTACCCTTCAAATTGATGGAGGTGGTGGATTTACACATTTTTCCACCATGTGCTAAAAACTCAGTATCACTCATCAATTTTCGTGCCCTCATACGCATCAACAAAACAGTATTGTTGAATGCAAACATCGTCACATTGTCGAAACTAGGCTTGCTGTTCTAGCTCATGTCTCACTTCCAAATCAATCTGGGAAGATGCTTTTGAAACTGCAATATACTTAATAAATCTTCACCCATCAAAAACCTTACAATTTAAATCTCTTTATTTTATAGTTTGTAATCGTCATCCAGATTTTAATTTTCTCAAAACATTTGAGTGTAAGTGCAGGCCCAATCTTAGGCCTTATAATAAATACAAACTTCTTCTCATATCAGTGTCTTCCTTATTTCTTGGGTACAGTCCAGCTCACAAAGTCTACAAATGCTTGGACCTTCAGTCCAAAAGATTATACATCTCTAGAGATGTTCTTTTTAATGAGGCCACCTTCCCATATTCTAAATTCCAGTCCACTCATATTCCTACAGCCCACATCTCTCATACATCCACGGTCCACCTTCCCTTACTTTCCTCTTCAATCCTTGGACCGACCCAAGCCCATCTCATACGCCTCAACTATCCTCAATTCCTTCTAACCCTAATTCTAATTTCTTTCCTTCTAACTCTATTCCAGAAACGTCTAACCCTAATCTTTCTTCTCCTCTCAACTCTCCATCTCAATCTTGTTCTCCACAGGCACCACCCAACCTCTCACCACCTATTCTTCAGCCTCCTCGTTCCCCTATTATCACTCGTAGCATTACTAACTCCTCTTGACCCCGTGTTCCTTCCGATGGCATTGTACCATACCCACGGCGACACTGTCTTCTCACCATGCAGTAACCACTCCCAGGCAGCTTCACTTAAACTTTCTCAATTTGATTCCACTTCATTTGATGATAGTACATTATTTAGAAGTATTGTTGGTGGACTGCAATACCTATCTCTTACAAGACCAGACATATCTTTTGCAATAAACAAAGTGTATCAATTTATGCATTGTCCCAAATTAACACACTGGTCTGCTATTAAAAGAATCTTGAGATACTTAAAATCAACTATTAATCATAGTTTGTTTTTCAAGACCTCATCTTCCTTAACATTACAAGCATACTCAAATGCAGACTGGACTGGTTGTCCAGATGACAGAAGATCCACTAGTGGCCTTTGTGTTTTCTTAGAGAACCAGCTCATATCATGGAGCTCCAAAAAGTAGAAAATAGTGGCTAGATCTAGTACAAAAGAAGAATACAAAGCTCTTGCCTCCACAGTTGTTGAATTAATTTGGCTTCAAATCATGCTTAGATAATTGGAAATTTTATTATCCAAGCCTCCTACACTCTGGTGTGACAACATTAGAGCTACCTACATCTCGGCTAATCTAGTTTATCACTCACAAACCAAGCACATGGATGTAGATTATCACTTTGTTTGTGATAGAGTTGATGTCAAGACTTTACAAGTTTCATTTTGTAGCTCAAAGGATCAAATTGTAGATGTTTTGACCAAACCATTGGTCTCAGAAAAATTTTCTATGTTTAGATCGAGTCTCATTGTTGTAACTACCCCACTAGACTCGACGGGGCATATGAATCTAGATAATTTTGTTATACACACACTAGGGTCAAAACATGCATTGTAGAATAGTCTTCATTTGTCTTGTTATTCTCTACCATAATAGAAAAGATTCGGTTGCTTGTGTATAAAAGGAAATCTTCCTATGCAATACAATATACAATGAAATTCATGAAAAGTGCCTTTGTTAACATTGATCATATATACTCATATAAAAAGTCTAGAATTTATATAGACTATAGTTAAATTCAATATTATAGTAGTATGTGTTAATTATTATAAAATAATATATTTATATTATAATATAAGTAGACTAATAGTTTAGTATATGTAAACATCATATTACTACTAATATAGATAATTCATAAAACCGAAAAAATGGGACCAGATCGGACTAAAACGGGAAAAACCATATGTCTTGGTTTCGGTAGTCAATAAATAATCGATTTAGTATCGATTCTTAAAATTTCAAAACTAGTATATACTAAGTCGATTCTAAAAAATATATAAAAGCGAACCGAATCGGATCGATTACACTCATAATTTTAACTTTTTGCTTAATTCTTTGGGTGTCAAGACTCAAACATGCATTACACTTTCTATGGTCCAATTAGTGGGGGAATTTGTCATATATTTATTAGATTGAATCAAAAGCATTGACAGCCGTAGCTATATATGATCCAAACCAGCAGCCTCTAATTAAATTCTGGATCTGTTAAAGCAACTTGCACTTTTTGGAGGAATATAATAAAAGCTAGATTCATAAGAAGTATGCAGATAATTCAATCCATACTAAATATCTTCTGGCCGGGGGCAGAGAAATTAGTGACATGCATGCACCAGCTTGTGAAGTAATATTGTATGTGCTTATGAATGAAACACCATTGGTATATCTTGGCGTCTGGTTAGATAATTAATTGGTCTACTAGCAGTGGCTAATTAGCTTTGCTCAGCAAGAAGTTGACCATACAAATGCACCACAAAGCTGCGATATTTAATGATCAATACATGACGATTTTTGGGTTAATATTTTTTTTTTTTAAATGCAATTCAAAATTTAAACTCAACTCTTCTTCTATGATTGTTGAAGTATAGCATCACATATTGAAAATATGGAACTAAAGTCAACGTTCAAACACTCTTCTTCTATGTTACAATACCTTGTTTGACTTTTTCTTCTTTTGACTCAAGTTTAATATTTTCGATGTGTGAAGCTATACTCCAACAATGATATTATGGAAAATAAGTTATACAAGTTTTACATAGAATACTTTAATTTATAGTGAGTTTTCAAATATTCTTTAACCTAAATATATATATATATATATATATATATATATATTGTCAACTAAAAGAAATTTATGCAAATTAGTTTTGATTCTCAGCACTAATGGGCAAGAGCTTTGTCAAGTCAAGCCCTCCTTCCGAGGAGAATGGAATCGATGTAATGTTTTTTGTTTTGTTCATCTAAAATAAATGAGTTTTACAAGTTTGCGTATTAATCTGTGTATTAATATTATTGATATGTATTGTTTTCAATAAAATTTACTTTCTGACCAATCATATTGAATGAATACGCGTATTAGTACACAAAATCACTTACAATTAAATTTTTTCCAAAATAAAAACATACGATCGAAATATTCCCTAATATTCATTTCCTGATCGAACAAATTAAACCAAACCTTTGTGACGAGGGCATTCCGTCAACTTGTAAGAATTAGATTTTATCCAAATTCCTTCAAATTATTGTCTCAATTTTCTTTCAAATTTTTGTCTAAATTTAAGGATTTGAAGTGTGAGAGAGATAGACATATAAAATCTTAAAGCATTTATTGCTATCTCAGTATCCACATAATTTTTTCAGGCAGGCTTAAATTATGCTTACTAAATGTTGTAAACTTATAAGCTTAGGAAAAAGAAATGTTGTAAACTTATTTCATGTATCTATTTCTTTCTCATTAACTCATCTTAAATTTGGGAAAAATTTTGAAATTATTATTTCTCCATAAATTAATTTTTAATATTGCTTTAAAAGCATAAAAAATCATCTTATATATCTTTTTTGAGAAATGTTTTGGCGGCTGTAAAAATATTTCATAAAAGTGAATTCATAAGCTGACATATCTTATTATGGTAAATGGGATTGTAATTTTTTTTTATTATAAAATAGATCTAATATATTATATAAAATAGATCTAATATATTATATAAAATAGATCTAATATATTATATAAAGTAAATCTAATGTAAATATAATCTTTATATGGCCGCAGAAGTTTTCATTTTTTTTTTTTAACCAATATTTAGTTAGTGAATGAATATGATCTTAGGCTCGGTAGTTAAAGGCATATATATGGTCTGGTCGCATAACACTCAAACATCTAAAATTTAGATCTTGGAATCAACCCTCTATAAAAATAAAAATAAAATAACCAATAAACATAGCAAGTTTTGACCTCTTAAAAGAAAAAAGAGGCCCAACCAATATTGGAATACCCACCGGTATGCATGCACAGGTTTTCCTCTGGCCGTGTTAGGAATTTTGGGCTTCTTAGACCAAAAATTGGATTGGACTATATACCATTTCGATCGAACTTCCTAGGGCACAAGAAATTCGTTTTCCGCTTGTTAATAATGGAGTTGAACTACATACAATCTTTAAATAAGAATTATTTATGCAAGTCTATATAATTATATTTAAAAAAATATATAATTATAATAATATTTTTTTAAAAATAATATTTTTTTCCCTTTACTCTCATTACTTAATGGGACTGTACACGCAATCCTCCACTCAAGATTGTAAAAATAATTTCTCCAAATAATGAGGGGAATTTAAAATTGTTAGGGAATATAATTCTACTTTTCTCTAAAAATACTTTGTGCCTTAAATAGTTAGTAGGAATTAGTATATATATATAATGCATCAAATATATATATAGTAGTTTCTTTCCCATGACTAGGGGTGAAAACTGACGCATTCAGTGCAGTTTTTGGAAAAAATAAAGACCCCACCGACGTTTGCTTTGAGACCTCAGCATTGGCCGAAACCGATCGAATGGGGAGAGAAAATCGATATTATTGATCTCGATGCAGTGCGGTTCGGTTATTCGGTCTACTGTCGGCGTCTTTGTGACAAAGGAGGGATGTTGCGTCCTTCATCTATTGTCGAGTGAGAGTCTAATTTCTGTTAGGGTTTAAGGTTGCAGAGGAAGAAGAAGACGCGAGGAAGAAGAAGAAGAAGAAGAAGAAGAGAGAGGGTTTATTAAACCTAATTCAAAACGACGTCATTTGACTAAAACCCAAATGGCACTATTCTATATGTTTTTTTTTTTTTTTTTAACTTCCACTAGGAAAAATGACACCGTTTCACTCATTTAAGTAAAACAACGCCGTTTTATATACATATATTAAAAAAAAATGGATTGGTTGGTTCAACGATTTCCCAGGGGTTCAAAATGGCCCCAAACGTCGATATCGTTTTTTCCTCAAATAATCTCAATCACCAACCGGTTCCTTACCAATTCCAGTTGGTTCTGTGCTCTGGCAACCGGTCTAATATGTTCTAGGCCAATTCCCGCGATTCCTGCACACCCCTACCCATGACAAGGATTTCAAAATTTTGTGAATAAACTAATTCTTGACTAATTATAAGGTACTTTAGTACTAGGGCTGTACAGAAACAAACGGGACTGACCGTCGCCAATAGAACCAACCATTGCAGATGGGAACCTGCCATCGGAGTACAGATCCGACCAGAACGATGGAGAACTGGTCAGCTGGCTGTAGGAAATACTAGAAATCGACATCAATCAATTTAGTCTCAGTCTAAACCAAGTTCAAACCACCAAACCAACCGATATATATATCTTAGGAAAACCGACACCGTTTCACTTAAGTGATTTAAACAACATTATTTTATACTCACTATTTTCAAAAAAATATATATATGAATCGATGCCATTTGGATAATTAGGGCTTCAGCCCTAACCCCTGAGCCCCCCTTTCCCTCAGTGCGCCAACCCTTCCTAAGCTCTCTCTCTCTCTCTCTCTCTCTCTCTCTCTCCCCCCAATGCCATCGATCCATTTGAGATTTGTTAATGAGATTCTTGTTCCATTGTCGTCCTTCTCTCCCTCCATCCATTTGTGTCGTTTCAGGCTTTCGACTATTTCTCTAATTCCCTCATCTCCAATTTATTTGAGGTTTATTGATGAGATTTTTAGAATGATTTTGTTGTAATGGTTTTGTTGTGAGATTTGTTGATGGGATTCTTGGAATGATTTTCTGGGAATGATCTCTCTCTCTCTCTCTCTCTCTCTCTCTCTCTCTCTCTCTCTCTCTCTCTCTCTCTATGCCGGCTAGTTTTATCCCCTTAATCGATCGGTTTTGGTCGGTATCACCCCCTAAAAAACATATCGGTGCAGTTTCAGTTTTGGTGGTTTTAAACCATTAACTCTTTATACTCCTTCATTTCATTTTCAACCCTGGTCTGTTTAAGTAAATCTCCACCACATTCGAAGGTTCTCAAACATTCGTGCGACGAATTTTTAAAACTGAAGTGTATGTTTTTTCCTGATTCATTAGCTACTCTGTTCTTTGTCTCAAATGATTTGTTTCATGGCAATCATTGTCATGCATTTATTTGTGATTTGCTTAATTTGCTTATATTTAGTTAAACTAATGATCTTTATCTGATGCATTTATGTTCACTTTTGATGTTCATGTCTTCTATTTATACATTGTGTTTTTTAGATATGCATTTGAATTTTAAGATATATCCTATATATGTATTCTTCTTTGTATATGGGAAAACGAAAAAAGAAATCCAAAACTTTAAAGAGTCAGATTTTTAGTTTATCAACAACAGTTGCACTATACTATTACCACTGATCCCTTCAACATTCTGATGATAAATCACTTAAAGTTATTGTGGGTGAAGTCCACTATATTGGAAATGTGAAAAGTCTGGTAAAGAATTTCAAACATGAAGAAAGATACTAGAGAAAGTGTTCTAGGAAACATAACTTTTCATGTACTGCAATCTTAGAGGAAAATTCGGATGAAGGCATAAGATGATAAATAATTATCCAATAAAAGATCATCCAATGGTGATATATGTGCTACATGATCTTACATAGTAGGATGAAAGTGAAATGGTAGTATGGTGTATAGAATTTTTCATTTGATATTATAACCTTTTTTTTTTAATTTTGAAATGAGATTCTTGATTCCATCATTTGACCTCAATGTACAATTCACACGGCTATGTTACTTCCCAGTGGCATATAGTACATAGAATTTTTTGTCAAATAAATAATAGTTTTTTTCTTGAGTTTTTAGGTTTTATCATTGGTATAGTGAGAGCCCGACCTGGCCGCCCAATAAGAAATGTATGAAATAGTAGCTAGCTAGGAGAATTGGCTTTCAAATTTAAGAATGTTAAGCAGTTGATGTTTTTCTTCATTATTATTTCTTATTAATTTATACCGCTTCATCTTCTCCAATTTGGGCTTCAAATTCTTTGCTTCTTTCGTACTTAATTAATCCAAATTAATAAAAAGAAAAAATCTTCGACCCTCTTCTATATATTATGTATAGGTTAAAGGATCAGCAGAACCCCTACGCAGCAAGTATCTTATTAATTATTTTCCCTTTTGTGACAAGTATATATATATATAGGCGGGGTAGCAAGTTTCATTCACAGAGGAACGTACGGCTGCCGCCGGACAGGCACTCATGCATGGTGCGTTTTGTACACGTTAGCTGGGGAGTATATTATGCAAGACCATTTTCTAGCCATGCGTAAATTAAAAGCGTAACAAGAAAATTATTTATTTGTAGTCAGTTATATCTTATGAAATTATTATTTATTGTCAAAATATGTCTGTTTTTATTATATATAATCATTCTCGCTATAAATAATCAATCACAAATACTCATTTTTTTTTATTTTTAAGGAAGAAAGATACAACAGATCGAAGGAAAGCGAATTACAATGATCAGTGAATCAAGTAGCAATGCTGCATAGTGCATATAGAATATTCCAAACCCATTCTACCAATCTCATTTTAATATTATATATTCCTCTTCTGAAGGATCAAGTGCATGCATGCATGCCCGGCCTACCCTCTTCCGGTGGTAATTTCTAAGGCAACTGCTTCATAAATATATATAGACATGCATGTCTACCGCTCTTTATATATAATTAATACTAAAATAATATTCCTATGATTTTTTATTCTATTTTTAAGGGTAATATATTTTTGCACAGCTAACGGTTATATTATTGTTAATGGTATATATAAGTTTAAAATGCACAAATTTCGGGCAGGCCATTTATAAAAAATAGAATTTCATTATAAAAAAGTGTAAAAAACTAAATTTTTTTATTGTGTGATCTACTTTTTTATAAGAATGCTTGCACAATATTTATACATAAAAAAAGGGTATTACTATATCACACTCTACTATTCATCACACTCTCCACACACTTCACATAGTTTTTTTTTTTCCACCCCCAGCACGTAGAGTGTGCTGGGCTTCACACAGTAGTGTGTGAAGCAGATTTATTCATAAAAAAATCTACACAACCTCCTACTATTCACACAACCTCCACACACCACACTTTTTTTAATTTTTATTATTTTTTTCTTTTATCAAATATTTAATATATGAATAATGAATAGAAAAATTGATTTAGTTTAAAAAAAAATTCAAAAAAAATTTAAAAAAAATATTAAAAAATTTTAAAATTTTAAAAAAATAGTGTGTAAGATGGGAGGTTGTGTAGCATTCCTCATTTATACATTTAGAACTAATTGTCCTGACCTTTCTCCTAATTTTAAGAACGTAATTTTCCCACGGCTGCCTTTTTCAAATGAACGAAATATTATGATCAGAGAGATTTTTTATCTACCAGACTACCATGGCTAGCTAGCTAGCTAAATTAGGGCAACCATCTATACCAAAACCCATGGTCATGGCTATGACCCTAGGTCAGTAGGTTTTCAAGGCTGTAAATCCCAACCCTTCCCTCTATTTTTCCTTCAACTTTCATTTCTTTCCTCTAAATTTAAGAGGGTACATAGCTGTGGCGTGGTTTTAAAACCAGTAATTAACGGATTATAGATCAGGAAAATGCATGGGGGCTCCATGCACGTACGCATGCATGGACAATGCAAGTTGGACTATATTAATACCTGTAACTTGGGGGACTATAAAGCTAGCGCATGCCATATTTCAACTAGAGATGTAGAACACAATCGAAAAATCGGTTGAACCAAACCGAATCGGTGAGTTCGGTTCAGATTTTAGGTAGTCCTATAATACCGGTTCTTCAAAACTGAAATCAATCCTAAATCGATGCGGCACCGGTATTCATATTTTGAAAACCAGTTCAAACCGAACGATATATATATATTTATAATCTTTTATATTATATATGATTTTTTATATTATATTATATATATATATATATATATATATACTATATGCTAAATTAACCTTATTATTCAATTCTATTAATCTTAGAACATGATATAACATAAAATTAAAAATAATTTTATAATATAAAATTAATATAGCATATAATTTTAATTTTAATTTTAAACATAAATATTAATATTAAGTTATTAATGATCTAAACTTACATTTTTGGCATAATAAATTATAATATATATACTTTTTGTAAATACATTTTTACACATTTGATTATTAATCTAGACAATTCTGTTATACACACACTAGGGTCAGAATAGTACATTCTTGAATAATCTTAATTTGTCTTGTTATTCTCTACCATAACAGAAAAGATTTTGTTGCTTGTGTATAAAAGGAAACCTTCCTATGCAGTACAATATACAATGAAATTCATGAAAAGTGCCTCTGTTAACATGGTATCAGAGCTGCTCAACTAGCAGTCCTCTTGACCCATGGCCACGCACACAGAAATCCCTCCTCCTCCAAGTTCTTCTGTCATTCTTCCTTCTCACATGTAATCACTACCAAGTTATCCACAGATAACTTTCTCCTATGTAAAGTTCAGATTTCAGCCTACCTTAGAGGACAAGATCTCTATGGATATGTTGATGGTTCACTTCCATCTCCTCCCAAAACCATAATCCTACCTTCAACCAGCTCATCCAAGCCAAACCCAGAATTTCTTCTTTGGACTCGTACTGATCAGTTAGTCCTTAGCGTGTAATTTTCTTCATTGTCTGACTCTGTTCTGGGTCATATTTTATCTGCTACAACAGCTCGAGAGTTATGGCTTTCATTAACCTCAATGTTTGACTCACGGTCACAAGCAAAAGAGTTTTAAATACGTTTTCAACTCACTAATCTTGCACATGGTGATCAGTCCATCTCAGATTATTTTGGTAAAGTTTGATCCCTAGTCGATACACTAGCCTCAACTGGAAATCCTCTTCCAGACAAAGAAATTGTTACCTACCTTCTTTCTGGTCTAGGCCCATCTTATGAATCATTTGTTACCTCAATCACCACTAGATTTGACCTGATTACTACTCATGAACTTTATCAACTTCTGCTCATTCATGAAAGTAGGATTGCTCACTCATCCAAGACTATTATAGAACCATCTGCTCATTACAGTGTTGCTGGAGGTAGAGATCGACGAGGTTAATCTTCTTTTCGAGGTGGAAGGCAAGGTAGAGGTTGTGGTCGATTCTCAGCTAGAGGCCACTTCAACTTCACATCTTCAGGGGCATTTCATCAAACATATGGTGGCTCATGACCAACATGTCAACTATGTAATAAACCTGGCCATTTGGCCCTCCAATGCAGACATCGTTTTGATTATTCTTACCAAACAAAACGTCCCAAGTCTTTTTCGGTCAACTACACAGCACCAACCTCCTTCTCTGCAAACCATACCACCCAAATCCCAACTTCCCTCATTGATTCCTCATGGTACCCAGACTTTGTCTTCACCCATCATATAACTGCATAACTTGAACTTGTCATCTAAACCTTACAGTGGAAGTGAAGCAATCCGCGTTGGTGATGGTATGTGTCTTCCGATTCAACATCACAGTAATTATGCTCTCATTTCTAACTCTTCCTCCTTTTTACTTCAAAATCTACTTCATGTTCCTAACATCACAAAAAATCTCGTCTCTGTCTTTCAATTCTGTGCGGATAACTCATGCTTTTTTGAATTCCATTCTACTCACTTTTCTATGAAGGACAAACAGACCAAGGTCACCCTCCTCACTGAACCAACACGTAATGGTCTTTATGTTTTTCCCTCTGTGGCTCCTTTGTCGTCGCCACCATCTGCTCATCTTGGCGAACAAATTACTCTTTCTCAATGGCATTGCAGACTTGGCCATCCCTCTCAAGCTACTGTCTCTCGAGTTTTGCAAGATAACCGTTTTTGCTCCAATAAGGATCCCTTTATCTGTTCTAATTTTCTAAATGTCCATTGGCCAACAGCCATTAGTTACCCTTTGTTTCAAGTCGGCCCATGTATACTCGGCCCTTAGAAGTTGTTAGTGCTGATCTTTGGGGGCCGACCCCTGTAATGTCTCGAAATGGCTATCGCTATTACATTTCTTTTGTAAATCACTTTACTCGTTTTTCTTAGATAGATCCATTAAAACTTAAATCTGATATAATATCAATATTCTCAACTTTTTTACCCTTTTTGAGCATTTATTTAATTCAAAGTTAATTACCCTTCAAATTGATGGAGGTGGTGGATTTACACATTTTTCCACCATGTGCTAAAAACTCAGTATCACTCATCAATTTTCGTGCCCTCATACGCATCAACAAAACAGTATTGTTGAATGCAAACATCGTCACATTGTCGAAACTAGGCTTGCTGTTCTAGCTCATGTCTCACTTCCAAATCAATCTGGGAAGATGCTTTTGAAACTGCAATATACTTAATAAATCTTCACCCATCAAAAACCTTACAATTTAAATCTCTTTATTTTATAGTTTGTAATCGTCATCCAGATTTTAATTTTCTCAAAACATTTGAGTGTAAGTGCAGGCCCAATCTTAGGCCTTATAATAAATACAAACTTCTTCTCATATCAGTGTCTTCCTTATTTCTTGGGTACAGTCCAGCTCACAAAGTCTACAAATGCTTGGACCTTCAGTCCAAAAGATTATACATCTCTAGAGATGTTCTTTTTAATGAGGCCACCTTCCCATATTCTAAATTCCAGTCCACTCATATTCCTACAGCCCACATCTCTCATACATCCACGGTCCAACTTCCCTTACTTTCTTCTTCAATCCTTGGACAGACCCAAGCCCATCTCATACGCCTCAACTATCCTCAATTCCTTCTAACCCTAATTCTAATTTCTTTCCTTCTAACTCTATTCCAGAAACGTCTAACCCTAATCTTTCTTCTCCTCTCAACTCTCCATCTCAATCTTGTTCTCCACAGGCACCACCCAACCTCTCACCACCTATTCTTCAGCCTCCTCGTTCCCCTATTATCACTCGTAGCATTACTAACTCCTCTTGACCCCGTGTTCCTTCCGATGGCATTGTACCATACCCACGGCGACACTGTCTTCTCACCATGCATACGGTTCTAGATGAACCTTCAAGTTACTCGGCAACATCAAAGTTTCTTGAATGGGTCGATGCCATGCGTACTGAATACACTGCTCTTGTCTAGAACAATACTTGGAGCTTGGTACTCTCTAACCCTTCTCTTAATATACTTGGTTGTCGTTGGGTTTATCGTACGAAATTACATTCTGATGGCTCCTTTGAGCGTAGAAAAACCAGGTTGGTAGCCAAGGGTTACCACCAACAATATGGCTTGGACTACAATGAAACATTTAGTCCTGTAGTAAAGCCCTCCACCATTCGATTAATAGTCTATGTTGCTATGAATTCTAGTTGGCCCCTATGTCAACTAGACATTCAAAATGTCTTTTTACATAGAGAGCTTTCTGATACAGTTTACATGCAGCAACCACAGTGATTTATTGATCCCAATTTTCCAAATCATGTGTGTAAATTGCACAAGGCAATATATGGCCTTAAACAGGCACCGAGGCCCTAGCTGAATGGGTATGGTTTTTCGGCATCTCAGTCTGACCCTTCTCTCTTTATTCTACATCGTGGTGATCTACATTTGTTTGTACTTATTTATGTTGATGATATGGTAGTAACTTCCTCACAACCAAATATGATTGATAAATTTATTCATGATTTGGGTTTGGCCTTTCCTATCAAAGACCTAGCAGACTATCTTATTTTCTGGGCATTGAAATAGGTTACTCTGACTCTAGGCTCTTCTTGTCTCAACGAAAATACATTAAAGAATTGCTTATTCGAAGCAATATGTTGGTTGCCAAGCGAGTAACCACTCCCAGGCAGCTTCACTTAAACTTTCTCAATTTGATTCCACTTCATTTGATGATAGTACATTATTTAGAAGTATTGTTGGTGGACTGCAATACCTATCTCTTACAAGACCAGACATATCTTTTGCAATAAACAAAGTGTATCAATTTATGCATTGTCCCAAATTAACACACTGGTCTGCTATTAAAAGAATCTTGAGATACTTAAAATCAACTATTAATCATAGTTTGTTTTTCAAGACCTCATCTTCCTTAACATTACAAGCATACTCAGATGCAGACTGGACTGGTTGTCCAAATGACAAAAGATCCACTAGTGGCCTTTGTGTTTTCTTAGGGAACCAGCTCATATCATGGAGCTCCAAAAAGTAGAAAATAGTGGCTAGATCTAGTACAAAAGAAGAATACAAAGCTCTTGCCTCCACAGCTGTTGAATTAATTTGGCTTCAAATCATGCTTAGATAATTGGAAATTTTATTATCCAAGCCTCCTACACTCTGGTGTGACAACATTAGAGCTACCTACATCTCGGCTAATCTAGTTTATCACTCACAAACCAAGCACATGGATGTAGATTATCACTTTGTTTGTGATAGAGTTGATGTCAAGACTTTACAAGTTTCATTTTGTAGCTCAAAGGATCAAATTGTAGATGTTTTGACCAAACCATTGGTCTCAGAAAAATTTTCTATGTTTAGATCGAGTCTCATTGTTGTAACTACCCCACTAGACTCGACGGGGCATATGAATCTAGATAATTTTGTTATACACACACTAGGGTCAAAACATGCATTGTAGAATAGTCTTCATTTGTCTTGTTATTCTCTACCATAATAGAAAAGATTCGGTTGCTTGTGTATAAAAGGAAATCTTCCTATGCAATACAATATACAATGAAATTCATGAAAAGTGCCTTTGTTAACATTGATCATATATACTCATATAAAAAGTCTAGAATTTATATAGACTATAGTTAAATTCAATATTATAGTAGTATGTGTTAATTATTATAAAATAATATATTTATATTATAATATAAGTAGACTAATAGTTTAGTATATGTAAACATCATATTACTACTAATATAGATAATTCATAAAACCGAAAAAATGGGACCAGATCGGACTAAAACGGGAAAAACCATATGTCTTGGTTTCGGTAGTCAATAAATAATCGATTCAGTATCGATTCTTAAAATTTCAAAACTAGTATATACTAAGTCGATTCTAAAAAATATATAAAAGCGAACCGAATCGGATCGATTACACTCATAATTTTAACTTTTTGCTTAATTCTTTGGGTGTCAAGACTCAAACATGCATTACACTTTCTATGGTCCAATTAGTGGGGGAATTTGTCATATATTTATTAGATTGAATCAAAAGCATTGACAGCCGTAGCTATATATGATCCAAACCAGCAGCCTCTAATTAAATTCTGGATCTGTTAAAGCAACTTGCACTTTTTGGAGGAATATAATAAAAGCTAGATTCATAAGAAGTATGCAGATAATTCAATCCATACTAAATATCTTCTGGCCGGGGGCAGAGAAATTAGTGACATGCATGCACCAGCTAGTGAAGTAATATTGTATGTGCTTATGAATGAAACACCATTGGTATATCTTGGCGTCTGGTTAGATAATTAATTGGCTGGTCCACTAGCAGTGGCTAATTAGCTTTGCTCAGCAAGAAGTTGACCATACAAATGCACCACAAAGCTGCGATATTTAATGATCAATACATGACGATTTTTGGGTTAATATTTTTTTTTTTTTAAATGCAATTCAAAATTTAAACTCAACTCTTCTTCCATGATTGTTGAAGTATAGCATCACATATTGAAAATATGGAACTAAAGTCAACGTTCAAACTAACTCTTCTTCTATGTTACAATACCTTGTTTGACTTTTTCTTCTTTTGACTCTAGTTTAATATTTTCGATGTGTGAAGCTATACTCCAACAATGATATTATGGAAAATAAGTTATACAAGTTTTACATAGAATACTTTAATTTATAGTGAGTTTTCAAATATTCTTTAACCTAAATATATATATATATATATATATATATATATATATATATATATATATATTGTCAACTAAAAGAAATTTATGCAAATTAGTTTTGATTCTCAGCACTAATGGGCAAGAGCTTTGTCAAGTCAAGCCCTCCTTCCGAGGAGAATGGAATCGATGTAATGTTTTTTTGTTTTGTTCATTTAAAATAAATGAGTTTTACAAGTTTGCGTACTAATCTATGTATTAATATTATTGATATGTATTGTTTTTAATAAAATTTACTTTCTGACCAATCATATTGAATGAATACGCGTATTAGTACACAAAATCACTTACAATTAAATTTTTTCCAAAATAAAAACATACGATCGAAATATTCCCTAATATTCATTTCCTGATCGAACAAATTAAACCAAACCTTTGTGACGAGGGCATTCCGTCAACTTGTAAGAATTAGATTTTATCCAAATTCCTTCAAATTATTGTCTCAATTTTCTTTCAAATTTTTGTCTAAATTTAAGGATTTGAAGTGTGAGAGAGATAGACATATAAAATCTTAAAGCATTTATTGCTATCTCAATATCCACATAATTTTTTCAGGCAGGCTTAAATTATGCTTACTAAATGTTGTAAACTTATAAGCTTAGGAAAAAGAAATGTTGTAAACTTATTTCATGTATCTATTTCTTTCTCATTAACTCATCTTAAATTTGGGAAAAATTTTGAAATTATTATTTCTCCATAAATTAATTTTTAATATTGCTTTAAAAGCATAAAAAATCATCTTATATATCTTTTTTGAGAAATGTTTTGGCGGCTGTAAAAATATTTCATAAAAGTGAATTCATAAGCTGACATATCTTATTATGGTAAATGGGATTGTAATTTTTTTTTATTATAAAATAGATCTAATATATTATATAAAATAGATCTAATATATTATATAAAGTAAATCTAATGTAAATATAATCTTTATATGGCCGCAGAAGTTTTCATTTTTTTTTTTTAACCAATATTTAGTTAGTGAATGAATATGATCTTAGGTTCGGTAGTTAAAGGCATATATATGGTCTGGTGGCATAACACTCAAACATCTAAAATTTAGATCTTGGAATCAACCCTCTATAAAAATAAAAAAAAAATTAAAAAAAAAAAAAAAAACCAATAAACATAGCAAGTCTTGACCTCTTAAAAGAAAAAAGAGGCCCAACCAATATTGGAATACCCACCGGTATGCATGCACAGGTTTTCCTCTGGCCGTGTTAGGAATTTTGGGCTTCTTAGACCAAAAATTGGATTGGACTATATACCATTTCGATCGAACTTCCTAAGGCACAAGAAATTCGTTTTCCGCTTGTTAATAATGGAGTGAACTACATACAATCTTTAAATAAGAATTATTTATGCAAGTCTATATAATTATATTTAAAAAAATATATAATTATAATAATATTTTTTTAAAAATAATATTTTTTTCCCTTTACTCTCATTACTTAACGGGACTGTACACGCAATCCTCCACTCAAGATTGTAAAAATAATTTCTCCAAATAATGAGGGGAATTTAAAATTGTTAGGGAATATAATTCTACTTTTCTCTAAAAATACTTTGTGCCTTAAATAGTTAGTAGGAATTAGTATATATATATAATGCATCAAATATATATATAGTAGTTTCTTTCCCATGACTAGGGGTGAAAACTGACGCATTCAGTGCAGTTTTTGGAAAAAATAAAGACCCCACCGACGATTGCTTTGAGACCTCAGCATTGGCCGAAACCGATCGAATGGGGAGAGAAAATCGATATTATTGATCTCGATGCAGTGCGGTTCGGTTATTTGGTCTACTGTCTGCGTCTTTGTAACAAAGGAGGGATGTTGCGTCCTTCATCTATTGTCGAGTGAGAGTCTAATTTCTGTTAGGGTTTAAGGTTGCAGAGGAAGAAGAAGACGCGAGGAAGAAGAAGAAGAAGAAGAAGAGAGAGGGTTTATTAAACCTAATTCAAAACGACGTCATTTGACTAAAACCCAAATGGCACTATTCTATATGTTTTTTTTTTTTTTTTTAACTTCCACTGGGAAAAATGACACCGTTTCACTCATTTAAGTAAAACAACGCCGTTTTATATACATATATTAAAAAAAAATGGATTGGTTGGTTCAACGATTTCCCAGGGGTTCAAAATGGCCCCAAACGTCGATATCGTTTTTTCCTCAAATAATCTCAATCACCAACCGGTTCCTTACCAATTCCAGTTGGTTCTGTGCTCTGGCAACCGGTCTAATATGTTCTAGGCCAATTCCCGCGATTCCTGCACACCCCTACCCATGACAAGGATTTCAAAATTTTGTGAATAAACTAATTCTTGACTAATTATAAGGTACTTTAGTACTAGGGCTGTACAGAAACAAACGGGACTGACCGTCGCCAATAGAACCAACCATTGCAGATGGGAACCGGCCATCGGAGTACAGATCCGACCAGAACGATGGAGAACTGGTCAGCTGGCTGTAGGAAATACTAGAAATCGACATCAATCAATTTAGTCTCAGTCTGAACCAAGTTCAAACCACCAAACCAACCGATATATATATCTTAGGAAAACCGACACCGTTTCACTTAAGTGATTTAAACAACATTATTTTATACTCACGATTTTCAAAAAAATATATATATGAATCGATGCCATTTGGATAATTAGGGCTTCAGCCCTAACCCCTGAGCCCCCCTTTCCCTCAGTGCGCCAACCCTTCCTAAGCTCTCTCTCTCTCTCTCTCTCTCTCTCTCTCTCTCCCCCCAATGCCATCGATCCATTTGAGATTTGTTAATGAGATTCTTGTTCCATTGTCGTCCTTCTCTCCCTCCATCCATTTGTGTCGTTTCAGGCTTTCGACTCTTTCTCTAATTCCCTCATCTCCAATTTATTTGAGGTTTATTGATGAGATTTTTAGAATGATTTTGTTGTAATGGTTTTGTTGTGAGATTTGTTGATGGGATTCTTCGAATGATTTTCTGGGAATGATCTCTCTCTCTCTCTCTCTCTCTCTCTCTCTCTCTCTCTCTCTCTATGCCGGCTAGTTTTATCCCCTTAATCGATCGGTTTTGGTCGGTATCACCCCCTAAAAAACATATCGGTGCAGTTTCAGTTTTGGTGGTTTTAAACCATTAACTCTTTATACTCCTTCATTTCATTTTCAACCCTGGTCTATTTAAGTAAATCTCCACCACATTCGAAGGTTCTCAAACATTCGTGCGATGAATTTTTAAAACTGAAGTGTATGTTTTTTCCTGATTCATTAGCTACTCTGTTCTTTGTCTCAAATGATTTGTTTCATGGCAATCATTGTCATGCATTTATTTGTGATTTGCTTAATTTGCTTATATTTAGTTAAACTAATGATCTTTATCTGATGCATTTATGTTCACTTTTGATGTTCATGTCTTCTATTTATACATTGTGTTTTTAAGATATGCATTTGAATTTTAAGATATATCCTATATATGTATTCTTCTTTGTATATGGGAAAACGAAAAAAGAAATCCAAAACTTTAAAGAGTCAGATTTTTAGTTTATCAACAACAGTTGCACTATACTATTACCACTGATCCCTTCAACATTCTGATGATAAATCACTTAAAGTTATTGTGGGTGAAGTCCACTATATTGGAAATGTGAAAAGTCTGGTAAAGAATTTCAAACATGAAGAAAGATACTAGAGAAAGTGTTCTAGGAAACATAATTTTTCATGTACTGCAATCTTAGAGGAAAATTCGGATGAAGGCATAAGATGATAAATAATTATCCAATAAAAGATCATCCAATGGTGATATATGTGCTACATGATCTTACATAGTAGGATGAAAGTGAAATGGTAGTATGGTGTATAGAATTTTTCATTTGATATTATAACCTTTTTTTTTAATTTTGAAATGAGATTCTTGATTCCATCATTTGACCTCAATGTACAATTCACACGGCTATGTTACTTCCCAGTGGCATATAGTACATAGAATTTTTTGTCAAATAAATAATAGTTTTTTTCTTGAGTTTTTAGGTTTTATCATTGGTATAGTGAGAGCCCGACCCGGCCGCCCAATAAGAAATGTATGAAATAGTAGCTAGCTAGGAGAATTGGCTTTCAAATTTAAGAATGTTAAGCAGTTGATGTTTTGTGATACATATGGCAGATTTGTCTCGATACAATTACTGTACAAGTACTTGTGAAGGGCACAAAGAATAATGAGGCTTTCGACCATGTTCAATTGTTGTAAAGCTAGGAGGCTGAACTAGGCCCAATGCATGAGCCCATGGCTATATCATGGGTCCCGCAAATAAATTAAAGATGCAAAACTTCATTTAAGTGATAAAGTTACAAAGGTGGTTGGAAGGGATATTTTTAGTCTCCACTAGACTAGGTCAAGGAAACCCAATGGTAAGGAGGTAACCGGCCCACCAAGCGATGAAGGAGAAAGAGGGCCTAGAGCCTAGGTGGAAAAAGGATCAACATGGAAAATGACAATACAGTGTGACCTGGGAGAACTATGTTCCTAGCTAACAAATTGCCTAGATAGTGATTGCACTCACCCACCTACTATAGGGGATGTGACCTGGGAGATCTATGCTATATTAAACGTGACGGCATGGTACTCTATATAGGAGACAGACACCCCTGACACGGGAAGTGGGGCCCACCTCGATAGGAAGTATCAAGACTTAACCAGGTCAAAAATCGACTTGGGCATTGTATTAACCACTCTTACATAAGAAATCCTCTCTATCACCCTAATAACTAACCTAGGCATTGGAAGTGCTTAATCACCACTGAGCCTTTACAATGCTTGTGTAGGATCATTGAGCTCGTGCGCCGGTGTGCAAAATACATCGCCAACATTCGAAATGTACGATATATCCTTTATATCATTGGAAAGAAGGTAATAATCCGCATGGTGAGTTTACTCGAGGGAATTAATTATTTCAAGTTAGAGGGTTGTGGCTATTATATATTGAGTCAATTTATACATTGAAATTTTTAAAGAGTGACAACCTGCAAGTACGTTAGAAAGATAGATTCAGCATTATGATCCTATTGTATTAAATGCTACTCTGGGCAATGTGAACTACAACGTTAAATATAAAAAATGTTTGGATAAAATAATTGTAGAAAATCTTGATCTGCTTGATTAAATATTCCCTTTCATTATCAATATGTGAATGAAAAAAAAAAAAAAAAACTTTTTTGCCAATGCTTACAAGATTTTTTCAGTGGAGTCCCATAACTTTTGTGGAGGAGACCAAGTTGGTGAATTTTGGGATGGATTTTTCTAACTAGGGGGGGGTGCTTTGAGTCTTTTTACTTGCATGCTAGTGAGACAAATATAAAATTTAATTTAGTTCTTCCGGCCAATTTAAATTTTTTAGATAAATATTGATTTCACTCGAGCCGATGCGGAGGATACAACATGTAAAATAAGATTTAATTTAAAGAATTGATATTATTTTAAACATTTTTTTACCAATTAAACTATGCAAGTGTCAAGTGCTGTGGATTTAATGTACTTTTCTCGGCTGACACACTGTTTTTTATCAATTTATTGTCATATGCACAGATGCAGAACACGGACGCCAAACTTACAACCACCTACATAACCAACTAAAAGAACTCATGAAAGATGAAAGTCCCGTTTAAATTTGGAGATGGAATGAAATGAAATGGAATGAGTAAAGATAATTTATAAATAATAATAAATTTTATGAATTCAAATTTATGAAAAGTAATAAATAGATCTCCTAATTCAACCGGGACAAGGCAGGTGATTTTCTTCGAATATGACAGATTAATTAATTAATATTCAAACTCGGTAAGTAAAGAAAATGTCAAGCAATTAATGATCACTAGTGAGGTGGTCCTTGATTTTTTTTTTTTGAAAGGAGGTGGTCCTTGATCTTGGAGAGCCATCTTCTTCATAGATGTCGAATATTCCTTCTAATTAATTTGATCTATTACTAACATATTATATATATATATATATATATATATATATATATATATATATATATCCCAACCCTTGATTTTTTCCTATCGTTTTTGTTAGCTTCTATATAAATTACTTTGAGCATTTATTCAAAAATTAAAATTAGAGCCCCTCAAAATAATTTGAGTGCAAGAACGTTTCTCTCTCAAATTACGTGAAATCTCATGCAGTACCTGTTGAGTATTTGGAGTCTGGTTCACGCCGCTCGAGCGAAGCGTCTAGCCGCTCGAGCGAACACAAGTCAGAGAGCTTCGCTCGAAGGAAGCTCGACAGACCGCTCGAGCAATTACAAGTCAGAGACGTTCGCTCGATGACCGCTCGACTCACGGGTCGAGCGGAGGGAAGTCAGAGAGCTTCGCTTAAGGAGCCGCTCGACTCACGGCTCAAGCAATTGCGGGAAACAGGTTCGCTCGACGCGGGCTCGACACGCCGCTCGAGCGAACATCACTATTGTATTGTGATTCCCCAAGAAATAAAAATCCTCTGCAGCTCCCGTGGACGTAGGCAATTTGCCGAACCACGTAAATACTGTGTCGTGTTCTTGATTGTGTTACTTTTACTTTATTTGTCATCGTTGGTGTGTGTACTTTGCATAGTATTTCACAACAACTGGTATCAAGAGCCAAGGTCGGATCTGAAAGAGAATGATGGCTGGAGATAAAGTGAACTCACCCGGGATCGAGAAGTTTGACGGCACTGATTTTGGGTATTGGAAGATGCAGATTGAGGATTATCTCTATGGGAAGAGGCTCCACCTTCCACTATTGGGAAAGAAGCCGGAGAGCATGGCTGATGCTGAGTGGACCCTGTTAGATCGACAGGTTCTAGGTCTTATTCGGCTGACTTTGTCAAGAACAGTGGCACACAATGTCAGTAAGGAGAGAACCACAGTGGATCTCATGGCGACTTTATCAGGCATGTATGAAAAGCCGTCTGCAAACAATAAGGTGCACTTGATGAAGAAATTGTTCAATCTGAAGATGTCTAAAGGTATGTCTGTAGTCCAACACTTGAATGAATTCAATACGATCACAAATCAACTGTCATCTGTAGAGATTGAGTTTGATGATGAGATCAGAGCATTGATTCTGTTGGCATCGTTGCCAAACAGTTGGGAGGCCATGAGGATGGCTGTGAGTAGTTCAGTCGGCAAGGCAAAACTGAACTACGATGACATACGTGACATGGTGCTTGCTGAAGAGGTACGTAGGAGAGACATGGGTGAGTCTTCGAGTTCAAGATCTGCCCTGATTGTTGACAATAGGGGCAGAGGACATGGCAGGTCAAGCTCCAAGAGCAGGGGAAATAGCAAGATGAGATCTGAGTAGCAGATCACATGCTGGAGTTGTGGCAAGTCGAGCCACATCAAGAGAAACTGCAGGAATCAAGAAAGTTATGATGATGATGCTGTGAATGTAGTGGCAGAAGAAATTCATGATGCTTTACTTCTTGCAGTGCACAGTCCGATTGATGATTGGGTGTTGGATTCAGGGTCTTCGTTCCATAGCACTTCACATCGAGAAATCATGCAGAATTATGTTGCTGGTGATTTTGGGAAGATGTATACCGCTGATGGAGAGGCACTAGATGTAGTGGGAGTGGGTGATGTGCACATCACACTTCCAAACAGGAGCGTGTGGACTTTACAGCAAGTCAGACATGTTCCAAATCTGAAGAAAAACCTGATCTCTGTGGGACAGCTTGATGACAGCGGTTTTGCAGTAGCGTTCTCTGGAGGGGCTTGGAAGATCACTAAGGGTGCGCTAGTCTTAGCGCATGGTAAGAGATCTAATTCTTTGTGTTTGACATCAAGATCCAGTGATGTGCAGGGAAATACAAGAGTGCAAAAAGGCAAGGTTGATCGTGCGAAACATGTGAGGAAGCCAAAGGGAGTCAGCTTTGCCGTTCCTCATGAAAGTTTGGGAAAGTTGGCTAAGGTTGCCAAAATCGGTTCGAGACCGGATACTCCTAATGCAGTGGGAGTTGTGAGTCGCCCTAAGGGCGATGTATATGGAAGACTGAAGTCGGGCTTGACTTCAAGGCGTTTTCTAGCTTGAAGACGGGAGCTGTGAGTTGCAGAGGTGGAGGATATCATGTTTGAGGTAGAGGGCGACAATGTGGGTGTACCAGTCTCCAAGTGGGAGAATTGTTGAGTATTTGGAGTCTAGTTCATGCCGCTCGAGCGAAGCGTCTAGCCGCTCGAGCGAACACAAGTCAGAGAACTTCGCTCGAAGGAAGCTTGATAGACCGCTCGAGCAATTGCAAGTCAGAGAGGTTCGCTCGATGACCGCTCGACTCACGGGTCGAGCGGAGGGAAGTCAGAGAGCTTCGCTTGAGGAGCCGCTCGACTCACGGCTCGAGCAATTGCGGGAAACAGGTTCGCTCGACGCGGGCTCGACACGCAGCTCGAGCGAACATCACTAATTCTGCTGAATTAGGGTTTCCACCGTACAACATATAAAGTGTGTTTTTGTTTTGACTTGTACTGTAGCTGAGTGAACAGTAGCCGCTCTACACTATTGTATTGTGATTCTCCAAGAAATAAAAATCATCTGCAGCTCCCGTGGACGTAGGCAATTTGCCGAACCACGTAAATACTGTGTCGTGTTCTTGATTGTGTTGCTTTTACTTTATTTATCATCGTTGGTGTGTGTACTTTGCATAGTATTTCACAACAGTACCACATGCATATCCTTAATTTTATATTAAGGAAAATGTTTTAGACAGATATAGATTACATAAAAATAAACTCACAAATTGATGTGGCTTGATATGGTACATCATATTGTAAAATTATTTTCTTGTAAAGTAAATCTAATGGATCCTATAAAATTATATATATTAGTTTGTAGGTTTATTTTTATGTAATTTATTTGTGTATGTAGCAGTTCTCTTATACTACTAAATACAAAATATTGCAAAGATCAACCAATTCAACCATGCATACATCAGCTCTCTCTGATCAGTACTCCACCTTGAGTTTTCATGTTTCTCTACGTTTCTTACAGATCGCGTTGTCAGCTTAGGACGTCGGTTTTGTGTATAGAACGTTGTGGAGACAAATTAAAATATCTTTGAAGTGCCAGTACTACCATATATATCAAAACTTTAATAGCAGCCACTACAACAGATTGTGTGTTTTGAGATAAAAATATTTGTCTCAAAAAACACAATTTTAGTCACAAATTAGAATTGGAGATGAAAAAATTTCGTCTCAAATTTGTCTCAGAAAGACCGTCTCAAAAATTTTTTGGAGACGAAAATTAAATTTTGTCTCAAAAAATCATTTTTAGAGACAAAATTGGGCGGATCTAGTTGAAACCGTTTGAACAGATTTTTTTTTTTTTTACGACCCGATTTCGTCTCAATATATTGTTCGAATGGAAAATTTATCCGTCCGAACAGAGACATCCATTCAAACAATATGAAATACTCATTCGAACTAATGTTCATATTTGATTCTGTTCGAACGAACTGGGTGTTCGAACAGATTTATGTGTTCGAACTAATAAATTTTCCAAACGACTTGTGTTTGAACAAAATTATGTCTGTTTGAACATAAATTTTATTTTCGGCAATTATATTCGTTTGAACCGAGTTTTGCACATAAATATTGTTTGAACAAATAATTTATTGTTCGAACGTCCATATATCTCGTTTATCGTTCGAATATATTAGTTTTTGTTTGAATGGGTCTGTTTTGGTACGAATGTGTTAATGACAATTTACCATTCGAACTATATTAATCATACAGATCACAATTTAATTAAAAATACCATACTAATATTACACATTGTAATTCAAACATCAATTGTTCAAAGTAGTGCAAACTTCATAATATAGATGCAATTAAAGAAAATATAAATTTGAAAATTATGGTGGTGGCATAGAGTTTTGGGACATCATTGACTGGAATTGTTCAAATATTTTTTGGATTCAACTGCATCCTCTCTTCTAATCTCGCCTCCAAATCCGCTGCTTGATCTAATCGGGTTAGCAACTCTTTTTTCTCGGACCTCAATTGTTCTATCTCAAGTGCTGCTTCCTCCAATTCCTTAGTCTTGTCGTCATTCGATTTGGCTCGAGAATAGGATGATGATGATGATGAGGATGGTTTTACGCAACGTCCTAAACCCATCAAATATCCAGAACGTGATCCAAGAACTTGAGAAAGGATCTGAGTATCGTTGACAGATGATGCATCAGATGGATCCACTGCAGTTTCCTTAAGAGATATCATCTTGTCCTACAAAAACAAAAACAAAAACATTAAAGTTAGTATAAGTAACAAAAATATTATGTGACAATGAAATTAAAAAAGCTTAAACTTACATAATTTGTCTCTGTTTCGGGATTGGCCCAAACACCATCACGATTTTTATGTGTTTTAGCATACAATTGGGTCAAATCATAGTCAGAGGGACTTTCTTCTTTCTGCAAAAGGAAAATCTATATTAGAACTTAAATCGAAAATGTGTATTATATGTTAATATTTAACGGGCATTAAAATAACTTACCATTTTATTAGACAAACGATGAAAAGATCGAGAACCTGCATGATGGTTTATCTTTAAATTTGATCTATTTACTTTGCTCACAGTACTCTGTTGCTAAAAGAAAAAAATATTAATCTATATGTTTAATACATCTGTGATATATTATTAAAAAAAGACAGCAACGATATTACCTGATAAGCAGGGTATTCAAACATATCACAAACTTTCTCCCATGCGTTTGGTGGAATATTTTGGAATGGATTTTGGCATGCCTGTATTGTAGTACTGAACTTCTTATAATGTGCATGGCATCGACCTTTGTACCTCCGAAATGCATTGGACATCAGTTCCTCAACCATTAATCAATCATCTCTTCAGCCAAAATTAAGCTCAAACTCATCCTTTAAAAAATTATAAACAATTATTATAAATACAAAATAACTTAAAAGTAACATGTTATATACTTAGTTGCTTGAGATGTAGGTTATTACCAAACAACAATTTTTTATATGGTCTTTCACATCTTAGGGAACTTTAGACTAAGAGGATATAGCAATCGGTGCATACGTGAGACTAAGTGTACCAACATAAGAAACAAGCCACGCTGCCGAATCTCTGGAGCCACCGGTGTCATCATCAGGAATATCAACATTGAATTTACCAACTTTCCTTACTTTCTCTTTGCAGACACCCCTCGTAGTGTCTCTACCTCGACGCTTGTTTACAACAGCTATATATACAGCAATTAAAGCATAACTTTTTAATTAAATTAATTTATTTTATAGATATATTACTTAAAATGAGCATAAAATAAGATATCTAATTTGATAAAATATATTGTTCTGGGCCTGGTGATGTTGGCTCACTATTGATGACAGGTGAACAGCATGGGGAGTCAATAATGAATAGGGATGGCACACGTGTTGCTTTGCGTTTGGGAGGCATATCTATTTAAAATTGTAACAAATTATTATTCAAGCAAACGTTAAAGATATTTATATGTTAATATTACTTACAAAAATTCATGTTTGAAATTCATTCACTATCCGTTTTGCTAGACCAGTCAACCTCATCCTCACTAGACACTTCAGTTGATTCATCTTCTTCCGATATTTCACCATCAATTACTTTGAGTTGAACATCTTCTCTACGTAATGGAACCATATCATATTGGCTTAAATTAACAAATAGATTGATGCTTACTTCACTTTCTTGATATGCTTCTTCATTTGCTGGACTATCAACTTCTTCATGTGTTTCATCTGCCTCTGGAATGTAATCATATACATTTCTTGGTGCAAACTTCTCCACTATCCGCCATGGGTTTCCATACTCCGGATCATCTAAATAAAAAACTTGATTCGCTTGACAAGCGAGAACGAAAGGATCATCCTCATACCATGTGCGAGATGTATTGACACTCACAAAATAATCATCTTTACGCACTCCCAACCTAGGATTTGAGATATCCCACCAATTACATTTAAACAACCAGACCATATATCCCTCCACATACTTTAACGCTATGATATTTTCCACAATTCCGTAGAAGTCAATTTTATCATCCTCATGGCTTCCTTCGACTACGACACCACAATTTTGAGTTTTCCTATATCTTTCTCTATCAGTTGTGTGAAATCTATATCCACGCACCAAATATCATGAGTACTGGATGGCCCGTCTAGACAGACCACATGCTAGAGCATACAATTCTAGTGAGATTTCTGATGAATTTTCACCATATTTCAATGCAACCTATATCAATAAATATTATTATATACAAAAAAAGTAGAGTTTAGTGGTATGAAATTTGTATTATAAAATGGGGCTTAATAGTAATACCGTATGTTCAAACCATAAGGCAAATTCCTCTTTGTGCGTCTTTTCTACGTTAGTTACACCATTCGAGCGAAGTAGTTGTATATGTTCAATGTGCATGTTCATGTTTAATTTGTATGACGTTATACTATATTATTATACATAAACTTAAAGATAATAGTGATTTAGAGAATCATCACTAACCTTAAGTACTGATCAATCTCTGCGCAGTTATTCAAGATATACCATCAAGCTCTTTCAAACTCCTGCAAACATAGATCGTAACCCCTTGTGCGCCTATGAGACGCACGGTTTGGGAAAATACAGTAAATGTTGATGAGACTCCCATCTCTCGCCCACCATCATAATTTCGGTCCGGTCTTATAAATCTAGTATCAGTCCCACAAAAATACATTGAACAAAATGTATGCCACTCATTATCAATATATGACTATAATCGAACCTTCTGGACGAGCTTTATTCCCCATAGATCACTTAAGTTTTCCCAAAAACCTTTCAATAGGATACATCTATCTATACTGAACCGGGCCAGCAAGTAAAGCCTCACGAGGTAGGTGCACAGCCAAATGAACCATTACATCAAAAAATGAAAGCGGGTACAAACTCTCCAATTTGTACAATATTACTGCAATGTCAGCTTCCATTTTTAACAATACATCAACTTTCAACGTTCTATTACAAATGTCTCTGAAAAATCTCCCTAATCCTGTGAGAGCTGTACGAACATCTCGAGTAAGCTTTCCACGCACACCAACCGGCAACAGACGCTGCAAAAATACATGACAGTCGTGACTTTTAAAACCAGTTATCTTCCAATCTTGTGTTCGAACACATCTTGTCATGTTTGAAGCATAGCCATTGGGTAATTTGAGTTTCATAAACCAATCACAAAATTTCTTTCTCTTTCTCATCATTTGAAAATGTATACCATCCGATGGGCATATAAGCTGACGATCCATTATCTTGCAAATGCAACTCCGATCTGATCTCCATCTCCTTTAAGTCTTTACAAGAGTTAGCTGTATCTTTTGTCTTTCCTTCTATTGACATCAAAGTGCTCAATATATTCTCACATATATTTTTCTAGATGTGCATAACATCTAAATTGTGGCGTAGTGTCAAGGTAGACCAGTATGGCAATTCAAAGAAAATACTTTTTTTTTCCAATTCAACTCCACTGCTTGTCGTTTTCTCTTTCGAGCCCTTGAATCTTTTCCAAATATGTTTTCTAAAACATCCTCCAACTAGGCGATAATATCATTCCCAGTCAACTCTGGCAGTGATGCCCTGCGCTCAACCCTTTCATCAAACATTGCTCTATTTGTATGTCATCTATGATCATGTGGTAAATAACGACGATGTTCCATAAAACATAATTTCCTACCATGACTCAACTATTGAGACTGTGTATCTTTATTGCAAACAAAACAAGCCATTTTACCTTTTGTGCTCCACCCAGACAGATTTCCATATTCAGGAAAATCATTTATTGTCCACATCACTGCAGTATGCATCTTGAACTCCCCCGTCGAGGCTGCATCATATATATGGACACCCTGATCCCACAACTCTTTCAACTCTGCAATCAGTGATTGCAGATATACATCTAATTCATTCCTTGGTGATCTTGGCCCTGGTATCAATAGAGTCATTATAAAATATGGATCCTTCATACACTTCCAAGGTGACAAGTTATAGGACATTAATATAACAGGCCAAGTACTATGAGAAGTGCTCATGTTGCCAAATGGATTAAAATCATTCGTTGCTAAACCAAGACGTACATTACGAGGTTCTTCAGCAAACCATGGATACTCGACGTCAAATTTCTTCCATTGCAAGGAATCTGCAGGATGTGAGAGAAAGTTTTCATTTTGTACTCTTTCTGTTTGATGACAAGACATATCTTTGACAATCAACCTGGACGTAAACAATCTTTGAAGTCGAGGAATCAACGGAAAATGTCTTAACACTTTATGGGGTACATTACGTTTATCGGATATCCATCTTGACTCATGACACACTGGGCATGAGTCTAATTCTGCATATTGCTGCCAGTAGAGAACACAATCATTTTTACAAGCGTGGATGATATTATAATCAAATCCTAGCCCTCACTTCAATAGCTTCGCTTCATAAAAATTACAGGGTATTACGTTATCCTGAGGAAGAGCCTCTTTAAATAATTCTAGCAACATGTCGATGTCCTTGGCAGAAATATGACAAATAGACTTAATATGAAGCAACCTCACCGTAAAATACAACTTGCTTTGACGAGTGCACCCCTCGTACAACTCTCTTTGTGCATCCTCTCACAGTCTTGCAAAATTATCATTACTCTCAAATGATTATGCAGATGCTCCTTCTCCATCTCTCATCCCAAATATTCCTGCCTCTAGATCGCCTAACATCTCAGTCATATCCTCTCCATTATCATCACGATCATTCACATTAATGTCGTCTATGTTGATGTCGTTACCCTCCTCCATTTGATTGGTCTGATTGCTAAATCTAACTCCTTTGGGAAATGGTTCGCCATGTAAGACCCAATGTGAGTATTTGGGATCAATTCCATTTACAAATAAATGATCTTCCACTACCACAAAGTTATAAGAACTAAGATTTTTGCACTTCTTGCACGGACATCTTATAAATCCTCGACTGTCAACACTTATGCGAGCAAACTCTATAAAAAACTTCACCCCTTTTGCTTACTTCTTATAGTCTCGCTCAAGTCTATCTCCCAGTAGCATCCAACTTTTATCCATTGTATTTCCGTTATTTGTCGGATGTCTATCAAAAAACACAAAATTCATGGGATAAACACTACAAAAAAAATCCAACTTTTATAAGGTAGTTGATCATATCCCATTCGAGAGACTATTATCTATATCGGATATATACTCAATCCTAAACTTTAATGTTAGTACAAATTTCGGCATCATTTCCCTACTATTCTCCAAGTATGCTAGTCATGATAAATCGTTAATCCTATTAATGGGCCGAGAAACTTATAGACCACATACCCGAAGAATGTAAGGAATCGCTGAACCAAAAGTTTAATTGACTACCACAAGAGTTTAAACTGAATATATCTGTCGTATAGATGATAGAATCCCAAACTGTCCACTTTGGACAATTCAAGAGTTGTACCCAAACATTATTTAAGAGAATATTTGGCCACAACTCTCGAACGGGTCTAAAGTTTAAGTACATATAAAAATAACCATAAAATTCAAAACTATCTAACTCCTAATACAATTATACAACGAAATCTCATTCCAAATCACAAATACATTGCAACATTACATTCCTAATTAATCATCAATTGCTACATTCTAATTTAATTTTAGTGCATAATATGTTGTAATTAAACAATATTATTTTTTAATTAAATTTGTTATAAGTTTTATACATTAATTTAACTAATAACAATTGCTATGTTATATATATTTTAAGTTTCTAATTTAATTTTAGTGCATAATATTTTGTAATTATACTATATTATTTTGTAATTACATTTTTTATAAGTTTTATACATTAATTTAACTATTAACAATTGCTATGTTATATCTATATTTTAAGTTTCTAATTTAATTTTAGTGCATAATATGTTGTAATTATACTATATTATTTTTTAATTAAATTTGTTATAAGTTTTATACATTAATTTAACTATTAACAATTGCCATGTTATATCTATATTTAAGTTTCTAATTTAATTTTTGTGCATAATATTTTGTAATTATACTATATTATTTTTTAATTACATTTTTTATAAGTTTTATTTATTAATTTAACTATCAACAATTGCTATGTTATATCTATATTTTAAGTTTCTAATTTAATTTTATATAAACTATGTTGTAATTATATTATATTATATTATCTATATTTTTATATCTTATAATTTTATAATTTTTGTTATATTAGGATTCTATTCGAACAACATTCTATTCCCACAGGATCCCGTTCGAACTAACGTTATAGCGTTCGAACGGGACAAACCCAGATTCCAGACACGAAATAGAAAAAATATTTGCCACAAAACACAATTTTCACAATTACAATCTCATAAAATGTATATTGCCAGAATGCCCATTTTAAATGGGATTGTACAAACACAAATATACATCATGCATCTTAACATAATTAATTAAAATCTATAAATTATCAAAAATATAAATATTATAAATATTACCTTGAATTTAAGCAATCCAAACAAAAGTATCAATCCACAATACCTACATAAGCAGAAAACATATTATGAGAAAACATAAATCATGTGCAATAAACTAACATTAATGAAACTCGAAATACAAAAAAACATAGAAAAAAAAACATACATTTTGTTCGAACCTCTCCTCTCTCTCTCAATAATCCCTTCTCTCACTAAGTTTGTGAGTATCTCTCTCTCCACAACACTCTCACACACACAAAATCACAAAGCCGTGCTCTTCCTCCTATTAAACATTTATCAACTGTGAAATTGAACTGGAGGTTCAAGTATATGAATCTGTGAAGTCCCATTCGAACTGGAAATTTACCTGTTCGAAATGGAAATTTACCCATTCGAACATGAAAATTTCAAATAGGCACCAAATTTACCGCGATTTATTTCACATTCGAACGTGTCATTTTGTTGTTTGAATTAACAAATCAGAATATTCCTTGGCATATTCTTCAAACGTAGACCAGCTTAAAAGGTATTTTCGTAACACTGTTCGACCAGAGCATTCAAATAACGAATTTTGATGTTCGAATAAATTAACATTCAGAGTATTTGACACGAAATTTCCCTCCAAACACATTCCACGAGATAACACCGTTCGAACGGGACGTTATTGGGTTCGAACCAATCACAAAATATTTTAATATTATATACTATATAATAACTATATACTTTACCAACTATTTTATATTATAATTGATAATATATAATGTACTACAAGTCTAATAGTTAATATAATACTTATACTATATACTAACTATTAATATATAGTACTTATTAATATATATATATATATATATATATATATATATATATTTGGTCTTCTAATTTTGCACTATATATTATATAACTTACTATCTTGTGAAATAAAATATAATAACTATAGTTATAGTAACTTATAATTGTAACTAGTAACTAGTTACTATAATTACGATAATTTGTATAGTTTTCATAACTTATAATACTTGCACTGAAGTAGCGATAGTAATTATTTTAACTATAGTACTTATGATAACTTGTATAGTTATCAAACCTTATAATACTTATACTATAGTAGCTATATAACTAATAACTACTATATATATTAATTATTTTAACTTGAATAGTTATTATAACTTATAAGACTTACACTGTAGTAGCTATATAACTAATAGCTACTATATATATATTAATTATATTAAGTTGTATAATTATCATAACTTATAATAGTTATAACTATATAGTAACTATATAATACTTACATTGTAGTAGCTATATAGCTAATATCCACTATATCTATATTTATATTAATTATATTAACTTGTATAGTTATCATAACTTATAATAACTATAGCTATATAGTAACTATATATAATACTTACACTGTAGCAGCTATATAACGTATAACTACTATAGTTAATAACTACTATAGCTATATAGTAACTATAGATAATACTTACACAGCAATTATATAACTAGTAACTATAGTTAGTGTTATAATATTATATAAACTATAGGAGTATAGTTATCATAACTTATATATAGTACCTATATAATTCAGTCATTGTAATTATACTAAGTACTTAGAGCATTGGTATTGGACTCATCAAATGAGATCAATCTTCAAAATTTTATGAATTCATATTTAAAATCACTGCATTGGATTCACCAAATATTAAAATATGAAACTTTGACAAATTGTGCATTCCAATTCATCTTCAATTGCTATATAGCTAATATCCACTATATCTATATTTATTTACTTAAATTATTGTTTCCCAATTTTGAGCCACAATATATATAAGTTGGGAAACAATAATTTAAGTATCAAATTAAATTATTAATTAACATATAGTTAGTATAATCTTAAAATATGAAAAAAATAAATTAAAAATATTATTATTAAAAAAATCATATTATATTATTATTTTGATGAATCCAATTGCCAATTCAATATGGGGTTATGGATAGGGAGGTTTTCAGTTTATGAAAAATATGTATTTTTCATCAAATTTTGAAGATGAAAATGATGAATCCAATGTTAATGCTCTTAGTTTGTACTTAGTATAATAGAAACAATATATTTAAAAATAATATACTAAATATATTAATTAAAAGTATTATAATACTATTATTAGTTTTATTTTTATACTTTTGTACTTTGTAATATTATTATTATTATATATTATTATTAGTAATATAATTATAAAAATATTAATATAATAACCGTTCGAACGGATCTTTATCCAGTTCGAACGAGACGCTACGGTCATTATAGACCATGTTCAAATACAATGAAACAAAACTCTCTCATTCGAACCAGCAACCACCGAGAGCTTCTGAGTTCGACCCTTAACTCCGCCGCGAAAACCACCACTCAACCGCCTTAGGAACCCCACATTTAAACTTTTAAGAGGTATGTGTCAACTCTCCACCTCTATTGTTTAGTTTTTTGCACGAATGGGATGTGTTTGGGGGTATGGATTTCAAATCCAAAATCCACCCATTTTGGTGTATTCCATGGAAATAACATCAAAATAATCAGTACAAATGATTGGGCTTCACTCCTTAATCATTTCTACCGATTAAAACAAAGGATAACATCTAGATAGGAAGTTTTTCAGTTCGGGGCTAAGTCGACTCAGCTATGGTTGTTTAGCTTCTTCCGTTCGAACAAACTCTAGTCTGTTCGAACTCTTAGTTGCCAAACAACATTATTTTTGTTCAAACAAAATAAATTCGTTCGAATGAACAGAACAGTCCATTCAAATAGAGTTTTCTAGTTCGAACAGATTATGTTGTTCGAACGAATTACTTCAATATACTATAATTCTTCAATAATATAATTTAAATATTATGGTTAATTATATTCTTACTTTCATTATGGTTAAACAGTATATCAATGGCATCCAACAGAAGAAAACGTGCGAGAGATCAGCCCAGCCAAAGTAGTAAATCAGCAGCTCATGCTCCGGAGACGAGGCCTACACTTGTCGAGCATCCAGTCATTTTGTGAGGATACAGTCCATCATCAGGTAGATCCAGTCATTTTGTCGAGCATTCGATCTTTCATGGGAGGGACGGAGCATACAGTTCATCATCAGGTAGATCCTCATCGTCTGTGCGAGACCCATCGGCTCCTCCATATGATGGGAGCAAGGTGATCCGACAGGCCGATTGTATATGATTTTTTAAAATGCTTAATTTGATTGTTGGTTATAACATCGATCCAAAAAAATACAAGACTGATTTCGGGATCGGTCGAGCCAGATTTTTGCTGCGGATAGCATAGGGGGATCTCATTGATCTGGCATTATATTTATTCCTCCGCATTCGATCGGAGTCACGCTTTTCCAGTGGAGTTAGTCTACCATTTGCACTGCTGATATCTAACCTCTTACTCCGATTGGGGGTTACAGTGTCAGCCACTAAGCGGAGGTCACCACAAATGGGGCCCCTTAACAAGATCACATTCAACAAGAGCAAGGGGCACTTGCGGAAGACTGCACTAGAACAACCTAGTGATCCTCCCACAGATCCAGCTTCTAGTAGCGTTGCCGCTGTTGAGAGACAGCCTCCTGGAGCTACTTTGGATCATGTATGAGCTCTGTTTTTGGAGTTCGTTGAGCCCATCATGGAGAAGCTTAGGGATCTGGAAGGATCGTTTAAAATGTTGCAAGAGGATGTTGATATACTAAGGAATCAATAATTATGATCGTTTTAGTTATTATTTTATTTTTTTATGTTGTATTGAACATTATATATTTGAGATGTAATTAATGTATGGTTTTTATTTCTTGTGTTTACTATTTTGTTTATTTTTTCCATTTTACTTACCGTTCATGATAATATAAAAAATGATACTATCTTTAAAGTTAAATTTATATAAATTTAACATAAAAAAAAATCATTATAAAGTTTTGAAGTTAATTATATAAAAGTAATTTATGAATTTATAAATATTTTAACTCACCGCAAATCATAATATATAATATATATACACATTTTTATATTTTGAAAATGATAACAAATTAATGGAAAAAATATTTATTACTTTAATGGAATTATATATGAACAAATCCATACGAATAAAAAAATTAATTGAATCTCTATCCGTTCGAATAAAGAAATTTAAATTCGAACGGTTATTAACTTACCCCGGGAAAAATAAATTGATTTCCCGCCAATATTATTATTCGAACAGATTATATACTGATCGAACGGACATTAATTCTATGTTCGAATCTATTTTGTTCCGTTCGAACGGTTTTCCTTTTTTTAGACGATTTTGTTCATCACAAAATATCTTGTTCGAATGGATATTTTTCCGTTCGAATGAATTTAGTAGCTTAGGCATTTTTGGATTTGTAAATTTCGTCTCCAAAAATGACTAAATTTCGTCCCTAACAAATTTCGTCTTTAAAAGTCAAATTTCTTGTAGTGGGCAAAAGAATCATGAAGAATCTAATTCTAATAAAATTTTTAAGCAACATGACTCGGTTGGCCAAAATCCTTATTGCTATAAAGATAATTAATCACTACAAAAAAAATGAGTATTTTTAAGAGATTATTTGCGACGATAATGACTATTTATAACAAAAACAGATTCATTTTAGTAGGAAATAATCATTAGCACAAGAAATAACTGGCCACAAATAAGCAGTTTTTTTATAGTGAATATTGGAGAATATGAAAGAAAAATACACAAATCAATGCGGCCTAATTGAAGTAATTAATCTATTAAACATGATTATAAGCATGATCGACACCCGAATCTAGAAGAGCAGTTGCAGAACCCTCTGACGTATTTGACAAATAAGTAGAGCAACTGCTACATGAACACTGTGTCCGGTCTTTCGTTGACCCTGCGTGACCCAATGATGTATCGGAGAATATACATGACGTCTTCACCGGAGGTAGAGCATACATTGGCACCGGAAACTTTGAGGGAAGTTCAGGCAATGGAACTTTGGAATTAAGAACATTTATCACTTGCTTTATTGAGGGTCGGATGATGGGATCGGGATGGCAACACCATAGCCCAACTACCATCAAGCGTTCCATTTGCTGCTCATCGAATTCCATGCTTAATCTCACATCAACAGCTTCAAGGATTTGGCCTTTTCCATAGAGATTCCATACCCACTCTACCAGCCTTACCTTGCTCGGTTCTTCCCTTGGGTCCACTGGCTTTCTTCCACACGCAATCTCAAGGCAAACCACTCCAAAACTATAGACATCAGATTCCTTACTTGCCCTGCCTGTGGTGACACACTCTGGGGCTAGGTAGCCCATAGTGCCTGCCAAAACAGTTGTTTGTGACCCCAACTCATGGTCTACAAGCCTCGCAAGACCAAAATCACCAAGCTTGGCATTGAAATTTGCATCCAACATGATGTTGCTTGACTTGATATCTCTGTGAACTACACATTGTTCCCATTCTTCATGAAGGTACAACAAAGATGATCCCAATCCAAGGGCTATCTTATCCCTTACTGGCCATGTTAGCATAATCTTTCCTCCAAAGAGATGAGTATCAAGGCTTCCATTAGGCATGTACTCGTACACGAGGAGGAACTCACCATGTGCATGGCACCAACCAATAAGTTGAACCAAATTTCTGTGTCTTAAACGACTTATGATTTTCACTTCTGACATATACTCCTTTCTCCCTTGCTTTGATCCTTTCGAGACCCTCTTAACAGCAATTTCTGTACTGGATTCACTTAAGAAACCCTTATAAACGCCTCCGAATCCTCCCTCCCCAAGCTTCCCCCCTTCGGCAAAGTTGTTTGTTGCATGAGCGAGTTCACGATAAGTGAACCTCCTTGGCCCAGTTCCCTTTTCAAATTCATCATCCATAAAGACATCATCGTCCAAACCTTCATTTTCTCCATCACCCCTTCTTCTCCAATAGACGAACCAAAGTAGACCTAATCCACAACTCAATACACCAAAACCCACACCTAAACCAATCCCCAAACCCACTTTGTTTTTTTTGTTAACTTGATTTTCGACCTCCAAACTTGAATTGAATGACCAAGAATGTATTATATGTAATTCTGAGAGATTACCTGTAGCAGCGGAGAAACCAACTCTAACCAAATCAGGCAACTCGCTCAAATCAACTTTATGGGAAAGGCTGGAGTTGCCGCCAAAGACAGGATTCTCAGCATACGTTAGGAAAACACTAAGATTTTGGGTGGTTGAGTTATAACTTACCCATGCGTTTGCTGTTGATCCATTCCTGATGCTGCTTTTCCATGTGACATTCGCCACAGAGACAATGGAATTGACATTGATTCCTACATGATGATCATTTGGATCCCAATCGTTTTGGAAACTGTCAAACTCAACTGCCACAATTTTATTCACTGAGGTGTTGAACTTGGATTCAGCATTAAAGAGTCCAAGAAGCCCACCTCCTGAATTTATAGGCATTTTATCTTCAAATGGTGCAATGAAGAAGGCAAGCCCATCACCATATTCCAATGCATTCAAACCATTGATGACAAAGGAGAAATGAGTAATGAAATCTGCAACCTTCCCTGTTCTTGAATCCCGGAGGCGGACAGCTTCTTTATATGAGGCACGACCTATACTTCCATCGATGGGGCTACCGAGATCATTCTTTGTGAGATCAAGAACTCCATCACTAGACGGGTCTGCATCACCCTCGAATATTATGTTTTCGCTCATATTTACCTGGAAACTAGGGAAGTCGAAGGAAAATGACTTAGCATGGGGAAGCACAAATAAAAAGAAGATGAAGATTTGATTCAAAAGGCGTCGATGGATGTTTCGAGGTTGAAGAAAGCATGAAACCATGTTGGAGAGCGCCATTGTTGAAACGCATATAGAAAGAAAGAAGTTCGTTTATATATATATGCATGCAAGATCTGGGATGCTAATTCAACATTAATATGGTTTAAAATAGTTGGTCACTTAATTTAATTTACCTGATCTTCAAGTATATATATGCATATATTGTTTTCTAGATTACCATTGCTCAATCTGTCTGTTATTAATGCGGCCTCTTATGGTTATATTAAGGAAGAGTTACGTTGCTCCTAAGCACTTAATTAATCAAATACAAGTGTCAAGCATGATCTTGAAAGAAAGTTTCAACCAAATGTGGCCGGCATCCTATACCTAGATGACAAGCCAATACGAGTTCTAACTATATTTATTTAACTCGTGCTTCTGTGTTTTGTTATATTAAGGTTTCTTGGACTTAGTTCAAATGCAGACACGTATCTATGTACGAATTAGTCTTTGTCGAATAAATATTATATTTATCATCATCAGCATGTCATCCACTCGATCCCTAAAATATTAATGGATTCATAAAATATTATTTCAGTGAAATTTGTCTGCCGGCCATCATATATAACTCATGATGATGGCCGCACACTACATAAAAGATCCTAGCCGGCACTGGTCAGCTCTTTATTCATGTAAAGTTAACTGTGAAGGTTTATCGATCGTCAATAGCATAGAAAACGAGATGGCTAATTAAAGAGATATATAGATGATCAAATCAAATTTAGATATTCTTGAACGGATCTAAAACTAATAAATATTATACAGTATTACAGATACAAAAATAAACTCATAAATTGACGTAATTTTATGTAATATCTTGATTATATATTTTATTATAAAAGTAACAATCTGACATATATACCATATCATAAAAGTACGTCATTTTGTTAGTTTACTTTTATATAATCCTTTTGTATATAAAATATTTGGCATAAATTTTATATGACTGCTAATTGCTAATTGTTTGCATCTAGCATGCATCAAAGAAAAAGGCTTAAGATTGGGTTATAAGCTTCTCTATCACGGCCTTCATCATGCATATATCTACAATATATATAAACGTGAATGATAGATAAAGAGTGTTTTCGCCTAACATTTTTTTCTTTATTTTACCCCTACTTTTATATTTGTTTTCCCTTTATGTTCTTAATTTATGCTATCTTTTGTTCGTATTTTTACAATTTTATTCTTCTTTTGCCTACAATGTATCATGTGTCATATTCATCATTTCTTAGATGAAGAATCCAACTATATACACTAACAAATCTGAAGCAAAACTTATCTGTCAAAGTTTATAAACAAAAAAACCAAAAAAAAAAAAAATTGAACAATAGATCTGAAGTAAAACTTCTCAGATTTAGAATGAAATGTCCAAATTTGCAGAGTTTAAAACAATTGGATTTTTCTTATTTCCTTCTGGTACGTCGTTTATTTCCCTTCAGTAAAAATATCACTTGGATTTGTACCAAGTGATAGTTATGTACACGAGAGAGAGAGAGGAAATAAGAAAAAAATTCATTTTGAGGACTCTAGACAGAGATATGTTTAGATCTCAAAGAAACAACGCAAATCCAAACAAAATTCATTTAAATTTGTATAAACTCACTACATATATCATACTCATTTACACTAATATACCAATGTACACCAAAACAAACCAAATTGAAAAACCATTGGTAATATGTGTAGATCTAAGACATCCTTAGACCCAGATGTAATGGCTGCCGTTTTCGTCATATATGTTGAAATCAGAGGCAGTTATCTTTGATTTTCTACCGGCTTTTGGTTGGTCTTCGTGGAGAACTGAGTGATGCAGTGGAAGGGCTCGGAATGATTTTGGTCTTCAAGCTTTCAGTAAGGAGAGAGAGAGAGAGAGATGTTTGAGAAAATGGTGAGACTCGACGTCAAAGGAGAAAAAGGAAAAGAGAGTGAAGAGAAATAAAGTTTTAGGTAATCGTCTATACCACCGCTCCCACCATTGGCCTCTAATTTTCCCAAATCTACAACTTTGGACTCTAACTTTATTAAATCAATTAATGTGTTTAATATACTGTGATTTAATATAATTTATTAATATTTAATGTTATTATTAGTAGTAGTAATAGTTGAAATTTTTTTCATACCTAAATAAGATTGTACAGGGTTGAGGTGGTAGGAGTTGTACTAAGTATTTCGTATAAATTCGGAGGAGTCTATTGTAATTGTTAATATATTAATATGGTCTTGTTTAAGAATATAATTACAGAATTTTTAGAATTTTTATGTTCTGTTCTTTTAATATATTTTTTATAAAAAAATGATAATTGCAGTCGTAAGTGTGCAAATACCGCGCAATCATTTTGAAAAAAATGAATAAATACGGGACTCATATGAAAAAAAAATTAATTTTTTAATAGTAGACCCTATTCTTTTTCAAAGCGACTGCACAATACTTACACACTCCACGACTGTATGTAGCATTACTCTTTTCTGGATCAGTCGTTTATTTCCCCTCAGTTAAGTAAATAGTTATTGTATTTATTTTGTAACAAATATATAAACTTGTAATTCTCGATTATAACTATTTGTTATTTATAATATGGAAATTTGGATTCTTATTGCTAGACAATTGGCACCTCTTGCACTCTAACCTCATCGAAGGGGTTCTTCTCGTATTCCTGCCACCCTAGCTAGGAAGTATGAGGAATCTTGCCCGTGAGTGTTGCACGTAGCCTTTCTAGACAAGAGCTTCATTTCTGGTACTGTCTCTCTGCGATTAATTAAGCTATGAAGAAGAAGCTGATCTTTCACAGAAAGGTGCAGAAAACAGAGAAGGACAGCAAGAACCAATCAATTTCGGAGATGAGAAAGAGAGAGAGAAAGCTTTGAAACGTCTTTGGATTGGAATCTTGAAGACCCCCAGCTAGCTAGTTAGCTAGGTTAATTGGTGCAGTGGAGAGCTCTATGCAAATGTTGTGTGTATATATCTTAGATAATAGGAGTACTTATCGTCAAGTCTCTTTGAAATGGAATGCCACGTCGGATGGAAAAAAAAAAATACATTTGACCGTAAGGACAGCGACATGCCGGACTTCCTGTTTCAACATGAATCTAATTTATATATTAATATATTTGTACTGTATGCGGTACGCGCTTTCCACCGCCGCGGTAAAAAAACTATCAAGACTTCTGAATTCATGAGTTTTTACTCTTTCTTTTCCCCCTCTCGGTTCCGTTTAGATAGACGTATTTTATTTTATCTTATCATTATAATTTTTTTAAATTATCATACAAAATATAATAAATAATTTAATATTTTTAAATTTTAAAATAATAATAATATTAAATTTACTCATTCATGCTAGCCAGCTAGCTATCTCTAATCCCGCAAGATGAAAAACTTAGGGAAATATATATATACTTGATACCTTCAACTACGACCAAATGTTTTAAGTTTTAGTTTCCAAAAGATCATTAGGGAAGTTTGGTTAGTGAGTTGTAGAGATGAAATGAAATGAAAGTTGAATAAATTATTATTAGAATATTATTTTTATTTTAGAATTTGAGAAAGTTAAATAATTTTTTATATTTTATGTAGAAGTTTGAGAAAGTTGTAATGACTAGATAGGATGAGTTAAGAGACTTCTTGTATCCAAACAATCCCGATTGACATGAACATAGCTATCAAGAAAATTACAATCATGTGCATCTTTGGTTAAGATAACCAACCTTTAAGATTGTGTCATATATATATATATATATATATATATATATATATATATAATTTATTTTTGATTCTCCTTAACGGTTAGAATTAGATCAAGAGTGTATTATACATAAGTTTTTTGTAGTTAGAATGTGTAATGTCTTACTTTTAGTGGTTTGTAATTAAACGACTGCACGACAACAAAATTACCTCTTAGGGAAGAAAAAAATTCATCCTCAAATTATTTCTTCCCTACAAATCCAATTCATTGTTGATAGTTTTGAGAGTGAAAATTAATTAAGTACAATTTTTAAAAAAGACAAAGAAATAGTAGTACTAGTACTAATTTCAAAGATTTCAGTTAAAAAACCAAACAAACTTTAAGACAAGCTAGGGATCGAAAAGTGTTGTAATGTTGATCAGAAAGCCATACTGACAGCAATAAAAGGCAAGAGTGACCCACAAGCTGGTCCGCGCGAGCTACGACCCGGCCACGAGTATTGTGCCTCCATGGCCCATATGCTCCCTTGCTGTACTTGCCGCATCAAATACTTGTCGGCCATATCCTTCACCTTTAAGCCTCTCCATTTACTTCCTCTTCATGAACTTCCAAATGCGGTCTTTTTCCACGAATTATTTTCCCACAATATATGATCGTGGTAAATAATATGCTGATGACACGAAAACAGTCGAGAGGAAAAAAGATAAGCCTTTTATAACGAAATCATGTCGGTAAGTAAAATTTTGTAGAAAAAAAAAACTTTTTTCCATGAAATAAACATTTTTTGTGGCGATAATAGGTTGCCAAAAATAAATTTACCATAATTATTTTTACTTTCGTGGGTAAATAGCTTTTGCGACAAGGTTATTAGTTTTTTGCGGCGACTTTGTATCGCCGAAAATAATCTTACTAGAAATATTTTCATCTCGTGGGTCAATAGTTTTGCAACGAGATTAATATCTTTTTGCGGCGATTATTTATCGCCGCAAGTAAACTTGCCTGCCAAACTTTTTCTTGTAATTCTAGGTATTGGTATTGCGGTTACTAAGTATCATTTGCGGTGATAACAACTCGCTGCAAATAGTAATAAAAATTTAAAACTTTTTTCCTTTCTTTTCCCCCCAACCCCGGCGATACTCTCATCTCTCTCTCTCTCTCTCTCTCTCTCTCTCTATCTCTCTCTCTCTCTCTCTCTCTCTCTCTCTCTCCCTGTGACTCCCTACAACTGTCGAGGCTCTCCACCCCACTGCACCACTGCGAAAGGCTCCCTTTGCCGTCAAGCCACCGGGGGTCTTCCCCCTCAGCCCCTCGCCCTCTTACCGACTCTCACTCTCCCTATGTCTCTCTCTCTCTCTCTCTCTCGGATCCCAACAGATCCATGCACCTCCGCTGTCTCCAGCCATGGCCATCGCCACCCTCAGCCGCCGACGACTCCTCTAGTCACCAACTGTCGCTCCACCCCAGCTTCCACATATCTCTTCCTCCAAGCCATGCGACCATAGCAACTAAACAAATGGTTTTCTTCCTCCCAAGTCGTGTGATGCCCTCATCCCTCTACCCATTTTAGTTTCTTTCCAAGTTTGATTTAAGGTCTTGTTCTCATCTTTCTAAAGGGAAAACCTTGAAAGTAAGGTCATTTTGATTCACTTTCTATTATGGTTTCGAATGGGTTTAGATTTCTTCAAGGAAGGTTACCCATTGATGTTTTGGTTTGGGGTTTTTCAGTGCAATCACTTGTGTTCTTTCCTCTACCCGCCTATAGCATTATTTGGTCCTCTATTTTACATCTTGAGAAGGAGCTAAGAACCAAGGAAAAAACCCTAACTTGACTCCATTTGATTTGGGTTTTATTTTGAAGCCACCCGAATTCTTTTGTGATGGAAAGCTTGTGTCTTGGGTTGTATTTATTTCTCTATGTTGTAAAATATTATAAATGCTTTGTTTTGGTCCTAACCGAATGATGATGGAGCTATTTTACCATATGATTACCTATTTTTCGAATTTGGTATTTTGCTAATGAGCTTGGTTTAACCATAGGTGACTTTAGTATGATTTTGTGTATGTATGTTGGTGTTGTGTGTTCTGTTTTGAGGTTGTACTATGTGTTCTATCTTAGGATGCTAGAGGTGTTCGGTTTTACAGATTTGTTGTGGTTGTATGTTATCCTATAAACTTGCTTTTAAAAGGTATTAAATGATTAATATATAAACTTTAGTGTTTAAATATTTTTAAGTTTACTTAATGGGTTATTCTTCTTCGTCTTAGCCATTTCTCGTGTGCTCAACTGCATTGCCACCTTGGCTTTAGGCTGAACAAAGGTAGTTTAATAACATGCACGTATATATGCATGCATGATGCATGACACTAGTTTTTGTATGTAGAATATTCTAACATTGGCCTTTTGCTTCTGTCCTCTTTGTGATCTACAGAATGCATTTCAACTTGCATTCTTTGTTTGGAGTTTGGTACGCCTTCCATTTTTCTCATGTACTTATTCGTTTCCCTCCCCCCTTACCCAAAATAGTTTTATAAAACTTTGATTGGTAGCAATGTTTTCTAAAAATGAGAAAAAAAACAAATGAATTAATGGATATTGTTGTGTAATGGGTTTGTGTTGAACTCAAGTGCTAAATAGATGAAGTAAGCGTAATTTTGCTAGAATAAATTACATGGGCAGCAAGCATGTTGTATGTTTTATTAGTTGAATTGTGTATATGGAAGTGTGTAGAGGAATTTATGAATTTGGCGCTAAGTAGCCAAGTGTGTTATGTATTGATGGAATGGAGTGGCTTCACTCACTACAACAAATATGGGCTGAGGTATGGCAGACCTCTATGTTTCCATTGTTCTCATTTCTCCTTACCTATAATTTGTTTGAAAATCTTAAGCTATTATGCCTCTTTCACCTTTAGTATGTGTTGATGATTCTATCGGTTTGAATAGATTGGAATTTATTTAAGGACCATGAGGTCCAAGAATTTGACAGGTTTGAATATGTTGAGTGTATTATGCATGAACAATAGATTGTGTGATGAATTTAGGTTGGGCTCAAGTGATAAATGAATTAAAATTCCTTTGGGGCAGCAAGCATGCTATATGTTTTTGGTTTGTTGGTTGGGCGATAGCCTATTTGGATTGCAATGGAGTGGATGGAATGGCGTGGCTTCACTTGTGTTGTGGGAGTGATAAATAATTATTGTTACATTTGTCTTGTGCTTTGAAGAGTATGTCGGGCTCTGAAGATTAGAGATTTGATGTTAAGAATAAATGAACTACCACAATAACAAATTTTCGTGCCATTCTATTAATCTTCCACCATACTTTGAATTTGATTAATTGTTTCAATTCATTAGATCTTAACATTAATTCCTCTACACGCCTACACCCTTACGATTTAGGGTGTAGGACACAATGATGAGAAAGTTCTTTTTCTTGCAGCTACTTTTCCTATCTCAAGCTTACGGGCAGCTTCACCACCAACCATCCGAGACATTCTTAACCCCCTAGAGTTTTGGTATAACCTCTATTTCCCTATCTCTTAGATTAATAAGCACACTTGATTAAATGATATTGTATTTGAATGCTTGGACATAGGCAAGTTGTGTTATATTGGGTTGGAATTGATTTGAGCCATAAATGAAGCTTATAAATCTTTATGATTATGTTTGGGGTTGGTGTATAAATAATATGAGCAGATTTATATATTGAATGTATTGGTTTCAATGAACCAAGAAAAATGATGTGAATGTTAGGAATTATGTGGAGCCATGAATGAAGCTTATTAAAATTTTGAAATTTGTAATTGTGTTGGATTGATGTAGATGGGCAGCAAATATGTTAGTAAGTTTTATAATTGATAAATTTAGTATGTGTATGAATTTGAATTTACATGAGGAACTTTAAGTTCAAGAATTGGACAGATTTGATTATGTTAAGTATGCTATGCATAAACAATGAATTGTGTGATGGGGCTTAGTTTAGGAAACTTATGCATTTTTTCATTGATTAAATAAATTAAAGTTAGTTTAATTATAAATAAATTTTAATTAAATGTAGTTGTTTGGGTTAGTTATAATCTGTCATTGGTTCGGATATAATAATTATAGCCTATATTAGACTATTTGTTATGATTATTTTTTGCTCAAACTCATTTTTTTATTTGACAATTTTTTTTTTCTGAAATCTCTTAGTATTTTGCTGCGAATGAAACTCGTGGCAAATGCTTTTTTTGTTGGAAGTAATTATTTCCCACGATAAAATTTCTTCATAAATAAGTATTTCTGACAAAATACTTTGTGGAAAATATATATTTCCCAAGAAAGTATTTTATCATAAATACCATATATCACTTTTTCCACGGAGATATCGGTAAACACTTGTTGCCACAATCTCTTTCCATGAAGAATGATGTTATTTCTCATCACATTATACTAGATGAGACCTTATTTTCCACAAAAAAAAAAAAAAAAAAGTTTTAACCGCCACAAATGTCGTGGGAAAAAGAAGGTTTTTCCCATGAACTTGTGGTTTGGTAGAAATAGACTATTTCTCCACCTATTATATGCCACGAGTCTCCCATGGAACAAATTGGTGAAAAAAAATATTTTTCCTACTAAAGATATATTTTTTCCCACGACTATCACTCTCGGGAAAAATCAGTATTAATTGTTGTAGTATATAGTGAGTTTTCAGATATTCTTTAACCTATATATATATATATTGTCAACTAAAAGAAATTTATGCAAATTAGTTTTGATCTTAATTTCACACTAATGGGTTCTTTATTATTCTCTTTTCTAAATTATTAATTAAGAGAAAATTCAAAATCACTTATGCGGTCATGACAGAGCTCTTGCCCATTACCAACAGCTCTTCAAGTCAAGCCAACTCTTTGGGCTTTTCTTTCAAATTTTTGTCTAAATTTAAGGATTTTAAGTGTTAGAGATACATATAAAATCTTAAAGCTTTTATTGCTATCCACTATCAACATAAATTTTTCAGGCAGCCTTAAATTATGCTTAGTAAATGTTGTAAACTTATTTCACGTATCTATTTCTTTTTCATTAACTCATTTTAAATTTGGACAAAACTTTGAAATTATTATTTTTCAATAAATTAAGTTTTAATACTGCTTTAAAAGCTCCAAAATTCATTTTATCTTTTTTGATAAATGTTTTGGCCACAAAAAGTGAACTCACAAACTGACATGTATTGATATAGTACGGGAGATTGTAAATTTTTTTTATTGTAAAATAGATCTAATGTATTATATAAAGCGACGCAACTTTATGAAATCTGATCTTTAAATGACCACAACAGTTTTCATTTTTGTTTTTTTAACCAGTATTTAGAGAGTGGATGAATATGATCTTAGGCTAGGTAGTTAAATGGAAGAATTATTAACATAGCAAGTCTTGACCTCAAAAAAAAAAACCAATATTGGAATAACCACCGCCCATCATATAGATATGCATGCACAGGATTTCCTCTGGCCATGTTTAGTGACTTGTGTACTTCTGTTTGGAATTTTGGGCCTCTTAGACCAAAAATTGGATTGGACAATATACCATTTCGATCGAACTTCCTAAGACACAAGAAATTCGTTTTCCACTTGCTAATAATGAGGGGAATTAACACTTGTTTAGGGAATATAATTCTACTGTTCTCTAAAAATACTCTATAAAACAACAATTGTGCGAAATAGACTCCGTAGCTTCAATAATTTTCCACTACAATAGGAATTAGTATGTATATATATATAGTATTTTCTTTCCCATGACAAGGATTTGAAAACTTTTTTAATAAACTAACTCTTGACTAATTATAAAGTACTTCAGTATTAGGGCTATCCTAGTACAGAAACAGACGGGACCGATGGTCGCCGACAAAACCAACCATCGCTGACGGGAACCGACCGTCGGAGTTCGGAACTGGTGAAAAACTGATCAGCCGGCGGTAGGAATTCAAGAAATCGACATCGATCAATCCAATTCCGATTTGAACAGGTTTAAACCACCAAACCAGGCGATATATATATATATATATATATATATATATATTAAGTATAATAATACCGTTTCACTTAAGTGATTTAAACGACATTATTTTATACCCACGATTTTGAAAAACAATATATATGAAACGATGTCGTTTGGGTAATTAGGCCTAACCCCCGAGCTCCCCCCCTAAGCTCTCTCTCTCTCTCTCACTCAGATTCTCTCATCTCCCTCTCAACTCGCTCTCTCTCTCTCTCTCTCTCGCCATCGATCCATTTGAGATTTATTGATGAGGTTCTTGTTCCATTGTCATCCCTCTCTCCCTCCATCCATTTGCGCCGTTTCAGGCTTTCGACTCTATCTCTCTCTCTCAGATTCTCTCATCTCCAATTTATTTGAAGTTTGTTGATGAGATTCTTGGAATGATTTTGTTGTGAATTTTTTTATGGGGTTCTTTTAATTTTTCTAGTTTTTGTAATGATCTCGTTGTGAAGTTTTTTTATGGATTTTTGAAATGAAAACTGACGGGCCAGGAACACAGCTGAACCGATGGTAACCGGCTGAAACTACGCCAATCGGTTTTATCCCCCTTAATTGGCCAATTTCGGTCGATATCAACCCCTGAAAAACATATTGGCGCACAGATAGTGTCGATTTTCATCCCTATACGGACTCGTGTTACTTTCATCGTATCATAAAATACAGGTCAGCCATGTTAAGTACACAAGTTTTTTGTTTTCAAGGAAAATTTATTTACTTACCCTCGCATTGGGCAGAGAAATTTCATATTGGACTAAAATAGCGTTAGGGTTAATACGCGGTAATAAATCTCAAAACCAAAGCTTTTGAAAACACATTATCCTATTAGAGTAAATACAAAAGTTCACTTATATAAAGGAAAGTTGAAGAAAAGTGATAAGAGCAACTAGTTCAAGGCCGCAAATGAGTTGAAGTACTATATGTATAGATGCATGGGAAGCTGGGAAACAGGCTAAAAGAAACCATCGAAGATTGCTGCATCGAGATTGGCAAGCCCATCTGCATGATAAATATTGATCCCCGCCTCCCGAAAGGAATGATTAATATCGGAATGTAAGGTAATTTGACTGATCAAGACGAGGCCGATCAATATCTTCTCCCACATGAGTTCAAAGTACATATAATTATGGGGGGATGTTTGCATATAATACCGGAACCAATTGATCACCATCAACGAATCTGTTTAAACAAGATTCTCAGGTGTATAGTACTTGCAGTTGGTAACATAACAGCAGCTTGATTTTCAGAGCTGATATTTCAACAAAGATATTAGTACCATGACCCAACATGAAAAATCATAGATTCTTGAGGCTCCCCTGGCCATAGTTAGTAGTGTCAGGATTACCCGCTCCATCGGTATTGAGTTTGACACTACCAAAGGAAGGAGGCGCCGCCTCCAATATGTGACAGGGAAAGGTTTGGGAACTATAACATTGAGATGTTGGAACTGAAGTGATTTACTGATAAAATGGGGGTATTTTGGGAGTATCTAATAATTTTCTCTAATTCTTTCGGCACGTGCACTCTGCCATCCCATACTTACCAAATAAGGTTTTAACTAGCATCCTCAATGGATTACTCAAAACTAAATGACACTTTTGATGAATGTGAAATGAATTTAGTTTTTGGTCATTCCATTCACATAAGTCCGCACATTAGAATAACTATTTTTTCTTTATATAATAATAAAATAATATAAGATGAATTTGGCTTTGGCTATTCACATAAAATCTCCATGTTGAATTATCCATTTATTCATTATATAGTAATGAGTAATTAATAATTAAAAAAATATTTTATTTTTTTAATTATTATTTTATTTTATTTTATCATACTTTACCATTCTACCTATTATATATTAATTAGTAATCATATTATGATTAAATTATTTTAATTAATAATCATATTCTAAACAAAAAGAGAGAATGTCTGATACCAATATTATGATTAAATTATGTTAATTAATAATCATATTCTAAACAAAAAGAGAGAATGTCTGATACCATGCGAGGCCCCCAAGCACATAAGCTTTTTTCATATGAGTAAATTGAAGTCGTGCATTAATAGTTACTTAGAAAATATAGACATTTACTTGAAAGTAATTAATTTACTTGAAGTCGTGCCCCCAAATATGATCACCTGGTAATATTACTTTCGTTCAACTTGAAAGTAGACATGAAAGCAAAGAGAGAAATAAATGATAAAATATATATTTGGCACGTGTATTTACAGTAACTAACAAATTTGGAAATGATTTTGGTGTTCATTATAGCTAAAGTCTAAATATTTGGATTTTAACTAATCCATTGTGATGATTTATTGGGGTCTATTAGCTAGATATATATATATATATATATATATATGTGATAGTTAGATTTAGCTTTTAACTAATCCATTGAGGATGCTCTTAAGACCCCTATGCAATCGATCGACTACGAGCAATGAGTCCTTTTACAACGATTTTATTTTTGCCGTTACAAAAATCATGACCGCTAATAATTGGTTATTGGGATGCTTACCATGTCGCCGTGCATGAGTTCTATCGCAAATTAAAGATCTGGTCAATGTGAATAGCAGATTAATGTTTTGCGGCAAAAATTTTTATCTTTTGTGACGATTTTTCCCCCACAATTACTCTTTCTACTTCGCAAAGCATTCAATTGGCCGGTAATGAAAATGTATTACGGCGATATAATAAACCGTTGCAATAAGTCTTTTGGGTTTTATCAGCTCGATCGGTAGATCCTCTTTCTTCCTTTTGAAACCCTACCCGGCTACCCCCAATTTCAAGATGCAACCTCCCTACCTCCTTTTCTCCATCTTAACCCGTTCGCACATCATCACCTTTCTCTCAGCCCAACAAGCTGGACGTACTTCCAGGTAGCAACTTTTTTTAAATGCACTGATTTCTTAATAACATGATCTCCTCCATTGAAGCCTGTTTGTTGATCTCTATCCTTGCGCAGATGCACTGCAGCAAAGAACGTTGAGAGGTCGTAGCTGGCACTAAACCTCCAGATATCATTCCAACGAAGGAATCTTTCATTAAATTTGTCTACTACCTTTGAATGCAAAGTATGTAAAAAAGGAGATCATACAATAAAGTACTAATTGCTTTAATTTCCTTGTAAAATCCATTTCCGTCGTGAGCTTTTTGGGATTCAAAGTTGAGGAGTTTTAAACAAATGTACATCTACGTACTTTTTTTTAATGCTCATTTTATGACAATATCATGTTTTCCTATCGCTAATTTCCGATCTATCGCTTTTGATACACTATATATCATTTTTTGCTTCGCAAGGTGCTACTAAATGGGAATTAAATAAGATAGATGGGACATGAAGTACTTACAAATTTACAAAACATGCATGGCAACTACAAAAGAAATCTTGCTGACATGGCCATGCATTTACACAAACCCAATGTATATGTTAGTTATGGTACATGATAAGAATTAATACTCTAACAAAACCCTTGAAAGGAAATCAAAGTGATCGATATATATATATATATATATATATAAATATATATATATATATATATATATATATATATATATATATGATCAATAGATCAGCTTTATCTGCATGGTGGTGTAGATCGACCTAATTAAGGATCGATATATATGATATCATTCTAATTTTGTGCATTGCTTCATTTGGAAGCTAATTAATTAGGGAGTACGTCAAGATCGTCAGAATAATATTGCAGCTTGGATCTGTCGGAGCACTTGGTATTTGTTTTTGTTAGGTTCTCACTTTTAATTAGTATTTTCAAGATCGATGCTAATTAAAGGGCACATAAATATATTCTCCACCATTATAAGTGGGCCGGTGAACCTCATTGCATGTCTCGATCGATAATCTTTTACGTACGTTACACAACTATATATATATGGACGACATCTTTAATAATACCGGCCAATTATATTCGGCCTTAATTTAGACATCAAGAATCATCTTAATTGGCACTCAGATTAATCGAACATGCCCTTATTATATTAATAACTTGTTGTACGTAATTAAAGTTGGTGTCCAATGTCACCATATATTGCTAAAATAACGATGATTATATAAATATATGAGAAATGCATGTCAACCTTCCCAGCAGCAACATCTGTTATAGACAGCCATATATAGTTAATTTCCACAACATATTTCCTTCTTCACTTCCCTCTTCTATTCTCTGGTTATAAATACAGAGGATTTAGAATGTACACATATGTGAAAATAAATCATGCAAGTTCAGTCTTGATTCTTTTCAGATTTCTCTCTCTACTCTCTCTGCTCTCTTCACTTTCTTCACTCTGTATCATGGTATCAATGTAAGAGAATTCATGTCCACCGACTCAAATTCAGTTTCCGCTTCCGTTTCAAACTCTACAAATATGGAGAGCAGTCCATACCATTTACAGAATGGTGATTCACCAGGTACAATCTTGGTGTCCAATGTTCTCACTAGAGAAAATTACCACATACATGGAGCAGGTCCATGATAATGGCATTGAAAGCCAAAAACAAAATTGGATTTGTAAATGGATCGATAATTCGACCAGCTTCAACAGATGCTTCGAGTGTTCTATGGGAAAGGTGCAACAATATGGTATCTTCTTGGATCATCAGTTCTGTACCAAGAGAAATTGGGACCAGTATCATTTGTGCAAAAACTGCCAAAAATATGTTGCAAGATCACAAAAATAGGTTCACACAAGGAAATGGTCCAAGAATTTTTCAACTTCAGAAAGATTTATCGATGCTGACTCAAGAAAATATGTCGGTAAGAGATTACTATACAAAATTCAAGTCTTTATGGGATGAATTGGTTGATTACAATCAAATTCCCACTTGTTCTTGTGGTATTTTAAGAACTTGCACTTGTGATGCCATTCGTCAATTCTTGAAATATCAAGATAGGCAACATGTCATTCAATTCTTAATGGGATTGAATGAATGTTTTTCTCATGTTAGAGGGCAAATTCTGATGATGGAACCTCTACCAAAGATAAACAAAGTATTTTCTTTACTAGTCCAAGAAGAGAAACAAAGAGAAATTAGCAGAACTAGTACAATTAACACCATTGCTTTTATGAGTAAAATACAAGAATCAAATTCATCAGGCCAAAGATTTGTTCCAGGAAATCAGCAGCACAAAAGAGCAAAATTGCTTTGCACTCATTGTGGGATGACTAATCACACGGTTGATAAATGTTACAAAGTACACGGCTATCCTCCAGGCTTCAAATCCACCAACTCTCGACAGAAAGGAAAGTCTTCATCAGCAAACCAAGTCATGAGCCAACCTCTTGATACACCTTTTGAGTCTTATAATAACATGTCTTACTCTCCAGAGGACTGTAAAAAATTGTTAGCTTTAATCCACTCACAATCTAATGAAACCATCACTCATCAAGCAGCCAATGTTATTTCCAACAGTCCTTTTCAAACTACCCAAGGTATGATATTTTCCAGTTTCTCTTCAAATTGTCTTCCAGTTTCTCAGAATAATTGGATTGTAGACACTGGCACTACAGACCATATTATTCATTCCATTGATATCTTTACCTCCATAACAAAGTCTTTAAACACTTCTGTTAAGCTTCCAAATGGCAATACTATACCAGTCACCCATCTTGGTACAGTTAAATTGTCTGAAAATTTAATTCTTAAAGATGTACTTTGTGTACCATCTTTTCATATAATTTGCTTTCGGTTAGTAAACTTACTTCGTCACAGAAATGCACTTTTATATTCCTACCTGATGTTTGTTTTATTCAGAAATTTATCCCATGGAAGATGATTGGGATTGCTAGGAAGTATGTTGGGCTATACATTTTGCAACAATCAGGTGCTTATGCTGTTGAGTTTCCACCAAAATCAAACACTGTGAACTCTATTACAAATTCCAAAATCTGGCATGGTAGATTAGGACATCCTTCTATGTCTCGATTGATTTTTCTTTCAAAGAATGTACCAGATATTAGCTTTTTAGACAAACATGATGGTCATTGTATAGTTTGTCCTCTAGCCAAACAGAAAAGGTTTCTTTTGAGACTCATTCATATTATAAAAGTTCTCATTTCAATCTTCTTCATGCTGATATATGGGGTCTTTTTTCTGTTTCAACTCATAATGGTTCTAGATACTTTCTTACCTTAGTGGATGATCACACTAGATTTACGTGGACCTACTTAATGAAAACAAAATCTAAAGTTCAAAATATCTTCATTGCTTTTTATAATCTGGTTGAAACACAGTTTGAGACAAAAATAAAATGTGTGAGATCTGATAATGGTTTAGAGTTTAAAATGACAAATTTTTTTAATTCAAAATGAATTTTGCATCAAGTGTCATGTGTAGAAACACCTAAACAAAACTCTATTGTTGAGAGAAAACATCAACATGTATTAAATGTAGCAAGAGATTTAAAATTCCAATCAAACATACCTTTGATTTTCTGGGGAGAATGTTTTCTTGCTGCAACATATCTTATTAATAGAATTCCTTCCTTAACTTTGAATAACAGATCTCCACATGAAATTTTGTACAATTCAGTTCCAACATATCACCATTTAAAAGTTTTTGGATGTTTATATTATGCATCAACCCTTGACAAAAACAAATCAAAATTCTCCCCAAGAGCAAGAAAATGTATGTTTGTAGGATATCTATTTGGTATAAAGGGCTACAAGCTTTATGATTTGGAACAGAAAATATTCTTTGTTTCCAGAGATGTAATATTTCATGAATCAGTATTTCCTTTTTCATCTCACTCGAATACAAATTCCATGACTAAAAATACATCTCAGTCAAATAACATTTCAAAGAATTCAATTTCAGTTCATCCAAAATCAGTTCCAGATTTCAATGAAAATCTAATCCATCCTGAACCATTGCAATCAGAAATTCCTTTGCCTGATTCAGTCATTCAATCTAGTACCAATTTACCTCTACATGATGAGAATCAATTTCCACCCTTGAGAAAATCAACTCGACAGCACAAGATGCCTAGTTATTTGTAAAACTATCATTGCAATTTAGCTACTTCTGCTTCTCAATCATCTACCAGGGATCCTGCTACTAATCCAGGTAATAAATATAGCATATCTGAGGTTCTTTCTTACTCCAAATCTCAATCACATAAAGCCTTCTCTGTTGCTATTTCTTCAGAATTAGAACCTTCATTTTATCACCAAGCTGTCCAGCATGCTCATTAGAGAGCTGCTATGTCTGCAGAATTATCTGCATTAGAAATGAATGATACTTGGGCTCTCACAACATTACCACCTAATAAAACTCCTATAGGTTGTAAGTGGGTATATAAAGTAAAATACAATTCTGATGGTTCAATAGAGAGACACAAGGTAAGACTTGTTGCCAAAGGGTAAACTCAAAAGGAAGGCTTAGATTTTTTTGAGACTTTCTCACCTGTTTCAAAGATGGTCACTGTGAGATGTGTTCTGTCACTTGCTGCAAAACACAATTGGCAGATTTTTCATCTAGATGTTAATAATGCATTCCTATATGGGGAATTAGATGAAGAAGTTTTTATGAAGCCTCCTCCAATTATCTCAGCAAGGGGGACAAAAGAGTGTGTAAATTACAAATGTCTCTATATGGTTTAAAGCAGGCTTTAAGATAGTGGAATTCTAAATTCACTTATGTGCTGTTTAACATGGGATTTTCACAATCAAAGGCTGACTATTCCTTGTTTACTAAGAAAGAAGGAAACTCATTTGTTGCCTTGTTGTTGTATGTAGATGATATATTGCTAGCTAGTAGTGATGTAGCTGCAATTGAGATTGTTAAAAGATCTCTAAGTGCTGAATTCAAACTAAAAGATTTGGGGCCAGCAAAATTTTTTCTTGGCATGGAAATAGCTAGATCAAAAAGGGCATCTCTTTGTCTCAAAGAAAGTATGCTTTAGAGCTTATTTCAGATTATGATTTACTTGCTGCAAAACCAGCTTTATACCCATGTGAAGTTATCAAAAGATGATGGTGAATTAGTGGATGATATTTCAGCCTACAGAAGGCTAATTGGCAGGTTACTGTATTTGACTCATACCAGACCCGACATTACATTTGCTATACACCATCTTAGTCAATTCTTAGATTGCCCTCGAATGCTCCATTTACAAGCTGCTATGAGAATCTTAAGATATCTCAATTCTGCTCCTGGACAAGGTCTACTGTTTCCAGCTTCATCAAAGGTTCATATCAAAGCTTTTTCAGATTCAGACTGAGCTAGTTGTCCAGATACTCGTAGATCACTAAGTGGCTATTGTATTTTCATTTGGGATTCTCTTATATCGTGGAAATCTAAGAAGCAACACACAATATCAAGATCTCCAGTTGAGGCTGAATATAGATCAATGGCATTCACTGTTTGTGAAATTATCTGGATCAAAGCCTAACTTGTTGATCTGCATCAACAACACACCCAACCATCTCTCTTATTTTGTGATAACCAAGCGGCTCTTCATGTAACACCCCGTATTTTAGTGTATTTTTACTGAAGGATTATTTTTATTTATTCAAAAATTTATCCTCTTATTTTAAAATTTGTTGGATTTTTAGTGAGTTTATTTCTATGATTTTAATTTGGTGAAAATTATTTTTATGTGCTTTCCTAATATTTATTTATTGTTATGCATTTAAATTGCTTTTAATATTTAAATTAATTACTGTGGAGTTTAATTATTTCAAATTGACTTTACCATTACGTTTAAATTATTTTAATTAACTTGTAGTTTTAAAATCGTTTCCGTTGGATCATTTTTGTGACCCAAGTTATGAGGATTGGACCTCATTTCTTTTCCCCTCTTTTTCTTTCCTCTCCTTTTCTTTTCCTTCCTTTTTCTTTTTCCCCTTATTTTCTTTCGGTTTCTTTTCTTCTCCCGCGCACGGACTCTCTCTCTCCTCTCCTCCGCCCGATTATTTCATCCCCTCCCAGCGCCACCGTCCGCCGGCGGTGGTCGACACCGCCCGGCCCCTCCGCTTCCCCTGCCGCCGACGAAGCTACCCTTCCATTTTCAGCCTCCCTTGTGCCGCCGTTAGCCACCACGAACTCTTTGAAGCCGCGGCATTCCATGCGCCACTGCGCCGCCGTCGCTCCACCACCGGCCACCATCTTCTTACCACATCATCCCCGACCTCTTGGCAACCCTATGGACCCAATCCCAGCTCCGATCCGTCACCGGTGAAGCCCCACCAAGTCCATTTCCGATTTGTGCATTTTTTGCCTAAAAACACCCCTTGCGCCGCCACCCACGGCAAACCACCACCACCATTGGCTTCACCGACCTCTCTAGTCCCTACCCTATCAAATTTGGGTCTTCGTTTGTCACCGTTGAAAAGTTGGTATTTGTGACCCACGGCCATAGTGTATTTTACACTATGGTGTTGCTCAGAAGTCGTCTTTTTCAACTTCATGATCCTCCAGAAATTGTTATATTGCACTGTAAGTATTTCTCCAAAGAACTTTCGTAATTTAAATGTATTTTTGCACTAACATATTTCATTGTATTTGTTTGACTTGCCGGACTGAGTCCGAGGAGTTCGGGAGTCGGATGAAATTGTGATTGGAGTTGTTTGGTTGTTTGATTGAATTGGTTATTGGTTGTTGATTGTTATGGATCAGTGTTGGTGCATGTACATATCAATATTTCATGCATGATCATGTTTGTAAAGAAAATTGGGTTTTCGTGTTTTGCATTCATGTGCATGTGTGATTTGGAAAAGTTATGATTTCATGTGTGAGAAATTGGATTTGTTTGGATTGATTGATTTGAGAAAAAGGAGAAAGAGACTGTAGGGATGGTGGTAAACAGGGACGGTGGTAGAGTCCCGCCTGTGATTCCCGCCTACGGTGCACGCGGTAGGGATGGTGGTAAGCAGGGATGGTGGTTGTGTCCCGCCTATGATTCCCGCCTACGGTGCACGCGGTAGGGATGGTGGTAGAGTCCCGCCTGTGATTCCCGCCTACAGTGCTCTGTTATGTATCTATTGTGTGGAAATGAACTATAGGGATGGTGGTAAGCAGGGACGGTGGTAGAGTCCCGCCTGTGATTCCCGCCTACGGTGCATGCGGTAGGGATGGTGGTAAGCAGGAATGGTGGTTGTGTCCCGCCTGTGATTCCCGCCTACGGTGCACGCGGTAGGGATGGTGGTAGAGTCCCGCCTGTGAGTCCCGCCTACAGTGTCCGATAAATGGTTGAGTTTTGTGTAAATCATTTTCTGGGAAATGTTTTGCGGATTATATGTTTTGGCTAAAAATGAGATTTTGGCGTGTGTTGAAATTAATCGTTTTCGGGAAAATGATGTTTTGAGAGAAATGTATATTCTTTTTATGCATGCATGTTGGTCGCATTTAATGCGTTTTTATTACGTTGTTATTTTGGGTTATACTTACCTGCGGTACCATTTATGGTATCGCAGCTTTTGATGCAGATGAGGATGATGAGTCTTAGGCTTTGGCTCCGTTGGGAGAGCAATCTGGGATTGCTCTTGTGCATCGATATTTATTATCCTAGTCTTTTATGTATTTACCTTTTGTAATATATTTGGGATGACTGTATAACTTTTTAAAGATAAATTATTTTGGACACCTGTTTTTAAATTTCTGGTACTTAGTTAACTTATTATATTATCCGCTGCGACTTTTGTTGTGCACTTTTGCATGTTGCACACACTTGGACACATTTCGTTGGGATGCGTGACCCGTGTTGTCACCATCCTGGCGTCTCGATCCCCGTGTATTTTTATAAGGGGGATTGAGGGCGCCACACTTCACATAGCAGCCAATCCAGTCTATCATGAACGTACTAAACACATATAAATAGACTGTCATTTGGTGCATGAGAAGTTACAAGAGGGTCTGATCACTACTTTACATGTATCTTCTGCTCATCAGATTGCTGATCTAATGACCAAACCTTTGGATTCTAAGTCATTTGAAGTTCTTTTATCCAAGATGAATGTGCATAATATATACACATCATCTTGAGGGGGACTATCACAGATAAATACATGATATACTGCAACACATGTAATAATTCCAAACCTTGTGGATAATAACACTTTTTGCGGCGAAGTATACGTCACGAGACTCCCACGGATAGATTTGGTGGGTAAAAGGTTTTTCCCAGGAGAAACCGGTCTTTTGCCAAGGATTTCCTCCGTGGGAAAACACAGTAATCTTTGTAGTGGTTATTTCCTTCTTCACTTCCCTCTTCTATTCTCTAGTTATAAATACAGAGGATTTAGAATGTACACATATGTGAAAATAAATAAAGTTCAGTCTCGATTCTTTTCAAATTTCTCTCTCTGCTCTCTTTGCTTTCTTCAGTTTCTTCACTCTATATCATGATCAGGTACTAAAACTACAAAAGAAAAAAAAATACAACATATAATTCTATATTAATATATATAATTACATTTACAAACGTATATATGTTGTTCAAGAAAATATCAGGTTATATCATTCTAATTTTAGTATCATAGTATATTGGTCAAGTCTACATGCAGGTTGGAGTACTGCATGCAAATTCGAGTAAATTATAGATCATGTCAACACCAATCAATAGCTAGGTGCCTTTTCTGGGGAAAAAAAAAAACAAGGGTAGTTTTTGAATATGCAACAAGTCAATATCATTAATCAAGAATCAAGAACGTACATATAATACTAATGCTCTCAGCAAGTTTAGTAACTTCGAACATGGGTACGTATATATGGCAAAATAATCACTTTTGGCCGGAGTGAAGAGAAAATTAGGGTGAGTCGAAGAACCCTAAAAATGCATGGGAACTAGGTTAAATTACTGTAAAATGCCAACACATGATGTACAGTACTCATGTATGCATACTACATATATATATTCAACTAATTCTTCGAGCTGTCACCCATCAAAATATATGCACATGTAGTACTAGTAGTACCACTCGAGGTTTTTTCAAGTATACGTACGTGAAGTACTGCAACTCTGCCCATTCCATGAGCATGTGATCAAGTTTAGGGCATGGGAGGGACATAATATATATAAATCTCCTTTCCAAAGATGAGAGAGAGAGAGAGAGAGAGAGAGAGAGAGAGAGAGTGTAAATGAAAGCTAGCTAGCTATGATGAAGCTCATGTGCTTTCTTCTTAATTTATGCTACTGTTTGCATCACAAACTAAAAGATGATGTTTTCAATTGTATAAATGAGTCTGTAAAGCGACACACAATCCATTGTAGTTGGGATGATATAAAAGTAAGTGAAAATGTAAGCAAAATCACCTTTTTCTTGGACCATGTAGGTATATGATTTCCTGATGATTGACACCTGGCCAAGTTCTTCATTGCTAGCCTAGGAGGGATAAAAATTTGAACTAATCTATAGCTTAATTAGCCTATTAATCTTGAACTTGGTGTAGTAGCTAGTCTCCTTAATTCAAGGGCCTCATTAGAGTTCCGTAGTCAGATATCGAATCTTATTGGTTTAAGAAATCACGTTCACGTGGGCTTAGCCAATAGGAATTGCTGTGTTTAAAAGTTATGATTATATTGGTGCATTTAGCAGCCGCCTAACCACTATATGAATGAAGAAATAGAAAATTAAAAAGCAAAGCACTAGTGTTTATTATTAATTTATTAAGTGATTTAATTAATTTAGAACCAATTTGCCCATATAGAATAATAATAATATGTGACTTTTTCATAAGCTACTCCATTTTTGGCCAGACAAGAACTCGCGCACCTATAGCTTTGTGTTACCGATTGTTTGCCATTGGGCGATAAAAGCGTGGGAAGACACCCCTCGATTGCCGAACAGTACTACTACTCAGTACTGATCTAGACCTCCACATATATATGTCAGTCAACTTTACAGTGGCACGTGGTTGCTGTTGATGGTCGATGCTGATCCATCATATTTATAATGGAAAAATAATTTACTCACAACATTTTCTACAACATTTTGTACAACACATTGTTGAATGAGGGATATTTTTATAAAATATCTTATAAAAATAACATAATTTTACAAAAATACCTCTCATTTAACACATTATTGTACAATGTGTTGTACAAAGTGTTGTGGCTATATCATTACTGATCCTCTTATAATGCCGGTCCTCGAAATGATATTTTTAATCTTGGAGTATGGAATCCCAGCGTACTCTCTTTAAAAAAAAAAAGTGGACAAATCTAGAACCCACATGAAAAAAATATTTATGTTTTAAATGGTGGACCTCGCTTATGTTTCTTCAAAATAGTACGCGGTACTGCATACATCAAGAAGACTGTATATAGTATTACCGCTATATATTAGGGTTGTAATTAAATGTATTGATTAATTTATCTTGTATAAACAATATTATTAAGTTTCATTAATCTGATCATCGGTCTTAATTATTTATGTTATCTTCAAGAAAGTAAACATATTATATAGGGGAGATGCAAAATTTATCTTTCCAATGTTCTCTATGATCATCATCAGCAAGAGCTAGGAGGACTTGGTGCCGTACGTGAAAATTTTATATGAATTAGTAGGATGCAGATCGTGTTTACGATCATAAAGTAATTTGAGATCCGATCTCATTTATTTGGCATGAGGAACACTGAAGCGTTAAGAGACAATAAAATTAATAAAAACTATATATATATATATAAAAATGACCTTTAAATTAATTTGGATTTGGAAGACTTTGATCACTTTCTTGCCTCTATCTATCCAAAAGGTCATTTTGGATTTAAATCAATTTGGATTTGGATTTGCTAGACCTTTAAAGGTCATTTATATATATATATATATATATATATATATATATATATATATATCTAAAAACTATATATATATATATAAAAATGACCTTTAAGTTCAAAATCCATGGTGGATGTTACCGCCATCTGCAAAATCCATGATTAATTCACGCAAGAAAGAAAAAAGACCCCAACACGTCCCTCCATTTATACGTTTAATCATATTCAAAACTTTGGAAACAGATGTTTCTGACGGGAACATTATTTCTTTTCATCAATTTTCCTCAAAAGAGCTACTTTTCTAATTTGGTCATGAAAAAAGTACTAGATCTTGGGTAAAATTCCATCTTTTATTGCTCTTTAAAACTAATATCCATGTCTAATACACAGGACCTATATATCTGGCATATATATCCAGTCCCCCATGCATAAACTCGCTTGCATGAGTTCCAAAGTTGCATCTAGGTTACCAGAAAAGGCTGACATCCCACTACTACTACAACAAATACGCGCGATTTATACTTACAATGCTTATGATCTGATCTGATACTGATTGAGAATTGGTCAGAAAGATAAAACATCGTATTAGCTGCAAACACAGTTCCCATTGGCGACAAACACAGTTCAAAGATAATAATGCTACAGATTCGGGATGAGTACTTTATCCTAATAAATACGTATATATACAAGTTTAGGTATTATAAAATATTTATGATGATAAAGAAACTTTTGCCGCTAATAAATTTATTAATTAGCCATTTAATTATATATTCTGGGATAATGTAATTATATTCGTATCAGTACTGACTAAGACCCGTTTGGATTCAGAAAGTGTTTCATCCTATCTCATCATTATAATTTTTTTAAATTTTCACACAAAATATAATAAACAATTCAACTTTTTCAAATCTCAAAACAATAATAATATTAAAAAATAATATTCTGATAATATTTTTTTCAAATTTCATCTTTCATCTTTCATCTTTCATCTAAAATCATCTCATCTCATCTCATCTCTGAATCCAAATCAGCCATAATTATTAATACAACAGACGCGGCCTGTAAAATACCTGAATATAGGATGAATACAGTCTTATACTAATTTGTAGAGAATTAATTTCACTGCTGAAAGTACTACAAAGCATTCATATATATTTGTTTAATGCCTCTAGTCACTCTATTAATACACCCGATTAGCAGTTTTATCTTCATGAACCCTTAAATGATATATTCTCTTATAAAGCTCTAGATCATGGCCGGAAAAGAAGATGCAACACAAATCTCAATCATCTGCATCTAAACGGCCATCCCTTATCTGAAAGTGTTGCTTGGGCTCAATCATCTGCATCTAAACGAACATCCAACCCCCGCCAACGTCAAGTAAGCTTTCTAATCTAATCCTTTCATGAGTCTTACCCTAGCCTGTTAATCTTGAAAGTTATTTATCAAGAGTATTAATGTTGCAGGAACCCTAATAGTGAAGAAAACAGAAGGGATGGGGAGGGGGAAGATCGCAATTCAAAGGATCGATAATTCAACGAGCAGGCAAGTTACTTTTTCGAAGCGGAGGAAAGGGTTGATCAAAAAGGCAAAGGAGCTTGCAATCCTGTGTGATGCTGAAGTTGGCCTTGTAATCTTCTCAAGCACTGGGAAACTATATGAGTTTGCAAGCACCAGGTCTGGCAATTTTTCACTAACGTTAATTTGTTCGTTTGTTCTGGTACTTTGTCTCGCATGATTTTAACAAAAATTATATTTTGCAATGATACAATTCTTATTTATTTATTTTCTTGAAATTGTGCGTTTTACTTTTCTATCTTCCAAGAATTTGACATGCCCTAATCTCCTTCAAATATATATATATATATATAGATATGTTTGTGTATATGTTATTCAAATAATATTATCGCGATCCCTTTAGGCTTTAAGTGCCTGTTGTATATAACATGTATATATATATATATACATATAGCCTGCATGGCAGTAAGTAGATAGACTTCTTATATAGAAGTGATCGAGTAGATAGACTAAAAGAAAAACAAGTAGATAGAGTACTACGTACGTACAAGTACTACTACTTACTCCCACAAAGTCAGTGACAATTGGATGATAGTTAGTGTGCAGGAAATGAATTAGCCCTTTAATTTAAGGGAGAAATAATGGAATCAATTTGTTGAATTTTTTTCATCATTTGGTAATTAGCAAAACTATCACTAATTAGAGCTATCGATCGATTCGATATTTGATGATGCATGCAATAAGATATATACATATCATGTGTTGAGGTACTGTGATTTTTCTTTGTTCAACGGATTCTCTTGTATATTTTGTACATCGATCATAATCCCAATTTTTCTTTTGGGTTGCGATTTTTAGAGGAATAAAGCTAGGGAATGCATGGTAACAAGAACATATATATATATATATATATATATATATATAAAACATGGATGCATATTGAGAAACTAACAAAGAAATAACGAGCCATGATTGTAACCCGGCCGCCTCCCTCTCCATGTAATAAAAGAGACCGAATTCTCAATTGCATATATAGATATGGAAAATAAAAATAAAAACGAGCCATGACAGTAGGCAAAATATATATGACACTATTGCTTGAGTAGTACTGGTAGGTCAAGTACTTAGATTGTTTCAGATTTTCCTTCCTTTTTCTATTTTATGATCTCTTATTTTATTTAGTGTCGTATATAATATCCCGAAAAAGTACTAATAGCCGCATCTGCATGCAGCATTATAGTCAAAATTATAATTGGAGTTCCGTAAAAGTACTACCTATATAACATACTTTTGCATAGTAAACATTCCAAATGAGACATGGTATATATCAGAAATTCTATTTGCAGCCCCCACTTGGGGACTGCATGTGCAGGCCCTTTATTAAATGAGAAAAAATATCATTTTAGGAGGGATAGTTTTGTAATTTTAAAAAATTTTAAAGTTAAAATAGCCTAGGCTTGCATTGCAGTCCCCAAATGAGGACTGTACCTAGCATTGCTCGGTATATATATACGCATTGAACATCTTCGCAATCCACCCACCATTATAGGGTTTTCATGACATGAATCTAAGATGTTATAATTTTCCAATTCAATCTTTGCATGACACCATATCTATGGCGTTACAAAGGTCCTAACTTTGATACCATTTGTCAATTTTCATATCTTAAGAAAGCTTTAATCACCTCATGATCAGCTCTATATCCATAATTGGGTCAGGTTCGTATATAGAATTAGTTAAACAACTTGTGTGAGACCTCATACTCGTACAACAGCTCCAAGATATACTATCCATTTAATGTAGGGCTTTCACAATTCACAATATCACCACTACTTCACTTCTTTGCTAACGACGATGCCTTCACCATTTTGTAATTATTTCAACATTGGCTTCTCAGTTCAAATCAATATTCTTTAGTAGGAGCTACCACATTAGTCTTTCTTCTACTTTAGAATTAGATATATGTTGTAAAGCTAATTTGATCTATTAGTGCAAGGAAAACCCAATTGTTTTAGAAAAGAAAAATTATTCTCATCAGCTACTATTCACCACCCCACACCCCACACCTTATGAAAAACACCCATACACCTTATGAAAAAGCTATAGGTGTATAGGTGTGGGTTGTGGAAGTGAATAGTGGTTGATACATAGCATTCCTCTTTAGAAAACATAATCAAGACCTAGTCCGATCCACTGCTGAATGGTTTCAATATTGACAAAGAACCAGTATAAAATTTAAAGAACTAATCATGCATATTATAGAAAAAGTAAAATCCCAAGATCTATATGTTATGTTAATGTTGGGAACTTGCTTGATCACTAATCAAGTCCATGATTGTCTGTATTCCTTTCATTGACATGACAATTTTGAATATGCAACATGCTTTTATTCCAATATGCAAAATTCCTTATCATCTTTGAGCCTTGCTTTTGGACTCCTATTAATGTAAAAGAATACAGGCCAATTTGGATTGAGAGGTGAGTTGAGATCATCTCACTACTATTTACTACTATTCATAAATTTTAATTCACAAATCTCACTACTATTCACAAATCTCACTATTAAAGATGGGTGGTTTCATGATCTCATGTTTACGCATAAATCAATCTAGTGATGAAACACTGTCAAACTAATCAATGATTTCATCATAGGAAATGATATAGCTCTTCCTCTTATCAAAATATTATGGCTCTCTCGGTCAACACAATATACCTCTTATGTGACAAACAATTATAAATAGTATGCGCAAGTCAGATTAGGTTCCACCGTTAACTATTTAACCTAATTTTCAATCAAGAATACAAGTGCTTAGCGAGTCGATTATAACCGACCGATCTCCATGAATCTACACTGTCACAAGGATAATGGATGGATTTCTTTTCCATTACATCAAGAATGCATGGATTTTTCTAAAAAACAAAAGGAAAGTTGGCATATGCTAGTCTAGTATATATCAGGTACAAGGGAGGATGCTAATACCCACACACTTATATAGATATTAACTTTAGAAAAACCCCTCATAGTTCATATTAGAATCCAAATTAGGGTTTCGTTAAAGAAAACTCTTTGATCTCTTGTTTTCTTCTCCTCCTCTCAAGTGCGCCACTACTGCAGATGCCCATGAGCCAACGTGTCTCTCTCTCTCTCTCTCAAAATAAATGGTGACCAAAATATACCCACACATTGGGGGCCTGGGGCAAATCCCTATCGGTGTCTATTTCCTTAAACAAGCAAGAAACTCATGAAATCACCCATGTCCTGTGTTGGATATGAGTTTAGTTTAGGGTTAAAATCTGCCCTTAGGAAATGGCGCTCATCAACTGCAACAAACTACAAGGACCAAACTATCAACTGTGAATTGGCCAACCATTTCGAGTTCTAGTATGATGCATCACTACATCACACACAATTGAACAAGCTATTTATGGATTTTCAGTCAAAACTCTTCATTGAAACATTATATCTCATGTACGTAAGCACAATCAATCGCTTCCATGATCCAATCAATCTTGATCTAGGGTTTTCAAAATTTTTTATATTTCTTACTTCGAATTCCCATCCTTCCCATGACCATGAATAATCTAGTCATACTAACTTCAACTTAAGGTCGCTTCCAACATGTCTTCCTCATATTCATTTACCATTTCTTCACCATACTTGTGACCTAGAGTTATCAATGTTTTCTTAGTAAACCATACAAGATTGCACACGGTTGTTAGGGTATTTTTGGTTATGAAATATTTTGAAAATATTTGACAATCTTGAAATAAGAGAGAAGATTTTCAATGTTTTGTTAAATAACTTTTGTATTGAAGTTTGTTAAACCAAATAGATATAGTTGAAAAGTTGTTTAAATATAACTTTTTAAAAGTATTTTTGTTTTGGAGTTTGTAAAAGTTGTATTATTTTATATTTGGATAATAATTGAATGAAAAGTTGAAATAGTTTTTTTAGCTTTATCATGTGTTTGTTAATGAGGTTATGAGAAAATTTGAGAAATGTTGAAAACATTTCGAAAAGGAAAAATCTATTTATCATCATTTTTATCATCATCATTTCAACATCTCTTGATGTGGCATTAAATGATAAGCCTACTGGTGAAATATAATAAATAGTCTTCAATCATTTAATAGCATATCATGTAATGATAAGAGGATGATGGTAAAAGAGATGATGAGTAACATTACTCTTTAAAAATACTTATATATATAGTTGCCAAACAAGGTTAGAGTTGCCAAAGAAAATGATAAAGTTGGATTATTCATATTCTAAAAGGCTAGTTCTACATGAGTTGCATGGTTAATTATTAATTCTAGCTAGTAACGCAAGTGCAATATGGTTGGATGGACTTGTTAAAGCCAAGTGCGTAACTCTCATACTCACGAGTTAATGTCCATCCAAAAATACTTTGTTTTCTTGGATTTGTGCCTCATGTAGAAAACCTAATAATGATATCATTAGACCTGTAACCTAATGGTCTCGTGAAAACTTTCAACTATTAACTAAGCTAGCCATCATTGATATACCCCGTAATTCAACCGAAAACTTTGGCTTTTCAAGTGCTTGCTAGCCTGATCTGATCGATAGTCGTGCATACATTGTATTTAGGCAGATTAATCAGTCTTTGGATATAGTAGCCATGTTGCCTTCCTCTCATTCACACTTCATGTGTATCAGCTTGTCTTAATTAATTAAGATGGGTGGCATAGGATCGATAGCTTTTGTTCCAATTCAAATCTCCCGATCGATCGGAAGATAATAGAATATAATTTGAAGTAGTATCAGTTGCTAGGACAGCTAAGAATTATTATAACATAAATGTAGGGATTATACGGAGGAATTAATTAAAGCATGCAGATATCTTTCAATAAGGGTAAGCCGAATTAGCAGTAGTACTTGTAGAATGTTGGTAAAGCAACAATAAACAAATAGGTGTGACATTTAAACACGTTAGGGCAATTGAATGAGAAATAATACCCATTATCATGATGGGCTGGTAGGGGCTCTTTATATGGATGGTCTTCTTAATGTTCCTTTTTAGTCATTAATATTTTTACCGAATGGGACTTCCAGTACTCATTTCAGATACTTTTTTCGCTGTTTTATGAGCAAATAATATTAACTAAAAAAATACAAAAGGAGGGGGTGGCGTAGATCATATCCTATTCAACAACCAAAATTTAAATGCATGAAATAAATTTTAATAAATAAATAAAACCAAGAGGAAATCATGATCCCAACAAATCCCATACTTTCTCAACCTAAGGTCAGTTTGCTAGGGGCAATAGATCCAGCAACAATAACCAATAAAAAAAATAAAAAAAAACCCATAAGGGATGGAAGAAAGGTAGAATGAAAGAGAGAGAGTGGGGAAGGGGATTGAAGAGGAGAGGGAAGAGGAAAGGAGAGAGGAGACCCCCTGTTGGGAAATCAACAAAGCAGAAATAAAAGAGCACATCTACGTACTCAGTGACACCAAGAATTTAACATAGTTCGACAACTACCTACATCCACAGAAAAGAACTTTACTAATAAATAGTGGAACACAAGAAAATATTACAGGGGAAGAGGATCACACTTTACTCAACTCAACTCTCTTCTTTTTTCTCAGAGCTCTTCCGGCTCTCTCTCTTTTCTTTTCTTCTTAGGTGTGTTTGAAACTCTCGTATGGAGCTTCAATTTATAGATGATCATATATCGCTTATCTGTATGAATGCATTTATTTGCATTCAATTAGTAATTGCTGGGCATTGGGGCGCTGAGCGCTAGGAGATGCCAGCTCAGGGCATGGACTTCAACACTCCCAAAGTGGGTAGAAGGAGAAACACTAAGAAGAAAGTATGAAAGAAAGACGGCAAGGAAGGGGAGCATTGCATAGGGGAAGGGAGGTTTCTCCCCTTCCACAATGGCACCAAAAAAAAAATCTTAGAACTCTCAGTGGGGCACTCATGCCACGAGAAATTAGTGGAGATGGACACTTATTTGTTGGTTGAAAATGAGAATTGACCCCTTACCATTTCCTATTAACTAGGTAATTAGAAGCACATGAGCTCCCCCACCCCCCACCCACCCCCCCAGGGAGTAATTCAGTTCTTGGATAACTGGAGACCCAAACAAAATTCGCCAATTTAGGTTGATATAGGGTTCATTTGGAATTTAGATTGACCTGAGATCAATTCAGTTCAGTCTAATTTTAAACTGAATCTAACATCCAAACACTCAACTCTCAAATCACTAAACTCATCTTCACTCAAAACCTCTTTACACGTAAGGCCCACAATCTTGTTCAACTTAACACCTCTTTACACGTGAAACTCACAACATTTTTCAACTTCCCATAAATACATCTAAACTCATCTTAACATCCAAACACATCTAAACTCATCTTAAGTGAATCTCACAAAACTCACTCCATCATCTTAACTCACTACTATTCATAAAGAGTTCAACATTCAAATTCGACCTTAGTTTTATTCTTGATTATTTTGGTTGGATTATGTCTAAAAACTTTGGATGGTAATTTCGATCGATTAAAAAGTTGGGGAGTTTTGTCTACGAATCCAGCCTATCTTGTTATCATACATTGCAAAGAAAAAAATAACATCTAACCACTTTGAAATAGTGTAGTATCTTCCTCTTTCTTCTTACTCGATTACTCTCTTGGCTAATTCACTACTCTTTTTACTTCAACTGAATGTGCACTTCAAAGATATCTTAATGTATATAAACTTGGTTCATAAAATAAGTTATAAAAAAAATTCCATACGTGTAATTGTAAAACTTCATTTATTATAAGATTCGGCATACCAACGAGCAACATCCATTTGTAAGCTCTCTCTTTGTAGACTAAGCACTTCTCTATTGGGGTTAAGTCGGTTTAAATTCTAGGTTGACTTCTACATAACCAAACTTTATCTAACCAACCCAAAACAGAATTACAATCCGAATGTCTTTTTTTTTTTATCGTAGCACAAGTTGAGAGAGAACATAAATAGCTGCAGCTAACAATTCACCATTTTTGTAATGTATAATTAGTTCTTGAGATGCATAGATTGCATTTTCCAGAACTTCGACTCTTTGTCACTTCAGCACTAAGACTAAGGCCTTGTTTGATTACACAAATAAAATGAGAAAAGAAATATGTTAATAGTAGTGAAATAGTTTGTAAATAATAACGGAATAGTTTGAGTTAAGATATTTTATAGAATTTGAGAAAGGAAAAAAAAAGTTAAATAAAAATATTATAAAGTTAAGATATTATTAGAATATAATTTATTATTATTATTTTGTTTTGGTATTTGAAAAAATTAAATTGGTTTTTGTATTTTATTTGAAAGTTCGGAAAAAAGTCTAATGATTAGGTAATAATTAGATGAAAAGGTTGAAAACATGAAAATTTGAAATTGAAAAATATTTGTATTTTAATGATGTTTGAATGTTGAGATGGATGAGATGAGATGTGAAACCAAACAGAGAGTAATGCCTTTGGCCACTTAGATAAGTGCAACTCAACTTTTTTCGAAATAAAAACAAATAGCAAGCTAGGAAACTCCTAAGAGGACGATATTCTCATGGCCAGGGAACTCCTAAGAGGACAAGACATTCTCACCTTGATAACAGAAAAATCTATGCCATGCAGTCTAACCTTAATATCATCATAAAAGCTACATGTTTGCACTAGACGTGGGATTTTCTTATGGCTCAGCTTTAACTCCAACATTATGGTGTTTTTCACGCGTTCAATGGTTTCTCATGATGGCTCTATTTTTATATCAGTATTTACAGTGAAAAGTCAACTGATACTAAGTATTTTGATCAGCATCAAAGCAGTAACTGAGAGATATAACAAGTCAAAGGAGGAACATCAGCACCTGCAGAATCCAGCATCAGAGGCCAAGGTATGCCATGTTGAGCCTCCCTCAGTCCTTCTCTGCAAATTTTCTATGAGAACTGGGAGATTTGCTTGAAAGTGTTTGCATGTTTAATGAAAGGTTGCGATTTTGATATCCCTAATAACAACTTCTAGGATGTCTGAGTACTATCTTCTTTTTTTACCAAAATATCTGTAATGGTCATGAATCGGGGGGATGTGCCCCCTGAAAGGAAAGCTTTCATGTACATCCATAAATCTAAAAACTATCCCAATAAATGATTAGACATACCAATAGAAGAGTTGAGACAGGTTGGATCGATAATGCATGCACAATATCATATAAATTATCTCACAGAAAAGTAGAACTAGTATACGATCATCTACCTACTCTGTTATACCTGCAAGATACACAAGTAGTCAACTAAAACTGTTTTGCATACCTTCATCATATACAGCATGAAGGGCAATATTACTGCCATTGCTTTACAAACTCTTATCATCCTCCTTGCCATATCATCAGGAACTTCTAAAAGAAAAAGACTAGAAAGTTTGTATTACTCTATTAGTTTGAATATGAATGGTTGTATAGTTGGACTGAAACCTTCACCTTCATGCTCCCTTCTCAATTATTTCCAAATCAAGGAAAACATTTCCAGTGTCGGTCATTTAAAAATGACCTGCAAAAAACTATCATAGCCAATGATTAGAGTTCAACTTTCAAAATTTTATATTTCTCGTGCAGCAATGTCCATCTCATGCTACCCTCATCCTTAAAGATGCAATTTCTTCTTTGATCTGCATCCAAGCACGTCTCCCCCCATCAATGGCATTTTGAACACAATCACAGCCCCCTTCTCGTGTGCCCTCATTAATCACATCCTAAGTATGTGCATCAATTTGGGGATCTTTGATAGACACCGTGGCAATAATTTAAGACACAGTTTCTTGGATACTTGAACAAAAGGATGATAAGTCCAGCCACTGAAGTCAGATTCAGCTTCTTTTTCTTTTTTTATTTCCTTATACACTTCTGTGCTGACATTCATATAAATGAAAAGATATACCTAAGGAATCTTTCTCCTTAAATCTTATAACTTCTTAACCTTCTTTGATGTCTTTTCCTTCTAACCTTACCCTAGCCTTCCCCACCCACATATATACAGAGAAGGTGAGAATATGCTTACAGAAAACTGAAAAATGTAGACACCAACTACAACATAGTTATAATTTAAATGTAAAACTCTATCATAAAGCTTTTGGTAAAATCAAATCTAAAATTTTCAAGTACCCAAAAGAACTCAGTTGTTTGTATTAGGCAAAGGAAATTAGATATTCTCATCATACTAAGCATCGTTGGTTGCCAAACAAAAGGACATCAAACCCTCAGTTAGTGGTTAAAAACTGATAGGAGCGTTATAAAACAAAGCCAAATAGTCGTATAATTCTGGAATCATGCTAGGCCAGGGCAGACAAACTGTTTTTCAATGAAATTATGTTACAAGAAAATGCAGAAGACATGGAAAGAACTCATGGAACAGAGATTCTCTGAACCCGCTCATCCAAGAGCAATAGTTTCGCAAGAATACCCTAATGGCTGAGAGCCCAAGACAAACAACATAATCATAATCTTGTAATGAAAAAGAAGTAATTTGAAATATAATTCAAGACCACGATCTATAAGAGAGAGATAAAGAGAGATTTTAATGGTTACTTTTGACATTTCAAATCATGGCATCATTACTTTGTCAATGTCTTGAAAGTCACTTCATTTCAAGATTAGCAATGATTAAATAGACCATGTGTCAGTCATGAGCAACTGATACATGTATGCATGTCTATATATATCCACCACATGTTGATTTGTGCATTCAAAGCAGGAAGAGAAAATCAGCAATATCACATGTTATGTCTAATCTAAAATGCAAAAGGCTTTACGTAGCTGACCCATGAAAGTTTTATGAAGTTTGGTGAAATAACATCAAAAGGTGTTGGTATGGATAGTAATTAAACATATCAAAAAAGCTGTGGTGAAATAATATAGCTTGATTGCCACCTCATAAATAGCTCAATATAGCTTTAGTAGTTTGGCTTTAAACCAATTCAAATCAGCATAGGGCCATTGTTAAACTTCTTCGAAATCACTAGCAGCTTTGACTTATTTCTAATAGTTAATGTTTATGTACATATTTTTTTAATCTCTTTGTTTCCTTTTAGTCAGGGTGAAGGAAAGAACCTTGTAAGTTTGTTGGAATTAACTTGTGCTTCTATAATTTCTAGTTTTGGCAAAGGGAGGTGGCAATCTTAAGGCAACAATTAGAGAACTTGCAACAAAACCACCGGTACCATCTATCTCCTTAAGCTTAAATTACTTATTATGCAACAAATAAAAATAAGGGCGGTTAACCTGAAAGTATCAGAAATTATCATATGTTGGCTATGTCACAAATGCTATACAGAATGCCTTGTAACCTGCTAGCATAGGAATTATTTGAGTCGAGCAAATAATAAATTAAATATCAGAAGAGATACTAAAATATTTGGTCACAAATGCCAGACAGGATGCTTGTAAAATACCTGATAGTTGGAGGGTGAGGAGTGTATTTTTCCCATGTGTAAACATATACATATATATATATATATATAACAAATATTGGAAATCAACTTTTCTAATGTTCAAAATCTAGGATAAGATCCAGATAAATATGGACTCTGTAAAACACATCAAAAGCCAATTTGATTGCTATGTCTTTCCAAGATACCCATGAACCATATGCTAGCTAATAATAAATGCGCTTCAATGACAATGAATGAACAATCCCATATGTCCCAACAACTCATATTATTAATAGAAAACAGATGAGCAATATAAATCTAACCCCTAATTGTTGAACTACATTAAAATGCCATGATAAGACAGGCATTTGATGGGGGAACAGCTTTATGCTCTGGGTGTCAAAGACTTGCAGAATCTGGAGAATCAACTAGAATTGAGTCTGCAGGGTGTACGAATGAAAAAGGTCAGAAACTTACTCCATCCAACACCCCCACCCCCCCCCCCCCCCCCCCCCCCCCACCCCCCCCCACCCCAAACCTCCCTCTTCACTTTGTTTGTGAAGTAATGCAGGTTAAAATCTGAAGACATGCATGACACTAAACATGCTCTTTTAACATCTGCAGGACCAAATCTTAACCGATGAAATACAAGAACTAAGTCGAAAGGTATTTCCAGGAAAACACTAATTCTTTGCAGCTTTCTGTCAGGAACCACTTCAGCTATTAAAGCTACACTTTTTATCGCAGGGCAATCTTATCCATCAGGAAAATATGGAACTGTATAAGAAGGTAAACCTTATACGACAAGAAAACATGGAATTATACAAGAAGGTATTCTGGTTTATATCTCACCCTAGTTCCAAACATTCCTAAAGAACTTAAGTCATCATTACATGCTTTGAAACAGTAAGATAACTGGTACATTTTTTAAGCATAACAATCAGACCAATCTCTCAGGTTCACAGCACAAGACACATGAATGCAGAAAGCCTAAGTTCATTCACTCCATATGGAACAAACACCAGAGAGCACTTGGATATCCCCATCCATCTTCAGCTATGCCAGCCCGAGAGACAAACTTATGAGCCACCACCAAGGGAAACAGGGTAAAAGTAAAATTATTTCACCTCCTTCCAAAAGTAGTTGAAGACGGAATTACTTTTTGTTAATTCAGTATTGATCACAAAAACAATGTATTTACTGCAGCAGAGTACATCTACATCAAAGAAATGGCTGAGGATTTTGGACAGATGTCATTCAACTTACTTTGAGCAAATGACGAAGCACAAAGGAATGTACTTCTTCGTGTGAGATGAGCTACAAACAATCCCATCAGCACAATGACCAGTATGATATGTTTATGAAATAAACAACAAATTCAGTTAAAGTTATTGGCAAAACCAGATATCTATCGTACCTATGTACACAATGACCTAATACTACTCCACCTGCTTATGCCTGAACCAAGATCTAATACCAAGATCATGTACAACGTATTTGAACTCCATTACTGTAGTTCAATTTGATAATGCATAAAAAAATCAATAAGATTTTCTAAATTAGAGGATTAGAATGATTTGAACATTTACCTATAACATAAGCTACAATGACAACAAATATAAGACAAAATCAGAAACACATCAGTGAAACCCTTGAAATATCACTCAGTAAACCATACCTCAAGATAACCATATATCTGCAGGGCACCAACCTTCAGTGCCTTAGTTCTCCCACTTCTCGTCCAATACTTGGCAATTGCATGGGAGCTGTTTTAACCTTTATATATTCTAGGTTCATCTGTTCTCAAGTCATGTTTACGGATGTTGGACTACGGTTTTGGTTTTTTCAGAACTGTAAATACCTCAAAGTTTGAGACATATAAATATTGTTACACGTCAAGCAACGAAAGGTTTCTCCTTTAGGCCCAATAGTGTACATGAACCATGTGAGCCGAAAAAGTCTGCATATGATAGGGGCCATAGGGCACCCTTCTTCTCAACAACCTAAGTTGTGACTAAGTAATGGATAATCTAACATCTGCTTTCTTTCCATAAAAAGTAAAGTGGAATTATTTAGTTGAATATATGGCAAACTTTTACACGAGTTAGCCAATCTCGGCAGTGGCAGAGCCACATATTAAGCAATGGGTGAAATTGCCCCCATGGGATCTTTAAAAAATGTTTGAATACGTGTGATATTTTATAAAATTGCAAATATTTTTACTATTACAGCCACTAAAACATTGTTAGGTCAATTATGAAAACTATTTTTATATTTGCACCAAAAGAAAAAAATACAGAGCCAATTATAAAAAACTTTTTCTAAATTTTAACCATGAAAGAAATTTTGTTATCACACAATACAAAAGTAAAACTTATTTACTTAAAAGTAACTTATTTACTTAAGTAGTGTTGTTATGTTATTAAAAATAAATAAATAAAAAGGTGGTTTCAACTCCAAATATACCCGGGCCTATTTATTCACTCCCCATTTGAAAAAAGATATTCCCTACCCAAAAAAAGAGCAGTCACTGAAGCTGAACCTAAAAACCTTGCACCAAATCGTTTGACTTTGCTAAAAAAGTCTCAGTTTTGTTGTTCAATCAAGATTGGTAACCAGTTATAGTTTATCACAGCAAAGCTATATTAACTGTAAACTGCACTGTCACCCTGTTTATTATAAGATTAGTGTTGAAGCGATTATTTCCGAATATGAACACTCGTAGAGGGAAAACTTATTTTAATTGAGAATTTTATGACTTGCACATGTTTTTTACACGACAAGCAATATCGCGAGTATGCAACGAGTTTCAAAAAACTTAAATCCTGTTGAAATAAAAATATTTTCCACGAAAAACAGAGTCATTTCAATTTAACTTTGCACCTACGAAACAAAATCTTGGTTCCGAAAGTGAATCTATTCAGGCGACGATTGGGACAAACATCAACCAGCTGGTTAATGGTTTGGAATAAACAAAGAACAAAAACTAGTAGCGAAGTTAACGCCTGAAATTAAGCTTTCTCTCAAAGAAATCAGAGTGGACCAAGAAAATGACTGATTTTGAGGAGATTTCAATTGCATCCAAGAAACCATTCCTCCCATGGAACACCAGGAAACTGCACCAAACAATTAATATCGTACACAAAAATAAACAAATTAAATAAGTTAAATCCTAATGTGTACACATGCGTGCCTGTCACAGATACGAGCAAAAAATGATAGTAAACAGAAGGCATCAATAAAAACACAATCTGGCCAAGACCATGCTCTCATTAAGCGGAAATTATTTGCAGATCAATGAGTTTCGAAGCGAAGGAGAAAGAGAGGAGGATCTGAATTCGTACCTGGGGAGACCAGATTTTCATGTCTGTAGACTATAGATTATTGGGCTCGCTCAGGGAGAGAGAGAGAGAGAGGGGAGAGGGAAAATATCTATGTTTGGGAAGTGCAGTAGATTTTAAATATAATTAAAATAATAATTTCATAAGTCTGTGCCTGCATATTTGCATGGGAATGAACAATCGGAAATAATAAATATCTTTTCCGCTTTTTCTGATTCTCCTTTTATTGGGCTTTAAATGGCCCATTTAAGATCATGATTGGATAGGCTAAAAGCCCGTTATATTCGTCATGTCTGCTTTAGCCCAGACTCAATACCAAAACTTTGAGAAAAGCTACTAAACTCGTCGAGGATTCATCCCGATGATGGGTCCAGATACAAATTTTTTTAAAAAAATAAAGAAAAATTATTTAGTAATTAAAGAAATATTTTTTAATGGTATTGTAAATTTTTTTAAAATATAAAAAATTAATTAAAATAATTAAAAAAAATCAAATCCCCCTCATACCACACCCAGCTCGGAGGGGTACGGCTCCAAAAACTTTTTTTTAGCAATGTAGATAGTCCACTTTTTAAAAAGAAAAAATAGAATATTTATTAAAGAATAAAATTTTTTATATGTATCTCAAATTTGCTTTTTTTAAAAGAAAATATACGAGGGTTACTCACTTAAAATTGTATAAATCATTTCTTTTATATATATATAGAGAGAAAAAAAAAAACTTGTATGATGCCCAAAATGTACCGCTTTAGTGTATTGTTGTAGGAAAAACTTAATGATTAAGAAAGTGATTTTAAATAGAGTAATTCTACATACAACCATGAAGTGCGTAACCGCCGCGTAATCGCTTTGAAAAAGAGTAGGGTCCACTATTAAAAAATTAATTTTTTTCATGTGGATTCCATGTTTTATTTATTTTTTTCAAAGCGATTACGCGACGGTTACGCAATTCACGGTTGTAAATATCTTTTCTCTTTTAAATATATTAGTGTATTTTTCTTACTTTTAAATATATTAAAAAAATGTAAAAAAAATTTTAAAAAAAAAACTAAAAAGCAAGAAGCGGATAAATGAGCAGTGCTACTCAGGCGGCAGAGTAGCACCGCTCATATATATATATATATATATATTAAACTTTTTAAAAAATATTTTTCTACTGAAATAAAAACATCTTATAAACACAAAGGTCCAAGAATATTTTCTACCTATCAAAAAGTTGTATTTGTCATCCTTTAAAACACTGATTTTTCCACCTCCCGTAACAATCTTTAATAAATGAGTAATTCTACGTATGACTGTAAAGTGTGTAACTGTCGCGTAATCATTTTAAAAAAGAGTGGGATTCATTATTAAAAAAATAATTTTTTTTTCAAAGCGATTACGCGACGATTGTATAATTCACGGTTGTAAATATTTATTCTCTTAATAAAATAGAAAATTAAAAGAAAGTATAAATACTAATTTAATGGGTTAATGTTGTGAGAAGTGAGAAGCATCGCTGCCCAAAATTCATGACGTGTAGGTGACATGAGACATCCATCACATGATAACGACGTATCATGATGATATGTTATGATACGATGACGGATGACCTTAGAAATGCAATGAATGAATACGAGCCCATTGCCATAACGGAGTTTTGGAAAAGACAGACACAGGGAAAAAACAGACTGAACAACAAAAACAAGACAGGAGAAAAAAAAGGCAAGCCATACATGAGTGCCACGCTGTCACAAGTACGATTTCTGCGGCCTTTATGTAGGCCTCTTCTCCGGCTATATCAAGTGGGCGGTCCTACATCCAGCACTAGCTTGGTACCCAAAGAAAAGGACACTCTTTTTCAAACTTAAGTGAATATCAAACATGATCTACGCTTAGATAGTTAGCAAGTTTATCTGCTTGGTCATGATCATGCTGTGCTCAATCTATCTTCTGCAGATTGTGAATTTGTTATACGTAGTTACTCTAATCTTTCTCGTGTTTATGAATCTTCAACTAGGAAACAGCATAAAAACTTGCATGTTTGAGTATTTAAACTCTCTAAAACGCCATAATCTACACCAAAAGTACTGAATCTGCTAGTTAATGACGAGATTTTGCATGCATGTAATAGTGCAGGGAATGAAGTTGTAGTGCTCGATGCATGATCAACACATGAGAATGACGAGCAGGCTGAAGCCGATAATTTATAGATCACCGTACTAACTCTCACTTTTTCTTAGAACTCGTTTGATTACGATGAGATGAGATGAGATGAGATATTTTTGTTAAAAGTTGAATAAAATATTGTACGGTTCTAAACAGTTCTGCAAACTGTACAGTAATTGTAGGTAGATCCATTATTTCCTACTTAATTAATACTACCACCAGCATATGGTACATGATAAAGGAGAATAAAAAACAAACAGACAAACAAAAACAAAGGGACAACAAGATCGAACTGTAGTGAATGATTTAGGATGGAGAAGAAAAAAGTATGATTATTTAGATGCATTGATAGATCTAAAAAAAGGGTAACAGCAATGATCAAAATTACAATGTTACTAAATAACTAAACCCATCATCATCATCATCATCATCAGAACTACTACTTCACTTATTGAACTCCCATCTGACATCTTGAAACACTATAGAATGGCGTCCGGGTAGTTCATTCCTGTGACAACCGTCGTCAAAATTCTGTGAATAGCTAACAGCATCATACTGGAAAGACAAAGGTTTTGACCCATAAAACTTTTTACTGTCTCCGAGAATCCTCCTCAGAAGATATCGCCATCTCCAGCCTCTGCTTCTGTGGCTGCGGCAATGGATGCGAGAGTATTCCATGTGATCTTGTGGCACGGGAAAGCACGAGGGGGACATCATGCTGCAGCACCCAGAATTCACGAATGAGGATTGCCGGTGGATGAGATCTGATCTATCCATTTCGACACAAACGTACTAGGCCTTTTGAAATAGTTGATGATGATTCTGCTGCTGCTGCTGCTGCTGCTGCTGCTATGCTGTTTTGCATCTGATCTTATGGTTTCTCAATAAGTATGAGGTTGTGAGAAAGAGGATGTGTTTCTCTTATAGGTACCAAGCAAAGCATATGTAGTAAATCATTTTTTGAGCTAGTTTTGTGGGGCCTTGTCGATGTTTCCCCCTTTTTTTTCCATGTGTTCTGACTTTACTCACAACTGTCATCTAGGCCCTGCTATACTTAAAAAAAGACTAGAAAAATGTATTTCTGACAGAAATTACATGTCTCTTACCATTTACACAGGCATTATAGATTTCACCAACTGTTCTAACATCTGTGAGCTTCTAATTTAGCCTGTACCTACCGTAAATGGAGTTGAAATTAATGGACTTCTCTATAACAATCAATTAATTACAAAGTAGGTAAATATAAGATTGACAAGTGTCGGTTTTTATCATAAATTTTGTCATCTCATATTTATTATATAACACATCAATTAATTACATAGTAGGTACATATAAGATTGATTACCATGCAAGTGATTCACATATGAAGTTACTTAAAATAATATTTATATGTAAACGAATTTATTGATATACTAAATACATCACTAGTAGAGAAACTAGGGATATTACCCGCACTCTTGGATGGGCAGTGGCTCCCAACCCCGCATGGGCGGGAGGGAGAGTTGGGCCCTCAAGCCCCAGCCCCGTCTAGATGGCAGGGGCTAATTGGCTCCTAGGGCGTTCGCCCACCACCCACAGCGAGAGAGCTTCCAAAAAGAGAGATATACCTGGCTTGGGACTGACGGCAAGAGGGAGAGGGAGAGATTGCAACGACAACTAGAAAGGGACAGAAGGAAGAGAGAGAGAGAGAGAGACTTAAGGGGGGAGGGGGATTTGTAAAATAAAATCCTACATCAAAACAATGTCATTTTATTAAAAAAAATATTTTTTTAATATATATAATTTGGGCTGAGTGGATGGGGAAAATCCTAGGTGAGCTTAGGCCCAGTCCAGGCTTCATCCCCCAGCACTCAGATTCGTGTGGGCATCTGCCCACATGCTCTCCGTGTGTGAACGGGTGCCCCTGCTCACCCCAAGGGATGCCAGACAAGGGTTGGGGCCGAACGGGCCAGATGCAGTAGCTCACCGCCCACTCTTAAAAAAAACCTCTCACATCATGAACTAGTATATATAGATAATGATCAGTTTCATAATAAATAATGTGTTTATATACAGACTTATAAATAATAAATTTTTATTTAAATTTATTGCATCAATAAATGTTAAGGGATAATAAGATCAAAATAGAAGTGCATGCATAAAATATATTTATTCTTTTTTCTTGACAAGCCGATTACCTAGTACCTTTTTTTTTAAGAAACGATTACCTAGTACTTACCATACATTAATTCAATTGTAGATAAATATATATATATATATATATATATATATATATATATCTTATATCATTGATTCGAGGCCTAAATAATATAATGGAATGGACCCCATGAATTGACTACAATAATGAAGCTTTTGATATTAATTTTAATCTTCACCTCGTCAGCTGAATGGATCCATGATCTGGAGACAAACAACTGCAAAGTAGGCTTTAATCATGACAGCCTTGACTTCTATTATCTGCTTTTCTTTCTGAGAAAATTAATACATTTCATGTATAATATACTAACTAAAGTCATATTCGTACGTATATTGTGTAATACAAAAGACATTGATCATCTCCTGCATGAATCCTAAAAGCTAATTGATCATAACCCAAAGAGAAATCAAGAATCTCCAATGTCGATGATTGTTACTTCTTGAAGAAGATTAATGATAGGAGTTTTGAGTTGTCTAAGGAAGTCTTCAACATGACCTGTAATTTAAATTCTAACGATTTTGATAATATTAATGTCACTTCGACATAAAATAAATTATATAAATGAGTGTAACCATATTGTTTGAATAATGCTAAGTTTAAGTTATAAAAAGTGTACAAGTCGGTGCATTCTTTTTAAAAAAAAATAATTGTTTTTATATATATCTTATATTTATTTATTTTTTTCAAAAATAATATACAAGGACTTATACGTGACCTTAAAACTTTAAATATTATTTCTCTGATAAATAAATTTTTTTAACTACTGTGCTTGAAACAATTAATGGTGGTAAAATTGTAGAGTAGTCGTTTGGATTCATCATAGATGTGTTGAGATGAGTTGAGATGGTTTGTAAATAATAAAATAAAATATTTTTAGAATATTATTTTTTAATATTATTATTATTTTGAGATTTGAAAAAATTGAATTATTTATTATATTTTGTACGGGAATTTAAGAAATTTGTTTTGAGATTTAAAAAAGTTAAATTATTTATTATATTTTGTGTAGGAATTTAAGAAAGTTGTAATGATGAATATGAGATGAGTTGAGATGATTTGTAAATTCATACGCGGCACAAAATGGTTTTTGATTGAGAGAACAATTAATAATTTACACCCACCAAAATATGTTGGGACTTGCTACTTGTCGTGTATCTCTGATCTTGCAAAGAAGAGATAAAGCAGTGGGCATATGCCAAAATCTTACCCCCAAGGATTTGGTGTCTACAGATATGTCTTGCTTCTTATCTTGTTCTGACCTTGGATTCCTTTCATCCTCAGCCTTGAAGCTAAAGAGTAATAATTAACCATAACCATCTCTTACCAGCTTGCTAGCTCCTTAATAATTGAGGACTTTATGGCATCAATTAAGTTTATGGTACGCACCATCTTGAGCTAAAATGACTTGTTATTTTTTAGCAATGTCACATCTTCATCTAATTAACTTAGTCGGCCATGTTTGGAGCTTCGACTGAACTTAGTTCAGTCTAATTTTAAATTGAATCTAACATTTTAATATTCAAATCTCAAATCATTAAACTCATATCAACTCAAAACTTTTTTACACATAAGACTTACAACCTTTTTCAATTCAACACTTTTTTACACGTGGAACGCACAACATTTTTCAATTCAACATTTTTTTATACGTGAAACTCACAACTGTTTTCAACTTTCTATAAATCCATCTAAACTCATCTTAACATCTAAATACATTTAAATTCATCTTAAGTAGACCTTACAAAATTTACTTTACCATCTCAACTCATTGTTATTCATAAAGAACTTAACTCATCTCCGTTGAACGTTTAATTTACATTATAACAATAGAAACTAAAGAGATGTGCATGCCCAGACAAAGATATATTGATGTGTGTGTGTACACTTTTCTCTTAATTAATATAGGATGGATGGGAGGAATTTTTTCCGTTTTCGCGAGGTTTTTTATCTTTTCACGATCAGTAGTATTTGTATTATTTATCAGTCAATAGATTTGCATGAACGACTTTAGTACACGATCTTTTTTTTATTTTAACATGAGTATATTTGGATCTTGAAGTTATCAAATTAAAAACCGTATTTTAACATCAAAACCTTGAGAGGAAAAAAAAAATTTGGAGAGCTTATAAGGCCCGTTTAGATTCAGAAATGAGTTGAGATGATTTTAGATGAATTGAATAAAATATTATTATTTAATATTATTATTATTTAAAAATTTAAAAAAATTGAATTATTTATTATATTTTATATAAAAATTTTAAAAAATTATAATAAAAAAATATAAGTTAAAATGAATTTTCTATTCAAACCGAGTTAAGGATGAGTAGTGTAACCAATATGACAGAATTAGTACCTATTCCTAGATGAAGATACAATATATAGAATAACAAAAGAATATAACCCAAGCCCAAACATTTGCCAACCCCTCTTTTTGGACCAGGCCTGTCGTGGGCAATGAAAGAGGCTTAACTTTGTCTGAAACCATGGTCTGGTGGTCCTATCTTGACAACAATCTTTTAAGTAAAGGAAAATTTTATACACCATACTACTATTTTATTTTCATCTTATTAAGTATGATGTGGAATATTTATCACTATTAAATAATTATTTATTGTATGATTCTTTATCATCTAATGGTGATGAATGTGTCACATACTATTTAGTATGATCAAAATAAGATGAAAGTGTAGTATATAACATTATTCAAAAAGGAAATGACACAAAGTTTGGTAGAGGTCTAGTTTGAAACACGTTAGAGAGCAAAGAAAGCAATACCCAGAAGAAGAAAGAAATGTCCTATTCGGCTCTTCTACTAGGATTTGCTTAAGGGAGAAATGCTAACCTTACGTGTAAAAAACCTACATTCCGTTATGTATTAGAGTGTTAATGACAGGTGTCATTGTCTCGATTTAATTTTTTTTGTAAAAAAAAAATTAAAATGCAAAGACCGAAAATTAGTGGCAAAAATTAGAAGCTTCTTTAAGGCAGAAACGGCAACCACCAAAAAGCCTTTCCTTTCTTTTACGCATCTTCTTCCATCCTCTCAAAACCGTAAACATTCCACTTCTCACAAAAGGATTTTTTCTTGTCTTGGTAATGCTTTTTCTTCACGAAAGGGTGGATGTATGTGTTTTGAGAAATAATACTTACAGTCGTGAGTGTGCAAGTACCGTGTAATTATTTTGAAAAAAGTAAATAAATATGAGACCTACATAAAAAGAAATTAATTTTTTAATAGTAGACTGTTGGTGAAATACACAATAATATAATAAAAATTACAATGTAATTAAAATTAAAACAAAGCCAGTTTGGACTGAGGCACGGAAATATCGCTCTCTTTAAGGAGATTCAAGCTCTCTGGGTGTACAAAGTCTCAAATTAAACGGTGCAGCATAAATCTTCTTGACTTGACTCCTCCAGGATACAACAGTCCAACTGATCGTCGTATGACTCAAACCTACTCTGCACAAGTAGTTGAGCCCAAAGCTCCACTCAAAAGAACACCTTACTTTTATCTAGAAATACTCCCAAAAAATATATATTCACTAAAATTGTTATTCTTATCGCACTTTCTCCAAAGTATATTCCTTTTTTCATACCATCCACTAGACTATACAAATATATAGTTGATAGACGTAAGTGGAAAAAAAAAACGACAAAAAGAATAAAATAAATGGCCAACGTTAACAAAATAAAAGCCCTCTTTAATAACATTCAAAGCCAACGTTCTTCATAAACGGCAACTATGTAATTAATTAAAAATTAAATTGACAAAAAGTTGACGTTTTACAAAGGGAATGGCAAAAAAGATCATCAAGAGTAATAACGGTACTAGCCAATCAATAGTCATTTTAATAGGCATTAAAATAATAAAACTGAAGCAAGCAACGGTAATGATCTTATAAATAAAACGTTAATAATAAATATTATTTGTTAAAAATACCAACATAGACCCCATTCTTTTTCAAAATGACTGCACGGCGCTTGCGCACTCCACGACTGTATGTAACATTACTCTTTAAGCAACAAAATACAACTTGGAAGCTTTTTCTTCTCTACCCTTACAAATTACAAACTTTTTTTTTTCGGTATCTCAATACATTTTTTTGTATGCAAAATGGTGGTATGATCCATGCCTAATGAATCTCAACAACTTGCTAATTTATAATACATCACTTCGGACAACATTTAATTGCACACCAAAAAATCAATTGAAGACATACCTGACATCATTGCCTAGCATTGCTCCTTGTATCTATAACTAATCCCTCCCACCTTGATTCCTTCGTGCTTGCCATCCTTGATTCCTGTGTCCTCGCCTTCAATGATTTTCTATTCTTATGTATGCCTGAAGGAACATCTTAAGGTGTTGGCTGCTTCAATTGTGGGATGCTAGATGGTTGTTTGTTGCACTTTACTTTTTCTTAGGGGCATAAGAAAAAATCGATGGAACCGACCGGTTCAACCGTTTTTGAAATCGAAATCAATTTTTTAGATTGAAGCGAACCAAAATATATATTTTTTAATTTTTTACATTATATATTATATGATATATAAATTATACATATTATAAAATTTATATAATCTGAAATTTTAATCTTATCATTTATGTTCTTTGATATAAAATTACTCTTAAACATGAATATTAATAATAAGTTATTAATATTTTATTATTTATCCTTATATATTAAGTTATATATTTACATATATAATATGGGACAAGTATAAAAGTACACTTTTGATATATATATATATATATAAGTAAATTTTTACAATTTTTTTGTATAATTTTTTCATTTGGGTCTAAAAAATCAACTAGCCCAACAAAGAAGTCTAAAACCGAATCACACCTGTAAAACTTAACCAAACCAAACCAAAACCAAAAGAACTGGAAAATTTCAGTTCCCTGGATGAACCGATCAATATCAATTGTCAAAGTTCCTAAACCGACTTAAACTGGTTCAGTTTCAAAATATGTCTAAAAATGAATTGAACCGAACTAATTACACCCCTACTTATTCTAACTATGGTCAGTTTAGAATGTTGTTCAATTAGCCTAGAAGTATGAGTTTCTATTCACAAATATGAATTTCCAACAAGCTTTTTTGAATATGGTTGAGCTTGACAAAAAAATTGAATGCTATCCATGTTTAGAATTTCCATTATTGTGGTTGTTCTTTTTTGTTATGGATCAAATAGTGTCGGAATGTTACAGATAACAACATCCACATCATGTACGAAAGGAACTTTTGTATGAAAGGAACTAAAACTGGCTGCAGCTTCGTTCTCAACTTTTCACCTAAGTGCATTATTATACTGCTCAACAAACTATTTTAAAAAAGTGTTCAAGTTAACATAATCTTTGAAAGAAGCATTCATATTCTCACTTCTTTATGTAGTTGATATTCTAGTTCAAAATGTATTTTTAACATATGCAGGTACCTATATATGCCTCTCATCATACAACCATTACAACCAAACATAATCAAGCAAATTCTAAGTGTCTAGTAGTTTTTCCCAACTATCTTCAAAGTCCTTCATAGTCAAACAGTCATAAACACAAATTTATATCCTACTCTTGATAGCTTCATACAGTGAATGTGGTCCAAATTTTTCTGACAACTTCTTCAAAATGAGCCATAGACAAAATATGTGCCATGATGTCGAAAATATTGTATCAATGGCAATTTGCATTATCTTATCTTGATCTGTTATTATTGCCAAATGAACTTGACCTTCCATGCAATTTAATCAGAATTACAATAACCACACAAAGGTGTCCTCATTTTCACTTGATATTAAACCATAACAAAAGAGAATTGATTAATCATGGTGACTCACCTCGAGCAAATGACATCTTATACCTATTAGTTAAGTAAGTTGTGTCGAATGTTATCACATTCCTAAGATATTTATAGGCAGCCCTAATTTGGGCATTTTCTCAAAAGACATTCTTTAAATGACCCTCATCATCCAAATCCATAATATAATAAAAATGATCGTTCTTCTGCTGCATTCGGACAAAAGACTTTCATAGAGTTTCGACACCACCTTCACCAAGTCGTAGCTGTCTCGCCTTATCAAAATAATTTTGACAATTTTTTTTTTTCTAAATGTTAGATTCTCATAATCACCAACTTGAACTACGAAAGACTTAAAACTTTTACACACCTTTATACGAGCACTATCTCCTACATCCATTTTTTTTTCCTGCCGGATCCATCTTCTTATTGCATCTAAAAAATCTTGCTTTTTCCAAACTCAATACATGCGTGTCAAGTACAATTGTAGAAATTATATACCTTCCATCGAAACAAAGAGTTGCATTACTTTTTGCCTTACATCCGAATCTCGATTAGTCTTTGTCTAGGAAGATAAGTTGTTGATTTAGATGTGCCTTGACATACACACACACAAGTGTGAAGTACCTCAATTTTCCATCATCTCCAGTCTAGAACTTTTTTTGGACACACTAAACTTCTGATTTTTAGCATATTTTGTATAATATACTCTAACCTCATCTTCCAAGGCAAATGACAATTGAAAAAAAAATAGAAGCAACAAAATATTAAAAAAAATGATGAAAGGACACATGATAATTTTATAATATAAAGTTTTTAAGAATTATGGGCTTTTTATTTGGTTTTGCAACCAACTCCAATCATCTTTCTCAAATGCTACAAAAACTTTGTCTTAAGTTTAAATAATTTAATCTTAATTGTTTTGTAACAAGTTGATGTTCTCGTTTTACCCATTCCCCATATGGTCTTCAACTTGTCGGTGGCTTTTTACTAAGGCTATTTCCATCCTAAAAGCTAAGGCACCAAATTGGGGCTCTCTTCTAGAACATAGGCATATATTCTTCAAATTCAAATGTATATCTTCAAAAGCTCAAATCTATACTCGAAATCAAATAGAAGTTTATTCATCCGTAAAAGTATTAAACAATATAAGCCTCCAAGGAAAAACCAAGTCATCTAACTTTAGCGGAATGATTTTCAAGCATCCTTTTTGTCATTCAGAAAAAATAACATTAAGTTAAAGAGAAATGATAGTTGCAGTCGTGAGTATACAAGAGTCATACAATCACTTTGAAAAAAATGAATAAATACAATAACCATATGAAAAAAAATTAATTTTTTAATAATGGATTCTACTCTTTTTTAAAGTGACTGTACGATATTTATAAATTCTACAATTGCATGTAACATTACTCTTCTAACACTCAATCGCTACTGAATGACTCGTTTATGGTAATACGGCTGCCAATCAATTGTTTTTTTCTAGCTGAAATGTTGAACATGAAGAGAAATGAGAGAAGAGAAAAGATATTTGTAATCATAAATTGTGTAATCGCTGCGTAATCATTTTGAAAAAAATAAATATAACATAGGACCCACATGAAAAAAAATTAATTTTCTAATAATAGACCCAACTTTTTTTCAAAACATAATATTTATGCACTTCACGATTGTACGTAAAATTACTCATATGTGTCACCGCCACGTTAACACGTAAGGAGATGCGCATTTTTCACGCTTGGGTAGCTGGACTCTTGTTGAAATCTTTTGTGTATCTTTTAAGAATTTCCATCATTACATCTATAGCATTTGGCAGATAAGATCTTATTTTGTTTTGGTACGACTTTGGTTTATGTTCTAATCACATCTTTTGGAACAGGCACTGCAAAGGAAAATCAAGTTAGCTTTCAATGTCGAGAATTCCAAGGATAACAAATTAGATGTATTTTAAGCCATGAAAGTTTGAAATGCATTAGAAATAAAATTTACAAACCCGTTTGTTGTCCCCTCTCCAAAAAAAAAAGATGGTTTGCTTTTACGATTAGGGTTGTAAGATTATTGGTCTAGATTGGAAAAATAGACTAAATTGGACTGGACCGATAGTCTTATTAGTCCATCTCGGGATGTGATTTTTTGGATTGGATCGGACAGAGACAGACAGAATGTATATATATATATATATATATTTAAATATTTTTATATGTATAATATATTAATATATTATTTTATATAGTAGTTGTAAAAGTTAATAATTTAATCTTCATTCGATAGATCACTATTGATCATATTTACAATGAAGTTATTTAATATTAATTAACCATATATAAAATATTAAAAAGATCACTTAATTTTAATTTTACTAATTTAATTAGTTTTTTGTATTAATTTTTCTGCAAAAAAAGAACAAAGAAGAAAAAAATATTTATGGATCGAATCAATCCGAATGGATCGACCGAACTGATAGATAACAGTCCGGTCTGACAAAAATGATGGACCGAAATTTTCGATTCGTGACCTCTCTAGACTAGCTGGACCAATTACACTCATATTTTATGACAGTGGCTTTAAAAGGACAAGTCTCACTTCTGTTTGGTAAGTGAACTATTTTCAAGTATTTTCAGATATTTTTTCAAACATCACTTAAACGTAAAATACTTTTCAATTTTATTAAATTTTTTATTTAATCATTACCTAATCATTACAATTTTCTTAAACTCCAAAACAAACTATAAAAAAATACAACATTTTCAAGTTTTAAAACAAAAATAATTTTAAAAAATTATATTCAACCAACTTTTTAATTTTATAATATTTTTATTTAAATTTTTTTCTCTCAATCCCACTTATTTTCAAAAGATTGCGTGGCGCTTGCACATTCTACGACTATATATAAGATTACTCAAAAATTAAATATTGTGATATAAATATGTCTCTCGTTATAAAAATTATTTGGACTGCACAATTATAGAAAGAGTTCTGCTGGGAGCAGCCGGAAGCCGCACCATCCCCAACAAAATTTTTTTTTTCTTTTTCTTTTCATCCTTAACATGGTGTGTTAAGGATGTTATGCACGGTAGGATATTTTTTATATTTTCTGTTATAGAAAATCTTATCCAATAGTTCACTGAAACTTGTTAAGTCGACCCTTTTCGTCCTTGGAAGTTTCAATACGAGAGGGATACATGTAGGTTTCACAGATGAAAGCAACTGAAATTCAAATCTAAACTGTAAAAGTTCCCTAAAAGAAACTATATTCATCGAAGAATCACACATGCTTCGTCTCCCCAAGTCTCTTTCCAAGTTCGTCACCGGGCAACGTTCGCTTCCGCTCCGTCAATTTCATGCGAGGTCCAGTCGTCGTAGCCATCCCAAGAGCGACGATGAGGATAAGATTCTTAGAAGACGGGAGAATCGAGAGGCTCATTTACATCTGTACAAGAGCAGGGGCCAACACATCCTCACCAACCCAAGAGTCCTCGACTCCATTGTCAGAAAATCCCACATAAAGCCCACCGATACAGTCCTAGAGATCGGACCCGGTACCGGAAATCTCACCCTGAGGCTTCTAGAAGCTGCCAAATATGTCGTTGCTGTTGAAATTGATAAACGAATGGTGGAGGTTCTCCACAAACGCGTAGCCGAGCGGGGTCTTCAAGATCGTCTCAGTGTAGGTTAACTCGTTTTCTAATTGCTCGACGAAATGCCTAGCTGAAAGTTTTGAGCGCTTGCAGTCAACTACTAAAAGTAAGCTTTTGTTGCAAATGGGTTTTGCAGGTTATATGTAATGACGCATTGAAGACCGAGTTTCCTCAATTTGATCTTGTGGTAGCCAACATTCCGTATGGAATATCTTCTCCTCTCGTGGCTAAATTAGTTTACGGGGCGAACCCTTTTAGGAGCGCCACTCTTCTCCTCCAGAAAGAGTTTGCACGGAGACTGTTGGCGAATCCTGGTGACTCAGAGTTCAACCGCTTGGCGGTAAATGTGAAGCTGGTTGCTGATGTGGAGTTCTCCATGGACGTGAGCAAAAGGGACTTTGTTCCATGTCCAAAGGTTGACTCATCCGTGGTTATTATACGTCCCAAAGCTGAAATTCCTGATGTAAATCTGGATGAGTGGTGGGCTTTCACGAGAACTTGTTTCGGCAAGAAAAACAAGACACTAGGTGCTACATTTAAGCAGAAGAGGAAGTTGTTGGATTTGTTGGAACTGTCCACAAAGACTTGCTCAAGTAGTGAAAGTGCTGCCAGCGACCACAATTATGATCACAGCAACAATGCTGCTCGTGCTACTGATGATGAAGGGGACACTGATGAAACAGAATATTCATCTTTTTGCTTAGATACGCGGATGAGTATGTTCAGAGAGAAGGTCCTTGGAGTTCTAAATTCAGGTAGTTTTGAAGATAAGAGGCCTTCAAAGCTGTCTAATGTGGAGTTACTGCATTTGCTCGCATTATTTAATCAAGCTGGAGTGTATTTTCATGATCACTCAAAGCCTAGGGATGCAGATAGTGTAGAACTTGCAGCGGTTCTCAGCTTATAGCAATATATTACCTTATCATTCTATTATTTAGTCATCATTGTTGATCTTTCGTTCTTCCTTGTATTGGTAACTGTTCACTGATGGATGTTGCAGACAGAAGCAAGAGTCCTACTTGTCCGTTATTTTGATTCTTTGAATGAGATACAGAGAAGAAATTCTACACCATCAACATTGTCATCTATGTTTGTTAGAATTTAGATGCACCTGGGTCCTCTTCTATTTTTGTCTGGAAGCACAGAGCCCATCACCAAACATGAAAAATGGCCTAATCATCAAAACAAACCTGTAAATTGTTTCTTTACCACCCTGCAGTGAACGAATGTAATGAAGTAATTGGATGGAGGTAATCTTCTAAGCATCATTGGAGCCCATGTACCTGATTGTATCATCCATTGGTTTACCCATGGCAGCGAGTCATACATTACCCTCGAACTCATGAGCATAGTCTCCATCAATTCTTGAACCTTGCCAGATTCTTTGGAGATAATCGGCCTTCAACCAAAGTTATTGGTTTCTTCTATTTTTTTGAAAAGGATCCATGATCTATCAAGTTTATTCTGCATGTTATATGAGGAGGTGCTGGATTCTCAACGGTGGATTGTTAATGTTCCAATCTTCGAAGGAAGCCAACGTAATTGGATAAAAGAAGCCAACGTAATCGAACAGGGAAAATGATTTCACGGTTCTAGGGGTCTAAATCCCACGCACTTATTTTGAAAGTATGCAAGTATGTGACCCATATAAAAAGTCTTTATCTTTTAATGATGGGTTCGACGTTTTTTCAAAATGAGTGTGAATTTTTACACTCTAAAACTGTATTTAGCATCATTTATAAAATAATATCATAATTAGGGATAATGATATATACAATTATAGAGTATATAAGTTTTGTGCATTTTATAAAAAAAAAATTAACAAATTTAAGAGATTCCATAAATTGATGTGGTAGTGTGCGGGTCCTCCTTCCTCGCTCTCTTTCCCAAACCCTCGAGCAACTCCTCAGTGGCATTGCCGCTATAGCCCCTCACCAACGTCGCCGTGCACCTTCCTCGCCCCCGTCATCGACATTGTCATCGACCCTCATTGACATGTACTCTCTCTCTCCTCTCGATTGGGATTGAGGGGGTGGGGAAAGGGGCGGGGGAATAAGAGGAAAAAAAGAGCTTTTGTTTGGATTCGAGACTCACCTCAACTCATCTCATCTCATTATTACAAATTTCTTAAATTTTTACACAAAATATAATAAACAATTCAACATTTTCAAATTCTAAAATAATAATAATATTAAAAGTAATATTCTAATAATATTTTATTCAACTCATATAAAACCATCTCAACTTATTTTCAAATCCAAACAAGATACCTTAGCGATCACTCTAAAACGTTAGTTTATGGATCCTTTGTGGGATTTGTTTGGTGTAGCATAACTCTAGGATAAAAACATACTCTCCGTCCTCGAACATGAGCACTCATCAATGAAGTCCACTTGATAGTCAATCTTATTAGTGTCGTTCACGGGGGACACCAATCAAAGTGGCCCCACGAATAACACCTTATCTCATTTTATTATTTTACTTAATTTTACCGCTTAATCTTATTCACTCAATTTTACCGTTCATGTATTTTATTTTTTATCCACTCAATTTGATCGTTCATATATTTTATTTTACTTAATAATTAAAGAAGTGACTAGTAATACAATTATATATTTATTCTTCTTTAACGAGTAAAGATGTTAAAAAATATATTTAAAAAAAATCACAAAAAAAAGCACAAAAAGATTTTTAACCAGCGGTGCGCCAGGGCTAGAAGCCTAGAACCCTTAAAGTATAGTAAAATGAAGGCGGGAGTCTGTGATACCCAAAATAGGCATTACTAGGAGCCCAACATGTTGTTGGCAACACGAATCTCCGTCACCAGCTCAATTCACTCACTTCTAAAGCGCACTCCACGTTCCCTTTCGTCTCCCAAACAATCCCTGAACAAATCCAGTGCCTGTCAACTCTGGTCCTCTTCTTTCTCCTTCTGCACTCGTAACCTCCATAAGTCCACCTCTACCGCCCCTTCACTCTCTTACTCTTGCTCTTCTCTCTCTGCCCCATCGATGGCAGCTGCTGCTGCTGCTGACCCACCACCCATCGGAGTCAACCCTCTTTTACAAGACTTTGAATTCCCCCCGTTCGATGTCGTCGAGGCCAAGCACGTCTGCCCCGGGATCCGTGCCATTTTGAAGAAGCTTGTATGTTTTGTTTTATTTTGATTTGCTTGTTTTTCCTATTATGTTTTGGTTTTTACTTACAAAAAAATGTTTTGATTTCTTGGTTTTTAAAAGTTTTTTTGTCTTGCTGGTTTTCTTTTTGTTGTGCTTTTGGGCTTTGGGTTCTCTGCGTTCTGTTCAAGTTTCTGAATTTCTAGTGTCAACTAAAATTTGTTTGTGGTTTTGATTATTTCGTTATGTTTTAGACCACTTCCAGGGTTTTCCCTGGTAGTTTTGAGCTTTGTCGTGGTTTGGTTACTGAGACTTTAATTTAATTTTGTTTCTTTTTAATAACTGGGTTTTGCAGGAGGATGATTTGGTAGAATTGGAGCGCAGAGTGGAGCCTTCATGGCCGAAGTTGGTTGAGCCATTGGAGAAGATCGTAGACCGGTTGTCTCTGGTATGGGGGATTGTTAATCATCTCAAGACTGTAAAGGATTCTCCTGAGCTCCGTTCTGCCATTGAAGAAGTTCAGGTTTCTATATGTTCGTTTACGAATATGCTGGCAGTTGCAGTGTCATGTTAGGTGTAAAAACTCTGGCTTTTTTGTTCCTTAAGAAAGAAAATCATAAAAGTAGAATTAAAACGCAGAGATCGATGTTTTAGGATTCAATTTGTCCTTTGTAATTTGTGAGTGACTAAGCAAGAAATTTGTTTCGTTCCGGTATTGGGAAAGGATCCAACGATCCTAGCCATACATCATCTTAGTCTTGACTCTAAGAAAGAAGCACCATATCGTATTTTTAGCTGTAGGGTTTCTAGCAGTTTCTTTTTATTGGAATACTCGAGCTTTATTAATGAAATAGAAAAACATTACAGTATAAACCTCAGACAATTTAGACCGAGGCAATAGAAACAAACTGCAATGATTCTATACAATAGAAGGCCATTTTGGCTGCCTGAAACGAGAGAGACCAGAATTATCTAAAATAAAAATCCCCTTAAGATGTTGTGGAAGGTGATGAACAGATGAGAAGGCAGCAGATACACCCAATCTAGGGATATTAATAATTCTTTGAACTTGATTGGATTTGTTTCTTGTCCATGAATTTGTGGCTTCTTTTTCCGTGTTACCATATTTATTAGTTAGTGCTAACATTGTTTACTTGTGGTTCGCAGCCCGAGAAAGTTAAATTTCAGCTGAGATTGGGACAAAGTAAACCAATTTACAATGCGTTTAAAACTATCCAAGAATCTCCTGATTGGCAGTCACTGAATGATGCTCGTAAACGTATTGTGGAGGGTGAGCATCTCAAATATCTTTTATAACCTGTTTAGTGGAGAGGACATCTGCCTTTTTGTCTCTTTTTACTCTATTTGGTTCTAATCTTATTTGGTAGAGCACTTTCAACGGTCCATAAATAAAGAAATAAAGTATCACTTGCAGAATATTTTCTGTTGAGGGTGCAATATGTCTGTTTTAATTTGTGGGAAATAGCCTCCATACTTTACTTATATATATATATAAAGAGAAATTATATATGCAGTCCTCAAGTGGGGACTGCATGTGCAGGCACATTATTAAATGAGAGAAAACATAATTTTAGGAGGGATAATTTTGTAATTTTAAAAAATTTTAAAGTTAAATTAGCCTAGGCTTGCATTGCAGTCCCCATTTGGGGACTGTATCTAGCATTGCTCATATATAAATAACTGTTTTCTACCATGTTTGGCTTTAAGACTCGTTGGTTTGGGTTGCTGATTACGTTTTTGGGTATGCAACTGATTGATTTTTTTATTTTTTATTTTTCTAGAAAGTAACTAGGCATAGTTTTTGTTTTAACTATATTATTTATTTTTTGTTTTACCTTGACTGCATATATGTGTGCCTGTTCTGTCTAGCTTTCTTGTTGTAAACTTGATTCACTTTATGATTTGTTTTTTTTCTTTCTTTAATTTTTTAAATGAGGTTATTTGGTAACCCAGTTCTGTATTAAAACTAGATCACATGCAGTGTAATTACTAACTTAATTTTATCATTTCTACATGTTTTGGGTTCAACTTGATTTCTCTAATACTTCAGTTACTTTCCTGCTTTTCCCATGCAGCCCAAATAAAGGAAGCAATTCTTAATGGTGTTTCTCTCGAAGATGATAAAAGGGACCAATTTAACAAAATCGAACAGGTTTTTTTTTTTTTTTTAAGTTACTTTTCCATTTTGAACTTCACTGTTTCATCCAGTAGTTAGTTTTTTCTTTGTGCAAAATATAGAGTTTTATGTTATTCTGCAAAACTGCACATAAAAGTTGCTATTTCTCTCGTAACAAAATTTGGTAATGGTTATCGTCTCCAAACTGAGGATGGGAAAAGGGTCATGTGCGTGCTGAAGAATTCTTGATTGTTGCTTTGGCTTCCGCCTTCATTGAAAGTTGGCTTAGTAGATGTCAAGTTATTAACTATATAACATGGACCAAATAAGGCTGGTGGTGATGATTCTCAACCTCAAAGTTTAGTTTGCCGCTTGGCTTGGGCATCACTTGCTTTTTACCTCAAATTCGTTTCAGGAATTGAAAAGATTATCTCAAAAATTTGAGGAGAATGTTTTGGATGCCACAAAGAAGTTCGAAAAATTAATTACAGATAAGAAAGAAATCGAAGGATTGCCCACAACTGCTCTTGGATTGGCTGCACAAAAGGCAGTGTCTAAGGTATTCCTTGTTGGAATCCATTTTATTTTCTTATTTATGTATGATCCATTCCTAAATCCTGCTGGATTGGTTTTTCTGTGTCTTATCTAGAATTTATGATGCATCTGTGTATGCCACCAGGGTTATGAAAATGCTACTGCTGAGAATGGGCCTTGGATAATAACATTGGATACTCCTAGTTTTATGTCTGTTATGCAACATGCTCGAAATCGGTCTTTGCGTGAAGAAGTATACCGTGCTTATGTAGCTCGTGCATCTAGCGGAGATTTGGATAATACAGTGATAATTGAACAGATTTTGAAGCTTAGGTTGGAAAAGGCTAGGCTTCTCAATTACAATAATTATGCTGAGGTATGTTTTAATATAATTGACATCACTTTCTTATGATAGACTTGCTGCATTACTTGTTAAAAAAAAGTGATAGTCTTGCTGAAATATATTTCATCAGGTAAGCATGGCAACTAAAATGGCTACCGTTGAAAAGGCAGAAGAGCTTCTGGAAAAACTTCGTGCTGCTTCCTGGAATGCTGCGGTTCAAGGTTAGTGAAGTGTATGTACTTTCTTCATGGTTGTGAATGGGCTGCTGTATGTATGATCTATATTTTAAGCTCTGGGTTAGTTCTTGAGAGACTTTTTTGCTAAGAAGTTCTAGAGACTTTACTGCTTCAAATAATATAAATTAATTCAGCTATGGTATTGTCTAGTTAAAACGTTTCTGCAGTCTTGGAAACATGGTCCGGTTGCTTAATTTTTCATTGAAAATATACTTCATAGGCCACATTGGCACATCAAAACTTCACTTAGTATTAACTTTTGAATGTGTGTTTGTTTATATATGCTTATATACATTTTTTTAATAAGGTAAGCATATGTACTTACATACATATATAGAAGTTTTGCATGATGCACTTTTTATAGGTAAAAATGTTATTTCCATTGTTGTTTTATTATCTGAGAAGGTTTTTTAAACCTAATTTTATATGTTCTCGAGTTTTCTTAATGGGAATGTTTCTCATCAAATATCCTTTATACTGTAAGTGCTTGAGGACTAGACTTCATGCTTGATTCTTGCAGATATGGATGACATAAAAAATTTCTCCAAGAATCAGGGTGCAGTAGAAGCTGACAATTTGAACCATTGGGACATAAACTTTTGGAGTGAAAGGCTTCGCGAGTCAAAGTTTGACATCAATGAGGTTGGATCGTGTGTGTTCTTGCATAAGTCTTTGAATGTTGGAAACCCCTAGGGGTTTGCTCAAGTGGTAAAGGCCTTGGTCTTGGTGGTATGCTCCCTCCAGATCTAAGGTTCAAATCCTCGTGTGCAAACAATTTCTAGGGGCTATCGGACTGGAGGAACGTCCCCTTGAATTAATTGAGGTGTACTTGCGGGAAACTCCTTGCTGAGGGCCTATGCACCCCCGGGATCCCGGGATTAGTCGGGACTTTGTACTTGGACACCCGGTGCCAATAAAAAAAAAAAGTCTTTGAATGTTGGAACATTCTTGCTTTCTTGCTACTTATGTGTTTCCCCTTTTGATATTCAACAGGAAGAACTACGTCCTTTTTTCTCCTTGCCAAAGGTTATGCATGGCCTTTTTAACCTTGCAAACAAATTGTTTGGAATTGATATCGAGCCAGCTGACGGTCTAGCTCCGGTATTATTTTTTCTTTCTTCCTACTTATCCAAATAGATATATATATATATATATATATATATATCTTCGCCATTTGTGCTTTCTTTTGTGTAACTTCAACCATTCATTTTATCCCATTGACATATGGTTGCTATTTTTAGGTTTGGAACAATGATGTTAGATTCTATCGTGTCAAAGACTCTTCAGGTAGTCCTATTGCATACTTCTATTTTGATCCGTATTCTCGACCATCTGAGAAAAGAGGAGGTGCATGGATGGATGAGGTTGTTGGTCGAAGTAGTGTGTTGGCACGTGATGGCGCCTCTGCAAGGTTGCCTGTTGCCCACATGGTGTGCAATCAAACACCTCCAGTGGGGAAAAAACCAAGCCTAATGACTTTCCGTGAGGTAAACTCGGATATGTTGGCTTTCTATTATCCATAATTTGTAGCCACTATGATGATATAGAATGGCACTGACACACTAGACCTGGTTTGATAGACTCAGGCCGAGTGTGTTTGGAATTTTAAATGTATGAATGTTTATATGCTTAACTGGATTCACAGCTTATGTAGGCGTTATAAACATTGTCATTGTCGTACGTTTTTTTAATGATATTACCTAGAGGTTTTTGTGATGTCATTTTGTGTATGATGGCTAAAGTTTCATTATTTAATAGCTGCCACTTTAAAGATCATGGTTCAGTTCTGTTGTATATGCAATGGCTGAATTGGAAGAGGCATATCTGACTCACTCCATCATTTAGTTAAGATTAGGGGTTTTGGTCGTTCAATTGCTAGAATCAGGATTCAAAATTAAGGGGAAATCATGTTTGTTGTGCAGACCTGGTGTTGTTTTATTTTTAATCTGACGTGCATGTTCCACTTAAGCTGTGTGGTCGTAGCCGGGCTTGAGTTTAGAAGAACTCTTTTCATTATAATAAAATCTTTATCTTACCCATAAAAAATTGTTTTCAGATTCTGTGATGACTTATTTGCAGGTTGAGACTGTCTTCCATGAATTTGGTCATGCGCTTCAGCATATGCTGACCAAACAAGATGAGGGTCTAGTTTCTGGTATCCGCGGGATAGAGTGGGATGCTGTTGAGTTACCTTCTCAATTCATGGAAAACTGGTGTTACCACAGGTAAATATGTCTTCATAGATCCCTCAGCTTGGGCATTAAAATGTTCATGACCTCTCCTTTTATTCCTGTTCCCGTAACAATCTTAGTTAAGGGCCCAAATGTAGAGCATTTTTTCCTGTAATAGTAATATCATCTGACAATATGCAGGTCATTAGCACTTTAATTCTTTATAGTTGCATCATCATTTATTCTTATGAAAATTAGTTGTCTTAATATATTTATGTAGTATTTATTTTTTCTGATGGGCCTGTAGGGATACTTTGATGAGCATTGCAAAGCATTATGAAACTGGGGAGAGTCTTCCTGAAGAAGTATATTTAAAGCTCCTTGCGGCTAGGACTTTTCGTGCTGGCTCACTAAGTCTTCGTCAGGTCAGTGCATTTGGTCGGTGTTATTCTTTAAACTCAAATCTAGTGACTGGTCAGGCTTGGGCATATTCATCTGTCTGTAGATATTTTATATGTTGGTTGAAGGATAATTGGCTGAAATAAAGAGAGATGAACTCTCTATGAAAGGTAGGTGAAATAGAAATCATGGTGGAAGTTGAAATAAGGGGTTTGTAGAAAGGACTAGAAAAGGGGAAAAACTATGCTCCCTAGCCCATACTTCCTTTTTGGGGCTTAGTGCTTGTCATGTTAACGCCCATTTCTTGTGATTACTGTTATGTTTCTCCCCCAAAACCCACCCCACTGCACCCAAACTTTCTTTTCTGAAGTTTTTACTTTGATCAAAACATAGGTTACTGTTTCTCCTGATATGTCGTCTTGATTGTAATATTCCATACTCATCGAAGTTTTAATATAAACCCATGTTACTCTTTCTGTGATTATGTTTTGAGGACTTAGGTAATGGTTCCAAGGGAAATAAATTAGTTTTCTACGTGCTTGCATACATCACCGGTGTTGTGATTTCTTTGCAATTTTATTATATTTTTGCAGATAAGGTTTGCAAGCTTGGATTTGGAGCTGCATACAAAGTATGTTCCTGGTGGGACAGAATCCATATACGATGTTGATCAGAGGGTCTCTGAACGAACTCAAGTGATCCCTCCGCTAGCAGAAGACAGGTTCCTTTGCGGTTTCACCCATATATTTGCAGGTTTTTTCTCCGTCTGATTTACATTGACTTTCTTGGCATCATTTTTACTTCTCTAGCTGCAATCTAACATTTTGATATTTTTCTTTATATATATTTTTGTGAATATTAGGAGGATATGCAGCTGGATACTACAGTTACAAGGTATTATCAATTTCCTGTAATATTCACAGTTATTTTTCTCTTACTGTGGCCCTCATTGAACTGTGGCCTGCGAGCATGTTTGTTACTGATTGCCTATTTTACCTTTTTCCTCCTTTTGAATGAAAACATATTTATGAATTTCGCAGTGGGCTGAGGTGTTGTCAGCAGATGCCTTCTCTTCATTTGAGGATGCTGGACTGGAGGACAGCAAGGTATGTTGGAAAGGTGTCTGGAAGGATAGGTCTCCATAGTTTTGCAACGTACTTTGATTTATTATATACCACACGGTTTCATCTATGTATATCAACTGCAGTTCTAACACATATCCGTATTGCGCCTAATTGATCCCTGTAGTTGACGCATCTCATTGACGGCTTTCTTTTAGAAAGAGGATGGTAACCTGAAATTTACTAAAGTCCACACTTTTGGCAGAGGGATATGGTTATGCAGAAACTATGAGAATACAACCAAATATCAGAAAAAACCGAAAACATCAGTCAAGGAGAATGGAAAGTACAATGACGATACACAAACTGATGAATGCAAAACCTATTGCAAATGTCTAGATTGTGTATGCCGAGTAAATCCATCCTGTAATCTCCCACGACATGGTTAGAGAGTTGAGAAGCCAAGACAAACTAATGGGAAAATCTACTGCACCTAACTCGGCCAAATTATCTGCTACAATGGTTCCCTTCCAATGAACATGTTACAACTTGATGTTTATAACAGAACCAAAATGAAGTACATTATCCCAAAGACTACAATACTGCTCTATAGGATCCAGACTACTATAATACTTGGGGCTATTAATGACTTGGTTACATAGTTCATTACATTTTGGAATGCACAATTATGTCACTTAACATGGATCACATAACATCAAGAGTGATTATATATCTTGCAACAGGCTGTGAAAGAAACAGGCAACAAATTCCGAGAGACTATCCTTGCGCTTGGAGGTGGCAAAGCACCGCTAGAGGTTAGAGAACTAACCTTATTTGTTTTTTGGTGCATCAGATGGTTTTGTTGTAATGCTGAATTTGACATTTCTAGAGTCTTATATGATGCACCATAACATAAAAACTTTGTTGCATCCAGGTATTTGTAGAATTCCGTGGACGCGAACCGTCACCAGAGGCACTGCTCAGGCACAACGGACTATCGCCGGTCTCGGCCTCTGCATGACATTGTGGTCAGAAACAACACGAAGGCTTGATTTTGTTTGATCTTTCTACACCACACCACACCAAAGGAAATTCCCAGGATTAAAATCTGGAGCCATTGCCTCCCAACTGGGATGATATTGATTGTAAAAGCTGAAATGAATTGCCAATTCATGTTTCTTAGTTGAATATCAATATCATGGACGTTCTTTTCTTGTTTCTTGGTTAAATATCATGGGTCCTAATGGAGTCTGTTTTTTAGTATTTCCCGAGAAATGTAAAATGATGTCCGGTGCAGTGTAGTCTAAATTGGATAGGGTAAAATGAAAGAAATGGAAAAGGAGGGGGAGAAGTACTGATGACAGACTTGAAAAATTATGGAAGTTGTAGATCTGAAACGATAGGATCATCAAAATAGTTTGAATGAAAAAGAAATTGTATGGGGTGGATCAGAATAAACAGAGAGTGTTAGGATTTTCTTACAATTCTATTTTAAAATAAGGATCGTTATGCAAAATTAAAAATTTTAATTCATTTAACAAAGCGGTGTTATTATATTAATTAATAGTAAAAAAAAATGAATATCATTATTAATGCAATAAATATTTTAACTAAAATAAGAAAAGGAATTCCATAGTATTATGACTGCTTGGCTTCAAAGAAAATCAAGGAAAAGCAAGTCAAACTAACCAACTAACTTTACCTGCCAACCCAGCTGATCATCTGGTTCTACTATAGATTTGCTTTTTTGAGAACTTGAAAAGGGATTGATATTTCCTCTGCTCGATCTCTTCGTGTGTCTCTGAAAGAGAGGAAAAAAAGAAGTGAAGGAAGGATGGCCAGGGCAGGAGGGATCATAAACGCGGTGAACGTCGGGATAGCGGTGCAAGCAGATTGGGAGAACCGAGAGTTCATCTCTCACATTTCCCTCAATGTTCGACGCCTCTTCGATTTCCTTGTCCAATTTGGTAACCAATTCTATTCCCTTCCTTTCCTTCTTCTGCAGTAACCGGATTTGCTGATATGGGATTGATTCGAATAGCTCGTCCCTCCATTCTGGATTGCATTAATTTTTACACCATAATTACCCTATTACATGAATGCCCACAACCATTTTGTGATTTTTGCTCTATCCTGAATCATTTCATTGGGTTCCCTATAACCTCTCTTTTTCTATAATTTGAGAAAAAATTTAGGAATGCTTTCACAATCTCCCTCCATCTAGATCTCTATTTTAAAGAATAGATTTAGGGAATGAATAGTAGTTCCCCATATTTGGAGAACCACTTTATTTCAATTAAATTAATTATTCTTTCAATCATTTACACTTTCTCTCATATTCATATTTGTTATAGTTTTAAATAATAATTTTAAAAATAATTTAAATAACTACGAAAATATAAAAAAATAATAATTTTAAAAATATTTTAAAATTTAAAATATTCACTAAAGTAATAGTTCAGAATATAAGAAAAAATATTGAGTAGTTAAATTTGTAAATGAAAGTGAGAGAAAAAAATAATAAAAAAAAATAGAGAGATATTATTTTAATAGAATAGAGAATGGATAGAGAATGAGATGTAGAAAGTTTTTGAAAGATGAGTAAAATTTAGGAAAAAATTTTAGAAAATGTACTTTTTAGTTAAATTATAGGAAATTTTATGGGAATCCAACGTGGATGCTCTAATAGTATCAGGTTTTGAGGGGTTGGTGTGGTGTTATTTCATGTTATGCTTCTTGTACTCTTTCAGAGGCTACAACGAAGAGCAAGTTGGCATCATTGAATGAGAAGCTTCACACGCTCGAGCGTCGTCTTGAACTGCTTGAAGTCCAAGTGGATACTGCATCATCCAATCCCTCTCTCTTCGCTACATAATGTTTATCAGATCATGTTGTTGTTGCAGCTGCTGCTGCAATACGGCTTCTCTGTAAGACTAGCCTTATCTTGTGTTGTAACACTCTTTGAGACTAATGTTCTCGAGTTTTTTCATGCTTATATATCATGATCAATGTGTGAGGTAGTTAGAAATTATATTCTTGGGCTGTAGTCACTTTGAGTACATAAATACGCTTTAAATACAGAATGCTATCTTTAGGATCTTCAAGCCACCTTTAGAATCTTTGAATGGTGCAGATGTTTGTTTATAGTAACTTGAAGGTCATATAGATGTTTCTTGATAGTAAAATAGGAGTATATAATGATAACTCGAGCATTGTGCCAATGAATTCTACTCCAAATGACCGATCCTCTTAATGTAAGAATAGCGCCATGAAGAATGAGTTCTGGATTCTATGTGACTTGTCAATAATAATAGCAGATACCCAATGGTATATCGTCTATAATTGAGCTTAGCTAAATCAGTTTCTTCTGTTGATTTCTCGAATGATTGAGATTTGTCTATGGTTCCTCATACACCACTTTATCCATGCTGTGCTCTTTTGTGTCTTCTAGTCCTTATAACTCCTATATCATGAGCCCCATCTCTCCTTTTATCTGTAATTATTACCACCTCGCCATCTAAAGTTTATTCTTCATATGGGCATTGTGTTCGACCTTTTTGTTGTTTTTCCATTTGATTTTATAGGTATAGGCGTTTTCTTGTATGAAAAGCTGTGGCTAATAATACATAAAATTCTTTTTGGTCCATCTTGATTCAGTTAAAGAGTTTATTGGACTTGGTTTTGAAATGCCTTTGGTTATGAAGCAACAAGTTTCACATTGGCAGATTGTTGATTAATCTGTTTCTTCTAATAAAATATCATATACCTGTAATTTTCATCATGAACAACAGCTGAGTAGCATGCTGTGTGGCTACATCATTTTGTCAGCAATTCCATATGGTTAAGGGATGAAACTCTTTCTAGACATAAACATTCCTGTTGATGGTCATGTCTGATCTAAATTTTAATTTCGAGTTTTCATAATTTTTAACTTCATAGAGGGTATTCACTATTCATAGCTTATGACGTCTAACCCCAACTACCAGCTCAATATATATTTGTGGATGGGGACTACCCTTAGTTACTGAATCTGATTACTCATGTTTTATAGAGTTTCTTCTTTATCTTATATATCCATGTGTGTAAAACCATATATATGGTTTCTTTATTAAATCACGTGTTAGAAAATGTCTCATAAAAACAAAGCTACCAATTCCAGCTCCTGCTCTCATAGTTGAGTGAGTCATGCGGTACCTTTTCCGTCCAAGTAGGGAGGATTTTAGTTCAACCCATGTTTTTTGAGAAGGGGAATTGTTACCTTCCCCAAGTAAACTAACTACAAGAATAGGACCATTTGATTAAAGAGTGAAAAAGGGTTGCATTTTCTTTTAAACTATTCGATATAGATCCAGCAAGGTGTAAGCACCAGGGTAGTATTTTGTTCCTTAGTATATGGTGGGACTTGTTGATTTGATCAGGTGTTAGGTCGAGCTCCGGCAGTATCCATCGATAGTTCAGACAGTAGTGCTCATATAGATTTAACTGGGTTGAGTCAGATCAACAAATGTTTGCTAGCTTGGTATTGCATGAATAATTTGGCTTTCCAAGTTGATGAGTGTTGATCAGCAGCCCATCTGATTTTTGCAAATTATTATTTACTCGTACTTGGAATATAATACAACCAGTATTGAGAGTATTAGAAAAGGGAGTATCAATGTTAGAAAAGGAAGAGACATTGATACTCCCTTGTATTCTGTTAACATCCAGACATCATTTACCCAACCTAGTCATCTTGACTTGTAGGATCTCACAATTTATTCTTCATTTAATTAGAACCTGTCTACATTTTTGTAAATTACAATGGATTTTATATTTACTTAATGACTTGCACATTGATCATAAACAAGCCAGCCCTTTTGTTTTGTGATAACCAGGCAGCACTTCGCATTGATGCTAATCCAGTATTTAATGAGTTTAAAATGCACATAGAATTTGATTGTCATCTCATTCGGGACAAGATACAAGCTGGGGTCATTTTGACATTACATGTTGCTTCAGAACATCAAATTGCTAAACAAACTTCTTTCTTTTTGTCCTTTTTACTGATTTGTTGTCCAAGATGGGTGTATCTAATATCTACACTCCATCTTGAGGGGGACCATTACAATGTATTGTATTTTGTATTTTTGTATTTTCTATATTTTCTGTACACGTGAACTTGTTAGATCGGTTAGTTCAAAGTCTCAGTTAGACTGTTTCTTAGTATTAAAAGCAGAGCACTTCGTATCAAGTTTCATTCAACTAATAAGATTTTCGTCTTTCTCCAAGCTATGGCTAAAAACCTTAGCATCAGTCTTTTATTTATGGCAGTTCCTGCATAAGACAATGAACTTCTTGAGACTGTTTAATTCAATTCCATCATTCTCCCTTCCAAAACCCACTTACACTTTTGAAACAGTAAATTTCAATTGCTTATAGCATAAAGACATGCATATCAATTGTTGCCAAGGAAAATATTTTCGACATGTCCATTGAAGCTTATCTTAATTAGCATGAGCATGCTATACAGATCAACAGCTCATCTGTTGTTAAGAAAAACTGTCTGCAAATAAAGCAATTTCAAGATCACACTACGGCTGCCTCTTTCTGATTACGTCCTTGCTTTTCTACGTCCTCTGGCTCTTCGACCCAAAACGTAGAACCAAGTAAAACAAAACCCTATATAGGACAGCCCAACCCAACATTATGAACACTTTCTCCCATTTTTCTTGTTCACCGCCTAGAATATTAAGGTTGTCCAGAATCTTATGACCAGACACAATCTCTCCATTAGAGTTTGTTCCAAAAGAATCATCCGTCTGATACTGGTTCATCAAAAGCCCTTCATATGGATATGTCATCGTGGAAATCTTGTTCATCCACTTCCAGTAAGAAGGAATGTCATGGCTATTCAAGAAGTACCCACAGAACAAGAAGAAAAGGGCAGTGAAAGCAATGACTGCAGCATAACCCAAGATATAGTTGGGCACCACCGAGCTCACAAATACCACAAACGAGTTTGTTGAGAGAAGGGCGACGTAGAGAACAATCAAGAAATATATGAAAGGTCCCCGAAGTTCCAAAGCAAACCACACAATAGCAGCATAGACAGCAGCCTGAAGAGCAAGGAAAGGAAGGTAAGTAATGAGACCTGCAATGGTATAAGACGAGGCTCTATATGCATTGTGGGAAGTCTCTCGGATGAAAATGAAACGCTCTTGAATAAAGGCCGGGACGGCATCGTTGGAAGAAAAGAAGAAGAGGCAGACGGTGAAGATGAAGAAGCTGATGCGGTTTGTGATTCCTTGCAAGTCTGGTTTAGGGTTCATGAACATGGTGGCCATCATGATACCCATGACGGTGAGGACCATTAGTCTTGAGAGGAAAAGCTCAGGTGTACGATAGATGTTTTTGAAGTTGCGGCGCATGAGTATCATAGTCTCCGAGAAGAATGAATTAGCAAACTTTGGGCCCAGATGGTTGTTCGCCATGGAGTTTGGAGCATGATCTTCGGGAGTGAGATAGTCGCTTTCATTGACAGTGTAGTCGCTGCTTTGAGGTGTCCTGGCTATGATTTCACTCGAATATTGATCATAATATCCGGGGGATAAGCTGCTTCCCACCATATTAAACACACATAGAGATCAAGCACATGTAAGTCAGAGTAAATCTTATATATTGCAGAAGAGAATTACTTTGTATACATGGAAAGTCTTGCAAAAGTGATTGTGCATGCTGATGCATGCGTTAATTTGATTCTGAGTTGAGTTTTTGAGTTAATTCTTTGTTATGTCAAGACTGAAATTGTCATTTTTAAAAATTTAAACACTAAAATATGAAGGAAAAAAAAAGGTGCTGTAACAGTGCTGGTCTGAATTACCTCATGGAGACGGGCACTTTCTGATTAGTCCGGGAAGGAGTAAGCCTCAGTACTTGAAGAACTCCAAGGTCGCTAGCACTCCATGACTTTGAATTATTATTATATGAGCTTCTCAAGCTGTGATCATAAGAATAGTCAGCTTGATTAACATTATTTGTTTGCCGCTTTCCAGCCTTAATTCTCATCTGATCACTGATCATTCCTGAAGCCTGATCATGATTGTTGCGTCGTGCCGGAGTCGACGTTGGTGCTACACTCGAAACTGATATCTCCTCACCTGCCAATGGCGGGGGCTTCAGACCGGTAAGCACAAATTTAGCAAGCGCCTCAACTCCGAGTTCAGATTGATCATACTGCTGAATCACATCGATCAAGTACTCGATGGAGTTCTCTCCCTTGGGGACTTTCCTTCCTATTCGTGCTAAATGATGGGCAACATCTTTAGGGGATCCTTGATACATGAGCTGGCCGCGAGCAAGGATTATGAGGTGGTCAAGGAGGAGCTGGATCCTGGATGAGGGCTGGTGGATTGTGAGGATCACAGTACTGCCTGTGCGTGCAATATGGTGCACCTTTTCTATGACGCTATGAGCACTGGTTGAGTCTAGACCAGAAGTTGGCTCGTCCAGGAATAGTAGCTTTGGTCCATGAATGATGTCCACCCCTATTGACACTCTCCGCCGCTCTCCGCCGGACACTCCTCTCTTCCCCTCGTCACCTATATAGGTGTTCCGACATGACTACAACATATGCATGTCCAGTCATAAAAAATGGAGATCAGAAGGCCCGTTAGTGATGCTTTGTCATACTCATTATTTTAAGTGACTTTTTATTTGAATAATCTACTTAAAACATGATATCATGTTAATCGATGTCATCAATGATTATAAAAAGATTATTATTATTTTTTGACAATAACAACGAGCAAATAACCAATGTCACTTTATGATTTCTCAATGATACAATAACAACTCAACTAAAATGCATCAACAACTTCTTATTAAAATACTATTTTTTAAATGAAAAGCATTATAGTTATAAAGAAATTTATAAACTGATAAGACTTTATATAATATGTTATATCTACTTTATAATATATAAATGTAATTTACAATCCAATATATCGCGTCAAACTATATCAGTTTGTGAATTTACTTTTGTGTAATCTTTTTGTAACTAAAAAAATTATCATTTAAATTTTAAAGGCCTCAGTCAAAATAAAATTTTTGAAAAATATTAATTTATTCAATAGCTATATAGGAGTTGTCAACCAGTTGTTATTGTATCATTTCTCTTTCTAATTAGTCCCAATGCTAGACAAACAACCAACAATTAGAAGGGAGGAGAAGAAAGAGATCATAAGTGAATCCTAGAGAGCTTGAAACTTAAAAATGGTCATTAAGATCAGAAATATGTGGGACATATATACATGCAACATATATAAATTAGCTAGGTTGAAGAAATTAAGAGTGTTGGTTACTTACTGATAATCCAAGCTGCTCGATGAGCTTCTCCACACGCTGCTGCTTATCGGCAGTTGAGATTGGACCAAGCCGAAAATCAGCAGCATACATCAAAGTCTCATACACAGTAAGCATTGGGAACAGTTTATCATCCTGCATAATATATGCAGAGGTCCTTTTAATCAACCTGGGGCTCGTTTCTATGCCATCCAAGGACACCCTGCCCTTAAGACTCCCAGAAGCTATTCTCCCAGCCAATCCATCCAAGAGGGTAGATTTCCCTGCGCCACTCGGACCCATCACTGCGGTGATGCAACCCTTTGGTGCATACCCAGTAATCCTGTTCAGCAGGTCTACTTCAGCTTGCCTCGACGACTTCCCTCCTTCAAGATTCATTTTCTTTGTCACTGTATACGTAAGGCTCGAAAACTCAAGCCCACCCGTGAAACTAACTGGCTTTCCTATGTCGATCACCGTCTCACGACGATGATCATCACCGGTAGGAGCCATTTTTTGATCGATTAATTTCCTCTTGAACTATGTGATAGAGAGGGGGGAAGCTAAGAGAGACCCCTATATTAGTGGGAGTTGGCTTCTTCTTCTTTTTTCTTTCGGGGTTTTCCAAGTTGGGTGTTTGGGGCTGAAGGAGAATTAAAAAGGACGAGAAAATGTTAGAATGGGATCTACACAGCTGGTTAGACGGTTTCAGGTGGAAGTTCCAAAGTTCTACTCGAGGCTGTTTTGATCATCGGAGAATCCGTTTTGAGACTACTCTTCAATAGAAAATAAGAAAGAAAACGTTTAATTTTCTTGTTTCCTTCATCATCTGGTTGACATTAGCTGCATGCGTTCTAGCAATATTAGAGCAGCCTGGCTTTTAATTTTTTTTTTTTTTTTAATACAGTTTTCTTTCCAAACCTGGCATATGTATTTTATGCTTTAATACACTATTCAACAATGGCTGAATACCAAATAATAGCATCGGCTAAGATCTAAAGAATTTAAGATTGTGTCAAGTTGTCTACAGCTTGTTATCTTAACGGTCAGATATGAATGAATGGTACTATTTGCTAATTTTGAGTAATTTGAATGTACAATACATTAATTTTGTAGTTTGGTGAACAAAATTATAACAGCTTATTGATAATTTAAGGATACAAAATACCTCTGGCAGTTTGGGTTGTGTTCAACTTTTATCGGTTCAAGTTGTGTCAACTCAAGCGTATGCTTAAGTTAAGCTTATCTTAGTCGACTCATTTAGAGCCGATTTAGATTGAGAGATGAGTTAACTCATTTTATTACTATTCATTATTATTTATAAATTTCAACTCACAAATTTCACTATTATTCACAGACCATTTTAACTCATCTCATCTCATCTCTCAATCCAAACTACCCCATTCATTAATTTTGGTGTAGAAGAAATGGGGTGTAACAAAAACAAAAATTTTCTACTCTAAATGTCACATGATGTTGGTTTAGGATAATATTAAGTCAATTTCAGGTTATATATGAGTTAACTAATCCCATCCATTTAATTAAATATGTCAGATCCCTCAATATAACATTTAACCCTTTTTCTATTTTTATATCTAACCCTAGTTAGCATCGTAATAAGGCTAAAACTCAAGGGATGAGTGTGAAGAAAAATGAAGTCTATGAAACAAAGTTCCCTTAATGTAACGCAAGATACAAAGAATGACAACATAGTTAGTATACCAAGCAGCACTCATAAACTGGCTAACCAAATGTACTGCATAGAAAATATCTAATCGTATAACGACGATAAAATAAATAAGACTACCAACCAACTACCTATAGAGAGCGACATCAGAAGGAGGCTCATCATCGGTGGCAAGAAGCTTGACATTGGTCCCAAAATGATTGTTATCAGTCTTGTTGTTAGTCAAACCAGCCCGAGAAAGCAAATCTAAAGCATATTTAGATCGAGAAAAGTAACAACCATATGTACCAAAAGTAACCTCAACTCCAAGAAAGTAGTTGGATCTATCCAAATCCTTCATCTCAAAATTTTGACTTAGAAAGGTTTTTAAAACTTCGTATCTCAGAAATTTCATTTCCGATGATATTCATGTCATCAACTTATAGAAAGATGATAATAATAATCGCATCAATGGTCCATAGAAACAATGCAGAGTCATAAGATCTAGGAACAGAACCTTGTTAAGTGATCACAGAACTTAAAAACCATGTACGAGGAGCTTGCTTGAAACCATAAAGTTATAAAGAGCATGACGAGACACTAGGCTTTGTGAGGAGGATGCTCATAGCCTGGTGGAGGCTGCAACTTGCATATATACTTTTTCAATAAGATCACCATTCAAAAAGACATTCTTGACATCCATCTGAAATAATTACTATCGGTGAACTACAACAAATATAGGCAAAGATCTAACATAAGTAAATCGTGCAACATATTCAAAAGTTTTCTTGTAATCAATATTATATTCTTGGGCAGAACCCTTAGCAACAAGGCGAACCTTGTATCACTCTACCAATTTATTTGTATCAGCCTTAATTTTGTATACCCACTTGCATTCAATTGTAGATTTTTCAGGAGGCAAATCCACTAGGTTCGGTTTTGGTGAATGCCTCTAATTTCAGATTAAGGTCTACTAATATATGATCTAAATCTGACTTGACATTCTAACCCAACACGTGATATTTAAAGTAGAAAATTCTTGTTACGACTAGAGGTGTAAGAATATCGGTCCGGACCAGACCAAAATGATAGTCTTATTTATTGTGGTAGGTCTCAGGGTGTGGTTTTTTTGGACCGAACTGAACCGAAACCAACCGAGTGTATATATATATATATATTTAAAACATTATATATATATAATTTATTGTTTTATATAGTAATTGTATAAATTAATTATTTAATTTTCATCCAATGGATTATCATTGACTATATATACATTGAAAGTATTTATTTTCATTAATCATATATAAAATATTAAAGAGATCATTTAATTTAAATTTTACTAATTTAATTAACTTTTTGTATTAACTTTTTTGTATATAAAAAAAAAAAAAAAAAACAATGGTTTATGGACCAAAACGAACCGAATAGACAGATAGTTAATGATCCGGTCTGACAAAAACGATTGACCAAAATTTTTGATCCGTGACCTCTCTCAAACTTGAACCGATTACATCCCTAATAACCACTCACGATGCAAGATTAGCAGGCCGGGGGTTAGACTTTGATCCATTTATATGATTTGGGTTAACATTCACTTTATATAAAACCTGAACTTCTTGGCACAACTCAAAACACATTACGAATTGCGAGCCCTACTTTTATCCTTGAATTATCAAGTATCTATACAAGGATATATATATATATTAGTAATACTACGTACAGTCGTGAAGTGTGCAAGCATTGTGCAGTCACTTTGAAAAAAAAGTAGGATCCATTATTAAAAAATTAATTTCTTTTCATGTGGGTCCCGTATTTATAGTCGTGAGTGCGCAAGCGTCGTGCAGTCGCTTTGAAAAAAGTGAATAAATACGGGACCCACATGAAAAGAAATTAATTTTTTAATAGTGGATCTTACTTTTTTTTCAAAGTGACTGCACAATACTTGCACACTTCACGATTGTACGTAGTATTACTAATATATATATATATATATATACTTGATAATTCAAGGATAAAAGTAGGGCTCGCAATTCGTAATGTGTTTTGAGTTGTGCCAAGAAGTTTAGGTTTTATATAAAGTGAATGTTAACCCAAATCATATAAATGGATCAAAGTCTAACCCCCGGCCTGCTAATCTTGCATCGTGAGTTGTTATTAGGGATGTAATCGGTCCAAGTTTGAGAGAGGTCACGGATCAAAAATTTTGGTCTATCGTTTTTGTCAGACCGGATCATTAACTATCTGTCTATTCGGTTCGTTTTGGTCCATAAACCATTGTTTCTTCTTTTTTTTTTATATATAAAAAAGTTAATACAAAAATTTAATTAAATTAGTAAAATTTAAATTAAATGATCTCTTTAATATTTTATATATGATTAATGAAAATAAATACTTTCAATGTATATATAGTCAATGATAATCCATTGGATGAAAATTAAATAATTAATTTATACAATTACTATATAAAACAATAAATTATATATATATATATAATATTTTAAATATATATATATATATATACTCGGTTGGTTTCGGTTCAGTTCGGTCCAAAAAAACCACACCCTGAGACCTACCACAATAAATAAGACTATCATTTTGGTCTGGTCTGGACCAATATTCTTACACCTCTAGTCGTAACAAGAATTTTATACTTTAAATATCACATGTTGGGTTAGAATGTCAAGTCAAATTTAGATCATATATTAGTAGACCTTAATCTGAAATTAGAGGCATTCACCAAAACCGAACCTAGTGGATTTGCCTCCTGAAAAATCTACAATTGAATGCAAGTGGGTATACAAAATTAAGGCTGATACAGATAAATTGGTAGAGTGATACAAGGTTCGCCTTGTTGCTAAGGGTTCTGCCAAGAATATAATATTGATTACAAGAAAACTTTTGAATATGTTGCACGATTTACTTATGTTAGATCTTTGCCTATATTTGTTGTAGTTCACCGATAGTAATTATTTCAGATGGATGTCAAGAATGTCTTTTTGAATGGTGATCTTATTGAAAAAGTATATATGCAAGTTGCAGCCTCCACCAGGCTATGAGCATCCTCCTCACAAAGCCTAGTGTCTCGTCATGCTCTTTATAACTTTATGGTTTCAAGTAAGCTCCTCGTACATGGTTTTTAAGTTCTGTGATCACTTAACAAGGTTCTGTTCCTAGATCTTATGACTCTACATTGTTTCTATGGACCATTGATGCGAATATTATTATCATATTTCTATAAGTTGATGACATGATTATCATCGGAAATGAAATTTCTGAGATACGAAGTTTTAAAAACCTTTCTAAGTCAAAATTTTGAGATGAAGGATTTGGATAGATCCAACTACTTTCTTGGAGTTGAGGTTACTTTTGGTACATATGGTTGTTACTTTTCTTGATCTAAATATGCTTTAGATTTGCTTTCTCGGGCTGCTTTGACTAACAACAAGACTGATAACAATCATTTTGGGACCAATGTCAAGCTTCTTGCCACCGATGATGAGCCTCCTTCTGATGTCGCTCTCTATAGGTAGTTGGTTGGTAGTCTTATTTATTTTAGCGTCGTTATACGACTAGATATTTTCTATGCAGTACATTTGGTTAGCCAGTTTATGAGTGCTGCTTGGTATACTCACTATGTTGTCATTATTTGTATCTTGCGTTACATTAAGGGAACTTTGTTTCATAGACTTCATTTTTCTTCACACTCATCCCCTGAGTTTTAGCCTTATTATGATGCTAACTAGGCTAGAGATCCCCCTAATCGTTAATCTACCACTGATTATTACTTCTTACTACGGACTTTTCTTATGTTTGTTGTTACTCCCTCTAGTACAAAATCTAAGTATTGTATTCTTGCTGGCACTACATCTAAACTTTTATGGTTATGTTGGCTTTTGACACATATGGATGCTCCTCAGACGACTTGTTCTCCCCTTTATTGTGACAATCGAAGTGCCATACAAATTGTTCATAATGATGTTTAAAATAAGTGTATCAAATAAATCAAGATTGATTGTCACTTCATTAGACACATTTTCAGCAGGTCACCTTGCTTCTTTGCTCCATCTCCTTTGAAGACTAGCTTGCTGACATTTTCATGAAATCTCATTCACCTAATTGCCTTCATGATCTTGTTTTCAAACTCAACTCCACCATCTAGAGTTTGAGGGAAATGTTGATGTATATTTGATTAGGATACTACTTTAATTAGAATATCTAAAGTTTAATAAATGAGTTTTGCTACTCATCATCTCACACACCACGCACCACACTTATTTTATTTATTTATTTTTACTTTTATTTTTGTTAAACTAATTAAGTTCTTATACTCATCATCAATGCAACACATACTTGCTATGAGAAAAAAATAAAAATAAAAAAGATATAAAATCATATGTGGTGTGTGATATATAGATGATGAGTATAATTTTTCTTTTAAAAACTATGATTTTTTTTAAGAAAACATAAACAATGAGAATATATAAAAGTTAAAAAATTCTATTCATTATCCCTATACCACATATGATTTTTTAATTTATTTCCTTACTAAATGTATGGTTTGGATGATGAGTAGAATAAATTAATTAGTTTATCATGAATAAAAAAAAAGTGAGATAAATGGTTCGTTTGTATAGTGAGATAAGATGAAATGAGATGGTTTTAAATGAGTTGAATAAAATATTGTTAGAATATTATATTTTAATATTATTATTGTTTTGAGATTTGAAAAAATTGAATTATTTATTATATTTTATGTAAAAATTTTAAAAAATTATAATGATACGATGAGATAAGATAAAACTATTTTTATATCCAAAGAAGACCAAAATGGGTGAAATGACGAAGAACAAAGCTATTCACAAATAAAATATTGTTAGGACACGTATAAATGCCTTCTTACACGTCCTTTCGGATTGAACACCCGATAATTATAGTTGATACTTTTTTTTTTTTTAAATTATAGTTGATACTTATTAATTAAAATTATATATTTTTTTATTTCTTTGATTTTTAAATTCTTTAAGTGAAAATACCTATTCGTTTAACATTTCAATTAAAATAATTTAGGAATTTAGAAAGAGTTTTACTACACAACTTCCACCACATTTTACATTCTATATTTTTTTAAATTTTTAATATTTTTTTTAAATATTTTTTTAAAATTATTTTTTTAAATTATTTCAAATTATTTATTTATTATTTATATAATAAATATTTAATAAAAAATAATAAAAATTAAAAATAACGTGGAGCTAAGAATTTTTGAAAGTTGCCAAGATTTTTTGATTTAGAAAAAAAAAATGAAAAATTTGCCGGTCATGGAACGAAGTGTCAACTGTCAAGTATGATGATCTGCGGTCGATATGGTCCAAACGTGGAAGTCAGTCATTGGACAAATGGCACTGCCTTGCAGCCCACGAATTGTTACCAGTGTCTGCACTTTCGCAACTCTACCCTCATACCCCCTAAACGAACAAAGCTTGTACAAAGTTAAAACAAGCACCTAATTCCTGCAAACCATCAGGGCTAAAACAGTCATTACGTCCGTAAGCTACGACTCAGTTAAACCCTCCAATCCAAAACCCTATATTTGTTCTTTAAATACCTTTCGTTAAAGCAAGCACCTTGCACAAATTCTGCGTCTCTCTTATTTTTCTTGCTCCAGAACCCTAGTCTTATACCCTCAATCTAGCTAAGGTTGAAGTCGGTAATGGCTACTTCTCTGCTTCTTCGGACGCTAAGGCATCAAAAGCTTCACACTTCTTCTTTAGCTGCCTGCGGATCCGTAAGTTATCTTTCCGTTCCGTTGTTTTCGAATATAAATGATTGTGTGTAGGATAGTTCAATAAATTGAAATGAAGCTGTGATGGACGTGTTGTATGTGTACTTTTGGGTTTTTGGTGGAACTCTATTTTAGCTTTCATTACTTTGGTGCTATGGTTGGGAAAACCAATGTCTAGTAATAAGCTTGATGGATTTGTTTATTTAAGCTCGTAGTAGAGGTCAATCTGAGAATTTGTCGATTCCATTATTGCTCAATCTGAGGATGACCCTTTTTGAAATAGACTCATATTGGTTTGCCATTCCGTTTGACTTTTTTTATTAAGACAACCAGTGACTAGAAATACTTGAGGGAAAAGTTTAGTATGGGCGTGATGTTTTGCTTAAATATCTAAAAGTTTTGTACTTTCCAAGTCTACCGTTCCTAATTGTATTGTAACAGGACCCGAGGAGGGAAAAATTATGCAGTAGATTATTGTTTCTGGTGTAGTTCTCTTTGATTGTTGCCTTAGTCAGATGATATCAATGTCATGAAAACAAGATTGTTAATCAAACTCTTAGTAAGTAATCGGGTAAAGGGTCACCAGACAAAACCATCCAGTCAGTCATGATTGAATGGTAGTTTGTTTTATATTCTTGTTATATTTTTCAACTTTACAAAAGTGGAAAAAAAAGTAAGGACGTGAAAAGAAAGCAGCCTTCGTAGTCTATCAGCAGTATTTTTGAGGAATAATGTTTGTTTTCATGTCATTTTTTGGTCAGTCTCTTCAATTATGTAACCTTTTTTTATCACAAAATATAACTGCATGTTTAAAACTTATCTGTTCCTTGCTACTCCTGCTATTTTTTGGTCAGTCTCATGTACCTTTAATTATGTAACTGTTTTGATCAGAAAAACATAACTGTATATTGAAAAGCTTACCTGTTCCTCGCTACTCCTGCAGTTGATTGGTGGCAGTGCAAAGAGACCATTTGCTGCTTCTCCTTTTGTTAACAAATGGGCATCATTGACAAGACCTTTTAGGTACATATGTTCTTTTGCCGGTATTTTCGGTTGAGGATTTTAGGTGTTTTAATTTTGTTTGCTAAATTTGTTTTTGTTTTGATAATACAGCTCTAGACCCATTGGCAATGATGTTATTGGTATTGATTTGGGTACTACAAATTCGTGTGTTTCAGTGATGGAGGGAAAGGTTTGTCCATTCCTATTTGTAACTTTTTTGGTCATGTTTAAAATGCTAATTTTCTTCCTTTTAACTTTGTTTTATTGGCAATTTTGTTCTTTAAGTTTTCATTGGGAATCTTAAACAAGGTTTTGTGGATGTTCTCTGCAGACTCCGAAAGTTATTGAGAATGCTGAAGGTGCTCGAACCACTCCATCAGTGGTTGCCTTTGACCAAAAGGGGGAGTTGGTTGTGGGAACCCCAGCCAAACGTCAGGCTGTGACCAACCCATCAAACACATTTTTTGGTACCAAACGTCTGATTGGGAGACGTTTTGATGACAGTCATACACAAAAAGAAATGAAGATGGTGCCTTATAAGATTGTCAGAGCTCCCAATGGTGATGCATGGGTTGAAGCCAATGGACAAAAGTATTCTCCAAGTCAGATTGGGGCATTTGTTCTTACCAAGATGAAAGAAACTGCAGAGGCGTACCTTGGTAAAACAGTGTCTAAAGCTGTGGTCACTGTTCCTGCTTATTTTAATGATGCACAACGACAAGCAACAAAGGATGCTGGAAAGATTGCTGGTCTAGATGTTCAGAGAATCATTAATGAACCAACTGCTGCTGCCCTGTCTTATGGGTTAAACAACAAAGAAGGTCTTGTAGCTGTTTTCGATCTTGGAGGTGGAACTTTTGATGTTTCTATCCTGGAAATCTCAAATGGTGTTTTTGAGGTATGCATTTCTTTCTGTGTTTGTTAGGTTGTTTCTTTGTAATAAAGTAGTCGGCTAACTGTATTTTTAACAGGTCAAAGCCACAAATGGGGATACCTTTTTGGGAGGGGAAGACTTTGACAATACACTCCTGGAATTCTTAGTGAGTGAGTTTAAGAGAACTGATGCAATTGATCTCTCGAAGGACAGGCTTGCCCTGCAGAGGCTTCGGGAAGCAGCTGAGAAGGCTAAGATAGAACTCTCATCTACAAGTCAGACTGATATCAACCTTCCATTTATAACCGCTGATGCTTCTGGTGCGAAACATTTAAATATAACCCTCACCAGATCAAAGTTTGAGGGTTTGGTGGATCAATTGATTTCGAGGACTGTAAATCCATGCAAGAATTGTTTAAAGGATGCTGGGATATCAGTCAAAGAAGTGGACGAAGTTCTGCTTGTTGGAGGTATGACCCGGGTCCCCAAGGTACAACAGATAGTTGCAGAAATCTTTGGGAAGAGCCCAAGCAAAGGAGTTAATCCTGACGAGGCAGTTGCCATGGGAGCCGCAATTCAAGGTGGTATCCTTCGTGGAGATGTTAAGGAGTTGCTTTTGTTAGATGTGACTCCTTTATCACTTGGTATTGAAACTCTTGGAGGCATCTTCACCAGACTGATCAACAGAAACACAACCATTCCTACTAAGAAGTCACAGGTCAGTTTATCAACTAAATTCAAATTCTAAAACTTTTTCAGTTGGCAAGTCTATACACACCTGAGTGTTTTCTTACTACAAGTTCATCTTCCATCCCATTTTTATACCATTGCCTTGTGAGAGGACTACATGCTATATAAGCATCATCGTAGGCCATTATTTAAGATGTTGTGGTATTAAATCACCAAGTGTCCCTAAAGCTTGAGCTGATGGGAGGAGGTGAGTTTAAAGAATTAATTTTGATTCTAACACTCATCACATGTGGGTCAGATCTACCTTTAAGCAGGTCTAATACGTAAAATATTTAACTAAAATGAAGGGTTAAAATGGAGTTAATGTTTCAACTTAGGCCATCTATTATAATACCATGTTAAATCATCAATACTTCCAAAAGTTTAAGCTGATTGGAAGAGGTGAATTTATTTATCTAATTTATAGTATAACACAGATTATTTATTGTATACAAAATTCAAAGATTACACAACCCATGACTGGGCATGCTGCACGCCTGTTCTAGGAGACTGAATAGTTAGAAAAAGAGGTTATCTTATCGCCTATTTTATTTTCTAAGTTATTATTTGCATTGAGTGGTTACTTGCCCCATTATAATTGGTATCAACCTGGTAGTATGCATAAATGTTGTGATGCACTTAGATAAGATTTGGTTTAAAAGGAGATTATTTTTGTGCAATTGGGTTTCAGGTCTTCTCTACTGCTGCTGAGAACCAAACTCAGGTAGGCATTAAAGTTCTTCAAGGTGAGCGTGAAATGGCAACTGACAACAAGCTTTTGGGGGAGTTTGAACTTGTTGGTATTCCGCCTGCACCTAGAGGCATGCCACAAATTGAGGTGACCTTTGACATTGATGCAAATGGAATTGTTACCGTTTCTGCTAAGGATAAGTCAACAGGTAAAGAACAGAACATTACAATCCGATCTTCTGGAGGCCTCTCGGAAGATGAGATTGAAAAGATGGTCAAGGAGGCTGAGCTTCATGCTCAAAGAGATCAAGAGAAAAAAGCTTTGGTTGACATTAAAAATAGTGCTGACACAACCATATACAGCATTGAGAAAAGCTTGGGCGAGTATCGGGACAAGATTCCTGCTGAGGTTGTGACAGAAATAGAGTCTGCTGTGGCAGATCTGAGGAAAGCTATGGCTAATGATGACATTGATGAGATTAAGGCGAAGATTGATGTTGCAAATAAAGCTGTTACAAAGATTGGAGAACACATGTCTAAAGGCTCGGGTGGATCATCCTCGGGAGGGTCTGAGGGCGGTGAGCAGCAGCAGCCCCCAGAAGCAGAATATGAGGAGGTCAGGAAATAGATGGTTTCTTTTGCCAGATTAAATGATACTAGATACACATTTCTAAAAACTTTCGGTGATCTTGTGCCTAATTTAGAGTAGACTTTATTTTATAAGTGACTGAGAAGATTGGGAAAGCAATCTTAAATTGGCCCGACGAATGTCGAATAAATTTTGATTTCATTTTTGCTGCTCCTCAAAGGTACATTGTTATTATCTTGAGGATGAAAAATATCAAATTGTTCGTGTTTTTTCCTGATTAGTGTAGCTTGCAGTCAAAAGTCGCTTATTCCATGCCCCTTTTTTGTCTTGAGATCTGTAGTCAATCTGTTAGCAGGACCTTCTTCTATTTACATTATTGATTATTTCACGAGGTTTGATCCAATTCAAGGGTGATCGAATCTTCCATGAGCTCCTTGATGAAACATTGGCGACAATCATGTTTTGTGGCATAAAGTTATTATTAGAGGTTGCTAGAAAGCTCTAGCATTTGATGTTTGACTAATATATGGTAAGCTTTGTTCTGAAATCTATTTCGTTCCTGTCTGAATGATTGAAATTTGTGGTTTCAGAACGGCTTGTTCCAAGATTCTAGACGTTTTGGCCGCATTTTGGATTGGAATGGATGATAAGGATAATTCAATTCACAAAAAAATAGTAGCTTCGTAATTTTATGTGAAATGGCAATTTGCTAATTTGATTCTTGAATGAGATAAAAGGTTTCTCATCCTTATAAATCTATGTCGAGTTCGGATGGCATTGCAAAGGAAAACCGATTCTCTATAAAAGATGACTTTTGCTCCATTTATAAACTTTACCTCCGTATGTGTTGCGAAGTAGATCCTTTATATGAAGGAAAATTCTATACATCATATTACCATCTCATCTTCATCCCATTAAGTATAATATGATACATTTATCAACATTAAATAATCATTTATTACATGTTTTTTTATCATTTAATAGTGAGGAATGTGCCATATACTACTTAGTATGATCAAAATATAATTATTTCAGCCGAAGTCTTCAGTTACATCTATCAGTTCAACCAAATTCAACTGTCGAGATGTCCATAGAGATAAAAGGACTTTACGACTTCGTGGGTTTTAATTTTGATTTTGTTAAGAGGTTATAGAAAATACACTTTGTTGATACACAATAGAGGTGTAATTGGTCAAATCTGGAGGGGTCACGGACCGGTCCATCCTTTTTTCTGGATCTAGATTGGACCAATTATCTTTATAAACCATACTAGAACGTTAGCTATCGGTCCAATTCGGTTCATATGAGCTAGGCACATTTTTTTTTGTTAATTTAGAAGATAAATTAATAAAAAAAAAAGACCTAAATGCATAAAATTAAAATTAAGTGAGCTCTTTAATGTGAATTATGTAACTAATTCATTAAAGCAACTTAGGTATCTTACAAAAAACAAACTTAATTATTTTAATTAGATGTAGATACTAGAGTATGTAATTTGCATATAATATTATGAATTTATGATTTATCATGATTCATATAATATATTAGTTAATTGATAGCATATTAATAATTATATATCTACCATTTTATATTGTTAATAATGATAGGTTAGATAAAAATTACATAATAACTACTATAAAAAATAATATATATATATATATATATATATAAATAATTGTCAACTCTCATATCGGTCAAGTCTAGGGTGAAATTACCCTGCCTTGGGACTGGATCGATTCTTGAAATTTCTCATTTATCAGGACAAAAACCAACCAAACCCCATTCTGGTCTAGTCTAGTCTGGACTGAAAATTTTACGAGAAATTCTATTTGCAGTCCTCAAGTGGGGACTGCATGTGCAGACACATTATTAAATGAGAGAAAACATAATTTTAAGAGGGATAATTTTGTAATTTTAAAAAATTTTAAAGTTAAAATAGCCTAGACTTGCATTACAATCCCTATTTGGAGACTGTACCTAGCATTGCTCGAATTTTACACTCTTAATACACGTGTAAAAGCATATCACTGTTTATAAATACATGTACTTGTACACAGAAATATATAGAATACATCTTTCTTTTTTCCCTCTCTCTTCTCACTTCTCTCTGAGTATCACTTACCACCTTCATTGCTTTCTTTATTTTCTTGATTTCCTGCATATTGCTAACATGGGAAATCAGATTTTATTATGGTATCAGATAGGTTCCTTTCGATTCTAGTCCAAAAGTTTACATCTCTGAAAAATTTCACGAGAGATAATTTTCATACATGAGAGAGGTCCATGTTGATGGCTATTAAGTATTAACGCCAAAATTAAAACAACCTTCATGAATGGAAGCTTGCCTAAATCTGTTGAAGATGATCCCTATTTCTTTGAATAAGATGCAACGACATGGTAACTTCTTGGCTTGTAAATTCAAACATCTTCAATGACTTTGTTCATGGAAAATGCTACTGATATATAGTAATATTGATTTTGCTCAAAGCAATTGCCCTATAATTTTTCAAATAAGGAAAGATCTTTTGGCTTGGATTTTGCTACAAATCATCTTACACCACATACTTGCTAAGGAAAAAAAATTAATACAGTAAAAAATCATGTATAGTGTATGATGTAAAAAATAATAACAACAAGAAAGCAAAAAATAATAATCCTTGTACTTAATAATAATAAAAAAGAATCTTTCGATGTAAACCACAGTGAAAATGTAATTCAAGATTCGAAATCAATAAGAAATGATACTTGCAGTCGTGAGAGTGCAAGTGTCTTGCAGTCGTTTTGAAAAAAGTGAATAAATATGAGACCCACATGAAAATAAATTAATTTTTTAATAATAGAACCCACTCTTTTTCTAAGTGACTGCACGGTAAAGAACTGAAAGTGCCGTTGGACAAAACTACTTTTTATATGGATATGTTCTTAATGCCGAGGCAATAAGCTTATTTATCTGAAAACGCTTGATTATAACGCTTGATTTTGATTTTTTTTTATTCATGGATTTGGCACGAGGGTTGTGCTTTTGCGGTTAAAGAATACTGATATATAACGTTGTTGTAACGGTTGTGTTTGGTGCAGAAGGAAAAGGCCAAAGGCCGGAGTAGCGTTTGTCGTGTTGAGTCAGGCTTTATACATCTTTGCTCTCCCCCTCACGTTCTTCTTCTTCTTCATCCCTCTGTTTTTCAGATTTTGGATCAGAAAAAGGTTGAGAGATGCTTCAGCTATGATCTGTTTCTTGACTAGCCATTAAATTTCCCACCCTATGAACAACGTTTTTCTTTTGTCAATATTATAAAGAGAAAAGATATTTATAATCATAAATTGTACAACTGCCGCGTAATCGCTTTAAAAAAAGTGAATAAAACATGGAACTCACATGAAAAAAATTACTTTTTAATAGTGGACCCCACTCTTTTTCAAAGTGATTACGCGACGGTTATACACTTCACTGTTGTATGTAAAATTATTCATATTACAAATACCTGTCGAGGCATTTCAATATAAGATGAGTGGTGCTATATATACTTATAATTTTACGTAGAAGATTAATTTTGTAAGTTTTGTTTTGAATTTTAAATTTTATAATTTTCAGAATATTAATAACTGACAAGTAAAGAAATAATTTTTTTATAAATTTTTTTGAAGTAGAATTAGCATTTTTCATTTAAGATATATTTAGATATTTAAGAAGACAATCCACAATTTGATTTTGCTCCTTAAAAACACTCTATATACTTATATTTGTTAGATGTTCCTTTTTGATACATGAAAATCCATTGTACACCGTTGCTAATTAATGTAACAATACTATTTTAAAGAGAACTGCTAATACTGTAAAGAGATTATATAAAAATAATTTCATAAGCCAATGTAGTTTTATATAATCCGTTAGATTTATTATACAATAAAAATAACTTTACAATCTGACAAACCATGTAAGGCCCAGTCTGTGAGCCCGGACCATTCCGTGAGAGGCCCAGCCTCCTTCTGATTTGCGGAACGGCGCCGTTTAGGTTAGTTTCTTTGGCTTTCTCTTCTGCTTCCTCCCGTTTCTTTCTCCTTCTTTCTCTCTTTCAGTTTTTGTTTCCCCCCCCCCCCCCCCGCCCAGATCTCTTTCTCTCTCTCTCCCACGTCTCATTCAGTTCTTTCGGTTTCTTCTTTATTTCTTGTCGCTGCGTTAGTCTGTGGGTTCCGATTCTCTGCCCAAGTTTCCTCAAGTTCGGTTTCTTCCCTGCGCAGTACTGGTTTCGGTTCCTCTGTTTTTCTCTCCATTTTTTTTGCATCTCGGTTTTCCTCTGCAACACACGGGCATCACTTCGCATCCCTCCATTTTTGACTGGTAAGAGTTCCATCTTCATTCCTTTGATTTTCGGTTTCCCTTGCTGCAGTGTACAGATTTTGTTTTTGATATTTATTTTTGATGTTCCTCCTCTATACAGCTGGTTGTTGCCGTGAGTTTGGGTTTGCTTTTCGTCGGTTCTTGAGTTTTCATTGGCTTGTGATTCCTAGTTATTGGGCTTTTGATTCTCGGCTTCTTGTGTAACCAGTAAAACCATTACGGGAGAATTTCATTTTCGTTGGTAAGTTAGCCTCGTCTCGGTCTCACACTCACGCACACACACTGTCACTTCAAGTCTTCATTTCAATGAAATATTTTGGAAGTGTAGTTGTGAGTTCTCGGACACTTGTTGTGAATAAATAAACACTTTGTATTGGAATGGTCTTGGAATTGTGGATTATTTTGGGTTGGTCGAGCAGTAAATTGAGCAATGCTTGAGATTGTTTGGGGACTGTTTTTGTACTATATGGGTTTCTATTTGACCGTTGGGGGTGGAGAATAATAGTTGGAGCTGCATTGTGGTTGAGTTGTGATTATTGCTTGGAATTAGGGGCCTTTGGAGTGGGGTTGATATTTTGGTTATTTGTGTTTGACGTAGACTTTGGTGGGTGTTTTGGTAATTGTTGAAATTAGAATATGGTATTTTTGGGTCGAAATGCGAGCTGTCCAAATTACTATTAGTAGTATTAGTGACTTGTTTTTGCCATATTATGGGTTGAGATTATGAGTATTAATTATTAGATGGACGTTATGTCAACTATCGTTTAATACTCAGTGTATATTTTGTTTTATGAAGAGGTGACGAGACTAATAGAGGTCATTTTCGAGGCTTAGATAATTCGCTACAAGAGTCAGGTAAGCGGGGTTCCTATGCTGGGTTTTATACAAATTAATAAGACTGAGGTTGATTTTATGAAAACTTGCATAATTTGTGTTGTGTTGGGAACTTGTGAAAACAAAGATCAACCTCGGTCTCTTATCTGCATTATTCATGAAATCTGTGTGAAAAAGGAAAATATATTCTGACATGCATTGTGTAGACATGAGCTAAATTCTGTCATGTGGTTTCTGAAATCTGAAAAAGAGCGATATTGAGAATATGAAAAGTTGTGCATTTATTTGTTCTGGCTTTTGTGTTCAGCGTGTGTAAACTGTTCTGATTCTGTTTTGGTACTCTGTATTATTTTGATATAACATCTGAAAACCTTTGGCATGGTGTACTGGTTTTCGTATCTGACTCTGTCTCTGCTTTGCTCTGCTCTGTTTGGGTTGGTACCAACTTCTCTGTCTCTGAGTGCACCCACTTTGGAAACAATGTGGTTTTATTGTGGTCTTTCCTGTGTGCACACTCGGGGCTCCGAGAAGAATAAAGGAAAGATTTCACCTCTGTCTCTGCCTGGTTTGGCCACCGGGGTTAGCACAACCCTACCACGGGGGTGAAACATGGTCTCTGCTCTGTTGATGCTCTGTTTTGATTTGATGATGATACTCAGTTTATGTTATGCCAAAGTACTATGGGTTTTACTTGTCTTAAAAACCATCGCTCCGTTATTTTGGAAATGTGTTCTGTTCTGCATGATAACTCTGGAAAATATTTTGTTCTGCATACTCTACTTTATAAATGCTCATGTTTGCACGCTAGCATATGATTTCTGCTTACTGAGTTGTTGATAACTCACCCCCTATCATTATAATATTTTTCAGATGATGTGGTAAGTCCAAATGAGGACCTGGATTAGAATGCTGCTGGTGTTTAAGAAGATGTTGGTAGAAGAAAGACTTCTGGTGTTATTAGTCTTAATGTCTTTGGGTTTTTATGAGTTTAGTAAGATTTATGAATTATTTAGTTGTTTTGTTATGACTATCGGGAGGGTATGGACCTCTTTGATTATTATTATTGCATTTAAGATTGTGTTGAGATTGTAATGAGATTATTGAGAAGATTTGAGATTGATTTCATTTATGAAGTTTTTGGAGATTTTTCTTTGGATGTGTTGGGAGACATGTTTATGAGTGACAAGTAGTATTTCACCAAGCCACCCGGGTTTGGGGCGTTACAAACCACGTGAAGGTATATCAGTTTGTGGAATTACTTTTGTATAATCTTTTTGTGGTTAAAGTATTTATCTATTTTAAATAGAAGAAGATTAAGTAAAATTTAAATATTTTTAATAAAATTTAAATATTATATTAATTAATTATAAAATGAGGGTAAAATAATGGCTCTTTTATTAAAATATATATTTAAAAGTCGGTGGCCAAGTGCCAAAATAAGTATGGAAGCCTTTGTCGTTACAGGTAATTTATTAGCTTTTCTGAGGGTAATTGGGTCATTTAAGGGCTTTTACTGGGACCCCGGTTCACTATAAATACCCGACCTGAAGCTTCAACCATGATTAAGAGAGCAAGAAACAGGGTGCTCGAAGGAAAGCAGAGGTGGTCGTCACTGAGTTTAAGATTCTTAGTTTCTTTTGTTCGATTCGAATTGTCATTTTTTCTCAATTACTTTTGAGTATTTTGTGTTGTTGTTGTGAATTCAATTGGTGGGGGTTAGAGATTTTAGCTCCGTTTGACTGCCGAGAAAATGTGACTAAAGTTCACGTTGGGATTTTCTTTGTGTTCAATCCTGTTGAAAGGAGAACAAAAACCTCTCCTGAGCTGAGATAATAAGTCTAACTGGCTTTATTTATTCGCAGTTTTCGTTTTCATAGGAAGTTTGTGCTTTTCTTTCATTTTTCTTCCGTTTTCTCAGCTACCAACAAGTTAGTAAGAGTGTTTGTTTGCATGCAATGTGCAAGTATATGAATTTGGAACCTTTTTCTCTTTGTTTTCATTTCTCTGATTAGTCATTTTTCTTCTACGTATTAAATATTTCCAAAATTATACATACATACACGAGAGAAATATATATTATGAATATGAACTTCTAAATGAAATTATGGGAGCTAGTTTTGAGTTGGGTACTTGAATCTTATTGTGAATTGTATGTTTTATGACATCAAGTAGTTGCTGAAGGTAGTATTTATTAGGTTAGAATTGAGAGGATGGAGTTGGAGCAGGAATTCGAGTGGAATGAAGCGCAAAACATTGAGATAAGTGTGGACCTTGTAGCAGCAGCCAAACGGCACCTTCAGTTCCTTGCCACTGTTGATAGGAATCGTTACCTCTATGATGGCCCTGCCCTTGAGAGGGCCATCTACAGGTAAAGCATCTGACAATCATTTTTTTTTTTGGCATAGTGTTGCTTGTTTCCATACCATATTATCACGTGTAAGTATGCATAAATCTCAGATTCTGCTGTTACTATTTTCTCAGGACAAAAGGAGATCTAGTTTGTGAGCTTTAGTCTGTAAAGGATTATGAATTCCTCCTATCCCATGGTTTTTGCATAATATTTTCTTATGATACATGCAATCTATGCTCAGTACCGACTCTCTAAACTTTTTAGTACATGCATTTAGAAATAGAAGTTTTGAATTATGATTATGTTGCAGGTATAATGCTTGTTGGCTTCCCTTGCTGGCTAAACATTCTGAGTCCCAGATTTCTGAGGGCCCTTTGGTTGTTCCTCTCGATTGTGAATGGGTTTGGCATTGTCACAGGCTTAATCCAGTAGGCTTCTGAACTACAACAAAATTTTTTAATTACCTATTTATATTCAATTTCTCTTTGCTTAATCAAGTTGGGTTTCTAAGATCTTTTTTCTTTTCTTTCCTTTTGTTCTTATGGTTTTGTTATTCAGGTACAATACAAATCTGACTGTGAGAAACTTTATGGAAGAATCCTCGACAGCTCTAATGTTTTGTCTTCCGTTCAAGGCACTTGTCAGAGGCAAACTGAAGAAATATGGAATACACTGTATCCAGAAGAGCCCTACAACTTCAACCTAACTAGAGGATTCTCAGAACATCTCTCTGAGACACTTCCTGGCATTGAAAAATACACTCAATATGATCTGGTTTCAGCAGCTAAAAGACAGAGTCCTTTCTTTTACCAGGTAATGGTTATAGATAACATTTACTTTTTGGAAGTGTAGTCAATAGATTTGGCCGAATTACTTAAAAAATGAGAAATATCTTCAATTTCTGGTGCTGATTCTTGGATTTAACATGTCAAATGTATAAGCATTATCAGTTTATGACAGGCTAATTTGATGCCTTACTTTTGAGAGACCTCTCAACTAAATAGTTTCATAATGTTGGTATTAGAAGGAACACTCATTTCTGATACCCCTTACAACGCAAGTTGAATGGTGAACTGATATATTTTGCTTTTGGGCCATCTTTGGTTGTTATTAAAACTCAAATTAATATTTTGCACATTGTTAGCCACTGCTTAAACGATGCATGCAGGAACTCCCACATGCATTACACGATGTTTCTGAGGTTTTTCAAAGTTTTTAATCATCTCTTTCATGACAGGTATCCAGACCCCATATGAACAATGATCACTTTCTTGAAGGAGCTGTGGCTAGATATAAAGGATTTTTGCATCTAATTAAGAGAAACAAGGGGAAGTTCATACGACGTTTTTGGGTTCCTACATACGATATTGACCTCATCTGGCACACTCACCAGTTGTACCCTGTTGATTATTGTAAAGATCTCAGTGAAGTGCTTGGAAAGGTTCTGGAGCATGATGATATGGACTCGGACAGAACTAAAGGGAAGAAGCTGGATGTTGGGTTTTCTGGAACTACCAAGCAGTGGGAAGAGACATTTGGTAGAAGGTATTGGAGAGCTGGGGCAATGTATAGGGGAAGTGCCCCATCTCCTCTCACAATCACTCCTTGCTTATCCGACATGACTGGCAAGGAGGTTGTTGCATCAGACGAGTTTCAGAAAATAATTCAGCTCCCACAGCTGGAGGTTGTGGAGGTAGTCTCCAATCACCTCTTTCATGTCCTTGACTCTCTGTTTCTTCTCTCTCTTGGACCTTAGCATGTTACTGGACAGAACTCATAACTGAAGCCATCTCAGGGCCATGAACTCATAACTCCACCTTGTGCTTTGACCATTGGACCTTAGCATGTTACTTATGATTGTGTTTTTAAAAATAACTCTGTTCACAGTACTTTGCAGCTTGTCTATATTTTCAATACTAATGATTCATTATGCATACTTAACTGCTATGGCATCCGTGTATTAAGCAGGTGCATATACAACCTGAGCCACTATCGTGGAAACAGTTCTCATTTTTCCCATATTTTTCGTTTTTTATTCCTAAATCCTTTTTCAGGTGCTTTTGGAGTTTGTTGGAGTTAAGAACTTACCAGAAGGGCACAAAGGAAGTCTCTTCGTCTCATTTTGTAAGAAACAACCTGATACAATCTTTAAAGCGAATCGGAATCTGAGTATTTTGTCCGAGTCCGGAGAGAAACAGGTTGCTTCTTTTCAATGTGAACCGACAGGAGAGCTACTCTTCGAACTCAAATCCCATTCAACTTCCAACTTACCGCTAAAAAGGGCTCCAAAAGTATTGGGTTCTACTTCACTCTTTCTGCAAGACTTTCTGGCCCCCGTCTCTGAACTTTCAGTTGAAAAATGGTTGGAGTTGGTGCCAAGTTCTAGCAGTGTGATCTCAAAACCAATTGGCCTTCGAGTTGCTGTCTCTTTCACTGTTCCATCTCCAGCACCACATGTGCTTCGCATGGTTTGTTCTCAACTGTTTCCAAAAAGTTCTTGTTTCTTCCCCCTTCCCGGAAAGGATCGACATGCCAAGAGCATGGTGCATGTCATTGATGAAACTGGTGCAGAGCTGCTCAGCCTCCAAATGAGGTACATTTCTGTCCACAATTACTCGTTGAAAATGGGTTATCACTACCTTCCAATTCTTCTTACGTGGTCTGATAGCTCATCATTTATGTGAAGCACACACGAATGTTTGCAAGACTGTATAGCTTATGATTTATGAAAGAAAAATTATTAGGTGTTCCCAGAGTATGAATGATGTGGTCCTTCTCCTATGACAATATTTCATGCCATGATTGAGTTCATGGTTGTGCATGCGTTAGTCAAGCGACATTGTAATTTGCACAGGCAAGCTTGAATGGGTGATTTTATTATTCTTTGCTTCTATCAATAACCCTTAAGCCAGCACACATGCAGACATTTGGAAGCCCATAAAGATGGAGGCATTCTATCTGAAAGGAAACAAGTATCTGGATTAGTTTACTCGAAACAGAGTTCTACATATTCTCAACTAACTAATATATTACATGCACATCGTTGTAACTTGCCATTGTAATTTAGTGACCCTTTGAAGTTGAGGGAATTGACATCTTCAAGTCATTTTATCTGTACAATTGTCAATTATAATTAGAATATATTTTCAACAGAGAATGCTTCTCATCTATAATTCACTGATAGCTTTAGATGCCATAAAATATTCTGAATATTATGATCTTGCTGGTTTGTATTCTACTTCAGGGACTCAAGGAAGGACAAGGCAAAAGAAAATTGCATCCTTTGTAAGGAGGTAATTGGTATCATGGCTTCTGGCGAAACACGCACTCTTGCTGACTTTGTTGGGACTGGGTGGTTTTTGATGGATTCCCATTGGTCCCTTCATTTTCGAAAAAATTCTGGCCATGATGGCCATCTCTTTGAGCTTTCTGGCAATAGAATGGTATGCGTTAGTTCTGATTTCTCATAATCTTATCTTTCTTGATCTTTTAGGACTTTTACCAAGTTTACTTCTTTTTGGTAGAATGGCTTTTCATATTGCCAGAACACCTTGAATGAGATTGCATTAACTTTCAGGTAGTGAGTCACAGTGATATCAATCTGTACATTTTTTTTTTGGTCGAAACTACTACATGAAGCAGTTTTGATGATGGTCTAGTGCTCACTATAAGAGACTAACAGGACAGGGCCAGAAACTCAACCTTTGTGCATTTAAATAGAAGTTAGTGTCATGTATTAAATGGGCAATTTGTTTTCTTGATCCTGCACTGGGTTTGTGTTCTTTTTGGTGTAGGCAATACTCTGATACATTGCAGGAATATCAACATTTTCCATTTAACTTTTATTTGTAGCTAGATGTAAAGGCTTGTGCTGCTGTATCATACACATTTGCTGAGTTTCTCTAGCATTATGCATAGCGCTTACCATGTGTTTGATACTATTGCCTGAAGGGTAGGTATTGAAGTGCTGTTCTGAGTTTAAGATGATTATTCAAAGGGACTTGTTTATTTTATCTGTTTTTTTTTTCCTTCGTTGCTACAGGTAAAATTTTTCCCTGGAAGAAAGCTGGGGTATGAGCCCAATCATTGTGAGAAGCATAGAAGTGAAAAGGACTTTATGACGGCAGTTGAATTCTCTATGGAAGACCCATATGGCAAGGAAGTGGCACTGCTCGACTTGAAATCTGGAATTTTCAATGTAAGATGGTGACAAGTGCCAAGTTTGTTGTAATGAGTCTGATGTGCTGGCTTTTATTTATTGATTTTCACTTACTAAATTGAATAGGTAAAGGAAGAATGGATGGTGGTGCCTGGAATTACATCTGCATTTATACTTGCTGATGTTTTTAAGAAGGGGGGATATGATGGATTCGCTGTGAATTTCAAAAAGTTGGAGATGGAAGGTGTAACTGAAGAAGCCAATGTGGATATCAATAAGGGAAATGCTGCAATATCTGAGAATGTCAATTTGTCTGGTGGAGGTTGCGGTGGAAAGTGTGGTAGTAGCTGTAATGTCTTGAAAATATTCGAAAATGGCAATTTGTCTGGTGGAAAGTGTGGTAGTAGCTGTGGAAATGCCTTAAAGAGTGGTGGCTGTGGTGGTAGTGGATGTAGAAACATGGTTAAGAGCGGCGGGTGTGGGAACATGGTGACGAGCGGAGGCTGTGGTGGGTGTGGCGGTAGCTTTGAAAACATATCGAAGAGTGGTGGTGGCTGTGGTGGGTGTGGCACTAAATCTGATCACTCCTGCGCTGAAGAACATTCAAAGGAAGCAACCTTCTACTCTAGCAAGGCTGTAGCCGTTTGATGTTTATATGTATCAGGGGAAGATCAGCAACAAGTTCAATCTAAATAAAGTTCCTATCTGCCTATAACTTGTTATGCAGTGTCTGTTGCAGCAAGTACAGCTAGGAGCTAGCAATCTTATGAGGTTGTCTTATGAATAATGTATCCGGTGAATAAATAGCTTGATCTTCATAATCATTAAATCCTTGGTTAAATCATTAAATCTTTTTCTAGTATATGCCAAGCCAAACAACATTTCCCTGCCCTACATGGTTAAGCAAAGCTTAAAGACTTGGAATCGGATTCCAAATGAACAACAAAAGAAATTGAGGAGACACAAAAATTAACCAAATCAAGAGAGAGAGATTTATTTTGGTTAGAGTAGTAATGAAAGTGGAGCACGAAAAATGTTATTTATTTTCGTTTTAATCATATATAAATAATCTCGTGACATCAAATGATTGAAAGATAAAGTTAAAATTAATAATAAAATTTTTAATCATTGAATGACACATCCAAAGATGATAAAATAATATAGTTAAAATGATGATAAATAATATTTATCTTGTCATAAGTAAATGCCACATTAAATGATTTACATAAACGCTAATTTTTAACATGACAATTGTGAAATTCACGTATTTATTAGGAAAAAAAAAGTCATCTCATCAGTCACATCTGTGCTTTGGCACATTACAATCATGATCAGCATGCATGACGCTTCCTTACACCATTCTAAAAGATAGATAAATATAAAGTGTGAAAGTGAAATTCTCGTTGTACGTTGGCGACCTCAGGAACAAACACGACAGTTTTTGTTATCCAAGGATAAATACTTTAACTATAAACAAATTATATAAAAATAATCATACAAACTGATGTTAATTGATATAATTTGTCAAATTATACTGTATTGTTCAGTCCAGGCTGGCTCTTCCTCTAAGCAAGATAGGGCTATTTAGAGACCCCATAGTTAAATAAGGCCCCCCAAGAAATATTAAAAAATCTAACCAAAAAATATAACATATAAAAATTAGAGATTAAAATAGGCCCAATTATAACAGACAATGATTCACAAAAAAAGGTAAATTATCTCAAATTTCAATAATAATAAAAAAAAAGCCTAAAAAGTGCATTAACATTGCAAAATAAAAAAATAGTATAAAGTCGTAACTTTATTTAAAAAAACTAACCGTCAAAATACATCTCAATAAAATCTATAAAATATTACTATTTATAGATTAATTTAAATCACTTAAAATATCTAAAAAATATCCAAATACAACCGTAACTTCACTTAGAAAAAATCAATCGTCACAAATTATGAACATAAATCAATTTTGTCATCTGGCAGAGCCTAAGGTGAGTTTGGATCACAAACTCATCTCAATTCATCATTACAACTTTTTCAAATTCTAACACAAAATATAATAAACAATTTAACTTTTTCAAATTCCAAAATAATAATAATATTAAAAAATAATATTCTAACAATATTTTATTATCACAACTCAACTCAACTCAACTCACTTCAACGACAAAAATCTCTGACAAGCTCTCTTCTTATACGGTTATATAACTTATATCTCTTTGAAATTGATGACAATTGCTGTTTCATCTCTCATTTTTTATACTCTTGTATTCCATTACTCTCTTGCATCCATTGAGATGAGATGAGATGTTAGAGATGAAATTAAAATTAAAAAATTAAATAAAGTATTGTTAGAATATATTTTTTAATATTATTTTTATTTTGAGATTTGAAAAAGTTGAATTGTTTATTTTATTTTGTATTGGAAGTTAAGAAAGTTGTAATGATTAGATGAGATAAGATGTTTTCTGAAAAAAACGAGGCCAATCTTGCTCGTAAGGGTAATGCTACATACAGTCGTGGAATGCGTAAATACTGCGCAGTCGCTTGGAAAAAGAGTGGGTTCCACTATTAAAAAATTAATTTCTTTTCATATGGATCCCATATTTATTCACTTTTTTCAAAGAGACTGCATAACTCTTGCACACTCACGACTGCAAGTATCATTTCTCAAAAGTATAATACAATACACCATTTGGGTGTTAAGCCACATGATTATGCTTGCTGAGACTTTATTTTCACACTTTTTCGTTTCTAGTAAAGGCCATAATCACACTTATCCTTTCATCGATTAGGTCTTCTCCTACCTTCCGCATGGGCCATATTTTCTATTTTTTTACAATTTCTTGAATTGTTTCGTATTACTAATTTGTTTTTTTTTTTTTAACCTTCGAGCTTTATTGTTAAACTCTCACTTTATTGATAAGTTTCACCACCAATATTATTATATATTGTTATTATAATATTATTTTATATATGTTATATATTTATGAGTGTGTAAAGACGTCATCAAAATTGAGGTAGTACCAACTCGATCGATCCACCACTACTCCATGTTAAAGGCTTTATAAAATTTGAATTTACATTATTTTTTTTTATAAAATGTTAATTAATATCATATATATATATATATATATATATCTATATATATATGTATTGATTGGATTTAATTAATACGATCGAGACTTTGTGAAATAGTTGGATGAAGGCTGTTATGTAATTAAAAACTGAAAAATCAGTTTCCATTTGACTAACACATAGTTTCATTATAAGAAAATTGTTTATTTGTTACCAGTTATATTATACTAAATAATTATTTTTGTCAAGATGGATCTATTCTCGTATCAGATAGTCCTATCACTATAAGAAAATTGCTTATTTATGGCCAGTTAATTCCAGCAAAATGACTATTTACAGTTAAAATAAATCTGTTTTGGTCATAAATAGTCTTTTCGTCACAAACAAATAACCACAAAAATCCATTTTTCTTGTAGTGTATTATCGCAAATTTTTAGTTCCCTTTTTGGCCAAAGCTCGATACACTGCAACTATTCGATGAATTGGATCCCACTCTTGTAACTTTTTGATCAAATGCTAATTAGATCGATCCCGAAAATGTTCAGGCTGATATGTTATCTCATAATTTCGGGTAGAGAGTCTCTTCGATACTCTCTCGATCAAATTGAAAGTTTTAATCTGAATAGGAATAGAACTTAATTACATATGCTCGTATGAATGTCCAACAATATCATGAAGTACTCCACCATTAATAAATTAATGTTCGTCTTTTAAATTAATTAGATAATTGAGCAGCATCTTAATCCAATTTTTTTTCTTTTTCTTTTTTTTTTACGTAAAATAAAATGAAGGAAATAAGAAAAGAAACTGATGACTACTACAATATTTGTTAGGTTTGTGGAGCCTGATTTTATTGGTGTGTTGGCCTGATTTGATGATCTGACCTGACAAGGATGCATTATGATTTTTTGACAAATTTTCAAGGAGGCTTGGGTGTAACACCCTGCCTAATTACCCATCAGAATTAACCCTTAGTATGAACTTATGCTACCATATTATATTTTCATTGGGATTTATTTATTTTTTCTTCAACTCCTTGGTAGTTTAGTGAGCAAGCCGCCCATTAGTGCTACTCTTTAGGCCCTTAACTTTAGAATGTTATGGGCCAACAAGTTTTGAACCAAGCCTTATAAGAGTTTAAGTTTTGGTAGGATAGCCTTAGAAAGGTTTGGCCCAACTATGAGGAAGGCTTAAGGCCTTTTAGGCCTAACTTAGTGTTAGCATTGACCCATGGACCATTTATGTTAAAACAAACATTTTTAGCCCCATTCTTATAGATCTTGAGATCTCTTATGACCCTCTTAAAATCTGGACCCAAGGCCTCCTATGAATCAACACCCAAAGCCCATAAACCATGTAACTTCCATTCATGGCCTTTTTAAGCCTAACAAGGCCCAACACCTTGTCTTGCAATATTTTCACCCAATGTGAGCCCACTTACACCATATCATGGATTTTCCTCAAGCCCATATTGTGCCCCAAGCTCCTAAGTGTTTTCTTTGGACCAAAAATTAAGTTTGAACTTGGGTTAAGACCATTGATCAAAACTCCACATGATTAGTGATTTTTAAACTATGATTTGAGCTTAATTTTCTTTCTTAATATTTTAGTATTTTTTATCTGAATTTTATTATTTTTATTATTATTTTTAATCATTCTTAGACTAAATTAGAAGTTTAGTCTTGATCCCACACATGTCATCAAGAGCAAAAGCATGACATTGCACAAATCCACCCAATCGGCACACTTATGTACTTTCATGTGCATTGCACTAAAACAGCCCCATAGCCACGCCAATTCCTCTCATTTTTTGGTTCCAATCACACCCCATTTCATCCCTTTAGTGTGACGCCCCAACTCCCACGTACATGAACGCGAGAATTGTGACGTCAGGATGATGACAACACGGGTCACGCATCCCAACGAAATGTGCTCAAGTGTGTGCAACATGCAAAAGTGCACAAGAAAAGTCGCAGCGAATAATATAAATAAGTTAAGTACTAGAAATTTAAATACAAGTACCAAAATAAATTATCTTTAAAAGTTATATAGTTATCCCAAAATATATCACAAATGGCAAATACATAAACAGATAATAAAGCAAATCTCGATACACGAGAGCAACCCCAAGTCGCTCCTCCAACGGAACCTAAGCCTAAGGTTCGTCATCCACATCTGCATCAAAATCTGCGATACCATAAAACGGTACCGCAGGTAAGTAAAAATCCAAACAACCCTCGAGATAAAAACGCATTAAAGCAACCAACTAACAGATCCCAAAACCTTATTTTCCCCGAAAATGAGTATTTTCCAACACACGCTAAAAATCTCATTTTTAGCCAAAACATAAAATCTGACATTTTCCCAGAAAATGATTTACACAAAATCTTAACCATTTATTGGACACTGTAGGCGGGAATCACAGGCGGGACTATACCACTATCCCTGTTTACCACCATCCCTACCGCGTGCACCGTAGACGTGAACCACAGGCGGGACACAACCACCATTTCCCAATGCTTTATTGGAAGTTATTAAAAGGACTGATTACAATTATTTTTAATTCAAATGCTTTATTAAATGCATGGAGAAAACATTTCCCAATGACTGAAGTACAAGTACTAATAGCGATATTGCATACATTGCTCCTCACAAACTAAGGTATTAGCCGCCATGATTTATTTTTGTGTAGTTTAGATAGTATTAATAGAGCTGATACAAACATACTTCATGTACGTAAAGGAATGGGATTAATAAGTAATGATAATACGTTATCCCTAGTCTCTCGGTCTTGTATACCATACCCATCCCCGTATTGGTATATCCACTGGGCCGTCCTTGCCATATTCATTGCATATTCCATAAACGCTTGTGAGAATGAAGAACTAGTAGCTCGTTCTTTGTTCATCTTCTTCCATGCTTCGCTAATCAAATATCTTATGTGCTCACGAGCGTCTTTCTCACTTGCACCAGTTTCGTTCATATAACATTGGATTGATTTAGGAATATCACCTTTCTTCAACTCAACCTGAGTTTCAAAGCATGTATACGAAAATATATATATTAGAGTGAAGTAGTAATTGAAACAATTTCTTATGAAACCCTAAAGAATGTGTAATTTTGCATACTGAGGATGTTCCAAGATCATTTGCAAGTCGGAAAATCATTGAGGACCAATAGATTATATTAGTCATGTTATCTTCCATAGATGCCAAGGATTCCTTTGTTATTGGAATTGTGGTAAAACAATACGCATGTGCAAGGAAAACCGGTCCCGATATTGAAATCCATGCATTCTGACAGTATTCTTGAAGTGTAGGTGTATATCCCATGTAGTACCACCTTGCCTCCACCAAGTAAGATCTACATTGATCTATCCACTAAAACATTTAGAGTAAAACATTAATGAACTAGAAGAAGTATACATTCACATACTTAACAAACAAACAAAATAAGGGATATGTAATATAATAATTCTTAAAAGAGATACTCTTCTGATCTGTAACTTCTCCGTCCTCATTAAGCCCATACCAATACTCCGTGATCCATCCTCCCTCACTCAAGAAGTTCTAGAAGAAAGCGACTTCATGGAGGTTTCTCCCCTTCCATTTCGTCTTACTCTTATCTTATTCCTCCTTTCAACGTCTCCATAGCATAGCTAGGTGAAGTTCTTTTTTCTCTCTCCATCTTCCTTACCGACATTAATCCTTTCTCTCTTGCTTTTTTGCTTCTCCTATTTGTCTCCACCACCTATGATCTCCTGTACTACCCTCATTGTAGCCGCCTACTACTTACACTGATTATACCAATGTCCAGATAATTTGTTACTTACCTAACCCAATAGACCTCAAGAAAGATTCTACGACCCATGCTCTTCAAATCTGAATCCATACTCTTTATATTTGGAGCTTGCAGATTTTGTTGTTCCGGCCTTCGTCATTTTCTGGCTTTCATTTACTATGGCTTTCATTTACTATGAAGAAATGATAGTTACAATCGTGAGTACGCAAGTACGACACAATTACTTGAAAAAAGTGAATAAATATGAGTCTCACATAAATAAATAATAACTTTTTAATAGTAGACTCCACTCTTTTTCAAAACGACTGCACGGCGCTTGCGTACTTCACGAATGCATATAACATTACTCCTTACCATGTTGACTGTCTTTAGGTGTATATTAGAGTTCTGATCATTTTGTACCTTTGTCAATAATGTACTTAAATATAAAAAAGAATTTCAGGTCATACCGCTTTTCGAAGGTACTGAAGGACATTCAATTCTTGTTCCTTGAGGATGTCAAAAGCCATTTCGTTAACAAAATTATTGAGTGTAAGGAAAGTGATCTGCATATAATACGGGAGCTGATCGATTGCATTGACATCCCATCTATAATCACAACAAGTATACTTTAGTATCCATAAAAATAGTCCTCTACCGAACATTAAGTCTAGAGATTTAAAGCCCATTAATATATGAGTAATACTATTCATCATCACTTTTGTCGTCATCTTTCCACTATCTCATTATGTAATAATAAATAATTGAAGACTGTTTATTATGTTTTACTTGTGTACCAATCATTTAATGACACATCAATGGACATAGCGAGAATGACAATGAAAAGTATTATAAAATAGAATTTTTCTTAATATTTATAACCGACCTCTCAATAATATCCGTGAAGAGCTCAAGTTCATCCAAAGATCCATAAACATCATAGATATCATCTATTGTTGTTATCAGGCAAAGGACCCTTGTTATCATTCTCCTACCATATCCGTAGTGAGGCTGAAATGATTGGCCAACTGCCCATAAGAAACTCACCATGAGCCTATCCCTTGCAAAGTCCAACTTTTCTCCAAGGCCAGTGCTCTTCCACCACCTTAATATATATAGACAAAAGAAGAGAATATCAGTTCTAGAAAAATAGTTTAAATGCGTTTTATTACCTTTCAAATAAACATGGCCACTTTTACCACGACTCTCGTTTTACATCTTGTTGATGGACTGCTTGTACCATGTTGAAATCCAATTCAGCAAATTCTAACAAGACAGGGTTCATGCCTACTTCCCTCCTATATGTATCAATGAACCACCTTGCTTCTGACCTTAGCATCCTCCAATGCAATGGAAGCTCTAGGGCATGGCCCACAAAAGTAGAAAGATTTTGATTTTTGTTTTGCGCCACGTACTCCTCGAGTTGTTTTGTCGCAAACGCTCTTGCTTCATCCAAGATAGTTTCGCCTTCTATATAAAGGAATGAGGCTTCAAATAAGTACAACAATCCCTTAGGATCATCACAAAGGCTTGCCTTGAATTTCCCCTTTTCATTCATGAAAATTCTGAAAATTTCTGCAATAGATAAAACTCACTTATTATTAATAATAATCTATAAATGATGGGTTAACTAATTAAGGTGTCATTTTTTTTTTCCACAGTTCATCTCAATTCATTTCATCTCATCATTACAACTTTTTCAAATTTTCACACAAAATAAAATAAACAATTCAACTTTTTCAAATCTTAAAACAAAAATAATATTAAAAAAATATATATTCTAACAATAGCTTATTCAACTTTTTAACTTTAATCTCAACTTATCTCATCTGCAAAAACAAACGAGACCTAAGCTTCCTCCTATTATTATTTATTTCTATCAAAGCATGAGTAGAATTTGGTTGTTTACCTTGAGGCACACTATATCCATGCTGTCTTAGTAGCCTAAATTCAAGAGAAGTGGCGTATAAATTCTCCTTCTTGCAAATATCACCAGCTTGATGAATTGTGTTGTATATAGCTTCCAATGTCCTCTTTACTTCATCCTCAAAGTGATACGATAATCCAAGTTTTTGTAATACATCGATCAGCTCAAGTTTCTCTAATGGATCTACCACTTTGTGAAACATTCTCTTAACTTCTGCCTTCAATTGATCAGCTCGTCTAGTGTATGACTCCCCCTTGAAATTCAAAATTTTCATTACTGAGAATTTAATTAATTAAACAAGAATAATGATATTAATATAGTCAATTATTTTACAAGATGTTCTACAACCAGAAACTGTGACATTATTAAAATATAGTTGTAAAAAGAAAATAATAACATATATAAATCCCATTGATAATCAGATGTAGTACCACATATTCGCTAGTCAATGACAAGATGTAGTCGTCCTTCCACAAGGCAGGTTGATAGTTAGCAGCTCGGCGAGTAGTAACGGGACTATCAGAGATTTCATTAACAGTACTGGCCATGCACCGGAGAGCTGGACGAGAATTAACGGTGACACTTGTGGATGCATTTTTGGTTGTTATATGAGAGATCATGAGAGTTTTAGACGGAAAATATTGTCTAGCGAAATTGCTAACAGGGAGCGAACTAAGAGTGTGAAGAGCCATTGAGAACTAACAGTATATATGCAGGTTTTGGTTGGGACTGAATGGATAATTACTTGGGAGCATATACTTCACATTCATGGCTTTATACATACACCATTTGCTGAATATTCTATATATATTAATGTGTTTACGAATCCACGTACGTAAGTTGGACCCCAGAATTTGTCTAAATAATAAAGCTAGATTAATATTGTATGGCTAATTAGGCTATTAATAAACGTGTTCCATGAGGCATGCACATTAATTAATGCTGTGTTTGGGTAGTCATGAATCTACTACTATTTAATATTTTATTATTATTTTTTTATAAATTTTTTTCTACTTTTTATTACTATTTAATATTTTATCATTACTTATTTATCACATTTTCATTACTATTTACAGATCATTTCACTATCTAGGCCTAACGTAAGTTTGGGGAGTGAGATGAGAATTTTTAGTTTTAGACGAAAGTTTAAAATATTAATTTTAAATATTATTATTGTTTTAGGATTTGAAAAAATTGAATTGTTTATTATATTTTGTATAGAAATTTAAAAAAATTATAATCATGATCAGATGAGATGAGATTAAATCTCATCTTGTCTTTGCCTCGAAACCTGCCAGCACCTTATTTGTTGGAGGCATGAGTGGACAATATTGTAGATCCACTACTTATAATTAACTAATTAAGTCATGTTGTCATTTCACTCTTATCTTTGATAACCTAAATCTTATTTGTTGGAGGCATGAGTGGACAATATTGTCGAACCACTACTTATAATTAACTAATTAAGTCATGTTGTCATTTCACTCTTATCTTTGATAACCTAAATCTTATTTGTTGGAGGCATGAGTGGACATTGTCGATCCACTACTTATAATTAATTAATGAGAAATTCTACTCCTAAGCCGGTCGATTACTCCAATACCACACACTGTGAAATGGCGAACCCAGTCTGAGTGCCACATCACGGTTCTACACACATCTTTTGTCTGCTTACACAGGAGCCATTTCTCCCTCTCGTCTCTCGTCTAAGTACAGTCTCCAAGTCGCCTCGCCTCTCACTTCTCTCTCAGATCTACTCGATCCGACTCTCCCTGACTCACTTCCGTAGCCCTCTCTCCATGTCCCTCCATTTGGTGTCGTTGAAGATATGACTCCATTTACTTCTCAATTTTTCTTCAATTTTTTTCCATAAAAGCTTGAAGCTGAAGCTGAAGAAAGGAAAAAAAAACCTTCAATTTTTTTCTTCAATTTAACGATTTGGTTAAATCATGCTTAACTTGTGAAGTTTGATTTATTTTACCTAGGGAAATATGAGCATTATTTTTGGACAAGGAGATAAATGCATGATTTAATTCTAGTTTTTGAAACTTTTATTGGTTATAAGATTAAAAAATATCATACATGCTTAAGGACTAGTTTAATAGAGATTAAGGTCTCTCGCCATGATTAAGTTTTGGGATGAATTTGTTCACCCAAGATGAAGCTTTAACATGTCATTAAGGATTATAGTGATTATTTAAAATTAAAGAAAATTGAATATACATGCATTCATAGAGATCAATAGTTGAAATTACACTTAGACATCAATTAGAGTGCATTCCACGGGTTGAGTATGTTTGGGCTAGTTCCACTTTGACTTTTGAAATTCTAAGGGTATCTATGATTTTTGAATATGGAAAATATTAGGTTTATGAAGTGTGGTTAAATTTGGAGTTGTATGCATATAATAAAAAATTAGGGTCTTAGTGGCAATTTTGAAAAGTTTAGAAGTATTTTTATAAATACCCATATTTGAAACCTTTTGATTATGAACATGCATCTTTTTTAATAGTATAGATTCTAACTTAGTACGAATTTTATTATAGGCGCTACGATTTTCCCAAACTTAGGCAATTTGTAAGTTGGCCTCTAACTTATATAATTTATGGCCACATTTATGTTATAATTGTCATTTTGAGCATGAAACATCGTGTTATATGATATATTGAGTACATGACTGTTTGCCTACATGACATGTGACATTTTCTCCATTTTAGCATATTGCATATAAATGTCATTCTCACATGAAAGCTTGCTACATATGGACATGTTATGAACTACATTTTTTCAAGCATAGCATGAAAATAATTTTTTTCATGACACCAAAGGCTAGGATGGAGAATTATCTGAAACTCTTTTGTCCACTCTCGAGTGAGTAAAAATGGAATGATAACCTCTAGATTAACGAAGACCATTCAACGGATTTTGAATGAGTTATTTTTAAAGAATGTTGGAGCGAAGTTAAATGTTATGACACCTAAGGCTGGTGAGTGTATATGTTATGATGTTACGATGAAGTTATGTTATGTTACCAATGCATTGAGAACGAGTGTTTAGACAACGTAGTCTCAACGTAAGTGGTACTACGATCACCAACAGGTACTCATAGTGCACATGGAGTATTGTGACGATACTATACGTTATGATGTTAATGTTATGATTACATGCCAATTATGATGAAATGTTCTGATGAAATATATATTTTTGACGTTTGAAGTGAAATTTTCTCTGTAAGAAAATGTGCATCAAAGTTTTTCTAAAAATGTTGAGGAATATAGATGAGAGACAATTATGAATTTATTTTTTCTGCATATCATTGCATGCATCTCATGTTTATCATTAATCATGCACATCTTATCTATGTGCAAGTTGGTTGTTTAACTTACTAAGATTTCAAGTAAATTTGACCCATTGTGGATCCACTATCAATCTACTTAGAATGATAGAAGTTGTGTCAGGACTCGACGAGGATGAACCAGATAGACCTGTGGATCCAATTGATTGAGGTGGAGCTGGACCTCGACAAAAGATTAGATCTCATTTTATTGTTCAAAACTCTAACCCTTTGTGCATTAGAACACATGAAGCAATTGATTTAGCTATAGAGACTTCTTATCTTTATTATTTATACTAAGATTATGCTACCTTATGATATAAACTTATGAGGTTATGAATGATATTGAGATGTTTTAGTTTATTCTGGCATAAGTTTTTATTCACCTTATTCCACTGCGGTTATTCCATATTGCTAGAAGCATTCGTAGGATCCATTGCATATTAAATGTCATGAACGTGGGTATGTAACCTTGTGTTGCATATTCCAACGCTCTAAGTCTCCGTTCCATCCCAGGTGAAGGGTTGGGGGCGTCACGTTGAGTCAATAGGGGGTCCAGGGGCAACGTCCATGGGGAAAATTCTTGACACTATTTGCTGTGAAGAAAAGCGTCATACAGAAAATTTGCTCGACGTTCGCGCGATAGGTGGCTTGAGTGAAACTCAAGTAGAGAGTTCGCTCGAGTCTTGATAGATAGGTAGCTCAAGCAAGCATTAGTCAGAGATCTCAATTGAGGCATGCTCGACACTTCGGTCGAGCAAATAATGCAGAAAAGTGAAAATTAGAGTTTCTGCGATGTGACACCATAATATGTACTTAATGAACAGTTTAGTATGCCCTAAGTGTTCTGAACAGTAAAATTTCGTCCCAAAGTATATTTTGTGATAAAATCCTCTGCAGCTCTGTGAACATAGGCACATGGATAGACTGCGTTAAGTTTGTGCCGTGTAATTAATTTGCTTGTATTTGATTTCACTTGTTCTTTCACAACAATATTACTACTTCTCGAAATTTATATATATATATAAAAGGAATACTGCAAACCGGCCTGCATACCAAATTATAAAGAGAAATTGATGAATATTATATATAGTCTCTGAGAAACTACACCATACGAAGATCGATAGACATAGAAACTGCAAATTTAAAACAAAGTCTACGTACATCATGCATGTACGCACGCGTGAATTTAACTGATCACCTATAACAACTTCTTCGAGCATGATAGTACTATTTATAAGCGGGAAATATTCGTACGTGCATGAAATTACATGCAGGATGATGATCAGCAGAGAAAGATTATGGATGGGTCGCAGCAACACTCGTCAATTAGGAAACAGCAACAGAGAGCCGCTAAACTGCAAAAAAAACACCCATAACAAAATCTTTTTTTTTTAAGATTTAAGACAAAATAAAGCACCTTCAGGAACTATTGAGATGATTATATGTGAAATCATGCACACTCTTTATTCTTTATTCTCTTTTTGTTTAATTTTTAATTTTGTAAGAGAGAGATATGGAAGTCTAATATTGCAGACGACACATGCATGGTGATGGTGAGACATTAATTTACCATCCCTCAAGGAAACCTGGTTCTGATCTCCTGGGTGGTGCAGCAGCATATTGCGGTGGTGCCATCACTGGGGGTCCTTGATAATAACCTGTAGAGATTAACGCCCGACCAATTTGACAAAAAATGTATACAAACTGATTTAGAAAAAATCATTGATTTCATCATATATATATATATATATTCTAAGAGCAGGAAAATATTTAAGACTACCAATATTAATGCAGACTTCTTCAAAAATAAAACCAAATATGTGAGACTAATCAAGTGAAGTGACAAGCATATATATTAACTCATGCAGAAAAGCATGTAGCAGCATGCATGATGTGCCGAAAGGAATATATCTTCAAAGACATTAAAGAGTACCATTCCTGATCATGCTAATCACAGAAAGTTTAATCCTTTTTTAAAATCTAGTTTTTAGTTAGTAGTTCAACCCGTGATTCGACAAGAAAAATTAAAGGCTTTAATCCGAAAATACAGGGGATATAGCAGAAAATAAAGAGAGAGACGAACGAAGTAGTAGGTAGGAAACTCGTTGAAAACAGGAAACATGATCAGAAATTAGGAGTGAAAAAAAAAAGGAAAGAAAGAAAGAAGAAAAGGAAGTTGGCATACCTTGGGCAGGGTAAGCATATGGGTACTTAGGGTCGTTCATCACTGCTTAGTGCTAACACACTCAAAGACCAAACCTTTTACTCTGAATTAGCACAAAGAGATCAGCAAACAACTGGACAATGAAACTGTGAGAAACCTCAGCTATTCTGGGTTTTATATCAAATTAAAAGGAGTTGGTATCATGCACACCCAAACACGCAACCACCCCAAACATCAGTGTCTCACATGATCTTTTGTTAGTATTATATATATATATATATATATATTTATATGTTTTGAAAAAGTAGAAGTTATTCTCTTTTTCTCTCTTACTTTCTCTAAATATATATCTGCACTTTCGTTAATTATGTTCTCTCTGATCTACATTTCTTCTCATTCTGTTCCTTCTGTATCCTTCCTTCCGCGTCATCTTTTTCTTTCTTTCTCTCCCCCCCTCCTCCTCCTCTACTGTAGAGCTATATTTCGTAGATCATGCAGTACTTTTTCGTTGCTTGAAAACTATATTTCTCATTTAAAAGTTCTAAAATACAATAACATGTAAAGATATTTACGATATTCTTCCAATTTTAGATAAATGCAGTTTTAATATCACGATATCATCCCCTAAAAATAGATAAAAGCATCAACAAATGATCATCAACATTTTGGCCCGATCGAGTGTACGTACGCAAAACTGATGAAAGAACTGCATCCACAACAGATTTACCTAATATTGGTCAATCTTTCTTGGAGAAGAAAGGGGATATTATACCATGATCTAGGCCTGAAGCCAGCTTTGTGGGGGTGCAATACTTGTGACAAGCAACGTCAGCATATATATATATAATCCCAATTTTAGGCAATTTGAATATTTCAAGTCAAGAGAGTTGTTCAAATTCTTCTATATATCCTAAGTAACAGGTAAGGGAAAGAGAATATGGCTAAATGCATGGGAATGCAGCCTATTGCGACAGGGAAACTGCGTGGTTAAAGTTGCATTGTCCTAGCTAGCTAGTTGTCAAAAGGGATTGGATTCATCATCTGGTGCATGCAGTACTGTTACGCTTTCGGTCATATGATCATGACCAAAACCAGAATTTATCAAAAAGGAAACTAATTCATGACACAGACTGTCTGAATTTTCTAATAATTAGTCACAATACCCCAATATTTGTGTAAACAATTAATGATTCCATCTAAAATATTTCATTCACATCATGTATTCTGTGATCAGTGTTACCCTCTAACATTATAAAGTACTTAAGCAACCATTAAAATATATAATCTCAGTACAGAAATTTGAAACCTTAAAGATAAGGAATTATTAAAGATTAATTCGATCGTTTGGATAGGCTTAATTAATGGAAATTTGCGCATTCTCATTGTGATACCCTATATGATATGGATAAGGATAGGTGGTGTATGAGATTCCACATTGTTTGGGAAGGAGAAGTTCTTGGTCTTTATAAGGTTCTAGTGGGGCTCCAATTGTATCATTGACTAGTCCTTTTGGAGTATAGGCCATGTGATTTGGGCCTTCCATTGGAGCGTTACACTTGTGAAATCACCACTTGTCCCAAAATCTTAAGCTTATGGGAAGAGGTAGATTTTATTATTTTATATCTTAATACTCCCCCTCACTTGTGGGCCAGACTTTCCCTTAATGAGTAGGCCCAACAAGTGGAATATTTAATTAAATGGAATAGAGTGTAGAGTTAGGGTTCGAACTCAGGACCTCTGCTCTAATACCATGTGAAATCACCACTTGTCCCAAAAGCTTAAGCTTATGGGAAGAAGTAGATTTTATTATTTTATATCTTAACAACACTCATCCTGGCCAACCTTATTTTGGAAGGGGTTGTGGAATCCCTTCTAAAACTTCCAATCTCATTTGGAATGTTAATTTTTTAAGCATTCTAATTATATTTTAGTTATTTATATATAACAAAGAACCGATCAAGAGACAAGAAAGAGATGCTCCAAACCCGTACTAATCATTTCAAATTCTGCTAGCTACCATCACTTGTTTCAAATTTTTTTTATACTGTACATATTACAGAGCTATTTATTAGTCTCATCTGTGGATTGAATAAACTTAATTAATTGTAATGCTATGGATCATCTACTATTCACTCCCGTCACATTCCACACTTATAGCTTTTTTTATAAGGTGTGAGTTTGTTTTTCATAGGGTGTGAGGTACTGTAAGATGGTGAATTGTGACTGATGAGAAATTTTCTTTTATATATATATTTTGTGAAATTCTTTTATGGTCAAAAGCATTTCTATTTTATAGCTAGCCGTAACCTTGTGAGTCTCATTTATTGGTGGCTTTAGTAGTAGGAAAGTAATTTATTCCATTAATTAGACCATAGTTTAGGCCGCCGCTATTTCCCTTTTAAATTAAATACAAGTAACCCGAGTCTCAAGTTTCCTCTTTAATGATCAATATTGCACATATTCTATGTTATCAAATTGCTTTTTCCGCCCACTATCATACTACAAATTCCATGTACTTTATTTTAGGAATCCGGGTATATATATTATTCATGTATCAAAATACATAAAAAGTGAGTCGCGAAACCAGATTTTAGAATATTATTTATAGTGAGTTAAAATATTTATAAATTCATAAATTAATTTTATGTAATTAATTTTAAAACTTTATAGTGATTTATTTTATGTTAAATTTATATAAATATAACTTTAAAGATAGTATCATTTTTTATATTATTATGAACGATAAGTATAATGAAAAAAACAAACAAAATTGCAAACACGAAAAATAAAAATCATATATTAATTACATCCCAAGTATATAATGTTCAATACAACATAAAAAAGTATAATAATAACTAAAACGATTTATTTGCTAAGTAGATCAACATCTTCTTGTAACATTTTAATGCATCGTCCAGATCCCTAAGTTTCTCCATGATGAGCTCAACAAACTCTACAAACAGAGCTCGTACCTGATTCAAAGTAGCCTCAGAAGGCTATCTCTCAACAGCAGCAGTACTAATAGAAGCTAGATCGGTCGGCGTGTCACTAGGTTATTCTAGTATAGTCTTCCGCAAGTGTCCTTTCTCTTGCTGAATGTGATCTTGTTAAGGGGCTCCATCTGTGGCGACCTCCGCTCAGTTGCAGACATTGTAACCCCCAATCGGAGTAGGAGGTTAGATATCAGCAGTGCAAATGGTAGACTGCCTACACTAGAATAGCGTGACTCCGATTAAATGTGGAAAAAGAAATACAATGCCAGATCAATGGGGTCCCCCCGTGCTATCCGTAATAAAAATCTGGCTCGATCGATCCCGAAATCAGTCTTGTGTTTTTCCGGATCAATGTTATAGCCAACAATCAAATTAAGTATTTTGAAAAATGTTATACAATCAACCTAGTTGCTCTCGATGGGTAGGGGAGAAGTTTGCACCAAGAAATATATATATGATCACATTCCAGAGGCAGACGAACCACATGAAGAAGTTGATAGTCTAGCAAATGAAGAAGCATATCAAGAAAACGAATCAGGCATCAATCTATTTGTTGATCTAAGCCAATATGACATGGTCCCATTGCGTAGAGAAGATGTTCAACTCAAAGTAATTAAGGGTGAACTGGAAGAAGATGAATCAACTTAAGCGTCTAGTGAGGATGAAGGCGACTGGTCCAGCAAAACCGATAGTGAATGAATTTCAAACATATACTTTTGTAAGTATTATTCTTCTAAATATCCGTAACGTTTGTTTGAATAATAATTTGTTACAATTTCAAACAGATATGCCTCCCAAATGCAAAGCAACACATAGTACCATCCCCATCCATTTTCGACTCCTCGTGTGATTCACTTGCCATAAATAGGATACCAACATCACCAGACTAAGAACAAGGTATTTTATCAAATTAAATATAACATTTTATGCTCAATTTAAATAATATATATCTATAAAATAAAATAATTTAATTAAAATATATGCTTTAATTACTGTATATATAGCTATTGTAAGCCAGTGCCGAGGTAGAGGCATTACAAGGGGTGTCTGCATAGAGAAAGTAAGGAAAGTGGGTAAAATTGAAATTCATATTCCTGATAATCACACCGGTGGTTCTGAAGATTCAGTAGCGTGGCTTGCTTCATATGTCGATACGCTTACTTGCACGTATGCACCGATTACTACATCCTCCTGGGCTAAAGTTCTCCAAGATGTGAAAAACCATATAAAAAATTGTTTCTCGGCAATAAGTTACATCTCAAGCAACTAAGTATATAACATATTACTTTAAATTTACTTTGTATTTATACTAATTGTTTATAATTTTTGAAATGATGAGTTTGCACTTAATTTTGGCCGACAAGAGGATCGATTAACGGTTGAGGAACTGATGCCGAATGCATTTTGGATGTACAAAAGTCAATGCCATGCACACTATAAAAAGTTCAATACTATAACAGAGGCACACCAAAATCCATTCCAACCAATGCCACCAAACGAATGAGAGAATGTTTGCGATATATTTGAAGATCATGCTTATCAGGTAATTTCGATGCTATCTTTTTTTAAAAGTATATGATATATGTATTAAGCATATAGACATATTTTTTTTTAGCAACGATGTACTGTGAACAAAGCAAATAGTTCAAATTTAACGATACACCATCATTCGGGTTCTCGATCTTTTCATCGTTTGTCTAACAAAATGTTATTCTAATCTCCGTTAAATATTAACATAAAATACACTTTTCTGATTTAAGTTCTAATATAGATTTTCATTTTGCATAAAGAATAAAGTCTTGCTGACTATGATCTGACCGAATTGTATGCTAAAGCACATAAAAATCGTGATGGTGTTTGGACTAGTCCCAAAGCAGAGGCAAATTATTTAAGTTTAAATTTCTTTAATTCCATTGTCTAATAATATTTTTGTTACTTATACTAACTTTAATATTTTTATTTTTGTAGGATAAGATGATATCTCTTAAGGAAACTGCTGCGGATCCATCTGATGCATCATTTGTCAACGATGCTCAGAATGGACTAACCATTGTAATATAATTTCATAGTTCGAACTAGGAAAATCTCTATTCGAATGGATTGTTCTGTTCGTTCGAACAGACAATTTGTGTTCATTCGAACAAATTTATTTTGTTCGAACATGAATATATTTGTTTGGCAACTGAGCGTTCGAACGGACTAGAGTCCATTCGAATGGGAACACGCCTAACAGCCATGGCTAACTCGACTCAGTCCCGAACGAAAATACCAAATCTAGATGTTATCATTTGTTTTAATCAGTAGAAATGATTAAGGAGTGAAGCCCAATCATTTCTACCGATTATTTTGGTGTTAGTTCTATGGAAAACACCAAAATGGGGGATCTCGGATTCGAAATCCATACCCATTAAACACAACCCATTCGAATATAATGAAACAATAGAAGTGGAGACTTGACCTATACCTCTTAGAAGTTTAAATGTGGGCTTGTTGTGGTGGATGGATGGCGGATTTTGTGGCGGAGATAAGGGGCAATATAGTTGCTCTAGATGGGTAGTGGAGAAGTTTGCACCAAGAAATATATATGATCACATTCTAGAGGCAGACGAACCATGAAGAAGTTGATAGTCCAGCAAATGAAGAAGCATATCAAGAAAACGAATCATGCATCAATCTATTTGTTGATCTAAGCCAATATGACATTATCCCATTGCGTATAGAAGATGTTCAACCCGAAGTAATTGAGGATGAAATATCGGAAGAAGATGAATCAACTGAAGTGTCTAGTGAGGATGAAGGCAACTGGTCCAGCAAAATCGATAGTGAATGAATTTCAAACAGATATTTTTGTAAGTATTATTCTTATAAATATCTGTAACGTTTGTTTGAATAATAATTTGTTATAATTTCAAACAGATATGCCTTCTAAACGCAAAACAACACGTGTACCATCCCCATCTATTACCGACTCCCCGTGTGGTTCACCTACCATGAATAGTGGGCCAACATCACCAGACCCAGAACAAGGTATTTTATCAAATTAAATATTACATTTTATGCTCAATTTAAGTAATATATATCTATAAAATAAAATAATTTAATTAAAATATATGTTTTAATTACTGTATATATAGCTGTTCTAAGCCAGCGCCTAGGTAGAGGCATTACGAGGGGTGTTTGCATAGAGAAAGTAAGGAAAGTGGGTAAAATTAAAGTTGATATTCCTGACACCGATGGTTCTGAAGATTCGGTAGCGTGGCTTGCTTCTTATGTTGGTACGCTTATTCACACGTATGCACCAATTGCTACATCCTCTTGGTTTAAAGTTCTTTAAGATGTGAAAGATATCATCAAAAATCATTTCTCGATAATAAGTTACATCTCAAAAAACTAAGTATATAACATTTTACTTTAAATTTACTTTGTATTTATACTAATTGTTTATAATTTTTGAAATGATGAGTTTGAACTGAATTTTGGCCGACGAGAGGATCGATTAACGGTTGAGAAATTGATGTCGAATGCATTTCAGATGTACAAAAGTCAATGCCATGCACACTATAAGAAGTTCAATACTACAACAGAGGCAAGCCAAAATCCATTCCAAGCAATGACACCAAACGAATGAGAGAAGGTTTGTGATATATTTGAAGATCCTGCTTATTAGGAAATTTCGTTGCTATCTTTTTGTAATAGTATATGATAGATGTATTAAATATATAGACATAATATTTTTTTTAGCAGCGGATTACAGTGAACAAAGGAAATAGATCAAATTTAACTATACACCATCATGAGGGTTCTCGATCTTTTCATCTTTTGTTTAATAAAATGGTAAGTTATTTTAGTCCCCGTTAAATATTAATATATAATACACTTTTCTGATTTAAGTTCTAATATAGATTTTCCTTTTGTAGAAAGAATAAAGTCCTGCTGACTATGATCTGACCCAATTGTATGCTAAAGTACATAAAAATCGTGATGGTGTTTGGACTAGTCCCAAAGCAGAGGCAAATTATTTAAGTTTAAATTTCTTTAATTCCATTGTCTAATAATATTTTTGTTACTTATACTAACTTTAATGTTTTTATTTTTGTAGGACAATATGATATCTCTTAAGGAAACTGCTACGGATCTATCTGATGCATCATCTGTCAACGATGCTTAGAATGGACTAACCATTGTAACATAATTTCATAGTTCGAACTATGAAAATCTCTATCTGAATGGATTGTTCTGTTCGTTCAAACAGGCACTTTGTGTTTATTCGAACGGATTTATTTTGTCCAAATAGAAATATATATGTTTGGCAACTGAGCATTCGAACGGACTAGAGTCCGTTTGAACGGGAATACGCCTAACAGCCAGTCCGTTTGTGGGACAAGATGATATCTCTTAAGGAAACTGTTGCGGATCCATCTGATCCATCATCTGTCAACGATGCTCAGATATTTTCTCAAGTTCTTGAATCACGTTCTGGATATTTGATGGGCTTAGGACGTTATGTGAAGCCATCCTCAACATCATCATCCTCTTCTCAAGCCAGATCGAATGACAACAAGACTAAAGAATTGGGAGAAGTAACACTTGAGATAGAACGATTAAGGTCCAAGAAAAAAGAGTTCCTGACCCGATTAGATCAAGAACCGGATCTTGAGGCGAGATTAGAAGAGAGGCTGCAGTTGAATAACCAAAAAATGTTTGAACAGTTCCAGTCAATCGGGATCTCCCAAAACTCTATGCCACCACCACAATCTTAAAATTTATTTTTTCTTTCATTGTCTTTCTATTATGGTGTTCCAAAACATTTGAACAATTGATGTTTGAATTATAATTTATGTAATTATAGTATGGTATTTTTAATAAAATTATGTTCTGTATGATTAATACATTTTGAACGGTAAATTATCATTTATAAATCCATTCGAACAAAAACTGACACATTCGAACAAAAATTAATTGATTTGAACGACAAACGAGAAATACAGTCCGTACAACCATTCGAACAATAAAATATTTATTTGAACAACATGAATATGCAAAGCCCCATTCGAACAGAGAAAATTTTCCAAAATAAAATGTCTGTTTGAACGAACATAATTTATATTCGAACAAAAGCCATTTGAAAAATTTACTGGTTCGAACACATAAAATCTATTTGAACAATCCGTTCGTTCGAACATGATCAAATATGCAGGGTATTAGATCGAATCAAAATTTCAATTTGTTCGAATAGATGGGCCGGTTTGAACTGAGAAATATTTTATTCAAACAATGTTTTAAGACGAAATTGGTTCATCTGAAAAAAAAAAGTCCCGTTCGAACAGTTTTGACTAGTTTCGCCAAATTTCATCCCTAAAAGTGATTTTTTGAGACGAAAACTAAATTTCATCTTCAAAAACCTTTTGAGACAATCTTTTCGAGGCAAAATAGAGACAAATTTTTCATCTCGAAAAGTATTTAAGGACGAAATTTGAGTTTTTTGAGACAATTTTTTGTCTTAAAAAACTCAATCTCTTGTGGTGACAAGCCATAATACTTTAATTCTATATTTTCACTTCCAAAGAATCTTCCAATTAATCAGGATATATATAGGCTGAGGGGAAGATCTAATGTCCAAATAGGGAATATTGTTGGCGGGGATTAGGAAAATAGGGTTTGTTCACCTGCCAAGCACCATGCACCTTTAATCCACGTGGAAAATATGTTTAAGAAAATAAATATCCCTCTTTGTAAAGTCACTTTTTCACTCTTCGTCCTTTAATACTCGTGTTATTATTGCTACCTTTGTTCTTTATATATAATCCTTTTATTAAAATAATTGTAATCAGTCCTTTTAGTGACTTCCATTCGAAAGAATGCATGCGTACGGTTTGAAAAATTGTGTATAAATCTTGAAAAATTCATTAAAGCGCATATATTCTAGGATTAATGGTCTAGCTATATATATAAATGATCTGTTCTCAATATTAAGACTATTAGTGCGATAATAAATTAAAATATTATCTCCAATCTATATATGCAATATCTATATATATATGGCATATATATTGTCTAGCCAGAATTCTAATGATCTTAATCGATCCTAGCCAGCTCTTTAATTTTTGGAGGTGATGAAAGAATTATCATTCTATTGAATGGCAGTTATAACGCCTCAGTGAAAAGCCCAAATCACATAACCTATATTATAAAAGGATTAATCAATAATATTACAATTGGGGCTTATTGGAACCTTATAAAGAGCCAAAACTTCTAATTCTCAAGCAATATTATGAGATCCCATACTAGTATCACAGAAGTACAATTATTTTAATTCAAAGGCTTGAGTAAATCCATGGAAAAAAAACATTTCCCAATGACTGAAATACAAGTACTATATATTAGCTAGCGATGCATACATTGCTCCTCACAAACTGAGGTATTAGCTACCATGATTTATTTTTGTGGAGCTTAGATCATAGTATTAGAGCTAGCTGATACAAACATACTAAATTCATGTACGTAAAGGAATGGGATTAATAAGCAATGATAATACGTTATCCATAGTCTCGCGGTCTTGTATACCATGCCCATCCCCGTATTGGTATATGCACTGGGCCGTCCTTGCCAAATTCATTGCATATTCCATAAACGCTTGTGAGAATGAAGAACTAGTAGCTCGTTCTCTGTTCATCTTCTTCCATGCTTCGCTAATCAAATATCTTATGTGCTCACGAGCGTCTTTTTCACTGGCACCAGTTTCGTTCATATAACATTGGATTGATTTAGGAATATCACCTCTCTTTAATTCAAGCTGAGTTTCAAAGCATCATCATGTGTACGAGAATATTATTTTCTAAACAAATTAGAGTGATGTAATTGAAATAATTTCTTATGAAACCCTAAGGAATGTGCAATTTACGTACCGAGGATGTTCCAAGATCATTTGCAAGTCGTAAAATCATTGAGGACCAATAGATTATATTAGTCATGTTATCTTCCATAGATGCCAATGATTCCTTTGTCATTGGAAATGTGGTAAAACAATACGCATGTGCAAGAATAACCGGTCCCGATATTGAGATCCATGCATTCTGAGAGTATTCTTGAAGTGAAGGTGTATATCCCATGTAGTACCACCTTGCCTCCACCAAGTAAGATCTACATTGATCTATCCACTGAAACATTTAGAGTAAAACATTAATGAACTAGTAGAGATACTCTTCTCTTTAAGCCCATATCAATACTCCGTGATCCATCCTCCCTCACTCAAGAAGTTCTAGAAGAAAGCGACTTGATGGAGGTTTCTCCCCTTCCATTTCGTCTTACTGATCTTGTCTTATTCCTCCTTTCAACGTCTCCATAGCATAGCTAGGTGAAGTTCTTTTTTCTCTCTCCATCTTCCTTACCGACAATCCTTTCTCTCTTGCTTTTTTGCTTCTCCCATTTGTTCCCACCACCACTGATCTCCTGTACTACCCTCACGTAGCTGCCTACTACTTACACTGATACCAACACCACCCATATCAATGTCCAGATAATTTGTTACTTACCTAACACAATAGACCTCAAGAAAGATTCTACGACCCATGCTCTTAATTCAAATCTGAATCCATACTCTTTATATTTGGAGCTTGCAGATTTTGTTGTTCCGGCCTTTTCATTTTTTGGCTGTAATTTATTATGAAGAAATGATAGTTGCAGTTGTGAGTGTGCAAGCACGGCGTAATCACTTTGAAAAAAATAAATAAATATATATGAGATCCACATAAAAAAAATAATAACTTTTTAATAGTAGACTCCACTCTTTTCAAAGCGATTACACTGCACTTGTGTACTTCACGACTGCATATAGCATTACTTCCTATTATGTTGATTGTCTTTAGGTGTTTATTAGAGTTCTGATCATCCCCTCATGTTGTACCTTTCTCAATATTTATAATATGTACTTATATATAAAAAAGAATTTGAGGTCATACCGCTTTTCGAAGGTACTGGACGACATTGAATTCTTGTTCCTTGAGGATGTCAAAAGCCATTTCGTGAACGAAATTATTGAGTGTAAGGAAAGAGATCTGCATATAATATGGGAGCTGATCGATTGCATTGACATCCCATCTATAATCACAAGAAGTATACTTTAGTATCCATATAAAAAATATTATAAAAAATAGTCCTCTACGGAACATTAAGTAATATATGAGTAATATTATTCATCATCTCTTTTGTCGTCATCTTTCTATTATCTCATTATGTAATAATAAAGGATTGAAAATTGTTTATTATATTTCACTTGTGTACCAATTATTTGATGACACATCAAGGGATGTAGAGAGAATGAAATGAAAATTATTATAACATAGAGTTTTTCTTAATATTTATAACCAACCTCTCAATAATATCCGTGAAGAGCTCAAGTTCATCCAAAGATCCATAAACATCATAGATATCATCTATTGTTGTTATCAGGCAATTGAGCCTTGTAATCATTCTCCTACCATATCCGAAGTGAGGCTGAAATGATTTGCCAACAGTCCATAAGAAATTCACCATCAACCTATCCCTTGCAAAGCCCAACTTTTCTCCAAGGCCAGTGCTCTTCCACCACCTTAATATATATAAACAAAAGAAGAGAATATCAGATCTAGAAAAATAGTAGCAATGCATTTTATTACCTTTCAAATAAACATGGCTACTTTTACCTCGACTCTCGTTTTACATCTTGTTGATGGACTGCTTGTACCATGTTGAAATCCAGTTCTGCAAGTTCTAACAAGACAGGGTTCATGCCAACTTCCCTCCTATATGTATCAATGAACCACCTTGCTTCCAACCTTAGCATCCTCCAATGCAATGGAAGCTCTAGGGCATGGCCCACAAAAGTAGAAAGATTTTGACTTTTGTTTTGCTCCACGTACTCCTCGAGTTGTTTTGTCGCAAACGCTCTTGCTTCATCCAAGATAGTTTCGCCTTCTATAGAAAGGAATGAGGCTTCAAATAAGTACAGCAATCCCTTAGGATCATCACATAGGCTTGCCTTGAATTTCCCCTTTTCATTCATGAAAATATTGAAAATTTCTGCAATAGACAAAACTCACTTATTATTAATAATAATCTATAAATGATGGGTTAACTAATTTAGGTCTCATTTGTTTTTACAGTTCATCTCATGATCTCATTATTACAACTTTGTCAAATTTTTACACAAAATAAAATAAACAATTCAATTTTTTTAAATCTCAAAACAAAAATAATATTAGAAAAATATATTATGACAATAGTTTATTGAAGTTTTTAACTTTAATCTCAACTCATCTCATCTGCAAAAACAAATGAGACCTAAGCTTTCTATTATTATTATTATTTATTCCTATCCAAGCATGAGTAGAATTTTGATGTTTACCTTGAGGGACACTATATCCATGCTGTCTTAGTAGCCTAAATTCAAGTGAAGTGGCGTATAAATTCTCCTTGCAAATATCACCAGCTTGATTAATTGTGTTGCATATAGCTTCCAATGTCCTCTTTACCTCATCCTCAAAGTGATACGATAATCCAAGTTTTTGTAATACATCTATCAGCTCAAGTTTCTCTAATGGATCTACCACTTTGTCAAACATTCTCCTAACTTCTGCCTTCAGCTGATCAGCTCGTCTAGTGTATGACTCCCCCTTGAATTCAAAATTTTCATTGCTGAGAATTGAATTAATTAAACAAGAATAATTCATGATATGAATACAACCATTTTACAATATGTTCTACGACCAGAAAATGTGACATTAATGCCTTCATAGAATTCAAATTATTCAGATAAACCAAGCTTCTATATTTTAAAATATAGTTGTAAAAAGAATTGTATATGTACCACTACTCATAAAAAAAGAAAACAATAACGTTATTGAAACTAATAACATATATATATATATAAACCATTAATAATCAGATGTAGTACCACATATTCGCTAGTCAATGACAAGATGTAGTCGTCCTTCCATAAGGCAGGTTGATAATTAGCAGCTCGGCGAGTAGTAACGGGACTATCAGAGATTTCGTTAACAGTACTACTGGCCATGCACCGGAGAGGACACGGATTAACGGTGATACTTGTGGATGCATTTTTGGTTGTTACATGACAGATCATGGGAGTTTTAGACAGGAAATATTGTCTAGCGAAAATGCTAACAGGGAGTGAACTAAGAGTGTGAAGAGCCATTGAGAATTAGTAGAAGTTGTACTTCACAGTATATATGCAGGTTTTGGTTGGGACTGAATAGATAATTACTTGGGAGCATATACTTCACATTCATGGCTTTATATATACACCATTTGTTGAATATTCTATATATATTAATGTTTCCAGCTGTTAAATGAGTTTAGATTAATATTGTATTGCTAATTAGGCAATTAACTAAACGTGTTCCATCAGGCATGCACATTTATAATTAATACTGTGTTTAGGTAGTGACAAATGATCTACAACTATTTAATATTTTATAATCTGTGATACCCATATGATATGGATAAAGGTAGGTGGTGTATATATAAGATCCCACATTGCTTGAAAAGGAGAAATTCTTGCTCTTTATAAGGTTTCAATGAAGCTCCAATTGTATCATTGACTAGTCCTTTTGAAATATAAGTCATATGGTTTGGATCTCATTGGGACGTTACATTATCAATTTTTTATAAATTTTTTTTCTACCTTTTATTATTATTTAATATTTTATTATTACTTTTTTATCACATTTTCATTACTGTTCCAAATCATTTCACTATCCAGTCTAAACTGTAGCCTAAAAGCTTATTTGTTGGAGACATGAGTGGACATTGTCGATCCACTACTTATTGTCATGTTGTCATTTCACTCTTATCTTTGATGTTATTTTGATTTGTCACCAAAATAATGTCCGATGGGTCTCGATATGGTGTGATAAAATATAATATTTTTTAATAATTAAAAAATTATTTTTTAATAATATTGTGAAATAATCATTTTTAAAAATGCTTAACAATATATAAAAAAAAAATGTAAGAAAAATTCTCCTAAGATGGCCAAATGCCTTTATTTTTTTTTCATAATTTTTTTATATCATTAAAATTTAAAAAATATAAAAAATCATTAAAAAGTATCGTTAATCATCAAGTAAAAATTAATTAAAAAAATATCGTTAGATACTCTCGAAATCTAGTCTTGGGACCCAAGCATTTTGACGTCCTTAATCACCGTAAGAGATCTGCTGCGAATCAATAAAGCATGCCACTCTGATGAATATTCTATATGTAAAATACCTTCAGAAGGCCGACAGTTTCTTTGGAACGACTGATGATGAATAATCCTTAACAATAATTTCAATCATACAATGCAACTTTAAAAGATGATGAATTATTTGCATGCATTATTGGTCTTTTGTCTTTTTTTAAATGATCTACACGTGATTTATTCATGAGCACGTGCATGCAAAACATCATGCCATGAAGTTACACTAACCATCAATTCTTTCATTTTATATTGCAGTATATTTTAAATGAATGTGATCAGAGGTTATAGAAATTACCCAAATCATGAACGACTTATAATACACATGAAAGTGTCGCACTATGTCAACCCACTTTCTCTCTACTGTAGCTTTTAGCCTCAACCCAACCCAAGCAATAGCAGCCTTAACCAAGTGCCATAAAGCTTCCAAAGAAATGGTTTTTCCTTCCATTCGTGCTTTGCAGTGCCACAACCATTGAGACCAAGTTAAAATATATGGAATAAGGCCAATTAGGCAACCTTTTTGGGATAATAGTGGCATACAACCATTCCATAGGTTATAATTGTGGTTTATAACCCTTCTACGAGGTTAAACATAGTAATTATTTCGATGTGATGCTCTGATATGATAAAAATGAGATCTCAGATTTTGATATGTCAAAGGTTTTTTGAATAAGAATGTTTTCTGAAAGTTTCGCACTGGTATTTTTTGGTAACATGTTTTGATTTTACATTCTGAAAGTAAATGTTTCTGATTTTGCATTCTAAAAGTAAATATTTTGTTTTACATTCTGAATTCTGAAAATGCTCATGTTTACATACTAGTATAGCTTCTCTACTTACTGAGTTATTGATAAATTAACTCACCCCTTATCTTGACAATATTTTTTAGATAATTTTGATGCCTCAACTGGAAGTCAAGAGTATGAACTTTTAGCAAGGTTTGATGATCATATAGGAATAAGTGTCAAATTATACAAGTATTTATTGGAGAGTCTTATTTAGTAGGTTTATAATTTTATTAATTTCCCTCACTTATGGCAAAGGAATACCGTAGTAACAGGCAGGACATTTGGGATTTACAAATAATGATAAATAAAAACTGTCTCAGTCATAAAAAAAAACAATCTACAATAAATCCACCAATACATTGAACTAAACAAATAAACCGTGGTAACAAAACCAAACAAATACCACATAAACAGCGAAAAAAAATATAAGCAGCAAAGCAATAAATATATAAATGACCAGCAAAACAACTACTTAGCTCGAATTGTAGGAATCCCTAACTTGTCCAATCTGTGATACCTCGTATTTACGTGTATTTTACCTAAGTAATTATTGCATTTAATAGGAGTATGGACTTTCTTGTTCTAAATTTTAGATGATTTACATGGTATTATTTTACGACTTTTAACTCTGAAATTTAATTCAATGTGTTATTGTTAATTATAGATCATTATTTGCAATGCTCTTTATTTTAAATTAGTTTCTTGTTGGGTTTTATTATTTTATTTTACTTAGTCACTGTGTTTAAATTAGTTTATTTAAATTGCCGTTTTGAAATCATTTTCATTGGATCAGTTTGAGACTCAAGATGAAAAGGCTGGATCTCATTTATTTCCCTTCCTTTTTTTTTTTCCACTTTTTCTTTCCCCTCTTCTCTTTTTCCTTATTTTCCTTTTTCTCCCTACCTCTACTTCTTTCTCCTCCCACAGGTGACAACCCCCTCCCCTCTCCCTTTCTGTTTCTTCTTCCTCCCAATGCGCCGTCGTGCACCGTCCGTGGCCTCCACTGCCCTTACCATTTTCTTCGCCTCCAGTTGGCATCCCTCCCTTTCCAAGTTGTGGCCCTTTTTCTTTCCAACGTCGCCGTCGCGCCGCCATTGGCCACTATCTTTTTACCACACCACCATCAGCCTTCCAGCCACCCAAATCACCATTTCTCAGCTCCAATCTGCCATCGTTGAAGCTCCTCCATCCCCATTTTCGATTTGGGTGTTTTAGCCTCTAACTGCCATCCACGGCCAACCACCACCACCAGTAGCTTCACCAACACTCTGAAGTCCTTCCCTAGTCATCCCAACTCTTCGTTTGTCTCCGTTCAAAAGTTGAGTTTTTGAGACTCACGGCCCTTGTCCATTTTGCACTGTTGTGTTGTTGTGCCGCCACTTCTTGCACCTCCTTGATCCTCTGAAAATTATTTTTTAGCGCTGTAATTATTTTTCTAAAGAAATTTTGAGATTTAAATATATTTTTGCGCTAACTCATATTTACTGTGAATTGGTTGGTTGTACTGGACTAAGTCCGAGGAGTAAGGGGGTTGGTTGGATTGGAGGATGAAGTTGTTTGTGTGATTGGATTATGCTAGAATTTGTAGTTTGTTGAATATTTGTGTCATGCCATATACATTGCATAATTGCACGCATGTTCATGTTTGTAAATGAAAACTGGGTTTTCTCATAATTGCATGCATGTTCATGTGTATATTTGAAAACTGGGTTTTCATGTGAGAAATGATTTTTGGGTGCATGTGTATTACGACCCCAAGCCGAGATGGTGTGTTATCTTGGTGGAGCTCTCCTGGTCCTCGAGAGCGGAATATACTGAGTGACGTCATCTGGGTTGTCGTTTGGTGACAACGAGATAGGACGGGATGGTAACACTCTCGTAAAACTTTGTTGCCCCGCTTATTGGCAGGGGTTAGAGGATGCTTAGCCACGAACGTGTTGGGCACGGAACTGGGCATCGCTCGTTACAAAGTCACTCAGACGGTCGTTACCCGTGCTATGACGAAGGGAGCCAGGGTGTGCAGATGGTCCCTAGGGGAGATCATGGTGCACACGGCAAATGGATATTGGGGCATTTTATGGGAAAATGACGGTTTTTTTATAAATGGATATGTGGACCATTTTCTGGGAAAATGACGGTTTATTTTAATGGAATGATTTTTGGGCCATTTTCGGGGAAAATGGCAGGATATGTTTTAATGGATATATTTGTGGGCCAAAATGGGATTTTGGCTTGTGTTGTAAAATATTTATTTTTGGGAAAAAATGATGTTTTGGGTCTAATGCACATTCCATCATATCCACGCATATTTATTGGTTGCATTAATGCACTTTTATCTCTTGGGTTGTTTGGGTTGTTACTTATTGATATTCATATCTCATATGGTATTCCTTGCCCTACGGTACCGTTTTATGGTACTATAGATTTTGATGCAGATGATATTGATGTAGAGCTTGAGGATTCGGTTTAGCCAAAGAAGTGATTTGGGATCACTTGCTCGTGCATTGGGATTTGTCTCCCACTTTTTGGCTATGTATTTTGTTTGTATTATAATTATATTGGATAATTGTATAACTTTTTAAAGGCATTTTATTTTGGAAATCTGTATTTAAATTTCTGGTACTTAGTTGGCTAACTTTTAATTAACCACTACGACTTTTGTTGTGCACTTTTTGCATGTTGCACACAATTGAGCACTTATCGTTGGGATACATGACCTGTTTTGTCATCATCTCGACGTCACGATTCTCACATTTCCGTACGTGGGAGTTGGGGTGTCACACAATCTGACGATGCCATTCAATAATCTTGGTAAAATATCATCATCCATTCCATAATTACAAACATAGCAGCTTCACCTCGTCTCGCAAGAAAGTTCAATGCTTGGTTTCCTGGTTTATGATTTTATTTTATTTGGTATTTGGAGCCATGGATATTCTAAATCTTTATGGAGTTTTAAATTATTTCATTAAAGTATTTCTTTGGTGTCCTGATGGGGGAACATATATATTTGATTTGAATAAATGGATTTGTATTTTTATGAGAATTTGGAGTATATAAATATGTTATGGGAGATGAATTTTGGTTACAAGAGTTAACTCTCTGGACCTCCGGGGTCGGGGTATTATACAGCAAGTGCAGACCACCACTCAATAGGTCGATGTCGCTGCACCTTGGTTGCACTGCAAAAATCAAATGACATTGCCACATGCTCCCAAGGCGCACGTCATGAAACCAAAGATGAGTTTCCCGGCTAGCCACGACTCCCAACGCCATAGGCCACCAGTCACTGCGCCTCCTCACTGGAAGAACACAGCTTCTCTGCAAGCCGCCCATTCACTTGCCACTCGTGCATCGTAGCCCATCCGTAAGACACTTCCCCAGGTCGATCACTATTACATTGTAAGCAGCTATCTCTCACTCTCTCATTCTCACACTCTCCCTCTCACTCTCTCTCTCTCTCTCTCTCTATATATATATATATATATATATATTTATATATCTATATATCCCAGTGAGTAACGATTTTCTTTCTCTCTATCTCCCAGTGCTCTACCACTGTGCCAACCATCTTTTTGCTACTCTTTACTTTTCTCACGGTGAGTCCATTGCATGACCATGAAGTCCCCGATTGTCATCTTGCTTCTTTTCTTTTTATTTTCTGCGTTTTCCCTTATGCCCTTGATAATTTTTATTACTACCAATATGACCCTAATTTTTTATGCTAGTGGACTATTCGATTTAATTTGGGCCAGCCTTGGTGATGATTTGGACTTATGTTTGAGTTAAGATTATGTTAAGTGAATATTAAGTGGAGATGTATTTTACGTGTGCCTGGTTTTAATTGCGTAAATATGTTAGTTATGAAATTTATTTTACAGAAATAATTTAGAGTTTAATATATTAGTTGGATAAGTTAAGTGGATATCGACAAGTTGGAAAAGTAATGATATTTTAGAGTTACGAGAATTTTGGATTTTTAGGACAAACAGGTTTTTTTAGTATTTTAGGCTTAAATATCAAAATATGTGTTCAATTAGAAACTTACAAAAGTTACGTGACTATTTTATCGGTGATGATTGATACTCCCTTGGCACTGTTGTGAGAAAATTTAGAGAAATTAAAAAAGTCCAGTTAAACAGGGTTCTTATGCTAGACTTTGCATAAAAGAAATGAAATGAGGTTGATTTTTAAAAAATATGCATATTTTATTATGAAAAGAAGCTTGAAACAACATCAATGATTTGTTCTGCATTACTCATGAAATCTGTATAAAAGAGAAAAGTATTTCTGTCATGACTGGTGTAGATATGAGCAATATTTTTGACATTTTATTTCTTAATTGTGCAAAAATAGTGAATATGAAATCTGAAAATTTGGACATGATTATGTGAAGATGCTCTGAATCTGTTTTGATTATGTGAAAATGATATGATTCTGTTCAGTACTCTTTTTTTATATGATGTGACATCTGAAGAACTTTAGCATGACATTCTAATTTTGTATATGACTCTGTTTTTGCTCTGCTTTGCTTTCACCTAACCACGAGTGTAAAACTATGGCGTCTGTTTGGGTTTGTACCAAATTCTTTGTCTCTAAGTGCACCCACTTTGGAAACAAAGTGGTTTTCTGTGTGATTTTTCCTGTGTGCACACTCGACGCTACGAGAATGATAAGGGGAAGATTCACTTCTGTCTCTGCCCAGTTTGGCTACCGAGGATAGCACAACCCTACCACAGGAGTTACACATGGCCTTTGTTATAATATTATGCTCTGATACGATACGATACGATATGATATGATATGATATGATATGATATGATATAATATGATGATCACTTATGCTATGCCAAATGATTTTTGAATATGAATATTTTTGAACTATCGCTCTAATATTTTGAGAACAAATTTTGGTTTTGCTCTTTGAAATTATTTTTTTCCTCTACATTCTGAACTCTATGAAAAGACTTATGTTTATATATTAGTATATGTTGTCTGCTTACGAATTTGTTGATAACTCACCCCTTATCTCCACAATATTTTAAGATGCTTTGGATATTTCAGTTAAAGATCAAGAATTGCAAGCATGAATAAGGTTACATGAGCATAGTGGATTAAGTACAAAGATTATTGGAAAATTTTATTCAGTAGTTTTGTTTTCCTTTGTCAACTTGTTATTTTGGAAGGTTGATGTTTATTTTGAGATTTTGTGGTGTTTAGATTAATTATATTTGAGTAGTTGATTTGAAACAATGAGTTGTAGGTGTCATTGAAACTTTGGCGTCTATGACTGTATGGTTGGGAGATGATTTAAGGTAACATCAGCTAACTCCTTGGACCTCCGGGACCGTGACATTACAATTTGGTATTCGTGGAATGCACCATTTGATGCAACGGGAAGGAATCTATAAGGACTCTGTAGCACATCGTTTTATTACTGATTGGAACACATCGTTTTATTAATGTTAAGACACTGTTTTACTTGAAGACCTTCTTGTGAAACGCGGCGTTTCGCTTCTTAGATATTTGCATTTTAAGTCTCCTGTAGTCATTTTATTTCCTGAAGTCAGTTATTTACTTTACACGTGTTATCTAGTAATTGTGCTTGTTAGTTATTCCTATGAGTAATATGAGAGAAGGGGGAAAGCAGTGTTGAAATCATATGGAATTTGCTTGTTGTTGAACTTTTAAAAGGTTTAGGGATTGCCTCAAATCAACCTTATTATCAATACTATTGCTATTCACAGTTTCAATTTCACAAACACTTTTCATTCATTCCATAAATTCCATTACATTAATTAGATTCATTAGAATTGGTATATAGAGCCACCGACCTGATGGCAGAAGGCACTTGTCATAAGCAGCAACAGGAAGCTCTTTAGAGGCAGCTGGAGACACAAGAGGAGACTCTCCAAGAAATGCGTGAGAGGATCAACCGTCTGGATGACATTATGAGAACCCTTGTCACTAGCCAAACCCAAGTGACCATCTAAGAGCACCACTTAGAACATGATCTGGTGGTCCAGGATCATCGCAGAGCCAATAACAGAGGGTGAAGTTGGAGTTCCCTCACTTCGTAGGGGATAACCCAACAACCTGGATCTTCAAAGCTACCCATTACTTTAATTTCCATCAGACCCCTCCTTCTCAAAGATTACTTATGGCCTCATACCACATGGAAGGGGTGGCCTTAATGTGGTACAAGGACGCCTTCGACAATGGGCAATTCACCACTTGGGAGATGTTCACTAGAGCTTTGTTGATACACTTTGGCCCAATAGCATATGACGACCCCATGGAGGCCCTCATAAGACTTAAACAAATAACGTATGTGATTGTGTATAAAGCCCAACTTGAAGCTCTCTCCAACCATCTTAAAGGACTTTCAAATTCACATAAGCTAAGTTGTTTCCTTAGCAGCCTGAATGATGAAATCCGGCTTCCCATTAGGATGCTTAATCCAGAGAATTACAATGCTGCATTTGGTCTAGCAAAGATTCAAGAAGAGTATCTAGCCAGTGTAAGGAAATCAATGAAAGGATTGGGGGGGGGGGGGGGGGGGGGGATAAGGGCACACTCCTTCTGGCAACATCGTGAACCAGTGGTCTCCACAAGTTGCTACCACCAACAAAATTCAGAAGTATCCCACACTGCCCAAAAAGATCTCCTCAGTACAAATGGATGAGAATGGGAAGGAGTGCACGATGCTTACACAATCCATGACTACAAATATTATTTCTCAATGACAGTAAATAGTTGGCCAGGATAAGCAATAATCACTACAAGTGATTGTTTTTTGAGACAAAAATTTGTCTCAAAAAACACAATTTTCATCCCAAATTATTTTTGGAGATCTAAAAATTTCATCTCAAATTTGTCTTGGAAGGAAATTCTCAAAAAGTTTAATTTTGTCTCAAAAAATTATTTTTAGAGACGAAATTGGGCGGATCCAATCGAAACTGTTCGAACGGATAATTTTTTTTTTAGATGAACCAATTTCAATTCAATATATTGTTCGAATGAAATATTTCTTCGACCGAACCGAGACGTCCATTCGAATAATGTGAAATATTCATTCGAACTAATGTCCATATTTGATCCTGTTCGAACGAACGGGGTGTTCGAACTAATTTTATGCATTCGAAAAAATAAATTTTTTAAACAAATTGTGTTCAAACAAAAATTATGTATGTTCGAACATAAACTTTATTTTCGAAAATTATATTCGTTTGAACGGGGTTTTGCACATAAATATTGTTCGAACAAATAATTTATTGTTCGAACGTTCGTATTTCTCGTTTGTCGTTCGAATGAGTTAGTTTTTGTTCGAATGGTCTGTTTTGGTTTGAATGTAATTACAAATGGTAATTTACCGTTCGAACTGGTTATTTATCGTTCGAATTGTATTAATCAAACATATCAGAATTTAATTAAAAATACCATACTAATATTACACAAATTATAATTCAAACATCAATTATTCAAATGTTTTGAAATATCATAATATAAATGCAATTAAAGAAAAGATAAATTTGAAGACTATAGTGGTGGCAATAAGATGATCAGAATTCTGTCTAGACATGAGTATGCCATATATAGATGCATACATAGCTTGGAGATAATATTTTAATTTATTATTGCACTAGTAGTTTTAATTTTGAGAACAGATTAAGCTAGCTAGACCATTAATCCTAGAATATATGGCGCTTAATTTAACGAGTTTTTCAAGATTTAGACACAAATTTCCAAACGGCCGTGCGCAATATTAATCTCTCGAATGGAAGTTATTAAAAGGACTTATTACAATTATTTTTAATTCAAATGCTTTATTAAATGCATGGAGAAAACATTTCCCAATGACTGAAGTACAAGTACGTACTAATAGCGATGCATGCATTGCTCCTCACAAACCAAGGTATTAGCCACCATGATTTATTTTTGTGGAGTTTAGATAGTATTAATAGAGCTGATACAAACATACTTCATGTACGTAAAGGAACAGGATTAATAAGTAATGATAATACGTTATCCCTAGTCTCTCGGTCTTGTATACCATACCCATCCCCGTATTGGTATATCCACTGGGCCGTCCTTGCCATATTCACTGCATATTCCATAAACGCTTGTGAGAATGAAGAACTAGTAGCTCGTTCTTTGTTCATCTTCTTCCATGCTTCGCTAATCAAATATCTTATGTGCTCACGAGCGTCTTTTTCACTTGCACCAGTTTCGTTCATATAACATTGGATTGATTTAGGAATATCACCTTTCTTCAATTCAACCTGAGTTTCAAAGCATGTATACGAAAATATATATATTAGAGTGAAGTAGTAATTGAAACAATTTCTTATGAAACCCTAAAGAATGTGTAATTTTGCATACTGAGGATGTTCCAAGATCATTTGCAAGTCGAAAAATCATTGACGACCAATAGATTATATTAGTCATGTTATCTTCCATAGATGCCAAGGATTCCTTTGTTATTGGAACTGTGGTAAAACAATACGCATGTGCAAGCAAAACCGGTCCCGATACTGAAATCCATGCATTCTTCAAGTATTCTTGAAGTGTAGGTGTATATCCCATGTAGTACCACTTTGCCTCCACCAAATAAGATCTACATTGATCTATCCACTGAAACATTTAGAATAGAACATTAATGAACCAGAAGAAGTACAAATTCACATATTTCGTTAACAAACAAAAAAATTAGAAGTCGATCGATCTCTCTTTAATTCTTAAAAAATATCCTCTTGTCTGTTCCAATACTCAATCCCCCTCAGTCAAGAAGTTCTAGAAGACCAAAGCGTCTTCATGCAGATTTCTCCCCTTCCATTGCCGCTTACTCTTATCTTATCCTCCTTTCAACTCCAATGGATAGCTATAAGAAGTTTTTCTTTTTCCTTTTCTTTTTCTCTCCATCTTCCTTACCAACAACCCATTCTCTCTTGCCTTTTCTTTTCTCCGACCTATCCCCACCACCTCTTTCGTGTACTACCCTTACTGTAGCTGCCTACTACTTACACTGATACCAACACCACCCATATACATATATCAATGTCCAGATTTGTTAGTTATCTAACTCAATAGATCTCAGGAAAGATTCTATAATCCATGCTCTTCAAATCAGAATCCATACTGATCTTTAGATTTGGAGCTTGCAGATTTTGGGGTTCCATTCCCCCTCCCTTCTAACAGCTTCTTAATTTTTTTCCTATTGTTTACTATATATGTTGACTCTCTTGAGGTGTTTATTAGAGTTCCGATCATGATCCCCTCATTTGTACCTTTCTGATCAATGTTTATATAAAAAAGAATGCAAGGTCATACCACTTTTCGAAGGTACTGAATGACATTGAATTCTTGTTCCTTCAGGATGTCAAAAGCCATTTTATTAACGAAATTATTGAGAGCAAGGAAACAAATCTGCATATAATACGGGAGCCGATCGATTGCTGTGAGATCCCATCTATAATCACAAGGAGTAAACTTAAGTATCCATAAAAATAGTCCAGTGCAGAACATTAAGTCTAGAGATATAAAGGTCATTAATATATGAGTAATGTTATTCATAATCTCTTTTATCGTCATTTTTACATTATCCCATGATATGACATTAAATAATATTAAAAATTATTTATTATGTTTTACTTTATCATGTGTACTAATCATTTGATAACACACTAAAGAGTGTAGAGAAGATGACAATGAAAATTATTATAAAATAGAAAATTTCTTAATATTTACGAACCTCTCAATAACATCCGTAAAGAGCTCAAGTTCATCCAATAACCCATATAGATCATAGATATCATCTATTGTTGCTATCAGGGAAATGACCCTTGTCATCATTCTCCTACCGTATCCGTAGTGTGGCTGAAATGATTGGCCAACTGCCCATAAGAAATTCACCATGAGCCTATCCCTTGCAAAGCCCAACTTTTGTCCAAGGCCAGTGCTCTTCCACCACCTTAATATATATAAACAAAAGAAGAGAGTATCAGTTCTACAAAAATAGTAGCAATGCGTTTTTATTACCTTTCAAATAAACATGGCTACTTTTACCTCGACTCTCGTTTTACATCTTGTTGATGGACTGCTTGTACCATGTTGAAATCCAATTCTGCAAGTTCTAACAAGACAGGGTTCATGCCAACTTCCCTCCTATATGTATCAATGAACCACCTTGCTTCCAACCTTAGCATCCTCCAATGCAATGGAAGCTCAAGGGCATGGCCCACAAAAGTAGAGAGATTTTGACTTTTGTTTTGCTCCATGTACTCCTCGAGTTGTTTTGTCGCAAACGCTCTTGCTTCATCCAAGATAGTTTCGCCTTCTATAGAAAGGAATGAGGCTTCAAATAAGTACATCAATCCCTTAGGATCATCACATAGGCTTGCCTTGAATTTCCCCTTTTCATTCATGAAAATATTGAAAATTTCTGCAATAGGCAAAACTCACTTATTATTAATAATAATCTATAAATGATGGGTTAACTAATTAAGGCCTCGTTTGTTTTCACAGTTCATCTCAACTCATCTCATGATCTCATTATTACAAATTTCTCAAATTTCACACAAAATAAAATAAACAATTAAACTTTTTCAAATTCTAAAACAAAAATAATATAAAAATATATATTCTAACAATAGTTTATTCAATTTTTTTAACTTTAATCTCAACTCATCTCATCTGTAAAATCAAACGAGACATAAGCTTCATATTATTATTATTTATTTCTATCAAAGCATGAGTAGAATTTGGTTGTTTACCTTGAGGGACACTATATCCATGCTGTCTTAGTAGCCTAAATTCAAGTGAAGTGGCGTATAAATTCTCCTTCTTGCAAATATCACGAGCTTGATGAATTGTGTTGTATATAGCTTCCAATGTCCTCTTTACTTCATCCTCAAAGTGATACGATAATCCAAGTTTTTGTAATACATCGATCAGCTCAAGTTTCTCTAATGGATCTACCACTTTCTCAAACATTCTCTTAACTTCTACCTTCAACTGATCAGCTCGTCTAGTGTATGAGTCCCCCTTGAAATTCAAAATTTTCATTACAGATAGATTAATTAATTAAACAAGAATAATGATATTAATATAGTCAATTATTTTGCAATATGTTCTACAACCAGAAAATGTGGCGTTATTAAAATGTAGTTGTAAAAAGAATTGTATATGTACCACTACTCATAAAGAAAGAAAACAATAACATATATATATAAATTCCCTTAATAATCAGATGTAGTACCACATATTCGCTAGTCAATGACAAGATATCGTCGTCCTTCCACAATGCAGGTTGATAGTTAGCAGCTCGGCGAGTAGTAACGAGACTATCAGAGTTTTCATTAACAGTACTGGCCATGCACCGGAGAGCTGGACGAGAATTAACGGTGACACTTGTGGATGCATTTTTGGTTGTTATATGAGAGATCATGTGAGTTTTAAACGGAAAATATTGTCTAGCGAAATTGCTAACAGGGAGCGAACTAAGAGTGTGAAGAGCCATTGAGAATTAGTAGAAGTTGTACTTCACAGTATATATGGTTTTGGATGGGACTGAATCGATAATTACTTGGGAGCTTATACTTCACATGATTCATGGCTTTATATATATAGCATTTGCTGAATAATAAAGCTAGATTAATTCCAGCTGTTAAATGTGTTTACGAATTCACGTACGTTGGACCCCAGAATTTGACTAAATAATAAAGCATGATTAATTATATTGTATTGCTAATTAGGCTATTAACTAATACAAGAAAAACGAGTTTTTGTGATTAATTTATTACAATATAAAAACTATTCGTAATCAATTTTAATTATAAATAATCATTTCGTTAGAATTAACTGGTCGCAAATAAACAATTTTCTTATAGAATAAACGTGTTACCAGTGGAATATCGTAGTGTTCCTCTTTACTTTGTCCTGCCAATAAAGATGGGTGCTGGATGACAGTAGACAGGACATCTTTCCATAGCAATCAGGCGAAAGTACGTACAAAAGACTGAATGTCCTCATTAGAGTATTTAACACGACTCTCAAAGTTAGAGTATTTAATTGATCATGTAATGTAGAGTTAATTTTGAATTAGCAATGCTAGATTCAGTTTTTATTTGAGGATTGTAATGTAAGTCTAGATAATTTTATATTTAAAATTATAAAACTATCCCTCCTAAAATGATGTTTTTTCTAATTTAATAAAGGGCCTGTACATGTAGTCTCCAAATAAAGACTGCAAATAGAATATTTCATTTTAAATTGTTGTTTAGAGACTAAGGATACGACAAAACGGAAGATGACCAGCCTGGCTAGCTAATTGGCAGTTTATCATTTGGAATCTTTCTGTTAGAGACATGAATATTTGTATTCATGATCATTAGCATATAGCTGGAGGGATTTAATTTATTGAGGGAAAGAAGCTGATGATAGTGGAATTTTAGTGATATTTAAAATATAATATTTACTTGAATATATAGCCTAAAAGATCATGATGATGATCATGATATCTAGGGGTTGCCATTTGTTAATATTTTAACTAGAGATCAATCCATAGGAACCAAAAACAATAAGATCAGAATGAAAACAATAATATATATGTGTGTTTGTTTGTAGAGAATTAGATACCTTATAAACTTTTATATGATGATCATGATATCCTCTCTTTGATCTCTCTCTGGGCCTGGATTAAACTATATATGCTCCAAAAGAAACAAGGCCCATTAGTGTCATTACTTCCCTCCCAGCACACGGAAATTATGGTTGAAAGCAGGCTCAACCCGAAGTGCCTACCCAAAAGAATAAATCAAGCTTATAGTTCGATTTGTGTCTATGCCACTAGGCCCACAATCTACGTGTGTTCGAGTCTCTTACGAGTTACGGGAATGAATGTCTTCCAGGATGGAGTATTATATTGATTAGGGAAAATGATAGGGTTACTACCTTCTTACTATTTATTTACTATTTTTTTATATTTGATTATGTTTTTATTTTTTATTTTACTTAATAGTTAAGGAAGTGACTATTAGTAAAATTATATATTTTTTTAATTTTTTCTTAATGATTAAAGATGTTAAAAAAATACTTGAAAGAAAATAATAAATATACTATAAGTAGTAAATGAATAGTAAAAGGGTAGTAACCCTATCACTACCCATTGATTAGACTAGGCATTCTCATTCTCATATCTATTATACTTTGGCCTGGTTTCGTTCCACAAATTTTTTAAATCATCTCATCTAGAACTGTGCATCCGGATATGGATTTGGAGAGATATCCAAATCCGTATCCGGATTTTTAAAATAGTACGAATACTTGCTCGAGTAAAACCGGTTACGACCCGGGCGAGTATGGATTGTAACGGTATATGGTTTTAACTCCACTTTTATTTATTTTTTTTTTAATTCTGATTTTTTAAAACAAAAATTCTATTTTAAAAAAAACACCTGGTTATGGATAACCAGTTAAATAATCGGATCCATAACTGGATCCGAACATATAATTGCCTGTATTTGCTCGGATTTTTGGGTTCCAGACTGAACTAGAAAACACAAACGTTTCTATTATTTCTTTTGTTTTAAACTAATAATAAAAAGGAAATAGTCTCTTAGATATTTTGTTAATAGAGTGAAAGTCATCTCCTTCTCTGGAGGGTAGGGTTTGAAATCTTTGTTTTAGGCAGAGTGTGGTCTCTCAGACGATTTGTCTATAGAGAGTTATAGAAGTTAAGACCATACCAATCACAAATGAATTTATGTACTGGTGGAATCTCAATTGTGAGTAATTGACTTGTAATCTGAGTTTTACCCTGTATGTATCAGTAACAGCTGTAACTTCACTTTCATGAATGAATGAAATCTATTTTCTATAAAAAAAAAAAAATTATAATATTTTTATTCAACTTTTTATCTCTTATTTATTAAAACTCTATAAAAATTATAACTCATATTCTTTCACTATTATCATCAAATTATTTCGTTATTATTTATAAATTATTCCATGCCTGATTTTGAGAGTCGTGTTAAATATTCTAATGAAGACATTTCAGTCTTTTGTACGTACTTTCGCCTGATTGCTATGGAAAGATTGTCGGTGCACTGCTACTTTTTAACCTAGTCATTTTGTCATTTCATTCTTATCTTTGATAAGCTTTTGATTTGTCACCAAAATAATGTGCTAGGACCCGTACTACCCTGTTATAGTATGAATAATACTACTTCTCCGGAGGGATCTCGATATGGTTCTGATAAAATATAATTTTTTTTAATAATTAAGAAAATATTTTTTAATGATATTATGAATTAATCTTTTTTAAAAATGCTTAAGAATATAATTAATTTTTTTTTAAAAAAAAATCTACAACATTATTTGAGAAAATATATTTACAACCGTGAATTGTGTAACCGCCGCGTAATCGTTTTGAAAAAAGTGAATAAAATATGAGACCCACATGAAAAAAATTAATTTTTTAATAGTGAACCCCACTCTTTTTCAAAGTAATTACGCGACATTTACACACTTCACGGTTATACCCTGAATTACTCTTAAAAAATATGTACTTAATCATTAAGTAAAAATTAAAAAATAATCAATTGATACTCTCGAAATCTAATCTTCGGAAGCCCAAGCATTTATGTATGTCCTTAAAGCATGCGACTCTCAATTTTTTAATTTTATACCCTTAAAAATTAAAAAAAAAAAAAATCTACAACATCATTAAAAAAATATGTACTTAATCATTAAATAAAAATTAAAAAAATATCGATAGATACTCTCGAAATCTAGTCCTGTGGAGCCCAAGCATTTATGTATGTCCTTAAAGCATGCGACTCTCAATATTTATTTATGTCCTTAAATTTTACACTCAGTACACTTATAAAAGTAAAATAACATATTTTTAAGTGATATGCAGAAGTGTGGTTTTCTATGTAAAATCACATATAAGGATTGGAACGACCGATACATGCAGCAATAATTTCAATCATACAATGCAACTTTTAAATTAAGATGATGAATTATTGCATGCATTATTGGTCTTTTGTCTTCTTTTTTTAAATGATGTACATGCACGTGATTTATTCAAGAGCACGTGCATGCAAAACATGCCATGGAGTTACACTAACCATCAATTCTTTCATTTTATATTGCAGTATATTGTTTTTTGAAAAATGATAGACACAATCCTTTTTGCAATGACCATATTTTAAATGAATGTGATCAGAGATTATAGAAACCCAAATCATGAACTATCTTATAATAAATAATTGTGTCTCGAACCATTTGAACGTACCCTAATTTTAACTTTGATAAGATAACAACAATATGAAATGAAATAAATATTATTCTATAATTGAAGAAAGTTCTTTAAATTAAACCAGTAAATTGTCATGAGTCTAACCAGTAAATTGTCATGAGTCTAAACAGAAATAAAGATTTTCATCATTCTCGCTCTTCATTTCTCTCGACTAAGTCTTGGCTTTGTTTTCATACTTCATGACAGACAAAACAATCAACCCAAAAAATATTTTAGAAATGATACTTCGTAAAATAGTTGGTTTGAACAACTTATAATACATGAAAGTGTGGCACTATGTCAACCCACTTTCTCTCTATTGTAGCACACCGCTGTCCTCCACCAAAGAATACGGCCACCGGGAGTAAAGCGAGACCGGACCTCCCACTCAACCTCACTTTCCGACGTAGTACCTTTCTCTTTCCTATACTTTTCTTTTTCATGTTCCTTTTTTTTTTCTCTCTCTCTCTCTTTTAAAGGCCAGGGCTTAACAGTATTATTAAAGGTCCTCAATAACGGATAGGAAATCCACGTACAAAGACGCAAATGAACAACCTAGACTTACCAAACAACCAACAGCAAAGAAGAACTAGCATCTCAAAAACAGAAGGCCTAACTTGTCTAGCTTCAAAATACCCTTAAGCAAATAAGGAATATCAGCATATTCCTTATATGGGCAAGCTAGAAGCCATGCGAGCAAGGAAATCAGTGCCAGCGTTGCATTCCCTAAAAATATGACGTACCACAAACAGCCTAGAAGAAAAAATTTCTTGAATTTCTTCCCAGTATTATTCAAGATACTAGATCCCACAACGTTTTTCCTCCAACTAGTGTACAACTAACATGTAGTCCAACTCCACTTCCACCTTCATTATGCCAAGCTCTCTACCATGTCTCAAGCCTTGAAGAAGTGCCATAAGTTATGCAACATTATTCGAACCATGACCGAAACCTGTGGAAAAAGCCAACTTCAACTTCCCTTCATCATCTCTAATAACACCTCCCGCTCCCATCCTGTTAGGATTTGCACGACAACTTCCATCGACATTCAATTTGAACCATCCACTGGCCGACTTTTGCCATTTAACAATACGCACAATTTTTTACTTGGGGTCTTTTAGCAGTATGGACAAAGCAGCCAACACCTTCTCATCGCCCACCTACATTGTATTCCCAGCTTTTAGCCTCAGCCCAACCCAAGCAATAACAACCTTAATCGAGTGCCATAAAGCTTCCACAGAAACCGATTTTCCTTCCATTCGTACTTTGCAGCGCCACAACCATAGAGACCAAGTTAAAATAGGCAGAATAAGGCAATTAGGCAACCTTTTTAGGATGAACGAGCAGCACGTCGAAACCAAGACTCCACTGTATCCTTCCAAAGCCTGTTTGGGACATAAGGCATGCCCACTCGCATATAAATTCTACACCAAAGCTCCTTAGCTACACTGCTAGTAGTTAATACTTGATCGTGATCTTCCAAATTCCACCCTGCACAGCATTCACATTTTGATACCATCGAAATACCCAACTTACTTACTCTATCATCAACACTAAGACAAGCATTCATCGCCTTCCACATTGTCATTGAGTATTTTTTTTGGGCCACATCCGATCTGACCAATTCATTTTTGAAGCTTTAACTCTCACACTCTCCTAAGCACTTTTTGAAGAGAATTCACCATTCAAATTTGGAGTCCAAATCAGCAAATCAGCACCTTCTTTATACTCCCTATTAATGTCGTGTTTCGCACACCCTTGTGCCAAGCTCCAACAACTCAGGTCTTCCATAGTGGGCCCTACACAGAGAATAATGTAATGCGGCTTTGAGAGCCAGTCTTGGGGCTGAGAAACCTCCGATGCCAAAGTTAGTAAATGCACTTGGAGTGTAGTAAATAAGTAAGGAAGTCTAGGGATCAGAGAGAGAGTTTTCTCGTACCTGGGATCAGCTATTTATACTATAGGTTTGAAGAGATGATCATGTCTGCTCTCATGAAGTCCGGGTTCGTCCTAGTGTTCATTTTATCAGAATCTTCAAATGTGGCGTGGCTCTGTCTCGGCTTCATAATTGTGGGGTGTGACTTGATTTGCAGCGTCATTAATGTGGGGTGGCTCCTTAAGCCTCAATCTTATTTATGTGAGTCGTTGATGCTCTGATGCTGATGAATCGAGGGTCCTCTAGGTTTCCCATGTATCCTGTGCATATTATGTTCTCAAGGGAGGCCGCCATTGTGTCAAGTCGAGCTATCTTATCCCACAGACGGCGCCTCTCCCTAGTGGACAGTTAACTTCTTGCTTGGATAAAAATCCCATTGGGCAATTTCCCTTACAGTTTTCCTGTCAATTCATCTGGGATAGGTTCGGGAGGAATTGCTTTCATCTCCTTTGGTTTAGACCCGATTAAGTTCCCGACCCACCTGGCCGCATGCTGAGTGACCGTTTGTATTTTGTTCATATAAAAGCGCAACGTTAGCCACATTTCCGCATTTAATGGCACCCCTCCGGCTTCTTCACCACGTCTGTGTATTTTGTAGTCATTAATTTGCACGTCATTCCTAGGGATAAGCTTTACAGCAGTCACGTTAATCGAGAGATCCTGGTACTTGGGTGGGACACGTGTGAGATACGCGGAGTTATGATGCCTCGATAAAGGGTATCTTCCCCGTCTATATATATATATATATATATATATATATATAAGTGGCCCATCGCAATTTTTGATTTTGTTCTGTTATCCTGCAGTTTCATTTCCTTGCCTTTCTTTTGAAGTATTTTCGTAAATCTCTCCTTGTTGTTTTGGCCCCAAAGAAATCTTTGCGCTCTGGTGCCCGCACAGCGACCTTTGGCGCAGCTCTAGTTGCTGCTGCCCGAGGCGACTCCCTTACAGATGATTTTACAAGATTTTTCTGGGGGTTGACGATTACTTCCGAGGAGTTGGAGGAACTGAAAGCGACTTACAGATACCTCCAAAACTGGAGCTTGAAGTGCCCCCTCCCACCGGTGGAGCGGTGGATGAGGAAGACTATGGTACCAGAGTTTCAGCGTTTTGCTGCAATGTTCTCCTATGGCCTAAGGTTGCCAATTCCCCGACCAGTGCATGAAGTGCTATCTTTCTTTGAGCTAGCACCCGCTCAGCTCCTCCTCGTTGCATGGAGGATTTTGGTCTCATGTTGTGTCATTTGGCGCCATGCCTTGGAGGAGGCCGGGTCGGACTATCTCGACTAACTGCCCGAGAATTATTTATTGCCTATAATTTAGTGCAGAAGGGTCGGCGCGTCTATAGCTTCCAGCCCATTCAGGAACTGGCTCAGATAGAGGGGCGGCATAAGGTGGCGAAGGGATATAACCACAAGTTCTTTTTGCCAGTCAATAGTTGGGAATATCTTGCCGGGCAGGACGTTAGGCAGCTATTCTTTGTCCATGCCAACTGGAGCACTGTGTCTGGCGCTTCGATCCGCCGCCCCGAACCAAATCCCAGTGAGGAAGCGAGACTGGGGATTGTCAAGTCCTGGGCGGCGGCACATTCAAATGAAGGGTATTCGAAGGCGCTGCTGTCGGATGATAGCCTTCATTGATACCTGGTTCCCCCCGCTGGTCGGCGCACTGACGCGGGGATTCCCACGAATCAGACCGCCGCGCTTGCCTCCCATCGTCCTGCTAGCCCACAAGTCGTGGGGAAGGGAAAAAGACCTCGCAGCATCTCTCCCACCCCCACTGACTCGGATAGTGTTGCTGTTGCCATTCCTTCTAGGGGGATGTCCATGTTGGTGCTCCGTCTCCCTATGCCCCTAAGAGCGTCTAAAGAGTTGGCCTCGCTTGTCGTTCCGCATTGCACCGTGTCACCGGCCTAGAGAGTTTTTATTGACACAACTTTTGAGGCCGAAGCCACCCACCCCGGTGGTGCGGCAGAGACGGTGGGCGATGTTCCCTGTGAGGGACTCATCGGTGTCGCTGATGACGGTAGGGAAGTCACCGGGAGGTTCCCGAGGATCTTCGGATGGCCGCGCAAATCTTGTCCGTAGAGCGGAGAGGAAAACTTTACTACCCGCAATTCCGCTTTCTTTCTTACCTCTTCCGTCTTTTTTTTTTTAACTCACCTTTTGTTGTAAGGGTTGGAGCTCCTGGCCGCCTTCCTTGTGGATAGCCTAGTGGTGCTTGGGAGAGAGAACCGTGACCTTCACTCTCTAGTCTAGACTACCATGGAAAGCGTGATATTCGAGCGGGAACAGAGGGAGGCGGTTGAGGGAGCCCTAGCCAACCTGGTCATGTCCTAAAGGGAGGTCGATCAACTCCACATCGAGGCCTCACTAGCTTGCGAGGCTAGGGACACGCTGCAGCAATCTCTAGACCAATGTCAGTCGGGACTAGAGCGATTGCAGGCTGATGTTCTGGAGCTTCGTCGGGCAACAGGACATTGATGGCCTGCAGATCAAATGGCTTGACTCTAAGGTAAACGAGGCTAACAAGTCGCTGGTAGTGAAGAGGAAGATCTTGAAGGAGGAGAGGCAGCAAAGACTAGATGCAGAGACCGTTCTGACCATGAACCAACTGATGCTCGAGGGTAGGGAAGCAACCGTTCGTGGCTTGTGCAATGAGTTGTTCTACGTCTTGGGGGTTTGTAATGATGCATGGCAGTTTGGCTATGATGAAGGCCTAGAATAGATGAAGACCTTCCTCCTTCAGAACCCCCAGTGTGGCCTTTGGGCTATGAGCCTGGGCAACTTTTCTCCACATGAGGTGTCCTTGCGAAGACGTGACATGCTCGGAGTGGGCCTGATCCCGAGCGGCTTTGGCAGCAGTTTGGCGGGAAATGAACCCGCCTTATGAAGGCAGACTCTTCAGGTGGATCTCCTCGCCAATCCCCTGTTGTGGGGGTCCCGGATCTCCTGTTCTCAATCTCGCCCTTTTGCTTATTATGCTTCGACCCCGCCGCCATCTTTCATGGTCGGTGGGCCATCTCGAAGGCTAGGCAGTGGCTCTGTGGGAATCAAGCCTAATTTATGAGGGCGAAATTTCTGCACAGATTTCCTTTCTAATCATTTGCTGTTGGGGTTCTGGATAGTGCGTCCACCATATGACTCAATTAATTGCCTCACAATATCCCTGTTGACGTTTTGAGGGAATCTCTGGCGTTATTGACACGTCGTAATGGTGGAGGCCTTTGCCCCATGTAGCACCCAGAAGATTGACTCGATTGGACTTGGTTGACGTGGTGCGGTGCTATGGTTATGTGGTGGTCGTTCATGGCTACTGACTCGGTCTTGGTTAGGTTTACGACCACGGACCCTTCCAAGGAATTTTCTCCTATACGTGTATGCGTGGAGTAGGTGGTACTGTAGGTTGTTTTGTGAAATGTATGAGCTTCCCGGTGTGAATTGTTCTTTGTAGTTCAGTGGCTTCACGCGACCTTATGATGTAACATGTCTTTTGTAATCCTACATAAGTAGTAAATTGATTTTGTTTATTTTATTGTATCGTCTCCACATTTACCTTGTTGTATTTTTTCCGTATTTTCCTTGCTGTATTTCTTCTGGCACATCCAGCACCTTTTTTTTTTTTGGTCGGCTTGGGTAGGGCGCAATTGGAAGGGAGTTTTCTTTAGCAATTCTCTGTGGTCTACCCCACCCGCGCTTGGTCATGGTCAACGACCCCGCCTGTCGGTGGCCCTTTTGTAGATGGAAGTTTGGCTGACAAATATTTCAGGGCACTCCCCTGCTAGAGGGATAGAGTCGCCTTCGGCGTGACTGGTCCCTTTTGCCTTGCAGGGGGTAGGTTTGATCACATGGAGCGTGTACGGAAGTTGGCCGGGCAGTCAAGTGACCTACCCGCCTATTCAGGCGCCTGGGAGGCCGAAAGACTGAACCCACACTTCGCTGTGAGGTAGGTTGGGCCACCTTAAGGTTGGACCCACCTGTTGATCCTCACGGGAAGGTAAATAGGAGATGTCTGATCATGCTATGGCATCTCGAAAGTGATGATGGGTAGTCGAAAGACTGGACCTACGCTTCACTGTGAGGCAGGCCTGACCGCCTTAAGGCTGGTCCCGCCTGTTGACCCTCACTGGAAGGTAAGTAGGAGATGCTGCACAAGTCAAACATGTTAGTAAATTCGCAAACCTTAGCTGTCTCTGGACCTCTGGGGTCAGGGTGTTACACAGTAAGTGCCGACCACCACTCAACAGGTCGATGCCGCTGCACCATGGTTGCACTGCAAAAATCAAATGGCATTGCCACATGCTCCCAAGACCCACGCCGTGAAACCAGAGATGAGTTTCCCCGCCAGCCATGACACCCAACGCCATAGGCCACCAGTCACTGCGCCTCCTCGCTGGAAGAACACATCATCTCTGCAAACCGCCCATTCACTTGCCACTCGTGCATCGTAGCCCAGCCGTAAGACACTTCCCCAGGTCGATCACTATTACATTGTAAGCAGCTATCTCTCACACTCTCATTCTCACACTCTCCCTCTCACCACGTTCTCTCTCTCTCTCTCTCTCTCTCTCTCTCTCTCTCTCTCTCTATATATATATATATATATATATATATATCCTTCGTGAGTAATGATTTCTTTCTTTCCGTCTCCCAGTGCTCTGCCGCTGCACACAACCATCTTTTTGCTACTCGTTACTTTTCTCACGGTGAGTCCATTGCATGGCCATGAAGTCCCCGATTGTCATCTTGCTTCTTTTCTTTTTATTTTCAGCCTTTTCCCTTATGCCGTTGATAATTTTTATTAATACTAATATGACCCTAATTTTTTATGCTAGTGGATTGTTCGGTTTAATTTGGGCCAGTCCTAGTGAAGATTTGGGCTTATGTTTGAGTTGAGATTATGTTAAGTGAATATTAAGTGGAGATGTATTTTACGTGTGCCTGGTTTTAATTGAGTAAATATGTTAACTATGAAATTTATTTTACAGAAATAATTTAGAGTTTAATGTATTAGTTGGATAAGTTAAGTGGATATCAACGAGTTTGGGAAGTGATGATATTTTAGGGTTACGAGAATTTTGGATTTTTAGGACAAACATGTTATTTTAGTATTTTAGGCTTAAATATCAAAATACGTATTCGATTGAAAATTTACGAAAGTTACATGACTATTTTATAAGTGATGATTGATACTCCCTTGGCACTATTGTAAGAAAATTTAGAAAAATTAAAAAAGTCCAATTAAGCGGTTCTTATGCTAGACTTTGCATAAAAGAAATAGAATGAGGTTGATTTTTAAAAAATATACATGTTTTCTTATGAAAGGAAATTTGAAACTCAAGAAATCAGTGTAAAAGAGAAAAATATTTCTATCATGACTGGTGTAGATATGAGCAATATTTTTTGCATTTTGTTTCTGAATTGTACAAAAAGAGTGAATATGAAATCTGAAAATTTGTGCATGATTATGTGAAGATGCTCTGAATCTGTTTTGATTATGTGAAAATGATATGATTCTTTTCAGTACTCTTTTTTTGTATGATGTGACATCTAAAGAACTTTAGCATGACATTCTAATTCTGCATCTGGCTCTGTTTTTACTCTGCTTTGCTTTCACCTAACCACGGGTGTAAAATTGTGGCCTCTGTTTGGGTTTGTACCAAATTCTTTGTCTCTGCGTGCACCCACTTTGGAAACAAAGTGGTTTTCTGTGTGGTTTTTCCTACGTGCACACTCGACGCTCTGAGAATGATAAGGGGAATATTCACTTCTGTCTCTGCTCGGTTTGGCCACGGGGGATAGCACAACCTTACCACGGGAGTTATTCATGGCCTTTGTTCTGATATTATGCTCTGATACGATAAGATATGATATGATGATGTTCAGTTATACTATGCAAATGATTTTTGAATATAAATATTTAAAATTGTCGCTCTAATATTTTGAGAACATATTTTGGTTCTACACTCTGAAATTATTTTTTTTTTGTCTCTACATTCTGAACTCTGTGAAAAGGCTCATGTTTAAATATTAACATATGTTCTCTGCTTACTGAGTTGTTGATAACTCACCCCTTATCTCCACAATATTTTAAGATGTTTTGGATGTTTCAGCTAAGGATCAAGAATTGGAAGCATGGATAAGGTTACGTGAGCATAGTGAATTAAGTACAATGATTATTGGAAAATTTTATTCAGTAGTTTTATTTTGCTTTGTCAACATGTTATTTTGGAAGGTTGATGTTTATTTTGAGATTTTGTGGTGTTTAGATTAATTATATTTGAGTAGTTGATTTGAAACAATGAGTTGTAGGTGTCATTAAAACTTTGGCGTCTATGACTATATGGTTGGGAGATGATTTAAGGTAATATGATCTAACTCCCTAGACCTCCGGGACCGAGGCATTGCAATTGGGTATTTGTGGAATGCACCGTTTGATGCAACGGGAAGGAATCTATAAGGGCTCTGTAGCACACAGTTTTATTGCTGATTGGAACACATCATTTTATTAATGTTAAGACACATTGTTTTACTTGAAGACCTGCTTGTGGAATGCGGCGTTTCACTTCTTAGAAATTTGCATTTTAAGTCTTTTGTAGTCATTTTATTTCCCGAAGTCAGTTATTTACTTTACACGTGTTATCTAGTAATTGGGCTAGTTAGTTATTCCTGTCAGTAATATGAGAGAAGGGGGAAAGCAGTGTTGAAATCATATGGAATTTGCTTGTTGTTGAACTTTTGGGAGGTTTAGGGATTGCCTCAAATCAACCCTATTATCAATACTATTGCTATTCACAGTTTCAATTTCACAAACACTTTCCATTCATTCCATAAATTCCATTACATTAATTAGATTCATTAGAATTGGTATATAGAGCTACCAACCAGATGGCAGAAGGCACCCATCATAAGCAGCAATAAGAAGCTCTTTAGAGGCAGCTGGAGACACAAGAGGAGACTATCCAAGAAATGCGAGAGGATCAACCATCTGGCTGACATTATGAGAACCCTTGTCACTAACCAAACCCAAATGACCATCTAAGAGCACCACCTAGAACATGATCTGGAGGTCCATGATCATCACAGAGCCAATAACAGGGGGTGAGGTTGGAGTTCCCTCACTTCAAAGGGGAGAATCCAACAACCTGGATATTCAAAGCTACCCATTACTCTAATTTCCATCAGACCCCTCCTTATCAAAGATTACCTATGGCCTCATACCACATGGAAGGGGTGGCCTTAACGTGGTACAAGAACACCTTCGACAGTGGGCAATTCACCAATTGGGAGATGTTCACTAGAGCTTTGTTGATACGCTTTGGCCCTATAGCATATGACGACCCCATGGAGGCCCTCACAAGACTTAAACAAATAACGTTTGTGGTTGCGTATAAGGCCCAACTTGAAGCTCTCTCCAACCATCTTAAAGGACTTTCAAATTCACATAAGCTAAGTTGTTTCCTAAGCAGCCTGAATGATGCATCCGGCTTCCCATTAGGATGCTTAATCCGGAGAATCTCATTGCTACGTTTGGTCTAGCAAAGATTCAAGAAGAGTATCTAACCAGTATAAGGAAATTAGTGAAAGGATGGGGGGGGGGGGGGGGGGATATGGGCACACTCCTTCTAGCAACATTGTGAACCAGTGGTCTCCACAAGTTGATACCACCAACAAAATTCAGAAGTATCCCACACAGCCCAAAAAGATCTCCTCAGTACAAATGGATAAGAATGGGAAGAAGGAGTGCATGAAGCTTGCATATTCTATAACTGTAAATATTATTTTTCAAAGACATGCAGTAAATGGCTGGCCAGGATAAGCAATGTCGGCATTAAGATGATCAGAATTCTGGCTAGACATTAGTACGCCATATATAGATGCATACATAGCTTGGAGATAATTTAACGAGTTTTTCAAGATTTATACACAAATTTCCAAACGGCCGTGCACAATATTCTCTCAAATGGAAGTTATTAAAAGGACTGATTACAATTATTTTAATTCAAATGCTTTATTAAATGCATGGAGAAAACATTTCCCAATGACTGAAGTACAAGTACTACTATTAGCGATGCATACATTCCTCCTCACAGACTGAGGTATTAGCCACCATGACTTATTTTTGTGGAGTTTAGATAGTATTAATAGAGCTGATACAAACATACTTCATGTACGTAAAGGAACGAGATTAATAAGTAATGATAATACGTTATCCCTAGTCTATCGGTCTTGTATACCATACCCATCCCCGTATTGGTATATCCACTGGGCCGTCCTTGCCATATTCAGTGCATATTCCATAAACGCTTGTGAGAATGAAGAACTAGTAGCTCAATCTTTGTTCATCTTCTTCCATGCTTCGCTAATCAAATATCTTATGTGCTCACGAGCGTCTTTTTCACTTGCACCAGTTTCGTTCATATAACATTGGATTGATTTAGGAATATCACCTTTCTTCAACTCAACCTGAGTTTCAAAGCATGTGTACGGAAATATTATTTTCTAAACAAATTAGAGTGAAGTAATTGAAACAATTTCTTATGAAACCCTAAAGAATGTGTAATTTTGCATACCGAGGATGTTCCAAGATCATTTGCAAGTCGGAAAATCATTGAGGACCAATAGATTATATTAGTCATGTTATCTTCCATAGATGCCAAGGATTCCTTTGTTATTGGAACCGTGGTAAAACAATACACATGTGCAAGCATAACCGGTCCCGATATTGAAATCCATGCATTCTGACAGTATTCTTGAAGTGTAGGTGTATATCCCATGTAGTACCACCTTGCCTCCACCAAGTAAGATCTACATTGATCTATCCACTGAAACATTTAGAGTAAAACATTAATGAACTAGAAGAAGTATACATTCACATACTTAACAAACAAACAAAATAAGGGATATGTAATATAATAATTCTTAAAAGAGATACTCTTCTGATCTGTAACTTCTCCGTCCTCATTAAGCCCATACCAATACTCCATGATCCATCCTCCCTCACTCAAGAAGTTCTAGAAGAAAGCGACTTCATGGAGGTTTCTCCCCTTCCATTTCGTCTTACTCTTATCTTATTCCTCCTTTCAACGTCTCCATAGCATAGCTAGGTGAAGTTCTTTTTTCTCTCTCCATCTTCCTTACCGACATTAATCCTTTCTCTCTTGCTTTTTTGCTTCTCCTATTTGTCTACACCACCTCTGATCTCCTGTACTACCCTCATTGTAGCCGCCTACTACGTACACCGATACCAATGTCCAGATAATTTGTTACTTACCTAACCCAATAGACCTCAAGAAAGATTCTTCGACCCATGCTCTTCAAATCTGAATCCATACTCTTTATATTTGGAGCTTGCAGATTTTGTTGTTCCGGCCTTCGTCATTTTCTGGCTTTCATTTACTATGAAGAAATGATAGTTACAATCGTGAGTGTGCAAGTACGACACAATCACTTGAAAAAAGTGAATAAATATGAGTCTCACATAAAAAAATAATAACTTTTTAATAGTAGACTCCACTCTTTTTCAAAACGACTGCACGGCGCTTGCGTACTTCACGAATGCATATAACATTACTCCTTATCATGTTGATTGTCTTTAGGTGTTTATTAGAGTTCTGATCATTTTGTACCTTTGTCAATAATGTACTTAAATATAAAAAAGAATTCAGATCATACCGCTTTTCGAAGGTACTGAAGGACATTCAATTCTTGTTGCTTGAGGATGTCAAAAGCCATTTCGTTAACAAAATTATTGAGTGTAAGGAAAGTGATCTGCATATAATACGGGAGCTGATCGATTGCATTGACATCCCATCTATAATCACAACAAGTATACTTTAGTATCCATAAAAATAGTCCTCTACCGAACATTAAGTCTAGAGATTTAAAGCCCATTAATATATGAGTAATACTATTCATCATCACTTTTGTCGTCATCTTTCCACTATCTCATTATGTAATAATAAATAATTGAAGACTGTTTATTATGTTTTACTTGTGTACCAATCATTTAATGGCACATCAATGGACGTAGCGAGAATGACAATGAAAATTATTATAAAATAGAATTTTTCTTAATATTTATAACCAACCTCTCAATAATATCCGTGAAGAGCTAAAGTTCATCCCAAGATCCATAAACATCATAGATATCATCTATTGTTGTTATCAGGCAAAGGACCCTTGTTATCATTCTCCTACCGTATCCGTAGTGAGGCTGAAATGATTGGCCAACGTAAGTTTGGGGAGTGAGATGAGAATTTTTAGTTTTAGACGAAAGTTTAAACTATTATTATTGTTTTGAGATTTGAAAAAATTGAATTGTTTATTATATTTTGTATAGAAATTTAAAAAAATTATAATCCACGGAATGCGCCAGTCCGTGATTAGTGACCGAGATCCAATTTTCATTAGTAAATTTTGGCAAGAATTCTTCAAGATGTCGGGTACTAAATTGCAGCTCAGCTCCGCATACCACCCCCAGACCGACGGACAAACGGAGGTAGTAAATCGCTGCCTTGAACAATACCTGCGTTGTTTCGTGCACCAGTGGCCCCGCAAATGGAGTTCTTATTTACCTTGGGCAGAATACTGGTACAATACCACCTATCATAGTTCTACAGGGATGACGCCATTCCAGGCACTATATGGCAGGCTGCCACCTGCTATCCCCTCGTATACAGAAGGGCTATCTCCCGTTCATGAGGTCGACCAACAATTACTCAATCAAGATTAACTGCTCCAACAACTCAAGAGTAACTTGGCCAGCTCAGTTAATCGCATGAAGCAAATCGCAGAGCTCAAGCGGCGGGATATTTCGTTCGACATTGGCGAATGGGTTTTGTTGAAGCTCCACCCCTACCGTCAACAAACAGCTTTCAAACGAACTCATCAGAAATTAGCTACTCGTTTTTACGGGCCCTACGAAATCTTACAGAAATGTGGTCCAGTGGCGTACAAATTAAAACTACCGGACAGCTCACGCATCCATCTGGTGTTTCATGTATCATTACTTAAACAATACCGGGGGAATGACGGCCTTAAAGAGCCACCGCAGACAGCGTTACCACCCATCTCAGACGAAGGAGTTGTTGAACTCGAACCGCAAACAATTTTGGACACTCGCTGGATCAAGCATGGAGGACAGCTTCTCGAAGAAAGCTTAGTGCAGTGGAAGCATTTGCCCACGGAAGATGCCACCTGGGAACCAACTAAGGCATTACTAGATAAATTCCCGCATACAATCCTTGAGGACAAGGATCCGCTGGTTGGGGGGAGTAATGATAGGCCACGTCGTTCAGCAAGATTCCGTAAACCAAATCCCAAATATTTGGGATGATCTGGTACGTGAAGAAGGCATGCAGCGTGACTGGGTCAGTGAGCATTTACGCATGAAGCGCGCAAGAAGTACGCACGAGCGCACGAAGCGGATGAGAAAGACTTCAGTAGTTACGCAGTAACATTTCCGTTAGTTTCATTCTATTTCTAAGTTCTGTTTTATTCTGTTTTATGCTCTGTTTCATGAGCAGTATTTTCGGTTCTTAGTCCGCAAGTCAGTCCGCAAGTTTCCTTTTATTGTTTCCTTTTATTTCGGTGTAATTCTGCTATTTAAGCAGAAGAGAATTATGAATGAGGTATCGAATATTGTTGAGTCAAATTGTGGTACATTCTCACCCAAAGAGAACAACTATCGTAGCATATTTATTTTATCCTCTGTGTTTGGGACCTATCACTACTCATAAAAAAAGAAAACAATAACGTATATAAATTCCATTAATAATCAGATGTAGTACCACATATTCGCTAGTCAATGACAAGATGTAGTCGTCCTTCTACAAGGCAGGTTGATAATTAGCAGTTCGGCGAGTAGTAACGGGACTATCAGAGATTTTACTAACAGTACTGGCCATGCACCGGAGAGCTGGACGAGAATTAATGGTGACACTTGTGGATGCATTTTTCGTTGTTATATGAGAGATCATGTGAGTTTTAGACGGGAAATATTGTCTGGCGAAATTGCTAACAGGGAGCGAACTAAGAGTACTGTGAAGAGCCATTGAGAATTAGTAGAAGTTGTACTTCCCAGTATATATGGTTTTGGATGGATAATTAGTACTTGGGAGCATATACTTCACATTCATGGCTTTATATATACACCATTTTAAATTTGGTCCTCTCTATTTTCTCACAGTCCTATCATGTTAGATAGAAAGTACTATTCTCTAGCTACCACAACATTTCATCGATCCAGGCCGTAAGGTGAGAAATGAAAAGATGTGTTATTTTCTTAATTTTTTGTTTCTTGGTGTCTATTGTATTGTGGTTGAGTTTATTTGGTTTTTTGGAGACTTGGTTTTGGTTTTTTTTTTTATTTGTAGCCCAAGTCTCGGGTTGTAATCACGGTATTCCTCCGCCACAAGTGAGGGTTTATTAATAAAATTAGGACGGGACTACTATGTGAGTGACTTCAAGCTCTTCCTTAAAAGAAAGAAAAAAAAAAAGATAAAAAAGTACTATTCTCTAGCTACCACAACATTTCATCGATCCAGGCCGTAAGGTGAGAAATGAAAAGATGTGTTCCAGCCAGTACTCCACATCCTAAACCTTATCTTTTCACTACGGCCTGGCCTTTTACATTTTTGTCTTGAAGATAAGCTTTTCATGATCTATATATTATAGCAGATCGTGATATTAATTGTATTTATTGAGTTGTCCTTCTTGTGAATTTCGTGGCAGAAACAAAGACCCTGAATGTGTCGCTATTTCATTGGCTCCATAAGTAGTAGGAGAGGGAAAAGAAAAATCTTTCCGGAGAGTCGGGGACAGCGATAATTCCACGACCTGAAGAGAGAAAGATAATGACTATTGTGGCCTTGGTCATTTTGAAAGGTCACTTCCATCAGGCGTGCACATTAATTAATGCTGTGTTTGGGTTGTGATGAATCTACAATTATTTATTATTTATTTATTTATTTATAATTTTTATTATTATTTAATATTTTATCATTATTTTTTTATTACATTTTTATTAAGAGCCCTATTAAAGCTATCGAAAAAGTGGTCCGAATGAGTTTATCAAATAGTGCATTTTATTTTTTTAGTTTTTTTTAAATAAGTTTTTAATCATCATAAATATTTTTTTAAAAATAAAATAATCACAATATTATTAAAAAATATTTTCTAAATCACTAAATAAATAAATAATTCATTCAAAGCTTCTTGTGACCCTGCAAGTTTGGTTTAAAGCTTCTTGTGACCCTGCAAGTTTCCATCTCGATCAAGGCTTGTGAGGCTTGTCTAACCACCACATTAGGATGAAGGAAAACTTCTTGGAAAATAAGCTTGTTCCTTCTATTCCAAATAAGTCTTGACACAGTGGCAAATTCTTCTATGGTCTTCATATCCGCAGTTTGACAGATAAGGAGCCATAACTCTCTGAAGGTCATGGGAGGAAAGAATCTCTTCTGAAGGAACCTAGAGCACTGGCCCCATACGTCCTGAGTTGCTGGACAGCTCCATGCCATATGGAAAACAGTTTCCTCTTCATTCAGACAGATTGGGCACCAAGGCTTCTCAGTAATTTTCTTTTTACACAAGTTGCTTAGTGTGGGGAGGCCATTCCTACATGCTTTCCAGAGAAAGTTCTTGGTAGCTGGTAACACATTAAGCTTCCATAAGACCTTCCATTCCTCTAAGAGCTACTCTCTATTAGAGGTTTGACCCTAAACTTGAGCTAGTAATTCCTTGTGTAGATGGTATGCCCTTCGAACAGTGAATAGTCCATCTATCGCACTCCTCCATATGAGTCTATCAGGGATGTTTGCTGCACTCAGAGGGATCTGAGTAATGAGATTAGCTTCCTCTTCTCCAACCACCTCCTCAATCTTAGGCAGGTTCCAGGTTTTAGTAACTGGATCAATCAGACAGCTGACACGAGCTTGGGTATCACTATCCTGTCTTGCACTTTCCACTTTACCTGAGGCAGTCTGAGGGAGCCACTTATCCCCCATATTTTAATGCTGCAACCATTTCCAACCCTCCACATTGTGCCCTTTTCAATTAGAGACTTAGTAGCTAGGATACTCCTCCAAATGTATGAGGGTCTCTGACCAACTTTAGCTTCCCCGAAGGTAGAGTGAGGGAAGTATTTCTGTTTTAATACCCTAGAGACTAGGGAGAAGGGATGTTGAATGATCCGCCAGGCTTGTTTAGCCAGCATGGCCAGGTTGAAGCTTTCAATGTCTCTGAAACCCAAGCCCCCTTCAGATTTAGACCTTCCCATTATATTCCATGAGACCCAATGAACCTTCCTCTCCTTTTCTTGTTGCCCCCACCAGAAATTGTGCATAATAGAATTCATTTCTTTAATGAGTGCTCCAGGAAGCTTGAAAACTCCCATGCAGTAGGTAGGAAGAGCTTGCACTACTGCCCTTAACTAGATTTCTTTGCATGCTTGAGACAATGTTTTAACTTTAAAGTTGCCAACTCTTTTCCTCATCCTGTCGAGAATGCTCTTAAAAGAACTAATTCTTGATCTTCCCATCAAGGCAGGCAGACCAAGGTATTGCTCATAGGAGGTGCTAGATTTGACTCCAGCAATTTGGAGGATTAAGTTTTGAGCCAGTTGAGGTGTATTCCTGCTGAAATGAATGGAGGTTTTTTCTTTATTTAGCCTCTAACCTGAAGCCTTCTCATATAATGATAGGATGTCTAGCAACCTGTACAGCTCTAAGGCGTTAGACTTGCAAAAAAGCAAACTGTCATCAGCAAAAAACAAGTGGTTAATGTGAAGCTGACCCCTGGCAATTGGGATGCCAGAAATATCACCTCAAGCCTCAGCTAGATTTAACAAGTTGCTTAGCACCTCTGCACAAAGAATGAACAGGTACGGGGACAAAGGGTCTCCCTGTCTGATCCCTCTCGAAGGGGAGAAAGTCTGTTATGGAGAACCATTCACCAATAAAGAATAAGAAACAGTTTCTACACAATTCATGATCATTTTGATCCAATTTTCTGGAAAACCCATCTTGGACAAAACTGCTTGGATGAAGGGCCATTCAATTCGATCGTATGCTTTGCTCATATCGAGTTTTAGGGCCATGTGTCCTATCTTCCCTTGTAATCTGTTGTTCATGGAGTGAAGGGCTTCAAAAGCCACAATAACATTATCCGATATTAATCTACCTGGAATAAAAGCTGATTGTGTAGTAGAAATTATCTCAGGCAGTATTAATTTGAGTCTGTTTGCCATTGTTTTGGATATGATTTTGTACAGGACATTGCACAGACTTATGGGTCTAAAATCAGAAACTAATTTAGGCTCTTTTACTTTAGGGATCAACACAATGTAAGTTTCATTCAGGTTCTGAAGACTACCTCCTGAATTGAGAACAAAAAGTGCAGCCTCATATACCTCCTTCCCCACTGAACTCCAGTGTTGCTGGTAAAAGATAGGTGGGAATCCATCTGGTCCCGGGGAGCTAAGGGGAGACATTTGGAATATGGCCTCCTCAACTTCCTTTTCAGTGAAGCTTTTTGACAAATGGGAGGTCATATCACTGTTGATCCTGGCCTCAACACTTCCAAGGCATTCCTCAATACCTACTGGACAGGATGTAGAAAACAAGCTTTTGAAGAAAACCTGGAATTGAGCAGCTATTTCCTCTTGAGAGACAGCTTCCTTTCCCTCATTATCCTTTAAGAGTTTAATTGTGTTAGTCTTCCTCCTTTGGTTAGCACACTGATGAAAAAACTTGGAGTTTCTGTCCCCATCCTTTAGCCACTTCTGCTTAGCTCTCTGCTTCCAAGAGGTATCTTCTTCTTTCAATAATTGATCGATTTCCCCTTGGATTCTACTCAACTCCTCACTAAAGTTCCCTGTATTGGCGCTTTGCAACATATCTAGCTGCTTAAGTTTGCTGTTGAGCCTCCTCTTTGAATTTCCAAACACCAATCTGCTCCAATTCACCAGACCCACTTTACAGTTATCTAATGAAGTCACTAACTTGTCCATCTTATAAGTGAACAACTGAGGACTCCTCCAGGACTCTGCAATCACCTTCTCACAACCCTCCCTAGCTGCCCATTTTGCCTCATACCTGAATGGTCTATCCCTTTTAAAAGCTATTGTATCCTTGGTGTTCCACGAGACCAGAATAGGTCTATGATCTGAGGAATGTACAGGTTCCACCTCAATTGAGTTTGCTTTCCAGACTTCAAACCAGTGTGCATTTCCAAGGGCTCTATCCAGCCTTTCCTTAGTGAATTGGACCCCTTTCCTCCTGTTGCTCCAGGTATACTTGTCCCCCTTATACCCTAAGTTACTCGAACCACAGTCATTAAGAGCTTCGCAGAAATCCTCCAACTGAAAAAAAGGTCTGTCAGCAGCTCCCCATGTTTCATTGGCTAGCATGATTTCATTAAAATCCCCGACACACAACCAAGCTATTGGGGTCACTGGCTTTAAGGCCCTCAGTAGCCTCCAAATATCCTTTCTACCACTTGTATACGGTGAGCCATAGAAGCCCGTTAGTAGCCAGCTTGTTTTCACTATACCCTCCTTTATTAAGAGAGAAATATGGTTCTGAGAATAAGTATCCAGATCAGTAACATTGAGATTTTCTTTCCATAAAAAAGCCACTCCTCCACTAAGACCTCTGCTATCTACCACAAAGCTACAATCAAACCCCAATCTGTTCCTTGCTTTTTCCACTGTTTTTCTCCGACACTTAGTTTCTAAGTGTTGTCATTTCACTCTTATTTTTTATGTGCTTTTTGATTTGTCACCAAAATAATGTGCTAGGATCCGTACTATTCTGTTATAGTATGAATAATGCTGCTTCTCCCGATATGTCTCGAGATGGTTTTGATAAGATATAATTTTTTTAATAATTAAAAAAATATTTTTTAATGTTATTATGAATTAATCTTTCTTAAAAATGCTTAAGAATATATAAAAAAAAATATTTGAAAAACTCTTCTAGGATGGCCAAATGCCTTTATTTTTTTCATAATTTTTTTATATCCTTAAAAATTTTTATATCATTAAAAAATATTATAAAAATTAAAAAAATATAATAGATAGTCTGGAAATCTAGTCCTGGGACCCATGCATTTATGTATGTCCTTAATCACTGTAAAACATCTGCTGCGAATCAATAAAGCTTGCGACTCTCAATATTCTATATGTAAATACCTTAAGAAGGCCGACAGTCTCTTTGGAACGACCGATACAGCAATAATTTCAATCATACAATGCATACAAAACATGCCATGAAGTTACACTAACCATCAATTCTTTTATTTTATATTGAAGTACTACTATATTGTTTTTTGAAAAATGATAGACACAATCCTTTAGATGAATGACCATATTTTAAATGAATGTAACCAGAGGTTATAGAAACCCAAATCATGAACTATCTTATAAATAATTGTGTCTCGAACCGTTTGAACGTACCCTAATTTCAACTTAGATAAGATAACAACAATATGAAACGAAATAAATAAATATTTTATAATTGAAGAAAGTTCTTTAAATTAAGAGAAATGATCGTTGTAGTCGTGAGTACGTAAACGTCGTGCAATCACTTTAAAAAAATAAATACGAGACTCACATGAAAAAAAAATTAATTTTTTAAAAGTAAACCCCACTCTTTTTCATATTAACGACTATATGGCGTTTGTACACTCCATACTTATATGTAACATTACTTTTAAATTAAACACAATCATTTTCCTTCTCTCTCCGTTCATGTTAATTTCACACCATAATTTCCTCTCCTCAAATCACCATATATAAACCACCATCATTTTGCGCTCAAACACAGGCCACGCACTTGTGCAACTGCTTCACCTCTATATCGCCTCGCTAACCAACCTCTGATCATCACCACCCCATACCCACCTGACAACAGAATAACTGGTGATCACAACGTGCCGCCACCTATCTTCCTCTATATTAAGTACAACTCATGCCACTTGCTATTCCAAATAAGTCCAATCTCACTTAGGCACCAGATTTGAGTGTGTTATATATATATATATATATATATATATATATATATATATATATATATATATATATTGTGTAGATACTCGGAAGCTTGATCTAATATCAAGGATTTCGAAGATTTCAGCTTTTGATCCGCTCATCCACACTAAGAACATTAAGCATAGCCTTCCACATTGTCACCAACATATTTTTTGGCAAACAAGAGTGACACACCCAAACTGACCATTTATTAATCTGTGCTCGTATTCAAATGTAATCCCAAACACTCTTGGTAGAAACAATTTCGTCCACACTCTCCACTAGCCATACCAAACAATCTACCCCATTTCGACACTTACTCAAAACCTTCATAATTTCAGTTGTTCTATCCGCTCCAACCATACATTGAATCAGACCAACATCCCATCCAGAATCCAGTTTACAATCTTTTATTCCGAAGTTTGGTGTCTCACTTATTGGTTGTAGCTGCATCAATGGCCCCTCCTCAAGCCACCTATCACGCCAAAAGGACACATTTGCTTCATTAACATTCCATTTCAACAACCCATGCACATCAAGCATACAATGGACTTATGTTTGAGTTGAGATTATGTTAAGTGAATATTAAGTGGAGATGTATTTTACGTGCGCCTGGTTTTGAATGAGTAAATATGTTAGCTATGAAATTTATTTTACAGAAATAATTTAGAGTTTAATGTATTAGTCCGATAAGTTAAGTGGATATCGACGACTTTGGGAAGTGATGATATTTTAGGATTACAAGAATTTTGGATTTTTAGGACAAACATGTTATTTTAGTATTTTAGGTTTAAATATTAAAATATGTGTTCGATTAAAAATTTACAGAAGTTACATAACTATTTTATAGGTGATGATTGATACTCCCTTGGCACTGTTGTGAGAAAATTTAGAGAAATTAAAAAAGTCCAGTTAAGCAGGGTTCTTATGCTAGACTTTGCATAAAAAAAATTGAATGAGATTTATTTTTTAAAAAAATGCCTGTTTTCTTATGAAAAGAAATTTGAAACAACATTAATGATTTGTTATGCATTACTCATGAAATCTGTATAAAAAATAAAAGTATTATTGTTATGACTGATGTAGATATGAGCAATATTTTTAAATTGTTCAAAAAGAGTGAATATGAAATCTGAAAATTTGTGCAAGATTATTTGAAAATGCTCTGAATCTGTTTTGATTATGTGAAAATGATATGATTCTGTTTAGTACTCTTTTTTTATATGATGTGACATCTGAAGAACTTTAGCATGACATTGTATTCTGTTTCTGGCTCTGTTTCTACTCTACTTTGCTTTCACCTAACCATGAGTGTAAAACTGTGGCCTCTGTTTGGGTTTGTACCAAATTCTCTGTCTCTAAGTGCACCCACTTTGGAAACAAAGTGATTTTCTGTGTGATTTTTTCTATGTGCACAATCGACGCTCCGAGAATGATAAGGGGAAGATTCACTTCTCTCTCTGCCCGATTTGGCCACAAGGGGTAGCACAACCCTACCCGAGGAGTTACACATGGCCTTTGTTATGATATTATGCTCTAATACCATATGATTTGATATGATATGATATGATTATGATGTTCAGTTATGTTATGCCAAATGATTGTTGAATATGAATATTTTTGAACTGTCACTCTAACATTTTGAGAACATATTTTGGTTCTGCAATCTGAAATTAAATGTTTTTGGCTCTACATTTTGAACTCTATGAAAAAGCTTATGTTTACATATTAGTATATGTTCTCTGCTTATTGAGTTATTAATAACTCACCCTTTATCTCCACAATATTTTAAAATGTTTTGGATGTTTCAGTTAAGAATCAAGAATTGGAAGCATGGATAAGGTTACGTGAGCATAATGGATTAAGTACAAAGATTATTGAAAAATTTTATTCAGTAGTTTTGTTTTGCTTTGTCGACTTGTTATTTTGGAAGCTTGATGTTTATTTTGAGATTTTGTGGTGTTTAGATTAATTACATTTGAGTAGTTGATTGGAAACAATGAGTTGTATGTGTCATTGAAACTTTGGAGTTTATAACTGTATGGTTGGGAGATGATTTTAGGTAACATGAGCTAACTCCTTGGACCTCCTGGACTGGGACATTACAATTGGGTATTCATGAAATGCAACGTTTGATGCAACGGGAAGGAATCTATACAGGCTCTGTATCACATCGTTTTATTGCTGATTGGAACACATTGTTTTATTAATGTTAGGACACACTGTTTTACTTGAAGACCTGCTAGTGGAACGCAGTGTTTCGCTTCTTAGATATTTTCATTTTAAGTCTTTTGTAATCATTTTATTTCCCGATGTCAATTATTTACTTTACACGTGTTATCTAGTATTTGGCTTGTTAGTTATTCCTGTGAGTAATATGAGAGAAGGGGGAAAGCAGTGTTGAAATCATATGGAATTTGCTTCTTGTTGAACTTTTGGAAGGTTTAGGGCTTGCCTCAAATCAACCCTATTATCAATATTATTGCTATTCATAGTTTCAATTTGACAAACACTTTCCATTCATTTCATAAATTCAATTACATTAATTAGATTCATTAGAATTGGTATATAGAGCCACCGACCTAATGGTAGAAGGCACTCGTCATAAGTAGCAACATGAAGCTCTTTAGAGGCAGCTGGAGACACAAGAGGAGACTATCCAAGAAATGCGTGAGAGGGTCAACCATCTGGCTGACATTATGAGAACCTTTGTCACTAACCAAACCCAAATGACCATCCGAGAGCACCACCTAGAACATGATATGGAGGTCCAGGATCATCGCAGAGCCAATAACAGGGGGTGAGGTTGGAGTTCCCTCACTTCGAAGGGGAGAACCCAACAATCTGGATCTTCAAAGCTACCCATTACTTTAATTTCCATCAAACCCCTCCTTCTCAAAGATTACTTATGGCCTCATACCACATGGAAGGGGTGTCCTTATTGTGGTACAAGGACACGTTTGACAGTGGGCAGGTCACCACATGGGAGATGTTCACTAGAGTTTTGTTGATACGCCTTGGCCCTATAGCATATGACGTCCCCATGGAGGCCCTCACAAGACTTAAACAAACAACGTATGTGGTTGTGTATAAGGCCCAACTTGAAGCTCTCTCCAACCATCTTAAAGGACTTTCAAATTCACATAAGCTATGTTGTTTCCTTAGCGGCTTGAACGATGATATCCGGCTTCCCATTAGGATGCTTAATCCTAAGAATCTCAGTGCTGCGTTTGGTCCAGCAAATATTCAAGAAGATCAGTATCTCGCCAGTGAAAGGATTGGGGGGGGGGGGGCTGGGATAAGGGCACACTCCTTCCGGCAGCATCGTGAACCAGTGGTCTCCACAAGTTGATACCACCAACAAAATTCAGAAGTATCCCACGCAACCCAAAAAGATCTCCTCATTACAAATGGATGAGAATGAGAAGTAGGTGTGCACGACGCTTGCACATCCTATGACTGCAAATATTATTTTTCAAAGATAGTAAATAGTTGGCTAGGATAAGCAATGTCGGCATTAAGATGATCAGAATTCTAGCTAGACATTAGTACGCCATATATAGATGCATACATAGCTTGGAGATAATATTTTAATTTATTATCGCACTAATAGTTTTAATTTTGAGAACAGATTACGCTAGCTAGACTATTAATCCTAGAAGATATGTCGCTTAATTTAACGAGTTTTTCAAGATTTAGACACAAATTTCCAAACGCCCGTGCGCAATATTCTCTCGAATGGAAGTTATTAAAAGGACTGATTACAATTATTTTTAATTCAAATTCTTTATTAAATGCATGGAGAAAACATTTCCCAATGATTGAAGTACAAGTACTAATAGCGATGCATACATTGCTCCTCACAAACTAAGGTATTAGCCACCATGATTTATTTTTGTGGAGTTTACATAGTATTAATAGAGCTGATACAAACATACTTCATGTACGTAAAGGAACGGGATTAATAAGTAATGATAATACGTTATCCCTAGTCTCTCGGTCTTGTATACCATACCCATCCCCGTATTGGTATATCCACTGGGCCGTCCTTGCCATATTCACTGCATATTCCATAAACGCTTCTGAGAATGAAGAACTAGTAGCTCGTTCTTTGTTCATCTTCTTCCATGCTTCGCTAATCAAATATCTTATGTGCTCACGAGCGTCTTTCTCACTTGCACTAGTTTCGTTCATGTAACATTGGATTGATTTAGGAATATCACCTTTCTTCAACTCAACCTGAGTTTCAAAGCATGTATATGAAAATATATATATTAGAGTGAAGTAGTAATTGAAACAATTTCTTATGAAACCCTAAAGATGTGTAATTTTGCATACTGAGGATGTTCCAAGATCATTTGCAAGTCGAAAAATCATTGACGACCAATAGATTATATTAGTCATGTTATCTTCCATAGATGCCAAGGATTCCTTTGTTATTGGAACTGTGGTAAAGCAATACGCATGTGCAAGGAAAACCGGTCCTGATGCTGAAATCCATGCATTCTTCAAGTATTCTTGAAGTGTAGGTGTATATCCCATGTAGTACCACTTTGCCTCCACCAAATAAGATCTACATTGATCTATCCACTGAAACATTTAGAATAGAACATTAATGAACCAGAAGAAGTACAAATTCACATATTTCGTTAACAACAAAAAAATTAGAAGTCGATCGATCTCTCTTTAATTCTTCAAAAATATCCTCTTGTCTGTTCCAATACTCAATCCCCCCCCACTCAAGAAGTTCTAGAAGACCAAAGCGTCTTCATGCAGATTTCTCCCCATCCACTGCCGCTTACTCTTATCTTATCCTCCTTTCAACTCCAATGGTTTGCTATAAGAAGTTTTTCTTTTTCCTTTTCTTTTTCTCTCCATCTTCCTTACCAACAACCCATTCTCTCTTGCCTTTTCTTTTCTCCGACCTATCCCCACCACCTCTTTAATTCGTGTACTACCCTCACTGTAGCTGCCTACTACTTACACTGATACCAACACCACCCATATACATATATCAATGTCCAGATTTGTTAGTTATCTAACTCAATAGATCTCAGGAAAGATTCTATAATCCATGCTCTTCAAATTTGAATCCATACTGATCTTTAGATTTGGAGCTTGCAAATTTTGTGGTTCCATTCCCCCTCCCTTCTAACAGCTTCTTAATTTTTTTTCCTATTGTTTACTATATATGTTGACTCTCTTGAGGTGTTTATTAGAGTTCCGATCATGATCCCCTCATTTGTACCTTTCTGATCAATGTTTATAAAAAAAAAAGAATGCAAGGTCATACCACTTTTCGAAGGTACTGAATGACATTGAATTCTTGTTCCTTCAGGATGTCAAAAGCCATTTCATTAACGAAATTATTGAGAGCAAGGAAACAAATCTGCATATAATACGGGAGCCGATCGATTGCTTTGAGATCCCATCTATAATCACAAGGAGTAAACTTAAGTATCCATAAAAATAGTCCAGTGCAGAACATTAAGTCTAGAGATATAAAGCTCATTAATATATGAGTAATGTTATTCATAATCACTTTTATCGTCATTTTTACATTATCCCATGATATGACATTAAATAATATTAAAGATTATTTATTATGTTTTACTTTATCATGTGTACTAATCATTTGATAACACACAAAAGAGTGTAGAGAAGATGACAATAAAAATTACTATAAAATAGAAATTTTCTTAATATTTACGAACCTCTCAATAACATCTGTAAAGAGCTCAAGTTCATCCAATAACCCATATAGATCATAGATATCATCTATTGTTGTTATCAGGGAAATGACCCTTGTCATCATTCTCCTACCGTATCCATAGTGAGGTTGAAATGATTGGCCAACTGCCCATAAGAAATTCACCATAAGCCTATCCCTTGCAAATCCCAACTTTTCTCCAAGGCCAATGCTCTTCCACCACCTTAATATATATAAACAAAAGAAGAGTATCGGTTCTACAAAAATAGTAGCAATGCGTTTTTATTACCTTTCAAATAAACATGGCTACTTTTACCTCGACTCTCGTTTTACATCTTGTTGATGGACTGCTTGTACCATGTTGAAATCCAATTCTGCAAGTTCTAACAAGACAGGGTTCATGCCTACTTCCCTCCTATATGTATCAATGAACCACCTTGCTTCCGACCTTAGCATCCTCCAATGCAATGGAAGCTCTAGCGCATGGCCGACAAAACTAGAAAGATTTTGACTTTTGTTTTGCTCCACGTACTCCTTGAGTTGCATTGTTGCAAACGCTCTTGCTTCATCCAAGATGGTTTCGCCTTCTATAGAAAGGAATGAGGCTTCAAATAAGTACAGCAATCCCTTAGGATCATCACATAGGCTTGCCTTGAATTTCCCCTTTTCATTTATGAAAATATTGAAAATTTCTGCAATAAGCAAAACTCACTTATTATTAATAGAGTAATTCTACATACAACCGTGAAGTGCGTAACCGTCGCGTAATCGCTTTGAAAAAGAGTGGGGTCCACTATTAAAAAATTAATTTTTTTCATGTGGGTCTCATGTTTTATTCATTTTTTTCAAAACGATTATGCGGCGGTTACACAATTCACGGTTGTAAGTATTCCCTTATTAATAATAATCTATAAATGATGGGTTAACTAATTAAGGCCTCATTTGTTTTCACAGTTCATCTCAACTCATCTCATGATCTCATTATTACAAATTTCTCAAATTTCACACAAAATGAAATAAACAATTCAACTTTTTCAAATTCTAAAACAAAAATAATATAAAAATATATATTTTAACAATAGTTTATTCAATTTTTTAACTTTAATCTCAACTCATCTCATCTGCAAAATCGAACGAGACCTAAGCTTCATATTATTATTATTATTATTTATTTCTATCAAAGCATGAGTAGAATTTGGTTGTTTACCTTGAGGGACACTATATCCATGCTGTCTTAGTAGCCTAAATTCAAGTGAAGTGGCGTATAAATTCTCCTTCTTGCAAATATCACCAGCTTGATGAATTGTGTTGTATATAGCTTCCAATGTCCTCTTTACTTCATCTTCAAAGTGATACGATAATCCAAGTTTTTGTAATACATCGATCAGCTCAAGTTTCTCTAATGGATCTACCACTTTCTCAAACATTCTCTTAACTTCTACCTTCAACTGATCAGCTCGTCTAGTGTATGACTCCCCCTTGAAATTCAAAATTTTCATTACAGATAGATTAATTAATTAAACAAGAATAATGATATTAATATAGTCAATTATTTTGCAATATGTTCTACAACCAGAAAATTATATGTGGCATTATTAAAATGTAGTTGTAAAAAGAATTGTATATGTACCACTACTCATAAAGAAAGAAAACAATAACATATATAAATTCCCTTAATAATCAGATGTAGTACCACATATTCGCTAGTCAATGACAAGATATCGTCGTCCTTCCACAATGCAGGTTGATAGTTAGCAGCTCGGCGAGTAGTAACGAGACTATCAGAGTTTTCATTAACAGTACTGGCCATGCACCGGAGAGCTAGACGAGAATTAACGGTGACACTTGTGGATGCATTTTTGGTTGTTATATGAGAGATCATGTGAGTTTTAAACGGAAAATATTGTCTAGCGAAATTGCTAACAGGGAGCGAACTAAGAGTGTGAAGAGCCATTGAGAATTAGTAGAAGTTGTACTTCACAGTATATATGGTTTTGGATGGGACTGAATCGATAATTACTTGTGAGCATATACTTCACATGATTCATGGCTTTATATATATAGCATTTGCTGAAGAAAAAATCTTCTTCACACTCTATTATTTATATATCACACACTCAACACATTTAGTGTATTGAGTTAAAAAAAAAAATTTGAATGCATGGTGTGTGGAGAGTATAGGCAGATGCTTAGAATTGCTCGAATAAAGCTAGATTAATTCCAGCCGTTAAATGTGTTTACGAATCCACGTACTCATTTTGTCATTTCATTCTTATCTTTGATAAGCTTTTGATTTGTCACCAAAATAATGTGCTAGGACCCGTACTACCCTGTTATAGTATGAATAATACTACTTCTCCGGAGGGGTCTAGATACTCTCGAAATTTAGTCCTGGGGAGCCCAAGCATTTATGTATGTCCTTAAAGCATGCGACTCTCAATATTCTTGAGCACGTGCATGCAAAACATGTGATCATGAGGCATGAAGTTACACTAACCATCAATTCTTTCATTTTATATTGCAGTATATTGTTCTTTAAAAAATGATAGACACAATCCTTTACAATGAACATATTTTAAATGAATGTGATCAGAGGTTATAGAAACCCAAATGATCATGAACTATCTTATAATAAATAATTGTGTCTCGAACCATTTGAACGTACCCTAATTTTAACTTTGATAAGATAACAACAATATGAAATGAAATTAATTGAAGAAAGTTCTTTAAATTAAACCAATAAATTGTCATGAGTTTAAATAGAAATAAATATTTTCATCATTCTCGCTCTTCATTTCTCTCGAATAAGTCTTGGCTTTGTTTTTCCTACTTATGACAGACAAAACAATCAACCCAAAAAATATTTAAGAAATGATACTTCATAAAATAGTTGGTTTGAACAATTTATAATACATGAAAGTGTCACACTATGTCAACCCACTTTCTCTCTACCGTAGCACACCATGCACTGTCCTCCACCAAAGAATACGACCATCGGGGGCAAATTAGCGAGACCAGAGCTCCCCCTGATCAACCTCACTTTTCCAAGTAGTACATTTCTCTTTCCTACGCTTTTTCTTTTTTCTTTTCCTTCTCTCTCTCTCTTTAAAGGCCAACGACTAGCAGTATTATTAAAGGTCTCCAATAACGGAGAGGAACAAGGATACAAAAGAACAGCCTAGACTTGCCAAAAAAACCAATAGCAAAGAAGAACTAGCAGCCAAAACAGCCAAAACCTTCTCATCCCCCACCTACATTTTATTCCCAGCTTTTAGCCTCAGCCCAACCCAAGCAATAGCAGCCTTGACTGAGTCCCATAAAGCTTCAACAGAAACTGATTTTCCTTCCATTCGTGCTTTGCAGCTCCACAACCTTAGTGACCAAGTTAAAATAGATGGAATAAGGCCAATTAGGCAACCTTTTGGGATGAACAAGCAGCACGTCAAAACCAAGACTCATTGTATCCTTCCAAGCCTGCTCGGGACAAAAGGCATGCCCACTTGCATATAAATTCTACGCCAAAGCTCCTTAGCTACATTGCCAGTAGCCAATACTTGATCCCGATCTTCCAAATTCCACCATGCACAGCATTCACATTTTGATACCATCGGAATACCCAATTTACTTACTCTATCATCAACACTAAGACAAGCATTCATCTCCTTCCACATAGTCACTGAGTATTTTTTTGCGAGAGCAGCGTTCCACACCCAATTTGACCAATTCATTTTTTAAGCTTTAACTCTCACACTCTCCTAAGCACTTTTTGAAGAGAATTCACCATTCAAATTTGGATTCCAAACCAGCAAATCAACACATTCTTTATATTCCCTATTAACGTCGTGTTTCGCACACCCTTGGGCCAAGCTCCAACAACTCAGGTCTTCCACAATGGGCCCTGCACAGAGAAGAATGAAATGCGACTTTGAGAGAGCAGCCTTGGGGCTGAGAAACTGCCGATGCCAAAGTTAGTAAATGTACTTGGAGTGTAGTAAATAAGTAAGAAAATCTAGGGATCAGAGAGAAAGTTTTCTCGTACATGGGATCAACTATTTACACTACAGGTTTGAAGAGATGATCATGTCTGCTCTCATGAAGTTCGGGTTTGTCGTACTATTCATTTTGCCAGTCTTTAAATGCGGCGCCCTTCCGGCTTCTTCGCCACGTCTGTGTATTTTGCAGTCATTAATTTGCACATCATTCCATGGGATACTTACAACAGTCGCATTAATCGAGGGATCTTGTTACTTGGGCGAGACACGTGTGAGATACGTGGAGTTATGACACCTCGATAAAAGGGATCTTCCCGCCGTCTATATATATAAGGACTCCCCTCCAGTTGAGTGGCCCATCACAATTTCTTCCAAAGTATTTTCATAAATCTCTCCTTGTCGTTATGGCTCCAAAGAAATCTTCACACTCTGGTGCCCGCGCGGTGACCTCCGGTGCTGCTCCAGCTGCTGCCGCCCTAGACGACTCCCTTACAGATGATTTTGTAGAATTTTTCTAGCAGTCGACAGTTACTTCTGAGGAATTGCAGGAACTGGAAGTGACTTACGAGATCCCTCCAAACTAGAGCTTGAAGTGCCCCCTCCCACCAGCGAAGCGGTGGATGAGGAAGGTTATGGTACCAGAGTTTCAGTGTATCCTACAATGTTCTCCTGTGGCCTAAGGTTGTCAGTTCCCCGGCCAGTGCGTGAAGTGCTAGCTTTCTTTGAGCTGGCGCCCACTCAGCTCCTCCCCGTTGCATGGAGGATTCTGGTATCATGTTGTGTCATCTGGCACCATGCCTTAGAGGAGGCCGGGTCAGACCTGACCGCCTGTGAATTCTTTATTACCCAAAATTTTGGTCTCGGACCCTATCTGATTCGGAAAGTTTGCAGCGTGATGCCCATTTGCAACAGGAAAAAGGAGTTATATCAAACTCTTATGAGTCTTCCCGGAATATTGATGGGATGATGGGAATTAAGGTGAGGAGCTCCAATAGGGCAAAAAGCATGCCCTTGCATGTTAATTTATGATGAATATGATTATGTATTGGAATATTCGAGGAATTGGGACTTCCAAGAAAAGACTTTTGAAGATGGTGAAATCTAGTAATCTGTGTATTTTTGCTGCAGCTAAGCCGTTTGTTGATGGGCAACAACTTTGTCGTTTGCATAAAGATGTCTATTTTGAAGGCAGTGTTTCGAATCAAGAGGAAAGGGGAAAGCTTTGGTACTTTGGTCTAAAGATGTGAAAGTCTCTATGCTGGGTTCCTCTTCTCAAAGTATTACTATGGAGATAGAGTTAACTGGTAAACGTTTGTGGATTTCTTTTGTTTATACAAAATGTAAATATGGGGATCGTCGTATGTTGTGGGATGAGCTATGTAGTTTACATCCTCAAAATATTCCTTGGATGATTATTGGTGATTTTAATATAATCAGATCGGATGAGGAGCGGATTGGGGGACGTTCTCACTCACATATTGCCATAGAGGAATTTAGTTCTTTCATTGATATGGCTGGTTTATCTGATTTGAACTTCCAATGGAATAAGATGACTTGGTGTAATGGTCATGCTAGGAGGTCTCGAAGTTGGGCAAGATTAGACCGAGCTCTTGTCAATTCGGCTTTTGTATTGGAGTATCCTTTGGCAGGAGGAGTTTATTTACCTAAAATATCTTCTGATCATGCTCTTTTATAGGTTGACTTGATTCCAGAAGATAGGAGATTACATGCATGTTCCATTCAAGTTTCAACAAATGTGGACCACTCATGAACAGTTTCTAGATTTTGTCACTAATGCATGGAAGGAGGAACAGTGTGGTGGGTGGATGGTTCGATTGGCGAGGAAATTAAAAACATCAAAAAGGGGCTCTTCGTGTATGGAACATGAAGGTTTTCGATTGGACAGGGACTCACATTAAGCAATTGGAGGAAAGGGTGCATGCGTTGGAGGAACAATTGCATGTTGGTGTCTCAGAGGATGTAGAACTGGATCTTTTATCTTCCAAAGTTGAATTGGCTACATGGAATAGTAGAGAAGAAAGCCGTTTGGCCCAACAAGCAAAGCAAGCATGGTTAAATTCGGAAGAAGCAAATTCAAAATTCTTCAAGGTCATGGCTTCCAAAAATAACAAAGTGGTGGGGCAGATGGAAATTAGTGAAGACTTATGGCTAAAAACTCCAGAGGAAGTTCACTCGGGGGTTGTATCTTATTTACAAAAATTCTTGGCTTCTCATCACCAATTATCATTATCGAATTTATCGTCGCTTATTGATCGGGTCATTCAGGAGGATGACAAGTGGCTCTCATTGAGCTTCCTTCAATCCAAGAGGTAAAACAAGCTATGTTTTCGATTCCTACGAATAGTAGTCAGGGTCCTGATTGATTCGAGTTGGGTTTTTATAAATCCTGTTGGGATATTGTTGGTTCATATATGGTGGATAGAGTACATGATTTTTTTAGAGGTGGTAAAATTCCTAGGGAGTTCGTGGCCTCTTTTCTAGTTTTGATTCCCAAGGTTGACAATCCAAAGAGTTTTGATAAATTTCGTCCTATTAGCGTTCGCTTAGTATTTTATAAGGTATGTACTAAAATTCTTGTGGGTCACTTATCTCCTTTATAACCACAATTAATCTCCGAGGAACAAGGAGCCTTTATACCTAGGAGAAGTATTTTTGAGAATGTGAGCTTGACGCAGGAGATGATTAAAAACATTAATAAACCGGCTCGGGGAGGTAATGTGGTTTTGAAGATAGATATGGCCAAGGTCTATGATAGAATTAATTGAGATTTTCTTATTCACTCTTTGGCTGCTTATGGTTTTTCTGAGCAAGTTTGTATTTTGGTATGCTAATGTGTCTTTTCACCATGGTTCTCAGTTGTTATGAATGGTATTCCAAAGGGTTTCTTTCAGGGAGGGAGAGGTTTAAGGCAAAGAGATCCTCTATCTCCTTATCTCTTTATTTTGGTGGAAGAAAGTTTTTCCAGAGTATTGAAAAAGAATTTTCAAGAAAAGAAAATCTCTCCTTTTCAGCATCCTAGAGGGGCACCTACTATATCTCACTTGCTATATACTGATGATATTGTGATTTTTGCTAGTGGTGATAAAAAGTCGATCCAGGCCATTTCTAAGGTTCTTTCAGTATATGAGAGTTGGTCTGGGCAACGGGTCAACAAAGAGAAGTCCTATTTTTTCGACCCTTATTACATGTGCTAGGCGACGAAGCATCTTACATATTTCTAACTTCACTGAAGGGTCTCTGCCATTCAAGTATTTGGGGGTTCCTATTGTGTCAGAGAGGTTAAAAGCAATTCATTTTGATGAGTTTCTAGGTAGGATAAGAGATAAAATTAGGGGATGGCAATCTCGACTTTTGTTTTGTGGAGCTCATCTCCTGCTTTTGAAGCATGTGCATGCTTGGCAACTTTCCTATCCATCTTTTATTGATCTTGTAGGTACCAAAATATGTCCTCTCCTCTATTTCCAAAATTTTTAGTAATTCTTTCTAGGGTTATAAGGATGGAAAGCCAAAGAAACATTGGAAATCCTGGGATTTGATGTGCAAACCTATCAAAGAGGGTGGTATTGGCATTCAAAATTTCAATGAGGTGCAGAAAGCTCTTCATATGAAATTTGCTTGGAGGTTATTATCAGAAGACTCTTTTTGGTCCAGATTTTTTAAGGCCAAATTATCAAACAAAATCATATTTTCGTATTTAACCCAACCAAAAGGATCTAGATTTTGGAAAATAGTGATGAGGAGTATATCGAATGTTCTTAATCATTCAAGATGAAAACCCAAGAGAGGGGATATTTCATTTTGGCTGGATAAATGGTTAGGTAATGAGCCTCTTGCAGCTACATGTCTTACTATCTTACCTCACTTAAAATTAAAAGATTGTCGCATGGAAGGGGGTTGGGATATGGACTTGTTCGTGGGTGTTCAAAAGGCGCAGAAAATATCTTCTAATTTATGTAGGCAAAGGGATGAGGCTGACTGTTTAATATAGATACCTAAGGAGGATGGTAATTTTTCTACTAAGAGTGCTTGGGAGTTTATTAGGGTACAAGCCCCAAAAGTTAGATGGACTGACTGGATTTGGCATCCGTGTATCCCAAAAAATATGCAACTATCACGTGGAAAAGTAGTGATAATGCTTTCACTATGGATGATAAAATTCGTAGTATTGGCATTCCCTTAGTTTCAAAATGTAAATGTTGTGCACAAGGGGAATATAAGGACTTAGATCATGTATTGGCAATAGGTGAAGTGGCAAGGATTATTTGGAAGAGATGTGTTTTGCAAGTGGGGTTCCTTAGATATCAACATTGCACATAGAAGCAAACTGCATGGTTTGCTAGAGCCTCCAAAGCATCGGCAAAGGGTCAACTTACAGGCCTTATTCCATCTATTGTTACTTGGAGGCTTTGGCTTCGATGATGTAGAGCTCGCATGGAAGGAAAATGGGAATTGGTAGAAGACATCTGGTGAAGTATTAAATTTTGGCTTGTTAAACTGAGCGAGAAATTGAAGATTTTGAAGCCGTTATCTTGGCACGATGAGGTTTTATTGGCTAATTTAAATATTCCCAACAAGCCGAAGACATGTGGACCTAGTCAGATAGAGTACTAGAGCCGTCCAAGGGAACGTTGGGTGAAATTAAATATAGATGGCAGTAGTAGGAAAAGCTTGAAGGAGGCGAGTGCAGGTGGGCTAATACGTGATTCATCAGGTAATTTGGTACATGCTTTTTCTATCCCTCTAGAGTATGGTACTAACAATTATACGGAATTCATGTACCTATTACATGGTGTTAGACATTTGAGGAGAATGGGTTTTACTAATGTGAAAATAGAGATGGATTCTATGGTTGTTGAAAATTGGATAATTGCCTCTAATTGTCCCATTTGGTACCTAGAAGATTATTGGATTGAGCTCATGGAGTTGCTTCAGGATTTTAATTTCAAAATACGGCATGTCTATAGGCAAGGAAATAGCCTAGTAGATTTCTTGGCAAAGCTGGCATCTGATTGTTGCACTGCTACATGGGAGTCCTTGGCTTTTGTCCCTTCTTTGTTAAGAGGTTTGATTAAGACTAATGAGTTGGGTCTTCCATATATTAGAATATGATTTAGAGTGATGGTTTTATCGTTAATTGTTGTTTGCTTGTTTGTGTATTGTTTAGATTGATTTGAATAATGGTTTTCATACCTGGTTTGGGATTTTATGTTTATTGTAACCCCCCGATGTTTGGTTGAAACCACGATTTTCCTCTACCATAAGTGACGGTTATCAATAAACTTGGGATACCGTCCTCTTCTATATATAAAAAATAAATAAAATAAAACACTAGTATAATATAGTGTTGAGCAAAAATTTGAAAATTCGTCTTTGAATCTGATTTCCCTCCAACTTGATCCATTCCGACTCTGTTCCGACTTCGTTTTGTCGGATTTTTTTTTAATTTTTCAATCGGAGTCAAAGTCGAAGGTGTTGCTGGATCGACTCTGACTTCGACTTTATGCTCTAACTCTGACTCCGATATTGTACATATGTTATAAAAATATATATTATTTATCATATATACTAGTATATTTATATAGCTAACTTATATACTTAAATAATATACTTAATTATTATAAATAATAATAATTATTTATATTTATAAGTTAATTATTATAAATAATATACTTATACTATAATATAAATAAACTAATAATAGTTTAGTATGTGTATATATATATATATATATAACATTATAGTATTACTATCATACATAATCAAGTATAGAAATAACTCAGACACTAATATTAAACTAGGGCTAGTATAGTAAGTTAATAACACATTATAGTAAAATAACATGTAATTATATACTAGAAATAATATGTAATACAATAATATAACATATAATAATTGGACACTATAGTATAAATCTAGCATAAAAATAAGTTAGTATTAGTGTAGAAGTAAATTAGCGGCCAATGATTTAGTTTTAGTTTTTAATTTTGAAAAAATTAAAATTGAAAGCCCAAAAAAAATTCTTTTTTAAAAACTGGCTAAATATAAAGTTAAAAAGAAGCAAAAAAAAATAAAAATAAAAATAAAAATCCAAATTCGGCTCTACTCCGACTCCGTTTTGAGAGTCGAAGTAAGATCGAAGCCTATACAAGTCAGTGTCGGAATTGAGTTTAGGGGAATCTGACTTCGACTATATCGGTGCTCACCCCTTGCACAATACGTAAGATATTTAACAAAAAAAATATGATTAGGTACATAATCATGAATTTAGAAGTCAATGTCTTACATCTCTCTCTAATTAAAAGAGAAGATATTCTCTCTTAAATTCTCCCTTCTCTTTTAACATAATCAACTCGATCCACCCCCCTTTCTTCGAGATCATGTTTTAGAAGAAAGTTTCATTTTGGGCGGCATCTCCCCCTCCTTTTCCTTTTTACCCTTCCCTTTCTTTCCTTGATCTCTAGCCTCCATATACAGGATAGTTCGGAGAAATTTTTTTTCTTTTTGTTTCCATCTCCCCAACCTACAACGCCTTTTTTTCTAACATTTTGTTTCTCCTACCTACCTCCACCACCTCTTTCCTATATCTATCCTCACTCATGTTTTTGCTACTCCTACTTTTACAAAACAATATCAAGGAGATTGTGATCTGTCTCCACTATTGTTGGCAACCTATATCTAAAGATCATGGAGTAGTGCAAATCTTCTTCGATCACTCATCTCCACTCAAAATAACTGCACACTGCTCATGTGTCATCAAAGCTTTTAGTTTTCTACAAAAGCTTTACCTCAAACTGCACAAATAGATTAATTCCCTAGCTATTGTAGCCTTTTTTGTTCCCTTCCTTAATTTTTAGCTTCTTCAATAATATTGTTTTTGCTATCATTCACTGTTTTGGCTGTCTTGTGGTGTTTAAAATTAGGCCTCAGCTCTCCTTTTGTATCTTAATTTGTCTATATTAATTATGTTAATCTATTAGTATATTAAAAATAATATTCAAGATCTTACTGTTTTTCTAAGGTATTGATTGAACTACTACTTGAATCCACCAGGTTCCTTGAGGATGTCAAAACCCATTTCATTAACGGAATTGTTGAGAGCAAGTATGGCCGGAGCTGATCAATAAACATGAGCACACTAGAATCACGAAGAGAGCACACTACTTAAGTATACATAAAATAACCCTAGCTCTATGAGATAGTAAATCAATGTATTTCCATTAGTACGTACGTCGTACCAGCTCTCAATAGAATCCATCAGCAACACAAGTTCATTCAAAGTTGCATATGCATATATCATAAATATGATCATCTATTATTATTATTATTATCGTAGAAATGACCCTTTTAATTATATATCATTCTCCTGCAATATCCAAACTGAGGCTAGCTAAAATGATTTGCCCACCGTTTAAATTAAGAAACTCACCATCATCAACCTATCCCAGCTTCCAAAGTTCAACTGCTCTAGAATTATAGAAAGAGTTCTGCTGGGAGCAGCCGGAAGCCGCACCATCCCCAGCCAAATTTTTTTTTTTTTTCATCCAACACATGGTGTGTTAAGGATGTTATGCACAGTAGGATGTTTTTTATATTTTCTGTTATAGAAATCATGCTTGATGTGGTGACATACTATAGACAACAGAGAATTATCCGATAGGCATGTAATTTGGAGTTGGGTGATCCATGGAAAATTTTAGTACGAAATCAGTTAAAATTCCTAATTAAAATATTGTTAGATAAATTGAGATGAATTGAATAAAATATTGTTAGAATATTATTGTTTAATATTATTATTATTTTAGAATTTGAAAAAGTTAAATTATTTATTATATTTTATGTAAGAATTTAAAAAATATATATAATAATAAAATGAGATAAATTAAAGTGAATTCAATCCAAATCGGAGCTAAGAATAGTTGTTCTTTTTTCAGAAGTCTCGTGATGACGAACTTATTTTTGTCATTTGGTTACTCATTTTTCCGCCCATCTTGATCGACTAACAGTAGGTACGTGCTTTTTTCTACGAGATTCTCGATCCACCCCTTTTTCCGGACAGCATTATTGATATCTTTGATTTACTGTTCTTGTGTCTATCTTGTTTGATCGAATCCTTTTATCCCCCTTGGTTTTTTATTTGTCGTTTGATTTGATCGGACTAACAATGCATGCTTTTCATCCGCGACGAAATAATTTGATATTTCTCGTATTGATAAGACATATTTTGATTTGAAAAATAAATTTTAAAATTTAAATCTTACAAATAAAATCTTAAAATTTAAATGACTTGGATGGTGTATTTTACTACAAGAAAAACGATCTTTTGTAGTCATTTAATTACGGCGAAAAGATTATTTATGACCAAAACAGACTTATTTTAACAGTAAATAATCATTTTTTGGAATTAACTGATCACAAATAAACAATTTCTTATAGTGTTTTATACACTGGCTTGAAAATTAAATAACTCTCATTTCATCATAAGAGATGACAATTAATAAATGAATACTACTATTTACTATTTTAAGGCATGTATACTACACATTGTTTACGTAACATAATTTAGTTTATAAGATAATTTTTAAAATTTAAATTTTATAAATCAAATCTTATTATTTAAGTAATATAGATGGAATATTACTCTACGTACTCACTCGAGAATAGAACAATTCTTAATAAAATCTCAAGATTTCATCCCTTTTATTAAACAAAAAGTGTAGGTTGAAATTGGAACAAAAATCATAAATATAATAAGTTTGATAGACCTCATGTGTAACACTCCCATATGTAAAAGGAAAATTACAGAGAAAATCGCAGGAGCTCCTCCAGAAAAGAAGAAAGAGATGGAAGAGGAAAATAAAAGTTCTATTACATTCCAGATTGATTCCTATAATAACAACTGCCACCGGTATATATAGGGTCCATAATGGAAATAGTAATGTTACATACAGTCGTGGAATGGACAAATGTCGTGCAGTCGCTTTGAAAAAGAGTAGGGTCTACTCATAAAAAATTAATTTCTTTTCATGTGAGTACCATATTTATTTACTTTTTTTAAAGTGACTGCACGATCCTTACACACTCACGACTATAAGTATCATTTCTCCAATGGGAAAACTACAATAAAGACCATGGGCCCGTTCTAAAATAAAGAAAACTTAAAGCAAATAAAACATGGGTTTCTACGGCACAACTCCTACTCAAGGAACAAGCTCCTGAATCACTAAGAATGGAGGCCCATCAAGCCCAGCCCAAATTAATTGGGTTTGTTACGTTGTCGTCCCCTTCAAAAGAACTCAATGACCAAGTTCCAGTCCTTCTCGTCAATATTGATCTTGTGAACTGCATTATCAGAAATGTAGCCATAGAGACCTTACCATGTACGCTCTCGATTTCGGTTGGGGCTGCCACTGCTAGCTAGGTGGTTCTCGGTGCAACCTGGAGGCTTGTTGTGACGTGGTGGTGGACAGTAGTCAACTATTAAAAAGAAAATTTTTTCAAGTATGAAGACAAAAGGGAGAATATTAATTACTAAGCTGAACGATATTTCCAAGCTGCAAAATTTAAATACAGGTGAGCATACGGGTTGCATAAATCAGAAACAGAACGAAGTTGATGGATTGCTTGAAGAAGAGAATATTAAGTGGAAACAGAGAGCTAAACAACGGTGGTTTCAAGATGGTGATAGGAACACTAAGTTCTATCACATGTACTGTGCAAACCAAAGGAAGAAGACCAATTCCATAAGTAGGATTGAAAGGGACAATGGATTTGTTGCCACATCTTCTGAGGATATTTCAGATTTCTTCTACAAATTTTATAAGGAACTGTTTTCTTCTTCTAATCTTGTTAACATTTCTTGATGCCTCAGGCCTATGGTCTCGAAAGTCACTTAAGAGATGAACAATTTTCTGACCAAAGATTTCATAGCAGATTATATTAAGGAGATTTTCTTTCAAATGAATCCATTGAGCTTCCCTAGACCAGAAAGTTTCCCTGCAGCTTTTTATCAAACTCACTGGAACATTGTTGGATAGGATGTGTGTGAAGCGCTCTTGACTTACTCAACTCGGATGGTGAGATAAACCAGATAAATGAGACTCATATTGTGTTAATCCCCAAGATGAAATATCCTAAGAAAGTCTCTGATTTCATACCAATATCCTTGTGCAATGTCTTCTATAAGATCATCTCCAAAGCTTTGGCCTATAAATTGAAAAACATTCTTCATGAGGTCATTTCATCCACCCAAAGTGCTTTTGTCCTAGGGAGATTCATTATGGATAATGTGATTGTTGCTTACGGAGCTATGCACTCAATGAACAAAAAGATCAAAGAAAAATCAGGCTTCATAGCTTTAAAACTTGATATGAACAAGGCCTATGATATAGTGGAATTGGAATTTTTAAGATTTTCTATGATCAAGATTGGTTTTAATGCAAAATGGGTTGAACTGCTTATGAGATGCATTCATTCATATCATAATCTATTATCATCAATGACTCACCACAAGTTTCTTTCAAAGCAACTAGAGGAATAAGGTAAGGTGATCCACTGTCACCTTACCTTTTTCTTTTATGTTTTGAAGTTTTGAGTGCTCTTCTTAATCATGCTGAGGCAACTAGATCAATATCAAGCATTCCAGTAGCTCGAGGCAAACCGCGTTGCGTTAATCACCTATTTTTTGCAGATGACAACTTGTTGTTTTGTAAAGCTAATTCTTTGGAGTGGAGCATAATGATTGATCTTCTTAACACCTATGAAAAATATTCTAGTCAAAAACTCAACAAAGAGAAAACATCCATTCATTTCAGCTCAAACATAAACAGTGAGACTAAGAGGATTATTCTGAGCATAGCAAGTGTTAGATCCTCATCCTCATATGAAAAAGACCTTGGCCTACATGCTCTTATTGGTAGATCTCGTACTCAAGCTTTCAACAGCATCTTGGATAGAATGAGAAGAAGAATTAGTAATTGGAAAACAAAGTTCCTCTCACAAGCTGGCAAGGAAATTCTACTGAAGTCTGTGATTCAAGCTTTACTTATTATGAAATGTTGTACAAAACACACACACCAACGGTGACAAATGAAATAAAAGCAACACAATCAAGCACATGATGCATAATATACGTGGTTCGGAAAATTTCCTACGTCCACAAAACTGTAGAAATCTTATTAACCAAAGAAGATTACAATCACTCAATCTTAACTCACACTCTCTAGGACTTTTTGCTCTCTCACATAATATGCACTTACTAGATAACTGTTCTTTCTCAAAATATGTTTCAGGCCGTACAAGACATGTCAAATATGACATATATATAGCAAACGGCGTTGGAAATCCTAATTTGGTAGAAACTGCGTACTTCTCTCCAGCGGCATGCCGAGCGCGCCTCGAGTGAAAGACTAAATCAACACAAGCGAGGTGTTGAGCGGGTGTTGAGCAAACACTATGGTTTGTGTCTCACTCAAGCAGGGTGTCGAGCGAGATTCAAGTGAACTCTCGGACTTGAATTTCGCTCGAGCGATATGTCGAGCAATGTCGAGCAAACTTTGCTTGAGTGCACTGTCAAGCCAAATTTTAACAAATACATTTTTCAACTCCAAAACCAGTCTCCACATACACCCCAACATTACCCACTTACTGCATGGGTGTCTTTAAGCTCCCAAGATCTCTACTTAAAGAAATCAATCGTATCATGAATAATTTCTGGTGGTGCCAGCAGCAAAATGAGAGAAAGATTCATTGGGTCTCTTGGAGTCAAATGGGCAAGGCAAAGATAGCAGGAGGTTTGGGCTTTAGAGACTTAGAGTGCTTCAATCTGACCTTGCTTGCAAAACAAAGGTGGAAGCTATTACAAAGACCAGATGCTCTAGCTAGCAAGATCTTAAAGCTAAAATATTTCCCTCAATCTTCTTTTTTTGAAGCAAAGCTAGGCTCCAATCCATCCTTTATTTGGAGAAGTCTGATTGCAACTAAACAATTGATAGAGGAAGGTGCTATACGGAGAATTGGTAATGGCCAACAAAATCTAAGCATTGGAATGTTCCACTTCTTGAAGATATTTTTTCAAGGAATGAAGCTGAGGTTATCAGAAGAATCCTCATTAACATCTCAAACTGTCTAGAAAAACTTATTTGGAGATGCACTATTAATGGTCAGTTTTTTTATCAAAAGTGCCTATCATTTGCAAAAAGATATCTTGGATCATGCTAAACGGCAAGCCTCAAACTCGAATCCTCAAAAAGAAGCATGGTCTAAAATAAATGGCAAGCCTCAAACTCGAATCCTCAAAAAGAAGCATGGTCTAAAATCTGGATGCTCAATATCCCTAATAGATAAAGTTTTTATGTGAAGAGCTTGCTTGGACTCTACCTACAAATTTTAATTTGCATAAGAAGGAAGTTGTTGAATCTTCATACCGTCCTATCTGTTTGAGGGAAGAGGAATTTACTATTCATGCTATATGGGAGTGTTATGCAGCCAATGATGTATGGTGTCTATATGCTAAAAGGATACAAAAAAGTGGCTTTTCTGCAACCTATTTTCTGAATCTGTTTGCAACAATGGTTGATCTATATGAACAGGAACTATTGGAAGAAATTGCAATAATAGCAAAGAAGATATGGCCGAGAAGAAATGAACTAATTTTTCATGGCAAGTTTACTCCCCCAACAGTTGTAATTGAGCAATCGAGACAACTGCTCGTGGAGTTCCAAGAAGCTCACAAAGGAGCTGTCAGATCTGATAGAGCCATGTTAATAGCTACTACAGGTGGGAACCTCCTCTTAAGGGTGTCTATAAAGTGAACTGGGATGCAACAATTAATAAGACATTCGGCAGAGTGGATATAGGGATCATTATTAGAGATCATGAGGGCAGAGTGGTGGCCACAAAAAGAATGCAAGGGGATTTGTTTTCTAATTCTTATCTTGCTAAATCCTTTGAAGCTTTGCAGGCTGTTATCCTTGCTACTGAAATTGGCCCAAGGAAGATTATACTTGAAGGGTTTGCTGTTCAAGTCATTAACAGCGTCACTCAGGTTGAAACTTCTTGCAATAGCTCGGGAGTTAGTCTTGGATGCAAAACATAAGCTTTTACATTTTGATAGCTGGAATGCCCATCACATTAAAAGGGATGCAAATATTGTTGCCCATGTTTTAGCAAAAAATGCTTTAGCCCCGTTTGGATGTTGAGTTGAGTTGAGTTGAGTTCTTTATGAATAGTAATAAGTTAGATAGTGAACTGAGTTTTGTGGAGCCCACCTAAGATAAGTTTAGATGTATTTGGATGTTAATATGAATTTAGATGTATTTGTAAGAAGTTGAAAAAGGTTGTGGATCTCACGTGTAAAGAGGTGTTGACTTGAAAAAAGTTGTGGGTCTCACGTGTAAAGAAATTTTGAGTTGAGATTAATTTAGTGGTTTGAAAGCTGGGTATTTGAATGTTAAACTCAGCTTAAAATTAGACTGAATTGAGTTGATTTCAATTTAGTTGGACTTCCAAATGGAAACTTAGAGTTATTGGAGGATATTATTTCCTTCATTTGATGAAGTCTATCAATAAAGCATATTGTTTCCCACCAAAAAACAAAAAAAAGCTCGATGTGTTAGCTTAAAAGACCTATTTGCATCATCTAAAATTCGGAATCTGTGCGATCGTGATTTTTCAGTTTTCCCTCCCACTGTCTTCCTCCATAAACGTATGCATTATTCTCAACAGACTAGTCGCAGCCCAAGCTATACACGATAAAACAAAGTCCCTATTTATCATAGGAAAAGAAAAAAGAGTAGTGATTTTTGTGTGACAACTACAATTGAAGAGAAACTGAATGATTATTTAAATTGATTGGTCTTTTGAGAATAGAAAATCAAATTGTCTTTTATGCAATAAATGGTTATTTAAATAGTAGGAGAGGATATAAGATGGATATGTAAATGATCACAATGAGTGAAGTGAAAGGTTTGAGTTATAATTAAGAGAATAATAAATTATGGAACCAATAAAATAATAAAAAAATTGAAGATAGTTATGAAAATGCTGAGAAGGATATAATAGGCACTTCTGGCCCTTCTGGGGTCCCAACATACATCTGAGTCTAGTTAATGACATTCCATATCACAAAGTAAAGATTTACAAAAGGTTGATTGTTGTATCAGATCAGTTTATCAAAACAACCTTTTTCTGATTTCTTTGAAGCAATGTTCACGATTCAATACATAAATTATGATGCTTGTGTACAAGTGCCATTCCAAATTACAAATGGCTTTAATGAATTTCAATTGAAAGGAAATGCTCCAAATCTCCTAGCATTAGGATATGGTTACCCAAGGGCAATATCCTTTTTCCATACTCATTTGCAAAGCTAAGATGTTGACAAGGATCTACTAAGATACTTGTTTTAGTAGATCTGAATGAAGAGGTATGCACACGATCGAATCCAATTAGCTGTTTTTCTGGGGCGCCTTTAAAAACTTTTGGTACTCTAGAGAACAACATCACAACATGGCTTCCATCCATATCACCCAGGTTGATAACAGAAATATGCGCATAGAAACTTAGTGTATTGCAAGATTCCACCTCATCAGCATGAATAAAATCAAGTCCATCTCTCACCTGGTGCAGTATGTTCTTGCTTGAACCAGCCTTGATTGCTCCCAATAAGCTTATTTTGTTTGGCACTGATAAGAACTTGTATGTGAAATTGGTGTAGCTTAAGCCTTGTCCAAATCCATAGACCCTATTTCCATTGTAAAATCTGTAGGTTCTTCCCGGATAACCACGAGAAGGATCGGCCCTCATGTTCATATCATACATGGGTATGCTGGTGAATGCCTCAGGATACCAAGTCACGGGCAATCTTCCACCTGTTATTCATATCCAGATATTACAAGAATCTCCACATTAGAAATATTTCAAGTATTTAGGTTCCACACAGCAATGAGAATTGTAATTACTTTTACACAACACTGAAAAATTAAACCTTGCTCATAGCATTTAGAGTAGAGTCATGTCACCCAATCATTTGAGTGTTGCAGAGAGTGACTCATTTCCACTCAAAATCACTTCTGGCAGTGATAACACATAAGAGGATAGATTCATAACTTTAGATGCTATGACGAGGAGAATTTATAATCATGAGGTGGATACACAACTCCCTATAACAAAAGTACTATTTCTGATACCAACCAGGATTATAGTCTCCGAATATGACTTGTGCAAGTGCTTTTCCTCCAGCTTCACCAGGGTAACCAATCCATATAATGCTTGCAATTCGAGGATCTTCCTCTGCAAATGATACATCAAGGGGCCCACCACCAGTAAGAACAAGAATTACTGGCTTCTTGCTTGCAGCGGCCACAGAGGATACAAGGGCCATCTGTTTACCAGGTAAGAGGAGACTATTCCGGTCATGATCTTCAGTTTCTTGGGACAAATCCAGCCCAGCAACTACAATAACAAAATCAGCTCCTTTGACAGTATGGATTGCTTCATCAAATCCATCATCATAATCACAAGATACATTAAAGCAACCAGCTGCATAGGATGTCTTCTTTATGTATGCTTGGAATCTCTCAAAAAGGCTCTTTGGGTTGCAAGGAACACCTACACAGTTAATTAACCACTGGAAAACATTTAGTTCAGTTGGCAATAAGAAGGCTATTTTGTTTTATGCTATTTCATTTCATTTTTATTGCTAAGCATTTTGAATAGCAACAAAGTTTATGCATAATTGAGAAATGGGATCACCAAAATAAAAGCAGAAGCATTGAGTATTATTTATCCATCAGGAAAAACAAAAAGAGAAACAGGGGACGGCATGCTGTACTAAAATAGAACGCTATCGGATCATTTACAACTAATATGAAAATCCCAAATACTTCATGGTCGTTCACATATTCCCCAAAACCCGTAATTGAATTATGAAAAACTACACTAGTTGTATCTACGATGACAACAGCAATGAGCATTAAATCATAAAGCATACTTTGGGAATATTTAAATAACTTTATATTAAATCTGACTATAATTCAAAACTTAGATTAATCCATTAACTACAAAATCATATGGGAAATCATACCGGTGTAGCCACCGCCTAGTTGGCTGACATTGTTTGCCTTTGGGCCTATAACAGCTAGAGAAGTCACAACATTTTTATCCAAAGGCAGAAACTTTTTGTTATTTTTCAGAAGAACAATCCCCTGCCTCGCTGCTTCAAGTGCCAGCTTCTTGTGCTCCGAGGTACAGACATCTTTAGGTCCCAATTTTCCAAATTGCCCTTTCCTGGGGTCTCCATCAAATAGCCCGAGACGTAGCTGAACCAAGAAAAGATTGTGAAGAGCTCTGTCTATGTCTTGTTCTTGGACCTTCCCACGGCGAATTGCAGAATGTGTCTTTCGAAGCAAATAGGTTCCACAATTAATATCCGTTCCTATAATCAAAACTTATATTGTAACTTGTTGGTGGGGACAGATCCACTAATTGGATTTATCACAGATCATTTTCAAAGTAAATGATTTCTTTTTTATGAGCAAGGAAAGTGAAAATCAATAGCTATTAAGACCTGCTTTAAGGACATCAGCAACTGCATCCTCGGGGGTTTTTGTGAACTTCTGATACTCATAAACAGTGGCCACAGCATCACAGTCTGAGGTGATATATCTGAACTTATCGTCACCAAGGGTTATACTTGTATGAGTCTTATGATCAGTGAAGATCGAATGTTCAATTTTTCCCATTCATATCAAATAATGAGTTCTCAAAGAACTGTTCTTTCTGTAAATGATGTTCTCCTACCATAACTGGAGGGATGTTTTTCGTAACGAAATGATCTGAAGTTTTGAAAAAAAAAATGAGTTCTCAAAGAACCTTACCCGTTGAAACCCCAATCAGTTCGAGCTTTTTGTAAGAGATCCCCTCGCGCGCACGCAGGAACTCCATTAATTGCATTATAAGAACACATTAAGCAGCTTGCTTTGCCTTGTTGAATGCAACTACGAAATGGCGGCTGATAAGTGTCCTCCAAATCTTGCTCAGATACCTACCATCCCCAGTGAAACAAGCTAAAGCAAACTAAACCCAGTTGACTCGGCTAACATACTATATCAAATCAAGATTAAATCTTACCACAGCGTTGAAGCTATATCTACTGAAATTCCGCCACTTGTCCAAGTCATAAGCAGTGAAATGCTTGCAACAAGCAGATACCATTAGTCCTTCACTTCCATCATCCCCTCTCAACACTCTTTCCCCCCCAAACCCATTTCTAATTTTTCCTCCAGCTTTCCGATTTCCACCCTGAAAGCCCCTCACGAACTCCACAGCATAAGCAGAAGCGACCATAGGGTCTTCCCCCGGTGTCTCTTGGCCTCTCCCCCATCTTGGGTCCCTGAAAATATTGATATTCGGCGCCCAGAAGGTCAACCCAGCTTGTCCAACGTTGTACATTGCTCTGGCCTCAACAGCGATGGCCGATCCAATCAAGAACCATAGGCTTCTATTGAAAGAAGCTGCTGTGACGAGGACTTGGGGGAAGCTAGTGGCTGCGGCAATCTTTCCGGTGAAAGAGACTCCGGGGCCATTGGTGGCAATACCATGGAGTGATTCAGACCACCATTCATAGGCGGGTATGCCAAGCCTGGGGATGCCAGTGGTGTTGTCTGTTAACTGCCGGATCTTTTCGGGGAGCCTGAGGTGGGAGACGAGGGACTTAGCTCTGGTGGTGATTGGGAGAGAGGTGTTGCAGAAGGAGTAGTGGCTGTGGTGTGGAGGTTTGCATGGGTACTGGGGTTGTGAATGTGGTGTCGGCGTGATTGGTTTGGCGATGGAGCTGAAGAATTTAAGGGATTCTATGAAAAGGAAGAAGAGGATTCTCCAACGGGAAGACATCCTGGACTGGGATGGTGGGAGGGGCGGTTGAGTCCGAGTTCTTAGTTCCGAAAGTTTGTCGCTTTATCTTAGAAGTGGATTTTTCTCTCTATCTTTCCCGTTTCCCGATTTGGTTTGATCTTGTGATCAGATCCAACCTGTCCTTTTGTTTTGTTTTTTAGGTTTTTTTATACAGAAAATATAAATATCTACACAACATCTCACCAGTCCAGTGAATGAAAAATAAAATAAAATAAAATAAAATTTACCTCGAATGGTGTAGCGTGCGACTGCTCTCCAGCAATCTTCTTTTTTATATTTTTTAAATTCTTTGATTGGCAAATAAAGCTCTTTTACCCAAAAAAAAAAAAAAAAAAAAAAAAAGACACTCAAATTCTGCTTTTAAAATCTTATCCTTTTAATCCTACTTATTAAAATTACATATTTAGTAGCTTTATGTGATAGATCACTTAAATTTAAGATGAACATGATGTAAAAAAAAAAAAATGATGTCTCATCTCATTGATTAAACACTACTGTACTTCAGTTCCATTGAAATGGCATCAAACTCAATAAAACTAAGTTTGATATCAATCTATGTTAATGTAAATCGAGTCTTTCTAAAACTAGGAAATAGTCTGAATTCTTCGAATGATTTGAGTTTTCATGATATTCATAAAGGAGATGGTTTTCGGCCAAATCCTGAGAACTAACCATTTTAATCTTCTGGAATCCTGGATGTATGAGGATCATCTCTGTGTCTCAAAACAGAAATTCTACAAGTGCAGCTTAAATTTAACCCAACACGATTTAATTTATTCTATATGTGAAAAATATCTTAAAAAATAAAAATGAAATAGATTAGACTATATAAATGATATTTGCAATCTTAGATGTACAAGTCTTGCATATTCTCTTTAAAAAAAATAAATAAATATAAAATCTACATGAAAAAAAAAATTTAATGATGGCTCTCATTCTTTTTCAAAAAGAATGCACGAAACTTGCACACCCTAGAATATATCTAACATTACTCAAGTAATGCCATTTGTCTAATATTCTCTTGTTAGTCAGCCCTGTGATACCCCATATGATATGAGTAAGGGTAGGTGGTGTATGGGATCCCACATTGCTTGGGAATGAGAAGTTCTTACTCTTTATAAGGTTCCAATGGGGCTCCAATTGTATCATTGACTAGTCCTTTTAGAGTATAGATCATGTGGTTTGGGTCTTCCATTGGGGCGTTACAAGCCCAATAGTTTTGCGTAGGGTTGTGCATGTGACCCAATCATCTATGGGATCCGATGAGACTCACCCGACCCGAACCAACTTTTATCAGGTTATTATCTGAGCGGGTCTCTAACTCGGCAAATAGCGGGTTCGTATTGTGGGTGTCAACCCGTCCTAGCTTTTTGAGTATAAAATTATACTTTTATCTGCCCTAGCCAGTAGAGGCCCTGAGGAATGTGCTTGGTAAAGTTGTTCTCCCACAACTACAACACCTCCAGCTCTAGCCATGAAGCCTATTTCTAAACTCAGCTCTGGCAAGTCTTTAACCCCTCCAACAGTGTCAACTTCTTTAGCTCAGCAAATGAAGCTAGAATCTCGCCCGTTAAAAAGTTATTCGATGAGTCCATGGATTTCAAGCTCATCAAGTTCAACAGAAAAGAGGTCGAATTCGTAATGGGGCCTATCAAGAGTGGAGAAGACATTGGAGCCTATAGGATTAGGATCTATGTGGGCGTGGCGTGGGTGTGAGTGGTGGGAGGAGTTGGGTTTGAGATGACGGAATAGTGGGGATTGAAATGCTTAAGCAGAAGAAGCGGGGAGGCAATAGGTTGAGGAAGAGAGAGAGAGCTCTTGGCACTGGAAATGGTAATCAAGTGCGTATGAGGTGATGCAGCATGCTTATCCGTGTCGACTGACATCTGTACAATATAAAGATTGAAGAAGATGGAAATAAAGCAAAGAGAAGCACTGAGAAGCCGGAAGAAAGTATTATTGACGAGAGAGTAGCAAAAAAGGATAGGCTTTTTGTGTTTGCTATGCAAAGAAGAGAAGAGAAGCAAAAAAGGATGAGCTTTTTTGAGTTTTAGGTTTCGCAATCTGTAGTTTTCTTATTGACAAGTTGGTGCTAGGCAGGTTGAAGCTTGGGGATGCCTCACCTTCTTAGCTTGAGATCTCCTATGATCCCAAGAGTCCAAGAGCACTTTTCACACTTTCTCTCCTGTGGTTTGTGATTCTGTAATTTCTGAGAATAAGTCATTTCTGGAAGCAAGGAAATGAAAAGTAAACGATGTTGTTTTTAAAGGTCGGCTCATACGGGTTCGACCCGATTTGATTTTCTTCAGGTCGGGTCGGATTGGCGCCTTAAATGAGACCATTCGGGTCGATTCGGATGCAAACCCGGCTATAACTGACCGGGTTGCAAGCCTAGTTTTGGGTTAATAAAATGAGTCCCAAGTTTTTCGAACTATTGTGTAGGTCTGAATTCAGCCCAAGTTTTTGGCCTAAAAAATAAGCCCAACTTACTTATTGGCCATAATATGGATTTGGAAAAGGCCAAGGCTTTTGACTCTGAGATTTGATCTTAGTGGCGCAAGTCAAAAGCTTGCTTGATCTTAATATGTCCTAATTACTTGTCAATTGAGGGTTTGAACAGTCCAACAAACAATTGGAAAAAAAATGTTTTGTGTTGCCTAATGATCACGTATCAATCTCTCTTGCACATTCTTTTTTGTTTTTTTTAAATTATTTGTATAAGTTTCGAGTGCTTGTGAAAAACTTTATAAAAAAATAAGGAGTCACTAAAAAATAATTCACTCTATACTTATATATAGCGTTATTCACTTCAATGCCAAAATAAGATTATATAGGGCACGAGTCACAAGATAACTCTACTAGAAAGATGTTTTTAGGGTTTGTTTTGTAAAGATTTGGCAAACAATTCCAATAGAATATGTGAGATGAGAGTGCAAGCCTCACCTCTTGGACAAGTGACTACGAACACTTGTCCAAACAAGTGTGAATCGCCCTTCACAAATCATTTCCCAAGCTGTAGACAATTCTGACTCGATTCCTATTTTTGGCCTAATAGCATATCCGGCCGGAGTAAGAGATGGAGATGTTTGGCAAATAAAGAAGTAGCTCAAAATTCTTACAATTCTCAAAATTAATTCTCATAACTTCATTACAAACATCACTCAAATATAAACTAATTTTTAATTTCAAAATTTTAACTATTTCATCTAATCATTACTTAATTATTACTCAAATACAAAAATCAATACAACATTTAGAAATTCAAAACAAAAAAAATAATAATAATTACATTTAAACAATTCTTTAACTTGATCTATTCATTTTTACAACATTCCAAAATAATACTTATTTTAAAATATATTTTTATTTAACTTTTCCTCTCTCTTATCCCCGAACCCGATAAAAATATTTTCACATAAACCATTTTACTACTATTTATAAAATTTTGAGATACTCTAAGCATTCATACATGCGCCCCTAAAACTATGTATTTTACTCATTTAGACCAACGGTGGACCCAAAAAAATCACTTGTCAACCTTACGACCTTCTTGTTATGCTATTATTAGTAAGGTTGCATTTGGATGCACAACTCAGTCCAGTGCACTTTATTTTTAGACTGAGTTGAACATCCAAACGTAGGTTTTTACACAGGTTGAATGGAGTCCAAAACTCAACTGATATGTAGGGCCCACAACTAACAAACATTAATTTTCGGTTTTACTCTTTAATCTCGGTCAGTTTACTTTTCTCTCCATTGTGTACAACTTTTTCATCTCTCATGGGGCTCAACTCAATTGTTTATCACTTTTTCTACTTAGATGGTCTGGCTGCAAGTGCAGCTTGTTAGGAAAAAAAAATTTAAGGTTTTGGCGTCGACAGTTGCTCAGACCATGTCAGATGAATAGTAAAATTAATGGTAGAACCCATTTATTTTACAACTTCCCATAAATATATCTAAACTCATCCTAAAATTCAAATACACATAAACTCATCTTAAGTGGATCACACAAACTCACTCAATCTTCTCCACTCACTACTATTCATAAAGAGTTCAGCTCAGCTCAACATCCAAACGCAGCCTAATGTTTGATCCTTTGAACTCATTCAAAGATTTAAAAAATAATAATATAAACTACAACAAATACCATTTTTTATCAGGAGTGAGTGTGGTCGAAAAAAGCATAACCTTAGTCGAAATTTTTTTTTTTTGCCACCAATTTGGTCCATAGGAGACACGTGGCATATAACTGGTGAAAAAAAAGTCTTTTCCCACCAAAAAGATTGTTCATGGGAAAAAAATTCATTTACACATGACAACATTGGCGGATAAAACACCCAAAATTTCGTGACAAATAGATGTAGACATTGCCTTCTATCATGGGAAATAACATTATTTCCCACGATCTAAAGTGGTGGAATATAACTCTACCCATGATCGGTGCCGAGGAAAATATTTGCGGACTATTGTTTGGCCCATGAACAATAATTGTGGCAATTATACTTGTTTCCGCATCCAAGTTTCGTGGGAATTAACCAAAAGTCACTAAATAAGTATTTGCCACAAGCTTCACCCCTTTTAAAAAGTCTTTTTCCCACAAAACCTGCTTATAGAAACTGTTAGTTTTCCCTCAAAGTTTTACAATCAAACTACTATAATATCATTGTATTGAAGGTACAAAATACAAACTAACTGCCAGAAAAATATCAGATATACAACAATTCTCAGCTAGACAACAAAATCTCATTCACTTAATAAAACTAACACCTGACGAACTTTAACAAAAAATTCAGAAATGTAAATGATATGTATCAGAATATTTTTACACATATTTCCACTGACCAGTCAATCAAGGCCTGCTGCTTTACTGCAATGTTTGCAAATAGGGGAGTACAGGAGGGAAGCCAACATGGTCAATAATGTTCATAACAAAATCCTTGTGCACTACATGTATACATATTTATGGGTCTAGACATATTACTTAAATGCTCTTGTGTGCTCCAATCCAGGTAGTGATCCATGAATTGGTTGTTGATCACCTCCATTCATACTTGGTTGCAAAGCCTTTTAATTTTGCAAATATTAGGGGCTCATGCTTACCCGAAAAAACCATGCAGTGATCTATATTAGCCATTTTTGTGTCACATTTCTTATAGGGCAGTAGGGACATATGCTTAACAACATGAAAAGTCAAACCTTGATCATGTTATCTCACAATGTTGATTTTATGTCACAAGGCAGGATAGTAACTGAAAATAAAGGATGTAATCTTACAATCCTGATCATGTAGGTGTCTAGCCATTTCTATCATATTATAGGACACATAAAGCAATTATAAAGCATAGATGAGACAGAATGCAACTCTTCATTATATAATCTTATATACACCTATTTCAACATAATTCCTTATGAATGGCTTCAAATGCTACATAGATACCATAAACATTATGTTGTCAATAGATCCTACCATCTCCAGTAAACAGGACAAGGCACACATAAAAGTCTGATATTGTAAACAATAAAACAGCCTGATTTCACAATAAAACACTAAAACTATACTTGAAATCTGAAGTATATAGGACTCTAGGTCTATGAGCTCATAACAACCTTGGGCATTATTGGTATGTCTTTCAGTCCCCACTTAGGCTGGAAACCAATTCCTAGAAATTAATCCGATTCTCATTTTCTCTACAACAACTTTAAACTATTAAATGCTGCAATTGAAGACAACTTATAAGTTCAAAAAGCATATAATAGATGATTTTCATGAGATATCCCAAAAAAAGCAAAAGTGCCCATAACTTCTATTTATCTCAAAGTAAGTTTCAAAAAATTACACAACATACTTCAACCCAATTTAAAATGAAGCATATATTATGTTTCTTTCATTTTCTTAATTTTCAACAAAGTAGATACAATTTAACTACCAATTTCATAAAAATTACAAACATATGAATATTTATATCATCCAGAACCTATCCAAAAAAACAAAACATAAAGCAATAAATATTGTAGCGTCTCTTTGATCTTCTTCCTTCTTCGTGCACAGCTCTAATCCTCTCTATGTATGTAACTAAGAATATAGAACAAGTTAAGAATATATAAGAGCTTCTGGGCTCTTACTTATCATCACCTGCTTTCTAATTTGAATATGAAAAGGAGAATTCACATAAAAAGGTACATAAGTTGGTTTACACTTCCTATAAAGATAAGTGAGAAAGGTAAAAAGAAAAAAATGCTAGAAAACAAAATAGGACTGACCTTCCCTGGTATGTGATAGATGATCTTCAATATGCAAGGAAAACATATATTCCAGAAGGTCCAACATGCATTTACAAACTGAAAAGGCTTAAGAGGTCAGAGACGAGGAGGAAGAGTCTTGGCAAGACATTTCATCAATCAACTTTCAAGAATACATCCAGTTGACCCATTTTTACCAGTACAATATCAACATACAAAGACAGCATATGAACATTGGATTCCCGAGCAAAAACAAGCTACGGGGAGGAAGAGGGCTGCAGCGGAGGTGGCGCTGGGCAGCAGCAACCATGGGAAATCCGAGAGAGAGGAAGAGGGAGGGGGAGATCAACGTTCGCTAGAGGGGAAGAGGAGGAGGTGCCAGCGAGGTGGGGTCGTTAGCGACGGGCTGTGTGCGCCGGCTTGGGTTGTACGCGACGGAGGCTTGAGGGAGAAGAGGGATTGGGGAGAGAGGGGGAGGGGGGGATGGCTAGAGGGAAAGGAGAGGGAGAGAGAGAGAGAGAGAGAGAGAGAGAGAGAGAGAGAGAGAGAGAGAGAGAGGGGGAAGGCTAGGGTTTTCTAGGGTTTAGTCCTGGCCGTTAATTTAGGGATCCCTAACCTAGATCTAACGGTGGAAATAAAACACATAAAGGGAACTAAAATAAATAAACAAAGAAGTAGATAAATACAAATAAAATGAGGTGAGACTATATTTAAAATTAGACTTTACTTTATGGATCTAAAATAATATTTTCCATCATAAAATAAAATAATGAGTTTCAACAAATGTTTCTGATAGAAATAAATCATATTTATAAATAAATAGGATTTTTAACTTAAAACGATTTGCAGTGGTTCATTCTTGCTGCCAAATCTAATATTTCCTCGCCGCCAAAACTAATAAGCCACAAAAACTAATATTTCTAATAAGTTTATTTGCGGTAAGTTCTTGTCGTCGCAAGAAACGTTATTATTATTATTATTATTATTATTATTTTTTGCAAAAAGAAATTTTTTCACAAAGTTGTACTTTCTGACGTGATCTTGTGGTAAAATATTTCTTATAGAAATAAATCCATTTATTTCCTTTTAACTTAAAACTATTTACGGCCGTTCATTCTTGCCGTAAAAGCTATTTCCTCACCACAAAAAGTTGTTTTTGCACAAAGTTATACTTACCGACATGATCTAGTGGCAAAAGGCTTTAATTGTTTTTTTTTTCCACAAACAATTTTCGTGTCATTTGCTAATTATTTGCCACGATAGTATATCTTGAAAAAAAAAATTGTGAGAAAAGACCAAATTTATTGTAGTAATAATAATTAGGATCTATAACGGTTCAATTTCAGCGTGGTATCCACTAGTCATAGTCCAATATTTCATATAATAATAATAATAATAATTATGTCATTAATTAGTATGGGAATATATTCCTGCATGGCATCAGCTTCTTTGTTAGTACTTACAGAAGAAACAAAGCCATCTTCCTGATTCTGAGTGCAACAAAATCCGGCGAACGGATCAATTAATGGCACCAGTTTTGACATAAAAATCCAAAGCAAAAACGGAGAAGAAAAACAAAATGCAAAGTCCATCCAAAACAAAAAAAAAAACAAAACACGTACAATTTGACGAAGCAGTTTCGTCTTATTATTGCATAATTTTCCAAGCATGCATGCTAGCCGTACGTATAAAAAATGAACATACGCCTGCGTCGCTTCTTGTATTATTCTGGGACTCTTGTTATTAAACTGGTCCCGTAGTGCATGCTATGTTTTATCTATGGCTACGTCTTTATATATAAGGACTTTCTGCCCACTCCAGGAATCATATCGCACTATATATATTATATATTCACCTGCTAACATATTAAGATCATGGCCCCCATGGTCCAGTTCATTACTGATCAACGCAAATGACAAAATGATCATCGATCCTTCTCAATCAAGAAAATGTTCGGTCTGCGGAAGGTTTGGCATGTGCATGCTCATCATCTAATTTCTTTCACTTTTTATTTTAAATTCCACGATAAAGAGGAGATAGAAATAGAATAGATATGATTCTTGATATGAAAAGGTTAAGTGTGGCTAGAGCTGGGCAATGGGTGGCTCATTACTTGGTTCGCCTGCTGATAAGCCCGGCCCATAGGATTAATTGGTGAAAAATCGACCCTTTTTATCATTGGCAGTCTGCATATAGATTCATTCTTTGATAAAGAACAATTTTATTTATCATCTATTTTATTATCAATTCTCTTAATATCTTATCATGTGGTATCAAATGATTAGTCCACTAATTAGACAACAAATAGTCTCTATAACCCCTACGGGTTGGCTCAAGTGATAAAGGCCTTCACTACAACAAATTTTAGTTTTAGGGATGAAATTATTTAGGGACGAAAAATTTCATCCCTAAAAGTAATTATTGGAGACGAAATTTTCGTCTCAAAACACGAATGACTTGATAAAACCGTTCGAACGTCTAAATATTCGTTTGAACAGGATCTTCTATGACGAATAAGATTGTCTCAAAAAGTCCAAACCATTCAAAGGGCCAAAAAATCTATTCGAACAGACAAATCTTGATGGGGAAGCACTTTATTTTGCCAGGAAAAGTTCAAAACCGTTCGAACCGAAATTGTTTGGTTCGAACTGTGATTTGGTGGCAAAATCTGGCAGGAAGGTTTCAAGATCATTCGAATGACACATATTTAGTTCAAACATATTCGAACACCACATTTATGCATTCGAACGTATAGTTTGGTGGGAAATTAAATTAAAATTGGCAGGAGTTTTTTTAAATCTGCTTGAACGGAACATAAATATGCGAACGGTGAATACCTTGAATACCAAGCTTGGTTGTACTCTTCCTCCATGTCTAAGCTAAGGTTCGAATCCTCTTGAAATAATTTATACGGACTATCAGATTGAAACTTTTCCTTAAATTACCCAATGTGCACTTGCGGGAAACTCCTTGGCAAGTGCCTGTTTTGATAATGTTGTGTATCAGTACATTAATTAGGTTCCTTTTAAAAATTTATATTCTAACAATATTTTAATTTTATAATATTTTTATTTAACATTTTCTCTCTTTTTTCCTCAAAACACCATAAAAGCTCTTTCTCAAATCATTTCACTAATATTTATAAACTATTTCACTAGTATTCATAAATTTTTCATCTCATCTCAACATCTAAATGAGGCCTAATGATAACTTCATATCTAATAAAACTAGGCAAAAAAGAGAACAATACAGAAAAACACTTTTGAAACAAAAGAAAGAAATTCTTATTAGCTGGAAAACATTTAGATGAAAATTTGATTTCCTTTTATATATAGAAAGATAACATTCCAAAACAACAAATGTCATAACAAAGAAAAAATAGATGAGGAAGATAAAACTGTCACAGAATCCGGTCATGCCCCATCAGAAACCAAAATCCTAGAACACAAAGGAACAAAAGTAATAACCTCACTCTTCAAGATTTTCACAGAAAATGAAATCAAGAAAGTTAGAAGTTGGGAGTTTATAGGTTCTTCCAAGTCTGTTTGTGTTGGAGATTTTTTTCCTCCTTTCATATTTTCAAACTTGCCTATATTACATGGAATACTTATGTGAGACTCAGTTTGTATTCCTTTTAGTTTAACGTTCTTATCACTTGTTGGTAGTCCATACTCAAAATGGCCGCTTGTTCCAACATCACTTGACCTACTTGATTCTACTTCTTTTATCTTTAAAGTTGACCTATATCTTGGTTAATCAAAACTAATCCTAATAGATCCATCAAGGAATTGTTAATTGAAATCTAAATTACAAACTTTGGTTTAGACTTTTTCTGGGTGATTTTCATTATCTAAAAACCATTCTTTAGGTAAATCAATGTCTTTCCAAATGATTGATCTTGGTACTTTGATATTTGCATCATTTTTGTTTATTTGGATTAGAAGAGTTTTGTCTTTTGGGCTTTATACTACTCCATGAACTTTAAGATTTGTTTTTATGCATTTGTAATATATCCTATATATTAATGCTAAGGGTTGATATCCTTCTAACAGTTTATATTCTGATGTTTTGATATTTAATGTCAAAGCTTTCAAGATATGGGGATCTTGCAGGCTTAGGGTGAAATCTGAAAAACATCAAAGTGTATTGGTCTATTGTGAAGACTTGATTCTACTATACCTAGAATACTAGTGCTATATTCCGTGAATCTAGCATCTCTTAGGCACAGCAAGACTGAGGCCTTTATTTCTCATCTTGTGAGTGAGTGGCCAGACTGTTACTTGTACAAGTCCTATGTGTATAAAATTGTACTTTATTATATTTTTTAATAGCTTCTCTAGTAAATAAACAACATTTTTCATGTTCTTTGTTCAAAGCATATACTTGTTCAATTGTCTTAACGTTATAATTACTTGTGAATGAAAGTGGTTGAAAACTTGTTTTATAGATTTCTTCAGTTTGAATTTTTGGAATATTCTAGTGTAGTATATATGCACTTTCCTCTGTAATGTTGTATTCTTCTTCATTTACTATTTCTATTATTGCAAACTTTGAGCTAGAGTTAGAGCTAGTCCTATAATTACAAGAATTGGATTTGAACATCGTAGTCATTTTATAAATCTAATTAATTCTAAACTTTCTCATAATCTTAATTTTTTCAATAACTTTCCTTTGCTTCAATCGTTTTACTTAAGATAGCTAGGAACTCATACCCTCTCAGACCGTCCACTCAGGCCTCTATTGGAACTAACTATATATTTAGATTCGGGATTTTATTGTTCAGGTCGCACTTATGTAATAACCCAATCCCCAAGCCCAAACACTAAACCTAGCCGAGCCTAGTGTAAAATCCCTTTTCACCACTTTCCCTTTCCCCACACCCAAAATTCCCATTACCTAAGCTCCCCCAAGTCTCTCTCTCTCTGTTTATCTCTATTTTGGTGTCTCTCTTTCTCTATTTCCCTCTCAATTCTTGTTTTTGTAACGTTATCTCTCCACCCACAGCCATTGCTCCACCCCACTTTATCAACACAAATGACAACATTGGATAAATTTTCTCCCTCACAAGGAGTATATTTAATAATTTTGAATAAAGATTGGCTAAACTTAAGTGTTTTGAATTGTTGAGAACATAGTTAGTTAATTATGTTGTTGGGGTATGGTGAAGATGAATATAGCACTCAACTGTTAGTGGTGGGTGTGTACAGTTCGGGGTTGTTGAAATTTTGCAATTGAATTTTTGATCAGTCTTTTTGAATGTGTTTGGATGTTTTCAAATCCATCTAAATTTCATCTAGACTTACTTTAGGGTAAATTAGTAAGTCTTAGTTATGGGTATTAGCTATATTTGTGTCACTTGTATATGGTTGAGTTTAGATCTTATTTAGTGTAGAAGTTGATGTATCCTAATGGTCTTGAAATAAGTTCCGAGTGACCATTGGCGAATGAGTATCATGTGATTACTTTTGACTAGCAATCGATCTAAGTAGCTCTTTAATGGGTCTTTACTAAAAGAACTGGTTGGTTTTGTTTGGAATTGTACACTTTGGTATTATATTTCAAACTTGTATAAACCTTGGATTTGTGCACATTTTTATACTAATTTGGCACTAATTGTGGGAATTGTGCAAATTTTACAATGGTTGGAATGTTTGAGAAATGCTATGTGGCTTATTAAGTTTTGGAAGTTAAATGTGAGTATGATATTTATTCTTAAGCCCATGATATCAATGTTTTGTGATATGTTTGACGACCCTCGTGATGTGATGTCTACGGCATATTATTGCCTCTCACGGCATGATGTCTTCATGGCATGATATCTTTATGACATGATATCTTTGTGGTATATTGGTAATTTCCCTATTATCGCTCACATTATTTTTATTGGAAACTTATTCACTCTCTTATAATCAAGGAATTGCCAAATCTCACACCCACATTAATTTGCTACTTACTGATAATGTGGTAGCTCACTACTCCATTTCACATTTTTTTAGTTGTAGAATGCTCCTTTTGTTGAGGTGATAGCTTTTAAGCCAAAGATTCTGTAACACCCCATATTTTAGTGTATTTTTAATGAATGAATTATTTTTATTGATTCAAAATTTATCCTCTAGTTTTAAAATTGTTGGATTTTAGTTGGGCTATTTTTATGAATTTTAGTTTACGAAAATTATTTTTGAAGTGCTTTCTTTAAATTTCTTCTCAAATTAAATTAACTTATTGTTGGGTTTAATTATTTATTTTCATTTTAATCACTGCGTTTGAATTATTTTATTTCACTTGTTGTTTTAAAATCGTTTCCGTTTGATCATTTTTGTGACCCAAGATATGAGGACTGGACCTCATTTCTTTTCCTACATTTTCTCTTTCCTCTTTTCTTTTTATTCTTCTCTTCTTTTCCTTTCTCTCTTTTTTCCTTTCTCCCGGGCTCTCCCGCGCGGCGTCTCTCCCTCTCTCTCCCCGCGCACTTCTCCTTCTCCCCCAGCCCGCCGCCGTTCACCGGCGGTGACCGACACCGCCCACCCCAACAGATCCCCCACCTACCGGCGACCCCTCCCCTCCTATCTCAGCTCCTCCATCGCTGTCGTTAACCGCCACGAGCCTCTTCAAGCAGCGGCACTCTTTGCGCCACTGCGCCGCCATCGCACTACCATTGGCCACCATCTCTTCACTACATCATCCTCCACCTCCTAGCAACTCATTGGACCCAATCTCAGCTCCGATCCGTCACCGGTGAAGCACATCCAACTCCATTTCTGTTTTGGGTATTTTTGCACTTCAACCATCATTTGCGCCCCCACCCATGGCCAACCATCACCACCACTAGTTTCGCCGACATCCCTAGGCCCTACCCTATCAATCTCGGATCTTCGTTCGCCCCCGTTCAAAAGTGGGTCTTTGAGACCCACGGCCAGAGTGCATTTGGCACTGTTCTGCAGCTGCATTTCCACTTCTTACACCTCTGTTATCCTCTGGAAATTGCTATATAGCGCTGTAAGTATTTTCCAAAGAATTCTTGTGAATTAAATGTGGCGCCCCCTACCCCATGTAAGGAAACACAAGAATTGAGACGCCGGGATGATGACAACACGGTCACACATCCTAACGAAGTGCCAGTGTGTGTACATGCAACGGTGTACAAGTAAAATAACGCAGCGGATAATCAACTAAGTACCAGAATTTAAATACAACTAAACATCAGTAGGGGTTTAAAAGCAGTTATACAGTCATCCTAAAATAAAGTTTAACACATGTCCCGAAAAACAAATAAGTAAAATAGAATAATAAAGCCAGTGATCCCAGATCACTCCTCGGGCGGAGCCATCTCCTCAGGCTCGCCCTTCTCCTCCTCATCTGCATCAAAATCTGCGTTACCATAGAATGGTACAGCAGGTAAGTATAACCCAAATAATCTTCAGGAAATAAATGCATTTAATGCAACCAACATGCATGCATATGATGAAATATGCATTTTTTCTCAAAACATCATTTTTCCTGAAAATGATAATTTTCCAACACACGCCAAAATCCCATTGGCCCAAAAATAATCCGTAAAACATTTTCCCAGAAAATGATTTACACAAAATCCAACACACACTATTTTCCCAGAAAATAGTCAATTAATCCGTTATTACCCTATGCACCATGGCCTCCCCTAGGGACCATCCGCACGTCCTGGCTTCGTAGCGATACTCAGTTCCGCGCCCAACGCGTACGTAGTCAAGCACCCACTACGCAATGAGCGATGCCCAGTTCCGCGCTCAGCGCGTACGTAGCCAAGCATCCTCTAGTCCCCGCCAGCAGATGGACCACGGAGTCGGCACGAATCTCTCGTCCGATCCCATTGTCGCCCGCACAATCCAGGGGACGTTACTCAGTTTATTCCGCTCCCGAGTAACCGGAGGAGCTCCACCGAGATAATGCCCCATTTCGGCTTAGGGTCGTGATACACACGCACCCAAAAATATTCTCACATAAAATCATAACTTTCCAAATCACACATGAGCATGAATGCACTACACGAAAACTCAGTTTTCTTTACAAACATGATCATGCATGAAATAATGAGATGTACATGTACCAACACTAATCCACAACCATCAATAACCAAACCAATCAAGTCCAACCAAACAACTCCAATCACCAATCCATCCGACTCCCGAACTCCTCGGACTCAGTCCGGCAAAACCAATCAACAATTCAAGTACAGTGAAATGCGTTAGTGTAAAAATACATTAAATTCACAAGAATTCTTTGGAGAAATACAAACAGCGCTATATAGCAATTTCTGAAAGATCACGAAGTTGAAAAATGCGACATCTGAGCAACACCACAGTGTAAAATACACTGTGGCCATGGGTCACAAATACCAACTTTTCAACGAAGACAAACGAAGACCCAAAAATGATAGGGTAGGGCCTAGGGAGGTCGGTGAAGCCAATGGTGGTGGTGATTTGCCGTGGGTGGCGGCGCAAGGGGTGTTTTTAGGCCAAAAATGTCGAAATCGGAGATGGGCTTAGTTGTGCTTCACCGGTGACGGATCGGAGCCGGGGTTGGGTCCATTGGGTTGCCAAGAGGTCGGGGATGAAGTGGTAGGAAGATGGTGGCCGGAGGTGGCACGACGGCGGCGCTAGAGCGAAAGTAACGCCGCGGCTTGAAGGGCTGCGTGGAGGAGAATGGTGGCGCGGATGGAGGTGAGGTTGTTGGGGAGAGGTCGCCGACGGCAGGAGAACCGAATGGGGTGGGCGGTGTCGACCACGGCGGCTCGACGGCGACGGGCTAGGGGGAGTGGACGGACGCACAGGGAGAGAGAGGGAGGGGTCTCGTGCGGGGAAGAAGGAAACCGAAGGAGAAAATAAGGGGGAAAAAAAAAAAGAAAGGGAAAAGAAAAGGAGGAAAGAAAAAAATAGAGGGAAAAGAAATGAGGTCCAATCCTCATAAGTTGGGTCACAAAAATGATCCAACGGAAACGATTTTAAAACCACAAGTTAAATAAAATAATTTAAACGTAATGGTAAAGTCAAATTGAAATAATTAAATCCCACAGTAATTAATTTAAATATTAAAAGCAATTTAAATGCATAACAATAAATAAATATTAAGAAAACACATAAAAATAATTTTCACCAAATTAAAATCATAGAAATAAACTCACTAAAAATCAACCAATTTTAAAATAAGAGAATAAATTTTTGAACAAATAAAAATAATCCTTCAGTAAAAATGCACTAAAATACGGGGTGTTATATTAAATGTATTTTTGTACTACCACATTACACTGTATTTAGACTGTTGATTGGTTTTGCCGGACTGAGTCCAAGGAGTACTTAGGTCGGATGGTTTGGTGAATAGAGTTGTTTGGTTGGATTTTTTTGGGTTGGTTATTGATGGTTGTTGATCTGTGTCGGTACATGTACATTTCATGATTGCATGTATGATCATGTTTGTAAAGGAAAACTGAGTTTTTCGTGTATTGCATTCATGTTCAGGTGTTTATTGAAAACTGGATTTTCATGTAAAATGATTTGTTGGGTGCGTGTGTATCACGACCCCAAGCCGAGATAGGGAATTATCTCGGTGGAGCTCATCTAGTCACTCGGGAGCGTAATATACTGAGTGACATCTCCTGGATTGTCGCCGGGCGACAATGGGATCGGACGAGATGGTCTCGTGCCGACTATGTGGTCGTTTTGCTGGCGGAGACTAGAGGATGCTTGGCCACGTACGCACTGGGCGCGGAACTGGGCATCGCTCGTTGCGTAGTGGATGTTTGGCCACGAACACGTTGGGCGCGGAACTGGGCATCGCTACGAAGCCAAGATGTGCGGATGGTTCCTAGGAGAAATCATGGTGCATATGGTAATAATGGACTATTTTTTGGGAAAATAGTGTGTGTTGGATTTTTGTGTAAACCATTTTCTAAGAAAATGTTTTACGGAGATTTTTGGGCCAAATGGGGTTTTGGCATGTGTTGGAAAAATATTCATTTTCGGGAAAAATGATGTTTTGAGAAAAAATGCATATTTCATCATATGCATGCATGTTGGTTGCATTAAATGCATTTTATTCCTGAGGGTTGTTTGGTTTGTACTTACCTGCGGTACCGTGTTTGGTAACGCAGATTTTGATGCAGAGGAGGATGAGGGCGAGCCTAAGGAGACGGCTCTACCTGAGGAGTGATCTGGGATCACTTGCTTAGTTATTTTATTTTACTGTATTGTATTTTAATTTTGGATGACTGTATAACTACTTTTTAAAACTTTATTGATGTTTAGACTGTATCTAAATTATGATACTTAGTTGACTAATCCGCTGCGTTGTTTTTATACACTATTGCATATACACACACTTGGCACTTTCGTTGGGATGTGTGATCGTGTTGTCATCATCCGGGCGTCTCGATTCCTGTGTTCCCGTACATGGGGGTCGGGGGCGCCACAGATTCCTTGGTGGACTTGGTTTTAGTCGGTTGAGGTTGGAATTTTTTAGACTTGATGATTTTGTTGCTTGAAAATGGTTTTGGTTGTACAGAAAGTTTTCTTATGGTCGTATCTGAGCAATTATATGTCGAATTAAATAAATGTGAGTTTTGGCTTGGTAAAGTCATTTTCCTAGGACACATGTTATCCAAATATTGAATTGTAGTAGACCCTAACAAGGTTGAGCCTGTGACTACATGGACTAGGTCAACTAATTTGAGTGAAATTCACAATTTCCTGGCTTTTGCAGAGTATTATATGAGGTTTGTAGAGGGCTTTTCTCGTATAGCAGTGTCATTGACTCAACTAAGTACAAAAAATGTTAAGTTCAAGTGGACTAGTGAATGTGAGAGTAGTTTCCAAGAGCTTAAGCATAAGTTAGTTACTGACCCAATGTTAACCATACCCTCTGATTCTGGTGGTTTTGTCATTTATAATAATGATTCATATAAATGATTAGTTTGTGTGTTGGTGCAACAATGAAAAGTGCTCGCATATGCTTCCCGCCAATTGAAGGGCTATGAACTAAATTATCCTACACATGACTTGGAGTTGGCTGCTATAGTATTTGTATTAAAAATTTGGAAGCACTATTTATATTGTGAGAAGTGAGAAATTTATATCGATTACAAAACTCTGAAGTATTTATTTACTCAAAAAGAATTAAATCTAAGGCAATGAAGGTGGATAGAATTAATTAAGGTTATGATTGTACGATCAACTACCACCCTGGTAAGGCAAATATAGTGCCAGATGCACTTACTAGGAAGTCATTTGGGGCTATTGCTGCTTTAGTGACCACTCAGATGCAAATCATATTGGATTTAGAGAAGTATGATATTGAGATTATAGTAGAGGATTCTCGATCGTACTAGCTAGATTGAGTGTACAACCCACTTTGACTGAAAAAATTAAAGAGAATCAAAGCAATGATGCGAAATTGCTAAAGATCATGGAAGAATCAAAGCAATGATGCGAAATTGCTAAAGATCATGGATTGAGTACGGAATGGAAAGAAGTCTGAATTTGCTTTTGTTTGGAATTATGCACTTTGGTGTTATATTTCAAACTTGTGTAAACTTTGTATTTGTACACATTTTTATACTATTTTGGCACTGCTCTTGGAAATTGTGCAAATTTTGTAATGGTTAGAATGTTTGAGAAATTCTATATGGCTTATTAAATTTTGGAAGTAAAATGTGAGTACGCTATTTATTATTGAGCCTATAAAATGAATGTCTTTGTGATATGTCTAACACCCCTCGTGGTGTTATTTTTTAATGGCATAATATTTTCGTGGTATATTGATGCCCCTTGTGGCATGATGTCTTTGTGACATAATATCTTTGTGGCATATTGGTGCCATCCCTATTATCATATGGCATTGAATATGATATTTGGTTGAACATGTTGTTTGAGATAAAATTGTGTCACTCACATTAATTTTATTGAGAACTTATTCATTCTTTTAGAGTCAAGAAAATTTCAAACTCTCACACCCCCAATTAATTTGCTACTTACTGAGTACATGGCAGCTCACCACTCCACTTCACATCTTTTTCAAAGTTGTAAACAGTTCTTTCTTTTGAGATTATAGCTTTTGACCCAAAGACTCTAAAGTGGACTTGGTTTTAGTCGATTGAGGATGGATGTTTTGGGGCTTGAAGATTTTGTTGCTTGAAGATGGTTTTGGTTGTACAGAGAGTTTTCTTTTGGTCATATCCTATTTACTTTTACAGTTTTTCTCGAATTATCTGTATTGTATTTATTTAGAATTTAATGGCTCTATCCAAACTGGTGAATGAAATTTTTTAGAATCATTATATTATAGTTATGAATAGTTTGGAGGTTGTGTATTTGATATATATCTATAAACAGGGTGAAAGTTTTAAAAATGAATAATGCTAAATATAGTCATTGGTTGTGTATACGCCGCACACTCCTTTTAAAAAAGAGTGGGTCCAATATTAAAAAATTAATTTTTTTCATGTGCGTCTCATATTTACTCATTTTTTTAAAGCTATTGTGTGCGGCACTTATGTACTTTATGATTGCAAATAGCATTTCTCTTAAAAAATATAGGCAAAACTTTGCCCTTCTATGGTTTTGGATTTGAGGCGTTACAAATGTGATAGCAGAGCTTAGGTCTATGATTTTGTGTACTTAGGAAAGGATGGTGATTTCAGAATTCTACCAAGGTCCCAAAAAAGTGTAAACCTTTGCTCGACATGCTTAAAAGTAATCTTCCACCATGGACATGGGAACATACTTCCCTAGTCCATCAGATTAAAAAGTATGTCAAAACACTACCATATCTTGGTATTCCTTCTATAGATTTCTTCAAAGTCATAGAAAGATATGCCTCTGACATACATTATGGCGGCATTGTCAAACAAAAGCTTGGACCTGGATCTAGAATAAATTATGGCATATGGAATTCTACTCAAATAATTATAGCACTATTAAAATGAAAATTTTATCTATAATATTATGTGTATTAAAGTTCCTGCAAGATCTTTTAAACCAAACGTTTTTAGTAAGAGTAGATTGTAATAGTGCAAAATTTATTTTGGGAAAGAAATGTAAAAAAATATAGCATCAAAACAAGTTTTTACAAGATAGCAGTCCATTCTAAGTATTTTTTATTTTGATATATATATAAAGGGAAATCAAAACTTAAATCCGAACTTCCTAACTTATGAATTTTTACAGAGCAAAAATAAGTTACAAAAAAACATCTTCCCCCCAAAGTAAGAGTAGAACCAAAACACGAAAGAAATAAGAGTTTGAAAAACTTATAGTGATTCATGGACATGGTATAGAATACTAGTAAAGTCTCCCCAACTCCCCATGCAACCTAAATTGATATCAAGTCCTTGCAAATTACAAGACCAGCCCTTGGACCAGATTCAAGACCTACCTATGAGTCTGCCTTGCTTACTTCAAGAAACAAAAGCTTAAGACCATCCACTTATAAAAACCCATATCAGGTTGTGGATTTTTAAAGTCAACCAATTACTCAAAGAATGCCTTATGTTCCAAAGAACTAGTCTATACATTTTTAAACAGTATGCAAGTAACCTATTTAGAATAGAACCTAACCAAAATCACATAAAAGATCCAAGTGACCTAGCCAAAGATTTATATCCCCCGAAATGGAATTTTGCCTCATGTCACCCAACTAAGCCTATCAATTATTACAAGTTAATCCTTTAATAAAATAAATTAGTTGTTTTCAACCTCATCATGGATAAATCTTAACCCACTGGTCAAAAAACCGCATTTCACAAGCTGTAGATTTTAAGTAGAATTTCTAAAAAAGAATGGAGAACTCACACATTCGTTCTCATGAAATTACAAGATCATGTAGAACCATTTAGCACTACAACAGAATGTGTGTTTTGTGACAGAGGAAACTGTCACAAAAAAATGGTAAACCGTCACTAAACATATTTGGTGACGGTTTGAAACCGTCACCATGACCGTCACCTAAAGTGCGTCACAGAAAACATTTGGTGACGGTTTACTGTTCAACCGTCACAAAAAATATTTTTAGTGACGGTTGGAAGTGTTCCGTTCTGTACAACGTTCGAACGTTCCTTTTTTTGTGACGGTTATGAACTGTCACAGAAAATAACGTTCGGACGTAAAATTAAACGTTCGGACGTTATACCCGACCGATTGGCGTTCGAATGAGAGAAGTTGACGTTTGTTGTATATCGTTCGAACGTATCATATTTACGTTCGAATGTTAATGCGGCCGAACATTAATTACAATAAACGTTCGAACATTTGTTCGAACGTAAACGTAAATGTTCAAACGTAGCGCGTTTAATGTTTGGACGTTATTTCGAATGTAAACGAAGGAGCGTCCGAATGCAAGTTTTTTGTTCAAACGTTAGTCGGTTTAACGTTCGAACGATTCAATTGTATTTACGTTCGAACGTTTGTTACAGTGTGAACCAACGTTCGAACGATTTTTATTTATATTCGAACGTACAGATCAGAAATACTAATTTCATAAAATTTAAAAACAAAATACCAATGGTATCATATTACATACCCAATTAACAAGTAACAATGTCTTATAAAAGTACAAAATTAGATATTAAAACTAGTCAGAAATATTGATAAAATTTATTTCTTCTTTTTCCCTCACCCACGGGGATTCTGTTGCAACGACATAACACGCTCCATTTGCACCATCATCTCTCGTTGCACATGCTCTTGCACTTCACTGCGTATTCTTTCCTCTTGGTCTCTCTGTTGGTCCTGCAAACGCGTCTCTAAATGAGACTGTCGTTCTAAGAGAGACTCTAACTCTTGCTGTCTCGACCTCATATACTCATTCTCACGCCGTGCAGCTTCAAAATCTGCTGTAAGATTATTAATTTGTGAAGCCGATGAGGTTGAGGAGGATGAACATTTATGCTTGATAGATCGTCCCAAACCTCTTGCCATACTAGACTGCGGCCCGAGCACTTGGGTGAATATGTCTATGTCACTAGGATAGGATTCCACAGAAGTCGACTGCATCTCCAACATTTTGCTCTGCAATTTAAAAGGTAATGATCGTAAATAATTAGTAACGTATTAAAAGAAATAGAAATAAGAAATAAACTATTAAAATGTTCTATAAAAAATTTATTTAACAAAATTAAAACTGCTTACATAATTATCTGCAGCGACAGGATCCATCCACTCACTATGCTCATTAGTGTGAGCAGCAGCATAGACATGAATGAGGGAAAAGTTTTCAGGATCATCACGTTTCTAACAAAGCGACAATATTAGCAATTTTAAAAAGAATTAGTTAGTACTTATCAGAAAGAATATCAGGAAAATAAATGAATTCTATAATTTTTTAATTACCATTTTTTCAGCAAGACGGTGGAATGACCTTGAACCGGCACGATGGTGGACAGTCAGAACGGATCTATTCTGTGCATTTGTAGAACTCAAGTGCTACAAAATATATTAAAAATGTTAATTGTAATATGTATACATATAATGTATAAAACGAATATGAATGTAAATAATTAAAAGATATAAATGTAAAATACCTGATAATCTGGAGATGCGAAAAGATCACAACACTTTCTCCAATCATCTAACTTCATCTGCTGAAAATGAGACTGCGCAGCCTCTTCCAACGTCTCAAACTTCTTGAAGTGGTCATGACATCGTCCTTTGTGACGTCGGAATAGTGTAGCCATCAACTCATTCACGGTTCTCAAATCCTCGCTACGGCCAAAGTCGAGGTCGAATTCATCCTAACAAGGGAATCAGGTAAAAAATATAATATATTAATCTAAGTGAAAACAATGTACTGAAAAGTAAACTCACCAGCACACGACTTCGAATGTGCTCCTTAATCTCATTCGGAACATCTCGCCATGAGCGCACATAAAATGGAGCATAAGCTCGAACTACTATGCCAATATAGGAGAAAAGCGCTGCTGCACTATCATCCACTCCTCCAGTGGAATTATCAGGAATTGTGATCTTCAGTTTACCGTGCCTTCTATTTTTTTCAAGAGAGATTCCACGTGTATAGCCACGACCGCGACGTGCAGATGCATGAACTACATGATAATAATAGATATACTATAATTATAATTATATAGTTATTGAGAAAAAAGTATTAACTATATATATAATTATCAACGACAATATTTCCTTACTGGTAGGTGTCGATTGGCTGTTGTTCTCTTCTGTGTTAGCTTGATCTTCAGGAACGGATTCCTCGAGTAGGGAGTCCTCAATGGATTCAGGACTTGGACTTGGCGGAGGCACATTTCTTCGTTGTCATTTTGGCGGCATTCTTTAAAATAATTAATTATATCAAAGAAAATTAATTAGAAGAAATTATGAAAATTTAAGATATTTTATAGTCACCTATATAAATAAAATATTTAGTACTTTTACTCTTCAGATGAATTTTTCATGCTTGTTTCAGAATCTCCATCAATAACATCTTCATCATCATCATGCACCTCTTCTTCATCATCTTTATCCACCTCCTGCCCGGATTCTGATTCGTATTCATCTTCTGACTCGTCTTCTTCATCTTCCTCCAAACTGACTTGAATTGAATGATCATTTAATACAGACGGGTCGAGATGTACGGGTGGGACATCATCTCTACACAAGGGGACCAACTCGAGTGCACCGAGGTCAACAAACAACTTAATACCCTCTCCATCTTCCTGGTATGCCTCAACAATCGGATTGTCATCTTCATCTCCACTATTCTCGTAATCTGCACTCGTTCCTGCTTCATATATATTTCGAGGAACAAATTTTTGTACGACTCGCCAAGTTATCTCCCCACTATCTTCATCAACACTTTTCATTGGATCAATCAAGTAATAGACTTGGGTAGCTTGACAAGCCAATACGAATGGATCATCTTCGTACCATTTAGATGCAGTATTGACACTCGTAAAGTGATTATCCCTATGTATCGAAACCCGACCACCGCCTAGATCCCACCAATCACATTTGAAGACATATGTTACAGACCCACCCAGATATTTCAATCCGATAATATCACGTATGACACCATAATAGTCAATATCATCTGTTCCATGACTCCCTCGACCAACACACCACAATTTTGAGTCTTTCTATTACGTTCACGGTCCAAAGTATGGAATCTATAACCTCAAACCGTGCATGCAGTATATCAAAGTGCTCTATTTGAGGGACCACGGGCCAATGCATACAATTCAGAAGAAATTGATCCGGGATCACGAGCACGTTGTTCCAAAATCTAAAAATTGAAATAGTATATATTTATTATTTTATTATCCAGAGTTAAAAATTTCACAATATAACATATATATAATTTTAGTTCATACACGTTCTTCAAACCATCCGGGAAATTCTTCCTCGTGTCTTGCCTCTATATTTTCTACGCCTTCCGTTCTAAGTTTGTCCATGTGGTCACTGTTATAACATGTTGCAAAAGAAGTATATTTTGAGCACAACAATTCTAATTAATTTAAAGAAAACTATAATTATTCAAATAAATTAAATGACATACCTAAGATAATCATCAATCTCTCGGCAGTTATTTAGCACATACCACCGAACTTTACCCAACTCTCCATCAATTAAATCGTAACCTGTTTGTGCACCCAAGGGTCGTACATTCTGGGAAAACACTGATAGCTCACGAGGAGGCGGAGTAGCAAGATCAGCATTTCGCTCTTGACGACTAAATCGTGTCTCAACACCACGAAGATATAGAGAGCAAAATGTTAACCATTCATCGTGTATATAAGCCTCTGCTATTGAACCCTCAGCTTTGGCTTTATTCCCAACAGTGCGCTTCAATCGACCCAAATATCTTTCAACTGGATACATCCAACGGAACTGCACCGGTCCACCCAGAAGTACCTCTCGCGGTAAATGTATTGCTAAATGGACCATGACATCAAAAAATGATGGTGGAAAGATCTGCTCGAATTTACATAGTATATTAGCAATGTCTTCTTCCAATTTCGACAACACATCTCGATTTACTACCCGAGCGCACAAATCCTTGAAAAACATACATAGTTCAGATATGGCGACACGTACATTAGATGTCAGCTTCCCACGAATTCCCACAGGTAATAACTTCTGCAAAAATACGTGACAATCATGACTTTTCAATCCATTGATTTTCCAATCATCAGGACTCACGCATCTACCAATATTTGAAGCATAACCATCTGGCAACTTCACACCTTGCAACCATTTACAGAAATCAATCCTCTCCTCCCTCGTCATCGTAAAACATGCATGCGGCATGACCACCCTGTTGCCTTCCACCCGCAAATGCAGATTATGTTTAATTCTCATTCTCTCAAGATCTTTCCTCGTCTTGATCGTGTCTTTCGTCTTTTTGTTAATACTCATCAATGTACCCAGTATATTATCACAAATATTCTTCTCTATGTGCATTACATCCAAACTATGTCGCAACTTGCATGACAACCAATACGGCAAATCAAAAAAAATACTACGCTTTGTCCAATTCAATTCTGATACGGCTCGTTTTCTCTTGTTCTTTCCCCGACCTTTGCCAAAATTGTTCGCTCTAACATGTTGCAGTTGTTCCACTATCTCTTCTCCAGACAACTCTTTTGGTGCAATCCTATCCTCTACTCTCCCATCAAACTTGGCACATTCTCTTCTCCATGCATGATTTGCTGGTAAATAACGTCGATGACCCATGAAACACAACTTCTGAGAAAATTTTAGCCACTCACTAGCAGTTTCTTTATTACACGTCGGACATGCTAACTTCCCTTCCGTACTCCAGCCGGAAAGATTCCCATACGCCGGAAAATCATTTATGGTCCACATTACCGCAGCATGCATCTGAAAAGATGTCGACGTAGATGCATCATAAGTTCTAACCCCTGTTTCCCATAACTCTTTCAGCTCTTCAATCAACGGCTGCATGAATACGTCAATATCATTCCCATGTGATCTAGGGCCAGGGATGAGTAAAGTTAACAAAAAGTTTGGCGCCTTCATGCACCTCCATGGTGGAAGATTGTACGGAATCAATACAACGGGCCAAGTGCTATAACTTGTACTCATATTCCCAAAAGGGTTGAATCCATCGGTTGTGAGTCCCAGGCGCACATTACGAGCTTCTAACCCGAACTCTGGATACTGATTATCGAAAGACTGCCACGCAAGTGAATCAGCTGGATGCCTCATATACCCGTCATTCTTAACTCTTTTCTCCTCGTGCCACCTCATATCATGAGCTGTTTTCTTACACATATATAGTCTTTGCAACCTAGGTTTCAAGGGAAAATACCGCAACACCTTAACCGGCATGTTTTTCTTACCTTTCCACCTCGACTCTCCACATACAGGACATGCTTGTTTCTCCTTGTTCTCCTTCCAGAACAATACACAATCATTCTTGCATGCATGTATGGACTTGTACTCAAATCCTAATCCCTTTCTCAACTGTTTCGCTTCATAAAAGTTCTTAGGCAATGCAGACCCTTCGGGAAGCACCTCGTTAAATAAGTCCAATACCATGTTTATTGCTTTCGTCGAAATCCCACACAATGATTTTATGTGAAGCAACCGCACAATAAACGACATTTTGGAATGTTTTGTACAACCTGGGTAAAGCTCGTGCTTTGCATCTTCCCACAGTGAAGGAAAATTTTCACAATTAGTCCCTGATCCACCACTTGAGGCATTGTCGTTAACCTCATCCATAAACATCCCAGCTCCAATGTCACCCAACATCTCCTCCATCTCATCATGCTCATAATCATCATCCATGTGCCGTAAATAATTGTGATGATCGACCAATACATCTGCTGACCCTTCATACGGCTCACCATGCAGTACCCATCGCGTATACCCCAGATCCATACCGTTCACAAATATATGACGCTCTACTTCATCCAATCCTATCGCACACAAATTTTTACACCCTCGACATGGACACTTAATGTAACCACGACTATCAGCAGAGGCCCGTGCAAAATCAATGAAAGTTCTTACTCCACATGCATAGGGTACGTAATCCTTTCCAAGTCTATCGTCCAGACGCATCCAATTTTTGTCCATTTCTAAAAACATCCAGATATTAATAACACGTACATTGAAAACTCACATGCATGTCTTGCCTCCAATTCTCATTACTTTTTTGATAAGGTAGTTGGTCATATCCCATTCGAGATTATATTCTCCATATTACACAAATCTCGTCACTCTACTAATTTCCACGTTAGTAGAAATTCCGGCAGCATCTCCCCATAATTCTCCAAGTATACATGTTCAAATATCGGGATTGTGACCCTACGAATAGTATACCCGAAGAACAGTAGAAGAAGATACCGAAACTTCATATTAAACGTGGAAAGTAGCGAGTAACAAAAATGTGTAATACAGATAATATAATCTCAAACTGTCCACACTGGACAATTCAGGAATCAGTGGACACATAAATGTACACTGATTCCCAAACGGGTCTAAGGGTATTTATGCAATGTCACACGCATCTAGCAAAAAATCATACAACAATATCTCCATGTTGTTTAAATTAACAATGTCACCTTCAAGTAGTGTTATATTGTTAAACTAAAGAGGGATGGAAGATTATGTGACCCTACGTTTTGTGTCTTGTACACAACGAGGGAGAATGATCTTGAAGAAATGTTTAAATTTTAGTCTAATTACTTAACCGTCACAAACTGTCCGACCTTGACAACTCTCAAGGCAGAAGAGACTATGACAGTCAAGCAATTAAATTGAAATTTCAACATTTCTTCAAGATCATATTCCCTCGTTGTGTACAAGATCATTATTCTTAAAGTATAATTTTAATTGTTATACTTAATTTCAAAGGTTATACTATAATTTTAATTATTATAATTCTTAAAGAGTTACTTTTATGCTTGTTATTACTTAATTTCAAATATTATTATAAATATTTAATTATCATACTTAAATTTCAATGGTTATACTATAATTTTAATTATTATAATTCTTAAAGAGTTACTTTTATGCTTGTTATTACTTAATTTCAAATATTATTATAAATATTTAATTATCATACTTAAATTTCAATGGTTATACTAAAGAAGATAAGTAATTGATGATAATTGATTCTTGATTATATTCATGTGTAACTGCTGTATATATATACAGAGCATTACAAATGTAAATTAAAAATGGAAAGAATATAAGAATATAAAAGCTATTTATTACAGTTTACGTTACTCTATAAATGGAAAGATATAGACAAGTATTTTGGCCTAAAATCATGCAAGTAACCGACGTATGAGCTGTGATGATCTGATATGATCTGTGATGATCTATTTCGAGCCATTATCTGTAATATGCCCCCTCAAGATGTGTGTTCCATTTGCAACACCAATCTTGGATGAAAGTTTTTGGAAACGCTGGCGTGATAAGCTCTTAGTGAGGAGGTCAGCAAGTTGATCTTCGGTGCTAACATGCGAAACATTCAATACACCTTTGGCAACTAAATCTCGAACAAAATGTAAATCAATTGCAATATGCTTCATACGTGAATGAAAAACAGGATTGAGACTTAGTTGTGTTGCACCAATGTTGTCACAAAAAATTGTTGGAGATTTTGGAATTGGGATCTTGAGTTCACTGAACAAAGATGTAATCCAGGCCAGTTCTGATGCTGCAGTGGCTAAGGCTCTATCTTCTGCTTCTGTGGAGGACCTTGCAACAACACGTTGTTTGCGAGTGGACCATGATATTGGTGTTGATCCAAGAAAAATAACATAGGCAGAGGTCGATGTGCGATCAATTTGATTACCACCCCAATCTGCATCCGAATAACCATGCAGATGTAACTTATCCGTATGTCTGATAACAATTCCATGATGGACAGTAAGCTTGAGAAATCTGAGTAGCCGTTTGGTAGCTTCCAATGAATTGTACTTGGTTGATGCATAAACTGAGCAAGCTTATTGACAGTAAAGGCTATATCTGGCCTTGTTAGTGCAAGGTATTGCAAAGCTCCAATCACCCTTCGATATTCAGTGGCATCAACAGGTGAGGATCCATCATTGAGTTGCAGTTTATCTTTAGAAGCAAGTGGAGTGTGAACTTCTTTAGCACCATCCATTTTTGTTCGAACAAGAATGTCACGGATATATTTCTGTTGGGTTAGAAATAATCCATGTTTGCACGGAATGACTTCCACACCAAGAAAATAGTGGAGAAGTCCGAGATCCTTAAGTGAAAATCTTGCTGCAAGTTGACTGATCACGTTGTTGACAGCAGTTTTATCACTTCCAGGCTCGTGGAGCCTGTTTTAGTCCATAGATAGACTTCTTTAGTCGGCATACATGCATTGGAGAATTAGCATCAACAAATCCTGGTGGTTGGATCATATAGACATCTTCATGCAAAGTTCCTTGGAGGAAAGCATTATTAATATCTAATTGCCTTAAGGACCAACCACGACTCACAGCAATGGTGAGTATAGATCGAACTGTTACTGGCTTGATTACAGGACTAAAAGTCTCTGTATAGTCCAAGCCTGGTCTCTGATGAAAACCCTTAGCCACCAATCGTGCTTTATAACGCTGAACACTGCCATTAGGATTTCTTTTTATTCGAAATACCCATTTGCATCCTACCAAATTTTGTGCTTCTGTTTTTGGAACAAGGTCCCAAGTTCCATGTTTCACGAGTGCCGTGAATTCTTCTGACATTGCTTGACGCCATTGAGGATCTTTCATGGCCTGCGTGACACATGTGGGTTCAATAGGTTGCGGTAGAGGATGTTTGGACACCATATAAAGCTGTTTGGGCTTGTAAATATTATTCATTGACCTTGTTGTCATTGAATGATTTCTTGAGTGTTGGACAGGAGCAGGTGAAGGCAAGGAGCTTGAATGAATTGAAGGTGATGGCTCAGTTGAGGAGTTTAAGGGTGTAGGTGTCGAGGCATTGGGAACAGCATCCTGCAATGGCAGATGTGAAGCTGATGTAGATGGTTTTCCATGCACCAGATGCAATAGTTCAGGCCGAGTGCTTGCACTAGAAGGTAGAACAATTGGCAAGGACTGATTAGAAATAGAGCCACAAAATGGGAATACATTTTCATCAAACTCAACATGTCGGGAAAGATATATTTTTGAGGATTCAAGATCAAGACACTTATAAGCACTTTGTGAGGTACTGTATCCAATGAACAGACATGCCCGAGACCTGGGATGAAGTTTAGTTGGACTGTATGGTCTTAACCAAGGGAAACATTGACAACCAAATGTTCTTAATTTTAGATAATTTGGTTGTCGACCAAATAACACTTCAAATGGACTTCGGTTTTTAAGAATTTTGGTTGGCATTCGGTTTACTAAGTAAACAGCAGTTTGGAAAGCATGCAACCAGTACGACAAAGGAAGAGAAGCTTGATGGAGTAGAGTAAGACCAGTCTCCACAACATGTCGATGGCGACGTTCACTGGTCCCATTTTGTTGAGGAGTGTGAGGTGCCGAGGTATAAAAACTTATGCCATTTTGTGCAAGAAAGGAGCGTAAGGCTTGGAACTCACCCCCATTGTCTGAATAAAAATTTTTGACTTTGTGTTGAAACTGGTTTTCAAGCATTGTTTTTAAGTGAGGGAAAATAGAGCTTACATCTGATTTTTTGCAAAGAGGGAAGAACCACGTGTACTTTGTGAAATGGTCAATGAATATTACATAATATTTATAACCATCCACAGAAGTAAAGGATGCAGGACCCCAAACATCCGCATATATATATTGTAAAGGAGTATGGCTGATAAGCGAAGTGGTTCTAAAAGGAAGACGATGACTTTTATTGCATTTGCACGAGATACAAAGGTTTGTCAAGGAAGAATCCTTAGCTAAAACAGGTAAGGAATTTTGATTGACAATTTGAGACACAATAGTAGAAGTTGGATGGCCTAGCCTCCGATGCCAATTGATGAGTGAGACACGTTCACCTACTAGAGCAAGTGGTCGAGATGAACTTATAGCAACTGGTATTGGAAGTGGATAAACACCATCTTGACATCTACCTCGAAGGAGTGTCATTCCCGTGCTCCGATCCTTCACAAAGAATTCAAATGGGTGAAACTCAAGAAATACATTGTTAGCTTTTGTAAAGGAATGCACAGAAATAAGATTTTTATGAATTGAAGGAACACATAGAGTATCGGGTAAATTGAACGTGCAAGATTTGGATGGAATTGACACGGATCCAACATGTGTGACACGCAAACCTGATCCATCCCCTATAACCACTTCATCAGTTCCATCGTATTCAGAATGAATAGAGAGATTTGATAAGTCTGAGGTTATTGTGTGAGATGCTGCTGAGTCCACCAGCCACTTTTTGTTTGAGGCACCTCCATTGGTTGCACAGTTTGCAGATGGTGAGCCTTTGGTGAATGTAGGACATTGCTTGGCTGTGTGACCTTGTTCAGCACATAATTGACAAGTTATAGATGACTTGCCTCCTTTGTCTCGCTTAAAGTAACGTTTGTCACCATTGAAATTTCTCCCTTGCGGTTTTTTGTTGTGAAATCTATTTGGATTGCTGCGGCGTTGAGTGGAGTTGGCTGTTGCAACTAGATTGGCAGTAGCAGAGTCCAGTCTTTTGAGATAGGTTTCATGACCAACCAATAAATCATGAAGTTCTTCAAAATTTAGAGAGTTTTCTCGAGCTCTAATGGGCGCCACAATATCCTTGAATTCTGCCCCTAATCCATTGAGAACATACAGTGTGATGTCATCTGCCGAGAGGGGTGCATCAATTACTGCAAGTTCTTCTGCAAGCATTTTCACAGAGAGAAGAAAATCACTAACCGATCGATTACCACGTTGTATCAGCGTGAGATCCTCCTTAAGCTGCATAACACGAGTACGAGACTTGTTGGCATACAAGCATCGAAGTTTCTCCCATGCTGCATGGGATGTTGCCACAGATGCAATTAATGGCATCACAGTCTCAGAGACTGAGGCAAATATGGCATGGAGTAGGAGTTGATCCTGCCTGTACCATAACTTGTATGCAGTTGATGGTGGCGAGTTGAGGTCACCGCGAGATGGGCAACGAGATGTGCCATCAATGAATCCCATAAGATCATATCCAATGAGAAGAGTGACAAACTGAGCTCGCCATGAAGGATAATTGGTAGGGGTAAGCTTCAAAGGAAGTTGGGTGCTGGCATTGACAGATACCAGAGGTTGTTGTTCTGTCGAAGAGTTTGATGGAGTGTTGGACACTGGAGTGTCTGAGTTGTTGGAAGCCATAGGATCGAGGAAGAAAAAAAATTTACAGTCTCGTTAGAGAAGAGAGCTGTCTGATACCATAAAGAAAATAAGTAATTGATGATAATTGATTCTTGATTATATTCATGTGTAGCTGCTGTATATATGTACAGAGCATTACAAATGTAAATTAAAAATGGAAAGAATATAAGAATATAAAAGCTATTTATTACAGTTTACGTTACTCTATAAATGGAAAGATATAGACAAGTATTTTGGCCTAAAATCATGCAAGTAACCGACGTATGAGCTGTGATGATCTGATATGATCTGTGATGATCTATTTCGAGCCATTATCTGTAATATATACTATAATTTTAATTATTATAATTCTTAAAGAGTTACTTTTATGCTTGTTATTACTTAATTTCAAATATTATTATAAATATTTAATTATCATACTTAAATTTCAATGGTTATACTATAATTTTAATTATTATAATTCTTAAAGAGTTACTTTTATGCTTGTTATTACTTAATTTCAAATATTATTATAAATATTTAATTATCATATTTAAATTTCAATGGTTATACTATAATTTTAATTATTATAATTCTTAAAGAGTTACTTTTATGCTTGTTATTACTTAATTTCAAATATTATTATCACAATTTTTCAAATCCATATCACAACATATTCACAATAACTCACAATATATTCACAAAATAACATGCCACATGTATTAACAAAGCCTAATGACAATATATTTCTAATAATAAACACGATATTTCAAATTTATATCACAACATATTATTATAACTCACAAACAATATAGAAACTATACCAACAATAATCACAATATGATAAAAAGTAAGCATAAAATAACATGCCACAAGTATTAACAAAGCTTAAGGACAATATATTTGTAACAATGTAAACATATTCAAACGTCATTCATAAATAATAATTTAAATATTTCAAGTCTATATCACAATAACTCACAATATATTCACAAAATAACATGCCACATGTATTAACAAATTTCTAAACTTTAGTAAGCAATAAACATGTATTTACAAAGCCTAATGACAATATATTTCTAATAATAAACACAATATTTCAAATTTATTTCACAACATATTTAAAATAACTCACAAACTATTTACAAACAATAATCACAATATGATAAAGAGTAAGCATCAAATCACAACAACATATTGATAAAGTTTAGAAATATGCTAGCACTCACAATATCCTTTTACAAATCAAAATCTTCAAACTTCCAAAAACAAGCAATCCTTCAAAAAAATACAACACTAACTTATTAGAAATATTCTATAATAAAAACACATTCTATAAATATCATAAAATTTAAATAAAGACAAGAAATAAAAATATTATATTACCAAAACTCAACTCTCTCTCACGCCAAAACTCAACTCTCTCTCTCTCTCTCTCGCTCTCTCTCTCTCTCTTTCTGTTGCGCGCACGGGAGAAGAAGAAATAATGCGCTTCCTCCCGTGTGCGTACTGATTAAGTTCTAAAATTATTAGTTTAAACGTTCGAACGTTTAATTTTTACGTCCGAACGTTATATTCTAAAATTATTCCCGCCCAGAACGTTCGGACGTTTACAATACACGTTCGAACGTACCCTTCTTATGATATAACATAAAATCTAGCGGGAAAGTTCCCGCACTTTCCTCATATATGTTCGAATGTATCACAATTTTTCGTTCGAACGTTCGTAGATTTATAGATAAACGTTCGAATATTTAACTTAAACATCCGAACGTACATTTCATGAAAGTGTTACCATATTTGAGCAGGAAATCTCCCGCACTAATTTAACTAACGTTCGAACGTTGACAGATTTAGTGTTCGAACGTATAGTATAAACGTCCGAACGTCTGAATAATCACACAGATACCTTAATCGAGCGGGAAAATTCCCGCCTCTTAGTTTAACGTTCGAACGTTAACTTGAAACGTTCGAACGTACGATTCCTACTATACTTAACTTATAGTATAATAACTATACTACATTTTATATATCTATAACTATATACTACATTGTATAGTATGATAGCATAATATAATTTAAATGATAAACTATACCATATATATAAATCAATAATATATATTAAATTGTTACTTATTAAATTCTTTATTATATACTAACTTATAGTATAATAACTATACTACATTTTATATATCTATAACTATATACTACATTGTATAGTATGATAGCATAATATAATTTAAATGATAAACTATACCATATATATAAATCAATAATATATATTAAATTGTTACTTATTAAATTCTTTATTATATACTAACTTATAGTATAATAACTATACTACATTTTATATATCTATAACTATATACTACATTGTATAGTATGATAGCATAATATAATTTAAATGATAAACTATACCATATATATAAATCAATAATATATATTAAATTGTTACTTATTAATTCATCAATAAACACCATAAACTCATAAACTATTCACAAAATTCACAAACAATAATCACAATTATTTCAATAGTAAGCATAAAATCACAACAACATGTATATATAAACATATTGCTAAACTTTATAAATATAACAAGCACTCACAAAAAAACCAATAATCTAATTGTCAATAATATTATATAACATCTTAATATATAACTTAAACATTTATAATATAATATATTATAGATAAAATTTTGGAAATTAAATTGAAAAACGTTCGAACGTAATAATAAGTACGTTCGAATGGTCTGTGTATATAAGGCCAAAACCGAACGTCGAAACGACATTTCGGTGCCCGTTACCATCGTCTTCTCCGTTATTTGCCACCACGCCTCCGTCACCGCCGCCGTCAACTCCGCCATAACCGTCACTAAAAGGTAGGCATTCATCTTTTATGCAAATAACATGTATTTTATTGAGATTTAGATTGAGATTTGGATTGAGTTTTGTTTAAAACCGGATAAATATTACCAGATGTTCAACTTCATTTTCCGGCCACCACGGCCAGTCATTGGCCGAATACTCACCGTAGAAATGTTTCTTGAAGTGTATACTTCATTTACATGGTGACATTTCGGCATTTAGACTCTTGTAGAAAAATTTTCCAGATTTCAATAATGGCTGAGTCGACTCAGCCATTCTGCGTCGAAACGTTCGAACGTTTCATCGTGACATTCGAACGTACGACGTTTAAATTACAGAGCCGTTACGGCTTCCACGTTCGAACATTAATCGACTTACATTCGGACGTGAATATTATTAAACGACATACGTTCGAACGTGAATATTTACTTTCGCACGTAAATCACATACGGTCGGACGTTTAATTAAAACATCTGAACGTAGTGATTTTCTGCATTATTCATGCTTCGACGTTCGGACGTTCATATTTACGTTCACACGTAAAACAAATACGTTCGAACTTAAATTCAAACGTATTTGTTTACTGCTTATGTTCGAACGTACATATGTACATTCGAACGTATTTGTTTTACGTTTGAACGTAAATTTATTTACATTATTTTCGTGCGAACGTATAAATTAACGTCCGAACGTTTTTATCTTTAACGTTCGAACGTTAACGATAAAACGTTCGAACGTTAATGCAGAGCATCTTAAAATTAATACAAAAAAATGCATTATTGTAAATAATTTTTTTTTTCATTTTCTATTTTCAGGATATGGCTCTTCCACTGCATACACGAAAACGAGGGAGGGAATGAGCCACGTCGGACACTGCCCGTATCGGAGCTCGTACTGTTATGGTAGAGAGAGAGGTCTTAATTAATGAGTTCGACGAACTCTGTTGGCAGCAGACGAACCTAAGAGATGTTTTCCTCAGTAGAGGCTGGGGAAATATCTGCACATTGAGGGGGAAGGTATACCCCTCAATGGTTCAAGAATTCTATATGGGGATGTGTGACATGCCTCCAGATGCATCCTCTCACACCGTGACTGTACGCGGTGTTTCTATTGAGGTATCGGCAGATCTCATTGGCGAGCACCTCAGGATTCATCGAGGTGCTCAGACATTTACACACTCAACACCCCGTGAGGATGTAGGCACTTCTACATCATCTACTGGCCGGGGATGTGAGCCAGCATCAGCCAGAGATGCAGGCCAGTCAGAGGCTGAGGATACTGGCGTCGAGGCTCGGGATGATGACCGAGACGAGGATTTCTACATCCTCACCGGGAGGGATCGCATGCAGATCGAGCGGAAGAACGCCTTCAACCAGATCCATCTGCTGCATTTCTTCCGCATGTTGCACCTGATTGTTGCAACAAATGTCGATCCTGTGGCTCATAAAACCACATTTAGTCGGCTTTGGGCACAATTTTTTATACGAGTGGCACGTGGAGATCCTATAGATTTGCCACTGCACATTTTTTAGAGGATCCTTTACGAGGCGAGCATCGTCTCCACGGATAATCTCCCATATGGTGTCCTCATCAGCCGACTATTACTTGCACGGGGAGTGCCGACCCAGCCAGAGGAGAGGGTCAAAGATCAGATGAGCCCCCTCGACATGACCACGCATCGGTGTAGCATTGGACAGGCGAGGGGACGTCAGCCACCCCCTGTAGAGGATCTAGTTCCTCCGACGCAACCTGAGCCAGGTCATGTCGGGAGTACTAGTCAGCATACGCCAAGTACATCTGCAGGAGATGTGCGGCCTGCTTGGGTTGATGCGGTCATATCACAGCTGACTGCGCATATTGATCATAAGATCGATCGATCGCTCGAGGCTATATCGGCGTCCGTTGCCGAACTCACCCATCGTGTAACTATCCTCAATGACAAGGTTGATACCTTGACGGAGGAAGTACGGAGTTCGACTTTTGCAGATAACGTTATCATCTGACTGTTGTTTACTACGTTCTATCATTTTCTGTATTTTATTTTTAATATTTGTAACGAAAAATATTATTGAATATTTTTATCGTTTTTTAATTTCAATTTTTAATCTTCTTTGATGTTATAATTTCCAACTTTAATATTAAATCACTGCATTTCAAATATATATAAATCAATAATATATATTTATATATTACAAAGTGTGTATATATAAATATATACAATTCAATTTTTTAGACTTGTTCACAAATTATGCACAATAAAAATCACATAATTTTTAAATTAAAGTCATTTAATTTAAATTTACAATAAACGTTCGAATGTTATTACTTAACGTTCAAACATTGGTGCAAACATTTTACGTTCGAACGTAAAATTAATAACATTCGAACGGTTGCGCCAAAACACTTTACGTTCCAACGTAAACAGACATAACGTTCGAACGTATATGTGACGTTCGAACGCATATGTCTTATACGTTCGAATGTAAAAAAATCTCATTCTATCTTTAGTGACGGTTTCCAAAAACTGTCACAGAAAATACCTTTTAGTGACGGTCTAGGGACTGTCACAATTTCTCAACCGTCACTAAAAACCAATTGTGTTGTAGTGTAGTTATTATGACTTCATGGAAACATGGTTCAAAGTAATTCTTTACCAAAATGAGACCTACAATCATTCCTAGTTTGTAAATTTAGACAACTCCTTCAAAATCAAAATTCCAAGTTGGCTCTTAGGATGGTGAACTATTTATGGTCCAGTTATGAAAAGTTACCTTCAAGAATAACTAAAAGTCATCAGATAGTTTTCTACTGTCCTCCAAGTTGATAAACAAGATTCCCAATTTCCTACTTCCCTCATTTTATAGAGTCTCATGAATACTGAAATGGGAATTTTCTAGAGAAAAAGATTCTTGTATTCAGAAGTTCTATGTAAAATGGTTGAATCAATCAAGTTTTACAGAGTAATTTTACAAGCTCAGAAAGAGTTCCCATCACCAACAGACCAATAAAAGTTCCTCGTAGAAAAAGCAGGACTTCAAACAATTATGGCTTCAGCCATGACCCAAGTCAAGACAAAGGAAGACTTTGTAGATCTTTTGAAAACAACCCTGTTACAAATTGAAGGAGCACAAACACAAAATGAGACACCTCCAATCTCCACAACATCATCTTCACTAAGTCCAAAACATGAAAATGACTCATCAATAAAGGTTATCCAAAGTCACACTCTTAAAACTAAGCCAAATTCACAACTCAGTGAAGTTTTCCAAGAAGCATAAGATCTCAATTCCTACCTCAGTAAAGATTTTTTAAAAAAAAAAACGAAGGAAGACAATGTAAAAAGTAAAAGTGTATCAGAAAAATCAAGTCACCAAACACTATTCATGAACAGTACGTCATCCCGTGATCAAATTATCCTCAAGTCTGTAGAATTTTTTTAGTGTCAGAGACCATTACTACAAGATTAGAGATTTTCAATGCTACGAGTCAAAAATAAAATAATTCGACAAAAGAAAAAGCAAAGCGATAACTGCAAGAATCTTCAGAGCTCTCTTATGTTGAGTCAAAAAGAAAATAATTTTACAAAAGAAAAATAAAAGACCATAACTACAGGAATCCATAGAGCATTTCTAGCTCCCAACCCTATAAAAGGGAGAATCTGTAAAAGAAAAATTTATGGCAAAAAACACCATAAACCAAACAGCAAATTGTAAAGAGAGATAATCATAGAGAAAGCCCTCCCTTATTTTTCATGTATCATGTTCGTTTGAATCAAGTTAAAACCCCAAGTAATGTGTTCAAGTAAAACTTAAGATTGTAAGTAATCTTGCAAATTACTAAGAGCATCCATGTCTCGCCTCCATCACAAATTAAAGTCTACTCTACCAATTTCAAAATATATTTTCTAACCTCCAAGTTACTCAATGTCATATGTAGCCAACTATCACACTATACTTGATTTTTTTTTTAAATCCAACTAGTGGGTCCTCCCTTACAGGTGAGGTTTTCTCTCTAGGATAGAGTGAGTCTCTTGGGCTGGTAGTGCTGGTCTGAAGAGGTGATCATGGAGGAGGAGTTCTCCAAGCAATGGGACAGACTGTGCCTCACTGAGAAGGAAAATGAGGGGGTGGTTCTACCATCACCTTCTTAAGCAAAAACTGTGAAACACAAACATTTCTGCTTGTTGGTCATGATTGTGGCGGAGAAAACAGTGAATAAGGAAGTTTTCAATAGGAAAATGTCTAAAGTTTGGAGGTGTGAGAGATGGCTCCAATTCTCAGAAGTTGGTGTTAATAAGTTCCTCATTGAGTTTCACAGAGAAAAGGACTTGGTGCGAGTGATCAATAGTAGGTCGTGGTCCTTTGATAGATGGCTCCTATGCCTTCAGGTGTTCAATGATTCCATGTCCATCAATGAAGTGCAATTTATCAAGGAGGAATTTTGGGTCTAAGTCTATAACCTACCATTCGATTGTATGAACCAAGAGTTTGGTCACCAGCTTGGAGGTAGTGTGGGAAGGGTGATTAAAGTCCATGTGGCATCATCAAACACTCCCACAACCATTGTCCTAATGGCCGGAGTGGGGGTGGTCAGCTTCAATAGGGGGCTTGGTTAAGAGCTCCAACAATAAGGGAGAATGAGCTGCAGTATAAAAAGATATGGTGAAGGGAATAGCCAATCTGCTCAACCTGAGTCTCAACCACGGAAAAAGGGAAGGGAGGACAGGGATGAATCCACAAATGGCAAAGTTGAAATTAAGGAATGATGTCAGATGGATGTTAAGGAAACTGATTCCCTCGAGGCAAAAGTAGCAGGCATGAAAAAGGTGCAAGTTCTCGGGGATTTGACAGGGTCAGAGACAAAGATAGGAAAGGAAACTGTAGAAAAGCTGAACAAGAAAGTCAATGCATTCTCAAAACCAATTGAGGAGGCACGTGACATGCTTGGAGTGATGGAATCAAGACGGGGCAATGGAGACACTGCAGCTAAAAGGACAACACACGACCCCAGCAATGGTTATAGACCACCTAAGGGAAATGAGACCTCAACTGATCTAGTGGACCAGTTTCACTCAATTGATCAATTCATTTCAAACCAAGATAGAGTGCTCGAATAGTCCAAAAAAACTGCCAGCTAGAGATATCTATTTTGACAGTATCTCCTTGGGCTCGAGAGGCCGACCAAGATTACCAACTAGTAACAAGAGAGTAATAAATCAAACTTTTGCTACTGATGGCCAAATCATTAGCAAGAGGACTAGAACTAAGGGGAATGAAAATATTGGCTCTAGTAATTCAAAAATGGTGAAGGTTGTTGAACAGCCCCATCAAGCCTAATGAGTTGCCTTAGTTGGAACTGTCAGTGGCTTGGGAACTCCAAGACAGTTCATGATCTACACCAAATGGTGCTAAACAAGCTCACATCCTTTGTTTACCTAATGGAAACAAAGTGTAAGAGAACTAAAATTGAAGCCATCAAAAAACGTTTGAATTTTGACAATAGCTTTGTCATTGATTGCAAAGGCTTGAGTGAAGAGCTAGCCTTCCTCTGGAAAGAGGATATTAAGGTAGCAGTGCACTCTTATACTCAACACCACATTTCTCTTTTGATGAAGGGGTTGAGGAGGGAAAATAGTGGTTGCTGACTGGATTTTATGGCAGCCCCATTACCATCAAGAGAAAGGAAAGTTGGCAACTACTCAAAGCTATCAAACTAGTGAGCCCTAGAGGGTGGATGTGTGTAGGGGATTTTAATGAGATCCTCAGTTTTGGTGAGAAATGGGGTGGGGTAGTGAGACCACATAATCAGATGGAGGCCTTTAGAGTTGCTATTGAGGCCTGTGAACTTTGTGACATGGGTTCCATTGGTAACATTCACTTGGACTTATGGGAGATATGGGGGGGCCTTCACTAAAGAAAGGCTTGACAGAGCCCTATGCAATGCCTCTTGGGTCGAGACCTTCCCAAAATCGAGGGTGTACACCCTTCCTGCTTTGAGCTCAGATCATTGCCCTTTGCTTGTCTCTGTGGAGGTGAATCAGCCTTACATGCATAGGAAGGACAAGCCTTTTAGATTCGAAGCAAGTTGGTCTTTAACGGAGGAACACAATAAACTGTTGGAGGAAGCATGGCATAAACCCAGAAAGTTAGAGAACAAACTAAATTCCATTAATGAGGGCTTAAATTTGTGCAAGCAGAAACTACTGCAATGGAGTAAAGGAGCCTGGGGCAACTCTAAAAGAGAGATGGCTGAAGAGGAGGTTGAAAAGGCTCTCTTTCAAATAGATGGCCTCAGATCCCCTGGCCCAGATGGTTTCCCTGCAGTCTTTTACCAAAAACATTGGCGTCTCGTTAGAGCTCAGGTCTGTGAAGCTATTTTACATGTATTGAATTCTAATGGCAGCCTCTCTGATATTAATGACACTTTCATTTCCTTAATTCCTAAGAAAAAGAACCCCTCTAAAGTGGCTGATTTCATACCTATATCTCTTTGTAATGTGATCTATAAACTCATCTCTAAAGTAGTGGCAAACAAGTTAAAGATTGTTTTGCCCCTCATCATCTCTAGTTCTCAATCTGCTCTTATTCCTAATAGACTCATTTATGATAATATAATAGTGGCTTTCGAAGCCTTGCATACTAAGAAGTGTAAAATGACAAGCAAGGAGGGCTATATGGCATTGAAGCTAGACATGAGCAAGGCTTATGATAGGTTGGAGTCGAGTTTCTTAAGGGCTGTGTTGCACAGGATGGGTTTTTGCAATCAATGGACAGATTTGGTGGTGAGTTGCATTGAGACAGTCTCCTACGCTATCCTAGTAAATGGTATCTCAAGAACTCTTCCTCCCAACTAGAGGTATAAGACAAGGTGATCCTCTCTTACCTTATCTTTTTATCATGTGTGCTGGGGTGAGACATGCCATGTCTTATGAGAAATACTTGGGTTTGCCCTCTATGGTTGGAAGAAATAAAGGCAAGTCATTCAAAGGAGTCTTGGACAACATTAGATCGTAAATCAATAACCATAGATCTAAAATGTTGTCTCAGGCAGGAAATGAGATTTTTATAAAAGGTGACCTATAAAATGAGTGTTTTTAAACTACCTAACTCTCTCCTCAAAGACATCAACAGTTTGATCCATAAATTTTGGTGGGGGCAACAAGGTAGTGAACACAGGATCCACTAGATCTCTTGGAAAAGGATGGGAAAGGCTAAATTTGAAGGGGGGATGGGCTTTAGGGACCTTGAGGCTTTGAACAAAGCAATCCTGGCCTAACAATGTTGGAGATTGATCCAACATACAGACTCTTGCAGCTCAGGTAATAAAAGCTAAGTACTATCCAAGATCCACCTTTCAAGAGGCAAAGTTAGGCTCAAAACCATCCTATGTCTGGAGAAGCTTCCTAACAGCTAGGCCCCTTGTGGAGGCAGGATCCTACTGGAGAATTGGGACTGGGAACAATGTTCAGATTTGGAAGGACAAATGGCTTGCTAATCCTAATCCCAGTAAGATCCAAAGCTCTGTCAGGTTGCTGGAATAATGCAAAAGTCTCAACCCTTATTGATCCAATCACTAAGCAATGGAATAATGGCCTTGTGCAGGAGATTTTTTACCCAAGAGAAGCTGAGATCATCTTGAAAACTCCTATAAGCTGCCTTAACAGGAGGGATAGACTTATTTGGCAAGGTTCAAAGGATGGGAGTTCTTCCGTGAGAAGTGCATATCCCAAGGAACTTGAGAGGAGCCTATCTGAACCAGGTCAAGCTTCAAGTAGTACCTCATTCAAAGAAGTCTGGCAGCAGCTATGGTAGATCAAAGTCCAGCCTAAAGATAAAATTTTCCTTTGGAGATCTTGTCTTGAGGCTCTCCTACTCAATCTAACATTTTCAAGAAGAGAATTGTGAATCATCCTCTCTATCCTATCTGCAGCATGGAGGAAAAAAATACAGTCCATGCTATATGGAGATGTGAGTCTACTAGGGACATGTGGAGTCAGTGTTCAAAAACTTTACAGAAATGCTACCTCCCACATATGTCTATGCTGTAGCTATTCGGAGCCTTATTAAAGTCCATGGATAGCCATATCATTAAAGAGTTTGTTGTTGTAGCCAGAAAGATGTGGTGGAGAAGGAACAGCTTCATTTTTAAAGAGAGTTTGCTCATCCGAATGCTCTTGTGAAGGAGGCTAGTGGCATCCTCGATTTGCTTAATTAGGAGGACCCTAGTGAGGGTCTCAAAGCCAGCAAGGTTTGTACCTCTATCTGAGGTTTGGCAGGCACCTCCCTCAAGCTGGTTCAAGCTAAATTGGGATAGTGCAGTAGACAAGGTTCAGGGTGTCATTGGAGTGGGAGTGGCAGTAAGGAATAGTGCAGGCCAGGTCATTGCTACAAAGAGGACAAAGAAAAATCTCTTCCCTGATCCATTGCTTGCATAGGCTTATGGAGCCCTTAAGATAGTGCAGTTTGGTCTAGAACTCGATTGTCTAACACAAGTGATTATTGAAGGGGACTCATTACAAGTCATCAATGCTCTCAAAATGAACAATGAATGATGCAATAGTGCTAGTATGTTTGTATGTGAAGCAAAACAGTTACTTAAAAACTTCGCTAAGTGGGAGGTTTCTCATGTTAGGAGAAATGATAATTCTATGGCTCACTTGTTAGCAAAAGATGTTCTTTCCACCTATGATCACATTGTAATTTTGGAGGATATTCCTTCTTGTATCTCTTTTGTTGAATAGAATAGAAATGAGTTACTTTCTTCAAAAAAAAATGCAGCCAACTATCTTCCCCTATGACCGAAGTCCAACAATTCCATTTAATTACCTAGCTAGTATCCAATTGTGTGTGTATATATGTATATGTATGTCTGTATTGACAGCACAACGACATTGCATGATGAACTTATCTAGGGTTGGAGTGTGCTAGAACCCTAGGAAAGTTTCCACCACAGAAGGTGGTTTAGGTATGCATGCCATGCGTTAATGGAATTAAATAAAATGTCTTCCTTGAGTTAATAATTAACACTGTCGGAAAAAATAACAAAAAAAACAAAATGAAAAGGCTTTAGTGAGGAGTATGTACAAAATTCAAGTTGGAGTTTTGTAAGATGTCAGAGTCACGTGTCTATATAAGAGAGCTGTAAATAGCTCGGTGTCTCATTTTCCCAAATAAATCCAACAAATCATCGGCCAGACATGATCATTACCAAGGTTTGGGAGCATCTTCAGAGACTACTACGTACTTCTATTGGTTGCAAGGGGATGCATATCAGCCATTAAATTGCCAATATCAGAATAGAATGGTATATTAATTGTCTCTCTTAATTGTTTTGACTTCTACATGTTACCTGTACTCAACCTCAAGATTACCCATCTTGACTTCGATTGAAAGGCATGTATATGGTACTACTGATCACTACTTTTCTCTTTTATCAATCACCATAATGACGATATCCTATGAAGTTTGACAAACAAAAGATATTCCTGTCATCATTATATATATACCCAGAACATATATGCACGTGATCAGATTCTGGTGTATCTGGAAACTTTTCTTCAAAAGCTGCAGGCCAGCAGTTTCGAGCACCACCAGCTCCATTTACTTGTATCTTTTGGCCAATCTTCAGCTTGTTTTAACCGAAGGAAAATGTCAAGCCAATTACAAACAATTTTACTACAAATTAAGACTTGCATGTATGTATACTTTACAATCAATCCAGTGTAGCACTCTGATCACCTCACTTAATCCTCAAATATATATGGAGATTAATATATATATGCTCACACAAAATTAAAAATTTAATCTTGATTTATAATATTTACAGAAAACAATCAAAGGTGAGCCCAATCACCTTCATTTTTAGGCACCACAAAATTAAGAATAATTGGAATAATTAACTTTTCTAAATGACTCTTGTCAATGTTCAGCTACCCATCATTTGAATTAATATTGCCCGGTGCCCTAAAGTACGTAGTAAATTAAGCCACCCCTTATGGGGCGGTTCTCTAGCCACCCTCAAAAGGGTGGCGAGATCTACCGTTGCCTAGTTTGTTTTCACAACTTCTTTCCACTCATATTATATCATCTAATCATTATAATTTTTTCAAATTTTCACACAAAATAAGATAAATAATTCAACTTTTTCAAGTTACAAAACAAAAATGATATTTAAAAATATATTCTAATAATATTTTATTCAACTTTTAACTTTAATCTCAATTCATCTCATCTCATCTGCGAACAAACGATCCGTCTCTTCTAAAATTTAAGGAGATATAAATTTTTCTCCCTTTATAAAACCACACATTACCTATCTTTTTCACATTTCTCTTGAATTGTAGAGTTTATTCAAGGAAAAACCCCTTTCTCATTCTCTTCCTCTTCCTATCCCTCTTCCTCTTTCACAGTACACTAATTAGGAGAGACGATGTTTCTATTCGTCTTCCCCCAACTACGTACCATCCCCATCCTATCCTCTACCTTTCATTCCTATTTATCTTCATTGATCACCTCTCTCTATCTGCCTCCTCTTCCTTATTTCATTTCTATCACCACCATTATCAATCTCTATATTCAAGATCTTCGAATCCAACTCAAATCTCTTAAAGAAGTCCAGGTCTTTTACAATTTGGGATATCTTCTCCATAGTCCCTTAATAAATGGGAGTATTTTAGATCCATTTTTCATTACAAAGAATGAATGAAGATCTTCTTTCAATCCATTCAAAACCTCTACATGACTCTTATTACAATATCAAAACTTGCAGCTAAATGCTGTACAAATTTTGCATTACAGTACTTCTTGGATCAAATTCCCAAATTAGTACCGTGCGTACTGCAGATAACATTATTCATGAAAACGGTCTTCTTCGAGATAATGAATACAACCTCAAATAAAAATATTTACTAAATAGATCATTGCAACTTCAATATGCATGGTCTTAATTGTATGGTTACTATTTTCCAGTACATGAGCAGTATGGTGACATATATAGTCTCACGACACAGCTTATTCATTCCCATTCATTTAATTTGGGCCTCTGGCTCATTTTAGAAAGGGAAATGATTGTCCCACAAATCATATAATATCATGTACATATATTATATGTTGTTTTTCTCGGTGGATCAGCTAGCATATATGCATGCAGATCCTTTTAGAAACGGCCCTTTGATCAGGACAAATCATATAATATCATGTACATATCTATGTTGTTTTGTTCATTGCCTCCCCACCTTTTTTGTAATATCTCTTTTTATATTTCTCAAGAAAAAATGCGCTAAGTATTAATTGTAGTCATGAGCATAATATTATAAGTATGAGTTTAATTTATAGCTGAATTTTTAGTTCCATTACTGAGCATGTTGACGAGATGTTATTATTTTGACTCTGCTTCCATTACTGAGCATGTTTTTTGGTTGGGAGAGGGGGCAAAGAGGTTTATGGTAGTTTGAGAATATAGTAGCAAGCTGGGAGGTTTATGGTTTCATTGGTTTGAGTGGGTTACAAAACCAGGGGTGAAATATTTTAATTGAGAAGTGGGTGGAATTCCTCAGCTTTTTGTTATTCATATGATGTACGTATGCGCTACAAGAAAATTGTTTATTTGCGACCAGTTAATTTCAAGAAATGACTATTTACAACTTTTAGTTGCAATAAATTAATCACAAAAGTTCATTTTTCTTGTAGCTGTAATATGTTGGAATGTATATGTTGCTATTATAATTTTGTGAACTCCAGTAACTCAAACCAATCTATATGTTGCTGTTATATTTTGTGATAATGTGGTGATAGTGGTCCTGCTCCTTTGCATATTGTTTTTCTCCCTTTGTAAATCTTGTGATTAATTAATTCATTTGTAGTTGTCTTATATTGGTTGTTTTGGGTTTTAGGTGCAAAGAAGATTTTGTCCATACTACTAAATCACTGCTCATGAAGTTTAGTAGCAGTTCTTAGAAATTTTAATGTGTTGTTTTGGACGTTTTTATTCCATACCTCATCGTTGGGTTGTTATTTTTTTGTTAACATCTGCAAAAATTGTCAACTAGAGATGTTAATTTTATAGATTGTTGGATTTAGGTCTGTAAATCGGTCTGGTCCGGTCCCATGATGGACCCATCATTTTCCCCGGACCAAACATCCATAGGGACAGCTATCGGTCCGGTCGGTTCATTTGATCCGGCCTAATTATTTTATTATTTTTTTCAACTTTTTTTTCAAATAAATTAATAAAAATATATATTTAAATTACTAAATTAAAATTAAGTGAATTATTAATATGAATTATGTAATTAACTCGTTAAAAAATATTTTACTATAATTATATTTATGACGTTAATAATTACTACCTACTAACTTAGACATTACTTTTTAGTATGCATAATTATTAATAATGTCATACATTTTATATATACGTAATGAATATCAAATAATTTCATTATATATTGATTATTCATGCTTGCTTGCAACTTAGGTATTTTTTTTAAAAAAAAAGTATCTAATTATTTTAATTAAGTGAATAGTAGATGTATTAACTATTTACATATAATAACATAAATTATCACATGATTTTTGATTTATTATTAATTGATAACATATATTATTTTATATTTTATATGGTCAATGATAATAAATTAGATGAAAATTACATCATTAACTTATATAATTCTTATTTAAAAATAATATATTAAATTATTAAAAATATTTTTAAAATATATATATATAGGAGTTCAGTCCGATTCGGTCTGGTCCTGTCCAAAATTATTAGACCCCTGGACCAGACCAGATGTCATCAGTCCACATATTTTGGGATCGAGACCGGCCAGTCCAAAATTTGGTCTATTCTGGTCCAGACCAAAATTTCAGTCCAGTCAGTTTTGCCGGCCCGAATCGAATTATTTACACCCTTAGTTGGATTCAATTGATGAAAATGAATATCATTATTGGATGCTATTGGTCATTATCAAAATAAAAATAAAAAGTATTTAAAAAATAAAAAAATAATTAGAGAAATATAAGTAATAAAAAATAGTATTATTTTATTATTATAAAGAGTGTGATGGCTAATTTAATGTAGACTTCAAATTTTGAGTGATTAGTTAAAAGTAAAAATATTACATATTAGTCAAATTTTAAAGATTGGAATGGCTAATCTAATGCCAATGCTCTTGGCCACCATATATCTTTTTGGATACTCTTACGGTTAATTCTCACAGCTTTCTATATGGCCTAGCAAGCCACGTACGGGTTATAAAAGTTGTAAAGAATTTTTACATAAACATATAAGAATGTGAAAGTATATAAAAAAAAAACACTCAATTAAAATGGTTCGATGTCTTTCTAATGTGGAATTTAAATTTAAATAAAACCTCTAAAGGACACTAATATCTCAATTCCATCCCTCTATATAAAGTAATACGATATTTTTTATCATCCTTAAATCATCTAGCTATTATACTATATTTTGATGATAACATTTTTTATTTATAAAATATAAAAAATAGTCATTTAAAAATGTTTGAGCCTCAGAACAAGGGTAAAAATGGGTAGGTTAACCACCTCATGTTGGCTAGGCCCCATTTGGATATAAAAAGTGTTTCATCTCATCTCATTTCATCATTACAACTTTCTCAAATTTCCACATAAAATATAATAAACAATTCAACTTTTTCAAATCCTAAAACAATAATAATATTGAAAATTAATATTCTAACAATATTTTATTCAACTTTCATATCAACCCATCTCATCTCATCTCAACTCATCTTATTTCATCTAAACTCACTATTGAAACAACACGTTAATTTAAACACCTTTAAAAGTTGAACAATTGGATTAAAATCTATATCTTAAGATAACTATTAGGTATATTTTTTCTTTTCAATGAAAATTACTTTAATATTCGTTATCATGTTATATATGAATTTCGCAAATTATCATTTATCAAAACTTCAAGTTTAATATATTTGCCACATCACTACAAGAAAAAAAATATTTGTGATGAATTATTTACGACGATAACGACTATTCATGTTAAAAATATACTCATTTTGGTAGGAAATAATTATTTTTACTAAAAATAACTGATTACAAATAAACAGTTTTCTTACAGTGCGTTAGTATTTATTAAATTTGAACTTAAAATTAATAAAAATCCATGTAAAAAATCATATTATTGAAATTCAAAACCAATAATTGACAAGTGAAAAAACAGCCAATAAATTATTTAAAAAAAAATCTAGAAAATCGTAGGTAGTGTTAGCTGGCTTACCGCATGCAATCAGCTTGTGGTCTTATTTCGTTGCTGTAGAACATGGACATTTTGGCAAGTCTCCTGCACCCACAAGTCAAAACAATTGTTGTCCCATCTGAATTGCATACCGACCAAGGCACTTTGATTGTATGTATGTATGACTTGATTGCACGAATGTCTTAACAGTTCTCAACTGATGAAACGGACTGACCCCGACAATATCCAGAATTAAATATTCTGCCTACCTAAATCCTAAAATCCTCAACCTTATATTTATTACTTTATGAGTTATGCGATTGGTACCGACGATCGATCGCATTCACACTCAGCTCAGGATTGACAGATTAGTCAGATATATAGGGTTGTGTGTACGTGTAATTTTCAAACGAAGATGAAACCTTTTGTATGTATAGCCATGTGAAAGTTTCGAGATCGTCAGAAATTATGTTTGAACAAAGAAAACTTTTTAAATACATTTTTGTGAGTTTTTTTTTTTTTAAGAAAAAAATGTGTTGAGATGTATATTATAACCATAAATCCAAATGATTGGGTGAAAATGATATATTTTGTAAAAATAGAAAAGATTTGTAAAGAAAAATATTTGAGTTGAATATATGTGAGAATCTTTTTTAAAAATGATTTATTATACATCAGTCACTATTTACTCTCATATCCCAAACATCATATCTGACAACTTTTTCTTTTTTTTTCGTAAGACGTGAGGTGTGAGGATGAATAGTGACTGATTATAAGAATTATTCTTTTAAAAAAAGAAAAGTTTTCAAGTTTTCTATCCTCTCCAAACATGTCGACATTGTTCGATCGAGCCCTAGTTTTGGTGGTAAAATTGGAAGATAATCGTCTTTCTCGCTAGGCTCATAAGTAGTAAGTGCATAATATATGTAGAATCATATTTAAAGTGGGATGATATTGGACATGTAATAATAAAAGATTGATCTCTAATTCCATTAGAGTAAGAAAAATTTATTCCACTGGTACTCCGATTTTATTATATATATCATATATAATTGGAACTCCCACTGACGTTTGAGTAGTGAGATAATCTCATATATTCTGTGAATAGTAGTGAAAAAATAGTGAAAAATAATGATAGAATATTGAATAATAGTAAAACGTAGGTAAAACATAATAATAAAATAATAAATAGTAGCTCAAAATAATTTACTATCCAAACTAGCTGTCATTCTTGTCTATAATTGTCTATCATTATTTCATAAGTTTCTAAAAAAAAAAACATGAAATACATCGACTTTAATTAACCATCAAAACAAAAATAATCAGGATTTCAACAATTATTATCCGTTACTCTTTAAAAAACAAGAGTGATGATTTTTTATTAAACCCCATGACAAATAGACTTCAACTGAATAATTATTTGTATAAGTCTTAAATAGATAAATCATATTATTAATATAGTTTTATATCGATGCCATAACTAAATTCTATATAATTCTTTTGAAAAATGTGAAATTATCGCTTGTTTTAAAATTTTAAATTAATGAAAAGAATTTAATTATTTATATTATATTATTAACAGTCTCATTCACGTGAAAATATTTAATTAAATAGAAAAAATATTATAGACACAAAGGAATCTCACAAAAAGATTACACACATTGATTGCTAGTGTGTCACGTCTCTACCCTTTTTTTTCTCTTTCTTTATCCCCTCCCCCCGTGTCGCCACCCAGCCTACCCTCTCCTCGTGCCCTCTCTCCACGCCAGCCATGGTGGTCAGGGACCACCTCAGAGTGGATGGAAGACACGAATAGTCCAAGTGGCACCGCAAGCGAGGAACTCACGGCAGCTCGTCGTGCACGATTGTGGTTAGGGACCACATTTCGCATACCGTGTGCATGGTCAACCACACACTGCTAGGTGACTAAGGTGGCGGGATCTGAGCCAATGGCTTGTCATTTGGCCGTCTATGTTGGTCGGGGACCATCCCAGGAGGACAGACAACACCGACGAGGAGGGAGAGGGGTAGACAGAGAGAGGGAAAGGTGGAGGATGAGAGGCAGGTAGAGAGAGAGAGACGTGGCACACTGTCATCGGTGTGTAGGATCATTTTGTGAGATCTCTTTGTGTTTCTAACAGTCTTCGTTAAACGGTGTAGAGTATAGAGTTAATGTTTGAATTCATGATCTCTGTTCTGATATTATGTAAAATTATCAATTATATCAAAATTTAAATTAATAAAAAGAAATTCATTATTATTATATTATTATATAAAAACTTTAAAAAATAATATCTTCCAGTAAATTTAAAGTGACATGCAAAAAAAAAAAAAATAGTAACCTAAAACTGAAAGATGTATTTATAATCCGAATATATTTGAGGGGACGGGGAATCGGGATGAAATTCTTTCTAGTTTTGATATGGCCCCATGCAGAAGCTAAGTGCCGAAGGAGACAGCAAGCGCAAAACTACTGTTAGTCAATTACACGTCTTTTGATGTACGTTCCTCTCAGTCTCTCTCTTGCTCTATCGCTCTTTTGGGTGGCGCCTGCCGCCTCGTTTTCTTGTGATGAAGTGACCCATGAATGAGTGACAGTGACTTACGTCATAACCCTCTTTCCCTGCACACCCAACACTCATGACCATACCCTTTCCTGTCCTTATTTTGTATATTTTGTGGCTGCCCCACCAACCCCGCCACCTCTCTCTCTCTCTCTCTCTCCTGCTTTAAACATACATACATGATACATTAGTTACTGGCAAAACCTCCGTGATCATCCTTCTTTAAATGCTAATAAGTAGTGCAATTAATCTGGAAGAGGTAGCAGCTAGGTCACTTTGTGAAAGCTAGGGCGCGCGCGGATATGCAGTGCCCATCAATCTTAAGCAGTTTTTTTTTTTTTAATCAATCTTAAGCAGTTGCTGCTGCTACAATGATATACACAACTTTTTCTGAGGAATGCACGTAAATGAACAGTGATGTTGGGGACACCCATGACTCAGTTCCTCTTATGTAAAAGGCACTCCATGACAGTCCGTAACAGAGACAATGGAGGACGGAGGTACATAGGAGCTATCTAGTCCAATTTTAAAGCAAACCAAAAGATTTTATAAAAAAAAACGAATGAAATTAAAGCGGTTTTGGTTTTGGTGCGTGTGTGTGAGAGAGATTCTTAAATCTTGTGGGCGCTGCCTATTGGATTCAAAGAAACCACACAAGGGTGTACGAATACCACACATCCCCATACAGGTAATAAATAACACAGTAATATTAGCTACAAATTTTAAATAAACAAATTCATGAAAGTAAAATCTCATTTATTTTCACATTTCTTTACAATTAATTTCACTTGATCATTATAAATTTTTTAAATCTACACACAAAATAAAATATAAACAATTCAATATTTTTAAATCTCAAAATAAAAATAATATTAAAAATATATATTCTAATAATATTTTTTTCAACTTATAACAATAATATGAGATGAAATGATATGATATGTGATTTATAGTAAAATAATTTATTAATAGTAGTAAAATTGTTCGAATTAAAATTTTTAAAGGGTTTTGGAAAGTAAGAGAGAAAAAATTGATTAAAAATATTATAAAATTAAAATATTGTTATAATATGATTTTATTTTGAAATTTGAAAAAGTTAAATTATTTTATGTGTTTTGTTTAAAAATTTAAGAAAATTATAATAATTAAATTAAAAAATTAAAATTAAAAAATATTTAAATATTAAGATGAAATACACAGTAGTATTTTGATATGCAAACCATGCCTAATACTTGAATTTAAATAACAAGAGAATTATACCGTATATTAAAAATAAAAGCAGTATTGTTTTTTGGTTGTCAAAACACATGGGCAAATCACTCGTCCGACACAAATCAATCAATCACCTGGTGATTATGTTCACGTGGTCGAGTTTCAAAAGGCTTTGTCGTCATTGTCTCCTTGAGATGTGTGTCTGCCTTGATTTACTGAGCAAATTGTTATGGTGATAAATAGATTAAAAACATACGATTATCTTGCAAAACTTGGCTGACTGGTTTTACTTGAACAAATTCACTCTAGTTTCATCTTCATATCATATACTTATTTTTATTTTTTTATTTTTTCAATAAATATGCAATATATAAATAATGAGTAAAAAAATTCAATTAATTTAGATAAAAAAAAATTAAAATAAATATAATAGACGGTATAAACAGCATGATAACACAGCTTTTTTTCTGAGTTCCTCCTAAATTACAGGTATAATCAAAGGCAAAGACCCAAAACCAGGTTCGCATTTTGTTGTACACAGTTTGAGCAAATCATTGAGCAATTATCAATATGATCACTTGGATAAGTACCTGTGGGCCAAAACAAATTATTTTCTTGGACAAAGTGAATCATGAGTGTTTACAAAATTATTTTTTAATAAAATGTAGTAATTCAAATTAAAAACATGATGCAACATCGATCGACCTTATTATACTTAATTTAAGCCAGGTTAATGAACTCTTCAAAATGATCCACAACAGACCATGCATGATTAATATTCAAGTGTTTGAAATCAAACCTGCCATATTTTAGGTGAATCATACTATAACCGTTCGAGAAGTTTGGATAATGAGTCGAGATTAGATGAGATGAAATAAAAGTTAAAAATTGAATAAAATATCGTTAGAATATTATTTTTTAATATTATTTTTGTTTTGAAGATTTGAAAAAATCAATTTGTTTATTGTATTTTGTTTAAAAATTTAAAAATTATAATAATTAAATAAAATGATATGCTTTCTAAATCCAAACAAGGACTAATTATTATTCTCTAGAGAAAAGCAGAACATTATAGTTGTTATGTCACTATTAGCATGAATAATATAAAGTACGTACTAAGCCGGCCGCCATTAATGATAAAACAAGGGGCATATAAAAAAAAATGATTGTTCTAATGCATGGCATACTATACTAAGCATAAAAACTATGTAAGATGCTATTAATTGCACCAGTAGTTGATGATGATCGGTGATTAGTCCTGCCCATACCCAAAAACATTATTATTCTCCCTCTATTGAGTTTCTTTGCATGAATAAAGGCTCGTTTGTTTTATAAAACATCTCATCTCATATCATTTCATTTCATCATTACAACTTTTCCAACTTCCAATACAAAATAAAATAAACAATTCAACCTTTTCAAATCCCAAAACAAAATTAATATTAAAAAAATATATTCTAACAATACTTTATTCAACTTTTTAACTTTAATCTTAACTCATATCATCTTATCTCATATCATCTACGAAACAAACGAGCCAATAAAATGTTATAGGTCCATCAGGATTTGATTGATATACTCAAGAGGACTCTGAATAATCGTTTACTTACTTCGGAGGATAAACTTTCTTTTGGTCCGATCCTGCGAAAAATTGTACTTAATAGCATTAAGTAAAATACTTTAGTTACAAATAGATTATACAAAAGTATATTTACAAGGTGACGTGAATTGATATGATACATTACATTATAAAGTTACTTTTATTGTAAAATATATCCAACATTGATTACTACAATATTTCATCAGATATATCATGTGAAACAAAAATAGGACGGCGTTAACTGGAGTGCTTAAGATGAGATGGGTTGAAATAAAGTTAAAAGTTTAATAAAATATTGTAATTAAAATATATATTTTTAATATTATTTCTATTTTGGGATTTAAAAAAGTTGAATTATTTATTTTATTTTATTTTATATGAAAATTTGAAACAGTTGTAATGATTAGATGAGATGAGTTGAGAAGAATTGTGAAAACAAATAAAGCTTAAACATCACGTGAATAGAGTCGCATTTTTATAACTCCAAATGTTGGCACTTTTTTTCAAATTATTAAGATTCAATGGAAATATTGCTAATATTAGGAAATCAACGTACATTTTATACAGCACATTATATATATATATATATATATATATATATATATATAATGATCTCCTCAGATCATGCAATACTATTAATTAGACTGATATTATAAAAAATAGGCAGCTGGCCAGTGTTAAAGATCAAATCGTAATGCATGCCATTTGTCCAGTAAAGAGGGCGACAATGGATCTGTAGGTGATGCAGCAATACATGATATATGTTCTCATTCTTTCGGGTTTCGTCATATATGATTGAGTACGTGAGTGATTATTTTTGTCGGTCATATTATGGCTAGCTAGCTACTTACCTCCTTTATGCACTACAATTTAGGAAAATTTTAATTTATATTATAAATTATTTACGATAAAAATAACTATTTATCAAGAGAATAAATTCATTTTAACATAAAATAATTATCATTTATAAATAATTTTTTTGTAATAATGCACTACCCGAAATATATTCCATTATTTCTTTAATTTAATAAAGATGAGGAATTTTTTTTTTTTTTTTAGAGCAATACGTTCTACAAATTACTATTATGATTTGGAGGATACCCGGCGGCCTACGCATGCATGCTTATGATTTCTGATCAAGGGAATATCCTTTTGATTCTGATTTATTACCTAAAGTCTCTACAAAACTTTATGATCACATTAGTACGTATATACGTACTTCTATGAACAGGAGTTTTTTCATAGATGCAGATAACAAGCCCCATTTTCTCGAGTTTACATCCGTGAGGAAAGTGAAGATGAGCAAAATCCCAGTACCCCCACCAAGGCATTATTTGTTGAGGAATAATCTCACATTGGCTGTGGACAAGGTCTTGGACATGTTTATAAGCAATGAGCAATCATCTCTTGTACAACCGGTTTTATGAGATGAGTTAGGCCCATGAATTTCTTCAAAGCTTTTGGGACAAGTTGTGATTTCACATGGTATCAGAGCAGAGGTCCGAGTTCGAACCCTAACTTTATACTCTATCCCATTTAATTAAATATTTCACGTGTTGGGCCACCCATTGAGGGGGAGTTTAGCCCACACGTGAGGGAGAGTGTTAAGATATAAAATAAATAATAAAATCTACCTCTTCTCATCAGCTTAAGCTTTTGAGACAAGTGTTGATTTCACATTATTTATGTTAAATCCAAAAGTAAAGTAAATCTTTTTTTTTTTTCATAAGTAAATCTTGAGAGACCAAAGAAAAAACCAGAAAATCTTAAGATGTATTAATGCAGATATATAAAAAGAAGCTGACAGTCTACCATGTCAGCCATCCATTTTCCTTCCGGACAGATTTACCGGTCAAAGCTTTAAGGGTATGGGAATTAAAATATTGAAATTGTCTGTTGATAATTTCGGTGAAAGAGACATTAATCCGCCATGACAGAGAGAGTAGGAAAAGCAGATTCCATTTCTGTCTTAGGCCTAGCTCTAGGAGCTACTGCGTACAAATTTCACTGTATAATGAATACTATAATACATTCATAATTAAAAACTGTCCTTTTTTGTGTATGTTTTATGTGTTGCTTCAATTTGGTGCAACTTCATGTCATTCAAGCTCTTTGGATGACCATTTCACCACTTTAAGAGAGAGAGAGAGAGAGAGAGAGAGGCAGAGTGCGAGAGAAGGGCAATGGAGCTTACCCAACATAGTTTCTTGGAGGAGTTACTGGCTCCAAGAAGAGACACTTGGAACACTTTTCCTAATGGAGTGAACGAGTTCTTCCCTAATGACTGGAGCATTGATTCTTTGGAAGATAACCCAGTCCTGGCTACTCCAAATCCTCCATTACTAGGATTCTCCACACCAACCGGACCCAGCTTTGAATGTCCTTTCAGTGACCAGGTTTACCCATCTCTTGATGGATTTACAGAGATTGAAACATCATACGCCAAGATTAATGAAAAACCACTGTTTCCTTCCCGAGAAGATTACCCATCGATGGTGGAGGATGAGGACCTCAGTTTTCTCGGCAGTGAAAGTCACAGTATCGGAGAGAAAAATAATGGCTGCAAAGTTGAGATGGACCAGGCTGCTGATATTCCAGCTTTCAACATGGGTATATGTGGAGAGAGAAAGTGCAAAGCCAAGAGATTGGAAGGGCAGCCCTCAAAGAATCTAATGGCAGAAAGAAGGCGAAGGAAGCGTTTAAATGACCGCCTATCCATGCTCAGATCAATTGTCCCTAAAATAAGCAAGGTGATCTAAGATTTCTTTTTTTTCTGCTAAAACTTGTTTATACTAAATCTCCAGACAACAATGCTTCCATTTCCTCGTTCTGGTTATATCACTAATGATAAATTTCTTGTTTGCTTTCTCAAGTGTGGCTATTCGTTTTGCAAAAAGATACACTTCCTAAAACACATAAGTTCCCTCTTAATTATGACTTGTAAGATTTACAGAAGAATGTGAATATTATTGCTAGCAGATGGACAGAACAGCTATACTTGGAGACACCATAGATTATATGAAGGAGCTTCTGGAAAGAATCAATAAGTTGAGAGAAGAAAACATTGAAGGAGGTGAAAATCAGTTTAATTTGATGGGCTTCCAGGAGATACAGAAAAATGAAGTTATGGTGAGAAATTCCCCCAAGGTAAAATGTCTCCAATTTGCAATTAATGCCCCCCATCTAGACCCTGAAATCCAATTTCATGTGATACTATACTATACTCAATTCTTGAATTGAATTTTCTGAATCCGTTTGGCTAATTTGCAGTTTAATGTGGAGAGGAGGCCGTACATGGATACTCAAATCGGTATTTGCTGTGCAGCTAAGCCAGGATTGTTGTTATCAACAGTAAACACGCTCGAAGCTTTGGGCCTTGAAATTCAACATTGTGTTATAAGCTGTTTCAATGATTTTTCAATGCATGCTTCTTGTTCTGAGGTATTTATGTTGCCTCAATTAATGCTTCATATTAATTATAGTAATGTGCATCATTCATCATGTTTTGAATCAATTAATATATATTTTTTGTTATAATGATTTTAGGGAACACAGCAGCGAGCATTGATAAGTTCTGAAGAAATAAAAGAAGCATTATTTAGAAATGCCGGATATGGAGGAAGATGTTTGTAGAAAAAACCGATGAAAAGAAACAACATAGGAGGGGTTACTTAACAGGGCGGGCTTGAAGGGATGAGATTTTTTAACTTGTTCTTCTTCAAGGAATTTCGAAAGAGACATTGTAATAATGGTTTGTCTACTGCAATTGTTGTTGTTTTTTTCTCTAAATTTAAGTGTCTGGTCGATCCAATCATGATATTTAACTCATGATCTGTTCGGATCTAAATAAATAATAAATGATTTAGTTTTGTCGAAGTTGTTTGTATTGGAATCGGAATGCATATGGAATATTAAATATATATACTGAAGTTAGAGATTAATTAAAGTTGTTTGTGGGAGCTGAAAAACAAATAGCTATTGATATCTTATTGCTAAATTATATAATATATATGACCATTCACCAATAATTGGATTGAGCTGCCACAAATCCGGCGGTCCTGGCCTATTACAAACTTAAGTTAATAGAAGATTATGGCCCGTTTGGATTTAGAGGATTTAGAGATGAATTGAGATGGTTTTAAATAAGTTGAATAAAATATTGTTAGAATATTATTTTTTAATATTATTATTATTTTGAAATTTAAAAAAGTTTAATTGTTTATTATAACCTGTTAATTAGAGTTTCTATGCATACGTGTGCATGAGAGAGAGAGAGAGAGAGGGGGGCTCAGTTTTGTTGTTCCAATTGACCTTTTTAACTTCAATGTTGTAAAAATAGATCAGATCACATGAAAACACGTCAATTTGTGGAATTACTTTTGTGTAATGTAGCACTTCTTTTTTGATAAAGTAGGTGGTGTATGAGATTTCACATTATTTAGAAATGAGAAGTTATTACTCTTTATAATGCAATTGTATCATTGATTAGTTTTTTTAAAGTATAAATCATCTGGTTTGTACCTTTCATGGCATGACTCACTAACCTGATATGGACGCGGGAATATAAGGGGAGAGATTGTAATAACTCATTCTAAGGGTAGGTGCATGGTGTATGCAATCTCATATTGGTTGAGAAAGAAAAAACTTTGTTATTTATAATGTTCCATGGGAGTCTGAATTTTTTTTTTTCAGTATAGGCCTGCTTGAGCCTTCCTGGAGTTACACACGTAATCTGGTATATATATAATATACTTGTAATCTATGATCCCCAACTTGTGTTGGCAAAGTCCAGAATTCCGTTTTAAGAAAAAAAGGTCCCAATGTAGAAAGGATCTCACCTATATGAGTGAGCATTGCTAGCAGCACAACTTGCAACGTCAAAGCACTAGATGTTAGGTTCAACAGCACAAGGTTAATTTATCAGAACAAGGTTTTGTAAGACCAGCTAGTAGAATTGAAACGTGATCATGTCTTTAAAAGTTGGAAGGGGGTTGAAATAATTTTCCCGAACTTTTGCGGCTATTTATGCAATCGAAATGTCAGCACAAAATTTAAGGCACCTTTGATTTCTTATTCATAGATCCACTGAAATCCTGCACAAGTAACAATTTTTAAATTTAAGTCTAAAGACCTTTTGTCCTGTACCAAATTATACTCAACGACACCATGCTTGAACAGTTGAACTTGCAATGAGATGAATAATAATTTAAACAAGTACAGGAAGATGGCTACGAATGCCAGACCTTTTTCTTCAAATTATTAACTTATTAGCTTAAGAAAACTTCAACTGTCGTTGTTTTTCTTGTCGTCAAGCCCTCAATATCAGGCTGCGTGCTTAAATTCAGGTTCATAGAGCTTGGTTTGTCAAACACCAGCCGAAATATCTCCCATCAGTACAGCTTTCATATTCCGTGTTGGGTAACTTAATGATATAATGCAATAATCCATACAAAACAAGCTAAGGCGAAAATTGTAACGCCTCAATGGAAGGCCCAAACCACATGGCCTATACTCCAAAAGGACTAGTCAATGATATAATTGGAGCCTCATTGAAACCTTATAAAGAGCAAGAACTTCTCCTTCCCAAGCAATGTGGGATCTCATACACCACCTACCCTTATCCATATTATATGGGGTATCACAATCTACCCCCCTTAAATTCCCGACGTCCTCGTCGGGCCTGTCCATTGTAGGTGGCACGGCTCAAGTCCCACATTTCTGGTTGAGATAGGCTCTGATACCATTTGTAACGCCTCAATGGAAGGCCCAAACCACATGGCCTATACTCCAAAAGGACTAGTCAATGATACAATTGGAGCCTCATTGAAACCTTATAAAGAGCAAGAACTTCTCCTTCCCAAGTAATGTGGGATCCCATACACCACCTATCCTTATCCATATTATATGGGGTATCACAAAAATAAAATGATTGCAGGGCAGATTTTGAATAAATGCCTTAGAGAGAATTAATTCATAGTCTTACAATTCTGTTTTTCATTCCATCTTTATAAAGACTTTCCAAGACCTATATATACAGTCAGAATCACAATAGCGAGAATTACATTTCAGACTTGGGACCACTTGGTTACACCTCACCATTTATGTTATAGAGAATCTACTTAATTTTGCCATTCGGAATCAGTCTTGAGTCTTCTAGGCCTAGTGGAATATTCTTGCATTGGAGCTGAACTTTCTCGAATTATCATCCTAGTTCTGATATGAGGCAGCAGGAATCATTGCCTTAACAGCCCCTCGCGAGTCAAGCAACACAGGATAGATGGTGAAGCTTGATCGTAGTTGAGAAAATCGAGCTGAAGATAGAGGCTTAGTGAAAATATCAGGAAGTTGATCTTTACTAGACACAAAGGAAACTTGAAGAGCTTTAGCTGCCACACGATTTCTAACAAAGTGATAATCAAGCTCAACATGCTTAATGCGAGAAGGCAAAACAGGGTAAACAGTTAAATAAGTAGCACCCGAATTATCACACCATAAAGTCGGTGAATCAGTAAGAAATACACCCAGTTCCTTTAAGAGAGATTGCAACCAGAGAAGCTCACAGGCAGTATTAGCCACTACCTTAATTATATTCGGCTTCAATAGAAGACCAAGCTATGGTGGGTTGCTTCTTAGAGTCCTAGGAAATAAGATGGGAGCCAAAATAAACACAAAAACCACATATGGATTTGCGATCATCAAGGCAACCAGCCCAGCCAGTATTGGAGAAGGCAAACAATTTCAAGGAAGAAGATGGGCCAAAATAAAGACCAAGATGATGTGTAAGGTTTAAATACCGAAGAATTCTTTTTACAGCTTGCCAACGAGGAAACCTTGGATGGTGCAAAAATTGACACACTTTGTTAACAACGAATGAAATGTCTGAGGATCCTCAAAGGAAGGAACCTCTAGTGCAGTGAGTTTAATGGATGAGGACATAGGAGTAGAGACAAACTTAGACTTGTGCATAATAGTACGAACTAATAGATCATAAATATATTTAGACAGAGAAATAAATAAACCAGTGGAATTTCGACAGACTTCAATACCCAGGAAATAATGTAAGGGCCAAGATCCTTAACGGAAAAAAAGTTCCAAGCGCAGTCATGAAATCAGAAATAAGCAATGCATTAGAACTAATCACTACGATATCATCTACATAAACAAAAACATAAAGGAAGTCAAATGAATTTCGGAGAATAAACAACGAGGAATCAGACCGAAAGCCATGGAAACGGCCTAGAGATAACAATTTGTCAGTCAATTTACATAACCATGCCCTAGGGGCTTGTTTTAACCCATAAATAAACTTTTTCAATTTGCAGATATGAGTGGGAAAATTAGGATTCACAAACCCGGGTGGTTGCTGCATGTAGACATCCTCTTCGAGATCACCGTGTAAGAATGCATTATGAATGTCCAACTGATGCAACGGCCACTTGGAAGCAACTGTGAGTGAAAGAAGTAGACAAATGGTTACTGGCTTGACTACAGGACTGAAGGTCTCGGTGTAATCAAGATTAGGTTGTTGATGGAAGCCCTTGGCCACAAGATAAGCCTTGTAGCGCTCAAGGATTCCATTAGCCTAACGCTTGGTCTTCAAAACCCATTTGGAACCCAGGATATTAAGATTAGAGTAGAAAGGGACCAAATCCTAGGTGTGATTATGAAATAGGGCTTCGAACTCAGTGTCCATCGTAACTCGCCATCCTGGGAATTTAGAGGCTTTTGTATATGATGAAGGTTCTTCTAGAATGGATCTAGAGGTAGAGATAGTGAGAGAGAGAGAGAGAGAGAGAGGGCTTGGGAGGAGGCCAATGGATGGTACCATCAGATTGAATAAGTGAATAGTGGATATTGGATTTAGATCTAGTGACCATAGGATGGGTGAGAGAGGGTGGAAATGCAAGGGAAGGTGATGCCAATTCAGATGAGACAAGAGAGCTAGGGCTTGAGGAAGACTCGGGCGGGAAAGGAGTCGACGAACAAGAAGGAGAAAGGGTAGAGTGGGTTGGTCTTGATATCTCTTAGAGAGATGGGCCTGATGTCTCGGGGAGTAGTGGGCTTGATATGGACACGGGAATGGATAAAAGGAGTGCAAGGCAGATGTCTGAATAAATGCCTTAGAGGGAATTTCATTCATTCATAGTTTTACAATTCTATTTTTCATTCCATCTTTACAAAGACTTTTCAAAACCTATCTATACAGTCTGATTCACAATAGCGAGAATTACATTTCAGACTCGGGACCACTTAGTTATGCCTCACCATTTTTGTTATAAAGAATCTACTTAATTCTGTTATTTGGAATCAGTCTAGAGTCTTCTAGGCCTAGTGGAATATCCTTACATTGGAGCTGATCCTTCTCAAATTATCTTCCCGATTTTTATCTGAGGCAGCAGGAATCATTGCCTTAACACAAACCAACCCAGATTTGTCGTATCTAACCCTTATAATTTTTTAAGATGAGGGAGAAAAGAAGAGAATCACAATTTATAAGACACATGAATGGAAGGGTAGTCAATTTCAGCATTATATATGCAGAAATTTTTTTTACCCAACATAGGATTTCAGAAATGGGCTTGGTGACATTGTACACGATTCATAAGTCAACAGTCACACATGGCAACTAAATGGGGTGTTGTCTTCGATGCAAAGTGTGCTCTTTGCAATGCCTATTCTTCTTCCTTTGTCCAGCCTTTCGTAAGTCCATAAATCTGTTTCCTTTTTATCTAAAGTGCTACTCATGCTACCACTCTTCTCGACATATTCATTTAAAGCATTCTGCTAATTATAAACCCTCTAAGATTGTCTACGGCCTCCAACTCCCTCAATACTACTATCGAATCTAGAAGACTCGCGGGACCTAGAACTCCCACAACTCAACCCTATATCAAATTTACTTGTTTTTCCAAAGCTTTCTCCAAATGAGTTACGCTTTCATCAATGACACTTAGCTGATTATAAAATCTCAGAGAGCGCCTAGGACTCCCAAAACCCCGCAACCCCTATTAGAGAATCAACCCAACAGCAATTCAAAAATCACAAGAATGAGGGAGAAGTGCAAAAGCTTGCACAAGAACAGAGAAACAACGAATCTTGTATTGTATTACTTGATAGCCAAAGTACATATCTTGAGTCACTTATATACACAAAGTAAATCAAGAAAAAATATAACTGACTAAGCTAATTGTAGTTTGTATATTACACGTATAGAGGATTTTATATGCCAGCTAGACTTATATAAGTTAATACACCCTCTCAAGATGGAGTGCATATGTCAATAACAACCATCTTGAAAAGAATATTAGAAAATGAAGCAAAACCAAGAGGCCGAGTTAGGATGTCAACTAGCTAGTGGCTTGAGGAAACATGCAATGTTTTAAGAGAACCTGCTAGGAGCTTTTCCCGAACAATATGGCATTAACGTCAATGTGTTTTGTACGCTCATGAAAAACTGGGTTTGTTGCTATGCGAAGAGCAGCTTGATTATCACAAAAAGTACTACTGGTTTGGATTGTGGAACTGAGAAATCTTGTAACAGACGAAAAGATGCAAGTTCTACTTTGGAAAAAAATTAGAAATGGCAAAAACCTTATGGGAATGAGAAAGTTTGGAATATGAAATAACGTAAGAAAGTGGATGTTGAGTACCTAAAGCAGGAGCATTATTCGACGAATCAGATGAATTGGAAGGTGAATTAGAATGGCCCATAGCATTCATTGTTGTGGGTTGGGATGATTGTGAAGAAGATTGAAGGAAGGCAAAAAGTTGAAGGCATTGTTCTTTGGAGAAGGGAAATTAAGGAGTGGTATCTGAATTCGTGGTTGCTTCATCAAGGCCAGTAGAAGATAAAGAAACCTGGTTTACAAAAGATATTTTGGTTCCTGGCAAAATCCAGTCAACTAACCATGTAATTTGTTGCACCTTTCAACTAAGTGTTTTGTGAGGCCACAATGGATACAAACTGGCTTAGAACATTACTTAGGATAATGCTTGTTGTTTGATTCAGGAGAAACTATATTCTTACTAAGCAAAGCAGTCGATGCAGTCATCATAGAGGCTCCTACAACTTTTCGCTATTTTTCTTCTTGCAAAGTTAGAGATATCATCCTATCAATGGATGGCATTGGGTCCATTAATAGGATCTGTCATCAAATATGCGTAAATGAATCATTTAACCCCATAAAAAATTGAACAATATATTCATTTTCATATTGATAAATCAATCTTTAAAGCCCCACAAGAGCACCCCACACTACAACAAATTTGATTTTTAGAGACAAAATTTTTTAGAGACAAATTATTTTTTGTCTTTAAAAGTAATTTTTTGAGACAAAACGTAAACATCGTCTAAAAAACTGTAATTATTAAAAATATAGTTTGAACTACCACTTTATAGTTCGAACGGTAGTATCTAAAGACGAAATAGTTCGTCCCTAAAAATGTTTGCTCTAAAAAATGCGGCAATCAAACTTTTTGTTGTTTGAACATAATTCGAACGTAAATTTCTCAAATAACACTGCAAAAATCAATCCCTAATAAAACAAGCTATTCCCTCCTTCCTTCGTTTTTCACTCTTGTTCTCCCGCTCTCCATTTTTGTCTCTCTCTATTGTCATCGCCGATGCTCTAGCCTCTAGTCACCAGCTTCGTCTCCAACATCCGGCCAACCACTAAAGTAAGCTTTCCTCCTTTCTCTCATTCTCCCACGCCACTTTCTTATCTCTCTCACTCTTACTCTCTGTGTCTCGGTCTACTCTGTTATTGCCACTGTCTCCTTGCGCCACCAACATCGTCCGCGTTCACCATGTCACCTGCGGTAAACTTTGTTCTTTCTATCATTTTCTTCTATTTCTTCCTCAATACAGAAGTCACTACAAGAAAACTGTTTATTTGTGGCCATTTAATTATAGCGAAATGACTATTTACAGCTAAAATGAATCTGTTTTGGTCACAAATAATCTTTTCGCCGCAATTAAATGGCCACAAAAGCCTATTTTTCTTGTAGTGAGTTATTGCTTTGCTTTTGTGAATTTCTTGTGTTTTCCAGTTATAAATTTTGAATTTTAGGGCTTAGCATTAGAGGAGTATGCACAGCCTGGCCAGGTTACAAGAAAAACTGGGAATTAGTTTTATAGTAGAAAATTCATCCCACAAAGCTTTCAAGTTGTGTCAAATTGAGAAACTCACAGAAGTTTAATCTTGAGTCAAATTAAGAAGCAAGATCTTTCTTGAGTTGAAATAGGCTAGGACCATTTCCTTGAGCGAATCAAGTCTTCAAGTTTCTCCAAACATCTTCAGTGATTCGGGTACTGATAACATTGCCAGCAATTTCTTTTGTAATAGAGTCAAAAATCCATAAAAGAACCATATTGTTGCCAAAATATACAATGAATTAGATTGATCTACAGGCGAAGAGAAAGTACCATCCACAAAACCTGTTTTGCTTTTAGCATTGAGAGCTGTCAACATTGAGGCTGGGTTGTTTCAGGACTTGGACTTGGGGGTTTTGGGATCTTCGGGTTTTGAAGTCGTACTCTTCTGGTGAAGTCTCGGGGATGTCTGAGATGTCGGAGATCTTCACAGTACTGTCTGGCGTAGGTCGTTGCTACCACTAGATTTTGTACCAGGCATTTTCTTGAAGGGTAGTGATAGTGATAGAGTTACTACCCTATTACTACTCATTTACTACTTATAGTTCATTTCAAGTTTTTTATTTTTTTATCATTTTCTTTTCAGTATTTTCTTAACATCCTTAACCATTAAGAAAAAATTAAAAAAATATATAATTTTATTAATAGTCACTTCCTTATCATTAAGTAAAATAAAAAATTAAAAAATTAAATATAAAATAAATAGTAAATAAGTAGTAGGAGAATAGTAACCCTATCATTTTTCTTTTCCGAATACTTGGCGGCAGTCGTACGACGTACATCATGTTGTTTTGGGAGGGAAATCCAGCTATTCTAACTAGGAAGACAGTGGGCTTTTGTTTTGCCACGAACAGAAATGGCTAAAGAAAACAAAACACTAGGCGTTACGGCCTACGGAGCACTGTAATGGGCCAACCCCTTATGGTTTCAATAAAAAGTAATAATTCCATTTATAATTTTATTCCTTTATCCTTCGCTTCCGTTTTTTTATTAGAAACTAATCAACAGAAAAGTTTACTTATATATGAATCTAAAAATAATTTAAAATAGTTATAAATTCCTTTTTTGAGCTAAAAATTTTTCTACCAAAATAATTCTAATGGCAACCGATATTTCTTTTTCTAAAATTCATGAGTTTAATTATATCTTGAAATACATTTTTAATACCTGTTATCGGTATTAGTATAAAATAAATAAATTTCATGTTATATGAAAATAACAATAATAATAGATATATTTTTCTGCTTGAGCCAGTGTGAATAATACACTCTCCACACGTACTCATGTTGGTATGTTCGCTAGAATTTAATTTGCAAAAATAAAAAATTAAAATTAAATTATCTAGCGAATGAGGTGATCAAAGAGAAACAGTAAAACAGAAGCCAAATACGAAAGAGATCATCAAAAGGTTGCATTTATGTTGGACTAGAGCATGCATGCCTGCATATATATATATATATATATATATATATATATGCACCCCACTAACAAAGAAATTTGACAACTCACGCTAAGTTCCTATTACGACAGATGATCAAACATAGTAATCCTTGTTTCTGCTGCATTTCTGGTATCAAAACATTCCCCATACGTGCATACGTTCATGCATGAACAAGGTACGTATATCGTCCGAATCCCGATTGAACAAAGTCTCCACCTGATATGATCTCTTCCAACCTAAATGGAACCGAGAAGGTTAATCGACAAGAAGTGTTTCATCTCGTCTCGTCTCGTCTCATCATCATTATAATTTTTTCAAATTTTAACGTAAAATGTAATAAATAGTTTAATTTTCTCATATTATAAAATAATAATAATATTAAAATATAATAATCTAACAATATTTTAATTAATTTTTAATTTTTATATAAAATCATTTCATCTCATCTCACTATTCAAATGAGTCTAAGATATCTATCCTTGTTCCACTGGGCACCATCCAAAGTTCTGCATTATAAGTTACAAAAAGTCTCCTATTGTTTATGCTTTGGAATAAACTTTGAGGAAAGCATCTACAGCCTGGCATCATCTACCAAGGCAACCCCATTTTGGGCACAATATCTTGCGAAAAACAAAGTCTAACTTGGATTATTTCATGTTTTTTGTTGTCACTGTAGCGACCATAAGCATATTTTTTATAATCTTTAATATCTGTATATAATCTGGTTTACCACTTTAACTATCAGTGCAAGAAACCCAAATAAGTTGCACCTTGAAGATCAGGAATCTGGATGGGCTCGAAAGATTCTTGATTATTGTTTTGATAAGTACAGACATGATCAGGATGGGAACTATTTCAACAACTCTCGTCTTTTTGCTAAATTATTCTCACCTTCTCATGATTAAAGACCATGGTATTGGGAGAAGGTTAAACATGTGATTAAGACAGTCATCTTTGGCAGTACTGCACGGAGAAACTGGTTGGCCTGAAAACAAAAATGAAATTAACTAAAAGATGTCTGTTGCATCATCAAATACTGTTGGGATAAGACCACTCAGAATCCACTACGAATTGTCCATAAAAAGGCAGTGTCTCCATGTGATTTTGGTGTACAAAGGGTCCCATCCGATACATTGCTTATCATCCGTACGTTAACGTTTACAAACCCTGGTTTTCCCAAAAACTTTTCTTTGAATTCAAAGCAAACGAATGGGCCAGGCTGCGTTTTCACGGCGTCTGTGCTCTCGAGTATGTAGGTTGTTGCTTGGGCATGAATGGACACAAAATGAAACGAGTTCCATCCATAAAGGTGAGTGGCGCAATCGATCGATTGCAGCGGCTAGGCAGCTCTCGTTTGGGTTAATTGCGTATTCAATATCTATTTTGAAGGATTTAAGACCGGTTTAGATTCAGAGATGAAATTAGATTAGATGATTTTAGATAAAAGATGAAAATTAAAAAAAATATTATTAGAATTTGAAAAAGTTGAATTGCGATTTAGAAAAATTGAATTGTTTATTATATATATTTTATGTGAGAATTTAATAAAATTATAATAATGAGTTAAAATAAAATTAAATATTTTCTAAATCCAAACATAACTTTATTGCGAGAGAACCCTTGGTTATACACACGTATAGTATGGAAAAGAGAAATCAAGACTCATATGTACAAAGTCAAGACTCATATGTACAAATTTTGAACAAATATTTTATAAAAAAGTAATTCACATTATGAAAAAGTATGAAAAACTTTATTTTAAGACTTGTATTTAGAATTACTCTAATTATCGAATCGCCAATTTTTTCCGGAACAAGTCATATAAGAATCCATTTTCTTTGGGAATCAAGCATTCAAATAAACTTTCAAAAACACATACCTAAAAGGATTGACAAGCAAACAGTACCTTTTTTACGAACCAATATCTTTTGGGGCAAATTACGTTTCCACTTTTGCTGCCAAACGGGTTTTGGTTTGATCAAGATCAGGAGCTAGCTAGCCTATAAAGTACTGCTCTCCATCTCTAGCAGTTACGTGCATATATATATGATCAACTTACAAAGAAAATGAAGCAAAAAAGGCCCAATGCAAGCACAGTACTATAGATTGAAAGAGAAGAGCGGTGGAGAGAGAGCGTGGAGATTCCTTGCGTGTTGAGTGAAGAATTGAAGATTGGTCATGTAAAATTGAGCCCCCCCCGCATGCATGATGAGTTAATGAGAAAAAAATGCGGGCTGCGGGGGGCATTTGTCGTCTTCAAATAAAGTATAAGATTGTGGAAAGGAAGAGTCATTGTCACAGAATTGATGGAAAGCAGTTCTGTATGTACTGGCGACAATCACGGAACGAGTACAAACTTGTTGTACTGGCTGGCTGGCTGGCCGGCCAGGGAAGAAAGTGGTCTACATCTGTTGGCAACAGTGAAATTAGGAGATGGGGGGGACGACGATCGAGCATTAGCTGGCGTACGTCTGGACTCTGAACAATCGGTGGAGCTTGTTCTATAATGGTTATGATCATGATTTGGGTCACCCACTTTTTCACGTCACATCTTGTACAAAAATTTTCATGCACTGATCATCAAGTAGCGTTACTCCCGGTTTAACTCATTAATTCATTGGTTTTTCCAAAGGTTTCTTGATGTCGGAAAGGCATTTGCACTCCAATTTGGAGTTTTAATCGAAACGTGCTTTATTTTTATTGACGCGTAAAAGTTCTTAGAAGGTGGCGGACAATATAACTAGCTAAATTGGTAACTAGCTAGTTAATTCCCAATATCTAATACTAAAATTACACCAATAAATCATTATTCAAAAGGAACTACCACTACAAGAAAACTGTTTATTTGTGACTAGTTAATTCTAACAAAATGATTATTTACAGTTTAAATGAGTCTATTTTGATCACAAATAATATTTTCACCACAATTAAATGACCACAAAAATTCATTTTTCTTATAATGTACCCACACCAACCCAACTCATCTATTTGATATACTTGTCAACATAATCATGAGCATATCAAATATGCTTGACTTCAAAATTACATGCTTGTAATGAGAGAGAGAGAGAGAGGGGGAGGTAAATCTCGTAAGATTGCTTAAAAGAAAATTTTATTTATTATCTCTACATCACGCACTATACATGATTTTTTTTTCCTTCAGCAAGTACGTGATCTCACTACAAGAAAAAATGATATTTGTGATTTTTTTTTGTAACGAAAACAGATTTATTTTTATTAAAAATAGTCATTTTACTATAAATAACTTGTCGTAAATAAATAATTTTCTTGTAGTGTCTTAAGATAATGAATAGAAAATTTTAATTAATTTAGTATAAATAAAATAAAAATAAGTAGGTGTGTAGAATAATGAGTAAGCAAAATTCTTGCCCAATTAGGCAAATTTGTTGTGGTGGGTTTTACGCGTGAAGTCTTGTTTGTGACGGTAGCCATAGAGCAGAATCTAGGCCGATAGCCTAATTCAGACTTACTATATATTGTATTTGACCCTTATTCTCATATGTTGCATTATATTTTTAATATTTATCAAATATCAGAATAAAATCTTTTATAATTTTATAGACGCATTAATCACGTTATCAAATGACGTACGTAATCTTGTATTGTCTCATGCATGTATGTGAATTTATTCCAATTTTTTTACTTACTTCTCGTTTCTAAAGTGCACAATATACAAGCAGATCTTATAGGATTGCTTAGATAAAAGTTGGGTTTTTTGATTGCGTTCATTCGTTGAACTAAACTCAACTCATCTTAAAATAATTATTGATTATGCCGATTATTTTTTCAACTTATTTCATATATTTTAATCTAAAAAATTAAATAAATGTAAACCTAAAAAAATTAAATCCATTTCAATAAGATCCATAAAATATTACTATTCACAACTGAACTGATTTCAATTTCTAAACGTAGCCTTCAACTTTGCCACGGATCAATAGTACTCTTGGGTAAATGAAGTGATTCAAATTTACAAAGTGACTGCCCTTTTCTAGTAGGCAAAACATAACGTACAATACATATAGGTAGAATCTAATTCTCGCGAACAGGTAAATTCCAAGTAAAAATTAATTATCTGCTTAAATATTCCATCACTAGCTTCACATATACGTACATGATCAACTGCATGCTCATAAATGTCTTTTTGTCTAATACAAAGGCACTGGGAAACGAGGCGGTGGCTTCGGTGGTTTCTGCACTTTCACGGCCACGACGGCGTTTTCATGATCTGGACGTGGAGGCTTACATGGACAAGGCAATGCTATAAACTTTGGAATCTGATCTCCGGGCATCAGTACAGGCAAACTTTGGCTTTGATTCTGCTTTAATGTTTTAAAACAAAACATTAGCAAATATGATCCAATTCATGCAGTGTTTTTTTTTTTATAGACTTCAAACTCTTGAAAAGATATATAGGTCATTGAAATGAAAGAAAAATCTAGGTGAATTTTATTGGCCGGGGAGGAGGAATATATATATATATATATATATGAAAATATACCGTGCATGTGGGTTTGGATTTGGAGGGTGAAGCCGCCTCGATATCTTCATCGGCGTCGTGGTCTTGGTCTTGGTCATGGGAGAAAGATTCACGTAGTGATCTGAACCTATCCCAGTGGTAGCAGCAGGAGAAGATACCGCTCAAGCTGAAGATGACGATCAAGAGGAGGGCAGTACCGAGAGGGAAACCCAGGGAAGGACGAGATGCGTCTGAGTTGGGTGAAGAAATATCCTGGCTCTCCATCATCACTTGCAGTTTCTCTTGTTCCTTCTCTCATGTGTTAGCCTGTTAGGACTCTCAGGAGGAAAAAAGAGGACGTAAAAACAGAGGATGCAGCTAGCTGAGGGAGTACGCTTTGCAGAAGAGGGAAGGGGAGTGGGAATTTATAAAAGAAAAGAGATGGGTTGAGATCTGGGTGAGTAAGGGTAAAAGGTACGTCTAGACCATTGGTACGGTAAGAGATGGGACCTACTCAGCAAAAGCACTTGCTTTGTTTTTGTTTGGGGAGAATAATTAGAAAGAAGTAGTTAAGAAGTGTATGAAGATGGAAACAAAATGCAGAAACTTTTTGTAAATAAATTAAATTAATTGTCGGCTCTTTTGTATAGTATGATAAAATAAAATAATTTTATATGAGTTAAATAAAATATTATTTTTTAATATTATTATTATTTTAAAATTTTAAAAAGTTGAATTGTTTATTATATTTTGTATGAAAATTTAAGAAAATTGTAATGATAAAATGAAATAAGATAGATTGAAAGTATTTCTGTATTCAAACAAACCTAAATCTGAATGCATGACATGGGTATGATCAAATGAAGAGATATATTTGTTCTACTTAAAATCTAAGTCAAAATTATTCAAATGGACATAATTTGATATTGTATGTTATATAATGAAATAGGTTTTTTTAAAAATAGATGCATATCATTTTAAAGCACATCAACAGGTAAATTTATTTTTATAAAAAAAATTTGTAAATATAATACTTTTCTTAACAGAAAAATATTTTCACCACAAAAAAAATTTATAAAAATAAACTCACAAATTGATATGACTTGATCAGTATTATATCAGATTGTAAAGTTACTTTTATTGTAAAGTAAATTTAATGTACATATCATGAAGTAAATCTCAATTTGTGAATTTACTTTTATTTACCTCTTAAAAATATGGCTATAAGGTAGTACCTTAGACCTCATTTGTTTTCACAACCATTCTCATCTAATCTTATATGATCTAATCATTACAATTTTTTTAAATTTTCACACAAAATAAAATAAACAATTTAACTTTTTCAAATCCCAAAACAAAAATAATATTAAAAAAATATATTCTAACAATATTTTATTCAATTTTTAACTTTTATCTGAAAGTGTAATTAATCGGTCGGTCCAGTCCGATTCGGTGATGGACTGAACATTCCATCATTTTCCCGGACCAAACTCCAATAGGGACCGGACCGGTAATTATCGATCCAGTAGGTTTCTCCGGTCTCAGTCTCGGTCCAGTCCAGTAGGTTTCTCTAGTCCGAATCGACCGTGTTTCACCCCTACTTTTATCTCAATTAATCTCATCACATCTTTAAAAACAAACTAAACAACTTTTCCTTGCGTGGAAACCAACCAACCTTGAACTCTTTGTTAGATGTAATATTGAGCTGTCAGGAATTCCGTATCTAAAATATTTGCATTGCATGAATATGAGTGATAAAAGAGTTTTAGGGCATGTTTGGCGAATGATAATTTATAAGATTTTTAAAATTTATCGTAATATTTTTAAATATTACTCAAATATAAAATATTTTTTAATTTTTAATTTTTAACATTTTTCATTTAATTATTACTTAATTATTACTCAAATATAAAAATACTTTTATAGACTTCAACATAAAATACAAAATCAATATAACTTCTATAAATTTCAATAAAAAAATATTAAAAATTTACAATTAAACCATTTTTTCAATTTTATCTATTAACTTTCACGACTCTAATATAATATGTATTTTAAAATATATATTCTTTTAAATTTTTTCTCTCTCATTTTTCAAAATTTAATAAATTAAACATTTCCGCTCAAACTATTTATTTGACAAATGTTTAAAATACATTAAACATCGATCTATACACGTTTTACATGATAAGTGAATGATAAGAAGTAATCAATCTAAATAGGATGTGAAGAGATGAAGACAGAAGTCAGAAAGGCAACGAATCACCGATTTACTTGGATCAGCTGTTACCGACAAAAGAAATGTGAAACAAATCAATCAGCACGAACTACAGTAGTAGTTAGTACTACTGGCGACCAGTACATGTATGTCGTGTTAGCCAAGATGAAGATATGCCGTGTAGAATCTGAATTCTGCTTGAGTTTGTCTGACTTCAGAATAGTTTCTTTATGATGCAGACTTCTTTAAGCCGATCCAGGTTTGAAGTCCAAATGATTTGCCTCAAATCTTGACTTTTAAGGTCATCGTTTTCATTCATCTAAAAAGAAGGAAAAAAAAATACTTCATTCATGGTTTCCATGCATGCATGCATGCATTGTTGTATAATCACCATGCAAAATGCATGCATGTGTCAAATATTTCTCGATCATTTCCTTTTGGGTTATGAATTCTCAAGTCATTTATGGACTAGCAGCAATAGCAGTGTGACTGTATGCGCGCATGGCCGCTTGCGTCTCAAAAAGGGTTCTCTTGAGAATTAGTACGTACTCATTTTGCAGATAGATAGTCCAGAAAAACGTTTATTAATTTCTCTGAAACTTTGAATATCCAAGTCGTAATTGGCAGCCGTAGCATGCATGCAGCTTGTGGATCGATCTCATCTTGTACGTCCAATTCTCAAGGAACTTCATTCAATATCCATTAATGGACCAGTAGTACCGGGACCATGGCCATAACGTTCGTTTAATTTCTTGGGATTCCGCCATCGATGGGTAGACGTTTTGTTTCAATATGTGTCATGTCCGGCAAACCTTAATTTCTAAAATCGGGCCACTTATACGTACGCAGTACTACTTCATTTTTCTTCTCTCCAGCTTAAAGAATACGAAAATGATGTAACATGATACAAATTAATTATCATATTTAATGATCATTGACAAATTGCCATTTATATTTTTAACTAATTATATCATATTCCAAAAGAAATAATAGATATTTAATCGACGATCCATTAATGAACTATAGTTTTTCCATTTAACAGTTTTGTACGTACGTGCATTACAAGAAAAACGACTTTTTGTGATTAATTTATTGCAACCAAAAGATTTTTCGTAACTAATTTTAGCTGCAAATAGTAATTTCGTTAGAATTAACTGGTCGCAAATAAGCAGTTTTCTTGTAGTGGTGGTATTCGATTAATTTAGATCCATCTTTGCACCCACCTTGCACGAGCGACAGACCTATCTTTTTGCTCCAAAATTGAACAAACATGTCATAATATATACTCTATATGCTGTATCTTTAGGTGATATTAGAAATGTATATATATATAATATATATATAATATATATACATACACACACAAACACATGATTAATGTGTATTTTCCTCTCTATATAACGTTGTTGTGATCAATATGTTGCAATCTTGTAAGATATGCTCAAGTCCAAATTCTGAATTAAATATTGTTAAGATCGAGATTTTGACTATCAACTGCACACTTCTCAGAAAAACATAACAATTTAGATCTTCGATCGGTATTTTCTGTCACATGCATGAAGTCTCCGTTTTCCTTTCTCTTTTTTTTTTTTTTTTTTTATATGGGTACTATGAGTTCTAAGGAAATATTTAAATAGTAAGTTGAGATGAAATGAGTTGAGATAAAAAATGAAAATTGAATAAAATATTATTATAATATTATTTTTTAATATTATTATTATTTTAGTATTTAAAAAGTTGAATTGTTTATTATATTTTCTGTAAAAAATTAAAAAATTATAATAATTAAATAAGAAGAGTTAAAAATAAGTTTGGATACAACCGGCCTTAACGCAGATGGTTGAAAGAAAACAGTAATCGTCAATCACGTTAATTTTGTCACTCGATCGCATCAAAGTCATGTGGATTATATCAATCAAAGATTTTGATTGGATTTTACTCTTTTTACCGTAGAAGACAGAAAGAAGCAAGAAAAGACAAGAAAAAGTATATCTACACGCAACACAACATATTCTTTTTAATTTTTTTTTTTATTTTTATAAGTACATGAATAATAAGTAGAATAATTTAATTAATTTCGAAAGAATAAAATAATATAAAAAATAAAAATAAAAATAAAATATATATGATATGTGGTTTGGGATGATGAGTAATATATATAATCTAAACTCATGATAAACTGATGTAATTTGATATCATACGTTCAATCTATTTTTTTTAAAAGAAAAATTTTGCAATATAATATATCACATCAATACGTGAGTCTAGTATTTTTGTAAAATTTAAACTATTTCTTCAAATTTTTTAATAAAAAATTGAAAATATGAAATCAACTTTCATGAATGGAAAACATAGGTTTCTAGCTATGAAGAAGTTGAATAGTCGGGAACCAAATTTCAAGTCATTGTGTTGTGCATATTATCTTCTGACGTCTTTTTCACATCCTTGTGTCAATGTTTGCGTTGTGCACAATGCACATCCTAGCTATGAAAACAGAAGTTGATGTCAATTTTCACATGATGCTTCATGTGTACGTCGTGCATATCTTCTCACGTCTTTGTCCAGCAGGCCCACAGAGTCACTGACACAGGCAGCAAGCTGAAGCTGCCCAAGAAAGAGGGGCACATGCAACTTCTTGGTAGCTTCTTATTGACGTTATCCTTTTAACATTCGGTGAAAATTAACAAGAATAATGGCCATGAAAGCACAAGGCCCTCTTCAGGTACAGAGCAACTGGACAAAGACAACACCATTTTGTAATGAGTACTCACGTCGTTTAGGCACGAGGTCAGACATGAAATAAAAAATCGAAAATGATAGAGCCACCCCTGGTGGCTCCCGCTGGAGTCACCGCTGGCTCTATCATGTGTTTTTTTATGTGTTTTTTTATAATTATTTTTATATAGATTTTTTTAACAATTTTAAATGTTTAAAAAAAAATAAAAAAAATTATAATATTATTAAAAAATATTTTCTTAATCATGAAGTAAAAACAATTATTTTTTTATTTTACTTCGTGATTAAGAAAGTATTTTTTAATAATTTTTTTTACTTCATGATTAAGGAAGTGTTTTTTAATAATATTATAAATTTATTTTATTTTTTAAAATATTTAAAAGTATTAAAAAAATTTCTATAAAAAATAACTGTAAAAAAAAACACATCAAAATACACATGTTAAAGTCAGCAGTGGCTATAATAATAAAAAATAATGCATGTACAACCATCAATTTATAATAATATTTTCAATTTAAAATATAGTTTTATAAATATTTATAAAAAAAAAAATTTACCTCTATCATTGCTCAAAATACAAAGGGCCATTCTCTACAATTTTTTTAAGGAGTACCGTTCATTTATGCAATTTTGAAGTTTTACACCAAAACCCTAAGGAAGATGTTTAAATATTGAGTTGAGTTGAGATGAGATGAGATAAAAGTTAAAAATTAAATAAAATATTGTTAAAATATAATTTCTTAATATTATTTTTATTTTGAGATTTTAAAATTTTAAAATTTAAATTGCTTATTATATTTTGTTTGAAAGTTGTTAAAACTGAGCGGGAGAATGATTTTTGTGCAAAACTCAATTATCATTTATGTATCACTTTAAAAATATATAGATGTACAGCTAACTAAGTATGGAAACATGTACAAAAGGTAAGTATACTAGTTATACAAATTAGATAGATTCCTAGAATTAGGGTGATCAATTTTCTAGATATGGAGAATCTGAAAAATATGGCAATTGTCAATACTTCCTCTCAAATTGGCCCATAAAGATCCGTAATGCTCAATTTGCATGCAAAATGATGAAAAAGTTTCCGTCTTAAGGCTTTAGTGAAGATATCGACAACTTATTCAGTAGAAGAAGTGTGAACTGCCGTAAGGAGGCTCGAGCGAATTTTATCACGAATAATGTGACAACCAATCTCGATTTGTTTGGTACATTCATGGAACATAGGATTGTGCGCAATGTAAAGAGCGGATTGATTGTCACAATGTAAGGTGAAGGACTGATCAGGATGAGAAATTTCAAGATTAGTGAGAAGTTGCTTCAGCCAGATGAGTTCAGGTGGTGATGACCATAACTTGATATTCAGCTTCAGCGTGAAACCTTGCTATTGTAGTCTATTTCTTTATACGTCATGAGATTGAACTGGTCTCTAACTGAATGAAGTATCCGGTAGTGGAATGGTAAGTGGTGGGACAGTTGGCCTAATCATAATCAGTATATGCTGTGACATGCATACTACTAGAGGAAGAAAAGAAAATACCTCGACTTGAACTGTCTTTGATGCAACGAACACATTAAACAAGATATATATGTGCGCGCGTGCGTGTGACATATTCGCAAAGGCAAAACAGAAGCTTAATTCCCAGCCCATTGGTTTTGTTTTTAAGATTCGCAAAATCCAGCTGTCCAAGACTTTTAGCCTAATTAAGTGATAATGGCTTTAGTGCAAGGCTTATATTTGTCAATGTTGGAGGAATTGGTGCATGCTTATGTTACGTACATTACTTGCTATAGCTTATGAACAAGTGGCTGTCAAATACTTGGTACGTTCCAATTTTAAAAATCACAGTGATAATTAATAATTAGTGGGAAGAAAAGTTGAGAATACATTTTTTTTAATAGATTGAGAATATAATTTTTGAGAAAATATACTTACAACCGTGAATTGCGTAACCGTCGCGTAATCGTTTTGAAAAAAATAAATAAAACATGAGACCCACGTGAAAAAAATTAATTTTTTAATAGTGAATCCCACTCTTTTTCAAAACGATTACGCGGCGGTTACGCACTTCGCGGTTGTATGTAGAATTACTCATAATTTTTATATGCCCAGAGACTATCTAACGAAAAAAATATTGTTAGAATATATTTGTTTAATATTATTTTTCTTTGAGATTTGAAAAAATTGAATTGTTTATTTTATTTTGTATGAAAATTTCAAAAATTTATAATGATTATCTAATGAATTTCTCAAGTAATGTACATATTTATTTTATATACCTTTAGACTATCTAATGATTTTCAATTCATTACAATTTCTCACAATATGCTACATCATCAAAATTATATGCCGAAATACCGATTTTCTTAAAATATATCACACTAATTTGTGTGGTTAAAAATAATAAAAATTAAAATAAAGAATATCATTTTTCCACGAAATTATAATAAAAAATAAAATAAAAAATATTATTCTTTCCACAATATCATATGTGTGATGGAACGGAAACAATTTTAATTTTTTTTCACCTTTGTACTTCGATGTTATCTAGGCCCAGTGGTGGAAGTAGATGCTAATAATGCCGCATACAGTTGGTTGAGTCGCCGGCCCAATACATCTTCAAGCATTCGATTATTTGCAAAAATCCTGGAAATCTTGGGCAAATATTGCTTTGGGCTTATTTTGCACGGTCCTCCGAAACCAAACTTTTGGTTTGGATCGTATTCTCTAACGATTAGAAATGATAGTTACAGTCGTGAATATACAAGTTTCGTACAATTATTTTAAAAAGTAAATAAATATGAAATTCACATGAAAAAAATAATTTTCAAAGCGATTATATGGAACTTGCGCACTTTACGACTGTATGTAACATTACTCATTTATTATTGTAGATGACGTGAAATATGCAATGATATTTAAAAAGAAAATTTGTTTATATAATGATAGACATTTTATTTTTTAAACTATCGCCATTCCAAATATATAAAAATAATAATAATGCATTATGACATTTTTGGTTTTCCATATCGATCATTTCAACACAAAAACCTTTTTTTTTTTAACAAAAAATAAAGAATGATAGTTTTAAAACATTAAAAAAATAGAATGATGGACTTATATACATTGTACATCAGAGGTTTTTTTTTTAAAGCACGCAAATATTATTTGAATTCGTTTAACATTTTATCCATTTTTGGAAAGCACGCAAATATTATTATTATTATTTTTTAAACAAACAAACGTATCACTTTGTATTTATTGATGAAAGTTGTTGTCAATACATCTCCTATTTTTTTCTAAGACTTGAGCAATACAATTAGGAAAATCTTCTATCCATATCTTTCACTATCTAACTTTAAAGCGTCCCCAAAATGGAGACTGCATTGTAAACCTAGTTAATTTTTTCTTTAAATTTGTTTAAAATTACAATAATATCCTTATTAAAATGGTACTTTTTTCTATTTAATAAAATGATTTGGGGACTGCAAATAGAATTTCTCTTTTTTGCTAGTATGTGTGCTACCTCATTTGAGCTTCTATGTATAAATTGAACTTTCCAATCTGTTCTTCGCTTGATTAACTTCTTTGCATCTTCTATCATCATCTCATAGTCTGAAAAATCTTCATTATCTTCATTAATGCCCTTGATGACAATCTGAGCATTACCTTCAAACACTACATTACAAAAATTAAGATCATTAAAGATCTCCATAGCTCTTCAAAGAGGTAAACTATCTATTGTTGCAACTTGTTGTACATGATGTCTTTGACTACAACCAGCTGCTAATACTTCTCCATGCTCATCTCTTATAACTATTCCTACCCCCATCTTACCTTCCTTTTGATTCAAAGTTGCATTTCAATTAGCTTTCACATTATATTCCTTTGGTTTCTTCCATCTCCCTTGTCTCGCATCAATTGCACTTGGTTGTTTCCTGCTTATTAGCCTTGAGCTCTTTGAAACTCTTTCACCTATTCCCTTGCAATGCTTACAATAAGCCCCAAGTTTTTAAAAAATGTTCTCGAAAATAAATTGGTTTCTTCTTGTCCATAGACCCCTCATCACAGTTGTAGTTTTTTCTAGTTCAGCTTTTGACACTTTGAGCATCAGTTTTTCCCAAAGGTCCAAAAAATCATTCTCATCAGTGTACCATTTTTTGCGTTTTGATTAGTGACTCATACCATACATCATTTGTAGCACTGCACTTTCAGAGAACATGCATAACATCTTCATTATCTTGCTGACAGATTGGACAGAGTGCACATTCCACTAGCTTTTTCGAGAATAGTTTCTTTTTTGTGGGTAGGTAGTTATTCGCAGCCTTCCATAAAAATAATTTTACGTTTTCTTGTATATTCAATTCCATAAGCCCTTCCATCTATTATCAACATCATTATTTCTAGATGTTTCTCCTTTGGTGGCATTTTTTCCTACTAAGTCCAGATAATATGCACTTCTAACAAAAAATATACCCTTCTTTGAATACCCCATATCATTTTGTCATCTATATTCATTTCGCGCAAATATTATTTGAGTGTTGCTATTGGCTATCTGAAATTAATCGTTTAGGTTATCTGTTTGATGTGACACTAGTACTACCAAACAATGTCATATAATTTACTAAAATAAATTTCAAAAAATTATATTTAAATTAAAAGGACATAAAAAAATATAAAAAAAATAGAAGATTGAAATTTTAACTACCAACTATTATTTTGTATTTATATTTTTAATTTATTTAATAAATCAAATGACATCAAATAATGGTGCGGGAATGGTAAATTTCAAATTTATTCATATTATTTTCGTTGAAAAGCATTTGTTGTCCGCTTACTATATTAAAAATTTAAAATATTTAAAACTTTAGATCTTTAATTATTGACATGACATAATTGAAATAAGTGACAACTTCTAGTTGTCAAGCGTTTTTATAAAGCTTGATTTAAAACAATGCGGCAAATGATTTAGCCTCATTTTTACATCTCTTTTTAATTTATTTTATTTAATTATTATAATTTTTTAAATTTTTAAATAAAAATAATATTAAAAAATATATTCTAATAATATTTTATTTAACTTTTAATTTTAATCTCAATTTATTTCATTTTATCTGCTAAAATAAGGGAGGCTTATATATAAAATAAGAAAGTTAAATAAAATATTATTATAATATAATTTTTATTTTTAAAATTAAATTATTTAATATATTTTATTTAAAAATTTAAAAAATTATAATAATTTGATAAAATAAGATGAGTTTAGATGATTTAACTTTATTAGCAATGCTTTTTGGGTGGTGCTAGAGCCTGTAGATTTTTAAAATTTTTTTTTTTATATATGTTTTTAAGAAAATATAAAATATAAAAATATAATACTAAAATAAAAATAAATACAAATCTTAAAAAAATCTATAATTTTTATGTGGAAATATAATTTTCCATAATTTTTATTATTATCATCATACCAATTATTCAGGATTATTTCTCAATTGAATTTAATCTTTATACTATAATGCTAGTCGAGTCTTTACCCTTCCGAATTATTTCTTTTTGTTTTTCTAATAAAAGAAAAATTAAAAAATAAACATGCTTATAAAAGAATTGATAATATATATTATAATTTTCAGGTGTATTTATCTATTTTTAGTATATTTGGATAGAAAAATATAAAAGAATGGAAATTGTAAAAGCAGTGGCAGTTAATGAGATGTCATGTCGGGGTCAGCACCCGGCAGCCCAAGTTTTAATACGGCTTTCTTGTCTCCCTCTAACCCTTTGTTTTCCGATGTCCCCCCTACCCTCTTTTCCCACTTTACCCTTCTTTTAGACGCTTATCATGTACATCTCACAAGCATATAAACTTCTTCTACAGACATTTTAATAATGAATAAATATAGATAGAAGTCACTATAGTAATATACATTTTACACTTATTATATAGCTGTTTCTAGTTGATTGTTCTCAATACTCATTTGGGAAGATGTGTGGCATACATGATACCACATCATGTATATAAAATAGATGCTTACCAATAGTAGTTTCTATCTATATTTATTCATTATTAAAAGAATAAATATAGATAGAAGTCACTATTATGAGTCTCCATTTTATACACATGATGTGACATCATTTAGACCACACATCTTTCCAAATAAATATTAGAAATAATTAATTAGAAGTAATCATACAATGAATGTAAAGTGTACACTACTATAATGACTTTCTCAAACGTTACTCTTTCGTAATACATGTTTTAGTAATACATGTTGACATAACGGAGTGGATCAGGTCAAAGACGGTCGAGAGTAGTTGAAAATAATGTTCGGCCAAACAGGAAATACACAATCATATTAATTAATTATAAAATAATTATACCTATATTCAAACCAATTACTCCATTAATACAACAATACTTTTGTTTTTGTTGTTTAGCCATGTTATTCATTGCTACACATCAGTCATTATTCACTCTTATACTTTATATTTATAATTTTTTTATAAAATATGAAGATATTTTTTATAGAGTGTAGAGTGATAAATATAACTGATGAAAAACTATTCACCCATCATTTCTGTCGTAAAACTCTACAAATAAATTTTTTCTTTATTTTTTCAAAATCTATTAGCTCTTATCTATTTGTCTTGTTTGATTATGCAGTTCAGATGAGGTGAGATTATATGTTTTATTGAAAATTGAATAAAATATCATTAGAATAAAATTTTTTTTGTATAATTTTTATTTTGAAATCTAAAAAAATTGAATTGTTTATTATATTTTATGTGAGAGTTTAAAAAAATTCTAATGATGATATAAGATAAAATGAGATGATTTTACGTATCCAAATCGGATTGTCATCGTCCCAAGGTTCTCTATTTCAAAGAATTATGAGCATGATTTTACTCCAATTTATAGTATAAATAATTCTACTTATCATTTTTAGTTTTTCACACCGTACATCATATTTATTTTTATTTTTTCATAACAATTATGTAGTGTATGAATTATAAGCAGAACAATTTAATTATTTAAAAAAATAATAAAATAATAAAATAAAGAAATAATAAAAAATGATATTAAAATATATAAAATATACAGTATTAGGTGATGAGCAGCATCCTCTTACAGTATTATACGGCTCTGACTGTCACCTGCAGTCATCTGAACCGTTGATCGGATTAATTTTTTTGTATCGTCAGCTATTAGAAAACAACGCCAACTTTTTGCGTTCGTTTCCGTTTTGCCCCTACCGCAATTTTAATTTCACGAGCTTCGGGTTTCTCGGCGAACACTGCCTAATGCTTCTGTTGCTTTCTGCCTGATGGAAGGCCCTTGAGACTCTGTCTCTCTCTCTCTCTGCTCTTCTCTCGTCGTTTCGTGCATATTCTTGCTGATTTCAGAGTGTTAATCGGCCTTTACTTCTCTGTCCGATTCACAAAAGAGAAGCTTGGGTACGTGCCTCGAGTCTTCACTTTCTGTTTTATTTATTTATTTACCCCTTATCTATTTATTGTAGTCGATTATATGCTATACGGGCCTTCATTTTGCTTGAAATCCGAGTCGGCTCTCTTGCTTGATTTGCTTCTGTAATTTTCAGCTGTCTCTGTCTTTTTTGTTTTCGAAATATCACCAAGTTCCATTTTTTTTCCAATATTTTTTTTTGGTTGCTCTTTAGATTTCCTTGTCTGGTTTATGTTAAGCTTCTGAGTAGTAATCTCTAACCGGTTCCTCCTTTCCCCCCTTACTTGTGGATCTCTTGAGTTTCATTGTTTTTTACCCTTTTCTGTTAAGTCTGTTTGGTTTCCGAGAAAACTGGAAATTAGAAAAATGCATGCTTTTCAAATTTCTAAATTATTTTGGGGAAGAAAATCTCTCTAAATTATTTTGGCAACGTAAATATCAGTTCATGCAGATGGGTGGCGCAGCTGAATTGATATTATTTTGTGTTTTAGAACGTTAGTTGAGCTTATTATATCCTGATCTCATCGTCTGAATCCGATGTTTTTTCTGTTTGGATTCTATTAATTTTCCTTTGTTGTCAACTTTCATATTGGCATAGAATCAGATTATGTCGCTTAAATTTTTTCTTTTTACTATAATCTTTCACTTATTGGTTAAAGCAATTACTAATTTGGTAGGGTCGGCAAAGGGTTTTTGACGTGGTCACGGTTCATTATTTTTTTTGTTCCTTTTCATTAAAATCTTTTGACTTTAGCCATTTCAAGTTTGTTTATATATTATATATATATATTGATATGAGCAGTTTGTTTGTATCATATTCAGTCTCTAGTCCTAAGAGTTAGGTATTATTCTTGTCTGTGAGGGAATATAATTAATCTGATTTTGTCGGATGATCTACTCTACTAATTATTATTAATCTTTTAACGAAACAGCTATGGTGTCCGGTCTGGGAGCTTATTCCTGTTGTCTACTTTATGAATGAATTTATTCGGTATCATTCCAAAGACTTAAAATTTAAAAGCAGTAATTTGATTGGTGTGGCCCATGGTTTAATCCTATATATATGATAAAGTATCACAAATTATGAGAAGAACTTTGGGGATGTGTGCTCAGCAGATTCTCATTTTGTTGTGCAGAAATTTTGAATTTCAGATCCTTAATTGATTTTCAAGTTGGGGTTGAAAGCTAAAATAATCCTAAGCTATGCAGAAATTCCGAGTTTCCATTCCTTTGTTAATTTTAATCTTTTAAGTTATGCTTAAATACTAACATAGCCTATATGGTTTGTTTAATAGGAAAACTGCATTGAACTACACAATTAACTTTTTCTCATTGGATTTTTACCATTGATTAAATCAGTCCCCCATCACTCTAATGTTAGTAAACTGATTGAAACACCATGTCCATACTAATGCTGTATAATTTTTTTTAAAATCACAACAGATATTTTTTAAATAAAAAAATGTTTTCTTTTTAAAACAATTAAATTAAAAAAATTTAAAGTTTTAGTTTAATTAAATATTGCAAAGAAAGAAAAAGGGCCACCGCCAGTAGCCGCCCCCCCCCCCCCAAAAAAAAAAAAATATGGAGATCTCCCTCCTCCACCACCCCTTGGGTTGGAGGAGCTGCTGCCTCGGGAGAGGTAAGAGTCTGCCACCTCTTGTAGTTCTTTTAATATTATAATCGAATATTCTATTAGTAAATGTTTTAATGTAATAAAAATTATTTTTTCTACACAGTTGAAATGTCCGGACTGTTAACATGGAGGTCATAATCAATAGGCTAGATAGTTCAATTCTAGAGTTCCAAGTCAATTTTCAGAGCAAACCTTGTCTTTCTTTTCTGGGTAACTACAATTGGGTTTTCATGTTTTCGTTAACGGTGTTTTGGTGAATGTAGGTTCATTTAAGGTAGAATTTTCACTTCCAAACAGTTGAAAGTATTTGAGTCTGATGTCTCCTCCCCTGCTGACTGCCAACGAGGGAGAGCAGAGCAATGCCTCTTCTTCACCCACTGTGGATTGTATCTCCCAAAATGGTTCAGGACTAAAGGAACTTAATTACATGGGTTTGTCAGATTGTTCTTCAGTGGATTGCTCTGCAGTCTCGAGCTTGTCAGAAGAGAAAAAGAACAATCTGAACTTGAAGTCAACGGAACTGAGGCTTGGCCTTCCTGGATCCCAATCACCCGAACGAACACCTGAGCTTTGCTTGCTGAACACGCGGAAACTCGATGAGAAGCCACTGTTTCCTTTAAATCCTTCAAAGGAAGGAGTCTGCTCGTCGTTACAGAAGCATGTTGTTTCAGGAAATAAACGAGGTTTCTCTGACACTATAGATGGGTTCTCAGAGGTTAAAGGTTGTGTGTATTCTGCAGGAAATTGGATGATTCATGCAACTTCTGATTCCCAACCTCCACAATCTGTGGGGCAAGAGAAGTTTCCTGGTAATTCAGGGATGAATGTAGTGCCATCATCCATGTCTTCTGGGGCTTGCTCACACATATTGGAGTTTTCTGGAAAGATTTTGCAGGAAGATCCTTGTGCTACGACGAATGGAACTAGCCACAACCATAAAACTGCTTCAAAAAACAACAGCAGCGCTCCAGCTCCCAAGTAAGTGAAGAATGCTACAAAAATGGCCCTCAATTCCTAGTTGTAACAGAGAGTACTATTATCATAAAAGGATGTTTTAATTTTTCATAACTGGTCTGTAATTTCTACCAACTACAGGGCTCAGGTTGTTGGTTGGCCTCCAATTAGATCATTTAGGAAGAATTCATTGGCCACCACTCCAAAGAACAGCCCCAGTGCCCTTTTTGTAAAGGTCAGCATGGATGGTGCTCCCTATCAGAGGAAGGTAGATCTTAGAACATATTCTACATATCAAGAGCTGTCAACTGCTCTTGAGAAGATGTTCAGCTGTTTTACCATTGGTAAGATATTGTTTAGTCTTCATTGTTCTGGCAACATAGTTTTGAAAAAATTATATCGTACAATTTTTGAAATTGGGAGAATTCTTATTGTTGTGAAGTGGAAAACATTGCATTTTCCCTTGGGGATCAATTACAAATCTTTATTATGACATTAGGTCAATGTGGATCCCAAGGAGCACTGGGGAGGGAAATGCTGAGCGAGAGGAAGTTAAGGGATCTTCTACATGGATCAGAATATGTGCTTACATACGAGGATAAAGATGGTGACTGGATGCTTGTAGGGGATGTACCATGGGTGTAAGTATTGATCCATTTGTACTATCCATCTTATCTGCCTTATGTTTCTCTCATTGCTTCCTTTGAGATAAATTAGTGAAGAGTTAAAAAATTGTAAATGATCAACTTGAGAAAATGTTTTTATTTGTGTAGAACTAAAGACCTATGCTCAAACCTTGTGCTATATTCCATTGCCTTTTTCATGTGTTGGCAAACATGAATGACCTTTGGATACATATCTTTCTAAGAAGCTGGTTGTGGAGCCTTATAGAGAACAGATGGGCCACAGCCAATAGCCCCCTCCCTCTCCCTAAGGTCGAAAAGTTCCTTTAGTATGCGTGCGTCCACACGTGGTGGGGAGAATTAAAATGTGATTTCAGTTGAAGCACTCTGAACTTGACATGCCCAGTGATTAGAAGTTACAAAATTCGTGTTGTTGAACTATGTCATGGATTACTAGAAATGAAAACAGTCAAAGGGGCGTACCATTTTGTTAGAGTTCAATTATAGGTCCTAAGATCTGGAAAAGCTTTATGTGCTTTATTTCGTTAGTTTAGAGGAAGCCATCTATCCAATACTGAGTGTCTAGTTTTTATCCTAGGAGTAATACTACATACCATGCTCTCATCCTACTTTCATCCTACCATGTAAAATATGGCATTTATCACCCTTGGATCATCCTTTATATTTTTTAAAGGAAAATTCAAAGGTTGATGGGCAATGCCACTTTATCATAGTGGGATGCGAGTATGGTATGCAATAAACTTTCCTTATCCTAGATGGTGGTTGTATGGTTTCTCAGTGTCCTATCAACATGGAACTTGAGATCCTGTACAATCGAAGGCTAAAAATACTATAAACATATATCCTTCTTGGACCAGCTTTTTAGAGATAAAGGGAAGTTACATGATGATTATATATCGGAGTCACAATAAAGGGAAGTTACTCTAAGATTTGTATGAATTCTTACACCTAAGTGATAATGTTATTCAAATCTCCAGTTTTTGCATGGTGAAACAAATTTGAAGAATTATTATTAACTGCCCAAGTTGTTATCCATTCCATACAGTTTAGAGTTAGTTACACTTCATTTAAACAAATATATATGTGGAAAAGCTTATTGCCTCTGAGTTTTTGTCATGAGGTGGATTGAGAGTCCTATTCCAACAAGTTGAATCAGTTGGATGAATTAGAATGCAGGTGCATAAGGTTGATAATTTTGTCATTTCAAATACAGGTTGCTCTGTAATTTTACCATCGGATAAGACTTCAGGCTGAGGCCACTGAGATAGTTTTTCCACTTGACACATTTGAACTATTGCACAGGAATTTGTTGGCCTAAGTTAGATGTTTTGTTACGTGGAAATGACTGATATGAATCTTTGCCCTGAAGAAAGTTTACTTCTATTGTTGGGATGTTGATATTCTTCTGTTGTGGTATTCCCAATCTGACTGCAACTTGGTTTGTTACAGGATGTTTATTGAATCGTGCAAGAGGCTGAAAATCATGAGGGGTTCTGATGCCATTGGCTTAGGTATGTATGTTTTATGAATGCACACGTGTATGCATAGCACATTGGTTGTCATTGCTCAGTATTATCATGTGTAATCGTTGGTCTTGTTGATGGCTAGCCTAGTGAAATCTGTATTGCCTTCTAAAAAATCTCGAATGGCAGAGATCCTGAATAACAGATATATACAATTTAAAATTTCAATATGCAGTGAAAATTAATTAACAAATTAGATGAATATATGTAGGCAATCACAAATACCACAAGATTTTTGGTCATGAAGGGAAAATTTTTGAAGAACTTTTAAAAAAAATCATTCCAGGTGCTCAGCCACCATCTTTAAAATCCACCATAGAAGTTCAGTTTGTTACAACCAATTTGGAACCACTTACAAACCCTTGAAGCATCTAAATATGGCTTCCAACCAATGTTTTGAATACCGTACCGGACGTCGTACCGGTCAAGGCACTGGAACGAAATATTTCGGTACCGGTACCGTTTCGGGATAGTGTTTCGGGATAATATTTCGGGATAGTCGATATATAAATAAATTATATATAAATACATATATATAAAAATTATAAATAGTCTAGTCTGAATTAGGGATTAAAAAATAAGTTTGTAGTTTGAAAAAAAAAAAAAAAAAAAAAAAACACAGGCCGAAATATCGGCCAGTACCGGCCGAAATATAGGCCGGTACAGGCCGAAATTTAGTCCGGTATGGCCGGTACTGGCCGGTACGATTGGTATTTTGGTTGGTACGGAACAGATATAGTACCTGTACCGGCCGGACGGTCGAAACGAAAAATTTCGGCTGTACCGGCCGGTACGGTATGAAATTTAAAACACTGCTTCCAACAGCACGAGTGATCCACTTGATTTCTTCACCTCGGAAACTCCGGACCTCTGGCCTCTTCTATAGCTTCTCCACAAGTACCTACTCGATCTCTGTAACTTGGCAGCTTCGGAAAGACCTCTAGCCAACGAACTTGTCCCCATTAATGGATTCACAAGACATCAAATATTAAAACGAAGTGATTGAGGTCTGTTTATCAGGAGAGAAAGTGTCAAGCAGGCTCAATAAATCTCCTTAGGGTTTTCTCTCAAGAATACAATGAAATCAGCTGTTGTGGCCTCTCGCTTAACCCTAGAAGTCCTGAATACACACCCACACTGACACACACACTTTGGGTTTGTTTAGAGCAATCTCAATGGATTAGTCAAAGGTGAAAAAAATGCCTGTTGGGAACTGGACAAAATATCGTGTGCATTGGATTATGCAAAGTGTATGAACGGTTAATTTATGCTACAGTAAATGCAAAATAAAAGTCATCTTTGCTCTTTACTGTAGATGAACCAAATCTTAAAATAAGATTACTTTTGTTCTACGCTGTGCATTTCATTTCTTTCTTGGTAGAATATTATTAACCATGTATTTAATTAGAATATGATTACTAATTAATATATAATTGGTAGAATGGTAAAATATAATAAAAATAAATAAATAAAATTTATTAAAAAATTAATTTAATATTAATTTATTATTATATAAAGAATAAATAGATAATCCAATGTGGGGATTAGATGTGAATGAAATAAGCAAAGGCATTTTCATGTCACAAAAGCTAAAACTTGGGTTAGCTTTGGCTAATCCATTGAGTTGCTCTTAGGTCATTTAAAGACTCCAAATCTATGTAAAATTGTGTTTCCTCCAATTTTCGCTAATGCCAATATCGAGCTGTTTTGACTTGGTAAACATTGGGATTTGAAGTCTGCACGGAATATGAAGTTATAGGTATTTGAGTTAGCTTTCCAATGCCCACCTTAATCCTGCTGGGATCAAAAGTTATGACTGTTATACTCTGACTAGGTTTATGTAAAAATTGTGTTGGCCATAAGAAGAGAGGTCAAAGTGAAAGAGATGGAAATTCGGACATGAATCCTCCAGATTGGTGATTGGATGTTTTCAACTCTCAGTAGAAGTGTTGGTGGTATGCTAATGGAGGATTTACATCTGGCAATGAACTTATTTTCCCTTCAGAGGATTTGAAAGCTGAAGGGTAGAATGACTAGCATTGGTATTGGTCCAACCATTATGTTAGAATGGAAATGGTTCTGAATATAAACCTAAGAAATTTTAAGAGTCAGATTCTCCATCGAATCTTCATGGCTTCTACATTGTGTCTGATTAACTCATCGATTTGTAGATTCTGCACCATGAACAGTGGCGTGTGTGCATTGTTAAAAGTAGTTAGAACTGAAGTCTGGTGTTTGAAGGCATGGTTGCAGTAGTGTCGCCCTTTGAAAATAATAATGAGACTGACCTTTGAGTTTTCTCTGGTTGGGAAGGGTAACTCTTGCATTTTGACTAGCAAATACGAAATGACTGCTTCAACTTGGTATTCATATCCGTAGTTCTCACTTGTGTATTTAACTTGATATGTACGATAATTTTATGCCTTATTTTCCATTATGGATATTAAATTTGCAATAGATGGGTAAACTGTAATACTCTGAAGTTTGTACTGTTTATTTCATAGCTCCCAGGGCCATGGAGAAGACCAGTAAAAGGATCTAGCTAATCCCTGGAACTCTTGACTGGCCGGCCACCAAGCTCAAGATGTGACTTCCAAGCAGGTAAGAAAGGTGGAGGAATTCGATAAATATGAAGGAAAGAAATGACAGGGTAGTCTGTGCTGGATGGTAGGTCATGTTCAGATGCACATCTTGTCTTACGAGTATCTATATTTTGATATCTTTCTGAAAGTTTGTTAGCCCGTGTCGAAGTCCGATCAATTAAAACCCCTGGTAAAAAATTTAGTATAATGGAGTTTATATTCCTTATAAAACCAAGTTGTTCAAAATATTACTATTTGATGAATCTGTCTGATTAATGACCACTTGAATAAACTGTGATGATGGTTTAATATTACTATTTGATTAAGGTTGCTACTTAATGGTAGCATCCGAGTTTTCTTTCTATTTTTTTTTAAATGCAAGTTGGATTCAAAAAGGGAAACTGTAATAGGTGCCCCCAGATGGATTGAGAGGTCCTTCCTGCCATGATTAGTTTCTTACTCACCACGGCTCTCCTCCATCACTCTCAATTTATTAATTTATGGATCGGTTTATGTATCGATTATGTGCTTAATTCAGAGCTACATTTTCGCTTCTTTTTCATCCTATTGGGTTTGGGTTGCTTATATGTTTGTTATTGGTTTTCCGCTATTGTACTAAATGGGGACAATGTTCATAATTTCTTGTCTTTAATTTATCATTCTTAGAATGTATTTAGGTGGTTTCTCAATACTTTCCATTGCACTCTTTCTGCAGTAGGTAAATACCTTTTTTTCTTCACTAATCTTTATCCCATAGCAGATCTTAGATTGTCCTTTTTTTTTAAAAAAATTTGTTTTTCCTTTCTTGGAGCTGATCTTGATTTGTTTGAATGCCTTAAAACTAGCGAAGATTCTCCAACGAAACAGGCCTAATAGTTCCTGTAGCCCTACTAACTCTCAGAGGCGGCTTACTAACCCAAAAAAGAAACAAGAAAAAGAAATTATAGAGAGATTAGGCCTATTTAATCTGATTTGTCATAATCTGAAATCCAAATAATATAGATGACAAAACTAACATGTTTATCTTGCGGGAATTATTAGGTCTATTTCATTGCAGAATCTTGGGTTACTTTCCAAGAGCTTGGAAATCCAGCATGCTTTATCACTGACATAAAAAAGTCCAATAATGAAGGAAAACGTGTAGGAAACCTTGAGATGATTTTGTTTTGTTTTTTTTGTTTTAGTTCATATAACTAGAACAAGTCCACAATTTTCCTTCAATCAGTTGCGGTGACTGATGGAAAGCTTCAATGGCCAGAACCCCAGATCTCTAGGTCAAGGAATTGGATTGTCGGAGCTGCATGCTGTTATTATAGTTTCAATGGTCATGCAGTTTTTGTTAAACGTTTTTGTATCTAAGTACGTATATCCCAGATTCTAGAAATCGAACGAAAATAAAGAGTTGAGTTTCATATGCCATCTGAAATCATCTAAGAAGAATCGTACTCAAAACAGAATAAACAGATTGCTGTGTATATATATATATATATATATATATATATATATATATATATATATTATATGTTGAGTATTGTGGAGCCTGGATTAGTCTACGTGAGTGGAGCATTCAGGCGCTCGAGCGGAGACGCTACATAGAGAGTTTGCGCGTGATCTGCTCGACAAGGAGTTCGAATGCGATACAGAGAGTTTGCTCAACACTTGCTCGACATGATGTTCGATGCGCGCTTGACACGCCGTTCGAGTGAATAACATTTATATTGAAAAATTAGAGTTTTTTGCTGTGTACCCTATATATATATATATATATATATGTATGTATTTTTGTGTTACCGTGGCCATATGAAAGTGCATGGTAGTCGCATACACTGTACTTGTGATTCCTCAAGAAATAGAATCTTTTATAGTTCCGTGGACACAGCCAAGTTGCCGACCTACGTAAATCTTATGGCTTGTGATTGTTTGATTGTTATTTTCTTGTTTACTTTCAATTTTTGTCATCTTTTTCACAACAATATATATAGTATTAAGTAAAGCACATTAATATTCAGATGTTGCATTCATGCCAATGTTGACTTGATCCAGTGCATGTATAACCCACTTTCTTTTGTATGGCTGCTTGATTTTGTATCTAAAGTAGGATCTTAATTTTTCAGTGGAGACAGTAATGATAGGGGTGATATAAGAAAAACCAATGTTGAAATCATTTATAAAAAAAAAATGATGAAATCATGACTTTCCTCTTTGTACAAGCATCTCGCCGCTGAATGAATGATATGCGATCCGAATAGGATATTATGGAGCTGCATTTTTCTTATCATTAGAGTCCGGTGTATTGTATCATTTTACAACATGTAAGCGTCACCCGTATATATGATTATATTTACGATTGTTTTTATTTTAATTTTATTTCTTCATAAAGATGACATTTGTGGAAGTTAAAATCTACTAAAAACAGACCAATTACACTACAAATTAACCGATCACAGCAATACTTTGTTTTTTATGATTTCTTTTTTTAGGGAAAGGGGAGTTTCGAACTCGAGACTTTCATTTTAAAGGCTGAGGGTTATGACAATCAGACCACAACAATACTTTTTATAGTTGAGAGAGAGTACATATATTATAGACTTTTAACATTAACTGTAATAAATCATGGCAGAAACTCGAAGTTGCCCCATCTGTCTAGAAGAAGTAGAAACAGTCGAACATGCTTTGTGGGGATGTCTCTCAGCTAAAGAGGTTTGGGGACAATGCTAAAAAGAAGTTACAAGTGCAGAACCACAAAGATGACATTTTTGGAAACTCTAGAAACCATGTTTGAGATGTTTGGAAATGAAGAAATGGAAGAGATAGTTGTGGTACTTGCTCGTAGATTATGGCAGAGAATGAATGGATGATAGTGTATTTGAAGTTTTTTTAATTTTTTTAAAGTATATTTTTTAACATCCTTAATCATTAAGAAAAAAAATTAAAAAAACATATAATTTTACTAATAGTCAATTCCTTAATCATTAAATAAAATAAAAAATTAAAAAAATCAAATATAAAAAGAGTAGTAAATGAGTAGTAGAAGGGTAGTAAAGCTATCATTTTCCTTTCTTTTTTTAATGCCAGATTTCACTCATCCCAACACTGTGGTGCAGCAAACAAAACAGATCTTGTTAGATCTAAAATCTTTGGATCAAAATAAGTCTAGTACTAATGCTGCAACATTCAAAATTCAGAATTGTTATTGGGAGGCTCCTCTAAAGAAATTATCGAAGATTAATTGGAATGCAGCAGTTGATAAAATTCAAAGTAAGGTTGTAATCGGGATCATAGTCACGTAACTGGAAAGAGAGTCATTCTTGTATTTATTCATATCTTTGTTATGAAGGAGTTTTTATCGATAAAAGTTGTTTTGATTTAAAAAGAAAAGTACCAAATTACAATGATATCTCATCTCATTTCCAAGCTGTTGGATCTCAAGAATTCATTATGAGTCATTATGTAACAAGTGACAATTATATGGACTTGCTTATGGTACATCTTCACTTCGCCATTCCAATCTGCGATTTTGACGTTTTCTCATTGGAAATATATGCCGTAGTTAAATTGGCTAGCTTTAGTTTTTTCCAAAGTTAGTGCAAGCTTAATGATTACAAGACAAAACGGCGATCGTCGCTTATAATGGATTCCATGGATTATGTCGTTATTTGTTCTTATTAGAATGATGCACAGTTGGACGCAACATGATGATGGTGTCGTTGCCTTTGGAATACATTGTTTTTATGCATCACTTTACTTTCATAAAGTGAGTAGCATCTCGTGGAAAACAGTAGCTACAATGACGGCTGCCATTGTTGTTGTGCTCATGAATATGTATGTGTTACATATTAGCTGCCATGTAAAGCACATCATGCCAATTCATGAATATGGCGCTAATTTTCAACGCACTTGCCTCCAATTGCAAGCATGATATATAAGGTTAGGTACTAAAGAAGAAGCCAAAGTAGGCAAGTAATTCATGCATTAGACCACGGAAGGGGCGTGCCAAGGTATGGCTCAACCAAGCAGGCAACAACTTGTATGAAAGCACCATGCCGAATGTGACATATCATGAGTGTTATCACAAGATATCTCTATGTATGCTCATGATGTACATGTACTTATCTCACCACAGATTCATCCCCTTTGTCTTAATATTTCATAAGATCATGGAGTACACTGTGAATGTGCCACGTCAGTGTGTGTGATCTCTTTGTGGGATCCCTTTGTGTCTATAGTGTTTTCCATAATATATTAGTTGAATTTTTTTGAATTTTAAGCAAACTATTTTTGGGTATAGAACTGGATATATAATTAGGAAAGAGAATTGCGATACAAGTCAGAGAGGCGGATATATATGGCTAGGAATTCTAGAAAAAAAACTCCTGATTAAATCTTAGCAAAAAACCTCAAACTTCTCTACTTAATTAAATTTCATAGCAAATTAAATAAAACCTTGAATATGTATATGGTCTTGATCTATATGCTTATCATGTGTAATAAGAGAGACAATATATAAGAGAGAGTCCGAATAGTTGAACAGTACTGCGCCAAACCCTATATAGACAGAGGTAGAAGATGAAGCAAGCTGGAGACAAGTATGTAGTACTAGGTTTAAATCTGTCAATATTCTCCCACTTTCAGAACTTAAAGGTTGTTGAACAGAATTAATGTTCTCAAACTGATCATGTATACAAAAAGAGTTTCATAGCAGATCGACCTTATTACGTACTTGGCAGAGATCTAGAGTACTGCATGCATGGGGTAGTCCCACATGCAATCTAGTCCTTAAGATATTCATTGATTCCATTAATATTGCTAGCTGCTTTCACTTTGTGTTCTCTATGCTGCCACATTGCCTTTCAGAACTCAAAAGATAACATCCGATGACTCTGAATCCTCGAGGATTCCACGTCGCGTTTCTCCCACCATGCACCCCCTTTTAAGCATGTGCGTATATTAATATTATTGCTGGTCGGCAGTGCTCGAAGTCTTGTCCGAAAAGAGAAAAAGCCTTGGCATTCCCAAGCTAGCATGTGTTCACGTATGGACATTCTTAAAATCTTTTCAGCAGTTTCAGCAGACCACTGAAACAAACTTCATTTCGAATTTGGAATCATTGGAACCCCAAGAATTTCTGTCCTTTTTTAATTAAGTGATAAGAACCAGTAACAGTTCACATCACGATTTTATCAATTAATTTTAGCAGCGCACATGAAACTTCTAGGCTCTAGCTACCCCATGCAGCCGGTGATTGAGATGGAAACATTGTACAAAATGTTGTGAAATGTTGTGCAAAACATACACCAACGATGGAAAATAAAGTAAAAGCAACACAATCAAGCACACGACGTAGAAAATACGTGGTTCGACAAATTGTCTACGTTTACAAAGCTACAGAAATCTTATTAACTAGAGAAGATTCCAATCACTCAATCTCAAATTACGCTCTCTAGGATTTTTTACTCTCTCACACTATATGCACTCACTAGACAATTGTTCTATCTCAAAATATGCTTGAGGTCGTCCAAGACATTCAAAATATGACATATATATAGCACGAAAATCTTAATCTGGCAAAACTACGTACTTCACTTGAGCAGCGGGTCGAGCACGCCTCGAGCGAACAACTAAATGAACATTGGCTCGAGCGGAGTGTCGAGCGGGACTCGAGCGAATACTAAGGTTTGTGTCTCGCTCGAGCGGAGTGTCGAGCGAACTCTCGAACTTGAGCTTCGCTCAAGCGGTATGTTGAGCGATGTCGAGCAAACTTTGGCTCGAGCCAACTTTTAGCAAACACATTTTCAGCTTCAAGACCAGTCTTCATATACACCTCAACACAAACGAATGAAGTTTTTGAGGGCTGCTTAATTTAAAGGGTCTGTGCGCTTTGAAGAAGAAAATGAAAGTGAACATATTGCACATAGATGATCATCATTCTCAAAGTGGAATACATGCAAAACATAATTTTCTATCTCCTCTGTTTGGCTGATCGAATTCTTAGTCATGACATGTCTTTTGCGGAAATAAAAAGCCAGAATTTTCCAACTTCTTCTCCTGAAATTCCTTGACGGTTCTCATGATCAATTCCAATATGCGGCATAACGACGCCCCCTTAACCATATTCCAAAACTGTTGAATGCATCCATCGTTCTAAATAGTGACAGATTTGTCATAAACGTACTAATTTGTTCCTATATATATATATATATGTACTTCGTTGATCTAAATGGTGACAAAGGCAATATTGGAGGGTACTGCATTCTGAGATTAATTATATATGGTTGGTTGGAGGGGATTCCATCAGCTATGAGTTCGCAGCATGTGCTCCAAGAATGCCATTTACCAAACCACCACCTACCAAGAGGGATAATATGAATATCTCTCTATATCTATTCCGGAATGTGATTATTCTAATTCCTCCCAAACATAAAATTTGTGGCACTAATTATCCCCTCTTTCGTATATATAAACATTCTCATCCACGTTACTACTTTCCTTGTTCCAATGACAGTTCCATCGGATCTCCATGAACTAAATCAGTACACACTTTTAATTAGGAATAAACAACTGATTTATTTATTCTTTTAGTCATAATTATGTCTGTTCATGTATTCCTTGTAGTTGGACATGCATGTGAGGGCAAGCTCATCATTGGCATCTGTCTTTTATGTAAAGGTTATCAGACTCTTGGCAAGCAGCACACTTGGCGCACCAGACTCTTGGAATATATATTTTTCTACCAATATTTTTCTTTCAATCAATTGAAGATATAATTCATGATGTGCACGTTTAAGAATACGCTGTAGTAGTCATCCATGATGGATGTATATATAATTCCCTATATTAATGTATTTAAAATTGTGTATCTGTCTCTAAATTCATATATATTGGTCATTACTAGTGTATTTTCAGTGATAATCTTATATTTTTGAGATTTTTTTTTTGGTATTTGCAGCAAAATAAATTTCACCACCTATATATATTTTTTTATTGCAATTGTCTATTTGCTATGAAACAATATTAAGCGTCGCAAATAAGCAACTTTTTTCCTCACGTGGGTGTCAAGAGAGAGAGAATTTGTGACGTGTTATTTCCGACAGTCTATCGATGATGCAAAACCATAGTAAAAAAGTTTTAGCCACCAATTTTGTACTATTTGCCACGAGTTCAATATGTGTCACATAGCTTCATACGACTTACGTACGTAGTAGTGGATCATGTAGGATATGCTAATTTCTAATTTCCATGGAGAGCTTAAGAAAATCGCGCTTGTTGATAGCTATATGTATGGGTGGTCACATGTCTAATCCCACCACCGTGAAGGATTCATAATATTTCAAGGTGGAGGAGGAACATGCAGTTGCATCATTTGGCATTTGCAACGCCTAGTGGTGCTCATGCATTGAATTAAGCATTTCCAAATTAATTAATTAAGATTTAGTCATAAATCAATTAATAATTTTTTTAAAATTTTAATATAAAAATAATCCTAGTTGTCTCTTCCACTTGGAATAATATACGTTTAGTAGGAAAAAAATATAATTGAAATTTTTTAAATTGGATAATGAAATTAAAAGAATTAATAAAGAAAGTATTGGAAGTATGGACCAATGTTATTAGTTGATGTTGAAATAAAATAAGAAATTTTTTTTTGCAAGCGAGTGTTCACACCAATACTAAATGTAAGACATCCGTTTAATGAAAGGGTGCGAGTTAAAGATGAAAATGATTTTTGTGAGACAGAATACCTTCTTATTCTCTAAAAAAAAAAAAATTCTTTTCAATAAAAAAAAAAGTAAGTGTTGGTATGCAATTTAATACGCCAAATCGCTTGTACCTAATCAAGCTCAATAAAATAAGAGAAAAGATACTTACAACCATGAATTGTGTAACTGCCACGTGATCCTTTTGAAAAAAATGAATAAAACATGAGACTCACATGAAAAAAATTAATTTTTTAATAGTAGACCTTACTCTTTTTTAAAGAGATTATGCGGCGGTTACATTCTTCATGATTGAATATAAAATTACTCAATAAAATAATGGTTTGAAAAAAAATGTATCAAAATCCCGACAGATGAGAGAATAGCCTGGTAATGGTTGCCTCGATAACTGTTGAAATGTATAAAGAGAGGGCTTATTTGGTAACGACGAATACCACTGACGATGTGCAATATTTTAGTAGGATTGACCACCAACTATTGCCTTAGGAAAAAGTCACCTTGCCACATGGCACATCTTTTCACAATTATCAACCGGTAACCGGTTAGATAGACTAAAAACAAAATAAAATAAAAACACGCTGAAATAGCAGTATTTCGCACTTTTATCATAAAAAAATTATTTTTTTTATTCAGAATTTTATATTTATTCATTTAAAAAAAAAAACAAAATATAAGATACTTACGCACTTAATGACTACAAATATCATTTCTCATAGAAAAATCCGATCTACGTAAAAGGATTTTATAAAACTAAATTTAAAAACTAAGGCAAGTTTATACAATTAATTAGATCTATTTTATAATAAGAATAAATTTACTATTAAGTTGCTTGGTAGCTTCATGAAAAATGCTTTGATACTGTTAAGGAGGCATGGAGAATGGGATCCAATGGAGACTCTTGCTGCTCAAAAATCAAAGCAAAGTTGCTCTTATGCAAACAAGCTCTTAAGAAATGGAAGTTCTCATATTTCAGGAATAAGCAAGGTTCTATCAAAAGAAAAATGAAGGTTCTTGCTGATTTACAAGACTAAGGAACAACAGAGAAGTATAGGCAGGCCTATACAAAATCTTGAAAAGGAAGTAGAGACTTTTCTTGAAGAGGAAGAACTTAAATGGAAGTAGAGAGCAAAATAGACTTGGTTGTATCAAGGGTACAGAAAGAATAACTTTATAATCTGATATTCCAAATTAAACGAAGTCAGTTCGTGAATTTACTATTATAAAATTTCTTTGTGGTTAAAGTATTTCTCAATTATGTATATTACACATGTTGCATTACATAAGAATACCATTTGAGAATTTTTTGCACCAAATCCAGCCGCATGAATTATAAACCATTTCATAAATATTTATACTAAGATCATAACATAAACCCTCTTCATGATCATCTTGATCTCTCTGTTTAAACTGGAAATAGAAATTGATCATGACGATGTTACTACATAGTAGTTATGCCAAAAGATAGATATGTATGGCTCTAGAGCTAGTGTTTACATTCAAACCCAAAAAAAAAAAACAAAAAAACTTAATTATCAATTATGAATCATTTTTCATATTTATTCTTTGGCGTTATATATATATATATATAAGTGGGCCATACACTACAGACCATAAAAGAGGGAGTCCCTGATCAGTTCAATGATATAAGCTTCAAATTTGCCACCTTAATTTAATGTGACTCAGCGAGTTGGAACCACTATTTTGGATTTCGTACCGTACTGGTTGGTACGATCGATATTTTTTATACCGGCCTAGATACTATACTCGTTTTGTACCGGCCCAAATACCAGCTGTACTGGCCGGTATCGGCCTCAATTTCGGCCTGTACCGGCTGATATTTCGGCTTTTGTTTTTTTTTTCTTCATTTTTTCAAACTACAAGCTTATTTTTTAACCCCCAATTCAGACTAGACTATTTATAATTTATATATATATGTATTTATATATAATTTATTTATATATCGACTATCTCGAAACGATACACGAAACGATATCGATATCGAAATATTTCGTTTAGTGCATTGACCGGTACGACGTCCGGTACGGTATTCAAAACATTGGTTGAAACTTTTTTTTTTTTTTTTAAAGTGAGTTGGAACTTAATTAATTAGCCGTTTACCCACTTAAGTTGCAAGGGACCTATTAATGCTAAAAATACACAACAGGTTGGAAGGAGAGTGAGTCATTCTCGACCCGTTGTGACGATTCGAGCCTCAATCAATGTGGTCTGGAGCCCCCGACATGGTTCGGTGCAGCTGTGCGTACGTCTATGACAGTGAATGAAAAATAAATACTGAGAATGTAAAAGAGAGGGAGACACAGATTTACATGATTCGGCATAAAGCTTACTACGTCCACGGGGGTTTTTGTGAGGGAATATCCACTATAATATCTCATTTACAGTCCCTTAGTCTCTCGTTCTTACTGTACAATGGATATTGGAGGTTTATCTTCTGACGAAGAGATTGTCATCAGAGTTCATCTCCTCCCATTCTAGAATCCATAGTCGAGATTTCAGAAGAAGTCCCCATGGAGAAGTCTGGCCAAAAGTCCCCTGGGAGTTGTTTGGCTGTTTCCTTCTATTTGTGTCCTCCTTTCGCGTGTCTCTAGGGAGTGGTGAGGATTTGTAACATTTTCCTTGCGTGTCTAACTACCTCTCTTTCTCTACTTTCTCATTTTCTTTTTTGTGTCCACCTTGTATTCCTCCTTACACCTTCTCTTTTCTCTGGTCCCCTCTTGTCTCTCATTTCTCTCTCATTCTTTTGTCTTCTAGTAAGGACCTTTTGATGGACTGGGCCTTGTTATCTGGGCTTGGGATATTTTATCCCCTTTAGTTGCCCGCGATTCTTAAGGTTGTTTTGTTTCAAAAAAGACATTGAGAATCTTCAAAGATACAATATGTAATCGAAACAATGTCGAGGTCCATAGAGAAATAAATCACGGGAGTTGGTTCCTAGTTATCTGTTTCACTTGGGTTAAGTGATAAAGATTTCCAAGTGTGGAGTTAGGCGGGAGGTATACTAAACCATGTAAGATGCGAGCACGAAATTCGGACATGGCAGAAGGCATACTCGACCATGTAAGATGTGAGTGTGGAGCTCGGACTTGGTGGGAGATGTACTTGACCGCATAAGATAAGAGGGCATAGCTTGAATATGGCGGGAGATGTACTCGACCGTATAAGATCTGGGAGCGAAGCTCAGATGTGACAGGAGGCAAACTTGACCGTGTAAGATGCGAGCGCGGAGTCGGGATGTGGCGCTCAGATGTGGTGGGAGGTGTACTTGACCACGTAAATGGAAAACACAGAGCTCGGCTGCAACTGGAGGTGTACTCAATAGCTACTGCAGGGGGAGGTGTACTTGACCTCATGAATGGCAAAAGCGGGAGCTCATCTTCACGAGGTAAGCGGGAGGCTGACTTGATCGCATTAGGTGCGAGCTCGGAGCTTGTCTTGCAGCTGGAGGTGTACTCGACTGCGTAAGTGGCGAGCACGGAGCTCTGCTGTTGCGGGAGATGTACTTGACTGCTTGAAATCAGAGTTTTTACCATATGCATGCCCATATTAATGTTGGGTGCTACTTGATGTAGATGGACAATAGGTGTACTTAAGATAATCCACACATTCATGCCAGACAAAAATATAACTTGTTGCTACGAAGGGCATATGGACCGAAAGAGAAAGCTACAGTTCATTGAATCCATGTGGGTTTGTGAAATAGGGTATCATTCCTAATTGCTCAAGCCAAACATCTTTTTACATGTCTATAGCCAAAATGCACCGGTGTATATAATGGCTTAGGAAGTTAAAATGACATGATATTACTGACTTGGGGGGCACCCAAATGATATGAAGTAGTTTAGATATATGATGAATGAATCATTATCTCTGTCTTAGCACTGATGATGGTTTATTTAATATAACTTCAGCATGGGTGTGCAAAATATATGTATATACTTGGGTTTTCAGAATCCTCATGGCTCAACTTGATGATATGTATATATATTATACTAGATGATTTAATAGCATGGGTTGTAAATTAATGGTTTATTATATTTGCATCCAGATTGATGTTTGTTTATAAACCCACAGATTTTTATGCAAATAATCATGCATATTTAAACTTGTGAATCTTATTTGCAATATATAGTTGTATGTACCAAAAATCTAGCCAAAAGTAGTGCAATAGGACAGTAGCAGTTTAGGCTTTTCGTAGGTTTTTTTTTTTTCACGCAAATACGTGCACATGCATGACCAAAATTAGCTTGTCAGAACCTGATTAATCGATACAAAAACCACATATTGCGGCGACATATTAAGCGGATGGGAATGCCTTCAAACCTGTGGATTACATTGCGTCGAAGGCAAAAATCGCCGCAAATAAGCTATTGCGGTGATTTTATTGGTGTCGCAACAAAAAGATCTACTGCGTATCGACGGTCAACAAATCGTTGCTAAAAATCTATTGCAGCGATATAAAAAGCCGTGAATAGGAAATAAATGTCGAAATAGCTATTAGCAGCAGTTTGGGATTTCGTCGCATTAACACAACTTCAGCGATATAGAAGGCTTCTACGACGATATATATATGCGGGGAAAAATAAGAATTACGGCGATTCCGCAAATGTTGAGAAAAGGGTCCATTATTTGCAATGAAGACATGCTTTTTTGCGACGGAAATTTTTGACGAAAATGACTTTTGCAAAGCTAAGGGGTCGATTGTTTTCAGAGATGAGATGAGTTGAGATTAAAGTTAAAAAATTGAATAAAATATTGTTAGAATATATTTTTTTTAATATTATTGTTGTTTTGTGATTTGAAAAAGTTGAATTGTTTATTTTATTTTGTGTGGGGATTTGAGAAAGTTGTAATGATGAGGTGAGATGAGATGAGATGTTTTTGGAAAACAAACAAGGCTACATGATGTATGTACAGGCAATTGTGGCAATTAAACTTGTATTTGTGTTGACTGTAATTCGTCAAAAAAAGGTATATAATTGTGGCGATTGTAGCATTTCACTGATTTTATGCAAAAATGAGCATTCAATTTCAACCAACATAGCGTCGATAAAACATTTTTGCGGCGATTTTAGATTGTAATTCGGACGAAAAATGGCGCTGGAAAAGACGGGTTTTCTTGTGAAATCTGTTGCATTGACCGAAAAAGAAAACTCAACTAAAATAAATTAAAACATGACAAACTCTTTAATTGCCATCGACTCTAGCTCGTTCGGCAATAGATCAAGTACTCAAGTTTTAACTGATCCAACAAAAGCAGTTAATAACACAATGACCAAGTCGCAATATTGACATATAGGCTTAAAAGCATATAAAAAATTTGAAATTCTAACTACTAAAACATTGTTAATCTCTCTCCCACTTGTGTTTCCCTTTTGATCTCTAGCTAAATTCGTTCTTTTATTTAAAAACAAGTACTCGTACTCTAACTACTAACACCGCTTGTTATAAAAATTATTTGTTGCGGCGACAAAAGTCGCCACTAAAGATGGAAAAGTCGCTGCAAAAAGTCAAGCCAAAATTATATTCCTCAATTTCCCAACTTCACACAGGAGATTGAGCGGCGACTTGAAAATCGCTGGAAATAAAATATATTTGCAGCGATTTTTTTTTGCGACGATTTTAAAATCGTTGGAAAATGCCTGATTTCTTGTAATGTACTACAAAAAACCTGTTTATTTGTTGCCAGTTATTTCTTGTAAAAATTATTATTTCATGTTAAAATGAGTCTATTTTTATCTCAAGTGATCATTTTCGTCGTAAATAATCAGTCTCAAATGCTTTTTTTTTTTTAGTATCTAGAGATGTTAATGTATAATTAAGTAGATGGAGTTTGGGATGCCGAGGCCAGGCTAGCAATCTGCGAGCAAAGGATGCCTGCTGGCCTGCCTCATTAATGGAGTCAAACGGCTATAATAATATATATGATAAAGAAAATTATATAGAAAATAAAAATAGAGTTGAAAATAAAGGATGCACGTCAGTGTATTTATCGGTTCAATATATAGTATGGTCAAGTGATCACTCTCTCATTTCTATGCTGTGATGCTAGATGGTGGCGGTGTTTGAAATGTTCATCCATGGCTAGCTTAATGATACATGATTGATCACTATATTCATGAGTCTTGTGTGCAAAATTCACTATAAATATATAGAGTTTAATACAAGCTCTAGTTCCATCCTCAAGCATCATCAATGGATTAGCCAAAGGCTAAATCCATCACATATTTAGTTATTAAACCCTAAAATATATCACAATGGATTAGCTAAAATTCAAATATTTAGACTTTAGCTACAGTGAATACAAAAATCATTTCTAAATTTTCTAGTTACTGTAGATACACCAAATGTATATTTTATTATTTATTTCTCTTTCTTCTTTCTCCCATCAATTGCTTCTTCATTCCCTCTAAAAAAAACCAGAAATTCTTACTAAGATCTTGCACGCATATACCAACATTGCACCCAAAAGGGTAAAAAAAAAAAAAAAAAAAAACAGATTTTATTGAAAAATTATATAATTTAATATTTTGAAGCCCTAGAAGTACCCTAAACGACGATGAATTTTGAAGAAATATGTCTGGTTCGCGTTGTCGGGATTCTAGTAGTTGACGAGAAGGTAGACATTGAAGATGAAGACGAGGATGCACATGGCAATGGCAACGATTACGAGAGCGAGATTGAAATCGCCCATTGTATGGAGCTCCCGAATCGAAGAGATCAAGACCTTGGAGCTTTTTCCTTTTTTATTTTTGGGGCTTTGTAGATCTGGTTTTTTTGTTATTTACTTATTTTTTATTTTTTGGAATGAAAATTAACATTAAATGACAATTGAAAAAATATAATTTTTTAATTCATAATTTAATTAGAATATAATTACTAATTAACATATAATAGGTAAAAATATGGTAAAATATGATAAAAAATAAATTCATAATTAAAAAAATTAAATATTTTTTAAATTATTAATTATTCATTACTATATAATGAATAAATAGATAATTCAATATGGGAATTTGATGTGAATAGCCAAAGCCAAAGTTATCTTATATTATTTTATTGTTATATAATGAAAAAAATAGATATTCTAATATGAAGATTTATGTGAATGGAATAGTCAAAAGTCAAATTCTTCTCTCATTCATCAAAAGTGTCATTTAATTTTGACTAATCCATTGATCACGAGGATGCTCTAAAGCTCTTTATAATCATCTCCATGAAAATCTCTAGCCAAAAAATGTCTCTTCTCTCATATTTCCTTTGTCCCTTTTCAAGTTAATTCCTTTGTCCAATCAATTGTTTATCGATGTGTCTGATTCTCTCATTCTCCTTTTCTTGGTTCTTCCATCCTAATATGGTAAGCTTAACACTTTTTACTAATTTTTACAGCAAACAAATTAATTAAGGACATAAATTTCTGGCATTTATCCAAATTATTGAATTAGTGGGGATAAAAGTTTGTCGGTGGTTGCTCGATAAAAACAAGGCTCTATGATCGTAATAAGTAGCCAAACCGACCAATCTTTTCTATAATTATGATAGATGTGATCGACATATTCACCTTAATAATATCACGTGAGATTTCACTTAAGAAAAATATTAGTATGTCATCTCAAATTAACCGCTTAAATGTATCGTCGGGTGAATTTTTTTTTTTATTTAATGATTAAGAAAGTGATTTAAGTGAAGATCCAGGAGCGGTAAAGTAGGCGGTAGAGTAGCCGACTCTTCACTTAAAATGTTACGAGTTACATGAGGACCATCACTCGCAGTCACTACAAGAAAATTGCTTATTTGCGACCAGTTAATTCCAGCAAAATGATTATTTACAACTAAAATTAGTTGCGAAAAATCTTTTAGTTGCAATAAATTGATCGTAAAAATCTATTTTTCTTGTAGTGAGTACTTATAACGTTAACTGTCGTAACTTAAAAGTGCATGTGGTGCTTAATTATAATTATGGACGTGTAAATTAATTTGTGCATGCATGAGATAGATAGCCTTTAATTTTTCTAGGGACTCGGTTTTAAAGAGAGGGGGGATCACAGCATTTACTACCTACCATTTCAGGCTGGCCTGTGTTTGATCAAGTTCGAGTACTCCCTTAAATGATAGAGCCACCTCGAAGAGCAATAATCTTACTGTACTAATAAATTATGGCCCACAATAATGCTTACAATAATAATAATATTGCATGCGCTTATTTGTTCTTAAATTAATAGCATTAAATAATGAGTACATAATTTAGGATAAGGATGAAATTTGCCTGCCCTATTGAATAATATAATTAAAGTTATATATCAAATAGCCCACAACGAATTTTTTAGTTGATTCCAAATGTGCTTTTTTTGGATAAATTTAGAAAATAAAACATAAATGAATTCTCTAATCCATCCAATAAAATGCAAGTTCTCATCAAAGTTTGGAGATCATGTTATTAATCAATACATTACCTTTCTTGTCAAATTAGACACCCAAGACGAACCTATGTCTATCCAGGGTAACCTGATTAGTGCTATTAAGGAATTGATGAAACAGATGCCTAAGATCTCAATTCAACATGTGAGTCGACTGGCTAATGGAGCTGCAGATGGTTTGGCCAAATATGCATGGCTCCTTAGTACTATTATAGTTTGGTGGGATTATGTCCCTGAATCTGTTTCCCAAATTGTGGAGTTTGAAGCTGCGTAATCTTTTTATTGCATAGTTGTTTTAGCTATGTAATATGATTTCCAATTAAGCTGATGAATACAGTGATGTTTTGCTATAAGAAAAAGAAAGAAAGAAATGAGACACCCACTATTCTATGAGATTTGAGCATGTAAATCGAGAATATACCATATAGGTTATTTTGCTTGTTGGGTTAGGTTTGCATTTCCAATAAATTATGCATAAGTGTAGCTTCTAAATTATTTAAAATAATTTAAAAATTAACGTGATTAGATAATGATAAGATGCAGGAGGTGTACATATTCAAATAATTAGAAAAAATATATTGTACGTTCAAGTGGATGTTGAATAATTTATTTATGCTACCTATAATGCAATACTAAACACAAATAATGATGAAATAATCGAACAATAAATGGTATTAAGCATTAATGCAAGATCCACGGGTTTGGATTGAGATATCTTATTTAGTAGTGATTAGGGGTGGCAATATATGATACGACCTGTTAATCCAATACGAAAATGACACGATAAAAGTGGGTTAGGGTTTAGCCTTAACGAGTTCGGGTCAAAATGGGTTGACTCGTTAAAACACGATTGTTTAACCGATTGATAACGGGTCAACCTGTTTTGACCCATTAAAAAAGTTAAAATTACAATTATACCCTTATATCTAAAAATAAAATTGTTGAGATTTTAATTTTAATATTTTTATTGTTTTGATTGTAATTTTAAATTTGTAGTTACTTTTATATTTTTTTATAAATATTGTAATTTTAGCATTTATATAAACTTATGTTAAACTTAATTATGTCAAACGGATTAATTTTGGGTTTGTTCAATCTATTTATATAAACGGGTCGAAACGGACTAACACGACACATGTTAGGATTTGAGAATTTAATACGATAAACTTAACCGATCAATTTAAGATTCACCTATATAATATAATATACATATCTTGACATGACACAATAACGACCCAACTCTTAACAGTGACCACAGTGGGATTCCCTATTCAAGGTCTCTAGGGATTGGTGAAACAAAAGAGATGGCAAATAATGGCCGTTCTCTTCATTTAAGTAATTAATTAAGGAAAATAATGGAGTAATTAATAATTATCAGTCACAATCAGCAACGGGAATGACTATTCGACCCTCCATCCAAAAGAGATGCACCCATTAAATTCACATGCAACGGAATGGACCCCACCCAATGAATGAACAAGATGATAATGAGATCAGAATTCAGAGATCAAGTCAGCCAAAATCTGCAGATAGCAGTGAATCCCATCCCATCCCATCCCTCACAGATGTCAGTAATTCCATGCATAATCATATGTCAGAACTGAAACCCCAAAAAATATATATATAATTAAAAAAAAAAGGACCCACACTAGTAGCAACTTTGCTTTGTGAGAAAAGAGAAGGTCCCGAAGAGTAAGGCGAGAGAGTGACTCAAATGTACCCTTAACAAGGGCACCAATACCACCCTAATGAGATTTGAAAATCTCAGTGCAGATAGAGAGAGAGAGAGGGGTCGGTGACCACAACGGGGGAATGGGACAGTGCTACCCTAATTCCAAGAGACGGCCCCGTTGACTTGTTAGATAGGTGGAAAACCTCCACGTGCCAGTCACCCCCACCTTTCACTTATATATAGTATGTCCCTGTTGGAAAGACCCTCTGTGTTCTATTTGCACATCTAATATTATCCCAGACTCGGAGAGGGATAGAGATTTCAATTCGGCAGGAATAGTGAGACCTTTCCAAACCAGAACTCCTTTTGGAGCTTCCGAAAGAGAGAGAGCGAAAGAAACATCAGCGATTGTAAAGAAGCGGTAAAATAGAAACATGGAGGAAAGGAAGATGAAAAGAGTGTCTCCATCTAATCCCTTCCGTTTGTCTTTTTAGTCACTTCCATCATCAAGTACTCGTTTTGTCCCCCTGCATAAATTATAATATACCACTTTGCTGAGCAGAGAGACAGGAGCTTTTCAGATTGAGAAAATGGTGACTGGTTGGAGAAGAGCGTTCTGCACGTCAATCCCCAAAGATAGAGAAACCAAAATATTATCAGAAAAGCATCGTCAGCAGCATTGTGAGATTAGCAACGTTGTCGTCCAAAGCCCAAAATTCAGCTCCAAGTTCGGGTTTTTCTCCAACCCATCCACGCCTCGCTTGCAGTCTCAACCCATCTCTAGCCCCAGCCTCCAGTGCCGGACCACCACCAACACCACAACCACACCCACTTCGTCAGTGCCTAATAGCCCGAGACTTCAATGCATAACGGAAACTACCCCAAAGAAGAACAGCAGCCCCAGATTGTTCCAGTTCCCCAATCCTCTCTCCCCCAAATCACCTTCTAGCTTCTCACTCCTCAAAGCCAGCTTACGTCTCTCTAAAGTACGCATCTTTTTTTCTTCTCTTCTTCCGTACATTCTTATTCCATTCCCATCAACACCACTTTACCGAATCATGAATTTTCTTTTATTCTTATTACTCTGCGTGACATTTCCCCTTTTATCTTTTATTGCAGAGTAGATGCGGAATCTGTTCACACAGTGTGAAGACCGGTCAAGGATCGGCCATTTTCACCGCCGAATGCTCCCACACCTTTCACTTCCATTGTATTTCTTCCCACATAAAAAAGCACCAACTTTTGATTTGCCCTATTTGCAACGCAACTTGGAAGGAACTTCCTTTGCTTGCTATCCAAGAGAACCCTGACAGTAGCCAAGATAACTGCCAGAGAGAATCTACGATCACAGAGGTCGAGACGAAATGCTTGAGAGTTTACAATGACGATGAGCCTTTGATGTCCCCCACTTGCGGTGCTCGGTTCAATCCCATACCCGAATCAGATGAAAATGAAGAGGACGAAAATGGCGCCGTTGGATTTCAAGGCTTTCTCGTAAGATCTGCTCCATCATCTTCCCCGAGATTTAATGGAAGAGCAGCGGGTAATGATATGTTCAGGAACGTGGAGGTGAGGTTATTCCCGGAGGCCGCAGTGGTCGCCGTTGGTAAAAGCTACGAGACCTGCGCAGTCGTTTTGAAGGTGAAAGCCCCGCCATCTCCAGCTCTGAACCCGGATTGTCGGGCTCCGATTGATTTGGTAACGGTTCTCGACGTGAGCCGGAGCATGTGTGGGCTCAAATTGCAGATGATGAGACGTGCTATGAGATTGGTCATATCGTCTCTCTCTGCTATCGACCGTCTCTCTATCGTTGCATTCGCCTCAAGCTCCAAACGGTTGTTGCCTCTGACGAGGATGACGACGAAGGGCCGGCGATCGGCTAGAAAGATCGTCGACGCGCTGGGTTGTGTTGGTCAAGAAGAAAGGTGCGCAAACGACGCACTCATGAAGGCAGCTAAGGTGCTCGAAGATCGGCGGGAGAGGAACCCCGTCGCCAGCATCATGCTTCTATCCAAAGGTCACGACGAGAGCGGATCACCGAGCTCCGCCAATGCGAGGCGCTCCTCTCCGCTTTGCTTCTATCCAAAGGTGTCGTCAAGCCGCTTTGCTCACCTGGAAATCCCGGTTCACACCATCTGTTTCGACGATCAGCATCCTGAAGACGCCTTGGCCAAGTGTGTGGGTGGTCTTTTGAGCGTGGTTGTTCAGGATCTAAGGGTTCAACTCGGGTTCGTTTGCAGTTCGGGACCGGCCGAGATCATCTGTATATATTCTTTGAAAGGTAGGCCGACGGTGCTCGGTTCTTGTTCGGCCCGGCTCGGTGATCTCTACGCCGATGAAGAGAGAGAATTACTGGTGGAATTGAAATTACCCACATCTTCCATTGGGTCCCACCCAGTGATGTCCGTACGCCCCTCATTCAGAGACCCATCGACGCAACAGCTCATGCACTGCAAAGAGCGGGCGTTCCTGATACCGCGACCCCACTCAGTCCGGTCTACGTCTCCCAATATCCAACGGCTGAGGAACCTCCACATCACCACCCGCGCCGTGGCGGAGTCTCGGCGGCTGATCGAGCACAACAATCTGTCCGGAGCTCATCACTTGCTGACCTCGGGTCGGGCCTTGCTGATGCAGTCGAGGTCCGAGTCGGCGGAGGAGTTCATGAGCGGCTTGGAAGTGGAACTGACCGAGCTGCAGTACCGGAGACTGCAACTTCAGCAGCTGCAGGGCCAAAGACCGAGAGCCAACAACGGAAGGGAGGAAATCAATAGAGTGGAGGAGAAGCCGGAGCCGCTTACGCCGACCTCGGCTTGGAGAGCCGCCGAGAGATTGGCTAAGGTGGCGATCATGAGGAAGTCAATGAACAGAGTCAGCGATTTGCACGGCTTTGAAGATGCCAGATTTTAAGTTTACTTATTATTATTATTATTATCATTATTTTATTTTAACAGTATTAATCCATAGGGAAAAAAAAAAAAGAAATGATGGAAAGGAGAGAGGCAGGGGCCCATGAAAAGGACAAGAAGTATGGGACGGATAGGCCCTTTTATGCAGTGGAAAACGACTGATAATGAATGGGAACCCCGCTTGAATTAATTGTGGGCTGTATGTTTCTCTGTTTTGTCTCGTAGTCTTTATATATATATATATATATATATTTTTTTTTACACAACCACCACCACACTCTATATTATTTTTTTTAATTTTTAATATTTTTTTGAGTTTATTCTTTTTAAATTATTTTATTTATTATTCATATAATAAATATTTAATAAAAGAAAAAAATAATAAAAATTAAAAATAATGTGGAGTTTAGAGTGTTAGGAAATTGTGAATTTTTTTTTTTTTTTTTTCCCGTGGGTGGCAAAAAATCCCATAAAACACAAAAGAGATAAATTATTTTAAAATAGTGGGGAATAAACAAAAATCGTTGGTAGTGGGGTTTCAATATATATATATATATATATAGATAAATATTTTAGTTATAAAAGAATTACATAAAAATAAATCTATAAATTGACATGGTTTGATGCAGTACATCAGATTATAAAATTATATTTAATGTAAAGTAGATATATCTAACATATCACATGAAGTTAAATTAATTTATGAGTTTATTTTTACTTAATCTTTTTATATCTATAATAGTTGTTGTGTATCCGTGTTTGAATTGTTCAGTAATTTTTGTTGGAACGGGCCTCAGAGATAGCGAAATCGGTAAAAATTTGGAAGTAGCAGCAAATGATGAAATGGGGTCCAGTTTCGTACGGATTATATGAGCTGTAAGTTGTTCTGTTGGGTTAATGCCAAAGTGGGTGTAGTTGAAGGTAGTAGGACGAAGGATGATGCCAAATGCTTGTGGATATATGCATAAATCTGTGTTTGTTAAAGTGGAGGGTTTTTGTCCTAATTATTTGTGCTCGTGCTTCTAATAGTATTGCATGATTTTGTTCCTTTGCTACCTTGGTTACTTTCTCTGAACGTTCATGCCCACAACACAACACAACACACGTACGACGCCATTATCGTATTCCTACTAATCAACAATGTAGTAGTTGAAACGTTGAATTGTCTCTAAGACCGACCGACCTTCCCATCCCATGTTGGTGCCAAGACCCTCAAAATCACATACACTATACATTCAACCGGATAATACACATTCTAGTTGCACGGTAATCTAATCATTCTAATGGTTTTGTCCAAAGTAAAGATGTCCACAACATGGTTTGCCCATTATATATATATATTAAGAGGATCAGTGCTATAACTATAAAAAACACTATAAGAAAAACGGATTTTTGTGACCATTTAATTACGGCAAAAATATTATTTGTGACAAAAATAAACTTATTTTAACTGTAAATAGTCATTTCGCTGGAATTAACTGACTACAAATAAACAATTTTCTTGTAATAAAAATTTCATAAAAATAAACTCAAATTAATATGACTTTATATGATACGTTAAATTTACTTTACAATAAAAATAGTTTTACAATCTAATTTACCATATGAAAATTTATTAGCCTACTTTTATAAAAAAAAAAAAAAATTTATGGTTAAAGTATTTTTCATTCAAATGTATATATTCGCGAGCAGAAAGTACTGAATTTTATTTTAGATATGCTTAGTTTTGCCATTTGGGTTGCATTTGAGTGCCATTTGTCATTTTGGCTTTACTATAAGCTAGCAATCATCGCGACGTTTGAATGTTTATCGAAGATAGCCTTCTTCACTTGAAGTTGGCAAGACTGTAGTTAAAAGTGGTACTTTTTGTGAGGAATGAGGAAAAACCAAAAAGGGGAGAGTAGGAGCCCTTTTCAAGCCTAAAGTCTGCGTGAAAGAGATACAAGTCTGACAGTAACTTTAAGGTTGGAAAAGGGTTGGGATGAGATTTCACACTTCCTACTGTTATTATCTTTCGGCTGTGCCCTCACTTAAAAACTTAATAATTTTGTTTGTTTATATATCATGTGCAAGGAACCGAACTCCCAAACAACGGGAGAAGAAATGATATTTACAGTCGTAAAGTGTGTAAGTGTCGCGCACTCTTTTTTAAAAAATTGAATAAATATAGGATTTATATGAAAAAATTAATCTTTTAATAGTGTATTTTACCTTTTTTTTTTTTTAAAAAAGAATACGCGACGCTTGCACAAATTATAACTATATATAACATTACACTTTTGAGAGTGTCTGTCTGCATTTTCTCGGATATATTAGAAGAATGTTTTCCATTTCAAAAAACCTAGGAAAAACAAATTGTAGAGTGCAAATTACGACAAGAAGGCAGTAGAAACAAGTAGAAGGCCCAATAGAATAATTCTATGGGCCATCACCATCTATAGAAATTTAGGACCCAATCAGATTGATAGAAAAGAGGCCCATGACAGAATTGTCTGGTCGTCTCCTAAGCTAGTTTATCCCCAAGTACTTGGCGATAGTAATGCAGATAATGGGAATATTAGTTACGCAAGTTTTAATAAAGTTGATGGATAAGTTAGAGTAATGCTATATACAGTCATGAAATGAGCAAATGTCATGCAGTCGTTGGAGTCCACTATTAAAAAATTAATTTATTTTCATGTGGGTTTCGTATTTATTCATTTTTTTTTAAATAATTGTACGGCGCTTACACACTCACAACTACAACTATCATTTCTCTTTTTTAAAACACTTAAAATATGTCACATCCTCGAGCCTAGGAAGAAGTTTCGCAACCACTTGAAAACAGACACTACTCTTTCACAACCATGCCCCCAATGGTCCCTTATAAGGACGATAGGTAGTGCCATATATTGGGCAAGAAGTCCATTATTTTCAAGAAGCTTTCGTACCTACTCTGCACTTAACTCTCATCATCATGACCCCTTTCTTTATGAATTAACATATCCCGTGCACAGAAGCCTCCCCGAAGCAGACAAATCATGGCCATATAAGCCGCCAATAGAAATCGTGCATGATTGACAAAATATTTCATCCACGATACATTTGGATAGCTGAATTTAAGAAGAAGGATGTGGAGGAGTTAGGTCTTTAAAATTCTGCAAATTTTCTATTTAGATAATATATTAATTAAAATTTAGATAATTTAAACCAAAATTTAAACTTGAATTTTAAATTACATTAAGAAAATTAAAATCATAATATTTAATAAAAATAAAAATATAAATAAAAATATAAAAATTTCTATCCAAACCCAATAATCTTCTAGGGAAGTACTTAAAACTAAAGATATGAAGTCATTGATCAGACATTTGCAGGTAGGGTTGTAAATGAGCCGAGCTCGAGCAAGCATGGGGCATGTGAGTTTGGCTTGTTCACAACTCGAGACGAGCTTGGGCTCGACTCGTTTACATGAGCCGAGCCTATGAGAACGCTCGAGCTTGGCCTGTTTACATGTAATGCAAACTCGAGCTCGGCTCGAGCTCAGTTCTGTTAACGAGCCGAACCCAAGCTCGATTCGAGCTCAGCTCGTTAACATAATATTTTATATCCAAAATAAATAATATAAAATTAAAATAAATGCATCAGTAAAATAACAAATTAAATACAAATTTAAATCTTGAAGCCTTCAAGAGTATTATGGCTATAGTACATTAAATGACATTTGACATCCTAATGGAACAAGTGAATAAAAAAATAGTTTATAACAATAAATTATGAAATAAGGTACATTAAACTTCAAAACAAAAAATGGGCTGTAAAATCAGTGAAGTCCTCAGTTTTCATGAATGGAACCACAAATCTTGACATTGTTGCCTTGCATATACTAAAAAATTTAAACTTATTTTTAATCCATTACTCAAGTACTGTTAACTTAGTAATACTATCAAGGGATGTTTGACAGGAAATGAAAAACTTAATTTGCCAAAAAAATCAATGTCATATCTCTAACACAGTTACACAATATAATTATATAAGCAATTTGACAAATAAATATGTGCTTCAGGGATTCAGATAAACATAGCTACTTAGCTTGACAAAAGAAGATAAACCAGCAGCCAGCAGTAGGCAATAGACATACACTAATAACAAATGCAGTTACTAAACAAGTTACAAGTGACCAAAACAACCAGACATGAGACAACTGCAGTTACCAAAACAATATTAGGATGACACAAGAAGAATCGAAGATAAACCAACAGACATCAGTAGGCAATAGGCATACACTGATACCAAATGTAGTTACCAAAGAAGTTACCAAAATAGCCAGACAAGAAATGAGGCAGACAATTGCAGTTGCTAAAACAAAATCAGCATGACACAAGAACAATCGAATCTGCCAACTAGCAGGCAGCAATATACAATAGGCATAAACTAATGCCACATGCAGTTACTAAAGAAGTTACCAAAACAACTAGACAACAAACTTTGAGGTAGACAACTACAATTATCGAAACAAAATCAGCATGACACAAGAATAATCGAAGATAAACCAGTAGGCAGCAGTATGCAAAAGACATATACAAATCTGTAACTTGTAAGTTCTTTCTTCAGAAGGTTTTTCCCTCAAAATTTTTAGTATGACAGCTATAAAGCTTGAAACAGATAGTATAGTGCAAGTGCAATGTGCAAACAACAGCAAGATCAAGATATATTTGAGTGATAGACAGAGATAGTCACAGTCTCAAACTCTCACAGAAGCATTCAAGCATGCATATATCATATATGTCGTGATTAAACATGTATGGGCCTATGGCAGGACAATGTCACACTATTTCGGCGTACAAGGTTTGCAAATACAACATGAATCACATGATTAGATCTACAATACTAGAATTTAGAAATAGTTAGGAGAGAACCAGAAGTTAAAAAATACTCTAATAATTATATAAGTGATTCCAAACTTCCAAAGGAGTCAAGGACAAAATCTCCCAACTTCCCAACGAAATGGTTAGAAACAGAAAATAACCTGGCTAATCGACTGATGGACGAACCAAACATAGAACCAGAGAAGCATGAACCACGAAATCAAGAATTCAGTTGGTTGGGAGTCATAAATGCTAGCATTTAATGACCCATCTGTCGAGGCCTGACTGACATCTCTGAGATTGAGATTGTAGTCATGGCTCCCCTCAAATCAGGTTGACGCCTCCATCTGCGAAGGTTTCGAGCAGTCGCAGACAGCTGCAAGCCTTCAAGAATCAAGAATCAAGCCTTGATTCAAGGCTTCATTCCATGGATATCACAAGGTAAGCGATGAAGCGTAGGACTAAGGAGGCTAGGATTTCACGAATCGTGAATCGCAATGAGTCTGAGAGGAAGTGAAACTTGTGTGTGAAACATTGAAAGTGAAACGACAGAAGCGTGAAGGACAAAGGTGAAAGGACTGGGGGTGGGGGCTAGGGCTAAGGTTGTAATGAGTTTAATCAACAGCTACGATTTGCTTCTACAGATCCAACGGCTCCAAATTAGGGTTGTTACTTTATGAATCAACCATGCAATATATTGTCTATCTCCAAATTATTGTGTCTAAAAGATCACACTAAGCAAAGCAAACTGGCCAGCTGGTAAGCATCACAATTACTTACCAGATGAGTTCAATATTGTTTGTTTGTTTGGTTGTATGTGTGCTCCTTCATTCCCCATGCGCCCAATGCATGTGCTGTACTTTCCAGCTCTTGAAATTATTCATCAAGTCTTTTAATTTGTCTCTTTTATTATAAGGATGCCATGCAAAGACGGCCAGGACTCGCCTCCGGCCAGATTGAAGTGCTTGTAATAATAATCACTCTCCAAAATAAGATCAGGTATACCATGATGAATGCATAATTGTGAGTAGCTGAATCTCTATTGATCATTAACTTCAAAAGAGTTCAATGTTAGTTAAATGTGATAGATATTATCTTTCCCATTATCACCTTACGTGACTAATTTCTACCACCAACGCTAAAGTAATTTCAACATGAGCAAAGTGTAAGCAATATTTTTTTTTGAGTTTTGCTACACAACCTCCACCACACTCCACACTCCACACTCCACATTTTCTTTTAAATTTTTAATATTTTTTTTAAATTTTTTTTGAGTTTATTCTTTTTAAATTATTTCAAATTTTTATTCATTATTCATATAATAAATATTTAATAAAAGAAAAAATAATAAAAATTAAAAATAATGTAGAGTGTGGAGTGTTAGGAGGTTGTGAAAATTTTTTATTTATTTTTTCAAACCTTTTGACAATTCAAGATATTTTGTCAAATAAAGGAATTAATGGATATATATGGACCGCTATATATCTAGCCGATAGGGGTGTAGATCCAGATACTGATCCGGATACCTGGCCATAACCTGATCTGTATCTGGATTTTGAAAACCAGGCGATTATCCGCCTGGGTAAATTCAGCCAAAACCCTGGCGGATAACTGGATTAAAATCTAGATATCTGGGTTTATTTTTTTTACTTTTTTAAAAATAGTCCTTTTAACACTTTTTGAAAGGCTTTTTTTTTTATTGGACTTTATGTGTATTATTTTTTATATAATAAATATTATTATAGACATTTTTAAAACTTTTTATTTCCATTCAAATTTTTATATAAAAAAAAATCATCAATACATACAACACACTGGCATCATGGAAATTAGATTGCATTCACAAACGGTTGAATATGGTTAATTAATCTCCAACCACCATGCAGCACTAGTGTTCTTTTTCGGTGGAAATTAATTAATTAAAAGAGATATTGGAGGATTTATCTCGTTCCTTTGTCGATCGGCAATATCATATAGTGAACATGCAACTTCATGAGTGCGTAAAAATTCATTTTTCTCAAAGATTTGGGCCTCTCAAAGGCAGCAGTGTGTAAAAATTCTTTTTTCTTTTCTCAGTATATTTATAAAATTGTTGTTGTCTTGTACTTGACCTATCACTATTAGAAAATGTTACCCATAAGAACGTCAATAATCACAGTATCAAAAGAACCGGGTTAAAAATTGGATCCGTAACCGGATCCGAGTGGATAACCGTCCGGATTCACCTGAATTTTCAGTTTCTAGATCAGATTGAAAAAAAAATCCAGTCCGAATGCATACCCGACCTAGTAGTCGAGGTGTATCCAACAACAAGGGATGGGGTGCTTGAGTTGAATGATGTGGATTTTACTTTTTAGATGAACATGAAAGCAAGATGAATGGATGGTGACCATATATATATGGAGCCATGTCCCCCCGCCCCTGCCATTCTTTGTAGGATCTTACTTACATGATATTATTTCTGAAAAGATGTAATTCATTAATATGGTTTGAATAAATGAGTTTAATTCATTAAATCAATAGAGTACTCTAATTTTTCTGTTCCAATTTTTTATTTGTCAACTAATATATATAAAGATGAATTATATACGTAGAAGCATCCAAAGCAAATTAGAGAGAAATGAATTTACATGAAATTCCTTGCCTACACGGCAATAATAAATAAAACAAAAGTCATGATAAGCACATGAATCATGATGACAGACAAAGAGAGGTACAAGCTGTGAATTAATATAAATGTGTTTGATGCTTTTATTAATTTATAGTATTATTTAGAACATTTATGTATATAAATATTAACTTAATTTCAATGATATATATGGCGCCGTTACGTATAGCTAATATGAGGAAAGTTCTACGTATGATCTGTAGCAGAATACGATGAAAGTTCTAATACTATTTGATTATTAATGGCCAACCCATAATCCTAAATATCATGTATATACTGCTGCAAAATGCTTTGCGGCGACTCGATTCAGATCCCTACCTTAAATTTTAAATAAAAAGAAATATTAGTCCTACCAATAAACTTCACATTATTCATTAAATATTCAGTCCACTCTGATAATTATAAATGAGAACTGCTACATTCATTAAGAAATTATAAAAAAAAAAAATCTCACAAACTAACGTAGTTTCATCTGATTTGTTATATCTACTTTATAATAAAAGTAATTTTACTATCTGATAAATCACATCAAGCCAAATCATTTTCTGAGATTGTTTTTATGTAATGACTTTGTGATTAGAGTATTTCTCATTATAAATACGATACTTTCTTATCATATATGTCTATTTTTTTTCCTTCTCCATATTTTTTTATTTTTTTAATTGATTTTGAAACCTCCACCTACTATATATGCTTTTAAGTTTATCTTTCGATTTTCTATTAACGTGCATTAGAGGTCATGGATATATATTAATAGAAAATTTTATACACCATACTATCATTCTACTTTTATTTCATTAAATAAGATGTGATATATTTATCATTATTAAATGATAATTTATTAAATATTTCTTTATTATTTAATAATGATGAATGTCTCACATTCTATTACATTCTATTTAGTGGGATGAAAGTGAAGGTGATTAATGAATCCAGACGATTGAATAAATAAATATTATATGTATTTAAGTGAATTTTTATGATTATTAGTAAAAGACAATCTAGAACATGTTGCCCATACTTATAAAAGAGACAAAAGTACGAGGAGACTTGGAGGGTAGTTCCGGAACTAAATACCAACTTCATACTTTGCTGTAAACGTGTCGGGTTTACGTTGCTTGTCGTTTCCTACCATATCTATGCCCATGCTTCCGGTGTCCGACCAAATCAGTTTCTTCGTACAAAAGCGCCCGTTTATTTCGTTGTGAATTTTATAAATAATTTAATTTTATAGTTATTATTATTCATTATCATATTTCAACAAAAAAAAAAAAGCTTAGATAAATATATTTCGAGAAATAATAAATAATTAAAATTAATAAAAAATGATGATCCTTAAAAAAGAAAAAGGAGCGTAAGCTACGGTAGTACGAGGAATAACGGAGTCGTAGGCTGTACCGTCGGAGTCCTGCTTCTCGTTTAACGGGGGGTTTGGAAATTTGTATTGCTCATTTTACGAGCTTGACTACCTGTCACCTGAGGTGTGAGAGGATTTAACCATGGTTCAAAATAAACAGCTCGGTTGAACTCTGGTTAAGCATTGTGTTCTGGAGCCTTTAAAAGGTGCCTCGCCCTCGTTCATTTTCCCTCCGATCGATCACCTTCTCATTTTCTCTTCCTCCATCAAATCCTGCAACTTTCATGTTCACAACCCTCCCTTTCTATCTCATTCACCTTTTCTTTCAATCTTCCTTTTCTACCATTTCGTTTCAAGCTCCTAATCTCTGGTCTCTCTCTCTCTCTCTCTCTCTCTACCTCATTTTTTCGATCTTCAACCATGCAAAGTGCAAACACGTGCGGCTAGCTTTTTTCTAGGGAAAATTTTCAAACCTTAAACATGCTTTCGATCCGATGAATCCGAGAGATTATAATTCCACTGAAACATGTTGAGAACCATGACGTAAATGTTGCGCTGAACTGGTTTGTCTTTTATTTATTTATTATTTCTTCCTCATGTGTGCAGAGAAAAGAGATGGCGGAGAACGAAGAGTTCAGTTTCGAGACGGGGGCGGCGCAGAGCGAGCTGCCGAAGATAGAGACGCAGAAGAAGCAGAACGAGATCTGCCACGATGACAGTACGCATCCAGTCAGGGCTCAGACCATCGACGAGCTCCACTCTCTCCAGAAGAAGAAATCGTCACCCACCACCCCTATTAAGGGGACCCAAGGCACCTTCACCCCCATCTCCGATGAACAGCGCCATAAACAACAGCTCCAGTCCATCAGGTTACAAACATGAACCCGCCGATCATGATTAATGCCTCGTATTATATATGATCACTAATTAAATTAGCCCAAAATATAAATGCCGTTATTAATCATGAATTATCATGAATTTTATCGTGACTATAAAATAAATTCTAAACACACCTATAAAAGGAATACAATTTATTTTAAAAAAATAATTATATATCGATGTTTTATTATAAGTTAGATCTAATTTATAATAAAAAAAATTCTATACTCTCGCGAATTATGAAAACGCATCAAATTTTAATTTTTCTATGATTTTTTTTTTCTCTTTAATCAGACACATTTTGCGGAAGAAGGAAAATCTTGAGTACGTTCAGAATTGACAATGGAACTTTGCCTGTTTTGGTAACCTTATTACGTTTGTTGTTGTTTAAAACAGTGCATCTTTGGCGTCACTGACGAGAGAAACGGGACCAAAGTTGGTGAAAGGAGACCCGACACGGAAGACACAAACAACGAAGGACATACCACATGATCACCATTTCGCACCGACCATTAACGTTAGTGACAGTTCCTTGAAGTTCACACATGTCCTCTACAACCTCTCTCCCGCAGGTATACGTCGCGTTTTTGCTTCCATGCTCTACTACGTGTGTGTCTATATATATTTTCCATCTAGTAATTATAGAATTTGAGAAATACTGATCTTCATCTAAGTTTTATCATACCCAACTGAACCTGTTATGCCGCACATTTGAGCGATTACTATTTAAATGGATAGAACCTAAAAAGTCATTTAAAAGCTAGCTTTTGGGACTTGGGGTTTGGTGCATGCAGAGCTATATGAGCAGGCCATAAAGTATGAGAAAGGGTCGTTCATCACAGAGACGGGCGCCTTAGCAACCCTTTCTGGAGCCAAGACCGGTCGTTCTCCCAGAGATAAGCGTGTTGTTAAGGATGAGACTACTGCGGATGAGCTTTGGTGGGGAAAGTAAGTGCCCCCCCCCATCCATTATCCATGGTCTTTTTCTCCAATCCCTGTCTGCAATTTTGTATACCTGAGAGCTTTTATCTTCTATTGACATCTACAATATTTTATTTACTTGTCTATGGCAGGGGTTCACCCAACATTGAAATGGACGCGGAAACTTTCTTGGTGAACAGAGAAAGAGCTGTTGATTACTTGAACTCTTTGGACAAGGTTGTCTTCTAATTATTTAGCAATATCTTATCTTTTATTTACTTTGCTATTGCCTATTTTTTCTTTTTTGTTCTTCAGTGTTTATATTTTTTTAGATTGTATCATTTTTCTCCTAATCAGTTTTGATTTTATTACAGAAAGATGTACTTTCTCTAAGAATAAATAGACCTTCCTACATGGGGTGCAAAATAAAATATAAAATATAAAGTTGTGGTCTTTGAAACTTTTCCCTTTTAGGCACGGTGATGTCGATGCTGGTTTCTATTTTATCGTTTTTTCCAGTTGACCAAACGGCCCCTGATCCATTTGAGGACAGCAACTTTATCCTTAAAATATTATTGATTTGCATGTCAGCATTTTGGCGGTGCTATTTGTTTATTGTACTTATGTGTTATTCAACCTCACAAATCAACAACTGTAATCCAGTGAACTATGCAGAACATATCTAAGTTTATAACTAATAATTCGATGAATTTGTACGTTAGGACTTTCAGCTATCAATTACTAGGTGGGTTGCTAATCTGTAGGAATCTCTGTCATCTGTTGTGATAACAGTGATCTAAGGTTGTTTGACTTTGAAAGCAAGTATGGAGAAAGAATAAAAGTATTGACAATTAGTATGAAATTTCATCTATTTTCAGGTCTTTGTGAATGATCAATTCTTGAACTGGGACCCAGAGAATAGAATTAAAGTCCGGATTGTCTCTGCCAGAGCTTACCATTCCTTGTTCATGCACAACATGTAAGTAGAGCTTATGAATAATTAACCTCTTACAACACTATTTGTGTCTGTCTACAGAGGTCTAAGCCTGCCAGATAACTCTCCTTTAACGTTGACACTATGCTAATTTATCCTGTATTGAGTAAATTATCATCCCTGTATAGAATTCCATGGAGGAAACTCATGTACTGGTCTGTTAGCTTAGTGTACAATTCGATAACTGGGTGGGTGGCTGGCAGGTGTATCCGACCCACTCCTGAAGAGCTGGAGAATTTCGGTACTCCGGACTTCACTATATACAATGCTGGGCAGTTCCCATGTAATCGTTACACGCACTACATGACATCCTCTACTAGCATAGATCTTAATCTGTCTAGGAAGGAAATGGTCATCCTTGGCACCCAGTACGCCGGGGAAATGAAGAAGGGTCTGTTCGGTGTTATGCATTATCTCATGCCTAAGCGTCAAATCCTCTCCTTACATTCTGGCAGCAATATGGGGAAAGATGGCGATGTTGCCCTCTTCTTTGGATTGTCAGGTATAGTATCCTCGGATCAGGGCATGATGTGGCTCTAAATGCTGCTATATGATATGTGCCTTCTAACTCTATCTCGCAGTCCGGTCAGAAAAACGTTTTGGCATGTGCCGGTCAGAAAAAAAACCAAGGCAAAAAAAGGAGATTTGGCACACTTCCTTTGCATACTCTTTTTTGTCACTCACGAATTCTACTTTTAAATGTCTTTATATTAGGTACTGGGAAAACAACTCTGTCTACAGATCACAATAGATACCTGATTGGAGATGATGAACACTGTTGGAGTGACAGTGGTGTGTCAAATATAGAAGGTGGTTGCTATGCTAAGTGCATTGACCTCTCGAGGGAGAAGGAGCCTGATATCTGGAATGCCATTAAATTTGGGACTGGTAATGGATAAAGTTAAAGATACCAAAAGGATCGAAGTGCTTAGTAATTCTTTGAATTTTCCTTTGTTTGGGAATGTGATCATTAAAATAACCGAGTTGTTTGTCAATGGCAGTGCTGGAAAATGTGGTGTTTGATGAGCACACCAGAGAGGTCGATTATACAGACAAATCTGTTACAGGTAAGTTTTTTTTATTTTTTTTATTTTTTTTATTTCAATTATACAATTGAATATGGTGAGCATTTTACTATCGCTGCTCGAAGCTGACAAAGAAACGGGAAAAAATTCACTACTGATTCGAATCTGATGAATAATTAAACCATCCCTCCTGGTTTTTGAAAAAGATCGCACTACAAGAAAACTACTTATTTGTGGCCAATTAATTCCAGCAAAATGACTATTTACAATTAAAATGAGTCTGTTTTAGTCACAAATAGTATTTTCATCGTAATTAAATGGCCACAAAAGCCCATTTTTCTAGTAGTGAGAATGGGATAAAGCTATCACTTAGTAAAGGCAATGAACAGCTGAAATGGGTAATTGAAAGGGATGAAAAAGTCTCAACTGCATATACTTTATGCTTATGTATGACTAGCTAAGCCATACAACTTCTCATGAGTTTGCTCTTCTTGTGGAAACAGAAAACACCCGTGCATCCTACCCTATCGAGTATATCCCCAACGCAAAGATACCATGTGTTGGTCCTCATCCAAAGAATGTCATACTTCTAGCATGCGATGCATTTGGGGTGCTTCCACCAGTGAGCAAGCTGAGCTTGGCACAGACTATGTACCATTTCATCAGTGGCTATACGGCTCTGGTAAATGTCATTGACATACTGTTCTTCTTTAGTTGTAATTTTGGTAATAAATGGCATGCATAGCAAACTATTGGGCTACTTTTTATGGTCGACTGAATCTCTTTGATCAAAATTTCAGGTGGCAGGCACAGAAGAGGGTGTGAAAGAGCCACAGGCAACATTCTCGGCTTGCTTTGGTGCAGCATTTATTATGTTGCACCCTACCAAATATGCAGCCATGCTGGCTGAGAAGATGCAGAAACATGGTGCCACAGGATGGCTTGTCAACACCGGCTGGTCAGGTGGAAGGTATGGATCTTGAACATTACTATGGAATGAGCTTTTTGAAGTTAAATTTAGTGAGAAAAACTAATTCTTTTTCCATTGCTGCAGGTATGGTTCTGGGAATCGAATTAAGCTGCCATACACTCGGAAAATCATCGATGCCATACACTCTGGCAGCCTCCTCGAGGCAAATTACAAAAAGACTGTAGTGTTCGGGCTTGATATCCCTACTGAGATTGAGGGAGTGCCTTCTGAAATCCTGGACCCAGTGAACACTGTAAGTTGGCCTTTTACTACTGTTTGACCCTAATTCTGCATTCATGTGATTTCCATTTAGATGTTCTGATACATTTGATTTTGGGTTGCAGTGGTCAGACAAGGATGCTTATAACGATACGCTGTTGAAACTGGCTGGCCTGTTCAAGAACAATTTTGAAACATTCACCAACTACCAGATTGGCCAGGGCAATGAGCTGACTCAGGAGATCCTTGCAGCTGGTCCGAACTTCTAATCCTGAGCAGAAGAAAAGCAATAGGCCATCATAAACTCTTGGGAAATTATGGTTGATGGAAATAAGAATTTTAACTTGATAGAATGGTTTTTGTTAAAGTTCATCAGAATTTTATGATATTTTGATGAAGATTGAGTTTTCCTTTCCTTGCATACAAACCCCATGTTTTTTTACTTTTCAACTTGATGTGTGACTTTATTCTGAGAGGAGCTTCATCCGATATTTCAAGGAATTCACTAGTTTTTTTTTTTCTTCAAATAATAAAGAAATCATTCCATCCCTAACAAAAGTAAAGAATAAATTTGTTCAGAGCCTAATAAATTTTTGGGCTGGGCTGGTATGGGTGGGCTGGGATGTGGTGTGGTTGGGGGCAGGCCTGGCCCAGACTACCCCTGCCCCCACCCCTTCATGGTGCTAGTAGGGTTGCCCGTGCCACCCAGGTGGACCGGGGCTGTGGTCGGCGGGGTGGCAAGGGGCGGTGTCCCGTCAGCCAGCCCTAAGATTAAATTATTCCAAATAATTGGTTACTTTGTTATTCTAAAAACAAAAACAAGAATAGTTACATCACAAGGGAATACCAAAAAGAGGAGAGGAATACCTCTTTAGGAGTGGTTTAGATTCAGAAATAAGTTGAGATGATTTATGAATAGTAGAATAGAAGTTGAATTATTTATTATATTTTGTGTGGAAATTTGGGAAAGTTATTTTGGGATTTGAAAAAGTTAAATTGTTTATTATATTTTGTATAGAAATTTGGGAAAGTTGTAATGATAAGATGAAATGAGTTGAGATGAGTTGAGGTGGGTTGAGGTGAGTTGAGGTGGGTTTTGAATGCAAACGACCCCTAGTCTTTCGTATTGAAATAATACACCCATTATTTTAAAATAAATAAAAATTTGAAAACAAAACACTAATTTTTTTAGGAGTAATTCTCTTTTTCATTTGAATTCTTATCATTCCCGATTACACATTTAACTGGTTGATAAAAAAAAAAATTACGACACAACTGAAGATAATGGTTTAAAATTATTTTTAAATAGACTAAATATTTAGAATAAAAACTTCTTGAAAATAAAAACTGCAGAAAGAGAGAGTAGGGGAGAAGGGAAGGATGGAATTCCTGCCCCCCGCCTTTACTCCGCAGCATTGTCAACGCAACCTTCCAATTAGTTACAATTATGAGTTGTACAAGCGTATTATATTTTAAAAAAAAAAATAATAGAATATATTATTAAAAAGTTAATTTTTTTAATGTGAATTTTATATTTACTTCATTTAAAAAAAAATACACGACACTTGCACACTTTATAATTGCAAATATAATCTCTTTTCCATGTGAGCTGATCCCATGCACCTAAGGAGGAAGAGACCCAGTACCCAACCTCACCACCCAGGAGGGGGTGACAAAGTGGGCAAACTGTGCCCTACTCGTTTTTTAGATGTTATTTTATTTACTCTTATTTTGTAATGGTTGAAAGTTTGTTAGGCAGTTAGTTAATAAAGAGAGATCAGTCGAGAGTGTTGAAGGGTTTAAACGGGGAGTTTCATCTTTAATGAAACGGTGAGTTTTGTTTAGTGTAAGGTGAATAACGGTTTTAACCGAATAGCTTTAAGGCGGTGAGTTTGTTACATTTCAATACGAGGCGTTTTGATCATTCGAGTATTATAAATACCGAGTGCATTGTAATTACTGGATGCATAAGAATCAATAAGAAGATTGTCTGGAGGTTGGAGGTTCCTCGAATACCTCTTCTGAGAATCAAGAAGGGATTCTTGGGTTTTTCTCAATTGTGTTCTTGTTCTTCTCTCTGAGTGTTGTTCTTACACATTGGTTGTCTAAGTTCTGGGTAATTCACTAGTTTACCCATAACAATTGGTATCAGTAGTAATCGATCCTGTGATGGCAGAAGGCACGCGAGGAGCTCTGAAAAATCAGCAAGATGGACCCCAGAAGCAGCAAGAAATGGTTCATAGACAGTTGGAGAACCATCAACAATGCATTACTGCAATGTCAACAAGGTTAGAACAAGTTTCTGATATGTTACGTTCTTTGGTTGAGTCTTCTAGTGTCAATACAAATGAACCTAGAGGTCATGAAGATAGAGCTGTCCAGAGAAGTTTTCGTTTGGATTTTCCACGTTTTAGTGGATGTGATCCTGTTGGATGGGTTTTTAAAGCAAATCAATACTTTGATTTGTATCAAACACCATTTCATCAAAAATTAATGGTGGCCTCATATCATATGGAGGGTGAGGCATTAGTTTGGTACCAAACGGCTTTTAACTCAGGTCAGTTCAATTCTTGGGAGTCATTGGTTATGGCAATGCAAGTGAGATTTGGGCCATCTGCATATGATGACCCAATGGAGGCATTAACCAAGTTAAAACAGACCACATCTGTTGCTGTGTATAAATCACAGTTTGAAGCCTTGACAAATAGGTTGACAGGACTGTCCGAGAAGCATTTGCTTAGTTGTTTTGTGAGTGGCCTGAAAGATGAAATTAGGTTACCTGTGAAGATGTTCAATCCAGTGAATCTTGGGGCTGCTTTTGGATTGGCAAAAATCCAGGAAGAGTACTTATCAGCTATTAAAAAACCATGGAGAGGTGTTTCAACAACGAGTGAATCTATGGTGGAAGGCAACAGATTCCAGAAACCTCCCGTAGCAGTTAAGAGGATTTTTTCTTCACAAATGGATGAAAAAAGGAAGAAAGGGTTATGTTACCATTGTGATGAAAAATGGAATCCCACACATATATGCAAGGCTCCCAAAGTATATCTGTTACATGTTGAGGATACTGTTGGTAATGCCTTGGAAATACAAAAGCAAGGAGATGAGACTCTAGTGACCAATGAACAGTTGGTGACACAAGAAGGAGAAGGGCTGGAGGTGTCCATTAATGCAATATCTGGCTGCTCTAACAATAATGCCATGAAATTGTTGGGAAGGATTGGAAATTGTGTGGTTGAAATTTTAGTGGACTCGGGGAGTACACATAATTTTTTGGATCCATTGGTGGTACAAGCAGCAAAACTTAAAGTACATGATGATTTGAAGTTACAAGTGAGGGTAGCTAATGGTGAAAAGTTGGTAAGTAGTGGCAGCTGTGAAGAAATCATCAAGGTTCAAGACTCAAAGTTTAAAATTCCATTTCATGTGTTAGCCTTGGGTGGTTGTGACATAGTATTGGGTGTTCAATGGCTAAAAACCTTGGGGCTAATCTGTTGGGATTTTAATTCCATGTCTATGAGTTTTACAGTGGGACAATCCAAAATCACCTTACATGGGTTGAAATCTGATGACATGAGGCTTCAAAATGGAGAGGGTAAGTTAAAGTCTTCCTTGGTGAGGCAGCAGGGTTGGTTTTTGCAGCTGAGAACTGAAGACTCAATAGAAAGACCTGGAAGTCAGGTGCAAGAGGTAGAAGAACTATTACAAGGGTTCGAGCATGTCTTTGCTGAACCTGTGGGTTTACCTCCCATCAGATCTTTCGATCATCATATTCCTCTTAAGGAAGGAACTGGTCCTGTTTCAGTCAGGCCTTATAGATATCCTCATTATCAGAAAAATGAGATTGAGAATATTGTTCAGGATTTGTTGAAATCCGGGGTGGTGAGGCCAAGTTTGAGCCCCTTTTCTTCACCAGTGCTTCTTGTTAAAAAGTCTGATGGTTCATGGAGGATGTGTGTGGACTATCGAGCACTAAATCAAGTAACCATCAAGGATAAGTTTCCCATTCCTGTGATTGATGAGCTACTTGATGAATTATATGGAGCAACAATATTTTCCAAGCTGGACTGGAGATCTGGATATCACCAGATTCGAGTTAAAGATGTGGATATTGAGAAAACAGCCTTTAGAACTCATGAGGGGCACTATGAGTTCTTAGTAATGCCTTTTGGGCTTACTAATGCTCCTGCTACATTTCAAAGTTTGATGAATGATGTGTTTAAACCTTTCTTAAGAAAGTTTGTCTTGGTTTTTTTTTATGACATATTGGTTTACAGCAGGAACTTGGTAGATCATATTGCACATTTAAGATCAGTGCTAGAAGTTTTAAAGCAACATACACTCTATGCAAAGAGGTCAAAATGCAAGTTTGCAATGCAGGAAGTTGATTACCTCGGCCATATCATTTCTGGTTGGGGTGTTAAAGCTGATCCTTCCAAGATTTTGTCCATGATTGACTGGCCTATTCCAAAATCCTTAAAAGCATTGAGAGGATTCCTCGGACTTACTGGTTATTACAGGAAATTCATCAAGGATTATGGATCTATTGCTGCCCCACTAACAGTGCTGTTGAAGAAAAATGCTTTCCATTGGACTGAGGAGGCATCTCAGGCTTTCCAACACTTGAAGAGGGCTGTTACTAGTCCACCAGTACTCAAATTGCCTGATTTTTCTAAAAGCTTCACTATCGAATGTGATGCTTCAGGTTATGGGTTAGGAGCTGTTCTCATGCAAGACAATCAACCTATTGCTTTTTATAGCAAGGCATTAAAAGGTAAGGCATTACTTTTATCCACCTATGAGAAGGAGTTACTAGCTCTTGTTTCTGCTGTAGCTAAATGGAGGCCTTATCTTTTGGGTGCTGTGTTTAAAATAAAGACTGATCAGCAAGCTCTTAAGTACTTACTAGAGCAAAGGGTTGGCACAGAAACTCAACAGAAATGGCTTCTGAAGTTGATTGGCTACGATTTCACCATTGATTACAAAAGAGGGAAAGAAGACAAGGTAGTTGATGCTCTTTCCAGGAAGTCTGAAGAACAGTCAGCAACCTTAGCACTTATCACTTTTCCTACCTCTCTTTGGGTGGAAGAATTAAAACAAAGTTATCAACTTTGCCCCATAATCCAAGACATCTATGAGAAGTTGCAGCAAGGATCAGAGGGTCCTAAGCACTTTACATTACAACAAGGCTTGTTATTGAGAAAAGGGAAATTTGTGGTGGTTTCAGATTCACCATTCAAGGCTAAAGTATTGCATCACATTCACAATAGTCCACAAGCTGGCCACGTGGGTTATCATAAAACATTACATAGGGCCAAGTTGGATTTCTACTGGAAAGGAATGCGCAAGGATATTAAAACCTTAGTTCGAGAATGTGAACTTGCAACCTCTACCTATTCCTTCATTACCATGGGCAGATATCTCTATGGATTTCATTGAGGGTCTCCCTCTTTCTGGTGGCTACAATGTGATTTTTACTGTCGTGGACAGATTCACCAAGTTTGGACATTTTTTCCCTTGGCACATCCCTATTCAGCAAGTAAAGTAGCCCAGGTCTTCTTCTCTGGTGTCTTTAGGCTACATGGGTTACCTCAATCAATTGTATCAGATCGTGATGCTATTTTCACTAGTAATTTTTGGAAGGAACTTTTCAAATTGCAAGGCACTTCCCTCAATTTCAGTTCTACCTATCATCCTCAATCGGATGGGCAAACTGAGGCCTTGAATAAAACTCTTGAAGGGTATTTGAGATGTTATACCAGTGACAAACCAAAGGAGTGGAGCTTGTGGATTCCTTTGGCTGAATGGTGTTACAACACCACTTGTCACTCTGCCATTAAAGTCTGTCCTTTTGAAGCACTTTATGGATACTTACCTCCTAAATTGGTTTCTTATGTAGCTGGCACATCAGTCAATCCTGCAGTAGACCAACAACTTAAAACCAGAGAGCAGCTTTGGTTAATGCTGAGGGAGAATTTGCTGAAGTCACAGAACAGGATGAAGGAGTTTGCAGATAGAAAGAGAACTGAGAGGGAATTTCAAGTAGGCGATTGGGTCTTCCTTAGATTGCAGCCATACAGACAGAAAACTGTTTCCTTACGCCACAATCTGAAATTATCTCCAAGGTTCTTTGGACCTTTTCAGGTTTTGGAAAGAGTGGGAACAGTTGCCTACAGACTCGACTTGCCTCCTTCTACAAAGATACATCCTGTTGTACATGTGTCATGTTTGAAGAAAAAGATGGGTCAGAATGTAATTCCACTTCCTACACTACCTCCTTTAGATTCTCAAGGACAAGTGCAACCTGAACCTGAAGTGATCTTACAAAGAAGGATGAAGAAAATCAGAAACCATGCTGTCACAGAAGTGTTGGTGAAATGGTTAGGAGCTTCTATTGAAGATAGTACCTGGAAACTTCTATGGACATTGCGGGATCGTTATCCCCACCTTGTGGGCAAGGTCCTCTAGTGGGGAAGATTAAGTCCTTGTGGTCAAGGACTTTATTAAGGGGAAGGGAATGTAATGGTTGAAAGTTTGTTAGACAGTTAGTTAATAAAGAGAGATCAGTCGAGAGTGTTGAAGGGTTTAAACGGGGAGTTTCATCTTTAATGAAACGGTGAGTTTTGTTTAGTGTAAGGTGAATAACGGTTTTAACCGAATAGCTTTAAGGCGGTGAGTTTATTACATTTCAATACGGGGCGTTTTGATCATTCGAGTATTATAAATACCGAGTGCATTGTAATTACTGGATGCATAAGAATCAATAAGAAGATTGTCTGGAGGTTGAAGGTTGGAGGTTCCTCGAATACCTCTTCTGAGAATCAAGAAGGGATTCTTGGGTTTTTCTCAATTGTGTTCTTGTTCTTCTCTCTGAGTGTTGTTCTTACACATTGGTTGTCTAAGTTCTGGGTAATTCACTAGTTTACCCATAACATATTTTCAGTTCTGAAAAACTTTTTAGTTTTTTTTATTAATTTTTAAATTTTTGGTTTTTGTTTTAATAACTTTTGTATTTTAGTTTAGAGTTAATATTTAAGATTGTTTTAAGAAATTTGGTTGTAATACAATTCCATTGGCCAACATATTCCATTTCATTTAGGGTGGGTTTGGATGTTGAAGTAAGTTGAGTTAAGTTGAGATGATAAAATATTATTAGAATATTATTATTTTTTATTATTATTATTTTAAAATTTGAAAAAGTTGAATTGTTTATTATATTTTATATTGGGATTTGAAAAAATTGTAATGATGACTTGAGATGAACTCAACTTCCAAACGAAGCCTTAAAACTACCGAGATGAACTTTTTTTTTTCTGACTTTATGCTCCCCGATTGAGGTATTTTTTTTTTTTAATCTTTTGGACTCGACATAACTTTTCGAGATTTGAGGAATGCTATTCATCAGCCATTGTTTTTTATAAGATATCCGGGTGTTTTTCATAAGATGGAAGTGTGGGATAATGAATAGTTACTGATGAGAAAATTTTTTCTTTTTGATATCTGCGCAATAAAAAGGCTGTGGAATATAACACGCAGCATCTGCCCTGTAGAACATAGTGCAGTTGGCAAGCATTAAATTGTGATGCAAGCAGCAACAGATTCTATGTTTAGAATAAAAGTTCTTTTATAAGAGACTCGAAATAAGGATTTTATTCAAGAGTAATGCTATAGAGAAGCCACTATAGCAGTGCACACTTTGCACTCACTGCGTGGCTGCTTCTAGTTGATTGTTCCCAACACTCATTTGGAGAGATGTGTGGTCTAAATGATGCCACATCATGTGTGCAAAATGAATGCTCCCAATAGTGACTTCTATCTATATTTATTCTTTATTCAAACAAAAAATACATATATATATACACAAGTTTATAACATACATATATGTTTATAACACACCACCACAAAAAGCAAAACTATGATTTTGTGAAATGAATTCAGCTATGAGAATGCAAATCTTTCAAAAAGAAACAATCAGGGACTCAAAGCTCAGAAATCTGTGATGGTCAAGAAATGAGTTTCCAAGCCTGATGCATAATTTCATCGTTTACAAAGGGCCGTAAAGACCACATTAAGCAGTAGCTCTCTAATTCTCCTGACGATGATTTTAAGTTTAGTGCAGAAACAATTTTTTCCTGCAACAAAATATGATATTATACTCAAAATTTTGCAGGCACCAAAAGATATTAGATGTTTGTAATGCTTATCTAGATTGGAGGTGTGGCATGAAGGGAGTAAGGGAGGTTATTACCTGCATTATATAGTCTTGTTTAACCATACTGTAAATGATCCCCATCAGGGCAGCAAAGTCAGTTACTTCAGGTCTTCGAAGTCGAGATGATGCCATTTCCTCCTAAAGAAGTGGAAGTGTCACTATACTGGAGCTTAGATCATAATAAACATAAATTAAAAAAAATATGGTGCAACAATCCTGCTATTCATACGATTCTCTGTTAGGATCTAAAGGCTTTAAAATAACTAAACATTCAGCCAAGAAGAAGAAGAAAGAAATTGAGAAAATAAACAGTTTTGCCAAACTTTTGTTTTGCTTCTTCAAAATAATGCTCAACTATATTGGTGACCCAAAAGATGATACCATAAATTTACTTATAAAAAATTTTGGCCAAGAATTTCTTAGTTTAGGGAATTATTTTTTTTTATAAGTAAGAAAATTTATTGATCCTCATAATTAGGCAAAGCCCAGTGCACAGGTAGGATACAAGAGAGAAATACCTAATTACAGCCTACGAACAAGAAAAAGAAGCATAAAAGTTCAACCCCTCTAATACAATAGCCTTAGGCCAAAGTAACGAAGAATGGAAAAATAAGTCTCTAAACCCCCACAAATGAGCGTTCTCTATTTTCAAATTTGGCTAAAAAGATGCAAATCAGTAATTATGGATTAAACTGAGTTATTCATGAGAAAAGACAAGAATATTCCTAACAACCAGGCTTCCCATGTAGCGGATAAAGCTTGCATGGAGAGAGAATCCAGAGTACTAATAAATGAGTCCAGTATAAGAGATATCTAGTCATATATTTCATTTTCTGAAGTATGGATTAACATGTCTCAACTATCCATCCTACATAAGATCAGGAGAAATTTCAAGGCCACAAATCATCTGCCAACATACTTAGGATGGAGCCAATGTGTACCTCTGAAGTTATACCAAACTGAATCAGATGGAATTATCATCTGGTTTCAAAGGGTTGAAAAGAGATCTGAATCATCTTATTTTATCCCCCAAAAAACAAGAGTAGAAGATTATATTTGCAAAAGACAAATAGACGAGTGCATGACAATACTTTAAAATACATATGATTTAACCATATTACTAGAATATGAAGACAATGGATAAGCATGAGAAATATGAAAAATATAATGGGCATCAATTATTGACAATGGAAAAATATCGTATAATATCTGAAACAAGAGGAGAAAGCAAAGTGCAGGGGAGAGGGGGGGGGGGGGGGGGGGGGGGAGCTACCTTCTTATTACAACTTGCTTGTCCATTCAACCCATCACCAAAATCTTCATACCCAAAGGGTGATAAAGTACCATTCACATTATGCATTGCTGCAGTTACTTCTTCCAAGAGGCATTCGAGTTCACTAAGTATGTTTTTTGCTGCAATCCCATTACAAATTTACACATAAATTAAGAACCACAAAAAAGAACAGAAATCTGCAGGAAATGATGACCTCCAAATGAAAATGACAGGATAATTTACAGGAAGACTTGAAGAGAAGGAAAATCTCCGCGATAAACTAATGTGGAAACATAAAACTAAAAGAGAGAAGGGAAAAACAATTGAGGATAGATGAGATATGTTACTCCAGGATTGCTAGATAACATAATCAAATCTGGTAGTTTTTTTTTTATAAGTAATCAAATCTGGTACTTATAAATGGTAATGCCATTTATTTTTCCCTTTTTTCTCTGGATGCAAGAAACTCATACTCAACAGGATTCTTGTGCTATGTCTGATATATCTTAAACAGGACTACTACAGATACAAAGAGATTACATAAAAATAAACCTACAAACTGACGTGGTTTCATGAGATCTGTTAAATCTACTTTACAATCTAACGCACCACTTCAAGCCACGTCAATTTATGGGTTACTTTTGTGTAATTCTGTTGTGACTAAAGTATTTCTCATATCTTAATGTTTGCAATGGATAAATGGTCAAATCTGGTACTTATAAATGGTCAATGCCAGCCTTTATTCGTATCGGGAAGGCTGTAAGTTTTCTTGGAATATCTGCAGATGCTACCCCATCCTAGAGAAATGGCTGAATAGCCCGATTCCATCTTGCCAATGGCTCATGATTTAACTTTTATGTGCAAGGATTTTCAAAAAGACGTTGAAATATGTGGAATACCAGGTGTACGATGACAAAAGATGGCATTTTAATGGTGCATTCAGGTTCATACAGGCTTTTGCCAAATTTTTTTTCTATAAGTAATTAAGAGTTTTATTGATGCAAGTAATAGGCATAATCAGTATAAGTGAGGCTATACAGGAGAGATAAAGAGTTTCCTTTAAGATTGAGAATATATACAAGAATAGACAATGGGAAGTTTTGGAAGAAGTTTACCTTTACTTAAGTGGTCACGAAGTCCAAGATGGCATGTATGTACTTCTCTACGCAGTGTCCACAAACAATTATTGGTAGGTGAAAATTATCACATTGACAAAGGAAAATATTTAATGCCATCTGAAAAATAAAAAGAAACAAAGAAGTTGAACTAGGCTCTGTATTACTTAAATTGCACTTACACTTGCTTATATTATGCACACTATCATCGATATTGATACATCTAGCTTCAAAGTAAGATCTGAGCCTCTTTGTCTCATTGGTTTTAAAAATTTCCCCAACCAATTCAGATTTTCGGTCGATTGGATACCGCCGAAGATACTCTGCATGAAAGTTTAAGTATGCATATTGAATATTGTGAAAAGAAACCTCATTGGTAACCAAATACAGCCATAATTCTTGTGAAAACTTACCCAGCCCTTGCTGAAAACCTGTAAGAAACCTGTCTCCTACAGCCACCAATTCCTCAAACTTCGTAACCCTACAACAGGATTGCCATTCAAAATTTTCAAGAAACATGGCATGGACAGCAATAAATAAAAATTAAAGTATCAATAAAACAACAATATATCAAAAAGAGAGCATAAATTTCCCATAGTTTTCGTTTTATTGGTAATTAAGCACTCTTTCAAAAATCATTCAGAAAAAAGTATCAGGTGGATTACCTGGCCAAGAAATCCTTATACATTTGGTAAATTTTCTCCTCTGATTCCCAATTCAACATACCTTCTTCAGTTTCCATTCTGTGAAAAAAAAAATACAAAATCTAAAAGTCACCTTACATATTTGAAAAGCTTAAAAAAAATAAAGAGGAATACACACTTCCATCCACAATACTCTTTTTTCCATTTTCCATCCACAATACTCTTTTTTCCATTTTCCATCCACAATACTCTTTTTTCCATCCACAATACTTTTTTTGACGCATTCTAGTTGGAAAAACTGATGGAATAAGAAGAGGCTAAAAGAGAAAGAGCTACAACAAAGAAACGAATTTGAGAAGAAAAGGTAATAATATATGCTTCAGATTCGCCTTCACGCTGCTATGCTTTCGTCGGCATTGATTCTGCTAGATACGTAGTCCATTGCAACAGGTCCTACGGTTTAGGAAGAGAGACCACTAGGCAAAGATTACCTACAAGGCCAGTCCCAACCTCCCAATACAGGATTATACAGCACCCAAGTTTCCATATGACTGCCGGCTTGATCTACAACAACTATCCACCACCTAAAACTCAGCCCCTAGAAATTTAAGTTAAAACTGGTCTAACTAGACCGTATTCAAAATCAGACGCAAAATCACAGTCAAATCTAATTGAACATCAACACATTAGCCACAGGATTGAATTTTGTACATTGGAAGAGAGAGAGCATTACCAAACTTGGGGCGGTGGCTGGCTAGGTTTGGTGACGAGGCAGTGCAAAAATGGAGCGGTGAGGAGCAGCAGGGCGTGATGTGCAGCGGACTCCACTGGTCGCAGTACCGGCAGAGTGGGGACTAACAGGGTTAGAGATAGAAAAAGAGATACGAAGCTGAGAGAGATGGAGAGGACTTACCGAAGTGGGATGCTGCAGTGCGTCTGGACGGCGAGGTGACGTTATTGCGGTCGGATCACTTCGGAGCCGCGGTGGAGTGGCCCTGAACAAGAAACCAACCACGGAAGCGAAGAGTGAGATTCGGGATGAGAGATGGAGAGAGAATAAACCGGGAGAGATAGGGAACCCAAAGGGCTTACCGGCGGCACTGTGAAGTCAACGGCGTGCTGCAGGTTGTTGGCGCGGTTGGCTGGGGCAGCGGAGATGAGAGGCAGATGTGCCTAACCGGGGAGGGTGGTCTGTGAAAGGGGCGTGAGTGGGAGGTAGATAGAAGAAGAAAGTGTTTTAGTTTTGAAAAACAGAAATGCTTTGGACCCGAATTTGGGTCCCGAAGAATGTCCCGAAACCCCCCTTTCTTTTTCTTCTTCTTCTTCTTCTCAGTGATTAAGAAAATATTTTTTAATGATATTATAAATTTTTTTATATTTTTAAAAAATATTTATGATAATTAAAAAAATACATAAAAAAAAGAAAAAAAAATAAAAAAATGAATTATAACTTTCGGGACAGTTTTTCAAGACAAATCTTCAAATCCCGTAGCATTACTCTTTGAAAAATTCTAGACATAAATTCTACACCTCACATATCATTTAAAAATATATGATTTTATTTTTTTACTCTCATATTTCATATTGAATTAAAAAAAGAAACGGCATCGATTTGCTTTAAGTGATGTGTAGGGATGTGAAATTTCTGTGCAGCATAACTCTTTAATTTTTAGAAAGGACAATGTTAGTGATACCGATGGTTAACCGATAAATTGAATCGATGTAGTTTAAATACATTTTTTTTTTAATTTTTTTCTTATTTTCTTTTAATTATTTTTTACATAATTTTAAATATTTTAAAAAAATAAAAAAATTAATTTACTAATATTTACTTTTTTTAATTATTAAATAAAACTCAAAAATAAAAATAAAATAAAATAATCAATCGATTATTTTTATCAATTCAATTAGTATTTATTTTTTAAGAAAAATGCTCAAAGTGGCATCGTTTTCCATTGATTTTTTCAATGATCTTGGCTTGGGCTTTTCTAAATGGGATGGCGTTACGAGATACAAAGTTTATTAAAGTCTTGTTTGGAATCCAACTCATTTAATATCATTTTTAAATATTTTTCAATTTTTTCATCTAGTCATTAGTTAATCATTAAAATTTTTTCAAATTTTCAAAAAAAAAAAAAACATAAAAATAATTCAATTTTTTCAAATTTTAAAATAAAAATAATATTAAAAAATATATTTTAACAATATTTTAACGTTATAATATTTTTATTCAACTTTTTCTCTCATTTCTCAAAATCTAACAAAATATCTTCAATCAAACTATTTCACTATTATTTATAAACAATTTCATTATTATTAATAGATTTTTCATCTCATCTCAATCCCTAATCGAGGCTTTAGAACTAGTGTATTCCAATCTACTCCATTATTTCATGACCGCAGTTGAAACCTTGAAGAGTTTCTTTGAGGACTTGCAAAAAGAAATAAAAAACTGCCTTAATGGTGGAATTTGTCCTAAGACCATGTTCCATATATGTTATTAGATGTATATCAATCACGTGCTTATTATTAAGCACTTAGTTATTTAGTTCTTTCTTATTTAAGTATGCACTTGTAATGTTTTTTTTTTCGCTTATGTTTTCAATAGCTTATTTTATAATGTATATAAATAGAAAGGTGTAGAGTCACTTTTCTTTTTGCAAGAAATTAGAATCATTTTCTCTTCTTGCAACTCGAGTCTTTGAACTTTACATGGTGACTTGTTTTTTCACGATGGTGTCTTCCTCTGATGTTTCCTCTATTACTTCTGAGGATTCTTCGAATCTGTATTTCTTCACAATGGAGATCATCCAGGCTCCATCCTGGTTACTCAACCTCTCACTGGAGAGAACTACTCTACTTGGTCGCGATCAATGATGATGGCGCTGCGGGCAAAGAATAAAGTTAGGTTTGTCAATTGGTTCGATTCGCCAACCTATTTCCACTGATCCTTTGTTTCCTGCTTGGGAATGCTACAATAACATTATTTTATAATGGATCCTTAATTTTGTTGCTAAGGATATTGCCGCGAGTGTGATCTATGTTGAAACTGCTCATGAGGTATGGTATGATCTTAAAGAATACTTTGATCAAGGTAATGGTCCTCGCATCTTTCAATTAGAGAAGGATATTTGTTCTTTATCTCAAGAGACTTTGTCTATTAGTTCTTACTTTACACAGATGAAAGGGCTTTGGACTAAATTATAAAATTATTCTCCCATGCCACATGTTCTTGTGGAGCTTTGAGGTTTTGACTAACTATCTGCAGCGCCAACATGTTCTTCATTTTCTTATGGGGCTTAATGATAGTTTTTCAAGTATTAGAGGTTAGATCTTGCTCATGGACCCTCTACCTCCCATCAATAAGGTTTTTTCTCTTGTTTTACAAGAAGAAAAACAATGACAAGTGAGTCATATGACCATTCCATCTTTGGAATCTTCTGTTTTGTTTTCCAAGTCAGTGAATAACAATCGAGCCCCTTTGGAAAATCATAAAGACCAACCAACTTGTTCTCAATGTGGTATGACTGGCCATGTTGTAGATAAGTGTTACAAGCTCCATGGTAACCAACCTGATTTTTGCACCAACCCCAAGACAGTTTCAACCAATCAGGTTTTGGTTCAAAACCCAAATCCTACACCTTTTTTGGCTCCAATTCCTCAGTTGCCTCTCTCCGCAAAACAATGTCAACAACTATTGGCATTTATTAATTCTCAATCTCAGCATAGCGTTGAATCTAATTCTTGTCATGTGATTGCTATTGTGGCCTCCAATAACACCTTGCCTAATGCCATTCAACATCTTTCAGGTAACCAAATTTTGTCCCTTGATATTACACATTGTGTTTCCTAGTAATTTTCAGTTGTCTTATATGTCCTTTGACACCTAGATCATTGATACAGGCGCCACTAGTCATATAGTGTCTTCCACCATTTTTTTCACTTCCACGCCTTCTGCAGTTGATTTTACTATCAAGTTACCAAATGGCTCTTCTGTTCCAGTTTCTCATATTGGAACCATACAATTCTCTGATTCATTTGTTCTTATAAATGTTCTTTGTGTGCCATCCTTCTCTATCAATCTCATTTTTGTCAGTAAAATTATTATTTCTTTATATTGTTGTTTCTTTTTCCTGTCTCAACATTGTTTCATTCAAGACATTACTCAATGGAGGACGATTGGACTGGGTAACAGACATGACAATCTTTACATTCTGCGGTAGCCAGTGTATTCTAAGTCTTTCATTTCTACTGTATCTCCTACTGCTTTCATTGTTTTCCACAATCCCATTGAACTTTGGCATCATCGTTTAGGACCCTTCATTTTCTAAATTAACTGTTCTTCATAATGTTGTATCTAAAATTTCTTCTTATAATAAGTAACATCATTGCTCAATTTGTCATCTTGCTAAACAAAAGAAACTATCATTTCCTACGAGTACTCGAGTTACTAATTTAATCTTTGATTTGGTTCACTGTGATATTTGGACTCCTATGTTTACTCCTACAATTGATGGATTCCGATATTTATTGACAATTGTTGATGACTATTCTAAGCATACTTGAGTTTATTTGCTGAAATATAAATCTGAAGTATGCTCATTGATTCATTTTTTTTTTCTTTGGTTGAAACCCAATTTCAAACTAGAATTAAAACCATTCGAATAGACAATGGTGCAGAAATTTCTATGCATGATTTCTTTGCTCTTAGGGGTGTTGTTCATCAACGTAGCTGTGTGCAAACATCTCAACAAAATACCATTGTTGAACGTAAACATCACCACATTCTAAATGTTGCTCATTCTCTCAAGTTTCAAGCTAATCCTCCTATTTGCTTTTGGGGAGATTATATACTTACTGTTGTTCATCTCATTACCAGGCTTCCTACACTCGTTTTATTTAATAAAATTCCTTTCGAAATACTCCTTCATGTTGTCCCTTCTTATACTCATCTTAGAGTTTTCGGATGTCTTTTCTATGCTGCAACCCTTTTCTCATAATCGAGCTAAATTTGATCCTAGATCTTGTCGATGTATTCTCCTTTGTTATCCTCATGGTGTCAAGGTTCATAAGCTTTTAGATCTTGACACTAACTCCATCTTTGTCTTACGAGATGTTTTGTTTCATGAATCCATTTTCTCATTCCATTCTTTTAATCTTCAGACTTCTCAGCATTCTCTTGTTTCTGATTCATAGTTTTCCTCTTCTATTTTACCTTTCCCAATCTCTGATTCTACTACTTCTAATTCTTCACAGTTTCCTTCATATTCTAATCCAGCTTCTATTCCTTCTTGTCCTTTGAGAAGATCCACTCGTGTTTCTCGATTACCTAGCTATTTGCATGATTATAATTATAGTTCTATTTCTGCTTCTACAGTCCTATCTCCTCCTGTAGGTAAGGCTTATGACCTTTTTCATACACTTTTATATTCCAAACTATCTTCTGCCCATCGAGCTTTTTCCTTATTTGTTTCTAATCAATTTGAGCCCACCTCTTTTAAACAAGCTATGCATTATAGTCACTAGAGAGATGCAATGACAACTGAAATTGTAGCTTTAGAAGAGAATAAAACCTGATCTCTTACTTATTTACTTGTTGGGAAGCAGCCTATAAGTTGTAAGTGGGTTTATAAAGTTAAACTTAAAGCTAATGGTTCAGTTGAAAGGTATAAAGCCTGCTTAGTTGCAAAGGGTTATAAAGCCTGCTTAGATTAAAATATCTTGATATTAGTTTTTTTAATCCTTTAACCCTTTAGATCATGGGAGTGACTGGCAACAGAACTTGGTGTATTTACACCTTTTACACCATCCAATTACAAAGTGACACATAAGAGTTCTTTTAAAAGTGGAATAGAATTGATTGTAGTAAATTCGTAGAACTTTTGGTAGGACCGATGCCTTTTTCCCCTCTTCAGTGTTTTCACTTTTCACTTTTCACCCATCTCTCTCTCTCTCTCTCTCTCTCTCTCTCTCCTTCGAAGCATCTGATGATAAACTAGACCCCGATTCTCTACCTTCCCTCTTTGGTAGCGTCGCTCTCGCTCACCTTAGGCCAAGATTGAAAGGGAGAGAGACCAAGATTGAAAGGGCTTCTTCCAGAGAACGAGAATTTCTTTTTTTTTTTTTTTTAATTTTTTATCCTTTAGTCACCTTGCAGGTTCAAATCTACCTTTTATATGAATAAAAACGAAGATCTCTGTCACCGTACAAAGAACACCCTATTTTTTATGGTTTTGCCAAAGCTCAAATCCTCAAACCATAAGTAACCAGGTTACATAGTATAAAAGACGGTTATATTTATTACTCAACAAATATGAGATGAGAGAATTTTGATGAGAAATTATGCTGAACTGAAAAAAGTTGGTGGAAGAACCAATAACCCCAGTAATCATTACGGATTTCATCATCGAACTTTTTCTTCAGCTCAGGATGCTTCTCAAAGTAGGGGTGCTACCCGCATGGTGAGGGGCGGGGGCACCCCCCGTGCACCATGCGGGGATGAAAGTTTCAATCCCGTCACATATAAAGGTTGGCCTAGGAGGCCAAGATAATCTATTAACTTGATTTAAGTTTTTAATAAATTGTATATATAAATATAAAAAATAATATTTTTTAATAGAAATTTGGGAGGGTGCAGAGCGGGGTGAGGGGAAATCCGCCCCCCACCCCCGCTAGGGGTCTTTCATGCGAGGCGGGGGCCCCGCGCAGGGGGGCGCGGCGCTGTACACCCCTATCTCAAAGTATTCATTTGCAGTCATGGTGCTAATCTTTTTCTTCATCTCTTGTACTTCAATAACTTCCTTTTCCAAATGCTCAGACTCCTTCAAGGATTTCTCTTCTGTTTCTTTCAATTCCACCAATAGTGCATCGAATTTAGACTTGTACTAAGGAGTTATTGTGTCTACATACTTGGAGATCTCTATGCTGTCGTAAGCCTCTTTGTACATATCCACCAAGCGAGACCCAATTCCTTTTCTATAGTACTCCCAATCTATGGGTTCAGGTTCCTGACTGAATTTGGTCTAGAGGGTGGAGTTGACCTCGTCAAATGTGCGGTGGAGAGTGGCGAACTGTTTGTGAGCCTCATCGGTGACCAGAAGCTTTGCCATCCTGCCCTAGTCTATGGCCCTTGACGCCTTGCACTAGTGATTATAACTTTGACGGGACGTCTGAGTAGCAGCATCCTTTAGATGTTATGTACTGCTCAATATATGTATTGCAATATATATGGCAAAACAAACATACATTAATGTTTTATTTTTCCTAATCAAAATTTTTGAGAAAAAAATTCTAAAATTGAAAATATTTGAACAGTTGTATATTTTATTATACGACCATCACTACAACAAATATGAGTTTTTCCCACGAATTCTTTTTTCAACATACATGATCGTGGCAAATAGTAGGCTAATGACACGAAAATTATTCGTGGGAAAAAAGACAAGCCTTTTGCCACGAGATAATGTTGGCAAGTAAAACTTTGTGAGAAAACAATTTTTTTTCCACGAAATAAACACATTTTGCGGCGATTAAAACTCGCAGCAAATAAACTTACCAAAAATATCTTCCTTTCGTGGGTTATTAGTTTTTGCCACAAGGTTATCAATTTTTTGCGGCGACATTTACTCCCTGCAAATACTCTTAACCTTTGTTAAATTGCTCTCGTGGGTAATGAGTTTTTACGACGAGATTATCATTTTGTTCGGCGACATTTTGTCGCCACAAATAGACCAACCATTTTAATTCTGCGCTCTTAGTATTTGCAGCGGTGGAAAAAGTATTTGCGGCGATAAAAAGCCGCCGCAAATACTAATAAAATTAAATCCCCCGCTTTATTCTTCCCCCCCCCAAAACTCTCTCTCTCTCTCTCTCTCTCTCTCTCTCTCTCTCTCTCTCTCTCTCTCTCTCTGCGACTGTCGAGCCTCTCCTCCTTGCTGCGCCACCGCGAACAGCTCCCCTTCCTCCTCAGCCCCTCGCCCTCTCGCCGACTCTCTCTCTCTCCCTCTCCCTCTCGGATCGCAGCAGATCCGTACCCCACCGTCGTCTCCAGCCATGGCCATCGCCTCCCTCAGCCGCCCTACGATTCCGCCAGTCACCAACTATCGCTCCACCTTAGCTCCCGCATGTCTCTCCCTCGCACGGTCTCTCTCACAGGTCTCCCACGCACACCCCCCCCCACGGTTGTCTTATTACAGTGGCCTTCCCCGCCGCCGTGAGCCACCATCTCCGCCTTCAACCAAGATGCAGCACCACCACGAGCAACCCATGGACGCAGGAGCACCTCCCGCACTCCTCCTTCGCTGTCCAGCTCTTATGCATGGTAAAAATCCTACATTTGTGTCTCAAGTGCATTATTTTAGTGTATATAGACATGTATGGTGTGGTGTTGAGGGCTTAGGCAGATTTGTATCTATTTAAATTTACGATTTCAAATGTTTTCAACTAAATTGCACCTCACAGGATTTTGAGTATACTTTGAAAATGGTTTTAGGCTAGTCGTGGATGAAAAGAGAGTTGAGGAGATGGCAACACTTTTTAGATCCAAAGTTAAGATCGTGCGATGTCACTTCTTTTTCATTTTTTTGGTCAGATATTAACAATGAGTAGATTATGAATAATTCTTCACATTGGGGATGAATTAACAACTGTGATAATTTGGTGGTCATACTGAAAATTGAGTGGTATATTTTCTGAAATTCGGTCTTGATTTTGATAACACTTTATGGCAGAAACTTTTCAAAATGATGGTTCTATGACTGGTGGTGCGTTGATTTTAAAAGAGCAACAACATGACTTGCTAGTTTGTCAATATCGTCATCGAAGAAGGTGACACTTGTAAGGCATGGCCTTAGCTCTTGGAATGAAGAGAGTAGAGTTCATGTGTGTTTCTTCTCTATTTTGCAACTTCTGTTAGTTCTGTTTATTTTCGTTTGGGGAGGGGGGATTGGTTATCTTGTTTTTTCATAATTGAAAATTGAAGGTGTACACTTCTTTGCTTCTCAAATCCAATTGTTGTGTTTTTGTACTGCCTTAAATAATATTGTTGGTAAGGAGCGTCGTAACTAAATTAGCTCCATGCCTTGTTTGCCTTGGATTTATGTTATGTAAGATTTTTGAAAGGATTTGAAGTTTTTCATGTATACTAACTTCATTGTTATATGTACATTCCAGGGAAGCTCAAACTTATCTATCCTAACAGAAACTAGAGTAAGGCAAGAAGAGAGGTGCAGGAAAGTGACGTACAGTAATTTAGTCTTGTATAGATTGATAACAGATTTTATTAATTAGTGCTTCATTCTCAGGTGATCAAATACATTTGTACAAAGTTTGGATTTTGTCCTTTATTTTTCCAGTTGGTAAACCAATATCATGTCCATGTGCATTAGGCGGTAGTTGGTACATTTCAGCACTCAAGAGGCATTTTCATCGCATCTCGATGGTTGCTTCTCAGGGCATAACAATAGCTTGTTACCTTTGCTTCTGATCACATTAGTTCTAAGAGTCTCATAATTACCCTTGTATTGATGACATTTATTGGAATGCCTTCAGACTTTTAAGCTCTTAGTTTTCACTGGCACTTGTTTTTGCTTGCCTTGTGCAGTAATTTTCATTCTTGTCCTTTGAGGCTGAGATACTTAGGCGAATAATATCTCTTGGGGTATTGATAAACAATGAGAAATGCTGAAGAAAACAATGTGTTGGATGGTTATCCTGACTTGTTCAATACTTGGGGGACCTTAAGGCTTTATTTTTCAATACTCTTTACCGTTGGATGTTGTCTTGACTTGTTCAACAAAAAATGATTATTACCTTTAATCTTTTTTTGGTTTTATTATCACATTATTTGGGTGTTTTGTTATCATGTTTTGTGACATTCTTCTATCAATGTTATAATTCATGGGTCTTCTCCCCTTTCATGTTCACCATTTTTTTAAGCTGTGTTCGAAGTTTATCATCTTCGCTTTCTGATTGGAATTTTATTGTCTTGTACAGTTTGGATATTTTTCGTTTGGTGGAAGCACGATTATTTTCATTTTCCAGAAGGTCGGTAAAAAAATGCTTGAGTTTTAATTTTAAAGTTTTGTAAGTAGTATAAGTTCTTCTATTTACTTTCATTTTTAGTTCCTTAGGAACCAACCCAACTTTTTGAGACATTTGACATATTAGTCATTGGTACTAAGTTTTTCATTTTTAGAACCATACTCAAGTTAGTACATGAATGGGCAAAAAACAAAGAGAAAAAATAGTTTTATCTCAGTCTTATGAACAGTTCCTGAGGTATTAGTCGTTTGTATACAATAACTTGATATGTATCTCAGTCTCAAATATTTTTCAGCATTTGACCAAAGTTTTTGCACTTATGGCTTTAGTTGGTAATTGTTTGCATTGAAGTCTGTATTATTTGGCATTGTTCTTTTCTCTATACTTCTATTTCTTCGATATTGAGTTCCATTTTATTTTCTATTTAGGGCTACACCAGTGACAAAGAGAACTTGCAACTTTATTTTCAAATTGAGCATGATGTTGGGATGGACTCGATCAAAGTGAAAGCATTGATAGATCTAGGGGTGTAAATTCAAACCGGAAAACCAGTCCGGACCGGTTTTGAACCGGTCCGGTCTGGGACTGGTTCTTAGAATGTGAAAACCGGCCGGTTCTGGTCCGGTTCCGGTTTTAGGATTTTTGGACCGGACCGGACCGGTTGATAAAAAATATATATAAAAAATAATATTTGTATTACTGTATATATAAGTTTTATAAAAAATATTATATATATATATTAATATATATAAGTTTTATATATTATGTATAATTATAAATTTTTATGAGAAATTTTTATATATAATATATATAATTATATATATTCATATATGAAATAATTTCTTATTATAATTTATAAATTATTACATAAAATGTTAATACTAAATCATTAAAAGTTTATAATTAATACTAATAGTCTAATATAGACTAATGACTATATTTATACTTATAATTAATACTACAAGTTTTTACTAAAAGTTTATAACTAATACTAATATTAAATATATAGTTTATAACTAATACTAATATATAACTTATAACTATACCAATAGTCTAATATTAATACTATTATATAGTCTAATATATTAATAAAAGTATAAAACAATTTTTTTTAAATCAATTTTTTTTTATGACAAATTGTGAAACTTACATCTTAAAAAAATTGAAAAATCGGACCGGACCGGACCGGAAGTATCGGTTTAGGAGGGTAACTGGTACGTAATTTGTTTTGAAAAATACAAAACTGGTACATACCGGTTCGGTCCTAGATTTTGTCCAAAATCGGACCGAACCGGACCGGTTACACCCCTAGATAGACATTTTTGATGAAATTGTGACAAGAAAACTGCTTATTTACGACCAGTTAATTCCAACGAAATGACTATTTGCAACTAAAATTGGTTGCGAATAGTCTTTTGGTTGCAATAAATTGGTCGCAAAAGTCCGTTTTTCTTGTAGTGGGAAGAACCACTTTTCAATCAGCTAAGGTGATTTTATTTGATGCTAAAAGTAGGAGTATTTTTTTCTTTTCTGGTTTTGAGGGATGAAGCTTTATGTATTTGGTTTTTGAATTGCCAAAAACTGAGCTGAACAGCAGGCAGTAGCCAATCTTCTGAGTGCATACTTAGCATATTCAAGTTCATTCCTTGTACATACTAGTTATTTACTAGTGTACTAATTATATGTTCCAACATGTCTGTTGAGAAGTTGCATCATATATCTGGCTGTCTACAACGTTTTGGTGGCCTCTAGTGACAGATAGTGTACTAATTATGAGATGTTTTCATTCTCAAGCTTGGTTTATCTAGATTTTTTGGTTTTAGCTTTTTTATTCTTAAGCATATTCTTGAGTGTATTATGCATGAACAATGGATTGTGTAATGGATTTAGGTTGGGCTCAAGTGATAAATGAATTAAAATTCCTTTGGGAGCAAGCATGCTGTATGTTTTTGGTTTGTTGGTTGGGCGATAGCCTATTTGGATTGCAATGAAGTGGATGGAATGGAGTGGCTTCACTTGTGTTATTGGAGTGATAAATAATTATTGTTGCCTTTGTCTTGTTGAGAATTAATGAACTATCACAATAACAAATTTTTGTGCCATTCTATTAATCTTCCAACATACTTTTGACTTTGATTAATTGTTTCAATTTATTAGATCTTAACATTACTGGACCTTTTTTTTTTCTTATGATTTAGGGTGTAGGGCACAATGATAAGAAAGTTCTTTTTCTTGCAGCTACTTTTCCTATCTCAAGCCTACGGGCAGCTTCACCACCAACCATCGGAGACATTCTTAGCCCCTAGAGTTTTGATATAACATTTATTTCCCTATCTCTAAGATTAATAAGCACACTTGATGAAATGATCTTGTATTTGAATGCTTAGACATAGGCAAATTGTGTTATATTGGGTTAGAATTGATTTGAGTCATGAATTAAGCTTATAAATCTTTATGATTGTGTTTGGGGTTGGTGTATAAATAATATGAGCAGATTTATACATTGAATGTGTTGGTTTCAATGAACCAAGAAAAATGATGTGAAGGTTGGGAATTGTGTGGAGCCATGAATGAAGCTTATTAAAATTTTGAAATTTGTAATTGTGTTGGATTGATGTGGATGGGCAACAAATATGTTAGTAAGTTTTATAATTGATAAATTGAGTATGTGTATGGGCGGACAAATATGTTAGATTTTACTTAAATGCAATGGTTTATGGATTTGAATTTACATGAGGAACTTGAAGTCCAAGTATTGGACATATTTGATTATGTTGAGTGTGCTATGTATGCATGAACAATTGATTGTGTGATGGGGCTTAGTTTAGGAAACTTATGCATTTTTTCATTGATTAATTAAATTAAAGTTAGTTTAATTATAAACAAATTTTAATTAAATGTAGTTGTTTGGATTAGTTATAATCTGTCATTGGTTCGGATATAATAATTATAGGCTATATTAGACTATTTGTTATGGTTATTTTTTGCTCAGTCTCATTTTTTTTATTTGACAATTTTTTTTTTCTAAAATCTCTTAGCATTTGCCGCGAATGAAACTCGTGGCAAATGCTTTGGCCGGAAGTAATTATTTCCCACAATAAAATTTCTTCATAAATAAGTATTTCCGACGAAATACTTTATGGAAAATATATATTTCCCAAGAAAGTATTTTATCAGAAAAACCAAAGATCACTTTTTCTACGGAGATGTGTCATGAGTGAACACTTTTTGCCACAACCTCTTTTCATGGAGAATGATGTTATTTCCTACCACATTATACCAGATGAGACCTAATTTGCCACGAAGAAAAAAAGTTTTAACCGCCACAAATGTCGTGGGAAAAAGAAGGTTTTTCCCATGAACTTGTGGTTTGGTAGAAAAAGACTATTTCTCCACCTATTATATGCTACGAGTCTCCCACGGAACAAATTGGTAGAAAAGTTTTTTTTTTCCACTAAAGATATACTTTTTCCCACGACTGTCACTCTTGGAAAAAACCCACATTTGTTGTAGTATATGTATATATCCTCCAACGTACCAGCATTAAAACGTTGCAGGCTTACGGCCATAACTGTAGTTTAACCATTCCAATTAGCGGGAATTAATTAATATGTGGGATTTGGGATCGGGCAAATTAATATACACCATTTCGAACATGTGTTAAAAATACCAACTCGATCCTGATTTAGCTCTCAGGATATTGATTCCCTCCCTTATTTGCTGCAAAAACAAAGTCATGCATGCATGCAGCTACTAACCCAGCTAGCCAATAACACGGACGCGCGGTTGTTAATTCAGCGTAGATTGCCCTCAAAACTGGGGTGCCGTGCATGGCCTCGAGTCGCGCACCAATAACATAAAAGAAAATTGAAATAGAGTGCATGAACAGTAAACTCATTTTGGCATGTTTCATACGTGCAATTATCTGCACAACTCCAAAGTAAACAAGCTCACGGCCACCCAAGCCAGACAAAATAGTACCAAGTACTCGGCTCAGCTTGCTCTCTCGTGTTTGCATAGTGTATATTTGCTTCGATGTCCTAAATTTTCTTATTGGATTCTCCAGGTTGGCCTGCCTGGCCCCAGACAACGTCCTCAGTGCTCCAATATTCGTGGGGATTAGATCAAAGCCATCAACTATTTTCAATCGATGTAATACAACAAAAAAAACAAAGATATAGAGATCCTATTGGATCATGTTTTCAATTTCCATGACTCGTTCAGTGGAACCCGGAAACAGTTTTACATGTTTATTAAATTACGTTTGACCTGCACATGTTGTAATTGATCGAACATAAACTATAACATAATTTTCCAAAAACTACTGCAAATTGCTAAAAAACTTTCTGAATTCCCACGAATCGTGCGCTTGATCACGAGGAAGACTATATTCTCCTGTATAACGACATTGACTGATATAAATTAAATGTGGTCTGCAGTGCACCCAAAATATGCATGTATAGGTACAACAGGTTTGGATAGTGAGATGAAATGAAATGGTTTTAGATGAAAATAGAAAGTTGAATAAAATATTGTTAGAATATTATTTTTTAATATCATTATATTTTCTGTGAGAATTTGAAAAAGTTATAATGATGAAATGAAATGAGTTGAGATGAAATCATTTCTTTATCCAAATGGGTCTAAATGAAACTTCAATACTTAGATGTATTATTATTGTTTTGTCCAGTACATGAATTTCGATTAATGACTCGTTTTCCTGCATTGTTTTATCGTTTCTCTCTTTAATCTGCAGTTCATTTGCGTTTGCTTTCTCAAAACTTCTCAACTCATTTTATCTAATCATTACAATTTTTTTAAATTTTCACACAAAATAAAATAAATAATTCAACCTTTTCAAATCCTAAAACAAAAATAATATTAAAAAAATATATTCTAACAATATTTTTTTCAATTTTCAAATTTTATCTCAATTCATTTCATCTCATCTGTAAAAACAAATGAGACTGTACTATATATAGACCCTAAATTTCGATCTTAATTATCGGAACACAACCTATTCAAAAACTAAATAGATCGAAAAAAACATAATTTTAGGTTGCAACAAGTTTTTTCTGTTTACAGGCCTTTCTCTAGCAGTCATTCCTGTGAATTGGGTTGACCCTGAAGATCATGCAGTGGATGGATTACACCAAAATTGAAAATAATCCAGAGATCATGGAGGATCAATGGTGGTTGCACTTGCAGCCTATAATTAATGTCTGAATCAGTATTTTCTTGAATATATAATAAGAGGTTGCAGCTTAAGACCGACCGGAGATGATCATATATATTAAATCCAGCATGATCAATGACAGAAAAGCTCCAATCGCTGACACAAAACAAAACAAAGAAAGGTCCAACTAACCCATAATTAATTAATTCATCTTCAGGCCTAAAAAAAATTAAACGATTCATGATATTCCTATCCTACTTTAATTATTGGAAGAAAAAACATTATTAAAGACAAAATTAGGTTGATACTAATTCATTTAGAAACAAGGAAACATCCTCATGATCATCATCCTTTTGTGTTTGATTGATATTTATAAACTAATTAAGAAGCAAAACTTTCTAATTTCTCTCATCCTTAATTTTTTGTTTCTATCAACAATTGCAAGTATCGAATGCTAATTAATTACTTAATAATTTGGGATGATTGTCACTTTGTAATATATTAAGCTGGAGTCATACATCTTAAATTAACAACAAATCTAAGTTACGAGATCTTGTCTATGAGGGAGATCAGCAACTGATTTTGATGCCACAACAACTTGGGACTTGGGAGCCCCAAGTTAAAGTTGGTTGAGGAACATGTCGTTTGTCATTGTATGCGTGCGACAGATAATAAACATATAAAACAATTATCATATGATCTAATTCCTGATCATCTAACCCATCCATAAATTATCCTGATGGTCAGAGGGCATCATGATCTATATATGATCACTACTAATCAATATCAATACCAAAGAGATTCCGAAAGCAGCTTGAAATATATATGCACATAGAAATTACAAAGATATGTGCTGGCCTCTCTTTCCAGATTAAAAAAAGACCGTACAGCTATTACACAAAATTTCTTATTCGCGTAGCAAACTAAATATGGCAAGCAGTCTTGGTATCGCACGTTTGGGAGAGGAGAGCAGTGATTATTAGATCTGAAATATCCATATGATCATGTAGAAAATAGCTGACAATCATTGCTTTCTGGTGATGGGTTGCAGCTTGAATTTGTCTTTTTAAGCCATAATGATCTTGGAATTGATGGTTTGACCAGAAACAAAAAAGCAATAATGAACGCAACGAGTGAAAGGGAGATAATATATATTTAAACATGTATTTATTAATTATCCCCTTGATGAAAACATATATATAAACACAAATAAACCATATATATATATATGCATGCGTACTGCGAGAATGGCTGTAAGATTTGCCACAGGCGCTGCTAAAAACTTTGAAGAAAAAAGAATGATCGTTTATAATCTTGGCGTTGATCCAACTCTAGTACAGCAGAATCAAAGTAGTTTTGGAATGCAAAGGAAGCGGAATTCTCACCCGGCCTCATTAATCTTCCACATGCACGCCTTCTTCTTAATTCAATATTCCCAAGACTATAGATTTACGTGGAATTAAAGAGCCGACAGATCATGCTTAACCTCAAAGTACTTTACAATGAGTTTAAATTATGGGCTAAATTAATACATATTTGATTTAACAATTAATTAATTGCTATGTTCGGCTTCTGGCTGGCAGACTAAGCCAATTGGAGGAAGAAAATATTCGTCTTTAATTTCTATCGATCCTAGCTAGCTAATTTCCGCAGATCCGCTATACATTCGTTGATCAAGTTGCCATTTTATTAGTGTCCATGATTCCTCCTCACGTCGAGAGAGAGAGAGAGAGAGAGAGAGAGAGCGAGCTAGGAATTATAAGGTGGATGTTGACAAAAGCTTGCTAGCTGCACACGTGTGGGAGAGGAATCGCTGGATTAGGTACGCTAATATAAAAGGTGAAGGAGCTTAAGGACCTTATCATTGGCCACTTGGAAAAGGATAGCTTGCTCCTACTGAACTTTGCTGTTGCTTTCCCCTTCAAAATAGATAAGCTTCAATCTCACCTCTCCTTTTCAGAGCCCAATATTACGTTTGGAGCACACTACCTGCTTGTCCAATCCTATCGAAACTTCGAGGTTCAAATAAACTAGCTAGATAGATTTGTTATCTTTATTAATTTCAAAAGACTTTTCGATTTCTATGTAATCCTAGGTCTGATGTATACAGTGATCTTCCAAATTTCAACCTCAGTTTCTTATCTGCAACTCATATAGTTCCCAGAAACCTCACATCTTTACCTTTTCCTCACTGTTTGTCAGCTAAAAGCCTAAAAGCATATCTATTATTAGCCTGGGTTTTCTTTTCGTTTTCGTACCTTATCCAGAGTTGTATGATTGTATCTGGCTTCTTTTCTTCAAGGATTTTAGTGTCTTCGTATCCAAGATACTTGTGCATAGCCTAGACCTGCAAGGATCGACTTTTCCGAATCATACAGAAAAAAGAGGACTCGCATTAATGGAGATATCATCGACCAAATGGCTTTCTGAACTGGTAAGATATTTATCTTTTGATTTAAACAGATAATAATAGTGCCACTTAATTTTTCTGTGAATATTTCCTGATGTTTTTTTAGGTGTTCTTTTTTTTTTTTTTTTGGGTGTTCTGATTTTGCAGGAAATGGATGATTTCGAGTACATCCAGCAATGCGACATGAACACTCTTGATGATGGTTTTGCCACCGCAATGCGAGAGAACTTTCAACAATCTCTCTCTTCTGAAAGTCACTCTTCTTACCCTGCTTTCAATACCAAAACCACAATCACCACCAACACCTTTAGTAATTCTTCTATATCTCAGAACAGTTTTGAGAGGCCAGCCAAACAGACGAAGACTAACAATTGGAACTCTGGCACCGCAGAGCATGGTTCAATACCAAAACCTTCTTCCTCATCCCATATTCTTTCATTTTGGAACTCAAATTCGTTGCCAGCAGACTCTAAGCAGTTCTTTAGAACTCTCGACTCTTCTTTGAAGCCGAAGGATGAGGTTGTTTGTCAAGTAAACAAACACGTACCTTTGATTTCCAAGGGTTCCGCAGAGAACCAAGACCATGGGACTCAGAAAACCAACTCAATGACTAGAACACCCTCAAATGCTCAAGATCACATAATGGCAGAGAGAAAGCGTAGAGAAAAGCTCAGCCAACGGTTCATAGCTCTTTCAGCTATTGTTCCTGGCCTTAAGAAGGTATCCTATTTAGTCTCAGATTCAAATATTTGGTCAGTCTTTAACTCATCGAAGGATATTATTTTCCCTTTTTCAAGGTTAAAAAACTGCATTAGTTAATATAATCTCTATTCTTATAGATGGACAAAGCTTCTGTTCTTGGGGATGCTATCACGTACGTGAAAGAGCTTCAAGCACGTGTAAACTTGCTGGAGGAACAGACGAAGAAGAGAACTGTGGAATCTTTTGTTTACGTGAAGAAGGCTCAGCTCTCTGCTGATGATGACACCTCTTCATGTGATGAGAACTTCCATGGCCGCTCAGACGAAGCAGCACTCCCCGAAATAGAAGCAAGAATTTCAGAGAAGGATGTACTTATCCGAATCCACTGCGAGAAAAACAAAGGAGCTGTAGTGAGAACACTATGCGAAATAGAGAAGCTTCATCTATCTGTTGTCAATAGCAGTGTCTTGCCATTTGGGAACTCCATACTTGACGTGACCGTGATTGCTCGGGTACTAAGTTCATTTTTTCATTGCAAGGAATTGAAGATATATGAGGCTTTTTTATACTGTTTACAATTTTTTATTTTTTTAAACACTCAAAGGTATCAAGAAGTGAATCCAATATAAAAACTAGTTTTCTCAAAGTTGAATATCCCAGCATATTTTGATCTGTTCAAGATTATTTTGCAGATGGACAATGAGTTCGACTTGACAGCAAAGGATATAGTGAAATGCCTACGTTTGGCTGTATAATTAAATTACATGTAAATTCAACATGGTAGAACAAGATCATCATGAGTTCATGCATTGAAGACCGCATTCTAATTTGAAGCTAAACATCAAGCTCTGGAAAAGAGAAGTCAGGGCATGCCGACGTACAGCTCCTTTCTTTTTCATTTTGTTTTTTTCCTTTTTGTCCATTTGCAATTACCAAAGCTTGTAGTCTCGTTGGGGTTCAGGTTCTATATTTTTGGTGGAGGGTTTTTTCTCGTTCTAATCGATTTTTCCGTGGTTGACTTGTTGACCACGTTCAATTACCGTCACGCTCTAAACAGAAACCTCAAGGCTATAGTTTATTTCTTTTTCTAAAGTATTAATACTTTTATGTTTTTGAGAGATTTGATGTTTCATTAGGCTTATAATCCTAATGAATTTCTTAGCTTTTTGTACGCAAGTTCCGCTTTTCCAAAGGCAAAATTGTGGTAGGTATATATTTGGTAGAGCAACAATAATTGGCCGGAATTGAGATACACTTAGACTAGGCTTTGTTAAAACATCACCAAACTGATCATTATTTGTAGGAACATGCAAAGTAAATTATCCCAAATACACCTAAAGGGGGTGAATGGGTGGTTTTCACATTTATTTGACTATTTAAATTAATAATCAATCAGCCAATCAACCAATCAAATCATAAGAAAGGTAACAAAATGGAGACAACTCATTTGAAAAACGTATTGAAAATCTAAAATCACTCTAGATGTAAGTCACCACAAAAATTCACTATAGAAACTAATTTAATTATAACGAATTTATAAACACTTACAAGACCCGTGAAGCAACTAAATTTAGCTTGTAACACTACGAGTATCCCACTCGATCTTTGACGTACCATGGTAGCGCCTCTGGATCATCGGCTTATCTATAGTTTCACCACGAGACCCAATTTGATTTCTGCACCCATGCAGCTCCATCCTTTAAGCCAAAGAATACGTCCACATCAATGGACTCAACATCTCTCGAACACGAGCACCATATGATGATAGTGTGTTTATTAAGAGAGAATCGATTTTTAACGTGTAATGAATCTTTTTAAGATTTTCTCTCAAGAATACAATAAATATGGCAACTAAACTTGGCCTCTCTCCATACCCCAAAACGCATGCATATTTCTATTATATAAGCTTATGCTTTAAGAAGATCACTTAAGGAATCCAAACCCAAATAAAAAACCGATTTTTGAAATCTTCGCTCGAGCAAACTTCCTGTCTAATTTTTTACTCTGTAAACATTGGAATTTGAAGATTATTGTGAAACATGAATTTGTAGATAATTGAGTTATCTTTCTAACGACACTAATATGGGAATATCATTTCTCAGAATATCACCTCAATTTGATATGGGAATCAAACTTATGACTAATTTAATTTGACAAGATTGATCTCATTAGATCTTGCGATTTTACAATCTTTGCACTTTTTGTTCCATTTGCAACTTAGACTAGTCTCTACTCAACATATTTACAACTCATTTAGACTAAGATTTGTTGTAAGAGCATATCAACATATTATTTTTACACTAACTCAAAGTATAGATGATTTACTCGGCTTATACTTCTCACAGACTATACGATAAACAATTTTCATATATTACAAGGCGAAGAAATAGATATCTTAATATCTTTTTCGTCTTAGAGAAATGCGTTAATATCTGAAGCAGACTGTTTCAAAATCAAGAAATTAAGTTGTAATGTAGAAGATCGAAGAAATGTGACAATATACCAAAAGTACGCATTTACTATCTATTTTTTGTGAGTCACTGTAGAACTTTGCAATAAATGTATAAACTGGCCTGTTTGCTCAGCCAATCCGGTCGTCTTCTATATATATATATATATATATATATATATATATATATATATATATATATCTAAAAGCGCCTATCCTAACAGTATTAAATAGTATTTGCTTTAGACACATTTTATTCCGCATATACTCCTATGTAAATGACTATTATTACAATTGTACCCTTTTAGATCTACAGTTTTACAAAAAAGTACATAAATAGCTTAATATAATTACAAAAATTACAATTAAAAATCCTTTGACGTGTAATATCTTCCAAGAGTAATTTTACAATCAACTGTGAAGTGAGTAAACGTTGCATAATCACTTTGAAAAAGAGTGGGGTGCACTATTAAAAAATTAATTTTTTTCATGTGGATCCTATATTTTATTCATTTTTTTAAAATGATTACGCGACGGTTGCACAATTCACAGTTATAAATATATTTTCTCATCTCTTAAAGGTTTTGAACTCTTTTAGTGTATTGACAAAAAATAACACTAACTTTTTTAGATGGGTTGGCATGTGTGCAGTATGAAAGTCATTTAAGAGCCATCCTCACATGAACAGTAAGTTGAACAGTAATGAATAGTAATTTCTTTGGACACTTTTTATTCCGCATATACCCTCATGTATTTGACTATTATTACAATTGTGCATTTTTAGGTCTTCAAATTTACAAAAAAGCACATAAATAGCTCACTATAATTACAAAAATTGAAATTAAAAATCCTTTGCCGTGTAGTATCCTCCAATAGTAATTCTACATACAACTGTAAATTGTGTAAACGTCGCATAATCACTTGGAAAAAAAATATTGTCCACTATTAAAAAATTAATTCTTTTCATGTGGGTCATATGTTTTATTCATTTTCTTCAAAACGATTACGCAATAGTTGCACAATTCACCGTTGTAAATATATTTTTTCATCTCATAAAGGTTTTGAACTCTTTTAATGTATTAACAAAAAATGACCTTGACTTTTTTAGATGAGCTGGTATGCGTGCAGTATGACATAGTCATTTAAGAGCCTATCCTCAAAGGAACAGTAAGATGAACAGTAATGAATAGTAATTTCTTTGAAAACTTTTTATTCCGCATATACCCATATGTAACTGACTATTATTACAATTGTGCCTTTTTAGATCTTTAGTTTTACAAAAAAGTACATAAATAGCACACTGTAAATACAAAAACTACCATTAAAAATCATTTGTCGTAAGGTATCTTCCAAGAGTAATTCTACATACAATCGTAAAGTGTGTAAATGTCGCGTAATTGCTTTGAAAAAAAGTGTGGTCTAATATTAAAAAATTAATTTTTTTCATGTGGGTCATATGTTTTATTCACTTTTTTCAAAATGATAATGCGACGGTTGTACAATTCACAATTGCAAATATATTTTCTCATCTCCTAAAGGTTTTGAGCTCTTTTAGTGTATTGACAAAAATGACCCTAACGTTTTTAGATGGGTTGGCATGCGTGCAGTGTGACATAGTCATTTAAGAGCCTATCCTCATATGAACAGTAATGAATAGTATTTTCTTTGGATACTTTTTATTCCGCATATATCCCTATGTAACTGACTATTATTACAATTATGCCCTTTTAGGTCTTGAGTTTTACAAAAAAATACAAAAATAGTTTACTATAATTACAAAAATTACAATTAAAAATCCTTTGCCGTGTAGTATCTTCCAAGAGTAATTCTACATACAACTATGAATTGTGTAAACGTCGCGTAATCATTTTGAAAAAGAGTGGGGTCCATTATTAAAAAATTATTTTTTTCATGTGAGTCTTATGTTTTATTTACTTTTTTCAAAACGATTACGCGCTAGTTGCACAATTCACGGTTGCAACTATATTTTCTCATCTCTTAAAGGTTTCGAACTCTTTCAGTTTATTGATAAAAAATGACCCTGACTTGTTTAGATGGGTTGACGTGCGTGTAGTATGACATAGTCATTTAACCACCTATCCTCATATGAATAGTAAGATGAACAGTAATGAGTAGTATTTTCTTTGGACACTATTTATTCTGCATATACCCCTATGTAACTGACTATTATTACAATTGTGCCTTTTTAGATCTCCAGTTTTACAAAAAATTATATAAATAGCTCACTATAATTAAAAAAGTTGCCATTAAAAATCATTTGCCGTGTAGTATCTTCTAAGAGTAATTTTACTTCCAACCGTAAAGTGTGTAAATGTCGCGTAATCGTCTTGAAAAAGAGTGTAGTCAACTATTAAAAAATTAATTTTTTTTTCATGTGAGTCCCTTATTTTGTTCTCTTTTTTCAAAATGATTAAGCAAGAGTTGCACAATTCACTATTGCAAATATATTTTCTCATCTCCTAAAGGTTATGAACTCTTTTAATGTATTGAAAAAAAATGACCCTGACTTTTTTAGATGAGCTGGCGTGCGTGCAGTATGACATAGTCATTTAAAAGCCTATCCTCATATGAACAGTAATAAATTGTGTTTTCTTTGGACACTTTTTATTCCGCATATACCCATGTATAACAGACTATTATTACAATTGTGCCTTTTTAGGTCTCCAGATTTACAAAAAAGTACATAAATAGCTTACTAGAATTACAAAAACTGCCATTAAAAATCATTTGCCGTGTAGTATCTACTAAGAGTAATTATACATATAACCGTAAAATGTGTAAATGTCGCATAATCGTTTTGAAAAAGAGTGTGATCAACTATAAAAAATTAATTTTTTTAATGTGAGTCCCATATTTTGTTCATTTTTTTCAAAATGATTAAGCAACGGTTGCACAATTCACCATTGCAAATATACTTTCTCATCTCCTAAAGGTTTTGAACTCTTTTAATGTATTGACAAAAAATGACCCTGACTTTTTTACATGAACTAGCGTGCGTGCAGTATGACATACTCATTTAAAAGCCTATCCTCATATGAACAGTAAGATGAACAGTAATGAATTGTGTTTTCTTTGGACACTTTTTATTCCACATATATCCATATGTAACTGACTATTATTACAATTGTGCATTTTTAGGTTTTCAGTTTTACAAAAAAGTACATAAACAACTTACTAGAATTACAAAAACTGCCATTAAAAATCATTTGCTGTGTAGTATCTTCCAAGAGTAATTTTACATATAAACCATAAATTGTGTAAATATCGTATAATCGCTTTGAAAAAAATGTGATCCACTATTATAAAATTAATTTTTTTTTTCATGTGTGTTCTATGTTTTATTCACTTTTTTTAAAACAATTTTACGACGGTTGCACAATTCGCAGTTGCAAATATATTTTCTCATCCCCTAAAGGTTTTGAACTCTTTTAATTTAGTGACAAAAAATGACCCTGACTTCTTTAGATGAGTTGGCGTGCGTGCAGTATGACATAGTTATTTAAGAGCCTATTCTCATAGGAACAGTAAGATGAACAGTAATGAATTGTGTTTGCTTTGGACACTTTTTATTTCGCATATACCCATATGTAACTGACTATTATTACAATTGTGCCTTTTTATGTCTTCAGATTTACAGAAAAGTACATAAATAGCTTACTAGAATTACAGAAAATGCCATTAAAAATCATTTGTCGTGTAGTATCTTCTAAGTGTAATTCTACATTCAACCGTAAAGTATGTAAACGTCGCGTAATCGCATTGAAAAAGAGTGTGTTCCCCTATTAAAAAATTAATTTTTTTCATGTGGGTCCTATGTTTTATTCATTTTTTTCAAAACGATTACACGACGGTTGCATAATTCACAGTTGGAAATACATTTTCTCATCTCCTAAAGGTTTTGAACTCTTTTAGTGTGTTGACAAAAAATGACCCTGACTTTTTTAGATGGGTTGGCATGCGTGCTGTGTGACATAGTCATTTAAGAGGCTATCCTCGTATGAACCGTAAGATGAACAGTAATGAATAGTGTTTTCTTTGAACACTTTTTATTCTGCATATACCCTGATGTAACTAACTATTATTACAATTGTGCCATTTTAGGTCTCCAGTTTTACAAAAAAGTATATAAATAGCTCACTATAATTACAAAAATTGCCATTAAAAATCATTTGCCGTGTAGTATCTACTAAGAGTAATTCTACATACAACTGTAAAATGTGTAAATGTCACGTAATCGTTTTGAAAAAGAGTGTGGTCAACTATTAAAAATTTATTTATTTTTTCATGTAAGTACCATATTTTGTTTACTTTTTTCCAAACGATTAAGCAATAGTTGCACAATTCATCATTGCAAATATATTTTCTCATCTCCTAAAGGTTTTGAACAATTTTAGTATATTAACAAAAAATGACCCTGACTTTTTTAGATGGGTTGGCGTGCGTGCAGTATGACATAGTCATTAAAGAGCCTATTCTCATATGAACAGAAAGATGAACAGTAATGAATTGTGTTTTTTTCGGACACTTTTTATTCCGCATATATCCATATGTAACTGACTATTATTACAATTGTGCCTTTTTAGGTCTTCAGTTTTACAAAAAGTACATAAATAGCTTACCAGAATTACAAAAACTGCCATTAAAAATCCTTTGCCGCGTAGTATCTTCCAAGAGTAATTCTACATATAATTATGAATTGTGTAAACGTCGCGTAATCGCTTTGAAAAAGAGTGGGATCCATTATTAAAAAATTATTTTTTTCATGTGGGTCTTTTGTTTTATTTACTTTTTTCAAAACGATTACATGACGGTTGCCCAAATTACAGTTGCAAATATATTTTCTCATCTCCTAAAGGTTTTGAACTCTTTTAGTTTATTGACAAAAAATGACCCTAAAGTTTTTAGATGGGTTGGCGTGCGTGCAGTATGACATAGTCACATAAACTCATATGTATATATACACTAGGCGCACAATTATTTTTGAAAAATGTTAGTCTTCCTGCTACCACCATCTGGATTTTTTTTTTATATTTATTTTTATATGGAAAGTAAAGAAATATTTTTTAATGATGTTGTCTATTTTTAAAAAAAATATTGGAAAATGTTAAAAAATTCATGTGAAAAAAAGAAAAATATATATAAAATACACTAGCGGGACCCCTCAACAAAATAGTGGTGGCTGTAGAGCCACTTTGGTTTTTGTTTTTTTGTTGAAAATTGCAGTCAGTGAATAGTATGTCTTGTTAGGAATAACGCTAACTATCTTATCATGTATATATTTATAGAGAAGAGTCCAAATTAAATTAGAAAAAGCTAGCTAGCTAACATATAATTATATATATTATGTGGTGACGATCAAATCATGCAACTAGCTAGCTAGCATGCACGTAATTGCTGAGTGAAACCAAATTATTTATTTCATTTTGCATTATTACTTAATCTCTATCTTATTTACGTTTCTATCATTTCTATTCTGCCCTGTAGATCGCCATTTGCAACGTCGATGATCGGTTTATTAATCTGACCTATACTACAGGATTCACTGATCTTATTTCTATTCGACTCTTTTATTGAACAAATAAATTTGGATTCATTAACTTTTAGTTACTACATACTGTACGACATTATACGCATGCTGCCATGCATATATTGGATAATTATATTTGATTGTAACTTCAACATGCATTATTATTATGTTGCTTATGAACTTGATAATATTTATGTAAAAAATTGTGTTTATAAACTTGGTGATTTTAAATATGCAACTCTCATGAACATGTCAATTGAATGGTGATTTTGTATGTTGGCCCATTTGTATGTTACTATTGTATGTTTTTAGAAATAAATTTTATTTTTGTATAGATTTTTTTTCCCTCCAAACAGACGCCACGTACAAAGGACATACGTGCCTTGCATTACTAGTGTGTATATATATATATATATATATATATATATATATATATATATATATATAAAAGATTAAAAGATAAAGAAAGTACACAAAGATATATAGTACTATATATGAAGAGTAAGAAAATCTGAAACTTTTGTCGTTAATTATTAATTTATTAATATATGAGTTATTCTATTTTTAAATTAGTATATACATGAGTACATTATATATATATATATATATATTATATTATAAGATTTGATTTAATTTGTTCGATTTAAATTTTAAAATTTATCTTTTAAATTAAATTATACCATATAATCATTTAATTACTAAGGTTTAATTGGAAATCCTTTTTGGCTATGTTTAGGGTATGCCAATCAATTCTGAAGTTAGATTCCACGGTGATCTGCTTAGTTCGAGACAGATCAGCGTATTGTGACTCAAACCATTCAACATTGACAAAGTCTTTAGCTAAACCTTTGTGCTTATATACTCTCTACGTCAACTTTAGAATATAATTTCTCTTCACATAAGTTTAGAATTTTTATCACAATTAATTCGCACATTGAAAAACATTAGAAAGGAAAATGGTGCTGACCATGCACGTGGCTTAGCTCATGTATCTATAGAAAGTGCTACTTAGTCCCCTCAATGTTACTGTTTAAAATTATCATTCGAATTTTTTAATTTTATTTAGTGATTAAAGAGGTAATTATTAATAAAATTGTATATATATATTTTTTATTTTTTTTAATGATTAAGAACATTGAAAAAATATTTACAAAAACTAATAAAAAAAATAAAATACAGTACATTTGTGCCGCAGCCCGCTAGTACCACCCATGTATCCACAATGTCAACAATTTAAGAAGATTGAATTTGTGTACATCAGAAGACGTGAACAATTCAACATTTTCAAATCTCAAAATAATAATAATATTAAAAATAATATTCTAATATTTGTCACCTTAACTCAACTCAGTTCAACATCCAAACGCAGCCGATCAGCTAGCATTCGAAGCCGATGTCACATAACACTATTTTTTCTATAATTTGAGGCTTATTTTACGGTTTTGGTTAAAATCCTTCATACATTTGAATTCCCATTTTAGGAAAAAAGATTGACGGGATGACAGTTCCCTAAATAAAGATAATTACTATTTATCCCATAAATCACCTTTTATCAATATTTTATTCTAATAAATAAAATAAATTTTTTTTCCAATTATTTACATTTTCTCTCATACTCATATTTATTATAGTTTTAAATACTAATTTTAAATTTTTGTTTAAAATATTCACTAGAGCAATAGTTCAAAATATAAAAAAAAAAATGTTGAATAGTTAAGTTTGTAAATAGAAGTGAGAGAAAAAAAAATAGAAAAAGAATAGAAAAATATTATTTTAATAGAATAGAGAAATAATAAGGAATGAAATGTAAGAGATTTTTGAAATATGAATAAAACTTAAGAAAATTTTTTAGAGAATATAATCTTTAATTAACTTATAAAAAATTTTATGAAAAATGTGACGTGAATACTGTAATAGCTGGGCCGCATAGTACCATACCTGACAGATCGGCAAAACGTAGAGATGATAATATTGCAAGACCGGAAAGAGCTCTTCACGGTGGAATGTGACAGTAGTAAAAAAGAAAGGGAAAAAAAAAAAAAAAAGAAATAAAATCCATTCACCTGCCCCCGCAATCCTAGGTAACAAAATACATGATCGACTTGCAAATGGTGACTTCCAGCTGCTAATTTGTGGGTATAATATATGTTTGACTTTTACCATATTATGGAAGACTAACTTGCTTGGTGATCTATATAGCATGCATGCACTTCATGATTACATGCATCCATGACTAGCTCGGCCTAGATTCAAATTTCTTTCAAGAGTTTTTATTGGGCAGCCAGTGCACAGGAGGTATGATTAAATTAAGAAAGAATAAAAGAAAAGGCAGTAAGTGGACTAGATTAATTAATAATTACTACAACGTCTAGTTTAATTATTGGAGAGAATCTCCTTTAGATATATATATATATATATATAAGTACGTGTCTGCATACAGGACATGAAATATTTTCTATATATATATAATAGACAGTTTGGATAAATTTTGTTGGGAGATCATCAGAAGTGGGCCATGCAGAGTAGTACTGCTGCCGGAGGATTTGATTCTTTTCGAAGTTTGAAGATGATGCTAGATCTAACAATTAAACCTGTTTCGTATGTTTTGTACTAGTTGTTCTATTCTTTTGTTTTCTCTGCATGCAATGATATCAACTCTAACATTAATTAAGGTCAGGCATTTGATCAATCAGAATGCTTGGATCTGCATATATATATATATATATATATATATATATATATATATATATATATACACATGTTAGATGTAATATTCGCGCGTTGTGGGCTTTTAACTTTACAGAGACTAATTTGTTTGCAGTTGCCAACTAAATATAGAATATATTAGTACTTAATTATGTCAACGTACAAAATCCCGCAGTTTGATTGATTCAACATGATAATATTCTAAAGTTCTACCACATGATTGTAGAGAAACAAACGCAAAAAGTGGAAATGACAACCAGCTGTGATGTATATATATCATGTTTATATATATGATGACCTAGCTAAGGGATAACTATGGACGGGTATGTATTTAATTTGGTGATAAGGCTCGATCGTATATGTAATAAATTAGCTATAATCCTTATGGAATTGATTATTGGGTTCCCATGCATTAATCTATTTTTTTCTATCACAAAAATAAATGCTAAACTAAATATCATTTCCTTCTTCGATCTGTTATATATATATAAAAGTACTTTTTCCTGCATATCTAAAAAATATTTATCTAATATATATAAGTACTTTATTTTCTCTTTAATTATCTTTATAATGGTAATATTTCATTTATCTCAATACAATGCTGGATATATAAGATCATAATCTTCTTAATTTTTAAATAATTATTACTGATTTCAAAGGTGGAATTATCTATAGCTAGCTAGGTTGAAACTTTAATCTACCTTGTATGCTTGATCAAAGTGGTCGAGCGCGCCATTGCATGCTCTTGGAACGCTAGCTTGTCGAGAGGGGCCTAGACGATCCCGTACGTATAAGCTGTTTACTACGTAAGGCCGTATGGTTGGTACCTGCTGGATCAATATAGACTTGAGTGATAGCGGTTATCTAAATGATCATGTATGCCAAAGACATACCAGTAAGAACTAAGAAGTCATTAAGAATGTACAAAATAATGGGTACAAATATATTTCCACTGTAGTCGTACTCATATATGTAACATATCCATGGACACTCAAGTCCATTGATCGATTAGCATAGATTCCTAAATGAGTAGTGCTACATGATGTACTTACAATTTTACACATACAAGATTGATCATTTTATCAGTTTTTTTTTTTTTTAATTTTAAATTTCAAATATTATAATCTTTAGTACTAATTGACACGTGAATAATTAAATTTTTTGTAAGTTTTTTTTTAAAGTATAGATAGCATTTCTCTTCCTAAATATGTAACAATTTATAAGGATGAGAGCGGTGGAATTTCTCTCAATAATTAGCTGGTTTCGTTGATTAATGATCATGATCGGTACGTAATTTTTTACATGATAAACCTAACTGTCATTATGGAAAACACGGACCAGGTTTGTCGTCATATGATGTGCATGGGTTAGAGACTTAGAGTAGTATTAATTTGAATTAATATTGCCGCTATGTTTCAATCACGTTTATCATATTATTGCAGTACCCATCTCATGTCTCCCCCAGTAATTATTGGTGCTACAATAAACTAATGTACTTCTCGAAGTCTTGGTTACGACTTTGACATCTTGGTATGTGCGTAATTAATTAGCCAAAATGGGTCTCGAATATTATAATAATAAGTGTCACCCCATGATATATATATATATATATATATATAATTATATATGTATATATTGTGTACCACATCATCTTTCTGATTTGGGATAATTCCAAATTTGGGTACTTTTAATATTAATTGCCTTTCCTTTCCTTTCTTCTCCGCGTAAAGACCCTTACAAATTTAACAAGCAATAGAATATCATATATGGATCGTTGATTAAAGGTTACTTGATACCTAAAATTTTATATATATATATATATATATATATATATATATATATATATATATATATATATATATTGTTTACTTTTCTACAACTTGGAAATGTTTACCAAAGTAGACACGATATATAGCGTCTTTATTGAGCCTTCACGTACGATCGTGACTGCAGGTAATTAGATCATCATAATTCCCCTTTAATTAATCATTTGCTTCTAAAAAGAGGAAGAGAGAGTAATGCTAAATATTTTAAAGTGTTTAATTCCTATATACTTTTTTTAGAAAAAAAAGATGTATTATTAAAAAATAATAATTTTTTCATGTAGATTCAGATGTACTCAAATTTTTCAAAAGGGGTGTACTCGAGACTTGTGTATTTAATTAAGGCTGTATTTGGATGTTAAACTGAGTTGAGTTGAGTTGAGATCATTAAATATTGTTAGAATATTATTTTTTAATATTATTATTATTTTGAGATTTGAAAAAATTGAATTGTTTATTATATTTTGTGTTGAAATTTGAAAAAATTGAATTGTTTATTATATTTTGTGTTGAAATTTGAAAAAATTGTAATAATAAATTGAGATTAATTTGGTAACCAACGTACCCTAAGACTGCTGGCAAATATCATTTCAAGAAAAATAAAGAAAAAGAACAACAAAAGAGAGAACAGAACATGAGAGATCAGACAATCCAAAGGGTAGACTGGTGGTACCCTTTTTGCTGAAAGGAAAATTCATAGACGGCCAGCTATTAATAATTTAATCCTGATCCATTAATCCGTAATAGTGATTATAATTGTTTGTGTTTGTACTTATGTTACCGTGATGTAATGAACGTAATTGATTATGGGGCCATGTAATAATAATATATATTTTTAATATATAATTTAAAACATAAAGATATGATCATGATAATCATATATTGTCGTTAGAAACTTCATCAAATTAATTACTAAATTGATGAAAATTGAAACTTATAAAAATATTTATTCATTAAGAAGCGACTACGGATGTACTTTCATTCTTTCCTGACAATTTAGGGGAGGTTTGGATTAGGAGTGATACCCACATATGTGAGAGTAGGGTCACACCTTCCCCGCACCCCGCACCCCGCTCTCACATATGCGGGGGTGATGTTTCTCCATCTGTCTTGCCCCCCGCCCACTTCAGTTCCATTCGACCTAAAATTTATTTTAGGGTCCAAAAAAATATTTTTGGACCCAAACTCAAATTATTATATAATTTAAATATTAGATTAAAATAAAAATATATAACTATAATTTAAAAACTGATAACATAAAAACTAGTTATCAATTTTTAAATTTGTTAGACTTGTTCACAAGTGTATTAACTTGTTTACAATATTACATTGGATTGGCCTTCTACAGTAGGCCCAACCCAAGTCATCTTATGTTCTCTGGTAATAACAGAACGAAAAAAAAAAGGAGAAGGTATCGGGGCCTGAACAGTAGGCCCGACCCAAGTCATCTTATGTTTGACCAATGAATTGATTCGGGTCTTAGCCCAGTGTACTGGACCGGTCCAGACCTAGACCAGTGTACTGGATCGGTCCAGACCCTGACCGGTCAGATTATAATATTATTATTTATTAAAAAAAAAACTTAAATTTTATTGGTCTTTTATATACATGTTATTATTGGTACATACATGTATTAAATTAAATTTTATGCATGTTATTATTGTTAAATACATGTATTAAACTTTCTATACATGTTATTATTGATATATACATGTATTAAATTAAATTTTATACATGTTATTATTGTTAAATACATGTATTAAATCTTATGTACATGTTATTATTAAATACATGTATGAATTGTTTATTTTGGCTCTCATTATCATGCCATGTATATTTGTTTATCTAATATGGGGCAAATGATTTACATCAAAATTAAAGAAAAGATTGGTTGCCCAAAGATACAAGATTTTCTTAATTTTGGTGAAAAATCATTAAACCCCATAGTAAGGTGGATAAAGTTGAAGTGAACAATTTGTGTGTCAAGATCTACTCCCAGAGGAGGGTCTTGATGATATTACTAGTTCATCCATTAAAGTAAAAGTTGGAGTGAACAATTTGTATGCCAGAATTTACTCCTGAATGAGAATTCTGGTGGTACAGCTAGTTCATCCATATAATTGAAAGTTGGAAAGAACACTATGTATACCAGAGTTTACTCCTAAAGGAGAATTCTGGTAATACAGCTAGTTCATCCATATAATTTAAAGTTGGAGGGAACATTTTGTATGTCAGAGTTTACTCCCAAAGGAGAATTCTGATGATACAACTAGTTCATCCACATAATTTAATACTGGTGAGAATACTTTGTGTATTAAGATCTACTCCCAAAGGAGGGTTTTAATGACACTATTAGTTCATCCATAATTGATTAAATTCTTACTATTGTTTCTGAGTGTCGAACTCAAAGCATTAATGTGATTAAAATATTTTTCTTGTAGTAAGTATACGAATATCTTTACAATGTTTTCTGTACGGAAATGACTCTAGTATAGAGAAACATGATCATGTTAAATTTACACTAAGAGTTGTAGACTCTTGTTTATCCATTTTAAGTCTTTACATCAATTATTATTGAGAATAGTGATAAGGGTCAGAAAAGTACAACATTTTAAGAATATTGGATTAATTACTAGATATCAAACTATAGGAATTTCTTAGTTTTGTACATAATGGTTTACTTCAGATGTATTATTATTTCATTAAAGTAATAAGATATGAAAAAGTTGGTAGTATGATTATTAGTTAGATACAAATTTATTGTACTAATTCGTATGAAAAGTCATTTGTATCTTTTGGGAAATGAGAGAAATGATGGTGATGAAAATATCAGAATTGTGCTAATTGAAGTTTGAAAGAAACAATGACACATGAAGATTTATGTGCCATAAGCATGAGACATGATTCAAAGGGAAGGGTAGCATTTTTTTCTGTATAAGTTTCGAATCAGATTTTATACATGTTTATACATTTTCTTTAGATTAAACATGAGTGCAAATGTTCATATTTATTTTGTCTGTATAAGAATAAATATTGATACTTATTTTAGTAGTTGAACTCGAGTACAAATGTTTAAATTTCAAATTATTTAAAAATGCCATTTATGATGGTTCCATTTTTCCTTCCAATCAAATTCTTATTTACCTTTATAATAGTGCTTTTGTTAAAAGTTTTTCTTTTTCACTCATGAGGCATGTATTGGAACCAAGTAAAAAATAATTTATGAAATTTTTTACAATTTGTGGCATAGAATTTGAAACAGAATTTGTGACATAAAATTTTGGAGAATATCTCTAAGAAAAGTTGTAAAGATTAGTAAATAAAATATTTTCCGTATTTATGTTTTCTAATCTCAGGATGTATATTGATTTGCATAAAAGGAAAACAAATCAAACTTATCAATAAAAAATGATACAAGAAATAGAGAGTTTCTTGAGATAATGCATATAAACACATGTAAACATTTTCTCTATAATGTTTGATAGATATATGTATTTCATTATTTTCATAGATGATTTTCATTATATGGATGTATCTATCTGTTACATGAGAAATCTCAAGCCATTAGAAATTATTGAGATACTTCTCATGGGGAGGAAATGCAAGTAGAAATGTGAAAATCATCGAATTGGATTGAAGTAGTGAGTGCTAAGAAAAGTATTATGAGTCAGGTCATAACCCTAATCTATTTTGTTAACTTCTTGAAAAGATGTGTAGTAAAATTATTAAAAACAATGGTATATATCTTAAATTGTGTACTCAATAAGTAGTCTCAAAGACTTATTTTGAGTTGTGGAACTTGATTTAAGACTTATACATGTATGAATAGTCAATCTAAAGTAAGGCTTTACAATCCAAATGAAAGAAAGTTGGATCGTATAATACTTACTGGGTACATTATTGATTACTCAAGGAGATCCAAATTATTTAGGTTGTATTGTCTCTATTCATAGTTTGAATTTTGAGGAAATTGAAATGTTAGATTCCTTATAGTTGGCAAAATCAGTGGGAGTATAGAAATTAGAGATGTGATTGTTGTGAAGTGCATTCTTGTACTTCGAAAATGCTTATAGTCCATTTTATGATTATCTTAATGATAACATGGAACAACAAGCAAATGATCATCTACCTCATCAGAGAAACACTACTGAAGAATTGGTCATGAAGACATCAAAATAGGTAACCTCAAATGATCTTCTTGATTTATTTTTTGGTTAGATTGCATAGTGTATTTTCAAAATTTGAATTTGACATAGCAATAAACAAATGCTTGTATATGTTTTCACATGTTATAGAAATAAGTGGTTTTATAAAATATCGATACATAAAAGAGTGATTGAAATTCATGAATCAATATAAAGTCTGTAATTTTGTCTAAATTGTCTGAAATGTATAAAAGTCGAATGTAAATGGGTGTTGAAGACAAGACCCTGATTTTAAGGCAATGTTGAACGATATAGAGTCATACTTGTAATCAAAGATTTCACTCAGAAATGAGCATTGATTAGAAAGAGATTTCTAATAAACTTGAAAGAACTCATTAAGAATTACTATAACTTGAGTAGCTCATTATGGTCTAGAGTTACATCAAAGAGATGTGAAAACAATTGCAGAATGCAAGTCTGAAGTCTACAAGAAACGAATAAAATGATTTCATAGAAGGTAATAGATTTTTTTGAAAAATTTGTATTTGAAATTTGATAATACCAATACTGTTTTGGAATTAAGAAAAATATTGTTAATATATATACCCGTAAGTCAGTGGGAGTATATTTTTATGATCATGCATGTATATGACTTTTGGCAAGTATGAATTATGGTTTATAGTATAGCATTAAAGTTATGTCTCTAAACAACTTTAAAAATGAAATTATGAATGAGACATCCTTCGTAATTGAGATTGAATCTTAATACCAAGACGATGACTGTTAGGATTGTCTTAGTATAGTTGTATCGAGTTTTGGACGATTTTACATGAAAAATTGTTGTTTAATAGATGATTTAAAAATAAAATGTGACATGCTCAGTATTTTACAGTGTCCTCGAAATGATTAGGTTGTTAAGAAAATTTTATATATGATTGTTATAATAAATCTGATGATTGCACAAACCTGTATAAGGTTGAAGGTCAGTTTTTCAGTTGACATTCTTGGTTGTTGCCAAACTAACGCAAGGATGTTTGACCTAAAAGCTGTGAAAAGAGTGCAATGTTATTTGCAAGAAATTAAAGACTATATTGTTGCTTTAAGAAGAACTGATACTCTTAAGGTAACTGGATATTCAGACCATTTTTTGTGGAATTACTCTAATGATGGAAAATACAATTATGGTTATGTATTTTTCTATCTAGTAGAGTTATTTTATGAAAAAATATGAGGCAAATATCGTACTGCTTCATATGCAATAGGGATTGAGTTTGTGGTATGCTTTGAGGCCATAATATATGGTATCTGATTGAGGAAACTTATCTTAGGATTTGGAATTGTCGACTTATAACTAAGCCGCTAAATATTGTAAGAATTTCTCAGAATATTTTTCTCAAAATGATAAGTACTTAATGAAAATTTAAATACATTAAGTGGAAAAAGTACAAAAACAAATATGTCCATAACAATATTGTATTCATGATTATACCTTAAGGGGCATGTTGAAAAGATGGGTCATATGCTTATACCCATGATGTGAACATGTTAAAGAGATCATTGATATGCTGAGTATTTTGTTACTGGAAATTGAAAGATATCTATTATGATTGTTTCTTTTTTCTTGTCTTTGCACTTTATATGTACATTGAATGGTATGGATAAATGATGACAAGATAATATCTACGATAGACATGAATTGGAACCCAAGGTATTACAGTATTAGTCTTAATTATCCCAATTAAAGATCGTGTTAAATTAAGTTACTGGTGTTGTGGTACATGGATGAGAATTTGTTGATCATATAACAGAGGATCGCCATGACTCGCATTGGTAGCTGGTTTGACATTGATATTACAAAACTCATTAAATGTATTTTGAGCTATGAAAGTTTCAGGAAATTAATTTGCGCAGTATGGTTAATTTCTTATGATAAACTCATGAACGAAAAATATTATTTTATGGGCGTATGGACCAAGTGGGAGAATGTAGGAGTTTTATTTAAACTTAATGTCTCACACACCCATCTTGATAGAGTTTGGAATAGTTCAAAACTTATTAGTTAATAGATGAGTTATAATGGGATAAGAAAACTCCTAAAACATAAAATTAACTTTATATCTTTAATCACAGTCAAACACAAAGTCTTAGATTTCTTAATGGTCAGAAGTCTATAAATAGCACTAAGGGGTTAAAGTGTTCTCACCTACAACATCAGAGTGCCTCTAGCCATCGGGAGACACTTAGGAGGCTAAGTTGCTAGGGTGATCCTTCTCTCATAGTCAGATTAATTTCTTCATCAAACAGATGGAGAAAAGATACGTATTTAATTATCATTGTTTTATTATTGTAGATAATAGAAAATCAAAAATCCAATTATTAATGTTCATGTTAAAATATTTAACACCATTAACTACCTAGTTTCATGGATAGAGATCATTGAACACCTAAAACATCTGTGGTAATATATATAACAATAAAAACTTTATGTGCAGTTAATTTTGCGTACTCCACTAATGTGATTGGTTGTATCATTTTTTTTAATATAAAATAACTGTTTTGGCCAATCACATTAGTAGAGTGTGTAAGGAGTATGCAAAAGTGACTGAGAATATGGCAGAGAAAATTGAGGGGGTCCAAACTGAGGTGCATAACAATTTAGAGAAGGCAAACATGAATTACAAGAGAGCAGCGGATAAGCACAGACGAGCCAAAGTATTTCAAGAATGAGACTTAGTGATGATCCACTTGCGCAAGAACCGTTTTCCAGCAGGCACCTATGGCATACTTCAAGAGAATAAATACGGTCCTTGTCACATCTTGAAAAAGATTAATGATAATGCGTATGTTGTCGAACTTCTAGAAGATACGTCAATCTCCCCTACCTCCAACGTGGCTGATTTATTTGAGTATCATCCTCCATATGAGCAACTCAATGAAGACCCAAACTCATAGACGAGTTTCTTTCTAAGTGGCGGGGAACTGATGCAGGACACAGACACGGGCAATAACGTGGCAGCAACTAAAGGCTCTAATTCCTGAGTAACCAATTACAAGAAGATATGGCGGGATCTCATGCATCTCATGCAGTGCGCCTAAAGTCACGACGTCAAAGATCTTTCCTATTTTAGATTGCTATCATTTCCATTGATTTGTGCTAGTGATTTATGCTAGTTTATTTTGTTTCCTTTTAGGCAAGCTATTTCCTTATAGAATGTCCATTTTCCTTTCATGAATTTTATATAGTCGGCTGTCAATGTAATGGAAGATCATTGATACATTTTTGGAAAAAAAAGTGACGATTATCAATTTTCAGCAACCCTCTTTTGTTTTGGAAGACACAGTTCTTCCATTTAATTTGTTTACGAGCCTTTTACTCAGTTTCTTTATTTTTTTTTTATGTCTTCCGCTACGCCACCTTCGTACCTCTATTATTAGTCGACTTTAATTTGTTTCCTTTTTTAGAGGAGATCGAGATCAGGAGTAAGTTAAAAGCGTTCTTATCAAACTTTTTCTGTGTAAAACGTGCGTAAATATTGCAAACGTAAGAGTGATATGATCCATTAATGGTAGCAAACCAGAAACGCGTACCGTGTAATTTGACTCTCATCGATCGTACGTACCTGCGAGATCAGAAGCTAGTTGCTAGCCATCTTATAATATAATTAGGAGCCATCTTTTGACCCCGAAATTAAGTTGCCAAGCCTGCATGTGCTCCCTCGCTCAAGTTGCCATGGCAATCTTGCGTTGCAGCACGTTTATAATTCAAAAGGCCGCATGTGAGGAAAGGATCGATGGTTTTAAGGCAAATCTTGCGCCATTAACTAGCTAGTTTCATGGATAGAGATCATTGAACACCTAAAACTATGGTAATATATATAACAACAAAAATTATATGTACAATCATTTTTACATACTCATTTACGCACTCTATTAATGTGATTGGTTGGATAACTTTTTTTAATATAAAATAATTGTTTTAGCCAATCACACTAGTAGAGTGTGCTTGCAAGGGGTACGCAAAAGTGACTATACATAGCAGAACTCATATAACAAACATTGAAATTATAAGATTAGTTATGCTATTTATTAGTCTGGTGTGTAGCACACGACTTATTGTGTGCCCTATTATAGAGGGACGCTACTCATAATTCCACACCACACACTTTACATATGTTAAAATTATTTTTTATTTATTTTATTTTATTCTTGTTAAATTAATTGAATTGTTCTACTGATCATCATCCACACACTACATACTTATTATAGGAAAAATGAAAAAAAATATTAAAATAGATGTGGTGTACGTGTGGTACCGTGTACTGTGAGGATGATAATTAATTAAGTAGAATTATTTCCGATTATAATCATAAAAAATGTTAAAATACTAATATTTTATTATATAATTATTTGATGTGATCACAATTATAAGCTTCCACATGAGTGGAGTGTTTGGCCGTATGTTAACAGATAGCCTTGCAAATATAATTAAGTTTAATAACAAATTAATTGATATTGATCTAACATAGGCGGCCATATGTCCTACATGGATTGGACTATTATTCATGAGAGCTGGCTAATTATATATGGATAAAGATCAGACGATCATCTAGACAACATCATGGAAGGTATATTTGTTTGTCCCTAAATGAGTAAGCCGAGTATAATGTTCGAGGAGTAGGAATGAACAAGTACAAGGGTAGCATACCTAACCTAATACATTGCGAGTTTAATAAGGGAGAACGGGACCGTCCACAACACAACGCGCGGTACCCCACCTTGCACCCTCCATATTTGAATATATTATGCTTGTAATTCTACCAATCAAATATATATCTACGAAAATTCAGAATGTTGCACGTATATGAGATCTCATGTAAACCTTAATCGACGTACATCATATAATTACTGTTTTATACAAAAAAAAAAGAAAAAGAAAGGCCCTTAATAGAAGCTGACTTGGCAATTCAAAGTCCAGCAAATTAAAGGAAGAGGAACTCATAATTTGACCAAATGAGAGAGAGAGGCCAGCAGGGGGATTGCATGAACAGTAAAGAGAAAGAGCATTACTTTCACACGAGCAAATACAAGTTATAGAATATTAATTATCAAGCGCGTATGGTGAACTTATAAAACACTCAACTTTCTTCACTCTTGGCGAATCGGCTTAAGCTTCGGTCTTCTTTGAAGGTAATAATTAGCTTTCAACTGTCTTTTCCGCAGAGAAAAGAGACAAGTACTTATCGTCTCCAGTTCTTTTGGAGGCCAGTCATGCTATCATGAATGGTTCTTATAATCCAATAAGATTTTTGAAAATTAAAATATCCTTCATAGGTCGTACGTTGAAAATTTTCCAGCTTCTGCCTTCTTTCGATCTTTTCACATTAATATGTGTTGTTTTCGGCCCTCAAATATTCAACTTTTTCTTTGGTGATTGTTCATTGGATGAAAAAAATTAAGATTTTACTGTAGATTGTTGAGTTTTAGCTTTAGTTTGGACTCGTGGGTACTTTTCCTCCCCTTCACATCAGTCTTTGTTGGTATTTTCATCTTTTCGGGGCTTTTTTCTTGCTTCTGCAATCTGCACTACTTTGATGCACAAAGTGATGCATTTAATGTTAAAAGGAGTTTAAATTCCATTAGCTCTATAAACTTCCAGTAACAAGCAAAGATAATGCATACTTAGGATCACTATCTGTTATCACTATCTTAAAATGATCTGCAGAAGTTGAAAGTGCTTTCTTTTTTGCGTTCAAATTTAAAGATTTCGGTCGCTCGTTCTATTTTTCCAGGATCCTACAGTTCATATTTTAAAGGAAGGAAAAGGGTGCTTTGATGGAAATCTCTCCTGCGAACTGGATATCTGAAGTGGTAGGATTAATATTTATATTGTCCCCTTTTTAGTTTTTTTTCAAATTCATTTATATATATGGATAAATCTTTATATTTTTCTTGGACTGAATATATTTTTTAATTTTACAGGGAGTGGAGGATCCCATCTTTATGCATCAATACGACATGAACTCTTTTGATTACTCAGTACTCGACGAGCTTAATCTTGAATCTCTTTCTCCTGAGAGCTACTCATCATACCCAGATCTCAATCCCAAAAGCGTACACAGCTTCAATGGTTCGGCCATCGAAAATCCTCATACCGGCCTAGAGAGCCCGGCTAAACAGCTGAAGACTAGCAGCTGGAACTCTTGCACCACTGACCGTCTGACTTCAATGGCTGCTTCTTCCTCCTCCTCCCAGTTAATTTCTTTGGAGAACTCGAACTCGGCCCCAGCCACTTCTCAGAAATTTTTAGACTGCACCGTGAAACCAAAGAACGAGGCGGGGTCTGATCTTAGAAATATGAATTTCCCGACTATGATTTCTGAGAGTTCCTTAGAGATCCAAAATGGCTCCTCAAAACGTGAACAGGTTCCCAAGAGGGTTGGTACAGTGACTAGAACTCCTTTACATGCCCGAGATCACGTGATGGCAGAGAGAAAGCGCCGAGAAAAGCTCAGCCAGCGGTTCATTGCTCTTTCAGCAATTGTTCCTGGCCTAAAGAAGGTATCATTTCATCAATCTCTCCGAGTACTGGTTCTTAAGGGTCTATTTCTCTTACGCATTAATCCTATGATAGATTATTTTTAAGGTATTGTTTTTTCCTACAGCTATGTTTCTCCATCTCCGTCCATGTTGCCCCTAAAAAACATAAACTAAGTTCGATCGAGTTCTTGTCAAGAAAAATGGGCTATGAAACTGTCTGAAGTCTTAGGTTTTATTAATACGTTAGGTGGAAAACCTTAGTTGGAATATTATTATCTTTAGGAATATTAGTTGTTATCGGGAAAACATGACCCATTGAGTGTGGAGATAGGCCATGAAAATTTAAGAAAACCTGCATTATGTTGGTGGAACGGTTGCTCATATAATTTCCTTGAAGTTCTTCAAATTTAGCAAAAAAGTGAAAAAGTTTTATATTGAAAAGTAATACAACCATTGTATATCATCCGATGTTTTACTTTTTATGCAGATGGACAAGGCTTCTGTCCTGGGGGACGCTATTAAGTACTTGAAACAACTTCAAGAACGTGTGAAGATACTCGAAGAGCAGGCAGCAATGAAAACGACGAAATCAGTGGTTTCTGTGAAGAAGGCTAGGCTCTCGGCCGATGATGACATCTCTTCGTCCGATGACAACTCCGATAGCCACTCCGAGCACCCACTCCCCGAAATCGAAGCTAGAGTCTCCGGAAAGAATGTACTCATTAGAATCCATTGTGACAAAAGCAAAGGATGTACTGCAAAAATACTAAGCGAAACAGAGAAACTTGATCTAACAATCATCTCTAGCAACGTCTTGCCATTTGGGAATTCCACACTCAATGTAACTGTTGTTGCACAGGTAATTGCGTTTATCAAACTAAACTTGTCATCATTTTTGGGAACCTGGCCGACACGTTACAAGTAAAATTACACTTGCCATCATTTTCTGCAGATGGACGATGATTTCTGCATCACAGCGAAAGATCTGGTGAGAAACCTACGACGGGCACTTGCGTGACATTTCGAATTGGAAAACTTTAAAGGATTTTCTATGTTTCCATTTACATTCTTCACATCAATGTTGCTAGGCGTGGGATGACGACGAATAAGCTCTATCTAGTAGCAGACTTCTCTCGTTATTATTATTTTTTTTTCTTCCATTTTTTGCTTAGCTAGCTCCTGATGGCTGATCCTGAGAGAAAGGAAGGACTGCAAATCTCTGACAGCAAGTGAGATTCACATGTGGTAGCGGGGTTTTTCACTTCTTTTGTGGCTTTTTGCGTGGTTAGCCAACTTGACCACGTTCAATTACCCTCGTGTTGTGAACAAAACTTGCTGCTTTTTGGGAGGGTTTTATTATTATTTATTTTTAAGAGGCTGTGACTTTCCAATATCACCTCTTGAATTAGGTAAAGGCCCTTCCTTTTCTTGTACAGTGTAACTAAGAGACAACTAGACAAACCGACATATTCTTCCATATAGAGGTTTGCCTTAATATATGGTGCCATCTTGTCTTTTCCGAGAAAACATGGAAAAAGAAGAAATTCCTCTGAATCGTATTAATGTATCTATGCATGACTCGATGATTTTGTAAGAATTGTTTTTGTTGGACATGTCCAGAAATTATTGAGTTTATTTATTTATTTTTTCTCTTTGGGACAGCTTAATCCAACAATGGTGGCACGTTTTGTTTTCTTTTATTTTCTGTGTGTGAAGATATATTTTATTTGCTTCATTGATTGGGATGCGCACGGCACACCAAACATGGCCACATGTCTAACAAGTTTTGCTAATTATAATCTCACAGAATCGTATTTCTTTTAGTTTTATTTTAATTAATTAAATTATTCTTATTATCATTCATACACTATATATTTAATAAAAAAAATAAAAAATCATGAATGGTATATAATATGAAAGGGTATTACTATATCACACTCTACTATTCATCACACTCTCCACACACTTCACATAAATTTTTTTTTATTCTTTTTTTTTTCACCCAGTGTGCTGGGCTGCTTCACACAGAATTTGTGAAACAGATTTATTCAATATGAAATTATTGAGTAGAATTTTTCTCATCTACTTCTATGTCATGAACGGTTGAAATTATTTTGGAGGCACATCAATGTACGGCTCCACGTGGGTTATCATATCTATGTTATAGGAAAGCTCAAACACAAACCTTAGACCCACAAGATATTATGCGATCTTAAACCTTTGACCCTCTCCCTCTCTGTTTATTTATTAAGTTATATATATAACCCACATTGTTTTAATTTTATTATTTAATTAATCCCACTATCTTAGCTTGTTAGAGAGAAAAAGGGACCCGGAAATTAAGCACATCTCTCACCCTAATTAGCTTCATATATAAACATCATTTGGTGGGCTTGAAGTTAAATATTGCAAATGTTCCCCAATAAAATTAGGTGCATGGGGATCGATTTATAGATAATGGACCAGTTGAAGCAAACTCAGATTTAAAAGACGTATATTCTAAAAAAAAAAATTTAAAATTTAACGTAGTTTGATTTAATACATTAGATTATAAATTATTTTTATTATAAAATATATCTCTAATGTATTATATGAAGATATGTCAGATATTCTTTTTATAAAAAAATTTTAATGGACGCTTCTCTAATTCCAACTGGGATTATTACAGAAAAAATAAAATAAAATAAAAAGATATAGTTTTTTTCTTTGTGAAATTATACCTTTTGCATGGTTTCATCTAGAATATCAGGATTCAGGTAGCTCTCTAAGATTTATAATTAATTAATGGCGGTAGATGAGACGAAAACAACTCATAACCGACCAAATAAGGAGGCATTCGTAGGCGACGAAATGAGCAGAAGTACTGCAGGGGTTTCCACTCATTCAAGGAAAAAAGTATTCCTGCAATCATAAAGAGATGGTCATATTCAAATAAGATAAACACGTGTTATTTCTATGAACAGACATCGGCCGGAGTACTTTTGACCTGAGTGTGTGTGTTTATATATATATATATATATATAGTTCAATTTAATTAATGGTCGGTGATAATCTTATTGCTAGTATATCAACTATTTTTTCTTCACTTTCCACTCTAAATTAAAACAACAACAAACTCACTAAATGTCATTAATTTAGTCAACAATCTTGGTCGAATATCTCTCTCTTCTCATTATGTTTTTCTTCTCTCTTTTGACCCTAAAATTGGGTTGTTGAACGATGCTACGACATAAGACCTGGGTCCATACCATTTCTGAGGTTAATGAAGCCCCGACGGAGGTTCTGATCAACCGAAAAGAATGTTTGATGTGACTTCTCAGTCGGCAAGAAAAGTTATAAAAGTTAATTTAGCTCCAAGTAGGTTTTTTTAAAAAAAAAAAATTAAATATATTTGTAATTATGAATTGTGCGACTGTCACGTAATTGATTTGAAAAAAGTGAATAAAATATAAGATCTATATATATTTAAAAAATTAATTTTTTAATAGTAGACTCTACTCTTTTTCAAAATGATTACGTGATGTTTACGCACTTTACGATTGTATCTAGAATTATTTTTTAACATATATATTATAAGGGAGGATTTAAACTATATCTTTAAGCCCTCTTTAAATGTTGTTTTGATGGATAAGAAAAATATTCTTAATTTTGATTCATCATTCCGAAAATCGGGTCATTGCATGTGTTGATAATGGATCGAAGAGGGCGTTTGAACTTTGAACGACAATGCATGCATGAATATTATATAAAAGGTGTGTTTGTTTTCTTCCTTCTTCCAATTAAGCAGCTGGTAAAGCAAGCCTATAAGGTGATTTTATGAAACTTATCAGTTATTACATTTCTTATTTAAAAGGTGTGTTGCAAAGAAATCTAGCTAGCAGTTACATTGACCACTTTTAGCGTAGCGATCATGTGCTAACTACTCCATTCTTGACTCATATATATGAAATGGTATGAGCATCGCCTTAGTTTCACCATGCATATTGCTATGTAGCATCTGCAAATTAAAACCTTAGCCCTATCCGAAAAGGATAAATTGGGGACTAAAGTTATTTTGTTTATTCAGAAGAAAGTAATCAAGCTAGGAGTATATGGTAGATATGGTCATTTACAGCGAGTCAAGGGGCCAAAAATATATAGTACCCAAAATGAGTTTTTTGGGCGAGAGAATAGAACCCTCAAATTGGACGCAAGAAAAGAGTCACAAATGAGTTTTCATCAAATTAGCTTTATTTTTTATACCTTTGGAGGTGGGATTTACCTCAAATATCCATTCATTACTCTCCAAGATTATGATTCTTGGATTTCTTGAATTCTTGTGTTCATTTCTTTACATTCCAGAGTAATTGTTGTTTGGGTTATTAGTCTTAAAAATAAGGTTTTGTCCCACTACATATGATGATCCTACTGAATCCTTGACTCGATTGAAGTTGACTACTATAGTTGTTGCTTATAAGGCTCAATTTGAGGGGTTATCAAACAGATTGAAGGGTCTCCCAGAGAAGCATAAGTTGAGTTGCTTATTGAGTGGGCTTAAAGATGAAATTTGATTACCTATTTGAATTCTCAACCCCATAAATTTGAGTGCTATATTTGGATTGGCAAAACTCCAAGAGGAATATGTGTTGAGTTCTAGGAAGTCCTTAAGAGTAGTGATGAGCAGTGAAGGCCAATTTTCTGGAATTCAGGAAGATAGTGGTAAGAGAGTTTAGAAGAATTTTGCTCTTGGTAAAAAGATATTATCTGTACAAATGGATGAGAAGAGGAGGAAGGGCTTGTATTACCATTGTAATGAAAAGTGGAACAAAAGCCATACTTGTAAAAATGCGAACGTCTACTTAATTATTACAAGTAGATGAAGGGGGTGATGGGGAAGGGTATAATTCTGATAGTGTGAATACTGATTCAGTTATACAAGAAGAGTTGGTGGAGATTCCTAAGGAGAAATTGCATATTTCACTTCATGCAATTTCTAGTTCTTCAAGTCCTAATACTATGAGATTGATGGGAATGATTGGTAATCAGCCTGTGATAATATTAGTTGATTCAGGAAGTACTCATAATTTCCTAGATCCAAGGGTGGCATAGTTGTCTAAGCTGAAGATTGAAGAGACCAGTGGTTTGTAGGTCAAAGTTGCAAATGGAGAGAAGTTACTGAGTACAAGCAGGCGTCAAAATACTATGGTTAAGATTCAAGGAAATAAGTTTCCAATTTCATTACATGTACCTTTGGTGGGTGTGATATCGTTTTGGGTGTCCAATCATTGAAAACCTCGAGCCCAATCATATGGGATTTTCTACAGTTGATTATAGAGTTCCGGGTTAAAGGTATAAAGCTGTTGTTGAAAGGATTGTCAATTGGAGAGGTTTCTATTATAGAGGGTCATTCCTTTTTCAAGCCCTCCTCCATAGAATTTTGTTTTTTCAAAGCATGATGTTAGATCAGGCTACCATCAGATTTGTGTGAAGGAATAAAATGTTCCTAAGACCGCCTTCAGGACACATGAAGGTCATTATGGACTTTTAGTGATGCATTTTTGGCTCACTAATGCACTAGCAACATTTCAAAGACTAATGAATGAAGTCTTTAAGCCTTTTTTAAGAAGATTTGTATTAGTATTTTTTTATAACATATTGGTGTACAATAATAGTGTTGAGGAACATTTACAGCATTTGAGAGAGGTATTGGCAGTAATGAAGAAGCACATATTGTTTGCTAAAAGATCAAAGTGCTGATTTTGGGTGGCTAAGATAGATTATCTTGGCCATTTTATTTCTAAAAAGGGTGTTAAGGTAGATCCATCAAAGATAACTTTGATGGTATACTAGCCAATTCCTAGTTCTTTAAAGGTTTTGAGGGGCTTCCTTAGTCTTACTAGTTACAAATACGGGTGAAAACCAAAGGTGTCGATGTGGTTTTGGTCTAAAACCGAAACCGTACCGAATTGTTGAAAATACCAACATCTCGATAGAAACTGGCTGATGAAGGGGAAGAAAATCGTCGATGTCGGTCTCGATTTTTTTCCAATCGGTTCGCTGGTGTCATCAGTGGCACGATGAGAGAAAGAGAGAGAGGAATGAAGGAGAGAAAAACACAGAGATTCAGTGATTCACATTTCACAAATTGATTCACAACAACAAAAAAACTAAAAAATCTTGCAACAAATTTCACAAGATTGATTCACAACAAAATCAACAAAATAATAGGTGTAGTTTGTAGAGAATCTGAGAGAGAAATAGATAGAGGGAGAGAGAACGATGTCGTTTGCTGGAATTGGGAATAGTGGAGAGGGATGGCTAGAAGTTAGGCTCGCTGCCGTTGGAGGTTGGACTTGGAGGGGAGAAGATGCGCCACTGCCGTCTTAGAGAGAGAGAGAGAGAGAGAAACAAAACTGAAGAAGAAGAGAAGACGCAGGGGAGGGGGGGAGGATTAAACCAGAATTAGGTTTAATCCTTTTTCTACCCGGTATCTATAAACGATGTCGTTTCACTTAAGTGAAAGGCATCGTTTTACTTAAATATATATATATAATATAAATAATTATATCAGCCGCTTCACCGGTTTGAACCTGGTTCAAACTGGGACCAAACTGGACCATGTCGGTTTCCTTAAATTCCCACCGCATCCCGAATGGTTCTCCACTGATTCCTGACTCCAGCAGCCAGTTCCAGACAATGCCGGCCAGTTTTATCGGTTCTTGTTTACCCCTAGTTACTACATAAGGTTTATTAAGGGATATGACCTAATTACAACTCCATTGACTGCTTTGCTTAAGAAGAATTTATTTGATTGGGATGACAAGGCTATTGCAGCTTTTTAAGAGCTTAAGAAGGTTGTGACTCAGCCACCTGTGTTGAGACTTTCACACTTTACTAAGAGCTTCACAATTGAATGTGATGCAAGTGGGTTGGGCAACCCATTGCATATCACAATAAAGCTCTTAAGGGGAAGGCTTTGGCACTGTCCACTTATGAAAAATAGTTGATGGCTTTGGTGAGTGCAGTTCAAAAGTGAGGGAAAATATTTGCAGTTCAAAAATATTTGTTGGAGCAAAAGGTGGGTACTGAAAGTCAACAAAAATGGATCACTAAACTCATGGGATATGATTTTTCCATTGAGTATAAAAAGGAAAAAGATAATAAGGTTGTAGACACCTTGTCAAGAAAACAAGAGGAAGAAATGGAGACTTTGGCAGTAGTTTCATTTCCTACTTCTACTTGGATTGAGGATCTCAAGAAAAGTTACTCTCTATCTCCTAAGATTCTAGATATAATCTAATAGTTGTTGCAGGATCCCACTATTGTGAAACATTACACACTACAACAAGGCCTTTTACTCAGGAAAGGGAATATGGTGGCTATTCCTCTGGGTTTTAGTTGAAGATTTTGCAACACATTCACCATAGTCCACAAGCTGGCCATGTGGGTTACCATAAAACCTTAAAAAAGGCTAAGCATGACTTCTATTGGGGGAGAAAGAAGAAGGATGTCAGAAGGGTTGCCTAATAATGTGATGTCTATCAAATGCATAAGTAAGAAGCAATGCATCTAGCAGGCTTGTTACAACCTTTACCCATACCTGAGTCTCCTTGGTCTGATATTTCTTTAAATTTTGTGGAGGGCTTCCCTAAATTGAATAGTTATAGTGTGGTCTTATCTGTCATTGATAAACTCACTAAACATGCCCATTTTTTCCCCTTGCTCACCTTTACAAAGTTGTCAAAGTAGCTTAAGTTTTTTTACAAGAGCATTCAAGTTACATGGCATGCCAACATCGATAGTATCTGACGGGGATCCAACTTTTACTAGCTCATTTTGGAGGCAGCTTTTTTAGTTGCAAAGGACTATTTTGTCTTCCAGCTCTGCCTTTCATCCACAAACAAATGGACAGACTGAGAGATTAAATAAGTGTCTTGAGACTTATTTGAGATGTTATATAAGTACTAAGCCAAAAGGGTGGTGGAGTATGTGGCAGCCATTGGCTGAATGGTGTTATAACACCACTTTTCATTCTTTTTCAAGGATGAACCCATTTGAAGCATTGTATGGATACTCACCCCTGAGATTGATATCTTATGTGCCTGATACTACAATGTATGTAGCTGTGGATAATCAATTGAAATCTAGAGAAGAAGTGCTGATATTGTTGAAAGAAAATCTTAAAAAGGCACAAGAGATGATGGAGATCTTTGCTGATAGGAAGAGGACTGAGAGACAATTTTAGGTTGATGATTGGGTCTTCTTGAGCCTGCAGCCATACAGACATAATTCACTCTCCTTGATGCATAACCTTAAATTGGAACCACGTTATTATGAACCATTTCAAGTCATATTGTTAAAATTTGAAAACTAAAATCATCTCACCTCATTATTACAACTTTTTCAAATTTCAACACAAAATATAATAAACAATTCAACTTTTTCAAATCCTAAAATAATAATAACAATAAACAATAATATTCTAACAATATTTTATCATTTCAAATTAATTCAACTCAACTCAACTCAACATCCAAATGCACCCTAAAAGACTTTTATCCACACCTTGTGGGCAAGTTTCTTTAGAAGGGGAGGGTTCAGTAGATGTTCAGTAGGTCATGACGGTCGTGAATTTGAAAAGGGAGAGGTGCAAGATAAAGCAATAGTGGAGTCTGAGCTACTGCCTTGTGGACAAGGCTCTTGAAGTGCGTTGAGTTCTATTGTAAGTGTTGTAAGACTAGTTAATGAAACAGTGAGTTTAGATAAGTAAAATAGTGAGTTTGTAATAATTCAAACGTTAAGTTAAATAGTGCATTTCATGGGGTATGCTCTTGTAATTATCTGTCTGAGCATAATAGGGATGGGAAGTCTGAGTGGAAGGCATCGAATTGACTGGATTGTTGATCCCTTTGGAGGTGAGATTTACCTCGAATAAATCCATTCTTTACTCTCCAAGATTACGGTACTTGGATTTCTTGAATTCGTGTTCATATCGTTACATTCCAGAGTAATTCATGTTGTTTGGGTTATTAGCTATTCCCTAACACCATCACCATCAAACTGACAGATCTGCCCAGATGTACAGCGAGAGCCAATAGCACCACCCAAGTCCGTCATGAGACCTACCATGCACGGAGGAAATTTCTTAAACAACATAACCTATGAGCTAGTTTGACAAGCTACGTTGTTCTTCAAATCTAAGCCGCTTCATTGCCGGCCTTCTCATCTTCATTCTATATAATTCTTTCCAGTTTGTTTCCAATTTCTTGATTCCGACACACCCTTCAACTAAATCATTATAATCGCTCGCTTTGTCAACATTCCTAGCATATTCAGATTCCGATTTCTCTTACGAGTCTACTTTCTCGTCTCTGAGAATCATCCTTCTTCTCTCTCTCTCTATGGAATCCAAGGAATTATTCTCCACCAATCTGTTAGATGGTTAGTATATTCCCTCTCATTTTACCTTTTGTAGCGAGAAGATATTATATGAAATCTATCACTCTCTCTCTCTTACAGAACACAATGTAATCTGGTTTTACACAAGGACAACAACCACAGTATGGCTGAGATATATTGCAACACTCAAAGACATGCATAAAGTTGACAAAGTATGTTGCAGTACAAGAGGTAGCAGCAACAGCAAAGGTGATTGCACGGAAAAGGTGAACCATAGTTGAGGAAATGCAGGGTTGCATTCAGAAAAGCATGAGGAACACGATGCATAAAGCTGCATCTACCATACTATCCATAGAAAGTTCTTAATTGATGTTGTGTACATAATCAAAGTTGCTTTTCAGTGCCTTCTTTTTACTTTTCTACTTTCCTTTGTAATGTATATATATGTGACTCACGTGTAACCAAAATAAATAAAATGAGAATCAGTTTCTTCTTAACTCAGTTTCTTCTCATCTTCCCTTTCTGTTTTTAACAGTTTCTAACATGGTATCAGAGCAGGAATAATTTCATGCAATACCTTCTCGTTTTCCTTTTTTTAATCATCTTTCATTGAACCTATGGCCTCCTCATCTTCCTCTTCTTCTTCTCCAACAGAAGATCCAAATAGCCCATTTTTCTTGCATCACAGTGACAATGCAAACACTGTCATTGTTTCACCACCTTTGACTGGCCCCAACTACATTTCTTGGAGCAGATCTTTTCTTCTTTCCATTTCAATCAGAATAAGTCAGGATTCTCGAATGGCACCATTCCCACTCCTGACCTTGCAGATCCTTCTTATGTTTCTTAGTTACGATGCAACAACATTCTGCTTGCTTGGATTTTAAATTCAGTTTCCATGGACAGCCTCTAATGTGTTCTTCATGACTTCAGCTAAACAGATATGGGATAAACTCAAGGAGCGCTTTGCACAGCCTGATGAAGCTAGGATATATCACCTTCAACACAAACTCAGTGGCATAGTTCAAGGGCATCTTTTTGTAAGTGACTATTTCACCCAACTTAATGCCATTTGGGAAGAACTGCATAGCTATAGACCACTTCCTTGTTGCTCTTGTGGTTTATGTACTTGTGATGCTTTAAGAAATGTTGGTGAAGTTCAACAGAGGGACTATGTTTTCAAATTTTTAATGAGTTTAAATGATAGCTATGATGCTGTTAGAGGGCAAATTATCTTGTTAAGCCCCTTGCCTTCTCTAGATAAGACCTTTTCACTTATTTTACAAGAAGAGAGGCAAAGACAAGCAAGAAACATAGCTATTCCTACCACAGAACCATCTGCCTTGCTTGTTTATCAGAATTTCTCAAAGAAAAAGGAGAAAACAGATTTGGTTTGTAGACATTGTGGGAAGATGGGACACACAAAGGAAAAATGCTACAAACTAATAGGGTTCCCACCCACTTTCAAATTCACCAAATCCAAGTTTGGAAATGGTTTTGGAAAACCTGTTGCTCACTCTGCAAACCAGGTTGCTCTTGATGGTTCCACTATGGATCAAGCTGTTGTTGCAAGCCATGCATCTCCTGCACCAAGTACCTCTCAGTTAAAACTCTCTCAAGCACAACACCTCGTGGCTCTTGTCAATGCCCAATTCCCTCAGTTGACCTTAGAACACAATAAACCTCTCATGCCACCACCTGTGCATTCCTCACCAATTATTTCAGAACCTGCCTCTTCGACAGCATCTCACTCCAATCTGGCAGGTAATCATCATTGTTCTTCCAGTCCTAGTATCTCTCATAACCCTTCTCTTTTCAATGTCACAAGTCATGATAAATTCACTGTTCTTTCACAAGATCAGCATGATACATTTCATCACACACCATGGATCATGGACACAGGAGCCACTGATCACATTGTGTGCTCCACCTCATTTTTTACTAATTCTTCCTGCTCCATTCAAGCTTTTGTACAACTTCCAAATGGTACAAAAGCTCAAGTCACACACATAGGCACTGTTAAACTCTCAGACTCTCTTCTTCTCATTGATGTCCTATGTGTTCCCTCATTTGCTTTCAACCTCATCTCAGTCAGTAAACTTACTCAAAGGCCAGACACTTGTCTATTTTTCTTAAACAATCTTTGTTTCATTCAGGTCCTCTCTTCATGGATGACGATTGGACTTGCTAAAGTCCATGCTGGTCTCTATTACCTATTGTCTTCATCACCAGACAGCACCAATATTCCACCTTCAAGCCCATCTAGTCTAGCTCAAGCCAACCAAGCTGCTGTACATCAAGATTTTGACTTATGGCACGGCAGATTAGGACATTTATCCTCTCAAAGAATGAACTCAATTCATTCTGATGTACCTAATGTAAAGTCCAAAGAAAAATCTCATTGTACAGTTTGTCATTTGGCTAAACAGAAACAACTTTTTCCCTTCAAGTGTTTCAAGCAGTTCATTTCCTTTTGATTTAATCCATTGTGATATATGGGGCCCCTACTCCCATGCTTCTCTTCAAGGATTTCATTATTTTTTAACAATTGTGGATGATTATTCTAGAGTTACTTGGGTTTTCCTAATGAGACTAAAATCAGACACAAGATCTCTCCTGCAATCTTTCTTCCATCTCATACAAACCCAATTCAACAAAAACATCAAGCAAATCAGAACTGACAATGGATTTGAATTTGCTATGACTGATTTTTACAAAAAGTATGGCATCATTCATCAAACATCATGTGTGTATACTCCTCAACAAAATGGTGTTGTTGAGAGAAAACACCAACATCTCTTGAATGTTGCCCGAGCCCTTCTCTTTCAAGCATCATTGCCAATCCAATTTTGGGGAGATGCTATCTTAACAGCAGCCTATATCATTAACAAAATCCCCACACCTCTCCTCTCCAATAAATCTCCATATGAGATGATTTTCTCATCACCACCTTCATATTCTCACCTTAGGGTCTTTAGCTGTCTCTCTTATGCTAGCACTCCCAAACAAAACAGAACCAAATTTGAACATAGAGCTAAACCTTGCATTTTCTTAGGATACCCTGCTAATGTCAAAGGTTATAAGCTATATGACATTAAATCTCACTCTACCTTTGTCTCTCGAAATGTCATTTTTTATGAATCCACTTTCCCTTTCAAATCTGGTTCTTTTTCAAATAATGACCTGTCTTCTTTCCCCAATAATCTTGTCCTTCCTCCTGCTACACCAGATGACATCTTCTCATTTCCCCAAACTTCTCAAACTCTCAGTCAATCCCACCATGATGAAGAACCTTCTTCATCAGAACTTTCTGCACCAGTTAATGAAGAACCTTCTTCACCAGCTGACACCTCCACTCTTCCCTCTCCTACTACTCCCACACTTCCTACACCTGCCTCCTCACCTCATCCTGACCCTCTCCCTCTTCGAAGGTCCACCAGAAATAGGAATCAACCTGCTTATCTTCATCAATATCATTGCCAACTTGCAGCATCTCAACCCTTCATTTCTTCCTCCACAAATCATCCCCTTCATGATTACATAACTTACAAAAATCTCTCTCCCTCTCATAAGTCATTTTCTGTTTCCCTTTCATTACTTCTTGAACCTCAATCCTATAATGAAGCTGTTAGGTTTAAGCATTGGCAAGATGCTATGAAAGCTGAACTTCATGCTCTAGAAGAAAACCACACATGGACTGTCACCACCTTACCTCCCAACAAAACTGCAATTGGTTGTAGATATGTTTATAAGACCAAGCTGAAATCAGATGGCTCTCTTGAAAGGCACAAAGCCAGACTTGTGGCCAAAGGTTACACCCAAAAAGAAGGATTTGACTTCCAAGAGACCTTCAGTCCAGTTGCCAAGCTCACCACAGTTCGAGTTTTCCTTGCCATAGCAGCCATTAAAAACTAGTCCCTCACTCAAATGGATGTTCACAATGCCTTTCTTCATGGAGACCTCAATGAAGACATCTATATGCAATTACCTCCAGGCTATCACATCAAGAGTGAGCAGATTGAGGGGGAGAACTTGGTATGCAAATTAAATAAGTCTCTCTATGGACTTAAACAAGCATCTAGGCAATGGTTCTCAAAGTTTTCAAATTCACTCACTGCCATTGGATTTCACCAATCAAAATCTGACTATTCTTTGTTCACTAAGGTCAGTCCCAATGGATTTATAGCTCTCTTAGTCTATGTGGATGACATCATAGTTGGAAGTGACTCTCAAAGAGAAATTGATTCTCTCAAATCTTACCTTCACAGCAAGTTCAAAATTAAGGACCTTGGACCCCTCAAGTATTTCCTTGGAATTAACCTTTGTCAAAGGAAGTACACCCTCGAGATATTAGAAGATTCAGGTCTACTTGGCACAAAGACAGTTTCTACACCTATTGAACTGAACCATAAATTGAGTCACACCACAGAGGAAATCTTCCAAGATCCCACAGCTTATAAAAGACTCATTGGAAGGTTAATTTACTTAACCATCACTAGACCCGACATAACCTATGCTGTAAGTGTTCTAAGCCAGTTCATGGACAGACCCTCACAATCTCATATGCACTCAGCCTATAGGATTCTCAAGTACCTTAAGGGATCCATAGGTTAAGGCATTTTCTTGTCATCAAAATCAGCTTTACATCTAAGGGCCTATAGTGATTCAGATTGGGCTGCCTGCCCCGAGACAAGAAGATCTGTCACAGGGTTCTGTATATTCATTGGGGATTCACCAATAAGCTGGAAATCTAAGAAGCAAGCAACAGTTTCTAGATCTTCAGCTGAGGCAGAATATAGGGCACTAGCATCTACAAGTTGTGAGATCATATGGCTTCTCGGTTTGCTAAAGGAATTTAATGTTGACCATGCACAATCTACTTCCCTCTTATGTGATAACCAAGCAGCCATCCATATTACAAAGAATCCAATTTTTCATGAAAGGACCAAGCATATAGAACTAGATTGCCATTTTGTTAGAGAAAAGGTCTTGGCTGGAATTATCACACCTATACATGCGTCTTCAAAATTTCAGTTGGCAAATATTTTCACTAAGGCCTTACCAACCTCTACATTTCAGTTCCTACTATCCAAGATGGGAATTGTTAACATCTATGCCCATCTTGAGGGGGAGTCTTACAGAACACAATGTAATCTGGTTCTACACAAGGACAGCAACCACAGTATGGCTGAGATATATTGCAACACTCAAAGACATGCATAAAGTTGACAAAGTATGTTGCAGTACAAGAGGTAGCAGGAACAGCAAAGGTGATTGCACGGAAAAGGTGAACCATAGTTGAGGAAATGCAGGGTTGATTCAGAAAAGCATGAGGAACACGATGCATAAAGCTGCATCTACCATACTATCCATAGAAAGTTCTGAATTGATGTTGTGTACATAATCAAAGTTGCTTTTCAGTGCCTTCTTTTTACTTTTCTGTTTTCCTTTGTAATGTATATATATGTGACTCACGTGTAACCAAAATAAATAAAATGAGAATCAGTTTCTTCTTAACTCAGTTTCTTCTCATCTTCCCTTTCTGTTTTTAACAGTTTCTAACACTCTCAAAAAATATATATATATATATATATATATATATATATATATTATTCAATTTCTATTTGGTCCAATAGTCCAAGGATGTAGTGCATGTAAATGTTCCCTTCCACATTATATATTTACAACAAAACTTGCCTCAACTCATTATTCTGATTCAATTAACGATAGAAATATATCTTAATCACTTTGATTTATTGTTAATAAAGGTGAAAGAATGGGCCTGGTTAGATGATAAACTATTAAAAAAACGTTCGCTGATTTGCTTTTTTTTTTTTATGTTTTTAAATTGGCATGATTGTGATGAAAAATGCAACATTGTTGTTGTATTTAATGTGATTTGTCTTGGGTGCCAATTGTCTATTTGAATGCAAAAAAAAAAAATCTAGATTTGTTTTTCTTGTTTAATCATATTAAAATGTTAACAGTTTTCTCTTTATTTATTTATTTTTAATTCGTGTAGAGAACAAGATGGAGCGGAAAGAGGGTGTCTCTTTTAACTAAAATAACTAAATCGGGATTTATTCTAATTAAGTCAAGCTGTCTCTTTTCATCTTGTATTAATTTAATCTGTGCTTGAGAAAGTTGTTTCCATGTTGATATGCTGATGACCTGTCTGTTCTTCAAGCAATTTCAATTGTGTTGGATAGACTTCCAAATTTAAGGTATGGAAGTAGGGCATATCATTGTTACAACTTGCTATGAATCTGTCTGCGTCATTCATGGAACTTCCATTTTTCTGTAGACAAAAAGGAATTGTCCATGAAGTATTGTTGCAATGGTACATGTGTAGAATGGAAGCTTGGTTTGCAGCAGATGCTGAGATGATATCATTAAAAAGTTGGGATCAAGCAAGTACTGCATCTAATCTTCCATTGTTAATAGTTTTTCGGTGGAGATAATGATTTGAAGTATTGGTGATTATAGTAAACTAAAGAACTTCCTAATTAGACAACAATTTGATCATGTTGTATTCTCCTTGTTGATCAATGTCGGTAAGAGCCAATAAAAAAATACATATATGTTGTTCTTTTTTTTTTTTCTTTTTTTTTTTCAATTTGTGTTGTTTTTGTTCATTCTTTGTTCTTTGATTGTGTTTCCATTTAATTTTCCTTTTGCCTTTCTATAGGAATAGATATTCTTTTGATTATACGAGGTTATTGCTAAAACAATTTGTGGATTGGGGGTATTTGTTTTCTAATAAATAAAATCATAATAATTAAAGAAGATTTTGAGGAGTGATTTTGAAAGCTAGATGTCAATGGAGAGTTTACCCTTTGAGGAAAAATAAAAATAAGAATATTGAAAATGATCAAAAGATTTTGACTCAGAAAAGACAATAGGGGTCTCATTATTTATTTTCCAACGGGACAGTGGCCACCGACTTAGATGCCTTTCTTGATAAACAATTATACATAAAAAGAAGAGATAAATTTATTTATTTAGATTGAATTTAGGAGATGATTGGATTCAGAGATGAGTTTAGATGGGTTGAGATGGTTTCACTACAAGAAATCTGGTCTTTTCCAACGATTTTAAAATTGTCGCAAAAAAAATCGCTGCAAATAGATGTTATTTCCGGCGATTTTCAAGTCGCCGCTCAATTTCCTATGTGAAGTTGGGAAATGGAGAGATATAATTTTGGCTTGACTTTTTGTAGCGACTTTTCCATCTTTAGTGGCGACTTTGTTCGCCGCAACAAATAATTTTGCACTGTAGCGTGTTAATTTTCTGTCGAAATGGAAAATCGCTGTAATTAATGGCTTTTGCGGCGAGAATTGTCGCCGTAACAAAATATGCTGCAAGTAAAACTTATTAGCGGCGAATAAAAATCGCCGCAAATAGCACATAAAATTTAAATACAGCGGGTTAGGTTTTTCCCTCATTCGTTTCGCTCGCCGAACTCTCCCCGCCCCCTGCCCCCCTCTCCCCACATTCTTCTCCTTCAAGCCTCCGCCACGCACAGCCGTCACCGACGACCCCACCACTCCACCGCCACCGCCACCTCACCTCGACAGCCAACCCCTCATTTTCCCCCAGCCCTCGCGCCGATCTCTTGCCTTTTCCCCAAATCTAGCCTCACCTCTCTCTCTCTCGGATTTCTCTATATTGCCACCGCTGGGGGCGCCGTTCGCCACCACCCACACCTCGGCGCCGTCAATAGTCGTCCGTTGGAGCCCCCTTCTCCTCCACGCCTAGCCGAGCAGCCCGAGGCCATCCCTCTCTCCCTTGCTCTGTTATTTGATTCTTTGATGTGTAGTTTTTTCAATTTTTGATGTGTAGTTTTTTCGATTTTTTATTTTGTATGTTATTTGCATATATGTTGTGGGTTTGCATGTTGGGAGTTTGGGTTGTGATCTCACTGTTTCGATTTGTTTCATCAAATTGAAAGAGTGAGATCAAAGTTTAAATTTGATGGGAATTTGAATAATGCAGGATTTCATAATTAGGACAAGCTCATATTGAGGTGAGGAGAAACGTTGTGCACACAAAATAGCAAGTGGTTATGTTTGATAGGATGTAATTCAGTTTATCAATATCGTTTATATGGTGCATTGATGAAAGATTATCTACCCTGGAATTTTATTTTTATGGAGTTGATGTCTCTAAGTTTATGTCATTCACATAAATGTAACTTACCGTGTGTGCTCATCATTCGTGTATTTTTTCATTTTGTACTGGCATATCCGACCTAATTTATTTTGGAATGATGTGGTTGGTGTAGGTCTTACATTCAAATTTGACCGTGTAGAATTATGAACTTTTGAATTGCAGTATTTGAAAGAATGCTTATATTTTCTTCATTTCATGTTGTAGGCTACTATCGGACATATCGAGATTAGAAGCAAAAGTTGAGAGGCTTGAGGCACAATTACAAGCCAAGGATAGGGAGATAGCAACCATTACGCGAACGGTTAGAAAATTATAGTTTTATTGAAGTAATATTCCTTTATCAGTTCAATCCTTTTGTTAATGTCCCTTGTTTGTTTTGTGTGACTAGGAAGCTAAAGCTACGGCAGCCTTTAAGGCCCAAATCGAAAAGCTTCTGCAGGAGCGAGATGAGTTTCAAAGAATGGTCCTTGGTAATCAGGTTAGTATTTTGAAATTTATTGGAGTTCTTTTGCTAGATACTATATGAAAGTTGAATGTTGAATAACTTGTTTTATGTTAATCCTCCAATTTAACCGTAGAATGCTTTCCTTATTTTATCATTCTGCATCCACTATTCTATTTGGATTACCTTATAATTCATGCTTTACATGCAAGTTTTTAATTATATCTGAGATTCTGAATACTTAAAGCAATAGGAGGGATTTGGCATTTTTTTTCTCTTTTACACTTAATTTTTTTTCTTAGTTGAAGATTAATGAAAATACAATGATTGATTCATTGCAGGCATCCGAAATGTCTAAGCATCTTTCTAAGTCTGAGAGGCCAAGGTATTCCCATGTCCCTTCATTCCCTTATTTCACTACAACAAATATGGGTTTTTTCCACGAATTCTTTTTCCAAGATACATGATCGTGGAAAATAGTAGGCTGATGACACGAAAATTATTCGTGGGAAAAAAGACAAGCATTTTGCCACGAGATAACGTTGGCAAGTAAAACTTTGTGAGAAAACAATTTTTTTCCACGAAATAAACACATTTTGCGGCGATTAAAAATCGTAGCAAATAAACTTACCAAAAATATCTGTCTTTCATGGGTTATTAGTTCTTGCCACAAAGTTACCAATTTTTTGCGGCGATATTACATCGCCACAAATACTCTTAACAAGATTTAAATTGCTTTCGTGGGTAATGAGTTAGATCGACGAGATTATTATTTTTTTCAGCGATTTTTTGTCGCCACAAATTGACCAACTTTTTTAATTCTACGTTTTTAGTATTTGCGGCGGTGTGAAAAGTATTTGCGGCGATAAAAAGCCGCCGCAAATACTAATAAAATTAAATCCCCCGCTCCATTCTCCCCCCCCCCCCCCAAAATCACTCCCGCGACTCTGTCTCTCTCTCTCTCTCCCTGCGACTGTCGACCCTCGCCTCCTTGCTGCGCCACCGCGAACGGCTCCCCTTGCCGTCAAGCCACCATGGGTCTTCCTCCTCAGCCCCTTGCCCTCTCACCGACTCTGTCTCCCTCTTGGATCACAGTAGATCTGATCCCCTCCGCCGTCTCCAGCCGTGGCCATCGCCTCCCTTAGCCGCCCTACGGTTTCGCCAGTCACCAATTGTCGCTCTACCCTAGCTCCAGCATCTCTCTCCCTCGCAAGATCTCTCTCGTGGGTCTCCAACGCACACCCCCCCCCACGGTTGTCTTATTACAGTGGCCTTCCCCGCAGCCATGAGCCACTATCTTCGCCTCCAACCAAGACGCAACACCACCACGAGCAACCCATGAACGCAGGAGCACCTCCCGCACACCTCCTTCGCTGTCCATTGCAAATATGCATGGTAAAAGTCCTACCTTTGTGTCTCAAGTGCATTATTTTAGTGTATATAGACGTGTATGGTGTGGTGTTGAGGGCTTAGATAGACCCAACAAATTCATACACCCACTGGTATTTTACTTGTATCATATATAGTTTCCGAATGCAAAAGGATGAAAAATGGTTCAGATTTTGCCACCAAAATAATTAATGTCTGCATTGAATTAAAGAAAATAGCTCTAATTAATTTCAAACTTCATTTAAGACTTCCTTAGATACTTGCATGAATAATTAATTTTGTTAGATGAAAACATTTAAATTGAACCAAGTCAACATACCAAGATCTACATAATTTGGTAACTTTAACTTTAATTACATATTTATTAATTTTTAGTTAAGTACATATATAATGGGGTATATACGAGATCATGTTGCTATATTAGGAACAAAGCATAATATATATGTATATATATATATATATATTGTGCATGTTAAAAAAAAATGCTTCAAATCACTTTTATCATAACTGTGTAAAATGGGGCTTTCAATGATACATACATAATATTTTAAAAACATCATTTACTATACACTCAGGGTATGATTATGCTACTTACCTCTTTGCTTCTAGCGGTAACAAATGCTTCAATAATCACCTGCTTGAAGTTGCTGAAAAAGGGGTTGGGCTTGATAGGGTGAGGCTGGCTTTTAAATCTCCTGGAATTGCAGCAACTTTCCTAGGGTTTTCTTTAAAAAATAAAGCAAGGACCTCAAGAAAACAAGGCTGATTGATATTTGCAGCAGCTATCTAGGGTTAGGGATTGGTCTTCTTGAAGGGATTGGTTTTCTTGAAGAACACACATGGGATTGCTATAAAAACTTTCCTGACTCACTGCTTTTTCTAGTTTTCAGGTCATACAATCCTTTTAATAAGACCTGGAACACCTACTAATAGGGCTATACGAATTTAACTCAGCTTGTTTTGAAAAGGGGTTCTAAGAATCCTAATGGCTTGGTGTTCTAGGGGAAATATGTTGCTATTCTTTGGATCCATGTAGGGGATGTTTGGAAACATTTTTCATCTCATCTTATCTCATCCCATCTCGTCTAATTACTAGAGTCATTCCCCAAGCATCCCCTAGAGTCATAAATGGGGCTGATGCCTACTTCTTCAGATCTGGAACAGCTCAAATCCTATCTCAAAAGAGTCCTAACAGGCTGTAACAGACTCCTAAGTGTGGACAGCTTTCATCTAGAGTTTTTCTTGGCACCTAATCTAGTTCTAACTTATCCAAAAAGTGCTGGTTTCTAATTATCACGAACTTAATGGCCAAAAATCAAATGGGCTTTTGCTAGAAAATACTTGGGCTTATCCACCCATATATGGGCCTAATGGGTCAAACCTATTCCATTTTGAATCTAGGTCCATAATTTCATTTCCAATCTATCTCCTCCGTAATAGATCCTCGAATAACACATACGGGATGGGCCCAATAAAATAATTTTCCTTCTAGCTTTAACAAAATTGGGCCCATGGTCCAAACTTATAAAGCCTATAAACTTTGGGTCTGGATGTTACACTTTAAATGTCACATCCTACTGCAATAGTAAATAAAGGCCAGGTTAATGCAAAACATATGATATTGTTTCTGTTCTAGTGGATGCAGATCAGGCTGTCAAGAAAAATGAAAGTCCAATGGTATGTCCTATTGTATCTAATTTTATACTGCTTGTCATTTCTACTGCTGCCCTGCCTTTTGATATGCTTTCTTGTTAAGTCCCCGTTAAAATTAAATTATTCCATCTCTTCATGGTTCATTTTTTTTTTGTAGATATGCCTTGGCATTATTTTATTGTTTTTATTTTTTTGGGGGGGATGGGGGTGTTGGAGGGGGAGAATTTTTTGTTCTATGGTCAGAGATAATTTTACTTGCAAAGCTGCAATTTCAAATTTCAAATTCCAAACTGTATGGGTGAGAGCCATAGGGGTGCGACATTACCAAAATCATACATGTTATTTAGTTAAGCTATGTCCTGAATTATTTTAATTTGAAATTTCCTGAAAACATTTTGGGTGAAGTTATGCCTATATACAAGGACAACTCCAAAGATACTTATATTTGGAATGAAATAGGTTATTACAAGATTAACCTATTTCAAGATGGTCCAAGAATGCATATGAATGCATACTCAAGTTCACATTGGTATGATGCCTTAAAGTGGCATTTTGGTTTTTGTCTTCATCCCCCAGCACAACGAGTGATTTTTTTTATTGACATTACAGTTGGGTCAAAGGCCTTTGCTTATAAGTGGAGGAATCCAAATGGTTACATGCCAGGTAAAATATCTTTAACACTCTTAAGTTAGATCTAGGAGAAGTCAATTCAAGACTGGCACTAGATATTCCAAGTGCAATCATTTTTATGTTGCTTCCCAGAACATGGATTTGGCATTATTCCCCTTCAATATAAAATATGCTTTAACCCAGCACAACTATTTTAAGAGAACCATGAGCATTTTACTGTGCCCTTGATAGATTAGAACCAGAGCTATGACTTTACAACAGTATATTTGCTCAAGTGAGGATATTTTGAAATATGCTTCAAATCTGATAAAGGCTGAACTTGATAGTGATGAATTGATTTGAAATGTTTTGGAGTTGTAGGGAGTTTGTAACATATGATGATGATGTTGGTTTAATAGACAAATTCGTGTATATTAAATGTATAGGGTATGGATGGAGCTTGTAAAAACAAATGAGTAGTTTGAATGGATTGTATGTTGATCTTATAAAGCTTGAATGGATTGTATGATTGTGGTTTTGTAGAGTCATGAATTGTAACTTATTAAGTTTTGTGATTGTATGGTGTATGTGTATAAATTGTATGGACAATTTCCTCTCTTAGGTTCTAATTAGAAGTTTTTATGTTAGCACAATTTTACATGTTTTTTTTAAAATTATTATAAACGTGAATTTGGATCTCTAAGATTTGGATATATTTATTTTAGCCTATAGTAGACTATTTGTTTTGATTATTTTTGGCTCAGTCTCATTTTTGTATTTTACAATTTTTTTTTTGGTAAAATCTCTTAGCATTTGCCATGAATGCAACTCGTGGCACATGCTACTTTTTTTGTCAGAAGTGATTATTTCCCGTGATAACATTTGTCCGTAAATAAGTATTTCTAATGAAATATTGTGTGGAAAATTATATATTTCCCAGGAAACTATTTTATGGGCAAATAATATTTTTCCACGAAAACATGTCATGGGTAAATACTTTTTGCCTCAACCTCTTTCCATGAAAAATGATGTTATTTCTTACCACATCATACCAGTTGAAACCTTATTTGCCAGGAAGAAAAGAAGTTTTAACCACCACGATAGTTCATGGGGAAAAGAAAGTTTTTTCTATGAACTTGTGGTTTGGTGGAAAAAGAATTTTTTTTCCCATCAGTTTTATGCCACGGGTCTCCCACCACACAAATTGGTGGGAACCAAATCATTTCCTACGAAATCTACACTTTTTCCGACCACAATTATTCCTGGAAAAAAACGAGATTTGTTGTAGTGTTTTATGCATAACAGAGACTAAGTGGCCGTACCTAATCTGACCGGGATTCTATTAATTCATCACCAGTTAAGGTTTAGTTCATTCTTATTTGTTTCAGTTGGATTGCAGCAATGAATCTGTAAAATTATAATGTTATTGAAATTTTCGTGTTGTAATTAGTTGTTGGTTCTGTTTGGAGCTTATGAGATTGGGCTTAAATGAAATAAAAGAAGGTTTCTCCCTATCATTGTTCTCCAGTTCATCTCATTTGAGGCTTCTATTTCCTTTTTAAGGCATGTTTTGTGAAATTTTTTTTTTTTTCTGAAACACTTTTTTCGGCGAGTAAAATTCGCCGGAAATATTTTTTAATAGCATAAACTTATTCCCGGCGACACTAAATCGCCGCAAATAATATTTTTCGGCGAAAGCTATCCGCTGGAAATACTTAATGACAACTATAATTTAAAATGCTGAAAAAATAACAATTATTTGCGGCGATTTATTAACTTTTTGTGACGGTTAATATCGCCGCAAATAACTTTTTGCAGCAATTTTAATGGCAAACAAGAAGGCTATTTTGTCGATTTTTTTAACATTTGCGACAGACTAAAATTGCCGGAAATAATAGTTTTTTCTGATGATTTTTTAAAATCGCCGAAAATGATCAAATACAACGATTATTATATGTATTTGCGACGCTTTTGAGCGCTGGAAAATGTCTGATTTCTTGTAGTGTTTGTGAATAGTAGAATAAAAGTTGAATTATTTATTATATTTGGTGTAGAAATTTGAGAAAATTGTTTTGAGATTTGAAAAAGTTGAATTATTTATTATATTTTGTGTGAGAATTTGAGAAAGTTGTAATGATGAGATAAGATGAGTTGAGATGAGTTTTGAATCCAAACATCTCCTAAATCTTAAGAGTACATACCTGCTAATAGATTAAATGATAACATGTTGACATTCATATCTCTGCAGATCACTTAAAAGTGTCACATCAAACATGGAAACTTTCTTTTATTCGTAGGGAAGGCAACCAAGCTGCCCATGTTATGGCAAAGTATGCTTTATCTCTAGAGAGTGAGTTAGTCTGGATGGTGTGGTCCTTCCTAATATTGCTCTCGATAAGGCTTGAATTAAGGTTGATGTTCCATTTGAAATTCACATTATCTTTTAGCGTTTAAATTGAATTAAGGTTGATTTGTTTTCTCACTGTATTCATCTTCAAATCTTATGATCTTGTTTGGACAAGGTAAAGCAAACAGTGACTTATAATGAAATTGTATTCTTCTTACATACTGAAATTTTGAATGTGTTGCTTCTAATCAACAACCTAACTGATAGTCACTATAAGAAATTAGGTCTTTTTTAGCGATTTTAAGATCGCCGCAAAAAAAATCACTACAAATAGCCCTTATTTGCAACGATTTTTCTTTGCCGCTGAAATCCAATGCAATGTATTCGAAATGCTAATGCTGAATTTACTGTTCACTTATTTGTCGTGACTTTTAGACCTATTGTGGCGATTTTTGTCGTCGCAAATAAAATTTTTTGACAGTAGCGGCATTTTATTTGCGACAAATAAGAAAATCACCACAATAGATATTTTTGCAGTGAATTTATGCTTATTAGCAACAAATAAAAAGTGCTGAAAATAATATATTAGAAAAATTGTAGAAGACTATTTCCAGTGAATCATTAGTCGCCGATAATGAGTAGTTCCAACAATTTTTTAAGCTGCCGAAAATGAGCAATTCTTCAATTGCGGCGATTTTTGGCATTCACTGGTTTAACTTATAATTGAGTAAATAATTGCGACGAACGTTCGACACAGTAAAAATCATTGAGAAACATCAAATCTGACGATTTTAGGGCTTATTTTCGACAATTTTTGGCGCTAAGAATGACTGTTTTTCTTGTAGAGAGCTTTAATAATGATCTTTGCAAAATTGTGGTTGAGGTGTATATCACAAGTGAAAACTGGCAAGTAATTATTGGCTATGCATGTTTGATAATCTATTGATTAGTTTCTTCTGTCAAAAGCTAATTTAACAATTTGTCCTAACAGGTTGTAAATCTTAAAGAAGTGTAGGACTTTTCCAATAACAAAAAGTATTTTAGAGAAGGAATATCAGGACAAACTTATGTAATACAAATCTTACTTGTCCTGTTTATTCATATATTTTGTTGAGAAAACTATTGCTAGAATATCCAAAGTCTTTTAGACTTAGTTTGGATTGAGAAATAATATGATCTCATCAGTACAACTTTAATAAATTCTCACATAAAATATAATAAACAATTCAACTTTTTCAAATTCTAAAACAATAATAATATTAAAAAATAATATTCTAACAATATTTTATTCAACTTTTAACTTTCATCTCATTTCAACTCACTATTCAAACCTAACCTTAGTTTTCATATTACTCTTAGTACTATAACGTTTGGTTATCATTATCTATAAATGCTTGTTAAAATTTACTTTTATGCTCCTATGCATTAAATTTGTGACTAATCAATTTTATTTAAAAATTCATATTAGTTTTGCCCTTTGTGGACATTAGTAATCTCTAAAACTTTTTTTCTCCCAACTAGTCAAACATGCCTCGCACGTTGCTCCAAAGCTAGTTTATTGAAATATACCAAGACATTTATTCCATTTTAGACTTTATTTTAATTTATTTTCAAAATATACTAAGGCTTGATTTGGTTTTACAAGTCTTTCAAACCATCTCATCTCAACATTTAAATACCATTTAAATATAAACATTTTTTAATTTTAAATTTTAAATTTTCAACTTTTCAAAATTTTTATCTAATTATTACAATTTTTCCAAATTTTCAAACAAAACGCAAAAAACAATTCAAAATTTTCAAATTTTCAAACAAAAATAATATTAAAAAATAATATTATAATCTTCTCTTAATTTTATAATTTTTTATTTAAGTTTTTTTATTTCCTTTCCCAAAAGTCAAACGAGGCCTAAGACATTTATAATTTTTGGGGGCCTTGCTCTTTGGATGGCCTTAGACAACTACACGCGACTCCGCGTGGAAATTAAGAATATCTCATATGACCTTTGAATAATAGTGAAATAATTTGTGAATAGTTTAAGAATAATAGTGAAATACTCTAAGAACATCTTAGAACAATTATGTGTCCAAACTGGCCAGGTTTTGTTTGGCCACAATACTGCTACAGACAACCGTCTGTAGCAAACCGCTGCGTAACCGGCTCACCTGGCAATTATGCCACGTCAGCCGGTTTAATTAAAAAAAAAAAAAAACAAAACACGAAGCTGGGAGTCAAGACAGAAAAGGAGGAAATTCACATTTCAGAACGAAAAGGAACTTTTACGTTTCAGAAACAAAAGAAAAATCCAGCAACTTGGGAAAAATTGTGGAGGAGAAAATATTGAGCTTGAAGCAGTCGATTTTTGGGTCTAGAAGAAGCGCAGATCTCTTCGTTCGTGTTCGCGTGAACAGCTGTGAGATCTCTTCCATCTCTGTTGTTCGGCTTCGTGTTTCCGTCGCTAGCTTCAGGTAAGACATCCCACTTCGCAAGCTTTCTATATTCGTGGCTTCATTTCTTCGTATGTGCTGTTTTTGTTGTCATTTTGGTAGTTAGAAACATCAATAAGCATTTTTAGTTGTTAACGAGGAAGGCTCCAAAGCCAGAGTGTTCTTCGAGGTCGGCCAAAAAGTGTAGGAAGTAGGAAATAAATTTATTTGCACTAGTTATCTCTATTAATTTTGCCACATTGTTTGCATTTTATAGATGTTAGTATTTCATTTTGCTACTTGTTGTGTAGATAATGTGGTAGTGCAAAGGGTCTGTTTTTGTTGGCTTCTTGGTTGGCATTTTGTGTTTTTGTTAGCTTCTTGTGTAGATAATGGCGCATTTGCCACAGCCAGCATGACATGAATGGTAATTACTAATTCAAGAAACTGTAAGAAAGATGTATTCATTTGAATGTAAATGTCCAATACCATAAGTGTGCAAAATAAAAAGCACAAAACAGTCAGCAAGATCAACTCTCGCAGTAAAGACTCAAAAGTCATGAACATATGGCAACCGAGAGAGACCCCATGCTTGGCCAACAACTTTGACAAGCCTTATGCCATCTCTCATACCTAAAAGCTCAATTGAGAGGGTTTTTTCCTTTTTATAAATGGTGTTCTATATCATCTGTGACTTCATTTAATCATGTTTTGCTTACATTTTGGGTTACTTGTATATGTCACCACGGGGGGGTCAATGGATGCTAGCTAGCTGTTCATCTATCTATATCATAGTCTATTACCATAGTGGATTTTTTGCATAATGCTTTATAATTTTTTTACAAAATGCATTAGTGAGCTGATTTTGGGGTTTAGAGACTAGGTTGTTCAATCAAAACCATTAAATAGTTAAATTATTATGAAGTTTTCAAATGATAGAGTCCATTCTTCAATTGTTTTTAAACAAATCAATTTCTTTTGCTAATAAATTTAATTCATTACACATGATAATTGTTAAAAAATATATTTTTTATTAACTTGTTTGGATCATTTACATTGATGCCTCTAACATTTGTTTTCATAAGAATGATCAACATAATTTTTAATAATTTTATTCTTGTTCTTTCTTCAGGAGGTATAGTTTTCATTGGAATTGTTAGCATGGAAAAAGGAGAAGACCACTCAGTTGGGCTAACACCAAGTAGCTCAAATTCTCTAAGCACAGTATGTGATATTATTTTAAAGATTTGTTGGAATGTGCTTACATTGATGTTTATTGGTTGCGACTCTCATTATTATTTTTTATGTTAGGACATCCCAACAACTGCTCCAAGCCTATCAAATTATATGCACGTTTGGCATGGACCAATGCCTGCATGGTCACCGGCCTTTATGCCATATCCAGATGGCAACATTCAGGTGGTGATGCAACTTTGCTAGTATTTTTTTTAATAAATATGTTTATTAATCATAAAGTTTAATTGTGTTAATTTTTGTGATTTATGCAGAATACTGGTTACAAATTTCAATATGGGATGGGACCTCCCATTCCTCTCATCACTACTAGCTCCGCAACGAGCTCAAGAGTTTATACAGAGGATCCACCCAATTGTAAGGAAACTGAAAAACCTGATACATCCTCTAGACTTAATGAGGAGAGTAAAGAGGATACCTCTGTTTCACGGGATACCGAGGATGGCAGTGCCGGAACACCTGAGTGTGTCCAAATGGATGGTGGTGATACGATTGAGGAGCCAAAGTCAGGGATGGAATTTAATTCTTTTGAAGAGTTATTGACCTATTATAAGCAATATGGTAAGAAATACGGCTTTGGGGTGATGACAAAAAGGAGTGAAAAGGCCGAGGATGGGACTATTAGATATGTCACCCTAGCTTGTACCCGCGGTGGGAAAGCCCGAAATAGAACGTTGAATGTCGTCAAACCACGTCCAATAGGAAAGACGGAATGTAAGGCAAAGATTAATGCCTTAAAAGTTGAGGGAAAGGTACGGTTGACAACATGTCATAATATACATAATCACGGCCTCAGTCCACAGAAATCCCGCTTCTTTCTTTGTAATAGAGAAGTTAGCGAGACTGTAAAAAGAGTTCTAGATACAAATGACCTGGCTGGGATTCGAATGAATAAGAGCTTTGGCAGTCTTGTCGTTGGTGCCGGTGGATTCGAGAACCTCCCGTTTTTGGAAAAGGATTGTCGTAATTATATGGACAAGGCAAGACATCTGCGACTTGGGAAAGGTGGCGCTGGAGCGCTTCAAGGTTATTTTTTAAGGATGCAGTACAAAAATCCCGGGTTCTTTGCGTTGATGGACTTAGATGATGAGGGGAGATTGAAGAATGTCTTCTGGGCGGACCCCCGTAGTAGGGCAGCATATCAGTATTTCGGTGATGTGGTGACATTTGACACTACGTATCTGACCAATAGATACGGTATGCCCTTCGCACCATTTGTTGGTGTAAACCACCATGGCCAGTCCATTTTGTTGGGAGCAGGATTGATATCCAGTGAGGATACCGAGACATTCGTATGGTTATTCCAGACATGGTTGAAATGTATGGACGGCATAACTCCAAGAGCCATAATCACAGATCAAGACAGAGCGATGAAAAATGCCATTGCCATTGTATTCCCAGAAAGCCGACATCGATTCTGTTTGTGGCATATACTGAAGAAAGTCTCCGAAAAGCTTGGCTCCCATAGTTCGTACAAGAGTGGCATGAAAACAGCTTTGATGAAATGTGTGTATGACACTCAAACTGTTGAACAGTTTGAAACATGTTGGGAGCAGCTAATCACCACGTATAACTTGCATGAAAATGTCTGGCTACAAAGTTTATATGATGAGCGTGAGCATTGGGTACCGGCATTCTTGAGAGACGTATTTTGGGCTGGAATGAGTACTACGCAGCGGAGCGAGAGTATGAATGCATTCTTTGACGATTATGTTCATGCCAAGACAAATTTGAAAGAATTTGTCGACCAGTTTGATAATGCTCTGAAAAAGAAAATTGAAAATGAAACTGCTGCAGACTTCCATTCATTTAGTGTCTCCATTCCCTGTATATCTCGATCCCCAATTGAAAAGAGATTTCAAGATCTGTACACGAATGCTAAATTCAGGGAACTCCAACAACAAATTACTGGTATCATTGATATGGATCCAAAGTTATTTAAGCATGATGGTACAATAAAGACATATCATGTAGAGGATGAAGTTCGTGTGGAAGAGTTCACAAAGCCGATTACACATTATGTGGACTTTAGTGAGGAAGATGCAACTGCAAAGTGTTCGTGTGGGTTGTTTCAGATGAGAGGGATATTGTGTAGGCATATTTTGGCAGTATTCAAATGTAATGGGATTAAGTCTGTGCCAGAAACATACATTTTAGATCGAAGGAGGAAGGACATCAAACGGAGGTACACGTTAATCGATAGCAGCTATGACGCAGGGGATAAACGACCAGATGCTAACAGATATTCAAGTCTGTTGAATATCTGTTATCAGATGATTACTCATGCTGCGGGTTCGTTACAGCATACTAAGGATGCAACTATCAAATTGAATGCAATGATTGACTTATATCGGGCCAATCAAGAACCACCATGCAGTCCCATAACTCAGGCGAATGTTGGTTGTGGGGCAAATGATACAACTACAGCTGGTAGTTCAAAGCAAGTACTCAGCCCGAATGTTGTCAGAGGGAAAGGCAGACCTCCGTCTCTAAGGAGAGCATCGAGGATGGAGAAAGATATGCGGAAAGTTAAAGCAAAGACAAAGAGAGCACCAGTGAAGGGGAAACGCAAATAGGTGCATATTTTAAAAGATTTAAATTACCATTTAATGCAAATATGACACAGATTTAAACATTATTTGTGGATTGTTTATTAGCGAGATGGAGGAGAACCAACTGCTGCGGACACTTGCAGAAGGTTATTTGGCCATTCGGAGATGGATACTCCTAATGTTGAACAATTCGAGGCCCGAGAAGCGGTGATTGGTAGTCAAGAAAGTGTAAGTGGATCTCTTGTGTTGTCGATATTTTAATAGTATTAGTGAAAAGCAAACTAAGTTGGTGTTTACCATTTACAGATGCAATTTGGATTAGATGGATCCCAACCGGGAGAATTTGGGTTGAGTGAATCACAACCCCCAAAATAATTTGATTCGTTGAGTATGTTATTGATAATACAAATTTTAATGTTGTTACAATTGATATTTTGAGTTCTCACTTTTGAAACTTAAGTCATCTATGTTGTATGTTTTGCAGGGCTTAGAAGACTGCTCAATAGTTGTGTATATGGATCCAAGTGCTGCTATTTTGTTAATTGGGAATGCCTTTTCCAGATATTTTTGTGTATTGGGACATTTGGTGTTTACCGTGTGTATTGGCAATGAACTGAACTGTTGGGGTTGGGACATTTGTGACTACGTGTGTATTGGTTGGGAGTCATACCAACATTTGTGTATATGTGTGTATTGGGAGTCAAGTGGACATTTGTTGGTATGTGTATCACTTTTTACCAAGGGCCAATCAATGGTCGTAATGAAGTAAAATTTGCAAGCATCTTAGAACAAGTTTGAAAAACTGCTTTATAAATATGTATACTATATGTACAGACTGCTTTATAAGCCATTTCCATACAAACTGTGCATAACAGTTTCAAAAACTGCTCAATATCTATACAAAACTGCTCCAAACTGCTTTACTTACAAATTAAATACAAACTGTGCATAACAGTTTCAAAAACTGCTCAATATCTATACAAAACTGCTCCAAACTGCTTTACTTACAAATTAAATACAAACTGTGCCTAACAGTTTCAAAAACTGCTCAATATCTATACAAAACTGCTCCAAACTGCTTTACTTACAAATTAAATACAAACTGTGCATAACAGTTTCAAAAACTGCTCAATATCCATACAAAACTGCTCCAAACTGCTTTACTTACAAATTAAATACAAACTGTGTATGACAGTTTCAAAGACTGCTCAATATCCATACAAACTATAACAATCTGCTTTGCAAGCCATTTCCATACAAACAGTGCATAGCAGTTTCAAAGACTGCTCAATATCCATACAAACTATAACAATCTGCTTTGCAAGCCATTTCCATACAAACAGTGCATAGCAGTTTCAAAGACTGCTCAATATCCATACAAAACTACAACAATCTGCTTTACTTACGAATTAAATACAAACTGTGTATAACAGTTTCAAAAACTGCTCAATATCCATACAAAACGGCTCCAAACTGCTTTACTTACAAATTAAATACAAACTGTGTATGATAGTTTCAAAACCTGCTCAATATCCATACAAACTATAACAATCTGCTTTGCAAGCAAATTTCCATACAAACAGTGCATAGCAGTTTCAAAAACTGCTCAATATCCATACAAAACTGCAACGATACACATTCACAAACTGCGTCCACACAAACTGTACATAACAGTTTTAAACACTGCTCAATATCCATTACAAACTACAACAAACTGCTTTCCAAGCTCAATATCCATCCAAAATAACAATAACAGTTTCAAAAATTGCTAAATATCCATACAAAACTGCTCCAAACTGCTTTACTAATACAAAATCCATACAAACTGCTCATACATTAACCTAACCATATTGTTTACAAACTGCTTATACATGACGTCACTGTTTTACAGTTTTACAAAATGTAGATTTTGGCAGTTTTACAATCTGCTCAATATCCATACAAACTACATCAACTACATAGTCCAATACAAAACCAAAACTCCAATACTACCAAGCAACAACCAACATGCAACTAGAAAGGCAAAAGCCCAATACAACCGAAGTAGTTGGCGTGAACGCCTTATTTCAGCCTCTTCTTCCCGAAGCACTAACTCCTTCTTCATCACCTCAATCTCCCTCTTGTGGACATCGCCGAGTATCTTCTCGAGCTCTTTGTCCTTCCTTGACAAGTCATTGGTTCCTCCTCGAAGTTGGAACTCATTCTCCTCATTACCATCTACCCACTTGAAAAACCTGCAATATGGTAATCCCTAAAGATTTTAAACATATATAACAAATGTTAGATGTTTTAATATTATTCATTACATGTACAAAAGTTTTTTATGTATAATGAGTTACCTTATTATTATACTTTGGACACCCTAAAAAGGGTCGTCCTGGATTCTTTGCAGTACTTGAAAGTCTCAGTGTGGCTGGCTCCTCACAAAAACAGAATGGTATACCCAAAGCACGTTTAGCAAATGATGACGAAGATATTGATGATGACATCCTAACATGTAGTAAAATAACAATCAAGTCAAATTGGAGAGAGGGAACATACAAAGCAGCTTTTGTAGGAAACAAAAAATGATATTGGGATTTTTATGCTAATCTATCTACTACATAAATCTGTCTAATACTATTATCATCCCAATTGATGCTAACTATTCACAACTGTTTTTCTCATAGATAAAAATGTGGATAGGATAGCATAAACAATATGAATGTAGTAAGTACATAAATCTGTCTACTAAGTGCAGAAAAAGATTTTAATAATTATAGTTTAATACAATTTCCTGAAACATCCCACAAACATGACTAAATAGTTAATGCAAGAATTATACATCATAGACAATGTATTACATGACTAAATGTACAATGTATGATAAAGAATTATTTATTTTCACTCATTTAAAAAGTAAAACCAAAGCACAGACACACAAGGAGAAAGAGAAAACAAACGAGATTTTTTCAGTGAGGAAATGTTGAAACTCGGCCCGATCGATGATTATAGAAAATCTTTTGGGGATAGGGTTAGGGTTCTTGATAACCCAAACAAATTTAGGGCTAGGGTTTCGGGACTTGATAACCAAACAAATATGGGTTAGGGTTAGGGTTAGGGTTTCGGGCCTTGATAACAAAACAAATATGGGTTAAGGTTACGGTTTCGGGGCTTGATAACAAAAGAAATATGGGTTAGGGTTAGGGTTTCGGGGCTTGATAACCCACACAAATTTAGGGTTAAGGTTTCGGGCCTTGATAACAAAACAAATTTGGGCTAGGGTTAGGGTTTCAGAGCTGGTTTCAGAGCTTAATAACCAAACAAATTTAGGGTTAGGGTTTCGGGATTTTGTGGGAAGGGGATTTGAGATTTGGGTTTGTGTGAAGGGGGATTTGAGATTTGGGTTTGTGGGAAGGGGATTTCAGATCTAGGTGATGAAAAAGAAGGAAGGGGCTTCAATGGGTTCCCATGGAAGACGAAGGGGAATGTGGCTTTCTGGCTTCATGGAGAAGATGAAGACAGTGACTTCGGGTATTCTTGGGACCGTGGGTAGGAGGGTTCGTGGAGAAGACGAAGGAGGCTCTGTGCTCTGGCTTCGTGGGGCCACGATGGGGCTGCGTGGAGGAAGATGGGGATTCGAGGATGTAGAGGAGGAAGAAGAACACAGAGCGAAGGAAAAGTTCGTGTGAATGGGGGAAATGGGAAAGGGGGCAATCGACCCCTTCTGTCTTGGAGGGAATGGAGAACCAAACGACGACGTATAGCCGTTTTAATTCTGTCTTACCTTCTGCCTTCTAGCAAGTACCAAACGACGACGTTCCAATAATAGGTGCCACGTCGGACACGATGTCGCGAGGGTGCCGCTGAGCGGTTGCAAGTAGCATTTTTGTAAGAATAATAGTGAAATACTCTAAGAACATCTTAGAACAATTATGTGTCCAAACTGGCCAGGTTTTGTTTGGACACATAAGTATTCTCAAGTATTTTTAGATATTTTTAATATTTCCTTCTCAAATATAACTCAAACACAATATTTTTTAATTTCAAATCTTTAATTTTTTATCTAATTATTATCTAATCATTATAATTTTCTCAAACTTTTAAAGAAAATACAAAGAAATATAACTTTTTCAAATTTGAAAATAAAAGTTATATTAAAAAATTATATTCAAACAATTATTTAACTTTATAATATTTATATTTAAATATTTTTTCTATCATTTTCTAAAATTCAATAAAATATCTTAACTAAAATCATTTCATTATTATTTACATATATTCAAAAATATAATATCTCAGCTTGGAAACCTAATATAAAGAGATGGATAATAAAAGTGACAAAAAAGAAAGAACTAACATCGGCCTTCCAGCGAGACCAATGAATCCTTCGTGGGGGTCTCTGGCTATAAGACCATAATCGTGGTTGTGGGTTTCCTTCCCAATGGAGGCCCGTGATTCCTTTTGATGTTTTTTCTTTTCTTTTGAAAAAGAAACGAAAAGTGTGGTATGTAAAAGAAAAAAAAAAATGTGTGTGAACATTTATTATCGTAATAGTCCGCTATCGATTCAAGAAAGAAGAAAAATAGAAAATATTATTTGTTTCAAAGTATGGTCTGTTGTACCGAAGAAAATAAAACTTAGTCGTTTTCTTTTGTTTTTACCTCTACTTTGTCGTTTTCTTTTGTTTTTGCCTTTTTACTTTAACGTAGAGAAAGGCAAAGTGGTCTCTACGTTACAACTTTTTGTTTTTTGGTTAAAACCCATGACAAAGTGGTCTCCCTTTCATACTTGTCTTTCTGTCAAAGTTTATTCATTTTTTATTTTTTATTTTTTATTTTAAATAAACCTTGTAACCTTTCATTCATTCACTTCAGTAATACATTGCATTCCTCTTGACACGAGAGAAAATAAAATCATGCCCCTCCTTGATCCAAACCATATTTGTTTCTAACGATTCTTTTACTTTTATTAAAATCCAATTTTGCGGATTAGAAAAAAATCCAGTCAGAATGAACAATCCTAGTCAAGTATTAGAAATTTAAATAGAAATTAAATAAATTGATTTACCCTCCACCAAAATCACTTTAAAATGATCCCATGACTACTACAATAGTCTCATTTCTAGTAAGTTATCTTAATATTTTAAGCTATACATGATATAAGATTTGGGAAAAAAATAAAATAGTAAAATAATTATTAAAACACATTCATTTGGCAATTGAGAATTCTCGTAATTTTTCTACATGTGGAGAGTGTTTGATAGAAATTTTCAACTTATCCATTTACACAGTATTTTGATATTGCGAGATGGATAATTATAAGTTTATCTATAGATAAGCTAACATTTCAAATTTTCAAGCAATACTTTTTTTCTATCTTTCATTAATATAAAAATAATAATTAATAATATTTCACGAGTAATTATCTTTCTTTTAAATTATTAGAATTTAATATTATGTAATCTTTTTCTTTTTTTAATTAGAAAACGTGCCCGTACTCTACTTTCCAAGTCTTTCTCTGACAGAGACCTAGGTCAAGCATGAGTGCTCTACACATGATACTTTTGTTTTTTCGAGGACAGCCAGATTCCTTCTTGAATTATTGATGCTGACTGTTAAAATACTCTAATAAGGAGAAATCACCACGTGTGATGGTGTGATAGGTTTTGAGTTTATTTGGGTATTATTTTTCTAGCTAGGTGATGTATAAATAATATATAATATGATATGTTTTATTTACTTTTAATGACTGATAATGGGGTTTTAATTTGTTTATTTATAGCTGCTTTACTAGCTGGGTACTTATTTTAATTAATTCCTTTCTTTTAAAGCCGTTACATGAAAAAAAATTAGCTAGCATTAGTATTAAAGTACTCTAATTAAGTTGCCCACAAAATTGGCCTATATTTTTATAGAACTCTATTGTAGTCATTATTCTTTAATTGTGTAAGCAGGACAATTTATTATATAAGAAGCTAAATTGTGAGATGGAAAAATCAACAAGTTATGATCAAGAAATTCAACAAAAATTGCTAACTGCTTCATCAGTCACAAATGGAAATCAGAATCATGCCGAAATTCATCAATTGGATCAAAAAGCTGCAAACACTTCGAGTAGTGGAAATGGAAATCAACATAGAGAGTTAGTAATTAGCATCAAAGAAATGGGTGAAAGCAGCTTGAACCCTCCCTTATCATCATACCAGTGTTGTATCTACAGGATTCCAACTTTGCTTCGCAAATTGAATGAGGAAGCCTACACTCCTCAGGTTGCATCTTAATTATAGTTTTTGAAATAAAGAATTTCAAAATCTGGTCTTAAACCTGCACACCTTACTAGCTATTTTAGGATCAATTCAAACATTCTTTCTACATCGATGATAAAAATGGAACAGCAAAAGTGAACGAAGAAATTTTTTATGTATCGACACATACAATTTAGTTTTATTAACGCTTCATTTATTTGTCATATTTTTCACCTACGAACTATCATCGGCATCTTTTGCAATTCGATACCAAACAACTATCATCGATATAAAAGTCTACGTCCAGAGGTTATTTGAAGATGACATCCACTATATTTAATAGCTTTATAGTTTCTCTTGATCTTACATAATTTTCAATACAATGGTAAAAACAGGTCTGAGGAACCTATCGTCCTTATGAAAATTTGAAGAGAGGAATAAAGTTACAAGAAAATGTCGATATATATGCCTCCCATTTTGTTGAGATCCTCTCCTTTTACATGTGTTCTTTCTTCTTTGAAGTAGCTAATCCTACTTGTTTTATGTCATTTTTACATTTTTGTATATCACAACTAGTCACTTTTGGCTTTATTTATTCCTTGTCTTATATTTTATTTTTATTTATGGCAATGAGCTTCGATTGAACTGGATCCTGTAAGTTTGAGAAGTGAGATGATAATTTTTTTTGTTTTAGATGAAAGGTTAAAATATTAATTTAAAATATTATTATTATTTTAGAATTTGAAATAGTTGAATTGAGATTTGAAATAGTTGAATTGTTTATTATATTTTGTGTGAAAATTTCAAAAAATTGTAATGATAAGATGATAAGAAATGAGAAATCTCATCTTGTCTTTGCCTCCAAACCTGCAACATTCTCATCTCATTCCCCATAAAATTTCTTATAATTTAGCTGAAAGTACAGTCTCTAAAATTGCTTCATAAATTTTACTCATTTTTTAAAAATCTCCTACATCTCATTTTCTATCATTTCTCTATTCTATTAAAATAATATTTCTCTATTATTTCTTTATTACTTTTTTCTCTACTTCCATTTACAAACTTAACTACTCAATATTTTTTCTTATATTTTGAACTATTACTCTAGTGAATATTTTAAACAAAAATTTAATTTTTTTTTTGTGGATATGATAATATTTTTAAAATTAACTTTTTTATGTTTTCGTAATTAATTAAATTATTTTTAAAATTATTATTTAAAATTATACCAAATATGAGTATGAGAGAAATTGTAAATGATTGGAAGAAGAATTTATTTTATATATTAGAAGAAAATATTGATAAAAAATAATTTAGAAGATGAATAGTAATTTCTTATATTTAGGTAACCATTGTTCATTTTCTAAACTTTTTCTCTAAAATAAAGGTTGGGATGTAAGGAGTATTTTGGTCAAAATCATAAAATAAACCTTAAATTATAAAAAAAGTGATGCTTTGGGACATGGGATGTAGTCTGTAGATGCTCTAATAAGAGAAAAAATGTGTTTGACTTGTTAAAAAGTTGGTAGTTTAAATGCCACATAACTTTTCCTTATTAAATATTGTTAAATATTAAAATAGTCGATGCGATTTTTCTTTTAGACAAATTAAAGCGCGGTTCAAGTTCTAATTACAGAAAATAGTTAACCATAATTAAATAATTTTCTTGTAATGCTAATACGTGTCAAGTTTAGCTTTTCATCGAGTTTGATTTTTTATATTTAAAAGCAATTAATTTAATATTCGAGCAAGTTCGAACTTATTCTCGAGTTGTTTCATTTAGATAAATTGATTATTTATATTTTATCTACACTGTTGACAAATAAACTCACTTTTTACTAATAACTTTTTATAGTTTATATATACATATATTCATTATTAGATTCATAAAGATTCAAATAACAAGTTTAATATTAGATATATGATTTCTTCTAATTTTTTAAATATTCTTATTAACTATGGAAATAATTAATATTATAAAAAATAAATATGAAATTATTCGAATTTAAACGAGTTTATACAAGTCGAGCTTACCTGTATACAAGTGGTATTATTAATAGCTAGTCATAATTTTATGTTAACGAACAACTTGTTAACATTCTTCGAGCAAAATCGAGCTTTAAGGAGTCGATGTCGTGCTTCCTTTACATTCTTCGATCATACTTCTGTTCAAGGTAGAGAGAGAAGAGCTAAAAGGACTGTTGTAATTGAAAAGCCCCAATAAGTGGTAAATTGAGTAATTCTACATATAATCGTGAAGTGTGTAAATACTGCATAATCGTTTTGAAAATGAGTGGAATCTACTATTAAAAAATTAATTTTTTCATGTAGGTCTTATGTTTTATTCATTTTTTCTAAAACAATTACGCGATGATTGGACAATTCACAATTATAAATATAATTTCTCATCGAAATTTGGTTACAAGTTCAGCTAAGCCTATGTGAGAGTTGTCGATATTTGCGCAACATATATAGCATTATTTCTCGTTCCTGCTTGCAAAGTTTAAGCATATATGGGTCAAAATGTAGCAAAAACCTAAGTTGATTGGAAATGATGAATTTAATTATTTAATTTACAAAAAACATATGAACTCGAGGTGATTTGTTGAAGAGTAACTTACACATGTTTTTATAAGTTTGGGTATAGTTTTCTGTTGGCAATGGACCCATTGAATGTGAGATCACACGGACTTATTTCCAATAGAAATGAGATCCAATCTAATGATTTTTTAAAGTTACAAGGTAAAAAAATAAAAGTAAAAGAATCGTAAGACCTATCTCCTTCTTAACGAACAAAAAAATAAATAAAGATGAATAAAAACTTGCCCTTTCTTCCAAGATTATTAGGATCATCATTGAAAAATATATCTTAGATATTTATTTTCGTTGTTCATAAATATAAGAGCATCGAGGTTGTGATGGGTGAAGTAGTTTTGATTATAAGTTGAATCCATCATCCAACAAGCTTTATAACAATAGAGCACTAGTAATGGACTTAAAAAAAAATTATATTTTGGCTAAAATTTAACTAGATTGCATGGAAACACACTATAGTGGACTGAGCAAAATTATAGTATTTTTAACTTTGATCATTTTCATTAGCCAAATTTGTTATGTCCAAGTTGCTAGCCAAATATTATTTTGGCATAAAAAAGTTTTCCTCTCTCCCACATGCTATTCATTTCGCACGAGCTCACAACTCTAAAAAATTCATCTTCGTCTCAAAAGCACAAAGTGTCCAAATCTCAAACTCAACCATAGAAAACGGCCAATCTCTATCCGTCATCATGTAATGACGCGACATCATCTTGTTGGAGTGCTTTAAGTTCTAATTCTTTATTATGTGTTCATATATGGCTCAATGATTCACATACTAAAAAATCGACTTAATAGGTGGAGGTGCCCTCAAGCTTATATACACATATATCATTTAACTCCTAACCAATGTGAGATCATAACATAATCCCACCCTTAAAGACCAACAATCACGTTGGTCAAGCACTATGGGAGGCTTTCACTTGGCTGAGTCAACATGTCCGATCCCATTGGATCCATAGCCGGCCACTCTGCAAGCCTAACCCATTAGGCGAGGTAGCATGGGAGCCCACAACCGGCTCTGATACCATTTGTTTTGCGTCCATATATGGCCCAAGGATTCAAATCCTAGAAAATCGGCTTGCTAATTTGAGGTGCCCCCAAACTTACCATTTGACTCCTAACTAATGTGGGACCATAACATTCTGCAATATTATGATTAGTTGATGTCCATTTTTTTTTAAAATCTAATATCTACTTTAGAAAATTAATGTATACTTTTTTAATAACGAATAAATATTTAAATTACAATTAAAATTAAAATAAATGAAAATGTCAAAATTAATATTTTAATAAAATAGTGATAGATTTGAGAAATTTGTTAGTTGATATTGTTAAAAAGTAATTAGTTAAATTTATAAAAAAAGACTTTCTAATAAAATTTTAGCCAAATTTTAATAAGACCACTGCTAATGCTATTGACCGTCTTGACTCTTCGAGTTCCTCGACTTTTTGTCAAGCAAGAAATATACCAGGCAGATTCCTCCCCCAACGACCGTTTAATTTTACGTCGAATCAATAGATGTTGAAAACTTCATAAATAAAAGAAACTTACTGATCAATTACCGCTATATATCGTTTGAAAGAAAAATCCACACGTGAAGAATTCTAGAGGACGGTGCTACTCCAATCGCTGGGAGGTTCCCGGAGCTCCCGGTAGTATTTTCTGTTTTTTTTTTTTTTTAATACTTGTAAATATTTTAAAAAAAATAAAAAAATCATAATATTTATTAAGTAAAAATAATAATAATAATAATAAAATCAAAAATAACTTTCAACGGAAATAACGAGTGGAATGACTAACATTTTCCAATTCCAAAATAGACTTTTGCAGAAAGTATCCGCGTGGTATTTATGACCCCGATTCTTACGTTGAGAGTTCAACAGTCAACTGCTAGCTTGACTTAGAAATTAGCAGAAATAAAGTTGAATGAGTGTGCAAGAATTTCTTATTTATTTTTTATCGGAGATGATTTGTTAAAAATTAAATAAAATATTATTATAAAATTATTTTTTAATTTTAAAATTTAAAAAAATTGAATTATTTTTTATATTTTATATAAAAATTAAAATAATTATATGATATAAAATAATTTAATTTTACGAAACAAAACCAGCTGATAGAGGGACCTCTGTGGCCTACCATCATCGTAAACGTGATGCTCATGCAAAGGACAAATTAGCTACCGACCATTAATGAGCTGGTTCCAACTTTGCATGCGTTGGCTATACTATTACTCGGTCGACCGAACGTCTGGAAAGCTTCTAACAAATTCTTTTACATATGATACCAATTTATATTCTAAATTGGTAAATATAATGAATTTTATCAAAAGAGGGCTGCATTGGATTAGCCAAATAGATAAATGTGAAACTTTAAGCTATAGTAAATGTATAAGTTTCTTCAAATTTGAAGGACTACTGTTCATTCATGAATCTATTTTTTATTCACTTTTAATCTCTAATGGTCTTTTTTATTCACGTTTAATCTCCAAATGTTTTGTAATAATAACGTAAGAATCAAATTAAATTATTAATTAACATATGATTAGTGTAATTATAAAAAAATAAAAAAAATAAAATATTATTATTAAAAAATAATATTATATTATTATTTTGATGAATTTAATAGCTAATTCAATGTGGAGTTATGGATAAAGAAGTTTTAGATATATGGAAAACATATACTTTTCATCAAAATTTAAATATGAATTTAATGAGTCCAATGCTAGCGTTCTTAGCTAGTTTGCGATGGTGTGGAGGATCAGAGATGGTGTCAGCGCTAGGGATTTGATTTTGCGTTTGAGAAAACAAGCCGGATTAAAGTTAAAAAAATTACATGTGTTGCTTTTAGCCTTCAGAAGGAGAAATGGAGAGAAAAATTACAAAAAAGCCATGAGTTTAACTCTAATTAAAAAAATGCCATGCCCCTCATTTTTGGACCGAAATATACATTCAAGCTGGAATACCGAGAATCAACCAGAATTGACCGAAACACATTGAAATGATTGGAATTTGACTCAATACAAAAAACCTACCTTCACTGGAACGGAATGGTAATCAAAACTTTGCCTAAGAATGTAAAACAACAAGATGCAAGTCAAAATTGATAAAAGGACTTCAGCTACAAAGTAACAATTAAAAACAAAGATGCTAATTTCTAACCCATTTGAGCTTTCTTCTTGTCAACTATTTTCTTAAAAGAAAAGAGAAATATAAGGAATAAACTTTGGTAGGAAGTGCTTGACTTAGAAATTAGCATAAAGTAGAGCGAGTGTGAAAGAAAGACATATAACTAGAAAGCACCCTCACTGTGAAAGAATCGGTGACCACCATCGGCGCTTTTGTACGTGGGATAAGCATTATCCAACTAGAAAAGGACCAAATTATATATAAAGTGATGCTCGATTGTGGAAATTAAGGACGAAGCTACTGATGATGAGCAATGAGGTTCCAACTTCCAACCAAGTTGCATGCGTTGGCTATACTTTTACTCGGTCGACCGAACGTCTTGAAAACGTCTAAATAAATCTAACAAATCAATAATATACTAGTATACATGGTGGGTCTCAATTTTTCTTTTCAAACCACCATTATAAGGCTTCACGCTTAACTCATTACAAACATCTTTCTCACTCCCGCTAGCTCCATATGTGCTTCTTCGTTACCTCTCTAAACCAAATCATGAAAGTACAGAGAAAAACAAAAATGCAACTCCTCCTTTCACTTCTGATTATGTGCCTCCTCCACGTCCATCCAACCCTCTCCAGCGGATATCTCCTCTCGGAATACAGAGCCCTCCTCTCCATCAAGTCCTCCATCACTGATGACCCACAATCAGCTCTTTCTACATGGAATGCCTCCACTAGCCACTGCAACTGGGAGGGTATCACGTGCCACCCTTCCCTTCGCCGCGTTACCGCCCTTAAGCTGGTTCACCTTCAACTCTCTGGTACTCTCTCCCCAGACCTGGCTCATCTCCGTTTCCTCTCCAACCTCTGCGTCGCCTCCAATCAACTCTCCGGGGCCATCCCCGCCGAGCTCTCTTCCCTCTCTGCCCTCCGCGTCCTCAATGTCTCCGACAATCGCTTCAACGGCAGCTTCCCCTCCCAACTCTCCCTCCTCAAGAACCTTCAGGTTTTGGATCTCAACGACAACGAGTTGACTGGTGACTTACCCTTGGCCGTCACTCAAATGCCCAACTTACGCCATTTGCATCTCGGCCGTAACTTCTTCTCGGGTGGGATCCCGTCCCAGTACGGGCAATGGGAGTTCCTGGAATACTTGGCGGTATCCGGTAACAAACTCCGGGGTCCTATACCGCGGGAGATAGGAAACTTGACCAACCTCAGGGAGCTCTACATTGGACAGTACCCCAATATGTACGAAGGTGGCATACCCTCGGAGATCGGGAACCTATCGGAACTAGTTCGTTTCGATGCCAAACAATGTAACTTATCCAGCGAGATACCACCGGAGATCGGGAACTTGGTGAGCTTGAAATCCTTGGACTTGTCGTCTAATGTTTTTACAGGGAAGATACCACCGGAGATCGGGAACTTGGTGAGCTTGAAATCCTTGCACTTGTCGTCTAATGTTTTTACGGGCGAGATTCCTGAGTCTATTGGCGACATGCCGGAACTGGAGGAGTTGAGGTTGTGGGAGAACAACTTTACCGGGATCATTCCTCGGAGGCTGGGAAAGAATGGGAAGCTTCAGCGTCTTTATCTTTCATCCAATAAACTGACTGGTACTCTGCCTCCTGATATGTGTTTTGGGAATCGGCTTGAGCTTCTGTATACTGAGGGAAATTTATTGTCTGGTCCAATCCCGGACTCACTAGGGAGGTGCGAGTCGCTGTCTGTGATCCGAATGGAGCACAACTTTCTCAACGGTTCAATGCCAAGAGACCTTTTTGGTTTGCCCAATCTCACCCACGTGACGCTGCAGAATAACCGTTTGACCGGGAAGTTTCCCATTTCCTCGAGAAAAGATTCTCAATTAATTAATTTAGATATTTCTGATAACATGATTCATGGTGAGCTACCTAGTTGGATCTGGAGACTTCCCGATCTTCAGTTTTTGAATCTTTCTCAAAATTGTCTAGAGACTCTAGATGTGAATTTAAAGTCTCAGACTTCCCAACCCATGTTGAATATCGTAGACCTTCACTCCAACCAGCTCAAAGGGCAACTTTCAACTATCCCACTGGGTTTTCGACACCGAGTCCCGCGCTCAGGTTACGACAGTATGGCGATGCCCTTTTTTTTCTTCTCTGTTTCAAGGAATAAATTTGACGGGACTATTCCTACGTCACTGTGCAATGCTGTCTATCTTAATGCTCTAGACTTGTCCCATAATCACTTGACTGGCATGATTCCCAAATGCTTAATTGAAAAGAGTAAATATCTAAAGGTGATGGATTTAGGGGGAAACAACCTTACTGGCGTAATTCCCGATTCCTTTTCAGACTTCTGTAGTTTAAAAGCTTTGGTTCTGAATGGAAATCAACTAGAAGGAGAGCTACCAAAATCCTTGGCCAAGTGCAATACAGAGTTGGAGGTTTTGGACGTCGGGAACAACCGCATTCAGGATACCTTCCCATGTTATTTGAAGAACATAGACACATTGAGAGTCCTTATTTTGCGATCTAACCAATTTTATGGGTCTGTTAATTGTCTAGACGCTAACACCACCTGGTCCAACCTTCAAATTTTAGACCTGGCCTCAAACCATTTTGTTGGTAAGTTTTCAATACGTTACTTTTCTAGCTGGAAGGCAATGACGGGAACCGAAAATAAGACTGGATCTGAGTTTGAAGATCTCCAATATATAACGCCAGTTCTCACCTATCAAATTACGGTAAATGTTACATTAAAAGGTCAAGATTTGGAGTTAGTGAAGATCCGAACTATCTACACCTCACTTGACCTGTCGTGCAACAGTTTTGACGGACATATACCTGCAGAAATAGGAGAATTCAAAGCCCTATATGCCCTCAACTTATCTCACAATGCTTTTACAGGTCAAATCCCACAAGCTTTAGGAAACTTGACTGCTCTTGAGTCACTAGACTTGTCGAGCAACAAGCTCATTGGAGAGATTCCTCTCCAACTTGCAGATGGTCTTAAGTTCCTGTCAACCCTTAACCTTTCCTTCAATCAATTGGAGGGAAAGATTCCACAGATCAAACAATTTGCTACGTTTCCAGAAAGTTCATTCGAAGGAAATTTACGATTATGTGACTTTCCCATGAAAGAAAAATGCATACATGAAGAATTGGGACCGTCATCTGAAGAATCTCACTCGCATTCTGGGAATTCAATTGATTGGGAATTCTTAAGTATTGAATTGGGATTTGTTTTCGGCTTTGGAATTTTTATTGGACCTCTTATATTTTGGAAGAGGTGGAGGAAACACTACTATAAACATGTCGACGACATTGTTTTTAAGATGTTCCCTCGGGCATACATAAGAATAGAAAATCATGGAAGGCGAGCACACATGAATCAAGGACGGCAAGCACGGAGGAATCAAGGTGGGAGGCATTAATGATAGATACGAGGAGCAATGCTAGTCAATGATGTCAGGTATGTACGTCTCCAATTGATTTTTTGGTATGCAATTAAATGTTGTCCAAAGTGATGTATTATAAATTAGCAATATTGTTGAACTTCATAAGGCACGTTCTCCTACACAACTTGAACTTCATGAGGCATGATCTCCTACATGGCCAGGCTACCCAGCTTGAACTGGATGTATGGATCATTACAAAGTTGTTCTGGGAAGTCCTAATTGAGAAATACTACTGAAATAAGAAATATCCGGAAGCAATATGGCCTCGATCGTTGTGGGAATGAAGCCATAATTAAATGTTTTTCTAATTCTACATACCATTTTTTCTGATTATGAACATTGTTCATACAGGGAGGTTGCTGGTTTTTCTGCTATTTGTAGATTCTCAAGGTGAGGGTGTCAACACTGAAATTTCTTTTATGACCGAACAGTCCGCCTTCTATTTGGGATCAAGTGACAATCTATAGTCAAAAGATGCCCCAATAGATGCACTCTGTTTCTTTGTATTACATATCGGGCCATGCCTTGTTTTAGTGTATTCTGCAGTGTTTTAATTTCCGGTGATGGGCTGATTTTGTTGAATTATATGTGGAATTGTGAATGGGAATTGTGGGATTTTTTGTGATAGATAATTATTATTATCAAATTAGAAGAAAAGATATTATTAAATTAATAATATTTTATTATTATTTTAATTTATATATGATAATCCTGAGAATGTGTCTTCAGTGGAGTAGCTAAATGTAAAATTATGTGATATTATGCAAATTATGACTTTACATTTGTATAATCCATTGACAATGCTCTTAAGTATCCTCATTAGATTATACAAATGCAAATCCAATGAGGAGTTTGATTAATAGACTCTAAAAATAGTCTATATTAAATTATACAAATCCAAAATATGACTTTTAGCTATAGCATTTTAGAATTGATGGTTATATTTGATTGTCATTATAGCTAGATCAAATTAATTAAAAAATATTTTCTCTCTTCTTCGATACTCCCTATCCCGAGCGAAGCCATAGAAATATCCGGCCAAGTGGGAACGCAAATGCTAAAAACCATGGGAAAATCCAAGTTATCTAACACATGGCCCAGCTGAAAAAGAAGATAATGATATATTATACTTTTTTTTTTCCTGAAGCTGATATATTATATTTTATTCGATCTGTTATTAACTTATTCCTTCACATTATCACTTTTCTTTAAAAAAAAAAAAAAGAAGACATTTATCAAATTATTAAAACAGTCATTTTAGATATATAACACGTGTATTTATTTTTAAAAAAATCGAGTCTATTATTTAAAAATATTTTTAATAAAAATATTAAATCTACTATTTTTTTTAATGGAATACGTGAGATCAATTTGATTTTTATATTATCGATCTTTTTGCATAGATGTAAAACATGCATTATGTGACTATTGAGATTGCCCATTTCAACGTTGTAATTGACAATAGTATATGTTTAATGTATATTTTGTCAGATTTTATTGGCCGTCCAGCCACATGTGATAGAAATACATGTGGCTGGATAGAAACTTTGTGATTGGGTATTGTCTTTATTTTTTGTGATGGACTGTAACATTAGTGATGGGCTGATTTTTGGGGGTGTGTATATTTTTGTGATAGGCTGAAATGTGTTGAACATTAGTGATAACTTGTGTTTTACTCAGTGGTGTTTTTTTTTGGTGAAAATGTAATAAACAAGTATTGTTTCAATGGTGTTATATTAAATATTTAGAATGTATTTGCTGCACTCTAAAACCCATCCACATCTTTATATAAGTCTCATAATGTATAACATTAATATTTCCATGTAACTCTTAATTTAGAAAAAAAAAAGTGAATAGAACAAAAAAAATTGAAAAAATAATATTATTTAATTTATAATATTTTATTATCATTTTGACTAATTGATAGATAATCTAATGTGAGAATAAGTTTTGAGTGGAATAGCCAAATGTAAAATCATGTCATATATGCAAATGCAAATATGCAAATTTTGCATTTGCATAATTCAATACTAAAATTTGATCCATAATATTCTTTAAACTTTCACTATCTAAATATTTTACAAAATACAATGTCAATACTCTAAGTTGAGTACCACTAAATGCAGACTTGGTTAGCATAAAGTAATTAAATATATAAATGAATCTTATATATCTATAAATATATGTGTGCCTTTCAAGTTGTAACATTTCAGCTATTATCAAATATGTACATTAATGTTGTGGCTTACTCCCATCTTTAAATTCCCCTCTTTCTTCAAATTTCCCAAAAACGATAGCAATATCTTTATATTAGGCCCCCTTCCTCACGTCCTCAACAGCAGAACCACAATCAACGACCAAAATGGCAACATCGTGTGTGGTGCCCTCAACCCCCACATGTTATTTTAGTGGAGTTCGTGACACCGGGATGTTGACCACACGAATCACGCACCCCAACGATCAGTGCTCAGAGTGTGTACAACATGCAATAAGTGTACAAAATAATAATTACAGCGGAGAAATAAAAAGATCTTTCTTTATTAAGTACCAGAATTTGTTTAAGAACAGAAAAAGTAACTTTACAATGATTAAACAGTCATCCAACAGATAAAGTAAATATAGAAAATAACATAGGGGAAACAAATCTCATAATGTTGAACAGTAACTCAGCAAGTCAAACCTCTGGCAGAGCTGATTCCTCAGGCTCATACTCAGGCTCTGCGTCAGATTCTACGGAACCATAAAACGGAACTGTAGGGTAAAACACCACCATGAGATTATGACATCTCAGTACATAATTAACCAAAATAACATCCAAGAGATATATAAAAGTAATACACGTCCCCATACGAACATAATCCACATAAAATAATACCAAATATATTTATTCCCAAAATACCCTTTTTAACCTCTTACACCAAAAATCTCATTTTGGTCCAATCAGAATTATTAGTCAATAAGCATGCGCCACGGTCTCCCCTAGGGGCCGTCTGCATGACCTGACTCTCATCGTCACATCACAGGTAACGTCCGTACATGAGACTTCGTAACGAGTGATGCTCAACTCTGTGCTTAGCGCGTACGTGGCCGAGCATCCTCTAACCTCGCCAGCCAAAGGTCACGGAATCGGAACGGGAGCGTTACCGTCTCGTCCGTTCCCGTCGTCACCCTGCGACAACTCAGGGGATGTCACGTAAGTCTGTTTCGCTCCTGAGTGACCAGAGGAGCTCCACCGAGATAATATCTCATCTCGGCTTGGGGTCATGATACAAACGCACCCACATGTTCAGTCACAATTGCAAACAGACCACGTGACATCACAACACAATTTTAATAAAAACGATAAATATACAATTCAATAATTAATTGAAATACACATTTATATAACTCATTTACATAAAATAGCTATCCATTTACAAATATACAATTTCACAATTACAAGCAAAAATTCATTCTTCCAATTCGGCCCAAGGCCCAATTTCAACAGACCAACCAATTAACAATTTACAAATGATAAATACAACAATAATATTTAAACGGAAAAATTACATACAAACGATGAATGGAAAAATTCTAAAAGATCGCTCGAAAGGTCGTTGCTCAAGGCGGTGGCACACGGCGGCTCACGACAGAACACTGCCAAATCAACCTCTCCACTCACGGGTTGTGACAAGTTAAAGCACACGGCACAAGGGATTACACTCACGGAAACAACAACTAAGTTTTCGATTTATAGGGAAGGGAAGGGGGGGGGCATGAAACACTATTTCTACTTCCAATAATCGGCATGGTTATCCACGTTCACCGACAGCAACATTAGGTCATAAGGGATCACCGATCTGCAGCCCAACCACTGCGAGTAGCATCGTCCATGGCTGACCACGTTGTTGTTCTACAATCTAAAAAACAATTCAAACACATGCTCCTCCGCTTAGATCCACCGCTGTCTACTGACCTCTAGGCCAAGTGGCCGATATCTCTCATTGTCGTGCACGACAAACCCTGATACTACAGCCATGGAATGGTCATCAGCAGCAACTCTAACCGAGGCCCACTACCATAGCCCAATTCCACCTCCAACAACACCTTCCTTGCCACCCTTCACTTCGAAAACCACCCAAACCTGTTGCGGCGAGATTTTCCTCTGTCTCTCTCCTCCGTTGAACACCATGTTCCCATCCCTTTGATGTCTATCTTGTTCTTTATTTTAGATCGGTGGCCTCTGTTTGTGCTCTATTCGGTAACCCACTACAACCTGCACTCCAATAAGCCCATCTCCTTCCATTTCTCTGTGGCTGTAAATGAACGAGTTTGTTCAATAGCCTGCTCGGAACTCGCTCGGTTAAACTCAAATCAAACTCGACTCTTGAAAAAAATAGCTCGTTCGTGAAAGTAGATACCTACTCAATTTTTAAATAACACATACCCAACAAAACTCGACTCGGCTAAGGCTCATTAAGGCCCACTCGCTTATGCTTGAGTCGACTCGTTAACTTGATTCGATTAAAACTTATTCATATATTGATAAATACATACATACACCTATGTACATCTACACATATATATGTATTAGCTAATAATATAAGCATACCACTTTTATAATTAAATATATAATATGTAATTTAATTACTTATGTCTATATAGCAAATATATTTCATAGGTATATTTTATAATTTATATAATAATTAGTCAATAAAATTTAAAAATTTCATATACTAGTATGTGAGAACCATATATGAAATAGACATATTGCTATTTTGGATAAATATCAACTAATTAGATATTAATTATTTATAAACTTTATAAAATTTTATAATTCAATAGAGGTTCTACTTGTTAGTTGTATAAATTCAATATTAGATAATTTATTTATTTATTTTATTAATTATTAAATTTTATTCAAAAAATAAAAAATAAACAATTCGAGCTCGAGCTAGGCTCGACTCGAACTCGTTTGTAGCACGAGCACGAGCTCGATCTCGAGCTCGAGATGAGAGTTTAGTTTATCAAGTCGAACTCGAATAAAGAATAAAAAAATTCTCAAACTCGGGCTCGAGCTCGAGCTCGAGTATTTTGGGTCGAGCCGAGCTTGGCAATCCAAAGACCGGCTCGGCTCGGCTCGACCCGATTACAGCCCTAGATTTTTGTCTCTGATTGTCATCCTCTCTCTTTCCCTCTGTATCTTATTGTGTTTCTCTTTTTTCCTTGCAACATCACATGCCAAGCACCAGCACAAACCGCCTCCCTCGGTTCTCCCTCATTCCTTTCTTATGCTCTCTTTTATCTCCCTTTCACCCTCTCTGTTTCGGCTCCTCCGTGAACACCGTTGTCGTCATCTGCCACCTTTCGTCACCAGAGCTCTTCTGTCTCCCTCTCACCTTTCCATTTTTCTTCCCTTCTCAGTGAGCACTGTAGCGCTCTCTCTTCCCCCTGTGTGAGTCACTGTCATGACTCTAGCCCACCACCACCTCCACCTTTCTCGCCACCAGCCACCCCACCCCACCCTGTCCCTCTCAATCCTCATCACTCTCTGCCCCTTCAAGCTAGGGGTACTACCCGCCCCATACGGGGCGGGGTAGAGCCCACCCCGTCCCCCGCCCCCGCATGGGCGGGGGGTGAAGAAATGCATCCGCCCCCCGCCCCCGGAGTGCGGGGGCGGGGGACCCCGTCCCGGTTGACGGGGTGCGGGTGGAGGGGGTCCTCCGTCCGCACCCCCGCACACTACTAGGCCTAAGGCCCAGAAGCGGTTTCTGGGCCTTTTTTTTGGCCCAGAAGCGGTTTCTGGGCCTTTTTTGGCCCAGAAAACACAGCTTCTGGGCCATTTTAGGCCCATAAAAATATATTTTGCATTTTTTAAAAAAGAAGAGTTAAAAAAAAAAATTTTCATGAATGAAAATAAATATATACATACACAATTTTATATAATTAAGACTAATGAACTAATAAACTAATAAATAATAATAATAACTAAGCTATTACAAAAATAAAATGAAAAGTCTAACTGTCTAAATCAAATTACAAAATTACAAATAAAAGTGTCCAAGGGACATTGTATCAACATTATAAAATTACAAATAAAATATATAATACATACATCTGATAGAAAAATTAGGGGCTCAAAAATCTACGAAATTAATAATAAAAAAAAAGATGCGAGCGGTTTGGGTCTTTGACTGTGACATTTGAGGCGGCCGGATGGGTAGTCTTGAGGCTTGAGCCTTGAGCACATGTTCATATAGCAGTGGAGGTAGACATCGTCTGAGTCGTCTCATGTGTTGCTACAACAATCAATACTAAAATTAATACTGATGAAATTGAAATGAATATAAATATAAATAATTATGAAATTGAAATGAATATAAATAAATCAAAATAATAAAATAAAAATAATAATTACCAGATAGTACAGATCCAGACTGATCACCACCCTCTTCGTCGGTCTCTTTAAAATCTAACACATCCGGAACATAAATATCCTTTCCCATCGTCCAACTCTGTGTGCATATCAATGCCTCCACAGTTGTAGGAGACAATGAACTACGGAAAGGATCTAATATGCGCCCTCCGGTACTAAAGGCAGACTCCGAGGCAACGGTGCTAATAGGGATGGCCAATATACAACGGGCAATCTCAGAAAGGATGGGATATTTCTTTGATGCTACCTTCCACCATCCTAAAATGTCAAAATCATCATCATCTTGAATAAGATCCGTTGACAAATAACTGTCTAACTCTGAAACCACCTCCGTAGATTGATGGACTAGTGTGGGATTATGTGCTAGGGTTTTCGTCCATGCCAATCTACGCTTCTTTGTTGCCCCGGTGTCTGGAGGAGGTGTTGGGATATGTGTAGGTGTAGTAGATGTAGTACCACCCTTAATTGCATTAAACTCATCATAAAATCTATTAAGGGTATCGCGGGCCATCTCACCAATAAGATCAGTCCAAGCCTGATCATACTCAAGTCCCAAACCATATAACATGCCAGAAATTTTTAGACGGGGATCAAGAATAGTAGCCACATATAACAAAATATTGAGTCTAGTCAAATCTCCCCAATACTTGTCAAATTTGACCCTCATGGTCAATGCCATCCCCCTCATCCTTAGATTGGAACCCCTACACATGTCGTCTAATTCTTCTTTCACCCTACATATTTATTGACAAAATTCATGGCATGTAGGGTGCAAAGAAGCAGATAACTTCAACGTGACTTCATAAAACAGCCCGAGAAAATCAACAAATGTAGCAACTACCTCCCAATCATCATCATTAGGCAATCCTAAACCCCCGTGCTCATCAAAGTATTTGACATATTGAATATCTTCATCACCCAATAATTGAAAGGCTTTTTTATATTCTTGGGCCGCCTCCAACATCAAGAAGGTTGAGTTCCATCTGGTGGGAACATCAGTACAAAGACCCCTCTTTGATGTTATGCCCACACTCTTCGCAGCAATTTTGAATTTCTCCAATCTAGAAGGAGAAGATCTCACAAATTTCACAGCCAATCTAACTCGTGCAACCGAGTTATCAACATCTTTTAACCCCTCAGTCACAATTAGATTCAAGATATGTGCAGAACATCTAACATGCAAATATTCACCACCCAAGAATGTCTTATTTGCCTCTTTAAGATAAGTCTTCAGATATCCCAAGGCGACATCATTAGACGAGGCATTGTCAACCGAAACTGTCAAAACCCTACTCAACTCCCACTCCTTGATTGAGGCCTCTAAGGCCTTCCCAATTGTCTCACCCTTGTGATCAGTTATTTGACAAAACTTGATAATCTTTTTATGGAGAATCCAATCAGAATCAATGAAATGGACAGTCAAAGACATATAATTAAAATTTTGGACTGAAGTCCAAGTATCGGTAGTGAGGCAAACTACCAAACCCGCCAATTGGCCCCTCAAAACATCTTTATCTTTCCAGTACATCTTTTTAATATCTTTTGCCACAGTGTGGCGAGAAGGAAGAGTAAATCTAGGTTCCAATTCTTGGACAAATTCTTGGAACCCTCTCCCATCTACAAACTGAAAAGGTAGCTCGTCTATGACAACCATACGAGCTAACTTCCTTCTACACTCATCAACATTATACTTTGTATACCCCTTCAATGTTGAACCCCCACTACTCCCATCCGCCATTTTTTTCATTCCAATTTCTAGTCTTGATTGACCCTTCTCCACTAAGGATCTTAATATTGGACTCTTCTTGCATTGTTCCTCTAAATGGACCTTTAACTGGGATGTACCATGTTTCCTATAGTGACATCCATATATTTTTCCACAATAATTACATTTAGCTTGTGGGTTATTGGGGTCACCACCCTCTAGTTTGGTAAAATGAGACCAAACTACGGAAACAGGTTTCTTACTTTGTGTGGGCTTAGGGGCGGGGCAAGGTGTATTCCCACTCCCAGGGGTTGGAGTAGGGTTAGGTTCTGGGTCAGGGGTACTGGTAGGGGCAGGGGTACTGGTAGGGGTGGGAGAGCTATCAGTGACCTCTCTTTGAGAAGACATTCCTGATTCAACAACACAACAAAAAATAAAAAAATCAATCAACATACGACATAATTCCAAACATGCACTTATCAATCACGTACGACATAATTCTAAACATAAACCCCTAAATTGAGTTAGGGGTTTCAATTGAGTTAGGGGTTTCAATTGAAACCCCAAACTGAAATTGGGGTTTCGGATTGAAACCCCCACAATTTTAGGGGTTTCAATTGAAACCCCTAAATTGAGTTAGGGGTTTCAATTGAAACCCCAAACTGATTTGGGGTTTCGGATTGAAACCCCCTCAATTTTAGGGGTTCAATCCGAAACCCCTCAATTTTAGGGGTTCAATCCGAAACCCCAAAATTGAAAATTAAGGGGTTTCAATGGAAACCCCAAACTGATTTGGGGTTTCGGATTGAAACCCCCTCAATTTTAGGGGTTCAATCCGAAACCCCTCAATTTTAGGGGTTTCAATTGAAACCCCTAAATTGAGGGGGTTTCAATTGAAACCCCTAAATTGAAAATTAAGGGGTTTCAATTGAAACCCCTAACTCGATTTAGGGTTTCGGATTGAACCCCTAAATTGATTTAGGGGTTCAATCTGAAACCCTAAATTGAGGGGGTTTCAATTGAAACCCCTAAATTGAGTTAGGGGTTTCAATTGAAACTCCTAAATTTTCAATTTAGGGGTTTCAGTTGAAACCTCTAAATCAATTTAGGGGTTCAATCCGAAACCCTAAATTGAGGGGGTTTCAATTGAAACCCCTAAATTGAGTTAGGGGTTTCAATTGAAACCCCTAATTTCGGATTGAACCCCTAAATCAATTTAGGGGTTCAATCCGAATTTAGGGGTTTCAATTCCCTCAATTTAGGGTTTCGGATTCGGATTGAACCCCTAAATCAATTTAGGGGTTCAATCCGAAACCCTAAATTGAGGGGGTTTCAATTGAAACCCCTAAATTGAAATTGAAACCCCTAACTCAATTTATTTAGGGGTTCAATCCGAAACCCTAAATTGAGGGGGTTTCAATTGTAACCCCTAACTCAATTTATTTAGGGGTTCAATCCGAAACCCTAAAATTTAGGGGTTTCGGATTGAACCCCTAAATCAATTTAGGGGTTCAATCCGAAACCCTAAAATTTAGGGGTTTCGATTGAAACCCCTAAATTTGAAGCACAAATTTCGGATTGGAACCCTAAATTGATTTAGGGTTCCAATCTACAAACAAAAAGAAACACACAAGTACAAAGAAACAGACGAATCAAACACACAAACAAAATTCTCCACAGCACACAAATTCACAAATTTCACATCCTCCATCTCCGATTCAACCCAACCTTCCTCCAATCTCCAATCCAAAACAAAAAAAAAAAAAGAATGGGTTTCGGATTTCTTACCTTTGAGTGGCGGCGAAATCCCAGTGAGAGACGGAGACGGAGAATTGGCAGCGATGGTGCTGCTCGTGCGAGACGGAGATTCGACTGAGAGAGTGAGCGGCTTGTGGATGCGAGTGCGAGACTGAGTCAGAGAGTGAGAACGTGAGAGATCGGCGAGGCCGTGAGAGACAGACAGTGAGAACGGAGAGTGAGAGAGGAGAGAGTTCGAGAAGCGGAGAAATTTCTGGAGAATGCAGACGCGGGGAAGGGGGGGGACCTTAACTAATAGTGAAACGGCGCCGTTTCACTTCTAGTGAAACGACGCCGTTTCACTATTAGTTGAGACTTGAGGGGCGGCAGTCGCACGGCACCGTTTCACTCTATTTATTCATTTATATATATATATATAATTTTAATTATATTTTATATATATATATATAAAGATGCGGGGCGGGGGAAAAGCGGGGCGGGGCCTCGCCCCATCCGCCCCTCGCCTCCGCATCTTCCATGGGGTGCGGGCAGGGCGCCCCGCACCCCGCTTTAGCGTGCCGGATCCCCCGCCCCGCATGTGCGGGGGCGGGGCGAACGGGGCGGGTCAGCGGGGAACGGGGCCCCGCTGCCCACCCCTACTTCAAGCCTCTCTTCGACCCATAGCCCTTTCAACCATCTAATTGGCCACCTGGCCTTGGTCATGAATCCCTCCTAGTTCCTGTTTCAATTGCATGAATGTAGCATAGGTTCAGAATCGTAATTGTTATTTTTCAAAGCAACTGATCAACTGCCACAATCCACCCGTGGAACCACCGAGTCACTTGTTAACGGGAACACCCACAAGCTGAGTTTGGGATGTTAAGATTAGCCAAAAATTTCCTATCCACACAGTAAGTAGTTCTCAATCTAGCTTTTAAAATAACTGTATTTTTAAAAATCATGAAACTTGGTTTTGTGCAATATGTTTTTGTAATGTGATCAAAGTAATTATGTGATACCGAATTCTCTTCCCCTATCTCCTTTACTATAGTTTTCCCCTTTTGGGGTCTTGTCCCCTCAGTCTGCCAAGCAGTCGCATTTAATGGGGGCGCCCCCTTTTCAAAAAATGCTATGGGATTTCCGCTCGCATACCGTGCCGACTCTTTTAATGTGATAACCCAATTCCTTTAGGCAAGAGATTGGGTTGGGCTGGGCTTAGTTGGACCTCGGACCTTGTGGGTCCTCAGGCGGAAGCTGGACCCCTGAAGGGGGAAAAATATCCCTTCCAAGGACAATGCAATAGCACTTGGAGTTTGAGCTACGACGGGGACGCCGACGACAAGATGATCTCGTACGATTCTGGAATATAGTGGGAAGATGAAAGGTTTTGTTAGCCTTCGGAGTTCACTGGAGCAGAGGAAGAGAAAATGGACATGTGTGGCTTACCAAGAGAGAGGGACATCGAGCGACGGTGGTTTTGAGTGGCCAAATCGAGATAAATGGCGGCAACATCTTTAGATGGAATATGGCCCAATTTCAGTCATTGTTTGTCTGAGAAAAACTGTGGAGAATAGAGGAAGAGGAATCTGTGTGATCTTACCAAGAAAGGGCAGAGGACGACGTAGCAAATATGGAGAAAATTTCTCCTCTAAGCGTGGTGGTGAAACACTGAGAGAAAATTTATTTGTGCCGTTAGATTGAGAGTAACGTGGAGAGATGAAGGTGAGCTTGCGACGAGGCTTACCGAGTTGAAGGAGAGGCGGCCGAGGACCACAATGGTTGGTTGGGCTCAATTTGTTTATCAAGGGAACAAAGGCTAGGTTTATCTATTGTTGGTGGAGGTGTTTGCTATGTGTTGAGGAGTTGGCAGAGGGAAAACATATAGATGGAAATCGTCTTGGACGTTTTCGATCCAAAGTGTTTTAGTGAATTTTAGTAGAGGAAGGCTCGGTATGATGACCAAGAATGGAGGGATAACAAAGGAAGGTGGCATGCATTGAAGAGTGTGACTGCAGTTTATTTGTATTAAACTTCGGTGTGGTTGAAACTAACATGGGCACGGTTTACCCATGTAGAGAGGATTTGGTAATTTATCAATGAGACATGGTCAATGACTCAATAGTGTTATTATCAAACACTGCAAATCTTAACTAACGATTTAATCGCGTTTATATATTAATAGTGAAATAATAGAATTAATATTAATTTGAATTAAAATATTTATAATAATATTTAATAAAAAATTAAAACTAATAATGATAACTAGATGATTAAATTAATCTTGTATGTATGTCCCAAATTTACGATCAGAATTAATATTAATTTGAATTAAAATATTTATAATAATATTTAATAAAAAATTAAAACTAATAATGATAACTAAATGATTAAATGTATCTTGTATGTATGTCCCAAATTTACGATCGGTACGTTATAGTTACGCAAGGTCCCACCCACTCTTTCACAATGTGAACTTGGGAAGTGCTCATGTATAGGTAGGCCATAGGGGGAGCGAATAGTAATATGCAGTGAGAGAGGTTGGAATTATGAAGCAAAGACAATTAGGATGAGAGCATGGCCACTTTTGAGAAACAAGAAGACTTGAGCTGTGAAGTAATACCTAACAACAAATATGCTAATTGCTAAACACACAAAATAATAATAATAATAATAAATAAATAAATAAATAAATTATAGCTCTTTTGCTCCTTCAAATGGATCCCAACCCATTTTGAACTTTTTTCTTGTCAACTATTTTCTTTAAGAAAAATGCTACTTTGACACCTAAATTTCACACCTCCATTATTTTAATTTTTTTTTACTTAATAGTTAAGGAAGTAACTATTAGTGTATTGATATTTTTTTTATATTTTTTTAAAATGTTTTAAAATAATAAAAGAATATGAATAAAAAAATTTAAAAAAAATAAAAAGACTAATTTGACCTACCTGTCAATTTGAGCGGTGCTATTCAAGAGGCAGAGTAGCACCGCTATTTCTTTAAAGAAAAGAGAACTATGAGAAGGAGGATTGGATTGGTCAGGTCCCGGCCACCATTCTACTCAACATTATCCTCATGTTTCAATTGCTGAAAGTTCTGCTTCTACTACAATTGTGAGATGGAAAAAACTAGGTTATGGGTGGTTTAAGATTAATTGGGATGCTGCCTATGATGATAATTTAAAGAGGATGGAAGGGGGCAGTGTCATAAGAAATTGGGAAGGTGAGTTGATGGCTGCTACAGGTTGGGCAAAATCCCTTACTTCAAGCCCTTTACATGCTGAAGCTTCTGTTTTGGAGAGAGCTACCACTCTAAGTCTTGAATTGGGTTTGTCTTAGTGCATATTTGAGGGGATGCTCTAGTATTGATTAATGACGTTAATAGTAAGCAAGAAAACTGTTCTTCGTATGGGCAAATTGTAGAGGAATTGAAAGTCTTCTTTTGTCACAGTTCAAACAGACAGTTGCAATTTGTATCTCGGGAAGAAAACAATGCTGCTCATCTATTTGCAAAACTTGCTATGAGTTTTGACCAAGAAATAGTTTGGATTGAGGAAGGACCTCCTCATATTTTGCAATGTATTGCTTGTGAGCAAGATGCATTGGATGTTTAAAGTTATGCAATGATATGAAACTGTTTAGTTCAAAAAAAAAAAAAAAAAAACAAAAGCGGTTATTTTGCTTCATTTTTTGGCAAGAACTCATCGTAGTGAAAAGCAAAGGCAACTACTCAATATAAATTGAGATCAAAGATAAAAGTTTAAAACCAGACTATTAGATTTCAACATATCATCACCTAATATTATTTTTAATGCGTGTTTTGTAGCCACCTGTAGTGACGGTGCTCTAGGTACCTGAGAGGGTGGAAGGACAGGTGGCTAGGTGCGAATGTTTCGCGCTCCAGGTATTTACGACCTGAGGAGATTTCATGTTGATTACAGCTTGGATTTTCTCCATCTTAGCTTCGATGCTCCATCTTCTCTTTAATGGTGAGCCAAATTTCGAGGACGAAATGTTTCTTATAAGGAGAGGAGGATGAAACAATTTGCTCATTCTATCTAGTAATCGTGAGTCTCGTCTTTCATGCCGAACCCCTAGCCTAAGGCATGTTTTTAATGTTAGCAGTTGATTTTTAAAGTATGCATAGTGTTTTAAAACTCTTGAATATTTTAAATGTCTTGGAAATATTTATATGGGGTATTTCCAATATTATTGGACCTAGTCTGATTTTAATTAAGACAATTATGATATTTTGAAGTGCTCCAAAAATATAATAATTGTGGAAAATCATTTTATCTAAATTATTTTAGTTATTTAAAATATTATCGGATTTAAATTATGTTGAAAATTCTATTTAATTAGATGGTTTTAATCTCTTAAATGTAATTAGCAAAACTTTATCATTTATCTAATGATGAAATAATATTATTTTATAAACTAAAGTTGAGTTTAAATTTATGATATAATATTCTATCTTAATTCGTCGCAGTATTTTCAGTTAAGTTAGTATCTACGCATTTTCAAATCAGCATTTAAACCCCATCGTTAGATGGTTTTGAAGACCCCAGGCTAAAGGGTTGAGATTAAAACCCTAGCCCCTAGCTTTCTCCATCACTTTCCCTTTTATCTCTCTCTCCACCCTCCCTTAGCCCGTGTGACAGCCCCTCCCCCATTTGGTATCCCTCCCTAAACCCAACCCCATCGTGCTCCACCCTTGGCCACCAACCACCACTGTAGCTCCCCCTCACGCCAACAAGCACCCTCCAACCGAATCCTACCCCTCACAGCATCTCCCTCTCCCTCACATGAGCATTTCTCTCAACACGAGTTCTTCACCCATTCAGCCACCATGCGTGTGATACCCCATATGATTTGGATAAGGGTAGGTGGTGTATGGGATCCCACATTGCTTGGGAAGGAGAAGTTCTTGCTCTTTATAAGGTTCTAATGGGGCTCCAATTGTATTATTGACTAGTCCTTTTGGAGTATAGGCCATGTGGTTTGGGTATTCCATTAGGGCGTTACAAATGGTATCAGAGCCTATCCCAACCAGAAATATGGGACTTGAGCCGTGCCACCTATAATGGACAGGCCCGACGAGGATGTCGGGAATTTAAGGGGGGTAGATTGTGATACCCCATATGATTTGGATAAGGGTAGGTGGTGTATGGGATCCCACATTGCTTGGGAAGGAGAAGTTCTTGCTCTTTATAAGGTTCTAATGGGGCTCCAATTGTATCATTGACTAGTCCTTTTGGAGTATAGGCCATGTGGTTTGGGTCTTCCATTAGGGCGTTACAATGCGCCATCGTTGCTAGCCTCTAGCCACCACCACCAGCCTCCTCTCTCACCAGCGACCTCCCCCTAGCCTCCCCATGCCCAGCCGAGCACTACCGTAAGCCACCATACCACTTCCCAAATGCCACCACCTGTCTCTCAACACCTTTCTTAGCCCTTCCATGGCCTGCAATAGCCGGACAAACTCCCCCTCCATTTCTCTAGTTTGAAACCCATGGCCTCAGCCCCCAGCAACGTTGTACGCCTCCTCTACCAGCCACCATGAGACCACCGTGTGCCACCCAAGAACACCCCTTCCCAAATCTCCCTTTTCCTCCACAAATTGATGCCTCCAACCACCTCCCACAACCCAAACAACCACTGTACATGTCTGGCCGCCACCATATACGGCTTTAGCCGCCACCCACGAACTGCCCACTATGTCAGCCACCCTCGCACATCCTAGATCCACCCATTAGAACGCTAGATCCAATCTCCGAGATAGTGCCACCATAAGGTCATGGCAGCAACCACGACGGAATGGTCACTGCCCAAGCTAATGGCTTTCGACACTACCGGCCATGCCAGGCAGAGAGCAACGCACGGGTTATCCCGACGATGGTATAACTCTCTTTCCCTTCACCCTCGTTAGTATGTTAGTTGGTTGATTGTGTTGTAGACTGTTATGTTTGTATTTATAGAGTTCATTGTGTAGTGTGGTGATGTGAAGTGTGGCTGTGTAGATGAAGTATTGGGTGTAGTTGGGAAGTTTGCTGTGTAGTCGTGTTGTGGACTGTGAAGTATGGTTGTGAAATATGTGTTGTAGTGGTGATGTGCATGGAGTGGATTGGAAAGAGTACTGGTTGTGAAATATGTGTTGTAGTGGTGATGTGCATGGAGTGGATTGGAAAGAGTACACGTGAAGTATACTCTACGTGACGTAGTGTGGAATGGGAAGAGTACACATGGAGTGTCCTCTGAATGACGTAGTGTGGATGGGAAGAGTACATGTGGAGTGTACTCTCGTGGCGTAATGTGGAATGTGAAAAGTACACGTGGAGTGTTCTCTGAGTGACGTAGTGTGGATGGGACGAGTACATGTGGAGTATACTCTCGTGGCGTAGTGTGGAATGGGAGGAATACACATAGAGTGTACTCTCACAGCATAGTGTAATTTGAAAGGAGTACACTGGAGTGCACTCCATGTGGTGAAGTAATGCACTGTATAGCATATGTGTCGTAGTGGTGATGTGGCGTAGTGTGTTGTGAAATGAGTACAAGTAGATTGTACTCCATGTGGTGAAGCAATGCACTGTTTGGCGTGTGTACCGTAGTGGAGATGTGCCGTAGTGTGTTGTGAAGGGAGTACAAGTGAAGTGTATTCCATATGACGAAGTGATGCACTGTGTGGCGTGTGCCATAGTGGTGATGTGGCGTAGTGTAATGTGAAGAGAGTGCATGTGGAGTGTACTCCATGTGGTATAGCGATACGCCGTGTGGTGTGTCGTGAAGATATGGATGGTTGCATAGTTGAGAAGCATAGAGAATGATGAGTAATGTCGAGAACTGTGGAACAGTGTACTGGCGTAGTTGTGATATGACCAGTAGTCTCAGTGACTGGTGTTACTATGTAACCGTGTTATGTCTGGGTGTATGTATGAAATGTTGGGAACTTTGGAACAATGTCCCAGAGTAACTATGTAGTCCCAGTAACGGGTGTCACCACGTAGTAGTGTTATGGCTGTTGTACGTGTGAAGTGATGGAATGGTGTAAGAGTGACATAGCATGAACGTGACGGGATGTCATGATGTGGCAAGAGTACGTGAGGAGCCGTCCTTGTGATGAGTGAGGAGATGGCGTAGAAGTGACGTAACAAGATGCCAGGTGACATGACAAGGTCACGGTGTAGCTTGTGAGTGGTCTCAAGCTATGTGACGTGACGTAAGATATAGTTGTGAATGGAGTCTTGTCGTGTTAAGTGTTAGGATGAGCTATGTAGTTGAACGAGTGGCATGAAGAGTCCAGTTAGTTGAGTTTAAGAGAAGATTAGTATTGGAGTATGGAGCTTGTTTACAAAAAGCGGGGCGTTAGTGGATTATATGTTGCACTTAAGTGTTAAAAGGAAGTAGGGTACATGTGTAATTTGGTTAGACACATGTGCCGGGCGGATTTACCATATGTAATGGGTAATCTATCTTAAACATAGGTACACAATATTTGAGCTTCAAAGTTAGCATAGAGTCGTATAATGTGCATGGATGAGGATGAGGATGAGGATGAGGATGATGGTGAGGAAGTGTAGGCTCGAATGTAGGAAGTGACGTGTGTATTATTTAGGATTTGGATGCATGACTTAGTCAGTCTGAGTCATGCATCGAGATGAGATTAATAAGAAGAATAAAATGAGGGTCTTAGTGTCTTAACCCTAAGATGAATTATGGGGTTCACTATAGTGGATAAACACTAAAAGTATGACGCTGAGTTTAGAAGAGGTAGTGACCATAAGTGGATCATCGAAGGTTTTAGCATAGTGTGTGGTATGAGACGATGAGTAGCATAACCCATTACCCATAATATTCCAAAATTTATCGAAACCCACAGGCATCAACAATGAGTTTTGTTTGTTTGGAGACACAAGTATTTTCAAATATTTTTAGATATTTTCAATATTTCATTCTCAAACATCACTCAAATACAAAATATTTTTCAATTTCAAATCTTGAACTTTTCATCTAATAATTATAATTTTCTTAAACTTCCAAAGAAAACACAAAGAAATATAACTTTTTCAAATTTAAAAATAAAAGTTTAAAAAATTATATTCAAACAATTGTTTAACTTTATAATATTTATATTCAAAAATTTTTCTATCATATTCTAAAATTCAATAAAACATCTTCATTAAAAGTATTTTATTATTATTTATAGGTATTCTAAAATATAATATCTAAGCTTGGAAACCTAAAGAGATGGACAATAAAAGTGACAAAAAAGAAAGAACTAACATCGGCCTTCCAGCGAGACCAATGAATCCTTCGTGGGGGTCTCTGGCTATAAGACCATAATCGTGGTTGTGGGTTTCCTTCTCAATGGAGGCCCGTGATTCCTTTTATATGTTATGGTCCTGCATATAGCTCAAGTGGTCCATTTTTTGGGGATGTGGTTTGCTTTGCATCTTAAATATAGTTTTTGTAATAAAGAATTTCAAAATCCGGTCTTAAACCTGCACACCTTACCAGCTATTTTAGGATCAATTCAAACATTCTTTCTACATCGATGATAAAATCGGAACAGCAAAAGTGAACGAAGAAAATTTTTATGTATCGAAACATACAATTTAGTTTTATTAACGCTTCATTTCAGTTATTTGTCGGGTAAAATATATTTTTCACCTACAAACTATCATCAGCATCTTTTGAAATTCGATACCAAACAACTATTTCTTACACGTTTTATTTTCATACAGCAAAATATACAAAGACCCTTTATCAAGGTATGACCATCAAAATAATATCACATCACTCATTTTTATCCATTTTAATAGTAATTATTGATGCAATTCTTCGGTGCTCGAATGCTTATTCTTGAATAAAATAATAACTAAAGCTAATAAATTATAAATAAAGACATACACATAAATTTAAGTAATTCGATATAAAAGCTTAAGTACAAAATTATAGTATTTTTAACTTTGATAATTTTCATAGGCCAAATTTGTTGAGTCAAGTTGCTGACAAAATATTATTTTTGCATAAAAAATTTCCTTTCTCTCATGTTATTCGTTTCACATGAGTTCACAATTCTAAAAAAATTCCTCTTTGTTTAAAAGTACGAAATGCTTAAATTTCAAACTCAACCACAGAAGGCGATCAATCTCTATCTGTCATCATTTAATAACGTGACATGATCTTACTGGAGTGCTTTAAGTTCTAATTCTTTGTTATGTGTTCATATATGACCCAATAATTCACATCCTAAAAAATCGACTTGCTAGATAGAGGTAACCCAAGCTTATATGCACATATGCTATGGGGATTTTGTGGCTATATATCGTTTGAAAGAAAAATCCACACATGAAGAATCTGGATCATCACCTCCTGCATGCGTACATTGATCCCGCAAAGAATTCCAAAATAGACTTTTCCAGAAAGTATCCGCGTGGCATTTATGAACCCGATTCTTACGCTGAGAGTTCAACTGCTATCTTGACTTAGAAATGAACAGAAATAAAGTAGAATGTGCAAGGCCAGCTCATAGGGAGACTTCCGTGGCCTATCATCATCGTAAATGTCATGCTCGTGCAAAGGACAAATTAGCAACTGACCATTAATGGGCTGGTTCCAACTTCCAACCAAGTTAGCTTTATTTCTTCCTTGTCTTATATTTTATTTTTATTTATGGCAATGAGCTTCGATTGAACTGGATCCTGTAAGTTTGAGAAGTGAGATGATAATTTTTGATTTTAGATAAAAGGTTAAAATATTAATTAAAAATATGAAAAAATTAAATTGAGATTTAAAATAGTTGAAATGTTTATTAAATTTTATGTGAAAATTTTAAAAAATTATAATGATGAGATGAAATGAGAAATCTCATCTTGTCTTTGCCTTCAAACCTGCAGCATTCCCATCTCATTTTCCATAAAATTTCCTATAATTTAACTAAAAGTACATTCCCTAAAATTTCTTCATAAATTTTACTCATCTTTCAAAAACTTCCTACATTTCATTTCATATCATTTCTCTATTCTATTAAAATAATATTTCTCTATTATTTCTTTATTACTTTTTTCTCTACTTCTATTTACAAACTTAACTACTCAATATTTTTTCTTATATTTTGAACTATTACTCTAGTGAATATTTTAAACAAATTTTTTTTTTTTTTTTGTGGATATGATAATATTTTTAAAATTAATTTTTTTATGTTTTCGTAAATAATTAAATTATTATTTAAAATTATACCAAATATGAGAATGAGAGAAAGTGTAGATGATTAGAATAAGAATATATTTTATATATTAGAATAAAATATTGATAAAAAATAGTTTAGAGGATGAATAGTGATTTCCTATATTTAGGAAACCATTGTTTATCCCCTAAACTTTTTCTCTAAAATAGAGATTGAGATGATTTGAATATTTAGATCAAAATTGTAAAATAAACATCAAATTATAAAGAAAGTGGTGCTTTGCGACATGGGATGTGGATGCTCTAACAAGAGAAAAAATGTGTTTTACTTGTTAAAAAGAAGTTGGTAGTCTAAATGCCACATAACTTTTCCTTATTAAATATTGTTAAATATTAAAATAGTCGATGTGATTTTTCTTTTAGACAAATTAAAGGGCAGTTCAAATTCTAATATTGAGCTTTTAATCTTTAAATCCTTAAACCTCGATCAAATCAATCCTTCCATTATTAGAAGAAATCATTAAAAATACTAAAAATCCTTAAGCCTTAAATTGTTTAATTTTTATTCTCTATATACACTATAAAAAAAAATTTGTGACGAATTATTTACAATAAGAATGATTATTTATGATGAAAATAGACTCATTTTAATATAAAATAATCATTTTCATAAAAAATAACAGACCACAATTAAATAGTTTTATTGTAATATTGCTAATATGTGTCAAGTTTAGCTTTTTCATCTAGTTTGATTTTATATTTACAGACAATTAATTTAATGTTCGAGCAAGTTTGAACTTATTCACGAGTTGTTTCATTTAGATAAATTGATTATTTATATTTTATCTATACCGTTGACAAATAAACTCTAACTTTTTACTAATAACTTTTTATAGTTTATATATACATATATTCATTATTAGATTCATAAAGATTCAAATAACAAGTTTAATATTAGAAATATGATTTCTTCTAATTTTTTAAATATTCTTATTAACTATGGAGATAATTAATATTATAAAAAATAAATATGAAATTATTTGAATTTAAACGAGTTTATACAAGTCAAGCTTACCTGTATACAAGTGGTATTATTAATAGCTGGTCATAATTTTATGTTAACGAACAACTTGTTAACATTCTTCGAGCAAAATCGAGTTTGAAGGAGTTGATGTCGTGCTTCCTTTACGTTCTTCGATCATACTTCTCTTCAAGGTAGAGAGAGAAGAGCTAAAAGGAGTACTGTTGCAATTGAAAAGTCCCAATAAGTGGTAATTGAGTAATTCTACATATAATCGTGAAGTGCGTAAACGCTGTATAATCACTTTGAAAAAGAGTGGAGTTTACTATTAAAAAATTAATTTTTTCATGTAAATCCTATATTTTATTCATTTTTTTCACAGTAATTACGTGATGATTGGAAAATTCATGATTACAAATATATTTTCTTCTCGAAATTTGGTTTCAAGTTCAGCTAAACCTCTATGAGAGTGGTCGATATTTGCGCGACATATATAGCAGTATTTCTCGTTCCTGCTTGCAAAGTTTAAGCATATATGGGTCAAAATGTAGCAAAAACCTAAGTTGATTGGAAATGATGAATTTAATTATTTAATTTACAGTCTAACAAAAAAAACATATGAACTCGAGGTGATTTATTGAAGTAAGAGTAACTTACACATGTTTTTATAAGTTTGGGTATAGTTTTCTGTTGGGAATGGACCCATTGAATGTGAGATCACACGGACTTAGTTCCAATAGAAATGAGATCCAATCTAATGATTTTTTAAAGTTACAAGGTAAAAAAATAAAAGTAAAAGAATCGTAAGACCTATCTCCATCTTAACGAACAAAAAAATAAATAAAGTTGAATAAAAACTTGCCCTTTCTTCCAAGATTATTAGGATCATCAATGAAAAATATATCTTAGATATTAATTTTCATTGTTCTTAAATATAAGAGCATCGAGGTTGTGATGGGTGAATAGTTTTGATTATAAGTTGAATCCATCATCCAACAAGCTTTATAACATTAGAGCACTAGTAATAGACTTAACAAAGTTATATTTTGACCAAAATTTAACTAGATTGTATAAAAACTTACTATAGTGGACTGACCAAAATTATAGTATTTTTAACTTTGATAATTTTCATCGACCAAATTTGTTGAGTCAAGTTGTTGGCTAAATTTTATTTTGGTATAAAAAATTTCCTTTCCTGCATGCTATTCGTTTTGCGTAAATTCACAATTCTAAAAAAATTCATCTTCGTTCAAAAGTACGAAGTGTCCAAATTCCAAACTCAATCATAGAAGGTGGCCAATCTCTATCCGTCATCATTTAATGATGTGACATCATTTTGCTAGAGTGATTTTAAATTCTAATTCTCTGTTATGCATTTATATATGACCCAATGATTCACATTCTAAAAAATTATCCCAAGTTTATATGCATACGTGCTATTTAACTCTATCCCATAACATACCCCATCCTTTAAGACCAACGACCACGTTGGTCGAGCACTTACTGATCAATTGCCGGAAAGTTCCTATGGGGATTATGTGGCTATATATCGTTTGAAGGAAAAATCCACACATGAAGAATCTGGATCATCACCTCCTGGCTCCTGCATGCGTACATTGATCCCGCAAAGAATTCCAAAATAGACTTTTCCAGAAAGTATCCGCGTGGTATTTATGACCCCGATTCTTACGCTTAGAGATGAGCAGAAATAAAGTAGAATGTGCAAGGCCAGCTCATAGAGACTAGAGAGACTTCTGTGGCCTATCATCATCGTAAACGTCATGCTCATGCAAAGGATAAATTAGCAACTGACCATTAATGGGCTGGTTCCAACTTCCAACCAAGTTGGCTATACTATTACTTGGTCCACCGAACATCTGGAAAACGTCTAACAATTTTTTTTATGAGCTAGTTAAGTCCTCAAATGGGGATTACAAATAGAATTTTTCTTAATAATATTGTGAATTTTTCACTTTTTTAAAAAATAAGAGAATTTGTTATTTGATATTATTAAAAAGTAATTAGTTAAATTTATAAAATCAAATTTCTAATCAAATTTTAGCCAAATTTTAGTTAAGCACCTACTAATGCTCTTGCGAAAGATATGATTGATCGTCTTGACTCACTAGACTTTGTCGAGCAAGAAGTATAATAGGAAGATTCCTCCCCCAATTACAACCGTTTAAGTTTACGTCCAATCAATAGTTGAAAGCTTCATAACTAAAGAAACTTGATCAATTGCCGGAAAGTTCCTATGGGGATTATGTGGCTAATATAAGAAAGTTTTGAAATCCGTTTTGCCGGTCATTCCATATCGATACATTTTAGTCTATCGTTTTGAGATAGACATTTAATAGATAAATTATATTTGAAAATAACATCTTTAATAATATTTTTAAATTTAAATCTTAAAAATACACATATATGTAAAACACATTTAAAAATTGAATTGTTTAACATATTTTATGTGAGAATTTAAAAATTTTTTAATGAGTATATGAGATAAGATGAGATAAGATGAGATACTTTAGTGTAACCAAACCAGCTCTAAATAAATAAGAACATCTGGTCTTATAAGTAAAGTTTTGAATACTGTTTCACGACTATTATAAGGCACTGAAACAAAATATTTTGATACCGGTACCGTTTTGAGTATTGTTTCAATATAGTCTATATATAAATAATAAATTATATATATGTATAAATTATATTTCAAAATAACATCAATGCAAGTCTTAAAAAGTTAAAACACATTTATTAAACTCAATAATACTTTTAAGGTCCCAAACCAACTATTAAAAATAATAATCACTCATTTTCATCACGAAAATGAGAGTAGGGATTTGATCTTCAGTTCTCAAGAAAATGTGATTAAAAAAAGTTAAGAAAATAGTCTTAAGATATAAAAATTAGAGTGAAAATTATGAAAATAGATTAAAAATACAAAAATTTGAAATTTCAGCTGATACACTGAAAATCGGCAGTACTGACCAAAACGCATCGAAATGACCAGTAAAAAACATCTATCTCTCCTGTGCCGGTTACTAGTTCGGCACGGTAGATACCGGCCGTAGCTGCACGGTATTTAAAACGTTGCTTACAACAATAATAAATAAGAATAATGATAGGTTTATTATTTTATACCATCTATTTACTATTCCTTTAATTTTTTTACTTAATAATTAAGAAAGTGACTATTAGTAAAGTTGTATATTTTTTAAATTTTTTATTAATTATTAAGGATGTTAAAAAAATATTTATAAAAAAATAAAAATTTTAAATACACTACAGAACAATAAAAAAGAAAAAAAAGATACTAGGGTAGTAACCTGTCGTTATTCTTTTCTTTTCTTTTTTTTTTTTTTTTTTTATTCAAGTAACCTGTCGTTATTCAATAGATAAAGAAACATGCGATCTTTCTCACTCCCGCTCTATATGAATCATATCTGCTTCGGCATTGCCTCTCCACACCAAATCAAGAAATTAAAGAGAATAATGAAAATGCAATTCCTGATCCTTTCGCTTCTGCTTCTGTGCCTCCTCCATGTCCATCCAACCCTTTCTGGCGGATACCACCTCCCGGAATACAGAGCCCTCCTCTCCGTCAAATCCTCCATCGATGATGACCCACAATTAGCTCTTTCTACGTGGAACGCCTCCACTAGCTACTGCACCTGGTCGGGTATCACGTGCCACCCTTCCCGTCGTCGCGTGATCGTCCTCGACCTCTCAGACCTTAAACTCTCTGGTACTCTTTCCCCGGACCTGGCTCATCTACGTTTCCTCTCCAACCTCTCCATCGCCTCTAATCACCTCTACGGGGCCATCCCCGCCGAGCTCTCTTCCCTCTTCGCCCTCCGCATCCTCAATCTCTCAAATAATGAATTCAGCGGTAGCTTCCCCTCCCAGCTCTCCCTCCTCAAGAACCTTCAAGTTTTGGATCTCTATGAAAATGGAATGACAGGTGACTTGCCCTTGGCCGTCACGCAAATGCCCGACTTGCGCCATTTGAATCTAGGTGGTAACCACTTCTCAGGTCGGATAATGTCCCAGTTCGGGCAATGGAAATTCTTGGAATTCTTGGATGTATCCAGTAACAGTCTCGGAGGTCCTATACCGTTGGAGATTGGAAACTTGACCAACCTCAGGGAGCTCTACATTGGGTACAATATGTACGAAGGTGGCATACCTTCGGAGATCTGGAACCTATCGGAACTAGTTCATTTCGAAGCCAGCAACTGTATTAACTTATCCGGCGAGATACCACCGGAGATCGGGAACTTGGTGAGCTTGAAATCCTTGGACTTGTCGAATAACGTTTTTACAGGGGAGATTCCAGCGTCGTTTGCCGAGCTGAAGAGCATGAGGCTGCTGCAATTGTCTGAAAACAAACTTCACGGCGCTATTCCTGAGTTTATTTGCGACATGCCGGAGCTGGAGGAGTTGCAATTGGGGGAGAACAACTTTACCGGGATCATTCCTCAGAGGCTGGGAAAGAATGGGAAGCTTCAGCTTCTTGATCTTTCATCGAATAAACTGACTGGTACTCTGCCTCCTTATATGTGTTTTGGGAATCGGCTTGAGACTCTGAATACTGAGGAAAATTTATTGGTCGGGCCAATCCCGGACTCACTCGGGAGGTGCGAGTCGCTGTTTAAGATCCATATGGGGCACAACCTTCTCAACGGTTCAATGCCAGGAGACCTTTTCGGTTTGCCCAATCTCAGCATCGTGAGGCTGCAGAATAACTGTCTGAACGGGAAGTTTCCCATTTCCTCGAGAAACGATTCTAAATTAATTTGGTTAGATATTTCTGACAACAAGATTCATGGGGAGCTACCGAGTTGGATCTGGAGACTTCCCCATCTTCAGTTTTTGAATCTTTCTCATAATTGTCTAGAGACTCTAGATGTGAATTTAAACTCTAAGACTTCCCAAACCAGGTTTAATATCCTAGACCTTCACTCCAACCAGCTCCGAGGGCAACTTTCAACTCTCCCACTGCATTTTCGACCCATAATCAAATACAGTTTCATCATAGTTTCAAGGAATAAATTTGACTACACTACTCCTCTGGGGACTATGACCGCTGTTTTCTTCTCTAGGAATAAATTCGACGGGAATATTCCTACGTCACTGTGCAATGCTACATTCGATGCTATAGACTTGTCCCATAATCGCTTAAATGGCACGATTCCCAAATGCTTAATTGAAATGAGTGATCTAACGGTGATGGATTTAGGGGGAAACAATCTTACTGGTGTAATTCCTGATTCCTTTCCAGACTCTTGCAGTTTACAATCTTTGTTTCTGAATGGAAATCAACTAGAAGGAGAGCTACCAAAATCCATGGCTAAGTGCAATACAAAGTTGGAGGTTTTGGACATCGGGAACAACCGCATTCAGGATACCTTCCCATGCTATTTGAAGAACATAGACACACTGCGAGTCCTTATTTTGCGGTCTAACGAATTTTATGGGTCTATTAATTGTCTAGACGCTTATACCACCTGGTCCAACCTTCAAATTTTAGACCTGGCCTCAAACCATTTTGTTGGTAAGTTTCCAATACGTTACTTTTCTAGCTGGAAGGCAATGATTGGAACCGAAAATAAGACTGGATCTGAGTTTGAACATCTGCAATATGATATAACGCCTGATCTCGCCTATCAAATTACGGTAACAGTTACATTAAAAGATCTAGTATTGGAGTTGGAGAAGGTCCTAACTATCTACACCTCACTTGACCTGTCGTGCAACAATTTTGACGGACATATACCTGCAGACATAGGAGAATTCAAAGCCCTCTATGCCCTCAACTTATCTCACAATGCTTTTACAGGTCAAATCCCACAAGCTTTAGGAAACGTGACTGCTCTTGAGTCACTAGACTTGTCGAGCAACAAGCTTATTGGAGGGATTCCTTTCCAACTTGCAGATGGTCTTATTTTCCTGTCAACCCTTAACCTTTCCTTCAATCAATTGGTGGGAAAGATTCCACAGATCAAGCAATTTACTACATTTACAGAAAGTTCATTTGAAGGAAATATACGGTTATGTGACTTTCCCATGAAAGAAAAATGCATACATGAAGAATTGGGACCGTCACCTCCTCCAGCTAAAGAATCTCACTGGAATTCAATTGATTGGGACTTCTTAAGTGTTGAATTGGGATTTGTTTTCGGCTTCGGGATTTTTATTGGACCTCTTATATTTTGGAAGAGGTGGAGGAAACGCTACTATAAACATGTCGACGACATTGTTTTTAAGATGTTCCCTTGGACATACATAAGAATAGAGAATCATCGAAGGCGAGCACACAGGAATCAAGGACGACAAGCACGAAGGAATCAAGGTGGGAGGGATTAGTGGCAGATACGAGGAGCAATGCTCAATGATGTCAGGTATGTCTCCAATTGATTTTTTGGTATGCAATTAAATGTTGTCCAAAGTGATGTATTATAAATTAGCAATATTGTTGAAATTCATAAGGCACAATCTCCTACACAACTTGAACTGGATATATAGATCATTACAAAGTTGTTCTGGGAAGTCCTAATTGAGAAATACTACTAAAATAAGAAATATCAGTAAGCAATATGGCCTCGATCGTTATGGGAATGAAGCCATAATTAAATGTTTAATCGCGAGGTAGAAAGTAATATAAGAAATTACATTTGTATAAGTTTCTAATAGTATTGGCGTTACTTTATATAAGAATTTAGACAAATTTAGCTAAATAAATGGAACTACTTTTTCTGGTTTGCATAACTTATACGTAATACTCTCCACATTGAATTAGCTAACTTTCCTCTATACCATTAAATTATTATTTCTTTCTTCAATTTATTATTAATTCATCTCTTTATTGGGAGAGAAAGTAGAGCACAATCAAATTAAGGAAGTGTGAGAGAGACAAAATATTAATCTATTATTTAGTTATGCAACAGTGCAGTTAAATTTGTTGGGAGTTTTAGCTGAAAGTTGTTCTGTAATGATGAAAACTTTCACCAAGGTTTAGAAGCACAAGTTGGAAAAAACGAACTTTAAAATGTGTACAAGCCCACAAGCATATGGTCGTCTTTGAGGAAGATTCAGAGAAACCCAAATGAGCCAAAATATAAGGGGATTAAAGTCATTAAACCAAGATAAACACGTAGAAATTTAAGGCCCCGTTTGGATTTGAAAAGTATTTCATCTCATCTCATCTCCTGATTACAATTTTTTAAATTTCTTCAATTGATCAAGCTTCCTCGTTCTGTTCCCTCTCAAGTCTTCATCCCTTGCTCCTCATTCGTCCCTCTTCTCTCCGAGGTCGTCTTCTTCCCCATCTTCTTTCAGGCCAAACAAGTGATATTTTTGAGAGTTGAATGACAAACGTTGTCAAAATGGTACATTTGGGAAGGAATCAAGAAAGAAAAATCTACAAATACGAATGACATCTACGTTCTGTAACTTGTGTAATAATATAATTAGATCAACTTTTTGGGTTGTATCATGTGTGTATAGAAAAAGAAGGATGTGCTTCTATTATCAGGCCGTGTTTCTATGTTATTTGTTCTGGTCACCTCGACTCGAATGACTCTTACTTCAAGATGTTACAATATAACCTGAAATATGTTCTAGTTTTTCATTGAATTTCGTCTAATTGAGGAAGTACGTTGATGTGTTTGCTGGTTAGGGAAGTCTGAATTTACTGGTTAAGGAAGTCTGAATGTGGACAACTTGTGAGAAAATTGACTATGGTCAATACATATAAGGAGTACTTTTCATTTCACATTTCTTAATATTTTTGTAATCTTTTGTGTTTTCCTATGAATCTCTGTCTACTACTACCATGCAGATATTGCTTTGAGTAGATGTGATCTAACGGTTTGTTTCTATATTATGAATGTGGTATTGGGTCTGATATTACCTATTACTTTTACGTTTTACCTCCATTCTGACTGCTTGTTATGTCTCTTAGGGGAATCATAATTTGTGTAATGATGTGAGAATTTGATTTTGATTTGCCATGTTGATGGCTGATGTATATTCCATTTTTTCTAATTCTACATACCATTTTTTGTGATTATGAACATTGTTCATACAGGGAGGTTGCTGGTTTTTCTGCTATTTTCAGATTCTCAAGGTGAAGGTGTCAACATTGAAGTTTCTTTTACCTCCGAACAGGCTGCCTTCTATTTGGGATCAAGTGACAATCTATAGTCGAAAGATGCCCCAATAGATGCACTCTGTATATGTTTCTTTGTATTCCATATTAGGCCATGCCTTGTTTTAGTGTATTCTACAGTTTTAATTTCCGGTGATGGGCTGATTTTGTTGAATTATATGTGGAATTGTGAATGCGAATTGTGGAATTTTTGGTGATGGATAATTATTATTATCAAATTAGAAGAAAAAAATATTATTAAATTAAAAATATTTTATTATTTTTTTAACTTATAGATGGATAATCCAATGTGAGAATGTGTCTTGAGTGGAATAACTCAATGCAAAATTACGTGATATTATGCAAATTATGACTTTGCATGTGCATAATCCAATACCAATACTCTTAAGCATCCTCATTGGATTATACAAATGTAAATCCAATGAGGAATTTGGTTAATAGACTCTAAAAATAGTCTATATTGGATAATGCAAATCCAAAATATATGACTTTTAGAGTTTTAGGATTGATGGTTATATTTGGTCGTCAATGTAATTAGAACAAGTTGATTAAAAAACCATGGGAAAATCTAAGGCGTGTCCCAGCCGAAAAAAAGATAATGATATATTATACTTTATTCGATATGTTATTAACTTATTCCTTGGCATTATCACTTTTTTTTAAAAAAATAAGACATTTATCAAATTATTAAAACAGTAATGCTAGATAACACGTGCATTTCTTTTAAAAAAAGTCGAGTTTATTATTTAAAAAATATTTTTTATAAAAAATATTAAATTTAACTATTTTTTTAATGGAGTACGAGATACTTGATCAATTTGATTTTTATATTACTGGTCTTTTTGCATAAATGTAAAACATACATTATGTGACTATTGAGACTGCCCATTTCGACATTGTTATTAACAATAGAATATGATTAATGTATATTTTGTCTGATTTTAGTGACCGTCTACCCATATGTGATGGAAATACATGTGGTTGGGCATCAAATTTGTGATTGGGCATTGTCTTTATTTTTTGTGATGAACAATAACATTAATAATGAGCTGATTTTTTGAGGTGTGTATATTTTTGTAATGTGGTGAAATGTGTTGAACATTAATGATAACTTGTGTTTTTCTCAATGGTGTTTTTTTGAGGTGAAAATGTAATAGACAAGTATTTTTTCAATGCATGGTATTGTATTAAATATTTATAATGTATTTGCTGCACTCCAGGACCCATCAACATCTTTATCCAAGTCTCATATTGTATAACATTAATATTTCCATGTAACTCTTAATTTAGAAAAAAAATTAAGGTTAATTACATTTTGCTCTCTCGAACTTCCACTTAATTCACAATGTGCCTCCGAAACTAATAATTGTATCAAAGTGGACCCTCGAACTTTCAAAACTTCCCAATCCCTCCATTCCATCTACCAGTAGTGTCAAGTCTAATGAAAATTCACTGCAAATATGTAATTTTTATCTAATTTATTATCATTGATCATATAAAATATAAAATAATATATGCTATCAATTAATAGTAAATCTACCAAATATACTAGTTTCAAATTTCTTGAATTTAGCATCTCTGAATATTCTGATATTATGGATCGATCTAGTTTATCTCCAATCCATAGTCAAAGAATCCCTTCCCTTAATACCCACCAACCCCTTTGCCAGTTCCACATGAGGTAATGGAAGATTGTCAAGTTTGTGGCTATTACGTTCTAAAGGGAACTCTCGAACTCTCCTGTTTGTAAATGCGTGGAAGTTGCATCGAGACCCAAGGGTTTGGCACGAACCTCATGATTTCTTGCCTGTAAAGTTTCTCTCAAGTAATGCAAGTATGGATGCCTCAGACCAACATTTTGAATTCATACCATTTGGGTCTGGAAGAAGATCTTGCATGCCCAGGATTCAAGTTTACCTTGCAAGTATCGCAATTGACACTATCCCGTTTGCTTCAGGGATTTGAGTGAACAAGCTGGTGGACATGATTGAGCGCATAAGCATCACCTTGGCCAGGGCAACTCCCCTTGAAGTAGTCCTCACTCTGCGACTTTCTTCCAAACTCTATGAATGCTAGAGAAACCATCAAACTATATATAATATATGCCTGCATGCCTAGAATATCTGTTTTCAGCAAGTTTGTGCTGCATGTTCGGTAATTAGTATGCAGTCTTTTTGTGGTACTTAATTTTTTTTTATTTTTTAAGAAAGTGACGGGTCACATGTCCAACTTTTTGTGGTACTTGATGTATGTATATAAAATGCAGCTTCTTGAGCCCTTAATAACATAATAAGGCTATATACTACATCTGACTCTCAATCTCCACCAAAAAGACATTATTGCTGTGTAAGTTATCTATTCTTTAACTGCATAAAGTGACTACTCGTCTGCAATTTTTATAGTTTCAAATTTGCATTTGAGATCTTTTCGATTGGATGCTTTTAATTAGTAGGGGGAAAAAAACCCTTTTATCCTTGATCACAAATTGCATGGATCTAAGGCAGGCGCGCAGCAGCCGAAAACCCAATTCATCTGTGCACCCTTTCTTATGTCCAAAACTGTTGAAAATTAAACTTGACTTTATTGCTGAAACTGATGAGTTACTTTCAGTCAGAATTTGAAGGGGCAACAATTATCCAAGTTTAACTTATCAATTGAATTTTTATTGAGAAAGTTATGGCCAATTAAGAAATTGTGAAAACCAAAAAGTGTCTTTTTATTAGCAGCATGTGGTTGTGTAAAACGTCCAAGGACTTGAATAGCATTAGATGTCGTTAATTTAGACATTAGAATTTTTCTTTAGAATTTTTACGGCTATGAATGAAACAGAGTGGCTTATTCCTCTTCTATTTTCTTCTTTCTTTGTGTGTTTTGTCTCCATCTTGTTTCCAACAAAACCGTTCTAAATATTGAAATTCCCACTGGAGTTGGTGATAGGGACAAGACATTTTGATAACTGAAACACGTTCATTCAAGACTTTGAATTAATGATTACAACATAAAATCAGACCAAATAACTTGGGCGAGACAATTAGGATAAGAACTCTAGGAGAGGGACAGGACTTTTAAACATGCAAGTTTGACGAGTTTCGCAAAAGAGCAACACATGTCACTACCATTCGTGCTTACTTTTCTGAGCCATCACAAAGACAATATATATATATATATATATATATATATATATAGAGTTCGTCTATACTTAAGCCTACACAGTAACAAACACCACACACCGCCTACGTGGGTTTTATTTTATTTTTTTATTTTTTAAATTGCTACAGTAAAACGTCTTCGTTTTACTCTGGCTTGAAAGGGGGTTCGAATCGAAACAGTGCATTCGAAAATTTCTCTCCCGCTCGATTCACGCAGTCCCGTCTATCCTTCTCGGTTCCTGCCGTCGTCCGTGTGCCGTCTGCCGTCGTCCGCGTGCCGTCTGCCGTCGTCTGGGTGCCGTCTGCTTCAGCCGTGCCGTCTGCGCAAAACCCAGCCTTCGAATCTCTCTCTCTCCAGCTCGGTTCCCCCCCGGTAAGTAACCCAGCCTTAGAGTAGATTTTTCCCGGAAAATATCTTAGTTTCTAGAGAGATGAAAAAGAAAATCTACTGTTTCATGGAAGATTGAATCCGCGGAACTCACAGCATGTATTAAAAGTAACTCATTTTTTTTATTTTTTTTTTCCTTTATCCCATTTTGAATTTGTAGTCCGTGGAACCTCCCGTGTCTTTGTTAGGGCCAGGCCAGGGGCGTTATGTCCGAACCAGATCAATCAGTCCCGATTAAGAAAGTAGTAAAATTCAGTATTTGATTTAGTCTTCGTGTAGGGTTTTCTCACTGAATTTTTGTAATAATCAGTCCCGATTGTTAGGACCCACTGAATTTATAATATAGACTTTTGAAGTGATTATGTAAATTTAATAAAAAGCTATGGACTAATGGTTTTATTTTTGTAATGTCGATCTAAAAACTCAGTTGGTCTTCGTGTAGGGTTTTCTCACTGAATTTTTGTAACAATCAGTCCCGATTGTTAGGACCCACTGAATTTACAATATAGACTTTTGAAGCGATTATGTAAATTTAATAAAAAGCTATGGACTAATGGTTTTATTTTTGTAATGTCGATCTAAAAACTCAGTTGAAATATATTGATGGACAAAGAGGAAGATAGAAGGCTACCCAGGCCTTCTACACCAGTTCCACCGACTCAGGTATGATACATTGGTCATTCATAAAAGGAAGGTGTCTCGATTCTAATAATTAATGTATTTTCATTCGTGTATTGTAGGTTTCTCTTTGTCCAGAAAATGCTTACTACTCGCCATTTATGATTCATCCAAATGCATATCCGAATTCATATACATACGCATGGGGTAGCCAGGTACATTCCCTTTTAAACGTTCAATTTTTTTCCATAAGTTCATTGTTACCCGTTCTAACAATGTGCTTGATTGCAGCCCCCACCAATGCCACCTTTACCATCAACATTCATCTGCCCGCCGTCGACACATGCAAATGAGCCGGGTCGTGTGCAACAAACGAACCAGGTAGATTACTTTCTAATCTTTTTTTCTTTTATTTTTTTATGCATGCATTCTTTTTATCCATTCTAATATCATGCCTGATTGCAGCCTCCATCAACACCACATTTTCCAACAACATTCATATACCCGTCGTCAAGTAATGCGGAAGAGTCAAGTCGTGCGCAACCCACGAACCAGGTAGATTCGTTTCTAATCTTTTATTTTTTTTATGTGTGCATTTTTATCCGTTCTAACACCGTGCCTGTTTCAGCCCCCACCAATGCCACCTTTTCCAACAATGTTCATCTACCCGCCGTCGAGTAATGCGGAGGAGTCGGGTCGTGTTCAACAAACGAATCAGGTAGATAGATTCCTGAATAATCTTTAATTTTTTTTTGGAATGTGTGCATTTTTATCTGTTCTAACATCGTGCCTGTTTCAGCCCCCACCAATGCCACCTTTTCCAACAATGTTCATCTACCCGCCGTCGAGTAATGCGGAGGAGTCGGGTCGTGTTCAACAAACAAATCAGGTAGATAGATTCCTGAATAATCTTTAATTTTTTTTTACGTGTGCATTTTTATCCGTTCTAACATCGTGCCTGTTTCAGCCCCCACCAATGCCACCTTTTCCAACAATGTTCATCTACCCGCCGTCGAGTAATGCGGAGGAGTCGGGTCGTGTTCAACAAACGAATCAGGTAGATAGATTCCTGAATAATCTTTAATTTTTTTTTTGGAATGTGTGCATTTTTATCCTTTTTTATACCGTGCATGATTGTAGCCCCCACCAATGCCACCTTTTCCAAGAGGGGATATATACCCGCCTTCGACTAATGCGGAGGAGTCAGGTCGGGTTCAACAAATGAACCAGGTAGATAGATTCCTGAATAATTTTTTATTTATTTATTTTTGTATGCGTGCGTTGTTACCCGTTCTAACACTGTGGCTGATTACAGCCCCCACCAACGCCACCTTTTCCATCAACGTTCATGTCGAGTAATGCGGATTGTTCGGACCATGTTCAACAAATGCCATGCACTCCGTCGAGTACCAGAGAGGAATCGACAAGCTTTGAAAAGACCGCAAGTAATCCGGAGACTGCGGATACATTGGCATTTATATCTGGAAGTGAAAATAATGTTGGAGGTGTGTCATTAGACGTAGAGACAGAAGTTGATGAGATTAATGAAGAAGATGCTAATCATGACCAAGTTGAGGAGGAGCCCAAACCTGGTATGAAGTTTGCCACTGAGCATGAGCTTATGGCGTATTACATGCGATATGCCAAGCAACAAGGTTTTGGTGTTATAACACAAAGGACGAAGAGAGATGCTAATGGGAGGGTGAAGTATTTAACGATTGGGTGTGCGCGTGGGGGGAAGTACCATCCTAGTCATAGTAATATCTCGAAGCCACGTCCAACTATTAAAACGGATTGTAAGGCAAGGATAAATGTTCACTTGGTGGATGGTACTTGGGTGGTGACCACTGTTGAGATTGCCCATAATCATAGTACTGTCAGCCCACAAAAGTCTAGATTCTTTAGATCGCACAAGTATTTAGACGAATATAGTCAGAGGATGCTTGATTTGAACGACAGAGCAGGTATTCGAATGAACAAGAATTTCGGGGCACTTGTTGTTGAGGCAGGGGGGTTTGAGAATCTGCAGTTTCAAGAAAAAGACTGTCGAAATTTTTTTGACAAAGCCCGAAAATTAAGACTGGGTAAAGGTGGTGGTGAAGCACTGACTGAGTACTTCAAGAGGATGAGAATGCAGAATGATGGTTTTGTTTATGTGATTGACGTGGATGAGGAGTTGAGACTTAGAAATGTGTTCTGGGCTGACGCACGTAGTAGAGCTGCGTATGAGTATTTTGGAGATGTTATCACATTCGATACGACATATCTAACAAATAGATATGGTATGCCGTTTGCTCCATTTGTTGGTGTAAATCATCATGGGCAGTCTATATTGTTAGGGGCTGGCTTGATTTCAAGCGAGGACACAAGTACTTTTGTGTGGTTGTTTCAAGCATGGTTGGAGTGCATGGATGGTCGGGCTCCAAAAGCGATCATAACAGACCAAGACCGAGCCATGAAAGCTGCTATTGCGTTGGTATTCCCAGGTACTCGCCATAGATATTGTCTATGGCATATAATGAGGAAATTGCCTGAGAAATTGGGATCTCACGCTGCCTTCAATTCTGGGTTGAAAATTGCAATCCAGAATGCCTTGTATGATTCACAGACATGTGGTGAATTTGAGGAGAAGTGGGGGCAATTTATTCACAAGTATGACCTAGGTGAAAATGCATGGTTGCAAGGGTTGTACAATGAGAGGTCGTTTTGGGTACCGGTTTATCTTAAGGGAGTTTTTTGGGCTGGCATGAGCACGACACAGCGTTCTGAAAGCATGAATGCCTTTTTCGATGGATTTGTACATTCTGGGACAACGTTGAAAGAATTCGTCGATCAATTTGACAATGCATTAAGGAAGAAGGTAGAGCTCGAGACGACAGCTGATTTCAATTCCTCCAACCAAACCATCCCATGTTCGTCCGCATTCCGCATTGAAAAGCAGTTTCAATCCGTATATACGAATGCAAAATTTAAAGAAGTTCAAAAAGATGTGTGGGGAATGATTTTATGTAACTGCATACTTATCAGCAAGGAAGGTTGCATTTCCACCTATGATGTTTTAGATGAAATCACCACTGATGATGACCATGTAAAGAGCATCAAGTACACAGTTTACTTTAACGATGAGGAGGTTGATGTGAAATGCACATGTGTGTTGTTTGAAATGAGAGGAATTGTCTGTAGACATGCATTGAACGTTTGTGAGATGAATAAGATTCATGCGCTACCAGAAAAGTACTTGTTGGATCGATGGAGAAAGGACTTAAAGAGGAGATACACAGTGGTAAAAAGTAGCTATGATGACTTGCGGCAAAATGCGGATTCACGAAGGTATGAGTTTGTGGTGAAGCGATGTGTGAAATTAGCCACCCGTGTATCGTCGAATGATGCCCATGTTACTGCATTCATGCGCCACTTGGATGAGTTTGAGAATCATTTTAAAGGATTAACACTTGAGTCCAGTTCAACAAAGGTTTCAGAGACTGTGGTCACGGACAAGGGTAAGAAAATATTAAGCCCAAACGTTGTCAGAGGGAAAGGGAGGCCGCCAACAAAAAGGAAGGTTCCGCCTGTTGAGAAGGCTGCGTCCAAGCGAAAGAAGAAACAGGTAATTCCTTTTCTCCAAGTCTTTATTACATGCATTGCGTTCACCACATGCATATTTCTTTCTAACGGATGTATATTTTGTGTACTTTCAACTTATTTAGACACGTCGACTAATATTTGATGATACGAACCAAGATTTTGAGGTGTCGGAAGCTCCTACAAATGTTGAGGTAAACTTGACTTTTGTTGTCTATTAATTCTATATTGCTTTCCACTGCAGTCATGACTACTTCTGCTAAGCGATTCTATGTTTTTTTTTAAACTTTAATGTAGGAGCAAATCCCCAGTGTAGCGAAGGATGATTTTGTGGTTCTAACTCAGTGCAGTACTGTCACACAACCAACGCCATCGGGCAATGAGTAGCTGAAGTTATGTATTAGCGATTGCGTTGGAGCTTTTTTTTGTATTTTTATGGATTTTCAGAAGACTTTGATGTATTTATATGCATTTTTTAAGTGTGTTATGTATTTATATGCATTTTCGAAGTGTGTTATGTACGGAGGTATAGATTTTTGGAAGACTGTTACGTATTGTTATGGATCTTGGAAGACAGTTATGTATGTTTCTAGATTTTTGGAAGACAGTTATGTATTTTTCTGGATTTTTGGAAGACTGTTAGGTATTTTCGATGATTTTTGGAAGACAATTTTGTATTTTTCTGGATTTTTGGAAGACAGTTATGTATTTTTCTGGATTTTTGGAAGACTGTTAGGTATTTTGGATGATTTTTGAAAGACAGTTATGTATTTTTCTGAATTTTTGGAAGACTGTTAGGTATTTTCGATGATTTTTGGAAGACTGTTAGGTATTTTCGATGATTTTTGGAAGACGCAATATGTAATTTTTTTTTTTTTTTTACGACTGTTAGGTATTTCTATGGATTTTTAGAAGAATGTGATGTAGTTTAAGAATGTTGTATTTTAGTGAATTTTGGGAAGAAATGTGATATATTGCCACCTATATTCGGTGTTTATTGACGTGAGTTTAGCCCTGATTAACAAACAATATATGTGTCATCTCAAAGCAATATAGTAAAACAGTAGGTTGAACATGTTTCCAACACAGACATTAACATTAATACAATTAGTACAATTAATATACATCAATCCGTACCATCTTTCTACAATTTACTTCTTCAAAAGTACATTTATAGTCCAAGGCAACCAAATATTATTAGAATTGATAACACCCAATAAATACATAAACATATTCGTGCACATCTATTCTCTACGAGCTGCTTTCCAATTTTCTTCTCTTGCTTGTAAAGAAAATTCTCTCTCTCAACAAGTTTATCTTTCGTTTTCTGAACTTCATACTCGCGCAATAGTAAATCATCCTCCATTTTTCGAGCTGCATTCTCTCTTGTGCGTATTTTTTCCTCTACCAATTGAAGTATATCTGCCCATATAAAGAATTGACACATTTCTTCTCCCTGCATACAAATTGTTAATTCCAATACTGTTAAATATGCCAAATTAAAAAGTACTACAAAATTATGATAAAAAAATATATTTTACCGTGTTATACTTCGGGCAGGCGTAAAATTTCCTTCCAGGATTTTTCTTAGTATGGGAGGTCTTCAATGGGGCTTTCAACCCACACCAACAAGTTGGTGCTTCGATTTGCAACTCATCAACAACACATGATGATTGACTGGAGGCCATACGTGATCTAAATGAAACATTGAGCAAGAATTATTGAAATATTTATTAAACACACATGATGGATTTGAGCAACTACTAAAACATCGTTTAAATGCAAGTGGTGCATGAATGCAGTCCAATATGATTATATACTATGGCTAGCAATAAGCAGGTATTGTGCTTTAATATACTACAGTTGTGGTTGCAATAATCTGTTCATCCCATATCATAGTTGCATTCTAATCTAGTCAAACCGTGGCATAATATACTCTATGGGTCCAGTCATAATATCATAGTTGCATTCTAATCTAGTCATAATATACTCTATGGGTCCAGCCCTAAAAAAGTAGAGACCTAATCTAAGACTGCAAATTTGATAATAATCCTATATCTAAAGTCAAACCGTGGCATTCTAATGAAATCTTGAAGCTGAAGCTTTTTTCCATAAAAACTTGAAATTTTTATGGATATAGGATATAGGATATAGGATATAGAAATCTTGAAGCTGTGGCATACTCAAATTTGAAATTTTTTCCATAAACCGTGGCATTCTCAAATTTAATTTTGGACCCTTTTATTTCAGGTAAAGACTGGAAAGAGTATCTTAGAGCAGATATCTAGGGTTTATGGAAATCAGGTACTTATGTCTCCATTGTTGATGCATGCATGTCCATACCTCTCTTCCATGTATGTACATTTTCTGAGGCTAATCTGCACAAGTGAGACAAAAAATATCCTTGACAGACTAATACACATACATTTAATCAATCCAATGATTTTTCTGCATTTCTTTGTATGTATTATTTAAGATGATCTATAACGGTAACATGGAAAGGGAAGAGAAATGAAAAAATTTTGATCGGGAGTTCAAGGCTGTAAGGTTGACAAAGTCAGGTAAAAGGAAATGAATTAAGATTTTTTTTTTGAAGTTTTTTTGTTCTCAGTTTGCTATATAAATTCAAACTTTCACTGCATGCTCAGAAAATCTGATATGGGTTTGTACATCCTAGTGCTAGGTTCTTATTGGATCCCCTTGTCTGGCTTGGTGTTGGTACAAAATGTTGCAAGTCTTCCTAGGAAACTGGTAGTCAACATTATTATTATTTTTTATAAGTAACTGCTAGTCAACATTATTGGTGTACCTAGTAGATTCTTTATCAAATTGAGTGGTTAAAATGACTAGTTTTCCCTGGGGAAAAAGGAAACTCGGTATTCTTAATGCTTTCTCTGCACCCCATGGTGTGGTGGGATTCTTAGTTTCCATTTCTGGTGGAAGCTATGTCCATGCTTTAGAGTGAGCATGCTTTAGAGTGAGCTGGTCCAAACGGAGAAGAAATCCTTCTTTTTTTCATAATTTGCCAAGGTTGTTTATAACCATCTTTCTTATGTTGGTTTAGGTCCAAATGGAGAAGACTATGCCTGCTATCAGTGTACGGTAAGCCTACTTTTTTTCAACCCTGAATGTGTTAACGAACTAGCTATCAGGCATGATTTTTGCTTCATTCCAATTGGCCTCAATTTATCAGGCTATCACTATGCCACAACACCAGCACTACTAAGTAGTCTATTATGGAACATCTTTAATCTCTGTTGTCTTTCTGAATTTTCATGCCAAACTTTTGCTAGAGCATGTCTTAACTAAACAGTAGTTGTTATGTATAAAGACCCAGCGGCTCTGTACATGTTTGTGAATTGACTCTGTGCTATAACTCAGTGTATTTTCCTGGGATCCTTTGTGATTATTGTCGTTATGTATTCGTGTTATTGTTGGGTCTTGACAAACAAAAATGTTATTTACATTGAAAAAAAAAAATCATACCAAGCTACATGAAAAGTAATGCCTCCCACGCGGATCCTCTCAAAACAGTAGCTACTCGAAGAAGAACCACCAGACATCTAGCATATATAGCTACGCGGATCCTCTCAAAATGTTATTCCTAAATGCTTGATTTTAACCCTCTGGTTTTGATTTTAACACTCGGCTACTGAAATATTAATCCTTCATGCAAGAAATTTGAAGAAGATAACAGCTACCCAAGAAATGAATAATGGAAACTTACCTGGTGCAGTTGTTGTTGATCCGCACTTGAACGAAACAGTGAATACGAATCACGATTTCGGGAGTTAGGGCACGAAGATTTCGAGGGAGAAATGGAGACGATTGGGGGGGGGGAGATTTCGGGAGTTAGGGCACACAGATGGGGGGGATATTTTACACGGGATTCTGTTTCGAGATGATGGGGGGTGGTGGAGCTTCGGGATGAAGGGGGGACGAAGACGAGCTTCGGGATGAAGGGGGGACGAAGACGAGCTTCGGGATGAAGACGTTTCGAGAATAGGGGAAGGAAGCTTTGGGACGAAGGGGGGGAACTAGACGAGTAAGTCGGGTCAGGGGGACCGGTTTACAACAAACCGGGTCTGCCACATCACCAGGTTTCGCAAAAGAGCAACACATGTCACTACCATTCGTGCTTACTTTTCTGAGCCATCACAAAGACAATATATATATATATATATATATATATCTGCTCAAAAGTCAGTATTACCACCCAAACAAAACTAAGGATAAAAGAGTAATTTTGTTGCTAGTTACAATTATAAATCCCTGTCCAGCTGGACATTAAGAAACCACCAAATTTGAAGTGGAAAACTTCATCCTGACACCATGGAAATAATTTCTCATCTACTTGCAATTGACTCTCAATGATCTAAACCTAAAGTTATTGCTGTGCAAGTTATTTATTCTTGAACTGCATACAGTGACTCGTCTGCATTTTTAAAGGTTTCACATTTGCATTTGAAATCTGCATACAATCACATTTGCATGCAATGACTGTAGATAGAGATGGTCTTATCTCATCTCATCATTACAACTTTTTCAAATTCTTTCACAAAATATAATAAACAATTTAACCTGCACCCTTGGGATATATCGATTGGGATTGCTGAGCTCGAGTATTTTGAGTCAATCCGAGCTCGGCAATCCAAAGATCAGCTCGGCTCCGCCAGATTACAACCCTACATTTCTCTCTCTGATTGTCATCCTCTCTCTTTCCCTCTGTATCTCATTGTGTTTCTCTTTTTTTCTACACCGTTGCATGCCAAGCACCATCACAAACCGCCTCCCTCGGTTCTCCGTCATTCCTTTCTTATGCTCTCTTTCCTCTCCCTTTCACCCTCTCTATTTCGGCTCCTCCGTGAACATCGTTGTCATCGTCCGCCACCTTTCGTCACTAGAGCTCCTCTGTCTCTCTCTCACCTTTCCATTTTTCTTCCCCTCTCTGTGAGCACTGTAGTGCTCTCTCTTCCCCCTTTGTGAGTCACTGTCATGACTCTAGCCCACCTCCACCTTTCTTGCCACCAACCACCCCACCCTGTCCCTCTCAATCCTCATCACGCTCTGCCCCTTCAACCCTCTCTCCGACCCACAGCCCCTTCAACCATCTAATTGGCCACCTGGCCTCGGTCATGAATCCCTCCCAGTTCTTGTTTCAGTTGCATGAATGTAGCATATAGGTTCAGAATCGTTATTGTTATTTTTCAAAGCAACTGATCAACTGCCACAATCCACTCATGCAACCACCAGATCACTTGTTAATAGGAACACCCAAACCACTTGCTAAGTTCTGGACATTTAGCTTAGCCAAGAATTTCCTATCCACACAGTAAGTAGTTCTCGATCTAGCTTTTAAAATAACTATATTTGTAAAAATAATGAAACTTGGTTTTGTGCAATATGGTTTTGTAATGTGATCAGAGTAATTACGTGATACCAAATCCTCATCCCCCTATCTCCTTTACTCTAGTTTTCCCCTTCTGGGGTCTTGTTCCCTCAGTTTGCCAAGTAGTCGCATTTAATGGGGGTGCCCCCTTTTTTAAAACTGTTATGGGATTTCTGTTCGCATACCGTGCCGACTCATTTAATGTGATAACCTTTCTTCACTTGTGATTTGGGCCAAGGCCTCGCCTGCCATGACCCAATTCTTTCAGGCAGGAGATTGGGCTGGGTTGGGCTCACTTCTCGAACCTTGAAAGTCCTCAGGCGGAAGCCGGGCCCCTGAAGGGGGAAAATATCCCTTCCAGGGACAATGCGACATCACTTGGAGTTTGAGCTACAGCGGGGACGTCGACGACAAGATGATCTCCTACGATTCTAGAATATAGTGGGAAGATGAACAGTTTTGTTAGCCTTTGGAGGGCAACGGAGTAGAGGAAGAGAAAGAGGACGTGTGTGGCTTACTAAGAGAGAGGGATGTCGTGCAACGGTGGTTTTGAGTGGCCAAATTGAGATCAATGGCAGCAATAGCTTTTGATGGAACATGGCCCAATCTTAGTCATTGTTTGGTTGAGAAAAACGGTGGAGAAAAGAGGAAGAGGAATCGGTGTGATCTTATCGAGAAAGGGCAGAGGACGACGAAGCAAATATGGAGAAAATTTCACCTCTGAGCGTGGTGGTGAAACACTGAGAGAAAATTTCTTTGTGCCATTAGATTGAGAGTAACGTGGAGAGATGAAGATGAGCTTGCGACGAGGCTTACCGAGTTGAAGGAGAGGCGGCCGAGGACCACAGTGGTTGGTTGGGCTAGATTTGTTTATCGGGGGAATAAAGGCTAAGTTTCTCTATTGTTGGTGGAGGTGTTTGCTATGTGTTGAGGAGTTGCCAGAGGGAAAACATATAGATGGGAATCGTCTTGGATGTGTTTGATCCAAAGTGTTTTAGTGAATTTTAGTAGAGGAAAGGCTCGGTATGATGACCGAGAATGGAGGGATAACAAAGGAAGGTGGTGTGAACTGAAGAGTGTGACTGCAGTTTATTTGTAGTAAACTTTGGTGTGGTTGAAACTAACATGGGCACGGTTTACCCATGTAGAGAGGATTTGGCAATTTATCAGTGAGACTTGGTCAATGGCTCAATAGTGTTATGATCAAACACTGCAAGTCTTAACTAACTATTTAATCACGTTTATATATTAATAGTGAAATAATAAAATTAATATTAATTTGAATTAAAATATTTATAATAATATTTAATAAAAAAATTAAAAGTAATAATAATAACTAAATGATGAAATTTATCTTGTATATCCCAAATTTACGATCGATATGTTGTAGTTACGCAAGGTCCCACCCACTCTTTCACAATCTGAACTTGGGAAGTGCTCATGTATAGGTAGGCCATAGGGGGAGCGAATAGTAATCTGTAGTGAGAGAGCTTGGAAATGTGAAGCCAAGACAATTAGGATGAGAGCATGGCCACTTGTGAAAAACAAGAAGATGCAAGACAAAATGTGTAATGACTACTTCAGCTGTGAAGTAATACCTAACAACAAATATGCTAATTGCTAAACACCCCTACCTTGTTCTTTAATTTGTCGATTATTTAACAGCCTCTGCAATTAAGCATTTGCTCCTTCAAATGGATCCCAACCCATTTCAATAAAAGTGGCCAATTCCAAAACGAAAAAAGAAGCCTATATACAATAGCTGCGACCCACTTTGTGGAGGCCCATAACCAGGTGGCCATAGGCATAGGGTTGCTCCTTGAGATCAGACATCATCTGGTTCATCAATCCTAGGATTAGACGGAGTTAAAAATTCAATTAAAAAGCAAATTACAAAGGAGGACTAATTTTGTCTTTGTAATGGAAAAACTTGATTCTTTCTTAAAAAAAAATATATAAAAAAAGCCATGAAATAGTGAGGGGGAAGCGTTTGGGCTATCCCACAGCAGTACTCTTTTTTTCTTTTTTTTTTTGTTAAGAAGAGAACAGTAATTCAATTTTATTGATAACCCTCATTTTTTGTGAAAGAATATCGTAATTACAACGAGACACTTGGAGGTTACAAATAAGCTTAAAGACTAAAACCCAAGTATCAGAAACTAAAAGATCCAACCACAAACTAAGAAATCCAAAAAATTACAAACCTAGAAAGAACAAACCTAAGAAACCAACAAGCAATAAGAGGAATAGATCACACATATAAGAAAAAAACAAAAAAGCGAGAAGCAAAGACCCAATACCTCACTTTAATAACCTCAAATAAGGAAAACCAATTATGTTTATGCGAAGAATGCCTCTTAATTGACTAGAAAAAGTATTCCTATCATCAACCCAGTCCGTATTTAAACCCTCATCACTCTGCTTAATAGGAAAATTAGCTACAACATTACCTTCGCGATAGATATGAGTAATTTTATAGTCCCACAACAGAACTTAGAATCTAAATTAGTTCGAGCAAAACTCTTCATGTGGTGATTCCTGAAAACATGTAAAATCTTATTGTATTTACTATTAAGCTACGCATTAACAACTTTTAATTTAGTCGTGAAGTCCACATATTGTGTTTATCGTTTTTTTCGAATTATAAAATGTGTTCAAGTTAGAAAATTAGAACAAATTTTCAATCTCCCCCCGTTTTAGTGCTTTTTGTAAGCATCCTGCACCATAATTATATATCCTCTCACCACATTCTTCTTCAACACCCTCATGCAGGCCCCATTATTAGCTAGCACTCTAAAATCACACGTAGAAGAAGAATATGACAACTGTAATGGCACTCATGAGTTGATCCTTGGATTAGGAGCTATTTCATGCTCTCACCAAAATATGGGCCCTTGATTTTAAATGTCAACACATGGGTTGATGTTGATCCTTGGATTAGGAGCTATTAAAAAAAATATTGTACCATATATATCGTCGTTCTCCACATTATGACAAATAACATCTTAATTTAAGCTATCAAATAAAATTATAATATACATTTTATAAATCAAAGAAGTTTATCCTTTGAAGAATTTCTATGAAACAGAGTCATCTCGACCGGGATGGGTGGCGGGCATTCCCGCTCCAAAACCATATTAGAGTCTTCATTTTTCTTCTCTACTTATATCAAATCATCTCGTGTATTTCCAATAGTTTATTCAAGAATATTTTCAATTGGAAAAAACCATATTAGAATATTTTCTCCTTTTATCTTCATTTTCTTGAAAAAATAATAAACTATTTTCAATATAGTTCACCCCATCAAACGCTCAAAATTAGTGAACTATTATAAATCTCAATAGATTATAACACAATCTCTTATCTTGATATTGCAATTCTCCAAACAATTTGTATCAAAACGCCAATCGCTTTTATCTTCATTAGTTGTAAAACAGAGAAAGAAAACAGAGAAAGGGGAAGTAGAAACTGCAGAAAGAGGACTTCAAGATTCGTGTATTCAAGATTCTCGATTTTCTGTACAATTATTTATGACGACTAAATAATTTTGCCGCAATATACTTTTTGAGATATGTTATTTGCGTCCACTTTTTCCGGGAATGATTGTATATTTGAGATAACTTACAACAATTTTTTGAGATAATCTTGCGTAATTAGCGGCTAGAAGAAATTGAAGCAGATAGTTTTTTTCAGCGCTATTTAGTACTTTTTGCACAAAAGAATTTCAACTAGGTCCTCTTTTTCTCTGCTTTCTCTCGAGACTGAGTAGGGTTTTTAGTGCCACTGTTTCTTCGACACAGGGCTTGGTCTCACTGGCCGTGAGGGTGTGGGGGTTTCCGTGAACATGGTTGAGGAATATCTGACAAAGAGATGGGAACGGCTCCATCTGTCAAAGGAGGAAAACTCTGTTATTGGTAGGGTTCTTTTTGAGAATGGGGTCAACAACGAAGCTTTTAGAGTGACTATATCTCAGGTTTGGAGGCTTCAAGGATGGGTGTGTTTCAAGGACCTAAATGACCAAGTTTTCCTAAAAGAGTTTCAGCAAGCACAAGATAAAGATAAAGTTCTAAGTGGTAGACCATGGTTTTTTTATAGGAACTTAATAGCATTACAAGACGTAGATGAGACGGTTTCAATTAATGCCTTACAGTTCTGTTTTGTACCTTTCTGGGTTACACAATCTTCCCCTGGCAGCGATGACTAAAGAAATAGGGGAACTTTTTGGAGTCTCTCTTGGACATGTAATAAGGGTGGATGCTGAGTCTGATAGTTCTACGTGGGGAAGATGCTTACATGCAAGGGTGGCAGTAGATATTCAAAAGCCTTGAGGGGGAAGTGGCTGGAGTTTGGGGAGCAGCAGTACTGGATCTCCTTCAAATATGAGAGGCTTCAAAACTTTTGCTTCCATTGTGGAGTACTATACCATAAAGGGAGGACATGCTCGAGGCCAAGGTTTGACCAGAATCATGAGGAACAGAAGTACATGCAGTTTGGACCCTGGCTAAGAGCACAACCAATGAATACTAACCTGTTTGATAGCTATAGATATGGTGGTTCCACCGGACACAATAATGCGAAAGGGCAGCGGGCTGAGGAAGAGGAGGTTAGACAAGGTGGAGTGGCTGCTGGTAAGCAAGAAATGAAGGGAGGAAAAATAGAGGAGATGAAGGAGGTGTCATCAAGGAGGGCCTTTAATACTGATTCTAGTAATAACACAGGTTTTACCCCCCAACACTGACAAACAGAACAGTTGGAACCAAAATATGACAGGGCCCTCCAACCCTAGTGATGGTAGTGTGGGGAAACATATGTCGGGTACAGAGAGGGGGGCTGCCATTAATGAGCCAAACTTGTTTCAATATGAAGCTACTAAGACTGATGTCAATGATACTAGTCACCATAAGGGTTTAGACCCATATATGAATAGTTTGGATAGCTCCAAAAACCAAACCGTGTTATCAATGCCTGGGGGGCATCACATTAATAGCAACAATAATGAGGTGTCCCTAGCTAAGGATGGGCCAGACATTGCCAAGGGGAGTTATTCCAATATGGTGGCTCCTATGGCTTGCTCCCCTGTCACAGCCATGAATGATGGGCTCCCCAAACCTGGAAAATGGAAAAGAAAGGCTAGAGGCAAGATTCTTTTGAGTGGGAACCTGCTTGACATCACCAACTCCCAACAAAGTCTAAAGAGTAAAAGGAGGGGCTTAAGAAATGATAAGGAAGGCCAACCTAGTCCCAAGAAACACAAGCTTTGTGAAGATGGTATCGAGAACCAAATTCCTAAGGCAGTGGCTGTTTTCCAGCCCTGCCAACACCAATGAGTCTTCTAGTTTGGAATTGCCGAGGGCTTGGGAACCCTCGGACATCAGATCCTTAGGAAATTAATTAAGGAGAAGTGCCCAAACTTAATTTTCCTTGTGGAAACTAAATGTAACAATACCAGAATGGAGGTGGTGTGAAGGGCCTTGAAGTTTGATAGTTGTTTGGCTGTGGATAGTATGGGATCAAGTGGTGGCATTGCTATACTTTGGAAGGAAGGTTGGCAGGTTAGAATCACTAGCTATTCTAGATGGCACATCAATGCTTTAATCAAAGAAGGTGGAGGGAAACCCCATTGGCAATTCACTAGTTTCTATGGTCACCCAGACACAATGAAAAGAAGCAGCAGCTGGGAGCTTCTCAACATGCTTTAACCTAGCCTTCCTATAGCTTGGTTGTGTGCAGGTGACTTCAATGAAATAATACATCGAAAGGAAAAGATAGGGGGGCCAGCAGATCCTACAAACAGATTGAGAAATTTAGACAAGCTCTTGATCATTGTGGCCTTTATGACATTCACTCTAAAGGGCAGAAATTCACTTGGTCGAATAATAGAAGTGGCAAGGGCTTCACTAAGGAGAAATTTGACAGAGCTATGGCTAATAAAACATGGAATGACATGTTTAATTATGCTTTCTGCAATGCAATGGCTGCTGTAAAATCTGACCATTCTCCTCTCCATATCTGCATGCAAAACCTAGAGTATGGAAGAGGGAGGAGAAATAAAGTGTTTAGATATGAAGCTACATGGGAGCTGAAGGAGGAGTGTGGTGGTATTGTGAAGGAAGTTTGGAGCAAGGTGGCAGGGGGAACTATAAAGGCAGGGATTATAAGGTCTAAACTTGAACAATGTAAAAGGGGGTTGATATCTTGGAAGCAAAAGACTATACAACAAGAACAAAGGGACATCTCTCGAGATTTGGCTAGTATTAGCCATTTGCAAGACACTGGTGATGGATCCCACATGGTCCAATTGCATAAACTTCAAAGGAGAGTTGAAGTATCACTAGCAGAAACCGACATGAAATGGAGACAACGGGCCAAACAGCATTAGCTGAGGAATGGGGACAAAAATACACAATATTTCCATATGCAAGCTAGCCAAAGGAGGAAAGTTAACTCCATTAAGTGTATTGAAAATATTGATGGGAGAATAGCTTATGAGCAGAGTGACATTGGTGATTTGCTAACAGGTTCTTTTTCAACACTTTTCACTACATCCTTGCCAACAAATATTGAGAGTTGCTTACAGGCTCTTTGTCCAAAATTAACTACTGAGATGTCCACAAGCCTTATGAAGGAATTCACAACTGAGGAGGTTAAAGTAGCTGTTTTCCAGATGAACCCTTTGGGATCACCTGGACCCGATGGTTTTCCTGCTCAGTTCTATCAGAAACATTGGGAGGTGGTGCGTGGTGAGGTCTACAGATTTGTGCTTCAAACTTTGAATCATGAGGGATCTCTTACTGAGGTGAATGATACCTTCATATCCCTTATACCAAAAGTTAAGAACCCCAAAAAGGTGATTGAGTTAAGGCCCATCAGCCTTTGTAATGTATTGTACAAGATAGTGTCAAAAACCTTGGCAAACAGATTGAAAGGTGTCCTCCCAGACCTCATCTCAGTCAATCAAAGCACTTTTGTACGTGGGAGACTTATCGCAGATAATACTTTAGTTGCTTATGAGGTTCTACACTCGATGACTTCAAGGATTAAGGGAAAAAAAGGATTCATGGCTCTTAAATTAGACATGAGCAAAGCTTATGATAGGATTGAATGGCTGTTTGTGGAGGCTGTGATGAAGAAAATTAGTTTTCCCCAACATTGGGTCACCCTGATCCAAAATTGCTTAAACTCAATATCCTACTCAATATTAGTTAATGGAGAACCCCAACAGAAATTTTTTCCAACAAGGGGCATTCGACAGGGGGATCCCCTCTCTCCCTACATTTTCATAATATGTGCTGAAGCCCTTTCAGCCCCTTTGAATAAAGCTGAGGAGAATGGTGAACTAACCAGTGTTCCCATAGGTAGAGGCCCCACAAAGGTGAGTCATCTGTTCTTTGCAGATGACAGCCTCCTCTTCTGCCAAGCTACATTAGAGGAACTTTCTAGAGTGCTTAAGATATTGGATCTCTATGAACAAGCATCGGGACAAGTTCTCAACAAGGACAAGTCTTCAGTTTTCTTCAGTAAGAATACACATCAAGGGGTACAAAGAGAGATTCTACAACTAGCTGGGATTAAGTCCACTAGGACCTTTGAAAAATACCTCGGGTTGCCTGCTGTGATTGGGAGAACAAAGACTGCAACATTCCACTCTCTAACAGACAGAACATGGGCTCGAGTTGTCAACTGGAAGACTAAGCATCTCTCAGTAGCAGGCAAGGAGATACTTCTTAAGGCAGTGCTCCAAGCAATACCTACTTACTCAATGGGAATCTTCCTACTGCCCACATCCATTACCAGAAAACTCAACCAACTCCTCAAGAAATTTTGGTGGGGGTATAATGAAGACACTTCAAAAATCCAGTGGATTACATGGGATCAACTCAGTTCAGCAAAGGAGCAAAGGGGTCTTGGCTTTAGGGACTTTCGGAGATTCAACCTAGCAATGCTCTCAAAGCAGAGCTGGAGGATGTTACAAGAACCCAACTCTCTAGTTTCAAGAGTCTTCAAACAAAAATACTTCTCCCAAGTGGGTTTATTGGAGTCAAGGCTGGGTTATGGACCTTCATATGCATGGAGAAGCATTCATTCAGGGTTGTCAATACTTAAAACAGGTCTACTATGGAGCGTGGGGAATGGAAACAACATTAATATATGGGAGGACAGGTGGGTTCCATCCATTCCAGGCTATAAGATTACTTCCCCTAGAGATCCTGAAGTATGGTGCAAATCTGTTAGTGATATAATTGATCCAAGGCTGAAAACTTGGAAAGAGGACCTCATGCAGGAAATGCTCTCAGCTCAGGAGTTTAAAGCCATTAAATCCATCCCCATCAGTTTAGGTGGAAGGGAGGACAAGTTGGTCTGGCTTTTCTCTACCAATGGTCAATATACTGTTAAGAGTGGATACCATTATCAGAAAAAAGTAGAGTCTGAAATGGAGGGAGAAGCTTCAAGAAGACCCCGGGACAAAGATGTATGGAAGGGACTATGGAAGATGAGGGTGGCCCCTGCTGTTAAATTGTTTATCTGAAGAGCATGCAATGAAGCCCTTCCAACACTTGCAAACCTGAAAAGGAGGAAAGTGGTAGAAGAATCGACTTGCCCAATATGCAGTTTGGAACCTGAGACATCAGACCATGCTCTTTGGGGTTGTTCAGCAGCCAGGGATGTGTGGAGTCAGGGGTGTATCAGGGTCCAGAAAATGTCCTACCGTAGTGATTTAATTTTTGATGTCTGGTCTGTCCTAGTTAGACTACTTGATGATAGTGAGATCGAGGAGGTGGCAGTTACACTGAAAGGAATCTGGGCCATAAGAAACAAGGCTTTGCATGGCAAAGGCTTCAAACACCCCACTGTCATTTCCCAAAAAGCCAAAGTTGAAGTGACTTCCTTTCATGAAGCTAACAAGCCTTTTCAGACTAAGCAAATGTAAGCAACTCAGAGAGTGCTCAAGTGGTCAAAACCAGCTGAAGGTTTCCTAAAGATTAACTGGGATGCTGCATTAAGGGTGGAAACAGGCAGACTGGGGGTGGGTGTTATAATTAGAGACCATCAAGGGCAAGTGATAGCAGCTCTCAGGGCATCCAGAGTTTTCACAGAAAGCCCTTTTGCTGCTGAAGCCCAAGGCCTTCTGCTAGCAGCAGTTTTCTGTATGGACCTTGGCCTAAAACAGGTAGTCTTAGAAGGTGATTCAAAGCAGGTCATTGACCTTCTAAAAATGCAGGAGTCAAATCGGAGCATAGGGGGAATGTTTGTTGAAGATGCTCGGCAACTAATGGAATCTTGCACTCAATGGACAGCTTTTCATGCCTCTCGAGAATCCAACATGGCTGCTCACCATTTAGCAAAATCTGCACTCCATATATCTATGGACTTATACGATATTGAAGAATGCCATGTGTGCATTCAGTCAATTCTAAACCCTGAGATGTTATAAGCTCTTTTAAATGAGATCAAGTTACTTTCAAAAAAAAAAGATAGTACTTTTTGCACTATTTTTAGTGCCACAAAAATTTCCCGTTGAAGATAAATGCAACTTAGGATCAATTTATAATTGGAGTTAATTTTTCCATGATGATTAATTTGTCTTTAAAAATAGTTATTAACAAATATAATTAATTTCCCATCCCACATAATACATTTATTATTATATATAGACTACAATTTGCGCTAGTTATTCACAAACGTATAAATGGTAACCAAGTTCCTCCTTAAAACCCGAGCCCAATTTGGACCAGAAAAAAAAAAAAAAAAAAAAAAAAAAAAAAAAAAAAAACGCAAAGCAAGAATTGCATGCTAAAGGGCAAACAGCTAGAAAATGCAACACGTCATCCTTGCTTAATTTCTATGCATTTTGCCATCATTCCAAGTTCTTGTCAACATTGGCAACATACTGCGTGCAAGTCTTTTTCTGATATTCGGTCATGAGTTCCGGAACGATCCCGACAGCATTCGATTCTTGGAATGCCTCCTACCATGCATATGAATGTTAAAAAGAAAAAAAGTCCAAAATTGAAATCTCGGAGTACATCGGACTGCTAATTTAATATTTAAGCAAGTTCAAACTTGTTCACGAGTTGTTTGATTTAGATAAATAGAATTTTTATATTTTATTTGATAATTTTATCTGCAATGTTGATAAATAAACTTTGAGTTTCTACTAATATCTTTCTAAAGTTTTGTACACCAATATTAACAATTTGATTCATAAAGACTCAAACAAAATGTTTAAAATTAGGAACATGATTTCTTATACGTTTTTAAATTTCTTATTATAATGATGGAGTTAATTAATATTATAAAAAATAAATGCAAAATTATTCGAATTTATACAAGCTTATACAAGTCTAGCCGATTTGTATTTTCATGTGTTTTTTTTAAATTTTTTTATATAGATTCTTTTAACACTTGTAAATATTTTTAAAAAATAAAAAAAATTATAATATTATTAAAAAATACTTTCTTAATCACGAAGTAAAATAAAAAATTATTTTTTAATATTTTTTATGATTTTTTATTTTATTTATTGATTAAGGAAGTATTTTTTAATATTTTTTTTACTTTCTAATTAAGGAAGTGTTTTTAATGATACTCTAAATTTATTTTATTTTATAAAAATATTTAAAAGTGTTAAAAAAATTTATATAAAAAATAACTTAAAAAAAAATACATAAAAACACATACTAGAACTCCAATGGGAGCCCTGCGGGAGCACTAGCATTGTCCTTTTTCAGAACATAAAGTTGTTTTAAGGGTGCGTTTGGGTAGTGAGAATATTTGAAAAGTGTTGAGAATGTTTGTGAATAGTTATGAGTAGAGATTAGAGTGAGTTTGTGGGTCCCATTGAGAGTATTTTGAATTGTTTGGATATGTGAAGTATGTTGAGTTGTTGACTTTTGGATATGTAGTTGAAAAATGTGTGGGTCCCATAAATATTATAATGATTTTATTTTTAGTAATAAAGATTATAATGATTTTATTATAGTGAATTTTTAATATTAATAAATATTGTAGTGATTTTATTTTATTTTTATATATAATAATGATAAATATTATAATGATTTTATTTTTAATTTATATATAATAGTGATAAATATTATAATGATTTTATTTTTAATTTATATATAATAGTGATAAATATTATAATGATTTTATTTATATATATATATATATAATAATGCTAAATATTATAGTAATGTTATTTTTTATTTATATATTACAGTGATTTTATTTTTAATTTATATATAATAGTGATAAATATTATAGTGATTTTATTTTTTATTTATATATTATAGTATTTTATTTTTTATTTATATGTAATAGTGATTTTATTTTTTATTTATATATAATATTGATTTTATTTTTTATTTATATATTATAATGATTTTATTTTTTATTTATATTTAATAGTGATAAATATTATAGTGATTTTATTTTTTATTTATATATTATAGTGATTTTATTTTTTATTTATATATTATAGTGATTTTATTTTTTATTTATATATTATAATGAGTTTATTTTTTATTTATATTTAATAGTGATAAATATTATAGTGATTTTATTTTTTATTTATATATTATAGCGATTTTATTTTTTATTTATATATAATAGTGATAAATATTTTTTATTTATATATTATAGTGATTTTATTTTTTATTTATATTTAATAGTGATAAATATTATAGAATGTTTGTGAATAGTTATGAGTAGAGATTGAAGTGGGTTTGTAGGTCTTATTGAGAGTATTTTAAATTATTTGACATGTAAAGTATTTTCAAAAGTACGAGAATACTTGAAAAGTGCTGAGAATAGCTTGGTACCCAAACATACCCCTTTAGCCCGTCAGTTATACTCATAGCACTTTTTAATATTTACAAAAATTTCCACTAAAAAGTTGGCCGTGAAACCCTGCCTTAAACTTTTAATATTCTTTCACCAAAAATGACCCTAATTCTTTCTGGGATGGGCCGACTCGCATGACCTTGTTTTAATTGAGTTACTTATGTCCACCACCTCTTTTTTTAAATTATTTAGTTGGGTTTAATTATTATTATATGGATTTATGATGCTTTAGGTCCACGACACATTTAACTCTTTTAGAATTTAAAATGAGAAGACTTAGATTATTAGGAAAGACAGGTCACTTAGTAGTATTTCAGAGCTCAGTTCCTAAATATGTATGTAATTAGAAATTTACATAAGTAGCATATTTTTATAGGTATTTAGTTTCGATCCAAAAATATTAGATTTAGCGCTACGAGATAAATAGCTTGATCATAAATTAGAATTATCATATGTTAGCTAGTTATATATATTATTATTAAAGCCAATTCTTTCGAAGTCAGTATTTACGTACCATGCAAGTTATGATATTTGCAAGTACGTCATTTATCTTGTTTCATTTCGCATATTATAGTTATGTATGTTTATGCATCTCATACATCTCACGTTGTATAAGACTCGTAAGCTATCTTAAATTCAAGTGGGAGTAAGATAAGATCAAATCAGTTAATCATATGACCATTTAGATGCATGGTATCAATACGATTTCAGCGTGGGCGTGCAACACAGACTCAAGCGTAGTCCACCGTAGTACGCCAGAGTACTGTACAGTCGGCCTCCTTTGCCGCAGCAAGGGAAGTTAGTGCACAACCTTACACACAAAGTTAAGTGTGTTGGCTAGCCAGATAAGTCAGATAAATCAGACCAGTCAGTTAATTCAGATAAATCAATCATATGCATAACATAAGCATCAGTATGAATTATCATGATTTTAAGTTTTCAACATAAAATATTTTATGAAAAATCTTATGTTAAATATTTTTACGTTATAATGGGTTCTTATTGAGTCATCGACTCATTTTAGTTTCTTTTATGTTTTTAAACCACTCCAGGTAAGCATGATGATGAGAATGAGCAGGCCGGCCAGGCTTAGATGGAACAATTGATTAAATTCCAGATTTTATAGAATAAATTAATTTTATGACATAAATTTTGTTCTGTTTATTTTATTTAATATTGTTTGGATACATGTTCTTATTAAATAAATATTTTTATGAAATAAATATAAATTTTTATTTTATTAGAAAAATGAGATATTTTGTCGGGATATTTTTATGAAAACACATGGCATCTCCAACCTATGAGAAGGTAGTGTTATATGGAGTCTTGTCCCATCAGGCTGCCAAGCAGTCGCATATAATGGGACACCCCTTTTTGAAAAACTGCTATGGGATTTCCGCTCGCATACTGTGCCGACTAATTTAATATGATGACCGTGAATGGAGGGATGACAAAGGAAGGTGGCATGAACCGAAGAGCGTGACTGCAGTTTATTTGTAATAAACTTCGGTGTGGTTGAAACTAACATGGGCACGTTTTACCCCTGTACCAGCTAGCTATTAGAGAGGATTTGGCAATTTATCAGTGAGACTTGGTCAATGACTCAATAGTGTTACGATCAAACACTACAAGTCTTAACTAGCTATTTAATCACTTTTATATATTAATTGTGAAATAATAAAATTAATATTAATTTGAATTAAAATATTTATAGTAATATTTAATAAAAAATTAAAACTACTAATAATAACTAAATGATTAAATTTATCTTGTATGTCCAAATTTACGATCGGTATATTACAGTTACGCAAGGTGGCACCCACTCTTTCACAATGTGAACTTGGGAAGTGCTCATGTATGGGTTGGGGGAGCAAATAGAAATCTGCAGTGAGAGAGCTTGGAAATGTGAAGCCAAGACAATTAGGATGAGAGCATGGCCACTTGTGAAAAACAAGAAGATGCAAGACAAAATGTGTAATGACTACTTCAGCTGTGAAGTAATACCTAACAACAAATATGCTAATTGCTAAATACCCCCACCTTGTTCTTTAATTTGTCGATTATTTAACGGCATCGGCAATTAAGCATTAAGATGTAACACCCCGTATTTTAGTGTATTTTTACTGAAAGAATGATTTTTATGGATTCAAAATTTATTCTCTTATTTTAGAATTATTGGATTTTAATTGGGTTATTTTTAGGATTTTTTAATTTGGTGAAAATTAATTTTTAGGTGCTTTCTTAATATTTATTTATTGTTGTGCATTTAAATTACTTTTCATAATAATTAATTAATGTGGGATTTAAATTATTTTAATTTCACTTTACCATTACATTCAAATTATTTCATTTAACTTGTGGTTTTAAAATCGTTTCAGTTGGATCATTTTTGTGACCTAAGTTATGAGGATTAGATCTCATTTCTTTCCCTACATTTTTTCTTTTCCTCCTTTCTTTTCGTTTTCCTTTTCTTTTTCTTCTTTCTCTTTTCTTTTTCTTTTTCTTCTTCTTTCTCCTTCCTCCCGCGCGACCCAGCCTCTCTCTCTCCCCGTACGATTCGGCCTCCACCCAGCCCGCCGCCCGTGACCGGCATCGCCCACCACCACAGCTTCCCCTCCCGCCGGTCATCAACCCCCACCAACCTCAGCCCCTAACTCGCCGCCGGTAGCCCCCACGAGACCCACGAAGCCGCGGCGTTCCTTGAGCTCGCGCGCCGCCGTAGCGCCACCACCGGCCACCATCTTCCTACTACTTCATCCTCGACCTCTTGGCAACCCAATGGACCCAACCCTAGCTCCGATCCGTCACCGGTGAAGCCCCACCAAGTCCATTTTCGATTTGTACATTTTTGGCCTAAAACCACCCCTTGCGCCGCCACCCACGGCAAACCACCACCACCATTGGCTTCACCGACCTCTCTAGGCCCTACCCTATTATTTTTGGATCTTCGTTTGTCTCCGTTGAAAAGTTGGTATTTGTGACCCATGGCCACAATGTATTTTACACTGTAGTGTTTCTCAGACGTCGCCTCTTTCAACTTCGTGATCTTTCGGAAATTGCTATATTGCACTGTAAGTATTTCTCCAAAGAATTCTTGTGAATTTAATGTATTTTTGCACTTACGCATTTCACTGTATTTAATCTACTGTTTGGTTTTGCCGGACTGAGTCCGAAGAGTTCGGGAGTCAGATGGATTGGTGATTGGAGTTGTTTGGTTGGAGTTGTTTGGTTTGGTTATTGATGGATTTTGGATTGGTGTTGGTACATGTGCATTTCATTATTTCATGCATGATCATGTTTGTAAGAAAACTGGGTTTTCGTGTATTGCATTCATGCTCATGTGTGATTTGGAAAGTTATGATTTTATGTGAAAATATTTTTGGGTGCGTGTGTATCACGACCCCAAGCCGAGATAGGGCATTATCTCGGTGCAGCTCCTCTGATTACTCGGGAGCGGAATAAACTGAGTAACGTCCTCTGGATTGTCGCCGGGCGACAATGAGATCGAACGAGAGATTCGTGCCGACTCCGTGGTCTTTCTGCTGGCGGGGACTAGAGGATGTCTGGCCATGTAAGCGCTGGGCGCGGAACTGGGCATCGCTTGTTGCGTAGTGGGTGCTCGGCTATGAACGCTCTGGGCGCGGAACTGAGCATCGCTACGAAGCCAGGACGTGCAGATGGTCCCTAGGGGAGGCCATGGTGCATAGGTTAATAATGGATTAATTGGCTATTTTCTGGGAAAATAGTGAGATTTGGATTTTGTGTAAATCATTTTCTGGGAAAATGTTTTAAGGATATTTGGGCCAATGGGATTTTGGAGTGTGTTGGAAAATTATCATTTTCGGGGAAAATGATGTTTTGAGGAAAATGCATATTTCATCATATGCATGCATGTTGGTTGCATATTTCGTCATATGCATGCATGTTGGTTGCATTTAATGCATTTCTTTCCTGAGGATTATTTGGGTTTTACTTACCTGCGGTACCATTCTGTGGTAATGCAGATTTTGATGCAGATGAGGAGGAGGAGGGCGAGCCTGAGGAAACGGCTCCGCCCGAGGAGTGATCTGGGATCACTGGCTTGTTATTTTATTTTACTTAATTGTATTTCGGGACATGTGTTAAATTTTATTTTGGGATGACTGTATAACTGCTTTTAAACCTCTACTGATGGTTAGTTGTATTTAAATTCTGGTACTTAGTTGACTAATCCGCTGCGTTGTTTTTACTGTACACTATTGTATGTACACACACTGGCACTTCGTTGGGATGTGTGACCGTGTTGTCACCATCCTGGTGTCTCGATCCCCGTGTACTTATATAAGGGGATTGGGGGCGCCACATAAGACACAAAATAATAATAAATAAATAAATAAATTATTGCTCTTTCGCTCCTTCAAATGGATCCCAACCTATTTTGAGCATTTTTCTTGTCAACTATTTTCTTTAAAGGAATGTGTTGCTTCTAATCAAAAGCCTAACTGATAGCTTTCATATTGACCCTTGCAAAATTGTGGTTGAGGTGTATAGTATACCACAGGTGAAAACTGGCAAGTAATTTATGGCCATGCATGTTTGATAATCTATTGATTAGTTTCTTCTGTCAAAAGCTAATTTAACAACTTGTCCTAACAGGTTGTAAATCTTAAAAAAGCACAGGACTTTTCCAATAACAAAAAGTATTTTATAGAAGGAATATCAGGACATGCTTATGTAATACAAATCTGACTTTTTCTATTTATTCATATATTTTGCTAAGAAAACTATTGCTAGAATACCCAAGTCTGCTCAGTTTGGATTGAGAAACATTTTTAATCTATCTCATCTCATCATTCCAACTTCCACAAATTTTTACATAAAATACAATAAACAATTTAACTTTTTTAAATATCAAAATAATAATAATATTAAAAAATAATATTCTAACAATATTTTATTCAACTTTTAACTTTCATATCAACTCATCTCATCTCAACTCACTATCTAAACCTAACCTAGTTTCCATATTACTCATATATAGTACCGTAATGTTTGGTTATCATTATCTATAGATGCTTGTTAAAATCTGCTTTTATGCTCCTATGCATTAAACTATTGACTAATCAATTTTATTTAAAAATTCATATTAGTTTTGCCCATTGTGACATTTGTAATCTCTAAAACTTTTTTTCTCCCAACTAGGCAAACATGCCTCACCCGTTGCTCCATAGCTAGTTTATTGAAATATACTAAGACATTTATCCCATTTTAGACTTTATTTTAATTTATTTTCAAAATATACTTAGGCCTGATTTGGTTTTACAAATCTTTCAAACCATATATCTCATCTCATCTCAACATCCAAATACTATTCAAATACAAATATTTTTTTAATTTTAAATTTTCAACTTTTCAGAACTTTCATCTAATCATTACAATTTTTCTAAACTTCTAAGCAAAACGTAAAAAATAATTCAACTTTTTTAAATCTCTAAACAAAAATAATATTATAATCTTCACTTAATTTTATAATTTTGTTATTGAAGTTTTTTTCTTTCCTTTCCCAAAACTCAAATGAGGCCTAAGACATTTATAATTTTTGGGGGTCTTGCTCTTTGGATGGCCTTAGACAACTGCATGCAACTTTGTTTGAATATTAAGAGTATATCATATGATCTTTGAATAGTAGTGAAATAATATGTGAATAGTTTGAGAATAGTTTATGAATAGTAATGAAATACTCTAAGAACATCTGAGAACAATTGTGTTTCTAAACTGGCCTTAAGGTTTTGTTTGGGAACACAACTATTCTCAAGTATTTTTAGATATTTTAAATATTTCATTCTCAAACATCACTCAAAAACAAAATATTTTTCAATTTCAAATCTTGAACTTTTCATCTAATCATTATCTAATAATTATAATTTTCTCAAACTTCTAAAGAAATATAACTTTTTCAAATTTGAAAATAAAAGTTATATTAAAAAATTATATTCAAACAATTGTTTACCTTTATAATATTTATATTCAACTTTTTATCTATAATTTTTCAAAATCTAATAAAATATCTTAACTCAAATAATTTTATTACTATTTACAGGTATTCTAAAATATAATATCTCAGCTTGGAAACCTAAAGAGATGGATAATAGAAGTGACAAAAAAGAAGGAACTAACATCGGCCTTCCAGCGAGACCCATGATTCCTCTTATATGTTATGGTCCTGCGTATAGCTCAAGTGGTCCATTTTTTGCGGATGTGTTCTGCTTTGCATCTTAATTATAGTTTTTGTATTAAAGAATTTCAAAATCTGGTCTTAAACCTGTGAAACTTTGAAGAGAGGAAGTTCCAAAAATATACAGATATATATATGCCTCCCACTTTGTTGAGATCCCCTCCTTTTATATGTGTTTTACTTGTTAAAAAGAAGTTGGTAGTTTAAATGCCATATGAGCTTTCCTTATTAAATATTGTTAAATATTAAAATAGTCGATTTGATTTTTCTTTTAGACAAATTAAAGCGCAGTTCAAATTCTAATTTTGAGCTTTTAATCTTTAAACCCTTAAACTTCGATCAAATCAATCCTTCCATTATTAGAAGAAATCATTAAAAATACTAAAAATTACACTAGGTGCACAGAGCACACCAACGGGAGAAAATAAAAATTTTGCGCCGACCATCTTCAGAGGATGTCCTTACTTAAGATTAGCTTTTCATTGAGTTTGATTTTATATTTACAGACAATTAATTTAATATTCGAGCAAGAGCAAGTTTGAACTTGCTCACGAGTTGTTTCATTTAGGTAAACAGATTATTTATATTTTATTTGATAATTTTATCTACACTGTTGACAAATAAACTCTGACTTTTTACTAATTTAAATAACTTTTTATAGTTTACTAGTTAGGGCGACGTGCACTGCACGTATGTCCAGTTGTCTACTATTAAATGCTGCGAGATGCATAATAAGCAGCAAAACATTACCAACTTCAGATAGGATCATCGTGTAAAGCAGATCATCATATTATCACAAGCAATATATGAGTAAGGATTTTTGACTAAATCATTTCCCTTTTTATCTCATATTATAAACCATAATATCAATGATTATATCCAATAGTATTTTTACGAGTTCCGGATAAAATAATATATAATGAGAATCTTGGATCTTGTTAGCCAGCAAACTCAAGAATTGAATGCACTTAAATGAAATGTAACATCCATAAGCAAATTAAGACTATTTCTTTTACTAAAAATAAAATATTGTTTGGTTAAGCTTACCAAAATCTCTTGTTTAAAATGCTAATGTTTATATAATATTAAAAAATAATATTCTAACAATATTTTATTTAACTTTTAATTTTCATTTCAACTAATCTCATATCAATTATGATCTAACCTATCAAAAAAAAAAAACCCAGTATCCAAACTCACCTAATCGGCAAAAGAGCAAAAACATAAGAGATCCGGATTTGATGACAAAAATAGGAAAAAAAAAGTGAGAGAGAGAAATTGATGAGAACACTGTTTATTCCTTACTAATTTTCAAACAAATGTCTATTTGAAAATATATTTTATTCCAAAATTTTCATATCATATCCCATCTCCTTTTTAAACATAACTGAAATACAAAACTTTTAAAATAATTATTACAACTTTATCAAAATTTCAAATTTCAAATAAAATATAATTTATCTTTTTAAATTTGAAAACAAAAATAATATTATTTTATTATAATCTAAGTGTCTGATAATATTTTAATTTTATAATATTTTTTATTTAACTCTTTCTGTCTTTCAATTATTTTTTATAAAATTTCATCTCATCTAACTCTCTCCAACATTATATAAATATTCAGAGAAGGAAAAAATAAAAAATGTTTTAATATATATTAACATATTCTAGACCATATTATTTAACATTATAAATAACGTTAAATCATTGCGTTAGTTCAAAGGCAATTTAGCTCTTAATTTAAAAATGTAAACCAGATCATCTTACTTTACTTCAAAAGTTTTCATAACCCTTTTTAATATTACTAAAACATAAGCACTATAAAAAATAATAACAATGAAAAATATTAATTTATTTAACATTTTCACACTTGGCTAAATAAAATAGTTATAATAACATATTATATTTTTAAATTATTACGAAGTTATAATTTATTTCCTTTTGAAAATTTATAATTATACTAACCAACCTACTATTATTACTCTTAATAGTTACAGTTGGATGCGCATGTTGTATATTTGTTATTTCCAAAATAAATATATAACGTGTCAATTTTAAAATTCAAAACTACAGTGGTAAATATTAAATAATTTAATCATATATTTTATAAAGTCTCATCCTTTACATTTTAAAAAAAGTAGTGATAGGGTTACTACCCTATTACTACTCATTTACTACTCATAATTAATTTCAAGTTTTTTTTTATTTTTTTATCATTTTCTTTTAAGTATTTTTTTAACATCTTTAATCATTAAGAAAAAATTAAAAAAAAATATAATTTTATTAATAATCACTTCTTTAGCCATTAAGTAAAATAAAAAATTAAAAAAAATCAAATATAAAAAGAGTAGTAAATGAGTAGTAACCCTATCATTTTCTTTAAAAACAAATTAAACAAACTATAGTACATTAGAAACTATAGATCTACCTCAAATAGTGTAATTAGTTTCAGGTTAATTAATAAACTACTCAATTTATCCAGAAATGAAAAAAAATATTTAAGTTTATTTCTTAATAAAAAAAAAAAAAAACAGCCGTGGCTTGATTCCTCGTGGGGATTAACGACGGTACGATAGGAGCTGATATTGGAAGGGGAGGGACGCTGGGCGGAGGGGAAGAGAATGGGTGGGGTGGTGTTGGCCACGCCGGCGTGCGGCGGCGCAATGGTGGGGACGAAAAAATGGACGGGCCGCGGCTTGGATTCACTCGTGGCGGTCAACGGCGGCACGAGAGGGGCTGAGAATGGAAGGGAAGGGACGCCGGTCGGAGGGGAAGAGAATGAGAGCGGAGGTGTCGACCACGACGGCGTGCGGCTCGCACTGTAGGAGATGAAGAAACAGCACTGTAGGACCTCACCCGCAGGAGATACAAGGGTAAAATGGGAAGGAATTTCAGTGGCAAAACCGCAATTGGGGAATAGAAGCAGGGGTAAAATTGGAAATAAAAATATTAGACGAAATTACTGTTCACGGGCGATTCGCACTTTATATATAAGTAGATATATACATATATTCATTATTAGATTCATAAAGATTCAAATAACAAGTTTAATATTAGATACATGGTTTTTCTAATTTTTTAAATATTCTTATTAACTATGGAGATAATTAATACTATAAAAAATAAATATGAAATTATTCGAATTTAAACGAACAAAGTCGTATTATTAATAACTGGTCATAATTTTATATTAACGAACAACTCGTTAACATTCTTCGAGCAAAATCGAGCTTGAACGAATCGGTGTCAATTAAGCTTCCTTTACGTTCTTTGATCATATTTCTGTTCAAGGTAGAGAGAGAAGATCAGCTAAAATGTCTGTTGCAATTGAAAAGCCCCAATCAGTGGTAAATTGAAATTTGGTTGCAAGTTCACCTAAGGCTATGTGAGAGTCGTTGATATTTGCGCAACATAGCATTATGTCTTGTTCCTGCTCTCAAAGTTTAAGCCCGTGTCAAAATGTAGCGAAAGCCTATGTTGATTGGAAATGATGAATTTAATTATTTAATTTACAGTCTAACAATAATAATAAAAAAAGAATATCTTAGAACCGGTCCATCCAATTTTATCCAATTAACAGCCCGCCAATAGTAAACTGACACATAGGCTTCCCACTATAACTATCATGGAGTGCATCGCAGCCCCCACTCGTAATGTTCATCAAATTCCTTTCTCTAGAAAGGCTCTCAGCTTAGAACTAAGGTCCCTTACAAACAAACTATTTCCAGCCCAACAAATACAAAACTAACTTCATCTGGTAAACATTCAACAGCCTAGCTAAAGCGAATTCCCCAAAAACCTCGTACGTTGAATTTGTTTTAAACAATCTTCATATAGATAAAATAGAAACACAAAATGCAAGCTTAAGCAAAACCTAGTTCCTAAAATTCACAAACCAAAGACCGCAATCAACTGCAACAACTCACGTTTCAAGAAGCTTAAACATTCAATAGTCCTCTACGAAGACCATCGTGACGGCCGCCTTTCTCTGGAGGGCGATGCACTTGCTCTAGGTCGATGCGGAGGGCGCAACCTCATTGACTGCATTTCCACCAACAACCCCTCTGTGGGATAAAAACCAAAGGATGGGCGATGACTTTAGGGACAAGAACCTGGAAGGTGTGGTTACTGGCGGCGGCGTAGTTGGGACTGGCCAAAATACCGGAGGAGGAGGGATCATTGAGAAACTGATCGATTGTATGAACATTGAACATAAAGTCAATCTTGGCATTGGCGCTATGAAGGCTCCCCGGAAACCCTAACGATCAGGAACAAATTCGCTGACTGCAACCACACGAGAGGGATGCGAAAGGGAGACGGTGGTGCGAAATCTGCATGGACGATGGAGCGAAATCCGTCAAGGCAACGAACGGTCGGTGTCAGACTAAGATCATGGTGGTGGAACTGACTTTGCTCTTGGGCGACAGTGCAAAGAGACGGAAGCAAAGCAAAGTGGAGGGGCAGGGAGATTTCTAGTCATGGAGGTTTTCTGCAAATGAAGTTATTAAGTGTGAGTGAGATTATTAAGATTATTGTGTGATTTCTGAAGTGGTAGTATGTAATGCCCCAAACCCGGTTGATCTGGAGAATTACTACATGTCTCTTAAGAACGTATTTCCCAACACAACTAAAATAAAACTCCAAAACTTTAATAGCCAAACTCAATATCAAGTATTTTAAATAACCACATTGAATACTCCACAAAGTCATTACTGCAGCAAAATAAACTAAGGAGTCCATAATCTCCCGGTAGTTATAACAAACCAACTAATAATTTCATAAATCTTACTAAACCCAGGATATAATTAACAACTCAAAGACATTAAAACTAAAGAACATCATAATTCCTTCTTCTAACATCATCTCATCAGCTTAAACACGTTCACCAATCTAATCCAGGTCCTCAGTTGGACTCTCCACATCATCTGAAAAATATTATAATGATAGGGGGTGAGTTATCAACAACTCAGTAAGCATAAGACATATGCTAGCATGCAAACATGAGCATTTACAAAGTACAACATGCAGAACAAAATATTTTACAGAGTTATCATACATAACAAAACATGTTTTCCAAAAGTAATGGAGCGATGGTTTTAAGACAAGTAAAACCCATACTACTTTGGCATAACATAAACTAAGTATCATCATCAGATCAAAACAGAGCATCACACAGAGCAGAGACCATATTTCACACCCGTGGTAGGGTTGTGCTAACCCCGGTGGCTAAACCAGGCAGAGACAGAGGTGAAATCTTTCCCTTATTCATCTCGGAGCCCCGAGTGTGCACATAGGAAAGACCACAATAAAAACTACTTTGTTTCCAAAGTAGGTGCACTCTGAGACAGAGAAGTTGGAACCAATCCAAACAGAGCAGAGACAGAGTCGGATACAAAAACCAGTACACCGGGCCAAAGGTTTTCAGATGTTATATCAAAATAATACAGAGTACTAAAACAGAATCAGACGGTTTACACACTGAAAAACAAAAGCCAGAACATCTTTATAAATAAATTCACAATTTTTCAGATTCTCAATATCGCTCATTTTTTTCAGATTTCAGAAACCATATGACAGAAATTAGCTCATGTCTACACAATGCATGTCAGAAAGTATTTTTCTTTTTTCATACAGATTTCATGAATAATGCAAATAAGAGACCGAGGTTGATCTTTGTTTTTCCAAGTTCTCATCTCATCACAAAATATGCAAGTTTTCAAAAAGTCAACCTCAGTCTTATTAACTTGTATAAAACCTAGCATAGGAACCCCGCTTACCTGACTCCTGCAGCATATTATCTATACCTTGAATATGGTCTGTATCTGTCTCGTCACCTTTTCATAAAAAAAATATATAAACTAAATATTAAAGTCCAACAACACAAAATTGGTCTAAGACAACTCAAGACCCAATTTCTAGACCATCTTTCAGCAAGTTTAATCCAACTCAAACAACCAAATAACAATCTGGTCAGCCCACACTTCGACCCTGTAACACCCGGATCCAAGATTAGTATAGTTGGACGGTGATATTTTTTTTTGTATTTATTTTGGAGATCTATGCCGTTTATTTATTTATTTATTTTTATTTTTATTATTTTATTTTATTCTCTTTCCGTTTAATTTATTCTTTTCTTTCGCATGACTTATTTTTCTGTCGCATAGCATGCATACACGCACGCTTTCGTTCACGGCATGCATGCACACACACGTCCCTCATGCGCGTTCCGCGTCCGTTTGGTTTTCGTCTAGGGTTTTCTTTTCATGTTCAATCATCTATATATATGCATAAGAAGAAAGCTCGCGCCGCTGACTTCCCACGCGAAACCGTAAGCCAGACCACCGTGAACCACTCCCACCGTTCTGTGCACGTCCTCTTACCGCTTGAAGACCAGCAGCCGCGCAGCACCCAGCCACTGCCTCGATCGAACCCAGCTCGAAACACACGAACCACATCCCGCTCGATGGAAACCACCGTGTGATAGCCACTGCAGGTCCCCTGTTTTTAGCAACCGAAACAGAGCACGTCGAGCCACAGCCCAGCCACCCAAAGCGCCAACTCTCTCCGCGTCGTCATTACCTGCCCAGAAAACACCGGCCGTTGCCACCTCGTGTCCATCGTTCGTTGACCTTCTCGATAAGTCACGGCCTTGTTTTCTCTCACGGCACCCTGTCCGTCGCGTCTCAGAGTGAGTTTCATCCCTCTCCCTCACGTTTTGCCCGCCCACTTCATATTTCTCTCTATCATTTGCAACTGCCCAGGCGCCACCCTCACCGCCGTCGACCTCAGCCAGTCCCTGCGCCGTCACACGTTTCCTTCTCAGTGAGTGCCTCGCGTCCCTGTTCTTGCGGTTTTTGCACCGAATGTGCGTGAATGCTTTTGCAGTTTACGTGATTTATTTTGCATGGTATTTGAAATGAATTACAGATTTACCCTTAGTTTAGAATGTGTTCAAGTTGATATATTTTGGTCTGTTTTTACGTGATTTATACGGGTGGTATAAGAAAAGTTTACATACAATAATAGGATTTTCAAAGTGTGCTTTGGTAGAAAATTATTTTAGTAATTGTGAAATTTTATTTTAAACTTTTAGATTACGATTAAAGCTTTTTGTTTAGTATTATTTAACGAAATTTTTACTTGTACTTACCTTAAATCGCTTAAGTATTTTAACATGTTATTAAGTAAGGATTTATTTTAAGAGTAAATAATATTGTTATATTGTTATTTCTACATTTTAGATATACTTTAGTCTTTTTAATAATAGTTATGGTTTATTTTAAAATATTTTGGGATAATTAGATTACTTAGTATTAAGCTTCGTTAGTTGTTTTCATTAGTAAATAGATCTGACTTTTAAATTTTTTAGTCATAGTATTAAATTAGCATTGACGATGTTAGAAAGTGATGATTGGAAAAGTTTAGGTTTGGAGAAATTAAATAGGTTATTTTATAAGTTTAGGATTAAATATCGAGATACGTGATTAATTGAAAATTTATAAGAATTACGTGATTATTTTATAGGTGACGATTAATTATTGTCCGACGTTTTTGAGGAATTTCGAAAAAGCTAAGAAGTTCAGGTAAGCTGGGTTCCTATGCTAGACTTTGCATTTAAAATAAAATGAGCTGAGGTTATTTTTGGAAAATATGCATATTTGATGTTGAAAAGAAATTTGAACAGCCTCAGTTATTTGTTCTGCATTACTCATGAGATTCTGTTTAAGAAGAAATTATTTTCTGTCATGACTGGTGTAGACATGAGCTTATTTCTGACATTCTGTTTCTGAACTTTGAAAAATAGAGCGAATATGAAATTTGTGCATAAATTATGTTGTGATATGATTTTTGTTCTGTTCTGAAGATTTTCTGTACTCTGATATGATCTGATGTGATTTCTGAAAACCTCTGGCATAACATTCTGTTTCTGTTTCTGTTCCGTTCTGACCTCACCACGGGTGTAAAACTGTGGCCTCTGTTCGGGTTGGTACCAACTTTTCTGTTTCTGGTGCACCCACTTTGGAAACAAAGTGGTTTTCTGCGTCGTCTTTCCTATGTGCACACTCGGGGCTCCGAGAATGAATAAGGGGAAGATTCACATTCTGTTTCTGCTCGGTTAGCTACCGGGGTTTGCACAACCCTACCACGGGGGTTAAACATGGTATTTGTTCTGATTTGATAAGATAAGATATGATGTTTCAGTTTATGCTATGCCAAAGGGATTTTTGATTATGAATATTTTCGAACTATCGCTCTGACATTTTTTATAACATGTTCTGACGCTGCATTTTGAAACATTATTCTAATTCTGCATTCTGAAATGAAATATTTTGTTCTGCATTCTGATTTCTGTAAATGCTCATGTTTACACACTAGTATATGTCCTCTGCTTACTGAGTTGTTGATAACTCACCCCTTATCTCCATATATTTTTCAGATAATTTTGATGATTCAGCTGGAGAACAAGAGTAGAAAGTTTAGCAAAGTGTGATGATCGTAGTGGAATAAGTGCTTGAGGGTACAAATGCTTATTTGAGAGTCGTAGTTAGTAGACTGATTTATTTTTCGGGTTTTTGATTTGATGAGTTGAGGATGTTTTCGAGTTTTTGGAAAATTTCTAATTTATGTTATTGGGGATTTCTTTATTGTTGCCAAAGAGGAATTTAGATTTTTTGTTTGATTAAGTGGATTAATATTTTATGGAATTTCTGGATTTTATAGTTGTGTTATTTAAGTAAATTTTTAAGTATTAAGAGCTAACTCTCCGGACCTACGGGATCGGGGCGTTACAGACCCAAAATATTCTATACCAATCTCGGTATTGTCCAATACAAACATCAAAATCAATGTCAACTCAAATCATCAATAACTAACACTTATTTCAGCAGCTCGTAATCCCAAACAATCACCAACAATTTAACCAAAACAACACTACACATTGCACATTTCTTTCCGTTCACAACTCCCCAACAGAAACCAAAACCCAACACTTCAAAATATTAAACTACACTCACCAAAAGAAAATTCCCTTCTAAAAATTTCTAAAACACCAATCCACAACCAAATCAACTCTTATTTCTCACGAGAGAAAAAAAAAAAAATATATATATATATATATATATATATACAATGAAGTGAAAACTTACGGCTCAACGCTTAAGAGAAATAGAGTAGAACTTCGTACCCACTGCACAACAGTAAACACAAAGCGCACGGGATGAACCGAAAGCCAATCACCAATCCATGGACAACAACAAACACTGCAGTGATGAGGAAAGGAGGGTCGACTAAGAGAGTGAAAACCAGGGTCTTGATTGTCGAATAAAAGAGAGGGAGAATAAGTTATACCTGAAGACTAAACGCAACGCAAGACGGAGAGAAGAGCCGAGTCTTGAAAGGAAAACACCAACTGCAGAACAAGAGGGACGCGAGAGAGAAAAACTTTGTGTTCTGCTGCAATGGAGAGATGCGACAGATGAGAAATTGATTCTGAGGGAAAACCAAAAGTGAGGAGGTTTAGGGCATGAGATTCAGCACCAGAAAAAAAGAACCAATGAAAAGAAAATAAAATGAAATGGAAAAGAGAAGAGTAACGTGGGAGAGAGGGATGCGGGAGAAAACTGAAACCGAAATGTGAAAGAGAGGGAGAAAGAAACGGGAGCTGAGGAAGATGACACTAACCTCCAAAACGGCACCATTTCAATACTCCCAAAGAGAAGGTTGGGCCTTGCTCACGGTCTGGGCTTCATAAAACACTGGGCCTTACATCCTCCTCCCCTTACAAAAATCCCGCCCTCGGAATTTGTTACAAGCTATAAGAATTCTCTTCGAACAGGTGAGGATACTTAACTCGCATCTCTTCCTCGAATTCCCAAGATGCTTCGTTGATAGCATGGTTATTCCACAATATTTTAACCAACGAGATGGTTTGAGTCCGTAATACCTGCTCCTTCTTGTCCAAAATCCGCACTGGTTCTTCGGTGTAGGTCATATCATCATGAATGTGAAGGGGTTCATGATCGGTGGGCTCATGGATGTACTTCCTCAACATAGACACATGAAACACGTTATGCACTCCTGAGAATGCCGGTGGTAGGGCCACCCTGTAAGCCACTGGTCCAATCTGAGCCAGAATCTCAAACGGTCCAATATATCTTGGGCTCAACTTACCCTTCTTTCCGAATCTCATAACTCCCTTCATCGATGCAATCCTAAAAAATACCTTATCTCCAACCTCAAGTTCTTATTGGCGACGGCGTTTATCTGCATAACTCTTTTGTCGGCTTTGCGCTGCTTTCATTCTAGCCCGGATGGTATCTATCTTCTCCGTGGTCTGCTGAATAATCTCTGGCCCTATAAGTTTCATTTCGCCTACTTCATTCCAATACAATGGAGATCTACACCTTCTGCCATACAAAACCTCATAAGGTGCCATCACAATGCTAGCCTGAAAACTATTATTATAAGCGAACTCAACCAAGGGTAAATGTCGCATCCAAGTTACCTTAAAATCCATCACACATGCCCTCAACATGTCTTCTAAAATCTGAATAGTCCTTTCTGACTGCCCATCTGTCTGAGGGTGAAAAGCAGTACTGAAACTTAACTTAGTACCCATTGCCTCTTGTAAGTTTCGCCAGAACTTAGAAGTAAAACGAGGATCTCTATCCGACACAATGGATACCGGTACTCCGTGCAACCTCACTATCTCCCGCACATACAGCTCAGCTAGTTTCTCCAGTTTATAAGAAACTTTAATGGGCACAAAACGAGCAGTCTTCGTTAAGCGATCCACGATCACCCATATAGCATCTTGTTTGCTTAAAGTTCTGGGTAGACCTGTCACGAAGTCCATAGAGATATGCTCCCACTTCCACTCTGGAATCTGGAGTGGCTGCAATAATCCCGCAGGTCTCTGATGCTCCGCCTTCACTTGTTGGCAAGTTAGGCATTGTTCCACAAATTTTACAATTTCTCTTTTCATATCATTCCACCAAAAAGACTCTCTCAAGTCCCGATACATCTTGGTACTCCCAGGGTGAACTGTGTACAAAGAACGGTGTGCTTCTTTAAGAATTACCCTTTTTAATTCATCATCAGCAGCTATACATACTCTACCTCTAAACCTCAAAACTCCATCCTCGGCAACGCTAAAATCAGGTTTGTCCCCATTCCCGACTTCTTCCACTAGCTTCACTAACCCTGAGTCCACTTTCTAAGCAGCTTTGATTCTATCTATCAAGGCAGGTTGAACTATTAAACTGGCCATGAATGCTTTTGTTGTATCACTAGCAATGATTTCAATACTAGCTCTTTCTAAGTCCATCAACAACCTATGATGAGTGGTAAGGGCTGCGACTGTCGGTCCCATTGACTTCCTACTAAGGGCGTCAGTTACAACATTAGCTTTGCCTGGGTGATAATTAATGGTGCAATCATAATCCTTGATCAACTCAAGCCATCTTCTTTGCCTCATATTTAATTCCTTTTGGGTAAAGAAATATTTCAAACTCTTGTCATCCGTATAAATTTCGCACTTTTTCCCATACAAAAAGTGTCTCCAAAGCTTAAGTGCAAAAATGACTGACTCGAGTTCCAGATCATGTGTGGGATAATTCTGCTCATACACTTTCAGTTGGCGTGAGGCATAAGCTATAACCTTCCCATGTTGCATCAATACGCATCCCAAACCAAGCCTTGATTGATGCATCGCTATAGACAACAAATCCACCTCTAGCCGTGGGAACTGTCAACACCGGAGCTGTCACCAATCTCTGTTTCAACTCATGGAAGCTTTCTTCACACTTTGCTGTCCATTCAAACTTATTATTTTTCCTGGTAAGTGCAGTGAGAGGAACTGCTATCCTGGAAAACCCATCAATGAATCGACGGTAATAACCCGCCAATCCCAAAAAACTTCTAACCTCATGAACATTCTTCGACGCCGACCAATTAACCACTGCTTCCACTTTTCCTGGGTCCACTGAAATGCCATCTTTCGAAACTACATGTCTCATAAACGTGATTGAATCAAGCCAAAATTCACACTTCTTCAACTTAGCAAACAACTGCTTATCTCTGAGTGTCCCAAGTACCAACTTCAAATGTTCTTCATGCTCGGTCTTGCTTTTGGAGTATATCAGTATATCATCAATAAAAACTACTACAAATTTGTCTAAAAATTCATGAAACACCCAGTTCATCAAATCCATGAATACTGCTGGGGCGTTAGTCAGGCCAAAAGGCATGACCAAAAACTCATAATGGTCATATCGGGTCCTAAACGTCGTCTTAGCCACGTCTTCCGCCCTGATCTTCAATTGATGGTAACCCGATCGAAGATCAATCTTTGAAAATACCTGAGCACCCTGAAGCTGATCAAACAAATCTTCTATACAAGGTAGCGGGTACGTATTCTTTATGGTCACCCGATTAAGTTCTCTGTAATCAATACACATTCTCATCGATCCATCATTCTTCTTCACAAAAAGAACTAGAGCTCCCCAAGGTGATACACTGGGCCTGATGAAACCCTTATTCAACAAATCTTGCAACTGCTCATTGAGTTCCATTAATTCAGACGGTGCCATTTGGTAAGGTGCTTTCAAAAGAGGTGCCGTGCCTGGGACTAGTTCAATAGCAAACTCTACCTCCCGATTGAGTGGAAGTCCAGATAAATCTTCTGGGAAGACCTCTGGATACTCTTTCACAACAGGTGTCTGTTCCAACATCAACTCCTCTTTTGGTGCTTTTACCACACAGGCTAAGAATCCCTGACAACCATCACGCAACAATTTTCCAACCTGTATGGCAGAAATGATGGTTGGAACTAACCTCACTTTCGACCCTGTGAACCGAAATTCACTTTCTTTGGGGGTTTGAAAACCACCTCTTTTCTAGCACAATCAATACTGGCGTGGTAGGAAGCCAGCCAATCCATACCCAAAATCACATCAAACCCAATCATGTGGAACACTATTAAATCTGCTGGCATCAGTCTTCCCTATATAGATAGAGGACAACCCGGGAGAATATCACTACAAACTACCGAATTTCCTGTTGGGGTCGCGACCACTAACTTGTGCTTCAACCTTTCAGTTTCTAAAGTGCAAAATCTAGAGTAAGCCGTGGAAACAAAAGAATGTGTCGCTCCCAAATCAAATAACACAATAGCGTTATTAGAAAACAAAGAAAAAGTACCTGTGATCACAATCAACCTTATCCATGAACCACAAATATACAAAGCCTAAACCAAAACCAATCAATGAAGGTAAAAAAAATAAAAAGAATAAGATCTTTAAAGCAAAACTAAGGAGTCATACCAGTAATCACGTCATTCCTACCCTCAACCTCTCTAGGTGTCAGTGCAAAAACTCGTGCTGGTGCAGTAGAACGTTGGTTACTGCCCCATGCTGGAACTTCATTTCTCGGAGGTGGCGGTATGGTCGCCTTGTTGCTACCCAGTTGCATTGGGCATTCCCTGATGTAGTGTCCTGATTTGCTGCAACAAAAACACAATCCTGCCCCTTTTCTGCACTCTCCGAAGTGCACTTGATTGCATGTCCTGCACTGATAGGGCTGTTGGTTACCCTGAACTGGCCTTTTTCCTGAGCTACTACTCTCATTCCTCTTTTTCCACTGTCCCTGGTCCATGCCAGAATGGTACCTAGTAGGAATAGTCATTTTCCTTTGTTCATGCAATGCTGCGCTTCTTTGGAGGGTTCTTTCAAAAACTGTGGCCTTATCCACCATTTCTGAGAAGTTTCGAATCTGAAAACCCACCACACGCTCATAAAGTTTCTCATTCAGTCCTTACTCAAATTTGCGCGCCTTCTTTTCCTCATCGGGAATTAGATAAGTAGCAAAGCGAGATAACTCAGTAAACTTAGCTGCATACTGATGTACCGTCATTGTTCCCTGCACCAAGGTGGCAAATTCCATAGCCTTGTCCTCACGGAACGAGTTAGGGAAGAAGCGCTCAAGAAAGATCTGTTTGAAGTGCAGCCAACTGACTATCTTTGTCCCCTCTGCTTCTCTTATAGATCTTTCAGAGATCCACCACCTCTTCGCCTCCCCAATTAGCTTGAAAGTGGCGAGCACCACTTTCTGTTCATCTGAACAGGTTAGGACTCGAAAAATCTCCTCAATGTCCTGAATCCAAGCTTCCGCCAAAGCTGGATCGCCTCTCCCATCAAATAAAGAGGGGTGCATTCGATTGAATTGCTCCATGGTATCGCCCCCATCATTATAGTTACGCTGGCGACTCAAGGGATTCTGCACAAGGTCATCAATTAATTGATGTGCAGCTACATGTAGTACTTCAGAAGCACTCGGGTTTGCTTCCCTTTCATTCTCGTTTGCATTCAGGTCCGACATACTTCGCTCTCGACTACGAGGTGGCATCCTGACAAAATAGCTCGGATCTTTAATAACCGTCTAAAAAAATAGAGTTTATACGAACATAATTAATTAGTGGTATTCGTAACAACAAAACATATATATTATAATTCAAAATTATAAGAACACCCATAAAAGAGAGAAGAGAAGTACGCATAATGATAGTAATAATCATTTTCCCCAAAAACCTTACCCATCTAACTATTTAAGAAGACTCCGTATTTAAACTAAACCTTAATCAACATGAACTTAGTTCATAGACCTGTGAAATACTACACCTCAAAAACCATTCTTATAGTTCTCAAGTTCCCATACCGAAATTTTTACATCCTATGAACCCACAAAAATCTAAACCTCCAAAATTTATATTATGCAGAATTCAAATCTGGCTCTAATACCATTTGTAACGCCCCAATGGAAGGCCCAAATCACAAGGCCTATACTCCAAAAGGACTAGTCAATGATACAATTGGAGCCCCATTGAGACCTTATAAAGAGCAAGAACTTCTCCTTCCCAAGCAATGTGGGATCCCATACACCACCTACCCTTATCCATATCATATGGGGTATCACAAGATGTAAGGCCCAGTGTTTTATGAAGCCCAGACCGTGAGCAAGGCCCAGCCTTCTCTTTGGGAGTATTGAAATGGCACCGTTTTGGAGGTTAGTGTCATCTTCCTCAGCTCCCGTTTCTTTCTCCCTCTCTTTCACATTTCGGTTTCAGTTTTCTCCCGCATCCCTCTCTCCCACGTTACTCTTCTCTTTTCCATTTCATTTTATTTTCTTTTCATTGGTTCTTTTTTTCTTGTGCCGAATCTCATGCCCTAAACCTCCTCACTTTTGGTTTTCCCTCAAAATCAATTTCTTATCTGTCGCATCTCTCCATTGCAGCAGAACACAGAGTTTTTCTCTCTCGCGTCCCTCTTGTTCTACAGTTGGTGTTCTCCTTTCAAGACTCGGCTCTTCTCTCCCTCATGCACTGCGTTTAGTCTTCAGGTATAACTTCTTCTCCCTCCCTTTTATTCGCCAATCAAGACCCTGGTTTTCACTCTTTTAGCCGACCCTCTTTTCCTCATCACTGCAGTTTTTGTTGTTGTCCGTGGATTGGTGGTTGGCTTTCGGTTCATCCCGTGTGCTTTGTGTTTACTGTTGTGCAGTGGGTACGAAGTTCTACTCTGTTTCTCTTAAGCGTTGAGCCGTAAGTTTTCACTTCATTGTATATATATATATATATATATATATATATATATATTTCTCTCGTGAGAAATAAGAGTTGATTTGGTTGTGGATTGGTGTTTTAGAAATTTTTAGAAGGGAATTTTCTTTCGGTGAGTGCAGTTTAATATTTTGAAGTGTTGGGTTTTGTTTTCTATTGGGGAGTTGTGAATGGAAAGAAATGTGCAATGTGTAGTGTTGTTTTGGTTAAATGTTGGTGATTGTTTGGGATTACGAGCTGCTGAAATAAGTGTTAATTATTGATGATTTGAGTTGACATTGGTTTTGATGTTTGTATTGGACAATATCGAGATTGGTATAGAATATTTTGGATCGAAGTGTGGGCTGTCCAGATTGTTATTTTGTTGTTTGAGTTGGATTAAATTTGCTGAAAGATGGTCTAGAAATTGGGTCTTGAGTTGTCTTAGACCAATTTTGTGTTGTTGGACTTTAATATTTAGTTTATGTATTTTTTTTTATGAATAGGTGATGAGACGGATAGAGACCGTATTCAAGGTTTAGATAATACGTTGCAGGAGTCAGGTAAGTGGGGTTCCTATGCTAAGTTTTATACAAGTTAATAACACTGACATTGACTTTCTGAAAACTTGCATATTTTGTGATGAGATGAGAACTTGGAAAAACAAAGATCAACCTTGGTCGCTTATTTGCATTATTCATAAAATCTGTGTGAAAAAGAAAAAATACTTTCTGACATGCATTGTGTAGACATGAGCTAATTTCTGTCATATGGTTTCTGAAATCTGAACAAAATGAGCGATATTGAGAATCTAAAAAATTGTGCATTTATTTAGAAAGTTGTTCTGGCTTTTGTTTTTCAGTGTGTAAACTGTCTGATTCTGTTTTGGTACTCTATATTATTTTGATATAACATATGAAAACCTTTGGCATGGTGTACTGGTTTTTGTATCCGACTCTGTCTCTGCTCTGCTTGTTATGATCTGCTCTGTTTGGGTTGGTACCAACTTCTCTGTCTCTAAGTGCACCCACTTTGGAAACAAAGTAGTTTTTATTGTGGTCTTTCCTATGTGCACACTCGGGGCTCCGAGAAGAATAAGGAAAATATTTCACCTCTGTCTCTGCCTGGTTTGGCCACCGGGGTTAGCACAACCCTACCACGGGGGTGAAACATGGTCTCTGCTCTGTGTGATGCTCTGTTTTGATCTGATGATGATACTCAGTTTATATTATGCCAAAGTAGTACAGGTTTTACTTGTCTTAAAACCATCGCTCCATTACTTTTGGAAAACATGTTTTGTTCTGTATGATAACTCTGTAAAATATTTTGTTCTGCATATTGTACTTTGTAAATGCTCATGTTTGCACGCTAGCATATGTCTTCTACTTACTGAGTTGTTGATAACTCACCCCCTATCATTATAATATTTTTCAGATGATGTGGAGAGTCCAACTGAGGACCTGGATTAGATTGGTGAACGTGTTTAAGTTAAGGAGATGATGTTAGAAGAAGGAATTCTGATGTTCTTTAGTTTTAATGGCTTTGAGTTGTTAATTATATCTTGGGTTTAGTAAGATTTATGAAATTATTAGTTGGTTTGTTATGACTATCGGGAGATTATGGACTCCTTAGTTTATTTTGCTGCAGTAATGACTTTGTGGAGTATTCAATGTGATTATTTAGAATACTTGTTATTGAGTTTGGCTATTAAAGTTTTGGAGTTTTATTTTAGTTGTGTTGGGAAATAAGTTCTTAAGAGACGTGTAGTAATTCTCCAGATCAACCGGGTTTGGAGCGTTACAAATGGTATCAGAGCCTATCCCAACTAGAAATGTGGGACTTGAGTCGTGCCACCTATAATAGACAAGCCTGATGAGGACGTTGGGAATTTAAGGGGGGTAGATTGTGATACCCTATATGATATGGATAAGGGTAGGTGGTGTATGAGATCTCACATTGCTTGGGAATGAGAAGTTCTTACTCTTTATAAGGTCTCATTGGGGCTCCAATTGTATCATTGACTAGTCCTTTTGGAGTATAGGCCAATGGATGAAATGAGGGCTGCTTTCCTTCTAATAACAGCTCGATCGCTTAGAAACAGAACTGGGAAAAAAAATTATGAACTCCAGTTGATTTGTTGAAGTAAGATTAACTTACACATGTTTTTATAAGTTTGGGTTTAGTTTTCTGTTGGGTCTGGACCCATTGAATGTCAGACACGAATTTAGTTCCAATAGAAATGAGATCCAATCTAATGATTTTTTAAAGTTACAAGGTAAAAAATAATTGTAAAAGAATCGTAAGACCTACCTCCATGTTAACAAACAAAAAAATAAATAAAGATGAAGAAAAACTGGCCCTTTCTTCCAAGATTATGAGGATCATCAATGAAAAATATATCTTAGATATTAATTTTCATTGTTTCTAAATATAAGAACATCGAGGTTGTGATGGTGAAGTAGTTTTGATTATAAGTACACTAGACTCAACAAATGTACAATAAATTTGACCTTTCACTTTTTCATTAGCCAAATTTGACCAGTCCAAACGGCTAGCCAAATAATTTTCCTTGCATAAAAAATTGATGATTTGCTTATAATAATAAATCATGTCACAACAATTGGCCAATTTTGCTTCTAATAAATAAATCACTACCTTTCAAAACGGTCTTATGCGAAACTTTGCTAGTTATCTCGAAAACAAGACTCGGTATTTTTTCAGAATGAGGTCCATTAATTAGCCTTTTAAAATATTAAAAAATAAAAATAAAAACAAAAATAAAATTTCTTGGAGCTATTTCAAGTGGATCCTTCTATATCAAATATTTCTTCCATGTTGCATTCCTGATCAATTCATCCAATAATTAATAATTACGAGATGTTATGTCTTATAGTGGAAGAATATAACCGTTGTAAAAATATGGCAGTTGGAAGAATATGACCGTTGTAAAAAAAATACCGTTAGAAAATTATATCCATTTGAATAATATGATCGTTAGAAAATTAATGTGTATTTTTTTAATGACAAATAAATATTCAAATTATAATTAGAATTAAAATAAATAAAAACGTCAAAATCGGTATTTTAATATAATATTAATAAATTTGAAGAGTTTGTTATTTGATATTATTAAAAAGTGATTAGTTAAATTTATAAAAAGACTTAATCAAATTTTAGCCGGCCATTACTAATGTTCTGACGAAGATATGATTGATCGTCTTGACTCTTGGAGTCACTAGACTTTGTCAAGCAAGAAGTATACCAGGAAGATTCCTCCCCCAACAACGGTTTAAGGTCCGGTTTGGATTCAAGAGTCATTTAAACTCATTTTTATTTGATATTATTAAAAAGTGATTAGTTAAATTTATAAAAAGAAATTTCTTAATCAAATTTTAGCCGGCCATTACTAATGTTCTGACGAAGATATGATTGATTGTCTTGACTCTTAGAGTCACTAGACTTTGACAAGCAAGAAGTATACCAAGAAGATTCCTCCCCCAACAACGGTTTAAGGTCCAGTTTGGATTCAAGAATCATTCCAACTCATTGTTATTTGATATTATTAAAGTGATTAATTAAATTTATAAAAAGAAACTTCTTAATCAAATTTTTGCCGGCCATTACTAATGTTCTGACATTGATATGATTGATCGTCTTGACTCTTGGAGTCACTAGACTTTGTCAAGCAAGAAGTATACCAGGACGATTCCTCCCCCAACAATGGTTTAAGGTCCGGTTTGGATTCAAGAGTCATTTAAACTCATTTTTATTTGATATTATTAAAAAGTGATTAGTTAAATTTATAAAAAGAAATTTCTTAATCAAATTTTAGCTGGCCATTACTAATGTTCTGATGAAGATATGATTGATTGTCTTGACTCTTGGAGTCACTAGACTTTGTCAAGCAAGAAGTATACCAAGAAGATTCCTCCCCCAACAACGGTTTAAGGTCCGGTTTGGATTCAAGAATCATTCCAACTCATTGTTATTTGATATTATTAAAAAGTGATTAGTTAAATTTATAAAAAGAAACTTCTTAATCAAATTTTTGCCGGCCATTACTAATGTTCTGACAAAGATATGATTGATCGTCTTGACTCTTGGAGTCACTAGACTTTGTCAAGCAAGAAGAATACCAAGAAGATTCCACCCCCAACAACGGTTTAAGGCCCGATTTGGATTCAAGAATCACTCTAACCAAGTTGCATGCGTTGGCTATACTATTACTCGGTCGACCGAACGTCTGGAAAGCATCTAACAAATTCTTTTATATATGCTACCAATTTCTATTCTACTCCAATTTTCTCCCAAGCCAGTCTCTAATCCAATGATTTTTGAAAGTTACAAGGAAAAAAAATAAACGTAAAAGAGTCGTAAGACGTATCTCCATGTTAACGAACAAAAAAATAAATAAAGATGAATAAAACTGGCCCTTTCTTCCAAGATTATTAGGATCATCAATGAAAAATATATCTTAGATATTAATTTTCATTGTTCTTATGTATAAGAGCATCGAGGTTGTCATCGGTGAAGTAGTTTTGATTATAAGTTGAATCCATCATCCAACAAGCTTTATAGCATTAACAGTAGTGGCCTAGCCAAAATTAAATTTCGGCCAAACTATAACTAAGTTGCTTAAAAATCTCCTACACCAGACTCAACAAATGTACAATAAATTTGGCCTTTCACTTTTTCATTCGCCAAATTTGACAAGTCCAAACGGCTAACCAAATAATTTTCGTTGTATAAAAAATTGCTAATTTTGCTTATAATAATGAATAATGTCACAACAATTAAATTGGCTGATTTTGCTTCTAATAAATTATTCACTACATTTCAAAACGGTCTTATGCGAAATCTTGCTAGTTATCTCGAAAACAAGACTGAGTGTTTTTTCAGAATATGGTCCATTAATTAGCCTTTTAAAAAAATTTAAAAAAAATACCAAAATAAAAACACAAATAATATTTTTACTGTACATTTGTTGAGTCTGGTTATATATATAAATTATATTCTAAAATAACATCAATACATGTCTTAAAAATATACATAAGTGAGAACTTTAATAATATTTTTTAATATAAATCTTAGAAATACACATATGTAAAACACATTTATTGGTATATTTATTTTATGAGGTCTGCTACATATGTAAATTAACACTTTTAAGTGTCATTTGAGCAGGTCTCCAATGTGTTTTTGAATTTCCAACTACAGCCTAATGATTAGATTTGGAATGTTTAATTGCAAGGTGCACGAGTGCAAGGGAAAGAGGGTGGCTTATTCCAACTGATTCTAGTCTAAATCCCGAAAAAGGGATTACCATTATAATTGCCAAAAAGTAGTTTCTGTTTTTACCAATCTGGCACATGATTGAAATGGTGCCGTGTAGAGTTTTCTGCAGTCTAATAAAACTATAACATTTGAGGAATTTTCATTTTCACAAGATATATTCTGCTTGTTTTTTATGCAGAAAAGTGTGTTTATGCTATTCCATTTTGAGGTGGTAATTGCATCGTCTCATTCATACTTAAAAGTGTTATTGGTATGCAAATATGGTGTTAACGATTTGTTTCTATTCAAAGCCCATCTAATCCATACAACGTGCTTTTTACATGGAATTTATCCGAACCAGACAAATACTATTACAAATGTGAGAACCCAGTACAAACACAACCATTTTCGTTTTTCCTTTTTCAAATTCTTGGCTCTCTCTCTCACTTTATCTTCCCTTTTCCGAACCCTATACTCGCGCTGTAGTACATCATCCCACGTTTTCAAAGCCTTATTCTCTCTTACACGAAAATTCTCCTCTAGCAGATGAAGTATATCCGTCCATACGAAAAATTCATACTTGCATCTCCCTGCACACAGTGCGAACTCCCAATCAACATGATAAAATACACCTCGCAAGCAGCAAATTGATATGCAAATATGACAAATATTAAGTTGCTTTACCGTATTTTAATTTGGGCAGGTAAAAAATCTTCTTCCAGGATTTTTTGCAGTGTGGGACGTCTTTAGTGGTGTTTTCAAACCACACCAACAACTTGGTGATTCCATCACAAAATCATTAACTAAAGATGATGATTGTGATGATGGCATGCGTGATTCTGAAAAACCAAAGACAAATTCAAAGACAAATTGTCAGCCCTTAGTTTTATTATAATTTTATCTCCATCCAACTGTTTAGTGGTTTGAGTCCTGTTATCCAGTGTCAACATGTTGAGGAGAACTCTACACTCAATGCTTGAATGCCCATTGGACTCAGTTTAAGTTTGTAACGTATTTTTACTATAACAAAAAGGTAAGGAGAACTCTACACTCTACACTCAATGCCAAATGCTCATTGGTCATTCAATAGATCTCTCTACTTTGTGGGCATTATATTTTAAGATTTCCAATGTTGGTAAAGAAGAAGTGCGAAGTGCTTCAATAAAAAGGATGAGAAGTTGCCGTTTTGAATGCTGTAAAAGGTAAACCCCCCCCCCCCCCCCCCCCCTTCCTCTTATTGAACCTGATTTCCCTTTCAATAACAAACTCATTTCCCTGTGAGAATTCTCCCTTCTTAGTTCTCTATTCTCTATATTATACTACTCCCCTTTACTTTCAAAAACATAAATTTTTATAGACTTAAAAATGTTTATGAGAATGATAGTAAAAACCACTAGATGTGAGGCAAACTAGAAAATCAATTGCCTTCAATCTTAGATGATTTTCAACATTACAGTACCCTTATTAACATGATATTCTTATTAACATGATATGGATAGCTGTAGAAGGATCCCAATGCATTTAACTCATGATTGGGCAAGAATTTCAGAGGAAGAGTCTATTCCAAATGAAAGGAGTCATGGAGCTATTAAAATTGAGAAAATAGACTACTAGAAAGGAAATGTTAATTTAACATTTTTTTTATAAGCTTTGGGATATCATGAAACACAATATATCCTTCAACTATAGCATACAACAAACTAAATTAAACTATGGAGTAAACAATCCTCCAATTTAAGGTTCACAGTTAGCCTTGATTATTCATAAGCAACCATTATACTCAAAGACAGTAAATTGAATAAACATGTTATGAAAAAATCAAAAGATCACAAACTCAATTATTCATCTCATTTTCAAAAAATGGAAAAGCAAATGCAAGCAAACCATACTATATTCACATGTGAGAACAATTAATCAGAGTCAAAAACCACTTTCAGGAAACTAACTTTCGTCAATTGAAAAAATCATATTAAACATTTGAAAAAAATCACAAATGTTAAGCTCTCCATACCTTATACTTCCTGACAGGGAGTGCTTAGTCTTTAAGCATGTACAGGCAAGAAATCGGTGGGGTTGGTTTAGAGCTGCCGAGAGAGAGGTTTGCACAAAGCCATGAGAGGCAACATCTACAGGAAGGTACCATTAGTTTCTAGCAAATACGGAGAGAAAAAAGACATGGAATAAACAGTGAAAAAAAAAATAAATGTATGCTAAACCTCCTGCAGATCTGAGGGCGGCGTCGCTTTGGTGGACTGAGATGGGGCTGAGGACTTCGTCGTTGGTGGACTGAGGGACCGAGGGCTACGGGACTGATCTCCTCGAGAGGGATGAGGTCGTGGTGGGTAGGGTTGAGGTCATGCATGGTGCTTGCTGAAAGAGGGGAATGAGGGCTGAGAGGATGACCTTGGTGCTTGGTGCTTCAATGGCTAAGGTTTGGGAGGGCTAGCTTTGAGGGGGCAGGGGGAGGGGGGGTGGCTTTGAGGGCTTGGGGCAAAATGACAAACGGCTGAAGGAGGGGAATGAGAGCTGAGAGACGGAACGCCTCAAACCGGTTCAGTGTCTTAGTGAACCCGATCTACACATCATGTGTGCAATGGATGCAGCCAAATAGTAGCTTCTGTGAAGATTTTCTCTTATTTTATTTTTAAAACCATAGTAAACACACGAACTTGCTTGCATGAGTCTTGTGTCAGAATTTTAAAAACACACATAAACTTTTACTAGACTTCCAGACAGAGATGGAGTTGGTCCAATCAAGTGTGGATGACAAGTCAAATATTAAAAGTGTTTTGACAGGGATTTCTGATGGAGTCTCGCACGTGAAGGGCATATAAGAAGATGGAATAGTTGACTAGCCCTTAAAAATACAATTATATTCCTCATTTTTTAGCTGATTTACAAAAAGACCATTACTTTAACTTCATTCAAACGTTAAACTTAATTTATGATCGGAATTAACATTTGAATATTGGAATCCGGTCAGAATTGACTGAAATTGACCGAAATTGATCGAAACAGCCGGAATTTGACTCGAAACGGAATAGATACTTACCCAATGTCGGTTACTATTCTGACATGAAAAATTGCGGCCATTTTAGTTGCAACGGAACGTTTTTTAAAACTTTGGTTCAACTGCTAGCTTGACTTAAAAATGAGTAGAAATAAAGTAGAATGAGTATGCAAGAATTGTTTTTGTTTGCAGATGAGATATTTGTTGAAAGTTAAATAAAATATTATTATAATATTATTTTTATTTTAGAATTTGAAAATGTTGAATTATTTATTATATTTTATGTAAAAATTTTAAAAAAATTATAATAATTATATGAGATGAAATAATTTAATTTTTTGTAACAAAACCAATTCAAAGAAAGACTTCTGGGGCCTACCATCATCGTAATTAACGTGATGCTCATGGACAAATTAGCTAATGACCATTAATGAGCTGGTTCCAACTTCACCTAAGTTGCATGCGTTGGCTATATTATTACTCCGTCGACCGAACGTCTGGAAAACGTCTTAACAAATTCTTTTATATATGCTACCAATTTCTATTCTACTCCAATTTTCTCCCAACCCGGTCCCCCAGGGAAGCTAGCCAGCTTGTAACAATAATAAGGCCTCCTTAGTTACGCAATTTTGATGAAATATTTTATTAAAAGTTATATAAAATATTATTATAATATTATTTTTAATATTATTTTTATTTTGTGATTTGAAAAATTTTGAATTATTTATTATATTTTATGTGAGAATTTGAAAAAATTGTAATGAATATATGAGATAAGATAGTTTAGTTTTGTGTAACTAAACTAGCTCTAAATAAATTAGTACATCGGGTCTTATAAGTAAAGTCTTGAATACTGTTTCACGACCATTTTGGTTAAGGCACTGAAACGAAATATTTTGATACCAGTACTGTTTTGGATATCGTTTCAAGATAGTCTATAAATAAATAAATAAATAAATTATATGTATGCATAAATTATATTTAAAATAACATCAACGCAAATCTTAAAAAGTTAAAACACATTTATAAAACTCAATAATACTTTTAAGTTCTCAATCCAACTATTAAAAAAATATCACTCATTTTCATCACCAAAAAATTAGTAGGGATTTGATCTTTAGTTCTCGAGAAAAGGTGATTAAAAAATGTTAAGAAAATAGTCTTAAGATATGAAAATTAGAACGAAAATAATGAAAATACATTAAAAATACAAAAATATAAAATTTCAGCTGATACACTAAAAATCGGTCAGTATTAGGGGTGTAACCGGTCCGGTCCGGTCCGGTTTTGGACAAAATTTAGGACCGAACAGGTATGTACCGGTTTTGTATTTTTCAAAACCGATTACGCCCCAATTACCCTCCTAAACCGGTGCCTCCGGTTTTACCGGTTTTCGGTCCGGTCCGGTCCGGTTTCCCGATTTTTTTTAAATGTAAAAAATATATAATAAAATGTTAATTCTTATTATAAAATGTTATTAATAATTTAATATATATATTATGCTTAAAGCATATGATCAATTAAATTTTCATCTTTAAGATTAAACTTTTATTTTATAAATTATAACAACATTATCTTATATATAATTATATTAATAACATATAATCAAATAATTTACAAATGTTCATATTTAAGATTAACATTTTATGTTATTATTTATAAATTATAATATGAAATTTTTTCATATATGATATATAATTATATATATTATATATAAAAATTTAACATATAATTATGTATTATATATATAAATATTTTGTATAATATATAAAATTAATTTTTATTTTTTTTTCCAACCGGTCCGGTTCGGTCCGGTCCGGTCCCGGAAACTACGGAACCGGAACCGGAACCGGAACCGGCCGGTTTTCATAAAATAGGAACCGGTTCCGGACTGGACCGGTTCAAAACCGGACCAACCGGTCCGGTTCGGTCCGGTCCGGTTTCCCGGTTTAAATTTACACCCCTAGTCAGTATTGACCAAAACGCACCGAAATAACCAGTATGAAACACTTATCTCCCCCGTGCCGATTACTAGTTTGGCACGGTAAATACTAGTCTTTCCAGCACGGTATTTAAAACTTTACTTATAACAATAATAAATAATGATAATGATAAGCTTACTACTTTAAATCATCTATTTACTACTCTTTTTTTTTTACTTTATAGTTAAGAAAGTGACTATTAGTGAAATTGTATATTTTTTTAATTTTTTCTTAATGATTAAGGATGTTAAAAAAATATTTACAACAAAATAATAAAAAAATAAAAATTTTAAATACACTGTAGAATAATAAAAAAATATATGAGAGTAGTGAGCTTATGATTATCCGATGAATAAATAAACATGCGATCCTTCTCACTACCGCCCTATCTGAATCATATCAACTTCTTCATTACCTCTCTAAAACAGAATTAAGAAATTAAAGACAGAAACCAAAATGCAACTCCTTCGTTCACTTTTGATTCTGTGCCTCCTCCGCATCCATCCAACTCTCTCCGGTGGGCACCTCCTCCCGGAATACAGAGCCCTCCTCTCTGTCAAGTCCTCCATCACCATCGACCCATATTCAGCTCTTTCTACATGGAATGCCTCCACTAACCACTGCACCTGGTCGGGTATCACGTGCCACCCTTCCCGTCGTCGCGTGACCGTCCTCGACCTCTCAGGCCTTGATCTCTTCGGTACTCTCTCCCCGGACCTGGCTCATCTCCGTTTCCTCTCCAACCTCTCCGTCGCCGATAATCAGCTCTACGGGACCATCCCCGCCGAGCTCTCTTCCCTCTCCGCCCTCCGCATCCTCAATCTCTCAAATAATGCATTCAACGGCAGCTTCCCCTCGCAGCTCTCCCTCCTCAAGATCCTTCAGGTTTTGGATCTCTGTGGCAACAACATGAACGGTGACTTGCCCTTGGCCGTCACCCAAATGCCCAACTTGCGCCATTTGAATCTTGGTCATAACCGCTTTTCGGGTCGGATAACGTCCCAGTTCGGGCAATGGAAATTCCTAGAATACTTGGATGTATCCATTAACGAACTCGGGGGTCCTATACCACAGGAGATAGGAAACTTGACCAACCTCAGGGAGCTCTACATTGGAGGGTTCTTAAATCAGTATGAAGGTGGCATACCCTCGGAGATCGGGAACCTATCGGAACTAGTTCGTTTCGAAGCCAGCGACAGTTTTAACTTATCCGGTGAGAGCTTCCCCTCCCAGCTCTCCCTCCTCAAGAACCTTCAGGTTTTGGATCTCTATGGCAACAACATGAACGGTGACTTGCCCTTGGCCGTCACCCAAATGCCCAACTTGCGCCATTTGAATCTTGGTCAAAACCGCTTTTCGGGTCGGATAACGTCCCAATTCGGGCAATGGAAATTCCTAGAATACTTGGATGTATCCGTGAACAAACTCGGGGGTCCTATACCGCAGGAGATAGGAAACTTGACCAACCTCAGGGAGCTCTACATTGGGCACTCAAATAAGTATGAAGGTGGCATACCCTCGGAGATCGGGAACCTATCGAAACTAGTTCATTTCGAAGCCAGCGTCTGTAACTTATCCGGCGAGATACCACCGGAGATGGGGAACTTGGTGAGCTTGAAATCCTTGGACTTGTCGTATAACGTTTTTACAGGCGAGATTCCAGCGTCGTTTGCCGAGCTGAAGAGCATGAGGCTGCTGCAATTGTTTGGAAACAAACTCCACGGCGATATTCCTGAGTTTATTGGCGAAATGCCAGAGCTGGAGGTGTTGGAGTTGTGGGAGAACAACTTTACCGGGATCATTCCTCAGAGGCTGGGAAAGAATGGGAAGCTTCAGCTTCTTGATCTTTCATGGAATAAACTGACTGGTACTCTGCCTCCTGATATGTGTTTTGGGAATTGGCTTGAGACTGTGAATACTGAGGAAAATTTATTGGTCGGTCCAATCCCGGACTCACTCGGGAGGTGCGAGTCGCTGTCTGAGATCCAAATGGGGCACAACTTGCTCAACGGTTCAATGCAAAGAGACCTTTTCGGTTTGCCCAATCTCACCACCGTGGAGCTGCAGAATAACCTTCTGACCGGGAAGTTTCCCATTTCCTCGAGAAACGATTCTCAGTTGAGGATACTAGATATTTCTGACAACAAGATTCATGGGGAGCTACCTAGTTGGATCTGGAGACTTCCCCATCTTCAGTTTTTGAATCTTTCTCATAATTGTCTAGAGACTCTAGATGTGAATTTAAACTCTTCCCAAACTTTCGTATCCGGATTGAGAATCCTAGACCTTCATTCCAACCAGCTCCAAGGGCAACTTTCAACTCTCCCAGTACTGAACGACAGACCATATTTGACCTTCACTCCAACCAGCTCCAAGGACGTCCATATACAATTGTTCTTTGTTTTCTACTCTTTTTCAAGGAATAAATTCGACGGGACTATTCCTATGTCACTGTGCAATTCTACACATCTTGATGCTCTAGACTTGTCCCATAATCACTTGACTGGCACGATTCCCCAATGCTTAATTGAAATGGGTACAAGACTAAGCATGATGGATTTAGGGGGAAACAATCTTACTGGAGTAATTCCTGATTCCTTTTCAGACTACTGTAATTTAGAAGTTTTGGTTCTAAATGGAAATCAACTAGAAGGAGAGCTACCAAAATTCCTGGCCAAGTGTGCAGTCTTGAAGGTTTTGGACGTCGGGAACAACCGCATTCAGGATACCTTTCCATGTAATTTGAAGAACATAGACACATTGCAAGTCCTTATTTTGCGATCTAATCAATTTTATGGGTCTATTAATTGTCTAGATGCTGATACTACCTGGTTCAACCTTCAAATTTTAGACCTAGCCTCAAACCATTTTGTTGGTAAGTTCCCAATACGTTACTTTTCTAGCTGGAAGGCAATGATTGGAACCGAAAATAAGACTGAAGATCTCAAATATATAAAGTCAAATCTCGTTGTAGGCTATCAAATTACGGTAAGAGTTACATTAAAAGGTCAATATTTGCAGTTGGTGAAGATCCTAACTATCTACACCTCACTTGATCTGTCGTGCAACAGTTTTGATGGACATATACCTGCAGATATAGGAGAATTCAAAGCCCTATATGCCCTCAACTTATCTCACAATGCTTTTACAGGTCAAGTCCCACAAGCTTTAGGAAACTTGACTGCTCTTGAGTCACTAGACTTGTCTAGCAACAAGCTTATTGGAGAGATTCCTCTCCAACTTGCAGATGGTCTTATTTTCCTATCAACCCTTAACCTTTCGTTCAATCAATTGGTGGGAAGGATTCCACAGATCAAGCAATTTCTTGCATTACCAGAAAGTTCATTCGAAGGAAATATAGGATTGTGTGAGTTTCCTCTGAAAAATAAATGCATACATGAAGAATTGAGACCGTCACCTCGAGCATCTAAAGAATCTCACTGGAATTTAATTGATTGGGACTTCTTAAGTGTTGAATTGGGATTTGTTTTCGGCTTTGGAATTTTTATTGGACCTCTTATATTTTGGAAGAGGTGGAGGAAACGCTACTATAAACATGTCGACGACATTGTTTTTAAGATGTTCCCTCAGGCATACATAAGAATAGAAAATCATCGAAGGCGAGCACACAAGAATCAAGAACGGCAAGCACGGAGGAATCAAGGTGGAAGGGATTAGTGACAGATACGAGGAGCAATGCTCAATGATGTCAGGTATGTCTCCAATTGATTTTTTGATATGCAAGTAAATGTTGTCCGAAGTGATGTATTATATATAAATTAGCAAGATTGTTGAAATTCATAAGGCATGATCTCCTACATGGCAGGCTACACAAATTGAACTGGATAGATCATTACAAAGTCATTCTAGGAAGTCCCAATATGGCATCGATCCCCCACCAGCAGAAAGCGTTATGGGAATGAAGCACGGGGCTTTGTACCCATAATTAGATGTTTAACTCGTGAGGTAGAAAGTAAAATAAGAAATTACATTTGTATAAGTTTCTAATAGTATTGGCGGTACTTTATGTAAGAATTTAGTCAAATTTAACAAAATATATGAAACATTTTTTCCTGGTTTGCATAACCTATAGTACGTAATACTCTCCGCATTGAATTAGCTGAGTACTTTCCTCTATACCATTAAATTTTTTTTTTTAATTTATTATTAATTCATCTCTTTATTGGGAGAGAAACTAGAGCACAATCAAATTAAGGAAGAGAGAGAGAAAAAAATATTAATATATTATTTAGTAGTGCAACAGTGCTAGTTAAATTTGTTGCGAGTTTTAGCTGAAAGTTATTTTAGCTAACTTTTGCATAAGTCAATGCTAATGAAATTTGATCCATAATATTCTTTAAACTTTCACTATCTAAATATTTTATAAAATTCAATACCAATGCTCTAAGTTGAGTACCACTAAATGCAGACGTGGTTAGCATAAAATACTTAAATATATAAATGAATCTTTTATATATTTATAAACATAGCTGTGCTTAACAAGTTGTAACGTTCACTATGCTAAGACTATGGCTAGCGTCAACTACCACAACCATAAGCCGATCCTCGTACCCAGTCCAGTCGCAAGCAACCCATGAAAAAATTCACGAATGGTTTTTTTTTTTTTTTTTTTTTCTTCTGTCTGTTATGCCCCTGTTATCTCGAGTGAATATATGTGTCTTTTTGGCTTCAAAACCATACTTACACTTAGGCTATGTTTGGGTACCTAGATGAGATGAGACGCATCTCAAAAACTTACACTTAGGCATAGTGATCCACATTCACCGACAACACTCGGTCACAAGGGATCACCGATCTACAGCCCAACCACCGCAAGCAGCACCGTCCATGGCTAACCACGTTGTTGTTCTACAAGCTGAAAAACAGATCAAACACATGCCTCCTCCGCCTAGATCTACCTTTGTCTACCAACCTCGAGGCCAAGTGGCCGATATCTCTCATATTCGTGCACGACAAACCGAAATGCTGCCGCCATGGAACAGTCATCCGAAACAACTCAAACCGAGGACCATTACCATAGCCCAATTCCACCTCTGGCAGCACCTTCCTTGCTACCCTTCACTTCGAAAACCACCCAAATCTGCTACTGTGAGTAGGGGTGTAAATCCAAACCGGAAAACCGGACCGGACCGAACCGGACCGGTTTGACCGGTTTTGAACCGGTCCGGTCCGGAACCGGTTTTTAAAATGTAAAAACCGGCCGGTTCCGGTCCGGTTCCGGTTCTAGGATTTTTTGGACAGGACCGGACCGGTTGATTAAAAAAAATAAAAAAAAATATTTTTATATATAAGTTTTATACAAAATATTTTTTATATATTAAATATTAATATATATAAGTTTTATATATAATGTATAATTATAAATTTTTATGTGAATTTTTATATGTAACATATATATTCATATATGAAATAATTTCTTATTATAATTTATAAATTATTATATAAAATGTTAATACTAAATCACTAAAAGTTTATAACTAATACTAATATATAACTTATAACTATACCAATAGTCTAATATTAATACTATTATATAGTCTAATATATTAATAAAAGTATAAACAGTTTTTTTTAAATCAAAATTTTTATTTTTTATAAACAAGTTTTTAATGACAAATTGTGAAATTTACATTTTAAAAAAATCCAAAACCGGATCGGACCGGACCGGTTACACCCCTAGCGGCGAGATTTTCCTCTGTCTCTCTCCATTGTTGAACATCACCTTCCCCATCTCTTTGATGTCTATCTTTTTTTTGTATTAGATCGGTGGCCTATGTGTAAAATTATAAGCATTAAGAACAATGAATAAACACTTAATCATGGAAATATTGAAAATAAAATAACTTGGAATATAAACTGTGTTCAAAGCTCTAGAAAATAGAATTAGTTCATAATGAAATTAAAAAGAAAAAGAATAACACTGGTGTTCTTCGTTCAAGTCAGTTGAGGAAACATGCGGCTCTCGCCTCTACTCTCCATATCCGCCTCCTCGAAAGAAACTCAAATAATAAACTCTGAATTATCAAAACCTAAACTCAGACTCTCTAAAACTCAAAACTAAGATTAAGAACCAGACCCCCTATTCATCCCACAAGACGGGATTAAATAGATGTTAAAACTCAAATCCGAAAATAAAATAAATGCAGCTACAATCTAGCTTAAAAATCTAGAAAATAATTTCTAAACATAGATGTTAACATGAAAGGAAATTATCCAAAGAATATCGAAATTATCTAAAATGAAAGATTTAGTGATATGCAGTTTGTATTGCAGAGTTCGAGAGGATTTGTTTCAGTGAATTTTAGTGGAGGAAGACTCAGTATGATGACCGAGAATGAAGGGATAACAAAGGAAGGAAGCATGAACTGAAGAGTGTGACTTAAGCAGTTTATTTATAGTAAGCTTCGGTGTGGCTGAAACTAACAGGAGCATGTTTTACCCATGTAGAGGGGATATGGCAATTTATCAGTGAGACTTGGTCAGTAGTGTTACGATCAAACACTGTAAGTTTTAACTAACTATTTAATCACGTTTATATATTAATAGTGAAATGATAAAATTAATACTAATTTGAATTAAAAAATTTATAATAATATTTAATAAAATAAATTAAAACTAATAATAATAACTAAATGATTAAATTTATCTTGTCTGTCTCAAATTTACGATCGGTATGTTACAGTTACGCCATCCCACCCACTTGTGAAAAGCAAGAAGATGCAAGACAAAATGTGTAATGACTTCAGCTGTGAAGTAATACCTATTATAGCTCTTTTGCTCCTTCAAATGGATCCCAACCCATTTGGGCTTTTTTCTTGTCAACTATTTTCTTTAAAGAAAAGGGAATATAAGAAGGAGGATTGAATTCGTCACTATAATATTTATTACTATTAAATATAAATAAAAAATAAAATTACTATAATATTAATCATTATTATATATAAATAAAAAATAAAATCACTATTAAATATAAATAAAAAATAAAATCATTATAATATTTATCACTATTATATATAAATAAAAAATAAAATCACAATAATATATAAATAAAAAATAAAATTACTATAATATTTATCACTATTATATATATAAAAATAAAATCATGATAATATTTATCACTATTATATATAAATTAAAAATAAAATCATTATACTATTTATCATTATTATATATAAAAATAAAATAAAATCACTACAATATTTATTAATATTATAAAATCACTATAATAAAATCACTATAATATTTATTATTAAAAATAAAATCATTATAATATTTATGAGATCCACACATTTTTCAACTACCTATTCAAAAGTCAATAACTCAATATATTTCACACATCTAAACAACTCAAAATACTCTCAATAGGATCCACAAACTCGCTCTAATCTCTACTCATAACCTTTCAAAATATTCTCAACGCTTTTAAAATATTTTCACTATCCAAACGTAGTCTAAATGTGGCCAATTCCAAGACATAAAAAAGAAGCCTATATACTAATAGCTGTGACCCACTTTGTGGAGGCCCATAATCAGGTGGCCCGTGGCCATAGGGTGGCTCTTCCAGATCAGCAGTTCATCAATCCTCGGATTAGATGGAGTTAAAAAAAAAATTCAATCAAAAAGAAAATTACAAAGGAGGAATAATTTTGTATTTGTAATGGAAAAACTAGATTCTTTCTTAAAAAAGAAAAGATAAAAAGCCATGAAATAGTGAGGGGGAAGCGTTTGGGTTCTTCCACAGCAGTACATTTTTTTTTTTAAAAAAATGGTACTCCAATTTTATTGATAGCTCTCATTTTTTACATAAAAAAATCATAGTTACGATCAGACACTTAGATGTTACAAATAAACATAAAGATCAAAACTCATGTATCAAAAACCAAAAGACCCAACCACAAACTAAGAAAGCCATAAAATTACAAATCAAATAAAAAAAACAAATCTAAGAAACCAACCTGCAAGAAGATGAACAAAATCACACATACAAGAAAAAAAACAAAGAAGCGAGAATCAAATACACAGTACCTAACTTAATTTGATAATCTCAAATAAGGAAAATCAATTTTGTTTATGCGAAGAAGCATCTTAACTAATTAGATAATGTATTATTATCATCAATCTAGTTTGTATTTAAACCCCCAGCACCCTGTTCAAACAAGAAAATTAGTCACAACATTACATTTGCAATAGATATGAGTAATTTTATAGTCCCACAACAGTACTTAGAATCCTCATTTGTTTTCAAAAAACATCTTATCTTATCTCATCTAATCATTACAACTTTCTCAACTTTCAATATAAAATAAAATAAACAATTCAACTTTTTCAAATCTCAAAACAAAAATAATATTAAAAAATATATTCTAACAATATTTTATTCAATTTTTTAACTTTAATCTCAACTCATCTCATTTCATCTCCGAAAACAAACAAGCCAAATTCTAGCAAAACTCTTCATGTGATGATTCCTGAAAACATGTAAAATCTCACTGCATTTACAATTAAGCTACGCATTACTGTGTTAAATCTCAATCAATTTATGAATCGGCTAGACAGAAGTCAGAGCTTCTCTATCTAGGAGGTGGATAATATTTCTGCACTTATTATTGCTTAGCTACTAATATTACACACTCCCTTACACTCATCGATCTCTTCAACCTAAACGAGCATTGATGGACATGGAATCTCTAATCTCACAAACAGAAGCTCTCTCATGGAGTGATATGAATCTTCAACCTGCTCCAGAAACTGCAAAAGCAAACTCAGACAAAATCCTGATAGGAAGGATAGTAGCTGATTGGCCTCTGAATAAATTTGCAATTCATTCAAGTATAAAGGCCTCATGGAACTTCATCAAAAATTTTCTCATTGAGGATTTGGAGATAAACAAGTTTATTTTCACCTTTAGATCCACTCAAGATAAATTCAGAGTGCTAAATCAGGTCCCTTGGAACTTCAAAGGGCATTTACTTATTCTGAAACCTTGGCCCCTAGGTGCTACTCTTCAAGAAATCAGTTTAAATTATGCTATTTTCAATGTGCAAATACATGGGTTACCACTAGATCATATAACTCTTGCAAATGCATTTGAAATTGGAAAAGCCCTCGGTACACTGATCAAAGTGGAAGAAGATCCTCTTTATGGATTAGCATTCAGAAAATATATTCGTATTAAAGTGGAGATAGACATAACTAAGCCACTCAAGCAAGGATTCATGATGCTGAGAGTTGGGAACCATGAGGTATGGGTTGCGTTCAAGTATGAAAAATTATTAGACATTTGCTATGCGTGTAGAAGACTTGGACATTCTCAAATCTTTTGTGGATATCTAAGCTCACCTCCTACAAGACTTTCATACAGTCCTTGGCTTAGAGCTGAGTTTAATAACAACCCAGACAGTGTTCAGCCAAACCAACAAACAGATAGTGGGCAACACGAAGCAACAAAACACTTTGAAAAATTTATTCCTCCGGTTTCATCCGCAGATGGTTACAACAAAGGAAAGCAAGTTATTTTCCCAAGAAAAAAATATGAGATAACTTTGGGTGGGCAGAGTAATCTTACCAGTGTTCAAGTTGAGAAAAATGCAGCAAAAACTTCGGATCTGGTGCAATTTCTCCCTTCTCCTCCAACTCTCCAAAACCCGAATGAACTTGCGAAGGGAACAACTCCACCAGCTTCTCAAACACTGTTTAGCTACAGTGATCAGTCTCAATTAATACTCTCACCTACAAGTGTAAATGTGATTACTGTTCGGCCAACCATCGAACCCTGCAGCTTCAATTCAAGTCTCAGCAAAATATCCCTCTTAACTTCAAGTACAGAAGCACCGACTGAGCAAGAAAACTTTATTTCACCAACCGATCCTCAGCTTGTCATCTCGTCCTTTAGTGCGGCGTCAGAGCAAATCTCTCCATGGAAGACGCAATGGAAGACTATCCACAATGCGATGCAGACTTATAATCATCAGCAGAAAATCGATGGGCTTGGAGCAGGAGTCGGGCTGGGTCTCCATCAAGCCCACTATGTTGAACTTAATAATATTGAAACGAGGCCGTTGTTCATGAGCGCCCAGCATCCCGAAGCTTCTAACGTCGGCCCATATAAGACCCAGCACTTTCAAAGGTCTGATATTCCAGTTCAGCCCGTAGCAGCTAGCATCGGCCCCTATAAGACTTCAATCTAGCACTTTCAAAGGCCTGATATGCCAGTTAAGCCCGTAGCAAGACACAGCCCATTAAATCTCAAAGTTTGCAACCCGTCTGCTACGCATGACCCAGGCAAACCTGCAATGCCCGTAGAATCAAGCCAAGAACCCGTGAGTTTTGAAGACCAATCCTTCTCTCAAATGGATTTTCAGTTGATTACTCCATCTCTTAAAAGGCACCAGATGGTTGAGCTTTCAGAAGCTCCTAAGAGGAAATCTCAAAGACTCATCAAAATAGAGAAAAAAGACCCGAAAGACTACACAATTCCAGATGAAACTTCAATGGCTCAAGCACTTCTAGATATGCATTCAGGAAATTTGGGAAAAGAGAAAAAGTTAAAAGGGAAAGCAAAATATAATCCCTACAGCAGACCATCATCCTAAGGAAAATCCAAAACAGCTTCTGAGGCAAGCTTAAAAATGCCTCCACAAGCCAAGTGAAGACAAAAGCTTGGAATTGCAGGGGATTAGCCCGCCCTAAAGCAATCAGAAACCTTAGGGCCAATATTAGGATATATAACCCGGATGTAGTTTTTTTGTTAGAAACCTTGGTGGCGGATGATCACACCATATCAATTGTTCATAGTCTAGGTTTCCATCATTTTGTTTGTACTCCTGTTGCTTGTAAAAAAGGGGGCCTTCTTCTTTTGTGGCGTCCGGGTGTAGAGCTTGAGCCTGTAAATATTAATAGTAATGCAATTTCTATTTTAGTTTACTCTGATCTCCCACACCAACCTTGGTTACTCACTTATGTTTATGCACTAGCCTAGTGGATTAACAAAGCTAATTTTTGGAGTCATTTAAATTCAATATCTCAAGCTTTTCCTGGGCCCTGGGTTTGCATGGGAGATTTTAATGATATTACTAACCAGTCTGAAAAATATGGGGGGAGGCCTGTTCCTTTCAACCCAAATAGGGGTCTCAAAGCCCTTATGGACAGAAACGGCCTGATTGATATTGGTTATATGGGACCAAAATTCACTTGGACCAATAATAGACAAGGGAATGCACTTATAAGAGAACGATTAGATTGATCCATTGCTAATCAAGAATGGAGACTACTTTTCTCAGATGCAACATTACAGCACTTGGCATCATCAGCATCGGATCATCATCCAATCTTATTGCAAACAACGGCTAATATACGTCAAGCTCCCTCATTCAAGTTTGAAGAATTCTGGACTCGTGAACTTTTGAGCCACCAAATAATCAGTGAAGCATGGAAGAAACCACACTTGGGCAACCCGTCTTATATCTTGTGCAAGAAGATCAAGTCTACAAAAGAAGCGCTCAAAATGTGGAACAAAAGTCACTTCGGACGGATCAATCACAATATCCTTCAGATTGAAAATGAACTTCTCGAGATACAAGGCAATCCTATGACTCCTTCAAACCAAGAAAAAGAAAGATTCTTGCAACATAGACTGCACAAGCAACGTGAATATGAAGAAATCTTATGGAAACAAAAATCCAGACTTGGTTAACTTCAACGGATCTCAACACCAAATTTTATCACTTGACAACAACAATTCGTCGAAGAAGGAATGCAATTGAAACAATCAAACTGGGACCAGGTATTTGGTCTATGGACCCTCTTGAAATAGAATCTGCTTTTATTAATCATTTCAGCTCCATATATTCCTCTTCAAATCCAATCTTTCCTAAACAATTGGATAATCTATTTGAAAAACAAATCTCGAACATAGAGAATGACTCTCTAACTGCCATACCAGAGGAAAAAGAAATATTTGAAGCTCTAATACAGATTCCCAGTAACAAAGCTCCAGGACCGGATGGAATGACAGCCCTCTTCTACAAGCACTACTGGAACATTGTTAAAATAGAAGTCATACTAGCAGTGCATAATTTCTTTAGTAGTGGTCAACTTCTAAAGCAGATTAATCATACCAACATTGCTCTTATCCCAAAGACTTCTAGTCCAAATAGTCCAACTCAATATCGTCTCATTAGCCTTACGAATGTCAGCTACAAGATCATAACCAAAATTTTGGCAAACCGTCTCAAAGATCTACTCCCAAAAATTATCTCACCACTCCAAACAGCATTTGTCCCTGGCAGAAACATCAAGGAAAATACTATCATAGCTCATGAGCTTTTCCATCACCTTAAAAGAAAAACAGGGAAAAAAAGGTTTGATGGCTATTAAGCTAGACATGGAAAAAGCCTTTGATCAAGTGGAATGGAAATTTCTCTACGCAGTGATGAAGAATTTGGGATTCAGTCAAAAGTGGATAAATTTGATAAAGGCATGCATATCTACAGTATCTTTTTCCATCCTCATTAATGGTTTACCAAGAGGTTTCTTCAAGTCACAAAGAGGAATAAGGCAAGGCGAACCAATGTCACCCTTTCTTTTTACTCTGGTCACAGAAGCACTATCAAGAATCTTATTGAAGGCTGAAGCTCAACAGAAACTGGAAGAGGTTCAAATCAGTAGAAATAGTCCAGCTGTGTCACATTTACTCTTTGCAGATGATACTATTATCTTCACAAAGGCCACGGAAAAAATGCAAAAAACCTATCAGAGTGTTTGACAAAATATCAACGTTGGTCAGGACAGAGGATAAACATGAGTAAGTCTTCAATGGTCATCACCAGAAATACAAGCCAAGCAACAAAAACTTCTATTTCCCAATGGTTACCTTAGAAATATGCATCTTCTAGAATGAAATATCTGGGATTACCAACTTCGTTCAATAGAAACAAAAAAGAAAATTACAGTGATATGCTAGCCAAAGTGGGGGAAAAATTGGAAGGATGGAAATCAAAGCTACTAGCTCAGGCAGGCAGAACAATGTTAATCAAGTATGTTGTAAGCACGATACCAACATATCACATGACCTCTTTTCAGCTACCAAAATCAATTTGCAAATCACTTGATCAATCTTTTAAGAACTTTTGGTGGGGATTCTCAAAGGACAAAATTCATCATATGACATTAAAGTCCTGGAAATCTATCTGCTTACCAAAAAAGGAAGGTGGACTGGGTATCAGATTAATGGAAAGGATGAATCAAGCGATGCTTGCCAAAATAGGTTGGGAATTAAGTGGACCTTCAAATGGTTTGTGGCATTAAATTCTTTCTGCTAAATATCTAAAGAACACAACTTTCTGGGAGGCGACACAAAAAACAACTGACTCATGCATGTGGAAGGGAATATTTAAAACAAGAGAGCTGCTTAATAAAGGTCGATGTTTCCAAATCTATAGTGGAGAATCTATAAATATCTGGTCAGATCCATGGGTTCCTTCGCTGAATTACTTCAAGCCACAGCAAATACAAGGTATGACTTTTGATCACCCAACTCTTACAGTTTCACATCTCATTATTAGTAATCCTAGGAGTTGGGATGTACCAAAATTGCGAAACCTTTTTGATCAAGAAAGCATATCAGAAATTATAAAAATCCCTCTCTCGGTAAGATCAATTGAGCAAGATAAAGTTGTTTGGGTACTCAGTCAAAATGGAAAATACTCTGTCAAAACAGCCTATCATGCATCTTTGCAAACTCAAGTATTAGTTCAGCCTAGCTTCTTTAAATCTCTCTTCAAGCCTATGTGGAGCCTTAAAATTCATGATCGCCATAAATTGATGTTGTGGAAACTTCTTTGGAATATTCTTCCTACCAAATCACGAATTGGCGAATTCATTACTCACCAAGATTCAGAAGAGTGTCCACTATGCAACCAAGAGAAAGAGACTCTACTGCATCTTTTCATACAATGTCCTATCATTAGAATCTTGTGGCAACAGAGTAGTTGGCCTTTAAATCTTGCAAGACTGCCTATAAATTCCATATCAGATTGGATTAGGATGATCATCTATCCAGATAAAGAATTGAGCCTTCTATCAGAAGAAAAGCATCATTTCCAGCTATTTGCAGTCATAATGTTAGATTTTATCTGGAGAAAGAGGAATGACATAGTCCACAATCACACATCTTTATCACTCCAAGATGCAAAAATCCAGCTTCAAAACATCTTTGAAGATTATAAAGAAGCCTGGAAGGAGAGAAAGGATCAACACATCAAAGAAGAAGAATGGAAATCTCCTCCGTATAATCATCAAAGCTTCTCTTTTGATGCAGCAGTGCGTGATCATTTTTCAGTAGGCTCGGTAATACAAAGAAATCACAGAGGAGATATTCTAGGAATAAAAACGGAAAAATTCCAAACCACTACTCCTCTAGTCGCAGAAGCCTTGGCAGCATTGTTAGCTTCTAAGACGGCTTCCAATCAGAATCTTGCAATAATAGAAGGGGATGCTCAGTCGATATTTACATCTATTGAAAATCCAGATTCGACTCCTTTCTGAAACATATCAACTATTATTGGCGGCATTCTTCACATCTCCCAACTTCACCAAGACTGGAAATTTACTAAGATACATCGATCTCAAAATTGATGCGCGCACTCGGTGGCGCAATGGGCAGCTACAAATCTTGTATTTGAAAGCATACCTTTAGATAATATTCCTAGTTATTTTTTGTATATTGACAGTGGAAAAGATCCACCTTAAACTTTTGTACTTTATTATTTATAATATGCTTGATTAGAAGAAGAAGAGGAGAAAAAAAAAAAAAAAAAAAAAAAAAAAAAAAAAAAAAAAAAAAAAAAAAAAAAAAAAAAGAGCTACGCATTACTTATAAAAGGAACACCACCCAATACATTAAATAGTAATTCATGCAACGTGATTTCTGGGATGGCGTGGGAATTAGAGCTTCGGGCATGCAGCTTGGGGGTTTACCCATTTCCTTCTTTTTATTAACTTATAAGAGTCTTAAGCTTACTATAAAAAATAAAAATAACATAAAAGATTAGTGTGAGTTTGGATATACATTTAAGATGATATAACATGTTTTATTGAAAGTTGAATAAAATATTATTAAATATAATTTTTTAATATTATTTTATTTTGAGATTTGAAAAAATTGAATTATTTATTATATTTTTATATGAAAATTTGAAAAAATTGTAATGATGAGATGAGATGAGATATTTTGTGTATCCAAACCCACCCTTAAGCTTTGTTTTTTCCTAGTTCTAAGTGAAATTGTTTTGAAAAACTATGGTACGTAAGTATATACAATCAGCGAATCTATCTCCAACCAACTCACTCTTTCCAACTTCCTAACCCCACTCCCTATAAAAACATATTACTAAACTATACAAGAAGAGATTATAAAAAGAGAAAATATATTTACAATCATGAATTGTGCAACCGCAGTGTAACCACTTTGAAAAAAGTAAATAAAACATGAGACTCATATAAAAAAAATTAATTTTTTAATAATAGATCCTACTTTTTTTCAAATTGATTACGCGGCGTTTACGCACTTCACGGTTGTATGTAGAATTACTGTTATAAAAAAAACCATAGCCTTGACCTTCCACCTTCAACCCTCTCATCCCCTCCCTCTTCCCTCACACCAAAATTAATTGTGTCACCCTATTTCATACTCTCACTATCATACAAATTCTTAATGCTATCGTCCTAACTACGTACGTCCAAACATTTTATGGGCCCTTGATTCTAAATGTCAACACATGGGATTATGTTGATCCTTGGATTAGGAGCTATTAGAAAAAATATTGTACCATATACATCTTCTCCACATTATGACACAACATCTTTAAACTATCAAACAAATTCGTAATAAACATTTTACAAATCAAAGAGGTTATCCTTCGAAAAGTTTCTATCAAACAAAGTCATCTCCATCGGCAGGGATGACATTCTATGGAGTTTGATTTATTCTTGTAGCAGCCCAATTTGATAACATGACTCGACAAGAATTCGTTACAATTTTTTGGGAGAATTTCAATGAGGCTTGGGCCATAGAGCACAAGCTTGAGCCGATAAACTTTTGGCCTGTTTTGTGATTCGAGAAACATCATATATAAAATTCGCTCGAGCGAAACTCAGGCAAATAGTTTCCTCGTCAAGTCGCTGGAGCAAATAACTCGATAATTGTGAAATTAGAATTTTCACCATACAATCATATATATATGTTTACTATAAACAATATGGCCGTTCTAAGCATTGTAATTTTGCCCCATTGCGTACTTTAACATTTCTCAAAATAATAAAATTTTATGTAGCTTTGTACAGATAAGCACGTTATCAAACCACGTAAATTTTTCTATTATTTGATTGATTTCTTGTATTACTTTACTTTCTTGTTTCGTTTTTCACAACAGACTCCCTCTCCAATACCATATTAGAGTCTTGCTTTTTATTCTCTTACTTATATCAAACCATCACCATGTCCAGTCGTTTATTTAGAAATCTTCTTCTTCTTTTCTCTCCATTTTCTTCTCAGGAAAAAAAAAAGAAAAAAGAAAACTCCCGCCACTTGGACATTCAAAATTAGTTAACTACAATGAATCTCACCAGATTGAAATAACTTAAATGACAAGTTTTGTCTTACACTTAGTATACCTACTCTAATCATATGTTCGTTGAGCATACACCCTCTTTTCACTCTCATAAGTTATTGTAATACATAATTCCTTTATTGAAAGTGGAGTGCTATAACCAAAAAAAAAAATGTTATAAAAATCTTATAGCTAAAACATTTTGAAAAAAACTCTTTTCAATGTAGTTCACCCCATCAAACGCTCAAAATTAGTGAATCTCAACAGATTATAATACAATCTATTATCTTGTTATTGCAATTCTCCAAACACTTTGTATCAAAACACCAATCGCTTTTATCTTCATTAGTTGTAAAACAGAGAAAGAAAACAGAGAAAGGGAAAAGTAGAAACTGCAGAAAGAGGACTTCAAGATTCGTGTATTCAAGATTCTTGATTTTCTACACAATTACTTATGACGACTAAATGAATATATATATATATATATATATATATAATTGGTTTATTTACATGAGTTGTATTACTATGGGCTTCTAGGCCATTTACATATCAAAAAACTCTAGACGCAAACGGCTCCTGCAGTCGCCATGCAAACGGCAATGTCGTGGAAAATTGAAAACGTCGTCATTTTCAATTTTTCACATTTTCGCCTTTTGCCATTTCCCCCCATTCCCCCATTTCTCCCTCCTTCTCTATGCTTCGAGTCTTCGACCCCCAATCCCCCCTTCATTTCTGATTCCTTCCTCTCTTTGCGAACCTCTCTGTTTCTCGCCCCACCAGTCAAAGCCCACCGGTGCCCTTCCACTTTGATTCCTTCCTCCCTCTGTGTCGCTCTCTGCTTCTCAACCCATTCGTCGCTGTGTCGCGACGCAGCAAGGCGAATCTCTGGCTTCAGAAGCCCCTTCATTCCTTCCTTCCTCCCTCCTAACCCTAACCCAAACCCAGCTCATTTCCCTTCATTCCGAAACCCTAACCCTAACCAGCCCATTTCCCTCATCCCGAAACCCTAGCCCTAACCAGCCCCTTTCCCTCATCCCGAAACCCTAGCCCTAACCCAACCCATTTCCCCTCATCCTGAAATCCTAATCCTAGGAAGGTGTCCAGTCCAGGTTGAAAGCAAGTACACTTCGTTTCAATTCCTTTTGTATTATGTTTTTTTATCGAGTTTTTAGTTTAGAAAATCCTATTTGGCAATACAAGTTGACACTCACATAACATCCTAACCCTAACATACCAGTTGACACTCAAAACTCTGATAATGTTTTTGATGTGCTAAGTGGTACGTTCATGTGCAGAATGTACATATATGGGGTTGGGGTATGCATTAATTTTATCAGATGGATTGTTAGGTTTGTCGGATGCAAAGGACCTCTACTACTGTACATAGTATTTGATGTAAATGGATTCTAAGTGAACCGTTTTGTTTTAGTTTGAAAACCATAATAAAACTTCATATTAGTTTCCCTTTTATTGTCTCTAAGCTAGTTGATGAGAGCTGTACTCGTTACTGTTGTTAGCTTTTGGTGCATGTAGCAACATTTCTTGGTACTCTATTTTTTTAGGCAAACACAGTGCTTTCTTGATGTGCGTGGTGCTTTTTTTTAGTCTTCAAACCTGGTTCCTCGTTTGTTTAGCTATTTCCAATATGACTAGGAGTTGGCAGAACCATCTATAAAGGATGCCTTTGGTTCTTGATGAGAACCAAAAAAACTTTATCAAAAAATCTTTTTTTGATGAGAACTAGCACCCTTGTGTGGGCACTCTAGAGGAATTTCTGCTTGTACTATTCTTGTTGGTTATGTTTTTGATGATGTTAGCTTAGGTTGACTTCTTAAGCATGATGATTTAGTGGAAAAAATAAAATATTGGTTTATGTGTGTCTTTTGATATGTGTACATTTCCATTGTGATTCTTGTTCATGTTAGAATGTCGTCATCATCATTGTCTTCTTCATCTATTGGCAAACGTACTTTGGCATCTCCCTTGTGCTTCCGTGACGTTGAAGCTATATTGAGATACTCAAATACTAAGGCAAATCCGGGACAACCCTTCTTAGGGTGTCCAAAGTACAACACGAAGGTAGCTACAGGACTTATAATGTAATATGTTTAATGAATTGATTAATATTACGTAGATCAAACATTTGAATTGTTTTTCTATGCAAATATCAGGGATTACCACATTGTAACTATTTTAAGTGGGCAGATAGTGATCAAGACATAGAGCTAGAAGAAATAAAAAATGAACTATCAAGGAAAACCAAGGAAGAGCTCGAAAAGATACTCAGCAATATCGAGAATAAAGTAACTAAGCTCCTTAAGATAGTGGATGACATCAAGAAGATAGAGATGGTGCTATATAGTATATCTGAGGAGGTCCGGAAAAAGGAGTTGGTGCTTCTTGAGAGAGAAGCTGCCCTAAGGCATTCACGCACGTTATCCCGGGTGTACTTTGATCTTTTTGTAGTTATTTTTTGTTATTTATACTCTCGGTAGTGGTTTATGTTACATCTTATTCGGAAGTTGTAGTTTAAATGTTATTAGTTATTTAGTGTTATAAGTTATTAGTTATTTAGTGCTGTAAATCTTTAGTTTAAGTGTTATTAGTTATCTAGAAAACTGAATTGTAGTTATTTAAGGTGTTATAAGTTATTTAACTTTTTATTAGATTTGTATAATTAATATCATTTCTATGGATGCTGTTTGGTGGAGACGGGAGGTTTATTCATTTTGAAGCTGTAGTTTAAGTGTTCAACCCATGCCAGTTACATCAAATCTGCCCGAGGCAGGGGAATTAGTTGTGTTTGAATTGGTGAATTGTATGTACGTGAAGGAATAATGGTGAATTGAAAAAGCCGCCTGCACTGGTTGGCCAACAACTAAAGAAGCCATCCTACTCAAACTTGCAACAAAGCCATATTACTCAAATGAGATAGGCATACTAGGCAAATCAATGGAACGACTGAACCATTATTCCAGCATTGAACTTTTTATTGACCATTTGTCTTTGAAACCTATTGCATGGCAATTTCGGGCGTGGCAATTAGGGACTTCCTCAAACCTGTTGCATCACTAGTAATAGTAATACAAGTAACAATAAAATCTTTCACCCTTCCAAAAATAATGTAAAATAGTATCACTTTTCAAGCTATGTGAATATAACAAAATTACAAAAACTTTAACCACCAACCTTCCTTCTTATAAAATAATTACAAAAACTCCTCAATGCCACCAACCAACATTTCTTCTTCAAAATAAATACAAGATAATTACAAAAACTCCTCAATACAACATTTCTTCTTCAAAATAAATACAAGATAATTACAAAAACTCCTCAATACAACATTTCTTCTTCAAAATAAATACAAGATAATTACAAAAACTCCTCAATACAACTAACCTTCCTTCTTACAAAATAATTACAAAAACACCTCAATGCCACCAACCAACATTTCTTCTTACAAAATTTGAACAAGATAATTACTTTTCCTTCAAAGTTGCATTCCTCCCTCACCAACCTGCAACAAAGACTCTCAATTACATTTCCTTGCTTCAATATTTTCTGTAAGTGATTATTTTCAGCCTTCAATGACACCATAATGTAAATATCAAGGAGAAAATGGCTACTCAAATCCATAATATCTCTTACTAGTATTTTATTTTACATTTTCGCACTTGTACAGTTCCTTAATGTAATTATACTAGTATTCAAACTTTTTCCTAATTTTCGCACTAGTACTTGGAATAAAGTTATTAAAATTCTTTTTAATAACTAGTCAACTATATGAAGAACAATCTAGAGCAGTTGACTATCATATGGCACCAAAATTACATATAATACCTTGGGTATCTTGCCAAGCTTGCAGAAATTAAATTTCAACATTTTTGCACCGGTTGTGATCCATCACAATCCAAGGAGGTCCAGTCGTGCGTCATTGAACCCAAAAAAATCTGTTAGGATTAATATGAAAATATTAATGTCATTTAAATATTTAAATTAAATTGTGTAAAGTCTAGAAACGTTACACTTTCTTGACTACCCATCACTGTTCTCGGTTACCAATCACTGTTTCTCGGTGTTGGATTCCACTACTGTCAAATACTGAGTTGTCTATAGCAGGTTGTTTATAAATAACAAAATACTTAGTAAATAGTAAAGACATGATAAGTTACCATCTCAACCGAGGCGAAATCATTGTTTGGCTTATAAATACTCTTATTTCTGATATCTGCACTTGTCCAGGATTGGTGATATCCACTTCTGATTGCCCAAATAAATTCATGCGCGTGCCCATGGCTGGTGTATCTCCAACATTGGAACTTTCATCTTGCTAATAATAACGTAACAATTAAAAAAACTTTTTCTAAGTTTACATTATAAAACTTAAAGACATTCACACGTTAAAGGAATCGAACGGTTATTTTTAATTCTCCCAATATTAAAACATTCACCTATTTGGCTTTCCCCCTGACTTGAACTTTCTTCTATTTGGCTTTAACCTTTCGTATGTCTGTCTCCATCCTATATGCTCTCCTCAGAGATGGGGGTCTTCCTTTCCCTCTGACAACAAGTGGACTCTTGACTTGTTGTGAACCAGCAACTACAGTTGTGTCCAGTGTCATATAACCAGCATTCGAATCTGTTATGGGCAAAGAACTGTTTAAATATGACATCATTAAACAATAGAAATTAAGTAATTTTTTTTCCTTTTTTCATAAATAGGAATTAAGTACTTATAAATAACTATACAAGATAAATAGACTTTAAAAATCGTCGCATTCGAACCTGTTTGGGTCAAAGATCTGTTGCGTATTTCCTCGCGATAACATTCAGTCATCTCATATATCCTCTTCTTTGCATCTTCGAATTGCTCATTAGAATCCGCTGCATATGTAATCATCCCATAACACATATTCAACAAAATTGAATATCTATTACCATTAGGCCTCTGATCTCCTGCGTCATAGCTACTGCGGATTAACGTGTATCTCTTCTATCTCCTCTTGATGTCCTTTCTCCGTCGGTCTAGAATGTATCGGTTTGGCAATGATTTTATACCGTTAGATTTGAATACAGCCAAAATATGCCTACACAGTATCCCCCTCATATGAAATAACCCACATGAACACTTAGCATTGTAGTCTTCTTCATTAAAGTGCACTGAATATGTAACCGTTTTAGTGAACTCCTCAATACGAACTTCATCTTCTACCAAATAACTCTTCATTACACCATCCGATGTAAGTAGCGATAGATCCAAATCAAGCACACCTATCATTTGCTGCTGCACTTCCCTAAATTTAGCGTTAGTATACAACTCTTGAAATTTCCTTTCAATTGGAGATCTAGATACATAGGGAATGACCTGGCTAAATGATTGGAATTCCGCATGATTTTCATTCTCAATTTTCTTCTTCAGTTCACTGTCAAACTGGTCGACAAACTCCTTCAAGTTTTTTTTTGAATGAACATAATCGTAAAAAAAAGTATTCATACTCTCGCTGCATTGGGTTGTACTCATTCCAGCCCAAAAGTGCTCTTTCAGAAAAACCGGTACCCAATGCTCACGCTCCGCATATAAACTTTTCAACCATGCATTCTCATGTAAGTCATATGTGTTAATAAACTCGGCCCAACATTTCTCAAACTCCTCAATAGTTTGTGTGTCGTACACACATTTCATCAGTTGAGTTTTTAGCCCACTTCTGTCTGCAGCATATGACCCAAGCTTCTCAGGGACTTTCTTCAATATATGCCATAGGCATAATCTATGTCGAGTTTCTGGAAAGACAGTAGCAATTGCATTTTTCATTGCTTTATCTTGATCAGTAATAATAGCCTTTGGAGCTATACCGTCCATACACTGCAACCAAGTTTGGAATAACCATGTAAAGGTCTCTGTGTCCTCATTGGAAATTAACCCAGCTCCCAAAAGAATCGATTGTCCATGATGGTTTACACCAACAAATGGTGCAAATGGCATCCCATACCTATTCGTCAGGTATGTGGTGTCGAATGTAACTACGCCACCAAAATAATGGTAGGCTACCCGACTACGTGGATCTACCCAAAAAACATCTTTTAACCTTCTTTCGTCGTCTAAATCCATCAATGCAAAAAATCTGTTATTCTTGTACTGCATCCTCATAAAATAATCTCGAAGTGCTCCAGCACCACCTGCACCAAGTTGTAGATGTCGTGCTTTGTCGATATAATTGCGACAATCATTTTCCAAAAATGGGAGGTTCTCAAAGCCACCTGCGCCAACAGCAAGAGAGCCATAACTCTTATTCAATCGAATGCCAGCTAAATCGTTTGTGTCTAGGACTCTTTTAACAGAGTCACTCACTTCTCTGTTACATCGAAAAAAGTGGGATTTCATTGGGCTGAGACCGTGATTATATGTATTATGGACTGTTGTCAACCGCATCTTTCCCTCAACTCTTAAGGCATTAACCCTTGCCTTACAGTCTGTTTTTCCCGTCGAACGTGGGTTGGAGAGATTGGAACTCTTATTTCTGGCCTTCCCTCCCCGTGCACAACCAAGGGTGACATATCTGACACTCTAATCCTCTGACTTCTCACTCCTTTGTGTCATCACCCCAAACCCACATTTTTTACCATAAAGCTTATAATAGCTGAACAACTCTTTAAACAAATTGAACTCCATCCCCGACTTTAGTTCCTCAATGATATCATCACCATCTTACGATGGCGCTACCTGTGGTGTACCAGTAGTACCATCGTCAGTTTCCCGTTCATCTGATCTATCCAACAAAATTTCTTCATCTACTCTAGCAGAAGTACATGGCGCTTCAGTTTGCAGACAATCAGGTCTATCTTCTTCACCAACTCTTGCACTCGTTGCAGAGCTTGTACTGATAAATGGCCTCGGAGGTCCCATCCCAAATTGAAATGGGTAACCAACGTTTAGCTTAAAACAAAAAAACTAAAACATTTAATTTGTTTCAAAAATTATTATCTTATTACTAAAAAACAATAAGGAAGTTGAAAAACCACCTGAATGTTGCTTGGATTATTGGTTCCATCTGGATATGGTAAGAAAGTTGGTGACCATGCAAGTATTGGTCTAAAATAATCGTGCATGTAATTTTGATAGTTTAGTAGACCAGTTTGAGGGATGTCCTAACAAAATAATAATAATAATAATTATGATGTTAAACATTGAGCTGCAATTAAGTTTTTTAATTATGAAATAGCATACTGAGTTTGACAGATTTGAGCTAGATGGTGTTAGCGGAGATGGGTGTTCTTCTCCTTTTCCCATGCCCTGTACAAATTGTTCAATATCCAAGGTCAGTCTTTGATAAGTTATCAAGAAAATTACTTCAATCAACCAAAAGACTAATATTGTACATACTGCTTTTAAGAAGAAAAAAAACTGATAAAACTTTGCTAAGCATCAAATATTGTTTACACATGCCATACATGATTGATGCCTTTCTTCTCAACTAAATCATCCACCAGTTGTTTTTTCAGAACGATTCGAATTTAACTAATGTACATGAGGAAACAGAATAATAATCATGCACCCAAGATCATTGTTTAAAGATCATTTCAACAACAACAATTGTTTTGATGATCTACTCCAAACATTTTGTATATTTAACAACAACTAAACCATAATAATTAAACCACAATATCAATATTTAACCAGCAAATTAATTTTTCAATTAACAATTTCCACATATCTAACTATATGCAATGCAAAAATTTTGTATTTAACAATATCAAATCTAAATCACAACATGTTGTGTATGGAAAAAACCAACCAAATCACAATAGAAAAAAACCAATTGAATCATAACATGCTGTGGAACAAAAAAACTAATCTGTGGAAGGAAAAAAAAGAAAGCAAATCACAACATGCTTGATTGTTTATCAGTGACCAAAACATTTAATCAAATGCAAAGTTAAAATTTCAGATTAAAGTAGAGATAAAGATGACCCACAGCACGACTGTATGGGGACGAAGATGACCCGCGAAACCGACCTACATCGCTGACCCGAAATGCTGGCCCACTAATTTGACTCGAGATGATGGCTCACGAACCTGACTCGCCAAAGCCCACGAACCTGACCCAAATGAAGCCCACTAGTTGGCCTTGACCCAGCCCAACGCACCCACCGACGTTCTCTGGGTTTCAATCTGCAGACCAAAACTGAGGAAGAAAATTTCCCAAACTCGATCGCACAAATTTCTCCAAATCGCACAGCGCACGCATGAAGCAGAACGAGCGGGAAACGAAATGTAAAACAGGTCTCCGCTTTTCATCTACGTTTTTTTTTTTTTTTAACGGCTAACTTGGCAAGACGCCACGTCAGTCGACTGCACGTCGTCTGCATAAGATGACTGTGCATAGCAGTATTGATACTATGGGATTCTAGACCGATCCGGATCACACAATTTGAATAAAATATTACTCTTTTCACAGCGCTATTTAGTACTTTTTGCTCGATTTTTAGTGCCACAAACAGTTTTCGCCTAAAATAAATGCAACTTGTGATCAATTTATCATTGGAGTTAATTTTTCCGTGATGATTAATTTGTCTTTAAAAATAGTTATTAACAAATATTATTAATTTCCCACAAGAAACTTACTTATAAGAGAACAAAAGAATTAGATATCTACAATTTGTTGCCAACACATCCCACATAATACATTTATTATTATAATTACTCAATTCAAATGTACATATTGGAAAACTCTATTTGTAGCCGAATTCACGCATCCCTTGCACACCCTTGATAACATGGAATGGGTTTAATAAATGGTAACGAAGTTCCTCCTTAAAACTCGAGCCCAATTTGGCCACAAAAAAACCAAAGCAGGAATTGCATGCTAAAGTGCAAGCAAACAGCTAGAAAATGCAACACGTCATCCTTGCTTAATTTCTATGCATTTTGCCATCACTCCAAGTTCTTGTCAACATTGGCAACATACTGATATTTGGTCATGAGTTCCTGATCCATCCCGACAGACTTCGATTCTGGGAGTGCCTCGTACCATATGATAGGTCCTCAACGTACACTTCTACGCTATGATCAATTTTTTCTTTAAACATTCGGTTAACCAGCCACTGATAGGTGGCTCCGGCATTCTTGAGGCCGGAGGGCATAATCCGATAGCAGTAGACACCTCTATCCATATTAAAAGCAGTCTTCTCCTTGTCTTTTAGGCTCATATGAATTTGATTGTACCCAAAGTATGCGTTTATCAAGCTCAACATCTTGTGTATGACTGTCGAATCGACGATCAAGTCGATGCGTGGCAAATGATAGCTATCCTTTGGGCATGCCTCGTTCAGGTTGGTGAAGTCTACACACATCCTCCACTTGCCATTCTGGGTAATTCCATTAGTCAGTCGACTTCCTCTGCTATCGTGATGTACTTCCCCGCACTAAAACTTCACCTCTTTTTCCGACCTTCCTTGCGTCGAGGTTCACACTTAGGCGATGTTCAATTACGTTCCTATCGATCTTAAGCATATCCACATGGTGCCAAGCAAATACGTCTTGATGTTCAGCGATGAGCCATATTAATTGGGACCTTCTTTTGCTGCTTATCCTCATCCCTAATCTCACCCTCCTCTCCGAATGCACAATGTCCAGGGATATTAGTTCGAAGGGTCGTCGGTCTCTCTGATAGCTTCGATGCTTGTTACCTGCTCCGATGCAGACCTCGCCCCAGGCTCCTCTGTCTTTGCAGTTCTGTCTTCTCAGTCAGCGGGTGCATCTTCTTGGTTGTGGGCCACTCGGGAGCGAGTCGCGGTTGGCGTATAAAAGGCACGCTAATGCTATTAGACCCAAATAATTTGGTATCCCACAAATGAAGCCAATTGTTAATGCGTATTTTGTAGCCACGAGCGATGACGAAGCTCTAGGAACTTGCGACGTTCCTTTCTTCCTTTCATTTCTCCATACTGCCTTCCCATCGCAGTACCTACTCATTCTCCCACGATATCGAAGGCCACCAGAGGCAAAAAGTCACTTGGTCGACATCACCTCCTAACCCCTCTCTCTCTCTCTCTCTCTCTCTCTCTCTCTCTCTTCCACCTCGAGTCATCTAAATCTAAACCCTAATATTTCACAGCCCTTCTCTCTCTGTCTCTATCTAGAATTTGCCTTATCCATCTCGATCTCTATCAATTGCAGGTACAAGCCCTAGAGTTTCCTTGGTCAGTTGGTTCTAATATTCATATTCGTCGATACTTGTTTTCTTGTTTGGAACTATGTTATCTGATCATTTCAAGCTATCTAAGTTCAATCGATTTATGACTTTTTGATCAAAATACAATTTCATAAATCAGTGCATTCATCACCATCTTACAGTTATCAAATGCTCTCAACATTTGTTCCAACGATAAATATAAAAAATTTATCTGTAACTCATGATATGCTAAACGGTGTGCCAAACGTTGTCAAAATGGTACTTTTGGGGAGGAATCAAGAAAGAAAAATCCACAAATACGAAAGACATCTACGTTCTGTAACTTGCGATAGTCCCAACAGAGAAATGTAACTTGTGTAATAATATATTTAGATCAACTTAATGGGTATCATGTGTGCATAGAGAAAGAAGGATGTGCTTCTATTATCAGGTCGTGTTTCTATGTTATTTGCTCTGGTGACCTCGACTCGAATGCCTCTTACTTCAAGATGTTACGATATAACCTGAAATATGTTCTAGTTTATCATTGAATTTCATCTTATTGAGGAATACATTGATGTGTTTGCTAGTTAAGGAAGTATGAATGTGGAAAACTCAAGAGACAATTGGCTATGGTCAATACTTTTCATTTCACATTTCTTAATATTTTTTCTAATTATGAACATTGTTCATGCAGGGAGGTTGCTGGTTTTTCTGCTATTTGCAGATTCTGAAGGTGAATGTGTCAACATTGAAGTTTCTTTTATGTTCGAACAGGCAGCCTTCTATTTGGGATCAAGTGACAATCTATAGTCAAAAGATGCCCCAATAGAAGCACTCTGTGTTTCTTTGTATTACATATCAGGCCATGCCTTATTTTAGTGTATTCTGTAGTGTTTTAATTTCCGGTGTTGGGCTGATTTTGTTGAATTATATGTGGAATTATGAATGCGAATTGTGGAATATTTGGTGATAGATAATTATTATCATATTATAAGAAAAAAATATTATTAAATTAATAATATTTTATTATTATTTTAGCTAATAGATAGATAATCCAATATGAGAATATGTTTTTAGTGGAATAGCTAAATTATGACTTTGCATTTGCATAATCCAATGTCAATGCTTAAGCATCCTCATTGGATTATTATGCAAATGCAAATTCAATGAGGAGTTTGGTTAATAGACTCTAAAAATAGTCTATATTAAATTATGCAAATCCAAAATATGACTTTTAATTACAATATTTTAGGATTAATGGTTATATTTGGTTGTCACTGTAGCTAGACCAAATTGAGTAAAAATAATTTTCTCTTTTTCGATACTCCCTCTCCCGAACGCTGAGAGCGAAGCCATAAAAATGTCCGACCAAGTGTGAACGCAAATGCCAGAAACCATGGGAAAATCTAACACATGGCCCAGCCGATAAAAAGATAATGATATTTTTTTTTTTTGAATAGTCAATCTTGTTCCTCTTTACTATAGCAAATGTTGGATACATGGAGGGACTCCCTCCAAAGAAATGCTCTCCTCAGAGAGTTTTACAACATCATTTGATAAGCTTTGGGCAATACAATTGGATAGTCTAGAAGCATGCTTAAAAGACCAAGTTGGAAAGTTTCTGATTTCTGCTTTGATGTCTTGGAGAATCAGGCCTGTTGTGCTCCAATCCCTTGTCTCTCTATTAATGTCTTGGACCACACTGAGTGCTCCCCTTCAAGAATAAGCCTTTGTAGATGTAGTTGTTTACAAAAGATTACAGCCTTGAGAGCAGCCACTGCCTCAGCCAGCTTTGCATCAGGGAATAGGTTCCTCTGAGACCTCAGAGTCGCAATCACCTTGCCTTCCCAGTTCCTCATCACCACCCCTATTCCAATTTTGCACCTCATTCTATCTACAACAGCATCCCAATTGGCCTTAAAGCCATTCACAGGTGGATGAGTCCAATCTGCAACTTGAGGCCTCTCTAGTTGTCTGGAAGAGCAGCATTCAGTAGCTGTCTTGAAGTCTCTAAGCATCTGGTGGCTGTTGTGAACCAGCTTGGAAGGGTCCTCAAATTTCTCTTCAAACACAAGCTCATTTCTTCTCTTCCACACTAGATATATGGTGATAGCAAACAACTCTAAGTCTTCCTCATTTAATACTGAAAGGAGGTGGCTCACTAAATCTTTGAATATTTGAAAATTGACTTGCACTTTCTGTAGACTCCTGGAGCAAATTCCCCATACATCCTGCACTGACTCACAAGCCCATAAGGCATGTATTACACACTCAGGCTCCAAAGTACCCACAGGGCAAAGAGTAGATTCCCTAATTCTCCTTTTACTAAGATTAAGGTTTGATGGCAATGAATCGTGGCAATCTCTCCATAAAAACATTTTAACTGCATTTGAGACCTTAATTTTCCAAATGGAGGACCAGATCTCCTTATGATTCACTCTCTTAGATGATTGTCCTATAGAATGTTGTTCCATGTCCCCGAGAAGGTGATAGGCACTCTTCACTGTGAACTTTCCATCTTTAATGCACCTCCACACTAGTTGGTCTGAGATACCCCTCCAGCTGATAGGGATCCTAGAAATGTTGTTGATATCCTCTTCACAGAAAATACTCTTCAAAAGAGGCATGTTCCATACTTTTGTCTACTCATCTATGAGGTTAGCAACTGTCCAATGGGCCAATTCCTCATCTAGAGGAGTCTGCACCTTATATGAAGTGGGTTGCTGAATCCATTTGTCCCTCCCAATGTTGACCTCCTTTCCATTCCCAATGCGCCATATCAGACCCTCTTCCAATACTAGTTTGGCCTCCAATAAACTCCTCCACACATAAGAGGCATTACTACCAATTCTTGCACACAGGAAGTCAGATCTATGAAAATACTTGGCTTTTAATACTTGAGCCACTAGAGAGTTGGTTTGTTGAATCAGTCTCCAGCCTTGCTTGGCTAGGAGTGCTCGATTGAAGTGATCAAAGTCCCTATATCCGAGCCCACCATTTGTTTTGTTCTTACCAAGCAAAATCCAAGGCAGCCATTGAGTTTTTGTTCTATCCCCTCTACTGCCCCACCAGAATTGCTGCATTAGCTTGTTAATAGCCTTGATTATAGCCTTAGGGAGTTTAAAGATGCTCATGCAGTACGTGGGGATAGCTTGCACTATTGACTTCAAAAGAACTTCGCCTGCATTAAAGATTAATTTCACCTTCCAATTTTGAACTCGATTTCTAATGGAGTCCAGGATAGGCCTAAAAGAAGCAAGTTTGTTCTTCCCCACATAGGATGGTAGTCCTAGATACTTCTCAAGGTGATTTGCTTCCTTCATCCTAGTTGTCGAGAGAATGACCTGTTTAGCAACTGCAGGAGTGTTTTTGCTGAAAAAAATGGCTGACTTCTCCAAATTTAATCTCTGTCCAGAAGCAGCCTCATAAGAGTATAGAAGTTTGAACAATCTACTCCACTCCAAGGCATTTGCTTTACAAAAAAGCAAGTTGTCATTTGCAAAGAAAATGTGGTTAACCAGCAAAGAATCCCTAGCAAATGGGAAACCCGAGATAAAACCCTTTCTCTCAGCTGAGTCCAACATATTCCCAAGTACCTCAGTACATAAAATAAAGAGATAAGGGGAGAGAGGGACCCCTTGTCTAAGGCCTCTCGATGGTTGGAAAAATTGCTGGGGAACACCATGTATCAACAAGAAGTATTTGACAGAAGACACACACTGCAATATCAAGGAAACCCACTCCTTTTCAAAGCCCATCTTAAGTAGGACAGCTTCCAAGAAAGCCCACTCTATATGGTCGTAAGCTTTGCTCATATCCAACTTCATTGCCATGTAACTCTCTTTTCTGTTCTTCATTATGTGCTGCATGGAGTGCATGACTTCATAGGCGACTGTTATGTTATCAGAAATCAAACGTCTAAGGACAAAAGAACTCTAAGAGGGGGAGATCAATGTTGACAGCAAAGGCTTCATTCTGTTGGCCAGTACTTTAGAGATCACTTTGTAAACCACATTGTAAAGGCTAATGGGACGGTATTCAGCTACCATTGTTGGATTCCTTTTCTTCTGGATCAACACTATAAAGGTCTCATTAAGATCCTGCACCCTCCTATTTGCACTAAGGACCTCTCTGACTGCAGAGAACACCCCTTCACCTACAATTTCCCAGTGGTCTTGGAAAAAACCAGCTGAGAAATCCATAAGGGCCTGGAGAACTCAGAGGGTCCATCTCAAACAAAGCATATTTTCCCTCTTCCTGTGTGCATGGTTTGATGTGTTGGCTATTCATCTCAGGTGTCACCACTGGGTTCAAATCCCTTAGCACCTCAGAGATGTCCCTCGGGTTGGAGGTTATAAATAAGTTCTTATAATACCTTTGGAAAGCTTCACAAATGTCAACTAGATCATTTACACAGACTCCCCCTTCATTAGTGATCCTTGATATAATTTGGGTTTTCCTTCTTTCAAGGGCACACTTGTGGAAGAAACTGATATTCTTATCACCTTCCTTCAGCCACTACTGTTTTGATCTTTGCCTCCATTTGAGCTCTTCATCTACTAGCAATGTGTTAACTTCATTTTGAAGGTCTTTAATGGATTCATTAAAACCGCCTTGATTAATTCTTAGCATCTCTTGGATCCTAACACTTTTTTGTCTGATTTGATACCTTTGGTTCCCAACTGAGATTTTAGCCCATACCTTCAAGTTTCTTCTGCACCTATCCAACCCATTCTTGAGGTTTATCACTGAGTGCTCCCTTCAAATACTAGCTTGCCAAGACTTCCTAATTATTTCCTTACAATCCTGTTTCGAAGATCAACAGGCCTCATACCTGAATAGCCTTTCTTTTCTGCTCATTGTAGCTTCCTCATTATCACAAAGGACTAAAAGTGAAGAATGGTCAGAGTTCAACACAGGTAATACATGAACTTCATTATTGCAATATTGCATAGGCCACTGACCATTAGCTAGACCTCTATCCAGCCTTTCTTTTATGAAGCCTCTCCCTTCTCTATTATTGCTCCATGTATACTTTGAACCAATGAACCCCAGGTCATTTAAGTCAGAATCATCAAGAGCCAGTATAAAAGTTGTCCTTAGTCTCAAACAAAAAAACCATTGATGGGCTTCTTTAACTGTTCGAGAGTTCCCAAGCCCTCAGCAGTTCCAGCATAGGAGTGTCATGAGGATTGGCAATGCTACAATGCAGCCACTGCCTTGCTATCTCCCTCTTTTCCTACCCCATCGAAGTTCTGCTTGAGTTTTTTTCCAGCCACATACAGCTGGGACATGCTGTTTTTTCCTCTTATGTCCAACTTTTACTTTGTCTAAATCCATTGCACATGTGTCAGTCTTGCTCAACATGTCTATCCCATCACATGCCCTTCTCTTCCATCTGGTTGTAATAGAGGATCCTCTCATGCCAGCCTGGGCTTTGACTTTTGTGGATGCTAAGTTGGTAGACTGTTCAAGATGATTACTAACTAAAGTTAGTTGCACGTGGTCTTCTATCTAAGCAGCAGTTGCCTCCCTCAACGAGGAAGGGTCCTGCTCACCTTTTCCTGAAATAGGTGCTCCTCCTACCAAAGAGGATTCTACCCCTACCAACGTGGAAGCTGCCCCTTGTCCTTCCACATGAGGGTAAGCATCTTTCCTTTTAGAAACAACAGGATCTTCTTTTCTAAGACATAATCCCGGATTTCCTCCAGCATTTATTTCTCTCTGTTCATCTTCCACGAAAACTGCCTCGAGTCCCTCCTTTCCTTGTGAACTTGGCTCTTGCTGACCTCCTCTAGCTTCCTCCCCACTGGTACTCCCTGACCACCCTCCATTGCCATGAACCTTCCTATCTTGACTACTACCAGTCAAGCAGGTTTTAGGATTTGACCTTAATCAGGCACCATATTGCTGACCGAAGCCTTCCATACTCGTCTTCCCTCTATCCAGACTTTCACATAGGCCCATAGCATGTTTGATCAATCCACAATGGTAGAAAAAGTTTGGCAACCTCTCATATTTGAAAGGGATCCAATATTTTGACTCATCCAGACTAAGAAACATCCCTCTTGCCAGAGGCTTAGTGATATCTAAGAAGACTTTAACTCTTAAGAAACTGCCCCAGCAGAGACCACTGCTATCAGTGTCCACCATAAGCACCTCTCCCACCCCTTTACATAGATTAAATCCTGTGTTATAGTTCATACCTGCAAAAGGCAGGTCGTGGCATTGAATCCAGAAAGGTTCTTTCTGGAACTTCATGTCCATCCAAGACTTGAAACCTTCACAGTCTTGTAAACAAACTAGGTTCTTGTCAAAGGACCAGGGACGACCCTTCATGATCCTCTTCTTATCTTCCAGCTTCTTATATTCCACCAGAAACTTGTTCCTGCCTACCTCTTTGAAGACAGCTTTTCCTTCTACCTGCCACACTCGAGATAAAATATTGTTAGAATATATTTTTAATATTATTTTTAAAGTAGAGATTTGAAAAAATTGAATTGTTTATTTTATTTTGTATTGAAGGTTGAAAAAGTTGTAATGATTAGATGAGATGTTTTCTGCAAACAAACAAGCCCTAGTTTACCAAGAAAGTTAGAGAGGAAATAGCCTTACCTTCACTCAGTGAAAGAAGGACCGAAGCTCCGATAATGATATATTATACTTTATTCGATCTGTTATTAACTTATTTCTTCGCATTATCACTTTTCTTTAAAAAAAACATTTATCAAATTATTAAAACATTAATGCTAGATAACACTTGCAATTATTTTTAAAAAAATCAAGTCTATTATTTAAGAAATATTTTTTGTAAAAATATTAAATACCCCTTCCATTCACTGTAGTTCAAAGTCCAACTTTTTACTTTGTAACTAGTCCAATGCAGGAGTTTTAAAGTAAAATTAGGCCTAATTCACTGACATTTGGTTAGTCCAATACTGTAAGGCTCCGTTTGGTTGTTAAAATCATCTGAGTTCAACTCAGTTCAGTCTAATTTTAAGTTAAGTCTAACATTCAAACATATTTAAACTCATTTTAGGTGGACCCTACAAAATCCACTCTACCATCTAAACTCACTACTATTCATAAATAATTCAATTCAGCTCAACTCAGCTCAACATCCAAACTCAGTCTCAAATAACCATCATGCATTGTAAAACAATTAAGGAAGTACTCGTTGTATAAATACCGGCATGGATTCTTGTGCTTTGTTCTTTTTGTGAGTAGGGGCGTACAATAAGTAGAGTTACATAGGGCCATATAACCACATTTGCACTATAAGTACTCTACAAAAATTAATCGATTTGAAAATTTTCCAATAAATGCTTATGACATCCCATCCCATTATCTAATGATCCAGTCCAATATTTCTAAGTTTAGAATAAGAATAATTTTATCGGGTCTAAATTAAGTTTAATGAGCCATTTTAGATAAACTGACATGCTATTATTTATTGACATTTGTAACATACAAGTCCTAAAATCAGGAGATAAAATATTTTTAATTAATTTATTTACTTTTAATTTGGATTAGTATTATTTTTTTTTTTTTTCATTTATGAAAGGGATAAATGTGATTAAATCATTAGTTTAGATTTATCTCATTTTAACATCACTTCGAGTCCTACATTAAATGAACAACTAAGTATATTTTTAAATTTCAAATTTCTCATATGATCACAACCACCACTTTCATCATTATCTCTTTCTTCTCGATTGATAAATAATCGAGTCCAAATCAATCTCTCGCTCACCCTCTCTATCTTCTTGATAACCATGACTACAGAAGTCACAAATGGATTTCTTGTGAAACAAGCCTTACTCCCATCTTTATTTTTCCCTATTTCCACAAATTTCCCAAAAATGACAGCAATATCCTCTGTGAGCACTGTTGTCGTCGTCCGCCACCTTTCGTCACCTTAGCTCTTCCATCTCTCTCTCGCCTTCCTATTTTTCTTCCCCTCTCAGTGAGCACATTAGCGCTCTCTCTTCCCTCTCTGTGATTCATTGTCATAACTCTAGCCCATCACCACCTCCTCCGTCGCCACCAACCACCCCTTCATGTCCCTCTCAATCCTCATCACTCTCTGCCCCTTTGGTTTGGATTCAGAGATGAGTTGAGATGGGTTGAGATGGTTTATGAATAGTATAATAGAAGTTGAATTATTTATTATATTTTGTGTGGAAATTTGGAAAAGTTATTTTGAGATTTGAAAAAGTTGAATTGTTTATTATATTTTGTATAGAAATTTGGGAAAGTTGTAATGATAAGATGAAATGAGTTGAGGTGGGTTGAGGTGGGTTTTGAATGCAAACGACTAACTCTCTCTCTGACCCATGGCCCCTCCCTCTATAAACGTAGACCGTCAGCTACTCGGCCTCAGTCATCACTCACTCTCAGTTCCTGTTTTAGCTGCATGAATGTAGCATAGGTTCAGAATCGTAATTGTTGCTTTTCAAAGCAACAAATCAACTACCACAATCCACTCATGAAACAACCAGGTCACTTGTGAACGGGAACACCCACAACCAATCGCTAAGAATGGGACGTCTAGATTAGCCAAAAATTTCCTATCTGCAAGGTAAGTAGTTCTCGGTCTAGCTTTAAAAATAATTGAAGTTGGAGAAATTATGAAACTGGGTTTCGTGCAGTATGGTTTTGTAATGTGATCAGAGTATTTATGTGATACCAAATCCCCGTCCCCCTCTCTCCTTTTCTCTAGTTTTGCCCTTCTGGGTTCTTGTCCCCTCTGCCTACCAGGTAGTCACATTTAATGGGGCTTCCCCCTTGTTGACAACTGCTATGGGATTTCTACTCGCATATCGTGTCTATGAATTTAATGCGATAACCTTTCTTCACACATGATTAGGGCCGAGCCCCTGCCATGACCCAATTCTCCTTCGAGTGCACCTCCACACTAGTTGGTCTGAGATACCCCTCCAGCTGATAGGGATCCTAGAAATGTTGTTGATATCCTCTTCACAGAAAATACTCTTCAAAAGAGGCATGTTCCATGCTTTTGTCTACTCATCTATGAGGTTAGCAACTGTCCAATGGGCCAATCCCTCATCTAGAGGAGTCTGCACCTTATATGAAGTAGGTTGCTAAATCCATTTGTCCCTCCAAATGGTGACCGTAGAAAAGTTTCTTAAAGTGTATACTTTATTTCTATGGTGGCATTTGGCCACTTAGACCCATGGTACGTGATTTTCGATAGTGGCTGAGTCGACTCAGCCATTCTGTGTCAAAACTTTCAAACATTTCGACAGAACGTTCGAACATATGATGTTACAATTGCATAGCCTCTCCACGTTTGAACGTATCTTTTCTACATTCAAACATTACTTTTTGACGCACTGACGTTTGAACGTTTAATTTTAACATTCAAACATACAACTTTTTAATTTATCCGCCGTTTTGCCTTTCACGTTGCAGAAGTCAATAATTTACATTCGAACATAAAAAACATAAGTGCGAACGTAGAAACATACATTCAAACTAAAAAACATACGTTAGAACGTAAAAAACATAAGTGGCAAAAACATACGTTTGAACATAAGTTATTTATGTTCGAACATAAAAACCATACGGTCGAATTGGAAGGCAAAACGTTCGAACACAACACATTTCAAAATTCTTATCCATTATGCCCTTAACGTTCGAACGTGTATATTATATTATATTCAAACGTTAATATAATTTTTATTTAATAAACGTGCATCTTTAGATAAAACGTTCGAACATATGTTATATTATGTTCGAACGTTAATGCAGAGTAGTTTAAAATTAATATGAAAGATGCATCAATAATACTAATAATTTCTTTTTCTTTTCTATTTGCAGGATATGGCTCATCTTTTGCATACCCAGAAACGGGGGAGGGAATGAGCCACTTCGGACACTGCTCAGATCAGAGCTCATACTGTTATGGTGGAGCGAGAGGTCCTAATCAATGAGTTCGACGAGCTCAGATGGGAGCAGACGAACCTCAGAGATGTGTTCATCAGTAGATGCTACGGAAATATCTGCACATTGTAGGGGAAGGTATACCCTTCCATGGTTCAGGAGTTCTATATGAGGATGTGCTACATGTCTCAGGAAGCATCCTCTCACATCGTGACTGTACGCCGTGTGTCATTTGAGATTTCACCGGATGTGATCGCTGAGTTACTCAGGATTCGTCGAGTAGTTAAGACATCGACTACAGATGACTCTTAGACTGGTGATACAACTGTCGTTCACACATCTACATCTGCACACGGAACACTTGATGCAGATGTAGGCACTTTTACATCATCTGTTGGCCCAACTGGGACAACAGATGATGCCAGAGATGTAGACCGGTCAGAGGCTGTGGGTACTGACCGTGAGGCTCGGAATGATGACCGAGACGAGGATTTCTACATCCTCATCGGGAGAGACCGCACGCAGATCGAGAGGAAGAACGCCTTCAACCAAATACATCTATTACCTTTCTTCCGCATGTTGCAGCTTATTGTTGCAACAAACCTAGATCCTATGGCACATAAGACCACATTTAGTGGGATTCAGGCATAGTATTTGATACAAGTGGCACATGGAGATCCTATCGATTTTCCACTACGCATTTTTGAGAGGATCCGTTACGAGGCCAGCATTGTCTCTACAGACAACCACCCATACGGTGTCATCATTAGCCGGCTATTACTTGGTCGGAAAATGCCACTCTAGCCGGAGGAGCGGGTCACAGATCAGATGAGCCCCCTCGACATGAGCATGCATCAACGTAGCATTAGACTGACGAGGGGGTATCCTCGACCCCAGCCACCCCCTATAGTGAATCTAGCTCCTCCGACGCAGCCCGAGCCCGGTGTGGGGAGTAGTAGTTAGCAGCCGATGAGTACATCTACGGGAGATGAGCGGTCTGCTTGGGTTGATGCGGTGATCTCACAGTTGACTACACATATCGATGGACAGATTGTGGTTGTAGAGGAATCTGTTGTCGAGATAGCCTATCGTGTAGGTATCCTCAACGAGAAGGTTGATAGCTTGACTAAGGAGATACGGAGTACGAATTTCGTAAAAAACACATTCATGTGAGTATTGAAATTCTATCATATTTTATATTTTTCTTTTAATATATGTAAGGAACAATATTATTTAAGTTTTTTAATTTCAATTCTCAATCTTTTTTAATGTTAGATTTTCCTACTTTAATACTAAATTACTGCACTTCAAATATATATAAACATAAATATATATTTATAGATATAAATATATAATAATATTTTACAAATTGTGTGTATATAAATGTATATTACAATTTTTTAGATTTGTTCACAAATTTATGAACTAGCCTTCCCTCCATGCGGATGTGATTGAGTAAGTCGAGAAGAAATGATACTTGCAGTCGTGAGTGTGCAAGCGCCGTGCTGTCATTTTGAAAAAACTGAATAAATACGAGACCCACATAAAAAGAAATTAATTTTTTAATAGTGGACCTCACTCTTTTTCAAAGCGACTGCACGGTGTTTGTGCACTTCACGACTGTATGAAGTATTACTCTAAGACGAGTGGGTTCAACCAGACAATGCCCAGGAAGATGGCCCACCACATTGCATAGAGAGGTAGTAAATTCCAGCTTTCCCCCACACACCTTTTGACCATTGCACATAGAGTTGCCCCCCAAGTCTTTGGATTAAATCAAGAGAGTGCTTGACTTAGAAATTAGCATAAAGTAGAGTGAGTGTGCAAGAAAGACATATAACTAGAAAATTATATATAAAGTGATGCTCGATTTCTTTTTAAATATTTATATTATTTGTTTTCATTTAAGAAAAAAGGTGAGCTTCCGTCCTAGCGGGTGCCATCAGATAAGATTCCCTTATACCATTTTGTAGATTTAAAAACAAAAAAACGCAAAGCAAAAATTGCATTCTAAAGGGCAAGCAAACAGCTAGAAAATGCAACACGTCATCCTTGCTTAATTTCCAGGCATTTTGCCATCATTCCAAGTTCTTATCAACATTGGTGCCTGCAAGTCTTTTTCTGATATTCGGTCATGAGTTCCGGAACGATCCCGACATGATCAAGAAGATTTCTCGATCCCCAACAACCTTTTTAAGTTTACCTAAAAAAGAATATGAACCCGACATATTTGTGAGACTCGGATTTAGTTCCAATACGAATGAGATCCATCCTGCTAGTGAATTAATTTAAAACATGAATTTTTGTAAATATTATTTTTATAAATATCCGTAATGTTTATTTGAATAATAATTTGTTACAATTTTAAATAGATATGTCTCCCAAACGCAAAGCAACACGTGTATCATCCTCATCCATTACTAACTCCCCGTGTGGTTCACCTGTCATGAATAGTAAGCCAACATTACTAGACCCAGAACAAGGTATTTTATCAAATTAAATACCACATTTTATGCTCAATTTAAGTAATACATCTACAAAATAAAAGAATTTAATTAAAATACATGTTTTAATTACTGTAATATAGTTGTTGTAAGCCATGCAGTACCGAGGTAGAGGCACTACGAGGGGTGTCTGCATAAAGAAAGTAAGGAAAGTGGATAAAATCAAGATTGATATTCCTGATGATCACACCTGTAGCTCCGAAGATTCGGCAGCGTGGCTTATTTCTTATGTTAGTACACTTGCTCGCACGTATGCACCGATTGTTACATCCTCTTAGTCTAAAGTTTCCCAAGATGTGAAAGACCACATCAAAAAGCATTGCTCAATAATAAGCTACATCTCAAGCAACTAAGTATATAACATGTTACCTTCAAGTTATTTTGTATTTATACTAATTGTTTATAATTTTTGAAATGATGAGTCTGAGCTTAATTTTGGCCGACGAGAGGATCGATTAACAGTTGAGGAACTGATGTCGAATCCATTCCGAAGGTGCAAAGATCGATGACATGCACAGTATAAGAAGTTCAGTACTACAATAGAGGCACACCAAAATCCATTCCAAACAATGCCACCAAACTAATGGGAGAAAGTTTGTGATATGTTTAAAGATCCTGCTTATCAGATAATTTCGCTATTATCTTTTTTTAATATTATATGATAGATGTATTAAACATATAGACTAATATTGGTATGTAACCACGGTTTTCCTCTGCTATAAGTGAGGATTTATTAATAAAATCGAGACGGGGTCACTCGTGGACAGGTGATTCTCGGTTCTTTATCAAAAAAACAGAAAAACAAAAACAAAAACAAAACAAATAGATCAAATTTAACGATACACTATCATGCAGGTTCTCAATCTTTTTATCATTTGTATAACAAAATGGTAAGTTATTTTAGTCCCCATTAAATATTAACATATAATATACTTTTTTTATTTAAGTTCTAATATAGATTTTCCTTTTGCAGAAAGAAAAAAATCATGTTGACTATGATTTAACCCAATTGTATGCTAAAGCATATAAAAATCATGATGGTGTTTGGGCCAATTTCGAAGCAAAGTCAAATTATGTTTAGTTTCTTTAATTCCATTGTCACATAATTATTTTTGTTACTTATATTAACTTTAATATTTTTGTTTTTGTAGGACAAGATGATATCTCTTAAGAAAACTACTACGGATCCATCTGTCAACGATGCTCAGATCTTTTCTCAAGTTCTTGGATCACATTCTGGATATTTGAAGGGCTTAGGACTTTGCGTGAAGCTATCCTCAACATCATCATCATTTTCTCAAGTCAAATCAACTGACGACAAGACTAAGGAATTTGAGGAAGTAACATTTGAGATAGAATGATTGAGATTCAAGGAAAAAGATGTGCTGACCCGATTAGATCAAGCAACGGATCTTAAGGTAAGATTAGAAGAGAACATGCAGAGGTGACTGGGTAGAGGTACAAAAAATTGTACTTAAACAATTGCAATCAATTATGTGCCAAAACTCTATACCACCACCACAATCTTAAAATTTATTTTTTCTTTTATTGTCTTTTCTATTATTATTTTCCAAAACATTTGAACAGTTGATGTTTGAAATTTGTATAATACTAGTATGATATTTTTAATTAATTAAATTCTGTTCCATATGATTAATATTGTTCGAATGGTTCGAGCAACATTAAAATTTCACAATTCGAACGACAAACGAGAAATACAATCCGTACTGACGTTTGAACATTAAAATATTTCTTCGAGTAACATTAATTTTCAAAACACTGTTCGAACGGACAGAATTTCACAAAATAAAATGTATGTTCGAACGGACATAATTTATATTCAAACAAACGTCATTGAAACAAAATTTATTAGTTTGAACAATTCGTTCTTTCGAATATTATCAAATATGGTTATTTGTTTGAATAGACAGGTCGGTTCGAATGAACAAGTCGATACAAACTGACAAATATTTCATTCGAACAATTTTTTTAGACGAAATTGGTTCGTCTAAAAAAGAAACTCCCGTTCGAATAGTTTCGACTGGTTCCACTAAATTTCGTCCTTGAAAATGATTTTTTGAGAGGAAAATTGAATTTTGTGTCTAAAAAGCTTTTGAGACAGTCTTTTAGAGACAAAATAGAGGCAAAAATTTTTCATTTCTAAAACTAATTTGGGACGAAATTGAAATTTTTTCAGACAAAATATTTTGTTTCAAAAAACCATATCTCGTAGTGGGGTGAAATAGTTTTGATTATAAATTAATCCATCATCCAATTACAAGCTTTACGAAGAGATGACTGATCGTCTTGACTCAAGACTCTTGACTCTTGGGAGTCACTTGACTTTGTCAAGCAAGAAGCATACCACTTTGTAAGTTTACTTAAAAAGAATAAGAATCCGACATGATTTTAATTTACAGTCCAACAAATAAAAAGAATATGAACCCGACATGATTTTTGAGACTCGGATTTAGCTCCAATAGGAATGAGATCCATCTTGCCAGTTTGGAGTATTTTCTGCATACTCCACTATTTTTTATTATTTTGACATTATTTGTTTTTATCTATTTTTTACTATTTTATACTATAATTAATTATTATTTAATATTTTTTCATTATTTTTCATTATTTTTTTTTATTATTCACAAAATATCTGATACTATCTCCGCATGCAACAACCTATCTCCATGTTAACTAATAAAACTGGCCCATTGAATTACTTTAGATAGAAAGATTCCTATTTCCTCCCCAAATCGCGTTTTATTTTTCAATCGAGCTTTAACTTTCAAGTCCAATCAATAAATGTTAGAGATTCAACAAATAAAGCAACTTTAAAGAATAAGCTTTGGCAGAAAGTATCCGCGTGGGTCATAATTACTCTAGATATTATATTTAAATATTTATTTTCATTTAAGAAAAAGGAAAAAGTGAACTTCTGTCCTAATGGGTTCCTATCAGATAACATTCCCTTATTCCACTACGTGGATTTAAAAAGAAAAAAGAAAAAAAGTTGTAACAAAGAGAAAGGCAAAGTCAGTCAAAAAGACATGAAAGGGAGACCACTTCGTGGATTAAAAAAAAAATTGTAACGTAGAGAAAGGCAAAGTTAGTCAAAAAGACAACTATGAAATGGAGAGTGCGGAGAAAGGGAAATTTTATTTGTAATTTTTAGAGCAAGCAATGACTTAATCAAGTCTAAAATTTAGTTAAAATGTTAGATTTTGGCTATAATATGGACTTGTAACTAGATTAGTCCACATTGGATTAACTATCTTAAAGTTCAAATAATAATAAAATATTATATATTTTAATAATATTTTTTTTATATTTTACAAATACAGTTGATATATTAATTAATAACTTCATTAATAAATAAAATTATTATTTTTTAACTTTTTTTTCTCTCAACCTAATTATTGAATAAATATATTTTGTCAACCATTCACCCAACAATCACCTGTACAAATTGCCAATGCAATCCACTAAATACCTCAAAACAATTCAACAATTGGTAAAACAATTCATAAATTATCCAAAACAGATCACAAATACCTAATACCGTCCACAAATTATCCCAATACAGTCCAAATGAGCTAAAATAGTCCACAAATTATCCCAAAAACAGTTCACAAATAGCCAAAGCAGTCCACAAATTGCCAAAGCAATCCACTAAATACCTCAAAACAGTTCACAAATTGCTAAAACAGTCCATAAATTATCCAGCCCTTACATTTGATAGCACCACAAGTGAGGTCTTGGATTATATGGTAGTCAATTTCTGTGTTTTGAAGTTATATGAACATAATCAAAGATTTTCAATAACAGAATACCAATCACATGAATTCCACTCACAGAATACCAATAACCAAAAACATTGCACAAGCTTTGAATCCAATTAATAAAACCCTCATAAATATCCACAAATCACGACTATATATACATCCCCCAAATTCTTATAAAAAAAAATATACATCCCCCAAATAAATATTGTATAAATTGCACACACTCCGCAAAACAGATCATCCATACCTAAACCTGGACATGGGGATCGATTGCTTTCACGAGCGTGCCACACGGTCCAGTGATGAAAATTGCCTCCAACTCTGTTATTGTAAAACTCAAAAATTTCATCATGTGAAAGCAGAGATTTCTGAATGTGTGTGCGTTTAAACAATCAGGGATGTGAGACCCCATGAGTAAAACAGAGAGTGAGTGATGAAACTTACCACCAGCCGACACTTCCTGTGAGGAGAAGACGAAGAAGACCTGCTATGTTTCAGGAGTTTCGGGAGAAGGCGGAAAAGGGCGAAAAAGAGAAGAGGAGAAGGGAGTTTCGGGAGAAACAAATAAAAGGGTGAAGAAGAGAAGAAGAGGAGAGAGAAAAGGGCAAAAGAGAAGAAGAGAAGTGAGTTTTGGGAGAGAAGGTTCGGGAGAAAGAAATAGAAGGGCGACGAAGAAAGGAAGAGAAGGGGTTTCGGGAGAAAGAAAGAAAACAAAGAAGAAATGGGGATTTCGGTTTCGAAGATAGAGAAGGTCGAAGAAGAAAGGAAGAGAAGGAGTTCGGGAAAAAAAATGGGGGTTTCGGGAAGAAGACAGAGAAGGGCAAAGAAAGAAAGGAAGAGAATGAGTTTTGGGAGAGAAAAGAAAGAAATAAGAAATGGTGGTTTCGGGAAGAAGATAGAGAAAAATTGAGGGAAAAGTTTAAGCGGGAGGCAACAAATGATTAAATAAATATTTGGTCCGTGTGCAGTAGCTCGCCAGACTTGGCGAGAGATGAAGAATTACTGTAGCATAAATGTTGAACTTTGGATGTTTAGCTAGGCCAATGTAGATGTTTTTTTTCCCATTTACTTTTAATTTAGACTTGCATTGGCAAATGGCTAGTCCATTGCCAATGCTCTTACTTGAAGATTGTAGTATAGATTTTTTATTAAATGAGATTTTAAGAGGTATATTTTTATAATTTTAAAAAATTTTAAAAATAAAATTACTTAGACTTACATTATAATCTCTAAATGGGAACTATATGTAGCATTGCTCGCAGAGAAAAGAAGTTATTATTTGCTATTATAAGTAGAAAAATTATAGAAAAGAAGGAGAAAATAGAAAAATTAAAAATACGGCATCTTAATGCCTAATGCTGTGGTGCAAGCAGAGAATCGTGTCAATCTCCACAAAAATATATTTGAATTATTTTTTATTTATTTTTTGTTGTTTGGTTCTAGTAACTATTTATTTATTATTAGTTATTTGGGTGTATTGATGTACAAATAATATGTTTGCATATTACTATAACAAAACTTATTAAGTTGTAAATATGTTTGGTACTAGAGTTTTGCTTGTAATTGGAAAAGAAAAGGTTTAAATATATTTGATCGAATAAGCAAAAAAATTGAAAATCGACTCTGCACCAACTTCGATAAAAATGAGTTTGAGTCTATTTTTTTTTTTTTTAATTTTTTAGTTGGAGTCAGAGTTGGAGTTGGAAGCGTCACCCAATCAACTCCAACTCCGAATCTAACTCCAATATTGTATATATGTTATACAAATATGTATTTATCTATATATTGATCATATATGCTAGTATAATTTTATAGTTATATAACTAGAACTTATATAGTTAAATTTAATAATATATTAGTATGAGTGAATTATTATAAAATAATATACGTATACTATAATATAAATAGACTGATAATAGTATTTGTAAACATCATAGTATTACTATTTGAAGTAAGTCTAATATAATACGTTAATAATACATAATACTAATTTATTAAAGTATAATGACATGTAATTAGTAAGGGTGTTCAACCGGACCGGTTTTTTTCCAGATCCGGTCCAAAACCCGGAAACCCGGGTGCATCTGGGCGGTTATCCACCCAGATTATACCCGGGCGGTTAACAATATTCTGAATCCGGTTAAGAATCCGGTTATGTGACCCGGTTATCCGTAACCAGGTCGTTTAAAATGAAAAAATCTGCATCTTTCGTTCTCGAATCTGCTTCCTCGTTCTCGAATCCGCGCCTCTCTCGCTTTGGGTTTGCAGCTTTCTCATCTTCTCCAAGCTTCGAAGTGCTTTGCGCATCTGGGTGAGACACGCGAAGGCTACCATCGAAGGCTCTCTCTCTCTAAGCTCTTAAGGTACCTCTCTTTGTACTTAGGGTTTTCTTTGGACTCTCCGTCCATTTATCAAACTCACAATGCAACTACAACTCAAACTCTTCATCACATGTATTTGGTTTTCTGCCTTTTTCTTTCATTTTGTTGAGGTTGTGTGGTTTTGTTTTAATTCGGGATGACTATCCTCATTCAGCAGCCTGAGTTTGATATATTTTTTCTACTTCTTTCCTTTTCTTTTTCTTGTTCATTTTTTGTTTATATTTTCTTTACATCTTTATATATTTTTTATATATAAAATTAATCTCTAAATATGCCCATCTGATCATTTTTTTTTTGTATTTTTGTTTATTAATCTGGATGACTATATATTCTCATCGAGCAACTTGAGTTTGGAAAATTTTCAACTCTTTTTCTTTTTCTTAAATTGTTATAATTTCTGGTCTGATCAGTGTTCATCATATATTACATGTTGAGTGGCTTGGCTTTCTCCCGTGGAGGAAGCAGTTGCTTTCTTTGAAAGCGTTAGAGTAAAAATAATTTATTGGCATATTCTTCTAACAAAACTTGTAGTTAGGATTCATGCCATCTGAATTAGAGCTTAAGCTGTGAATGATTTTTTATACTTTCTTGTGCTCCATTTTTTTCCTTAAATATTATGATAAAATCTTGATTTATTGTGTGTTGAGAGATTTTTTTTCTGAAATCCAATAATCTAATAAAACATCTTAACTCAAAGTATTTCAGTATTATATACAGATAGTTCAAGTGTTCAAACTAGACTAAAAAGAAAGATCATACCATTTAGTTTTACCAAATATGTCCATAATTAGCATTTACTGAATTGAAAAACATAAAAAAAAAAAATTTAAAAAAAAAAAAAAGGATCTGAATTAGAATAGGGGTGTAATTGGTAGAATATTCCACAACGCAACTACACTCAAAACGAGGGGTTCACATGTCTTAACTTTTGGCACATTATCCCTGTGATTACCTTCACCTTCCCCCAAGTATCGGAAACTAACAGCCAAAAAGATTGAAAAAAAACAAATATGAATCTGATACAAAATTATATGAATCTGGTACCTTTTTTATAGGTAAAATATGAATCTGATACAAAATTTCCATAGGATAGAAAAATGATATTACTCACGTTCCCTCTTCGATGCTGAGCTGCTTGTAAAAGTTAACAACAAACATGCCGACTAGACGCCCATATGTTGATCCTATCATTATTCCAGTGCTTTTTGAATCTTCTGCGCAATGAACTTTTTGAAAAAGTGTAAAATGTGAAGAAAATTATGGCACGACAAATTTGTTTGATATTTGCTGTCGTTGTTGGTTCTTATTATATTTGCTGAAGCATGTACATTATTTTTTATGTTTAAAACAGATGGAATGTAGTTTTAGTGGTAGTGTTGGTGGATCAGCGCCTATTTCATTGGATATGGAGGAAAATATTAATCCTTTAGTGTTAATTTGTGTGTGCGTGTCGCATGCAGTTGTGGGTTTCATAGCCAAGGATGATTGATGATCATGACTAATTGCCTGCAGCTGCATGCTTGCATGAGGTTTCAAAGTAATACTATTAGTTTCGCATTAATTCATGTCTACAAATTGATTACCATCTAGCTGATGATCCAAATTAAGCATTATGCATGCAGGCCACCTTGGCTTAACTGACTACTACTACCTCTCTTTAATTTATTTCCAATATTCCATACTAAGCCTAGCTAGGCCTCCCTCTGCCTCTAGCTGAAAAAAAAAATTCCAAAATTTTACTTCTTATGTTTTTTAAAAAAAAAAAAATTAAGAATAATAAACTTTTCCTCCCAAAATCTTTACCACTAGCCAAATTACCACTAAACTTGTTCCATAGCTTTCTTTCAAGCTACCTCTCTTTTGCTTAGATTAGCATGGACAAAATTCAAATACCTGATAATAGTCTTAAAATCTTTATTGAACTTGGAATAAGAAAAGATTTTTTTTTAGTGGATCTACCATGTTGAATGTCATACTAATCTAAATATTGGTGCAGTGGTGGAGTTTGTCCCTGTTCAAAATCAAGCTGCTGCATAGAAACTACTCCAGAAAATGAATCATCAAAGCTGGGATGCATAATCAGAAAATATTGAACAATGTTATTTATTTTGCATTGTTATGTATTAGTTTAATTAGTTGTGATGTATTATTATTTATTTTATTCTTTGTAAATTTATGTTTTGTATTGTGATGTAACAATAATATTATTTATTTTGTATTTTTATTTATTTTGTTATTTAATTTTTTTTTATAAATTAACTTTAGAAAGTGTTTAAATAATTTTTTTTTTTAAATATGGACAATTTAAGCATGGTATCAGAATGCTTTTTAAAAAAAACTTGCTATAAATTTGTTTTAAAAGTTTGTCTTAAAAAAAAAAAAAAAAGAAGGGATTAAATCCGGTTATAACCAGGATTAAATCCAGTTATAACCAGGATTAAATCCGGTTATAATCCGGATATCTGGATTTAACACGGATATCTAGATTTAACCCGGTTATCTGTCCGAATTAAATCCAGGCGGATAACCGTCCGGTTTTTAAAATCCGGACCCGGATCCAGTTATGGCCGGATATCCGGATCCGGATGCACATCCCTAGTAATTAGACATTACAAAGTCTATTATATAATTAAGTTAGAAATAAATTAAACACTAGTATAAAAATATGTAATTAGATATTATAGTATAAGTCTAGAATATAAATAAATTAGACACTAGTATAGAAATAACTAATAAATTAATAACACATAATACTAATTTACTAAAATATAATAACATATAATTACAAATTACAAATAAGTTATAAATAATTTAGACACTAATAACTAATATCTTTTATAATTAAAGATTTACTATAAACACTGCTGTGCAATGACCATTAACAGGGGCATTTTGTTGGTATTATTCAAGAGATTTGATTATCTTTTTAGTAAACTTCAAATTCAAAAGGCCACAAAAAAGTCTTCTTTAAAAAAAGAAAAATTCTAGATATAAGGTTTACATTCTTGCAATTTATTTTAAAATATGTGATTTTATTCTTTTATCATCATATTTCATATTTTAATAAAAAATAATTTAATTTTTTTTTTTTCAAGTGACCTTTATAAGGCTTCACAGTTCACACTCGACTTATTGCAAGCATCGTTCTCATTCTCGCTCCATATCTTACTTCTTCGCTACCTCTCCAGACCAAATCAAGAAATTAAAGAGAAAAATGAAAATGCAATTCCTCCTTTCGCTTCTGCTTCTGTGCCTCCTCCACGTCCATCCAACCCTCTCTGGCAGATACCTCCTCCTGGAACACAAAGCCCTCCTCTCCGTCAAATCCTCCATCACTGATGACCCACAATCAGCTCTTTCTACGTGGAATGCCTCCACTAGCCACTGCAACTGGGAGGGTATCACGTGCCACCCTCCCCTTCGCCGCGTTACCGCCCTCAAGCTGGTTCACCTTCAACTCTCTGGTACTCTCTCCCCGGACCTAGCTCATCTCAGTTTCCTGTCCGAACTCTCTGTCTCCCTTAATCAGCTCTCCGGGGCCATCCCCACCGAGCTCTCTTCCCTCTCTGCCCTCCGCGTCCTCGATCTCTCATATAATCGCTTCCACGGCGCTATTCCTGAGTTTATTTGCGACATGCCGGAGCTGGAGGAGTTGAGTTTGTGGGAGAACAACTTTACCGGGATCATTCCTCAGAGGCTGGGAAAGAATGGGAAGCTTCAGCTTCTTGATCTTTCATGGAATAAACTGACTGGTACTCTGCCTCCTGATATGTGTTTTGGGAATCGGCTTGAGACTCTGAATACTGAGGAAAATTTATTGGTCGGTCCAATCCCGGACTCACTCGGGAGGTGCGAGTCGCTGTCTGAGATCCGAATGGGGCACAACTTTCTCAACGGTTCAATGCCAAGAGACCTTTTCGGTTTGCCCAAACTCTCCTACGTGGAGTTGCAGAATAACCGTCTGACCGGGAAGTTTCCCATTTCCTCGAGAAATGATTCTCAATTGAGGGCACTAGATATTTCTGACAACAAGATTCATGGGAAGCTACCTAGTTGGATCTGGAGACTTCCCGATCTTCAGTTTTTGAATCTTTCTCAAAATTGTCTAGAGACTCTAGATGTGAATTTAAAGTCTCAGACTTCCCAACCCATGTTGAATATCGTAGACCTTCACTCCAACCAGCTCAAAGGGCAACTTTCAACTATCCCACTGGGTTTTCGACACCGAGTCCCGCGCTCAGGTTACGACAGTATGGCGAGGCCCTTTTTTTTCTTCTCTGTTTCAAGGAATAAATTTGACGGGACTATTCCTACGTCACTGTGCAATGCTGCCTATCTTAATGCTCTAGACTTGTCCCATAATCACTTGACTGGCATGATTCCCAAATGCTTAATTGAAAAGAGTAAATATCTGAAGGTGATGGATTTAGGGGGAAACAACCTTACTGGCGTAATTCCCGATTCCTTTTCAGACTTCTGTAGTTTAAAAGCTTTGGTTCTGAATGGAAATCAACTAGAAGGAGAGCTACCAAAATCCTTGGCCAAGTGCAATACAGAGTTGGAGGTTTTGGACGTCGGGAACAACCGCATTCAGGATACCTTCCCATGTTATTTGAAGAACATAGACACATTGAGAGTCCTTATTTTGCGATCTAACCAATTTTATGGGTCTGTTAATTGTCTAGACGCTAACACCACCTGGTCCAACCTTCAAATTTTAGACCTGGCCTCAAACCATTTTGTTGGTAAGTTTTCAATACGTTACTTTTCTAGCTGGAAGGCAATGACGGGAACCGAAAATAAGACTGGATCTGAGTTTGAAGATCTCCAATATATAACGCCAGTTCTCACCTATCAAATTACGGTAAATGTTACATTAAAAGGTCAAGATTTGGAGTTAGTGAAGATCCGAACTATCTACACCTCACTTGACCTGTCGTGCAACAGTTTTGATGGACATATACCTGCAGAAATAGGAGAATTCAAAGCCCTATATGCCCTCAACTTATCTCACAATGCTTTTACAGGTCAAATCCCACAAGCTTTAGGAAACTTGACTGCTCTTGAGTCACTAGACTTGTCGAGCAACAAGCTCATTGGAGAGATTCCTCTCCAACTTGCAGATGGTCTTAAGTTCCTGTCAACCCTTAACCTTTCCTTCAATCAATTGGTGGGAAAGATTCCACAGATCAAACAATTTCATACATTTCCAGAAAGTTCATTCGAAGGAAATATAGGATTGTGTGACTTTCCTCTGAAAGAAAAATGCATACATGAAGAATTGGGACCGTCACCTCCTCCATCTAAAGAATCTCATGGGAATTCAATTGATTGGGAATTCTTAAGTGTTGAATTGGGATTTTTTTTCGGCTTCGGGATTTTTTTTGGATCTCTTATATTTTGGAAGAGATGGAGGGAACACTACAATAAACACGTCGACGACATTGTTTCTAAGATGTTACCTGGGGCATACATAAGCATAAAAGCTCATCGAAGGCGAGCATCCAAGAATCAAGGACGGCAAGCACGAAGAAATCAAGGTGGGAGGGATTAGTGATAGATACGAGGAGCAATGCTAGTCAATGATGTCAAGTATGTCTCCAATTGATTTTTTGGTATGCAAGTAAATGTTGTCCGAAGTGATGTATTATATATAAATTAGCAAGATTGTTGAAATTCGTAAGGCATGATCTCCTACATGGCAGGCTACACAACTTGAACTGGATATATAGATCATTACAAAGTCGATCCCCCACCAGCAGAAAGCGTTACGGGAATGAAGCACGGGGCTTTGTACCCATAATTAGATGTTTAACTGGTGAGGTAGAAAGTAATATAAGAAATTACATTTGTATAAGTTTCTAATGGTATTGGCGTTACTTTATTTAAGAATTTAGTAAAATTTAACAAAATATATGAAACATTTATTTCTGGTTTGCATAACCTATACGTAATACTCTCCGCATTGAATTAGCTGACTTTCCTCTATACCATTAATTTTTTTTTAATTTATTATTAATTCATCTCTTTATTGGGAGAGAGAGTTTAACAATATTAATCAAATTAAGGAAGAGATAGAGAAAAAAATATTAATATATTATTTAGTTGTGCAACAATGCTAATTAAATTTGTTGGGAGTTTTAGCTGAAAGTTATTTTAGCTAACTTTTACATGCTAATAAATATTTTATAAAATCCAATGACAATACTCTAAGTTGAGTACCACTAAATGCAGACGTGGTTAGCATAAAATAATTAAATATATAAATGAATCTTATATATATTTATAAATATAGGTGTGCCTATCAAGTTGTAACGTTCACCACACTAAGACTATGGCTAGCATCAACTGCCACAACCATAAGCCGATCCTCGTACCCAGTCCAGTCGCAAACAACCCATGTAAAAATTCACGAATGGTTCTCTCTTTTGTTTTTCTGTCTGTTGTGGCATGTGGTATATATACATATTCTTAAGATGGATACAAGTTTCTTCTATGGTTGCCGCTCTGTTCTCTAATCTCCTACCCCGGCTTCGGCCAGCCATAGCCCTCATTTTTTCGTTCCTCTCGATAAGCCCACGCGGGTCTCTTCTCCTTTTCTCCACCATTTTTTCGATCTAACTTGCCACAGGAAGCGGAGTAACTACCTCGTCGCTAATAACTACTAGCCACCAGCTTCGTCGCACCTTGTTCCTCTTACGGTGAGTCTCGGACCTTTCTGTCTCTCTGCCCCTGTTATCTCGAGTGAATATTTGTTTCTTTTTGGCATCAAAACCATACTTATACTTAGGCTATGTTTGGGCACCTAGATGAGATGAGACTCATCTAAAAAACTTTCATAATATTCTTCCCCAAAATCACTCAAACACATAACAAATTTCAATTTTAAATTTTTAAATTTTTCATCTAATCGTTACCTAATCATTACTATGAAACCCAGTTCTTTCTTTTAGTTGTTGTTTGTGTGTGTGAAGTCTTGGCCAGTATAAAAGCCAAGACCACAAAAAATAGGGTCCAATCCCTCATCCCTAAAACGGCGCCATTTTGTACTAAAAAATGGGGCATGAAACCCTAATGCACTACACCTCTCGCTCTCTTTTCTCTTCTTTCCTCCTTCTCCCTCTCTTCCTTCCTATGCCACACCCCTCCCCAAACCCCTCTCTCCCTCTTTGCAACTCGTGACCTCCCTGCATGCACCCTCTCTCTCTCTCTCTCTCTCTCTGCTTCCAATAACCGGCATGTGATCCACATTCACCGAAACTCAAATAATAAACTCTGAACTATTGAAACCTAAACTCAGACTCTCTAAAACTCAAAACTAAGATTAAGAACCAGACCCCCTATTCATCCTACAATTCTGGATTAAATAGATGTCAAAACTCAAATCTAGAAGCAAAATAAATACGGCTACAATCTAGCATAAAAATCTGGAAAATAGTTTCTAAACATAGATGTTAACATAAAAATAAATTATCCCAAGAATATCGAAATTATCTAAAATGGAAGATTCAGTGATATGCGGCTTGAATTACGGAGTTCGGGAGGATTTAGTCGTCAATAGATTGATTGCGAAACTCGGAAGGGTTCCATCAGGTAGATGTCGTGTGCGCTGAATATAACTGTTGGGTGTGGAGATCACAAAGAACACAAGACCCTCTTCTTGCCTACCGAGTTGTTGCCCACGATGTCGTTTAGGTTGATTTTTTAAGTTGATCGTTTAGACTAGTCGTCCAATCTAACCGCCTAAAGACAATATCCCTTCCAGGGACAATGTGACAGCACTTGGAGTCTGAGCTACGACGGAGACGCCGACGACAAGATGATCTCTGACAGTTCTAGAATATAGTAGGAAGATGAACAGTTTTCTTAGCCTTTGAAGTTCAACAGAGTAGAGGAAGAGAAAGAGGATGTGTGTGGCTTACCAAAAGCAAGGGACGCTGTGCGACGATGGTTTTGAGTGGCCGAATCGAGATCAAAAGTGAGAGAGCTTGGAAATGAGAAGCAAAGACAATTAGGATGAGAGCTTGCCCACTTGTGAAAACAAAATGTGTACTGGCTTCATCCGTGAAGTAATACCTAACAACAAATATGCTAATTGCTAAACACCCCTACCTTGTTCTTTAATTTGTCGATTATTTAACGGCCTCTGCAATTAAGCATTAAGACACCAAAAAATATATATATATATATATATTATAGCTCTTATGCTCCTTCAAATGGATCCCAACCCATTTGGGCTTTTTTCTTGTCAACTATTTTCTTTAAGGAAAAGAGAACTATAAGAAGGATTGGATTGGATTGGTCAGGTCCGGGCCACCTTCCCATATGTTCATTGCCATTATATTGCTCACTGCATGGCCAATTCCAGAACAAACAAAAGAAGCCTATATACAATAGCTGTGACCCACTTTGTGGAGGCCCATAATCAGGTGGCCCATGGCCATAGGGTGGCTCCTCGAGATCAGCCATTATCTGGTACTTGAATCTTTAAAAAGGCAGTTCATCAATCCTCGGATTAGACAGAGTTAAAAAAAAGATTCAATCAAAAAGAAAATTACAAAGGAGGAATCATTTTGTATTTGCAATGGAAAAACTAGATTCTTTCTTAAAAAATAAAAGATAAAAAGCCATGAAATAGTGAGGGGGAAGCGTTTGGGCTCTTCCACAGCAGTACATTTTTTTCTTTTTTAAAAGGATGGTAATTTAATTTTATTAATAGCTCTCATTTTTTGCAGAAGAAAATCATAATTACAACCAGATATCTGGAGGTTACAAATAAACATAAAAACCAAAACTCATGTATCAAAAACCAAAAGACCCAACCACAAACTAAAAAAACCAAAAAATTACAAATCAAATAGAAAGAACAAATCTAAGAAACCAACCGGCAAAAAGAGGAACAAAATCACACATATAAGAAAAAAACAAAGAAGCGAGAAGTAAAGAACCAGTACCTCACTTTGATAACTTCAAATAAAGAAAATCAATTATGTCTATGCAAAGAAGGCATCTTAACTGATTAGATAAAATATTCTCATCATCAATCTAGTCTGTATTTAAACCCCCAACACTATGCTTAAACAAGAAAATCAGTCGTAACATTACCTTTGCGATAGATATGAATAATTTTATAGTCCCACAACAGTACCTAGAATCTAAATTAGTTCGAGCAAAACTCTTCATGTGGTGATTCCTGAAAACATGTAAAATCTCACTCTATTTACAATTAAGCTACGCATTACTTATAAATGGAACACCACCCAATACATTAAATAGTAATTCATGCAACGTGATTTCTGGGATGGGGTGGGAATTAGAGCTTCGGGCATGCAGCTTGGGGGTTTGCTCATTTCCTTCTTTTTATTAACTTATAAGAGTCTTAAGCTTACTATTAAAAAAAAGTCTTAGGATGAGTTTGGATACGCAGTTTAAATGAGATAAGGTGTAATGTTTTGTTGAAAGTTAAATAAAATATTATTAAATATTATTTTTTAATATTATTTTTTAATATTATTTTATTTTGAGATTTGAAAATGTTGAATTATTTATTATATTTTTGTATAACAATTTAAAAAAATTATAATAATGAGATAAGATGAGACGAGATGAGATGTTTTGTATATCCAACCCACCTTAAGCTTTTGTTTTTTCTAGTTCTAAGTGAAATTGTTTTGAAAAACTATGGTACGTAAGTAGATACAACCAGCGAATCTGTCTCCACCCAACTCACTATTTCCAACTTCCTAACCCCACTCCCCATGAGAACATATTACTAAACTATACAAGAAGAGATTATAAAAATAACCCTGGCCTCGACCTTCCACAACCTTCAACCCTATCATCCCCTCCCTCTTCCCTCACACCAAAATTAATTATGTCACCCTATTTCATACTCTCACTATTATACAAATTCTTAATGCTATCAGCCTAACTACGTCCGTCCAAACAAATATGCACCCTTGATTCTAAATGTCAACACATGGGATGATGTTGATCCTTGGATTAGGAGCTATTAGAAAAAATATTGTACCATATACATCGTTCTCCACATTATGACATAACATCTATAAACTATCAAGCAAAATGGTAATAAACATTTTACAAATCAAAGAGGTTATCCTTTGAAATGTTTCTACCAAACAAAGTCATCTCCGTTGGCAGGGGCGACATTCTATGGAGTTTGATTTATTCTTGTAGCGGCTCAATTTGATAACATGACTCGACAATAATTTGTTACAATTTTTCAAGAGAGTTTCAATGTGGCTTGGGTCATAGAGCGTAGGCTTGAGCCGATAAACTTTTGGCCTATTTTGTGATTCGAGAAACATCATACAGAAAAGTCGCTCGAGCGAAACTCAGACAAATAGTTTCATCAACAAGTCGCTAGAACAAATAATGCGATAATTGTGAAATTAAAATTTTCACCGTACAATCATATATATACGTTTATTATAAACAATATGTCCATTCTAAGCATTGTAATTTCGCCCCATTGCATACTTTAACATTTCTCAAGATAATAAAATTTTATGTAGCTCCGTAGAGATAAGCATGTTATCAAACCACGTAAATTTTGATGTCCTATGATTAATTTCTTATATTACTTTACTTTCTTGTATCGTTTTTCACAAGAGACTCCCTCTCCAATACCATATTAGAATCTTGCTTTTTCTTCTCTTACTTATATCAAACCATCTCCATGTCCAATCGTTTATTTAGAAATCTTCTTCTTTTCTCTCTATTTTCTTCTAAAAAAAACTCTTTTCAACATTGTTCACCGCCACATCAGACATTTAAAATTAGTAAATTACAATGAATCTCACCAGATCACCATACATATTCCTATTTTGATATTGCAATCCGTCAATCAAGACCGATATTTTAGTCATCCCTAAATAATTTTATATTTGTCATCTTTAGTTATATTTTTTGATATATTTTTAAGTAATTTATTTTATTTAAATAAATGACATATGAAATAACTTAAATGACAAGTTTTGTCTTACACGTAGTATACCTTCTGTAATCATACGTTGGCTGTGCATACACCTTCATTTCATTCTTCTAAATTAGAGCGGTGCTACTCTGTATGCATGTGTCACTCTTTGTGAGTCTGGTATAAATAATAATTTTTTTTTTCACTTTTTATTTCAAATTTTTTTTAAATATATTTAAATATTTTTTTAAAAAAATATCAATATATTAATAGTCACTTCCTTAACTATTAAAAATAAAAAATATTAAACACATGAACGATTAAAATAAAAAGATAAAATGTGTTGGTGTAGTAGTATTTCTTTAAATTATTATAATACATAATTCCATTTTTAAGAGTTGAATGTTACAACCAAAAAATAAATAAATAAATAAAATAATTTAAAATTTTAAAATAAAAATAATATTTTAAAAATATTTTATTCATATTTTAATTTTTATCTTATTATATGGGCAGTGCATGAAAGATGCTGAAATCAGTAGACAGTAGCTTTGGGTAGTGTGGGGTGGAGTAGAGTAGGGGGGCCGAATAGCGGTGTTGATGTAGATAAAGACCTGCCACCTGGATGCTTGATTTCCAAATGACAAGATGCTCTCTGTTACCACCAGAAAAGACACTTGCATTTAAAGGGTCCTATGGTCTTACCACATTAAACGACAACCCTTCCCACGACATCGATTGTGTTGTGTCGACCTCTTTTTGGGGAGGGAGCGGTAAAAGGACTGCTTCGTCATTTTGAATTTTACCCATCTGATCTACTTTTATATTCACTGGTTATTCCGGTCGGGACCATCATATCGCGTGCCTCTGCCTTCACCCTTCTTCATTAGCCAGCTCTGGTCACTGTGAGCCGCTGATCCCCCTTACACAGTGATAATGCCCCTTACATTTGGAGGTTGATAAGGTAATTTCGAACGGTGATAATGCCAAAACACTCCGTCTCGTGTCTCTCCATGTCAGTCAACATTGTTTGACCGGCTTTATCCAACCCCAAACAAAATTATAATGCTTAATAATTCCCTATTATTACTGTTTTCAATACTCTTGAGTAAAGAATCTTCTACCCACCCATGTTCCCTATTATCACCCAATTGAAATATTGGATTATCTAAACATCTTACAAATTCAAAAATTTCAATAAATGATTAACTATATATAAATGAGATATGTTTGAAGATAAAAAAGAAAAAAAAAACTCGATTGTTAAGGGTAGAGGTGTAAGAATTTTGGTTCGGATCGAAAATCCTTACACCAACCCAACCGAACTGTTTCGATCAGACTGATTAAGGATGATCGGTCTCGATCCAAGAAAGTAAGAAATTCGATCCAGTCTGATTTTAGAGTGGAGTTTTTTTATTATATAAAACTTTAAATGATTTTTTATATGATATTTTATAATTTTGTAAAGTAGTTATATAAATTGAAAACAAGTAATTATGTAATTTTCTTCTAACTTAATTATTTATTCTTAGATTATATAAAATATTAAAGGTAAAAAACTTTAACATATGGTACAAATTATTAATTATTGATAATACACATGCTATTAATATTATTAATTTATTTTACTTAATTAAAACACTTAATTAGTTCAGTATATACTTAGTTAGACAACTTAGATTAAATCATTCAATTAATTATTTTTTTTCATTTTATATAAATTGTTTTGTCAAAAACATGAAAAAAAGGACCAGACTGAAACACCTCGATAAGATAGACCAAAAGAACCAAAGCAGTCTAGTCCGGTCCGGTCCAAATACTTTATCAGTCTAATCCGGTCTGAACTATTGTTGGACTGAAAAATCTGGTTCCGTTCAAAATTATTTTCCAAGACTAATCGGACCGAGTACACCTCTAGCTAAGAGTGTTGAAAGATGGTTGAAAGTGGGGCAACCCTCAATGTTGTCCATCCATTTCGCGTGTTCCGGTACAGTTGGTAATGTGTAGCAATTGGAGAGAGAGAAAAAACATATGTGACCACTTGATCATGATTAATCAAGCAAAGCTTTATTCATAAACAACAGTGTTTAATTAACGGGATGGTTAATTAAGGAAGCTAAATGAGCAGAATGGTTTTTCTTTTTTGCTTTTTATGTTCTTTTGGTGTCTTTTAGTTGTGTTGCAATGTGAATTGTCTCCATGGTGACCTGAAAAATAGACTGGTAAATAGTTTGTTTGACCCTGCAAACGACCCTACACAACACCAAAAGCTAAATCAAATGATAATTAAAGTAGAAGCTGTAAAGAAAATTCTTAATAAAAAAAAAGAGAGAAAGGGGTATCCAAAGTTTGGTTGAACTAAAGTAGTTTTTGGGGGTTAATTTTCCAAATTTTGCAGAGTATTTTGGTATCATCAATTCAACATGATTATGACAGTCAAACCCAATTCACAAACTCACCTAATACTTTTACCTCCATTATCCACGTATACAATTTATTTACGTTCCGTTTGGATGTAGAAACGGTTTTATCTCATCATTATAATTTTTTTAAATTTTCATACAAAATATAATAAACAATTCAACTTTCATCTAAAATCATCTCATCGTATCTCACTATTCAAACCGAGCCTTAATTTTCTATATATGTCTACTCCTTCTAAATAATTAGAAACATTTTCTATGGCACTCCCCAAAATCTAAACAATCTCTCAAATTGGTCATCCTCTTATAATTTAAAATAATTCCAATATTCCACAAAAATTTAGAAATAAAACCAATAGAAACCTTTTTAGGTCCTTATTTAAATATGAGAGCCTTTAAATGGATATAAATAGATACATAAAATAGAATTTAGAGTATTTATTCTAAAACTTATTTTATATGTAAATATTTTAGATCCTATTAAATGATTAATAAAAATTATAAAATTATTTATCTCTTTTTCACTTAGATGCTCTTATTTTTATAAAATTGAAAATTAGTATTAATTTCCTAACTAAACATACTTGCTAAAAATATTTATGTTGGATTGGAGTTGAATTAGTTTGTGCTTTTTTATAAAAACTAATAAAGAATATTAAAAAAAACAATATACGTACAATCATTTTTATAATTTTTTATATAATTATATTTTTAATTAAAAATATTTATATAAAACCATATCACTTTTATTAATTATTCTGTAAAAATACTTATCACTTAAAATAAGATAGTTTAAAAAAACTATAAAAATAATTGTATCTAATAAAAATGACAGATTCTAATCTCACGTCTCCTCTGAACTAAAAGCCAATCAATCTATTTAGTTTATTTTCGAATCTTTATTCAATACTCAGAGGATTCTCAATGGCTTATGAATAATACAAAAAATATAAATTATTTAAAAAATTGTTCATAAAATGAGTTCCATCCGATTATGTAAAAAAATATGTAAAACAAAAATGCTACAGAAACCCATTACATGTAGAGAACACTGTTCATCCTTTAAATACTTTTTTTTTTATCTCGTTTGCATTTAAAACCTACCTCAACTCATCTCATTTCATTATTACAATTTTTTCAAATTTACACATAAAATATAATAATTAATTCAATTTTTATTATACTATTCACAAACTATCTTAACCTATTTCAACTTATCTTTAAATCCAAACGACTACTTTATTTACTCTCTCATTGATTTTTACTTTTACATTTCAATACAAATTCTTTTTATAGTTAATCATCTAAAACATTCCTATTTTATTTTTTTCTAAAAGGTATCTTACAAATATTATTTATTAATTTTTTTCATATTTTGATTTTATTTTTAATTTTTATTTGGCTTATGATATATAACATATTATAAAAGTTATTATATAAAATAAATAAAAAATAAAATTTAATAATGTATTTTTAAAGATAAGAATAAGCCAGATAAAGTAATTATATAAGATAAAGTAACCATTGCTCTCAGAAAGAACAATAAAATTCACACTCTCCAGGCCCCTCTCTCACTCCCACTCCATCTACTTCTCTCTCTCTCTCTCAACCAAACCGTGGAAGGGAAAAGCAAAATGCAACTCCTCCTTTTGCTTCTCCTTCTGCTCCACTTCCACATACATCCGGCCCTCTCAGGCGGCCGCATCTTCCCGGAATACAGAGCTCTCCTCTCCGTCAAGTCCTCCATCACCGAAGACCCACAATCAGCTCTTTCTACCTGGAACGCCTCCACTAGCCACTGCACCTGGTCGGGTGTCACATGTCAACCCTCACGTCGCCGGGTGACCGTCCTCGACCTCTCCGGCCTTAACCTCTCCGGTAGTCTTTCCCCGGACCTGGCTCACCTCCGTTTCCTCTCCAACATTTCCGTCGCATCGAATCGGTTCTCAGGGGCCATCCCCGCCGAGCTCTCTTCTCTCTCCGCCCTCCGCGTCCTCAATCTCTCCAGCAATGGCTTCAACGGCACCTTCCCATCCCAGCTGTCCCTTCTCAAGAACCTTCAGGTGTTGGATCTCTACAACAACAACATGACCGGTGACTTGCCCTTGGCCGTCACTCAAATGCCCAACTTACGCCATTTGCATCTCGGCGGTAACTTCTTCTCGGGTGGGATCCCGTCCCAGTACGGGCAATGGGAGTTCCTGGAATACTTGGCTTTATCCGGTAACGAGCTCCAAGGTCCTATACCGCGCGAGATCGGAAACTTGACCAACCTCAGGGAGCTCTACATGGGATACTACAATATGTACGAAGGTGGCATACCCCCGGAGATCGGGAACCTATCGGAACTAGTTCGTTTCGACGCCGCCAGCTGTAACTTATCTGGTGAGATACCACCAGAGATTAGCAGGCTCCAGAAGCTTGACACTCTATTTTTGCAAGTAAATGCGCTCTCCGGGCCTTTAACCGTCGAGCTCGGGAACTTGGTGAGCTTGAAATCCTTGGACTTGTCGAATAACGTTTTTACAGGCGAGATTCCAGCGTCGTTTGCCGAGCTAAAGAACTTGACGCTGCTGAACTTGTTTAGAAACAAACTCCACGGCGCAATTCCTGAGTTTATTGGTGACATGCCGGAGCTGGAGGTGTTACAGTTGTGGGAGAACAACTTTACGAGGATGATTCCTCAGGGGCTGGGAAAGAACGGGAAGCTTCAGCTTCTCGATCTCTCAACGAATAAACTGACTGGGACTCTGCCTCCAGATATGTGTTCTGGGAATCGTCTTGAGACTCTGATTTCTTTGGGGAATTTCTTGTTCGGCCCAATCCCGGAATCACTCGGGAAGTGCCAGTCGCTGAGTCGGATCCGAATGGGGGGCAACTTTCTCAACGGTTCAATACCAAGAGGGCTTTTCGGGTTACCCAATCTGACCCAAGTGGAGCTGCAGAATAACTATCTTACAGGGGAGTTTCCGGATACGGATTCGATCCCGGCGAGTCTTGGCCAGATCAGCCTCTCCAACAACCGGCTTTCCGGGCCGTTACCTCCAAGTATTGGCAACTTCTCCGGTGTTCAGAAGCTTTCCCTCGATGGTAATAAGTTCTCAGGTCGAATCCCACCCCAAATTGGGAGGTTACAGCAACTTTCGAAGCTGGACCTCAGCCACAACGAATTCTTGGGCCCCATTGCTCCCGAACTCAGCCAATGCAAGTCGTTGACCTTCATCGATCTTAGCCGAAACCAGCTCTCCGGCGAGATACCGAACGAGATGACTGGTATGAGGATTCTAAATTACCTGAACATTTCGAGAAACCATCTGGTTGGTAGCGTTCCTGCTTCAATAGCGACTATGCAAAGCTTGACCTCTGTTGATTTTTCTTATAACAACCTCTCTGGTTTGGTTCCGGCCACTGGCCAATTCAGCTACTTCAACTCCACGTCGTTTGTGGGCAACCCTGACCTATGCGGTCCTTATTTGGGTCCTTGCAAGGAAGGGGTCACCAATGCTGCCGGCCAGGCGCACGGGAAAGGTCCCCTCTCTGGTTCTTTGAAGCTATTGCTTGGGATTGGGTTGCTTCTTTGTTCGATTATCTTCGCAGTGGCGGCAATCTTCAAAGCCCGGTCGTTGAAGAAGGCCAGCGAGGCTCGCGCGTGGAAACTGACCGCATTCCAACGGTTGGACTTCACGGCCGATGATGTTTTGGATTGCTTGAAGGAGGATAACATTATAGGCAAAGGGGGTGCTGGTATCGTGTACAAGGGATCGATGCCTAATGGTGAGCATGTCGCCGTGAAAAGACTACCGGTAATGAGCAGGGGTTCTTCCCATGACCATGGATTCAATGCGGAGATTCAGACCCTGGGAAAGATTAGGCACCGTCACATTGTGAGATTACTGGGTTTCTGCTCAAACCACGAGACCAATCTTCTGGTTTATGAGTATATGCCAAATGGGAGCTTGGGTGAAGTTCTTCACGGCAAGAAAGGGGGTCATTTACTCTGGGATACTAGGTATAAGATTGCCGTGGAGGCTGCAAAGGGTCTTTGCTATCTTCACCACGACTGCTCGCCACTCATCGTCCATCGAGACGTGAAATCAAACAACATTCTGCTCGACTCCGGTTTCGAAGCACATGTTGCTGACTTCGGCCTGGCCAAATTTCTGCAAGATTCGGGCACTTCCGAGTGCATGTCTGCAATTGCTGGCTCCTACGGATACATAGCCCCAGGTATGCTTTCAATTAAGTTTTGATTCACTCCTTTTTCTTTTTGTGATCGTGTTTCTTTAGATACGTACTAGTTTTTGTTTCGAAGTCTTAATTATGTTAAGGCTAGTGAAAAACAAGACCTTTTTTTTTTGTCTTATATTGTGGTTTGATTCAGTTTCTGCATTATTGTGATAGTTGCTGTCTGTTTCATACGAGTTTTGACTCTTTAAGCCACGGAACCATAATTCTCATCTTATTTATTGTCGAGACTGTTTATTGTCGACAATCATAAATAATTTTTTATTTTTTAGAAAAAAAAAAAAAAAACAATTCCATATGTCAATGTTCTGGGGCTGCATTGAGTTACAGTGTCGTTAGTGTTTCTGTTACCACAAATTGAAAGTTTGTAGATTTAAATGGTAGATTACTCAAGTTTGGTATTTTATTTAAAGCCAAAATCAATGTTTCTTCATGCAGAGTATGCCTATACTCTAAAGGTCGATGAAAAGAGCGATGTCTACAGCTTTGGTGTGGTTCTCTTAGAACTGGTTACAGGCAGGAAACCAGTTGGGGAATTCGGGGATGGTGTGGACATAGTCCAATGGGTTCGAAAGATTACAGACTCAAAAAAGGAGGGAGTCATCAAAATTCTCGACCCAAGGCTACCGTCAGTTCCTCTACAAGAAGTGATGCACGTATTCTACGTTGCAATGATGTGTGTTGCAGAGCAGGCAGTGGAGCGTCCAACAATGCGCGAAGTGGTTCAGATCCTAACCGAGCTTCCAAAACCACCGAGCTCTAAACAGGGAGACTCAACATATAATAACATAATCACAGAATTATCACCACCACCACCAGGCACTGCCCTACACTCTCCGACCACCACAACGACCATAGACTCGAACGACAGCCAACATGCACCACCTCAATCACCACCACCCGATCTGCTAAGCATTTGAAGTGCTTTTAGTTCATTGGAGATGATGGGAGTCTTTGTTCTGAATTCAAGGATTGTGTTATTAGCTTTCATTTTGCAGGGTTCTTTAATTTTTGTTATCTGGGGGGGTGGGTTTGGCCAGTTTGGTCTTAACTTTTAAGGAGTTTTCACTTTTTCACAAAATGTTTAAAAGTTTGTGTATAGTAGCAATTGGTGGGTATTTTTTTTCTTGTTTCTCTACTCCTTATCATGTAGTAGTACTGGCTGGCGCTTCATCCTCTGCTATTTTGTGTATGGCAACAGCTGTTACTGTTCTTGGCCTGATCCTCCATCACTGTAAACATCAAGTGGAGGGAGCCAGAGCGTTTTGAAGGTGCTTGTGACGTGTGAATGGGGGGAAAGTGAAGATGATTTAAATGGGTTGGGTATTATTTGGTATAGTAAAATGTGTTTGTCGATATGAATGATGAACTGAAACCCCCCCAAGAGGGGATGGCGGTGCAGTCAAAGCAGTCCCTTTCAATTGCCGAGACTGGGGTTTTCCTGATGCATATACCGAGTGGAAACTGAAAAGTTCAAACTGCTTCTGTCGTCGAGGGTCCCTTCTGTGAACAACGATGAAAGGTCTGGATTAAAATAAGGCAATAAAAAGAGAAATTTTATTTACAATTTTTAAGAACTTTATTAAATGAAAAAAAAAAATTATTTCAAGATGGATATTTTTATAATTTTAAAAAATTTTAAAGATAAAATTACATAGACTTGCATTACAGTCCTTAAATGGAGACTGTATATTGCTTCAGTAAAAAATATTGTTTTATAATCATGTTATTTTTTTAACTTATATCATAAAAATATAGGGTCATATGTATATTATATGTTTTTTCATCAGCCACAGTTTCATATTGGTCATTAATATATGGTAAAATAGTTAGAATATCAAGAGGTGAATTTTAAAATATTTATTGATTATTTAATATTATCTAAAAAATAAAATGAATAGTGAATTATTTCATATATTTATCTCTTAAGTTTTTGTTTCTTTTCAACTCAATTCATCTTATCTAATTATTATAATTTTATTAAATTTTCATGTAAAATAAAATAAATAATTAAACTTTAGCAAATAAACTTAAAAAAATTTTTATTAAAAAATATATTCTAATAATATTTTATTTAACTTTTAATTTTAATATTAATTTATCTCATCTGCGAAAATAAACTAGGCCTAAATGAGACTATATACTTGAATTTGAGCATATAAATTTCAATATATGAAATCACTTCAAATGAGCTATATATTTATTAAAACGATAGAAGATAAATTTTTAAGATGAGAAAATATACTTACAACTGTGAATTGCGTAATTGCCGCGTAATCGCTTTGAAAAAAATGAATAAAACATGAGACCTACATGAAAAAAATTAATTTTTTAATAGTAAATTCTACTCTTTTTCAAAGTGATCTTCACGGTTGTATGTAGAATTACTAAAGATACATAGAGCGTTACACTTTTAAACTAACCTTCCACCCGCCAATGATAAAAGGAATTGTAGGTACTGTGGGACGTTTTCTAGGGTAGACCCCACAAATGAGACTTGGCATATGCCCAACAGTGATTCACATGCAATGCAAGACGTTTGGATTGACACAGGCCCACCATCGTCTTCGCTCCTTGAAACTTTTGAATCTTGGCAACTTGTCCTGTCCAATAATGTCACAAATGCCTATCTATTTTAATAGATAGATCAGCTAGGTTACACATTCGTATGGGGGTGCTTAGGTCATTTGGTAATCTTTCTATAATAATTACCGTCTAGAAAATGACGTATGAGAAGAAATTCCGATATTTTGGAGGCAACTTGCTCACTGAATATACAGTGAGTCTCACTGGTCAGGTCTCTCTCTTTGAATTGTATATTCTAATTTATAAAGCAAGATTTTCTATAATTTTTAGAATATTTCCATGACATAAGAGTTCTTTCAAATTTCAACAATTGTTTAGATAAGTACTTATAATTTTAAAATAAAAGTATTTATCATTTTTTAATATATTATTTTATATATATATTCAGATTATACATATAGGATCCATAGAATTATCAGACACCAATTTAATAAAAATTATAAAATATTTATACAAATATACAACAAAAGTATTTACAAAAACTTTATATACTCGGATTGCTATTACAAGAAAAACGAGCATTTACGACGAATTATTTATTCTAAAAATAACTATTTATGATGAAAACAAATTTATTTTAGTAGAAAATAATAATTTTTATAAAAAATAACTAACTATAAATAAACAGTTTTCTTATAATACACTTTCACAGTTCATATCAAAAACTCATGCTTCAATCACTTTTCTCATTCTAAAAATATTTTTAATAGAAATTACAACTCATAAACAAAATTGAATTTTTATACAAATTAAGGCTAGTTGATAGATGGAAGGTCCATGTCTGATTCATGGTATGAGAAAGCCTAGAAGGGTGATGGCGCGTCCCATCTCTGAGACTGCTTGCTCATGATAATTGGGTTGAGGTTCAGTCATCAGCTGTGTTGTGGTGTCTCTGACTGATGCTGTCTTTGTGTTCGGAGGGAATCTTCAATGTTCTACTCATATTACACAGAATTTCAACCACATGCATACGGTGCAGTACTGAGTGAACAATTCATGTACTATTTCTTTACTTCTCTTTTGGGTTTACGCAAAGGAGCATTCCCTACCCTAGCTAGGCTTAAGGGTCGGCCTCTCTCTCAAAGTCAAAGACTACCGGCTCTCCCCTTTCAAAAGGGGTTTTCTTTATACCTTTTATTTTATTTTACTTATTTTCAGAAAATCTCTTATTTTATCTTATTTCATCTCATTTAATTATTATAATTTTCTTAATTTTTAATATAAAATAAAATAAATAATTCAACTTTTTCAAATCACAAAACAAAAATAATATTAAAAAATATATTATCAAAGAGGATTTTTGTTTTTTTTAAATGTTAAACCATGGGACATTTTAGTATTTAAGCTGTATTTTCTTTTCTTGTCTGTCTTGAGTCACATATGTAAGAGGCCGGACAATAAACTTTTTAGATTATAATTGTTGTGCTACGTGCGGTGATATGATGAATAGTATGGAAAAAAAAAAACAAGAAAACACAAAATTTACCATAGTTCGACGGTGTGCCTACATCCATAGAAACGGGGGTTGAATTTTTTACTATGCATAAAATTAGGATTACATCATATATATTTAGACTAAACCTTAGTCGTTCCGCTCCGCTCTACTCGGTACGCTACGCTCCCTTCACTCCACTCTACTTCACTCCCGACATCCGTCTATTTTCTCTATATATGTGTTCAACTTAGCATGAGCCACATACTACAACAATAATATTCTAACCTATATCCTTAGATCTCATGTCTGGGATCTGAATTTTGGGGGGTCTGGTTTTGTCCTTTAAACACGGGGCTTATTAGTAATTAAAGCTGGAATCTAAGAAGAAAAACCTAACTCGACCTACTCTTATGACTCACGTACACTGATAATTAATTATTAGAACAAAAAGTCCAACCTCTTTTAAATTAACCTAAATTTGAATGAGAAAATAGCAGTTCCTACGTACATATATATGGATCTATCATTGCTTAATTTGTGATTGATGAACTCTACATACAACATGACCAAAATAAAAGAAAAGAGCAACATATTTTAGAAGGTGATCCAAATCATGTAAAAGAGATTACTGCATTAACTTCCTTTTGAGAGGTTTTCGACTTTCGGGGGTAAAAAAACAGATTATATATATGGTAAAGGTGAAAAAGTTATTGGATAACTAAAGGAAAAGAAAATAAAATATTTCCTAACAGACAAACAACTTTTTACAAAAAATCTGTACTGAAAGTATGGGATTCCAACCTGTCTTCTGTCTAAAAGAAACATAACATGATCTTTTTGTTTGGAACTATATCATGTCCATATCAAATTATAGCCTCATGTTTCTTCTCATATTCGAATGATGATTGAGCTCGTTTCACTATATATATTTACTTGTCTTTTGTTATCTTTTTCAGAAATATTGACAGAACAAAAGAGATAGGAATAAAATTATTAATGAAAGAATGCATAGAAAACATGACACATGGAACTAGCATGTTTCTCAAGCTTACTATTATTAAAGTATAAAATAAATAATAAAATCTATGACTGCATTTGAATATTGAACTGAGTTGAGATGATAAAATATTGTTAAGATATTATTTTTAATATTATTATTATTTTGGAATCTGAAAAAGTTGAATTGTTTATTATATTTTGTGTTGAAATTTGAAAAAGTTATAATGATGAGTTGAAATGAGTTGAGAGGAGTTGAGGATCCAAACGTACCTCTTTGCATAATTAGCTTAAGTTTTTGGAACAAATGATGATTTTCCATGGTATCAGAATAGATTAGGTTCTGAGTTTGAACCCTGACTCTACGCTCTATTCCCATTTAATTAAATATTCTATGTGTTGGGGTCATTCATTGAGAGAGAGTCTGGCCCACACGTGGAGAAGATTGTTAAGATATAAAATAAATAATAAAATCTACCTATTCTAATCAACTTAAACTTTTGAGACAAATAATGATTTCACAAGTACTATATATATATATATATATATATATATATATATATATATGTATATAGTATTGCCACTCCTTTCATCCCGTAATAATAGTGGCAGATCTGGCGTTAATCATGATTAAAGACAACTAGAAAGGTTGCATTTTAATATGCAGCTGTTAAGTACCAGCTCTCATTGATCCAAGAAAGGCTTCCACACTTCTCACAAGAAAATAAATTTAGCTGAAGAAAGGCGATGCTGGACGGTCATGATCTAGAGAAAGAGTACTGGGGTTGAGACTAATTGAGAGGGACCATGCATGTCAAATGTTAGAAGGATCAAGAAAAGATCATTTTAAGTTGTCCGAACTTGAGAGTTTCAAGAAAAAAAGATATTAACGTAAAGTAGACCTCTTCAAGTATTTATATAATATCAGTTCTATGGTCTTCTTTCTTACTCTGATTAGGGCTGAGCACTGACAATGTCGGAGTTGGAGTGCCCTACCTCCGACTCCGACTTTGTCGAAGGTCGAATCCGACCTCCAACTTCGACTCTGATTCGCATAGCCTCCGATCTGACTCATCCGACTCCGACTTGTCGGAGTGGAGTCGGATTTGGGCTTTTTTCTTAGCCTATTTGAAATTTCAATTTGACAATCTTAAACTCTCACTAATCGGATTTTAGATTCTAGATTATAGTTTTTTTTTTTTTTAAAAATATTTTTTCAATTTCAATTTTATTAAAACATAGCCAAAATTGAAAAAATAAATCATTGAACACACTATTTTTATTATACATGGTATTATATGGTAATGTTTATACATTAGTATTACATGTTATTATACATTGATTATTTTACGTTACTAGTACACGTTATTATCTTTTAGTTATTGTTATTATCTTTTAGTTATTATATATTAGTATTACATGTTATTATAAATTTATGTATTTGTATTTATACGCAATACATTAGTATTAAATGTTATTATACATTAGTTATGATATAATTAGCATTACATGTTATTTTACATTAGTCTTTATACATTAGTTGTTATTATACATTAGAGTTACATGGTAGTAATAGTTAATAGTATATATGGTGTTTACATATATTAAACTATTCTTAATGAATTTAGTCTATTTATATTATAGTATAAACATATTATTTTATAATAATTTGCTCATTCTAGTATATTATTGAATTTAATTAACTATATAAGTTATAGTTATATAAAATATATATGATTAATATAAAAAAAAATACATATATTTTTATAAAATATGTACATTATTAGAGTCGGAGTTTGAATCGGTACATTGCCACCTCCGACTCCAATCTTTTTGGTTAAAAAAATTTCGACTCTGACTTATCAGAGTGATCAGAGTGGAGCGAGTCGGTACGGAGTTGGAGCTGGAATCGAATTTTCAGATTTTTTATCAGCTCTAACTCTGATGACTTCAAATTTATGTAATTTAAGGACAATGTTTAGATCATAAAGAAATTGATCTGACCAATAAAGGCAAATAATAGGTGCGATGGTTCGAGTCCGCAATGTAGGTAATAGGTATATATATGCAACTTTGATGTCGCACCCACATCAGAGACCAAATTTAATGTTGCCATGATCTCTTGCTTTGATCTTTTACTTCATTAAATGTTTTGGTCCCAAAAATGTCAGCTATGTTATTACATATTAAGAACTGCCTTGTAAAACACTGCACCCAAATTCATAAATGCAAAAGATCAAAAAATAAAACTGTATATATATATATATATATATATATATATATATATATATAATTTCATAAAAATACAACATGATCAGTAATCTTAGAACATGCATGCACACATGATACGATGCATGCATGATACAGAAAACATGATCTATATGTCAATATCTTAAAAACATATACACAAAAGTCTGCATCCCCGACCTAGACTTTGTTTCAAAACTTAGAATTATTGGTGTTGAATTGTCAACATACATGATCTTTAGCAATCTGTGAGTGTGTGGTTGCCAAATTTACATGCATCATGTCTCGTTATCGATCCCACTAATTGTGGATAATTTGAGATTTAAAAGGGATATTCATTAATATATCTTAGAAACTACTTAGAGCATTTTAAATGGCTATTATATGTAATTAATTTGCTAATTTATATGTTCTCGTACTCGTCATTGCTGGATTGTAAATTACACTTTTGCAACTTAATTCAACGACAAGGATCGATCAAAGTGCAGATGACATGATTGTCCAACAACTCCCAATAATATCGTTTTCTTCACTACTTCAGAGTAGGAATATATATATTTCTTTTTCGTCATTTATAAACTTTAAGAGCAAAGGACCCATCACGGCCATGTAGTGATGTAGAGACCACGAGAAAGTGGGATGCCTTTTTCTTGAAAGTGTCTGCACCTGGTATTATTTTTACCCGATCGAGGAAAAGATGAGATCGAGGCATATATATATATATATAGTCCAAAATGTCCGCCCTTCAGCGTGGAAAAAAAGGCCTTGGAATATTTGGTACTTTTACAAATTAAGACATGCATGTCAGTTTCATTAATTATTTCATAATACACAAACAAAAGTAATTAATTATAAATTGACATAATTCCCATATCGTGATTTAAGATTATAAAATACATTTTTATTGTAAAATAGTAGATTAATTTGATTAATCAGCATCAATTTAAAAATTTATTTTTACAATTAGTTCTTTTATTTTATAAACAAAGTATGCGTATAATTGGAATTGTACCTTTACGAAAGAGTAAGACGTATTATATTAGAATGATAAAAATGACAAATCACATATTGACGTGTGATATATCATCAATAGCACTTCTCTATATATAATACTATATATTTTGGAAACATTGGCCTTTAATGAGCTTTTTTCTTTCGCATTGATCCATTTGCTGGCAATTCTCATCTTCTCTTCCATGATTTTAAATTAAATCTTAAATATTGTCATTTCATTGAATACTAATATATATACTATCATGGTATATCTTGAACCTTTTTAATAAAATCTTTTACAATACTTAGCACATATCTAACTGTAGTGTTTGAATATGGAGATGATATGATATGAGATGTGTAATAAAGTGAAAATCTCTCTCTTAATGTAGTTCTCTTTACTCTTGGCATTTAGGCTGTGGAATATGTAGTTATTGCTTTGGTCTTACCACATAGCACATTCCACCATAGTTACGTGAAGATTTCGGATGAGCAATGACAACGGAACCTTTTGAGATAATTCCGATCGACGAGGTAATGACACTTCTATTGTATATTCTGACCTAGTTTTTTTAATATGATGATTTAGAAAGATTTTACTATCCAAACGAGGCCTTACTTTTCTTAACCTCTGCCCTTTTGTGTTATAATCGGTATATATTGTGAAAGATTATTGGATTTAACTAGAAGTTAGAAAACCGACTAAAGTACTAATTATCACTTTGGTAGGTATAATTACTTTGACATACTATAGAAACTAGTAGTCATGCGAAAACTTTATTTAAGAGTATTGAAATTGAGACTCTTTTAAAATTAATTAGATTTGATTTATTAAAAACAGCATGGAAAAAGGAAAATGTTTGAAAACTTTACTTATCAAGCCGGCCCACCTTTGTTTGTTTGGTTGAAACGCATTTAATGCAAATTATCATGCGAGGCATAGGAGTGGGAATAGAGAGACATTTGAGGTGATGTTGGATAAAGCAAAAGGGAGATGTGATTGCCCCTTTCACGTTCATGACCTTTGAAATTTCAGTAATATAAGGAAGTGCATGGTAGCTGGAGACACAAACAAAAAGCTGTAAAGCGAATCAAAAACCTTTGCCCTCATGAGTTGAACTTAAGGCCTTGGAACTAAGTAAACGTGAATTATTAATTCTAGCCGATAAGATTGTGTTATAAAGATAAAATTCTGTGGACAATAATAATATATATCATATATTAGCTAGGAATTTGGAAGATGGGGGACCAACATCATAAGCTAGCACTAGAGTGATGTTAATAATGCTATCTACTTGTCTTTAAATTAGTCCACTCCTACTAGGCTACTACTAAGCTCGTTTGGATATATCTGGGATGAGATGAGACGAGATGAAAAAAATATTGTTAGAATATTATTTTTTAATATTATTATTATTATTTTGAGATTTAAAAAAGTTGAATTGTATATTATATTTTGTCTGAGAATTTTAAAAAATTATAATGATAAGATGAGATGAAATGAATTAAGAGCGTTTCTGTATCTAAACGAGATTTTATATTCAAACCCACCATAAAAGTTTGCTTCTTTAATGAGATAATATTCGTGATCAGGTTAATTAGAGTAACTTCTAATGTAACATGTACTGCTGATACACGCCATGCATGCAACGCGGATAGAGATGGAAATTTAGAAGCTAAAAGGGATCAAATGATGGTGTCCGATCTATTTCGCGGATAAAAGTGGGATGGATCACTAAGCCTACAAAGTAAGACTTTCTAAGCGTTGTGGAGTACTTATATATAAAGTAAGATTAATTTTACATGCATCCTGCATTTGTTCATGAATCACGTCTATGGGAGAAAACGACAAATCAATATCAGAGAGAGAGAGAGAGAGAGAAGGGGTCCCATCCCAAGAAGTTAGACTTGATGTTCTGGACAAGTACAGACACATACAGAGGTTTGTGGGGGTCTGAACAAGACATAGCTACGGCAAGATTGAGGAAGCTGGTGAAGAGGCCAGGCAGCTACGTGAATGTAAGGTATTGCAAATCACCAACAATCTGCCGATGGATAGCGATGTAGGATCATCGATCAAGATGAGTTTACGACCGTAAATCATACCGTTTCTACTCTATTAAACCTCCACTTATTTATGCTATTATTAAATATGATTAATCCTGTCGAATATGGATAATGAGCTATATAGTCAATAGAAGGTTATTATGATTCAAGATGATGCGTGTTAATTTATGTTCATATTTTTGTTTATTTATTTACCTAACAGCTAAAAGTAGACCATCTAGACCTATCCGATCCACTCGATCGATCTCTTTGCACGGACACATGTTGTATGTGCCTGCGCACGTGTATGCATACTTATTAACTGGATCATTAAAGATGATCGATATTAATAATGGTCTCCATGCAATTGAGTGGTGTCTGCCTTGAGCCAAACAAAAAGACTTAGAATATATGGTTTTGTTTGGCTTGATTAATATTGAAGAAGAAGAAAAAGTGAGTGAGAAGAAAAGGTAGGAATGGAAAAAACATAATAAAAGAATGACGAAAGAGATCATGATTTTTCATTATGAATGTCCGCCGAAAGAGATCATGGAAAAACAAACTAATGGATCGAAGAGATCATGGCTTTTCCTTCCCTTTTGATATATATATATATATATATATATATGTGTGTGTGTGAAGAATGTTATGCATCAGTTACTATTCACTCTTACACTTTATATTTATAGCTTTCTTCATAAAACGTGAGATGTTTTTCATAAGGTGTGTGAGTGTTTTTTATAAAGTGTGGGATGTGGGTGGTGAATACTGACTGATGAGATAAAAATTTCTCATATATATACCAAATTAAAATAGGTTAAAAGTATATATATATAGTTTGAACATATTGTAACTGAGCGGTGAAAAATATGAAATTAATATTCCTCAATTTAGATTAAACTGTTTGCTCATGATCATGAGAACTAATTTGATAGAACAACAATAAGACAAAGCAATAAATTTAAAATGCGGAAGTTAAGACAAGTACCATTGATTGTTGCAATGATTAATTAATTAGTCCTTCCTCCAAGTCAAATTTCAACAGTGGATGAGTATTATGCATGCACGCATGCATGGCAAACCTTCGGATGCTTTGGCTAGAAGGTAACCAAACAGCTGATTTTTTGGCTAGAAGGGGGTGAGGAGGGTTTGAATTATAGGTTTGGTACTGATGAGAGTCTGCCGAGACTTTTGCGGGGAATCATTAGATTGGACAAGTTGGGGCTCCCAAGTAATAGATCCTAAGACTCGGGTTCGGTTGTTTTAATTGGGCTGTTGCATAGTATTTTGTTTTGGCTGTTGTTTTTTGTTGTGTTCCATGGTTTTTTGTTGAGGACTTTAAAAAAAAAAAAAAAAATACCTTCGGATGCTTTGGAAATCAAAGATATATAGCATGCTCATGACTACACCCTGCATCATCTCCTAGGACACAGTAATTGCAGGCAGGATTATTGCCAAGGATTTTGCATGAAAAACTGAGGATGATAAGTAGTTTGACAGTTGACAATGGCAACTTCTACATCAGCTAATTACATGATCATGTTCTTAAAATAAAATGAAGAACATGATTTCGGTACCCTTTTGAAATAAAAATATTCTACCAACTTGTCTGTCAATTTTTTAGAGCACTCTCATTGGATTAGCTAAAAGCTAAATCTAATGAGTATTTAGCTATTAAAGAGTAAAATATACTCACATTGGATTAGTCAAATTCCAAATATTTAGAATTTAGCTACAGTGACTTTCAAAAGTTTTTCCAAATTTGAAGGTTACTGTACATACATCAAATATATATTTTATTAATTGTTTCTCTCTCCCTTTCTTTCTATCACATATTTTATCACAATTAATATATTAATTTGACTTAGTAATATATTAATTTAATAAGAACATGATTATTAATTAACATATAATAAGTAGAATAGTAAAATATGATAAAATTAAATAAATTAATAATTAAAAAATTAAATATTTTTGAAATTAGTAGTTATTCATTACCATATAATGAATAAATGTATAATCTAATGCAGAGATTTAATGTGAATAATCAAAACCAAATTCATCTTATATTATTTTATTATTATATAATGAAAAAATAGCTATTCCAATGTGGAGATTTATGTGAATGGAATAGTCAAAAGTCAAATTTCTCTTACATTCATCAAAACTGTCCTTTAACTTTGGCTAATCCAATGAGAGTGCTCTTAGCGAAAGTGTATACAAAATCATAATTTATACCGGTACCCTTCCAAAGGAACAAAAATACATAGATAAAATGAAAAGCAATGGCTATTGCTCATGGACAAAGGAACTACTCTATACCCAACGTTTTCATACATTGTTATTTCATCTGTTCAAGTATTTGCTTTGTTTGCGTCGATGGCTTGGGTTTGAGGTCCGTCCTTTGTGGTCTTGGGCTCGAAACAGGCGGCCTGGCCTGCCTTTGTACAGGTAGAGTTACAAAATTAATCCTGGTTTGAATCTCTGGCACAAGCTTGAGAATTATAGATTCATGGTTTTGTGAACTTATTGTACTGTTAAAAACATAAGTAATGCTACATACTGTCGTGGAGTATGTAAATACCGTGCAGTCGTTTTGAAAAAGAGTGAGATCTACTAATAAAAAATTAATTTTTTTTTTTTCATGTAGATCCTGTATTTATTCAATTTTTTCAAAATAATCGCACGGTGCTTGCACACTCACGACTGCAACTATCATTTTCTCTAAAAACATTTAAACGAATCCACTTTCCAAGGGGAAATACTGATCCCGGAATATGCTTCAACTACCAAGTAAGAACACCAAAAAAGATCATGCCAGGGATAAAGCATGCGGGTTGTATTACTTTGGACTCAGATAAATATTGTAGGTTACAAAAGGAAAAAAAAAAAAAAAAACCAGCAGTCCTATACAGATAACCTGTTCATCTTTTGTTACAGGAATTTCATCTGAGCCCCAAACAAGCAACTGCACATGATCGAAACTTCTTTATCGTTTGAAACTAGCAACAGGTAAATGTAATGACACCAACTTCCATCTGGTATGGTTAGAATAAACAGGTTTTGGTCCATAAGACAAGGAATGTGTATCCAAGAAAACCAGATTATAGGCGCCTCTGCTCATTTTCTGATGAAAGAAACTCCCTTCTGGATGCTTGCTGACAACTCCTCCTTTGCCTTCTCCAAGCCAGCGCTGTTTATAGTTATTGCCCTTTTTAAAACTTATTATATAGAATGAACAAAGGGATTAAATTAAAGACTTTGATAACTAACAATACAGACCTCTCGTACTCATTCAGAGGGCCAAGAGGATATATTTCCTCAACTCCAGAACGGCCAAGCCTTACCTTGGATGCAAAGAAAGGAAGGTCCGTCACCTATAACAGCAATGCATCAGTTCATTGAAACTGCAAGAAATAAAAAGTCAAAGAAGAAAAAGAGGAATTCGCTCAAGGGAATGGCACTCCATAAACATACCTGAGAAGCCACGAAGGCACATTCGACAACACCCAAATCTCCTCTCAAGCCCCTAAGGCATGCATCTGCAAATTTTACAGCAGCATATGCCTGCATTTGTTTTAAAAAAAAAATTTGTTGAACTCTTGTCATATTTTAAGCAAGTCCAATCATAAAATCAGCATGGAATTCTTTTGGAAATTAGTTTTAAAGATAAAATAACTAACCATTGATAGTGTTGCAGAACCAGTTCCAGCTTTTGCCTGCACACAATGTCAGCAATCATGAGTGAAATAATTCACTCTAAACATAATGGCAATAGAACGGGAGTGCAAAAGAGTACTGTAAAGTGGTACCAATCAGAACTCGTGCAAAAATCACAATGAAAGTAAATTTTATTTATAAAAAAAAAGCCATAATGTCATTAATCTGGCTGCAAATACTTGACAATATGAAAGCAAAATCATCTAGAAAATGAGACTATTGAATCAACCAACTGGCTTCTTCTGGCTTTATATATTCATCTCAATCCAGAATTCCAAATCCGCTCCAAACAAGAGCTAGCCAGTGTATTACACTCCAAACAAAAGCTACACTCTGATGGCACAGTATCTGTAGACACCAATTTACAACTTGTCCTGCTATTACAAACCATGGTAGCCAATTTCTAATACAGAACCTGTAACGCACCAATGGAAAGTCCAAACCACATAACCTTCCAAGCAATGCGGGACCCCATACACCACCTACGCTTATCCTTATAATCATATGGGGTATCACAGAACCAAGTCTGAAGAAAGATAAAGCTTCCTCTCTGCATCAGAAAGCCATAAGAAACTCCAACTTTCATATGGAACAAAGATTTTTTTGTTAGCTGTTCTGACTTATAATTTCAGCAGGACGCAACCTAACGGACCTCAAGCCATTCTGGATACCTTCTGAGTCAGGAAAGTGTCTGCTGTAGTTGCTGCAGCTTTAGTTATTTTTATTATTTGACTTTTTTATATGTAAATTTAATATTTTTATTAATGGAAAGCTTATATGGAGTCTTTTCCCATCAAGTGTTGTAATTGTTAACCCTCTGTTTATTTCCTTCAGTTTCTTATTTAGGTAGTTATTGTTCGAATGAATGCAATACGGTGTACTTCAACAGCAAACATATGTTTATACCCACAAAATAAAGGTCTGTGAGACCAAGATCCATGTCAATTGATACTCATTAGATCAAGGTTAGCACATACAAGCCAATCATGTCATTGAAAGAATAAATAGGTAAGTAGATCCATGTCTGTTATGCGTTTATATGGTCTTTGTCATTTGATCTCCTATAAGACTACAAAATCATCTCTGAAGCATGCCACAGTATCGGACCTACAGGAAGAAACAATTCCATGCATGTGTTCACAATCACAGCGAGATGTTATGATGCAAGTCCACATAAGTAGTAATTAAGGAAAGAAAATAGAAAGGACAGGAAAAGATATGTACTTCTATACCTCAACAACTTCTGTTCCACCATTTTGAATGCGATCTGTCAGAGAGTCAATCTCTTTCAGGGTAAAAGAGCTGGGAGGCTTAACCTGTATATAATGTAAATAACAATCAATTGAGATAATAATAAAAAAAAAAAGGACCTGCACTAGAGCACAGTACTAGAAGCATCTAAATGCAAACATATTGCTATTACTCTTGAACCTGAGATAGAAGAGGTAAAATTGTAACTCCGGAGTGACCCCCAACAACTGGAACATCAACTTCTCTAGGATCAAGACCTAGAACTTCTGCCTGCAGTGGACCCAAAAGAACATAAAAGTAAGTTTTATGTTAGGTTTAGAAACATAATGCGAAAGTTGTCTTAGCCCCCAGGTGCGCGGATGTCAGAAGGTTCCAAAAAGGGGTGTCATACAATCCATGTTTTAATTCTTTTTTTTCATGGAACATAGATACACTGACTGAGATAGTAAGTCACAAATATCATTGAAGGTCATCCTTTCAAGTTATGGAGTGTCCTCAGTGGGTTCCAACAAGGGTTTTCATGCAATTATTGATTTAGTTATTTTTTTTTAAATGGAATATAGCCATGCATTGGCTGACTTAGCAAGTCACAAATATCATGGAAGGTCTTCTTTTGAGTATAAATCAACCAGATTATATCTTTTGCAATTGAGAACATTGCCATGTAATGACAAAGTACCCATTTTTGGGTACACACATTGACACAATTATTCTATTAACACTGACCAAAAACATGAAGGGAAAGAAGTTCCACCCTATGGTAAACTCAAACAGGGCCTTAAATCCCAGCAAAAGGATTTTGCAACTTACTCGTATGTGATGATGAAATATAACATGAATCGTCAATGTAAAGAATTCAAAATAAAAGGAGGAACAGGGGATACTTTCATTTTTCAGAGAGCTCAGCTATAAATTAGCATGAAATGGTAAACAACACGACTTCACATACCCAACATGAAGAAGCATATAGAAACGGGGACATTATCTGTGCATACCACAAAAGTATTAGCTCTAACAACGTCAAGCATTGTGACACCCAAGAGTCGCTTTGGGTCAAAAGTGCCTGCTTGCTTGAAAACTTCTGCCGCAATTGGTACTGTAGAGTTAACAGGATTACTGATCAAGTTGACAATAGCATTTGGGCAGCATCTAGCAATTCCTTCACAAATTGTCTTAACGATTCCAGCGTTGATTTTGAACAGATCATCCCTTGTCATTCCTGGTTTGCGGGGCACTCCGGCAGGGATGATAACTAGGTCCATGCCAGAAAGGGCATTGTCCAGCTGCTGTGGCCCCAAAAACCCACGCACCTATATAGTTAAAGAAAACCGTCAATTCCGAGAGCCATACATAAATTTTTGCCTGATAAAGCTGGAGAGCCTCAAATAAAAGCTATGGCGAGGTGAACGACTATTCTATTGAAAATTACTGGCCCTATTCGGATATTCACGAAAAGAGGTTTCGAGCTCCAAATAAGAACTCAGGATACATATTTCTATACATGCATTCAGTTAATCATTGTCAATAGTTTCGCAATTTTGTATTTTTCTTTTGGTCTCTCATGAAATCAATTACGCCGACACCATTTAAACAATCCAATATGCACACTAGAATTAGCTAGACATAAATCGTCATATATCAATTTCAAAATTACCCTCTATGTTCAAGCACTGATGCAAAAAAGAGAGAAGAATTAACTCTACCACAGCACCAGTGTCCATGTGACTGATATCAGCCGCAACACCAGGAGTATTGACAACATCATAGAGATGAAGAACAGAAACCAATGGATTAATCTTCATCAACAGCGCTAGAGGCTGCCCAATGCCCCCCGCAGCACCCAAAATGGCCACCTTGAATCCGTGTTTCCCAGCTTTCCCCCTGCAATTCGCTGCTCTCAAGCCCGAAGTCTCCCCCATCTTTTAGTCCACATGCAAGTTCACATACGATTCCAACATCACCAAAATCATTATTAGAAACCAGAAAGCATAAACTTGTATGGAAGAGTTCGCTGTGCTTGCTAAAATTAAAAGAAAAAAAAACCAAGGAAAACTTGAGAAAAAGAAAGGTAAACCTGGAAACTAGGAGGATGGAGATGTGCAGAGATTCTTGCGACGCGTTGGTTGACATCTGAAGTGGGCTGCATCTTCTTGTCTAGTTTTCCAAGTTATCGAAGCGAAAAGACTGTGTCGGGGAGATGGGTGTAGTAAAGAAATTTGCTACAGTGATCCTCTCATTCATGCAAAATGTATAATAAATGGAAGAAAATAGAGTATGACGTAAAAGTTTTTCTGAGAAGTTGGGAAGCCTGGAAAGCTAATCTTATCCTAGCTCCCCAAATTCGTTTCTACCAAAGAAAATTAAATTACAAGAGACAAAAAAGACTAATAATAAATAATAAAATAATTATTCTGGTCTACGTACGACACGAAGAAGATGATCGGATTACAAAACAAATCCACAAAATTGTTTTGAACTCGGAATACTGTAGCTGACTTTCTAGCAAAGTATGGGCCGAGGCCTTGAATTCGGAATGGTCTGACTTTCATATCTGGCTAGTAGGTTAAGAGGTTTTTTTCGCATAGACAAATTAAACTTACCACATCTACGGGTTCGGTAAGGTTTGTTTCAGGAAAATCGTTATTTTTTGTTGGATTGTTTTTGGTTCTTGCTTCTCTGTTTTGGTTTTGTTTCTCCCTTGCAGGTTTCCATGTACATGGTATCTTGCTATTGTCAGTGTTGTTATTTTAAGTTAGTGTTGTTCTTTAGACTGGTTTTTTACACTTGGGTTTTGGATTTTATGTAACCACCAAGTGTTGACTTGTATTAATGGTTTTCCTCTACCACAAATGAGGACTATCAATAAAGAGAAATTCTATTTACAATCCCCACTTAGGGACTGCATGTGCAGGCCCCTTATTAAATGAGAAAAAGCATCATTTCAGGAAGGATAATTTTATAATTTTAAAAAAATTTAAAGATAAAATTATCTAAGCTTGCATTGCAGTCCCCAATTGGAGACTGTATCTAGCATTGCTCATCAATAAAATTGAAGTTCCATTTAAAAAAAAAAAAAAAAAGAATCCACAAAACTCTTGAAGACTACATTTAATAGAGCCCATTTGGGCATGATAATAGGCTTCTTGGGCTGACTCTAAATTATAAAGTGGGCCAGCTGTTCTAGATTGTGAGGGGAAAGAGGAGAACATATGCTTTTCATGTTGCGACTTTTTATCCTTGGGATGGACGAACTAGGCAACAGATGCTTTTTTTTTTTTTTTTTTCTTAATATAACAGTGAAAAAATTCCAATATAGTTGTGACTTTTAGTAAAATCATAGGATTCTTAAATTTCAGTACTAAGTTATACTCATTATCCTCATTTTTTAGATAACTACATAAAGAGAATTAGAAAGTGTAAAATTATTTATATCCCAAATTACTTTCAATTACCAGAAACCATCGAGTCTAACTGTTGGGTCTATGATGTGAAACTAATCTCTTTATATACCCAAAGCATACATTTTAGAAACATATTTTCTATAATTATTGTTCATACTTTCAAACTCATGATGGAACATATATATATATATATATAATAGTACCATCAGACAGATCAATAAATGGGCAATGTTGCAAATTGGTGGGTACTTGCATGTTTATAAAGCTCCACACACATTAAACAAGGATTCCCTCACGTTTTAGGTTTCTCATAGTACTACCATGCATGCTAGATATGTAACCAGTCCAGTTCGGTTTTGAACAAAATTTATGACCGAATTGGTATGCACCAGTTTTACATTTTCGAAAACCGATTATGCACCGGTTAACCTCCTAAACTGGTACCTCCTATTTTACCGATTCAGGTCCGATTCAGTCTGGTTTTTCGGTTTTAATAAAATGTAAATTTGTTAGTCCATAAAATGTTCTTAATATATATATTTATGTTTAAAGCATATGATAAAATAAATTTTCATGTTTAAGATTAATTTTATGTTATAAATTGTAAAACATTATCTTATCTATAATTATAATTTAAATTATTATATATATTATATAGAAAAATTATATATAATATAAAAAATATTGTATAGAATATTAAAAAAATCAATTTAAAATATATAAAATAGCAAACCGGTCCTAAAAAGTATAGAACTGGAACCGGACTGGTTTTGGCTAATTTTGAAACTAAGGGAATGGATCCCGGTCTGGTCTGGTTTTTCGGTTAAATTTTACACCTCTAATGCATACACTGCCACATCAGATTTATATATCCCCCATCTTTGTTCCTGTAAAGCAGCCAATATATCACTTTTACAATCTCTAACTATCACGCCTATTCCCATTACTTGGTTTTTAATATCAATTGCCGCGTCAAAGTTTGCTTTGCAGAAATCTTGCTCAAGTCTCTTCTAACTTTGAGTTGTTCTTTCCATCATCCTTCTATGTTGCTTCTCCTCTTGTACCATCTAGGCCTGATGAAATTCTTCTATACCATCTATAGTTGCAGATAGCACTTTCTGAGGAGCCAAGAACTTGTCTTCAAAGATAAGCAAATTTCTTCTATGCCATATGCTTCTCATTATGACCACAGTAGCTTCAAGTTGATCATTCTTTAACTCCCTACATAGATATTCCACCCACAAATTAAGGTAATTCTCCCCATAGCTTGACCATTTCTGAAGAGGAATGTCCCTTTCTCCCCATTCACAAGAAGCTACTAAACAGCTCCACAACACATGAGTAATTGTTTCTACTCCCCTCAAGCAAATAGACATGTATCACAATCAATCATCTTCCTTCTGTAAATAGTGTACTTGGTTGGGAGAAGGTCATAATTCCTAGCCCTCTAGATGAAATGCTTTTCAACTCCAGGGATGTTTAAGCCCCACAACTTTTTCCATTTATCTTCCTTTTCCCCCTCTCTAGAGGTTTGACCATTTTTTTTCTTTTAAGAAAAGGACAATACCCTAATTTTATTAATAGCCCTCACTTATGGAGAAGGAAAATCATGGTTACAACTAGATACCTAGGAGTTATAAATAAGCATAAATACCAAAACCCTGGTTGCAAGACCAAAACCAAAAGACCCAACCACAAACTAAGAAACCAAAAAATTACAAACCAAATAAAAAGAACAACCCTAAGAAACCAGCCTGCAAAAAAAGGAATAGATCACACATATAAGAAAATAATAAAGAAGCGAGAAGCAAAAACCACGTACCTCACTTTGATAACCTCAAATAAGGAATATCAATTATATCCATACAAAGAATGCCTCTTAACTAACTAGATAAAATATCATTATCATCAATCCAATATGTATTTAAACCCCCACCATCCTACTTAGCAAGAAAATCAGCCACAACATTACCTTCACGATAGATATGAATAATTTTATAGCCCATGCAAAGAAGGCAAGCTTGGATCTTATCCCAAAAATCCTCAAGATACCAAATATTACAAATACCCTAAGTAACCCAGTTGAGTAGAAATTGAGAGTGAGTCTCAATATGAACCCGATAAAAGCCAAGCCGACAACACCTCCTAACTCATTCTAATAAACTTCTCATTTCGGCAAAATTATTAGAGCATTCGCCTAAGAACACAAAGTAAGCCACACGCAACTTACCACTAGCATCCCGAATAACGCCCCCGGCACCAGCCGAACCTGGATTACCCAAACTACTATCATCAGTATTAAGCTTCACCCAATCTTGCTGAGGCCGAATCCACTTTACCAGAATAACCTTCTTTAGCTTTAGGAGTTAAAATCGGAATATGCAACCTCTTTAAAATAACAACATCCTGCTTAGGGAGCTTCAAAGATTTCATAGACAATTGCATAACACGATAGATCCAGAATTTAATAACATGCCAAACCGACTTAATCATATCAACCTTACCCTCATACCGAGCTTTGCAACGTTTATCACAGAGCTTCCAAGAAACAATAGACGGGAGGAGAACAATTACATTTAGAGACCATAGGAATGTCAACCATTCTAATCTTCTCATCCACACTCAAATAGTTATTGATCGCTTTCCATATCATAATGTAGATTTTCTTAGGAAGGTTAGCATGCCAAATCTATTGAGCCCAAGGTAAAGAAGGCGCTCGAGCCCTGATATAGTTCCAAGCACTTTTAGTTTTAAAATTACCATCATTTTCACTCTTCCAAATAAGAACATGGATTAATTACATTTTGCCCCCTCGAACTTTCATTCAATTTACAATGTGCCTCAAAAACTAATAATTGTATCAAAGTGGACCCACTTACTTTCAAAACTTACCAATCACCCCCTTCCGTCTACTAGCAGCGTCAAATCTAATGAAAATTTACTTTACGTGCTGCTCATGTGTATAATATTCACTGTGAATATGTAATTTTCATCTAATTTATTATCATTGACCATATAAAATATAAAATAATATATGCTATCAATTAATAATAAATTATAAATCATTAATCATATATAAAATGTATGATATTATTAATAATTATACATACTAAAGAGTAAAGTTTAAGTTAGTAAGTAGTAACTATCAACATCATAAATATAATTATAGTAAAATATTTTTTAATGAGTTAGCTACATAATCCACATTAATAATTCACTTAATTTTAATTTAGTAATTTAAATAATATTTTTTATTAATTTATATATGGTTAATGAATATAAAATAATTTTATTGTGTACATAGATTATTCATATTTGCTTGCAACTTAGGTATCAAATAATTTTATATATGGTTAATGATTTATGATTTATCATTAATTGATAACATATATTATTTTATATTTTATATAATCAATGATAATAAATTAGATGAAAATTACATCTTTACAGTGAATTTCCGTTAGATTTGATGCTGGTAGACGAAAGGGGGATTGGTAAGTTTTGAAAGTAAGCGGGTCCACTTTGATACAATTATTAGTTTTGGAGGCATATTGTGAATTAAATGAAAGTTCGAGGGTGCAAAATGTAATTAACCCATTGAACATCCTGCCATTCTTTGCGCCTAGCAAGAAATGAACCAAATCATTAGTTTTTTAGAAACCCACAAGCCTTTTCAAGATTAGAATGTCTCACCCATTCTCAATACGACACTCTTTTATCTTCAACAAAGGCTTCTCAGTCACCAGGTACTGGTCATGAAGAGAACCACCCTCATCCCAGTTATCATACTAGAAAGAGATGTTTCCATCTCACACTAACCACTTAGAATTATTTAAGACGTCCGTTATACTATTAACAATAGCCTTCCAAAACCGAGTACCCTTAGAAGGATCCACAATGGGTAAATGATTACATCTAACATACTTGCCTGTAAAGAAATCCACCTACAACAAATGCCCCGAAATCAATCTTCAAGCAAGCTTCATAGTAAGAGCCCTTTAGATATCCCCAAAATCCCGAATACCCACCTCACATTCTTCAATAGGTTTACAAATATTTTTTCAAGACACTCATTTCCTCTCACATTTACCCTCTGAATTACCCCAAAAGAAAGAGCTCAAAAACTTATTCAATGACGTGAGAACCATTCTAGAGACATGTAAAACAACAAGAAAATGAGTGACCATGCTTGACAAAATATGCCTCAAAAGAATAGTTCTACCACCTGCAGAAAGTAATTTCATCTTCCAGTTTGCAATTTTATTTTTAACTTTCTCAAGCAACTCCCCTAAATCAGATGCTTTTACCAATCACAATAGGAACATCCAAATACTTGAAAGGAATAGACTCTTCATAAAAGCTAGTAATGTGAAAGAGTGAACTCTTTCTGGAAGTCGGAATAAGTTTGGAAAAATAAATAGAACTTTTATCTTTACTAATGAATTGACCCGATCAGTCCTCATAACTCTTCAAAGCCTGATTCAAAAGTTGCATAGATCTTTTACCACCATTAGCAAAGATAACAATATCATCTACATATATGAGATGGGTAACAAGTGGAGTTCCTCTAGCTTGAGAGTACTGACCAATTTTGCCTTGATCAAAATAATGATTGAGCATACGAGAAATCACCTCTTGCATAATGATAAACAAGTAAGGCAAAAGAAGATCACCTTGCTGCAGACCACATTTACCTTTGAAGAACCCCATAGGAGTCATTCATCATAATGGAATACCAAGGCAAGGAATATCAATCAACCCTGTCATACACATTGGACATATCAAGTTTAATCAACACATTACCCCCATTGGATTTTTTGTGGAGAGAAAGGACCATCTCCTAAGTTAAACTAATATTTTAAAAAATACTACGATCGGGGATAAACGCCCCTTGCTCCTAAGAGATCATTTTTTAAAGTAAATGCATCAAGCATACCATAATAATCTTGGAGCAGATTTTATAAATAACGAGCAAAAACTAATAGGCTTAAATTTCAAAACCAATAGGGTTTTTCCACCTTAGGAATCAAAATAATGTAAGAAGCCGTATAGAACCTGGGAAAAGACTTAGTGTGGAAGAAATAAAAAATGGCTTCCAATAAATCATCCTTAAGAAAATCCCAACACACTCTAAAGAAGCCAGAACCAAAACCATCAGGGTCAAGACTACTGTCAATGGAGATATTGAAGAGAGCATCTTCTAGTTCATCCATCGAAGGATCTTTACAGAGAGAGAGGTTCTCCTCTTCAGTGATCATAGGAGGAACTAAGTCACTCAAATCTGACAGATCTTATCTACGACTTTGACCCAAGAATTGTTGAAAGTACTCAACAGAAGCCTGATGAATTTCAAGTGGAGAATGTAACATAGTTCCATCAGCAAGACACATGTTACTGACCCTTTTATGCTTCTTAGAATTCAGAATAGCATAGGAAAATTTAGTATTTTAGTCCCCATCTTTCAGAATTCACCCTCTTGTCTCCTAATACCTTGTTCCAAATGAGAGGCACTTCTCACAGTGAATCTTCCATCTTTTGTAAAACCCCAAATGAGCTTATCCTCAGCCCCTAGCCTACTTCTCGGAATGCTTTTGATCTGTTTTGCTTCTTCCTTATCAAATACCTCATCCACCAAAGTCTCATTCCATTCCTTGGTTTCCTCATCTAGTAATTCATCTATTGTTGAATATGGTCCTAAGATCTTAATAGAGGATTGAACACAATATGAGGTAGGATTAGGTAGCCATTTGTTCTCCTATATCTTGACTTTCTTCCCATTCTCCATCCACCATATCAGGCCCTCTTTCAACAACTCAATAGAAGACTATATACTCCTCCAAATGAGAGAATGAGTAGTACCTAGCTTGGCCACCAAAATATGTGAATTTTTGTAATACTTCCCTTTAAACACTCTTGCTACCGGGGTGTGAGGATCTTGTAGGATTCTCTAGCTTTATTTAGCGAAAAGAGCTCTATTAAAATTCTTAGATCTCGGAAACCCATCCCCTCACATACTTTTGAATCCCTTAACCTGCACCACTTCCTCCAGTGAATACTAGACCTCGTTTGTTGATTATCCCACAAAAATCAAGCTAATATAGCAGAGATTTCATTACACAACCTCTTGGGGATTAGAGATACACTCATAGAATAAGTCGGGATGGCTGGCAAAATAACCTTTATCAACACTTCCTTGCCTGCCGTTGATAGGAAGTTGTTCTTCCAATTGTTAATCTTCAACCAAATTCTATCATTTATACTTCGAAAAGTATTATACTTTGACTTCCCAACTAGTGTTAGAAGTCCTAAGTATTTTTCAAAACTTCCACGTCACGTTACTCCTTCCCTAGCCTTGTAATATGATCCCTTATATTAGAGTACTCAATATAACCTGTTCGGAAGCCTTCTCATATGTACTTAAGGTGGCTTGCAGCTTAGACCATTCAAGTAACATAACCTTCGAAAAAATCAAACGTTTGCAAATAATAAATGGCTAGTTCTCGGCTCCCCTCTTGCCACTGCCACACCCGAAATTTCCTTCTCTCAGAATGCTATAACAAACAGCTCAATCCCTCAGTACAAATAATAAACAGGTAGCTAGGGAGAAAGTAGATCTCACTGCCTTAAACCTCTACTTGGGAAAAAGCATTCTCATGGTTTGCCGTTGACCAGTACAAAATAAGTAACTGATCTAATACATTTCATTACAAATTTAACTCATTTCTCATCAAAGCCAAGCTTCCTCGTTATAGCCTCTGGGAAATTCCACTCAATCCTATCAGCACCGGTTACTTGAATCTTCTTTTGGACTGTAATAAAAATAATGGGCCAAATAAGTTTGATATGAATCTGTTATGACCAATCGAGGACATCTTGATCTCAATATATAATACTTCTGATCTCTTAACTTGTTCGGGGATCTCTTAACTTCTTAAAACAGATTGATAAATGATAATATATATATATATATATATATATATATATATGTTTATATATGCAAAATTCTTTATGTCTTTTCACGAAGCAACTCTTGTGGGTGGATAGTGAGTGCGTAGTGAGAAAGTAGTATGTGTGTGTGTGTGGGTGTATATATATATATATAATATTGTAGACTATTTTACTTTGTCGGCCTTCTCGTTCTATATATACTTATGAGCATTCGAGTATTGATCATCGGTTTCCAGAATAGGGCATGTCACTTTCGGTGTTAAATAATACAAAGAGACTTTGATTGTTTTCGTTGAATATATATTGAAGTATTGACGTATAAGGCACAACACACCGCGTTCCTTTATCGTCGAAAGCTGTGGCTGTCTCATTTTGAGGCAGTATTTCAGATAAATACCAGACAGATCGAACAATTTCACAAACAGCCATATATTTTCTATCTTATCCCGTATCTTAGCATGCAGTAGTACTACACGACACATGATCCAAATGAGATCCTAAGTATTTCTTTAATCATCATATTGTCCCCGCCATGAATTAACTGAAGTTTCTCTATATAACCATTAACAGTGGCCAGAAATTAGGTGATCTGGGAATATTCCCTCCTTTCAGCCAAACTACAAATTATTAGACATATGATCATGTAAGAACAGAACATCATGTCGATATAATATATTTGCCCGGTGATGCATCGATTCTTCAAACTCTCTCTTTCAAAACTTCTTTTCATTGATTTATAATATCGTTTAGGGGACAATAATTAATGTACATATATATCATAACCTAGGATAAACAGAAGCTGCACTAATAATTCGATTCTTAATTGGTAATTGTGAGCCGGCCAACAGCTGATCTAATCATACAATTAAGAGGATGAAAACATATATATATATATATATATATTATTACATTAGGTTGTTTTTTTTTTTTTTTGACCTTTTCCCAAAAGATTTCGATCTTAATCACAAAATATGTAATGAAAATTCCTTCGTAAGAGCATAATAGACTATATACATAGACGTTTTTCTGAACCTCGTCTAGATCGATTTTGTTGTTATCTTTTTAAATCGTTAGCTTTTCTCACTTGGGTGCATGTCAAGCACCACACACAATACTGTTTCATTTTTTGTATTTGGCAAGATGATTATTATTTCTAACCCTTGCTCCAACCCATTGATCTGAAACCGCCTTTTATAAGATCAAGGCCAAGGGCACAACAGAATGCATTATATTTTGAACCTTTTTAGGTCAGTGAACAATTTAATCCACCGGATCGATCTGACCTAACAGAAGGGGGTTGCAAAAAAATGAGATGGGAAGTGATTAAATTAATAAGAAATGAATAAGGAGTAGCACCATCCAATATTCATGTGGTCGATAAGCAGCAGCCACATAAAATGACCTTAGACTGCATGGGAAGTCCATGACTTGTTGGGTTAATGTAGTGTGACCCTTTCATAATTACCAATGGGTTAAAATGGGACCAGAAAAGGGAGAGTTTGAATCTTACCAGAAAACTGACGAAAGAGTAAATTGATGAAAAGGGCATTTCACCATCCACACCAAGCCAAAAACACAAAAATGCTTGGCCGAACCAAGAGGAAAAGAGGACCCTCTCTCTGATATTTATAAACCCCATATCTCTCCTTCCTTCACCCTCCTCTCTGTCCTCTCTGACGAGTCTCTGTCTCTCTCTTTCTGCAAAGAGAGAAGAAAGAGAAGGGAATTACAAGTAGTGGTGGGGTATACTGGGGTTGGGCATAGAGCTAGCTCAAAAAGTCAGAAATGGCTCTTGGTGGACAAGCACTTCTCGTCTTTCCCAACCACCCATTGCTTAATCTTATATATACGAAATGACCCAATTGCTCTTGCCGAGAGAAAGTGGCACCTTTTTTGACATTCCCCTACTTTGTAAATCAAAGGTCATTTTCGTGCAAGTTCGAGGTGAAAGGAGTTCAAATATGTGAGTCTCTGTGCAGAACACCCAAATCCCCGCAACAGTGAAAGGCAGACAGGATGGAGCCAGGCAATTTTAGTTATAATTCAGTTCCTTCCATTCGGTAAATGTTTCTGTACTTGGTTTCTCTTTTACTCCTTGTCTTGCTACCTTTATATATAGCTTTGTTGAGATTCTAGAGAAGGAAGAGCAACACCAAGTACTGTATGAAGAGTTTGTATATTAAATGAAGGATCCGAAAATTTAGTTATGAATTTAAATAGGTTGACGACGAGGACGATGATGATGATGATGGTGATGGTGAATGATGGTGCATGTTCTTTCTCACATTACATCGATGGAATTGGTTTCTGGATAGATCCTTTATATATGTGTGTGTGTGTGGTCTGGCTTTTCTATTTCATTTTTCTAGCTAGCAAGGGTCTTTAAGATCTCCGTGATCATGACAACCGCAGTAATGTAAGGGGATGCATGTGTTATCTTTCTCTCCCTTCTAGTCTAATAATCTGGACATGAAACAACAGTTTACTTGTTGTTCATAGTGGGAAGCTATGGCGTTCTGAAAAGTTATATTATCTAATCAGATATTCTATTAATTACTGCGCTCCATTCATGAGATTTGATCCTACTTAATTAATTACTTAGTTCTACTTGCTTTTCGGGTTTTTTTTTACTTGGCTTATCCGTACGGGTTTTGCATCACTACTTGTTAACTTCCCCAAACGTCTATAAATCTCAAACTCCAGTTTGTTTTCGATCCCCATCTTGTTTTCCTGAAAACTCCATTAATCTGTCTATAATACTAAAATACTGGGTTTTGGTCCCAGAAAATTAATTAGCATGGTACTCATGATCTTCCAAAATCTCCTTTCTCATGATGAAATATATAGTCGATCTAGCTCCCACAATTGTAGTTTTGGGGTTGACAAGCATATTGCCTTAAAGGCAGCCTCAAGATTGGAAGTCTGGCAATCATCTCATGGGATGGCCTGATCATATACTTATGATTGCTGGGAGTTGGGCATGAAAATCGATATATGGATCTTGTACCAAAATAATTAAGAGCTAATTTGCTTTTATTTATATATATATATATATATATATATATATTTATATATGTAGTACTCGTTGATTTGTGCAGTCTGATCTTCTCCAAACTACGATTTTTCTATAATTGTGCTCTTATGTTGTCCTTTTTACGTTGGAGTACTACTAAACGCGGTTGGATTTGTTTGAAAATTACTTTGCTCTAGACTGTCTAGTACTCAAAATTCAGAAACGTTTGCATCGATAGATCCATTCTCCTATAATCTATCTTCTTTATAGCATGCAACTGCCAGTACCCTTAATTCCTTTCGAGCTAGGATAATGACGACTTTGCCAGCCTTTATGTGCATCTATATATATATATATATATATATATATATATATGTATGTATGTTAATTTCCCTGCGAGATCGAGTAAATGCACCAAACAAGAACGACGTTCTAGGAATGAAAAGTCTTAACGGCCGGCTATATAATACTATCTGCATGCAAGGACAATGATTTTGATTAAACCATTATTACCTGCCAAAATAATTCAAATCCATCAAAAACCATGCAGATTTTGATTAGAACGTTAAAAATACGTACGTCCATATATATGAAAGAAAAAGAAAAGTCATCGTTGTTTGTAGGATCATATGCGTATGGTAATCATGCAAAGAATTAAGCGTAATATTTGGCTATACTTTTTACTTTGTTTTTGTCAATTTTGTGGATTTCTAAGAAGACTACATATATACTAGCTAGCCTAGTATGAATTCATTGCAGTACCACAGACAGTGAAAGTGCTATGCCGGTATGTCGATGCATCCTCCTATTGTTATGTACATTCCTATGTTCCTGCTTTCTCTAACTTATAACCAAGACAAAGTGGTCATGGAAGACTCCTACAGCCAGTTCAGACAAAACAAGCTGTAGAACACACTATTTCACTGTGACTTTTTAGTCGGAATCTAATAGTCTATTTATCAGACTATACAAAAACCGCTTCAAGTGGCTTCTCCTTAGTGGGAAATGGGATGAGAGCTAATTTTTGGCTCCAAATCCTTCTTTTTTTTTTTATTCCACTTGTAACGCCCCAATGGAAGACCCAAACCACATGGCCTATACTCTAAAAGGACTAGTCAATGATACAATTAGAGCTTTATTGGAATCTAATAAAGAGCAAGAACTTCTCATTCCCAAGCAATGTGGGATCCCATACACCACCTACCCTTATCCATATCATATGGGGTATCACACCACTGGTGTTACATTTGTTTGTTTTGGGATGATTGTTGGGACCTCCCACCCCATTGAATCTTTATCATGTAACCACTTAGCTTATCTATGAATTTGCTTGCTTAGAGAAAAAAGAAAACCCACATATAAAAGGAACTATAGTAGATCCCACTATTTTCAAAAATATTTATGCGATGCTTGCACACTCCACAACTATATGCAGCCTTACTTATTGGGAAAATACTTGTGTTACATATGCCCTTACAAGGGCCAGCCCTTTAATTTATAACATTATCTTTTTTTCATTATTAATATTTATCTTAACACCGAACTGAGCAACATGTATTTGATTATATTAGATGTGAAATCACCACTTATCTTAAAAATTTAAATTGGTGGGATGACAATATGATATAAATTTAATCATTTATATTTATCTTAACACTAGACTATTTATAAGATATTCGAGACTTGATTTTATATAATAATATAAAATCAAGCTAGCCTTTCATATTGTGATCTTGCCCATAGTACCGCATGCAATTGGACAATGTCGATCTTGAGGATTAATTGGAAGATATTATCAAATTATTTATTCATTGATCCCTTAGTTAGATAATTCTTTTTTTAATAACAAGAATTTCATTCATCAAACAAAGACATTACAAACAAAGTTTTTCAACCCATATAATAGGCTCAATAAATTGAGGGAAAGAACCTTCCCATACACATATCTCTTCAACATGCCATGCATATCTTGCTAGCTGCGGCCAACATATTGGATGCTACACTAGTTAAAACGCTTCATCAACTCTTGAATATCCTTGATGACATTACCCAACAGAGACTTGGAAAAAGCATCGTTATAACTTTGAATGCTAGTAGCCATAATCAATGAATCTGTCTCTATCTCCAAGTTGGGTATACCTCTATGCAAGCATAGTTGTAAACCTCTAAGAATGGCCAACAATTCAATCTCAAGAGGGTCATTAACTGCCATTTCTTTCTTGCTTGCTGCAAGAAGTACATTCATCTCGTAATAAAACTCCCACACCTGTTCTTTGTTGATCAAAGAAAAGGGCACCATCCACATTTAGCTTTAAAAATCCAACCTAAGGAGCAGTTCATCTACCTTTACTCTTCTGCCCACAAGACTTAACTTTTTTCATATCAGACCATAAAGCTAATGCATGGTGGACAGCTGCTACAGGATGAATTTCCACATTTTCAAACATTTTCTGGTTTCTCCTACACCAAAATCCCCATGCTATTAATAAAATATTTTCAACTTCCTCCTTGCTGCCACGATGCTGTGCTGCACTAACAAACTTTGTAAAAGTAGTATATCGTGCCCCAGGATTCAGATTAAGCCCGACATCAAACCAACTTTGATGTATTGTCTTGCATTGATAAACAACATGCAATATGTTCTCTTCATCTGTTCCACAGAAAATACATTTGTCATCCACCACCACATGCCTTCTTTTTAAATTAGCCTTTTCAGGTAATCCACTTCTATAAGCCCTCCACCCAAATATCTTTACCTTCTTGGGGATCTGTAGTTTCCAAAGACCATTCCACATTCTCTGTTGCTCATGTGCATTTGAGGTTTCACTATTTATGTTCTCTCTTTGAAGTGACCTAAACAGTTTATAGGCACTTTTAACTGTAAAATATCCATGCTGCTCAAGTGCTCACACCAATTTATCAACACTTCCACTAGAGAACAGAAAAAGAGAAATGATGTAACGAAAGAATAACTTATTTATGCTTTTTTATTATTTCTAGGGGTGTAACCGGTCCGGTTTTGGACAAAATCTAAGACCGAACCGGTATGTACCGGTTTTGTATTTTCCAAAACCGATTACGCACCGTTTACCCTCTTAAACCGGTACTTCCGGTTTTACCGGTTTCCGGTCCAGTCCGGTCCGGTTTTCCGGTTTTTTTTAAAATGTAAATTTCATAGTTTGTTATTAAAAATTTGTTTATAAAATAAAAAAACTGATTTAAAAAAAATCTGTTTTACAAACTGTTATTACAAAAAATCTGTTTTAACTTTAAATAAAAAAATCTGCTTTACTAAAAATTACTTCAATAAAAAATCTGTTTTACAACAAAAAATCTGTTTTACTATAAAAAATCTGTTTTACTATAAAAAATCTGATTCACTACAAAAAATCTGATTCACTCCAAAAAATGGCTTTTATAAAAAACAGTAAAAAAATCTGAAAAAAAACTGGAAAAAAACTGTTTTACAAACTTATAAATATAACTACTACAAAAACTGAAAAAAAAAATCTGCAATAAACTGACTTATCTACAATAAGTCCTTGCATGTTAAAGGAAATAACTTAGTACTTACACATATATTTTTTAGAGCAATCACAAGAAATTCAAGAATGGACATCAACAAGCCTATGAGCCTATGGTAGAAAATAAGTTCAAAAGTATAAATTAGAAGTCCAAAAGTCCAACAAATTACAAGTCCAAAAGTCTAAATTACAAGTCCAAAAAATTACAAGTCCAAACACTTAAAAAGTCTGAATTACAAGTCTAAAAATTCAACAAATTACAAGTCCAAATTACAATAACTTAGAACATCCAACAAAAAACTTCAATAACTATGCACCAAGCCACCAACTCCAATGGTCCCTTCAACAATCAAGCAATTAATTATAATAAAAAGTTAGTAATTACATTAAATAATAAAAAAATTAAAGAAATATGTTATACAAGTTGACCTACCTTAAATTTAATTATCTCCGGCCAAAGAAGTAGGTCTTGAAGAATTCTCTAGGTCTTCCATGAGCTCTACACAAAAGGGAAAAAAAATAAGCATAATAATTAAAACAAATTACTAATATGATTTACACTTAAGATATAGTTAAAGAAAATGTGAATGATGCTACATACCTGTATCAATTTTCTCAAACTCCTCAACATCATCCATTAAAGTACGAATGTTAATCGGGGCAGAAGAACGGAGCCAATTTTGTGTACAAATAAGAGCTTCTACCATAAGTGGAGATAGGCTACTGCGGAACGGATCAAGTACTCGACCTGTTGTGCTAAAAGCTGACTCAGAGGCCACTGTAGATATCGAAACTGCAAGAACATCCCGCGCAACTCTTGAAAGCACGCGGTATCTAATGGAGTTGACCTTCCACCAAGTCAACAAGTCGAATTTCACATCATCTTCTTCACATTTTTCAGATAAATATCTCTCCAATTCAGATTTAGTCGCCAAAGAGTTATCCGACTCCAAACGCTTCTTAATTTGTGCATGGATTAATGATCTGAAATCACCTTGACCTACCCCAGCAGTTGAACTTGTACTACTAGCCCCTCTCTCGCTTGATTGGCTTATAGTTTGATCTTGTACCCCAACATTACTTTCATCATTTTCACAATAACTATCATATAAACGAGTCAAGGCATCTTGAACCCGATCCACCAACATAAAAACTTTTGAACTATTATCCTCATATATTCCTTCAAAAATATATGTTAAACCACGCAATTTATACCGAGGATCAAAAACCAACCCAACATACAACAAAAGATTCATTTTTTCAATATTTCCCCAATACTTCTCATATTTAGATTTCATACTAAATGCCATTGTCCTCAAATTATGAGGCCCTTCCACACACTCCATGTTAATTGCAGCTTGAATTGTTGCTAGCTCAAATAAAAAACTATTGCAAGTGACATAATTGGTCCCCGAGAAATGCAAGGTTGCATCATAAAAAAGTTTCAAAAATTTTGCAAACAACCTACTCTTATCCCAATCATCCATGGTTGGAGGCCCTAACTTGGATGTCCCTCCTCTACCCAACTCACTAACACCATCATCATCATCATTATCATCCTCCCCAACACTCTTAATATATCCCGGATCTTCATCCTCTAGCCGTTCAAATGCTTTTTGAAAATTTTCAGCCCTATCCAACATCATATAAGTGGAGTTCCAACGGGTTGCTACATCTAAGCATACACCACTTTTACAAGTAATGTCCTCATTGTCACAACATTGCTTAAATGTGTTCCACCTTTGTGGAGATGATTTTACATACTTCACAGCTCCTCTAATTCTTGCAATTGATTGATCATATTCTTTCAACCCATCCCGAACGATTAAGTTCAAGATATGAGCACAGCATCTCATATGCAAGAACTCATGTTCCAAAATCGTATCCCTTCTATTCTTTGTCTTTCTTTTGAGATACGAAACTGCCCCATTGTTTGAACTTGCATTATCAAGTGTAATTGTAAACATTTTGGGCCTCCCTCATTCAAGCAAACACATTTCAATTTGTTTATCTAGTGTCTCACCCTTATGGTTTTCAACCTTGCAAAAATTGAGAATTTTTTTGTGCATGTTCCAATCTTCATCAATAAAATGTGCAGTGAGACACATGTAATTAAAATTTTGCACGGATGTCCATGTATCCGTGGTTAGACAAATGCGCTGCCCCTTAAAAGCATTTTTCAGCTTTTCTTTCTCTCTCAAATAAAGTTTATAAATATCTTTGGCAACCGTTACACGTGATGGAATCGCATTCCATCTAGGTTGCACAACAAGCATGAATTTTTTAAACTCCTCCCCTTCCACATGTTTAAAAGGAAGCTCATCAACAACCAACATTTCTGCTAAGGCTTCTCTACACGCCTCAACACTAAAAGCAATAGGTACAAGCCCCCCACTGCTTGATCCAGATTGGAAACCCAATATAGATTGGTTTCTATCCACTTTCCTAAGTGGAGACTTCTTACATGTTTTTTCCAAGTGCCCCAACATAGATTTTGTGCCATTTATATTAGGATCACAAGCATAAGTCATCCCACAAAGGTTACATGAAGCCCTAGGTTTCGACTTATCCTCAGTATGAATCTTTGTAAAATAATCTCAAACTACTGATCTTTTTCTACCAATAGATGGCTTACTTACATTAGATTTGGGAGAAAGCGGATCATTAGTCGCCATTGATTCCATAGTCCTTTGACTCCTTTCCATTGTAGGTTGAATATTGCCGTGTGTTTCTGTTTCATTTGAAGGATCCATATATGATTCTGTAGTAATAAAAATAAACATTAATTGTTGAGTAACTTTTAAGAAAAAATTGATAAACATTAAGAAAAAATAATAATGATTAGTAACTTTTATCAACCAATAATGATTAGTTACTAATTTACCCTAAAATCACAATAGAGAAATTATATTACCCTAGAACAAGAACTTAACTTTATAGCACATATATTAAATTATTAATATCATAACTAAATAGTGTTGGTTATAAACACGGTAACAAAACTGAATAAATCTCAATATCACAAAAACTGAATAAATCTCAATATCACAAAGCTGTGAGATACGATTAAAATAAATTATCCTCAATTGAATCCTAATATCACAAAATTCAATCACAAAAACCCTAATATCACAATTCACAAAACTGAAAACCCAATCACATATTCACAAAAATCTCAATATCACAAAACCTAATCACAAAAATCTTAATATCACAAAATCCAATCACATAAATCTTAATATGTAATTTTAAAAAAAAAAAAAACTTACCCAGGGCCCAGGGGACTGAGAGACGAGAGCGGGAGAGACGAGATGACTGATGAGTGATGAGTACTGCCTACTGGACTCGGGATAGACGAGTGCTTGAGCGTCTGAGACTGAGAGCAGGAGACTGAGATTTGAGCTTAAACGGCGCTGCGTGAGGAGTCGAGGACAGAGGCTGGAGGCGATTTTACTTTTCGTTGAAATGCTTTTTACTTTTTAGGGTTGAAGAGTCAAGACTTGAAGCAATGAAGTGTAATGAGAAATGAGAATGACTAATGAGTAATGAAGGCAGAAGGCTAAACGTTGAACGCTGACTTGCGGGACCCATGTAATAAATTATAATGACCATGTCAATGTGTTTTAGTCTTAAATGATATTATGAATTTAATATAATTATATATAAATATTTGTAAATTGTAATACTAATACTGATACATTTAATGTATTTTCAATGTAATTTAATATAACTATATATAAATATTTAATATATTTAATAGACTATAATAATTTAATATAATTATATATAAATATTTGTAATACTGATGGCTTATATATATAACTAATACTAATAGTCTAATATAGACTATAGTTATAATTATACTAATAATGTTATACTAAATCACTATAACTAATACTAATATATACCTATACTAATAATCTAATATTAATACTATTATATAGTCCAATATATTATATAGCTATACTAATATATAACTAATATTATTAGTCTAAAATATAGACTATAATTATACTATAGTATAGACTATAGTCATACTAATATAATTTTACTAAAATACTATAATTAATGCTTATATATAACTAATACTATTATATATTATATAGTCTAATATATTATATAGCTACAACTAATACTAATATATATATATTAAAACTAATAGTATATAGTATTATTATGATAGTATCACTATAATAGTATAATATATAGTTAGATATATATGATTAATATATATATAAAATATATACTATAGTAATTTAATATAACTATATATAAACATTTGTAATACATTTAATATATTTTCAATGTAATACATTTAATAGACTATAGTAATTTAACATAATTATATATAAATATTTGTAATATACATTTAGCCTACTAGTATAGTTATATATTAGTATTAGTTATAGTGATTTAGTATAACTATATTAGTATAACTATAATTATAGTCTATATTAAACTATTAATATTAGTTAAATAGTTATAGACTTATATATTAGTATAGCTATATAATATATTAGACTATATAATAGATTAATAGTATTAATATTAGTCCATTAGTATAGTTATATTATATATATTAGTATTAGTTATAGTGATTTAGTATAACTATATTAGTATAACTATAAATATAGTCTATATTAAACTATTAATATTAGCTAAATAGTTATAGACTTATATATTAGTATAGCTATATAATATATTAGACTATATAATAGATTAATAGTATTAATATTAGTCCATTAGTATAGTTATATTATATATATTAGTATTAGTTATAGTGATTTAGTATAACTATATTAGTATAACTATAATTATAGTCTATATTAAACTATTAATATTAGTTAAATAGTTATAGACTTATATATTAGTATAGCTATATAATATATTAGACTATATAATAGATTAATAGTATTAATATTAGTCTATTAGTATAGTTACATTATATATATTAGTATTAGTTATAGTGATTTAGTATAACTATATTAGTATAACTATAATTATTAATTATAGTCTATATTAAACTATTAGTATTAGTTAAATAGTTATAGACTTATATATTATAATATTAATATTAGTATAGCTAAATAATATATCAGACTATATAATAGTATTAATATAAGACTATTGGTATAGTTATAAGTTATATATTAGTATTAGTTATAAACTATATATTTAATATTACTATTAGTATTAGTTATAAAATTTTAGTAAAATCTTTTAGTATTAATTATAAGTATAACTATAGTCTATAGTATATATTAGACTATTAGTATTATTTATAAACTTATATATTAGTATTAACATTTAATGTAATAATTTATAAATTATAATATGAAATTATTTCATATATGAATATATATAATTATATATATTATATATAAAAATTTCACATATAAATTTATAATTTTATATATTAATATATTTATATATATAATATATTGCATAAAACTTAATAACTTATATATAAAAAAAAAAAATTATATTTTTTTATGAACCGGTCCGGTCCGGTCCGGTCCGGTTCCAAAAATCCTAAAACCGGAACCGGACCGGAACCGGCCGGTTTTAGGATTTTCGGAACCGGTCCCGGACCGGACCGGTTCAAAACCGGTAAACCCGGTCCGGTCCGGTCCGGACCGGTTTTCCGGTTTAAAATTACACCCCTAATTATTTCTATTTAAAGTGATATCAAATTCATTTTATTGATCCCATGATCATTATTTCGTTCGATTCCTTTACGGGAACACTTCCAATGTTTGGCATAATGCATTAAACTCTCATGCATAAGCTAGATTTGATAACTCGAGTCACCAGCTTATACTAATCAGAGGATGCACTCTTCACCTTTTCATCATGATCTCAACGTGTTCGTTGGTTACAGTACCATAAGATAGACCCATATTAAATATATTCTTGATATTTTAGATTGATGAAAGCCGGCTAGTTTGGATACTAAGATATTCTCATATATTTCATTTTCAAACATCACTCAAACATAAAATACTTTTTAATTTCAAATCTTCAACTTTTTTTATCTAATTATCATCCAAACATAAAACCTAATACAACTTTTCCAAACTTCAAAAAAAAAAAAAATACAACTTTTTCATATTTAAAAACAAAAATAATATTCAAACAATTATATTCCTCCAATTTTTTAACTTTATAATATTTTTATTCAAATTTTTCTATCTCCTTTCCAAAAATCCAATAAAACGTCTTAACTCAATCTATTTCACTACTATTCAAAACTATTTCATTATTATTTACAGATAGTATTCACTATTATGTTTTAATCACACCAACTTATACATGCATTGCATTTTAAGTAGTTTCTTATATTAACTACAACCTCTCTTGATACGTTTTTGGAGTGCTAGCCTGTGTCTCCCTCTCTACATGGTATTCTCTTTGGAAAATTAATTCTATTGATTCCTCCCCAATGCAAATTTTAAGCATAATTCGACCACTTGTCACTTTGTTTTCCCATCCAACATTTGCCTTCCTTTTGTGATTGATCCAGCCAATCCATCATTGCTCATGATATTCAACTTATGCTTCACAATTACCTCCATGACTGGCCAATTTGAAAGATCACAAGATTCCTCATTTTGCCAATTTGGTCATCTCACTTGTGATACCCCCATACTGAGTGATAAAGGTAAGTAGCGTATGAGATCCTACATTATTTTGGAAAGAGAAGTTCTTGTTCTTTATAATGATTCTAATGGGGTTCTAATTGTATTATTGAATAGTTCTTTCAGAATATAGACCCAAATGTGGCTTGAGTTTCCCTAAGGCGTTCTAAATGGTATTAGAATTAGAAATTCCTCGAGAATGAGAAATTCTTACTCTTTATAATGGTTTCAATTGGGCTCTAATCGTATCATGACTAGTCATTTTGGAGTATTTTATAATGATTTCAATAGGGCTCCAATTGTATCATTAACTAATCATTTTTTATTTTAGGCCAATTGCCACTTTACTTTTTACCCTAGTTTCAGGAAGTTTCTCATGGTCACTTGTCCTTCTTGTCCCATGTTTAATCCAATAGACATGTTTGCTCTCTCCTACACATCTCTCTCTTCTATAAGGTGACAACCAATGCTTTTTTCTATTCCAATTCATGGCCGACTATCAATATTTGCTTTTCTATCAACGTGGAAGCTTATATAAGGAAGCACAAAGCCTGGTGTTGGTGATAAGGTGTCATAGTGTATTTTGAATGCATTCCAAGCAATCAAGGACCGTTGGGCTATATTATTGTAGCACATGGCAAACATGCATGTATGGAGATTGAAAATTTGAAGATTAGATGAAAAAGTGCCTTATTTGTAAGAAGAAGAATACTTCTATCAGAAATCTCTTGAAGAGGTTATCTTTTGATAAAGCCATAATATGTGCAATTATAGATAATTCAAAAGCGCTTGCATTAGCAACAACTAATTCTAAAGCAGTCGACTATGGGAAAGATTCGATAGGTGACCCAGGATGCTCCAACTATATGACTGGTTACAAGGAAAAACTCTTTAGCATGTCCAATTACTATGGCAGTAGAGTTGTAATGACAACCAACAACTTGAGGCTAGCAATCACTTATGTTGGGAATACAGTAGTTGTTCCACATTTTGGCCCTCATAAAGTACAACAACAAAATGTATGCCAGAAGAATCAAAACTCAGAGCCAAGGCACCATTGGAGCTCAATCATGTATTTGGATCAGTGAAACAAGAGTCACTCGATGGTAAAAAAGTATATGCTGACTTTTATTGATGATTTTCCAAGATATATATGCGTATACTTCATTAAAGAAAAATCTTGAACTTTTGAAAGACTCAAAGAGTTCAAAGAAGAAATTGAAAGCATCATCAGAAGGAAAGTTCAAGTCTTACTTACAAATAATGGGAGAGAGTTGACATCAAACGAATTCTCCAACTATCTATGAGAATGCTGAATATGTCTGAAGTTAACATGTCCAAATACACCACAACAAAATGGAGTGGCTGAAAGAAAGAATCGTCGCCTTGCAGAGATGTGTTGAAGCATGTTACGTAGTAAGAATGTGCCAATTCAATTTTGGACAAAATGTATAAAACTATCATCCCATTTAATCAATAGATTACCTCAAACAATGTTGGAATTCATATCACCTTTCCAAGAGTTATGGAATATTAAACCCTCAACAAGCCACTTAAAGTTTTTGGTAGTGTATGCTATGTATTTGTACCTAGTCATCTTCGAAGCAAATTTGATAAAAAAAGAAAAAAAAAAAGGCAATCCAGTGCATCTTTGTGGGTTATGATGAGAAAATGAAGGGATGGAGATGTTGTGACCCTAGCAATGGATATTGTTATATATCAAGAAATGTAGTTTGATGAAGCATCATCATGGTGGACACCACAAGCAATGTTTATAGAAGATTCTAAAGACCTTCAAGGCCCACTGCAAGATAAATTAGTGAAACCAAAAGAAAAAATGAAAACAAATCTTGAAACTGAGGACTTAAATTAAAAAAGTCTGATCTAAACACGGCCCAACTTCTTGCAAGAGAGGAAAATCCATGGCTGACTGGTTTTCATAGATCTCTAGAAGAGGAACAAGAAACTAAGGATACTGCATCATAACAATAGCTTAGAAGGTCGAGCAGACAATGGAAATAAAATCTAAGATATTCCAATGCAGTACTAATTGAGGAAAATAATATTAGACAACATGTTACATATGAAGAAGCCTCTAAAGACACAGTTAGGGGTGTTCATCCGGGTTCCAACCCGGAAACCCGGGTATACCCAAAACAAACGAGGCTTGATGAAGTCTTTCATGGCCATTTTGTCCTTATTGTCCCATGTTTAATCCAATAGACATGTTTGCTCTCTCCCACGCTTCTCTCTCTTCTATAAGGTGACAACCAATGCTTCTTCTTTTTTATTCCAGTTCATAACCGATCGTTGATATCTGCTTTTCTACCGACTTGAAAGCCTATGCAAGGAAGCACAATGCCCTCTGTTGATGATTTGGTGTCTAGTGTATTTTGAGTGCACTTTTGTGGGTTAAAAATGTTAATGAGTGCTGTTTTGTGAGAGTTATTTAAGTGTGTCATATACTTGGTGTTATCAATTAAATAAAAGTGATTTGTTTTGAGTGTTCTATTTATTTTCAACTCCATTACCCAACAACTATCCTTCACTTTACCTTCTTAATTTTTGTTCCCAATTATGACTTGTATTTATCTTCTTTTGATTTGCTTAGAGAAAAAAAGAATGGATGATTGTGAAAATGGTTGACAGGCCAATATAGAATGAAACTTGCGGTTTGGATTTGGATTTGGTATGCAACCCGATCCCTCTTACGTATACAGCCTATTCTTTCAATGTACTTATTCACAATAATATTCCTCACTACCTCAATGTTAATCTCTTTGTATAGTAAAGGTGTTGGTGCAATATTAGAGGCATAAAAGGGCTAACTTTGTTTGGGCACCTTGTTCTCATAAACAAATATAGGTGTAATCGGTCTGGTTTGGTCCAACTTTGTATATTTTTTGGAACTGAACCGATATGTACCTGTAAGAGCATTCTCATCCAATGCCCTAAACCACTGTTATCCCCAAATTTTAGCGAAAAACTTAGGGAGAAGATGAAAAATCTCTTCTCATCTCATTCCCTATTTTATGGTTTTTATTTAGGGGAACCACTGTATATCACTAATCTCTTTCTCTCATCCCTTTTGGGCTATTGGTCCCGCGTGTTCCTCTCTCTCCACTCTCGATTGCCCTCTGTTGCACCTGCAGCCACCATCGATAGTCGTTTCTCTTCATCGGCCCAAGTATATGTAAGTTTTACTCATCTCTCGCACAATTTTACTCACTGAAGCCCCCTCCCATGGCGGGACTATGTCCTCTCCGGTGCACGATTTTATACATAATCCTCTCCTATGGCTGAATCTGATGCATATTATTCTGTATAATTTTTCCTTACCTTTGGATCTAACTTTGGCCACTGAAATATGTTTGCGATCCCGTGTCCTTACGATAATGCTTTTCTAGGTTTGGCATTTCGATTGGATCTGTCCTCAAAATCTGCCATGGATTGTGCTCTGTGTTACCTTTTCGACTTCTTGGAGCTATGCATCTTGATTTGCTTTTATTTTTCATCAATGTGGTTGACATTGATTTAATTGCTTGTTTGGGCATTTTATAATTCACTGCTCTAGGGTTTCTATGTTGGCTTGAGGAATCCCATATTTGATTTTGTGGTCTGAGACATTTCTCTTCTAGGTGATGTTTGAGAAATTGTTTGTTCTTGAGCTGCTGTGAGCAATTTCGTTTCGAAAACCAACTCACAGTTGTTTGTCTTTGGACCTATTCTGAGTTTGGACTTCTTGTTTGTTCTGGAGCTGCTGTGAGCAATTTCAATAAATTAATGAATTTTTTGGCATTTTATTATTCATTGCTTTGTTGTTTCTATGTTGGCTTAAGGAATCTCATATTTGATTTGGTGGTTTGAGACATTTTTCTTAGAGGTGATGTTTAAGGAAATTTTTTATTCTTGAGCTACTGTGAGCAATTTCGAAAAATTATTTATTGTTTGGGCATGGACCTGTGCTAATATATAGATCTTTCCATGCTGTTGCAAGATGTGCTTACTGCATTTTATAGTATCATTATGCATATTGTTCTTATCTCCATAAGATCTATTCTTTTTCAACCCATGTTAATTTATACATAGCCTTCTTACGAAACAGATTGAATGATTCTAATTCTACCAATTTAAATCTTCCGAGTGGAATTAGAAAGATGGTTTTTTTCTGGACTTGTGCTCAGTTGTGCATCATTATATTTTTGGACTTGTGCTCAGTCGTGCTCTGCTCAATTGTGCATCATTATATTTTTGGACTTGTGCTCAATTGTGCATCAAAAACTGCAATGGACCCTCAGTTGTGCATCATTATTAATTAGAAAAATCAAAACAATCTCAGGCAGCTTGCTGCTTTCGTGACATGGACCTTCTTGTAGAATGTTGGTATCATTGGTCTGCTTAGAGCTGTTTGGCCATGGACTTGTGATCAGTTTGTGCATCATTATTAATTATCATGACATTTGTGAGCTGGAATTACTTCTTTGGGCATGGACTATTATCAGTTTGTGCATCAGTTTGTTTATGGTATCATTAATTATCATTAGTAATTATTAATTATCATTATTATTTATAGTGGTGGTATCTCTTGTCTTATTACCATGGACTGACTTGTTGTTGGTTTCAATTACCTAGTTTGGACTAAATAAGCTGCTGTTATATTGAATTCTACCCAATGTCTTTGTATGCATTCATTTACTATTTGGTACTGATTTAGGCCTATTCTCCGGGGCTACATGTCTAGTGTATGGCTGTGATGATGGGATGTAGGACTCCATGGGGGGGCCTATGAGACAAGTGTTTTTAATGGGGCTCCATCGATATGGCAGGGTAATCCGAACTCGGATGACCACCAACTATTTTGTGATCATTTTCGCAAAAAGGAACCAGGTTTTTTGGTTTTACAGTCATTATCTTAGTTGAGCTCCTATCTCACACATTATTTAAATTTTATAAACCATTCTGAGCCACATTTAAAACACCCAAGTGTTTAGGGAAGCGGATGAGAATGATCTTATTTCCTATTTTGCAAATTGTTTATTATTTGATTTAAGTCCTCTAATCCCTCGGTTGTGATGATGAGAAATCCTCATGGGGACATTTGGCACTTTGGCACACACCTCCATGGCATGGTAACCCGAATGGCTAATAAATAGTGGTAACTAGTTGTTGCAACCATGCGAGAGAGGGTGCCAACTGTGGTCATATGTTATCATAGGATTCCTAAGCTGGCTACCAAAATCACTTGCACAGTTTGTTCTTAATTGTCTAACATGTGAACCAATTATTCTGTGTTGGAAATTTTTTGGAGATGGATTCACAAGATCATGGAAATATGTTCTTCACCAGCCTCCTAACTCAGGAGCTTGAAATTGACCACATTTATGGTGGTCAAAGTGAGCAATCCCCCGTGAATATGGATGACTCTCCACCCCCACCCCAAGTAGAGCCTCTCTCTTAAAGAAAATCAGTTAGGGGTGCAAACTTCACCCCCAAAGAAGACAAGTTACTTGTCCCCGCATGGCACCCAGGGAACTGACCAAAAACACGTCAACTTTGGAAAAAAGTTAGTCAATACTTCAATGAGTACAAAGAAAGTACAAATGAGTGGAGTGTTGGGTCCTTAATACATCGGTGGTATGTCATTCAAAAGGTGACGAACAAATTTTGTACTAAACTCACCCAAGTTGAAGGGCTGAATCAAAGTGACATGGTTGAGCAAGACAATGTATAAGCATCGACTTTTTTATTATTTCCAGCACTTAATTATGATATTTATGCGTTATGTTTCCTTTATCTTTAATAGGTGGTTTATTATTTAATTTTATACTTGAATTGGAAGTTTGACAAAGCAAAGGTCATGTACCAATCGCTTGAGAAAACATCCTCTCAGTTCGAGCATTGTTTGCAGCTATTGAAGGACCATCCGAAATGGATTCAGTTTTGCACAAAGGACGGGATGAAGCGAAGACCGACGATGTCCCTGACATATTCGTGTACCTCAACAATTGCACCTGATTCACCTATTGACTCAGTTGGTGGTACAGAGGTCGAGAATCTGGTGAGAAGGAAAGCTAAGAAAGGAAAACGTAAGGCCCAAGGCAGGCCATCAGATGAGCTTGTGGAGCTGAGCAAGCGTAAGTATACTCTCTTGGAGGAGTCACGTGTTCAGAAGAAAGAATGTTTTCGAGTCAAGGCCGAGAAAATGGCATTTGATCGAGAAATGGAGGGAAATAAAAGTAAATAAGAGGACGAAAGGCTAAGATTGGAGGCAGAGAAACTGAAAATCGCTCGGTGGGAGAGAGAGGAGCGAGTAATGTTGCTCGATGTGAGTACGTTGTTTGGAGTTCAGCGGGTATATTTCTAGCAACTTCAAAGGGAGATATTGACGAAACTCAATGCATTAGACAATTAAATTCGATTTTTTTTGTAACTTATTTTTTATTAAGTATTCGGACATTTGTATAACTTATTTGGCACATTAGTATAACTTGCTTGAGTGTTGAGACTAATGTTGAGGGTTAATACTTCAGACTTTGGCACTCCGAGCCAGGCTTTTGATCTTGCTTCCTTTCATTTACGGGCCTCTTGGGCGTAGTGGGGAAAATCCCCTTACACACAATACTCCAGAAAATTGTTTGAGGATATTTTGATGGTATTAAACAATATTTGAGTTCTCTAAGTAGAATTTGAAAGAATTCCAAAACTCGAAGGTCATACTAAACAAGACTATGACATCCATGTTATCTTTTAACTTTAATGAATAAGAAATACTCTAATTATAAAAAGATCACACAACAATAAACTCAACGTAGTTTGATATAGTACGTCAGATTATAAATTTACTTTTATCGTAAAGTAAATCTAACGAATCACATGAAGTTACATTACTTTATAAATTTACTTTTATATAATTCTTTTATATTTGTAACACTTCTATATGAATATTTTATCCCTCTCTTGATAATTGCAGCCAAAGTAACTTCAGAACCGTGACTTAGTTTGTATTATGAATAATCTATTTAATTATTTCATTAATGTGATGATAGCAAATAATCGAAAAACTATTTAGTTGTGCTTCTTATTTGTTAAATCTTATAAAATAACATCTTTCTTTCACTATCACACAACATAGTTTTAGGATAGAGATTCTCTTATATTTTTATCTTTAAATTGAAGAGACAGATATAATATAACGACTTTAAAGCATTTAATGCTATTTTTATAAAAGTTCTAAAAAGTGTGAATCTCATGTAAATATATAATTTTTATACAGAGGACTCATTTATAATTTTATATTATAAATTTAATTGCAAATTAGTACTTAGGTTTTCACGTTTTTGCAATTTAAAGCTTCAGTTCTCAATTTTTATAAAATTGATACATAAATTTTAAGAAATTTACAATTGAGTGCCTCTATTAATTTTAGTGTTAAGAAATTAACGGTGTGATTGACACGTGACATTCATACGCATGTGCAAGTCATTGATTAGCTGATGTGGATATTGATATCATGTATCAATCAATCAAATATTGACACGTGACTAGTCAATAAATACCTATTTGAGAATTTTTTGATGTTAAATATGGAATTGTAAAAAAGCGAAAAACTCCTATACTGATTTTATGATTATCCTTGTTGTTCTATCATAGAAAGTTATAGTTCGGATTTGGTGAAAATGACAGATGTGTGGCCCCAAATGAGGCAGCACATAGGGGAGGACTTCACTCTTGCACCCTTTGGTTGCATTATCATTTGCTGACTCAAATTGATAAATTTCATATAAATTTATTATTATATATAAAAATAGAGTCATATAATTCTAACGTGACATTTTATCCATAAAAATAGACATTTTATCAATTAAATTTGAAGTGTTATGTTTATGAAGCGGTAAATCTTTTAAAAGTAATATTTCATTATGAACTATTATAACTTTTAAGTTTCATTTCATTTCTTACGTATAAAGATATAAACTCATTCAAGACTCTATCCAAAAATATTAATTCAATATTTATATTGTTTTATATTTTAAACGGAGTCATATGACTCCGATATGACATTCTATTCGTAAAAGTAGGCATTCTACTAATTAAATTTGAAGTGTTATGTTTATGGAGCGATAATCATTTTAAAACCAATGTTTCATTATGAATTGGTGTAGCTTTTAAGTTTCATTTCTTTTCTTACATATAAAGATATAAATCGATTCAAGTCTTCACCCAAAAGACACTCTTTCAACTTTTATATTATTTCGTCAAATAAATCACCTTATAAACCGTTTCGAATTTCTTCACTATAAAATCCGGTCTCTCTCTAAATCTCTCTCCCTCATTCACAATAATCTATATATTGCGCGGGTTATAAGCTTATTTTTTTATAAAAAGTGAGTTTCATTATCAAAGAATAATTTTATTTTTATTTTTTTAAAATAAAATCTACATTTTTATAAGAATTTGTATATAACTTATCTATGTAAAATTTACAAAAATCATTTTCTTTTGTCGTAATTGTTCCGATAAAAATAAAAAAGTTGGATGCAACAAACAGAAGGAAGAGTCTGCAGCAGTAACTAGACTTGGAAAAGGCTCTAAAAAGATTCCCTTCACTGTCTCTGGGGTGCGAAAAAAGACATTCGAGCTCTTTTTACTTTGCCACCACAACTCTTTCTGACTTCCTCACCGAAATGAGTGTTACGGCATTGCAGCTGCAGCAGTGACTTTGCCCTTTACCCACCAAAATAAGCATCAGTCAGTCATATTTTTGGGCCATGGAAAACATGAGGAAGGATCAAGAACATGACACAAATGTGCTCTTGGTATGATACACTTTCATTCTTTCTTCTTCTTTTTTTTCGTTCCTTGAAAGGGTTTTTTTTTTTTTTTTTGTTATTATTCAAACCCAGATTGTGCTGAGACTCTTTCTTTTCTTGTTCTATTTGAGAATTCTTTTCCATTTTAAAATACAATGACTAATACGCATTTGAGGGTTTCAATATCTGTATCCTATTGTTTTCTTTCTGTCGTGGGTTTCGGTAATCAGCAGTATTAATTGCCCTAAAAGAATGTAGATGAATCCTAGTTGAAAATGGGACCTTGCAAGTTGCATGTCATTTATTTTTGTCTTTTATTCATGTGCTGACTCTTTTATTGACCAGTAAAATCATCTTTGTAGAGGAGTCATGATTCATTCTCAAGGAAATGCATTGATATCTTTCTCGCATTTTGGACACTGAAAACATGCTTGGATTTTCTGTCAATAGAAAACTATTTTATGGCCCATATCTAGATATATTTATTCGAGAGGAATTTATAAATTTCAATTACTTCTTATACTTTATCAGAATGAATATGAGCATGAACAGACAAAGGAAGACCAGAGCCAGCCCAATGTTGCACTTGCTACAAAGACTGAAAGCCCTTTGCAGGATAATGCACAATCCCTAAATCAGCAGCACTCACCAGTTCTACAATGGCCATACGCAGCTCAACATGCTGTGGAGCAGTCCCCATTAGTTTGTAAACCCTGTCCTCCCACTCAATCGTCCTCACCTATCATCCAGAACCAATGGCAGCAATTACTAAATCTTCAACAGAATCCTACTAACCACCAGGCCCACCAGGGACAGCCAATGCATTTTGTTCAACCAACATCTCCCTTTTGGCTGCCCCAGCATCCTGCTTACCTGTTGCCTGGAGTGAATGCACCCTGTACATTTTCGCCACTCACTCCCCTTGGAACACCTGACGTTAGCTGGCAAACTCCTGGTGCTTTAGAAGGAGGAACTCCATCTACAAACCAACCCCATATTCCCAATTGCTGTTATCAAGTTGGATACACATATCAAGGCTTTCCAGGTGCCTTTTCAATTTAAGTCATTTTTCTTTGCTATATGTATCTTTCAATTTAAGTCATTTTTCTTTGCTATATGTATCGATGGATATCGCTGGGTTCAATTAACATCTTGAACCTGTCTGCCAAGGATTTGGGTAAATTATAATGGGCATCGATTAATTGATGTGATGATGTTAGTGAACAATTCAGGAATGATTTGCAACATACAGGACTTGAACTAGTCCAGCTATGGAGAAGAATTTTGAGATTGGTCTTTTAACTGTCAATGACCTGGCAAAAAAGAAAAGACTAATATCTGAATGAATTAATTGTTGCTGGTATATGAATGTAATTTGAGTCATATGAAGGTAGTTTCTTATTTATAGGTCCTTGGGATCACTCTTCTTGGTGGGGTCAAGGGCAACAATCCCAGCCTCCTTGCACTTACAGTTTCCCGGGAGCATGTGGCTTTTTTCCTTTGCCACCTCCACAATTGTCTAATCATGCAGCATCCCTTGGACAACCCTTCCAGAGAGGATTCATCAGGCTTCCAACAAACCTTTCCCAGAAGCATCAGCAACTCTGGGATTCTCAAGTATGTTTTTTTCACCTCCTATAATACAGTACAATGTCATTTTTTTTTTTTCTAATTGGGAAATGATTTGTACAGTCCTATGGTGTAAAAGCCTCACACACTCTCTTTGAAAAAAGTGGACAAATCTGGGATTCAAATGAAGAAACCCATTTTTTAATGGTGGTGGTGAGACCCCATTTTTTTTAAGAGAGTGCATAGACTTGCACATCCTAGGGCTGTATCTAACATTACTCTTTCTGATTATGAGTTAACAAGCTGGATTATCTGGTGTGGGTTCGCAGTCAGCAGAGAATGTTCAGCTATGGAATGCAATTAATCTTTTGCAATCCGAAATAGCTGATTACAAGAATCGGTTAATGAAGCTTGAAGTGGCAGCCTCATCTCAGAAACCAACAGTGGAAGAGCCTACTGCTCAAGTTACTGGGAGTGGTTCAGCTCAACAACCATTAAAGAGAGGAAGACCGAAGAGAAAATTGATGAATGCACTAACTTCTCCAAGTGAGTCTAATCCCCGAGATCAATGTAGAAAGCTTCCATCATTTAGAGCTCCATCCGGAAGTAAATCAATCATTTTTGAGAAAGTTATCCTTAGAAAGGTTGAAGAAAAAAAAAAAGTATCTTGTGTGTCTGCCATTACAGAGCAAGAAAACATTGAAAAGATCTCCAATATTGTGACACCTCAAACTATTGACAACTCAAAGATTAATGGAAACAATCAGATGATGCCTGCATTCCAAAATCATGTTCATCGGGAATTTTCTGGAGTCCAAATAAGTGGATTTGGTCTTAGTTCCTCTTCAGAATTGAAGAGTCTTGATGAAAAGGTCAAGGACTTGAAAACTGACTATTCAATTCTGTCTCAGCAAGCTAAGGGGATGAATAACAATGGTGCTTCACCTATTTATATGGGAGCTACAGCTAACGGGAGTCTTGGATTTCATTCTTATATTACCCCTGACTACTCTGGAAGAAATTTGTTAAATATAGGGTCTCAAGGTGTCCACAGTGATTGCAATGTAACAAGTCAAGAAGGAAAGATCATTCCTGGATGGGGTTTTGCAAATGATGAGGATGCCTCTGAGGAGCTTGAAACTGCTGTGGTAGGATCCGCGAAGGATGAAAATGAGGGGGAAATGGGAGACGACGTCAGCTCAGGAGCCGAAGACGTTGTTCGAGAACACGATGAGCGCGCCTACAAAATGGATGATTCAGCAGGAATCGGCCGTACTCCCTCCAAATCATAACTGGTGACAGTTTCACTTCTTTTTGTGCTCTTTTGTAGTTTGACAATAGATGATGTGGATAATGAGAACTCTGTTTCATTGGGCCAACTTCTTTATCTAGACAAAAAGGTTTGCCCAAAATTTTGAAGGGGAACAGGATAAGTAAGCTATGTCAAACTTAATATACTTGGAGATAAATTTGGACATCTGAATCTATGTTGATCAAATGCTGCTACTGGTTACTTATAAAAAAAAGCTGCTACTGTGTACTCCATTCAGTTCTTGCTATGTCCCTGAGCTTTCTTTATCTTTGATATGCTACTCCAGACAATGCAATAAACAGGAATTTGAGTGAAACATCAGTGTAATATTTTTAATTAAAAGAGTTCCTCTTGCATGAAACAATGTAAAAGATAGAGATGTCATGTCACCCTCGCATTTCTTCAACCAAGGTTGCAACCAAAGCCGAACTTCTTAGATGCACCATATATGGTGGCTTTCTTTTTAATTTTAATCTGCGAAGGGCCAAGGCGAAAGCTTTATCCCCTATAGAGTTATTTGACCCTCGATCGTTATTGTTTCCTTGAAAATCTTCTACTTTAATTATTGTTCCCCATTTCACCTCTGTTATTAGCTAAAAACTGTGAGGGAATGAACCATTTTTCTCTTAAATAATTTGAAGGAAAAGAAGATTGGATTACTAAGTAATACTAAACATACCTTAAAAAGGTACTTATACACTTATAATACGTGCCAAAGTACCAGAGAATTAATTACTTTTAAGTGGACATATGGTAGAGCAATAAACACTTACCGCATCCTTTTAACAAGAAGTACATATATCACTTCAGGGTCTTCTTCGTGGACAATATAAAAATGGAATGAGGAATTCACAGGAATGAAGGATAAGGTTAGATATCTCTTGTTAGAGTAGCGTTAGATACCATCCTAGAGCATGCAAGTCCTGCTAACTCTCTTTGAATTAAAAAAAATAAAAAATAAAAAATAAAAAAAAATAAAAAACATGATCTATCATTAAAAAAATAATTGTCATGTGGGTCTCAGATTTATTCACTTTTTTCAAAGGGAGTATACGAGACTTGCATATCCTAAAACTGCAAATATAATTTCTCCTCTTATTACTTATCATATTTTTTTCTTGTTTTTCAAAGTAATATTTTGTTAGACCAAATAATAGGTAAATCAGCATTGGAAGTTCTTAAAGGAAAAGACTACTAACAAAATAATAAATATCAACACAAAATGGTTTGGTTTGATTTCATAAATCTTGAAACCATCTAATCTCATCTCATTATCTAAATACTATTCAAACAACATTTTTCAATTTCAAATTTTTAAATTTTTAAATTTTAAATTTTAATTTTTTTTCATTTAATCATTATCTAATTATTACAACTTATTTAAACTTTTAAACAAAACACAAAAAATAATTTAATTTTTTAAAATCTCAAAACAAAAATAATATTAAAAAATAATATTCAAACTCTCTTTTAACTTTATATATTTTTTATTCAATATTTTCTTTTTCCTTTTTCAAAATTACATAAAAATCTTAACTTAAATCATTTCACTATTATTCACAAATTTATCATCTCATCTCGTCTTTATAACTAGTGGTGAAACCACGTTTAGTTTGAGAGAGGCCATGGCCCCCCCAAAATTTATGGAAAATTCAAGTCCCAAGATCTTAAGATTTTATTCGATATAGTTTTATAAATATAAAAACTGGCCACCAAAAAAATTTATAATCTCCATATACTTTTTAAAATTTTCTAAAATTTCAATATACTTAAAAATTTCTCTCTCCAATTTTTTTCTGGTATTTCCTAAATATTGTATAATTTCTATATAATATCTATTTTCAAGGATGTGGTCTTACCAAAATTAAATTAAAATTAATAAGAGAAATAATAAACTTATTAATATAGACTCCAAAGTTTTTTTTTTATACAATAATAGGCTTCTTAAATGTATGGAGTCCAAATTGAAATTAATACAAGAAAAATCATTTAAGCATGATAATCTATATGAAAAATAGTTGAGAGGTTTTATCCTCTAGACTTCATTAAGCAAGAAAATAATTTATTTAAGGTCTCAATTATAACATTATATGTTTAATATGACACAAAAATATCTAAATTTTACATAAAACATAATAAACTAACTTACATACTGGAATAAAAGATGGCGTTCTAAAATATTACTTGATAGTTTTTACGAAAAAATTAAATTCTAAATATTTCATTACACAAATAATAATGAATGGATATTATTTTATAAAACGTTATTGTCAGAAATCTGAAACATATATTAAGTTGTACTTATAGAATCTTATTTTTACATATATGTAGCAAATTATCGAGATCATATTTTATATGTAGTAATGTTTTTATGATTTTTTAATTTCTATTTATTTTACATAAATGTGTCACTCCGCAAAAAAGTTAACCCCTCCTCAAAGAAATTGCTGGTTCCGTCACTGTTTGTAAGCAAACGAGGCCTCATTTTATTCGACCGGGTGCGTTTAGATGTTAAACTGAATTGAGTTGAGTTGAGTTGAGATGATAAAATATTATTAGAATATTATTATTTATTATTTTTAGATTTTGAAAAAGTTGAATTGTTTATTATATTTTGTGTTGAGATTTGAAAAAGTTGTAATAATAAGTTGAAATGATTTGAGATGAGTTTAGGTTACAAACGAAGCCTAAACTTACTTGCCAAAGATTTCATATGAAATTCGTCCAAAAATATAAATAAATAAATCAAGATTATAGGAACTGCACAGCTCGAACCGTATGTAATTCAAGCCCCTCCATGTCCGCACGTGCCACAATTCTCAATACTCTCAATACTCCATTGGTTGGCCTGAACATTGAGAGAGCATAGAAAAAAGGGTTTTCAATCAGAACGAGGATACAGAAGCTGAGAAATGGCGATGGCTATGGTCCGATCTGGTCTTCTTCGAAACGCTCTTCGTGGTGCCTCCCGACCCTCTGCCCCTCCCAAGCGCACGTTTGCATCCTCTGCTCACCACGACGATGCTCGTAAATCTCTCTCTCTCCCTCTCTCTCTCGCACACACGGATAAGTTGATCTAATTGTTTTAGCTGTTGTAAATATGATGATATTATTTTCTTGTATCGGATTCTTTATTATTTGTTTGATTTCGAATTCATTTCCGATGCGTTTTCATTGTCGGGGTTTTGACTGGAAAAACGATTTTACAGGATTTATGAATTTTCCACTATCCCGAAAAGTAGGTGATTTGGTTGGATTTTTGGTATTATAAATGGGTTTTATTAGGTTTTTTTTTTTTCTTCTGCCAAACGTTGTTGGGTATATTATCAGATTATTGGTAAATGATCTATTTATTATTTGTGGCAAGTTCAAACGGAGTTGGGATTATGAACGAACTTCTAGTTTAAGGGCTTTGCTTAGTTGAGTTCCTCATATTATGTAAGTCAGAACAAGAATAGATTATTTTCTCCCCCGATAAATAGCTTATCTCAACTAGTTGGGGTTATCTCTAATAAGATTCCAAATGGTTTTCGTTTTTCTATTTTGGGATTGTATGTATGATATAAGGGTCTAGTTTTTTTTCATCTTTTGGATTCGTGTATGTACTTTCTTTGACTGTCGTGTGTAGCTGATAACAAAATGAGTTTGTTGTCATTCCAATTGCTGGCTTTGGTGGGGTTACATATAGCATTGAGATCAAAGTTTTCTGTTTGTACTGACTTTCCCAGTCCCTTTTCTCTTATTGGTTTTACTTTCTTTCCACTTATCAAATATTTACAGGTGAGGCGGGGAAATGGGAAAAGATAACATATGTAGGCATTGTTTCATGCTCTGCTTTAGCAATTTATAACCTATCAAAGGGCCATCCCCATTACGACGAGCCTCCTGTAAGCTTTCTGCTTTTCCCATGTGACTTCTCTGATTGTTATTGTCATGTTTGATTCATGGAAAATTTATGAGCAATTTTTATACATGTAACACATGGAGCCAGCATTATTATTAGTTATATCTTGAAGGTTCCACACGTTACTTAACAGTGACATTATCTTTTTTTTATGTCTGTATGCAGCCATACCCATATTTGCACATCCGTAACAAAGAGTTTCCATGGGGTATGTTTTCTAACATATCATGTAATATATATATTTTTTTTTTCAGTAGCAAACAAGAAATGCATAAGAAACTGTTATTTTATTCCGTTGTCAATGTTGTTTGGACTTTTTCCCTCGGTTTGGTGTCATTTATGTGATATCATGACTTGGTAATCTTTAGTAGTTGCTTCCTTGTTTTGGTCATTCTATTGTTGCTTTGATTAGTTCACTTTTGATTACTTCATTTGGCAAAACAGCTTATTTTCAGTCTTCACATGCCTTGATTGATACTTCATCTCTAAAGTGAGGAGCAACCATCTCCAGTAGATTAGGAGGTGGTGGAACGGCTTCTAATTAAATTAAAAATTTGAGAAGCATTTTGGTTACTTAATGGAAGTCAATGGCATCATCTTTAGTGAGCTGTGATTACAAGGTCAAGTTGATTGTGTTAAGTGGGACTAGGAGCATCCACATTTTTTTTTTTTTTCATTTTTATGGATAAGTAAGCACCAAAAGAAGTGCAACCAATGTGCGTAATAAGTGACAATTGCCAGGGCATAAATGTTCATAGTATGTGGGGCAAGAAAGAGATGGCAGGTTATGTTACCATGAGTAATTTCGACGTAAACTCACTTAAGTTGGGTTGACACTGGATTTTTATTTTGGTGTAATAAACCTAAAGCAGTTGTGTTAGATTCTTTTTTGTGTTAAAAATATTGCTCATTGCAAAACGCTCTAAACCCAATCTAAGTTTTGATTCAATGTGTCACAATTAGGTAGGTATTAGTTTTGATTGTCTGTTTGGCACTGGTGTGTTCAACATATTGATTACTGAAGTTCAACTTTGTTTTCTGGCATTCCATAGTGAGCTTTCGTTATTCACTCAGGTTAGGATTTGATCCTTAAGTTGCCTTCAACTGTATAAGGAGTATGGCAATCCTCATTTTTTCTTTGGTACGCAGTTTATGATCAGCGCTAATTATGCCTTTTATCCTTCCAATTATTAGGAATGTAGCCAAGGTCGAATCTGTTTGTTTTTGCTAGTTCTCATGGCATGATTTGGAATTGGTTGTTCACCAGCTTCGAATAAATCATTGGCATCCATGTTTTGCATTATTTCTGATTCTCTCAACTTTGAGGAACCTTTTTTCAATTGCTGCCTTTGTTCTACGTTATTAGATCTGTCCGCCATCTTGACTAGGCCCATGGGCTCTGTTCTGTTTTGGACTATATGTATGCACTTGCCACCTCTGCTCTGAATACCTTCTTGGCTATCTTTATCTTCGTGTTAGGTAGCAAAAGTAGCGTTTTAGTAGAGTTGCAAAAACTTGTTCACACCCTTAAGATGCACTTCCACCAAATAGTCTTCTGTAGTCTCTTCATTCTTAAAGCAAGACAAGGTGGTGGTGGTGGTCGGTTTAACTGATTAAAAGCACGGAAATTTATTTTGTTTCCCATTTTATGCATACCCTTGTGCATTATTATTCTTTCATTACAGTTTAGAGTTTTTTTTATCGGATGTATTTCTTTTGTGAAATCCAGGTCCAGATGGGCTTTTTGAGAACAAGCACCACCACTAAAACATTAATGGCCCAACAAGGGGATATTTTCCAGAACCACTCATGTAGCACATTTCTCTCGTTCTATTGGATTTTATTGGACTACCTCCGGATGTTGATGGTAGCTGTTGTTCTTTTGCATTATGAACATGGTTTAATACTTGCAAGTGCAAGTTATTTGGTACATTTTTTATGATGTTTGTTTTCATCACTTTTCACAGCTAAATAAAATTGGTGGTAGTGTGGATGGTTGACTGAGCTGATCAATTTAATAATTACAATGGATTGAATTATCTTTTTAATGAGAAATGGAAGATGAATTGTCAGAGGTTTTGGCATAAGAAGACAGACCATTGGTAGCAGTGAAGTTTATTGCTTCACTTGGTGTAAGTGTTTCAGTTTCGTTTTCAGTTTCAAAACTGGTCTCATGCTTAAAGGTTTTGGTTGGGTTGGGTTTATGAAGCTGGTTTCAGTGTTTTGGATTTTGTTCAGTTCTGGATAGAATTCTTTATAATAGTACAATTATTGATACATTTTACTCTTCATTTTGAAGACAATTGACCATTGTTTAGAACCATTTATTAGTTGAAAATAACAGAAGCTGAAATAAAACTGTGGTTGTTTGGATTGAGAGAATCTCGCATCTCATCTCATTTTATATAATCATTACAATTTTTCTAAAGTCTCACACAAATACAATAAATAATTTAACTTTTTAAAATTTCAATATAAAAATAATATTCTAATAATATTTTATTCAACTTTTATCTCATTTTATCTTAACTCACTATCCAAATTTTTCCGAAATGAAAGCCCAAACCCAAACTCAAAAGAGTCAACTTAAACCATCACGAATCTCACATAGAAAAACTAAAATTAAGTCATGTCAATTTGTGATTTTACTTTTGTAAGATTTTTTTGTAATTAAATCAATCTTGCATTAATTATTACAAGATACTTAGAAATCGGACTTTTAGTACATAATTAATAAATATAGTTTATTAGAATGTAAATAAAATTTAACAATTTTCAAACAGATCAGTGATATTTTGGTTAACTGAACCCTACTTTTGTCTTCCCGTTGAACATCGGGAGAAGGATGGTTTTGGGTTCAAATATCTAAACTCGCAAGGCAAAGTACAGTTGCCACCACTACATGTACAGTTGGGTGGGCTCTCTGTATAGATCGAAGGCCTTTATAACCGAAGGCTAGGTTGCAGAAAAGAAATAGTATAGAAACAATCAATAGTAAGAATAAATATAGATAGAAGCCATTATTAGGAGCATCTATTTTGCACACATGATGTGGCATCATCTAGACCACATATCTCCCCAAGTGAGTGTTGAGATCAATCAACTAGAAGCAGCCACGTAGTGAGTACAAAGTGTGCACTGCTATAGTGACTTCTCTCTAACATTACTCCAAGAGCAATCAACTGGCACAGACAGTACTAGACCAGAGTCCGAGACCCTTTGTGTTGTTGCCCATCATCCTCGGTTTCTGCTAAAATCTGTTCTGAAAATGTAACCAGAGGGTAGGGGTTCGGTCGCCGCCCTGACATGGAAGCTGTTATATATAAGGTTATCAGATATGGTGAATCCTCTCGTCCCATCTACGTCATATCATATGGAAATGGGAATGGCGAGCAGGGCATGCATGACTTGTTGCTGTCCTACGTTTTGATATCGCAGAGTACATGCATGTTGTCCATGTCTGAGGGAATGGAGCAGCTAGAATGCTAGCTTGAGAAAAAAGGCATGGGAATCATAACTAATCCGTTTCTTTCCTTCGCTCAGTCCTTCATTTTCAGTTCTCTCTCCAACTTTTGCCTCGACATTCTCTTTATTTTTGGAGTTGCAGAACTTGGAGAGTGCTGCATGCACCTATATATATATATATATCCTTCCAGGATCAATGATCCAACCTCACAACCGCCTCAGGTCAGTTCAATCAGTCATGTATTATGAAATCAAAACTAACCTCTAAATGGAGACTACTTTAAGTGCACTTACCAACTATTATAGTGATTTCTTTCTAGAATTATTCTTAATTTTATTGAGTATGTTGACATAATCACCCTTACCGTGGTAGGGGTACGTACAACAAGGTGGAGCCATCCACATCGTATTTTCACAATTTACCAAGATGGTAGGCTGTAATTAATCACAGGAAATTTGTAGCTAGGTTTGTAAGATTCTTGTAGAAAAAATTATGATAAAGTCAGTATTTTTACAAGAAACAAAGGCCCGCAGTGTCACACTTAAAGAACGGTCAGCACAGAAGTAGCTTATTCCACTGGTTTTGTAGCATAAACCGCAATCCCCAGTCTAAAAGGATGGTCAGTATTGATGACTCTGTCACAGATTGCCTTGCTCTGGTTACTGGTTTGTGTGGTGTTTTCAAACTACTTGCACCAGGTACTGCAGGAGGATTAATTTGAACAAAAAAGACATGATTGGAGTTAGGACGTTAATCTGTAGAAATAGCAAGGAAAAGATGGAGCAGATTGGAAAAGTGAACGTGAACCATCAAGGGTCTGGTCCTTCAGAATTTCGGCTTTTATCCGGTTATTCTTGCAACTACTGGACACGACGGATGAGAGCTACGTATGTACGTATCCTCGTTCATGTTTTATTTTTGAGAAATTATAGTTGCAGTTGTAAATACACAAATGCCGCACAATCACTTTTAAAGATTGACTTGTACCCTCTACGATACGACTGCATAAATCCACTTAAAGCATGTTCAAGATATTGCCGCCGCCGGGCTGAAAGTGGAAGCTCCTTTTTCTCTTCAAGTCGGGGTCTTTTATTATTATTTTTTTTTAGCATTTAACCATCTTGGTTCCGGCGATCATGATCAGGACATTGAATTAATGCCTTACGAAATACCCCATTAATCTCACTTTTCTTTTCCAGTATAACCTCTGATCAGTTTTTTCACGTCAGGAAAAGGGAATCAAAAGCTGGTAACTGACATTAATTTTTCGAAAACAATTTTCTTATATCTTCATCTTGTACTTTTTTTCGTTTCTTTGAATCGAAGTACTTGTGTAAACGAGCGGTACATGGAGAAGAGTAATGGGGACGACGTTGGCGTGTGGTAAAGTCAGAAGACAATGCTTAATTTCCAAGTTAAGGCTAATTAATTATATATAATATATGGCAAATAGAGGGAAAAGTGTGCATTTAAACTCTTAAATACCCTAAATATTTCACTGATCTGCATCTTTTTTAGATTTTTTTTTTTAATTTTTTGCTTGCTTTTTTTTTTTCACGTCTGTGAGACTAATATAATAATGATTTTCAAGATAAGATTAACGTACGTACGTGTTCTATGGATAATGGAGCTTTAAATATTCAAGAAATACTCAAGAAATTTCTTGTAAAGTTAATTCATTTGTGATACACAACCAATCTAAATGTAGATTGACATGATTCATCAATGCACAAATTTTTTGAATATCTATTTCTTTTATCATTTATTTCTCTTTATCTTTTCATTCATTTATTTTTAATGATATAGAGGGAAAATTTGGATAAGCTATTAGATGGTGTTTTAAAAGTAATTAGCTTAAACAGAAAAAATAACGATTTTGATCGATTAGCTAATAAACTATTGCGACTATTAATGCAACTTCAATATCTTTTAAATACAATTTCGATATCTATCAAAAGCATGTAGCCATAACCCGCCTCCAAAATTGAGATCTGGAGTTTGAAATCTCTCTCCTCCAATAAAAATAAATAAATAACTTTGATATCTTGATGCATAAACCATGGAAGTGATCAACTTCAGTATCTTTCGTACAACTGATCTATGGAATAAAATGATAATAATATCCACTTTGATGAGGGGATCAAACATTAATTAGATTGGAGGAAAGATCAGATAATGGACTAAGAGGGGCGTCATCTACAAGCTCCAGTACTATGAAGAATGCAAATTTAAACAGGGATTCTATGTACTGACCATGAACAGACTCATACATGAGTATTTACGTACGTAGATTGCGTTCTAAATTCAAACTTAACCTAAAGATAGTTATAAAGACAATATCCCATCAATCATAATCAACTCATGAATCTCAAGATCTTTCCCTAAAAAACGAACTAAAATTGCATGGGAAAATATCTAAACAAGAAATTAAAGAAATGCTAAAATTCTAATTAGTGTACATAATGCATTTACAGCGCTAAAAAATAATAGATATTATACTAGATCATCACCTGAAAAACTCTGATGCAATTAGTAATTATGGGTTGAATATCAAATTCCCACATTTGCACTTCCAACTCATGGGCTTGTAGTTGGAACTGTCATCTCCTCTTGAATATGCAAAATTTGAGACCCTTGAAAAGTGGTCTTTGATCCCATTCTGAAGTTGGGGATTTGCAGGGACCTGAATTGCCTCACAGTGCCCACATGAGTTGCACCTCCTCTCGCACCTCGGAGGCCTTGATCCTATCCTACGGCCTCTCAAAATTGCCTTACCTTCTCTCTCTGTCTAATTTAAGAAGCAGAAATAAAAAATACAGATTATTTTCCTTTAGGACATTTAACCCAGAGTAAAGTTTCATAATTTCTGAGGAAGAGAGTGAAAGAGCGTAGATCAGTTCTCACCTGGGAAAACGGTTCGGAAAGTGCTCTACCTGCATAACACAGACAAGAAAGTTAATCTTCCAAGTTACCAGAATGTTGTATCGTTCCAATTTCAACAGTGAGCTATTTACCTTCAGCCATAGTACTTCTCAGCTGGGTAGAGCTCAGAATGAGAAAGAGAATCGAAATAGCAAAATAGCAAAGTCTACAGCTGCAAATGAAGTTGTGACTGCACCCCATTTACAGATCGAGAGAGAGAGAGAGAGAGAGAGAGAGAGAGGGAGGGACAGCCAGGCTATAGTCTAGCAAGGTGATAAACTGAATAATAAATTCTCTAGCAATGTCTCTGGGTAAGATTTTTGAGGTTATGAAACTCGGAAAGACAACTCAAGAAATGCAGAGAGAAGAAAGAAAGGAACTCATCCCGAAAAGGCCATGAAGCACCTCAATGTCGTTCGATTAGTGTCCCAACCCAAACAACGAGGATATATGATGGAGGGAAGAGAACCAAAAGGACTTTGGGACAGCAAAGAGATGAGATTGAAGACAGGAAGGAACAAAAAACCACAAACTCCACGATATACGAGGAACATGTACCGCTGCTCACTAACGGACATGCATATACAGCTGTGGATTTCGGGTTTTCGCTTTCTTCATTTTCTTTAGTTTTCATTTATTTCTAATATGTTTGTCATTTTCGGATTGAGAATTTTTTACTCAGGCCTCGCTCGCTTCTCAACTTTCGCACATTAAAAAATCCTTAGTTTTTTAAAAACAAAAACCTCTCATTTTAATCTTTCTATCTATATATAGTTAGAAAACAAACGAGAATGATCGGGTGGCGTAGTGATATGACTGATATACGTTAATCTTGGAATATGATAAACACACAATCTTTTCTGCAATTCTTTATATATGAATTATGTTTTAAATAATGGGTGTTTTCATAAAATAATTTATAAAAATAACATTATATTGTTATGAAAATGCCACCATTTTAAAACGTAACTATATAAAAAATTGTACATATATTATTACTCATGTACACAAACAATCTCTTCGTCTTCCTTCATTTAAATAGTTTAATATATATATATATATATTTAATATTTATGTCTTCAAATGTAGAGATGGATAAGGTTACTCCTTGAGTTGAAGGTTTTTGGACTTCAAATCTAACGTGAAACATATGTTTGGGATTTGAAAAAGACTACTTTACCGCCCCAAATATGCCGCTCGGTTTGACCGTTGAGTGATTTTTTTTTTACTTAATGATGAAGGAAATGATTTTAAATGTATTGGTATATTTTTTTATTTTTTAAAAATATTTATATACATTAAAAAAATGTGAAAAGAAAAATGAAGAGTGAAGTGCGATAAAATTGAGCAGGCTACTCTGGGCGGCAGAGTAGCCCGACTCTTGGGATTTTAGATGGAATTATATAAAGTAGTACCAATATATAAAACAGGCTAAGAGCACTCCAATGTCTTTTGTATTATATAAAAATGTAAATAATTTGAAGAATTGTTTTAAAAAGAAGCTTCATCCGATTATGTAAAATGAATTGTAAAATACTATTAACTACAGTACCCTGCTATATGTAGCGGGTACTTTTTATCCTGTAAAAATTTTTTTATTGTTGATATTTCATTTACTCTTTCATTTTTATTTACTTTAATTTTTATCATATAAGTAAATTCTTTTTATTGTTCATCATTTAAAACACATATATTTTATTTTCTTGTAAAAAATAGCTTGGAATTATTTTTAAACCAATTTTTCATATTTGATTTTATTTTTAATTTTTATTTGGCTTATATATTTTTGTTTTACGTGTATAGGACTGAATTATTTTATATTGTATATAAAAATAAATTGTAAATATAAAAAAATATATGGATATTGTAAATTTATTGGTAGAAATGAAATATTTAAAAAGAATAAAAAATAATATTTAAATGATATAGAGAAAAAATAGATAGGCTGATGGATGACATATTGTAAAAGTCAGTGTGTAAAATAGAAAAAGTGAGTTTTAGTGATATATTTTAAAGGATAAAATAAAGAATCCATTGGAAGTACTTTAGGCTAAGGCCAGATATAGTTAAAGAATAATGTTATTATGCTGTCTCATTTTGTCTCTTCTTTTTTACTGCTTATACATTTAATTTTTAACTTTTTTTTATTTTACTTATTGATTAAAGAAGTGACTAATAGTATATTAATATATTTTTTATTTTTTAAAAATATTTAGATATGTTAAAAAATAAAAATAAAAATTTATACTAGAAGATACGCCGGACGATACACTAGCACTACCCATAGATAAAACCAATCCCAGCCCCATTAGCGGTTGGGTAAAGGAAAAACAGACCCGATCTACACACATATGGATCAATGGTGCTAATAGTCCATTGCTAGCCCAAGACCGGAGTTTACCTATAATTATAGAGAATAAAAGAGAAGTATTGTAGAAATAAAGGGATTAGATAAAAGTAAATCTATAAATAGAGGTGATTTCATATAATTCGTTAAATCTATTTTATAATAAAAATAATTTTATAATCTGATGTACAACATCAAACCACATCAGTGTGTAGACTTATTTTTTTATAATTACTTTGTAACTAAATTATTTCTCACAAAAGAAAGATATTTATATACAATTTCTAGACACGACAACATCTAATGAATATATATTGGACAGACTAGGGAGGAAGACTAATAAAGTATCATGTTATTGTTTTTTAGCACTGGATGGCACCAAAGAAATTTGGAATATACCAAAATGAGAAAATAATTATGGAATGGACCTCTCAATCCGTCTTAGTTCTTTTGAAACATCAATCATGGTTGGCCTAAACTCTGGATTCTCATCTCTGCATATCAGGGCAAGCTGCAGTGAAGCTTGCAATTGCTGCTCCAGACCAGCTTCTCCTTCCCCTGCCTGGATTGCAGATTCGACAATCGTCTTTACAATGTTTTCTCTTATGTAGTCTTCGAAGTTCTTGAAACCAGAAGCTGTATGGTATAGATCCGTGAAAGTTTTTCCAGTTACAAGCTCTAACAGAAGCGTTCCAAAGCTATAGACATCGCTTTTTTCCGTCACAATGCCCGTAACAGCATACCTGGGGCATATGAAACCATAAGCCCCAAGAATATCGTCTTCCACCTCAAATTCACCATCTGGGATTGCAACAGAAATTGAAAAATCAGATAGTTTGGGAATGTCACGTTGGTCAAAGAAGATGTTATGTGGTTTTATATCCCTGTGAATAATGGGTCTGGAGAAGGCAGTGTGGAGATATGCAATAGCATGAGCAATCTCCCTTGCAACCTTTAGCTTGCACTGCCATGGCATAGGTCGAGCTTGTGGTTTAGAGGCATAAATTCGATCGGAAAGGGTTCCATTTTCAGCAGATTCGTAGACTAAAACGGGAGATGGAGTCTCAAGACAGCATCCTTTGAGCTTAAGAACATTCTTGTGAGCGCACATCTTTGCACAGATAACCATATCAGTGAAGGGAAAGTCCAGTTCTTTTGCGTATCCAATCTTTCTGTACTTCTTAACGGAAATGAGTCTGCCTTCGAGAGACCCATTGTACCATTGATACGACCCATCTTCGCGAAAAAGAAGGTGAGGATCGAAGTTGTTGGTGGCCTTCAGGAGCTCTTCGATGGAGAAGCTACGGATGGGAATACACCTGCTATTACAAGAGGCAATTAACTTCTCCAGTAATACGCTTCCATTCTCCACAAATGCCTTCTCTCTCTCTTCTTTTCCGAGCATTCTCTGTTAAGAAATGATCTCTCTCTGTGTGTGGATTCAGCAGGGTTTGAGATATGGTCTTAACCTTAAATCCCTTTCCCATACCATTCATCAAGGTAGAGGCCAGGAGATTAATTTCGTCGAAAGAAGAGGGAAATTTCGTGGAAGCTGCTGCATCATTGCTAATTCAGCAGGTCAACCGCCATTTGGTCGGTAATATGTTCTACGCGGAAAGTCAATTTCTGCGGCAACACAATGTCACAAAGTCCTTTTGTTTGGAATGGATTAACTGAAGAGGTGTTTGGGATCTCAGAAAGTTTTGTAATTTTCCAAAATTGGGCACTTGGACTTGGCGAATTGAGTGGGAGATGTGATATTGTGATATCTTTGTTCCAAATTAAATGCATAGCTGCTGGCTTTTGAAATTTGTATTCAGCAGTCTTGATCAAGCTTCTTCAAGCCTGTTTAAATATTTTGGACAGAATTTAATAAAAATTAAGAGTAATATTTTTCTTCATCCTAATATTTCTCATCTATATATATATATATATATATATATATGAATAATTATATTATTATCCCAATACAATACATTTACTTTTATTTTTTATTTTTTTATTAACAAGTATGCAGTGTAAGGATGATGAGTATAAGAACTTAATTTAATTAAAATTAAAACATATATAATGTGTGGTGTGGGCCACTGTGTAACACTGTACTCAAATTCTGAGCTAACGCAAATGTACGTTGCCAGAGACTTGAAAAAGTACCGAAAAATGAAATATTATTGAAATTTTACATAAATAAGTCATTCAAAACAAATTCTAACAGCCTGAAAATATATTTATTGAGTGTAATAATTTCATATAAATACGAATTAATTATGAAAGAAGATGAAAGGTAGTTAACGCCAATACATCTTTCACTTATATAGAACCAGCTTGCAGTATCAACTTTATATTAAATAAATCTCTTATAATATGTGGGCCTTACTTATATAATAGATGTGTCTTACATTGGTCGTGTCTGGGTAGCAATCTCTTCATGAGTTCCTCAAACCCTAATCGATTTTTTAAAATTAAATTATTCATATTATGGTACCTCAATATCTATTGTATATATATCATCCACAATGATTTCAAAAATTAAAGTTTATTTTAAAATAATTATTAAAATAATCATACCACAAAGCACACCACAAGCTCTGGTTTTTTGTAACTTGTTTCTTGAATTAGATTGTAATAATAGCTTATCTCCATAATTGCATTATATTTATGAGAAATGATATTTACGTACAGGATGTGTACGTCTTTTAAAAGAATTAGGCAAATTTGAATACATACGAAAAAATTATTTTTTAAATAGTAGACTCCAAGTTTTCTTTAAATAGAGTGTACCGACTCTATATAACATCATTCTTTATTTCTAAATATTATTAGTTTATTTTTATCATCTTTAAATGAAGCATACATTGAGAGGATTACTTTTGAAATTTAAGATGTTTGGAATTTAAGAGGTGCCGTGGCTTGGCGGTGCGCGTGGAGGCTTACGGTGGCGCATGGGAGGCTGAGATTGGTGGGGGAAGGTCGCCAGTGGGTGGGGGAGCGGTTGGGCTGGGCGGTGTCGACCACCGCAGGCGCACGGCGGTGCTGGGGGCTGACAAAGGAACAGACAGAGGGAGAGCGGAGGGGGCTGGGTCGCGCGGTAGGGAAGGAAGGAAGAAGAAAAAGAAAAAGAAAAGAGAAGAAGAAAAAGAAAAAGAAAAGGAAAAGAAAAGAGGAAAAGAAAAAATGTAGGGAAATAAATGAGGTCCAATCCTCATAACTTGGGTCACAAAAATTATCCAACGGAAACGATTTCAAAACCACAAGTTAAATAAAATAATTTAAACGTAATGATAAAGTGAAATTAAAATAATTAAATCCCACAGTAATTAATTTATAATAAAGAGATTTTAAACGTATAACAATAATTAATAATAAGAAAGTACTTCTAAATATAATTTTCACAAACTAAAAATTATAAAAATAACCCACTAAAATCCAATAATTTTAAAATAAGAGAATAAATTTTTGAATAAATAAAAATAATCCTTCAGTAAAAATACACTAAAAAACGGGATGTTACACAAGTAAGTCATTCCATCAATGAAAACAAGAACTGTTAAAATCAGACTTAAGAAACAGTTTAATGTTGCTAATTTTTTCTCTCTGGCTTTTTTAGACTATATACAAGCAAGCAAATTGATCAACAATTCCTCATCCAGCATCAATTTAGAATGATAATTTTAAACTATTGCATATAATTAATGAGATGCTAATATTGTTGTATTAGGTATAAAAGCAAAATCATTGGGTATAATTTGTCCTGCCCGTAACTCAATACCAAGTTATATTTGGTTGATTTTGATCCTGTCTTTTTAGAGGAAGAATAATTACAGAACTGGAATTTAGTTTTCTCTTTAAAACATTAATGGATCATCCAAGCATTCTGGAGTTTGTGGTTCAATAAAAAAAAGCCATGTGAATGGTTTAATATTCCTCACAAACACATGATGAAACACACTCTCGCTTACCGGATTGTCCAATGTGTGTGCTTCTCAAAACCTAAGCATAAATATTATAGCAAAACATCCCTGTTTCTACTTCACCTTAAGCTAGGGTTTCATTAAGAACCATGAAGACATAAAACAGAGTAATTTACCTTGGGAAATCGACTCCAACCGATGTTGTGCCGGAGACGAAGGGATGGACAATCGACTCCAACCCACTAACTTAGGAAACGGGCCGACGATGATGAAGAACGAAGCCTAAGGGTGTCAAAAAAATGGAACCTTTTTCACTGGTGTGGCCTCGTCAAATGTGAGTGAAGACGCCGATTACTGGGTTTTCGGTGGGGTGGAGCAAAGTAATTTGCTTACGTGAAAATCACTGGGCTGGAGCCACACCGATGTTAGTGGTTTCATTTGGTGGAAGGGACATAGCGAAAATTTTGAGTGGGTTTTGCTATATGTGCACCAAGAGAGAAATGGAGTATAAGAAGTTGGGGACGAAGGTGAAATCGGGATTTGGGGGGAAATCTGATGATCTTGTATAAAAAATGTGGTTTTGGTGCCGTCTACATTAAAATGAAAATTGCAACGAAATTGGGCGTCGACATAAGTTTTTAACCGTTTACGACAGTTTTATTCGCCTTAACTATCATTAAAATCGCCGCAAAAGTCAGGGTAATATTTGCCGTGCCAATTTAATGCTGCAAGTGTGTTAAAAATCGCTGCAAAAGGTAAAAATAAAATCGCACGGGTTGGAACCCGCATCGAGCAAGAAATCACCGTTCATAACTAGTTATTGCGGCAATATTATTTGCAGCAGACCACCATTCGTTGTAATAAACCCAATTTCTTGTAGTGAATAATACATTATCATGATGTTTTCAACTATATTGTATTAGTATTAATAATTATGATCAGAAGTAATGCAGTAGTTCATGTCGATCGAGGCTGTCCAATTAATTGATCATGATGCTTCAACTACATGATCACATGCATGTAGTCAAAATGGATTGAACTATATATCTGGATCGATCTAAGACAGGCCATGTTCTGTGTTGTAAACCTCATGCAAACACTAGCCGGCCTAGCTAGATTCCTTTTCTAACCTTTCCACAAACGCTAGTGAGCTTGTATGTAATTATCATCATTAATATTTATAATATTTATTATTATATCTGATCAAAAAGGCCGCCTGATGAGTAATTATCAGTACCCTTTCATTATTTTTTAATCATGTGCCGTCAAATTATTAATAAAATATTTATTATTTTTTAATTACCATATCAGAAGATAATGAAATGAATCAATGAGGTTAAAATGGTGATGAATAACATTTTTATAATTAGAATTTATATATTTCTAATCATAATTGCTACGGTAGACAGTACTTTTACCCAAATGATGATCATGTTTAATGCCTATATATCCAAGAACATTACGCAGTGATATTGATTAATTTGTGATTATTATCTAAATTATTCAGAATGATCTGTACCCGGCCCCACTACAAGAAAATTATTTATTTGCAACCAGTTAATTCTAGCGAAATGACTATTTACAATTAAAATTAGTTACGAAAAGTCTATTGATCCTAATAAATTAATCACAAAAGTCTATTTTTCTTGTTGTGCCCGTCCTAGTGTATGATCAGTTATTAAAGTGAAATATAGTTGATCACATCGCATGTCTTCCTAGCTAGCCTTCTCATGATGTCTAGATTGATGGCAACATATTAAAAGAAAAGAAAATTACGAATTATTTACAACGAGAATAATTATTTGTGACGATAATAAATTTATTTGGATAGAAAATAGTTATTTTAATAGAAAATAACTGTATGTTTATAAATAAATAATTTTCTTATAAGATTAAAACTATCATGAACAAATTTATAACTAACATTACTTCCAATTGATATACCTAATATCCGTCTCTTATGACTGAAAACATTGATTTTAAATTAATTGAATTTCAAACCATCCAAATATGAGGAGGTTCTGACATTCACGTCACAATAATGGGCAGGTATATGTTATATGGGAGACATTATGCTGCAGATGCATGTCTTTTCAAATATGGGTCGATCAGCCCTCTAAATCATCAACAGTATAACAACTTATCACAGATCATCCGCAATTCGATCTTTAAATTAAGTTTGTAAATGAATAAAAATAGTTTATGTAATTAATTAGTTCACATGATATCTCTTGAGCCGTTATTTAAAGCCTCCTTGTTTTAACCACACGTATATATTTTCTTATATAATAGTTAAGGAAGTGATTATTAATAAATTTATAATTTTAAAAAAATATTTAAAAATATTTAAAAAATAATTGTAAAATTAAATAAAAAAATTATAATTTACACAAGAGGCACGCCTAGACGTAGTACACGGTGGGCAACCTAGAAGCAGGATCCTTTAAAAATATATCCTAGTATCAACAACTTGAACATCAAATTAGTCTAATTGAAAATACACCTTAATCTTCTCTGCCCTTACTCTCTCAATCATATTTACATATTGGTAATTTGAACCAAAACTTTTGTTTTTATAAGGGGGTGAGGCTTCGAACCTAGATTTTCTATTTGAAGATAGAATATTTATATTTTAATTATCTATTTTATGTTAGTTTAAATCAGTATTTAAACTTCTACTGTTTGATTAAATCTAAAGATTAAAGATAAATGGTTGAAATTTAAAACTCAAAAACTAATATTTTTTCTTACTTTTCTTTTCTCCCTCTCTCTCATTCCCCACTCACGATTGTGGTATTACGTCGCGCACTGGCATTCACACAGACGAACCCAAAAAGAAACAGAAAAATCAAACAAACATGCAAAAAAAAAAAAAATATCCTTACTGTTCATTACTATTTTTGAACTGTGTTAGGGATATGCGAAAAAACAGTTTCTTTACTATTTATTACTGTTGATAAATAGTAATATGGATAGTCTCTTTTAAGTTATAGGAAGATATAAGCACGTGGTTGTCCAAAGTACTTAATTACCCCTCCACATGCATATCAACTTAAAGGGAATGATATGGCCGGGTCAGTGGCTAGAAGGTAATACGTACAGTGTACTTAAAATGATCCGGGTATGGATCCTTATTCCTGTCCTTGTGTTGTCTATATCCCAATTAAACCGTAACTTCAATTCCCTAAGCTAGCTCCCACTGATCATGACCCCACCTGAATTAATGAATTGTTGTTTACTATTTTTGGTGGGTCTTCGTGTCTAGTTTGGTATATTTATATGAAGAAGAGAAAGGACCTAACTAGATGAAGATCAATTGCTCTTGAGGAGTGTATAAGTATTATATAATTTTTTTAAAAGAAAACAGTAAATACAATATTTTTATAAAAAAATTAATTTTTTAATAGTATTAGACTCTATTCTTTTTTAAAATAATTACACGACATTTACATACTCAACGACTATATCTAAATTCGTTGATCAACATGAAACATAAAAGTACACATGATGATGATGATACATTAATTGGTTCGTGTTTGATCAATAATCGTGAAACTGCTTGGCTATTATATATATATATATATATATATATATATATATATATAGTTGGAAGCCTAGCTCGATCAATTGTTATATAAATATATCTTGGTCTATGATCAAACTTGATATATATGGTACTTTATGTGACCAGAAATGTCCAGGATATAATATATATGCATGGTTTGTACATATATATGATCATGTATGTGTAGGCAGAAACCATTATATAAGGACCAAAAATGCATGGTACTTGTATAAATGAAAGGATACATAAGAAGTAAAAAGTATTTGATATAATATTTGCAGATAACTACGTACATACTATTTGCAAATAAAATGAAATGAAACACTTCTAGTATTCAAATGAAAAGAATATTAAAAAAAGAAAACAATCCACATGATAAATTTAAATATCATGGTTGGTAATATTTAAAGTGTAAGATCAGCTATCTAGCGTTCCAAACAGCAGCTTTAATTAACTTGAATCTATTAATGCAGTTTGTTCGAGTTGATCATGCCATCGTTTTCGATCCATAGCGTCCAAACAGCTACTTTTACAGCATGCATCGGCCAAATGTAATAGTAGTTCGTACGTTTGCAGTTGATCGATCATTATCATGAAGAGGTATTTTTCTAACGAACGTGAATACAAGGCTGATGATCATATATATATATATATATGATGTATGTTGTTAGACCTTAGTAGATAATTCCTAAATATTGTTGCTTAGACGTCAAATCTAGCTACCCTAATTACCGGCAAAAATTCAAGTAGTATGAAAAATCTGTCCCTGATCGATGATCCATGCCGATTGCTGAAATAATTGATATCATGGCCGACTGCCTACAAACATCAGGAATCGTCTCATGCATGCATGTGAATTATTACCAGTACTGGTATTCAGCTAAGACATTGAGGCGGATATAATATATATCATGAATTGGAAATGAGTGATGGTGTAGAAATCTAGCGTATTTATTTTAAAAAAAAAATTGAGTAAATATAAGATTTATATAAAAAAAAATTAATTTTTAATAATAGATATTATTTTTAAAAATATATATATATATATATATATAATTTATACATTTTATGATTGTATCTAATATTAGTACCCATCGTGAATATATTTATGATCTATTTGGTATCTACTTGATAAATGATCTTATTATTGGAGGAAAAAATATTTGCTGCAGCCTACATCCTCAACACACCAGTGTTGAGTTGAAGAAAACAAAAAAAATTCTAAAGGATGTGTTATGGATGTAGGCTCCTGTCCAACATTCCTCTTACTGGAAATTGTACGCGAAGATGGTCTTTTTTTTTTTTTTTTTTCAAAAGATGTCCTATAGGGATCCAATTGAACCTGAGCAAAACCACAAAAAACCCAAAAAATAAATAAATCTGCCAAAAAATTAACAGTAATGAAATTTATATGGCTCAGATTTAAAGCCTACATTAAAAGAGTCATGTCAAATTAATGCAGATGGGAAGGGAATACTGACCAGTGCATTGATACAAAAAAAGGAATTAATTGTAGCAATTATTCATGATTGTAATTATAAAAGAGAGAAAGGGGTCTTCTAGCACAGGCGAAATGTCAACAAAATGGATTGGATAATGAATCCACATATGAATGGATTTACCCAAACTGATAGCCCAGCCCTAATAATTGAATACTGATTATGATGGATGACAGTCTGGACATGCAGATGTGGTCCATCAAAGCGTATTCATTTAGTAGATCAGTTTATGATAGATCGGGACCCCTTTTTAAGCAGAGAAATGATGTTCTACGTAACGTTTTGAAAAAAAATGAATAAATATAAAATTTATATAAAAATAAATTAATTTTTTAATAATAAACTTCACTATTTTTCAAAACAACTATATGATATTTGTGCATTTCACGACTGTATATAGTATTACTCTTTTAACGTGGGTTTAAATCCTCTTCGACAGTGCTGCAAGAATAATAATAAGATTAGTAACTTATTACTATTCATTTAATATTTATTTTGTATTTAATTTTTTATTTTACTTAATCATTAAAAAAATTAATATTAGTAAAATTATATATTTTTTTAAACTTTTCTTAATAATTAAGAATATTAAAAAAATACTTGAGAGAAAACGATAAAAAAAAATATTAAAATAAACTTGAATAGTAAATGGGTAATAATAAGATAGTAACCCTATCACTATCTGTGCTACAATGCCAGTACTACTGGCATAAGTATTTACAATAGTTTCCTTATTTTAACTTTTAAAATATATCACTAAGTTTTATTTTTTTATTTTATATATGATTTTTATAATATATCATACATTAATTTATTGATTTTTTTTCATATTATTTAAATAATATTTTTTATTCTTTTTAAATATTTTCTTTCTACTAATAAATTTGTAATATCCATATTTTTTTTATATTTACAATATATTATTATATACAATATAATATAATTCAGTCCTATACACGTACACACAAAATAAAAATATATAAGCCAAATAAAATAAAAATATGAAAAAATTGGATAAATAATATTTCCAAGATATTTTTTAGAAAATAAAATAAAATAGATGTTTTTAAATGATGAACAATAAAAAGTATTTGTATTTAAATGTAAAAGTAAAAAGAAATGAGGAAGTAAATAAAGTATAAATAATAAAAAGAATTGTTCGAAGGATGAACAGTACCCGCTACATGTAGCCGGTTACTGTAGCAATTTGTATTTTATATGTTCTTTTACATAATCAGATGGAACTTATTTTATGAACAATTTTGTAAATAATTTACATTTTTTGTATTATACATAAGTCATTGAAAATGCTCTGGCTAGCTTAGATCTCTCTCATCCTATATGTGTCTGCTGTTTTTAATTAGTTTCTTTTTTTAAGAACAAAACATTTATATATATGATTCTCATGAAATATCATGAGCATAAAGCTTGAATATTGGGCAAGAAATGAACTGTAAATCTGCGTAGTCTGTCATGAATATTTATATATACTCCTCCAAGTTTCGAGAATTATTCATATATATAATCCAAGCTTGAATCATGAATTTTATATGAGATTGAGGTCGTATTATTTATGAGCAATGCTAGATACAGTCCCTATTTGGGGACTGCAATGCAAACCTAAGTAATTTTATCTTTAAATTTTTTTAAAATTACAAAACTATCCCTCCTGAAATGATGTTTTTTCTCATTTAATAAGGGGCCTGCACATGCAGTCCCCAAGTGGAGACTGCAAATAGAATTTCTCATTATTTATAGGATTTATTACTTTTTTAACTTGTCATAAAAAATTTAAATCCATCTTAATCTACTTCGTACATTCAAATACATATATCAACATATTCACATTTAAATATATCTCAATTAGATCTACAATTAAAATACTATTATTTACTAATCAATTAAAATCATCTAAAATCATCTCAATATCCACATACAATTTTAAGTCTTCTTAATTGAAAGGGATCTAAAGTTTAAATTTTAGGTGTATATATGTATATATATATATTTGCGCGCGTGTATCATGTGTTGTTTAGGAAAGACGTTTATTATGTGATCTCAAAATACGATAATGATACTTTCAATCTATCATAATATGTCATTACATCAATTTTAATGATATGACAGTTTATAGTAAATTACAAATACCATATGTTTATACTATGAGATTAGTAATAATTACTGTTTGCTTAGGTAGTAATTTAAGACATTAATGTTAAAGTGAGAACTTAATTCCCCCATCACTTGTTTCTTTCTAGTCAGATCCGAAACACCACACATGACTATCTCTTATTTCCTTTTCGAATTACTCTTAATTTTAGGACAGCTCGTTTGGTTACGCATGATAAGAAATGAGATAAAAATTAAAAATTGAATAAAATATTATTAAAATATTATTTTTTAATATTATTATTATTTTAAAATTTAAAAAAGTTGAATTGTTTATAATATTTTATATAGAAATTTGAGAAAACTGTAATGATCAGAAGAACAAGAACAAAGATGATTAAAAATATACGTAAAAACTCACATACTTGTGTTAAAAATAAGACACGAGAGACGTATATATATTTCTCATGCAACCTACTGCTGTAATTCAAACTAAACTTGAACAAGTCTCCCAGCTATCAGCTCACCTCTAAAGAAAACACGTACACCTAGTGGGAGAGGGAGAAGTTGATGCCCCTCGCCTTTCCGGCCCCTCCCTTCTATTAGTTATCGGCCTTATACTCAGTTGTTAAACCATCCCTGGCCCTCAGGCATCCCACCATTGATATCTCCTCGATCCCCCTGATCATGATGATCTACTTGTTGATGTGATCGACCACTTTCCGGCTTCTACCAACGCTTGAGGCTCATCATGTAGCCCTGCATGAGTCCCATGCACCTCCTTATTTGGCTCATTTCAGACTTTTTTCATCGTCTGACCATTTTCTCAGCCACTTTACTCTTAAATATCATGTTCTATTTCTGTATTTTTTCCTCTTCATTTAGCCTTTTTTTTTCCCTCAATTTTGTAAGACTTTTGGAGTTCAAATCTGTGGCCATCCACCACTGTCTCCACCACGCACGTACTATGCTGTCAATGGCCTCCTAGTACTGTCCGAATCTACCATATTCGGTGGCCACATATGATCATTTTGACTGGCACATGTGAGATATGTGCTGCCACCGATGTCCAAATCTACCATGCTCCATTCATGCTGCCGCCAAGCTACTTTGTGTGAAATTACCCTTTGTTCAAAAAATTTAAATTGAGAAGAAGATGTAGATTTTATTATTTATATCATATTCTTAACATTCATCTTCACGTGTGAGCCAAACTCCTTTTCAATGAGTAATCTAACACGTAGAATATTTAATTAAATGAGATGAAGTACTATAGAAACTTAAACACCACTTGTCCTAGAAACTTAAACATATGAGAAAATGTAGATTTTATTATTTATATATATCATATTCTTGACACTCTTCACCTCCACTACCATTTTGGTCGTACGAGCTACTTTTCCGGAAGTTTTATACTCTTCCTTCCTGAAACATTGTTTAATTTGGAGTCAAACATATTCTTTGGTCCCGTTTGGATGTTGAATTGAGTTAAGATGAATTGAGTTATTTATGAATAATAATGAGTTGAGATGATGAAGTGAGTTTTATGGAGCTCACTTAAAATGAGTTTAGATGTATTTAGATGTTAGAATGATATATATATATATATTATGGGAAGTTGAAAAAGATTGTGAGACTTGCATGTAAAGCAGTTTTGAGTTGAGATAGATTTAGTGATTTGAGAGTTATGTATTTAGATGCTAGACTCAGCTTAAAATAAACTAAATTGAGACGTTGATCTCAATTCAATTTAAGTTCCAAATGGGGCCTGGAACGTACAGAGCACACTTCACTTGAGTTGCACTAAAAATCAATGAAGTGATGACACCTTCTTATATCACTTCATGCCAAGAAACATGTGACCGGCCAGTTTTGTTTAGTCATTTTCCATTGATTTTTAACTTCTTGCTTTATATTAACCTATTTGGAGTATTTGTTGGGGGTTGTCTATATCGTTTTTTACTTCCTTTTTTATTAAAAATAAATAGATAAATAAATAAATAAAAAGAAGAAGAAGAAGAAGAATTTCTTAGTTTATTGAAAACACATCGGTAAATCATAATGCTTATATATCAAATGGGACAAGGTGGAAGATGTGAAAAACTCTCCAATTATGCAATAATGCATATATCTTTAACTTGGCCACAAGTAAGCCAAAATGGTGAGGATGTATGTTGGAACCGATTGGGCTTGAGGAGGTCTTATCAGCAGTGTCATCTTCCTATCTTACACATCAGATAGGCCCCAGAAATTAGTAAACATAGTTATCCATCCCATGCACATAGCCCATAATTCACATACCTTCTCCATCCAAACACCATCTTCAATTTCAATTATGCAAACAGAAAAAGTGATATGTTTGTCTTTTAGCTTCACAAATTCTCTCGAAGCTAGCCTTTCCCTATCAGCTATATATAAGGCCCTGTTTGGTCTGTCCCACTTTCCAAATTTCTCTTTATGTGATGTAGTTTTCACCATAATACACAGAGAGACGATTAGTATCCCTCCATGCCACAAGAAATATTCTCAAACAAAATCTGCTCGATGGAGATGAAGAGAGAGAATTAGAAATAACCATGCGTGAATGCTGTTATATATGCCTTCAATTGGTGTAAAAAATTTCCACGTATTCAGTCTAGATCTCACTGACCCCACACAAAATCGAGTGATGATAAAGAATAATGTTACTACTACATACAGTCGTGGAGTGCGCAAGTATCGTACAGTCGTTTTGAAAAACAATAAGGTCCACTATTAAAAAATTAATTTTCTTGTCATATAAGTCTCATAATTATTCACTTTTTCTCAAAGTGATTGCGCGACGCTTGCACACTCATAACTGTAACAATTATTTCTCGATGATAAATTTTATTTTGATTTTTATCATTCTCAATTATAGTGTTCGATATAACAAATTTTAAGTGATTTTATTTGTAAACTATTTAGATGGAAAACAAATTCAAATGTATTATGTCGGTCGATAGAATTAGAGATGATAAAACATATGCCATGTGTACGCAATGAATCCCCATATTCCTGTGAACAACCACCACCCACCCCAAAAATAAAAGTTTGATAAGGAGAGATCGAGAAAACTCCATATGGGTATTTGACACAAGTTTTTAATCAACTTTACACGCATTCTAGCTTTAGTAGTACCAAATCTAATCAAATAATTGCTACTATCATCTACAACTTTTACCTTAAATCCTGTTGATCAACAAGCTGTTGAAATGATGGCTTAATCAATTCAAGCTCAACACAGAATTCTGTACAACGAGCTAGCTAGGCCCCCACTAATTAGTCTCCAATTGAACTAACGTACCTACCAATTTGCAATTGGCCGCCCTTCGAATCAATCTACTTCTCTTGGCTGTCCACAGACACATAAGCACTAATTGATTGAACCTTTTTATTGTTTTTCCCGACTTTTAGTTCTTTAACTTCAGAACCAGTTGACTAAAGATCGATCTCATCAGCAAGCTATGGATCGAACAGATATGAATTATCCAGTTGCAAGTAATATATAGCATTGTATTTACATATTAATTAGTTAGAAAAAAAATAATTATGTATTAATCTCACACAAAGTGTTAAAAGAACCGACGGGAAAGCAACCAAAGAGAAAGTCATGAGGAAGAAGATAAAAGAAGAGAAGGGAAAGAAAGTAGAAACAGTAGTTGGGGTAGGGCCTAATGACTGCTTGCCATTAGCTGTATGGAAAGCGAAGGTTTATTAATAGCGCTTTCCATTCTGAAAGCAGCAGTCTTAATCACTTGTCCTGATTATTTTAACATACTTTCTTCACTTCTATATATACTATCTCCCTCCTTTTTCTCTTCTAAATCATATTCGATCAAAACCTCTCATTGATCTTTCCAAAAAAGTACCATGGTCATGTATTCATCCTTAACACATGCTGTTGCTTACCTTTCTCTGTATATACTTGCATTTGGTGTCTCTGTTATGGGACGACCAGCCACTTTTCTTGAAGACTTTAGAGTCACATGGTCTGATTACCATATCAAGCAGATCGATGGAGGGAGGGCCATCCAACTCGTTCTTGACCAAAATTCTGGTAAATATTACTCTTTTCGTGGGCTCCCATGTATAATATGTTTTTTTTTTTTTTGAAGTACATTAATATTTCTATAAGTTTAATTGGATATTATCTTAGTAGAAAGTTGTTTACGTTTCAGGATGTGGGTTTGCTTCCAAAAGCCAGTACTTGTTCGGGCGTGTCAGCATGAAGATTAAGCTTATCCCTGGAGACTCTGCTGGAACTGTCACTGCATTTTATGTATGTGTTTTTGCATTTAACTTTTCAAAAAACTTTGCTCCCTATATATGAATTCAGCTTATCTTGGTATTCATTTTTTTGCTCTGAATTGGTTGGTACTAGATGAATTCAAACACTGATTCTGTTCGTGACGAGCTGGACTTTGAGTTCTTGGGGAACCGAACTGGGCAACCGTACACTGTCCAGACCAATATCTACGCTCATGGGAAGGGTGATAGGGAGCAAAGAATCAACCTTTGGTTCGACCCTTCTGCTGACTTCCACACTTACACAATACTCTGGAACCACCATCATATTGTGTAAGTTAACACTAGTTTAATTAATACCCAAGTAGTGGTTGAAGAGCTGATTTTAATCATGTTGTTGATGGGACTGCAGATTCTACGTGGATGATGTGCCCATCAGAGTATACAAAAACAATGAAGCCAAAGGAATTCCATTCCCCAAGTTTCAGCCGATGGGGGTGTATTCCACATTGTGGGAAGCCGACGACTGGGCAACGAGAGGCGGGCTGGAGAAGATTGATTGGAGCAAGGCACCCTTCTATGCTTATTACAAGGACTTTGACATTGAGGGATGCCCCGTACCAGGACCTTCTACCTGTGCTTCCAACCCCAGAAACTGGTGGGAGGGAACTACTTACCAAGCACTTAATGCCCTCGAAGCCAGAAAGTATAGATGGGTTCGTATCAACCACATGATCTATGACTATTGTACCGACAAATCGAGGTACGCGGTGACCCCGCCGGAGTGTTTCGCCGGCATCTAAATCGCTGAATAGCCGGACAGTACCTCCATATTATATCCACGTACCAAGTGTTACGTACATTAATTCTTATCATGTCATATTGTCATATATTTACGTACACGAAAAGGTCAGAAGGATATATATATATATATATATATATATATATATTCATATATATGTCGATGAATCCTAAGGCGCTCAGGGTGGGGGCAAGAGACGACAAAAGTCAAATCTCTACTTGTGGGCAATATATATATATATATATATATATATATATATATATATATATATATACATGTTCTCTGTATTCATTTGGTAGGCATTTTATGTGCGCCAATAAAGCTTCGGGCTAATTGTGAAAATGATATTCTTTATGGTTGTGTTTGGATAGTGAAGTGATGTCGTATATTTCGTAAATAATGATAATAAAATAATGATAGAATATTAAGTAATAATAAATAAATAAATAATAATAAACTACCCAAACTAGCCCTAACTCTATGCACATGTTTTTCAAACCCTAAGCAAAAATCTTTCTTACTTTTCAACTGATGGACCAAAGCAAATTAAAGGTCGGTTTATAATGGCGGTCCATCTTGTAGGATGCCAGCCAATAAAGAAATGAGAAAAACGTCGCATGCAACCACATTGCTGAATTCGTACTCATATATTTTTGTGTTTGACCAATAACAAAATGGAAAATAATTTACGCACAACACATTACACAATAAATTCTACAATAATATTTTAAATGAGGGATATTTTTATAAAATATCTAATAAAAATAACATCATTTTACAAAAATATCTTCATCTTATAATATTATTATACAATATGTTGTGTAATGTATTGTGTATATATCATTACTCTAACAAAATAACCAATTGACTTATTGATTTTTTATTTTTTCTAAGTGTATTTGCCCTAAAAACTTTATGAGAATAGGGCTACATGATTTCTAAAACGATAAACTTATATTATATAACTCATTTACAAGTATTCTATTTCAAATGGAGGATTTAGTTGTTTAAAATTAAAATTAATTTTAGTAAAGCCACACAATTATATATATATATATATATATATTGTTTGGTTTGAAAATATAATCTATAAAATAATTAGTAAAATCGACTTTTCTGGTATATATATAATTTCAATTCTTAGCCGTAGTCTTTGAAAATAGAATAATACTAAATATAAGTTTCAAATAGACAAATTTTGTATAGATAATAGCCCCATTAAACCGGTGTGGTTTACATGCTCGAGTGCTGGATTGACATGTAATCTCATGTTGAAGTCAATATAGTCATGTTCAAGTCACGAGTAATGACGTACGATAGGGCACAATTTCTTCACACCTATTAAATAACTTTATATGATAGCATCTTGTGCCTTGTGGTCAGGTTTTGTGATAATTATGTCGTTATCAAATTTCAAATTTATAGCATAGGGCTAATGATGGAACTCATAGAAAAGTATCGGTCCTTTTTTTGTATAGAGGGTCTATATATCCACCTATAAATAGTTTTATAATGAGAAAAATCCATCTATAAGTAAATAATGAAAGACTAACAAAATCCAGACACAATCTATAATTCGAAGAGAGATATATAATATTTGACATTGTTAAAATTAGAACTAACAAGTTGATCTTTTATTGAATTAGAAAATTGTTAAAATTTATAAATAATTAATATGTAACTAGTTTATATTTATCCATAACAACCATATATTATATATCTACATAAATTATCAATAAATATAGATAATATGATAGTATATATCAACATTTCATATACAATTCCTACATACTAGTATATGAAATTATTAATTATTGTATAAATTATAAAATAGCTATGAGATACATTCAATATATAGGTACAAGTAATTAGATTACATACCATATATTTAATTATAAATTGTGTTATGATTATATTATTAACCAATATGTATGTGTGTGTGTGTATATATAACACAATTATCAATGTATGAATGAGTTTACTCAAGTCGACCTAACGAGTCAACTTAAGTATAAATGAGCGAACCTTAACTTAGTCTAGTTGATTCAAATTTAGCCGGGTATGCATCATTTACTAATCAAGTTGATATCTACTGTCACGGGCAAGCTTTTCTTTCATGAGTTGAGTTCGATTTGAGTTTAACGGAACAAATATCAAGCAGCCTATCAAACAAACTGATTCATTTACAACCCTAACTAGCAGTGACATGATTACATTTCTTCAAATTCACTAAACCTCCCTTGAGTTCATTTAGGTGCGTTAATTATCTTTTACAATCATCATAAGAAACAGAGTTTCGTGAAAGTGAAAGTGAAAATGATCAAAATACTCACTTTGAAAAATACAATGATTTAATTGACAAGAAATTCAAAAGGAGGAGACTCAAAATTCAGGAGATTTTTCAGGGCCAAGAATATCAGAGAAAAAAGGATTCATTGTTCTAGTATTATAAATTATATAAGCAAATCCCACCTTAGATGGGTATGAAATATAGGGACCACAACATCAACCGGCTGGATAGCAAGGTATTTAAAACGAGGGACCTCAACACAACCCCTAATAGTTTGACTAAGCTGTCAAGACAAAGGGACCATCCGGTAATATACCTCAACAAAGCAAACGAGTAGAATATAGAGCTGTGGCATATAATATAAGATGCTGCCAATATAAATGGAGTAAAAAATGTTGTCGGTTCTACCCATTGATATGAATCATGTTGCCAATTCTTCACGGTTATATGTAGAATTACTCATGGAAGAAAAACGTTAGCAACTCTACCTGTCGATGTCAGAGCTGTTTACAAACATGGTACACACAGCCAAAGATAATGATACTAAAAGTCTCTGCTACAAACCATAAAGTTAAAATAAGCTATCTCTTAGGCAGGTCCCATTCGACTACAAAATATATTGAAGGAAAAGAGTAGGTGGATTAGATCAGGACATAATGCATTGAAGTTATTATCAGTATTCGATAGAAGGGTCATAAGTTTATGAAACAAAAGAGTCTCAAGTAAAAAATCAAACTTACATTGGATGCAGCCACAATCTACCATAAGTATGCTCACTGTTGTTGATGAATAAATTAAGCGAAGAATATCAGATGCATCAGTGTAATGTGATGCTCACAACAAGAGCGAGGTTCTGATCTTGAAAATTTGTTGTTTGCGGGGTGTGTCAGGGAAAGGAATCGTCTGCTGAGTGAGAAGGTAATAAGCACCTATAATTTACTTTCTAAAGTTGGTGATTTTCACAGCAACTGGCTCTGAACAGTATGGGCAATTCCCGAATAGAACATCGAATGACCTGTAGTGATGTATGCACAGAAATTTTAAATCCAGCAATTATAAGAAGAAATATAAAACTCAGTAAAAGGACACTGTCGTTGAAAAAATCAGCAACTAACCGCTAAAGCTATACTCATGCATGAACCAATTAGAAAGCCATAATGATACTTAAAACAGTCATTCTATTTGTAAGCCGGTGTGACAATACACCTTACATATCATTGATGTGACACGATTTGATTTGCAAGATTTAAATTTACAAATTTCTTCTTACAAATCAAATCTTGTCATATCAACAGTATGAAATGTGTGTCCTACACATCGGCTTTTGAATATAATTTTTTTTATAAGTACTTAAAACCCAACGTACTGCCTTGTTGTGGTGATGGAACGCAACCAGTCCCCAAGGCAAACGCTATGGAAAGCCTTATTGCAAGTAGTATTATCACATCTATAGTCAGTCCCGCTTCCACTGTTAACTCCCAGCTCATCATCTACATAAAAATAACAAAAGTGAATGATGTGTGAATTGAGAATAAGTTGCTAAATATATAGAAAATGCAAAGAGCAATACCAACTGGAAGACATTGAGCATAACAAATTCCACATTCAACTTGTTGGTCATTCTTCAGTACATCAATGGGCCTTGGCAGTTGAGTCTCCAGAAGACATGCAATATTTTCCAGGTATGGTTTGTCTTTTGTCCTGTGCAGATGAAGGAGTATACAAAACAAAAAAACATATTACAGATGATTTTTCCTCAATCTCTCTTTCTGAGCAAAGGGTATCGCAGAGTAATGCTACAGTTGTGGATGAAGCAATCTCTTTTCAGAAAAATAAAGGAAAATTCTACAGTATTTCAAGGAACTTTGGCAATACATGATTGCAGGATCAAGCAACGGGTATCTAAAGCTTCACTCATATATCCAGCACACAAAAAGAAACGGGTATTACATCATTTAATTATGAACCATCAACATTGTATATCCTTTTTATGGGGTGCCACCAACCAAGGAAGGGGGGGGGGGGGGGGGGGTGTTGCAATTACCAGGTAGGAGAACGCAACAGATGCTGAGCCATAATCAATTGTTGCTAAATAGAAACAAAGGAGTGTGACCCTTCAGTAGAAACATTGGAATTGGGCACGAAAGCATGCACATCCAGGAAAACTGCCATCTCTTTCGTAAATATATAAATTTTGAAAGTTTTGTAACCCTTACACAAGAATTAAAAATCAAGGGCATACCATTTTCTGCTGTTTCTCTGCCATATCCTTCTCAATGAATCCACAACTGGACCTGGACCCAAAAAACGACACCTACCACAACTTATTCAATACAGAATGAAAAGCTAAAACTAGCGGTTACAATGCCAGGAAATAATATTGGATGAAATCTCACTCTGGTAAAGATTTAGGGTCATCGGCATTTATATACAACATGATGTAGCAATCATTTCCTATCAAACATAAACTAAAAGGTTTAATATCAACTAAAAGAAAAGAGAAATGCTTTATCAATACATTTATAATCTACAAATGGCTCACCAATATTGATTTGGCGACAGCACATTGAACGTGAAGGCTGTTTAGGGTCAGCAACCCAAAGAGATTTGTCAATATCATCCAAAGTAGACCAAAATTCCTGAAGTTTCTCCAGATGCTGTAAACAAAATACTAAATAGTGTAGTTGCATCCTTTAGTGAAAGTAAGAAAATAGTGTAGTTGCAATCATTTGCTATGCAAGAAATACCTTTTGAAACTGCTGCACCACATCCTTTAATCTTGAGCTTATTGACCATTTTAAGTCAAAAATATACGGTACATCCTGACAGAGGAGTCAGAAGGATAACTGAAGTCTATAAGGCAAAAATACAACTACCAAAGAGATTGAAAAAGACCAACCGCTGATACTCTAGGTGGACTTTTGGGATAGGTTTCATCCAATTCGATTTCCACAAAGTGCACCCTGCTCTTTGCATCCCTGCCAATCAAATTTAGGAAAAGGCTTAGCCCACTACATGAATAAGAAGTAAAAACAAGAGATGGAATTGAGGGAAACACAATATATCTTAAATATATAAATTCACAGCAATTCATAGACTTGACAGCAGGCCATGCAAGCATCCTCAGAGGAAACACCAAGTGTTGACATTCAGGTGGACTCACGCCTAATTAAAATACCCAGAAATTTAATATAGATCATCCGTCAGCTGCCAAAATGTTCTCACTGTACTTCAGTTTGGACACTGATATGCTCCATAGAAAGTTAAGTGATATTTGTTTCCTCTCTATCAGTGCATCAGGCTTTGCTGAACCTTTTCAATGCCCTTGCTAGTAAACTACTATACAAAAGTGAAGATCACAAATGCAGTAACACAAGTTAGTGGAAGAGGAAGCTGGTTTCTGGAAGAAAAGGCAAGATGTTGAACACTGGGATAATCACCCCATTTCTACTCCATTGCATACATATAATAGTTTTTCATACTCTCACAAGAAAAGTTTCAACTTCTCAAAAGTAACATGCTCAGAAGACTCCACATTCTGTTAAGATTCCCCGGCAATCATGTTTTACAGCCATTTTTTTTTTTTTTTATATCTTGACAACAAACATTAAAATGTCAATTTTCTCAATATTTTAGGCTGTTACTTCTGGCTTCATAGCATGACGTCTTTGGCCAACAAAACAAAGTCTCAGCATATAAAACCACAGATTAAACTTGAAGCACCAAAGTAATCCTAGTTTCTGTTGTACATGCAAAATACATAGAAATAGGGGGGATTTGGGAAGATATAAGCATGTGAATAAATGAAAAGGGCTAAAGAAAACTGGGACCCTTCTTCAACAAAGAGAATAATTTTAATTGGATGATTGATGCAAGCAAGAACATCTTACAAGATGCGAAAGCTGAGAAATGTCAGATCTCCTCCTAATCTCACTAGACGCTCCCATCCGACCTCTTCTATCTGGACATACAATGATCAAAATCAATGCATTCTGTTTTGATCTTTAGTGTAGTACTCAACGTCCCAGTCATCAACTACACATAATTTTTTTATGACAAGGAACACCAAAGACCGTGCAAATGCAACATGCCTTTTACCCGGTTAAACCTCGGAACCTTGTAACATGCCCTCATAACACAGATCAGGTAAAACATAGGAATTTCGCCGATAAGACGTGGACCCTGGAAAATTTTTGCACCCAAAAGTTCGAAACTTAGACCTGTGGGAACCGACTCCCAATAACAAAGCCCTTAGCACTGGAGCCAAGCCCTGGAGGTTCAGATCAATTACCTTTTATGAAGTACCATGATTAAACACTGCTGATATTAGTTTGTGTCAGTACCGTGCAAGGAGTCAAGACCCTTCATGTTAGCTGTACCATGTTGGAATGGACAGAAAGTAGCAGTATTCATTAATTCAAAAAAAAATATGCATGTTGCATTACCAACGTGCTCCATTTCAAACGAAGGTTTTGATAACTTTAGCGCTTTGAAGGTTTACAGGGAAATAAACCCACAAGAAATAAGTATCAAAGGAAAATGACTATTGACGTAATAAAAGAATATAGTGACTAAATTATATGGCTATCCTCTTTCCAAAAAACCAACTTTGGAAGGCGGATGATTTGCTTTGGGAATATAGAATTTGGGTTCATCCTATCATTACTTTTTCCACAATTCAAGAATGAGTAGAGGGAGTTTTCTGAACTCACATATATGGTTGTTCATAATTCCAAAACCATTTTTAAACGTTAACTGTTTCTTGGAATCTTGGCATTATGAAGGATGTTCAAAGAGACGAACCCATTATTTTTCACAATAAACTTAAGGGACATTGTTGAACCAAAACAATATAATATAAAAAATTAAAATCCCTTGAGAAATAGTTCAGAATTGTCAAAATATATAGGAAAGAGCAAGAATCATTTTTTTCCTTTGACAACTACACTCAGTTTCTCAATTTTTACAAAGAAGATATAAGCCATTGTATAGCTTGATTAGATTTTTAAGATGAATGTATTCAATGATTGTAGGCGATGTTAGAAAATAGACATGGGAAGATAATGAGCATAATTTTAACATATAGACTAGATGCAAGTACTGTTATGCCACAACATGAAATTTTCACTCCCGAATGGTAAAACAAAACTGAATACACAAGAATGGCAAAGTATCCGTCTATGGCAGTCAAATTACCTCGGAGTACAGTGAGCGGTAAAATGTAGATGATTTGGACAGCTTTGTGCATCTAGTCTGTTCAGTATGTTCCTACAGATGAAAGGAAATAAAAGAATTTTAGAAGTACAAATCCATGAATTATGTGTCCTGTGTACATGGAGATTTCCCCGGCCCACATTCTCTCTTCTACATAGCAGTTTCAAAAAATCCATTGTTTCAGTTTCTCAAGAAACATACATCAATCAATTACATCTTCAAGTCAATTATGTCTTTTCCATTTTTCTTTTTTTAATTTTTGACATCTCAAGTCTCAAGAAACATTAAAGCCTGAAACCATCTCATCTCATCTCATATAATCATTACAACTTTTCCAAACTCCTAATAAACAATTCAACTTTTCAAATAAAAAAAATATTATTAAAAAATAATATTCTAATAATATTTTATTCAATTTTTAACTTTCACCTCGTCTCATCTCATTTGTGAAACCAAACGAGACCTTATCTTATGTCTAAGAAATAAATTATTTTAAATCCAGTGAAGTTTCTGGTTCTCATACTATTTGAAGTTTCATGCAGAATTTCATCATTAAAGAAATGCATGTTAAACCAGTTGTAGAATGAGAATGATTGTAACAAGCTTGAAGAAGTGGAAACAATCATGATATAACCAATGCATTCAGATTATAGACGGGGGATCAGGGATAGGTGGCAAACTAGCAATGATTACAGCGAAGTCGGTTGCAAGGGTGGCAGCAATTGGAATGCACCCAAACATGACTGCAGGACTACGTTGGTGATTTTACGAATAGCATATTGCCAGGCAGTGCAAACCATAGTAGTGAAAGTGAGAAAAGCAATAATTTTGAGGCTAGAAAGGTGGAGATGGTGGACATTATAGTGATTAAGGTAACGCAATAATGGTACAGTCGGTGGTGGGTCCTTGGTGGTTACAGTGTTATTGTTATATCAGAAATGACAGCAATGGTGTTGGTAGTGATTGAACTGGTTCCAAGGCACTAGCAGAGGGAAACAGTCACACTGGTGGCGATCATATACTAGCAATATTTGCAGAGATAATATTGATGGTGGAAACAGAATCTAAGTTTAATACCACGTCAATGTCGTTGCAGGTATTCTTAAATAACATGCTCCTGATTTCGCTCTTAAAATTCAGTGGCGCAAACACTTTAAGACATTTAACCAAACGGTTGGTGCGCTTGCTTTTTATAGTCAAGAATCACCAATGACAAAACCATAGGAGCTGGGATGAACTAACCAATAAAAACCACATAAAACTGAACATAGCATTCACAAAACGTAGAACTGGAAGTTGTAGCGGCAGATAAGGGGGATGGAGAAAATGTACCATTTTGACTTAGCCAGAAAAATCTACGAAGTTATCTGCTGAGCCTGTTCCTCTATTAGTTGCAGCAAACACCACTGTCGTCGCAAAGAATAGTCATACAGTATATGTCGCTTTCACCGTCCTAGTCTCCGTGACTGCAGATGGTTTTACCTTTCTGTGTAACACTAACACACCTCTACTGCTTGATAATATTTCTCAGCAATCTACTAGCACTTCGAGAGGAATAGTCCTCCAGAAAGGAAATAGAGAAAATAGAGACAAAAAATAAATAAACGAATAACTATTTTGATTATAATTTTGCATGCGTCTCCCATTGAACTGTTCCACTACATATCGTCTAACCAACTCGTGGGCTGAGGCTAATATAAGCGTTAAATCCTACATACATAAGGACTGAAAGCAATTGGGCTAAATGGACTAAGGCCGGACCAACAACTAACTAACGTAGGGCCATAGGCCGATGAACTAAAGTTAAAATAAGCCCAACCCTTATTACAAACCAGACCCAAGCCCGGCAGAACTAAACTAGGTTTGGCAAAGTATCTTCAATCACTTGAGAAAATATACTTACAACCGTGAATTGTGTAACCGCCGCGTAATCGCTTTGAAAAAAATGAATAAAACATGAGACCCACATGAAAAAAATTAATTTTTTAATAGTGGACCCCACTTTTTTTCAAAGCGATTACGTGGCGATTACACGCTTCACGGTTGTATGTAGAATTACTCCAATCACTTCACTTCTGTCTTTACTTCTAGAGGCTTCATCGCTTCTCCCTGTTGTTTGCCAACCCAAAACCTAGGGAAGGTGTCATTCAGCTATAAGTACCCCTCCTAAGTTGCCTCTTATGCTTCCCGACCCTGCCAACGAACTAAAGTTTGATCTTGGCTTGATTGCCAAACTTCACCATCCTCTGCCCAAGAATCTCTTTTGGTTCAGGCCTCAAGATCCATTGTTCATCTACTGGTGGAAGATTTGGAATGGTAGTGAATCTGGAACTCAACTTCGGTTTCAACTACGATACGTGCACCGTGGGGTGGATGCGGGCAGTAGGTGGTAGATCAAGAGTGTAGGCTACACTTCCCATCTTTTCTAAGACTTGAAACAGCCCGTAGTTCGACACAAGTTTCAAATCCTGACGGTAGCTCACGGAGGTTTGCTTGTATGGTTGTAGGCGCAATCATGCCCACTCTCCTTTCTCAAACTCTTGCTCCTTTCTTCTAATGTCTACATATCTTTTCATTTTGTGGTGGGACCTTTGTCAATTGTGGCGGAGTAGTTGTAAGATCTGATCTCTAGATCTGAGGTTCTGATCAACTTCCTCCATTTTAGTAGTTCCAGGGACATAGTCCAATAGTCTCGGGGATGGGTACCCATAGAGTGCTTCAAACGGAGTGATCCTTATAGAGGCGTGGAAAGTTGTGTTGTGACACCATTTTGCTAACACCACCCATATTGACCAATCTGTAGGTCTATCACCCAAAAAGCACCTTAAACCCTCTAGTGTTTTGTTAACCACCTCTGTATGGCCGTCTATCACCCATAGTAATATCCCTCGTCTCCCATTTATTCATAGTGTGTAGGGACCCTTCAATGGAGGATAGGGAAAAGTCTGATTATTTATGCTATATTGGGACTCTGAATAGTTAGATAACAATGACATGATTAATTGAATTCCTTTTTCTTCATTTATCTAGCAAAAAAAAATGGAGTTCGATCCTTTTTTCATTTCCTATAAGCAGTTTAATTCAGATAAGAGTTTATACGACTAGGCCAGCTAGACCACCACATGACAAAAGTATCAATTCCTTAATGAACAGATCGAATTTCTTATATATATATATATATATCTTGAATACACGTACGTTCACATGATGGACATATGTATTGAAGTACATATTAAGAAGTAATTAATAAGATAATTTATCTAAGCTTAAAAATACAGATAATTAACAGGAATTAATGAAGTACTTGTGGTTTTTATTTAGGGTTGTATATATTACTATACTATAATACTAAGTAAATTAAGGTGTAAATGTCACTATAATATTTGTCTATTTGGGATGAGAATTAATATTTTAATTAGTAACCAAAATTAATGTAAATGTCACAAAATTAATGTCACTATAATGCTAGATATACTATCCACAACCGCTTATAAATAGAATATAAGTGGGCCCAGTTGTGATTTTTTGAATTGATCCAGCTATGTGGGCCCTGCAATGCATCTTTTAAAACAAGAAGTCTCCATCTAAAAGGTTGACAAAATCCAAACTCCATAATTGTTCTGCATCTTTCCATTCCAGGGCCCATGTAGTTTCTTGTGTGAAATTGGTAGGGCCCAGTTGTGCACCTCCACTACAGTACATTATATTACAAAATCATATATTGTCACGGGCTTGGGCTCCAAACTCTGGTTTTCCTTGGGCCCCTCTCGTATTGATGACCGACAAAGACTGCTCACGAGAAAAAAAACAAATACTGATGTGTAATTCTATTTTTTATAGATCATCCTGTTTTTCTTTCCCTTCTTTGTTTGTTGATTTTGGTGTTCACCAGCTTATGAGTTGTTCAGATAACTTGATGTAAACGATTTCAAGTTTCCATTACTAAAGGTTTAGTTGGATATCAATTTTTCTTTCTGAATTAGATTATCTAATTCAAAAAAATGATAAACATATTAATTATTACACGAGCCATATAATATTTAATATTGCTCAAATGAAATTTTCAAAAAATCTGAATTTGAATTAATTATTTAATAATGTATTTATTTCCTCTATAAATTAGATCATGTAATTTGAATAAAAAGATAGAGGGGATATCAATTCAAATGAATTGATAATATAAAGAATAATGTGTAGCATGACTTGAATAGTATAATTGCGGTGTAATATTGTGGGTTTATTCCGTCTAGGTCCTTCTTATCCGGTTTCTAATTGATAAGATGTTTTCTTCAAAAACGAAAAAAAAAAAAAAATTTTTGATAAGATGTTGCTACGATGACACTACAATATATATTAAAAAGAGAGAGATATGCTACAAATACAAATAGATTACATAAAGTAACTTTATAATTTGATGTATCATGTCAAGTTACATCAGTTCGTAAATTTATTTTTGTGTAAATCTTTTGTGAAAAGAATATTTTCCAAAAAAAAAATTATGATCCACTGAAGATTCATAAAACAAGATCACATCCACTAACATCCCAAGCAGGGGTGAAAACCAATACCTATGGTTATGTTTTGGTCCAAAACCGAACCAAACCAATAACGTGTAAACATGTCTAAAACCTGTCGAAACTGGTTGGTGAAGGGGAAGACAACTAACGACGTCGGTCTCAACATAAATCCGGTAGTTAGCAGGTGTTCTGTCAGTGGTGCGATGAGGGAGAGAATGGAGAAAATCAAAAAATGTACTAAGAAAGTGAGAAGTAAGAACGCCGTGATGAGAAGGAAAATGGTGTGATGAGAGAGAGGAGAGATATAGGAGGTGCAATGAGAAAGAGAGAGAGAGAGGAATGAGAAATTGAGAAAGTGAGGAGTGAGAGAGTGAAGAGAGAAATGAAATCGGGAGAAGAAAATGAATGGGAGTGACAGGTGTATTCAAACCCTAATTTCAAACTAGGCCAAACCAAACCCCGTCATTTCATTTGATTTTTTTTTTTAAAACATGATGTGCATACGTTAATTGAAACAGTATCATATTATATTAACCAGTTTAGCAATTTAAATTTGGTTCACATCGGAATCGACCCGACCGACATCGGTTTAATCAAATTCCCACCACCTGCAGATCGATTCTCCATGGCCAGTTCTATCAATTCCTGTACACCCGTATTCCCATGTGGTTGACACAGGATCATCCCTATAGCCCCCTCCTATGATGGTCTATATATAACCTATGGATTACTGGTATGCTAGCTGGCTACTTTTTTTTGTTTTTCAGATTTATTTTTAGGAACTGTAGGGTTAACTAAAACCAAAGAAAATGTAAGAGCTAAATTAGAAACAACTTTAATTTTTCTTAATTAAATTTTAAAAGACTTTTAAGTGTTACGATATTTAATTATATTTATTGATGAAATATATTTTAAATAATTTTATATATGATCAATCATTAAATAGTAATTATTTTAAAAAAATATAATATAACAAATATGACGAAGAACAACGACAAAACTTAATATAAAAAAAAAAAATACTTCTCTTTCAATATTATATAAAAAGGCTAGCTAGTCCTAATCTACAAACCATAACTACTGCTCTAGAGTCTATACATATCATGCAGCATGCAGATATTCTTTACTTCATTGAATTTTTGCTCTTTAATGATCTGTTGCTTTGCATGCACAATTTTATAGGGTAGTTAAATTTAATTATCATTTGATGTTCTAAAGGATAGAACGCTATAGACATCTAGAAATTTACTCAAAACTACGTACCATTAATATCAATTAAAAGAAAAAATAATGATATATACACAATACATTATATAATACATGCATGATTGTACAACAATGTTATAAAATAGAGTAATGCTACGTACAGTCGTGGAATGCGCAAATGCCGTGTAGTCGCTTTGAAAAAGAGTGGGATCCACTATTAAAAAATTAATTTCTTTTCATGTGGGTCCCATATTTATTTACTTTTTTTCAAAACAACTGCACGGCGCTTGCACACCCACGACTGCAAGTATCATTTCTCTATAAAATATGAGTATTTTTATAAAATGATGTTATTTTTATAAGATGTTTTATAAAAATACCCCTAATTTAAAATATAATTGTGTAAAATTTTGTATGTAAATCATTTTCTTAACATAAAATTGAGTCCTTATGATTTAACTTTTTGTGAAGGACGTTGCTATGTTCACAGATGGATTTTATCGAAATTCTCTATAGATAAGTTAAATTTTTTTATTATTATTTTACTTTTTCTTTCACCATTTTTTAAAACTATTTAAATATTTTTTTTTAAAAAAATTATGTATTCATTTAAAAATACTTTCTTAATTATTAAATAAAATAATAATATTAATAATAAATTCGGTGGAGGTAGAAATCCTCTGAAACTAGTGTTTTTCTTTTGTGAAAGGTTGTACAAATTATATCAGCAAACGTCATCCGTAGAATAATATTATTGATGTGATATAAAATCATTGAACCTAACTCATTTTTTATGGTTGATGTGATAAACGTTTATATTTATGTTAGGTATGACTAATTAACTAAGGTCACGTTTAAAGCCGGAAAGTACGGTTTCATCTTATTTTATCATTGTAAATTTTTTAAATTTTTATATAAAATATAATAAATAATTTAACTTTCTCAAATCTCAATCCAATCTTTTCAAATATCAAAACAATAATAATATTACAAAATAATATTCTAATAATATTTTTTTCAAGTTTTATCTTTCATTTAAAATCATCTCATCTTATTATCTCTGAATCCAAAACCAATCTTAAGGGTTTTTTTTTTTTTTTTTAAGTAATTTATATTACATGGAAACCGATCGAGCTCTATTGGTTTGCTTTGGGTCTCGTTTGGTTACATAGATCATGAGATGAGATAAAAATGAGATAGGATGAAATTGTTTCAAAATGTTTGTGAAACTAAACCAAACATTAGGCTTAATTATTTAAAACTTAAACACTTAGGACGGCTTCCCCGGCCTTTCTGTAATAGCCTATTCCTAGACGTTGTTTTTCATGCATAATTAATGAAGCCGGACTTCAAAATATCGAAGGAGAAATTTATTAAACCTATAAATGAACTCCTATACGTACATATGTATTTATATAAGAGTTCATCCAAATCAACATAATCAGGCTACACATTAATCCTACATCCCTGCTAGGGTTTATATATAAATTACACTCACATTTCACTTTCATGCATCTTATTTTCATACCACTACATAAAATATAGCTCTTTTACTATATTTGGATCATCCTTTATTTAAAAAAAAATAAAAAAATTAAAGATTTTATATATAATGGGATAAAAGTGGCCGAATGAAAATGTGGTATTACCGCCAATGCAGATCACCGGCGCCGGTGATACGTACGATGAATGGTATACTGATCTCAAGTATCAATTAGCAATATTGAATGGTAATTTTTCTAAAATCATCTTACAAATTTTCACCATCGATCTATGATCGATCTCCTCAGAACGATTGGAGAGCCAATCAATATATATATCATCATTGATTTTCATATTATTCTACTTTCTTAATTTTAATTTCTGAGTGGTTCTAAACATCCGAGGTTTTTGTCGAGTACTTCTCCTAGTTTAGATAAATAAGAGTTATATATATTTCACCTTTTTGTTGGGATAAAATATTTAGGTAATTAACTGCTGAACAAAAAATTATATCAACATAACTCTTCTGCTATTTATTTTTTATGGATTATGGTTGTCTAAAGTTCTTGTCTAGATTAGAGAATCTCAAGTGAAAGAGAGATAAAAATATAAAACGGATCTTATAGCATTTGTTGCTCATTTAATGATGTCCAAAATATTTATAGAATGAGAATCAACAAATGCTAAAGAGCTCACTTTGTGTATATCTCTCTCCCTTTCATATTCTTTTTCTCTTTTCAATACCCTATTTCACTACAAGAAAAAAAGTATTTTTGCCGCGACACTAAATCGCCGCCCCTAACTTTTTGCCATGATTTTCCATTGCTCCCAAGTCACGGCGAAAGATCAATCTTAATTGATAATTTGCATGGACAAAAAAAAAAAAAAAATAGAGGGGATATCAATTCAAATGAATTGATAAATATAAAGAATGTGTAGCATGACTTGAATAGTATAATAGTATAATTGCGGTGCAATATTGTGGGTTTATTCCGCCTAGGTCCTTCTTATCCGGTTTCTAATTGATAAGATGTTGCTATGATGACACTACGATAAATATATATATATATATATATATATATATATATAAAGATTCGTTACAAATACAAATAGATTACATAAAGTAACTTTATAATTTGATGTATCATATCAAATCACATCAATTCGTGAATTTACTTTTTTGTAATTCTTTTGAAGCAAGAATATTTTCCAAAAAAAAAAATTATGATCCACTGGAGATTCATAAAACAGGCCCACATCCACTAACATCCCAAGCAGGGGTGAAAACCAATAGCTATGGTTCGGTTTCGGTCCAAAATCGAACCAAACCAATAACGTGTAAACATGTCTAAAACCGGCCGGTGAAGGGGGAGACAACGAATGACATCAGTCTCAGGCTAAATCCGGTCGGTTAGCCAGTATCTCGTCAGTGGCGCGATGAGAGAGAGAATGGAGAAAATCAGAGAACATACTGAGAAAGTGAGAAGTAAGAACATTGTGATGAGAAGGAAAATGATGCGAGGAGAGAGAGAGAGAGAAAGAGAGAGAGAGAGAGAGAGAGAGATGGGAGGTGCGAGGTGGCCCGTCGCCTTGCTGTGAGAGAGAGAGAGGAGAATGAGAAACTGAGAAAGTGAGGAGTGAGAAAGTGAAGAGAGAAATGAGATTAGGAGAAAAAGGGCAAAGGGAGTGGCAAGGGTATTCAAACCCTAATTCCAAATGAGCCTTTTGGTTTATTAAACTAAATGGCGTCGTTTCATTTGAATATTTTTTTTCCTAAAACGTTATGCGTATACGTTAATTGAAGCATCGCCGTTTTAATTAAAATATATATTATATCAACCAGTTTAGCGGTTTGAACCAGATTCAAACCGAGATCGAACAGACTGACATCGATTTTATCAAATCTCACTGCCTGCCGATTGGTTGTCCACCAGTTCCGGCAAGTTCTATCGGTTCTTGTACACCCGTAATCCCATGTGGTTGGCACATGATCATCCCTGTAGCCCCCTCCTATGATGGTCTATATATAACCTATGGATTACCGGTATGCTAGCTTGCTACTTTTTTTTGTTTTTCAGATTTATTTTTAGGAACTGTAGGGTTAACTAAAACCAAAGAAAATGTAAGAGCTAAATTAGAAACTATTCATGACTACTGCAAAAGTTAGTTGTTTATTGAAAAACAATTTAATTTTTCTTAATTAAATTTTAAAAGAGTAAGATTACTTTTAAGTGTTACGATATTTAATTATATTTATTGATGTGTTATATTTTAAATAATTTTATATACGATCAATCATTAAATAGTAATTATTTTAAAAAAATATATCATATAAAAAATATGACGAAGAACGACAAAACTTAATATAAAAAAAATACTTCTCTTTCAATATTATATAAAAAGGCTAGCTAGTCCTAAGCTACAAACCATAACTACTGCTCAACATACCATGCAGCATGCAGATATTCTTTACTTCATTTGGAATTTTTGCTCTTTAATGATAAAGCATGCACATTTTTATAGGGTAGTTAAATTTAATTATCATTTGATGTTCTAAAGGATAGAACGCTATAGACATCTAGAAATTTACTCAAAAGTACGTACCATTAATATCAATTAAAATAAAGAGTAATGATATATACATAATACATTATATAATACATGATTGTACAACAATGTTATAAAATATGAATATTTTTATAAAATAATGTTATTTTTATAAAATATTTTATAAAAATACCCCTCATTTAAAATATAATTATGTAAAATATTGTATGTAAATTATTTTCCTAACATAAAATTGAGTCCTTATGATTTAACTTTTTATAAAGGACGTTGCTACGTTCAAAGATGGTTTTTACCGGAATTCTCTATAGATAAGTTAAATTTTTTTTATTATTATTTTACTTTTTCTTTCACCATTTTTTAAAACTATTTAAATATTTTTTTAAAAAAAATTATGTATCCATTTAAAAATACTTACTTAATCATTAAATAAAAAATAATAATAAAAAAAATAATGTTACATACAGTCGTGGAATGCGTAAATGCCGTGCAGTTACTTTGAAAAAGAGTGGAGTTCACTATTAAAAAAATAATTTTTTTTTTATGTGGGTCCCATATTTATTCACTTTTTTTAAAATGACTTAACGACACTTATATATTTACGACTGCAGGTATCATTTCTCTAATAAAAAATTCGGTGGAGGTCTTAAACCTAGTGTTTTTCTTTTGTGAAAGGTTGTACAAATTATATCAGCAAACGTCATCCGTAGAATAATATTATTGATGTGATATAAAATCATTGAACCTAACTCATTTTTTATGGCTGATGTGATAAACATTTATATTTATGTTAGGTATGACTAATTAACCAAGGTACCTCTTTTTGGAGTCTAAAAGTATTTCATCTCATCTTATTATTATAATTTTTTTAAATTTTTACACAAAATATAATAAATAATTCAATTTTTTCAAATTTCAAAACAATAATAACATTAAAAAATAATATTATAACAATAATTTTTTTTCAACTTTTATACTTCTTCTTTCATTTAAAATCATTTTATCTCATCTCTAAATTCAAAACAGTCCTAAGGTTTTTTTATTTTTATAAATAATTTATATTGCATGGAAACTAGGTTTGCTTTAGGTCTGTTTGATTATACAGATGAGATGAGATAGAAATGAGATATGATGAAATTGTTTCAAAATGTTTGTGAAACTAAACCAAACATTAGGCTTAATTATTTAAAACTTAAACACTTAGGACGGCTTCCCCTTTCAGTAATAGCCTATTCCTAGACGTTGTTTTTCATGCATAATTAATGAAGCCGGACTTTAAATATCCAAGGAGAAATTTATTAAACCTATAAATGATTTTCATATTATTCTACTTTCCTAATTTTCATTTCTGAGTCAACCGAGTTTTTTGTCGACTTCTTCTAGTTTAGATAAATAAGAGTTACATATATTTTAGCTTTTTGTTGGGATAAAATATTTAGGTAACTGCCGAACAAAAAATTATATCAACATATATAGCACATCTGCTCTTTATTTTTTATGGATTAAGGTTCCCTTAAGTTCTTGTCTAAATTGGAGAATCTCAAGTGAAAGAGAGATAAAAATATAAAACGGGTCTTGTAGTATTTGTTGCTCATTTAATGATGTCCAAAATATTTATATAATGAGAATCAACAAATGCTATTTCACTACAAGAAAAAAGGTATTTTTGCCGCGACACTAAATCGCCGCCAATAACTTTTCGCCGTGATTTTCCATTGCTCCCAAGTTGCGGCGAAAGATCAATCTTAATTGATAATTTGCATCAAGAAAAAAAAAATAGAGTCGCACATAATCTAATTTTGTGGCAATATGTTTCGCTGGAAAAAAGTTCCAAGATTTTGTCCAAAAGAATGTTAACCATGGCTAATCGTGGCCGGAATAACTATTTGCGGCGATTTATACCCGCGGGAAATACATATATGCGGCGAAAGTTTATCGCCGGGAAAATTCTCGATCGCAAAAAACTTATTTTCGGCGAGAAAATCTCTCAAGAAAAGGTCCCTGACAAGATAAAATAAAATGCACTAAACAAGATACATAAAACTAGAATAGATTCACTCATAAGCCAAAAACGAAACATAGAGCTCATCTTGTTACATAAACTAAATTTGGCGAATTAAGCACAATGTTAATCCCTTCACTTTAATTTTTTTTTTAAAGTAATCAAAAATTCTATTAATAAGAATTTTTTTATAAGTAATGAGGCATGATAGCAATGATGCAAAATAATAACATACTGCAAAAAATTAAAACTGACATGTATGTTTACTATATGGTTTTATCAACACAATTATCATAGCCAATACTGTAAATATCAATTTTCTCCAATTAATCAATAAACACTTACAAGTATTTTAGAAGAAATATGTGTATGGGATCTATTCATCAGACCTTACACCATATTCTCAAAGATTAGTATTAGTTCTAAACAGCTATAGCATAAAACCCTCACATAGAAACAAATGCAATAATATCATATAAATATGATTCAGAAAAGGGAAAGAAATAATAACAGGGCTTGCACTTGCCTATTGCTTCCCAACTATCAGGGTTGGAAAGAGTTTCATGTCTAATGTCTAATATTAATGTATAAAGTCAAATCTTCTACTCATAAAAATAAAGAAAGTAAAATCTAAACCTGACTTCTCAGGATATTTCCATGATAACATTCTTAAAATATAATCATTGCTTTCAATTAAATAGTTTATATTCTACCAGAGGAAACTGACTTCTACTCCATTATAACTATAAACAATATTAGAGAATAAAAACATGAAACTCAACAAGTCAAGTCAAATTCGAGTGCCCATGTCATTTGCAAAGACAACTAAAATTCAATAATAGCACTTGAAGATCCCTTTGTTCAGCTAGAAGTCTCATCTCAACCAAATTGTTGAGCTTGAAGTTTCATCTCAACCAAATGTTATAGATTCTAAGGCATCATATATCTTCAAATCCAACACTACTCTCTCACATTCGAGGAAAAAAAAAATGAACAAGATATAAGTACCAATAGAGTGATTTACGAGAGAGACTGAAAATAGAAATAGAGGCATACTTTTCTTGGAGAAATAGAGGCATAAATCATTAGTGTGATTTATGATCATTGAAAGGAACAAACCTTAATCTTTGAGCCAGCCAAGTTCTTGCCATTATCTGATTCCTAAGACAACAATCACTCAATAATAAACAGATTTCAAAAGCACAAGGGAACAACTTAAAATAACTATTGTCAAGGAACAAGCCTCTAGCTGTATCTTTCCACCACCACCAATTCCTTCCAACTCCACTACCATTTCATGTGATTATCCTAGTGAAAGACATGTTTGTTATTAGATCGTATTCAAACAAAACTTGTAGCCTTGAAGTGAACTAACCTGCTGAACATCAGTACGATTGTCATTAAAGAAGTTAATTAGTGTAATTCTCGTAACAAGCTATCCTCTAATCAAATTTGAACTTGAATCAAGCTATCATTTTCTTGTAATAGAACCCATAAACTCAACCACCCAAAACTTCACCATGCAAAATAATAAAATGTTATAGTAATACAATTTATATATAGAATGTAAGGAAAATCCAATATCTTTCACCATTTCTAACTACACTGACCAATTGAGCCAAGACATACAAGCAAAAAACAAATAAAACCCAAGAGATCCACCAAGATTTTAATTTTTTCTTCAATCAGTAGGCAACATGAGCAGTGAGAGATGATTTGCCCTACTTTAAAATTAATACAGCCTACATACAATAAAAATATGTACAACTTCCTGCAAAAACCAAGAATAGTTTTAGGAAAACTCAAGTTAATATTTCTATAACAAGCATTGGTGAAGTGAATAATTGCAGAAAGTGGATTTTCAAATAAAAAGTTAACAACTGGCAACTTATAAAAGGAATTAGCAGTTTAGCGACCAATTTGGGATCATCACAAATGTAGATATAGTCTAGAGAAGAATTTTACTTGGTGCAACATGTCTTAAGATTTCGATCCCCCGTTATAAATGTTCACACTCTACAACACTATGGCCCTAGTACCTCAATAGACCACCAACCTCCACTTGAAATACAAAACTATCTTATAACAATTTGTTCATATTTCTGGTTGTTAAGGGACAATGAAGAATACATATTCTCCACCACGATGAGAAAGCACATGAAAAAGTGAAAGAGCCCAAACCAGCAAGCATATTTCTAACACTGCAGTAGGACCTTCCCAACTCTTTATTTAAAAAAATAATGACAGTTAGTACAATAATAATAATCAAGATTAAAGAAGAAAGTGGGTTGTCTGTCACCACTTCATAAGTGGCCTTGACTCAAAGACCTCTGTAAGTAATAAGAAAGCAAGTTGAATTGCAGAACAATTAGCTAAAGGAAGTAGAATAAGAACAGAGGGAGACCTCGTAGAAAAAAAATTCCAATCAAATTTCTCTGTCTATTTACTTACAAGGGATGGCTGCTTATGTATAGTAAGGAAAAATAATTAACTCTGACAAGTCAGAGAATAAAGGAATATACAGCTACGTAACAAACTGTAAAGTTACACAAATGTACATTACAATTCAATTACAGAAGGCCCTTTTGGTAATTCATATGGGACATTATTACAAGCTTGTGGGTGCACATTGTAATGCATGAGACTGCTGGTCAAATGTCCTCTTGGTAGTGTGAGCAATTTCATCTTGATGATCTTGAGAAATGACAGTAGAGCTGTGCTGATCATGCTGCTCTAATATCCCCCCACAAGATGGAGAATAGATGTTGTCTATTCCCATCTTGGATAAATGAGAAGATATAATGTATGAAGGAAGGAATTTAGTGAAAATATCAGCTAACTGTAAATGAGTAGAAACATGTGCAAATCTGATACTTCCTGTAAGGAGTTTTTCTCGGATTAGGTGACAATCCACCTCTATGTGTTTTGTTTTCTCATGGAAGACGAGATTAGCTGTTATATGGAGAGCAGCCAGGTTGTCACAGTACATATCAACAACTTGAGGATGAGGTATTGCAAGATCAGAAAAGAGGTGCCTCAACCAAGCGAATTCAATGGATAGGGAAGCCATAGCACGATACTCAGCTTCAGCAGAGGATCTTGAGACCACGTTTTGTTTCTTTGAGCGCCATGAAATTAGATAATTGCCCATGAAAACACTATAACCAGTAACAAATTTTCTAGTGTTCGGGCATGATGCCCAGTCTGAGTCACAGTACCCTTTTAAATGGATGGATGAAGTAGAAGACAGCAAGATACCTTGGCCAGGAGCAAATTTAAGGTACCTTAGAATTTTATGAGCTGCTGCAAGGTGAACATTGGTAGGTGTATCCATAAATTGGCTGAGAACTTTAGTAGGATAACTTATGTCTGGTCGGGTTAAGGTAAGATAGAGAAGCCTGCCAATGAGTTGTCTATATGGGGTTGGGTCAGATAAGGGGGAACCAGTGGTTTTGCTTAGTCGATGGTTTTGATCCATGGGGATTTTGAGGGGTTTAGAAGCTAAGTGACCTGCATCAGCAAGTATATTAAGTGTATACTTTCTTTGACATATATGGATACCAGTGGGGGACCTGGCAACTTCGATGCCTAGAAAGTATCTCAAATGACCGAGGTCTTTAATTTTGAAATGATGATTCAAGCATACTTTTAAGGAAGAAATAGAATCAAGTGAGTTGCTTGCAACCACTATGTCATCTACATAAACTAGCAAAGCTGTGAATTTTGAACCATCGAGACAAGTAAAGAGGCTATAATCAGCCTTTGATTGTGTGAAATCAAACTGAATAAGGGAGGCAGAGAACTTGTCATACCATTATCGTGAGGCTTGCTTAAGTCCATAGAGACTTCTAAGCATCCTGCAAACTTGTCCAGGGTTACCCTTTTGATAGCTAGGAGGTATTTTCATATAAATCTCTTCTTGGAGTTCTCCATTGAGAAATGCATTGTTGACGTCAAATTGATGGAGGTGCCAACCTTTAACAGCAGCTAATGCAAAGATGGTTATTACTGTGACAATTTCAACCACTGGAGAAAAAGTTTCATGGTAATCCACTCCTTGTTGAGTGAATCCTTTGGCAACTAGTCTTACCTTTTTCCTTTCAATAGTACTATTGGAGTTGTACTTGGTTTTGTAGACATACTTGCAGTCAATTGGGGTTTTACCATGGGGCAGATCAATGATAACCCAGGTTTTATTAAATTCTAATGCATCAATTTCAGCTTCCATTGCCTGACACCAATCAAGGTCTTTGACAGCTTGTCTATATGTTTGTGGGTCTTGTATAGAGGAAATGGAAGTGAAAAATAAAGAAAAACTGGGTGATAGACGATCATAAAAAATAAAATGAGATAAAGGAAAAGAGGTACCTGATGTCATGTCTTTGGATTAAGAGGTTGAGATGGAAGATGCTTGCTAGCAGTGAAACTCTTGGAGGTATTGGGGAGTTGTTCTGGTTCTGGTGGACCTTCTGAGTGGTGGTGGTGGTGGTGGTGGTGATGGTGAGGAGGTTAGAGGTTCAAGATGCAAAGAAGAGGGGAGGGGAGGTTCAGGAATCTGTGATGATGGGGAAGGAAGTTCTGAAGGAAATAAGGAGGTTGAAGGTTCAAGAGGCAAAGGAGAGGGGAATGAAATTTCAGGAATTTGTATGGATGGAGAAGAAGAAGGAAAAATAGGTAAAGGTGCATAAGGAAGAGTTGATAGTGGGGAAATGAAATTAGGCGAGTAAAAAATATTATGTGAGGATGTGTTTGATGGTGGGGTGGAAGTATGCAATAGCTGAGATGAATGATGAAATGGAAAAATGTGCTCATAAAATGTGACATCTCAAGAGAGAAAAACTGATTGAGTGTTGAGATCAAGTAGCTTGTATCATCTTACCCCGAAAGGATAACCAAGAAAGGCACATTTCCTACCTTTGGGGTCAAATTTCTTTCTGTTGTGGGAAAGAGTTGAAGCAAAGCAAAACCAGCCTACTACTTTCATATGAGAATATGTGGGAGGGACTTTGAAAAGGAGCTCAAAAGGAGTTTTATTGGACAGTAAGGATACAGTAAGTCCAATATTTATTTGGAAGGTTTGATTGTATTTGAAGAGCTCGAGCTATATTTAAAAGATGTTAGTGTTTCCTTTTTTTACAACCCCATTTTGTTGGGGTGTTTCTACACAAGTTCTATGATGGATAATTCCCCTTTTATTGAAAAAATCATTCATTTGAAATTCAAGGCCATTGTCACTTCTAAGGATTTGAACCTTTGTTTGAAACTGTGTGTTTACTAGATTGCAAAAAGACTCAATGCAGTATCTAGTTTCTGATTTAGCTTTGAGTAGATAAATCCATGTAGTTCGAGAAAAGTCATCTACTATAGTTAGAAAGAATCGGTGACCATCATAGGATTCAATGGAATTAGGACCCCATATGTCACAATGTATTAGTTAAGAAATGGTTTTACTTTGATGGTTGCTTACTGGAAATGATAACTTATGATGTTTAGCAATGGGACACACATGGCAATGATTTTCATGAGAAATAGTAAATGTGTGATTCTTAATTGAAGTATCTTGAATTACATTTAGCTTTGAAATGGGTGTACGACCCAATCTACAATGCCAAATATCTGAAATGTGAGCAACACTTTTGGAAATGGTAGAAACAGAAATCTGTTTATGTATATAAGTGGAGAGGTAGTCAAGGAGGGAAGTGGGAGACACTAAGGCAGCAAGCAAATTGTAAAGTTCATCCTTCATCTCACCCATGCCAATCGTGGTCCATGACAAAAGGTCCTGATTACAAAATTGTGAAAGAAACACAAAACAACAAGAAAGAGAGGTAGTCAGTTGACAAAATTGTGAAAGAAACACAAAACAACAAGAAAGAGAGGTAGTCAGTTGTTTTGCTGAAATCAAATTGAAGTGAAAAGTTGGAACACATAATACATTATGAAGAATTAATGTATTAGTGATATGAACAGTGCCAATGTGTGTGACAGGTGATGTGGTACCATATGATAATTTAACAACAAAAGAAACTCGAGAAGTAATTGAGGAGAAGAGGGAGGTGCTACATATCATGTGATCTGTGGCACATGTGTCAATAATCCATGGTAAATGGGTTTGTGTCTGAGTAAAAAAAGTGAGAGAAAGGCAGGGGAAGGGTTATAATCTGTCATGGATGTGTTGATTGAATGATTGGCACTGGGAGCTTCTCTTGACTGCAATAGAGACAAAATCTGCTGGTATTGATCTTTGGTGAAGGTTAAGGTATTATCTGGTGAAGATTCTGGCTCGAGGGATGTCATATTTGCAGAGGTATGATTGTATTGCTTATTTTTGTCATGCAACTTATTGCCAGGAGGATAACCATGCTTTTTATAGCATTTTTCTGCTATATGTCCTGTAATATGACAATGTGTGTAGGTTGGGGGTTGAGCATTGCCAGCTTTGAAACAATTATCAAGTAAGTGTCCAGAAATTTTGCAATAAATGCAATAAGGTATGTCACGCTTTGGTGGTTGAGATGTTTTGAGAAAGGATTTGTAGTAGAATTGAGGTTGTTTTATGGCAAGAGCCATGGAATCAGGGGATGGCAGACCAGATAACATAAAGTGTTGCATTTTCTGCTGTTGAATCATTGAGAAAATTTTGTTGATGGGAGGTAATGGGTCCATAAGCATAATTTGGTCTCGGGTTAAACTATAAGTGCCATTTAGACCCATGAGGAATTGTATAACACAATCCCTTTGATAATGATCAATTAAAACAGCTAGCTTACCACATGTACAAGCAGGCATAGGTTCATAAATAATGAGCTCATCCCATAAGGTTTTAAGCTTACCAAAATAAGTATTGACAAAGTCACTGTCTTGTTGCAAACCTGTCAAGGCTTTCTTCAACTGGAAGATACGATGTCTATTTTGTTGGGTGAATCGATCTTTAAGTTCATTCCAGATTTGTTGAGCATCATCCACCAAGGCAATGCTAGATTTGAAGGCTGGGTTGATAGAGTTGTGAAGCCATGATACAACCAGGTCATTGCAATGTTCTCATGCTTCATGCAAAAGGTCTTTTGGATCTTTAGGTTTGGAGAAAGTTCCATCAATGAACCCAAGTTTATTCTTCCCAAATTCCTCTCCATGCATATGATGGATTAGTGCCTATTCTTGATTTAAGAAAACTGATATTTGAAAAGTACCTTGCCTTGTAGATTTGATGCAGTAGAGTATCTTCTTGTGAAATTCTCTAGCCTTGTTTTGCCAAAAGGGCAGCATTAGAAGAAGTTCTCAAATCTCGAAAACCCAAACCACCTTTGAACTTTGATACACACACATGCTCCCAACTAATCTAGTGAATTTTTCTCTCATTTGCTTTCTTACCCCACCAAAAGCAAGCCATCATATTAATTTCCAACTTAGTACATAGGCTAATAGGTAACTTGAAACAGCTCATTGCATAAGTTGAAATAGCTAAAGCCACTGCCTTAATAAGAACTTCTCTACCTCCTTGAGACAAGGGCTTCTCATTCAGCACTGCAACTTTTTCCAAACTTTCTCTTTAGTCGCCGAAAATAAAAGTAGTCGCGAAAACTACTTTTTCTTGTAGTGTGTATCTTTAGTTTTGTCTTAAATGACCATTATATTCTACATTTGATGAAGAGAAGAAGAAAAATGTTAGGCAGAACAGGATCACCCTGCTTCTATTTAACTATTCATTTTTGTATATAACTAAATTAAGACATACCCATGATATATGCTGTATTAAGTTGGGAAAGTGAGCAAATAATAATCTACTATTCTCTGATCTTTCACACATTTTACGTTACTCATGATGAATATGTCAACCTCATCATGAATCCAACCTTTCCTACCTCTATTTCCCAAGAAACAAAGAAAATTAGAAGAAGCCCTTGATGATCATGATCATGATACAAGAAAATGGCTCATGATCAACTTCATGCCTGGTATCTATCATATATGTGGCCTCCAAAACCATGAAAGACAAACGCTTACCATGAAAGACAACATTATTGTATTAATCTAAACTAAATGATCGATGCACAATCAATTAGAGTATTAATCATATATATCCTATTAATATATGTACAATCGAACTCAACCGAAAACTCGACAGGCCGACAAAGTAGCCAATATAAGACATGTGTGTTTCGTGTTGATCTTTTTCTTTTTTCTTTTCAATAATTGCGTTTGTGCGCTCACTTACATAAAGCGAGTCTATATACAAATAATCATCAGGCCCGTAAGAAGATTTTGAACGTTCAAAATCTTTTCTCTAAAGCAACTTTGCTTCTCTTCTACACACGTTTTCCGATGCAAGTTGGCCCTGATCATCATGTGTCGACACACATGACAAGTGACAATTAATTCTTTTGATCAATTAGCTAAAAAAGTAGAAAAGAAAAGGACATGAATCACACAGCTTTCGTATTTTCTATGGTTTTCTCCCTTCATAATTGATTACACATATTATTGATGGTCACAAAGGCCGGGCTTGGATACCATATAAAAACTTAACTAGTACAATTGGTAAAGCAAACAGAAAAAAGGGGAAAATAAAGTCAAATGAATGCTCCAATATTCCTTTTGAATTTCTTGGTTGATCAAGTATCAAGAAAAACAAAAGGTTGATCGAGTATCAAGAAAAGAACCTTCTTGAAAGTAGTTTGGTCAATGGTTAATTTGAGAAATGTTACTTATCATTCGGCTTCTACCACAAACTATAATTCGATTTGTCATTTTTATCGTTCTATTTAAATACACGTATTTACATATCAATATGTTTAGGGCATGTTTGCATGTTTAAAGTATCTCGAAATTTTGTGAATAGTAGTGAAATGATTTAAGTAAAGATGTTTGATTGAGTTTTGAGAAATGAGAGAAAAAAACTGAATAAAAATATATTTTAAAAGAAGTATTGTATTGGAGTGTGTGAAAGTGAATATATAAAGTTAAAAAATTATTAGAATGTAATTTTTTAATATTATATTTGTTTTGAAATTTATAAAAATTATATTGATTTTTGTATTTAAGTAATGATTAGTTAATGATTAGATGAAAATGTTGAAATTTTAAAATTGAAAAGTGTTTTATGTATGAGAATGAAATTATGATAAATTTTGAGAATTTTAGAAATTCTCATATTTGCCAAAGTACATGACCTTGATTTTGATGGTGACGGGCATGCAAGTTAAGGGTATCTCAAATATTATTGTAGATAAGACTTCATGTCTCTAAACTTATAAAAAAAAAAAAAAAAAAAGGATAGAATACTCTCAGTAGGAAATGGAGAAGGGGAGAGAGGGGAGGAGGGTAGTGGTCATCTTGGGATCATGGTATTTTATTGGGGGTAATTATATCTATACTATACATGTCATAATACATATTTTAAAATGAAATTAGGTATTTTTATAAAATTGTCCCTTATTTTAAAATATGACTGTATAAAGTATTTATATTTATTGGAAGCTAGGGTTCGTTTGGATACAGAAATCATTTCATATCATCTTATCATTACAATTTTTTTAAATTTCTACGTAAAATATAATAAATAATTAAACTTTTTCAAATCTTAAAATAATAATAATATTAAAAAATAATATTTAATTTAATTTATTTATCATAACGTTGTTAAAACGGTATGTAAGAAAGATTTTTATTTTTATTTTGTAAATTGTAAGAGATGGAGAGGGCGTAAAGCAAGGTAGCTTGCACGAACTTTGTAAGGTTCAAAAAGAAATAATTGATACCATGACGATGTTGATAGAAAAATGATGATGAAAATGATGAGGAGGAAGAGTTCTCCAGGAAAGTACCTCTTTTCCACGAAAGTCCCTCTCATTAATTATTGGTCCGCACCATAATGAGTGAATGTGTTGAATATAATAATAATAATAATATTATATTACTACCGAAGTTCCCTCTCTTCAGTAGTCATCATTCATGCATTGCCTGTCGGCACTAATCATGTTGGCGTGCCTCTAACGTTTACTTGCTACCTCCCTCTCTCTCACTTTCCTGTTTCTCCCATTAATCTGTGCCCCTCAAGTCTGAATAATAAATATTAATTTTTTTTTTTATAATTTAATAGAATTATATTATCTGATTTATTTTTTAAAATATTATCTTAATCTCTTCTATAAAATTATTTTGATCTTATATATTATTGAGAAATGATACTTGCAATCGTGAGTATGCAGTCGCCGTGCAGTCGCTCTGAAAAAAGTAAATAAATATGAGACTCACATGAAAAGAAATTAATTTTTTAATAGTGAACTCCACTCTTTTTCAAAGCGACTGCATAGCGTTTGTGTATTCCACAACTGTATGTAACATTACTCTATATTATTTTGACTCAAAAATAAAATAAAAAATATTTTATTATAATTTTAACTTTACTCGATGGGACTCCCTACAATAAATCTCTGATTCTGCCACTATTTGCTACCTTCGTTTTTGGCAAATTGCAGTAACATTATTTCTCATTTACCATTATTATGTGATGGATTAATTTCAAACTTTTACTATTAAAGATTTATTTTATTTATTTTATTATAATTTTTTAAAATTTTAAATTAATAATAAAATTTTATTTAAAATCATCCCATTCTTACTGTTTAAACGAATCGTACAAATTTTAATCAGAAGGCAAAGGCTTTGGGACTTTGGGCCCACAAAATTAGTCTTGTCTGACTTTGAAGAAAAATGTGAATTATTATTAATTTAAAAAAAAAAGAAAAGAAAAAAAAAAGAAAAGGAGAGGCCCATTGGGACATCACGTGGGGTGCGCCCCACCAGTTCCCTGAAAGGGAGAGCATCTCACGAGACCATAATCCTCTCTATCTGGAATACTTTCTTCAAATGAATCATCCATTCCTTACTTTCTCTACACGCCTCTGACCACCCATTTATTAGACCCATATGATCTCTCTCTCTCTCATCTCTCTCTCTCTAATACACAAAAACAACTGAATTAGAGACAGATATACGTGAGCTAACCTCCTCCCCACGCCTATCCCGGCCTGCTTTTTACTTAATCATAACATCCAACTGATCATAATTTATCAGTATCCCATGATCTTTCTACCTTTTTTTTTTTTTTTTTTTTTTTTTTTTTTTTTATATATATATATGACACTAAAAACATGCATGAATGTGGCGTGACTAATTAGTCATATCATCATATAAACCCTAATAATCAATTATACCATGACAGCTTAAATTAGATATTTATTTTTTGGAAATTTATGTAAAAGGGAGAAATCCTACGTGCAAAATACCTTAATTAATTGCCAAAGCAAGTTATCATGCATCCTTATCTCTCGTACCTAGGTTTAATATATCCTGTAACCAGATCAATATCAATATCATGTATTATATAAGGATCTATATATATATATATATCATATATATGTACGTGTTTAATTTATTGTAAGAAGTTGCACCTCATGCTCACTATCCATTATATCCATTTTACACGTCAAGGGGGCCGAAATTGAAGAGGTGTCTGAACTTGAAACAAAAGATCGAATAAATCAATATTAATAAAAAATTAAATTAATAATATATATATATATAATATAGTACTTATATCTCTTCGTAGATATATATATATATATATATATATATATATATATATATATATAATATTGTTTAACGCTTTACAAGACACATATAAAAAAGAAAAGAAAAGAAAGGCAATTGATGATGATCAGTAACGACTATTTAATTTCTACAACTTAATTACACTAGTTTTTTACTACAAGCAATTCCCTCGAGACCAGAAAAAAACAGGGGTTATGAGAGGATATATATATATATATATAATATATATATGATCTATATTTTCTCTTCTAATTAATCCTAACACCCTATTAATTAATCAACAAGCTGCAGAAGGATTGGTCATGAAGGGATTGTAGAAGTGAGACTTAGGAGCCATCGAAAAGGTGCTGATCTTGGAAGCGTTTTCGCCGACGACACCTGATCCAATCCTTTCGCATGATGGGCACATGGTGAGGGTGGCCGCCGGCATGTGCATGTACAAGGGTTGGGCTAGTTTCAGTGCCTTCAGCTCGTGTAGCTCTTTCTGTAGCCTCCTGTTTTCATCTGTCAGTGTTTCGCAGCACTTCTTCAGAAACTCACAGTCCACCTCGGTTTGCTTTAGCTTTGTCCTACAAATAACAGTACTTTTTTATTGCTCACGGAACTTGGAAAATATGAATCCCCAAACAATTAGAAAAAACCTATTGGAACATTAATGAAACCCTCCTATCCAAAAACTGGAGCCCTTTACTGTAGTTTATGGGCAGTTTTTATGGGGACCCTTTTGAAAGTTCTCCTGGGTTATGGAACCTTTAGTTTTACTTTTTTGTAAGGGTTAAGGATGATAGATATACATACCTGGCCCTCCTGTTCTGGAACCAAACTTCAACCTGTCGAGGCCGTAGATTTAACTGCCTTGCTAAAGCTTGCTTTTGCTTCTGTTAATTCGATCAAAACAACAACCCTAATACTTAGAACAGATCGAAACAATAACACCGAAGAGAGAGAGAGAGAGAGAGAGAGAGAGAGAGAGAGAGAGAGAGAGAGAGAGAGAGAGAGAGAGAGAGAGAGAGAGAGAGAGCGAGAGAGCGAGAGAGAGAGATTACAGGGTTGAGCGTGCTATGTTGCTTGAAGCTTTCTTCCAAAAGAGCAGACTGTTCCTTGGTGAGCCTAAGCTTCTTTCTTGCATTAGGACCATCTTCATCTTCATCACTGACTCTTGAAGAGACTCTCTCTACCTCAATTTCTTCGCTGCTAAGGTCTCTCTCCCTCTTGACCCTGCCACTAGAGAAGGAAGAAACAGCACTGTGAGGCGAAGTTTGTCGGTACAAGTCAACCGGTTCGTCGCAACCTCTGTTCACATCAATCTTTTTGGGGACTTGGTGGCCATAACCCTCACCGGAAAGACCCAACGTCAAGGACGGCTCAAAATTCGTGGTCGTGAAATTTAGGCACGGTTTCTTTGGCGGCCCTGCCTTTGATGGAGATGGAATCTCTTCATGCGTTGCTGATGTGAGACCTAACCCTAGAACGAGGCCTGTATTACAAACAATATGATCATCAAAACCCATTTGGAGAAGACAATCTCTCTCTGTTATGTGAAATAGGGGAAGGAGGCCAGAGATAATATGGTTGAAAGTTATGGGAGCAGAAGGGTTATAAGAAGGGGAAAGAGAATGAATGAGACTTTTGTGGGGGCGTTGGGTGGGTGGGTGGGTGGCTATGATTATTAATCAAAGGTGAGAATGAGTATAGAAACGAATCTCAGCCTGGGAAATCATCAAAGTTCCCCCTATCTCTCTTACATAGGTTGACCATTTGAACCCCACTATATACCATGTTATCACCACCCTTATAATAGAGAAAATATTACAATTTCTTTTAAAATAAAAAAGAAAAAAAAAACACAACAGAGAAAGTTCTCTCTCTCTCTGATCTATCTCAAATACCCTAGAATACTACAGTACTTCAAATGGAAGTGGGAAACACATCAAGAGGATGATTCGCCCGCCCCTTCGCCACCCATTAGCGTACCAAATTTAACTATTATGACCACTTTCTTTTCCCATGCTTCCTTGAGTATAAAGTTTCACTTTACATCTACCAATTATTAGCTCACTTTTGCCTCGGTTTACTTTAGTCCAAGCAGCCTTGGATCTCTCTCTCATCTTTCTCTCTCTCTGACTATTTCTTAAAATTACATACAATTTTTTGCACTCATTCACAGATTACTCAAGATATTTCCAAGAAGAAAAATAGGAGATCATGCAAAAGCCATGAATGGATATACAAGTTCTTTTTCTTTTTTTAATAACAGATCGACCACATGAACTGTCTCCCACTCATGATCGATGCCTAATTCAACTATAGCTAGAGATCGAGATGGGTACCATGTCACTTTGCCTCACCTATATGGCATTCTTTTAATTAATGAGGATCGATGGGTGGGCCGTTTTTTTCTTACCCATCATGAATGCCAAGATTAGAAAGGGATGTGCACTATCTCTAGTTGTATTCTTTTCTTTTTCTTATTGTCTTCAGGCTATGTTCTCGACTACTAGAGTTCTACTGAGATCATGGTTTTGATCTCTTCCTATGTGTGATGATGTGTGAAAAAGAAAGGAAAGGAAAGGAAAAAAGATTTTTAAAAAAAACGGAAAGTAGGTAGATAACACCATTGGAGTTTCAAAGACCTATTATATTGTTGCTACTAGATTATGATTCATCAACAAGAATTATTGCCATTGGGAGAGGGGGGGGGGGGGGGTCTCTTTGCTTAACTAGAAAGTTGATGTGCAGATCAATTGGGGACCTACTACTGATCTCAATCTCTCTCTCTCTCTCTCTCTCTCTCTCTCTGTGTATGTGTAAATATATAAACAATGAGCACTTTCAATAATATTGCTTTTGTCGGCGATGCTGATGAGAAGTTAGGTCACCCATAAAACATGAACATGATAAACCTAAAATAATAGAAACTTAGCAAAAAAATAATATATATCGATTAACAGGCAGCTGATCACCACGTACGGCCTAGTCTAATGGTATTTTATATAACTTATAATTACCCTTAACTGTTAAGCATGTAATTGTTACAAATTAAACAACTATTATTAATATTCATTATTAATTAATTAAGAAAACTTTACGGCCTCATACAACAATTAATTATATTGTTGGTCCAGAACCCTAGCTAGCTATTAGATGGATGACAAAATTGAGCTCATAATTATAGCCGTATTTGTGAGATCATGATATCCATGCATGCATGCCCGCAGCTTCCAGCCGTACACGTTTAGTTTTAAAATTGGATCAGTACTACTGATGGTGCTGCACATTCATGAGATCTACTCGAGAGATCGATCAAGAATTAATATATAGCAGTACTGTATCGATCCTACGTACTATACTATATTATATGCAGTCGTACTTACAATATATAGTATGTTTAGGTCCTATTTTGAATTTAAAGATAAGTTTAGATGGTTTTAAATGAGTTGAATATTATTTTTAATATTATTATTGTTTTGAGATTTGAAAAAGTTGAATTGTTTATTATATTTTGTGCAGGATCAATTTAAGAAAGTTGTAATAATGAGATGAGTTGAGATAAGTTGAGTTGAGATGAGTTTCAAATCTAAACGGGACGTTTATATCATTAAGTACCATGCATGTATTTGCTATATTTTGAGTCGGTATATATGCATGATCATCATGCAAATCAGAGGGTGGAGGCCGGGACAACAAATGTCATTGAGATTGAGATTTAACTTATTTATTTTTTATTTTTTATTTTATCTCTAGCTTTTTCTTTTTCAAGTCTTAATGTCTAAGCAAGCGAAAAGAACAACATATTATATTTTACATTAAAAAAAAAAGGGTAATATTACTGATCATCTTTACTTTAGTTTATCATTTCTAATCACACTGATATATAGATATTTAACTTTATTTTATATATAAGAGTCATTAAATAATTACATGATTAGAGTACTGACTTTTATTGTCTTTCCAATTAGTAATACCCAATCATCATGTCAACGGTGTAGCATTCCATAAATATGGCTCGTTAAAGGATTTAAAGAAGATCATAAGAGGGCCCAGCTCTTTGTTGCTTTGCTTAGATAAATATAAAATTCGTGTTATTATATATAGAGCAAGTGAGACAGCACTCCGGCCATTTTTATATAGAAGGATTATCCATAGTTTTTGTCTGCGACTGGCTGCGCGCAGTTTAACATTTCTGGATTAACCAAAAGTAGCTATATATATATATATATATATAGATGTTGACTTTGATACTTGAGTTAGTAATTGATAATATAATTAAAAAAATAATAATTTATGACATTATCAATATATATACCAACTTTCACTTCAAGGGATGAATATCGCACATGATATAATCCTATAAAAAAATATTCTTTCTAATTAAAAAATTAAATAAACTCCAAATCTCATCCTCTAGAGGATGAAATCTCATCCATATATATATATATATATGTATGTGTACAGAAGAGACTGATCAAGCTGTGACAGATAAAACCAAGTTACTAGCTAGTGGTTCTCATGACATCAGTACCCCCCACCAGCTAGCTAGCCTTATCCCTCTCCCAGCTTGTTTACTCTCTCACATAAAATCTTGTTCGAAACGTACGTGTCATTCGAAGAGGGGTGACACATGGATGGCTAAGAGAGGGGGGAGATTGTGTTAAACACATGGCCCCTACCAATGATTTGGTCTTATGGGCATTCGATTCCGTGATCTGATGATTGTGGAGCGCATCGGGTGAGAATACAATATCTATATATATATATATATATATTAGGCAATATTAATTAATTACTTAGTGTATTTCTTTTTTCTTCTTTTTTGTCTCTTCAGCTTTAAGGCGGCCAGCAGATCACGAAGTTTTACTAATTTTATATAATGTGTGTGTTAGTTACAAAAGTACTCATGATGTTTAAGTGCATGGGTGTCTTAATTATATATATATATATATGTGTGTGTGTGAGATCGAATTTTCTTGGTTCTATACCAACCGTCTTAATCAGGGCCGGGAAACCTTAGGGCTTGCTCGATCGATGTCTACCGCGCGCGCGCGTTGAACAGTAGTGCACGGTGACAATGCATGTCCCATGCATGCATGCATGCACTTTCAATATCTTCGATCGGAACAGTAGTGCGCGCGTAATTCACAAGTACGTACGCAAGAATAGAATAAAGAGTAGTGTTTTGTTACCTAGAAAAGTAGTAGTACTGCTTGCTTACAGCTAATTAAATTGCGACCCCTATTAATTTATGTAATCAATTATTCCTATGGTTGGTACGGAGTTATCCCCTAGCTAGCTCACAAGCATGCATCTTACACGAGCTAGGTAGCTAGAGATACGTACATACTAACTAACTATTCCAATGAACAATTTAAATCGCTGGTAAGATCTTGAGCATGCATGGGTTCCACTGTACATAGGACTTCCCAACAACGCCCTAGCTATAACCAATGTCCATTAGTAGTACTATAAGGGTTGGTTGAGAAACATTTCGCTATCTCATCTTATTTCTAAATTTCTTATAACTTGATCATTTTGGTCTAAACATCTCGTTTTTTCATCTAATTATTATCTACTCATTAGAAATTTTTCAAACTTTCAAACAAAATATAAAAAATAATTCAACTGTTTTTCAAATCACAAAACAAAAATAATATTAAGAAATTATATTCTAACAATATTTTAATTTTATAATATTTTGATTCAATTTTTTTTTCTTTTCTTTCCCAAAATTCAATAAATTAAACATCTTAACTTAAATCATTTCACTACAATTCACAAACCATTTAACTACTATTCACAGATTTCTCATATTATAATCCCATTCCCCAAACATTCCCTAAATCAATTATATATAGAAGAATTCATTACAATTAGCTAGTATGCATAGGGGTGGAAATATGTGACACGATCTGTTAACCTAACATGAACACGTCACGATAAAAGCAGGTTAGGATTTAACCTTAAAGGGTTCAGGTCAAAATGGGTTGACTCGTTAAGACACGATAGCTTAACGGGTTGATAACGGGTCAACCCGTTTTGACCCGTTATGACCTATTAAGAAAGTTAAAGTTACAATTATACTCTTCTACCTAAAAAATAAAATTGTTGGGATTTTAATTTCGATATTTTTATTGTTTGGATTGTAATTTTGGACTTGTAGTTAGTTTTATATTTTTTTTTATAGATATTGTGATTTTAACATTTATTTAAAATTATGCTAAATTTAACTAGATCAAATGGGTTAATTTTGGATCTGTTCAACCCATTTATATAAACGGGTTGACACGACACGACACGATCCGTTATGTTAATGGGTCGTGTTAGGGTTTGAGATTTTAATACGATAAGCTTAAAGGGTCAGGTTAGGGTTGACCTATATAATATAATATACATGTCTTGACACGACACGAACACTATCCGTTAACACGATTTGACACTCCTAGTATGCATGGCATCAATCCTACGATAAATGTTTATATTTTCTTCATGGTATTTTTTAAATATATATTTATATTAGAATAAGATGATCTATTAATTGGATAACTATCATGTAGGGCCTTTATACACACTATATGTATTCGCCTCTATTCAAATTTAAGCCTTAAAAAGTTAAAATATAGATAAAAATTTTAACACATGATCTCAATTAATTGTGCTGAGAGGTGCACACACTCTCGATCGTCCTCCGATCGAGGAGGCGAATTTCTGTACAAAGTATTTCACCTTAAAAAGGTGGGAAGAGAAATACAAATGGCCCTTGGATGCTAGGTTGCCCTCCAAATGTTCCTTAAAAACTAGTGCCCCCGAGTGTATTCTTTTTAATGTTAAAAAAACACATACACATGATCATGACACAAATTCACTAGTGGTAATTTTTTTAAACATTTAAAAAAATAAAAAAATAAAAAAGAAATAAAAGGCACTAGAAATCACTTTTGGAAGGCAACCAAGCATTTTCCATTATTTAAAGAATAATACATGATAAAGTTGATTTGATGAAGAGAGAGAGATCAGATCATCAGCAGAAACTCGAAGTACTTGCAGAAGATCGACAGAATCATTAAGCATTGAACAACAAATTAAACACGATCCTAGTATACTCAGAGTACTTGAGACATAATCTGGAATGATTTTTCATGAGAGAGAGAGAGAGATGGATATATCATATATATATATATATATATATATATATATATATATGTAAGCATCAACAAACGCACCGACTTTTGCATAAAGCAAAAGCTAGCTTTAATTGGGTTGCCTCATTGGCCTAGCTAGCCCCGGCCACTTGAACTGTCTTTTCCAATACTTGTTGGGGGTGAAGCTTTCATGCACAACCATCATGCTTTGCGTTTAAAAGTGGGGAAAAGCATATCATATAGAGCCAATATGTCAGTACTCCTACCCCCACCATGCATGGTCATTGCATGCATGCCCCGATCTCATATATCACAATTATTTGACAAAAATTATTAAGTACTGCTTTCAAAATAATATTGATGACATGATATTTTTATTTCATGACAACATGCTGCATGCTATATAAGATAGAAATATCATGATGTGTTTGTATTTCGAGAATACTTAGTAATTATTTAAAAGAAAAAATAAAGAATATTGGAGGAAGTGTACATTAATAATACTGGGCAGGCATGCATGCATGACTTGCGGGGGTGGGGTCCTTAAGAGCAAAGCACCAATTGATTTAATTTGGTGGTTGAAGAGGGCCGGTAAGGAGCAAACAGAGTCGAGGCTATGCCGGCAATATTGTAGCACAAAGTTAAGGCAATAGGGGGCCCCATGCATGGGATAAGTTCCTGTTGGAATGGAGTGGAAAGAGTCTTCTCGTTGGGGACATATGGGTTGTTGCTGGTTGGAGGAACATCACATATATATTGCTTTGTGCACGTGACATGATGTACGTCCTAGCTAGGTCTATCTAACCAGCTAGCTCATGGGCTCAAAATGCCTTGTATCATATATATTCCTAGCTAGATATATAGATCATAGATGAAGTTTTCCATGAATACCAATTGATCATGATCAATTTATGCTAGCTCCCTGAATGTTATCATTCATGCATTATTGTATCCTTTAGAATAAAAGTTGCGGGGTCCAGATCTTTATATATATATATATGTATATATATGGGAGGACTACTGATATTTCATGATCGATATCTCCAATCATTTAACTTGGTAGACCCCAATGGCTGGATGTTACGCCTTTTTAGTTAGTCCTTATATCATTCATCCAGGTGGAACCTAGACTTAAAAAAGAGAACGACTATTCTGATTTCATTTTTTTTTTCATGCAAAATCATAGTTTTATATATATATATATATATATTTGCAAGTCTAAATGCAATAATAGAGTAGTGGGGAAAGAAGATTCTAGATCCTATATATAGCATTAATTTTTACCACCCATGCATGGGATTTTTACTTTATAGAAATTATGTTTATGTAGCATGTCATTTGAGGCAATAATATTAATGGTAGTCACGTGTAAAAAAAAAAAAAAAATTGCAAGAACATGATGTTTTAGTAGTTCACGAAGTCTTCAATTTCTTTTTCCCAAGTTGAGTCCTAGCTAGGGACTAAATTCTAAATTCTAAATTCTATAGAATAAGTCGTACCTAATTGTTTGAATTATTTGCAGTACTCAAGTCATGAAAACACAAACCATGCATATTGTGTGGTTGTAGTTTAATTGGCATGCAACTCGAGCACATCGCGCACTACAAGAAAATTACTTATTTGCAGTCAGTTAATTCCAGCGAAATGATTATTTACAGCTAAAATAAGTCTGTTTTGTATTTTTGTCGCAAACAAATGACTATAAATATCCGTTTTTCTTGTAGTAAGATGACACATTTTGAATTGTTTAATTTATTTTCTTCTTGATGATCTAATTATTATTATTAGTTTTCAAGTGATCTATTTATTAATTCATTAGTTGGTAGCTTGTTGAGAATTTGGTATCAGATCCATAAATTCACAAAGGAAATGACGTCGTTGCAAAGCGTGGAAGATGGAGAAGCTCATGTTTATGAATAACTACTAGCCTAGCTAGATAGCTAAAAGTTAGAGATAATGAGATGATCAGCCAAGAGAATTTATTTATTTTAATTTTGACTTATGCAAAAGCTGATCAAAAGTCACAACATGTATAGAGGTATATACACTGCATGCCGATGATAATAATGGCCGGAGAGAATATATATATATATATATTTATATATATATATATATATATATATATATATATATATATTCTGTGTGGGCGCATGCATTATTATTTATAAGAAAATGGGTTTTTGCGTGCAAATTAATTAAAATGGATTCCATGATCATCGATCTTGCAGTACTGTTCAGTTGCCTTTTGAATGGAGAATTGAAGTGGCTCACAGCCACTCTAGAAATGGGAAATTGATGACACTATAAATATTAGCTAGCCATGCGACTTAAACACTTGAAATTAATTATGAGGATAAATGGAGAGAGGCCAGGCCGGCATGAGCTAGTAATTGATCATTAAATTTCACCAAGACAAAAAAAAAAAAAAAAAAAAAAAAAAGATCTCTGAAATCATTAGTTTTTTAATTAATTGTTATAGACTTGGGATTTATATATATATTAGAAATTTGAATATTTTAATTTGTTTTTATAACTTTGTGGAGTTATTAATTTGAATATTTTAATTTATATATTTTTAATCACAAAAACTAGACAGATATATGATTAGATAATAATATTTTTTTTCTCTAGAGATGAAATTAAGTTAATTTTAATGATCAAAATGGTTTGAATTAAATGATATAATAAAATAAATTAAAAAAAAATAAGTTTGAATCCATGGGCTTAATCCTAGCTACATTTAGCTGTCAAATCTCTAGTCCCTATTTTTTTTTTTAAAAAAAAGGTATATATATATAATATAGTTGACGTGATATATTTTTTGTCAATTATAAGATTTTTATAATTAGTTAACAGGTGGTATTAATGCCTCTTGACAATCGTGTCGTACCTAAGAGAGAGTTAATTGTAAAAATTCTCAAACTAATTAAGGATTATAATGCTAAAATTGAAAATTCAAGGAGCTTCTTGCAAACTCATCATGAACACTCGAGAAGTACTAGTTTAATTTGACTTTAACCCTTAATTAAGTAGTACTAGTAGTACTAGTTGTACTATAATAACTAGTTAATTATTTATTTTTTAGTTTCCATATATCTTAGATTATTAGATTTTAATATATAGTTTATAGCTAGCTTGAGTAATTAGATCTATTAATCCTTTGACCAACGGAAAATAAATTACGTTGCATATATATATATATATAGTATGTGGAGTGTAGAGCAATGCTACGTACAGTCCATGTTCCCGCAATACAAGTTTAAGTAATTTTATTTTTAAAATTTTTTAAAATTATAAAAATATTCCTCTTAAAATGATATTTTTTCTTATTTAATAAATGGTCTGCACATACAGTCTCTAAGTGGGGACTGCAAATAGAATTTCTCTTTTGATATAATTGAGATTCTTCGAGTTTTTCAATCTTGTTAAATCTTTTGAATTTTAATTTATCTCTTAACATATATGTTACGATATTAACGCAATGAACTGGAGAACAAATTACACATATTGAAGATTTAATATTTAACTCTCAAATGCAATGATCAATTAAAAATTTAAAAATATAATTTATAGGTTGCCAGCAGCTTTCTCTCTCTTTCCTCCTTTGAATTGTAAAGTACTCGTCTTCTCCGATCTCCTCCATAAACAAAAGGTTTTCCATGCAATTCCAACCCTAGCTAGGAAAGGATCCAGAGTGAAAATTAAGCTCGCTTATCAAAGCTCATAACAGGCTCCAGCTCCCTCTCTTTTATTTCCCGGCCCTTCCCCACAAGGTCCTTGTGTTATTTTCTTTATTCTTTATTAGTTTCTCTCTATATGGATGGCTGATAGCCAATCTATTGCACCACCCCACCAACGACGTCTTTACCAATCGTCATCTAGCTATGAGTCTTTGCAATCTGTGCTCCATTTCAAGCAGTGTTGGGGCAAATATACCAGGCACAGCTTAAGATAACGCCTAATTCTCAAGCCATGATAAAGCTGCCATCAATAAGCTAAAGGCAAAAAGAGGTAAGGGATAAGGCAAGGAAAAGCAGTAGAGGAAGAAAGGCAAGTTAGACATAAAAAAAGGGAATCATGAAGTGACATAAAACCGAATTTCTCACCAACTACTGACAGAACCTCAAGAACAGGAGACATGATTTTTGTTTTTTAATCTTTTCTAGGCTAAAGGGGTCCTGACCCCCATTGTATAGTGAGATACGAGAGACCATGAGAGGTTGTAAAATACTCCCATCATGGTAGACTTGCCCTCCAAACGACCTGTGGACGTAGGCCCAATACCGAACTACGTAAATCTGTGTGTCTTATTCTCTATTTACATTTTATGTATTTTTTTTCTATTTACTGCTATGGATGTATATATAGACACCACACCAATACCCCAAACCACTATCGTGGGCTTCAGATTACTTCATCAAAATTCGGGCCATCTCCATGGGCTTAGAATGATTCATTCTCTCGCTCCAGTCTATGGGGTGATTTTTGTCATTTACAAGTTGCATGTAGAACTCATGCGCCGCCACACCTCTACCTCTTCAACACTCACATGCACCTCACCTAATACTATTCCCTAGATGCCGATCTGCCCTCCAAACCATGATCACCATCCCATATATAACTCCCATGCGAATGGACCTCATGCACTATTCATTACAATCATGCAACCACCTTGCATGGGAGTCTTTTGAAGCCTGATGGTTGTTTGTATCGTTCTTGTTTTCCCGTAGTGATCCTGTAGTACTCTTACCAAAGATGAGGCAATGACATTCTCCAATATTGGAGAATGTGCTACTACAGTCTACAAAAGTGTGCCTCTTCATGCCGCAATCTTTTCCAAAGCAGATGAAAACTTGGTAATATTCCAAGATCCAAATCGTAATATATATGTCATATTTTTATAAATAAAGAGGTTTTAATTTGAGAATCGTAATTGCTCGCACATTAATGATGCTCTCACGAGACAAACCTAGCTATTATCTCTGGTTCTAGTATCACTTATCAAGTCGTTAAGTCGCCAATTCACTTAAAACCAATTGGCATTAGGGAAGATCACTCAAATATTTTATGGCATTCAATTTTAGGTCAGTTGCAAGAAGTCATTATATTGTGAATACGCTTGATCAACAATTACAATGATATTCTTAAAACTTTAGAAATCAAGCATGATAAAATGACATGGATCGATTATCCTTTGACCATGATTACATTCAACTATCAATTTAATACAAGAAGTTATATATTGATAATATTATAAATATCTATCCTAAAATCACAACGGCAAACTTTTGTGCTATTAAACTTTTTTTTTTAGATCAAATACTTTTTGTATCCAAAAGGGGCCGAGCCTTCTAATATGTGTAATTAATTTCTTCTTTTCCTTTGTCTTGCCTCATGTGTAGAGAAAAAGAAATTGAAACTAATTTGTAATTCTAGATCACAAGTACCAATACTCCAATAACAAAAAAACAATAACCCAGCACGTGGAAAAAAACCAGCTAAACGTTCAACACAAGACTTGGCCAACTCATCTAATCTGAGGTAAACCAAGTCTGTCAGTGCGAAGAACATCTCTCAATAAATGAGGTATCGAAGCCAAGGACTCCCAACTATTAGTAATCCCCTGAGATCCCAACCATGCAAGAAAATACATATATATCGTACTCTTAAAACAAAATCCTTTTCAAATTGTAGTATTATGACGTTTGAGATCTTATATTCTCAACTTTGGGCATTAGGGAGCAAACATGTATTTATTTGAACTTCAAGTTTTACGCACCAAAAAAGTAACAAAAAATTAAAAAAAAAAAAAAAAAAAGTGGCCTTTGATGCATGCAATCGGCAAGTGACCTAATGGATTTTCCAATAGAAAACATAGTCTGCATTCTTAGACGACTTTAGATTTATAAATGAACTGTAGTTTTTGCCACAATGTCTTTCCTTGATGGGTTCAATGCTTAGGAAAAGAAGAAAAAAACAAAAAAAGTTAATTGTATTATGTTTTGATATAAAACTGGGGCAATCATGCTGCCTGCATGATGAGTTCAATACTTTCAAATACTCCATACATGGGAAAGGTTGCAGCAATGGTCTTAGTTCATGACTCATGACCAATTCATTCATCTTCTGAAAAATAAAGAGAAATTGTAATTTGGTTCTGAAATGAAGAGAAACCGTTGATGCTTGTCAGCTATGTCATTGAAGACTTGCTCGTGGGCATCTATTTCCCAAACAAGCTTGGTGACTAGCTAGGATCTCATATTATATGAAATATACAACACAAGATAAAGGTATCCAATGTTGAGATTGCTTAAAAACAATACCCGTGTAGGGACTGACTCCAAAAGAATACATATATCTGTATAATTAAATTACTGGTAGTTGTCACAGTAAATTCAAATTATTGAAGATGAAACTTCCATTTGCAAGACCTGTCTCCCCATTCAAAGAACCTTTTGCTTTCGCTATCCAATTTACAATTAATGATATCATGAGTGTCAATATATGTTAATTCACTGTCACCTCATGATGTCTTCGTCTCATTAATCCACTTACTAGCATAACAGTTGAATATAATGAGATTTGGTATTATCTCCCACAGCAGTCTTCCTATAGCATTAAATGATTAGATCTTCAGCTTCATTTATTTATGGTGGGAGTCTCCAAAATCCATACTCTAACAATAAAGAATAATTTTATTGATTAGAGTGTAAGAGTTTTATTTAAACTCTATATCTCACACACTCATATCCTAATGAGTTTAAGATAGCTCAATTGTTATCTCTGAAGTGATGAGTCACAGTGGGATAAGAACAACCTTATTTCCAATCACAGTGGGACACAAAGTCCTTAAATTTCTTGATGGTCAGAAGTCTATAAATAGTACTAAGGGGTTAAGGGTTCTCACCTACAACATTAGAATACATCTAGCCATCGGGAGACACTTGTGAGGCTAAGTTGTTAGGGTGATCCTTCTCTCATAGTCAGATCAAATTATTCATCAAACAGATAGAGAAATATATGTATTTAATTATCATTATTTTTATTATTGTGAATCATAGAAAATCAAAGATCCAATTATTAATGTTCATGTTCAAATATTTAACATGCGGTATCAGAGTTTTAGGTTATAGATTTTTTATGATCTCAATAATGCATACAGTGAATAAATATTTGATTTTATATGTGCTTTTGTATCTGTGATTTTATCATGATGCAAAAGACTAAAAAGATTGCTTTTTAGATTTGGAAGAGAAATTAAGATGGTATTCTCTTTTATCTATTCTGTGTTTGATTTCCAAAGAAGTGAATTTTGTCATATTGAGTATGTGTTGGAGGAAGAGAAACTCCCTTACGTCTTTCCTTATAAATCTTGCTGGGTTTTATTTTCACTTTTCTCTGTATGTTGTTATTGCGTGTTGAGAAACCTTGAGTCGCCGAGTGCTGTGTTGTAAACTTATATGTGTTTTGGGTTTTGAGGTTTTTTTTGCTTATTTCTCCCATGTTGTATTGTATCTGTGCTGGGTAATGGGGTTGAAAAACCGCCGTGCATGAATGATGGTGGAGCCACTATGTGTTGGTAGTGTGCGGCGTAAGGTGGTCGTGTCACTGTCTTGGCAACTTGGCAGCGTAAAGGGTAGCGTAGAGGGACTTTGAAGTCCCGAAATTGGCACTGCCTTGCCCAATTAAGAAACTCGTCGGGGATTATGTTTGTCGGCACTGGGAGGACTCCACGACATCTCTGTGATGGCGACGCCGAGGGCTTTAAAGCCTAGTGGCCGCCGCAGTGTTGATGTTACATAAAATTTAAAAAAAAAAAAAAACCTTGAGTGGAGGTGTACATCGACGGCGGGAGGAGTGACAAGACTCCAACAAAAATTGCCCTAGGACAAGGTCCTAGGCATGCATGGGGAGCTGAGATCAGGCCACTTTCAAGGTTAAACCCAATTTTGTAGGACTTCCCTAGGGGTCTAGTGTATACCCTAGGAAGATTGCAGGAATGACACGGGTCAATTAGAACGTGGCTCACGTTTTCCCTCTTGATTGTGCCATGGCTCAGCCCTGACAGCCCATTGACATTGCTGCTGACATGTCACGACAGCCCCACGACACAGTCGCTGACATGCCATGACAACCCTTTGACACTGTCGCTAACTTGCCATGACAGCCCCTTGAGACTGTCGCTGACTTACCCTGACAGCCCCACTGGCCATGCCCTAACACTATCGCTGATATGCCATGGCACGCTCAGCAGTAGCCTAGCACCCATTAGCATGCCCAGTGCCCATCAGCCTACCCAACAACATCAACACGCCCATGTTAGCACCACAGACATGCCGCAGGCATGACATGCCCAAGACAGCCCCACTGACATGCCATGGCCCCTGCCATGACATCCCTTGACAGCCCCGTAGGCATGCCCTGGCCTTGCCATGGCACGCCCAAGACGTCCAACGAAGCTAGTGACAACCCTGCTAGCAGCGCTTAGCAGCAGCCCGTGCGCAACGCAGCACGCACACGCCCAATAGCAACATCCCATCGTGGCCATGCCAGCAGCCCCATGCGCCTAGCCCAGTGTGCCCAAGCACCATGCCAGCAGCCCCAGCATGCAGCCCAGGCAACCCTAAGCACCTAGGCCATGTCTGGGCCATGCTAGCCACACGCCCAGCGCCTAGGCCACCTAGCAGGCAGCCCAGCGCCCAGGTCCACGCCTGGGCCATGCTAGCCACACGCATGCCAGCCATGTAACCAGCAAGCCTTGTGTGCAGCCATGCCAGCGCTCAGCCCACACTTGGGCCATGCGAGCCACACGCCAGCAAGCATGCCAGCCATGTCAGTCATGCCCATGGCCATGCCATGGGCCAGCCAAGGGCCAATGATGTGGGCCCCATGCTACTATCACTTATTTATTTATTTTATTTATCAAGGGTCCTATTATGGTTTCCACTTTGTAATCTCTATAAATAGGACCCTTAGCATCTTAGTTTACATCTTTGGACAATTTGACATTTTTCCTTTGATGAACGGTTTGGTGTGTTCTTGAAAAACACTTTCGGTGCTTTTGCACTTGGCCTCTTTTGGATGAAATTCGTGAATCTCAAAGAGATGATTAACACCTTGCAATTCGTGAATAGATGTTGTCCATTTATTTATCTTTGATTCATCACCTTGCAATTTGTGAATAGGTGTTGAATCACTTATATTTCTTTTTATCGATCTTATGTTTCATCACATTGCAATTCATGAATATGTGTTGATTCATTTTATCAATCTCTTGTTTATGTTTTCCATTCTATATTTAAAAATCCAAAAATACATTGTTCTTATCTTTTCTACTTGTTCATATATTTTCTTGCATTTTCTTGCATGTCAAACATATCCTAAACCATACTTTTCATATCCTTTGATTTCTCAAATATCCATAAACACCAGAAAATAAAGTCATTATCTTTCCTTTGTCATCTAAGACCAAATTCACTTTCTATACATTCCACCAATTGCTATAGCTGAAATTCTCTAAGCCTTAATCTTTCCAATCCCATAATTCTCATATTTGCCACTTATCAAAATTAGCATTCCTTCATCCACATTAGCCCTAGCCGAAAGTCCAATACCTCCATCTTTCCATACGCATATCTTGCCTTAGTTGGAAACCCTAGCCTTCCATAAGGAATTCCTAAACTCTAGGAATCATAACCCTAGCCACCCCTCATCCATCTAAGCCTAGTTGAAACCCTAACAATCCACAAAATAATTCCTACATTTTAGGAATCCTTGACTCATCTCCAAATCCAATCCCTTGATCTTAGGAATTTCCATTTCATCTCTTATCCCTCAAATCACTCAATCAATCCCACAAATCACTCATTCCCTAGAATTACTCAAGTCAACCAATACCTTCTTCACTTACCAAAACTGAAACCCTATCTTTCTTTAATAGATTCCTACAGGTTAGGAATCTTCTCTCAATCATCTCAATCTTTCCAAATCCTACATTCCATCTCAAATTCCTTAATTGTAGAAACTTCCTTAGAATCACTCCATCCCTAAAATCACTCCATTCCTAAGAATCTCTCAAGTCAACTAAAGACTTCCATCCTCTTGCCATATCTAAATCTCATCTTACATTAGCCAATCCCTAAACTCAAGGAACAACCGTAGACTCATTTAAACACCATCAATCTTCATCTTTCTTGCCTTAACTGAATTGCTATTTTCCCAAATAGACTCCATCAATTTAGGAGTCCCAACCTCACTCATCCACATCATTCCAAACCCTAGTAGCTCATCCTACACTCCAACCCTAAACCAACTCTTCCTAATCTCGAAATCATCCTTAGCCACCATCCAAAACCTAGCCTAACTCTACCATACTGACCCTAAGCATCACCTAAGTGGTCCCAACATCAAGGGCAACCATCAATCCGTTCCACATTACATCAAACACGCATATTCATCACTTAGATCACTCGAACTCATCATCATCATCATTTCTATCACTAAACATCATACCTTTATCAACTTAGGAACCTATCATTACCAACATACGTGCAAGGCCAAGCAAGTTGGCAAAACACATTCGGTCATTGCAAGGCGAGCCGAGCTCGCGGACCCCCTAATGTTTAGGGACTAGATCTGGGTCCCTAACAAGGAGGTTCAGAACGCCATGCCGTCTTCCCCTCGCCACGGTTGCGTCGAGCTGAAGGGAGTTTGGTTTCTCTTGATTATGTGTACACGGTGCTGCAATTGTTGATTCAAGAAGAAGAAGAAACCCTTACCGGACCAATCCCACTGGTTTGGTCTGGTTTGGTCCTCTTTTTTTTTACACATCTAACAAACATGCATATTTTCGAAATCAACCTCAGTCATTTTCTTTTATGCAAAGTCTAATATAAGAACCTTGCTTACCTGGATTTCTTAAATTTTCTGAATTTATCCACAATAGTGCCGAACGAATACCAATCGTCACCTATAAAATAGATACATAACTTACATCAATTTCCAAACGCACGCAAATTATTCCTTAAATGCGTTCATGCAACTAAAACCTTGAAATACTAATGACTGATTTTTCATTGAGTTTAAAATTGTCATACACCTAAATTCGCCTTAATTCCAAAATTTCATCGCTCCCCAAAATGATTAAACATCCCTATAGTTTCTCCAAAAATTACATGATTAATCCCTAAAATAAAAATCAACCCTAACTATCGGGCCTTACCCTCAATCTTTCCACGTTAAAAAAAGATTCCCACATGACTTTGCCTTTAAGACTGCATCAAATTTCTTAGCTCGTACACATTTCGATCAAACTATATCATGCATGGGTCTTTGTTGAACCTAACACTAACAACTCAAATTCATAACCCATTAAACAAAAAATACACTTATAGCTCATAGCGTAGGTGTATATATATGTAACAGGAAGGGATTTAAACTTACGTAGAGAGAGAGATTGGGACAACCGATGGTTGAGAAAACTTTGTGCTTGAAGGCATAGCGGGAGGACGTGCGACGACTCTAGGGTGCCAGAAGCTTCTGGTGGCAGTATGCTTAGGAGTGCTCTGTTTCGGTGGTGTTGGGTGAAGGTGGTTGGGCACGGTTGGACATTGGTGCTTGGTTGAAATCTTTCTCTCTCTTTCGGGTTGCATGTCGGCAGTAGCTGGTTCTTGGTGCACGTTTGGCTGTGCTCAACGTTGGACGAAGGACTCGTGTGGTCTGGAAGGCACGCTACTCTGTTTTGAGAAGCAAAAACAGAGGCTGGCAAGGGCTATATGTGGTGGTTCATGGTGTCGCAGCACGACTTCCTATGGTGGTTTTGTTCCTACCTGTAGAAGAGGAAGACATGAATCCAGTGGTGGTCCTTCGCTTGGTTGTTGGACTTGGAAGAGCATGTTGGTGCGCGCATGGAGTAACTCGAAGGCTCTGTATGGTAGTGGCGCCGCATTGACAGTGTTGGATGTATGGTTGGCAACGTGAAAGGCTGGACGGCAGCTTGATGTCATGGCGTGCTTAAAGGTGTTGGGAGGCGACTGGTTGGCAGGAGGCACATGACAGAGGTGGGAGGCGGAGGTGGAGGAGAAAGGCGTTGGACTAGGGTAGGGCTTGGGCAGCGAAACTCATAGAAAAAAAAAAGAAAAAAAAAAGAAGAGAGGGACGCCTGTCTTAGGTGAGAACAAAAATAAAATGTGAGGGAGAAAGTGAATTGACAAAATATGCTGTACGTGGGAGAGGCTTTGGTTGTTGATGCTTAGAACATGCAGAAAGGTTGTGACCGTCCATGTATGGGGGTTTGTGTATTAAGGGTGTGCATAAATATAGAAAGCTAGAAACTTAAGAGGAAGAAAGAGGAGGGAAAAACGTGCATAGAATTGTTGCGTAGTTGTGTTGGGCTTTTAGAATAAAAACTTGGGCCATTACAAAAAATGCACACTTGGTTTATAAATTATTAAATAGGTTTTAACCTAATTACAAGCTTAATAAAAAAGTTATATTCTGTCGAAATAATATTTTGGACCCGTGACCTATTAAAAAATTACTTGATAAGTCTCAAATGGCTTCTCTTAACCAAATATAAAATAAAAAATAAAAATGAATTTATAAAACGCGTCTTGGCCTCGGTTTAGTGCTGAGCCAGGGTGTTACAGTTAAAGTTAGAGTCGGAATCGGATTTTTGCTTAGCCCTTGTCAAGACTTTCAAGTATACACAAATATATATCAACATAATTAATCAACGTACTAGCTAGGTCTCATCGGTTTCATTCGGTCTATAATTTTCCAGAGTTTATTTCACATAGTAATTAAACTCAAAATAAATGAAACACAACGCAACTAAAAATGAAAAAATTGATAAAAATCACCAAAAAAAAAATGATAAAAATCCAATTCATATTTTTCTTTATTCATCGAATTGCAAGAAAAAAAAGCTACCCCGAAGATTAATGTTGATGCTACAGTCAAATAAACAATTTAATCCTTATTTTGAAAATAGCTAGCTAACCCATTTTTATTTTTTATTTTTTTAGGCTTTAAGACTTTTTTTCTATTTTTCATATTTTTTGTTCTTATATTCTGTGTTTTTTTTTAGAAAAAAAATCAGTTCGTTAGTTTCTTTTTTTTTATAAATTATTTTTTTTCAGTCTATTTGTAATTTTGTGGGTTTTGATTTATTTGTAATTTTTGAGTGATGTTAGGTTTTCATATTCTTTTTAAATTTTAAAATCTCTTTTTATATTATTTATTATTTTACGTGACATGTAATGTGTGAGATTTATTAGATGGACACTTGGTATTTAACTTTCGTTAAATAAACTAATGTAAATCTGACAAAGGATCGATATTGAAAAAAGAGCATTTCTGGAGACAGTCGGAAGCCGCATCATCCCCCAGTAAATTTTTTTTTTACCCCAGCACGTTAAGTGTGCTGGGGCTTCTTCTCACAGTAGTGTGAGAAGAAGAATTTTTCTTGAAAACATAGGTTTAAATTCAAGAAGTAAATTTATACAATTAAAAATCCGAATAAATTAAGAAAAAAATCGTGCAAAAAGGAAAGATTGTAAAGCCCCAGCAAACGACGTCGCGCGATTTCCACTCTCAGTCCCAGTAAACCCAAGTCAGGAGAGAGAAAGAGAGAGAAGCTAAGTGCAAACAAAGTGGGAGTGCCGAGTTACAGATCAACAGTAGCCGAATCTCCCAGTCCCCAAAAAGGCCAAAAGTGATTCTTTTAGGGTTTCCGAACCGGACGGAGATGGCGACTCCGCAACCGAAACGCCTCGCGGTCACACCGACTTCTGCTCGGCCTTTGTCGATTACGCCTGGTTCTAGGATTTTGAAAACCCCTCTCAGCGATGAAACCATCTGGAAGCGCCTTAAAGAGGCCGGTTTCGATGAGGATTCGATCAAACGGAGTGACAAGGCTGCGCTCATAACCTATATTGCAAAGCTTGAAGCTGAGGTTTTTTAAATTTTCCAAATATATATATTTTTAAATTTCATTTATTTCTATTTTTCTTTCTTTCTGAATAATATAATTTTTTTTATTATCTGTTTATTTTAGCATTTTTATTTTATTTATATAGCGTTTTGGTGGCCTTGGGGGAGTTTGTCCGGTTGTTTAGCTTTTCTTGGTTACTTATGTGGAAATATGTGAAGTCTTAAAACATATGAAATTCGTGCAAACTATTTGGACATATTGAGTTCTTTTGATTCTCTGTTATTAAAATAGAGGGTAAAGAGCTAATAACGTTGGAAAAACTGAAAGTATATTTTAGGCGAGCTGCTGAATCATTTTATTAAGAAAGGTATTTGGATATAAATGAAAATGAATTGTTTACTTCACTTCATTTAGCGTGTTGTCGTGGGCAAACAAGAGTTTTTTCCTATTACCATGTGTTGAATCATTGCTTAAAGGTATGGTCAAAAGATGTGGTTCACATCTTTAATAATTATGAGGAATCCATACCGATCCAAAGATCCAAAAAAAATAAAAAATAAAAAAGTGTGAGGAATCCATTGATCACCTTCTACTTCATTGCGAGATTTCTACTACCTTATGTAAGGCCATTTTTGGTCCTATGGGAATTGATTGGATCATGCCTTGTGGAGTGGTGCATCTCTCCATCTGTTAGAAAGGACAGTTTGGTAGTCATCAGTATCATTTGCTATGGGAAATGATTCCCTCTTGCTTAATGTGGTTTATTTGGAGAGAAAGGAATGTGTGTAGCTTTGAAGACTACGAGAAGTTGGTGGTGTGCCCTCTTTTAAATACATTTTACCATTGGATGGCTGCTTATATTTGTTGTTGAATTTCTAGATTCTGGGACTATCTTGGTCTTTTCACCTCTTTGTTAGGTGTACTCTTGTATACTCCTCATGTACCTGGATAATACCTTTTTGTTTTTAATAAAATTTGTCTGTCTTATCAAAATACATTTATGAGGAGAAGGAAAGTGACTATCAATGATTTCAGCATGTCATATTTATAAGTTTCAATAGTTCTTGTCAACTGTACCTTATGGGTGGAAATCAATTTGTGTAAGCTGGAGTGTTTGTCTATTACATTAGCTATTATTGGAAAGAGAATCTCAAGTAGTACGAGTGCCCCTTTATTAAATTTAATGTATTTATCCATTTTCTAAGCATAAGAGTACCTTATGATGGTATATCATTAATTGTAAATGAGTGATGATGGAGATGTTGGCATGCTTTCGTACATATAGTTTTTTAGATTCAAGAGAGTGGAATTTTGACCTCTTGCTGTTGATGTTTTTGGTTCTATAAGATATTTCGAGTCCTGTGGGATTGTTAACCCCTAGGGGTTGGCTCAAGTGGTAAAGGCCTTGGTCTTGGTGATATGCTCCCTCCAAGGTCTGAGGTTCAAGTCCTCTTGGGTGCAAACAATCTCTAGGGGCCATCGAACTTGGGGATTTTCCCCTTGAATTACCGAATGTGCATTTGCGGGAAACTCCTTGCTGAGAGCCTGTGCACCCCCGGGATTAGTCGGGATGCTGCTCTCGGACACCCAGTACCAATAAAAAAAAAAAAAAAATCCTGTGGGATTGTTTGTTATTGAGTAATCAAATAGTATTTGATCTTATTTACAGCTCACTTCTGTTTCAAATTTATTTGGTTTTAGTTTTGTTTTATTGGGTATGTGCATTAAATGTTGCTACTCTATCCAGGCTCTATTTTCATATTATTTATTACATTTATACCTATCCCATGAGGTGCGTCCTAGCCATACCCATTTATTACTAGTTGTTTTGTTCGATGTATATCTGACTAGCAACACTATCAGATCTTTGAACACCAACACCACATGGGCCTTCTTTTATTGGAAAGAAAGGAGTTGGATTCCAAGTATGAGCAGATAAAAACCTCTGCAGAAACAGCTGAAATAATGCGGGTGTGTGATCAAGCTGCACGCCTAGCTGCTTTATCTGAGGCAAGGAAACAAGAAGAGAGTCTGAAGAAGGCTGTAGTCGTCAAGGATGAGTGTATAGCAAGCGTAAGCTTATCATCATGGTCATCCTTTAAATTAAATAAAAATTTCCTTTCCCATATGACCTCTGTCATCATTATTTATGTTTTATTGGGGTTTGTTCAATGAATTTCTGTAGCTTGAGAAAGCCTTGCATGAGATGCGTGCGGAATCCGCTGAAATAAAGGTTGCAGCTGAGAGGAAATTGGCTGAAGCACGCACTATGGTAGAGGATGCTCAGAAGAAGTTCACTGAAGCGGAGGCAAAGCTGCATTCAGCAGAATCTTTGCAAGCAGAAGCGAGCCGGTGTAACAGTGCTGCAGAAAAAAAGCTGCAGGATGTTGAAGCACGCGAAGATGACATTAGGAGGCGTATCATATCTTTCAAGTCTGAGTATGTGTTCTAGTCATTTATATCGCATTTTTCGGAAATCGCTTTGTAAAGTGCCTGTGTTCTAGCGGGATTTTATTAGTTTCAAGTAGGAAAATGTGCCTGAGAAAAATGCTCAAGGAGTATCTTTCCATGAGATCTCTGAGCTCTTCTTTTATTTCATTATGCTACTCAAAGTCACAATGAAGGCCACAAAAACCTGGAAAATGGACTGCAAAATGGTGTTTCCATTTGAATTTCGTAGCTAAATTCTCTAAAATGTCTTGCACACTGTTGAGTTTCATATTACCTCTTCTTTGACTCTCTTAATCTATGTTCTGTTACAACTTTCAATAAAGCATTTGCTCGAGTGCTTTTTTGTGAGAGGTCCTTACACTTTGTTTGATGAAGATAGAGGAAAGGGAGGGGGGGGGGGGGGGGTGGGGATTAGATATTTTGTTCATTCGTTACAGAGATGAAGACAGAAATGTAATTAATCTCCCTTTTCTTTTTCTAGTAACCAAACCGTGTTTTTTATATGTGGACTTGGTTTCCTTATTCTCTACGCCATGTCATAAGTTAGTTTATGAAAGAATTCCATGCAAGACCATAAGGTTGCTCTCTTTGTGGACTGACATTTCATCTTGGCTAACTGGTGAAACAGAGCAGAAGTTTTCAACTTGTCATCAACTCAGAAGAAATTTCTTTATTGTCTTTCATATAAGGCCATAGTCACACAATGGTCATAAATTTGTTCAAGACTTGCTCTACATGTATCTTTATGATCTCCTTGTTGTCTTTATGTTTTAGTTGTGATGAAAAGGAGAAAGAGATCATTCTTGAGAGGCAATCTTTGACTGAAAGGCAGAAAGCTTTGCAGCTTGAACATGAAAGATTACTTGATGCGCAAGCTTTGCTAAACCAGAGAGAGGATCACGTTTTTAGTAGATCTCAGGATCTAAATCAACTTGAAAGAGAGAGAGAGGATTTAAAGATGAATATCGAGAAGGAACTTAGAGCTTTAAATGATGAGAGATCTGATCTGGAGCTGGCTAAGGCTTCCCTGTCAAGAAGGGAGCAGGTTCATATTTGTATTTCCTGATTTTATGTTGTTGTAAGATTTTTCTGTTTAGGGGAAACTTTATTTATGTAGTTTCTCTTTTGGGTTTATTTAGGATATCATTAAAAAGGAAGCTTTGCTGAACAAGGAACAGCAAGACCTACTTGTTTTACAGCAAAAATTTGCGAGCAAGGAATCAGTGAGTTTTTTAATTTTTTTTTTCCTTATGTGTCATTTCTTTATAATTATAAAGTGGAAGTCGGTGTCAGCTATGTCTTAGGATTTAACATAATTCTGAGCATGGATTGTTTCTTGGAATTCTTTTAGCCAACATTTATAATCTTTTGCAATAGAGAAAGCTGGACTCCTTTGTGATCATTACTCTATTTTTCTTATTTTATTGCTGGGGTGGACAATGCAGAATGAATTACAAAAAGCCATTGCCGATCATGAAATTGCTTTGAGAAGAAGGAAGTCTGAATTTGAAGCTGAGCTGGAGATGAGGCGAAAATCAATTGAAGATGAAATTGAGGCTAAGAGTCGGGCTTGGGAGTTGAAGGAGATGGATCTTAGGCAGCGGGAGAACCTAATATGGGAAAGGGAACGTGAGTTGGAGGTTGAATCAAGCACATTGGCAGATAGGGAGAAAGAAGTGGCAGAGACATTAAATCTACTTGATGAGAGAGAAAAATGCCTTAGTGCTACTGAGAAGGAGTTTGAGCTTAATAAGTCTAATTTGCTAGAAGAAAAAGAAGAGGTTAAGAAAATGAAAGTAGAGCTTCAAAAGTCACTGAATTCATTGGAAGACAGAAAGAAACTAGTTGATTGCGCACAAGAGAAGTTAGAGGACATGAAAACTGAAACGAGTGAGTTATCGGTTCTGGAGATGAAACTGAAAGAAGAAATAGATATTATTAGGGCTCAAAAAAATGAGCTTTTGGCTGATTATGATAAGTTGAAAATAGAAAAGGCTAAGTTTGAATCTGAATGGGAGTTCATTGATGAAAAAAGAGTAGAGTTACGGAAAGAAGCAGAACACGTAGCTGAAGAGAGACTGGCCTTTTCCAAGTTTATTAAGGACGAACATGATAGCCTTAGACTGGAAAAAGTTGCAATGCGAGATCAGTGTAAACGTGATATTGAGGCACTAAACCTTGAGCGGGAAGACTTTATGAATAAGATGGTGCATGATCGTACTGAGTGGTTCAGCAAGATGCAACAAGAACGTGCAGATTTCTTACTGGATATTGATATGCATAAGAGGGAACTGGAGAATTGTTTTGAAAAAAGACGTGAAGAATTAGAGAGTGATTTGAGGGAGAGGGAGAAAGCCTTTGAGCAAGAAAAGAAAAATGAACTTCAGTGTATAAGCTCTCTCAAGGAAAAAGTGGAGAAGGAGCTGGAACAGGTTGCTTTAGAAATGAAGAGGCTCGAAACTGAGAGAATTGATATAAATTTTGAACGTGAACAAAGAAACAGGGAGTGGGCAGAGCTAAATAATTGCATTGAGGACCTTAAGGTCCAAAGCGAGAGATTAAAAAAGCAAAGAGAGCTATTACATGCAGATAGAGAAGAGATTCTTTCCCAGATTGAAGACCTTAAGAAGTTGCAGGATTTGAAAGTTGCTTCAGATAGTGTTGTAGTTGCTGAGTTGCAAAAATCTGATTCCAAACCAAGCCAGCGGAAGACTTCCACAAAAAGAATTTTGCAGCAGCAGACTCTTCTACAAAAGGCTGACTCACATAAAGAGACAGATATTACCGACGTTAGCAGTGTGCTCGATTCTCCATCTAAGGGTGATATGGATGGTGCTTCTATGCAAAACTCTGCTCGTTACTCTTGGATTAAACGCTGCTCGGAATTAATATTCAAACGTTCTCCTGGTAAGACTCCTGTGAAGTATGAAGAATGGTCTTTAACATCTGACCATGAAAATGCAAGCAACAGGCAAAACTATGTGCGAGAGAAGTCAAACAGAATTCTCAGCGAGAGACAACAGGTGAGACATGCACTTGGTGAGCCAAAAGTGATAGTTGAAGTGCCTACTGTTGGTGAGGTTGTAAAAGAAGCAAATTATACTGAATCTGAAATCAAAGAATATGCCAGTGAAAGGTGTGCCCCTTCAATTTCTGAGCAAGAGCTTCAGGCTAGAAGGAAAAAAAGAGTTATACCCTCTAAATCCAATGATGGTGTTAATTTACAACTAGAGAAAACACAGAACAATAAGAAAAGGAGGCAACAAGAAGATGGCCCTGCAGCTCAATGGGCCTCTACTGAGAGGTAAAACCTTGAAGTCAATCCTTTTCTTTTGCTCTAGCTTAGTGCTTGTATAATTGTATTGCATTTCTTGGAGATTTTGAATGCAATATATGAAATGCGCTTCTGGTTCTTAAAAGCATAAATAGATGATTTATATATTTCTGTTAAATATTTGTTTATTTGGTTTCAGTGTAATTTCTTCCCAACAAAATGTTCATGAGGATCAGCGTGTATTCTCATCATCTCAGACTGATGAAGGTGCTGAAGAGGCTGGTGCATTTTTTGTAGATAAAATCATACAAATCTCAGAAGTGACTCTTGAGACAACCAGCACTCACAACTTCACAAATGAAGACAAATTAGACAGCCTGTTGAATCCTGTTGGAGAATTGGAGCTGGATATTTCTCCAGATGAAGTAATAAATATTTCTCCAGATCAAGGAGTAAATGGTCATGCAAGTTCTTCACATGTACAGAACGGTGTCTTTTCCTGTTGCCCCAAGGCACCAGAAAATCCACAGGAAGTAATTCATGTTGGGCATGATACTGATCATTATCAGGTGGCTGCTGTGTTTTCAAATCTTGCTTGTGTTGACGTTTTTGTGTGTGGGCATACGAGATTGTAGTGGTTTTTGTTTAATCATTTATCAGGTTGTTCTGAAATTTCTATTTCATGTTCAATATTTTCGTTTTCACATATTGTAGTATATGTCGTTCTTAGTCTTTTTTCAATCTGGGGGGCTTTTTGTTCTTTGCTAGGTGGTTGTGATATTTTGCTTGTTTGTTATTTGTGATTTGTTTCTGCTCCTTTCCTATGTCATGATCTTAATGCTGCTCCATGTGGTGCTTTTCATTGACGGATGGCTTCTGCAGCTAGGAGAGTTCTCTGTGAAACTTTCGTAGGGTCCCAATCCATGGGTGCTCAATTTATATCAAATAGGCCAAATAGGCCTACATTTCATATGGTTATTGCATTGTTGAGTAGTTGCTCTTTCAACCTGCTGCTTTCTATTCTTTTTCTTATGAATGTCTTTGTCTTGCAGTCTCAATGAAGAGAGACCAGACAAGAGTAAACAGGAAGTTGAACATCATGGTGCTGCCATATTATATTAAAAAGGATGTCGTTGAGCATAAGTTGTTGACAAGGTCAAAGCAGAAGTAAAATATTTTTGGCTTTTTATTGGATGCACCTATGATTTACATACTGAAATGGATAAAATCTGTGTTCTTCACTCCTTTATGAGTTGCTTAGGCTGGTGACATCTCTTCCTCTTACAAGTGGGATAAATATCATGTGAATGACTCCAGTCGGCAGTCGGTGTGATATATTGAGAAATTTGTATATGATTTGTGTAATCTTTTATTGGCTTTGTATGTGCAGTTTTCTTCTAGATCGAGCTGGTGAGGATTGCTGATATTTGTATTGAAATAGCCGTAGGATTAGTGTTTTAGGCTTTAGCATGCATTTGTTAGAATGGTCTCCTTTAGTTTTTTGGGTTGTATGCTTTGCTGTATTTTGAACTGTTAAATGTGATTCTTGTTGGGAGAAGTAACTTCTCATACTGTGACCCTTTTTGCTTTCAAAATTGAAGGGACTCATGAAACGGTGAACTTATGTTTTGACGAACTAATTAGGTCCGTATTTACACGAATACTCATTGTAAAATTGTATGTTTGGAAATTGGCGAATGCCTCTAAATTATGACAAGATAATTTGAAACACGAAAAGTTAAGGATTAATTACCAACTTAGTACTTGGATTTTCATGTTTTTGCAATTTGAAACCTCACCTTTTAATTGTCAGCAAAATTGATACCTAAATTTCAATAAACTTGCAATTAGGTATCTTAGATAACCTCCCGTTAGAAAATTAATGGGTTAAATCCAGCCGACACGAGTCTGTAATGTGTCATCCATTGGCTGACACGTGCCCTCATTAATTTTCAAATAGGAGATTAATGGAGCAATCTTTTATTTATTTATATATGGGAGAGCGGGAACACGATCTTTGGTTCTTTTAGTGAAAAATTAAAGTGTTGCCAATTGATTCAAATGACTTTGGCATATTAATGGAGCAATGTAATTACGAATTTTTTGAAGTTTGTTTATCATTTATGTGAAAGTTGAAAACTGATACTACAAATTGGGAAAACGTGAAAATCTTAAGTAATTTTGCAACTAACTTAAATTTTAAATTATACCCCGCGCGCACTAATACATGGCTAAGATTTTTTTATGGGGTTGTTATTTTAATTTGCAGGGAATAACAAGGCTTAAAATTAAAAAAGTGTTCAAGATTGTACTTACCTGATTGGCTGATGCACTACGGATTTTATTTCTCTCTTACTTGCACTCTTTGCATGGTGCCCAGAGATGCCCGTTGAGTAGGGGTGGGCAGTGGAGGCCAGCACCCCACTACCTCGCCCCCGTACACCCCTCTTCTCCCATATAGGGGCAAGGCACTCGGCCCGCTCCCGCTCCGCCTACTTACATATATTTTATACAAATATGTATATATATATATATATATATTTCTAAAGATATATATTAATAGTTTTATTATATATAAATATAGTAATATGTATTAAGTATAATTTTTATTTAATATATGCAAGTTATAGTGTGGCATAATCTGACATTTATATAGGCGGTCAAGGCAATACAAGTGTCTCACTTAAGATACAAGAGTCTCACATTGCTTAAGTAAGACACTTGTATTGTATTGGTCTCCTATATAAAGGTCACATTATGCCACACTATAACTTGCACAAAATATGCACTAAAAAATTTGAAAACTATGTTATTATTTTTTAAATTATGGTCATATTTACAAGTTTAAATTTACAATTTGGATAAAAAAAATATTTTTGTTCACTTTTAGACCCATAAATAATTTTTAGACCTAATAAACCATAAACACTATTGAAATGGGCGGGGGAGGATGAGGTGTCCACCCCCACCCCTAGGATGCGGGGGTGACAAGCCTACCCCCCACCCATTACCCCGCCCCCACATGGGCAAGTAGCATCCCTAACGTTGAGTTAATTAGCACAAGTTGGGACCTCTCGCAAGAACCAATAAGTGAGTTTCCCCCCATTTTACTTAACAGGAACAACACCATATATATTTCTACACTTCAATAATACGAATAATTATGACGTGCTCCCAAGTATGTTCATTCTATCATAGAATGCCATGCCAATTCAAAATGATGTTTATATAAATAATTTTCATTACATGATTTATGGTGGTAAGTTGAGAGTACCGCATTATCCAGAGTCAGGAAATAAAATAAAATTTGAAAAATGCTATCTAAAGGTATAATTTTATGCATATAACCATATGTGCTAACGTTTCAGCCATTAAAAATGGTAAAAATATTAAAATTCGAGATTCGAATTAGAAAAGAAAAACTGATCATGAAATGAGCTATGCTATGGTTTCTTTTTCCGTTATCAAAAGAACACTCTCTTATAATATATATCTCAGGTGTTAACAAGTTAACATACCCTAAATTATAGTCAAAAACATGCGTGATGCACAACATAAAAATAGTCATTTTTAATTCTCTTCTATTTTTTTTTATTATATTTATAGTGCAATTGTGGAATTCTTTAAATGTGGCATCTAGTCGAAATAAATTAATATTGACAAAAGAAGTTGGAGTGTTAAAGAGAAAAAAAGAAAGAGTATTTTTAATATTTTAAGTTTTAATTTTAAATTGCTTAATCATGTCAAAAGATCTCATGTTTTTCTTAAAAGATGTAAACTATCAAATCTATGTTTCGAAACTTAAACACGTCTCTCTCTCTCTCTCTCTCTCTCTCTCTATATATATATTATAAGAAAATTGTTTATTTTTTATCGATTATTTTTTACAAAAATTATTATATATTTTCTGTCAAAATGGTCTCGTTTGTTTTCACAGATGAGATGAGATGAGATGAGTTAAAATTAAAGTTAAGAGTTGAATAAAATATTTTTAAAATATATTTTTTTAATATTTTCTTATTTTGAGAATTGAAAAGGCTGAATTAATATTTATTTTAATATTAATTTTGTGTAAAAATTTAAAAAAATTATAATAATTAGATGAAATAAGATAAAATAAATTAAAAAAATTATGAAAACAAATTAGACATAATTATTCTCATTACAAATAATTATTTTCATCACGTGAGAAAAGTATCATCTGGTAATTTCAATGAAAACGGCAGGTCATGGACACATGGTATTGTTCTGGATGCGAAGTAATTGCCAAAATATTATATAACTTTTTCAAGATTTTCTTTCTCAATTAGCATTTTCTTTTGACATCGCCTTTTAATATTTAGCTTTTTAACTTAAACAAATCAGCAAGGATGAAAAAACTGTGCAGCCGACTTAACTTTTGGTTGGAGTGAAGGAAAAGTTAAAACTGATACTAATTAAGATTCAATTGATTTTCTTCTTGGAAGGATTTTGTAGAGGTCAAAGTTTGTGAATCCTTTCTTCCGTCAGGGTAATGTCACGCTTACAGGACACGATAATTATTAAATTAATAACCATTTTATCCCTAAACTCATTTTATTTAGAGTGATAATACGACCCATGAATCCGATACGAACACGATATGAAATAAGAGGTTCCTTTAAGTTTGATATAAATGAGTTTGGATAAAAACGGATTAATCCGATAAGACAATTAATTAATAAATAGGTCAATTATGGGTTAATCAGCTAGACTTATAATCAATCTGCATAATACAAATAAATTTTATTTTTAAATTTAATAAATTTTTAGTCTTATATATCTTTTTTTGTTATTGGGAATATGTGATATTAATATTAGTATTTGACTAGGTTATATCTCAAATCTATTAGATTTTTTTGTTAATATTTAATTTTATTTTATGAAAATATTAGTTTTCTTATATATTATTAGTTTGAATATTGATAATAAAACATTTTTTATGACTTTATTTGTAATTGTGAATTATTTATATAATTGTCCTTATAGTATATATAAAATTATATTAATTGGGATAAAAAAATAAATATACGTGTCAGCTTAACTCATTTATATGAAACCAGTTATACTAATTAAATGGATCATATACATGTTAATCAAATAAAAGTTAGAGTAATGTTAGATATAGTCCTAGGGAGTACAAGTCTCGTGCACTCTCTTTGACAAAAAGTAAGGTTCATCATTAAAAAAATGAGTTTTTTATTTGTGTCATAGAATTATCTATTTTTTTTTTCAAAGTGAGTGTGCAAGGCTTGCACACTCTAGGAGTGCAAATGTCATTTCTCCAAAATTTAATTACTAATATTAACAGGTTAAGTAGGTTGTGTTGTGTCACCCATTAATTAAACGGATTGGATTTGGATTAACCCATATAATTTACTACTCATGACTTGACACGAATTACCACACTTAATTTTAATTATATTTAGATAATCTCCTAAATTTGTCTATCCAAGACGCATCATTACTACTTGATGTGTTGTTTTTTAAATAAGGAAAGAAGACTGAAAGCTTTTGGTCCTACTTTATATATATAATCCACCTTAGAAATGATATATACAAGGTCTAAATGCACAAGTTTCATACAAATTCTTTATAGAAAAGTGAATCTCATCACGAAAAAGTTTTGTGCAAGCCCTTTTTATGGGGGTCACATTTAATTTACAAAAAACTTATACAATACTTATATATTTGAGGTTTATATCTAGCATTACTCTAACCAGCATTTGAGGCTCATGTTCTACTCAAGCCGCGTGCCTCACACATCTCTGATCTCTAGCCCTCTTGCACCACATGCATGCACAGCACTCCAACTTTGATCTTAGCATTTGATGATCTACAAAAATCTGACCACTCCAACTGATCTAGCTCCATCAGATCATGCTTTTCCTAAAAATCAGTGTTGACGTAGTTGATGCATTTTGAATGCAGAGGAAGTGGAGTTTCTGGATGGATCGATATTCATATCCTTCAAAATAAACTATAGTTCAAAGACGACGTTCCGTTGCAAAGTTGAAAAAAGACAAGCTGGAATATTATGCCATGCAAGATCAGTACTAGTCAAGACCCTAATTAAAGTCCCTCACATTGTTTGAAGATGATGATCTTGTTACATTAATATTAATGTGTTTGTAGATCATGTACATGACGAATTTTCAACATGATATATATTTGGATTTACTCAGGAATATTAGTACCCATGAAGCCGCCAGTACTACTTCTCCACCGACGGCTACGCGCGGTTTCACCTTAACAGACCATTAGATGCGGGGTTTTTTCTTATCTCATGCATCCCGGACCATTGAATTGATAGTTAGATGAGGTCTACGGTCCGACCACATGACCAGTCTAACTTTTGACCACACGATGTACGTAGTACCAACACGTTACACACGACAAGCTTGGCAGCCCTAGCTATTAATTGTCGGTAAAATCATGCCTAAAAAATAGTCTACAAGGCATGAAATTAATCGTCTTGTAAGTGAAATTTTAGTAATTCAAGAAAAAAAAAAAAATCCTCATGCTCGATGGCTAGCTCCATTAATAATATGAATGCATAGTTTCAATTATCTTATTTATATATACAGCTTACTTTACCATCTGGTTTGTTTTCACAGATCAGATGAGATGAAATCATGAGTTGAGATTAAAGTTAAAAGTTGAATAAAATATTGTTAGAATATATTTTTTTAATATTATTTTTGTTTTGAGATTTGAAAAAGTTGGATTGTTTATTTTATTTTGCGTAGGAATTTGAAAAAGTTGTAATGATTAAATGAGATGAGATAAGTTGAGAGTAGTTGTGAAAATAAGCTAGTTTGGATCTCAAACTCATCTTAATTATTTAATCATTACAACTTTTTCAAATTTCAATACAAAATATAATAAATAATTCAACTTTTTTAAATCTCAAAATAATAATAATATTAAAAAATAATATTTTAAAAATATTTTATTCAACTTTCAACTTTCAACTCAACTCAACTCAGCATCCAAACGCAGCCGCATAAGACTACTAAACCATCTTTTAAGATTGCATAGCAGCATATATATATATATATATATATATATATATATATATATATGTTTTATCGAATTATACAAATTAAGATGCATTTTCATTTTGTGTCTGCCCCATATTTCTTGGACTGCACCTTTGTTTCAACATGTTAGGAAAAAGTACATCTTTCTTCAACTTCTAGAAGCAAATAATTTCGATGAAGGTTCTTATTTTTTATTTTTTCACCACTTTATATTATAAGATGCTTTACGGCCCAATAATATAATGGCATTCATTGGAAGCCAGTACGTACAGGCTGTGTGAACAGATAGAACTACTCTTGTAAATGTCTTCGCTCACATACATGCATGCATGCATGCCATATATGAAAACGGAGTGTTGTTTCAAAGCAAGTTATAGCTAGCTAGCTAGCTAGCTAGGTTGACCGAAGTAACTCACAAATAGGCCGTGAAGGAAAAAATATATATAATTCATTCATTGGGTGATCACACAGAGATCAGTGGCCTACCTAGAAGACCGTTTCCTTCTTTTCGTGTTTGAAAAGTTGTAATGTATATATATACTTGCTTTATCTCCCTCACTTTGTCTACTTTGTTTAATCAATATTAATCCTAGCTAATATTGATTAAATATCTCATTTAATCATTATAATTTTTTAATTTTTAATATAAAATAAAATAAATAATTCAACTTTTTTAAATTTTAAAACAAAAATAATATTAAAAAATATATTATAATAATATTTTATTTAAATTTTTAATTTTAATCTCAACTCATCTCATCCGAAAATAAACATGTATGATCATCTAGCTGGTCATGTGCATGGGATGTACAAAAGTCTTATTAAATAGTGATTTTAGTTATATTCTCCTCTCTAAATAGTGATTTAGAGAGAGAGGAGAATATAACTAAAAGACAAGGACAATGGTTGAGAGGGAGAGAGGAGCCGGTGATATCCTCTCACTGTTCGTAGCTCAAAGAAGAAGGAATGTTGCGTTTGAATTTTTAGAGAAAGAGGAGAGAGTGTATCTAAAAAAATTATTGTTTTCAACGAAAATGATTATTTTCTGTTCAAAATAAGTGTTTAATTTTATCGTAAATAGTCGTTATCGTCGTAAATAATTCGTCACAAATATTTATTTTTCTTGTAGTAATTATTTGTAGCCAGTTTAATTAGGAAGATGGCGTATGAATTAATTACAAGAAAAACATTTATTTATGAACAATTACATGCGCTTAAAATTAAGATGATAATTTCTTACCAACGTGAGTCTATTGTCATCGAGATAAAGATAATACTGAGAGATAATATTGAAAAAATAATTAAAACTATATAATAGGAAGAAAACGCAGTGAAAATTCTAGAAGACAAATCTGAACACATTGAAAAAGCAACGACCATTATATAATCCCATGCAACTTTGACTTTATGACCTTTCATCTTAGAATTTTAAGTCAGCCTCTGGCTTTCTGAGGACGGTATGTAAGAAAAATGAGTATTTTTTTTTATGGATTATTTATGATAAAAAATTAATTCATTTTGACAAAAATAGTCATTATATATATATATATATATATACACACTAATCCCAATAATCAGGCAATTAATTAGGAATAAAGCATAAATTAATTAATTAATTATGTTAATATTATTGCATCTTGATCATATATATACATATATATTATGTTAAAAAGTATATAGAAGAATAATTATGGGATTAGTATGAAATCAGAATTATAAACAGACAGATCAGAAGGTCTAATTTGTGACGCATCTGATCATATCTTTAATAATATCAATTTGGGTCCCAAATTACATGTGATATATATATATATATATATATATATATATATATATAAGTGGTTGAGCCCATCAAGCTTTTCTCCTTTAAGGACCAATCTATAATTAATTAAAGTAGACCTACCTTGGGCTATATATATTAATATATATGTATACCCAAAAGGCATCCATTATTGTTGCTGTAATTTGAAAGTTTTGCCATAGTTTATAATTAAATTTCATGCATTCAAACCATGATATATGATGATGAGCTAGCTAGCTAGCATGCATGAGCAGTACGCGCGCTAGCTGATGATCATCCCGGTACGTAGCATCAAGGTTATTTCGTGTTAGTGGCGATTTGGTCACCTACCATAAACCAAAAAGTCCCTCATCATTCTAACATGATTAATGCTTACTACTTGACAACTTCTAATCTTCTATATATATGTATATATTGATCAGGGATTAGTCTTGGGTTCGGTCTAGTAGTACTAGTACTAGCTACTTGTTGAGATTAGATAGGTTGGACGTTGTACCGTGTCTCGATCATAACATTACTGTAACACGAGACACTATAAGAAAACTGTTTATTTGTGATTAATTATTTTTATTAAAATAATTATTTTCTGTTAAAATAAATTTATTCTCATTATAAATAGTCATTCTCGTTGAAAATAATATAATTTTAGGTTGACCTATCCAAGACAAAAAATATATATATATAGTAAATACCCCGAGAGCTATAAAAAATTTTGAGAAAACTAGAATAAATTGTGTGCAACTCTATATACTAGCTAGGTACTTCCTTTCATCATGGAAATCTTCTCTTTACTTGTTGGTTTTCTTTAGAGCCATTTCATATGGGTGACACTCATATATATAGTACTGATGACATCACAATATTCTCTAATATATGTGATTTTTGAGGCTATCACGTACGTACTCTCATCTAGGAGGAACCATTCAACATAAGCTCCTGTACTCTGATCTTTTTAACCATGCATCCATAGTCGGGTACACTTATTCAACTATACCATAAATGTATGTATCGATACATGAAAAGTAAGATGTATCATGTACCAGAAATGCATTAATATGAGAGAGAGAGAGAGAGAGAGAGAGAGAGAGAGTCAAGGAGGATGGCGGACATATGTCTAGATTCTGGATTAAGAAAGACAAATGAGAAAAACCCTGGTCTCCTATTCTGGCATTTCCAATAATTTTATCATTATTTTAATTCACAAAGGCTCATCTTTTTCTCATTTCCCTTTTGAAATCCAGTGACCGTGCCATTTCTGTCTTCCTCCAGCCATTATAGTCTCCCACTTCCTTTTCTCTCTCTGTCTTTATTATATATATTACATTATCATTATCACTATCATCAACTTCAAATATTAAAGCTACCCGATTGAGGCTTAGTCTTGGGAAAGCACCTGATCAAAATTACAACCCAGAGAAAACATGGGGAGAGCTCCTTGCTGTGACAAGGCCAACGTCAAGAAAGGTCCATGGTCGCCTGAGGAAGATGCCAAACTCAAGACTTACATCGAGCAGCATGGCACCGGCGGCAACTGGATAGCCTTGCCCCAGAAGATAGGTACGTACTACTTATAAAATCTATGAACCTTTCTTTATAATTGCCAGTGCCACTTCTCTCTATAAATAAAAACCCAGATACAATCGAATTCTAATTTGCAGAATATATATAATTATTCTCGTGTTGCATGTAATTCAGGCCTTAAGAGATGCGGAAAGAGCTGCCGCCTTAGATGGTTGAATTATCTTCGGCCAAACCTTAAGCACGGCGGATTTTCAGAGGAAGAAGATAACATTATTTGTAGCCTTTTCCTAAGTATTGGAAGCAGGTACATAATTCCTCAATCGTCCCCAAAATATCGATCTGATAACCCTTTTCTCTGTAAGATACTGTGCACAACAATCGTTGATGGAATTGAAAAAATTGAAGTTATATATCTTGGTGTATATACAGGTGGTCCATCATCGCAGGGCAATTACCCGGACGAACTGATAATGATATAAAAAACTACTGGAACACGAGGCTGAAGAAGAAGCTCCTTGGCAGGCAGCGCAAAGACCAACAGACTCGGGCTCGCCGAGGTAACAGCCTGAAGCAAGAGATCATGAAGAGAGAGAGCTGTGATCAGACCTTTATGGTTCCTGGAGTCATGAACCAGAGCCCATACTGGTCTGCAGAGAACCCTGTAGCAGCGACAGTAATGAGTTCAGACCAAGACCCTACTGATCTGGATCAGGACCAAGTAACTCTAAGGAGTTTGCTGATCAAACTGGGGGAAAACTTTTCGGATCATCAACCAAACAGTACCGCCGCCACCACCACCGCCACCACCACCACTAATTTTCAATACCCCATTGGGATTATTTCCTCGCCTCAAGATCATCAACTATATGCGAACTCATCGAGTTTTCTTACTAGTACTTTTTCGGCAGCTATGAATTACAGTGACAAAACTTGTACTGATCAATTGTCCAACATGTTTCAAAGGCTTGAAGACTTCCCAAACCAGCTTTGTGAGTTTGGCTATGAAAACCCACCTCAATTAGATCATGGGTTGGAGGGGTTGTATAGAATGGAAATGATCAATGCTAGCACTGCAACAGCTTCCATTTCTGGGGAAAGCTCCAGTTGGGGAGATATAAGCTCTTTGGTATCCGACCACCACGAAGGAAATTGTCAACAAGGATTGCCACAACTGCAAGATTCTGCTTTTGAGAATTTGAGGTACTTTGCGCCGGCGCAACAGGCACAGCGCTAGCTGTACGTGGGCGGTGTAAATTTGTACCGACAGAGAATTTGCTGTCAGGATTTCAGAAAACCGAAATGAATTCACTCAGAGACTTGTTTGTTCTGCACTCTTGCACTTTCATACTGACTGTTCTTTCTCATATATATTTTTTTCCCTAAGATCATGATCGATGTTCTTTCCGACGATATTATATATCTATATATGCTTTATCTTAAATAAAATCCTCCACTCCTAGGTTATCTTTTTCTATGATTTTTTTTTATTGAATTGCTCATTGGTGTCACGGCTGAGGAATCCTAGGATCAACCATATATAACCGTGACATTGTTCAATTGATTCTCCTGGAACTTGAAGTCTTTTATAATTAGATTTGTTACATATTTATTACATCATAAAATCCACTCCTTTCGGCGATTAGTTTAAGTTCTTGAAATAAATACTGATATAGCTAGCATGCATGATGTTTTCTTATCTTTTCTAGAGAATTGTTGATCTAAAGGGCGTACTCATATTCATATATATATATATATATATAGATTAGTTATACTCTACCAAATAATCACTAGTGTTTGATAAAATTTATTATCTACTTCTTAAAATATATTATAATTTAAAAAAGTTACCGTCTCTTTCTATGTTTATTTTTTCTTTGGAACACATGGGATGAACTGTATCTTTCACAAAGCTCCCCTGAATCCTCCATGAAAAAGTAGCTAAAGTTGGCCGAAGGTGCTCTGACGTTTTGGCCCTGACTTGCTCGACTCTAGCGAAGTAGGGCATCAAAATATGGCTTCTTTCTTTTATTGGTTTCTTCGTGTCTGCAACCAGAACAGTGAAAGTACATCAAATCAGTCCATCTCATGTAGTTCCAACAAGAATGAGGAAAATTTAATAAAATTGCCTAGAAATTAGAATCTTCTATATTAATATTTGTCTGTCTATGGGGAAAAATTATAAGATACTTTCAGATTACAGCTAACGTAATATATATTCTCATTCTATCACAACATGCATGACATATAATTAAAGTTGTTTAGGTAAGTTAATATATATGAACACTCTTAATTGATATGACATCTTATAATAGGACACCGGGACTATCACTAGGGTGAAGATAGAAAGAAGGGAGAGCTAGGTAGCATCCTCTGAAACAGATTTGTGAGACGGCGCCATGGAAGGAAAAATCATCTGATACTATGTAAAGTTGAAACCCTAGCAGAGAGAAGGGATGAAAACCTCGCAAAGAGATCAAGTAGTCGAAGGGTCTGGAACCTTTTGGAATAAAACCTCAGTTTATTGAAGGATCAATTCCGTGTATATGTGTTATACAAAAATGAAGTGAAGTATAGTATTTATAGTATGTACAAATAAACTAATATAGACATGTGACAAGCACATGAAATATAAAATAATTCATGATGATTTTTATTCGTCGTTCTGACGGATCAATAGAAGAAGTAATTTATTACAAAATCGATAGTCACATGTATCGATCAATTGAAGGGATTGATCAATCCTTTCAGCTTCGATCTTTAATTTGCTTTCAATCGGGGTTGATCTATCTGTGACATTTTTAAGTACTGATCATCATGTCTCGGTACTTACATTAATTAAGAAGATTCCAATATTAATTAGAGGGTACTCTAAATAGGAATTAATGGCATCACATTGATCAATATCAAAGTAACGTTCATCACTTTCCACGTGGGGACGTTCTTAATTTCTTTTCTTCAATTTAACGAAGCATCTTGTCCGACATTATTAGACAGAAATTATTAAGTACGAACAGTTCATGAAATATAGAATATTAATGACAGATCAACTCCAAATAAAGTTAGTTTGAGATAGTTCCAGTCACTCAAATAATATTCATGCACGCACCTTTTTCTTTCCGTAAATGCAGATAAATGGGGGTATTAATGGTGCTCACTGTTGCTCAATATTTGGATCGATCGCTGGCGTTACTAGCTAGAGACAACCCAAATGAAAAAGTCCTTAAAAATTCAGAAAATAGGAATATGATGTTCCAAATTTGGTGGATTGTGACGTAATTGGTATGTACGTAGGAGCCAAGAGATTAGAATTGTGACATGGAGATCATCGATCGGTCACAGCTTTACGGAGATCATTAGAGTGATGACTCATGTACGTATGTGTGGATTAATATAAAGTCCCCGTAAATTAAGAAAGACACTTACTGATCAGTACTTCCACTAACTTAGTGGCATATACTTGCTGTTAATCAATCAATATTTGACTTAATTTTGAATTTTGATGATCAGGATATTCGAAATTGACAATCGAGATGCATGCAGCAGCATGGGTATTCTCCCGATCGTAAATTGTCTGCCACATTGAGCTGTTTAATGCTCATCGCAATGATCTCGGCCTTGAGGTTATTGGAAATGTTGTTTGTTGGGGGCTTGATATTGGGCATATATCACGCCGATCGAGGAGTTGATCCCAAGATTCCAGGGCATGCAAAGTCAATCTCAGATTCTGGAACTTTAGCTGCATGCATGCTGGCCGAGCTTTCAACACCACATCCGATCGAGCACGCACTTAATTAGCGACAAAAAATAAGACGCAATAATAATGATGATTAATTGATGATGAAGCGAGAGGGAAAACAGTAGTAAACTACTGACTGAAAGGACGAGGAGGAATATATAAGGCAAGACAAAGCTGGCACTTGTTGCAGGAGACATGATTACTGATTCAAAATCTTAATTGTAGTTTCTTATTTTTATTTTTATTTTTAGTTTTTTATTTTGACTTAGTGATTAAAAAAATATTTTTTAATAATATTGTAAATTTTTTTTCTTTTTTTAAAAATATTTAAAAGTGTTAAAAAAATGATGTGAAAAAAGAAAATAAAAAATCTTTAAATTTTTTTTACATCATTTTTTAACACTTAAATAATATTTTCTTAATCATTAAGTCAAAAAATAAAAAATAAAAAAACTAAAAAAAAAATAAAAAACACAATCGGGCAAAAAAAAAAAAAAAAAAAGGAAGCCCAACTCCCTAGCATTTTTCATATTAAATATATAGCGCTAGAGATAGAAGTAGAACGTCCGAGGAATATTGTTGTCCTCTTCGGGGTTGCCAAATTAACCTAGACAGCCTTTGAAGTTTTCTTCTAGGTGGTAGCTAGGTACGTAGATCGAGAGTTTTAATTATCACTCTAATTAGAGCACTCCGAAGAGATATTGTAAAATATAATTACCTTTAAAATATAAAGAAATTTGTACAACAATGAGCTCCAATAGATCTTTTATATTATCTTTATTTTAGATTTTACTATAATAATTTCGCTACATGTAGAAGGCACTGTTCATTATTATAAACATTTTAAATTAATTTCTCTCTCTTCAATGGTTGATTTTTTCCATTTCTTCTAGATGTCTTATTTTCATTTCAGGCCCCTTTCTCTCTCTCTCGTTCCCACGCTTTCCTCTGGGTTGGCCGAGATGACTTCAATATTCGGTCTATATTTATAAAAGCAAGATGCATATGAATAATAATAATAAAAAAAACTGCATATGACTCCACTCGGTTTGTATATCCTTGTAGACGTGCAACAACCCCATTGTATATACTTTGAGAATATTTTTATTATATAATATTTTTTTAAAATTAATTTATATTTTGGTTTAGTTTATAAATTTAGATTAATTTAAAATAAGACATAATTATATAATATTGTATATGGAGAGGTATTGCAAATATCAAAATATATGAAGATATTATTGGTAATTAGAGAACATATTTGAAATAAATAAAAAATATTAAAAAGTAGAATATTTAAATAATATAAAGAAAAAATAGATAAGCTGATGGATGACATATTATAAAAATCAGTATGTCAAATAAAAAAAAATAGATTTTGATAATGTATTTTAAAAGATAGGATAAATAATCTATTGAGAGTGCTCTTACTTGCCATGCATTGGTCTTTTATTAATTTCCAACATCTTTTATAGATCGATGTTATATGAGTAGTGCTAGAGAGCATCCACTGCAGTGGTGCACACAATGCACACACTACGTGGATGCTTCTCATCCTCGTGTTTTTTTTTTTTTTCAAACCCAGACGGCTTCTCTCATCTTTCCCTCTCATCAGCGTCTCTCTCTCTCCTCGACTCTTTCTCTCATCCCTCATCGTCTCTGTCTCATCTTGGTTCTCTCTCTCACTGACTTTCTCTCTCTCCTCGACTCTCTCTCTCTCATCTCGGTCTCTCTCTCTCATCGTCTCTCCCTCGTCGTCACTCTCTCTCTCATCGTCTCTCTCTCTCATCTTCGCTCTCTCTCTCATCTCGATCTCTCTCTCATCTCCGCTCTCTCTCTTCTCGGTCTCTCTCTCTCATCTCTGCTCTCTCTCTCTCTCATCTCGGTCTCTCTCTTATCTCGTTCTCTCTCTCTCTCTCATCTCGTTCTCTCTCTCTCTCTCTCTCTCTCTCATCGTCTCTCTCTCTCATCTCGGTCTCTCTCTCTTGTCTTTGCTCTCTCTCTCCTCGACTCTCTCTCTCTCATTCCTCATCGTCTCTCTTATCTCGGTCTCTCTCATTTCTGCTGTCTCTCATCAGCTCTTTCTCATTCCGCTCTAATTTTAAATTTATGAGATGTGTGGTGTTGATTATGCCACATAATGTGTGCAAAGATGGCTGCTCTCGACAGTAGCTTCTCCCAAAAATATTTCTATATGTATATATGTACACACTCCATCGGAACTGTTTTCATGTCCTGATGATTATATCGATGACAACCAAGACGTACGGCATCTTATAATCAACATGATCTTCCGATACTGTTTTCGTGAATCTTTACGGCCATTGATTTCAAACTCAGTGACTACTAGCTAGCTAGAACAATGCATGACATCATGAAATTTCTTTTCCGGATATATACGATCGAATCCCGATCGTTTGCTTTATGTTTCAAATTAGCGTTTAACATGCTAGCCAGAAGAATAGAGGTTGATTATTTGGTAGAGGTTGGTAGTCATGTGTTGGAACAATATCCTCCATTGGTTAATTGGCCGTAAAGTCTATGGGCTGTCTTTTCTTAATTAATTAATTTCCCACTCCTAGGGTTCGACTTTTCTCACACGTCTAGCTTCTTACCGACACATCACTTGAATAATCCACATAAAATTAATCAAAAAAGAAAAAAAAAAAAAGAGGACTTCTGAAGTGATGCATGGTATGCATGTGTTACATGTTATGTTATTCATGAGCTATATGATTTAAAAAAAAAAACCGGACCGAATCTATTGGTTAGGTCTAATATCGGTTTCCTTTTTTTTCAAAACTAGTCGAAACCAGTCCGATTATGATTTTTCAGTTTCTAATACCGGACCGGTTTATATATATATATATATATTTTAATTTTTTATATTATATGCTAAATTGCTAATTAATATAACATTAAATTTTAAAATCCTATTATTCATGTATAATAATAATCTAATAACATAAAATTGATATAACATTTGATATAACATAAAATTAATCTTATAAATCTTAATATACCATTTGAAATAACATTATCATTAAAAATTTTAATTTTATGTCGTAAAATTAATATAGCATAAAATTTTAATCTTAAACATGACATTTGATCATATGTTATTAATAAAAACTATATATATATATATTAGGGATAAATACATTTCATGACATAATAAATTATAATATATATTCTTTTTGATAAATACATTTCTATACATTTGATCATATACCCACTCATATAAAAAGTGTATGTAACTATCATTTTATCACTAGCATATATGTAACCAAGCATATTATTACTAACATACAAAATCAAATACTATATCACAATATGATACATACATACATACATACATACATACATACATACATACATACATACATACATATACATATATATATATATATACACACACATCAATAAAATTGGACCAGAACCGGTAAAATTGGAAGTATCGATTTACGGACGTAATCAGTGTGGTATCAGTTTTTCAAATTTTAAAATAGGTGTATACCAATTCATTTTTAAAATATGTCCAAAACCGGATCGAATGGAACCATTACACGGCCCCCAAATTCGAAGTCAAAACGTATTGTACCATGCGCGCAACACGATCAATTCAAGCTGTAGAGGTCAGATGTTGCCATGAGAAACAGTCTCCGATGACTTTCTTTCTAATTTTTTTTGGTGGACCACTTAATTTGTAGCTTTGTCAATACATGTGGATAATTTAATTAGTGGTTTATTTTGGAGCATAATTAATTGTTGTGGATTTAGTCAATACATGTAAACGCTTTAAAAGTCCATTGACAAAGTTAATTATCACATCAATCTCGTCAAATTGAGTAGTAATTATATATTAAGTTTTATACTATGAGATTAATACGCCCAATATAATATAATATCGTGGCCGGTTCCGCCCATTAAAATTCAACAAGACCTACTCTAATTTATCTACCTTCTAGTAGCCCAACCTTTGATAAATGTCCTCTCTGTCGCACCATCGCATACTCGCAGCACCTGATCTTGTTTCGGTTTGATTCGTCGCTCTGTTGCGGCTTGCACACCTCTTGCCATCAGCCACGGTCTCTCTGATCTCTCTCTCTCTGTGATGGATTCAATATTCATTAGTTTATTTTATTGTTTAGAGTTTGTATTCTGGAATCATGCCCTGCTGTAAAACGTTTTCCATTTATGCTAATGGTCCTAAAAAAGCAAAAGCCTTCAGTGAAGAGAAATGGAAGGGTATTATCTGAAATTTAGGCTATTAAGATTTTTACCCTTGGTTAAGAGTCGGACATTATTAGAATTTGGGTTCTTGTTGAATTTTTTTTCTTTTTTTGGGTTCACTTTCATAACATTTTTTATTTTTGGGGTTGAGAAATAATCAATTTACTAGCCCTTCATTGCACTAATTATATCCCGACTATTACTTCACTAGATCAATATTGCTGAAGACATATATCATGTCATCTAATTGGGTATATGTGATACTGTTATTCTTCATGTTTTTTTCTTGTATTGTATACATTAATAACAGAAAAAGTTGATTGGTTTGAGAACTTATACACTACAAGAAAAGTGACTTTTCCCAGCGATTATTTTCGTTGGGAAAAATGGGTAAACCGCCACCATTGACTTTTCCCAACGATTAAAAAATCGCTGCATGTTCGCCAGTATTATCTCTCCGCTTTTGATCTACCCCAACGGAAGCCAAAAATTGCTACTAAAAAGGTTATCTGTTCCGACGATTTTTTTTTTCCACCGCAAATCCCAAATAAAACGCTGCAAATATCCATTTCGTTTGTCTACTAAATCGCTGGGAAAACTTTTGCGGCGAATTATAGTCGTCGCTAAAAGTTAATAAATCACTGCTAATAATGAACTCTAATTAGAAGTACTGTTAATAATTACAGACTGAAACCGCGTGCTACAAGCTTATTAAATTTTTTTTGCATGTATTAATTTAGATATATATATATATATATATATATTTATATATATGAGTGGATGCATGCATGATAGTACTAATAATTTCAAGGTCGACAAAGGTTAGTGGAAAAATATAATCATTAATTTGAGTGCAAAAAGCTTAATGTTCTCGACAAGAAGCAGCTAGCATGCATGAAAGAAAAAGCCCCAAGGATGCAACCAAAAACATGCACCAATGTTTTTTTTTTTTTAAATATATACCCATTAATTAGTGGCACACTGATCTGTCAATACCACGATCGAGGATGATATATAATGAAACACCAAATAAACCTTGATTCAAGCCTCCAGGCCGTCACCCAAGCCCCGACAAAAACCCCCCGACGACCTTCATGCATGCAGCCTTTATATTTTTATATATATAGTATAAGAGCGCGCATAATAAATTGATAATACTCCTTCCTAGCTAGCTATCAATTATTTGTTTATTATAAGTGTGAGCAGATTCGTTGTTCTCTTTTTTCATTCTAAACCACAAAATATGAGCACAAAGATTTTGTCGTATGTTTAGGGTTTGAATTAAGTTAACTGCTCTTCAATCATATTAAAGTATAGCTAGCTAGCTAGTACGCAGGGCTGTGCAAATGATATGTAAGCCCGATGGGCCTGTTTAAAGTGGCCCTACCCGACCCGCATTTTGTCGGGTTATTATACGATCGGGTCTCAACCCGACTAGTTAACAGGTTTGTATTTTTATTTCAATCTATCCGTAAACCGTTCTCATCTTCAGTTATCCAACTCACCCAAATTAAAATGCAGATATTCATGCCGCCCAAAATCTAAAACGCAGATATTCATGCTTAGTTATGAGTGATGATCTCTGAGCCTTATACAACTTTCCATGGATTGAGTCCGATGTGGGTTCACTGAGAGCTGACAGACATGCAACTCTCTTTTAGAGAACCTTCAACATCTTTCGAATGGGATTTTTTGAATCTTTCCATGCCTTTGCCAACACATCATGCGTATCTCAAGATCTGAGGACTGTGGACTGTGCCAATGAAGTAGGAGCCCACGAATCCAACGTCGTGTGAGCCGATCTCTACGGGGGTGCCCATGGGAAGAAGGAATACGGGTGTCAGATTTTCTGCATTTCTTGAATCTTTTCGTGCCTTTGTCACATTGTGAGCTGGTCGCCAATCGCTTCTTACAGAAAGTAATTGTTTACACTACTTGCCACTGGAGGATGGATTCAAAAATCAAAAGTGAGATAATGGCTACGCTTGGCTAGTGGAGATTGTTTGGTGCTGCATTTGCTAGAATTTGCTTCTTTCATGGCTTTTCTTCCTCTGAGAAAGGTACAGTACCGTGAAAAGGGCAGATTTATCGGGTCATAAGGGTTCGACCCAGTTTTATGTTGATCGGGTCGGATTGGATTAGGTTGAGTTCTGAACCAGAAAATTTCGGATCTTGTTGGGTATAAACCCGACTGTTTGAGTTTGAGTTGCAGGCCTGCTAGTACGTACGTACCATCACTTATCTCAAAACTACTTAAATTGATTAAAAATATGTGTCTAATCATTCAAATGGTATTCTAAATGATAAGCACGAATTTCATTTGTTTGAAAGTAACTTGTCGATACACATTTTCATACAATAATTTGGTACGTAGCAACTCATGTTTATTGGTTCTCTTGTGAAGTAGTATTTTAGCTAGCAAGGTTAATTAAGCAGTGACCACTACAACAAATTTGAGATTTTGAGACGAAATTATTTAGGGACGAAATTTTTTTCATCCCTAAAAGTCATTTTTTGGGACGAAATTTAAATTTCGTCCCAAAAAGTTGATGAATTTAGAAAATCGTTCGAACGTCAAAATAACCGTTCGAACAGTATTTTCTGCGACGAATTAAATCGTCTAAAAAAATTTCTCCCGTTCGAACGTGAAAAAATACGTTCGAACAGTAAAATTTGGCGGAGAATTAATTTATTATGGCGGGGAAAGTTCAAAAACGTTCGAACGAGAATTTTTTGTGTTCGAACGGAAAATATTTGGTGGCAAATCCTGACAGGAAGGTTTCTAAACCGTTCGAACGGAATATATTTAGTTACAACATATTCAAGCACCACATTTATACATTCGAATGTATAATATTAATCTCGATACGAAACTCAAAATATAAAAAATATCTATCATATATACAAATTCATTAATTAATTTTATGTAATTAATTTTAAAATATTTTAATGATTTCTTTTACGTTAAATAAGATTTTTAGTTAAATAAATATTATCAACCACATATATATTAATCAACCAAATAAAGCAAATTATCAAAATGCCATATATATTGTTCATAATTACAACAAAAGAAAATATAAATAAAAGATAAAAACTATTGTGATGCGAGGTCTCTACACACATCCTCGACTGCAGCTAATTGTGTCTCTACCTGTGTCAGTCGAGTACTAACTGTGACCTGAGTTGCATTATTGGCATTAATCGTTGTACGTAACTCATTAACCTCTGTACGTAACCCAGCGACGGTAGCCATAATCTCTGTACGCAACTCAGACATGGCAGTATGCACTGCATCAATCACTGCTGATGTGTGTACACCGATCTCAGCACGCAATATGTCGGCCATCTCCTCGCGAATATATGTGCGTGATGTCTCAGCCTGTGTAGATGTCTCACCAGTCGATACTCCAGTATCTCCCGGCTGCGCATCTCTCTGAATCTCAGCCCTGTCAGGAACAGCCCCACGAAAACGAAATCTAGAGTGTCCCGTGCTCCGTGATAGGGTGGTGCTGTTGATCGGTGCCATCGGAAATCGGGAACGCTCGGCAGGTTCGGACACAACCCCGGCATGTAGCAAAAATCGAGTGATGAGGATCCCAAACGGCAGTATATCTGTCGTAATGAACCGTGCCTCTGATCGGATCCTCTCAAATATATAACCAACGAGGTCGATCGGGATGCCACGAGCGACCCGTATCATAAATCTCGCTCGATCCATGCCGACCTCGGTCTTGTGCTGCCGTGGGTCAATATTGTTGGCAATGATCAAATTCATAATCTTGAAGAAAGAAGATAAATCTGCCTGCCTAATACTCTTGGAGCCATCGTACACTGGACCATCTGGACCAACAATCAAGTCTCTGACCTCGTGATCAGCAAGTGTATCGATCTCATCTGTGTAATCTGGTCCCTCGTCCTGAGACATAGCTGCATCACCTGAAGGACCAGACTCTCTAGGCGGCAGGTTTGGATAGGCATCAAGAAGCCTAGGAATACCCATATATGCAGCAAGTTCGTCCGCTGAAAATATAACATGAGCTCCTCGGACACAGATCCTATATGCCCCTCCATCGTCTGGGCTAGCAGCACCGAGCTCTTTATAGAACTCAGTAACGATCTCAATGAAGGAAACGAGCTCCATTCCTTCTTCTCGCTGATCTAAGATTGGTGCCCAACCACGATCATTGAATACTGATGGGAGGGAATGACCCTCCCATATAAGAGCGACAAAATCAGACAGTTTTACCTGTCGCTCAAGTAAAACGGTTCGCTCTCGAACTGTTTGGATGGAAGGTTCTCCTGATCTACCACGTTTACGGCCCCGATAAGACATTATTATGATCCTGAAATTTTAAAAATAAAATATACATTCAAGGTTAGTGATAAAATCTAATTACGACTAAAAGATTTACAAAATTATATACTAATAGCAATTTAATAAATTAATTGATAGAACATATAATCAATTAAACGATGAAAACAATTTAATAAGCTAATAAAATGTTAATGGATTGAATTTAATAATTATCGTTCGAACGTATAAATATATGGTCGAACGGACAATTAATAACGTTCGAACGTGTCTATCAAGTTCGAACGTACAGGTTCATTCGTTCGAACGGACTGGTTAATACCGTTCGAACGTAAAACAGATCTAACTCGGCCATGGCTGAGTCAACTCAGCGGCCATGAAAATACTCAAAAATTAATCGATTCCGTGGTTTCTTCAGCTAAAAACAAAGTACTCTTCATTTCTAAACATCCTACGATAGATTTATGATGTTCTACGGTAATTATTGATGAAAAAATGTAATTTTTTTTAAAAAAACAAATAAAACCATAAAATTATAAAATAAACGGTAAAATGAGTTTGAAAATACATACCTTTGATTGGGAGGAAAAGTGTTTGACGTATGTGGTGATCACGACGGCAGACGGCGGTGAATGTAGTGCGTTCAAACGTTTTCTCGCTTTTTCAAACGGTGGGGACGGCGGCGTGAGATAAATCGCTGCCCGCGATAACTTATACGTGCATAACCATTCGAACGGTAATAGTTAATGTTCGAACGATAATATAAAACCGTTCGACCGTTATTATTTCAAGTTCGAACGGAAGCTTTGGAAGTTTATTAAAAAATCTATTAAATATATACTATATTTATATTCCTATAAATTAGTATAATATATATACTATTATAGTAGATTATATATACTGTAATATATATGTAATATTATAATATATATTATAATAGTAGAATACTTTAAATGAAAGTATAATAACTTATAAAATATTTTTTTATAGTATAATAGTAATATATCATAATACTTTACTATCAAAGTGTTATTTATGATATATTAATATATATATAGTACCATATAATAGCATGTAGTACTCTATGGTATGAGTTTATACTTAACTAATATATGTCATATTATATATTCCATTATACTTTACCTACTAAAGTTATATATGAGTATAGCTTACTAATATACTATCATCTTATAAATTTCTCTACACTTTATTATGTGACCTTAGTGATATATATTATATGTGAGTATATATTACTAATACATATGATCTTAATAATATATATGATAGTATAGGTCACTATATATTATATATATATGATAATATATATTACTATATATACTATATATTTAGTATATATTACATTATATATGATAGTATATATAACTAATACATATGATGTTATAGTACTTTTCATTTAATGATGAAAAAAGTTATATTTAAACATAAAGGATATGTGTTCGAACGGTACTCGTACACCGTTCGAACACATATGTTAACGTTTGAACGTAAAAAACCATTCGAACGGAAAAGGCAAATGGCGGGAAAACATCCCGCCAATTAAAGACAGCTGGATTACCGTTCGAACGTAATTTGTTATAGTTCGAACGGATTATTGTAGTGGTTGGAAAATATCCCGCCAATTAAACTATTTATAATTAAAAAAATTATAAATAAACATTTACAATACCGTTTGAACAGTTAGAAATAAAAGTTCGAACGTTTAATTTTTGAGCGGAAATAAATCAATAACGTTCGAACATACTTTTTATACGTTCGAACGTGAAAATTAGGAGGGAATTATCTCCCGCTTAATATTTTCACGTTCGAACGGTTAGTAAATAACCGTTCGAACATGATTGTTCTTCAAAAACACGACAGAACCTCACAATTCTGTTTCTCTCCTCCTGCGCTGTGGTCGCCCGAAGATTACCCTTCGCATATCAGAGGTATTTTTTCTCAAACTAGTCTTTAAGCTCAAAAAAATTGTTCATCTCACTCCATTATTCTCGGATTAATACTTTTAGGATAGTTTGTGATTATTTTCGGATTATTCTTGGATTATTCTCGGATTATTTCATTTTCATCTTCAAAAATTCAGGTATTTATTTTAAAATAGAAATGTATGGTTTGAACTTAATATTTTGCAATGTTAGAAAGTTGTATGCTTTGAGATTGTTGTTTGTGTTTGTTAGAGTTTGTAATTAATGGAATTTTCGGCGTTGTTGAAGACGACTGGAATCTGGAATGAATACGTTCGAACGGGTTAGGATTACCGTTCGAATGTATTCATTTTGTTCGAACATAGGTTCTTATCGTTCGAACGGGTAATGACATTACATCAATACCGTATACAAAATACAAATAGTTTGGAATATATATAAATTATATGTACTACTAAATCACAAATAATTAGGACCAATTACCATTTAATATTGTTAATTATAAATTAATAAAATTAATTTTCAAATTAAAATATTACTAAATCTTTAAATTAAAATATAAATAGTTAAGATTTAATAATACTTAAATACTTAATTATAAATTAATAAAATTAATATTCAAATTAAAATACTACTAAATCTTTAAATTAAAATATAAATAGTTAAGATTTAATAATACTTAAATACTTAATTATAAATTAATAAAATTAATATTCAAATTAAAATACTACTAAATCTGTAAATTAAAATATAAATAGTTAAGATTTAATAATACTTAAATACTTAATTATAAATTAATAAAATTAATATTCAAATTAAAATACTACTAAATCTTTAAATTAAAATACTTAATTATAAACAGGTAAAACTAATATTTAAATTAAATTCTGGAATAAATCTTGAAATAATACCTACTAATTATTTTTTTGTTGTATTGTTGTATAAATAATATGTTGTTATTGTTTCACATATTCAAGCATATTTTGTATTGTTTATTCATCAAAATAAACCTTAGACCCGTTCGAGAGTTATCAATCCGGATGAATGCTTGATTGATAACTCTTGAATTGTCCAGAGTGGACAGTTTGGGATTGTAAGATCATTCTCGCAAACTATAGAACTATATCTGTTGTCGTCCAACATTATGATTTTGGTAGATTCATCCATTGTTCTCTGGATATGCAGTTTCGGTGATGGTGCAACGACGTGTTAATCGTCAGTGCACACAACCAGACGAGCATATTTGGAGAACTATGGGGAAGTAGGTATCACACACTGGATCGAGATTGTTATAGGAAAACCCAAAATAGTGGTGTCCTAGTCGAAGGAAGTCATGATGGAGAAAATATTGATTTCTATGGAGTTATTGTCGATATAATTGAATTGAAATATTTGGGAGAGCTTGCGGTGTATCTGTTTAAGTGTGATTGGTGGGATTTAAGCAATCCTCGTACTGGAGTCCGTGATGATGAATATTTTTTGAGTGTTAATACATCAAAAAAATGGTATGAAGATGATCCTTTTATTTTGGCTTCTCAAGCATCTCAAGTATTCTACTTAGATGACCCGAAGTTAGGAAATCAATGGCGAGTAGTTCAAAAATATTCTCCAAGAAATATATATGATGTTATCCCTCAGGCGGAAGGACAAGATAAAGAAGAAGATGACTCTTCTACTCAAGAAGCATACCAAGAGAGTCAACCCGCCTTAAATTTGTTTGTGGATTTGAGCCAGTACGAGATGATTCCATTAAATAGAGAAGATATTGAGGCTGAAATTGTTGATGCGACAGTTGAGGAAAATGTTGAATCATCTGAAGTATCTACAGATGATGAGAGCGAATTGTCAAATGAAACTGATACAGATTCTGATTGACCAATTATGTGTTAACATTACACTTGATGACAAATATTTTACTTATTGAATGTATCAGTAGTTTGAAATTATGCCGCCAAAGAGGAAGGAAGTTCGCAACCCATCTCCACCTGTTCCAAGCTCTCCTTCAGACTCACCATTAGAGATTGATTCTACAGAACAAGGTAAAAATCTAATACTCATAAAAGTTATTAATTAAGGTCCTATAATGGAGATATAAATGAAAATGATTACAATGTTATATTTTATAGAATCTACAGTACAATCTCGTCAAGGTCGAGGCACCACTAGAGGGGTGACGTTGGAAAAATATCGGAAGGTGGGTAAGATCAAGGTTAACATTCCTGACGAACATACTGGGGGCGAAGGACAACCAGCAGCTTGGCTTGCATCACATGTGGGTGCTCTTACACGAACTTACGCACCTTTGGCAACGACTTCATGGAAGAAAGTCCCCCAAGATGTTAAAGAGCTTATCAAGAAGCGTTGTTTGGTAATGTTTAAAACATTGATTTAGTATAATAAATTTCTATATTTTACTTAAATTTAGAAAATTATAAATGATAATGTGTTTGTGACTATTTTTTTAAGGATGATTTCGAATTAAATTTTGGTCGGAGAGAGGAGCGTAAGACTGTGGAAGAGCTTATGGGTAATGCATTTCGCAAATATAAGGCGAGGTGTCATGAGCATTATAATAAGTTTGAGAAGAAGGAAGATGCACGCCAACATCCTTTCCAGGATGTCCGACCTTCTGAGTGGGAAAAACTTTGTGACATGTTTGACGAACCATCATATCAGGTATAATGAAATTTAATTATTTTACTTGTCCTATCTATCATTTCGCTTCATAATATTTTCAATTTTTTTGCAGGAGCGAAGTTATATAAACAAAACAAATAGATCAAAATTGAAGATTAATCATCATGCAGGCTCAAGATCTTTCCATCGCCTTTCTAAGAAATTGGTATTGCTATTTTTTTTATTGGATATAGTTAATTATTTGGATGAATCATAATGACTTTATATCTTAACACATTTATTGTAGCAAGATTCAGATACTAATTATGATTTGACAAAATTATATGCTGCATCGCACACTGATCGTAATGGAGAGTGGACTCATCCTGATGCTCGTGAAAATTATGTAAGTTTTATAACCTGTTTTAAATAAATATATTAGAATATTTATGACGATATTAATTCTTTATCTTATATATGGCTAGGATAAAATGGTTGCCCTACGTGCTGAATCTGCGTCAGATCAAAATTCCTCAACAAGTGATAAGGACATTTTTACACAAGTCCTGGGTCAACGTTCAGGATATTTGAGGGGTTTGGGTCGTTGTGTAAAGCCTGGTCCCTCTTCCTCTTCTTCTGGGAATGCATCTATGACTTCTATAGCGCTAGAGAATGCGAATTCCAGAATCGAAGAATTGACTGCAAGACAGCATGAGTTAGAGGCTCAATTGGCAAAACAAGCAGATATGGAGATGCGCCTCAAACAACATGAAGAACAACAAGAAGAGTTCAGAAGACAGATGCAACTCCAAATGCAGCAGCTTATGCAACAGTACGGGCCTCCAAGCAACTGATGGATTTTGAGATTATCTATTTATGTACGAACAATACTCGTCTCGTTCTGTTATTTATTTAGTTTGCGCTTATTTTAACACTTTTGTGAGTGTTAAATAGTTTCTAATGTATTTTTTCAAATAGTATGAATGTCTATTTGGTTTTCTATTATTGATTTAAACTAAAGAGATATTGTTTGAACGAACGTAAAACGTTCGAACTCTATGTAACGACAATAGCGTTCGAACGTAAACGTATTGTTCGAACGAAATTTATGTTCGTAGAGTTCGAACGATCACACAACGTTCGAACGTAACTAATTTCAGTCTTGTTCGAAAATAGCCTATACCGTTCGAACCCATATACCGTTCGACCTGACCATTTAACGTTCGAACACAAAGACAATTCATAACGTTCGAACGAATTCATGTGTGTTCGAACATATTTCGAAATCGTTCAAACATGTCACTACTGTTCGAACTTAAAATTTTTTCCGTTCGAACTATTTTCTGGGACGAATTTAAACCGTGACAAAAAAAAATTTCGTTCGAACGTGTTCGAACGGTTTCCTTCAATTTCGTCCCAAAAGAAATTTTTTGGGACGAATTGGTAATTTTTGTCCCAAAATACCTTTTGGCACAGTGATATTGGAACGACTTTGGGACGAATTTTTTTCGTCCCAAAACTTTTTTTGGGACGAAATTGGGGTCTTTTGGGACGAAAATTTTTGTCCCAAAAGACCCTTTCTGTTGTAGTGGACTAAATAGCCATATTATCAATGAAATCTGGCCAGGTGGCCTCTAAGGTTAATGTTCATGAGGAGTTTGAGATTACATTCTTCTTCATTCATCCATTTTTGCGAGCTGCCTACTTTAAAAACTGGATTCATGTTTCATCTGCTACGTACATACCTGCAGCTTAGCATTGATCATGATTTTGTCAAACTGTCTTGATTATATCTTTTGTCAAACCATATTATCATGATTTTGATCATTGATCATAATTAACTATTTCATAGTTGCTAACTTGTTTGCCAAAAGTTCCCAATTGTCTTGCTTATATACTAATTCGACGCGCGTGGGATGATCCATATATTGAGTTTAGTTTTCCGTTTTGAAAATTACAAATGTTTATTAAGAGGAAACATATTTGCATATGGCCTAGCAAGTTTTGAAGCAACTGGACATAATTACTATTTTCCACTTTATCTCAAGATCAATCATTCAATAAATTTTGCCAAAAAATTAAATTGGAATCAAAATCACCTACAAAAATTAAAAGGAAATACTTCTTAAAAAAGGAGAAATTTGTGTAAATTGAGGTTCTAAAGGGTGAAAACAACTACTTTGGTGGTCAAAATATGGACTGCCAGGCGAAGTGTGGTAACCATGATGTGTTTATTAAAAAAGCTTTCCGAATTAGGATCACTACAAGAAATTTTACTTTTATGGACGAAATTTGTTAGGGACGAAATTTAATTCATTTCTAACAAATTTCGTCCATAAAAGTAATTATTGGAGACGAAATTTAAATTTCATCTCAAAACTCGGCTGAGTTTCTAAATTAGTTTGAACGAATAAATATCGGTTCGAACTAGATATTTTGTGATGAATAAAATCATCTAAAAAATGCAAAACCATTCAAATGGGAAAAAATAGATTCGAACAGAGAATTAATGTCTGTTCGAACAGTATATAATCTGTTCGAACAGTATATAATCTGTTCGAATAATAATCTTTGAGGGAAATTAATTTATTTCTCTCAGGGAAAGTTCATAACCGTTCGAACTTATATTTATTTGTTCGAACGGGAGCAATTTGGTGGGAAAATGTGGTGGGAAGGTTGCTAGACTATTCAGACAAAAAAATATCATTTGAACCAGTTCGAACACAACATTTATGCATTTGAACGGCTAATTTGGTTGGAAATTATATAAAAATTGTTTATCATCATTAATTTGTGTATATATTTTTTTCCATTAAAGTAATAAATATTTTTTCCATTAATTTGTTATCATTTTCAAAATATAAACAATGTGTATATTATATATTATGATTTACAGTGAGTTAAAATATTTATAAATTCATAAATTAATTTTATGTAATTAATTTCAAAATGTTATAGTGATTTCTTTTATGTTAAATTTATATAAATATAACTTTAAAGATAGTGTCATTTTTTATATTATCATGAATGGTAAGTAAAATGAAAAAATATAAATAAGGTAGCAAACACTAGAAATAAAAACCATACATTAATTAGATCCCAAATATATAATGTTCAATACAACATAAAAAAGTAAAATAATAACTAAAACGATTTATTTGCTAAGTAGATCAAAATCCTCTTATAACATGCATGTTAATCCGTCCATCCAGATCCTTAAGCTTGTCTATGATGAGCTCAATGAACTCCAATAATAGAGCTCGTACCTGATCCAAAGTAGCCCCAGTAGGCTGTCTCTAAACACCGGCAGTACTACTAGAAGCTGGATAGGTCGTCGTGCCTCTATGTTGTACTATTGCAGTTTTCCGCAATTGCCTCTTGCTCTTACTGAATGTGATCTTGTTAAGGGGCCCCATTTGTGGCGACCTCTACTCAGTCCCTTGCATTGTAACCTCCAATCGGAGTAGGATGTTAGATATCAACAGTGCAAATAGTAGACGACCTCCACTGGAATAGCGTGACTCCAATCGAATGGGGAGGAAGAAATACAATGCCAGATCAATCGGCTCCCCCTGTGCTATCGCAACAAAAATCTGGTTTGCTCAATCCTGAAATCAGTCTTGTGTTTTTTCGGATCGATGTTATACCCAACAATCAAACTAAGCATTATGAAAAATGCTATACAGTCGGTCTGTCAGATCACCTTGCTGCCATCATATGGAGGAGCTAAAGGGTCTCGCACTAGCTGACGAACCTGAACGTCTGTGAGACCATCATCAGGTAGTCCTCGTCCTCACTATCATCCGAACTAGCATCCGACTCGACATTCGGCGCTAGCAATGAGGATGTGGCCTGTGAGGCCATCATTAGGACAATCCTTTCGTTCTCGTTTGCCAAGCAAATCAAGTTTTTTTTTTAGATGATCTGGAATACGGGAACCTATGGCGGGTAGTGGAGAATTTTGCACTAAGAAATGTATATGATTATATTCCAGAGGCAGCCGAACCACATGAAGAAGTAGATAATCTAGCAAATGAAAAAGCATATCAAGAAAACGAATCAGACATCAATCTATTTGTTGATCTAAGCCAATATGACATGGTCTCATTGCGTAGAGAATATGTTCAACCTGAAGTAATTGAGGGTGAAATGTCGGAAGAAGATAAATCAACTGAAGTGTCTAGTGAGGAGGAGGGCGACTGGTCTAGTAAAACTGATAGTGAATGAATTTTAAACAGATATTTGTGTAAGTATCATTCTTATAAATATCCGTAACGTTTGTTCAAATAATAATTTATTACAATTTCAACCAAATATGTCTTCCAAATGCAAAGCAATACGTGCGCTATCATCATCCATTACCGATTCTCCGTGTGGTTCACCAGCTATCAATAGTGGGCCAACATCACCAAATCCAGAACAAGGTATTTTATCAAATTAAATACCACATTTTGGGACGAAAATTGGATTTTTTGAGATAAAATGATTTGTCTAAAAAAAACTCAATCTCTTGTAGTGGATTTAATACACGATTTTGACACTAGTAGTAAAAGTTATGACTAAAATACCATTGTGTACCAGATATTGTCCCAATTCAAAGAAATCTCACTTTCTCATGTTTTATTTGCGGTGATCAGTCTTATCAAGAGAATCTAATGCTCAACATAGAATCTTGCTATTTTGTATCATCAAATCCAAATGATCCCTTTGCATAAAATTTTTTGTTATGGACAAGGTACCAAACCTAGGTTTTAGACAGCATTAGAATGTTCAGAAATGCTATTGTCACCGAGAGTTGGGTCCCGATAAAAAAAAATTCATTTTTTTTTGCTTAGTGATTAAGGAAGTGTTTTTTAGTTATGTAGTGAATTTAAAAAAAATGTTTAAAATTATAAAAAAAGGAAGAAAAATAAAAAAAAAACCTTTTAATTTGTTCTTGTTGGGAGCCGTCTCGTACGCTACATCCTAGCACAACTCTAGAATGTTTTCCTTTGGAAGTTTACCCCAAGTTTAAAAGGTACTCTATACTAAGAATGATGGCATATACGGTAGTACTACTATATATAATCATTTAAAAAACATGGCAAAACAAAACTGAGATTGGAGCTATACTCAGAGATGCTAATGGTAAAACTGTTATGGTTGCTAGCAAAGCTGAAGTTGAGGTTGTTGCTCCTGAGGATAGTGTTGCTTGCTGTGTTTCGAGGCCTGCAGTTATGTGCTCATATGGGTATTAAAAAGCTGATCATAGAGAGTGATTGTCTATCGACAGTAAGAGAGCTTCAAACTACAACAGAGTCTTCTTCAATACTGGATATGGCAGCTGCGAAGAATATTGAATATGGCCCAAGAATTTGTTTATGTCCGTTCCAGTCTTCCGTCTATAGCTACCAATCAAGCTCCCAAACTAAGGCCTTTGTTTGTTGGGCTAGAAAGGGGTATCTGACAATAGGCCCAGAAAAGAACAAAGAAGAGTCCATCTTATTGAATTAGATCAACATTTCGTAAAAGTTGTATAGAAAGAAAAATGAGTTTTGTTACTCATCGTTTTCATACATCACGTACTATATTTATTTTTATTTATTTTTTTAATTTTATTATTTCTAAACTAATTGAATTTTCTTATTCATCATCTATACACCACACATTTAGCCTCTGTTTGGATAGTGAGATGAGATAAGATAATTTTAGATAAGAGTTAAAAGTTGAATAAAATATTATTAGAATATTATTTTTTAATATTATTATTGTTTTGAGATTTGAAAAAGTTAAATTGAGATTTGAAAAAGTTGAATTGTTTATTGTATTTTGTGTGAGAATTTGAGACAGTTGTAATGATGAGATGAGATGAGATAGTTTCTCAATCCAAACGGAGTCTTAGTAAGAGAAAAAAACTAAAAAATTAAAAAAACTATGTGTAGTGTGTGTGGTGTGAGAATGATAGAGAAATAGATATATGTATGAAGAGGACTCTACAATATTAATTATATATTTAATATTGTCTGCAAATCTAAATAGACAGCAATGAATGGAATGGCACCTGCCTATAATTTATATCTCACTTGAAACATCAAATTCAGACAAAACTTTGAGGGGAATTTTGACTTTCCTATTGAGATTCAATCATAAAAATTAACCACTACTCATTTTTGGGACTTGACCGTTTGTAGCACTACTTACACTTGTCAACACAACTGATAATTACATGAACCTATATTAGATGATTTTATCGTTTGAGTTCCTTTTATACGCGTCATTAGGAAAGGAAAAAAACAAAAGAAAGGAAAATAAATAAATAAATAAAAATAAACAGAAAAGAAAAGAAAGACAAACACGTTTCTATATATTCTTTTTCTGACCTTCGTTTTGTTTAATTTCCCCCCCTAAACTCAACTCTCAAAAGACATGGAGAGGAGGACCATGCATGTGCTAATTGATCTATCATTACCCAAATATGTACATCGATCATGTGGGAAATGCCCAAGAACTATAGTCTTTCATATTTAATTTGAGCTGCATAGTTCTGATCACAGATTAATGCGAGTTTCGGATTTGAAATGGGCCTGGTGATTGCCGATTTGCCATTGTGCATGGATAGCTTGGCTTTTATTTTTGAGTTAAGAGTACTTGAGGAGCATTAATATTGGAGAATAGAGACCATCGTACAGGACATGGATGGTCGACATGCAACAGGAAAATATTTTCGTCGACGACAGCAATATTCTTAGACATCTAGTACTTTAGGCAATCGTTACCTTTTGGTCTGCTAAGGAGAAGGTATAGGGGGATTCTGTATTTTTCATGAGATCTACCTAACGATTTGGAAAATGAAAGAGGTACCTAAAGCACTCTGAGTTAGTCTGATCCCCCCACGGGCCACGGCAATGGAACGGGATATCTGGGACATCTCAGCCACTTTAGGAAGCAATAATTTATAGAAAAAAAGGGTCGAACCGAAACCCCAACTAGAAGAGATCATGTGTTTGTTAATGGAACCTTTCAAACACCTTTTCATGTTAGTCATAGTAATGAAGCTTCTTGGAAAGATCAGTGATCCGGCCCCATGCATGCAGTTTCTAATTAGTTGGTTATTATCCTAATATATATATATATATATATATATATATATATATATATATATATATATTATATATATATATCTCGAACGCAATTGAGGAAATATTTTTCAACTGCAAATTCATGTTTGTCTACAAAAAATTAAAAAAGAAAAACTATCTTGCTTTATTATAATCATGTCTTACGTACCTTTAGCAGCGGCAGGAGTCTTAAATATTTCTTAGAAAATCTTTAGTTCATTTCCCCCATGCTTAATAATGCATTGGAATATTTGAAGTTGATGGTTTTGAAATAGGTAGCTAGAACTGAGAAAGTAAATTTTTTCCTTTTTACCTAATGTTAGACTAAACTACGGTTTGTTTGGTGCTTATAACAGGTGGCCGATATATCGGACCTATCCCACCTGCCTAATCTCGATCTTCATCTCGCTCGGGGGCGGATGGGCTCAAGAGATTAATATATATATATATATATATATATATATATATATATATATATATAAATAGAGAAATAATACTTGCAGTCGTAAATGTATAAGTGTCGTGCAATCGTTTTAAAATAAATAAATAAATATGGGACCCACATGAAAAGAAATTAATTTTTTAATAGTGGACCCCACTCTTTTTCAAAGCGACTGCGTGGCATTTACGCATTTCATGACTGTATGTATCATTACTCGTATAAATATCAAAACTGCTAGGTACAATCGGCATGCACAATCGGAGTGCAACCGGCTGTACGTGACAAAGCTTAGGTAGAAGAGAAAAATAAAGCAAAAAAACAAAAGGAAAACAACAAAGAGAAGGCCAAGGTAAAGCCTTCTTCCATCGAGTTCCAGATAGAAAAAGGAAAGTCTTCTTACTGGTTGAAGACGCTGGGAAAGTAAAGTCTCTCCAAGTATTTCTCCACCAAGAAATAGAAAAAGGAAACCATGTGTAGCCTTCACAATTGACATATTAAAAAAAAATGGAAACATACGTGCTTGGAATTTCAAGAAGAGAAGTCTGCAAACTGGGCCTCTCAAAGATGCTTGGAAGTTGACAGCTGCGTGATTTTGAGGTTGAAGACTGAGGGAGATTCGAGTCTTGTGCATGACCAAATAACAGAGCCTCTTTTACTTATAAATGAAAGAAGATCATGGATGAAGAAGAGAAAATAGTGAAGGCTTAAACCAAAAATATACAACGCATGTGACTCTGAACTTTGAATCTAACAAAATTTTTGCCTTTCACTTCTATACTGCATTATCAGTCTAAATAATAGCTGGTATGAACTGGGTTTATTCGGGATGGCGACTGGGCGGTTAAAAATCAAAGAAACCGGCTATCCATGAGTTCCCAGGTGTTGATTACAGAGTCTGGGATAACAAATGCTCTGGGTCTGCAAGATGGAAATGAGAAATGGGTCTAAGGAAGACGATACAAGAACCAGAGCAGGTTAAGGGAGGTTTAGGGCATGCGAAGAAGAAGATGAGAATAAGAACCTGCATACGAGGAAGTTGAGTCGTCGTTGTCGTCTATTCTTCGGGAGGGACTTTCGTCTTCTTACGGGTTGAAGACGCTGGGAGTAGCTCTTCGGGAGACAGGGAATTCATTTCTTCAGGGAGGGAATGTTGCGTTTTGTTTCCCTGTGGACGCTCGTTACGCGAGGAACCCGTGGACGCCGGTTACGCGACGGTTCCCCCAGGCGGTTGCAACAAGAGTTTCTCTATAAATATATAGTATATTGAATATTATATATTTAGACAACCCTAATATCTAAAATCAGCTTACATGTATATATAAAAACAAAGAAGAAAAACAAAGTAACATATCCGCCCGCGGCTCTCTTGGGGCATGGTTGGATGCTTGGAGTGATGTTCAAAACTTTGTGAGTAACAGTGAAATGACTTGAGTAAATATGTTTTATTAGATTTTGAAAAATGAAAAAGAAAAGGCTGAATAAAAATATTATAAAATTAAAAAATTGTTTGAATATAATTTTTTAATATTATTTTCATTTGAAAGTTTGTAAAAGGTTGATTAATTTTTGTGTTTGAATAATGATTAAGTAATTCTTAGTTGACAAAATTGAAAATTTGAAATTGAGAACTGTTTTGTATTTGAATGATATATGAAAATGAAATTACGAGAAGTTTTGAGAATTCTCGTAGTGTCAAAACATAGCCTTAGTCTCTCTTCTCATTTCTCTTCATCTCTTTTCTTCTTTGCCTTTGCTTCTCTCTTTTCTTCATCTCCTCGAATGGTCAGAGCCCAAAAGTTCAGAATGACATCGTGTTACCTCCAACGAAGGGACACATGGTCACACCCTTGGGTCATGTCACCTCCAACAAGTGGGCCCATGACTGTGGCTATGGGTCTTTCGATCTTGACTTGCACAAATGCACGGCCGTGACCTGTAGATCTTAACTCACAATTTTGTGTAGATCTTGAGTTTGATTTGTGGAATTGGTTTTGTTTGTTGCTTTGCATTAATATATATTTTTATTTGATTTTGATTGGGTGGCGGTGAAATTGGATTTTTGGCTTGGATAGTGTCTATGTTTTTTATTGGGTGGCGATGGCCCAACAAAATGTTCCCATGTCCACGACCTTTTTTTACTTGGCGGTGCTGGTCGATCGACCTCAACATTCATCAACTCCTCCTCGTCATTAAGCATATCAACATCTTCTAGATCTATTGAGACTTGACTACTTGAATAAGAGGTAACTGCTCCAGATGGGGGTCTATGACCCGAAGTACCTATCAATGATGCCAACGCCTGTGCGACATCCTCTTGTAAAGAATCTCAGCGAGATGGTGTAGCATCCGTAATTTTCTATGTAAATAATCTGAAACAATTAACAAACAATATTCATTTAACATGTTATGAAAATTATCTACACATTGGAAAGGAAAAACATATGTGTCTAGTCGTGTTTGTGGTTTTAAAAATAAATAAAACATAAAAATTGAACGTCTGCTCAAGCAAAGGCTTGAGCGAACAATCTGTGTGAAGCATCTGTGTGAAGCTTGCTCGAGCCACACTCGAGTGAAGGCTCGAGCGAACAATCTGTGTGAATCTCGCTCGAGCCACACTCGAGCGATGGCTCGAGCGAACAATCTTTGTGATGTTCGCTCGAGCCACACTCGAGCAAAAATCGAACGGACGTTATTTGAAGGGTACCATTCAATTTTTCCCAAACAAAATCCCAAAAATCTCATGACTAAAACCCTAAAAATAGAAATCCCTCAACTTAAACAATAAATCAACAACAAAAACTATAAAAAAACAAATTTTACAAACAACTTCAACAATTTTTGAACCCTAAATCATTCAATTAACAAACAATTAAAACCCTTATAACGAAATATTAAGATGTAAGGCTTACAAGAAAGAACGGTGGATAAAGTTCCCTCTACGGTGGCTCACAACAGTGCAGGAGACGGGTAGAGAAGAAAGAGGGAGAGAGAAGATGTTGGAGAAGTAGAAAGGAAAGAGTTCCTGTGCGAGAATGAGGGGGAAAAGAGAGAGCGACGTCGTTGTAGTTAGGCCATTTTAAAAAAAAAAGTGTCGGAGTAAAGGAGCCGGAGTAAATCCGTCTCTGACTCTGATTTCTGAAAACTCTGACTCCGACTCTGGTTTCTGAAAACTCCAACTCCGTCAAAGTCGGAGTGTCTTCGGAGCTCGGACGAAGTCGGAGTGGTCGGAACTTTTTGACCAAGACTGCGAATACTACATGGGGTGACACCACCAAGTATATGTAGAGTGTGTCTCCCTGCTTGGGCCGCCTCAATAGTGGCAGATTTGAAAGGCATTGCTTTAGAGTATTGGCAATGGTCTAGCCATTGTCAAGTCTAAAATGTGGCTAGAATCTTAATTTTTGGCTATAATATCAATTTTTGACTAGGTGAGTCCACATTGGACTAACCATTATAAAATTAAAATAATAATATAATATAATATTTTTTATTTTTTTATTTTTGCAAATACAATTTATATATTTCTTAGATCTTCATGCTTTATAGAAATAATATGTCTACTCTATCAATAAGTAGAAATAATGTGCATGTCATGTATGTTTTACCATTCAAAGAGAGAGGGAAGTGATGAAATAATTAAATATTGCTTTCCATTGTGAATAGTAGGTAGCCATATTTGGAGAACTTAAGATTTACTATTCATCAAGTCTTAAGCTTTGGACCATTGGCTAGTCCAATGTAGAGGCTTTTTCTTACATCTAGCTAAAGTTTAAACTTGCATTGGCATTTGGCTAGTCCATTGCCAATGCTCTTAGCTCTTGGAATGCCTGGTCACATTCGTCGTTCTAGGGATGCATTTTTCGTAACACTCTGGAAAAGGGCAAGCATTTGTCCATGGACTTGGACACAAATCGGTTTAGAGTCACCACCCTACCTGCTAGCCGTTGGTCTCGCTTATGTTCCGTTGCGGTTTCATGTTTATAATCGCATGGATCTTTTCCATGTTTGCTTTGATTCCCCTTCGGGACACGATGAAACCTATGAACTTCCCTGAACACACGACGAAAGTGCACTTCGTCGGGTTCAGCTTCATTTTGTATTGGCGGAGTACCACAAAAGATTCTTTTAGGTCGGTCAAATGATGGGTGGGTTCCTTACTTTTTACCAACAAGTCGTCGACATACACTTTCATGGTTCACCCAATTTGTTTTTTGAACATCCGATTCACGAGCTTCTAATAAGTCGCACTAGAGTTCTTTAAGCCAAAAGGCATGACATGGTAGCAGTAAAGCCCCCTGTCTGTGATGAACGACATCTTCTCTTCATCCACCAGATTCATACGGATCTGGTTGTACCCCGAATAGGCATCCATAAAGCTCAGCATCCTATGTTCTGCCATGGCATCAACGATAACGTCAATCCATGGTAGTGGGAAGTTATCCTTCGGGCATGTTTTGTTTAGATTAGTGAAATCTATGCACATTCTCCATTTTTCATTTTCTTTCTTGACCAGGATGACATTAGACAACCACGAGGGATAGTGGGTTTCTCTAATAAACCATGCGGCGAGGAGGCGGTCCATTTCTTCGGCTATAGCTGGATACTTCTATACATTGAACAATCTTCTATTCTGAAGGACCTTTTTGCAGGTGGGGCCGACACATAGTCTATGTTCAATGACTGTGCTGTTAGTCCCGAGCATTTCTTCATAACTCCATGTGAACACGTCCCTATGTTCAACTAGTAGTTGCTACAAGGCTTTCCAGATGTCAGGGGGAAGTTGCATGTCTACCCGTATTGTTGTATCGGGCTGCCCTAGATGCAATGTCACCAGCTACAATGGTTCGTTTACCTTTGCCTGTTGTAAATTCTATTGGTTCTGTGCCTCCACACCATGATCGAGAAGAACTAGTGGCGGGGGCGGTGGTTCATCCTAGGCGTGATCCTCCACAGTGCAAACGTCGAACCCCCTACTTTGAGCTCCTACAAGTAACATTATCGAGCCAGGGCCTGCTCGCCCCGCACTTTCCCTACTCTCGCTATTGTTGGAAACTTCCCTTTAAGGTGGTAGGTGGATGTAACTTCCTTGAGACTATTTAGGGTTGGTCGTCCTAATATAACATTGTAAGATGATGGGGCCTTGAACACCAAAAAGATGGTCGTCATGGTAGCTGCACATAGCCCTTTTTCTTGCTGTGACAGGCAGGGTTATGGTGCCGACTGGTAAGATGTCTTTTGCATTAACAAATTCATCGGCTCTATCCATAAACTCCCTCAGGGTTGAAGGAGTTTTCCTCGCCAACTCGGCCATGAATGAGCTCCTAGGCCATACACCTCCTAGAAGAGCCACCAAGGTTATCTTTTTTACTTGGTCGTCGGTTGTTAGCCTCTCCTTATTGAATCTAGTTAGGTATGCCTTTAAAGTTTCTTCCTCTTGATTTTTAATGGTAAGGAGATATATAGAGGGCCGTTGGTGCCTCCTACTCGCCATAAACTGCGTTAGGAACTGCTTGGTCAACTCTTTGAAGTCGTTAATTGACTCAGGTCACAATGTTCTGAACCAACCTCTCGCCATGCCCTTCAATGTTAGTGGGAAGGCTCGGCAAACTATTTCGCCAAGAAAACCGTACAGAGTCATGTGCACTTTGAAATTCTCTTGGTGGTTGACTGGGTCTCGGGACCCGTCGTACATTTCTATCTGCGAGACTTTAAACTTTGGTCGGAGCAGCGCGACCATCACCTCTACACTATAGGGTAGGTCCGTACAATTCAGTAGCTGCTTGACCGAGGATCATCCCCCCATCTTTTTAGCCATCTCTTCATATTTATTGACAAGAGTACGCAACTTGTCGCGTAGTCTTTTCTTTTCTAACTCTTCGGCCTTTTTCCCTTCAACACTTTGCACTTCTTCTTCTAGTTGCTCATTATGGCTTGGTAATGTGGCCTCGTTGAGTTCGGCATTACGGCGCGTAAGCTCTTCATTCTCCCTCCATAGGCCCTCAATTGTTTCCATAACTTTCTTTAATTTCTCCTCGATTATTGCAAGCCGCATGTCCATGTCTACAGGTGTTGTGTCTTGATTGCGAATTGCTTGAGTGTGTGGTGGCTGGCAAGTGGAAATCACGCTGGAGTTCGATGGGAAATTGAACTCATAAATTCAAGGGATCCTATAGACGATGCAACTATTCAGGATGTGTTCCACACACTGTTCCCCAACGCACTCTACCTACATCAAAGAAAGCTGACGACCCAGAGTGCCTGAAATACCTCTGATGCCTAAGTCAATGATATGTAGAAGAGGATATCACCAAAGCTTTGGGTGTCAAGTTACCTGAATTGTTACCTTCTTATCACATATATTGGCCTGGGGAATTGTTGATAAGTACCAGTTACAAGCTTGATCCTCTCATTGCTATTATCGGCTTAACATTATAATCAATCTAGAAAGGGCAGACTTATCCCAATCTACTAGCCTAATCACCTTATCTGGCCTGCATGGCGGTTACCTTATGGATTCATATTGGTCTCTTGGGCGACTAATCTTTTCTTGCTTTGGACTTATATCCAATGGGCTTCCTGGTCGGGCCCATTCCTTTCAGGGCTATGAGGGTCCCTCTAAGTCCGAATGCTCATGCTATATACCCCATAATTATCTTGCTGTGCTCATTTGATTATCCTAGAGTCTGATCTTGAATATATCAAATTAAAATTATTGCCATTATTGAGAATCTTGAAGCTGAGTACTATTCTATCTCTAGTTCGTAAAAATTATTAAAACCTTGAAGCAAGAGCTGAAAAAGGACGAATACCATTTCTTGGAACGAAGTCCTTAATTCCAAAGGAAACATTCCGACCCTGTAGCCGAGCAAAAGGTCTCCACGCTTTAGGGTTTGTTTAGGAATACAACTGTTATCATATATTTTTAAATTATTTTACTACTTTTTGCAAAGTAATCATTATTATTTTATTACTATTTAGAAAATATTCATTATTATTTTACTATTTTTCACAAACTATTTTACAACTATTCATGATAGATTTTCTGAAATATTCGTAGTATCCAAACGAGCTCTTAGCTTCGTTCGTTATTAAATATATATGCCATGGAAGCTATCAACTCCTATCAGACCTTTTTTTACATCGGTATCCTAATTTCGAATTTGAGGTGATGATATCAAGTTTCTGTCTAGAGAAGCCAGATCATTTGATTTTTGCTATGCAGGCACGGATGATATTTAAGGGCACGGCTCACCTAGCTTCAACGACACACCCATCTTGCATCCTCCCACTTTTAAATGGGAGTATGATGCGTGTCCTAAATAGAGTTCAACTCTAAAAATATACGATTTTTGCTAAAGGTGAATTATGTGGCAAGTTCAGTATTTGCTTAAGAGCTTTGTTACTTATCATCCATACACACCACACACCACATTTTATTTATTTATTGTTTTAATTTTTTTAAATTTTTTTTTGGTTTTATTCTTCCTAAATTAACTAAGTTCTTCTATTCATTATCCATATACCACACATTTGGTAAGAGAAAGAAATAAAAAATAAAAAATTATGTACAGTTGGTGTGTGCATGGTGCAATGTGCATGGGGATCATGATGAGTAGATTTTTTCTTTGTTTAAACTAGGACCTAATTGTTGCTAACTCGACGCAGGCAAAGGGATCAGTTTGTTCTCCTTAACTCTTTCCGAGCAGCAATGAGTTCAGCTAGCCAGAGTTCTCGTAGGCATTCAAGAGTATTTGAGTTGTGACACAAAAGCTTTGTCTGTGCTCCTTCCAGGTACAGCCACTACAACACAATTGCTTTTTAGTGACGGTTGGGAAATTGTGACAGTCCCTAGACCGTCACTAAAAGGCATTTTCTGTGACAGTTTTTGGAAACCGTCACTAAAGATAGAATGAGATTTTTTTACATTCGAACGTATAGGACATATGCGTTCGAACGTCACATATACGTTCGAACGTTATGTCTGTTTACGTTGGAACGTAAAATGTTTTGGCGCAACCGTTCGAATGTTATTAATTTTACGTTCGAACGTAAAATGTTTACACCAATGTTCGAACGTTAAGTAATAACATTCGAACGTTCATTGTAAATTTAAATTAAATGACTTTAATTTAAAAATTATGTGATTTTTATTGTGCATAATTTGTGAACAAGTCTAAAAAATTGAATTGTATATATTTATATATACACACTTTGTAATATATAAATATATATTATTGATTTATATATATTTGAAATTCAGTGATTTAGTATTAAAGTTGAAAATTATAACATCAAAGAAGATTAAAAATTGAAATTAAAAAACGATAAAAATATTCAATAATATTTTTCGTTACAAATATTAAAAATAAAATACAAAAATTGATAGAACGTAGTAAACAACAGTCAGATGATTATGTTATCTGCAAAAGTCGAACTCCGTACTTCCTCAGTCAAGTTATCAACCTTGTCATTGAGGATAGTTACACGATGGGTGAGTTCGGCAACAGACGCCGATATAGCCTCGAGCGATCGATCGATCTTATGATCAATATGCGCAGTCAGCTGTGATATGACCGCATCAACCCAAGCAGGCCGCACATCTCCTGCAGATGTACTCGGCGTATGCTGACTACTACTCCCGACATGACCTGGCTCAGGCTGCGTCGGAGGAACTAGATCCTCTACAGGGGGTGGCTGACGTCCCCTCGCCTGTCCAATGCTACGCCGATGCGTGGTCATGTCGAGGGGGCTCATCTGATCTTTGACCCGCTCCTCTGGCTGGGTCGGCACTCCCCATGCAAGTAATAGTCGGCTTATGAGGACACCATATGGGAGATTATCCGTGGAGACGATGCTCGCCTCGTAACAGATCCTCTCAAAAATGTGCAGTGGCAAATCTATAGGATCTCCACGTGCCACTCGTATAAAAAATTGTGCCCGAAGCCGACTAAATGTGGTTTTATGAGCCACAGGATCGACATTTGTTGCAACAATCAGGTGCAACATGCGGAAGAAATGCAGCAGATGGATCTGGTTGAAGGCGTTCTTCCGCTCGATCTGCATGCGATCCCTCCCGGTGAGAATGTAGAAATCCTCGTCTCGGTCATCATCCCGAGCCTCGACGCCAGTATCCTCAGCCTCTGACTGGCCTGCATCTCTGGCTGATGCTGGCTCACATCCCCGGCCAGTAGATGATGTAGAAGTGCCTACATCCTCACGGGGTGTTGAGTGTGTAAATGTCTGAGCACCTCGATGAATCCCGAGGTGCTCGCCGATGACATCTGCCGATATCTCAATAGAAACACCGCGTACAGTCACGGTGTGAGAGGATGCATCCGGAGGCATGTCACACATCCCCATATAGAATTCTTGAACCATTGAGGGGTATACCTTCCCCCTCAATATGCAGATATTTCCCCAGCCTCTACTGAGGAAAACATCTCTTAGGTTCGTCTGCTGCCAACAGAGTTCGTCGAACTCATTAATTAAGACCTCTCTCTCTACCATAACAGTATGAGCTCCGATACGGGCAGTGTCCGACGTGGCTCCTTCCCTCCCTCGTTTTCGTGTATGCAGTGGAAGAGCCATATCCTGAAAATAGAAAAGGAAAAAAAAAATTATTTACAATAATGCATTTTTTTGTATTAATTTTAAGATGCTCTGCATTAACGTTCAAACGTTTTATCGTTAACGTTCGAACGTTAAAGATAAAAACGTTCGGACGTTAATTTATATGTTCGCACGTAAAATAATGTAAATAAATTTACGTTCAAAAGTAAAACAAATACGTTCGAATGTACAGATGTGCGTTCGAACATAAGCAGTAAACAAATACGTTCGAATTTAAGTTCGAACGTATTTGTTTTACGTGTGAACATAAATATGAACGTCCGAACGTCGAAGCATGAATAATGTAGAAAATCACTACGTTCGGATGTTATAATTAAACGTCCGACCGTATGTGATTTACGTGCGAAAGTAAATATTCACGTTCGAACGTATGTCGTTTAATAATATTCACGTCCGAATGTAAGACGATTAACGTTCGAACGTGGAAGCCGTAACAGCTCTGTAATTTAAACGTCGTACGTTCGAATGTCACGGTGAAATGTTCGAACGTTTCGACGCAGAATGGCTGAGTCGACTCAGCCATTATTGAAATATCGAAAATTTCTCTACAAGGGTCTAAATGCCGAAATGTCACTATGTAAATGAAGTATACACTTCAAGAAACATTTCTACGGTGACTATTCGGCCAATGACTGGCCTTGGTGGCCGGAAAATGAAGTTGAAAATCCGGTAATATTTATCCGGTTTTAAACAAAACTCAATCCAAATCTCAATCTAAATCTCAATAAAATACATGTTATTTGCATAAAAGATGAATGCCTACTTTTTAGTGACGGTTATGGCGGAGTTGACGGCGGTGGTGACGGAGGCGTGGTGGCAAATAACGGAGAAGACGATGGTAACGGACAGGGAAATGTCGTTTCGACGTTCGGTTTTGGCCTTATATACACAGAACGTTCGAACGTACTTATTATTACGTTCGAACGTTTGTCAATTTAATTTCTAAAATTTTATCTATAATATATTATATTATAAATGTTTAAGTTATATATTAGGATGTTATATAATATTATTGACAATTAGATTATTGGTTTTTTTGTGAGTGCTTGTTATATTTATAAAGTTTAGCAATATGTTTATACATGTTGTTGTGATTTTATGCTTACTCTTGAAATAATTGTGATTATTGTTTGTGAATTTTGTGAATAGTTTATGAGTTTATGGTGTTTATTGATGAATTAATAAGTAACAATTTAATATATATTATTGATTTATATATATGGTATAGTTTGTATATTATATACGTTGATGTTCTCATTTAAATTATATTATGCTATCATACCATACAATGTAGTATATAGTTATAGATATATAAAATGTAGTATATATATTATACTATATGTTAGTATATAATAAAGAATTTAATAAGTAACAATTTAATATATATTATTGATTTATATAGATGGTATAGTTTATCACTTAAATTATATTATGCTATCATACTATACAATGTAGTATATAGTTATAGATATATAAAATGTAGTATATATATTATACTATATGTTAATATATAATAAAGAATTTAATAAGTAACAATTTAATATATATTATTGATTTATATATATGGTATAGTTTATCATTTAAATTATATTATGCTATCATACTATACAATGTAGTATATAGTTATAGATATATAAAATGTAGTATATATATTATACTATATGTTAATATATAATAAAGAATTTAATAAGTAACAATTTAATATATATTATTGATTTATATATATGGTATAGTTTATCATTTAAATTATATTATGCTATCATACTATACAATGTAGTATATAATTACAGATATATAAAATGTAGTATATATATTATACTATAAGTTAGTATATAATAAAGAATTTAATAAGTAACAATTTAATATATATTATTGATTTATATATATGGTATAGTTTATATATTATATACGTTGATGTTCTCATTTAAAGTATATTATGCTATCATACAATAGAATGTAGTATATAGTATATAGTTATCGATATATAAAATGTAGTATATATATTATACTATAAGTTAGTATATAATAAAGAATTTAATAAGTAACAATTTAATATATATTATTGATTTATATATATGGTATAGTTTATATATTATATACGTTGATGTTCTCATTTAAAATATATTATGCTATCATACCATACAATGTAGTATATAGTTATAGATATATAAAATGTAGTATATATATTATACTATATGTTAGTATATAATAAAGAATTTAATAAGTAACAATTTAATATATATTATTGATTTATATATATGATATAGTTTATCATTTAAATTATATTATGCTATCATACTATACAATGTAGTATATAGTTATAGATATATAAAATGTAGTATATATATTATACTATAAGTTAGTATATAATAAAGAATTTAATAAGTAACAATTTAATATATATTATTGATTTATATATATGGTATAGTTTATATATTATATACATTGATGTTCTCATTTAAAATATATTATACTATCATACTATACAATGTAGTATATAGTTATCGATATATAAAATGTAGTATATATATTATACTATAAGTTAGTATATAATAAAGAATTTAATAAGTAACAATTTAATATATATTATTGATTTATATATATGGTATAGTTTATATATTATATACGTTGATGTTCTCATTTAAAATATATTATGCTATCATACCATACAATGTAGTATATAGTTATAGATATATAAAATGTAGTATATATATTATACTATATGTTAGTATATAATAAAGAATTTAATAAGTAACAATTTAATATATATTATTGATTTATATATATGGTATACTTTATCATTTAAATTATATTATGCTATCATACTATACAATGTAGTATATAGTTATAGATATATAAAATGTAGTATATATATTATACTATAAGTTAGTATATAATAAAGAATTTAATAAGTAACAATTTAATATATATTATTGATTTATATATATGGTATAGTTTATATATTATATACATTGATGTTCTCATTTAAAATATATTATACTATCATACTATACAATGTAGTATATATTTATCGATATATAAAATGTAGTATATATATTATACTATAAGTTAGTATATAATAAAGAATTTAATAAGTAACAATTTAATATATATTATTGATTTATATATATGGTATAGTTTATATATTATATACGTTGATGTTCTCATTTAAAATATATTATGCTATCATACCATACAATGTAGTATATAGTTATAGATATATAAAATGTAGTATATATATTATACTATATGTTAGTATATAATAAAGAATTTAATAAGTAACAATTTAATATATATTATTGATTTATATATATGGTATAGTTTATCATTTAAATTATATTATGCTATCATACTATACAATGTAGTATATAGTTATAGATATATAAAATGTAGTATATATATTATACTATAAGTTAGTATATAATAAAGAATTTAATAAGTAACAATTTAATATATATTATTGATTTATATATATGGTATAGTTTATATATTATATACATTGATGTTCTCATTTAAAATATATTATACTATCATACTATACAATGTAGTATATAGTTATCGATATATAAAATGTAGTATATATATTATACTATAAGTTAGTATATAATAAAGAATTTAATAAGTAACAATTTAATATATATTATTGATTTATATATATGGTATAGTTTATCATTTAAATTATATTATGCTATCATACTATACAATGTAGTATATAGTTATAGATATATAAAATGTAGTATATATATCATACTATATGTTAATATATAATAAAGAATTTAATAAGTAACAATTTAATATATATTATTGATTTATATATATGATATAGTTTATCATTTAAATTATATTATGCTATCATACTATACAATGTAGTATATAGTTATAGATATATAAAATGTAGTATATATATTATACTATAAGTTAGTATATAATAAAGAATTTAATAAGTAACAATTTAATATATATTATTGATTTATATATATGGTATAGTTTATATATTATATACATTGATGTTCTCATTTAAAATATATTATACTATCATACTATACAATGTAGTATATAGTTATCGATATATAAAATGTAGTATATATATTATACTATAAGTTAGTATATAATAAAGAATTTAATAAGTAACAATTTAATATATATTATTGATTTATATATATGGTATAGTTTATCATTTAAATTATATTATGCTATCATACTATACAATGTAGTATATAGTTATAGATATATAAAATGTAGTATATATATCATACTATATGTTAATATATAATAAAGAATTTAATAAGTAACAATTTAATATATATTATTGATTTATATATATGGTATAGTTTATCATTTAAATTATATTATGCTATCATACTATACAATGTAGTATATAATTATAGATATATAAAATGTAGTATATATATCATACTATATGTTAATATATAATAAAGAATTTAATAAGTAACAATTTAATATATATTATTGATTTATATATATGGTATAGTTTATCATTTAAATTATATTATGCTATCATACTATACAATGTAGTATATAATTATAGATATATAAAATGTAGTATATATATCATACTATATGTTAATATATAATAAAGAATTTAATAAGTAACAATTTAATATATATTATTGATTTATATATATGGTATAGTTTATATATTATATACGTTGATGTTCTCATTTAAAATATATTATACTATTATACTATACAATGTAGTATATAGTTATCGATATATAAAATGTAGTATATATATTATACTATAAGTTAGTATAGAATAAAGAATTTAATAAGTAACAATTTAATATATATTATTGATTTATATATATGGTATAGTTTATATATTATATACGTTGATGTTCTCATTTAAAATATATTATGCTATCATACCATACAATGTAGTATATAGTTATAGATATATAAAATGTAGTATATATATTATACTATATGTTAGTATATAATAAAGAATTTAATAAGTAACAATTTAATATATATTATTGATTTATATATATGGTATAGTTTATCATTTAATAAGTAACAATTTAATATATGGTGTAGTTATAGATATATAAAATGTAGTATATATATTATACTATAAGTTAAGTATAGTAGGAATCGTACGTTCGAACATTTCAAGTTAACGTTCGAACGTTAAACTAAGAGGCGAGAATTTTCCCGCTCGATTAAGGTATATGTGTGATTATTCAGACGTTCGGACGTTTATACTATACGTTCGAACACCAAATCTGTCAACGTTCGAACGTTAGTTAAATTAGTGCGGGAGATTTCCCGCTCAAATATGGTAACACTTTCATGAAATGTACGTTCGGACGTTTAAGTTAAATGTTCGAACGTTTATCTATAAATCTACGAACGTTCGAACGAAAAATTGTGATACATTCGAACATATATGAGGAAAGTGCGGGAACTTTCCCGCTAGATTGTATGTTATATCATAAGAAGGGTACGTTCGAACGTGTATTGTAAACGTCCGAACGTTCTTGGCGGGAACAATTTTAGAATATAACGTTCGGACGTAAAAATTTAACGTTCGAACGTTTAAACTAATAATTTTAGAACTTAATCAGTACGCGCACGGGAGGAAGCGCATTATTTCTTCTTCTCCCGTGCGCGCAACAGAAAGAGAGAGAGAGAGAGAGAGAGAGAGAGAGAGAGAGAGAGAGAGAGTTAGAGTGAGAGAGAGTTGAGTTAGAGAGAGTTGAGTTTTGGAATGAGAGAGAGTTGAGTTTTGGTAAGATAATATTTTTATTTCTTGTCTTTATTTAAATTTTATGATATTTATAGAATGTGTTTTTGTTATAGAATATTTCTAATAAGTTAGTGTTGTATTTTTTTGAAGGATTGCTTGTTTTGGGAAGTTTGAAGATTTTGATTTGTAAGAGGATATTGTGAGTGCTAGGTATATTTCTAAACTTTATCAATATGTTGTTGTGATTTGATGCTTACTCTTTATCATATTGTGATTATTGTTTGTATAGTTTGTAAATAGTTTGTGAGTTATTTTAAATATGTTGTGATATAAATTTGAAATATTGTGTTTATTATTAGAAATATATTGTCATTAGGCTTTGTTAATACAGGTTTATTGCTTACTCAAGTTTAGAAATATGTTAATACATGTGGCATGTTATTTTGTGAATATATTGTGAGTTATTGTGATATGGACTTGAAATATTTAAATTATTATTTGTGAATGACGTTTGAATATGTTTACATTGTTACAAATATATTGTCCTTAAGCTTTGTTAATACATGTGGCATGTTATTTTTTGCTTACTTTTTATCATATTGTGATTATTGTTTGTATAGTTTCTAAATAGTTTGTGAGTTATAATAATATGTTGTGATATAAATTTGAAATATTGTGTTTATTATTAGAAATATATTGTCATTAGGCTTTGTTAATACATGTGGCATGTTATTTTGTGAATATATTGTGAGTTATTGTGAATATGTTGTGATATGAATTTGAAAATTTGTGATAATAATATTTGAAATTAAGTAATGACAAATAAAAGTAACTCTTTAAGAATTATAATAATTAAAATTATTGTATAACCATTGAAATTTAAGTATGATAATTAAATATTTATAATAATATTTGAAATTAAGTAATAACAAGCATAAAAGTAACTCTTTAAGAATTATAATAATTAAAATTATAGTATAACCTTTGAAATTTAAGTATGATAATTAAATATTTATAATAATATTTGAAATTAAGTAATAACAAGCATAAAAGTAACTCTTTAAGAATTATAATAATTAAAATTATAGTATAACCTTTGAAATTAAGTATAACAATTAAAATTATACTTTAAGAATAATGATCTTGTACACAACGAGGGAATATGATTTTGAAGAAATGTTGAAATTTCAATTTAATTGCTTGACTGTCATAGTCTCTTCGGCCTTGAGAGTTGTCAAGGTTGGACAGTTTGTGACGGTTAAGTAATTAGACTAAAATTTAAACATTTCTTCAAGATCATTCTCCATCGTTGTGTACAAGACACGAAACGTAGGGTCACATAATCTTCCATCCCTCTTTAGTTTAACAATATAACACTACTTGAAGGTGACATTGTTAATTTAAACAACATGGAGATATTATTGTATGATTTTTTGCTAGATGCGTGTGACATTGCATAAATACCCTTAGACCCGTTTGGGAATCAGTGTACATTTATGTGTCCACTGATTCCTGAATTGTCCAGTGTGGACAGTTTGAGATTATATTATCTGTATTACACATTTTTGTTACTCGCTACTTTCCACGTTTAATATGAAGTTTCGATATCTTCTTCTACTGTTCTTCGGGTATACTGTTCGTAGGGTCACAATCCCGATATTTGAACATGTATACTTGGAGAATTATGGGGAGGTGCTGCCGGAATTTCTACTAACGTGGAAATTAGTAGAGTGACGAGATTTGTATAATATGGAGAATATAATCTCGAATGGGATAGGACCAACTATCTTATCAAAAAAGTAATGAGAATTGGAGGCAAGACATGCATGTGAATTTTCAATGTACGTGTTATTAATATCTGGATGTTTTTAGAAATGGACAAAAATTGGATGCGTCTGGACGATAGACTTGGAAAGGATTACGTACCCTATGCATGTGGAGTAAGAACTTTCATTGATTTTGCACGGGCCTCTGCTGATAGTCGTGGTTACATTAAGTGTCTATGTCGAGGGTGTAAAAATTTGTGTGCGATAGGATTGGATGAAGTAGAGCGTCATATATTTGTGAACGGTATGGATCTAGGGTATACGCGATGGGTACTGCATGGTGAGCGGTATGAAGGGTCAGCAGATGTATTGGTCGATCATCACAATTATTTACGGCACATGGATGATGATTATGAGCATGATGAGATGAAGGAGATGTTGGGTGACATTGGAGCTGGGATGTTTATGGATGAGGTTAACGACAATGCCTTAAGTGGTGGATCAGGGACTGATTGTGAAAATTTTCCTTCACTGTGGGAAGATGCAAAGCGCGAGCTTTACCCAAGTTGTACAAAACATTCCAAAATGTCGTTTATTGTGCGGTTGCTTCACATAAAATCATTGTGTGGGATGTCGACGAAAGCAATAAACATGGTATTAGACTTATTTAACGAAGTGCTTCCCGAAGGGTCTGCATTGCCTAAGAACTTTTATGAAGCGAAACAGTTGAGAAAGGGATTAGGATTTGAGTACAAGTCCATACATGCATGCAAGAATGATTGTGTATTGTTCTGGAAGGAGAACGAGGAGAAACAAGCATGTCCTGTATGTGGAGAGTCGAGGTGGAAAGGTAAGAAAAACGTGCCGGTTAAGGTGTTGCGGTATTTTCCCTTGAAACCTAGGTTGCAAAGACTATATATGTGTAAGAAAACAGCTCATGATATGAGGTGGCACGAGGAGAAAAGAGTTAAGAATGACGAGTATATGAGGCATCCAGCTGATTCACTTGCGTGGCAGTCTTTCGATAATCAGTATCCAGAGTTCGGGTTAGAAGCTCGGAACGTGCGCCTGGGACTCACAACCGATGGATTCAACCCTTTTGGGAATATGAGTACAAGTTATAGCACTTGGCCCGTTGTATTGATTCCGTACAATCTTCCACCATGGAGGTGCATGAAGGCGCCAAACTTTTTGTTAACTTTACTCATCCCTGGCCCTAGATCACCTGGGAATGATATTGACGTATTCATACAGCCGTTGATTGAAGAGCTGAAAGAGTTATGGGAAACAGGGGTTAGAACTTATGATGCATCTACGTCGACATCTTTTCAGATGCATGCTGCGGTAATGTGGACCATAAATGATTTTCTGGCGTATGAGAATCTTTCCGGCTGGAGTACGAAAGGGAAGTTAGCGTGTCTGACGTTTAATAAAGAAACTGCTAGTGAGTGGCTAAAATTTTCTCAGAAGTTGTGTTTCATGGTTCATCGACGTTATTTACCAGCAAATCATGCATGGAGAAGAGAATGTGCCAAGTTTGATGGGAGAGTAGAGGATAGGATTGCACCAAAAGAGTTGTCTGGAGAAGAGATAGTGGAACAACTGCAACATGTTAGAGCGAACAATTTTGGCAAAGGTCGGGGAAAGAACAAGAGAAAACGAGCCGTATCAGAATTGAATTGGACAAAGCGTAGTATTTTTTTTGATTTGCCGTTGGTCGTCATGCAAGTTGCGACATAGTTTAGATGTAATGCACATAGAGAAGAATATTTGTGATAATATACTGGGTACATTGATGAGTATTAACAAAAAGACGAAAGACACGATCAAGACGAGGAAAGATCTTGAGAGAATGAGAATTAAACATAATCTGCATTTGCGGGTGGAAGGCAACAGGGTGGTCATGCCGCATGCATGTTTTACGATGACGAGGAAGGAGATGATTGATTTCTGTAAATGGTTGCAAGGTGTGAAGTTGCCAGATGGTTATGCTTCAAATATTGGTAGATGCGTGAGTCCTGATGATTGGAAAATCAATGGATTGAAAAGTCATGATTGTCACGTATTTTTGCAGAAGTTATTACCTGTGGGAATTCGTGGGAAGCTGACATCTAATGTACGTGTCGCCATATCTGAACTATGTATGTTTTTCAAGGATTTGTGCGCTCGGGTAGTAAATCGAGATGTGTTGTCGAAATTGAAAGAAGACATTGCTACTATACTATGTAAATTCGAGCAGATCTTTCCACCATCATTTTTTGATGTCATGGTCCATTTAGCAATACATTTACCGCGAGAGGTACTTCTGGGTGGACCGGTGCAGTTCCGTTAGATGTATCCAGTTGAAAGATATTTGGGTCGATTGAAGCGCACTGTTGGTAATAAAGCCAAAGCTGAGGGTTCAATAGCAGAGGCTTATATACACGATGAATGGTTAACATTTTGCTCTCTATATCTTCGTGGTGTTGAGACACGATTTAGTCATCAAGAGCGAAATGCTGATCTTGCTACTCCGCCTCCTCGTGAGCTATCAGTGTTTTCCCAGAATGTACGACCCTTGAGTGCACAAACAGGTTACGATTTAATTGATGGAGAGTTGGGTAAAGTTCGGTGGTATGTGCTAAATAACTGCCGAGAGATTGATAATTATCTTAGGTATGTCATTTAATTTATTTGAATAATTATAGTTTTCTTTAAATTAATTAGAATTGTTGTGCTCAAAATATACTTCTTTTGCAACATGTTATAACAGTGACCACATGGACAAACTTAGAACGGAAGGCGTAGAAAATATAGAGGCAAGACACGAGGAAGAATTTCCCGGATAGTTTGAAGAACGTGTATGAACTAAAATTGTATATATGTTATATTGTGAAATTTTTAACTCTGGATAATAAAATAATAAATATATACTATTTCAATTTTTAGATTTTGGAACAACGTGCTCGTGATCCCGGATCAATTTCTTCTGAATTGTATGCATTGGCCCGTGGTCCCTCAAATAGAGCACTTCGATATACTGCATGCACGGTTCGAGGTTATAGATTCCATACTTTGGACCGTGAACGTAATAGAAAGACTCAAAACTGTGGTGTGTTGGTCGAGGGGAGTCATGGAGCAGATGATATTGACTATTATGGTGTCATACGTGATATTATCGGATTGAAATATTTGGGTGGGTCTGTAACATATGTCTTCAAATGTGATTGGTGGGATCTAGGCGGTGGTCGGGTTTCGATACATAGGGATAATCACTTTACGAGTGTCAATATTGCATCTAAATGGTACGAAGATGATCCATTCGTATTGGCTTGTCAAGCTACCCAAGTCTATTACTTGATTGATCCAATGAAAAATGTTGATGAAGATAACTTGGCGAGTCGTACAAAAATTTGTTCCTCGAAATATATATGAAGCAGGAACGAGTGCAGATTACGAGAATAGTGGAGATGAAGATGACAATCCGATTGTTGAGGCATACTAGGAAGATGGAGAGGGTATTAACTTGTTTGTTGACCTCGGTGCACTCGAGTTGGTCCCCTTGTGTAGAGATGATGTCCCACTCGTACATCTCGACCCGTCTGTATTAAATGATCATTCAATTCAAGTCAGTTTGGAGGAAGATGAAGAAGACGAGTCAGAAGATGAATACGAATCAGAATCCGGGCAGGAGATGGATAAAGATGATGAAGAAGAGGTGCATGATGATGATGAAGATGTTATTGATGGAGATTCTGAAACAAGCATGGAAAATTCATCTGAAGAGTAAAAATACTAAATATTTTATTTATATAGGTGACTATAAAATATCTTAAATTTTCATAATTTCTTCTAATTAATTTTCTTTGATATAATTAGTTATTTTAAAGAATGCCGCCAAAACGACAACGAAGAAATGTGTCTCCGCCAAGTCCAAGTCCTGAATCCATTGAGGACTCCCCACTCGAGGAATCCGTTCCTGAAGATCAAGCTAATACAGAAGAGAACAACAGCCAGTCAACACCTACCAGTAAGGAAATATTGTCGTTAATAATTATATATATAGTTAATACTTTTTTCTCAATAACTATATAATTATAATTATAGTATATCTATTATTATCATGTAGTTCATGCATCTGCACGTCGCGGTCGTGGCTATACACGTGGAATCTCTCTTGAAAAAAATAGAAGCACGTTAAACTGAAGATCACAATTCCTGATAATTCCACTGGAGGAGTGGATGATAGTGCAGCAGCGCTTTCCTCCTATATTGGCACAGTAGTTCGAGCTTATGCTCCATTTTATGTGCGCTCATGGCGAGATGTTCCGAATGAAATTAAGGAGCACATTCAAAGTCGTGTGCTGGTTAGTTTACTTTTTAGTACATTTTTTTCACTTAGATTAATATATTATATTTTTTACCTGATTCCCTTGTTAGGATGAATTCGACCTCGACTTTGGCCGTAGCGAGGATTTGAGAACCGTGAATGAGTTGATGGCTACACTATTCCAACGTCACAAAGGACGATGTCATGACCACTTCAAGAAGTTTGAGACGTTGGAAGAGGCTGCGCAGTCTCCTTTTCAGCAGATGAAGTTAGATGATTAGAGAAAGTGTTGTGATCTTTTCGCATCTCCAGATTATCAGGTATTTTACATTTATATCTTTTAATTATTTACATTCATATTCGTTTTATACATTATATGTATACATATTACAATTAACATTTTTAATATATTTTGTAGCACTTGAGTTCTGCAAATGCATAGAATAGATCCGTTCTGACTGTCCACCATCGTGCCGGTTTAAGGTCATTCCACCGTCTTGCTGAAAAAATAGTAATTAAAAAATTATAGAATTCATTTATTTTCCTGATATTCTTTCTGATAAGTACTAACATTATCTTTTTAAAATTGCTAATATTGTCGCTTTGTTAGAAACGTGATGATCCTGAAAACTTTTCCCTCATTCATGTCTATGCTGCTGCTCACACTAATGAGCATAGTGAGTGGATGGATCCTGTCGCTGCAGATAATTATGTAAGCAGTTTTAATTTTGTTAAATAAATTTTTTATAGAACATTTTAATAGTTTATTTCTTATTTCTATTTCTTTTAATACGTTACTAATTATTTACGATCATTACCTTTTAAATTGCAGAGCAAAATGTTGGAGATGCAGTCGATTTCTGTGGAATCCTCTCCTAGTGACATAGACATATTCACCCAAGTGCTCGGGCCGCAGTCTAGTATGGCAAGAGGTTTGAGACGATCTATCAAGCATAAATGTTCATCCTCCTCAACCTCATTGGCTTCACAAATTAATAATCTTACAGCAGATTTAGAAGCTGCACGGCATGAGAATGAGTATATGAGGTCGAGACAGCAAGAGTTAGAGTCTCTCTTAGAACGACAGTCTCATTTAGAGACGCGTTTGCAGGACCAACAGAGAGACCAGGAGGAAAGAATACGCAGTGAAGTGCAAGAGCAAGTGCAACGAGAGATGATGGTGCAAATGGAGCGTGTTATGTCGTTGCAACAGAATCCCTGTGGGCGAGGGAAAAAGAAGAAATAAATTTTATCAATATTTCTGACTAGTTTTAATATCTAATTTTGTACTTTTATAAGACATTGTTACTTATTAATTGGGTATGTAATATGATACCATTGATATTTTGTTTTTAAATTTTATGAAATTAGTATTTCTGATCTGTATGTTCGAATGTAAATAAAAATCGTTCGAACGTTGGTTCACACTGTAACAAACGTTCGAACGTAAATACAATTGAATCGTTCGAACGTTAAACCGACTAACATTCGAACAAAGAACTTGCATTCGGACGCTCCTTCGTTTACATTCGAAATAACGTCCGAACATTAAATGCGCTACGTTTGAACATTTACATTTACGTTCGAACAAATGTTCGAACGTTTATTGTAATTAACGTTCGGACGCATTAACATTCGAATGTAAATATGATACGTTCGAACGATATACAACAAACGTCAACTTCTCTCATTCGAACGCCAATCGGTCGGGTATAACGTCCGAACGTTTAATTTTACGTCCGAACGTGATTTTCTGTGACAGTTCATAACCGTCACAAAAAAAGGAACGTTCGAACGTTGTACAGAACGGAACACTTCCAACCGTCACTAAAAATATTTTTTGTGACGGTTGAACAGTAAACCGTCACCAAATGTTTTCTGTGACGCACTTTAGGTGACGGTCATGGTGACGGTTTCAAACCGTCACCAAATATGTTTAGTGACGGTTTACCATTTTTTTGTGACAGTTTCCTCTGTCACAAAACACACATTCTGTTGTAGTGAGCCCATGACGAGTTGTACAAATTAAGATGATAATCCTCTATTCTCACTTGAAGTTCTTCGCTGTCTGCCCGACTCAGCCATGATAACCCTAGCTACTAGTCTCCTTGTTCTTTGTTAAGGGCCACCAAGTCAATCAGCCACTAGAAAAAAAAAAAAGAAAAAAAAATGGAAGTAAAAAGCTGGATCATCAGTATATATGAATGCCCGATAGAAAAAAATATATCTTCTCATTACAAAATAATAATAGAAGCTACTACATTTTTCCAATTGATCAGCATGGCCCTTAAATGAGGACAAACCTCTTATATATTAATCATTCAATCATTCACCTAGAAATTCCAAAAGAACACCAATCTATAAGCGTAGCAACAGGGTGGCCCCAACTGATCAGCTAGCATATATACAAACAATTCTGGGTAGAGGGGCATGAGGGAGAGTCGTCGGTAGTGGCATTACTAGTGTCAGAATCAATGAGCTGCCATGTTCGCATGGCCCCCTCTGTCCCCGTAAGAGTGAGCATCACCAAAGGGAGCACATACCAGGTTGCTCCTTCAATGAGCGCTAGCTAGGCAACATAAGAAATCATACCCTAATATATATATATATATATATATATATATATATATATATATATATACCCTACGCCCATTAATTACCTGTGTTCAAAATATTGTGCAGGTGTTCTCTGTTCCCTAGCATGTGTTTGCCCACATGTGAAACCCACATTGTCAGCCATACCCACGTAATCAATTTTGTCACGTACTCCTGCATGCATGCCTTGAAGAATAGAATAAAAATTAAATATTACGTACTAATTGTAGCTAGCTAGTTAATTTGTTCAATAAATTTGGTGCTAATTGATTAGTTAAAGCCGCAGTGAACGTACGTACCGATAGGGGGTTAATCTTAAGTACTGCTTATAATCGAACTATAAATAATTTAGGGTTCTGTCATTGCCGTTAATGAGCTAATTGTCACTGTCCCCGTAAGGTTTGGGAGTACATGAAGACATTGATTGTAGGGTGATTATGCATGGTCTCATTTGTGATGTTTGATGTTTCGAGGATATTATGTCGAGCGACAAAAAGCCTATGTATAAATCTAAAGTATATAGTATAGTTATCATGTCTCGTTGTTTTTTATATTCAGTGTCTGTCTGCTCGGAGAGCCAATAAACTTTGTAATTTGCTGACTTGATCAACACTGCTAGCTCAGTACTGAACTTTGTCGCTTTGCCCGTATTCTTTTACTTTTTAGGCTAAAAGACGCGGCGGCCAAGAAGTCCAAGTAGTCGTTTAATTAATTAATTTATCGCAGGGAAATTTCCTTTCACTACATGATCGATCGTGCGTGTTCTGTCGATCGAACCATGCATGATAATATATATGATATATTTATTGGGAATAATTAAGGGAAAAATTAGAAGTCTGCTTCTTTACATGATGCATGCATGCATTTTTTTCCTTAAGTGATTATTAATTAATTAAAGAACCATTTGTTTTTCCTCAAGTGATTAATGTCTAAACATGACTTCATATAAGATGGGTTGAAGGTGATCAGTTGGCTAGCTAGCTAGTGATCAACGTGATCGATGTGCAGCAAAGGCCAAGTTATAATTAATTTTTATCTAGCAGTCAAGTACTGTAAGAACGTGGTGATCATCGACCAAAATTCCAAACCTTGATAGTAATTTATTTAACTTCAATTCCAGCTTCTTAATTAGGACCTTACATAATGGGAAGTACATTTAAAAAAAAGAAAAAGAAAAGAGTAATGCTATATACAGTTGTAGAGTGAATGTGTCGTACAGTCGTTTTGAAAAAAGTGGGGTCAATTATTAAAAATTAATTTTTTTTCATATATATTTCATATTTATTCATTTTTTTCAAAGTGAATATTGCGTGACGTTGCATACTCATAACTGCAACTATCATTTCTAAAAAAAAAGTACAGTTAAATATAAGCTAACTATGAGTGAGATAGATTGATTAATTTCACACAAATCTTTTGAAAAACATTAGACGCATTATTAAAAAGCCAGTTTTTTCATATAGATTCCAGTCTTTTTTTTTTTTTTTCCAAATTGCTTGCATGCCTTATACTAGCAAAAATCATTTTCTTTATGAAAAATTATAAACTCACAACATTTTATGCAACAATGTTTAAAAGAAAGGGTATTTTTGTAAAATATTTTATAAAACTAATATCATTTTATCAAAATATCCTTATTTTATAATGTGTTATGCAAAGTATTGTGTAAAGTGTTGTGTGTTTATCACTACTCGTCTGCGAGGAAATTACAAAGTGATATATAGTACCGCGTACTGATTAGGTACTTTAAAACAAAATGCCGATGGACGGACGTTAATAATTTTAGTAAAATTACAAAAAAGTACTAATGAGCCAAATGCTTGAATTTCATGAGATGCATGTTGACGAATGGAAATTAGAAATTTCTATCTAGAAAAGCTATGAAAATCATCGATGCTGAAAAACCTATATATATATATATATGCCTTTTCTATTTTTTAAAATAACCGGAATCTTCAATAAATGTTTCATGAATTAAAACAGGTACGTAAAAATTCATCATGAGTGCATATTACATAATTTGTCATGTGTCAATCCAAACAAACGTTGTACTAGATCTAGAAAATGTTTCAAAACCATTTTTGGGCTTTCGCCTGAAAATAATTTTTGAATTTTATTAATTTTGTTTTTTCCGTCACATATATAGAAAAGAAAATTTTATACACCACACAATCATCCCACTTTTATTTCATTATACATTATGTGGCACATTTATCACTATTGAATGATCATTTATTAGATGATTATTTATCATCTAATAGTGATAAATATAACACATCTTACATAGTGGGATGAAAGTAGGATGGTGGTGTGGTGTATAGCATTATTCAAAAAGAAAAAAAAATTGTTTTACGTATAAATTACGTCAAAATTTACAGCATATGCAGCTATGAATTAAGTAAACAAATTTTCATCCTATATATAGTCAATCTACCGGCCTTTTAATATATATAAGAACATGAAAGTTATTCTATTGTCATGTGATCAGCTTGTCGATCGTGTCAAGGGCATAAAGAGTATGATTTATACAAGACTTTCAAATAAGTTTTTTTATTTTATTTTGTTTTTTCCTGTTGAAGGCTGGCCAGAAAAATTAAGTTATAGGGTTGGTACGTATACGCGCGTACATGCATCAGATATGAGCACGTGATCACCTCATGAACGTATTATTAGCTAGCATGCATTGTACTTAACTATACTACTTAAGTTATATATATATATCCAAACTCCACACTTAGTGATCGAGTAACATAATATTGACGATCGAGTCATCTTTTATTGATTCGTACCATTTCACATGCATACGATGCGTTAAATTAACATGTAAAGGATGTGATTTAAAGAACATCGACATCAGATTTTCATGATATCCCTGCCAAGATGCAGCTTGATAACCGAATATCATCTGATCAGATATGCTTTGTTTCCTGTGAAGTAACCACATGATTAATTCAAGAACAGAGATCAGAAAGACTCGTACGTAAATTTTGGACATGCATAATATTGTTAACATCCTTTGGACCAGGTTCTAACAACTCAGATCTTTAAAATTTGGGCTTGCAAAAATAGAGAAGAAGGCAGCTGGGAAAGGGTGGCATTAGGGTGGGAGAGTCTCCGATACCAAGATCAGTAAAGTTTCTTGAAAGTTTGTAAATAAGTTATAAGAGAGTCTAGAGATCAAAGAGCATTTCTCGTACCTAAGAGTTGCTATTAGGGGTATAAATTCAAACCGGAAAACTGGTCCGGACCGGACTGGTTTTCCCGGTTTTGAACCGGTCCGGTCCGGGACCAGTTCTTAGAATGTGAAAACCGGCCGGTTCCGATCCGGTTCCGGTTTTAGGATTTTTCGGACCGAACTGGTTAATAAAAAATATATATAAAAAATAATATTTGTATATTGTATATATAAGTTTGATAAAAAAATATTATATATATATATTAATATATATAAGTTTTATATATTATGTATAATAATAAATTTTTATGTGAAATTTTTATATATAATATATATAATTATATATATTCATATATAAAATAATTTCTTATTATAAATTATAAATTATTACATAAAATGTTAATACTAAATCACTAAAACTTTATAACTAATACTAATAGTCTAATACAGATTAATGACTATAGTTATACTTATAATTAATACTAAAAGTTTTTACTAAAAGTTTATAACTAATACTAATATTAAATATATAGTTTATAACAAATACTAATATATAAATTATAACTATACCAATAGTCTAATATTAATATTATTATATAATCTAATATATTAATAAAAGTATAAACAGTTTTTTTTAAATCAGTTTTTTTTTTTTATTGACAAATTAAGAAACTTACATCTTAAAAAAACCGAAAAACCGGACCCAAAACCGATAAAACCGAAAGTACCAGTTTATGAGGATAACCAGTGTATAATCGGTTTTGGAAAATTCAAAACCGGTACATACCGGTTCGGTCCTAGATTTTATCCAAAACTGAACCGAACCAGACCGGTTACATCCCTAGTTGCTACTTATACCAAGAGTCTGGGGGGACAGATCGTGTCTGCCCCCATAGAGTCCGTGTCTTTTGTACCATGTTCCTTTTGTCATAATTCTTTAATGAGGCATGGCTCTACAATGACGTCATTAGTGTGGTGTGTAGCTCGAGTAGTGGTATCATTAATGCGGCGTAGTTCCCAGATTTGCCTCACCCAGCTGGTGTCCTTGGTGGTCAGTCGATGTCTTTTATATTAGAGGATCGAGGGTTTCCCTCACTTTCCGCCTATGATGTAGACAAACACTCAAGGGTTGGACACCATCTGAGAGATTTCCAAGTCGGCGAGTCTCGTTCTTCTGCAGTATTGTGGGCCGAGCCGAAAGGTCTACTTGTTCTGGGTTAAGCCTTGGCTTCTTGTCCCCTTTTAGTTGCTCTTCTCGAACCCACACATATATAGCCTGAAGGAAAAAGTTATGCTTACCGCTGGAAGCTCCCGCTGGTAATTTTTTATTTTTTTTAGTTTTATTTTTTATTTTTTATTTTTTTATTTTTTGATTAAGTAAGTATTTTTTAATAATATTATAAATTTTTTTATTTTTTAAAAAATATTTAAAGATATTAAAAAATCATGTAAAAAAAAAAACCCAGCGGAGCTCCAGCGGTGGGCGTAGACCCACCCATAGCCAGAAACCGCGTAACCTGTGCAAGCTAGAGAATATAAAGCTAGCATTGATTACACCCCTAGAAAGTTTAAAGGGCAATTTGACTTTTGTGATTTCTTGCAAGTTACTCTTTATCGCCCTGCATGCGTAGTTGGTGACGATTTTGAATATCCCAAAGGAAACACCTCAGGACATGGTCAACTTTACTTGCATATTAATTTCTCTTCCAGTGGAAGATCAGGTCAGAGCTAGATACTGGATAAGTGCAGGATTTCCAACGACGTCCTGCTCAGTGCTCAACATGGAATGTACGAAGTTTTAAACCCTAATACGTACGTACCAAAGTCACAAATGCATGACTTCTGCTTAATTTTGGAAGTTGAGTTCATCTCAACTCATCATTACAACTTTTTTAAATCTCAATATAAAATATAATAAACAATTCAATTTTTTCAAATCTCAAAATAATAATAATAATAAATAATAATATTCTAATAATATTTTATCATCTCAACTCAACTCAACTCACTTCAACATCCAAAACCCACTCTGCTGCGTTTGAATCATAAAATACTCTCAACTCATCTCAATTCATCATTACAATTTTTTTAAATTCCAACACAAAATATAATAAATAATTCAACTTTTTCAAATCCTAAAATAATAATAATATTAAAAAATAATATTCTAACAATATTTTATCATCTCAACTCAACTCAACTCACTTCAAGATCCAAACTCACCAGTCCCATGAAAGCAAAAACACGGCCTATTTTCATTTTTTGTTTATTTTCTCATTTCCAGGGTATTAATTAATAAAGTAGTGATCCCATACCTACGTACGTACTCACTACAAAAACAGTGTGAATTATAAGGTCCGTCGATCGAGATAGGAAACAATTAAAACCGCCCACCGTCGGCAGGAGGGCAGCACAAGTTCAGTACTCCGCGTCTTTGGCCGCTTATCTCGCGGGCGCCATGCGCCCATTACGTACGTTCGTATTTCATTGCAAGCGGAAATATCTGTTCACACATAAGCTGTCAAGTGATAACTAAAAAGGCAAAGTACACTAGTAAATAAATTACACCGTAATTGAATTTTCGAGATAATTAATTAGTAGATAATGATCACATATATCACGGTGAAGTTATCATGAAGACATCGCCAAGAATTCATGCAAGGTGCAATATGACACGAAGTACTTGTACAAACGAAGCTAGAGACACTTCTAATCCAATAAAAGGATAGAGTGCATGACTTCTACAATCTTCTCAAAAAAAAAAAAAAGAACAAGAAAAAAAAAAAGAACAAGAAAAATCAGAACTTGACCGAAAAATATAAGTAAAAAACTTTTAGAATGATCATGAATAATGCCTTTAAGACCAGACTATCGTTCATCGGACGACTCACGGTCACGGTCACGGTCACGAGATGATAGCCGGAAAACCCACTTAGTGATCAGTGACTTTTTTTTCGAGTTCTTGGCAGAATAATAATGGTGCAATGATATTTTGTTGCCATTGTTGGTGGTGGAGTCCACAAAAAAGTTCTTCAGCCGTTGCATGGCGAGGTTCAAAGTCGCTTCGGACATGTTAGCAAAGCAAACACGAAACCATCCCGGTTCGGTGCAGTGACAGGACGATCCCGGAGAGATGTTTAACCGGACGTCGTAAACAATTTTCTTCCAAAGCTCCATTTCCGATTCGAAAGTGTTAGAGTGCAAGAAGTGCCGCATGTCTACCCAGCAAAATAAAGCTGCATTGCTCTTAAGGCAGCTAATGCCGGCTTTCTGCAGGCCCATGACGAGCATTTTCTGTCTTTGTTTAAGCCTCTCCTGGTTCTCAAAGAGGTATTTCTTCGTGAATTTCTTGTCAGAAAGCAATGCAGAAAGAAGGTACTGGGTTTGGGAAGAAACTAAGCCAAAGCTTGACATTTTGGTTGCCGCGGCCACGACCATCTCATCGTTGGAATAGATTGCCCCGATGCGAAAACCAGGAAGACCCAGGTCCTTCGAAAGACTATACACAATATGAACTCTGTTCCAGACTTCGGTGTTTTCATAGCCGTTTAGAACTTCCATGACGCTTACGAAGCCTGGAGAGCTAAAAACGGTGCCGGAATAAATCTCATCGCTTATGAGATGGATATCTTTAGCAGTAATGAAGTCGATGAGGAGATTCAGTTCACTTAGACTCAATGTAGTTCCCAATGGATTTGACGGGTTCGTCACCAACACTCCTTTGACTCTTAGATTACGTTTATGTGCTTCTTGGTAGGCTTCTTCAAGAGCGGATGCAGTAATCCGGAAGCCATTGGAGCTAGTGCAGTGTATCGGTACAATCTCAACCCCGGTTCGCCACTTGAGATCCCTATCAAATCTGCAAATTAACCAAGGAATGCAAGCAAAATCAGGGAAATGGATTTTATCGTGTAAATAATGAGCCACTTGGTAATTAATTTATGTACGTATTAAAAGGATCGGAGTAATAGATATATCTTAGCAGTTAGCAGAGGCCGGGGAAAGTAAACAGGAAGATATTTTTATATGTACGTACGTACGTACCCAGGATAGTATGGAGTCGGAAGGAGAAAGGCTTCGCCAGCTTCAGCTAGGCAAAACATGAGAGTCTCGTTAGCTGAAGTTGAGCCGGCAGTGAGAACGAGGCGGCTGGGATCAAAGGACACTTTGTTTCCTCTGATTTCTGCCATGAATTCTACCAATGCCTGAAAGAGATTTTGAATGCCAGAAATTTGAAGTTAGAGACAAACGTTAATACTAGAGGAAAAATATTCATTTCTCTGAGGAAGGAAAATAATAATTTGCTATATATATACATATATACACACATATAAATATACCTTTTTGAAAGCGGGGAGGCCATGATAATCTTGGAATAGAGCAAGCTCTCTGAATATGGAGTTTCCATCTCTTTTGAACCCTGCTGCGTCCGGGTTCATAGCAAGCCACGATTCAAGACTATCGAAGGAGAGCTGTACGTTCAAAATGTTGCATTAAAACGACGTAACCCACCACACTTTGTAAGCATATTCAAGCTGGAATTAAACAATATTGTTTCATTTTGGAGTACGCGCGTTTATATAATATGTATATATCTAACCTGATTCTCCGCGAGACCCATCTGAATGATCCCATTTGGGTTCCGAACCTCGTCGAAGGGGTTATTCTCGTATTCCTGCCACCCTAGGAAGTATGAGGAATCTTGCCCGTGAGTGTTGCACGTGACCTTTCTAGACAAGAGCATCATTTCTGGTACTCTCTCTGCGATTAATTAAGCTATGAAGAAGAAGCTCTTTCACAGAAAGTTGCAGAAAACAGAGAAGGACAGCAAGAACCAAACAATTTCGGAGATCAGAAAGAGAGAAAGAAAGCTTTGAAACGTCTTTGGATTGGAATCTTGAAGACCCCCAGCTAGCTAGCTAGGTTAATTGGTGCAGTGGAGAGCTCTATGCAAATGTTCTATGTATATATATTAGATAATAGCAGTACTTATCCGTCAAGTCTCTTTGAGATGGAATGCCACGTCGGATAGAAAAAAAATACATTTGACCACAAGGAGAGCGACAGGCCGGACTTTCTTGTTTCAACATGAATCTAATTTATATATTAATATATTTGTACTGTACGCGGTACGCGCTTTCCACCGCCCCGGCAAAAAAAACTTCCAAGGCTTTTGAATTCACGAGTTTTTACTCTTTTCTTTTCAACTTCCTATTTCTTTATCAAGACCCGTTTAGAAAGTGAAATCGTTAATTTTATCTTATCATTATAATTTTTTTAAATTTTTATATAAAATATAATAAATAATTTAATTTTTTAAATTCTAAGATAATAATAATAATATTAAAAAATAATATTCTAATAATATTTTATCCAATTTTCAACTTTCATCTAAAATCATTTCATCTTATCTTACTATCCACCTAATCCTATGATGTGATCAATCACATTAAGCTCATGTATTATATAATATCACATATATGTATAGAGGGAGATCAGATATGTAGAGATATAAGCTCATCACTCTCTCTCTCTCTCTCTCTCTCTCTCTCTATATATATATATATATATATATGTATTTCATTAACGAAACTAAGACAATTTTATTTGCATCTCATTATTGATAAGAACAAATTATCAATGCAGAAAAGTCTGAACCGTTTACTCTGTGGAAGTTCTCAACTGATCACAATCTTCAATATTTAAACAATTCAAGGCGAATTTGAACAATATAATGTTAGGAATAAGGACAGAATATATATCTTCCACAGAGAGTTTCTGAAAAGCATGTTTACACAAGTTTTTCTAATCACGGAGGTAGCTAGTTTCTAGGAAAATACAAAGGACAATCCCTAGCAATTTCACCGGCAATTCTCAAAAAATTTATAAATTTACTCATTCCTGCTAGCTAGCTATAATCTCTACTCCCGCAAGATGAAAAACTTAAGGAAATATATATATATATATATATATATATATATATATATATATATATATATATACTTGACACCTTCAACTACAACCAAATGTTTTAAGTTTTAGTTTCCAAAAGATCATTAGGGAGGTTTGGTTAGTGAGATGTTGAGATGAAATGAGATGAAAGTTGAATAAAATATTGTTAGAATATTATTTTTATTTTGAAATTTAAGAAAGTTGAATTATTTCTTGTATTTTGTATGGGAGTTTGAGAAAGTTGTAATAACTAGATGAGATGAGTTAAGAGACTTCTTGTATCCAAACAATAATCCCGATTGACATGAATGTAGCTATCAAGAAAATTACAATAATGTGCATCTTTGGTTAAGATCACCAACCTTTAAGATTGTGTCATATATATAAATATATATATAATATATTTTTGATTGACCTTATATAATGGTTATAATTAGATTAAGAGTGCATTATACATAAGTTTTTTGTAGTTAGAATGTGTAATGTCTTACTTTTAGTGGTTTGTAATTAAACGACTGAACGACAACAAAATTACCCTAAAATTCATCCTCAAATTAATTATTTCTTCCCTACAAATCCAATTTATTGTTGATAGTTTTGAGAGTGAAAATTAATTAAGTACAATTTTTCAAAAAGACAAATTAGAAATAGTACTAGTACTACCATTAATTGACTTCAAATATTTCAGTTAATTAATTCTGCATGCATGTTTTAACCTAGACTAGGGAAATAATTGGCTAAAAAAAAAAAAAAAAGGCATATAAACAAACAAACTTTAAGACAAGCTAGGGATCGAAAAGTGTTGTAATGTTCATCAGAAAGCCATACCGACAGCAATAAAAGGCAAGAGTGACCCACAAGCTGGCCCGCGCGAGCTACGATGACCAGGCGGCCACGAGTACTGTGCCTCCATGGCCCATATGCTCCCTTGCTGGACTGGCCGCATCAAATACTTGTCGGCCATATCCTTCACCTTTAAGCCTCTCCATTACTTCCTGTTCATGAACTTCCAAACCAAATGACTTGATTATTTCAGGTCAAACTTGTCGATCAGTAGTACTACTACTATCTTCTCTAGTAGTGCGCGCGTCCAAAACGATAATATTATTATGATCTTTAGAGATTTAAACCCAACATTTTGTATTTTGCAGAAAGATCATGTTTTGCTGAAAATCTTTGCATTTGGTAAAATATGATGCTGACGATGATCATGGGGTTTGAATTTGAGCAGGAACTCATGTGTGAGGTGATCAGGTGTATAATTAAGCTAGACCTTTTTACCGTCGCATGTATGGCTCGATCCCCCCGTTCTGAGTGCAGGAGACGTGTGCAAATTTAACAAGATAGAGTTGGTGCCTGCCTGCCTGCCCATTGAATATTAGGGTTGGTGGTAATGTTTTAGTCATGATAACATGACACCACGCCAATTGGACGGCAAAGACTGGACTACCGTCCGCGCGCCCTTAGTTTTAGCTACCTGATTTGTTAGGTTTACAAAGTGTAAATCTTAGGTTCAGTTTAATTCACTGAAAAAATTCATTAAAGAAAGTGCCTTTTCAGTACGTAATAGAAGTGATTAAAAAGTGATGAGCAAGCGAAGGGTTATTTTTTGTTAGCTGGCTCTAGCTTAGGTAATTAGGTAGGTGAGGACCGTGTGGCTTCCAGATTCCGAGGTCCTTTTAATTCTCTCTCTAATTCGTCGTTGCCTTCAACATTTTTGAGGGATTTCATGAGAAAAGTGACAGACAGCTCATCATGAAGATCGATCGTGTTTGTACTTTGTATATATATATACATATATATATATATATATATGTCAATTAATTATATAGTTTACTTGATCCTTGTTTCATTTTAAGGTTTGATATGGGGTACTTATATATAGGAAAGTTGAAACCACCTCCAAGCAACCGTATATATTATAAAGGTCTGAGCTGCTAAATTAAAGGAGTAGTTGCTATTTGCTAAACAACGACTAACGAGGATCGAAATCAGTGCAGGTCATCACTCGAGGAAACTACAGTGAAGCAACCTTATTGCAGACTATATATGTGTAGTAGTACTGTAGTGGTTGATGTCAGCCATTAATGAGGGCACCATATATATTTTGATTAGGTGAATGCATGAAAAGAGATCTGCTGGGACCAGCCCGAAGCCGCACCATCCCCGCAAAATTTTTTTTTTTTTTCATCTTTAACACATGGTGTGTTAAGAATGTTATGCACAGTAGAATATTTTTTATATTTTCTGGCATGAAAATACCTAGCTAGGTCTAATTTCTCTCATTTTCTTCCTCAACCTCTTGTACGTACAAGTTTATCTTTTTTACAGTTTAATTATTAATGGACATTAATCTTTAGGTCTCGTTTATTTTCGTAGATAAGATGATATGACATGAGATAAAAATTACATAAAATATTGTTAGAATATATTTTTTTAATATTATTATTGTTTTAGAATTTGAAAAAATTAAATTATTTATTTTATTTTATGTGAAAATTTAATAAAGTTGTAATGATTAGATGAAATATATCGGAAAGAGAAATTCTATTTGCAGTCCTCAAGTGGGGACTGCATGTGCAGACACATTATTAAATGAGAGAAAACATAATTTTAAGAGGGATAATTTTATAATTTTAAAAAATTTTAAAATTAAAATAGCCTAAACTTACATTGCAGTCCCCATTTGAGGACTGTATCTAGCATTGCTCTATCGGAAAAACAAACGAGTCCCACTACGTTCAATTCAAACTTGGTAGTGTATATATAATAGTTGTTGATATTAGTAATTATGAGGGGACCAATGTGTCTTGATTCGTTGAATGGCAATTATGCCTGGATCTTTGTCTGATCTCCTGGTCTCTCGATCGGCCTTTTCTTCCGCAACGGCCTCTCGTACAAAGTTCATATTTGCATGGACCTTTTAATAATCTATATATAGCATGCATCCACTAATTCCAACTCAAAATTAATTGGTACAATTAAAGATTTTGGGTTATCCTAGTTATATATCTCATTCCTTCATATCTCCCTCTCTCGTCCACCCCCAAGTTCAATTGCACGTATGTTGTTAATGCTTGAATAAATAAATCAATCAAACGAGTCATGTCGGGTCAACCTATAAACGGGTCATGATCATCCGATATGATTGATACAACCATACATATATACATATAATATACGCATATACCAATTAAGTAAAAACAAAAGAGACCATTTAACCGTCTGATCAGATACTAAATCAAAATGTATACATGATATATATTGGCACAATGGCTAAAGACACAAGCTAAAATCAATATCTTATGCCTGCAATATTTGGCCCAAATGGATTTTTCTTCCATATATGGATAATTTATACATACCTATACATTTATAGGTATACAGAATTAATTATACTTGCTTAAAATCAAATATTAGAAAATAAAATAAATAAATAAAAAATGGTACGTACGTAGTAGTAGTCATGAATTAATATGAAAACGCGGCTTCATGATCAAATGAGCTGAGAGCAATTATAAAATGAAACATAATGAGAACTTGGAAGTGACCTAGCTAGCTAGGTTAGTCATGCAGAAGATCAGACTAGGTTTGATCACTATTAACAACAATAGGATGCTAATTCCAGTTGAGGAATCGATGCCTACCCCACATAATATTATATCACACAAATTACTTGGCTTATAATCATCTGAATTCCTAATAAATGGACATATGATGATCTGCTGATCATTGCAGTTTCTCGTTTGACTGGAATGATCTGATTGATGCAATTCATGACATTTCCGCTTGTAGGGTACACACTTGACAAGCAAAGACATGATGCAAAAACACAAAAACGTAGTGTTATATGCATTCTAACAAACCCGAATCATAGTTGGTAAATTACATGGACTCGCATTTCCAACAATCTGCATGAACCAGCTGTTTCCCGTGCAGGAGTAGTTTTGGTTTGTCAATGGCCACAACTTGGGTATATATGTTGGTATCCCTTCATAGGAGCACAAGTTGATGTGAATTAGACATATTTCAGGGTTAAAATTGATGCTTATAATAACTCATGCACTATCCGGCCGGCCAAGTGATTTATCTCGGAGTTAAATGGATGCTTGGGACCAATACACAACCCCACTTGCGCCACATGGTTTGTAGCCGAAGAATGGTTATTAGGGCATGTGAAACCCTTGTCTAAGTGCCCCCACTTCACACCCTATATATACAAAAGCAGATTCGGGACCATTTGAGGCTATATATAGTACTGTATGGTGACAGCTAACATGATGCTCACGTTAATTAGTCCATTTCACACTCTTTTCCTAGGAGACATTAGGGAACATTTGCTTCCGGTCTTCAATAACGTAGGCCCTAGCGTCTCCAGCTAGCCCTCCATGATCAGTTCTCTCGCCCCTTCTCTCACAGAGTCTCTGTCGATGACATTGATACTTGACGTATGTATATATGCACTTATAATGTACTGGAAGGTCAACGAAAACTATTGATACCAACTTAACTAAATTAGTAGAAACAAAACGACAGAAACTCCAAACAACAAGAGAGAATACGTACAGTACCCCAAAGTCTTTTCTAAAGATACGAGAATTTTTAGTTTTTTTTCAAGTATCATTGACTTGAAAGAAAGTGATATTGATCCCCAGGGTCTATTAATTAGAAGTTCAAAATTGATGTAATATGTTTGCTAATCGCGTTAGAGATCTTGTAAGCACTACAAGGTTCAACACTTTTACCAGCGATTATGTATCGCTGTCTATATACCAAAAATCGCTGGCATACATCTATCCAGCGATTTTTAAGTCGCCGCAAAATCGCCGGTATTAACGTCCCACTTTAGATCTAGTCCAACGGAAACCAAAACTCGCCGGTATCTATGGTTCTAGCAGCTCGTTCCTGTGAAGGAAGGAATTCATGTAGGGAGTCGTGGGAAAATGTTGCTCAAAAACTTGATGCGTGTTGTACATTATATATAGTTTAGTGCACTAGTATATTAATAATATGATATTGTTGGAATATTGTCTTAATTCTTTACTTAGTTGTTGTGATCTAAGGTACTGATCCTAGCTAGTTAATTCTTATATATATATATATATATATATATATATATTTATATTTATATATATATATCCAAATGACCGGGTATTCAAAATTTAATATGAAAGGAATTATATGACAAGTTATAGACTATATATATATATATATAACCATAATGTTGCATGATGTTAATTTTTCTAATGAAGTTGATAATTAAGTTTGAGGAAATTAAAGAAGGAAAACATTGAGCCTTGACCGAACGATCACTTTTGCTTTCTTGTTAGCTATCGGAAATACCTGCACTGGTATAATCTGACAGAAAATGATAGAGAGAAATTCCCAGTACTTTAGTAAACATCTTCGATAGATCATTGATTCCCTCCCCAAGCGATTATTTTGATCAAATCATGTTGCGTTCCTGAATTCTCTTTCTAAGGCAATGAAAACGGGGCGAATGCCTATATAGCATGCAGCTTCGAGTCTTGGCACTTTCCTTTTTTATTGCATTTTTAACAACAAAGACCCTTGTATTTTGTTGGATCATGCAGCAGTAGAAGATCAATGAGAATATCACAGAAACCTAAATCTCTCTTTTCAGATTTGTTCTTTCTTTTCCCCGTTATATACTGTCCTCTAATAATATTAATTCATCCTAGAAGCATCTTTTTACAGAAAGAAAGGGGAAAGGGCAAATGCTCCAATAATTTTAGCTATATATTTACGTATATATTGACTTTTGTCAACGATTCCTCTTGATCTTTCACATTCCTTTTCTGTATATTACAATAACCCTATATTACAGCTCCAATAATTTGATTAATAAGACAAGAAAATCAAGTTCTCCAAAGTCATGACACGCTATATATCTACCTGCATATATACGAGATATCAACTGATGATCAGGAGTGAGGACCATTTAATTAAAGTCAGTCAAGTAGTCCTACATGCATGGGGTGTTTTGTTGTACTGTACAAGTGGGTCATTAATTATGGGTAACAGCCAAGCATGGAGTGTGCCTCACTCACACATCAAAGGGTCGACTACTTAATTAGTAGTTCCAAATTAAAATGCTAGTATATACGTAGTTCAGCACATTTTTCTAATAATTTGCTGCAATCAAGCTATCCCAATCAAACAACGCCAACCATGTTGTACAGTTTGCATGCATGCCTTATTGCTATTTAGATGGCGACTCAAGAACGACCCAGCTTGAGACTTAGAGTACTACTGCTGCTAGCTAGCTTGTGGTGGCCTACTTCATTAATTAATGATGTGCTTGAGCTGTAAAGTGGGTCGTATATATTTGGCATGCATGTATTTAATCTTGGGTATATGCTAACATGAATTGTGACTTATTTTGTTAGGTTCAATTTGTATCTGAGATTATGCCTTACTGTTGAAAAAACAGGATGACATGCATGTTAGTGTTTGTGTCACTCAATCCCAAAAACCGAATGCATTAAGCTGCGTAGCTAGGCAAGGACTTGCTCTCGTCTAATACGTGTTTAATCACTTCATTTCTCATTGATTCACCTAAAGCCACCTAAAGCCAGTTTAATTAGGAGGAAACATCGTTTCTAACAGCGACAGCCAGTTTTTGGGCCACTCTTGCCAATATAGGAAAAAGGAAAAACAGTTTTGGGCCACTTCAAATCAAAACATGACGAAATGTTGCCATTTGCATTTAACATGGATGCTGGGTTCCTGACCAGGGAACACCAAACTATTGATGGGCCAGACCCACCAAGAACTAGACACTGATATGTACATTGCTTGAATAGTTGAATGGGGGAAAGAAGTTTGCTTCCCAAATGGTCATCAACCTTTAGGGATCCAAATCTCAAAAGGAGTTGTTAATTGAAAGTAGCCTTTCGAAGGAGTACATATTTCCAATAGGAAAGTGTAATACTAATGCTATAGGTCCTCTCATAGATGGTGTGTGCAAGGATGCAAATTAGAGGGAAGTAGAAACATAGGAGATTGTCATTACTAAACATCTCCTTATGTAGCTGGAATGCAATTACTTCAAAGAAATATTTTTCTCATCAGCCAGTACTATTCCCTTCCTAACACCCACACCTTACGTGAACTTCCTTTTTTTTCACTAATATGTCTTCTTCCTATTAACAAAAATGAGAGAAAACTTGACAAAAATGAGAGAAGGGTCCAATGAGATGAGAGAGAGCTTGAGAAGAGAGCTTGATGAGAGAGAGTGAAATGATGGGTGAAAATGAAGAGAGAGAAAGAAAGACAGTGAAATGATGAGAGAGAGCGGGTCCGATGAGGAGAAAAGAAAATATTGAAAAGAATTTGAAGAGAGAGAGTGAGGGGTCCGATGAGATGAGAGAGAGTGAAATGATGGGTGAAAATGATGAGAGAGATAGAGGATCTGACGAGGAAAAGAAAACATTGAAAAGAATTTGAAGAGAGAGTGTGAGGGATCCGATGAGATGAGAGAGTTTTAGGAGAGAGAGCTTGAAGAGAGAGGGGAGTCCGATGAGATGAGAGAGAGTAAAATGATGGGTGAAAATGATGAGAGAGAAATAGAGAGAGTGAAAGGATGAGAGAGATATAGGGTCTAATGAGGAGAAAAGAAAAAATTGAAAAGAATTTGAAGAGAGAGTGAGGGGTCCGATGAGATCAAAGAGAGTTTGAGGAGAGAGAGCTTGATGAGAGAGGGGGTCCGATGAGATGAGAAAGAGTAAAATGATGGGTGAAAATGATGAGAGAGAAAGAGAGACAGTGAAATGATGAGAGAGAGGGGGTCTGATGAGGAGAAAAGAAAAAATTGAAAAGAATTTGAAGAGAGAGTGAGGGGTCCGATGAGATGAGAGAGAGTTTGAGGAGAGAGAGAACTCGATGAAAGAGGGGTCCAATGAGATTGAGAAGGGTTGAGGAGAGAGAGTGAAATGATGGGTTGTTTTGTGCGAGGTGTGGGGTGTGGGGTGTCTACAATGGCTAATTTGTAGAATTACTCATGTTAAAAGGCGTGATGGTTTTAGCAGAAGAAAAAACATGGAGAGAAAACATATCACTACAAAAGCCACCCATTGTTGCATATACGTACACCAGTGATATAAGCACATACAGCTTTCAAAAATCCAGCTATGATCGTACTGATTTGGAGTACACAACTTCCCAAGGCAAAGAATCTCTTGCCTTATCATCCGCTGTCACTACCTCTAAGGGCATTATCTTTATTAAAATAAGCCAAGTTGTGGATGCTCCAAATGAAGCCGTGTCAAAGTCAAATCATTCTAAAAATTATCATGAATGATCAACCTCAAATAAGCTGAACCGAGGTAAGTTTAAAGGTAAATTTGTTCCTATTTGTTATTATTGTGGTATTTCTAGTCATATAAGGTCATATTGCTTTAATTTGAGTAAAATACAGAGAAATGGAGGTGAAAGAAAGTCAAAGAAAAAGGTAAAGACACTTGGAAACCAAGTTCAAGAATTAATCCAACAAATAAACACCATAAGCGCCAAGGTAAGTGAGTTGTCTGAATTTTATCTTGGCAACAAGGAAAAGATCATAAAAAGTGGTGATGATGAAAATAATTTCTCAAAATTTAAAGCAAAATGGGTGGTCAAAGAAGATAGTGAGTGGATCTTGCCAAAAAAGAAAGTCATTGGCGTGTGTGACATTAAGTGAAAGACACACTATACACTTGCATTAGTCTAGGATATGCATTTTTCATCTTTTTATTTTCTTTCTGTTTTTCAGTCTAAATCATATTATATCTTGTTTCTGTGTTGTGTCAGTTATTATTATTATTATTAATTTTTTTTGTTTTGTGTTATAACACCTTATGGTTCATCTTGACTCTTACATTCTTTATTTCTATGTTCCATGATTTTTTAAGAGATGCTCACCTAAGGGGGAGTCCATACTTTAAATTGATTAATACTAGTTGAACATAGTATTAAAAGTACGAGATCTCCCCTTGCCGAACATAAATGTCTAATCCATATAGACAAAGTCGTCGTTTATTTATTGCGAAAAAAGACAAACACCCTACACTGATCTATCCCTTAAATCTTTATTGGAAAAATCATTGCTCTAATCATTGCGAAAAAAGATGAGCAATAAAAATGGACATATCAATGTCGTGCAAACTTGTGATCGGAGGAGATACTTTTTCAAGTATTTAGGTCCTAGCATAAAGTTTGACTTTTAAGGCGAGAGGCAATCTCTTGGGAATATCTATGGAAAGAAATAAAAAAAGAAGGGGAGGAGAATGAAAAATTCATATATATGAGTCATTGAAGTAAGTATTCTCACTCACATGAACTTTGATATTGATGAACTTATGAGGTGTGAATAACCATTGTGATTATTGCAAATAAGAGTGTATGTTATTTTTGGCTATGTGAGTGATATTATGCTTGGACTTGTAATGCACTCGGGCATGTACATTGACTCAATTTAAAAAAAAAAAATTGAAAAAAAGGAAAAAGAATTTCAGATTTTTTTTTTTTTTTTTGCATCAATTAGTTTTAATCTTTTATTTTTATATTCTTTGTTTTGTTGGCTTGTTTGGTCAATTTTATGTTTTTTCTGGTGCACAAGTATGGAATGTGTGTTTTATTTTGTCTAAGAGTTTAAGTCCCAATGAGACTTTGAGACAGAGGCTCGTGCACAGCACATTAGGTCTTTAAGTGACTTAGGTCACTTAGTTCCTGCGATAGGCATCCACCCCCTGATATTCACTCTCACAGCACTAGCACGTTTCGTGCCTTAGCCAAACACGATTTCACTCACCCCTCATGATTTCGATTTGATTGGGAGTTAATACTCAAGAACTCATTCTTTACAAATTCCTCAGTCAAGGTAAGTGTTCTCTCCGATCTTCTTCTTCCATTTCCTATTTCTAGGGCTCGACGAACACCCATTTATGATTTTTAATATTTGTTTGTGAGTCTGTTGTTGTTTATGTACTGAAGAAGGATTTTTGGTGGTTGATGATTTATACATTTCAGTTTTCATGATATGCCTACCAAGTGTTTGATTTTTTGTCTCAATCAAATTTTCTCAATCTTTTGTAAATTGTTTTACATGCATTCATATTCATACATCAGTTCTATCTAAATGCATGGTCGAGTTGAGATCAGAGGGTGTTTTGGCCATGTCAAATCAAGAAGTATCATATTGGCTTTTACATGGCACACATAAGTTTGGATATTATTCATTTTGATTGTGACAATGTCACTGACCATTTACATATGAGATTCACAGATTCTTGTCAGATTAGTGACGAAAATGGGGAGTGAAGAGAAGAGATAAGCAAATTCAGGGGGAGCAGATTGATTTTTTTGGTATTGTGAAATTTAAGGAGAGTTGGAGTAAGTGTGTTGCTGAGGGAGAGTTCAATTAGTTCTGTTTAAGATAGTTTAATATTGAGGGGGAGAGCTAAATTCTAGACATAACTTTGATGTTGGACTAGAACATGCTTAGATTTTAAACCTTGTAAATTTTGATAGTACTAATCTTAATCACTGTTCTACATCAGTATTTTTTATTCTTGATTATTTGCTTGGAATTTCTACTCAGTTTCTTGGTCTGTTGTTTGTGTTTTTCACAGGTTTATATTACATTCATCAAGTTGGTTTTGTCACCAATCCGTCAAAGGGAAAAATTGTAGATGCAAGACATTCATCAAGTTGGTTTTGTCACCAATCCGCCAAAGGGGAAAATTGTAGATGTAAAAGTTTGGCTAGAACTATGTGCCTAAGTTGATAAGTTTGAATAGAACCATGTGACTAAGATGATAGATTTCATCTTAATTTTACTTTTGTAATTTGGATGAATGTAAAATACTTTGACTTTGGATGAATCAGAAGTGTGAAAATCGAGTTCCAATGGTTCTGTAATTATCCAAAGAAGAGCTTGAATGATAAACTGCTATTGCTGAGAAGATTTAGTGCTAGGTGTCAGCATCCTGTCAGAAGACTCTCTTGCGACAGAGTCGCTCCGTCAGCAGAATCCTACTGCAATTCAAACTACTTTCAGATTGTTTATTTAGGGGATCCTATTGGTTAAGATCTGCAAAGATTCAATTCTAAATATTTTTTAGAGCACTTTCCAGTACATATTTTGGTGAGAAAACTCATTGGAGAATTTTCATATTATTTCTCTCAAAGAGTGTGATCGTTAATCCAAGATTAAGATTGCTTGATCGTGATTCAGCCACTGGAGTTCCAGGAGAAAAGTCAATGTTCAAAGATTGTCAGAGGTTTTGGTTATTACTATGGTAGAGACAAACAGGTCCTTTGTCTGGTCAAATAAGAGTGTCAATTGATAAAGATTTTGTAATTGAAACTTGCTTGTAACTGATTTTCAAATAATAAAATTGATTTTTCTGGGTTTGGCTGTCCCGTAGGGTTTTACCCTTAAAGAGTTCTTTCAAGGGTTTCCCTTTGTTACCAATCTTGGTGTTATGCAATTTATTTACTCTACGTTATTGCTTTATTATTAAATAATTGCATGATTGACGACTAACCAATTTGTTGAGTGAATTGATAGATCTTTGTGTTACGCTACAGGGATACTTGAGTAATTTCAATTGGTATCAAAGAGTGCTCCACTCATTCAAGTGTGATTCGTGTCCATTTGTAAAATATGCCATTGTTATATATCTCGCCACACTTTGATGTGAAAAACTATGCTTATTGGAAAGTTCATATGAGGTTTTTCCTCAAGACTTTAGATGAATGTGTGTGGTATGTAGTTGAACGAGGATGAACTAAGCCCGAGACATCTCTTAATGCTTAGACTAGAGATGAGATCAACAATTATAACCGGAATAGTAAAGGACTTAACACTATTTTCATGGTTATATCTCTCGATGAATTTAAAAGAATCTTCATGTGTGAGATTGCAGAAGAAGTATGGGATATTTTAGGGGTTACACATGAAGGCACAAGAATTGTAAAAAACTCGAAATTGCATATGATAACCTCAAAATTTGAAGATATTAAAATGCTAAAATATGAGAGTTTTAATGATTTTTATACTAAACTTAATGATATTGTGAATTTCAGGTTTAATCTCGATGAGAAGATGGAGGATTCAAGGGTCGTGAGAAAGATTTTAAGGTCATTGCCTGAAAGATTTCGCCCAAAAGTTACAGCCATTGAGAAAAGTAAGGATTTGGATGCTATTAAGGTTGAAGAACTGGTCAGCTCCTTACAAACATATGAGTTATATCTTCCTTAAATAAGAAAATGTAAATCCATTAATTTAAAAATTGTGGAAGAAGATCGAGATGATTTTTCTGATGAAGAAAATCTGGACAATGAAGATATAAATCTCATTGTAAGGAAATTCAGAAAGTTCTTGTTTAACAAGAAAGGCTAGTGGAAAGCAAATACGAGGTAAATAATTTCTTGCAAAGAAAAGTTATAAAGAAAAATGGAATAGAGAAAATTTTGAGAAAAATGACAATTACAGTGTCATGAGTGCTCCAGCTATGATCACATTAGAGTGGACTGCCCAAACTTTAAGAAAAATAAGAGAAAAACATTGAATATCACACTTAGTGATAGTTTAGAATCTGAAAATTTTGTTTTGTCGTCTGATAATGAAAATTCCTTTATGGCTTTTACCACTGTTGTTGATATTTTTCTAAAATTGTGCTAACAAAATCTGAAAGTGAATATGATGACAGTGACTCGGATGTAGCTTTTGTTGATGCTGACCATGAGCTGAGTATATAGGAAGCTTATAATGATTTATGTGAAGAAGTGGCCAAGCTGAAAAAATTAAATAAGAAGTTGTACAACAAACTCACAACTGTGAAAAATGAAAAGAACAATCTTTCAGAAGTACTGTAAATTTCTGAACTTATCAAGATTGAAGACTCAAAAGGATGAACTGGAAAACGAACTGAAAAATTCTCAAAAGTGCCAACAAAAACCTGCAACTCAGAAATTGAATGAGAAGTTAAGCTTTCAAAAGTTCAGCTGTGATCGTACTGGTTTGGGATACACAACTTCCCAAGGCAAAAAATCTCTAGCCTCATCATCTGCTGCCACTACCTCTAAGGGTATTATCTTTGTTAAAGGAAGCTAAGTTGTGGATGCTCCAAATGAAGTCGTGTCAAAGTCAATTCTAAAAATTCTCATGAAGGATCAATCTCAAAGAAGCTAAACCGAGATAAGTTTAAAGGTAAATTTGTTTCTATTTGTCATTAGTAAACCCCATAACATAGTTATCCAGATTCTCTGGCAAAATTTGCTTTTTTCTTTAAAGGAGTTTCTTTAGATTTTCTATAAGTTAAAGAGCAAATGCATAATTTTGAGTTCTAACAGAAAGACTTTGTTCATATAGTTACTGCAGTTTATAGCGGTCACAATGTATAAACAATTATGCCATGCCCTCTAGTGGAAGTATTAAGATACATTAAATTCCATCAATTCCCCCTACCCACCCCCTTTTGTTTGTATACATATATTTGCTTGCTTCTGATGACTCTCTGCTTTTACTCGACTGCAACAAAGCCTCAGCTACTTGATCTCTGCCATATCCTTTTGGATGTCTTGCTTGATAGGAGGAGCTCTATAGTATGCTAAAACGGTTGCAGGGAAGAACATCTGTCTCACTCCTTCGGCCTTGATGATGGGAAATATTATACTGGATGCACTCTGAAAAGTACAAAAATTGTTCAATAGGCGTTGTAGGGGATATTTATTTATACAGATGAGCTTATTAATTCATGCCTATAGATGTAGAAACAAAAAGAAAAACGGATAGAATAACTATTTGGAGTTGGCATTCTACAAACAAAGAAAAAGAAAGGCAAAAATAGATGTGGAATACGCACCGAAATCAACCTAGCTCCAATCCACATGCGTTTGGGTGAAGGAAATGGTAGTAGCAGACGACCAACACCATATATTGCAACCGCAAAGAAATGGAGAACTAAATTTAATGGACGTGGGTTTAGACCAGAGAGTAAAGCTACCGGTCCTGTCGAAAATATGCCTCCAAGGCTTAAATAGTCAAAACATGCTTGGCGCATCTCCTTCCTTGCCTGATCAGGTGAAGAAGAAAACACCTTGTAGAGGGCACCAGCCAGAGTATTTATTGTCGACGCCACCGGCTTTAATAACAACCATATCATACAACAATATTAGTGTAAATTAACATCCCTTGGACATTAAAAGGTTCCTTGACTTTTACCAAAACAAAAAGGTTCCTTGACTTTTCAAACATCATCATATGACAAAGCAATTCAGAAACAACAGAAGGAACACTTTGCCATCCAATTCTACTAGAACCACATGAATAAGAAATACATGCAGAAATACACTTTTTGTTCTAGAGAGTTACCTTTCGCAAGGTGTAAAAGGATTCAAGATACTTCGACAATGAAGCAGCATCATTCAGGTCACACAGTGGCTTAAGAAGATCTCGGAGTACGACAATATCGGAAAGTGCTACAGTCATCCCACCGCCAGTTAGAGGATGCCGCATGTTGAAAGCATCACCCATTAGAAGGGCTCCGGGAGTAGGAAGTGGATCTGCTGGCATGCTTCTATTTGGCATGGTTCTAATATTTCCTTTATCAACTGCAGATATGAAAGCCTCCTTAAGCTCAGCTGGAATCTGTAATTGAAATTCTCTAGATTAATCCAAGATGCAGGAACAGATGTTCTTCTTGAAGCCAACGAAAAACAAGGATGAAAAATACCGAATACAGGTACTGGACTTCAAAATAAAAGATCATTTACCAAAAAAAAAAAAAAATAGATACCTGTGGAGCCACCACCGTTTTCAAATAGTTGGCCATTTCGCCATTAGCAACAGAAGGTAATTTCTGACCAGGTACATCAACCAAACAGCGAACCTCAGTACTACTGATTGGATAAAACAAGATGGGTGAAGGGTCGGCTAAAATGACATGTCCATGATTTGCAAATGGAAGTTCACAGTTCTCCAAGACTAAACCCACGAAACAAGATGGCACGTCTACCTGTTGAAAAATATTAGTTTTCCCCAGAGTCAGTCTCAATACAGAATGGAGCAAGAATGCATATGCCCAACCGCAAAAAAGTAGATGTGTATGCAAAAAAAAAATTAATTTCTCTAGATCCTGGATTATGATAATATATTTTATAACTGTCCAAATATAATCAGTGAACAATTCCTAACTCAACTCTAACTGCACCGGGCAAACTGTAACTATTAGATAGTTCCAACATGGTAACTTCACCTTAGGGTTACAAAGAGAGCGGCGCAGATTTGAGAAGCAACCATCACACACAATTGTAAGAGGAGCATAAGCTTTATGTTCTTGGCCATCCTTTGTTTTGTACTGAACCCCCTTAATGGTCCCATTTCCTTCAAGCAGGGATGTAACTGTACCTTGTTCCAATTGCACACTGAACATGGACATAACTATGTGCTTAGTACAGTGCAAACCTTGAAGACCAAATTCAAGAAAAGTGGAATGTGCACCAGGAGTCCAGGACAAAGCAATATTTTAACAAGCTACAGTGTAGGTGATTCATGGAGCAAGGATAGCATAAAACTTTACTACGCTAAGTTGAAAATAAGCAGCAAGAAATAATACTTGGGAAGAGTGGTAGCTTTTTCTCTCATCCTTTGTATAAAACGCCCGTTGTGGAAGCTCCTTCCGGCCACATCTGAATGAAACTTTTCCAAAGGATAAGAAAGTCTAGCATTTTTCCCATCCTTGAAGAGAGCGTATCCAACCACTCGCTGAGCATCAATTTCCTCGACGCAATCTGATATCCAAGCACAATTGTGTCACCAATACACAACCAAAACCAATACTAATTATACCAATGCCAACAAATTGTCCTTGGAATAAGAGTCAGTTCACATCCATGTTTGCAATTATCCTTAAAAAAGTTTTATTGTACTTGAAGGATACAGGAAATTACAATAACGATGTGAACTTCCAAGCATACCTTCAAGGCCCAATTCAATTAGTTTTAGGTATCCCCCAGGCTGCAGAAGTTCACCAACAATTCGGTCTGGCTCTGTCAAGTCTCTTTCAATCACATGAACCCGTCTTCCGTCCTGCAATTAGTGGCAAAAAAAATTTAGATTCTACTTGTAAAAGGAAATAAATCAACAATTTCAAGGTAAGTAGTTGTTGAGGGGTGATATTGCAGGTAAAGTAGGCAACTTTACACACAAGAACTTCGTAACACGGTTTACATCTATTATGTCAAGTAAATCACGGGAAATCATTAATAATAAGATGCCGGTACATGCGATAAAACTCCAACACTGGTAAATCTTAAATCACTTGTGAGGTGGCTGTCACCTCCCTTGAAACACTATGCATTCAGTCAAGCTTCCAATTCCTATTGATTAAACTATCTAATACAATTTTCTATTATCATTGCACTTGCGTAATTTACTTCCACACAAATTCACCGACCCAGATTCCCCAATAAAATAAAAGTATGTGAAAATTAATTAAAAAAATTATTTTCAAGCCTTGATGCCAGATTCCTGAATTTGATCAGTGCCTATATATATGCTATCCAGAATTCTCTGGTTTCATAATACCGGAAATTTCAAAAGACCCACCAATTTTCAGACCCACGGAAAAAGAATATAAGTCGAGAATTTTCAAATTTTAGAAGTTCTTTATTGTCTTGAGAAAAAAAACAATTACCTTGCCGAGGGTGTAAGCGAGGGCGGCACCTGCTACACCGGCGCCGACGATGATAACGTCAGTGCCAGAGCCCTCCAATGGGCGAGATTCTCCATTGCTAAAGCTCTGTTTCGCGCATTCTTCCGGAAAACTCTTCTTCTTGAGCTGTTTCTTGTTGGCATTGCTACAATTCCAACGACGGAGAGAGTAGAGAAGAACGAAGCCGAACAGGGAGGCAAAGGAGGCCCAGAGCACGTGCTGGTCGATAGCCATCATTGTCTTTAGCGGGATGAAACAATGAGACCCAGATGAAGAAAAAGAGGAAGAACAAATGGGTTGGATCAAATCCTCCGTTTCACCCTCTACCCTGCTCGCAATACAGGCTTTTGTTCTGGTTCTTCTAAGTAATATGGATGTGGGTGGTGAGAATTTATGGTGTAGAACAAGAGAGTATTTAGGAGGCAAAGAGGCTTTATAAAGAGAGATTACAACGCAGCGGTGGTGAAGAAGATATGGTTGTGGCTGTGAATGTAAATGTGCATGTGAATGGCTGGATTTATAGGAGCAACTGTTAACTTGGGATTGTGGTGCCATTGTAGTCGGTAAGAAATGGCTGACTGCCTCATTAGGATCTTGGAATTGGTTATTGTCTTTTTGCCCTTTCTCTTGAGTTTCTTTCTTCAAACTCATTAAATAAAGTTTAAAGTAGGAGGAATAGAGGGTTGTCTTTGAGGTAAATTCCCTCTAATTCAGGTCTTTAATATTGACCCCAAAAAGTAATGTATTTATAAGACATGGACCGACTCTTTATAACTAGGGAACATTATAGGCTCGTTTGGTTTACTAAAATCAACTTAATTTTGTCTTTAAATGAGCTTGCTATACCTGATTATTATGTGCAATGCAAAGCAAAGCTTAGCTTGATAGAACTTCCTTCTCCAAAATAAATTAATGTATCTATTATAACATCAAAAAATTGAAAAATACATGTAGAAAAGCGACTTCCTTCTCCAAAAGTGTGGCTATCATGTAAGTAGCAAATCTTTAAACAGTGAGAAATACCATATAATTAATTTATATTTATATCTAAAAAAATTGAGGTCCTAAAATCTTAAAAACATCAATTTTAAACAATATTAGCAATCCAGCATTAATGCATGTTTGTTGTTGCCATCAGCTATATATCTTAAGAGTAATGTTACATACAGTCGTGAAGTATACAAGTATTGTATAATAGTTTTAAAAAAGAGTGAAATCTATTATAAAAAATTAAATTTTTTTTATATAAATCTTATATTTACTCACATTTTAAAAAATACAATTACTCGACAGCACTGGATCAACCAACAACTAATATCTGTTCTAAAACAACTTGTAAGGTTTGGGGTAGCTGTCCGGTCAATGATCATTAAATGCAAATAAGTTAAATTATTCCGGCCGGTTGGCAACAGATTATTAGCAGCGGGCAGCCTAGTTTATATGATCTGGTGACCTTTTTTTTTCGGCTAATTAATTTGTATTGCCTAATTGGGTGCTAAATTATTTCGAACTTTATATATATATATATATATATATATATATATATATATATAAAGAGCCTATGAAACGGAATTTTCTTGTTTTAACAGAAATTTCTTGTTTTAACGGAATATACTGATTTTCATTAACTTTCCATCCGTTTGTAATAATTACAGAACACAGGGATATAATTGTATTTTCATTTACATTCTATTTATGGCTACTTTTATGATTTCTGTTGGTTTTTATTCCACTATAAATATGTTTAAATATGCTAATAAAGCAGATTTATTATAATAATAATCATAGATTCAATTTTCAATTTGAAAATACGTTATAATAGGAAACAGATTTATGTAGATTTGTCTTTTTGTATTCATTATAATATGAAAGCATTATAATAATTTACAAATAGCCTATTTTTCAATAGCTCTTAAGATATATATTAGTAATAAAATAATAAAATATATGTACTTTATTTTTATTTTAATAAAATATATTAATGCTTTGAACTGCACATACGTGTCTCAGGCACGTAACATCTTACTAGTATATATATATATATTGCTTTTTTTCGTTTGCTTCAGGCCAATCTTGTTAATTCATATTGCTCATGTTGTCTATTTAAAGCAAAAAATTATTTGCAATTTCTTTAATTTATAAACGCATCCAATTATAAATTAATTATGTAAAAACATTTCATGAATTAATATAAAAAATATTGATACATATATTTTGATTTTTTTTAACAATTATAATAAATCCCACACAATATATGAAGGAGCTATAAATAACCAAGTTTATATGTAAAATATCTCAAATGAATAAAGTTAGATACAGTCGGACTAGAGTGTGAAAATCACACACACTACTCTGTTTTTTTTTTTTTTTTAAATAGGATTCATCATTAAAAAAATAATTTTTTCATATGAATTCCAAACAATTTCTCATCTCAAATATATAATTTAGCAGTAATGGTATATACAGTCTCAGAGTGTGCAAACCCATCGCATTCTTTTTAAAAAAAAATGAGGTCCACTATTTAAAAATTTTTTTTTCTTCACGAGGGTTTAACACTCTAAGATGATAAGTATTATTTCTTATTTAGAATATATATACATATATTTTTGTCTAGCGAGATTTATATTGATCAAGTGAACCACCTGAAATTGAATCCTGATCAAGGTACTCATTCTGATCAGGGTGCTGCTCTAACCATTTAACCCTAATATATATCTCCGTCGTGGCTAAGGGTTGCCACAGAACCTTGAGCCATGATAAACATGCATGCGCAATAAGGTACAATCATGTGCCATAAGCTGCATGCATGCCTGTCGTGAGATGACATTCATAAAGAGTTGGAGGGGCGAGGTTGAAAGATGGAACTAGGAAGTGGGGACTAATTGCGTGCCTTGTTTTAATGTTTTTTACAATCTGTTGTTGTTTTCTTGTACGTGTAGTTGCCTGTTTTGTATCGTTCTATGAATGCTTCAGGACCATAACTGATAACTCCCTTTTTTAGGTTTTTTTAGGCTCAGATCTCGAAACTTCTAGGATATAACTATCTGGTTAGAGCTATTTTGTCCTCTTTGTTCACTTGTTGTGCCCGCAAATTGTACCTTTTTTTTTAAATATTTTTTAAAATATGTTTAAAAATTATTAAAAATTAAAAAAATACCAATAGACTTTGTGCTACCGTTGGGAGGTCGCACTAATATATTTTGTTTTTTTTTTATATGTGTTTTTCTAACACTTTTAAATATTTTTTAAAAAAATAAGAAATTCACAATATTATTAAAAAATACTTTCTTAATCACTAAGTAAAAAATAAATAAAAATAAAAATAAAAAATCTCAACGGGAGTGTAATGGTATTGCTACTGTCTACTCAAATCAGAACAAGAAATACCTATAAAGAATTGGAATTGAATTTCAAGAATGATTAAGAAATGAAGACTAGAACCAAGAAACCATTTTTATTCCTTGGAAGAGATTTTCGAGTAAACTCTTCAATACTAATTGAAACAACTAACTTCAGAATTCAAGATGATGAGTACAATTCCTACCTTTCGTCGGTTTTGTACTACATTTACAAGTAAAACGTAATGTTTAATACAATTTGAAAACGACACCATTCTTGCTCTTGCCTGCTGTCTGCTGCATTACTTCTCTAAACGTGTCGTTTCATTAATTCTGCAACACAGTTTTGATACAAGACAATTAATTCAGTTACACTTCTTCAATCCATTCATTCATCACATTTCACTTCTCAGGCAACTCCCTTTCCACCACAGATCCATTACATCTCTTCCCCTTTAAGGCTCTTGTCCTCAAGACCTTGACAATTCTCCCCTCTAAAGAACCTTCCCCACAAGGTGTGGGTAAAGGTCCCTCAACTTTCACAAGGATTTTCATGAGCTATCCTCAACTGGTGCTCCAACCCATTTGATAAGTACTTCAGTTATGGCATGATTGCCATACTTATTCTCCTCTCTAAAATCAACTCTGGTTCAGGTTGAATTTGTCCTTGGGCATCAGTTGGAGGCAGTGTTGGCAACGAGGCTATACTTTGACCAAGTTTCTTCTTCAAACAAGACACATGAAAAACAAGATGTATTGAAGAAAAGGGTGGTAACTGCAACTTGTAAGCTACTGACCCTATCCTCTCCACCACTTGAAAAGGCCAATAAAATCTTGGTGCTAGCTCCATGTTACGCCTCATAGAAAAAGTCTTATGTAGATAGGGCTGCAATCTCAGAAAAACTCAATCCCCAAATGGAAAGCTCCTCTTAGTCCTCCTCTTATTAGCATAGAATTTCCTCCTCTTATAAGCATAGAATTTCTCCTTCAACAAGGATAGTAGTTGATCTCTAGACTTCAGTTGTTGATCAACAACATTATTAGTAGCAGTACCAAAAACATACGACAGTAAGCTTGGTGGAGAATAACCATAAAGTGCCTCAAAAGGAGTAAGGCCTGTAGAAGAGTGTGTTGTAGTATTATAACACCACTCAGCCATAGTCAACCATAAGCTCCACTCCTTTGGTTTCTGACCAGTGTAGCATCTCAAATAAGTCTCCAAGCATTTGTTTAAAGCTTCTATCTGACCATCAGACTGAGGATGGTATTCTGAGCTAAAGTCTAATGAGATCCCCTGAAACAGAAACAATTGCTTCCAAAAAGAACTGGTAAACACTAGATCCCTATTCGAGACAATAGATTTAGGTAATCCATGGAGCTTCAAAACTCCAAAAAAAAATACTTGTGCAACTTTAGTAGCTATGTAAAGATGTGAGAGGGGGTGAAATGTGCAAATTTAGTTAGTCTATCAATTACAGCAAAGACAACAGAATACCCATTAGATAGTGGCAATCCATGCACAAAATTCATAGAAATATCCAACCATGGAGAATCAGGAACAGGTAATGGTTGTAGCAGCCCAGGATACTACACATTTTCATGTTTGTTAACTTGACAGATCTTACATTCCTTATAGCATCTTCATTTGTTTGGCCAAATGAGAATGTTGGTTAAAATTTATATGTCAAAAATATCCTACAATGAATTAGTCAAATCTAAAATAATTTAAACTTTTAATACAGTATTTGGCCAAAGATGGAAAACTACAATTGATTCACCAAACATTAAAATACTAATTTCTCACTCCAAGTAAACATTAAAATATTAGTTTCTCACTCTAAACAAAAATACCATTTGGTTTGTAATTAAGAAATTTAGATAGAATTTTAGATGAGCTTAATCAAATATTTTTTGTATTAGCATTAAATGACTTTTGAAAATATGATTTTTTTTAATATTAACTTAATTAGAATATAATTATTATTAACATTTCATTGGTAGAGTTACAAAATGTGATAAAAATAAATTAAATAAAAAAATTATTAAATTAATAATATTTTATTATTATATAGAGTGTGAATAGATAATCCAATGTGGGGATTGAATTTAAATGAAATAGGCAAATGTAAAAAAGTGTGATATTGGCTAAATTTTGAAGATGGATTTGGCCAAGCCAATGAGGATGCTCTTAACCAGCCTTTTAATATCTCCTCTCATTCCTTCCCAATAAAAATTCATCTTGGCCTTTTGAAAGATTTTATGATAACCCACATGTCCTGCCTGTGGATTGTGATGAATAAATTGCAAAATTTTAGCCTGAAATGATGATGAAGGAATCACTTCCAATCTTCCATTCCTTAGCAATAATTCCTATAGCAAAGAGTAATGCTTAGGACCCTCATGTCCTTACAACTTAGAAACAATTTTAGATACTCTAAGGCACAAAGATTAGTTATTTTTAAGTTCCTTTATCCACAGAGAGGTGGGAAAAGAAATCAAAGCAACAGTTGTGTGTCTTCTTCATGTTTCCTCCAAAGGGCATCAGCCATCACAATTTCTTTGCCCTTTTTATAGTCAATGGTAAAGTCATACCCAATCAACTTGGATATCCATCTTTGTTGAGCTTTAGTCCCAATCTTTTGTTTAAGCAAATACTTAAAGGCATGTTGGTCAGTCTTGACCTTAAAAGTATGTCCCAAAAGGTAAGGTCCCCATCTACTAACTGTAGAGACAAGAGCTAACAGCTCTTTTTTATAAGTAGACAACAATAAAGTCTTTTCCTTCAAGGCCTTGTTGTTAAAGGCAATAGGCTGGCCCTTTTGCATAAGAACTACCCCTAATCCAATGCCTAAAGCATCACATTCAATTGTGAATAATTTGAAAAAATCTGGCAGTCTTAAAATTGGAGGATGACTTACAACTGTCTTCAGCTGCTCGAATGCCAATGTAGCTGCTTCATCCCAATGAAAGGAATTTTTCTTCAATAAAATAGTCAATGGAGCTACAATAAAACCATCATTCTTTTTAAACTTCTTGTAATAGCTTGTAAGACCCAAAAATCTCCTCAAAGACTTCAAAGTTTTGGGAATAGGCCACCCTACCATAGCCACTAATTTAAAAGGATTTGCCTGCACCCCCTTCCTAAAATGATGTGGCCCAAGTACTCAATCTCAGTAGCCCCAAACTTACATTTTGAAATCTTAGCATACAAAGTGTGTTGCCTCAAAACTTCCAATACAGACTTCAAATGTAAAACATAATCATAACATTTTTACTATATACCAGTATGTCATCAAAGAACACTAAAACAAATTTTCTCAAAAAGGGTTTGAATATATCATTCATTAACCCTTGAAAAGTGGCTGGTGCATTTGTAAGGCCAAAAGGCAGAACCAATAACTCATAATGGCCCTCATGAGTTCTAAAAGCTATCTTTGGTATGTCTTGTTCTCTAACACGAATCTGATGATAACCAGCTCTTAGACCCAACTTAGAAAACACTTGTGCTCCAAAAACCTCATCAAGCAGCTCATTAATGACAGGTATGAGAAACTTGTCTTTGATGGTCTCTTGATCAAGTGCACGATAATTAATGCACATTCTCCAAGTATCATTAGCTTTCTTGACCAACAAAATAAGAGATGAAAAAAGACTTTGGCTAGTTCTCACCACCCCAAAAGCCAACAAGTCATAAACAATCTTCTCAATCTCTAACTTTTGATAATGAGGATACATGTATGGTCTCACTGATACAAGATTTGATCCATCCTTTAAATTAATAGGATGGTCAAAGGCTCTTCTTGGTGGCAAACCAACAGGTTCTGCAATAACCTCATGATAATTCTCCAGTAACTGAGTAATAACCCCCTCAGGAGTTTCCATCTTCTGTTCTTGATCCACAGCAATCAACTGCAATAACCACCCTTGTCTTCTAACAAAATCATATTTCAGCTCTTTGTCTTCAACAAGAACATCAATAATGCCAGATTTAATCCCTTCTAATACAACAATATCTTTACTCAACCTGAAACTCATAGACATCCTTGTGAAATTCCACTGAATTGAACCCAAGGTCTTGAGCCACTGCACTCCAAGGACAATGTCACAACCTCCCAAAGTAAGCACATGGAAGGGTACTGAAAACTTCGAGCCTTGTATTTTAATCACTTCCTCACCTCTGCCCTGACTCAAAACTTTAGCTACATCTGCTACTCTGACCTGCAAGTTTGAATCTTCTTCAATCTTTAGTCTAGCTTCTGGAACCACTAGTGGGTCTAGGAAGTTATGAGTACTTCTTGAGTCCACTAAAATTTCCACAGCAAACCCTCCAATTCTACCATGTAATCTCATTGCATTGTTGGTAGAACATCCTGAAATAGCATTAATTGAAACTTCCAGATTCCCTTCCTCCTTTTCCTGCACTTCTTCCACTTTAACTCACACTTCACTGGTATTCAACACTTCTTAATTGATGACTTCTTGCTCTACTTGTAACAAATAAACCTTAGGAGTCTTACAAACATAGGTTGGATTCCACTTATCCTCGCAATGATAGCAAAGTCCATTTCTCTTTTTTTCATCCATTTGAGATGAAAAATCTTCTTAACTGGAACAATACTCTTCTGCATTCTACCATTATCCCCAGCCCCTTTATGTTGTGTTTTATCCCAACTTGACACACCACTTCTCCAAGATTTTATAGAAGCCCACAAATACTCCTTCTGTATCTTTGCAAGACTAAAAGCTGCATTCAAATTGATAGGATTAAGCATTCTAACAGGAAGTCGAATCTCATCCTTCAATCCACTCATAAAACAACTTAACTTGTGCCTCTCAGATAAGCCCTTAAGCCTATTTGATAATGACTCAAACTGTGCTTTGTAGACAGCACAATAGAAGTTTGCTTCAAACGAGGTAAAGCTTCCACAGGATCATCATAAGCAGTGGGACCAAACCTCACTTGAAGTGCTTTCACAATTGAATCCAAACTTGAAAAAATTCCACAATCCATGGCATCTTAATACCACATGAGAGCCTCACCTTCTATGTGATAAGAGGCCATCAAAAGCCTCTGATTAGTGAGATTTGATGGAACTCAAAATACTAAGTTGCCTTGAAAAACCATCCTACAGGATTGGTTCCATAAAAATGGGGAAAGTCAAGTCTCACCCCTCTTAGAACAGAACCCATTTCCTCAAAATTCACTCACCTCCCATATGTCGCTTTTTCATGATTAGCACATCTACCCTCAAAAAAACTTAGTGGGACAGAAACACATTGTTGACATTCAACTAAAGATTTCAATATATCAGATAATTGATATAACTTGCTTGAAATTCCAGTGATCATATGGTTGTGCTCCTCTAGCTGTTTAAATATTCCTTCCTATTGACTCAAAGAATTTTCGTGATGTGCTTTCAACACTGTTGCTGCTCTCATATTGTCTGCCATGAGAGGATCGACCTTTGATATCAACTGTAACGGTATTGCTACTGCCTACTGAAATCAGAACAAGAAATACCCAGAAAGAATTGGAATTGAACTTCAAGAATGATCACGATGAAGACGTGAACCAAAAAACCACTTTTATTCCTTGGAAGAGATTTTCAAGTAATCTCCAAACTCCTCAATACTAGCTTAAACAACTAACTTCAGAATTTAGGATGATGAATATAATTTCTACCTTCTGTCAATTTTATACAACATTTACAAGTAAAACGCAACGTTTAATACAATTGGAAAATGACACCATTCTTGTTCCTTCCTGCTGGCTACTGCATTACTTTTCTAAACGCGTCATTTCACTAATTTTGCAACACACCGTTTCGATAAAAGATAGTTAATTCTATTACACTTCTTCAATCCATTACCTAAGTCTCTTGGATTAACTTCAAAATGAGCTTTCAACCTAACCAGGCACAAGCAGATCATTAGAAAGAAAAGCAAACCATAGGGGAATTAAGAGGATAATGTCTAATCCCTTAAACAAAAGAATGATTGCTCAAATACTAGTTAAACCACCGCACCATAATGAAAACTTGAAATATTTAAAAGTCATGCAAAATACGACTCTCAAGGAGGCCACAAGAAGACTAGGTTTGAGTTTTTTTAATGTCATAGATCAATTTAGCAAGTGCTTAGGTGAAAAGAGAATTCCTAATCTTGAGGAAAGCACTATTTGGTTTGTACTCACTTTTCAGAATTAAGAATTTCATTCCTCAAATCTTGAGCTCGTGACTCCCTAACAATTTCTTTTGTCACACTCTTCGCAACATCCTGTAAAAGTCAACATTTACAATCAAATCATTTTTGTATTAATCTCAGATGTGAACCCTTGAACTTAACCCCCCACCTATGGAATATATAAGGAATTGAGGAAGAAAGAGAACCAATAAGTCTTTTTGACAAACTTTCCTCTTAAAAGGGCAGTGAACATGAAGTGATCCATGTAACTATACAAAACAAAAGTACAAAGAAAAATACAATAGGAAAATTGTGCTTGTTTCATCTGATGTGCTCAATAAAAGACAAAATATTGAAAAAGAAAAGAGAGGAAAAAAAAACATAAAAGAAAAAGAGGGAAAATGGAGCATGATAGAAAAGAATATATCATTTTTTAATTAGAAAAAAGAAAAATAACCTGCTATCCAATGACACTGGGCTTATACTCCAAAATGACTAGTCAATGGTACAATTGGAGCCACATTGGAATCATTATAAAGATAAAAAAAAAATGTCTCCCTCCCAAGGAATGTGGGATCTCAAACACCACCATATTCATCACTCAATATGGGTATCACTTTCAAAATAGTCTAAAACCATCATTGATCAAGGGTCCAAGACTTTATTTTATTATAAGTCAGATGTTCCACTCTTAAAGACCATATTTGGTTTAAAAAATATAAACAACTACCAGAGAGGGAGAAAGAAAGCAAGTATTTCGTAGAGTATTAAAGAAAGGGAAAACATGTATACCTAAATGAGGTTGCATACCTTTTCCTGAAATAGTTTTGATCTATATCCCATGTCTATGGTATTAGTAAAAATCAGAACTTTCTTTTGAACCAACTCCAACTTCAAGAGGGCAAGGATGTAAAGTAATTTATCACGACCACTACATGAAATCTGAAAACAAAATAAACAAGACATTAAGCTCATTATTAAAATGATCCTCATTGTCCAAACATATTAAAAGACAAGTGTAAATGTATGGGGGATCAATGAACACAAAACAAATCCATACAGGTCAATGCACCCAAAATTACTTGAGAAAATTAGACAGACAATTCACCTCAACTTTCACAAAATGAGGTGCAATAACAAAAGTAACCCAAACACATTATATAGAAACATATGAACTTGTTTTCATCATCGAACTGAAGATGAAGATAAGACTGCAGAAATAGCCAGACGTAGCTGACTAAAGTTGCCTGCAATTAAATTTATTTTGTTTGAAAAACTGTATATCTAGAGATATTACAACATTGTCTTTGCTAGAAAGTGGAGAGAAATCAATAAATATGTTGATAATGGCTAGAAACAAGTGGAGATGATTTCAACATGCATCTATGCCAATATTACCAACAGTGCAATCAAAAGTTACAATTTTTTTTTTTTAATGGCACCATGGTGTTCGGGAACAAAGTCCTAATCCTGGGATTGCACAGGCTCTTGGGAAGAAGTTTTCGCAAGTACACCTTTGGTTATTCAATGGAAAATTCCTCCAGTCTGATCGCCTTAAGAAATTGTTTGCACCCAAGGGTTCGAACCTTGAACCCGGAGGGAGCATACCACCAAAACCAAGGCCCTTACCACTTGAGCCAACCCCAAGACCCTTATGATTATCTTAGGAGTGCCCATTACTCATACAAAATAGTATGATTCCCATGCAAAAGAACTTAGGTACATGGCCAAAGAAAAATTAGTCGAAAGGCAAGACAGTTTTCCTAATTACCAAAATGACCATATCAATCTTACCCAAAATTGCTGAACATTCTTGGGGATAATCTCATCCTTAATATTTCTCACTTCTGGCAAAGTCAAGATGAAGGGATTGTGTAAAACCAGCTTTTAGCTTCTCAACATCAACACTGCAAATAAATAAATACCAAAAGAGATGACATTAAGAACAAACATACTAGAATTAATGCCACAAAGATTTCCTACAATGGCAACAGCTAGTAGAAGGGATTTTGAGGCCTATTGTTGTATCTTTATCAGGTCATAAGCATCAGCCCAAGTATGAGAAAGAGGTAAAAGAACAAATAAAGTAAAAATCCTAAAGTGACCTTATTGGAACACCATCGTGGTTAGGGAGAAATATATTAGCAAGAACAATGTGATCTAATATTCATAAAACACCTAAATTAGCTCAAATAAGTGAAGTGGCACAAGTACACAGTAGAAACAGACCTTGATATGACAGACATAAGAATGCATTGACAACGCCTAGGGATGTGAGCTGTAAATGCTTTTATGCCATCTTCATATCCATATGACAATAGAAGATCTGCTTGAGAAACGGTAAAAAATTTGATCTCTCAAAACGAGAATACTAAGCGATCATGTCTTAATGGTTAAGAAAGAAAGTATCAATACCTAGAATATTCTAATCATCGATATTTATGTTACAATGTGACAGAACAACATAAGAATGTTTCAAGTATCAATACAAAAGCAAGAAAGTTTTCATTTTCAATAAGTAATACATAAGCAGAGTATTTGTCATTTACATTCTAAATGAGATAAAAACTTTATAAACAAATCGATGAAGCTGATATAGTTGCTAAATGTGTAAAAATTACACACTAACTTTTAAATTAAGCTGTTAGCAAAGAATCGACATGCCATGAAACTCAATCAAAGATAAAGAAATAAAACCCCATAAAAATTTAGGACCATATTCTTACCTCATCAAGTACAAGAATTTCAAGCGAGGTATCAATGGATACTAATAGAAGTAGACCAGCTGACAAGCATTTTGGTATACAAGCAGGTGTGGAAACCAGAATATCTGGAGGTCCTGCTAGTGCAGCTCGTTGGAAGTAAAATTTAGAACCAACATGAGTTAACAAGACATTTTTGTTTTGTGTGGCCTACAACTACCCATTATAATGAGATGGATACTTATGGGAGAGCGTCTATGCAAGAAGGCAGGTGCTTTAAGTTTTTTTTATTAGGAATTAAATAAGAGAAATGCTTTGGAATGGTTAGGCTGTTTTTAGCCCTTTAACAAACCTCTAATAATAAGATTCGATCTTAGCATTACATAAGTTCAAGCAATGAGGAGCACCACATGAGATTGCTAGCTAGAATTAAAAGCGCTACGAATGAATTGTTTCCCCTTCCCTCTTCTACCAGACGAGTTGGGCTTGTTGCTATCACCAGCCATTGCCACAACTACCAGACCATCACTAGCAGTTCAACATAGCAAGTTCATCTCCAACGCAGCCAATTCATGTATTCTATTTTACAAAAATCACCAATTACAATAAATTTGAAACAAAACTCTTCAAATTAAAAATACATAATATTTTAGTTTTTCATGTAGTCTATTTTACAGAAATTACGAATTTGAATCATCAATCAGAACTACTATATTTTTCTTCTCCATAGTCCAATTTTGCATAGTATGTGGGGTCCTTTTAACATCCTAGTTGTGGTGTGGTTCGAGGAGACCCGCATCCATGGTTTGAGCATAAGACCCCAAATGAGCATCGATGTAACAATGATGTGTGAATTTCTATAACTTTGCGACGTCGATGGGTGATGGCTGAACGTATAGAAGGGTTATGGGGTCTCTATGTTAAGGTTCAAAGTGACGAGGTTCACAACGAGCCGCGATGAGAGAGATGGTCTGGGATGGTGAGATGGGAGAGAGGGGCAGTGGTGGAGAGAGCAGAAAATTTTCAGGGGGGTTTGTGTACTGCATAGTCCCATTGTGAGCCTCATGAGTGGGCTACGTGGCAATAAATCATTGGACGTTGTTTTCAGCCCTTTAGCAGTTTGACCCATTAGAAGATTCTCTCATTAAATAAAGAAAAATGCTTAAGACAGTTGCCTACCTCAAGCGTCGTGTAAACGACTGTTGAGTTGGCAAAAATTAAAATGTTGCGTTTTGTTTTTTTTTTGAGTTTTCGTTTGTCCCGCTGCAAGACCGTTCCCTCTCCTCCATCCCAAATCATGCTTCAAAAACTTCCCTCTCTCTCCTCAAACTCACGCTGCAAGACGTCATGACCCTCTCCTCCATCCCAAGACTAGACCATTTATCAGCTGCTACAGTGACAAGTTAGAAAAATCACACAAAAGTCCCCCCACCCTCCCCTAACATGAAAATGGCAATCAAAGCTCAACAGAATTTCAGCTCCCTACCAAAACCAGTCAACCTCATCACAACTTGATACTCTAAAATGAAAAATACCCAAATTCTCAATATTTCAAGAACAAAAACTGAATTTATGGAAAGAAAGAGAAATATTAACAAAGGAAGAGACTTAAAATTTTGCAGAAAAATGAGGTGCAGAAACTTACAAGACCATTTTTTGGAAGAAAAAACTTTTTTCAATCTGGAAATACGAAATAGAATATATGAAACGAAATTATCATGTCTCGTAGACGCTAGAAACTCAGAAAGGAAGTTGCATGTTTTAGAGTGAGAGATGAACAGTCTAAGGAATAAGACAAACATTTATTTTCATTCGAGCTTCAGCACTTGAAGATCGCTGTCTTGCACCCTCAAAAGCGGGAAATAGAAAGTGAAATGGGTTTTTCTGCTTTTGTTTTTGTTTTCTTTTTCATATATTTTTTTTTAAAATAGTAGTTGACGTGATGCCATGTCAGCCGACTGCACGACGTCTATATGGGACGACTGTGTATAGAAGAACTGTTAAATAAAAGAACATTAAACAAACCAAATTAGAAACATGCATACTCTGTTGGGGTATATGTGGAGACTGGTTCTGGAGCTAAAAAAATGTTTGCTAAAAGTTGGCTCGACATCGCTCGACATACTGCTCGAGTGAAGCTCAAGTCCGAGAATTCCGCTCGAGTCCCACTCGACACTTAGCTCGAGCGAGACAGAAACCCTAGTGTTCACTCGACACTCTGCTCTAGCCAATGTTCATTTGACTGTTCGCTCGAGACGCACTCGACACTCCGCTCGAGTGAAGTACGCATCTTTTGCCAAATTAGGTTTCCAGCGCCACTCACTATAAATATATCATATTAGACTTGTGTTGGACGACCTCAAGCATATTTTGTGAGAGAATAATTGTCTAGTAAATGCATATTGTGTGAGAGAGCAAAAAGCCCTAGATAAGATTTCTGCAGCTCTGTGAACTTAGGCAACTTATCGAACCACGTATATTGTGCATCGTGTTCTTGATTGTGTTGTTTTTACTTTATTTGGCATTGTTTGTGTGTGTTTGCATAACATTTCACAACATACTGCTCGTCAACTGCACAACTTTCAATTGAACTTTGCATAATTCAATGAGAGATGAAACCTCTGTAGAAACCTGGAAATCAGATACAACTAGTTCACAGATCAAACAAGAAAGTAGAAGCATTGAAAATCAAACAAAAGATACTTAAATTATACCTGTTGACACAGTTCTCGAGTTGGGACAAGACTAAATGCACTCGGAGCAAGCTTGTTCTTTGAACCATTATCAGTAAACAACTTCTGAAGCAATGGAAGGAAATACACAAAGGTCTTCCCAGAACCAGTTTTTACACCAGCAACGAGGTCTTTACCTTTCTAAAAGCACGGAGAAGTACTATTAATTAACCCATTGACAAAATGATAATTGACCCACTATTTGGTTGCCAAGAAAGAGCAGCAAAAAAAAGAAGGAAAACAAATATTTCACTCTGACATATATTTACGGATCAAAAGAAATGAAATATACACGTCCCATAAAAAATCTAGGGTCAGAGCACACAACAAAATAAACTGTACCGAGTTAGATTCATTTGCTTTCGGAAATGAAATGAGATGAAATCAGTTGAAATTAAAATTAAAAAGTTAAATAAAATATTATTAGAATATATTTTTTTAATATTTTTTTTTTTAGATTTAGAAAAATTAAATTGTTTATTTTATTTTGTACTAGAATTTAAAAATATTATAATTATGAGATGAGATGAGTTGAGAAGTTTACTAAAAACAAAAGAGAAACTCATACTAACTTGAAGTAAGACTATCATAATTTTCTATTGAGTAATGCTAGAGAGAAGCCACTGTAGCAGTGCACACTTTGTATTCACTACTTCTTTTTTTTAGACTTAGGAGATGTGTGGTTTATATGATATCACATCATGTGTGTAAAATAGTTACTCCCAACAGTAACTTCTATCTATAATTATTCTTTTCTATTTTCACTCAATTTTCTTAGCAAACCAACGTACCTTTATGCTTTCAGCCAACAATAAAGCCAATGTTTTGGTCGAGAAACTAAAGAAAAGTTCAATAAGTCCAAAAGTAAAAAATTCCCACATTGTCTGAGCAGCCAAACAGAGGATAGATGAAGTAACAACATATAGTTAAAAAATATCTCACCGCGGTTGTAGGTAAGGCATTAGATGAACCAAATCTCATGGTCGTGTTCCCTCCAAACCTTTCGTAACCTTCTGAAAACATGCATTGCCCAGAAAGACCTCCTCACTGGCAAGTCCCTCCACGCCCTCTACGTCAAGTCCCTCGTCCCTCCCTCCACCTACCTCTCCAACCACTTCATCCTTCTCTACTCCAAATCTGGCCGCCTCTCCGCCGCTCGACATGCCTTCGACTGCACCCCAGACCCCAATGTTTTCTCCTTCAATGCCATCATCGCGGCCTACGCTAAAGAATCGAAGACTGATGTTGCCCACCAGTTGTTCGATCAAATCCCCCAACCGGACCTTGTCTCTTATAACACTCTCATTTCTGCCTATGCCGATCGCGGCGATTGTGAATCCGCGTTAGGTGTGTTCACGGAGATGAGAGAGACGGGCCTTCACATGGATGGCTTCACTTTGTCTGGGGTGATCACGGCCTGTTGTGATGACATTGGCATGATTAGGCAATTGCACTCTTCGGCGGTGTCCGGTGGGTTTGATTCTTATGTTTCGGTTAACAATGCGCTTTTAACGTTTTATAGTAAAAATGGGTTTCTCCAGGAGGCGAAGCAATTGTTTTATGGGATGGGGGAGATTAGAGATGAGGTGTCTTGGAATTCAATGATTGTGGCTTATGGCCAGCATAGGGAAGGATCAAAAGCGCTGGGATTGTTTCAGGAAATGGAACGAAGGGGATTTGACGTTGATATGTTCACTTTGGCGAGTGTTTTGACTGCATATACGTGTGTGGAGGATTTGTTGGGTGGGCTTCAGTTTCATGCTAAGTTGATAAAAACTGGGTTTCACCAGAATTCTCATGTGGGTAGCGGTTTGATTGATCTATATTCCAAGTGCAGGGGTGGTATGTCACTTAGTGGCAAAGTATTTGAAGAGATTCCTGGCCCAGATTTGGTTCTATGGAACACAATGATTTCGGGATTTTCACAGGATGAGAATTTCTCTGAAGATGCTCTTGACTGCTTCAGGCAGATGCAGCGTGTTGGTTACCGCCCTGATGATTGTAGTTTCGTCTGTGTCATAAGTGCATGCTCCAATTTGTCATCTCCCTCTCAAGGAAAACAAATTCATGCGCTGGCAATCAAATCTGAGATTCCTTCAAATCGAATTTCAGTGAATAATGCCTTGATTGCAATGTACTCAAAATGTGGGAATCTTCAAGATGCAAGGACGCTATTTAATAGGATGCCAGATCGTAATACCGTCTCTTTGAATTCAATGATTGCGGGTTATGCTCAACATGGTATTGGAACAGAGTCATTACGTCTTTTTCAACAAATGCTGGAGACAGATATTGTGCCTACCAACATAACCTTCATCTCTGTCCTTTCTGCATGTGCACATACTGGGAAAGTTGAGGAGGGTCAGAGTTATTTCAATATGATGAAGGAGAAGTTCGGAATTGAACCAGAAGCAGAGCATTATACGTGCATGATAGATCTTTTGGGTCGTGCTGGAAAATTGAGTGAAGCTGAAAGGCTGATTGAGACAATGCCATTTAGTCCTGGCTACGTTGGTTGGGCTGCATTACTCGGTGCCTGTAGAACGCATGGAAACATGGAGCTAGCTGTAAAGTCTGGCAATCACTTTCTTCAGTTGGAACCTTCAAATGCTGCTCCATATGTCATGCTTGCTAATATTTATGCCAGTGCTGGCAAATGGGAACAGGTAGCAACAATTCGAAAGCTTATGCGAGATAGAGGTGTGAAGAAGAAACCAGGTTGTAGTTGGATAGAGGTGAATAAGAGGATACATGTGTTTGTGGCTGAAGATAGTTCACACCCAATGATTAAGGAAATTCATGAATACTTGGAGGAGATGTCATGGAAGATGAAGCGAGCAGGGTATGTGCCAGATGTGAGATGGGCTTTGGTAAAAAATGATGAAACGGTGCAGGGAGAGAAGGAGATTAGGTTAGGGCATCACAGTGAGAAGCTAGCAGTTGCATTTGGGCTGATCTCTACTAAAGATGGGGAGCCAATACTTGTGGTGAAGAACCTAAGAATTTGTGGGGATTGCCACAATGCAATTAAAGTAATCTCTGCCATTTCCGGTAGGGAAATTACTGTTAGAGATTCTCGCAGGTTTCACTGCTTTAAGGAAGGACGATGCTCTTGTGGGGATTATTGGTAGTAATAGATTTTATCGGTTAGAATGAGGGAACCGAACTATGCTTTTACAACAGAAGAACAGGCACCCCCATGCTGTATCGGCCCCCATAGAAGGCATAATATCAGTGACTTGTGAATCAAGGTTATCGATTCACCCACCAAAATACCAAAACTCACCAAAATTGTTAAGCAGTCTCTTGAGATTTTGCGTTAATTCACATTATTTTCACTCTTGAACCGACAAAAATGTAGAATTTCCATTCTTTCTTTGACTTTACCTACTCCAAGTTATAAGTTTATAACCAGTAGAAATCGTTCGGTAACACATGTTTGTATACAATGTTTGGAGCAAAGTAACTGAACATCAGGTAATGTCGTTAACATCTGTTGTACAAAAGCTAATCACCCACCACAGACCACAGAAAACGTTTTATATGAGAACCGGACAATTTTACTTTTGTGGCTTTGTAGCACGAGAGAATCCCAAAAATAAAAGATTGAACATGATTATCACAAATCTGAAAATATCAACGGTATGAGATGAGATGGAAAACTTGGCAGCTTGGCTTGTATGAATTTTTGGATGCAGCCTGCCCAAACTTCTTAATGCCAGCTTTATGAGTAATGCTATATACAGTCGTGGAATGCGCAAATGCCGTGCAGTCGCTTTGAAAAAGAATGGGGTTCTCTATTAAAAATTAATTTTTTTTCATGTGAGTCTCATATTTATTCACTTTTTTCAAAACGACTGCACGGCACTTGCACACTCACGATTACAAGTATCATTTCCCAATATGTAATGATATTTTACGAGGTTACATACATTTTCTCAAAAAAAAAAAAAAAAAAAAAGCACCTGTAAAAATAACAAGACCATCAGCAGATATCCTTGCAAATTCTGGAAGAGTCTTGTTCAGGTATTTTGGGGACAGGTAATCCAAAGTGTCTGACACTATAACAAGAGAAAAGGATTCTGCTTTATAGGGCAGAGAGTACTTGATATCAGCCACACGTACAATGCCTTTGCGCACAAGATTCTTGCAGTTTCAATCAACATCCTCTATGTCATATGGTTCCACACCCCATGCTTCGGTTTCATCTTCTTTTAAACATCTATTTAAACAAAAAGTTTATGGAATATTGAACCAACTTAAACCTCTGTTGAGTATGTGGAGTCTGGTTCACGCCGCTAGAGCGAAGCGTCTAGCCGCTCGAGCTAATACAAGACAGAGAGTTTCGCTCGAAGGAAGCTCGACAGACCGCTCGAGCAATTGCGGGACAGAGAGGTTCGCTCGATGCCCGCTCGACTCACGGCTCGAGCGGAGGGAAGTTAGAGAGCTTCGCTCGAAGGAAGCTCGATAGACCGCTCGAGCAATTGCGGGACAGAGAGGTTCGCTCGATGACCGCTCGACTCACGGCTTGAGCGGAGGGAAGTCAGAGAGCTTCGCTTGAGGAGCCGCTCGACTCACGGCTCGAGCAATTGTTGGAAACAAGTTCGCTCGACGCGAGCTCGACACGCCGCTCGAGCGAACATCGCTAATTCACCTGAATTAGGGTTTCCGCCGTACAACATATAAATAACATTTTTTTCTTGTCTTGTACTGTAGCTGAGTGAACAGTAGCCATGCTACACTATTGTATTGTGATTCCTCAAGAAATAAAAATCATCTGCAGCTCCCGTGGACGTAGGCAATTTGCCGAACCATGTAAATACTGTGTCATGTGTGATTGCTTATTTTTCGTGCGTTTACATTCACTTTATTGTCATCGTTTTCACAACAATTGGTATCAAGAGCCAAGGTTCGGGTCTGAGAAAAACGATGGCTGGAGAAGAAGTGAGAGTATCGGGGATCGAGAAGTTTGATGGCACGGATTATGGGTATTGGAGAATGCAGATAGAGGATTACCTCTATGGGAAGAAACTCCATCTTCCATTGTTGGGGAAGAAGCCGGACAGCATGTCAGTTGCTGATTGGACTCTGTTGGATCGACAGGTCCTGGGGGTTATTCGTTTAACCCTGTCGAGATCCGTTGCACACAACGTCATCAAGGAGAAGACGACTGTGGATCTCATAGCGGCTTTATCAGGTATGTATGAAAAGCCACCAGCAAATAATAAGGTACATCTGATGAAGAAGTTATTTAATTTAAAGATGTCGGATGGTACGTCTGTTGCACAACATCTGAATGATTTCAATACTATCACAAATCAATTGTCGTCTGTTGAAATTGAATTTGATGATGAGATACGTGCATTGATACTATTGGCATCACTGCCAAATAGTTGGGAAGCCATGAGGATGGTTGTTAGCAATTCTGCTGGTAAGTCGAAATTGAAATATGATGACATCCGTGATTTGATTTTGACTGAGGAGGTACGCAGGAGAGATTCAGGCGAGACCTCAGGTTTGAGTTCAGCACTGAATGTTGACTCTCGGAGAAGAGCACAAGACAGGAACTCATACAGAGGCAGATCAAAATCAAAGAACAGGAGCAAGAGCAAGATGAGACCTGGCCAGCAGGCAATTTGTTGGAATTGTGGCAAAGCTGGCCACATAAAGAAGAATTGCATAAATCCCAAGAAGACAGAGAACGATAGTGCTAATGTGGTAACTGGAGAATTACAGGATGCACTATTACTTGCAGTTCATAGTCCAGTTGATGACTGGATACTTGATGCAGGGGCATCTTTCCATACATCTTCCCACCGGGAGATAATGCAAAATTATGTTGCGGGTGACTTTGGAAAAGTGTATTTGGCTGATGGAGAAGCCTTGAATGTAATTGGAATGGGAGACATCGACATCGTACTCCCTAACAAGAACAAATGGACCTTGCAAAAGGTCAGACACATTCCTGAGTTAAAGAAGAACCTTATTTCTGTTGGGCAGCTTGATGATTGTGGCCACTCAGTAGTGTTCTCAGACAGCACCTGGAAGGTCACCAAAGGGGCACTAGTACTGGCTCAGGTTAAGAAAACTAGTACACTCTATATGACTACTGGTTTGAATAACACTATTGCCACTACCGTTGCAGAGAGCACAGCAGACTTGTGGCATTGCAGGCTTGGCCATATGAGTCAGAAGGGCATGAAGGAACTCCTGTATAGAGGCAAGCTACCAGAACTGAAGGCAGTTGATCTCAGTATGTGTGAGAGCTGTATTATGGAGAAACAGAAGAAGGTCAGTTTCTTGAGGAGTGGTAGAACACTGAAATCAGAGAGACTAGATCTTGTGCACACTGATGTGTGGGGACCTTCCCCAGTGGCATCTCTTGGAGGTTCTCGCTACTATGTTATTTTTATTAATGATCACAGCAGGAAGGTATGGGTTTATTTTCTGAAACATAAATCTGATGTATTTAGTGTGTTCAAAAATTGGAAAGCCATGGTTGAGACTGAAACAGACTTGAAGTTGAAATGCTTGAGGTCTGATAATGGTGGTGAGTATATTGATGGCGGGTTCAAGGAGTATTGTGCAACTCAGGGAATCAAAATGGAGAAGACCATTCTTGGGACACCACAGCAAAATGGAGTTGTTGAACGTATGAACAGAACCATAAATGAGCGTGCTAGAAGCATGAGGCTGCACGCTAGACTACCACCTACTTTCTGGGCAGATGCAGTTAGCACTGCAGTATATTTGATAAACAGAAGACCATCAGTTCTTTGGGATTGTGGATTGCCTAAGGAGACTTGGAGCGGGAAAGAGGTCAAATTTTCTCATCTTAAAATATTTGGCTGTCTTTCTTATGTTCTTATTGATTCTGATGCTCGTAATAAGCTTGAGGCTAAGTCAAGGAAATGTTATTTCATTGGCTATGGAGACGAGGCATTTGGCTATCGTTTCTGGGATGATCAGAGTCGGAAGATTATAAGAAGCAGAAATGTGATCTTCAATGAGAAGATTGTGTACAAAGACAAGTCTAGTACAGTTGCTGAAGCAGCCCCTCAGGAGTCTGAGTTTGTGAGTTTGGATGATCTACCAGAGGTCACAGTGCAGTGCAGAGATGTGAGTGACGGGGAGAGTGGGTCCAGCACACCCATTCCCATTATTCCGCAGTCAAATCCAGAGACGTCCACTCCAATAGCTGCAGTTCGAAAGTCAGTTAGGACTATTCGTCCTCCACAGCGTTTCTCACCTTCCTTGAATTACATCTTGTTGACAGATGGTGGAGAACCACAAAGTTACCAAGAAACCTTGCAAGATGAAAATTCTAGCAAGTGGGAGTTGGCCATGAAGGATGAGATGGACTCCCTGTTAGGGAATCAGACATGGGAGTTGACAAAACTTCCATCAGGGAAGAAGGCATTACATAACAAGTGGGTGTACCGGGTGAAAACTGAGCATGATGGCAGTAAGAGGTACAAGGCCAGACTTGTTGTAAAAGGCTTCCAACAGAAATAGGGCATTGACTATTCTGAGATCTTTTCTCCTGTGGTAAAGATCACAACCATCAGGCTAGTTTTGGCTATGGTTGCTACTGAAGATCTATTTCTTGAGCAGCTAGATGTGAAGACAACTTTTCTTCATGGAGATCTTGAAGAAGACATCTACATGCACCAACCTGAGGGGTTTGTGGTACAGGGAAAGGAAGGTTCAGTTTGCAGACTAAAGAAGAGCTTGTATGGCCTGAAACAAACTCTCAGACAGTGGTACAAGAAATTTGATAGTTTCATGTGCAGTGCAGGGTACATCAGATGTCAGGCAGATCATTGTTGCTATGTTAGACAGTTTGACAATTCTTACATTATTTTGCTGCTATATGTGGATGACATGCTCATTGCAGGGGCTAGTATTGATGAGATCAATAGTCTGAAGAAGCAAATGTCAGAGCATTTTGCAATGAAGGATTTGGGAGCTGCAAAACAAATCCTTAGCATGAGAATTGCTAGAGATAGAGTCAGAGGCACGTTGAGACTTTCACAGGCTGAGTATGTGAAAAGGGTACTCAACCGGTTCAGTATGGACAAGGCCAAGTCAGTTGGCACACCCTTAGGAAGTCACTTCAGACTCAGCAAGGATCAGACACCAAAGTCAGAGGAGGAACAAGACTATATGAGTAAGGTTCCTTATGCCTCAGCTATTGGGTCACTCATGTATGCTATGGTTTGCACTAGACCAGATATTGCCCATGCAGTGGGAGTTGTGAGTAGATACATGAGTAATCCTGGAAAACAACATTGGGAAGTAGTGAAGTGGATTTTGAGGTACTTAAAAGGCTCCTCAGAAACGTGCTTATGTTTCTCAGGAGAGGGCTTAGAGATACAAGGCTATGTTGATGCTGATTTAGCTGGAGATATTGATAGCAGAAAAAGTACCACAGGGTTTGTTTACACTCTGGGTGGTACTGCAGTTTCATGAGGCTCTAATCTACAGAAGACAGTTTCTTTGTCTACTACAGAAGCCGAGTATATTGCAGTTTCAGAAGCTGCAAAAAAGATGGTTTGGATACAGGGCTTCTTGGAGGAATTGGGTAAAAAGAAACAGAATGGCACTCTCTACAGTGACAGTCAGAGTGCCATATTCCTTACCAAGAATCCAGCATTTCATTCCAGGACTAAACACATTCAGATCAGGTATCACTTTATACGATCATTGTTGGATGATGGACAGTTGCTACTTAAGAAAATTTGTGGAAGTAAGAACCTTGCTAATATGTTGACAAAGGGTGTTACACTTGAGAAACTGAAGTTGTGCGCAACTTCAGTTGGTCTTCTAGCATGAAGACAGGAGCTGTGAGTTGCAGAGGTGGAGGATATCATGTTTGAGGCAGAGGGCGACAATGTGGGTGTACCAGTCTCCAAGTGGGAGAATTGTTGAGTGTGTGGAGTCTAGTTCACGCCGCTCGAGCGAAGCGTCTAGCCGCTCGAGCGAATACAAGACAGAGAGCTTCGCTCGAAGGAAGCTCGACAGACCGCTCGAGCAATTGCGGGACAGAGAGGTTCGCTCGATGACCGCTCGACTCACGGCTCAAGCGGAGGGAAGTTAGAGAGCTTCGCTTGAGGAGCCGCTCGACTCACGGCTCAAGCAATTGCGGGAAACAAGTTTGCTCGACGCGGGCTCGACACGCCGCTCAAGCGAACATCGCTAATTCACTTGAATTAGGGTTTCCGCCGTACAACATATAAATAACATTTTTTTCTTGTCTTGTACTGTAGCTGAGTGAACAGTAGTCGTGCTACATTATTGTATTGTGATTCCTCAAGAAATAAAAATCCTCTTCAGCTCCTGTGGACGTAGGCAATTTGCCGAACCACGTAAATACTGTGTCGTGTGTGATTGCTTATTTTCGTGCGTTTACATTCACTTTATTGTCATCGTTTTCACAACAACCTCAACCACTACTTGTGCAGACCGTGTGGTTATCATGAGCCACACAGTACAGGAGATATGAATGGCTTCCCCAAACCAAAGCTGGTGTAATTTTCTTCATATCTCTGCTAGTGGTTGTTCTTTGGCCAACTTGGATTTTGGCTTGCATCAGGTTCACAAAGGTTCTACATAGTTGTAGAGCTACAATTGCATTCACCTCATAATCACCAGGAACATAATTCACACAAATACTTTTTCTGAAATCCAAGGCATAGTTGGTTGGTCCCATACTTATTAGTGAGGCTTAGTAGCAACACTACAAGATAATCTAGGAGCTGCTCCACAGTCCTCACACACGTAGTTGACGATAATTACCAACGAAAAAAAGCGAGAGTTTGGATTGGGAAGTAAGCCACTAAGAAACATAGTTATCCAGATTCTCTGGCGAAAATTACTTTTTTCTTTAAAGGAGTTTCTTCAGGTTTTCTATAAGTTAAAGAACAAATGCATAATTTTGAGTTCTAACAGAATGATTGTTCATATAGTTACTGCAGTTTATAGCGGTCTCTATGTATAAACAATTATGCCATGCCCTCTAGTGGAAATATCAAGATACATTAAATTCCATCAATTCCCCCTACCCACCCCCTTTTGTTTGTATACATATATTTGCTTGCTTCTGATGACTCTCTGTTTTTACTCGACTGCAACAAAGCCTCAGCTACTTGATCTCTGCCATATCCTTTTGGATGTCTTGCTTGATAGGAGGAGCTCTATAGTACGCTGAAACGGTTGCAGGGAAGAACATCTGTCTCACTCCTTCTGCCTTGATAATGGGAAATATTATACTGGATGCACTCTGAAAAGTACAAAAATTGTTCAAAAAACGTTGTAGGGGATATTTATTTATATAGATGAGGTTATTAATTCATGCCTATAGATGTAAAAACAAAAAGAAAAAAGGATAGAATAACTATTTGGAGTTGGCATTCTACAAAAAAATAAAAAATAAAATTGATGTGGAATACGCACCGAAATCAACCTAGCTCCAATCCACATGCCTTTGGGTGAAGGAAATGGTAGTAGCAGACGACCAACACCATATATTGCAACCGCAAAGAAATGGAGAACTAAATTTAATGGACGTGGGTTTAGACCAGAGAGTAAAGCTACCGGTCCTGTTGAAAATATGCCTCCAAGGCTTAAATAGTCAAAACATGCTTGACGCATCTCCTTCCTTGCCTGATCAGGTGAAGAAGAAAACACCTTGTAGAGGGCACCAGCCAAAGTATTTATAGTAGACGCCACCGGCTATAATAACAAACCATATCATACAACAATGTTAGTGTGAAATTAATTAACATCCTTGGACATTAAAAGGTTCCTTGACTTTTACCAAAAAAAAAAAAAGGTTCCTTGACTTTTCAAACATCATCATATAACAAAGCAATTCAGAAACAACGGAAAGAACACCTTGCCATCCAATTCTACTAGCACCACATGAATAAGCAATACATGCAGCAATACACTTTTTGTTCTAGAGAGTTACCTTTCGCAAGGTGTAAAAGGATTCAAGATACTTCGACAATGAAGGTGCATCATTCAGGTCACGCAGTGGCTTAAGAAGATCTCGGAGTACGACAATATCGGAAAGTGCCACAGTCATCCCACCACCAGTTAGAGGATGCCGCATGTTGAAAGCATCACCCATTAGAAGGGCTCCGGGAGCAGGAAGTGGATCCGCTGGCATGCTTCTATTTGGCATGGTTCTAATATTTCCTTTATCAACTGCAGATATGAAGGCCTCCTTAAGCTCAGCTGGAATCTGTAATTGAAATTCTCTAGATTAATCCAAGGTGCAGGAACAGAGTTCTTGTTGAAGCCAACGCAAAAAAAGGATGAAAAATACCAAATACAGTACTAGTACTACTGCCATTGGAATTGAGTCGTGGACTTCAAAATCAAAGATCATTTACAAAAAAAGGAAAAAATATATACCTGCGGAGCCACCACTGTTTTCAAATAGTTGGCCATTTCGCCATTAGCAACAGAAGGTAATTTCTGACCAGGTACATCAACCAAACAGCGAACCTCAGTACTACTGATTGGATAAAACAAGATGGGTGAAGGGTCGGCTAAAATGACATGTCCATGATTTGCAAATGGAAGTTCACAGTTCTCCAAGACTAAACCCACAAAACAAGATGGCACGTCTACCTGTTGAAAAATATTAGTTTTCCACAGAGTCAGTCTCAATATAGAATGGAGCAAGAATGCATATGCCCAACCGCAAAAAAGTAGATGTGTATGCAAAAAAATAATAATAATTTCTCTAGATCCTGGATTATGATAATATATATTATTAACTGTCCAAATATGATCAGTGAACAATTCTCAACTCAACTCTTAACTGCACCAGGCAAACTGTAACTATTAGATAGTTCCAAGATGGTAACTTCACCTTAGGGTTACAAAGAGAGCGGCGCAGATTTGAGAAGCAACCATCACACACAATTGTAAGAGGAGCATAAGCTTTAAGTTCTTGGCCATCCTTCGTTTTGTACTGAACCCCCTTAATGGTCCCATTTCCTTCAAGCAGGGATGTAACTGTACCTTGTTCCAATTGCACACTGAACATGGACATAACTATGTGCTTAGTACAGTGCAAACCTTGAAGACCAAAATCAAGAAAAGTGGAATGTGCACCAGGAGTCCAGGACAAAGCAATATTTTAACAAGCTACAGTGTAGGAGATTCATGGAGCAAGGATAGCATAAAACTTTACTACGCTAAGTTGAAAGTAAGCAGCAAGAAATAATACTTGGGAAGAGTGGCAGCTTTTTCTCTCATCCTTTGTATAAAACGTCCGTTGTGGAAGCTCCTTCCAGCCACATCTGAATGAAACTTTTCCAAAGGATAAGACAGTCTAGCATTTTTCCCATCCTTGAAGAGAGCATATCCAACCACTCGCTGAGCATCAATTTCCTCGACACAATCTGATATCCAAGCACAATTGTGTCACCAATACACAACCAAAACCAATATGAAGTAATCATTATACCAACGCCAACAAATTCTCCTTGGAATACGAGTCAGTTCACAACCATGTTTGCAATCATCCTTAAAAAAAAATTATTGTATTTGAAGGATACAGGAAATTACAATTACGTTGTGAACTTCCAAGCATACCTTCAAGGCCCAATTCAATTAGTTTTAGGTATCCCCCTGGCTGCAGAAGTTCACCGACAATTCGGTCTGGCTCTGTCAAGTCTCTTTCAATCACATGAACCCGTCTTCCGTCCTGCAATTAGTGGCAAAAAAAATTTAGATTCTACTTGTAAAAGCAAACAAATCAACAAATTCAAGGTAAGTGGTTGTTGAGGGGTGATATTGCAGGTTTACATCTATTATGTCCAGTAAATCACGGGAAATCATTAATAATTAGATGCCGGTATATGCAATAAAACTCCAATACTGGTAAATCTTAAATCACTTGTGAGGTGGCTGTCACTTCCCTTAAACACTATGCATTCAGCCAAGGTTCCAATTCCTATTGATTAAACTGTCTAATACAATTTTCTATTATCATTGCAGTTGCGTAATTTACTTCCACACATATTCACCGAACCAGATTCCCCAATAAAATAAAAGTAAGCGAAAATTAATTAAAAAAAATTATTTTCAAGCCTTGATGCCAGATTCCTGAATTTGATCAGAGCCTATATATATGCTATCCAGAATTCTCTGGTTTCATAATACCGGAAATTTCAAAACACCCACCAATTTTCATACCCATGCAAAAAGAATTCAAGTCGAGAATTTTCAAATTTTAGAAGTTCTTTATTGTCTTGAGAAAAAAAACAACTACCTTGCCGAGGGTGTAAGCGAGGGCGGCACCCGCTACACCGGCGCCGACGATGATAACGTCAGTGCCAGAGCCCTCCAATGGGCGAGATTCTCCATTGCTAAAGCTCTGTTTCGCGCATTCTTCCGGAAAACTCTTCTTCTTGAGCTGTTTCTTGTTGGCATTGCTACAATTCCAACGACGGAGAGAGTAGAGAAGAACGAAGCCGAACAGGGAGGCAAAGAAGGCCCAGAGCACGTGCTGGTCGATAGCCATCATTGTCTTCAGCGGGATGAAATAATGAGACCCAGATGAAGGAAAAGAGGAAGAACAAATGGGTTGGGTCAAATCCTCCTTTTCACCCTCTACCCTGCTCGCAATACCGGCTCTTGTTCTGGTTCTTCTAAGTAATACGGATGTGGGTGGTGAGAATTTATGGTGTAGAACAAGAGAGAATTTAGGAGGCAACGAGGCTTTATAGAGAGAGATTACAACGCAGCGGTGGTGAAGAAGATATGGTTGTGACTGTGAATGTAAATGTGCATGTGAATGGGTGGATTTATAGGAGCAACTGTTAACTTGGGATTGTGGTGCCATTGTAGTCGGTAAGAAATGGCTGACTGCCTCATTAGGATCTTGGAATTGGTTATTGTCTTTTTGCCCTTTCTCTTGAGTTTCTTTCTTCAAACTCATTAAATAAAGTTTAAAGTAGGAGGAATAGAGGGTTGTCTTTGAGGTAAATTCCCTCTAATTCAGGTCTTTAATATTGACCCCAAAAAGTATGTATTTATAAGACATGGACTGACTCTATATAACTAGGGAACATTATAGGCTAGTTTGGTTTACTAAGGAGTGGTTTGGATTCATAGCTGAGATGGGTTGAGATAGTTTGTGAATAGTAGAATAAAAGTTGAACTATTTATTATATTTTATGTAGAAATTTAAAAAAGTTATTTTAGAATTTGAAAAAGTTGAATTGTTTATTATATTTTGTATGAGAATTTAAAAAAATTATAATGATGAGATGAGTTAAAATAAGTTTTGAATGCAAACGAAAATATTTATGAATTAAGTTGTTAAATATTTATTATTGGCTGCACTAGTTAACAACTTAATTCTTTTTCAAATAAATTAATGTCTCTATTATGTGCAATGCAAAGCAAAGCTTAGCTTGATAGAACTTCCTTCTCCAAAATAAATTAATGTCTCTATTATAACATCAAAAAGTTTGGCTATCATATAAGTAGCAACTTCCTTAGGTAAAAACCTTTCAAGAATTAATATTAAAAATATTGATACATATATTTTGATTTTTTTTAACAATTATAATAAATCCCACACAATATATGGAGCTATACATAACACAATTTACACGTAAAGTATCTCAAATGAATAAGGTTAGGTACAGTTCTAGAGTTTGCAAATCACACGCATTTTCTTTAAAAAAAAATAGGATCTACCATTAAAAAAAAATTGTTTTTCATATGAGTCCTAAATAATTTCTAATCTCAAATATATAATTTAAAAGTAATGATAGATACAGTCTTAGAGTGTGCAAACCCAACACATTCTCTTTGAAAAGAATTGATGTCCATTATTAAAAAAAGAAAAATCTAGTTATAAGCGATTATGCGCACTAATACAATATGATTGGTCAGAAAGTAGACTTTATTGAAAACTATGTTAATTTGAATTTAGAATATGAAGACAACAGTATTAGTACACAGATTGGTATGCAAACTTGTTTGTACATAACAAAACTCATTAAAAAATATTTTTGTTTTCTTTATGAGGATTTCAGATTTATCTATTTTTTTCTAAAATAAATACGCAAGATTTACCTACCTAAGATTACAAATATTATTTCTTATTTAGAATATATATACATATACTTTTGTCTAACGAGATTTATATTGATCAAGTGAATCACCTGAATCCTGATCAAGGTACTGATCATCGGCCTGAGGGTGCTGCTCTAACCATTTAACCCTAATATATATATATATATATATATATATATATATATATATATATAATGGGGTTGTTATATATCGGGGGACCGATATGCATGCATGCTTGCATGGTCGTGAGATGACAACTACGTATATTGTCCGTCGAACACATTAATAAAGGGTTGGAGGGGCTGAGGCTGAAAGATGGGGACTAGAAGTGGGGACATTGCGTGCCTTGTTTAATGCTTTTTAAGATCGATCTGTTGTTGTTTTCTTGTACGTTTAGTTGCATGCTTTGTATCGTTTCATCTATGAATGCTTGAGGACCATAACTTCATTTTTTAGGTTTTTTTGGGTGTCGTAATCACAACAAACAAAAAAACAACACCGATTCCTTCTTTACAATTAGGCTCAGATCTCGAAACTTTCAGGATATAACTAAAAGGAAAAAAAAAGCTACTCTTTCCGCATGAGCATCGCTGGTGGCTTCTGCTGAAATTTTTTATTTTTTATTTTTTTTATTTAATGATTAAGAAAATATTTTTAATAATATTATAATATTTTTATTTATTTTTTAAATATTTAACAGTGTTAAAATAATATATATAAAAAAATTAAAAAAATACTAATATAATTAACGTAGCTCGCAGCTATCCCATTAAAAAGAGAAATTCTAGACATAAACTTCATACTCTGTACATTCACTTAAAAACATTTTATTTTATTTTTTTACCCACGTAATGAATATGATTCTAAACATGTTTATAAGTAAAATAAGATAAAAAAATAAAATGATATGTTTTTAAGTAGATATACAGTATACGAGACTTATGGGTAGCACCGCTCAACTAATGAATAACCATTTGTTGAGTTTGCTTCTTTAGATTTTTTTATGTTTGGTTCGAGGTGGTCAAGGCATTGAAATGCTCTCAATTAAACACATTGTGGGTGAAGTGGAGAGGGGATTTTATAAAACAATCCTGTGATTCTTCTGGTTTTTGAAATCGTTTTAATAAAAGAGGGGTGTTAATAATTATATTTTTAATCATAATCTTTTTTATTATTTTTAACCTGATATTAAATAGGCAAAAAGAAAAACCACTTGAAGGTGGCCTGATGGGAGATCTTTTCAACTGATGCTGCCCGCCTTGAAGGTGAAAGTTCAGAATTTTAAAGGTCTACTATAATTTGTCAAGCTTGTTTTATGAGAAATATTTTAGTTATAATAATAAATTTACAGACTGACGTGATTAGCTTGTTATGATACGTCAAATTATAAAGTTATTTTTATTGTAAGATAGATTTAACTGATCATATCAAATTAACTACGTCAGTTTGTCAGTTTATTTTTGTTTAATCTTTTTGTAGCTGTAACACTTCTCTACTTATATATCTAAATAACTAGGTCTTTTTCTCATGTAAAATGGCTTGCTAATCAAGTGGCTCATCACTTGGCAAAAGGAGCTTTGTGTTTACTTGATGATGTAGTGTATATATATATAGAGGATGTACCTTTGAACATTCATCATTTTAATTTCTAACTGTTGATGTGTCTGTTTAAGCAATGAAATGTTCTGTGTTGTGATAAAATAAAATAAAATAAATGTCTTACTAACATCACGACAAAATTATAAATGAAACTAAAAAATAATAATTTTCCCATTCACCGCACTGATCTGCAACAAAAATCGATAATTTAAGGGACAATTAAACAACCTATATCAATAGAAATTCAAATGGAAAACAAAAACCCGAACTCAAATCAAAATCCTAGCTATTATCAAACGGTACGTACTCCATGGAATGGAATAGACATGCTTTTCTTATATAAGTAATATTACGTACAGTTGTTGAGTACACAAACATCATATAGTCGTTTTAAGATAAAATAAGTTTTACTATTAAAAAGTTAATTTTTTTCATTTGAGTCCCATATTTATTCACTTTTTTCAAAATGATTGCACGACGTTTGCATACTCACAACTACAACTATCATTTCTCTTCTTACATATACGAATGGCTTCGAGGATCATCATGTCCACACTCAAAACCATTTATTAATTAGGGAAAAGACGAATTCCCCAAATGTAAAAAATAAAAATCAAAACCCAAACCAAAAATCATTGATATTAATTCGAAATATAGAAAACCAATTCCCTTGGCAAAGCGAGATGCATTAAATCACCGAATTCTGCAGACGTGCATGAAATTATAGTTGGGGTTTTGTTATGTGAAAAATTAAAGTTGGAAGCAAAGAACAAAACCGACCTTAGCTCAGTTGGTAGAGCGGAGGACTGTAGTTGGTAACACCAAACAGATAATCCTTAGGTCGCTGGTTCGAATCCGGCAGGTCGGATTAATTTTCTTTCGTTTTTGTACTGCAAACTTTGCCCTCAACCGTATACCAGATCGAAGAACAGCCCCAAAAATAATTAGGTAGTAAAATCCTCCATCTTTCCCCCCCCCCCCAACTAACGTAGACGTCAAACACCAAAGTTTTGAATACTATTTTGAATACTGTACGAGACGCCGTACCCGTCAAGGCACTGGTCTGAAATATTTCGATACCAATATCGTTTTGTATACCGTTTCGAGATAGTTGATATATAAATAAATTATATATATATAAATTATATTATAAAATAATAGTTTATATATGAATAAATTATATATAAATACATATATATATTATAAATAGTCTAGCATGGATTGAAGGTAAAAAAATAAGCTTGTAGTTTAAAAAAATGAAAAAAAAAATTAAAGACTAAAATATCGGCCGGTACAAGTTGAAATATCGGCCAGTATAAAATATATATAATACTTGTACCAGACCAGTGGCCGGTACGGCATATATCAACCCGTACAGTACGGTATTTAAAACAATGCGTCAAACCCCATTAAGTAGTATTATATATACATACAATTTTATGCACAATATTATATGCACTGAATGATAGTTCTATTTTATTATTATTTTCTTTTTAATTTGGATTTGAATTTTAAAAACTTTACTATTTTTCATAATTGACACATCAATTCGTATGATTATATAAATAAAATTGTAAGTATACATGGCATTTTCCGACCCTATTTGTGTTTACCATGAAGGCAACCCTGTTTAGAGCTCGAGAACAGAGTAAGTAAATTAAACTCCATCTTATACCCCAGATCTGGATTCGATTTATTTAGCTATACCTAAAAAGGAGTAGCATTGTTTATGAGCAAAAGAAAAGCCTGGAATCATGCATGATCCCATTTATACGAGCTTTGGGTATTGAAGAGTAAAAGCATCAGTAGACACCATTGAAATTGCTAAGAGCCAGACTCAACAGAATTATAATTAATTATTCGCGAACTTTGACAACTACAAAACTGTTTGTGGGGCTTCATTGCCAACCTCAAGGTTATAAGGATTTACAGCTCAAATATAAAACTCAAAAAGATTTTTTCTTCTTGCGTTTATGGCGGTCATCACCACCTTTGTCCTCTCTCTTTGCCCCACCATTGCGAGATCTCTTTGGTGCCTGAGACCAAATGAATTGAAATTCCATTAGCTGGTTAATCCTGATTACTTGACTTCTTAGAAAGCACTCCGACATCACTCGTGTGAAAATTGGCATAAGCTAGGTATCATCTTTGGAATAAAGTAAAAAAAAACAAAAATTAAACAATACCTCAGCAGAGAACGTCTTCAGTGGGTCTCCACTTTTTTTGAATTTTTTCTTTGACCCACCGTGGCGAGCAGATTTGGTATTTCCCATTGCAGCCCTAGCAAGCTTGACAAATTTTCTGGCTTCTTGTGTTTTCGGGTCCAATAGGTAGTCCGGCACATCACGTAGGTGAGGAGCAGGGGGCTTCTTGCTAAGGACCTTGTCATGTTTCAATAGATCTGCTCAACACATGAGTTGAGTTTTTGAACCTCAGACAGTCAGGCAAGAGTTAGAAAAATAAATAATGTAGATATCCAACTAAAAAAGTTCATTACCTAAGTCTCTTGGATTAACTTCAAAATGAGCTTTCAACCTAACCAGGCACAAGCAGATCATCAGAAAGAAAAGCAGAACCATAGGGGGAATTAAGAGGATAATGTCTAATCCCTTTAAACAAAAGAATGACTGCTCAAATACTAGTTAAACCACCACACCATAGTCAAAACCTGAAATATTTAAAAGTCAAGCAAAATACAACCCTCAAGCAGGCCACAAGAAGTCATAGATCTACTTAGCAAGTTATTAGGTGAAAAGAGAATTACTAATCTTGAGAAAAGCGCTATTTGGTTTGTACTCACTTTTCAGAATTAAGAATTTCATTCCTCAAATCCTGAGCTCGCGACTCCCTAACAGCAACTTTTGTCACACTCTTCGCAACATCCTGTAAAAGTCACCATTTACAATCAAATCATTTTTGTATTAATCTCAGATGTGAATCTCTGGACTTCCCCCCCACCTATGGGATAAGGAATTGGGGAAAAAAAAGAATCAAGAAGTCGTTCTGACAAACTTTCCTCCTCAAAGGGCAGAGAACATGAAGTGATCCATGTAACTATACAAAACAAAAGTACAATGAAAAATACAGCAGGAAAACCGTGCTTGTTTGATCTGATGTGCTCAATAAAAGACAAAATATTGAAAAAGAAACAAGAGGAAAAAAACAGAAAAGAAAAAGAGGGAAAATGGAGCATGATAGAAAAGAATATATCCTTTCTTTTCCATTAGGAAAAAAACTGCTGTCCAATGACACTGGAAGAACATTTTCAATACTGTCAACATGTCAAAACTGGAAAACTGATATTGTATAAATCACAGGATAACAGTGAGAGAGAGAGAGAGAGAGAGAGAGAGAGAGAGAGAGGGGTAGGGTTTCTCTGTGAGAAAGGTAAATGAATTGGCCATCACCTCAGCTCTGTATCGTAAAGACTCCACTGCATTCTTCGAGAGCAGAGAAAAGGGAGTTATTAAGTCCAAGTCCTTGTTTTCATCATCCGCTAAAAAAGCTTTTATTTCTTCAAAAATTTCCATCTCATCAGGAGAAACCTGCAAAGGAATAATTATTAGAACTCTGTAAGGCAGATAAACTTGCCACATCATCTCATTCGAATCATCATTACCATCGTCCAGCCCCTGCCTTATATCAGCAGAAACAGGGAAAATTCTAGCAAGCAATGAGCACTGTTCAAAGATGAAACAACACTCACTTACACGTTCACATGAAATTAAAACCTCAAACTGGGGCGTTACATATATGTACATATATATATACACATAATCATACACTCACACACCCTCTATATGGTTATATACAAATATATAAATAGAAGCTATTTCATTTTCGTTCACTAATAGTGTAATCCCAGGTGCACAGGGGCATTTTGTTACTGCATTGGGGTCAACCCGTAAAGAAGGTAAACCCAGTGGGCACCAACAAAACGGGAATGTGGGGGGGGGGGGGGGGGGGGGGGGGGGGGCAAACTGATGATTGCTGTTGTACAAGGTGCAACAACAGATATCACAGTAATCAAAGACATCCTCATGTTTTGTGGTAAAACCAGGTAACTTGTTTTGGAATGGGGTGGGATGAGAACTAGGGCATGCTAGGTCTAAATTTCAGAGTTATCATTCTGTATTGTATTGATACTGTGAGGGGGAAATGAATATAATCCATGATCTTAGAATCAAGTACCATAGATAAATACTCCTACTTATTATAATACATCCAAGAAGAAAAATGGCAATTTGTATCAGTCCTACACAATTAACTTCAATGTTCTTTGATAAAAACTCACAAGAGAAATAGAAGCACCAGTGCTGTACGCTCTTCCTGTGCGTCCAATTCGATGTACATATCCAGCAACACTGGGTGGCATTTCAAAGTTTATAACCTGTTTAAGGAAATATTGGGCAGTGCCAACATGGTTAAATGACATAATATTGTAATAATTCACCCTCTAAAAAGAATTGCATACTAGCCAACAGCCAAACACGGCATTTATCATGAAAATCTAGCAAGGCACTGCGTGAAGAATTTGATTTGTCATAAAGCACAAAACAAAGAAGCACCATAACCGATAGAAACAAGCAAAAATGCAAATAAATAAGGTGGCCCTTATATAGTGGGAAACATTACAAAGCTAAGGTAATTTTTTTTTTTTTTGATAATATTCCCAAGCTAAGGTGATTGAGGGCTCGTTTGGATATAAAAACCATCTCATCTGATCTCATCATTACAATTTTTTCAAATTTCCACACAAAATATAATAAATAATTCAACTTTTTCAAATCCCAAAACAATAATAATATTCTAACAATATTTTATTCAACTCATCTAAAACCATCTCATCTCATATCATCTCACTATCCAAACGAGCCCATTAATCAATCGTCATTCTCTCAAATTACATATGGGGATTCATTTGTTTGAGTTCAAGAGAAATCACCTTGGTGGCTAACAACCAAAGTTAGTACCAAAAAGCAATGGGCATTTCATGATGTTTAATAGGATGCTAATATTTCAAAAGATTGGAACTCCAACTCAAATGATTGGAACTCCAACTGAAGAAATATACAGTTTCATCACTCCAAAGGAAAAGATAACTCATGAAATATTGAGCAACGATCCAAAGAAAGCGCTAGCCACATCTAGGCTATAAACCCAAAGGAGCTAGTCAAGTTGTAGTGACAGTATAGGTGTGACTAGCGCATTCTCTGTTTTGTTTCATATAAATTTCTTGCTGTTTATAATGATTCCAAAAACTCCAATTGTGACCTTGACGTTCTTTTGGAGTGTAAGCTCATATGTGGTTTGGACTTTCCTTGGGTCACTACATATTGAAACTTACAATGAATTGACAACCAAAGAATGTGCTCAAACAAAGTAAGCAATTCTTCAAAATTAATGATGAAGAGAATCCTCAAAATTCGCCACACAATAGCAAACATACATACATCTCACCTGCCCGTCAGACTGAAAACTTGAATCACCAGAAAAATTCTTTTCTTGAGAAGTACATCTTGCCACAAGAATTAATACATGATACATTCAGAGGCCAAAACATAGTTTCAATTGGCTTTTGAGTGGCAATAGAACCTTAAGTTCACATGTTTGAAATCCCAAAAACTACCAGGTCTAATTCAAACAACAAAGTATAACAAAAAACAACAGCAACAAAACTTCCAGACACAACATGCCACAAGCAAACTAGCTCACCTACCGTGTGTACATTTTTAAAGTCAATACCCCTCACTACTCCAAATTCAGAGTCTAGTTTTTGCTTGGCATGCTTTCTAGACTTTCTTGTTTCAGCATTACTTTCTCCATTGACTTCTTCCTTCTGTTTTGTTTCACTGTCATCAGTTGCAATCAAATAATCAAAAAGCCCAGCATTGAATTCCTGATGAGAAGCCAGTGACATTAGAGAGTACTTGTTAGTAGTTATAAAATTGTGAAACCCATCACTGATCAGTGATAACAATATAAACTATCATTCTCAAAATGAAATGCTAGCAGCAAATCTACCAAAATCAAATTTAGAAGAGAAAATCATTACAAGCTTTCAGAATAAATCGTATTAAAGCAGACCTCAAGAATATGAAGACGAGAATTCTGTGGCAACTCAGAATTTAAAACAGCAGACTTCACTCCAAACTGCAGCAAAAAGAATAATTGCACAGTTACACAAGGACGGACACGAAACACAAAAATGTATAAAACTATGACGTTTGATACAATGTTAACCAACACAAATCTTGCATAATTAGTAGTTCTACTTGAAGGACAAGAAATATAAGGGCTGGTTTGGTTACACAAAACCAAACTCTCATCTCATATAATTATTATAACTTTCCCAAACTCTCACACAAAATATAATTTCAAAACAAAATAATATTAAAAAATTATATTATAATAATATTTTATTCAACTTTCAACAAAACATCTCATCTCATCTGAACTACGTAACCAAACGAGGCTAAGTTTCTTCTAATATACATACATATATACTTTTTTCAAGCAGAAAAAATGAAGAGAACAATATCCTTCTAGACAGACAAGAGTAACGCCCCAATAGAATGCCTAAGCAACATTTGGGCCTATACTCCAAAATGACTAGTAAATGGTACAATTGGAGCCCCATTGGAATCATTATAAAGATCAATAACTTCTTTCTCCCAAGGAATGTGAGATCCCAAACACCACCTATATTCATCACTCAATATGGGTATCACATTCCAAATAGTCTAAAACCATCATTGATCAAGGGTCCAAGACTTTATTTTATGCATTATAAGTCAGATGTTCCACTCTTAAAGACCATATTTAGTTTCAGAAAGATAAACAGCTGCCGGAGAGAGAGAAAGCAAGTATTTCGTAGTGTATTAAAGAAAGGGAGAACATGTATACCTAAATGAGTTTGCATACCTTTTCCAGAAATAGTTTTGATCTATATCCCATGTCTATGGTATTAGTAAAAATCAGAACTTTCTTTTGAACCAACTCCAACTTCAAGAGGGCAAGGATGTGAAGTAATTTATCACGACCACCACATGAAATCTAAAAACAAAATAAACAAGACATTAAGCTCATTACTAAAATGATCCTCATTGTCCTAACAGATTAAAGGACAAGTGTGAATGTATGGGGGATTAATGAACATAAAACAAATCCAACCAGGTCAATGAACCCAAAATTACTTGAGAAAATTAGACAGACAATTCACCTTAACTTTCACAAAATGAGGTGCAATGACAAAAGTAACCCAAACACATTATACGAACTTGTTTTCATCGTCGAACTGAAGATGGAGATAGGAATGCAGAAATAGCAGGACGTGCCTGACTAAAGTTGCATGCAGTCAGGTTTATTTTGCTTGAAAAACAGTATATCTAGAGATATTACAACATCCCGCCTTTGCAAGAAAGAGGAGAGAAATCATGAAATATGTTGACAATGGCGAGAAACAAGTGGAGATTATTTCAACATGCATCTATGCCAATATTACCAACAGTGCAAGAAAAAGTACTTTTTTTTTTGACACCATGGTGTCCGGGAACAAAGTCCCAACTAATCCTGGGATTGCACAGGCCTTTGGCAAGGAGTTTCCGCAAGTGCACCTTGGGTAATTCAAGGGAAAATTCCCCTAGTCTGATTGCCCTAAGAAATTGTTTGCACCCAAGGGTTTGAACCTTAGACCTGGAGGGAGCATACCACCAAAACCAAGGCCCTTACCACTTGAGCCGACCCCAAGGGGTTTGGCCCTTACCAGGTCCTTATGAATATCTTAGGAGTGCCCATTACTCATACAAAATAATATGATTCCCATGCAAAGAACTTAGGTACATGGCCAAAGAAAAATTAGTCAAAAGGCAAGATAGTTTTCCTAATTATCAAAATGAGCATATCAATCTTACCCAAAATTGCTGAACATTCTTGGGGATAATCTCATCCTTAATATTTCCCACTTCTGGCAAAGTCAAGATGAAGGGATTGTGTAAAACCAGCTTCTTCAGTTTCTCAACATCACCACTGCAAATAAATGAATACCAAAAGAGATGACATTAAGAACAAACGTACTGAACATTAACGCCACAAAGATTTCCTGCAATGTCAACAGCTAGTAGAAGGGATTTTGGGGCCTATTGTTGTATCTTTATCAGGTCATAAGCATCAGCCCAAGTACGAGAAAGAGGTAAAAGAACAAATAAGCAAAATCCTAAAGTGACCTTATTGGAACACTATCGTGGTTTGGGAGGAAGATATTAGCAAGAACAATGTGGTCTAATATTCATAAAACACCTAAATTAGCTAAAATAAGTGAAGTGGCCCAAGTACACAGTAGAAACAGACCTTGATGTGGCAGACATAAGAAGGCATTGACAACGCCTAGGGATGTGAGCTGTAAAAGTTTTTATGTCATCTTCATATCCATATGACAATAGAAGATCTGCCTGAGAAACAGGAAAAAAAAATCGATCTCTCAAAACGAGAATACTAAGCGATCATGTCTTAATGGTTAAGAAAGAAAGTATCAATACCTAGAATATTCTAATCATCAATATTTATGTTACAATGTGACAGAACAATATAAGAATGTTTCAAGTATCAATACAAAAGCAGGAAAGTTTTCATTTTGAATAAGTAATACATAAGCAGAGTATTTGTCATTTACATTCTAAATGAGATAAAAACTCTAAACAAATTAATGAAGCCGATATAGTTGCTAAAGGCATAAAAATTACGCACTAAATTTTAAATTAGGCTGTTGGCAAAGAATCCACATGCCATGAAACTCAATCAAAGCTAAAGAAATAAAACCCCATAAAAATTTAGGACCATATTCTTACCTCATCAAGTACAAGAATTTCAAGCGAGGCATCAATGGATGCTGATAGAAGTAGACCAGCTGACAAGCATTTTGGTATACAAGCAGGTGTGGAAACCAGAATATCTGGAGGTCCTGCTAGTGCAGCCCGCTGGAAGCAAAATTTAGAACCAACAGGAGTTAACAAGAAATTTTTGTATTGTGTGGCCTACAACTACCCATTACAATGAGATGGATACTTATGGGAGAGCGTCTGCACAAGAAGGCAGGTGCTTTTAGTCTTTTTTTTTTTTTTTATCAGGAATTAAATAAAAGAACATTGAACAAACCAAATCAGAAACAGGCATACTGCTCGTCAACTGCACAACTTTCAATTGAACTCTGCATAATTCAATGAGAGATGAAACCTCCGTAAAAACCTGGAAATCAGATACAATTAGTTCACAGATCAAACAAGGAAGTAGAAGCATTGAAAATCAAACAAAAGATACTTAAATTATACCTGTTGACACAGTTCTCGAGTTGGGACAAGAATAAATGCACTCGGAGCAAGCTTGTTCTTTGAACCATTATCAGTAAACAGCTTCTGAAGCAATGGAAGGAGATACGCAAAGGTCTTCCCAGAACCAGTCTTTGCACGAGCAACGACGTCTTTACCTTCCTAAAAGCACGGAGAAGTACTATAATTAACCCCCCGAAAAAATGATATTGACCCCCCATTTGGTTGCCGAGAAAGAGCAGCAAAAAAAGAAGGAAAACAAATATTTCACTCTGACATATATTTACGGATCAAAAGAAATGAAATATAAACGTCCCATAAAAAATCTAGGGTCAGAGCACACAACAAAATAAACTGTACCGAGTCTAAGAGAACCCTCTTACTAACTTGAAGTAAGACTATCATCTTTTTCTATTTTCACTCAATTTTCTTAGCAAACCAACGGACCTTGATGCTTTCAGCCAACTATAAAGCCAATGTTTTGGTCGAGAAACTAAAGAAAAGTCTAGTAAGTCCAAAAGTAAAAAATTCCCACATTGTCTGAGCAGCCAACAGAGGATAGATGAAGTAAAACAACTACAAATCATATAATTCAACAGAGTTAAAAAAATCTCACCAATATTAGAGGAACAGCGACTCGCTGGATCGGAGTGGGCTTCTCAATCCCCTTCTTGATTAGGGCACGAATAAGACGAGGATCCAATCCTAGCTCTTCGAAGCTTAGATCCTCTTCTTCATCTTCTGCTCCCTCGCGAGCAATATCTTTGGGTGGCTTTTCCATGCTTTCAGCAATTAAGTCCCCCACTTTTGGCTGTGACAATTGACAAACTTGTCTGGGTAATTAAACCCTACCCTTTATGAAATTAGGGTTTTAGGGGCACAGGGAGAGACAGAGAAAGTGAGTCGGGTCGATAGTGGATCCAAAATCAAATATCCAGCCGGTATTTTGACACTCATGGGCTGGGCTTCTGTCCTGAAGGAAAGCCTGCGACTCCACGAATAGAAATAGGATTTTAAGTAATTCTACGTATAACCGTGAAATACGTAAACGTCGCGTAACTATTTAAAAAAAAATAGGAACTACAATTAAAAAATTAATTTTTTAATGTGGATCACATTCTTTATTCATTTTTTTCAAAACGATGACGTGACGGTTACACAATTCACGATTGTGGATTTTATCTTAAATCTAAATACATTTTTTTATTTTTTATTTTAATAATATTTTACATAATTTTAAATATTTTTAAAACATTAAAAAAATGTCAATTCATTAATATTTACTTTCCTAATCATTAATTTAAAAAAATAAAAATTAAAAGTTTAATCGATCACTTTTATTAGTTTAACTAACATTTTCCTTGAAGATAAATAGGTCTAGAAAATTATGTTTTTTTTTTTTTTTTTTTTGGTATGACGCAAATTATACTCTTTTATAGATTTTTTTTAATAAAATTGTTTTTAATTCTTTGAAAAAAATTATAATTTAAGGCCTTTCTTAGGTACTTGAAAGTTCTGATCAGTTCTTTGAAATAAAAATTCATTTCCCATTCAAGCATCAGAAGCAGAAAAAATTTAACATTTCTCAAAAACATTCTCTAATATTTATCAATATTTTCTTCCTAAATAATCCAAAAATAAAAATCCAAAATAAATTTCACAAAATCTAAAAATAATGTATTTATCTCACAAAAGTCACTACAAGAAAATCGGATGACCAATTTATTGCAACTAAAAAATTATTCACGACTAATTTTAATTATAAATAATCATTTCGTTAAAATTAACTAGTCATAAATAAATAATTTTCTTATAATGAATCTTCGTCTAAAACATATATATATATGGGCACTGCTATGGTCCCGAATTCGGGACCCATTTTGTGTACCGAATAGGTTTTTTATTTTTTTTTTGTTTTTTTATGTATTTTTTTAATAATCATAAACATTTAAAAAAAATAAAAAAATCACAACATCATTAAAAAATATTTTTTTAATCATTCAATAAAAAAAAACAAAACAAAAAAAAATATTCGGGATAGACTTTGGACCCAAAGCATTTTCCTATATATATATATATTAGTACTAGACCCACCAGTACTTTCACAAACACCAATCAAACCCATCTATTGTTATTCATCTTTTTTATAAAGTTAGCTTTAACTTTTTTCTTATCGTTCATAACTAGCCGTACGTCTTGAGTTATTCATCTGAAAACTCGTCTTTTTTATATTGAATAGTGAAATAGTTATAAAAAAGAGGGATATTTTTATAAAATGATATTAGTTTTATAAGGTATATAAAAATACTCCTCCTTTTAAAATATTATTATATAAAATATTGTATAAAGTGTTATGCGTTAATAATTTTTCTTTCGAAATATGTCTGACAGATATATCCTAATCGATCACAAACATCATGATTCATAGGTAAAGAAAAATGAAACATGAAAAATGATTTTTATCCATAACAATTTTTTAGTAATGCTACATATAGTTGTGAAATGCGTAAACGTTATGTATTCGCTTTGAAAAAGAGTAGGGTCTACTATTAAAAACTTAATTTTTTTTTTTCATGTGGGTCTCATATTTATTTACTTTTTTCAAAATAACTACATAATATTTACATACTCATAATTACAAGTATCATTTTTCATCATTTTTACAACAATTTATATAACTATATTTTAAATAATTAAATATTTTTATAAAATATCTTATAAAAATAATATTATTTTATAGTGGAGCACAAAAGGACGAATATGGAGATAAAAATAAGAAAACCATCAACTTAATGGAACTGACAAATTAAAAGTAGGGATTGAGAAAAAGTCAATCTTTAAGCTAATTTTGGATGGTCACCATTTCACACAGCTATACAAATGGGGCATACAACAGTACCCATCAGTAGTACTTCACCACTTTAATTAAAGTCTCCAGGCATGGCATCCCTCATCATGACTTTGTTCTAATTTGTGTTGAAAATGGAGGTTCATGAAAAGATGGAGAACCAATTAATGTATGCGCCCGTGCATCCATGTTTCATTTTGTTGGGGGGGATTCTCGATCAGTACCATTGCATTGCATGTTCACGGTGGAATTAAAGGACAGATAGTACTATTAGTGTATACATACATATATGTATGATACATTACAAGAAAAATAGATTTTTATGATTAATTTATTGCAATTAAAAGATTATTTATAATTAATTTTAGTTACAAATAGTCATTTCGCTAGAATTAACTGATCACAAATAAGTAGTTTTCTTGTAATGAGATTAACAAAAAAAATTAATACATAAAATAAACAAAAATGTCATGTGCAGTCACCTTTACGTACTTTTTGCGTACTCTATTAATGTAATTGGTTGTGTCACTTTTTTTAATATAAAATAACTATTTTAACCAATCATATTAGTAGAATGTATAAAAAATACGTAAAAATGACTGTATCTAACATAAATCTAAATTAATAAATTCGGTGTCCGTACATATTTGATGAATTATGCTACGAGCATGGACTCAAACACAAACTAAAACACAAATTACCACTCAGAATTTTATTACTATTCATTGCAGTACTGTTCAAATTATGAGTGGCCCGTGCTTTAATTTGTTTTTGTCTTGGATCGTTCATCTATCATTTTTTTTCATATTTGATATCCTCGATCTCCAATGAAAAAAAAACTTGTAATACCAACTTCGGTTTTATAGACCATATTTACTGTACTTTTCATGTTGTACAAAGAAAAAACTATAAATTAAACATTAATTAGTAGTTTTCAAATATAAAAATTGATTACTAAATTCAATTAATGAACCAAAAGAAAGTTGAATGCTAGTGATCTAGTCCTAATTTATAAGCCAAGCAAGCCCGAGTACTGCATATACCATATATATATATATATATATATATATATCATCTATAGTCTGACATCTTTATGTCTTTCTTTCTTTTTTTTTTTTTTTGAAATAGTAATAACTCATTTCCATTCAATCAACCCAATGGGATACAAGGAGGAAAATCCTCCAAAGTTACAATATGATCATGATTGGATAGAGCATCTTTTGCTAACAAGTGAGCTATAGAGTTGCCATTTCTCCTTACATGAGAAACCTCCCACTTAGCAAAATTTTCTAATAGCTGTTTAGCTTCACTAATAAACATGCTTGCACTGTTAGAGCCTTCCTTGCCACTTCTAAGCTGGTTGATAACTTGGAGGGAGTCTCCTTCGATGATCACTTGTGTAAGGCCAAGCTCCACACCAAATTGTGCAGTTTTAAGTGCACCGAATGCCTCAGCTAACAAAGGGTCCGGGAATAAAGGCTTCTTAGTCCTCAAGGTTGCAATTATTGAGCCTAAGTTGTTCCTTACAGCCACTCCCACTCCAACCATTCCTCTAGCCTTATCCACTGCACTGTCCCAATTCATCTTGACCCAATTTGTTTGTGGAGCCTGCCAAACCTCTGCTGAGTTACATACCATACCTACTTTACATCTCTCCTCAACCAGCTCATCCAAAATGAATCTAGCCTCTTGCACAATTACCTTCGGGTGAACAAAAGCACCTTTAAAAATTAAGTTGTTCCTTCTCCACCATATTTTACTTGCCACCACAGCAAACTCCTGGATGATCTTGCTTTCCATGGTTTGAAATAAGGCTTCGAGGAGTTGTTTCATAGACATGTATGGAAAATGGCATTTTTGTAACCTCTTTGAACACTGACTCCACACATCCTTGGCTGATTCACACCCCCATATAGCATGGAAAGAGTCTTCTATGAAACACCCCCATCTTTATGTCTTTCAACTGTCTATATAGACTGCTGCTTTTGACATGTTATGACAAAATAGCATGGGTCGTCTATTTTTTGTTGTCGGAGATGAGATGAGATGAGATTAAAGTTAAAAAATTGAATAAAATATTATTAGAGTATATTTTTTAATATTATTTTTGTTTTGAGATTTGAAAAAGTTAAATTGTTTATTTTATTTTGTATTGGAAGTTGGGAAAGTTGTAATGATTAGATGAGATGAGATGAGATGTTTTTCCAAAACAAACGAGGCCATATCTCTCAACTTTCTCTGTGGACTGCTGCTTTCTGCCTATGACGACAATAACAATGTTGGTCAATTGTCTGATAACGTCGAGGTATTTGGGGAGTCATGATCAAACACATTACTATATGAAGCTTCTGAGGATGATATATATATAATAGTTCCGCATGAACGCATGCATGCAACTGTGAGTGATAATTTAAAAGTTAAAACCGTACGTACGAATGAGGATGAAGTAAAAGTATTTTGTATTTTCACCAATATTCGGCTTTTCAAAGAAGAATTAATGACCAATAAGATTCGAATTATTTCACAGCATTGCTAGGAATTGAAAATTCTTAAAATTAACCTTTTTCTAAAGTCACTTTGAAATATAAATCATATTCTACGTGTAGGATCACTCCTTGAAGGCTCCACGCGTGAAGTGGAGTGATTTAATTGAGTTTCTCACGATATGTTTCTTACCGATACTAATTGGTTTTAATTAAGACTAGCTTGTTTATATATTGAGATAAGTCGAGAAATTTGTGAATAGTAGATAAAGTGTTTGAGTTAAGATATTTTATTATGTTTTGAAAAAGAAGAGACAAAAAATAAATTAAAATATTATAAAATTAAAATATTGTCATAACATAATTTTTGTTTTAGAATTTGAAAAAATTAAATTGTTTTTTATATTTTGTTTGAGATTTCGGGAATAGTTGTAATGATTAAGTCATGATCAGATAAAAAAAGTTAAAAATTAAAAACTAAAAGAATTTATATTTAAATGAGATTTGAGAAAAAAAATAAAGATGATAATAAGCTGAGATAGCCGGAAATTATGGCCCAAAACCGAAAGGTCGAGAACAAAAGCATGTACGTACCTGGTACTATAATTAATTAAGACCAAGAAACTGAAACCTAGACGGCCCGGACTCATCTTGACTGGGTTCCGAACCCTGGCCAGTCCGTATCTTTCCCTAGAAGAAAACTTTTTGCACAAGTTTACTCAAGCTCATGAGCCGCGCGCTCAGGTACACTACAACAAATGCTCTAGCACAGATCTAGCATCGAAGCGGCCAAGCCAAAACAATACTCATGGGATTCATGCTGAAATGTTCAAATAAGCTAGCGGCCCTATTTGTGAAATTCTTCAACCATTATGTTGCGGGCTATGGCTAACCTTTATAGTCTGATCTGCTAGGTGAAAACGACGGCAATGCCAGCAATTTACTGGTTTTTTTCCCCTTGAAGCTGACGTTCTCAAGTGATCAGTGTATTGACTTGATCATGATGCTTGCTGTCAAGGAAGGAGTTCCACACATGGCTGTTTTGAATGTATATTCCGCCATTAGAACTAATTACTTTAGCTAGCAAATTAAGCTCCTTAATTAGTTCATATAACAGCTAAGCATACTTAATGAAAAGAATGATCGATCTTGGCCATGATAGTTTATGGATATATCCCATTAATTAAGGACCTAAGGTTGCTAGTGATGATCATTTTTTGCAGTGAAGCATACATCATGCATCCATAGAACAGAATGAATACGACCTGGAGAGAAGAGATCATGTTACTCAATATTACAGTCATCAGTAGTACTATTACTTTATATATACCGATAATCAGTTTAGAGGAAAATACAAAAGCTTGTACACAAACAAGCATATTCATATCATCAGTACGTACTCACAGTACTATATTTTGATTCACAAGCTAGAAGTACAACACGTACATACCAATAAATTACATTAAATACATAAACAAAAATAAATCTAGACATTCGTTTCCAGCGGGATGATTAAACTCATGATGTGTGACAGTTTGGTGTTCTAACATGGTTTAGGCCGATGCATATGCCATAATACTACGGCTTTCGTGGACTTTTTTTATGAAATTTTCAGCTTCACTATCAACTCTGTTGTCAGCCACGTCAAGGTCATGTCTCTTGTCATAATCGCCTATAAGTACCTTTCGTGCACTCACTGCTTTCTCCGGTACTACTACTACGAAATCCTGATCCCCTCCCGGCCGAGGCCTCCTAGCTTTGAAGACGCTGAAGATCACAGACGAAAAAGCTGAAGTTTTTTTCTGCAGCTTGCTGTTGCCCATGAGTAGTACTCTTGAATGCTAAGCTAGCTAGGCAGCTTTGAGCCTTAAGTGAGAAGAAAGTTAGTGTGTACTGCACTTGGGTTTTCAGTGCAGGAAAGATGGTCTTTTTATAGTACAGAAGGTGTACCCTTTTGTTATAATGATCCAAAGGAAGGAGAATCTGGAGTATTCAAGACTGCTGGAACAATAATATATATACATATATATATATATATATATGTATGGTTGAGATCAAATGGTATATATGTTATTGTGGATTGGCCGTTAAAGTAAGGAAAAATCTTCTATCTTTTGAGGTCCACTACTTTCATAAATATTGATTGGATTACAGCCTAATTGTTTCATGGGTTTGTTCAATTAATGACCAAATACAGTGGGGTCTTAAATTTCCCGACACTTACTTCTCCTCTGACTGCATCGATCTTTGCTTGCTCAAGTCATTATCATTTCTTTTTTCTATGTATAAACTTGATGAACCTAATTGCTTATATATAAATATATATATATATATTGTGAGTCCGATATTAAGATAGCTAGGCTACTTTCTAGCTAGCTTGGCCTTTCTGCCAAACCATATAAACAACGTCGATCGGTACTGGATTCTGGCCGGTACTAGCGTTTATTTCACGAAGTAATTAATTTACCAGCTAGCTAGATACTTACCTATGATCATTTTAATGAGATTGGCAAAACATGCATGAAAGAACTACCAAATCTATTTTTTCATTGATTAATGGAGACCCACTGAATTTTTTTTTTTTTTTTTTTAAATGTGTTCTATTGAGGATTACGCCATTCCCGAACAATTGCACATGCATGCTGCTGGATCCTCAGTGCCCTAAGATATTTTAAAGGAACATTGATTATTTATACTTCTGGAGATTAAAGATCAATAGGGAAAGAGAAAGGGGTTATATTTTTAATTAACAAGATAATCAAGGTTTTTTTTAATGGGGAACCAAATATATCCATGCAGATCATGCATGCAGTAGTACTGCTACTGACTGATCTTTGGTGTTGAAGCTCTTTTTCCCCTTTTAAATAACAAAAGTTAGCTGCCCACTTTCTTCCTTCGGAAGCTTGCCAGCTTTCCTTCAGTCACAAAGAAGTTTACCATCGCTATCCACCATGCAACATAAGGAAACATTACAAGAAAACTGTTTATTTGTGGCTATTTAATTCCAGCGAAATGAATATTTACAGTTAAAATGAGTCTGTTTTGGTCACAAATAACCTTTTTGCCGTAATTAAATGACCACAAAAACTCATTTTTTTTGTAGTGAAACTAGTGCTAGCTAGAACGTTCTAAGATTTTCTCAAATCAATGGTAATTATATATATATGTATATATTCCATGCAGCACCCATATATTATTATATATGTATATATATAAAGTTTCCAAGTCTTCAATATTAATTCCTTGGTGCAAAAGCTGATTGTACGTAGCATTCAAAGGTGCTCGAATTTTGCGAAAAGCAGAGAGTTTCCCACAATGCATTCAAGCTGTGATCTAGTACTTATAAAAAAGTATCTTTCAATATTTTAAGGGCTAGAATCTGCATACCCATCGAACTTGTAGTACTTCTTTTTAACGGAACCTTACTTGTTTTTATTCCCTCATTATCTTGTCTATTATTATTACAACTTTTTATTGATCATATATTAATTTTTAAGAGATTTTGTATTCATAATGATTAATTATTCCTTCAAATTCACATTATTCATGTGTTTAAAGAATAATATTGTGTGACATTAAATTAAATGCATAGTTCATTAATGTTTAATATTGATATAGCTAGCTAGCTAGAAGTGGGCTGCATGGCCCGCTACAATTAATTATTTTATTTGGTTTAGTTCTTCCACATGCATTGGCAAAAAAACAATAGCTAGACTTGACGATATAATGATGCTATTAAGGTAATATTCAGATAGAGATTATCAATTTATGATCTTAATTCCCTTTTTAATTACAATCTGGAAACTTTATTTTTTATTTTTTCGTTTCGTGCATGTTTCCTCTGTAGAGATAATAATTAGACATGCATGCAAGGACCTGTGTACTTTTGCATAATATTTACACGAGTAATTCTACGTACAATCGTAAAGTGCATAAACGTTGTGTAATCGTTTTGAAAAAGAGTGGGATACACTATTAAAAAATTATTTTTTTTCATGTGGGTCTCATGTTTTATTCACTTTTTTCAAAGTGATTACGTAGCGGTTGCACAATTCACGGTTACAAATATCTTTTCTCCTGTTGGTTTTTATTGTTTTCGTAATTATGATCATGTTTTGTAAAGAGCAAATTAATAATAATAATAATAATAATAATAATAATAAAAGAAGATGATTGTGGCAATATTCCGTGGGGAATTAAAATAACAACATTAAAATTAATTTGAGAAACATTTTCGAACTGCACAATAGCCCTAGATTAGAAATTAATGACCAAATCAACTCTAATCTGAAAAGAAATCAGAAAAAAGAAAACTGATCAGGCCTGCATAATTTCAAAAATAATTTTATAAATTGACATGATTTCACGTTATCTGTTAAATCTATTTTACAATAAAAGTAACTTTACAGTATGACGTATCACATTAAATCACGTCAGTTTGTGTGATTACTTTTTTGCTAAAATATTTCTCTATCCGTAAATGCATCTCGAGTAATTTAAAGAAATTTTTTTTAAGTCCGATAGTTCCTAAAAATTTTTTACATTCAAGAGAATTTGAATCTTAGAATTAGAGGGAGCATACCACCAATACCAAGACCGAGGCCTTTCCTCTGTGTAAGAATAAAGTAAGGTCTAGTTTTGCAAGAGTCATTTTTGCCACTTTCTGCATATCTTGTATGTTCTCTCTTAAAATTGAGGTAAAGTTTTTCATCTAATTGCATGCCCTAAATTAGGCTTTACGCCATAATTGCTCAACTATCTTTGATGTCCCCCATCAAAAAACTTCTGTACCTATTAATATAGGGTTTTTAATTATTGAGGCAGTTGCATTACTAATAGTTATTTAAATTACATATGTTTTTGTAATGGGTTTGGGTTTAATGTTAATTTGCTCTCTTTCCTGAATCAGTTCTTTGATTTTTGATAATTCTTTAGTTTGTAAGTTTGTATATGCTGGGGCAGGTGAAGAATTCGAAAGAACGCATGCTTTTGGTGGTGAATAGAGTTATAAACTTGTGAGAGAGAATATATTTGTAACCGTACTGATTTGTGCGCTCACCGGATAATCGCTTTGAAAAAACAAATAAAACATAGACCCACATGAAAAAATTAATTTTTTAATAGTGGACCCTACTATTTTTCAAAACGATTATACGACGTTTATACATTTCACGGTTGTATGTAGAATTAATTTATGTGGGAGCGTCTTCTATTGTCAATTTCGCAACTACAAAGGCCTAATCAAGTACTAGTTAAACAGGGGAAGAAACAGAGGTATTGGTCCTGAATTAAAAGAACTGTCTCTGGGTATTATATTCTATCAAGTTTATGGCAATCTTCAAGGAAAAATAGAGGTATTGGACCTGAATTATGAGGCATAGGAATTGCAATTTAGCTTTGCAGGAATTAGCATCTACGATGATTGAGGTATCACTTGTCAGGGCAATGATTTGTATAGGAAAATTTGTATTGCAATATTTCAAGTGTGTATACATAGGCACCTCCTCAATTCTCATCTGTCAACAAACATCGCAAAGTTTTTAAGTAAAATACATTATTTAACCACAAACTATGATATCAGTACATTGCTTGGGAGTATGATTACTGGGTACAAATACCAGACAGTTAGGTCATTAAGCAGATTCAGCAAAACCCAGTCGAAGATTACCAAAATCGAAAACTGTATGGTAAGCCCCCATGAATACGTCTCCAAGAATCCTGCAAACATGTAGTTTCAGCATAAGACATGAAGCTCAAGGCAAATGCACATGATCATGAATGTTATCATATGAGAAATAGTAAGATAGGATACCAGAGTGGACCCCCTGGAGGAGGGATATCTAGAGCCATAAATCCACTGATGCAGACAGTAGCAAGGCCCTCTCCAGTTCTCAGAATATACTGAAAGTTAAGGCAAGTTGAAGTAGTTACAGAACAATGATAACGTTTACTTCTCCAAAATAATGGATATAAAGCAAGAGACAATATGTGCGTCCTTTGGCATATCAGTATCCTTTCTCTAATTTATCTTCGAGCTTTGAATGACTAATTAGCTATTGATGTTTGAATGTGAAAAGTATGAAGTATAAACCATTTCCTGCCTTTTCATCTACCTAATAACGAAGTCAAGCTTATTGTTATACTTCACATCGATATTGAAGAAATTCATTGGCCTAACTCATCTCATAAAACCAGTTCAATAAGAGAGGATTGTTTATTCCTTATAAATATGCCTAAGAACTTGTCAACAGGCAATGTGAGATTATTCTTCACGTGCAGGCCAGTATTTTTTTTCTGGTTCTTGTCACAGGGTAAGTAGTATGGATCCCCATTCGTCTTGTGGCAGGCTCTGATACCATGAATTTATCATAAAATCGGTTTAACAAGAGATAATTGTTCATTTCTTATAAACATGCCCAAAACTTTGTCCACAGATAATGTGGGATTATTCCTCAATATATCCAGGAGTATAGCTGCAAGTGATTCTTTTGCCTAACCATCTGGGTGTACTGTATTTTATTGCAGAATAAGGCAATAACTCAACTCAACAAATCGACATAACAAGCACATCCTAAGTACATCTTTCACACCAAAATCTAACCTGTTCCGGAGCGAGGTTGAAAGTTTTGTTGGCAATGGTAAATGCAATATTCGGCCTCTCCCAAATGCTATCGCATTCTATTACTGATTCTCCTGCTGGACTTGGCAGTTTCTCGCACAGCTAAAGATCAAAACCAATGTTTTAACATTACTTAATTTAACTTATAGCTAATTTCAGCTTCTAAATGGTGGTTTTAGAGTATGATTGATACATCATTCACGTATTTGAGTACTTTCTCCTTTGTTCCCTTTTGTCTTAGCTGGTTGTGGATCCAAATAACAGCCGTCTCACAAGCAGTGCACAAGAGTTCATCCGCAGGCAATGATCCATTCCTTTTTCCCTTATCAATCACTGTCTCAATTCCAGAGCTGCATATAATTTGGTTCGACTTTCAGTTAGATGAACTGTTTAAGAATCTGGGATCAAAGTCCCTCATGTTACTGTTCAAACTTGAGGGTTTCAAGTGGAAGAGAATAAATAAATCACGATGAAATAACTACTCCTGACCTTACGTACTGTGCCCCGTCATAAAGACATAAACCAAGCTGTGAACATACCTTGTCGGGTAATACCTGCAAATCATGGCAAAATAGAATGTCCAGAAGTAAAACTGGGTACGAAGAGAGTAAAAAGAGCAAGTAGTTGCAAATACAATGCATAAAAACAACCGACCCCAGTTACTAGGAGATCCCAAATTGAGTCTCCATACTGTGTTACAACTTGCTTGCATTCTGCACTCACGATTCCTTGGGCCCCGATGGCGTGGTTTATTTCAGTTACAATAGGCTGCAGATTATAGTCAGCAAATGATAGAGTAATCCCAGAAGTAACAAGTAGAAACAAGGACATGTTGTAGGATGAAAAAGAAAAGGGCAAGTAATAGAAAAAGATGAAAAATCTTAAGCCTGGAGGTCCTTTTGAAAATCATATATGTTAGTTTGGAAAGATCAAACGGCATACAGTTGGACCAACAAGTAAGGAAGTTCCTGAATCCACAATAGCAGCACAGCCCCCCTCGCAGACACCTGAGATGAATATTGATAAAATGTCGAAACTGAAAATACTTGCTTGTCAGAAATTAGAGGAAAGAAGTTAGTTGTGATTTACTGAGCTTCAAAAGCAGACATCAAGATGTGCTGGCTTGCTTATAAAAAAAGGACTAATTTATGTGATTTTTGTTTCTTTGTTTGTGTATGATAGTAATAAGCATCAATTTCCAGGAATTTTTAAGCAAAGCATATAGATATTGATAGGGAAACTAGAATTTCCTGCTGTTTCTCCACATGATATTTCCTCATGTACTTATTTTGATAAAGATTTGCCAATTCCCATTTAAATATAGCAACACTACCGTGTACAAAGTGCTACAGAATCACCTGTGGAATGGCCCCCAAGGAGGAAATCTCCAATTTCAAACTGGAATCAAAGAAAAGAAATTTTGAAAATATTAATTTACCATGTTCATAGAAGCAAGCCCATGGAAAAGTACTAATTTTCCTGACATTTTTTTTTCTTTTCAAAATTTTCTTGCCTGCCAATAACCCTTTTTAGTGACTGGAACATAGGTGTGGTCTCCTTTAAAGTGCTTTGGATCAACACCACCAAAGACAAGTTCACCTCCCTCTTTTGCATCCGGATCCCGGTTAAGCCAGAATGAGAAAACCTCCTCCTTTACATGACCTTGCTGCACCATATTGTACCTGCATTCTAATAATGAATCAGTCTAACCAGGGCTGCAGAGAAGTTAAAGATGTTACTTTTATTCTGTTATAAATATTTCGAATACAATCGTTAACTTCAAAGGATAAAGAACTTTACCAAGCTGGCACAGCATTCCCAACTGAAATCTCCTGAAACCCAAGTCCAAGTATTCCATCAAACTTCGCTAACACAAATGTGAGACTGCCTTCTTGTTTAGCCTCAATGAAAACCTGAATTAAAGAAAGAAGAGAGCAAAAAAAGGAAGGACTATTACAAGTGAAACATTATAGCAGCCATAAGAAAATGCAGTTTCGAGAAAACTTCCAAAGTGGGACATGATAAACAGAAAGGAATAACTCACTTGATCCTTGACAATAAGATCTGCCACTTTAACACTGTCTTGACTGAAGAAACCAGCAACTGATCCAGATCCATATTTTATTTCACAAGATTTTCCTGGATTATAATTCAACACTTATATAATCAATTTCATGGCAGAAACACCTTTGTAACATCAAGTAGCTTGTATCTACACACTGTTATGAACAAAAAACTACAAAAGCATGAAAACAAGTTACCATTCTTTTTATATGTTCTAGACCGGCTTGACCTGTACCTAGAATGGAAATAGCAAGCAATCTGGAAATTGTTATGGTCAGTACATACTTCTGTATAGGTTGAAACTGGAAGATGACAGAAAAAAATAGAGCAAAACTTACAGAAAATAAGCATTTTGATGATGGAACCCATAGGTTGGAGCTGCCGGTATCAAATATGACAGTGAAATTCTGAGGGGGCGTGCCAATTCCAATTTGTCCGAAATATTGAGCACCGAAATAGTTCTTCAGAGTTACTATAGCTTCATCTGAACTACGCATATAATGAGGCATGCCTCGTAAGCCCTCTCTTGATTTCTCTTCTCTCACCCTTCTGGCGGTTTTGATACTTTCAAGATCCAGGCGTCGCTTCTTCAAGCCAATCCTCACAAGGCCATTAGAAGAAGTAGGAAGAAGTGAACATGTCAGAGCCCATAAACAGAAAGCCAGAGGAAGATACTTATGTCCCATGTTTAGTGAAATCCCTGCCAACAGGGGCGACTACGAGAAGTAAGCAGCACAGCCATTTTATATGGGAAACAATGGAGAGATGATGCATCATTCTGGTGCTAACATAACATCAGAAAATGCTAATTGAAGTTGCCTTTCGGTATACTAAACACTGGATATAGAGCAAGTAAACAAGCATCACAAATGGAAAAAATCACCATATAGGATCAGATGTTTCCTAAAACTAACAAGAGAACATCACAGTTTTTCACTGGAAAGGCATAATAGGGGAACAGTATCTGGCTTCTACAATATGCAAAGTTTCATACTAGAAACCTATCAGTGCTCCAGGAAGTAGAAGAAAATGTATTTGAAAAAAGCTCGATATATGATCCAGAGTCTCACAGCAAAGCAGAGAAGAAGAAGAAGAAGAAGAAGAAGAAAGTAAATGAAAGAAAAAGATTTATTATGAACACATGGAAAAGACCATTTGGAGTTGGAAATCAACAGGTACTATTATCACTTTTCCCAAGTGCTGCTGAAGAGTACTAGAAGTCAAACCTTGCTAAGCTTGAAGCATGTACAAACTAATGCTGCTGAAGCTATCAGAGATAATGAGTCAGGATCTGAGTAGTATCTAGACGCTCTATCATATATAGGAGAGGCAATGTAATAAAGGAGGAATATATCTCACACCACACCTTTGTCTTGAACAACATAAGTACCTTACTGACCATGGGAAATCATCTTACAGATTGTTCCAACAGTTGCAAGCATTTAACACGCCTTGTAAATTTCCCAACAGCATATATAATACAATACCAAGACTTCTTATTGTATTTAATACATGTGATTTGATTCCTTTTTAAGGAAGACTAAGGTTCAGTTTAACTCTTTGATTCCTGTTCCTTTTGTGCCTAGAAAACTCAATTAGGAGACTACTCAAATCTTCACCTTGACTTGAATGATGACCATAAAAAGATAACAACTAAGATAATTTCTCTACACGTTACAACGCATGCATGCATCACCACTCAATTCAAGTCATATTAAGACATTTTTTGTTATCTTTTTCCATGATAACTCCTTTTGCATTTTTACTAAACCGTTATCAAAAAACATTTTCTTCTGGGTTAAAAAAAAAATTCTAAATATCTTGCACATAGTAATCATGCAGACATCAGGGTTTTGCTAGAGAGTAATTTAGGCACAAGTCCAAGACTGTGTCTCATATTCTTTTATCAAAAAAACTGCACTCACACACGTTAATCAATGTGTTGTCATTTGTCTTGACTGCCATGATCTGTATCCCTCTCATAATTTAATATGAAGAAAGCTCGTACGTATCAAAACAATGAAAGCACCAGCTATAGGAACCTTGCTTATTCTTTTGGGTTTGGTGTGTTCATGAGGCAATAACCAAGAAGTTTCCACAAGAAGTGAAGGTTTGGACAAGAGAAGAGAAGGGTGGCATTGAAATTAAGCTCCTCGCCTCTTCTTGAAAAAATCTCAAAAATCAGAACATAATAATTCTTTCTTCTTAGTGGTAACGTATCCTCAAGTGCTAGCTAGAAAATGACATCCAACATGGCTGAAGCCTCGATGACGGGCTACCATTTTTCATTTGCTTTGTTTCTTTTGCAAAAACAGCAGAAACGGACAATGAGAGTGTAATGAAATCCAGAAAAGGTGTTGGCTCGTTTGCCTGGCATTTTGGACGTATATAGATATATGGACTCGTGCAAGCAAACTAGTCCATTAGCCAGTACTACTCCAATCATTTGTACTCCGATGGTCCTATGAAAAATTTACCCCTAAAGTTCGTACTGTTCTTCGTAACATTATACATAAATTGTGATACCCCATATGATATGAATAAGGGTAAGTGGTATATGGGATCCCACATTGTTTGGGAAGGAGAAGTTCTTGCTCTTTATAAGGTTCTAAAGAGGTTCTAATTGTATCATTGACTAGTCCTTTTAGAGTATAGGCCATGTGGTATGGGTCTTCCATTGGAGCGTTACATAAATGCATATATATATATATATAGATATATATATTCAACTACACCGATTGCCCAGTTGCTAGGTCGGAAAATTTATTATCTCACACAATTATTTTTACATAACTATTGAAATCAAATGCTTATGCAGATTGTGCTTGTCAATGCCTCTGCGCGCGGATTGTTTAAATATTTAATTAAATGTAATATATATATATATATATATATATATTTATATACATAAATATATTTGTTTGAAACGTTCTTTTGTACTAGGCGTTAAATATTTTTTTAAGTCTATATAAAATGTTATAGATTCGTCATATACCATCTACTGAACAGATCAAGAAAAAACTTATAAGCTCCCATTCAATTTTTATTGATAGTTTTGCGAGACTTATCTGTTAGATTTAGATATTGTTTTGTGGAGTTCAGCAAAGAATCCCATTCATTATAATTTAATCACTTCAGATTTTCTTCATTTCTATTTTACGTAATATTGCACATTTTTGTTCAGCTTTTCGTGCTTAAATTGAATATAAGACATAGTTGGTAATTTTTAAATTGTTTTCTTAAAAGCTGCCGCACTTGATTACAATATATAGAGCTTGGAATTGGACTATCATTGTATATCAGCTTCCTGTTGAAGTCTAGTCGAAGTGCTGGATCGAGTTAAATGAAGTATTTTGCAGAAAGGTTGGGGAGCAATTGTAACCGCGTGATGTGAACTAGTTGAGCCGTTAGATGGCTGTATGAAAGTTGGAAGTATTAGATATGCTTATTTGTATGGAGAAGTTTAACCACCCATGTGCAGCATAGGGGTATAAATAGTAATGCAAATTTCTATTCATTATCGCCATATATCACACACTCACTTTTTTTTTTTTCATACCAAATATGTGGTATATAGATGATGAGTAAAAAAATTCAATTAATTTAAGAAGAATAAAAGAAAAAAACAATGTGGTGTGTGGTATGTAGGGATGATATGTAACGTCCCGTTCCCAAAAGTCTGGAGAGTTAACTTATGTCATCTAAAATCATCTATAATAACACATTTAAAAAAAAACACCCAGAGTATACATAAAATATTAACTTATTTGTTCAACACAAATATCCATACTCAAAATACCAAAGCAATATAAAATATTAACACTACCAAAAAGACTCTCCAACAAGTCCTTGTACCCTATGGCATAATCTTCTACGATCATCAAAACTTGCTAGATAAGGGGTGAGTTTTCAACAACTCAGTAAACATAGAACATATACTAATATGTAAACATGACCATTTATAGAGTTCAGAATGTATAACAAAATATTATTTTTTTAGAATGCAGAATCAAAACATGTTATAAAAAATATCAGAGCGAAAGTTCAAAAATATTTTCATTAAAAAAAAAATCATTTTGCATATAGCATAACTGAAGGGCCGTAACTGAACATAACAGAAACATAATCAGATACAGAATCAGAAAGTTATGCCAAAAGTTTTTCAAATACCACATCTTATCAAAACAGAGTACTGAACATAATTCCTTTGGCACAGCATAACTGAAACATCACATCAGAACATAATTCTATGTTTAACCCTTGTGGTAGGGTTGTGCAAATCCCAACGGCCAACCGAGCATAAACATAATGTGAATCTTCCCTTTATTATTCTCAGAGCCCCAAGTGTGCACATAGGAACTACCACGTATAAAACCACTTTGCTTCCAAAGTGAGTGCACCAAAAATAGAAAAGCTGGTACCAACCCGAATAGAGGCCACACTTTTATACCAGTGGTAAGGTCAGAACAGAATAGAAACAGAATGTCATGCAAGAGGTTTTAGAAATCATATCAGAGTACATAATATTTTTAGAATATAACAGAATTAGATCACAAAAATATAATTTATGCACAAATCTTCATATTCGCTCTCTTTTGCACAGTTCAAAAATAAAATTCCAAAATAGCTCATGTTACACTAATCATATCATAAAATACTTTATTCTTATTCAGAATTTCATAAGTAAAGCCGAACAAATAACTGAAATTGTTTCAAATTGACTTCAGTTCATTTCTTTGATGCAAAGTCTAGCATATGAATTCCACTTACCTAGACTTTTTAGTTTTTCAAGATTTTTCTACAATAGTGCCGAGTAAATATTAATCGTCACCTATAAAATATTCATGTAGCTTTCGTAAACCTGAAATGCTAAGATAACCTATTTTTCCTAAATGTCAAAAATTTTCTTAACCCTAAAATATCATTACTACCCAAATTAATCAACACATTTGATTTTCTTGGTCTAACACCTTAAACTTTAAATTATTCGGTAAACTAAAGTGTATGGCTAACATAAGTACTCAATTACAACTAGGTCCATGTAAAATACATTTTCAACTTAATATTCTCTAAACATAATTATAAAAGAGTATATTAACGTGAACGCAAAAATTTCATTTAATACTAAATAATATAATTTAAAACCTTATTTATTTTTCTTTATAAATTTTTATATTTAAAACAACTCCTCACAAAATATATAAACAATATCAGGCCTAATACTCAACCCGCCTATTAAAGGGTGTTTTATGAAATAAACATAAAATGCAATGGCTCTTTGGGAATATTGGAGTAGATTTTTTTTTTTTTTTGAACTATACACTTTCAGACGAAATCGTGTGTGCAATAGAGAAATGTGTTGATACCAAGAGAGGAGGAGGTGTGTGACGGAGGCGCACCATGAGGGAAGGAGGTCGCAGGGGAGCTGGAGTGGCAACAACTAACTCGACAACAACACACTAAGAGAGAGAAAGAGATGAGCGAGAGAGATAGAACAGAGAGAGAGAGAGTACAGAGATGGAGGGAGAGCAAAACTATTGTTAGTGATAGAGATGTTATCGAGAGGGAGGGTGGTGGTTTGAGGCGGCGACAGTGCAACACAGTGGTTCAGGGCATAGCAAGACCGAGTTTTTGCTGTTTCCGGTAAGAACTGTTGCTGAACGCGCGCTTGGGAAGGAAGGTTTGGCTATGGAAGTGCACTGTTTCTTGGTACGGAAACAGGGGCCTTCCGTGAGGTTGAAGGTGGTGTTTTCTGATATGGTTGGGATCTCGGTGATGGTGGTTTGTAGTGGCTCACAGTGGAGAGTGAGTGCTCTATGTTTTGGTGCGGGAAACGAAAGCTTACGGTGGGCTTGGGTTGATAAGGAATGTGGGAGGAGAAATGAAATATGCACTTGACTGCAAAATATTTTCTATTGATCTTGTTCGACAATTACAGAATGATCACTCTATTTATAAAAGTAAATGGGATATTTTAGTCTATGAGCTACGGTGGTGCTTGACATGATTATGTCTCATAACTGTTTAGTCTATGAGCTACATTGGTGCTTGACGTAATTATGTCTCATAGTGCTTAACAACAGTTTATGTCTCATAGTGCTTGACAACTTGCATAGTGCTTGAGAACTTGCAATTTGGCTTGACATGAGACTTTGATTTATGCAATTTATGTCTCATAACTGTCAATACTCCACCTTAAGTTGGAGCATGAAGGTCTGTAATGCCCAGCTTGGATCTGAAGAAGACAAACAATTCACGACCCAAAGGTTTTGTGAAGATACCTGCCTGTTGTTGGGAAGCAGGTGAATAAGTGGGAGTAAGAAGACCAGCACGAATATGGTCACACACCAAGTGGCAATCAATCTCTATGTATTTGGTGCATTCATGAAAATTTGGATTGCGTGCAATATGAATGGCTGCTTGATTGTCACAGTAAAGTAGTGCAAGTTGAGGATGAGAGGTTGTGAGATCGTAACCATGTAATCTCACAAGAGGTATTAGCCATGACACAATATTCACCTTTAACAAAAGAGCGAGAGACAGTGCATTGCTTCTTTTTCTGCCAAGATATAGGGCTATCTCCAAGTTTGACAACAAAGCCAGCGGTGGACAACTTGCAATTTGGCTGGACATGAGGCGTGTCATTGTACCATTGACGAGAGTCTTGCTTAAGACCATATAAAAATTCATGTAAGTGGCAGAAACATTTCTTCTCCTGAGAACGATAACCGGGAGGTGGATGCATGTAGACTTATTCACCAAGATCACCATGAAGAAAGACATTATGAACATCCAATTGGTGTAAAAATCAACTTTTAGCGGCAGCTATCGCAAGAAGTCAACGAAGTGTAACAAGTTTAGTAACAGGGGCAAAAGTATCATGGTAATCTAAACCTTTTACCAAGGTGTAGCCCTTAGCAACCAACTGAGCTTTATGACATTCGATGGATCCATCGACCCTAAGTTTGGTTTTGTAAACCCACTTACAACCAATGGGTTTTTTGTTGGAAGGAAGAGGTTCGAGAGTCCAAGTGTAATTGTCTTCTAGTGCTTTGATTTCATCAGCCATAACAGCCCGCTAGTGAGGGACAAGAACATATTGAGAATAAGATTGAGGGTCAGGAACATTTTTGGAAAAAGAAGTGAGAAAAGCAAAATGATTAGGACTAAAAAAAAGATAAAAGAGAAAATTAGGTAAAGAATGAACCGTACCTGAGAAAGTCTGTGGAGCGGGATTGGAATATGAAGACTTCGAAAGATCTGAGTAGATATAGTCTTGAAGGTAGGAAGGATGAGTGATTTGGCGGTGTGGCCGAGAAGAGACATTTGGGGGATTAGTTTGAACGGGTTCAAGAAAGGAACTATTGGTGGGACTCTCTGTTGGACTGTCTGGGTTTGGGTTAGAGAAATGATCTTGAGATGGAAGTTCAATGAAGATAGGATTGAGGTTGATAGGGACAGTAGGAATGATAGGTGGGATGTCTATGAGGTTATAAGTTGTGGGGTCAGCATAAGGAAAGACAATCTCAACAAACCTAAAATCATGTGAAGAAGAAAGTTTCTTGGTTTCTGTGTTATATACACGATAGGTGGAGTGACTAAGAGAATAACCAAGGAAAATGCATGGGGAGGCACGTGGTGAAAATTTATCACGATGAACGTTCAAAGTATGTGCATAGCATAGATAACAAAAAACACGAAGATGCTTATAAGTATGGATTTTATGAAGGAGTTTTATGATGTAGAGAGACTAGCAGGGGGGTATGATTTATCAAATATGTAGCAGTTAAGATACATTCACCCCAAAAGAGATAGGTAAAGAAGCTTGAAAACATAAACAACAAACAACATTTAAGAGGTGACGATGTTTTTGTTTGGCAACACCATTTTGTCGAGGGATTTCAACACAAGTACACTCATGAATTACACCATGATCAGAAAAGAATTTTTGCATGGGATGAGCTAAGAATTCTTGACCATTATCAGTGTGAATTCGTTTTATGTCAAAATTGAAATGGGTTTTTATCTTGAAAAAAAAATTGGCGAGACAAGAAAAAGTGTCTGATTTAAATTTCATGAAATAAACCCAAGTGACACGAGAATAATTGTCTATAATGGTAAGAAAATAATGGGGCACCAAAATGAGAAGGTGTGGCATAGCCACCCATATATCATAGTAAATATGATCAAAAGAACTATCACTTTTATTTTCAACCAATGAAAACGGTAAAAGAGTGTTTTTAGCATGAATACAAATATCATAATGAGCATCTTTATTTAAATTAGAAAAATATTTCGGAGTACAAGGAAGGGATGGATAACCTAAGCGAAAATGCCACAATGGGTTAGTAGTAGAGTTGGTGTGAAGAGTAATGGGGCCTGGGGCTTGAATATGATAGAGACCTCCACGTTCCTCACCCATTCCAATAAGCTTGCTCGTGTGTTGGTCCTAAAAAATACAAAGAGATGGGGTAAAAAATACAAGACAAGATGAGGCTTTAGTAAGTTGACTAACAGAAATAAGATTGTATTTAAAACTGGGAACAAACAACACATTAGTAAGTTGGAAGAAGGATGATAATTCAAGATTGCCCATGTGAGTGACTTTCATCGTGGCCCCTGTGGGTAAAGTAAGAAACTGTGAGTAAGGGGTGACGTGGGTAGCATGTGGCAAAAATTTCATAGAGGACACATATGCTAAAGCACCCGTGTCAATAACCCAAGGCAGAGAAGGCATAGAAGCAGTAAAAGAAAAAAAAATAGAGAAATATTCCGTACGACTGAGCTAAAGAAGACCCATCATTTGCTGATATTGCTTAGTAGAAAGGCCAGGGATTACACTAGCAGTGGAAGCAGACGACGCCCAAAAGACTGCGTTGGCTGAGGTGGGTGGGGCAATGGTGGCATTGGTATTCTACTTGGGCTTGTAGGTGTTCTAGTGGGCTTGGTACCCAATAGTTTCATAATCAAATGGCCTTATTTGCCACATTTTACACATTTTTTCCATTTCTTGCTCTGTTGGGGGTCTAATGTGAAGAACGAACAACAACCATTAATGTGCTGTCGGGTGTGAGTAGGAGCGGGAGATGAAGATGGCACTGGGTCTTCTCTTGGTGAAAAATTGCATAGGCTAAGCCTACTCAGTAAGTTAAACCGACCGTGAATCGGCCGGTTTTCACCTCTTGGTCGGTCGGTTTCGGCCGGTTTTGAGAGACCAAACAAACCAACCTATCGGTTTCGGTTTGGGCCTAAAACTGAACCGATAGGTCGGTTTTTCAGCCTTAATAGGCTTTAGAAATGGATGGTAGAGGATCCATGGCAAGGATTTGGCTCTTGATGTCGTTGAATGAATCATTGAGCCCCATGAGAAACTGAAATAAATGTTTTGTGTTTTCTCTTGCTGAGGCATTTTCTCGAGCACTGCATGTGCAAGGATTAGGTTCTTGTAGAGTCTGTAATTCATCCCAGAGCCCCTTGATGTTGTTGTAGTAGGCTGTAACAATCATGGAATCTTGATGGAGACTGACGAGATCGCGCTTGAGACGATACAACCGTGACTGATCTAAGTCTTTCCATACTTCAGAGGGATTTTGACAATAGATCAAGTTTCGCCTTAGAGATTTGTTGATGGAATTTTGTAACCATGAAATAACCATGTCATAGCACCTCTCCCACAATGTAGCAATGGAAGAATTTGTAGGTTTTGTTAGAGTGCCATCAACAAAAACAAGTTTATTTTTGGCGTTCAGAGCCATACGCATGGAACACCGCCATGAGGGATAATTGTCACTGGTGAGGAGTTCTGGAACCAAGGTTGCTCTAGGGTTGTAGGCAACGGTTAGGAAATATGGTGAAGTGAGATCATTGATCAGTTAGGATGGAGTTTGGGTGGGTGGTTCAGCCATGGCGTTTGTGGAAACATTCAGAGATCCCAAAGGACCCATGAAATTCAATAAAAACACCATTGTCAGCAGTAAATTGACTCTCAGAAATCAAGTTCTAACCGGGGGCACATGTAACAGGTTTTTCAGTAAGAAAGAATTATGAGATAAAGGTAATTTAAATGAACCAACATGATCGACATCCAAACTTGTGTCATCACCAATTTGAATCTAGTCAGAACCATGAAATGACTCAGCATGAAGATTGAGGTTCTATAAGTCATTTGTGAGGTGGTGAGTGACTTTAGAGTCAGCATACCATGTTGTGTGATTGTTGGTAGGAGAAGTGACCGTAAAAGCAGTAGGTAATGGTTGAGAGCTTTGGAAAGAGTGATCGATGCCAACAAGATATTGCCGAATGTCCAAACTTACCACATACATGGCTTTGAAAATTATTGGTGGAGAAGCGACCGCTTTGGCTATTGTTATGATTGTTGTGAGTAACTCCTCTATTTGTTGCTAGATTGGCAGAGGCTACTACCATGTCGATAGTGGAGGTCTACTGCTCAAGGCGCGCCTTATAAGTTAATAAGTGGCCGAAGACATCATTAAGTGTCATAGGATCAACCCTTGTTGTAATTGATGTGATAAGGGGATCATAGACAGTGCAGAGTCTAGCTAGGAGGTAGGAGACAAGCTCACATTCCTCCAAAGCTTTGCCAATTGCGGCAAGAATGTTAGATAGGGTCTTTGCCTTCTAAAAATAATCTGTGATTGTGGAGTCACCTTTTCTAAAAGTAGAAAGTTGGAGCTTGATCTGTGTGATTCGAGCTTGAGAGTGGTAGAGAACATTTGCTACAGCACCAACCAGACTTCACGAGATGTTGAGAGGTCAACAACTTGAGTCAATATCCCTTCGGATAATGAGGACACCAGCAAACTGAGGATCACTTGATCTTGATGAAACCACCTTGTAAAGGTTGGGTTAGGTAGGGAGACACCCCCAACAGAGGGCAAGAAAGACGATGGAGGAAGAATACTGCCATCAATGAACCGAACAGCTGTTGTCTGCATAGATATGGCACAATCTGGGCCTTCCATAGTAGTTATCCTTGTTGAGTTTTATAGTAATAAAATTTGAGAGATTTGAAGGAGAGTGCAAGTGGGGAGGAAAATCAAATGGAGAAGCCACTGAAGAAGGATGGGAGGAGGGTGAGGCATCAGATGCCATGGATCACTGGCGTTGGTTAATAATGGCTCTGATACCATGAAAAGATAAATAACAAGCAAGGTATTTGGATGAATAAAACAATACTCCTTTGCAATGCATGGAGACGTGATCCTTATGTATATATAGATGCTGCAGTGTACATAGTTGAGTATAATACAAATACCCAAAACTTATCAATTAGTTTACATTGTTTTTATCTATATCTCTATCAGTATTTGAATCATCTACAGATTGTATATCATTAGGAGTCTTCTTAGGTGGTGCAATCTCTATCTTGTCTTTGACATCCTCTTGAACTCTTTCTCTTACACACACCACCTCTACATAAGACTCTCTCTCTCTTTCTCTCTCTCTCTCTTCCCTCTCCCTCTCTCCAAAGTAGTATTATCCTGCCCATGAGTCACGGGCTAACTCTTTGATTAATATGGACATTTACGTGTTACAGGTAGCATGAATACTTCAGGTCATAAGTTTAGCTACAAGGGACATGCAAGTTGCATGAATTAGTTAAGGTTGATGACATTTTATGTTCAAATCAAGAGAAAAATGAATGAAGTGATGAGGAGATATTGTAGGGTTTAATTATATCTAACTATTTGGAGGAATTATGTGGATAGTATCGATTTGGAGAGTGATGATGTTTTTCTTTTTGGGTTATGATTATAGGTTGAATGAAGTCTATTATTTAAGTATTTTGGGTTTTAATTAGGAAACATGTAACACCCCGTATTTTAGTGTATTTTTAATTGAAAGATTATTTGTTATTAATTTAAAAATTTATTCTCTTATTTTAAAATTGGTTGGATTTTTAGTGGTTTTATTTTTATGATTTTAATTTTGTGAAAATTATTCTGAAGTGCTTTCTTATAATTGATTATTGTAATACATTTAATTTGTTTTTCATATTAAATTAGCTTATTGTTAGGTTTAATTATTTATTTTCATTTTAATCATTACGTTTGAATTATTTTATTTTACTTGCTGTTTTAAAATCGTTTCCATTGAATCGTTTTTGTGACCCAAGATGTGGGGATTGGACCTCATTTCTTTCCCTACATTTTCTCTTTCCTCTTTTCTTTTTCTTCTTTTCTTCTTTTCCTTTCTTTCTTTTTCTTTCTTTTCTTTTCCCCTGCTTCCCGCGCGCCGCAATCCCCCCTCCCTCTCTCCGTCAGTTTCTCTTCTCCCCTAGCCCGCTGCCGTGCGTCGGTGGTGACCGACACCGCCCTCCCTCTCACCTCCCCTTCGACCGGGGACCACCTCCCTATAATTTTAGCCCTCCTCGCGCCGCCGTTAGCCCCCACGCACCACACCAAGCCGCGGCACTCCTTGCGCCGCTGCGCCGCCTCCGGCCACCATCTTCTCACCACATTATCCTCGACCTCTTAGTAACCCTTTGGACCCAACCCCACCTCCGATCTGTCACCGGTGAAGCACTTCCAACTCTATTTCCGTTTTGGGTGTTTTTGCACATCAACCGCCTATTGCGCCGCCACCCACAGCCAACCACCACCACCACTAGCTTCATCGACATCCCTAAGCACTACCCTATCAATCTCGGGTCTTCGTTTACACCCGTTCAAAAGTGAGTTTTTGAGACCCACGACCACAGTGCATTTGACACTGTTTTGTTGCTGCATTGCCGCTTTTAGCACCTCCGTGATCTTTCAAAAATTATATCATAGCATTGTAAGTATTTTCTCAAAGAACTTTTGAGATTTAAATGTATTTTCGTGCTAACTCATATTTACTATGAATTGGTTGGTTGTGTCGGACTGAGTCCGAGGAGTAAGGGGGTCGGTTGGATTGGATGATGGAGTTGTTGGTGTGATTGGTTTATGCTATGAGATTTGTTGGCTGTTTCGAGTTTAAATATTGATGTTTTGTGTTTGACGTAAATTATGGTGGATATTGGTGATTTTAGAAAGTGATGATATATTTTGGAATTATGAACGTTTTAAGTTTTGAGGAATTAAAATAGGTTATTTAAGAAGTTTAGGCTTAAATATTGAAATCCGTGATTGATTGGAAACTTATGGAAATTGTGTGATTATTTTTATAGGTGACGATTTATAGTCGACTCGACATTTTTTAGAAAATTTTTGAAAAGCTAAGTTGCCTAGGTAAGCGGGGTTCATATACTAGTTTTGCATAAATGAAATGAAATGAGGTTGACTTTGAAAATATTCATGTTTATTTTTGAAAATAAATCTAAAAATGACCTCAGATGTTTGTTCTGCATATGCATAAATTCTATAAGAGAGTATTTTTTGTCATGACTGGTGTAGACATGAGCTAGTTTTGTGCATATGGTTTTTGAACTATACAAAAAGAGCGAATATGAAAGTCTAAAAGTTTTTGCTTTGAATAAACGAAGATGTTTTGGTGTCTGTTTATTTCGAACACGTGAAATGATCTGAAGCTTTTCAGTATTTTGTTTTGATATAATGTGTCATCTGAAAAATCTTGGCATGAAGTTCTGAATCTGTATCTGAATGTGATCTGTTTCCAATGATGTTCTGTTCTGTTTCTGTTAAGGCCCAGCCACGGGTATAATGGTGGTTTATAACCCTACCACGGGGGTGAAACATAGTATACGGCCTAGCCACGGGTATAATGATGGTTTATAATCCTACCACGAGGGTTAAACATGATATTTGTCCCGATGTGATGCTATGAGATGATATGAATATAATGTTTCAGTTGGATATGCCAAAAGACTTTCTTTTTTAGAACAAGTTTGTTTTTCTGAAAAATTTCGCTCTGATGTTTTGTAACAAGTTTTGTTTATGCATTCTGAAAGAAAATATGTTGTTTCTGCATTCTGAAAGTAAATGTCTTGTTCTTCATATTGAACTTTATAAATGTTCATGTTACATGCTAGTATATGCTCTCTGCTTACTGAGTTGTTGATAACTCATCCCTTATCTCCACAATATTTTTCAGATATTATGATGGTTCAGCTGAGGATCAAGATTATGAGGCATTGGGTGAGATGATTTAAGTGTAGTGGTTCAAGCATAGAAAGTTTTTATGAGTATTGTCGATTTTTATTAAGAAGTTTTATTGTGTTATAATGACTTGGCATTTTGGAAAATTGGTTATATTGAGGAAATTAGATTTAATCGAATTTTTCTATATGATATTGAGAATTTGGAGTATATTTTTATATTATTGAAATGTGAGTTTAAGTGTTAGGAAGTAACTCTCCGACCCGTGCGGGACTGGGGCGTTACAAAACATGTGCTTACTTAAATAGTTATATACTATTGAAAATTTATGCAAGTTATGCGACTATTTTATAGGCAGCAACTGAAATTCCCTAGGCATTGTTGTGAGGAAATTCAGAAAAGTTAAAAAGTTCAAGAAAACAGAATTTCTATACTAGACTTTGTATAAAAATAAAATGAATTGAGGTTAATTTTATGATAAAAAAATATGCATGTTATGTTTTAAAAAGAAATTTGAAAACAATCTCAGTTATGTGATCTACATTACTCATGAAAGTTGTATAAAGAAAAAGTATTTTCTGATATGACAAGTGTAGATATGAGCAAAATTTTGGCATACTGTTTATGAATTGTGCAACAGAGCGAATAGGAAATATTTGAATTTTGTACATGTTATATGAAAATGTTCTAAATCCGTTTTTTATTATGTGAAAATGATATGAATATGTTAGACACTCTGTTTGATATTATATGCATTTGAAAAACCTTTGACATGACTTTTTGATTTTGTTATGATTTTATATCTGATTTTATTTCTGGTTCTAATACGATGGCTCTGATTTCGTTATATGGTCGGTACCAACATCTCTGATATGAGTGCACCCCATTTGAAAACAAAGTGATTTTTCTGTGTGTTCTTTACTGTGTGCACACTCGTGGCTCCAATAATGAATATGAGGAAGTTTCACATTCTGATACTGTTTAGTTTGGCCATCGGGAATAGCACAACTCTACCAAGAGAATTAAATAAGGTATATAATATGATACAATACAATATGATATGATAACGGAATCTCAATTTTATTGATAATCCTCACATCTGGTGAAAGAATACCTTATACAAGAGGGAGTTTCAAGGTTAAATTCAAAATCTCAAAACCAAGCTCTTAAAAACTACATGGAAATTATTAAAAATAATAAAATATTCACAAATATATAGGAATCTAGAAAAGGAAAAAATATAGATGCTTACTAAGAGAAAAAGGAACTGTGTGAGGGAGCTGTGCAACGACAGACTTGGTGGTCGGACACAATCAAGTTCACGGTGGCTTCCCTTATGGGTGACGGTGCAATTCTGAGAAGGAGGACCTAGAGAGAGAGAGAGAGAGAGAGAGAGAGTGAAAGAGAGAAAATTCGGTGATGTTATTTTGATAATCACAACGAAAAAGGAGGAGGCCGAGAGACAGACCAATGTGGCTTACCTAGAGGAATTACAGTGGACTTGGAGTGGCGTGAAGTGCCTGATGACACTTTTTATGCAGGTGGAGGCGACGTGGAGGAGTTGGCAATGTGTGGTGGCTTCCCGAGATGTAGTGGTTAGCAAGACTTGGCATTGGACAGGGGTGAAATTTCGACAGTGTTGTGTGGTCGTTTCCAACAGTGGAAAAACGAAGAAGGGTGGCAATGGCTTTGTAGCTCACGGTGGAGAAAACAAATACTCTATTTCGGTATAGGGAAACAGGGGACGATGGAGGCTTAGTGTGGGATGGTGGTACATGGATAACGTTGTGAAGGACTTTTTGCATTGCACGGTGGCTTAGTGTGGGTTGCTCGACTTCACATAGGGACGGATGTTCTCAATGAAAAAAAGCTTGATGCTACGGCTAAGATCGTGAAGGGGGGGTGCTCCGTTTGGTTTACTGGTGGACTATGGGAAAGGTGCAGCAACCCTAGCTTGGGAAAAATAAGACTATTATGAAAGTCCCAAATTATGCATGTTTATAGATATATAGGAAGTTAGAAACCTAGAGGAGGAAGGAGAAAGCATAAACGTGCATGGAACTTACATGCAAGTCAAGATGTTGAGTATATGGGCTTGGGCTTTTAGCAAAACTTCTTGGGCCACTACTAATTAAAAATGGCGTACTTGATCTATAAAATGGGCTTTAACACATTTATGGAGTCCAAAATCATCCACTAAACCCTAACGGTCATTAAAATCAACTATTTGTCTCTTGGGTTTAATTAAAATTAAAAACAATCCCAGCTAACCAAAAGTCATAGCTCGCCGGCTCATCCAAAAGTATTCAATAAATCTCAATGAGGTTTTCGAAATATTGGCCTTTTAAATGTAATTTATGCCAAAAAAATTTATTTACCAACCAAGGCCAGCTCTTCCATTAGGCAATTTAGATAATTGCCTAAGTCTCTAGTAGAATAAGGCCCCCCAAAAAAAATAAAGTAGAATTTTTTAAATAGAAAAAAATATCTAATTAAAAAAAATAATTAACTCAATGAAAATATTAAAAGTATCAAATAGATTTTATGTAATTATTAGTTTTTGAAAGTAATCCTACATAATAATTATTTATGGTAGTCTCCTTCTAAGAATAGATTTCTTTTTTGTCATTATTAGTTTAATATATATGTAAAAATTATAAATAGTAAAATCTAATTTTCGGGTGTTCATAAAAATTTTTTGTATAATTCTTTGTAGAGGCAAAGGGCCCACTTTTTCCAAATGTGTAGGTGATTTATATAACTTTATTGACAATGATGATTATAATTGCTTCTATGACTCATTTGAATACTAAGAATATATTAAGATATATGTGAATAATAATAAAATAGTTTGTGAATGATAGTGAAATAATTTGTGTTAAGATGTTTTATTAGATTTTGAAAAATGAAAGAGAAAAAGTAAAATTTAAGAACATCTGATAATAGTTGAGAATAGTTATGTTCCCAAGGGCATGTCTTGTAAAACTAAGTTTGATAAAATCTTCTCTAAATCAAAATTTTTTTAATAAAAATTAAGTCAGTTATTAGTTGAAAATGTAGTATAAAATCTTAAAATGTAAATTTACTTTGCAAAACGATAAGAATTATTTTTAAATAAAAATGTAATGTATAGATTAAAATTAAAATATTTAATTTTACTTAAAAGGAAGCCTCAATCAAAATTTTAGCCTTAGTCCCCGAAACCTATTGAGTCGGCTCTATTACTACCAAACTAGAATTTGGGCCCGTAACCTATTCTAAATTACTCATTAAGTTTCAAATGGGTTTCCATACATATTAATCTCAATAAAAATTATTATAGAACTCGAGCTTGACTTGGGTTTGGTGTTGAATCTGGGTGTTACAATAAAGTTAAAATATTGTTAAAATGTAATTTTTATTTTAAAATTTTAAAAAGTTAAATTATTTTTTATATTTTATATAGAAGTTTAAAAAAATTATAATGATTAATAATAATTTTTTTGTTTTTTACAAGAATTAATAATGATAAGATACAAAAGCAAAAAAGAGAAATAAAAAAATGTTTGTACGTGAGTAGCATTTCGATATTGAGATGAGACATAGTATTCATGAAACGGGAACTAAAGCCTTTTATTCTTGTGAATGAGTTGAGATGAAAATTAAAATTAAATAAAATATTATTAGAATATATATTTTTAATATTATTTTTATTTTATAATTTAAAAAAATTAAATTATTTATATTATTTTATATAAAAATGTGATAAAATCATAATGATTAAATATGACTGAGTCAAGAAGTTTTGTGTAAATAAACGACTTCCGGTCAAAGTTTTGTCGCGGGAATTGAAAGTGCGGTATAAGAAATTTCAGCAAGTGGAAAGATCTCGAGGAAATTAACTCCTGCATTTCCCATGGATATCTCAACGTTCTTTCTTCTTTTTCTCCTGCAAACTCCTCTATCTTCATCTAAAGCGCTTGACATTCTCAAAGGCTCATCTCTATCTGTCGGGAAACCAAGCGAGAAGTTAGTTTCAGCGAGTGGTGAATTCTCTGCAGGGTTTTTCCCCGTTGGGGATAACGCTTTCTGCTTTTCCATATGGTTAACAATATCGTCGGTTCCCACCGTTGTTTGGATGGCAAACCGAGACGATCCCGTTGAAAGAGGTTCGGCAATCTCAATTTCAAAAGATGGCAAGCTTATCCTCAGAAACTCTTTTGGTACCATCATTTGGACCACTAAAACGGCAGCCTTGACCACATCACAAACCTCCCAATTGCAGCTACAGCTCCTAAACACAGGCAATCTCGTTCTTCAAGATAACTCTGATAATGGTGTCATCTGGCAAAGCTTTGATTCACCTACAGATACTCTTCTTCCACGACAAACACTAACCGGGGTTTCAAGCCTCGTGTCAAAGTCACGCCAAGGTGACTATTCTTCTGGCTACTACACACTCTCTTTCGACAATGATAATGTCCTCCGCCTGCTTTTCCAAGATCCGACGATATCCAGTCTCTACTGGCCTGATCCATCGTTTACTGACCCTGCAGAAGCCGACAGGTCTAGGTACAACAATAGTAGAGCTGCGGTACTAGACGCGTCGGGCTATTTCTGGTCATCTGACAATTTTAAATTCCTAGCAACAGATTTTCCTCTGGTATTGCACAGACGACTGACTCTTGATACCGATGGCAACCTGCGATCATACAGCCTGCAAAAGATGAATGAGACTTGGGATTGGGTTGTAACATGGCAAGCATTCTCTGATCCATGCAGGATTCATGGAATCTGTGGACCCAATAGTCTGTGTAGTTATAATCATGCTTCTGGTCGGAGCTGCTCTTGCTTGCGGGGATTCAAGATCAAAGATCCGACTGACTGGTCTTATGGGTGCGTACCAGAATTCAATCTTTCTTGCAATCAAAGTGATGAGTCTAGCTTTGTCCAACTCGCTCATGTCGAGTTCTATGGTTCTGATTCAGACTTCCTACCTAATGTTACCTTACAAAGCTGCAAAAAAGAATGCCTGAGACGGTGTAATTGCAAAGGTTTCCAGTTTAAATTCAGCACAGATGAGAATGGTGCGGGTGCCTATAATTGTTACCCCAAGTTTCTTCTAGCCAACGGACGACGTTCACCCCGTTTCGGAGGAGATTTGTATCTAAGGCTACCCAAAGCTGGTCTTGTTTATAACAAGACGCCTGATAAAGTACAAAGGTTAGAATGTTTACACAAAACAGTTACGCAACCAAAAAAAACTTACGAAAATAAGACGGTGAAGCTTTTGCTTTGGGTTGCCACCATCATGGGTGGTGTAGAGGTTACTTGCATTTTCCTAGTGTTTGTTTTCTTGTCAAGGACTAGTAAAAATCCTGATCCAGCTGCACAAGCATACCTCCTGACAACTAGATTCAAAAGATTCACCTTCTCTGAGCTGAAAAGGGCGACGCAGGGTTTCAGGGAACTGATTGGACAAGGAGCAGGAGGGGCAGTATACAAAGGAGTACTACCTGATCAGCGGGTAGCTGCAATCAAGCGCCTCAACGACGCCACCCAAGGAGAAGCAGAATTCCTAGCAGAAGTAAACACCGTTGGGAGGCTTAATCACATGAACTTGATCGAGATCTGGGGATACTGTGCAGAGGGGAAGCACCGGCTTCTAGTGTACGAGTACATGGAGCTTGGATCATTGGCGGAAAATCTTAGTTCAAATACACTTGATTGGGAAAAAAGGTTTGAAATTGCAGTGGGCACAGCAAAAGGCCTAGCTTATTTGCATGAAGAGTGCCTAGAATGGGTTTTGCATTGCGATGTGAAGCCTCAGAACATACTCCTGGACTCAAACTATCAACCAAAGATAGCAGATTTTGGCCTGTCTAAACTACGAAATCGAGGTGAGGTTGATCGTTCAAGCTTCTCTAAGATGAGAGGAACCAGAGGTTACATGGCTCCTGAATGGGTTTACAATCTTCCCATCACTTCTAAAGTGGATGTCTATAGCTACGGAGTCGTCGTGTTGGAAATGGTTACTGGAAAGAGCCCCTCAGGCATGCATAACTCTGAAAGCAGAGGAGCGAGAGAGTATAAGAGACTAGTCACGTTAGTGAGGGATGAAATCATGAATAAAAAAGCGGCTTCAAGGGAGTCGTTGATTGAAGAAATCGTAGAACCCAGCATGGCTGGAAAATATGACATGGCGACGATGGAACTTCTGGTTAAAGTGGCTTTACAGTGCGTGGCCGAAGACAAGGATGATAGACCCACCATGAAGCAGGTTGTAGAGATGCTTCTGTCGCACAAGGTTGATTAATATCGTAGTTTGGGAAGTTTAGATTATGTAACTTTCTTTTTCTTTATCTTTTTGTGTTTGATGAAGATCAGATGTTCCTGGACCGTAGTAGATTGTTGAAGATTAGACGCTGTAATCGAGCTGGTTCACTTAGATCCATCTCTTCTGTATTAAGGATTAATTTTGATTTAGAAAACTATGGCCTTGATGTTTTTCTAGGTATATTAAATCCATGTATTCGCCCTTGTAACCTTCACTTCAACCTTGGGCTATTGATGAGAACGTGACCATAAATCCTTCAAAGTGAGTGTAGACGGTGGAGTATTCAAACGGAATAGCTGGAAGTTTTATTCCTCAACACAAGTCATGACGATGCAACATGTTAGAGCGTTGGCAATGGTATAGCCTAAAGTGTAGCTAGAATCTTTAACTTTTGGCTATAATATCAATTTTTGACTAGTTGAGTCTACATTAGACTAGCCATTATAAAGTTAAAATAATAATATAATATTATATTTTTTACTTTTTTATTTTTATTTTTTGTAAATACAATTTATATATTTCTTAGATCTTCATGCTTTGTAGAAATAATGTATCTACTCTATCAATCAATAGAAATAATGTGCATGCTATGCATGTTTTACCATTCAAAAAGAGAGGAAAGTGATGAAATAATTAAATATTACTTTCCATTGTGAATAGTAGCTAGTCATGTTTAGAGATGACTTAAGATTTACTATTCATCAAGTCTTAAGCTTTGGACCATTGACTAGTCTAATGTGGAAGCTTTTTCTCACATCTAGCTAAAGTTTAAACTTGGATTGACATTTTGTTAATACATTGCCAATGCTCTTACCCCTTGATTGATTTTGAACAAAGATGGGATAGGACAGCACATCAAAGTAGCAACTGGCAGTGCCGTGCAGAAACCGGCACCAATAGCATTCACACTGAATACGGCCTAGAAAAAAGAAAAATATTATACATCTACCCCACACTTACGCACACTTCATATTTTTTTTTTTTTTACACTTAATACGTGAAGTGTGTGCCGGTGTGGGGAATATTTTTCGTAGAAGCAAAACAGCTGTAAAGATGAACAGTGACATGACAACCATTACAAAGACTGTTCATCTAACTCAAATTATCGATATTGCATGCTTCTTTTTGGCTTTTTATTTTGGCAAGCTTGTTTCTTATTTTTCCACTGTTCTGGTCTTCAGGTTATACTCTTGCCTTTCTGTTTCAGTTTTTGTCGATAGTGTGCAGTTTTTGGTAAGTTTTATTTTTGTCTAATTTTATATACAACTGTAAAGTGCGTAAATATCGTGTAATTATTTTGAAAAAGAATGAGATTTACTATTAAAAAATTAATTTTTTTTATGTAAATTTCATATTTTATTCAATTTTTTTAAAACAATTACATGACGATTACACAATTCACTATTATAAATATATTTTCTCCATATATATTATGCCATACCGTGTTTATTGGGTTTTCTTAGGCGCCATCAATATTTTTAGTGTGCAGCTTGACCATACATACATATGTATGTATGTTTAATATACATATGTATGTATATTAAGAAGCCTTCAGGATTTGTTTTTATATAATTTTTTTTTCTTTTCACATTTAAGTATTTGAATTGTTCAATGCGGGAGTTTATATTGATCAATCATTAGTTCCAAATTTTGAAACATCATTTTAAGTTGTTGCTATAAATATAAATTCACAAAAATTATATTTAAAGATTTTAAATAAAATCTCATTTTAATAAAAATATTTCATATAATAATTTATATTTTATTATATTATAATTATGAATTACTTATTTAAATTTTACCTTAAATCTCAATTTGAATTTGTATTGACCCGTCCCGACTTCTTAAATATTCGTATTGTTATTCTTCTGAGTCATGGATTCAAATATTTGAATGACATTATAATTAATGATCCCCCCACCACACGCACACACACACACTATATATATATATATATATATATATATATATATATATATATATATATAATATTTGTGGCCAGTTCGAGACGTTGCTGAATTATTTTTTGGGTCAATTGTTGAATGACGAAAACGACCTATTTTGGTATATATATGGTCGGGTGTTTCGATAGCCCCAAACTTTGTTCTGAAATATTAATTACGTTCAATTTTAATTAGTTAATGCATGATGTAGTCCAATGTGGCCGTATGCTTATTGGTCATGATTGAGGCAATGATCAATAGGGTTATCATTCAGAATATCAAGTGCAGCTTTACACACTTCATTAGAAACTACTCCCCAATGATTTTGGTAGAAACATGGTCCAAAACCATCTAGACTAGGGGCTTTTAATGGGGCCATTTGTTTCACAGCTTCCTCCACTTCTACTGATGTGAACCTTCTTGACAGCCTTTCATTCATTTCTATAGTTACCTTCTCACTCATTCCCACCAGACATCTTTCAATTTCATCCTGGCTTGGGTTAGTGGTTTGAAATAGCTTGCCAAAAAACCTTCTAAAGGTTTCTTCCACCTTCTTGAAACCAGTAAAATTTCTGTTGTTTTCATCTTCCACTTCATTTATAAAATTCATTTTCCTTCTCTCTTTGGTACAAGCATGGAAATACTTAGTATTTCTATCTCCATGCTTATACCAGTTCCTCTTTGCACGTTGTTTCCACCAAAGGTCCTCCTTCTCTAGTGGTAGGTGCAGCTCTATAGAGACCTTTCTGATTTCCTCCACATTACTCCCATTTTCCATAGCTTGTAAATTCTGTAAGATCTTGGTTTTTTCCTCTACTTCCTGCTCGTGCCTTTGCTTTCTACTTTTGTTCCACCTCTGAAGAGCTTTCCTGCTATTATTTAGAACTTCAGTAACCTTTGAGAAGCCTGTCCAAGCCTCTTTTAGTATCACTTCACACTCTTCTTCTAATGCCCAACAAGCCTCATATTTAAAACCCATTTTCCTCTGCCTTACCTGCATCCTTGTAGATGGGTCCTGCATATTAATATGGACTAATAGTGGCTTATGATCAGAAGTTCTAGCCACCATCACTTTCACCCATGTCTCGGTATAAGTGTTCATCCGTTAAGGATTCACCACAGCTCTATCTAGCCTTTCTTTAGTAAAGGTTGCATCTGTATGGGAGTTGCTCCAAGTGTACTTGTCACCCCTCCATCCCAGATCAAACATGTTTCCATCTCTCATTAATTCTCTAAACATTTCCATTTGGTTTTTGTGTCTAGCTTTTCCTCCCCACTTCTCAACATCAGTTGTAATCTCATTGAAGTCCCCTACTATACACCAGACCTCATTGCCACTTGGTTTCATAGTTTTAAGCAAACTCCATGCCTCTTTCCTCTTCACAGTTTCAGGTGGGCCATAGAAGCAAGTTAACAACCATCTAATTTCCCCTTTTCGTCCAATCCATGCATTGATATGCCTTTGGGAATAGTTTACAATTTCCAGTTGCACTTCATCATTCCAAAACAGAGCCAATCCCCCCCCCCCCTTTTCCAATTGCATCTACTCCAAAACATCCATCACACCTTAGTCTTCTACTTATTCTATCACATTCTTATTATTAAGTTTAGTTTCCATGATGAAAACTATACTGGGTTTTGACTTCTCTGCCATAGAGCATAGATCTTGAACTATCTGAGAGTTCCCTAATCCTCCGCAGTTCCAACTCAAGAGTTTCATGATAATTGGCGGGGCTGCATCACAGTCTCTGCCACTTTAGTAGTTTTATCCACCAACCCATACCCTTTCCTTCTCTTGCCTAGCTTGTCACCACCCATTCCTTCCATCAAAGCTCTAGCCCTTTTCTTTTGTGTTTTCTTTATTAAATCTGCCCCTTTTGGTTTGTGTTTAGCTCGAGCCCTCCTTTTCCAAACCCTCATCTTGACTACCTCCCTATTCACCACCAGGGTGTCTTCTTCCTCTACTTCTTCCTCAGGGATTTCCTCTCCCACCATAGACTCGAATTGTACTTCAACTTCCTGCAAGTTTTTGTCTCCCTTATCAATAAGTTCAACTTGTTTAATCCATCCTGCCTCTAAGAAGCTGTCCCCCACTAACTCCCCTCTTTCCTTTGATTTTTTACTCACCCCATTTTCACTCTCTAGGCTTGTTTCACTCACTCTTGTCTCTTCCTCATTACTTTCCTTTTCCCTCATGCTCTCTTCTATTGTTTCCCTCCCTTTTACGCCATTTTGAGTTAAGTTTTCTTTTCACTTCTCCATCTACTTCCTTCTTCATTACTCCTATGACCATTGTTAAGCAGCCTTTAATTTGAGATTGTGCCGCCCTCATCCATTGGCCATACTGGTTTCTTTCTCCTCTCGAGTTCCCCTCCCCATTGCATCCAGAAATACCATGGTAAATGCATCCACACAAGAAGCATATTCTTGGCATTTTCTCATAGCTAAAGGGAACCCAGACATTGTTTCCCTTAATTGTGAGTGTTCTTCCTCTAGCCAAGGGTTGAGTTATATCCATGTGGATTTGAACTCTAAAAAACTTCCCCCATCCACTTCAATCTTCCTGCACATCTACCTTCTCCACCCTTCCCACCGTATCCCTTATTTGCTTCCCTCTCTTTTCTGTCATGCATGACAGTGGTAAGTTGTGAAATCTCACCCAAAAGCTCTCTAAGTGAAACTCAATTTGTTTGAGAGGAGTGTTCCCCTCAAACTCTTTTAGGACCAGCAACTGGTTGTCAAACAGCCATGGTCTTCTCGACCAGACTCTTTGTTTGTCAGTAATATTATCAAACACAATAGCGAAACATTTGGCACCTCAGTAAACACAGCCTCCTTACTGATTCTCCAAATTTTCCCTAACGTGGTTTCCAGCATTTCCTTGTTGATCAACCTTCCCGAAAAGAGTTTCGCCATTAGAGACCTCTGTTCCTTCCTTCTCAGCTCCTCTGGTACATCATCATCATCAATCTCGATCTCCTTTCTTTCCTCATCAAGCAGCCTCAACTCCTTCCATTTTTCCTCCAAATCCTCCATTCCTCCGTAACAGACACTAGAGTTTCCACTGAAATGGCATCGCCTGGTTGATTTTCACTCCTTCCGTCGTAGTTTTCGTCCTCCTCTGACACCTGATGGTAGTTGTCAGCCAGAGCAACCTTCCTCGCACTGCGGGGACCACCTCCAAAATTCCTTTCCTGCTGTTATAATCGCCTCCCACGTTCCATTGACTAAACTCACCACTCCACCTCTTTTTAGAGAGAAAAGAGAGGATACTTATTAATGACAATGTCATGGTTGCCTACGAGTTATTGCATTCTATGAAGAGTAGAAAGAAAGAGAAAGTAGGAAGTATGGCCATGAAGTTAGACATGTGTAAGGCCTTTGACCATGTGGAGTGGGACTTTTTGGAGACTATTTTGACTAAACTTGGGTTCTGTAAACAGTAGATAGATTTGGTGTTGAAATGTGTTAAATCTGTTTCATACTCAGTTTTGATCAATGGGGTACCTGGCCATAAATTTTTGCCGTCGAGAGGCTTGAGACAAGGTGACCCTTTGTCACCTTACTTATTCATTGTATGTGCTGAGGGACTGAGCAGTTTACTTGATCATTATGAGAAGAGCAAGCTCATAAGAGGGGTGCAAGTGGCTCGAGGAGGAAAATCCTTGTCTCATAAGAGATGATTGTATCTTATTTGGAAGAGAAAATATTGGAGAATGGAGGAAAATCCAAAAACTTCTACTGGTTTATGAAAAGGCCTCTGGACAGTTCCTTAATAAAGGAAAAACTTCTGTTTTTTTCAGCAATAATACTCAGTTGTCTGACAAGTAGGCCATCAAGAAAGCTGGAAATTCTTTTGTATGTGGCACTTATGAAAAATACCTTGGACTCCCTGCTATGGTAGGGAGATCAAGGTTCAACACCTTCAGAAACCTCAAGGAAAGGACGTGGCAGAAAATTTCTAGTTGGAAAAATACCTTCTTGTCTAAACCTGGAAAATAAGTGCTTATCAAGGCTATTCTACAGTCTATTCCAACTTTCACTATGAGATTTTTTAAACTCCCTATTAAATTGTGCAAGGAAATCAACATTATACTCTCTAAGTTCTGGTGGGGAGGTCAATAGGAGGGGAGATGGATGGTATGGAGGAAATGGGAAAACATGAGTATACAGAAAGGTAGAGCGGGAATGGGGTTTAGGGACTAGGAAAGCTTTAATGTCACACTCCTTGCTAAACAAGGATGAAGGATACTCAAATATCCACTATCTTTGGCAGCAGTGTTACTCAAAGAAAAGTACTTCAGACTTGGGAATTTTCTGGATGCTAAGCTGGGTACTGAACTCTCTTTGGTATGGAGGAGCATATGGTCTGCAAGGGACCTCTTGAGAGAAAGACTTAGGTGGAAAGTGGGGGATGGGAAGGAGATTAATATATGGGGATCTAAATGGTTGCCTAGACCCACTTCCTTTGTTGTTTAGTCCCTAGTGTCTCTACTGCAGAAGGATGCCAAAGTTGCAGATTTGTTTGACAGGTAGAAGGGAGAGTGGGATGAATCAATAATAAGAACCATATTCTCGGAGGAAGAAGCTGAACAGATTCTTTGTATGCCTTTGAGCAGAGGTAGAGCAAAGGACAAGATCTTTTGGAGGCCAGCTAAGAAGGGTCTGTTTATAGTTAGAAGTGCATACTTTTTGCACTTGGAATTAAAAGAAAGAAGCAAAGGAGAGAGTTCATCAGAGAAGAAAGTAGGTGACATTTGGAACAACATTTGGGACCTTGAGGTACCAGGTGTGACAAAGCTTTTCTTATGGAAAGCTATAAGCAATTTGTTGCCAACAAAAGTAAACCTATACAAATGAAAGATAACAATTGACAAATGATGCCTTATGTGCAGTGCAGAAGAAGAGACTCTTGTACATGTTCTATGGGAGTGTCCTGCAACAAATGATTTATGGGAAAATGATGCAAGCTATGTTAAGAAATGGACTAGATCAGAGGTGGATTTCCTGGAACTTTGGGAGCAACTTAGATGCAGATTCAACAAGAACTAGCTAGAAGAGGTGGCAGTGTTGCTAAGGAAGGTCTGGCTTAGGATGAATGAATGGATCTTCGAAAAGAGATTGGATTGCCCCAACAATTCAGCAAGAATTTCAAGAGGTACAAACTCAAGCTCATCAAAGCAGGTAGAATAAGGCAAAACAGTCATTGGAGACTTGGGGAGAAACCAGAAAGGGGTTTTGTTAAGGTTAATTGGGATGCCTCCTTGGATGTAAAAAGAAAGAGAATGAGGATTGGTATCATTATAAGAGATGAAGAAGGAGAGGCTTTGGTAGCTGAGTGTGATCTAAAGAATAATGTGGCAAATGCAGTTGTTGCAGAAAGTTTGGCCTTGAGGAAAGCAGCTGAATTATGCTCAGAACTCAATATTCAAGAAGCTATCTTTGAGGGCGATGCAAAGGAAGTTGTTGAGGCTGTTCTGAGTGAGGAAGAAGTTGTTCTTGACTATAGTTCTATCATTGAAGATGTTAAGTTTCATTTCAGAAATATGACACATTGGTTTATTCAATTTGTTAGTAGGAAAAAGAACATAATAGCTCATACTTTAGCAAAGAAAGCTTTAGAGATAGGAGAAGAACTAGTTTGGATAGAAAAGGTCTCAGACTTCATTGTGGGATGCCTTCTTGATGATACAAGTTGTAACATGTAATTTATATGGAAAGTTTATGAGTTTATTTAAAAAATATATATATTATTGCCATCTTTTATCTGCTTACCTTGTTAAATTCCAATAAAAATAAAAGAAAAAAGCAAGAACGGACTATATATGTCTTGCTTCGATATATATTGAGAGGCCGGGTTTTTTTTTTTTTAAAGGTGATCTCAATGAATGAATAAAAAAGGTACTTTGCACAAGCTTCAAAACACAATAAGTTTTAACTATATAAATAAATAAAAGGCACAATAAGGTCGAACTTGCTTGTCCTTTATTTAGATTCTTTGCTTCCTTTTAGGGGTATAAAAAAATTTGAAAAACCGGATTGGACCGGTCCGAACCTATCAAATCAGTCCGGAACCGGTTTCAGTAATGAAAAAATCAGCCAGAACCCCAGTTCTAGGCTTTTTAGGCCCGGACCACACCAGACCGGACTAGTTCTATTTAATATGTATTTTAAATTATTATTTTTAAATATTATATATTATTTTTTTATATATATAATATATTTTTTATATATGATATATATAATAATACAAATTATAATTATATATAAGATAATATTATTATAATTTATAAAATAAAATTTTAATCTTAAACATGGAAATCTAATTGATGATCATGTGCTTTAAACATAATATATATATATATATATATTAATAACATTTTATCATAAATTAATTTAAAAATAAACTGAAATTGATAAATTCACCAAATATGATATTGATACTTAATAATAACAATTTAGATAACTTCAACTTTAAGAGGAATTAGAAAGAATATAATATTTTCGTCTCTGTTAATCGACCGTCTCACGGTCCTATAGGCTCGAGTATTTTCCTTAATTTGATATGACTAGCAAAGCTAAGGTGTGATTGTTGATGATGCAATATTTTTTCTTATAATTTAACATAACTAGCAAATTCAAGTAGTTGCATAAAAAACAACCCATGTATAAATGAAAGGACCCTCTAATCCAATCTATATATCTTCATTTTGTACGTAACTGGCTTATAACTATGTTATACTTTTGATTAATCTATCGATTAATTTGTTGTCTATCATGCCCTGCATGTAAAAGCATAGGATTTATTACCGATTGCATAAATCTATCTATACGCTTCTTTATTTTTAATCTTTTTCCTAAATGAATTTGGATATGATATTTTTCTGATTGTTTGTAATAGTAACAGATTTTGGAATAAAAGTACAAAACATATTTTTTTAAAGCAGCTTCTTTTTTTATACAAAGATATTTATATTTTTTTTACAAATTTGCATTTTTTTAAAACTAAAAAATCATACCGAACTGAACCGAAACCGGTAAAATCGAAAGTATTGGTTTAGGGAGGTAACTAGTGCTTAATCGGTTTTCGAAAATGAAAAACCGGTACATACCGGTTCGGTCTTAAATTTTGCCCAAAACAAGACCAGACCAGACCGGTTACACTTCTACTTCCTTCATACACTCTGATTTTATATCCTCCCAAGTTTTTAATGTTGTGAAAATGCCTTTAACATTGCATTTTCTCCCCCAACACGCTTATCTCCACACACAAGATTTGATTCTGCTTTTTGTTGGTGGACCTAAAAACTTCAAATCACTCCCCTTGTAGGTTCTTTCTTCTTCTTCTTCTAATTTCTTCTTTTTTTTTTCTTTTTTTTTTTTTGTGATTGCTTTCCGTGTGTACTGGCCTTTCTTATTCAGAATTGGACACCAGACATGGAATTTGCATTTCAAAGTTGTTTTCGCTTTTCAATTCACTGAACCACTTTGGTTTCCATCCTTGTTTTAATTGCCTTCAAAGGAGGCTGTTTCTTCAGCTTCTTATTCTAGTTGCAATATGTTCATAAATAATCTTGATTATGTTAGCTGTTGATTTAGTTTTTATTATATTTCTTTTTTTTTTCCTTATGTTTAAAATAGATGGAATGTAGTTTTAGTAGTAGTGTTAGTAGTTCAGCGCCTATTTCATTAGACATGGAGGAAAATAATAGTCTTTTAGTACATTCCTCTATGAATACCCCAAACTCCACACCATCTCTCCCCCCAAAGTCAAAAAGAGGCTACCAACCAATTTCACGTATGGGATCATTTCACAAGGGTTGATCCCATTGCACTTAAAACTCAATGCAATCATTACTTCAAGATTTATGGATGCCATTATAAAAATGGTGCTTCATCAATGTCACACCACCTAGGATATGCATGTCCGAACTCTCCCATTAGAGAGAATAAAAATCGTGAGAATGATAAATCACCATCACATACTGGAGTTAGGATGGATGGTAAAGGATCTAGTTCTCAAGTGTTAGGACAATACAATCGTGAAAAACTAAAGGCGATGATTTCCAATTTGTTTATCCAGTGTGAATTGCCATTCAAGGTTATAGAATATCCAGCAATTGTTTAGACACACATTGTCATCCCGAACCACATTTCAAAAAGAGTATATGGGTTTATACAAGGAGGAGAAGCAAAGGTTGAAAGCTTTGTTGAGCAGTCAAAGAGTTTGTTTGACCATCGATATATGGATATCGGTGCAAAACAAGAATTATATTTGTGTCACGTGCTATTATATTAATCAAAGTTGGGTATTACACAAGAAAATCATAATGTTTTTCAAGATTCCTAATCATAGAGGTGAGACCATTGCTTGGATATTAGAGTCTTGTTTGATGGATTGGGAGATTAACCGCCTTTGTACGATCACTGTGAATAATGCCTCCTACAATGATGTCGCTATTGATCATGTGAGGAGGAACATAAGATATAAGGAGTTCACAGGTTTGGGAGACGAGTTGTTACATATGCGATGTGCTACACATATTTTAAACCTTATTGTATGTGATGATTTAAAAATTATATATGATGCTGTAAATAAGATTAGAGAAGCAATAAGATTTGTGAGGTCCTCACTGATAAAGGCTTGATATGTTTAAAATATGTGCAAATGAGCTGAACATTGTGTGTGAAAAAATGGTATGTCTAGATGTTGCTACTAGATGGAACTCAACATACCTAATGCTTAGTGTTGCTAAAAATTACGAAAGAGCTTTTGTACTAATGGGAGTGAAAGAGTCAACTTTTGGCTCATCCGTTTGAAGATTGGCAAATGGCTTATATTTTTATTAAGTTTCTAAAAGTTTTCTATAATGCCACTTTGAAAATCTCTGGCTCATTGTATGTGACTTCTAATATGTTATTTCAACAAATTTGTACAATTGAGAACACTTTGAACAGCATCGGTAAGAATGAGAAAGGTATGTTGATGAGGATGACGTCTACTATGAAACTTAAGTTTGATAAATATTGGGAGAACATAGATAAAATGAGCATGATTGTTTACGTAGTTTTTGTCCTTGACCCTCGATATAAGATTATAGCCTTGTCATATTGGTTAAAAATGTGCAAATGAGATGAATGCAGAAATAGAATTGAGGCCAACATAAGATTGCTCATGAATCGTTTGATTGAGCAATACAACAAGTTTCATGGGCTAGCTAGTGAAAGATCAAATATAGCCCATAGAAGTTCCTCAAGTATTATTGGTAATGATCCGGACTGTGAAGATTTTGATACAGCTCTAGATCAATATCTTGAGAAGCAAAACAATTTGGTACTTAGCTCGGACATGGATAGGTATTTGTTGGATGTGATTGAACCAAAAGTACTCAAGTTTGATATTTTGGTACTTGCGGAGATCGCACGTGATGTATTGGTCATCCCTATTTACACCGTCGCATTCGAGTCTGCATTCAGCATCGATGGACGTGTAATAGACCCATACTGAAGCTAATTAGTGCCTAAGATTGTCCAAGCACTAATCTGCATGCAAAATTGATTGACTTGTGAACCACTTATTTCTTGGGAGGTGGAGGAGCATGTAAAAGGCATTGACATCGAAGGTAAACACTTTTATTTGTTAATTTTGATTTTATATTACTAATTTATCCATTTAACTTAACCTCTACATTTTTTTCCTGCTTAAGGTAACCCTCTTCATTCAACTTCATCAACTTAAGCATATGGACTTCAACTCTTGATGCGAAAACTGACAACACTGGTTAAACCATTCCCTCTATTATGGCATGAAGACAACACTGGTTTCCGATGGCAGCATGGCAGAGAAAGGTGAGAATGTGATTCCTTAAGCCAGTAACAATCATGTACTGCTTAAGGATTAGTTTTTATCTACAACTGATCTTTGTTTATTGAATCTGTGTCCTTAAGATAATGCTGATTTATATATGGGTATGAAAATTAAGCTACATTTATGCATTTTGTGTTGTGGCATTATACAGCTTATTGTAAGAAACCTTTGATATTCTTTTGTTTGCTAAATTTAGAATCTGTTGTGAAAAGAAACCAGATCTCCTGCCTGGATTTTCTTCTATTAATTCAACAAAAGGCCGCAAGATAAGCAGTTCGCGTGTGCTATAAACAACTTACGGATTCATGTTTTGTTGGCTTTCGCAAGTGGGAGAGATTTGACTTTGTAACTTATATAGGGGTGTAGAACCAGATCCGGATCCGGTTGAACACCCCTAAACTTATACAGTTGTCATGCAGTTGCTTTCTGATCAGGACAATTACACTTTCTCATGAAAGATCACTGTTATTATTGGGGGGAAAGGATGGCTCATGAAAGATCACTAAGCCAAGTACGATCCTGATAGCATGAGACCACTGTTATTATTGGGGGGAAAGGATGGTTCTGTGGTAGGGAGGGGGATCATTGGGGGAAAAGAATGTACTAAATTTGACTATTCTCCGATAGTATTATGGAAGTCTTTAGGGTTGTGTAGAGTCATGTGGCTATGAAACTTCAAGATGGTTTATCTTGTGACTTGAAAATATAAAAATAAAATGATGGTGTTTATTAATCTCAAATTTGATTCTCTAATTTATTTGCAGGTGATCCCATTTTGGACTTGATCCCTATATATTTAGATATAATTAGAGGTGATCAGAGTCTCCTTAAACAATTTTTGAATAGCTACAAACTTCCTTTCAGAAGAATGCCACTGAATCTTTTGTACAGGCACAAGTTCCTGGAGCAACAACAAGTCCATTACTGGGAGAGGCAGCTCATCGCCTTGTAATTTTTGAATAGCTACAAACTAATGCTTATAGTGTTTTGTGTGGCTGTATTATTATTAGTTTAATTAGTTTTGATGTATTATTATTTATTTTGATCTTTATAAATTTATGTTTTGTATTGTAATGTAACAATAATATTATCTATTTTACATTTTTTTTATATTGTTCTTTAATTTATTTTTTTTTATAAATTAATTTTAAAAAGTGTTTAAATTATTATTTTTTTTTAAATTTAGGCAATTTAAGCATGAAATCCGAAACTTGCTTCCAAGGAAAAAAAGAGTCTTCTTGCTTCTTACCTTGCGTGACTCCCTTCTTAGAAAGTATCCTCTAGCTTTGTTTGCACATAAAATGGTGTTTGACAGAAGTGAAAGTAGTGTGGATGGTGTTTGGATGGAGAGAGTGATGGAAAGTAGAGAGAAATGTTGTGGCCGAAAGCTTCAAGAGAAATGTTATAGGAGGCTTCTTGAACAAGCTAAACTTCCTTGCATGGATACCATTTGGCACCTAACTCTTGAGCCTCTTCCCTTCTATATCATTGGATTGTGTTGGGAACACAAAGAAACTTTTTGGACAAGTGGCGCCTCCCCTCTCAAAACCAAAACCTCCTTTTCCCATTTACCCTTCATCTTGTGTCTTGGTTCTATGAATCTTAAGGCAAAATGGTTTTTCATCTAACTAAGATCCTCCTTAATCTCCTACAAGTGTGCATGTGTGCCATGTGGCGTGTGAGCAGAGTGTGTGTGTGTGTGTGTGTAGTGGCCGAAAAGCCCATCTCTTCCCAAGGAGATCTTTCTTCTACCAATGTCTTGGACATTGTGTGATTGGTCATGGTGGGTGGCAAAAATGCACAAACTCCCTTGCCCTAGCCGTCCATTTGAAGTGTGTCTTCCACAAGATTCTTCTAGAATCCTCATAGGTGTGTAGGCCTTCTCTTCCCAAGCATGATTTTGCCCTTTCCCAAGACAAAACTCTTCACCTTCCATTTGCAAGCATGACACATGGCAATACCGAATCCTCCTCTTCATGGTTGTCGTGCATGCCCTTTTGGTTTCCCTTAGGCTCCGATTTCCATAGCCTCTTCATCTTCCTTCTAGAATCTCTCTCTCATAGTGACAAGTGTTACAAGATTCCCACCTTACAAGCAAGCCTTCTTGCATGCATGACACATGGCAAGAAGGGGTTCATCCCCTAGGATAGGTGTGTGCCCTAATTCTAAAGGGCTTCAAAACCCTAATTTCACTACAAGGGCCGAATTCCTCATGGGCTTGGGCCTTCCTCAAGATCTCATATGTCTTTTATTCCAACCTAATTTCTTAATGGGTTACTCCTTCTTTCTTGGCCCCAATTAACAATATATAATAAAATGCATATAAAACTTAGCAAAAATGCTGGTCATCACATCCTTCCCCCTTTAGAAAAAGATTTCGTCCTCAAAATTGATACCGTAGTCACAAAACAAATCTATTAATAGAAAGAAAACTAATCCTCATTGGTACCTCTTGCACTTGCTGCGGTAGAATCCTCAGATGAGGATGGAAGTAGTACTTCGCCTTCTTCTACGGAAAATAGAATATCACATCCGAGTCATAATCATAATACATGTTTACTCACATCTCATTTAACCTATGCTCAATCTCAAGCTCAGTATCTTCAATAAATTTTCCTTCTCCACAATAACGAATATGGTCAGTAGACGTATCTGAAGTTTCAATAGGCTTATATCTTGAAGCTCGAGCTTCTGCAGTGCGATTGGATTCTGCCTCAGGGTTAAGTTCGAGTAGACTTAACCTTTTTGCATCTCTCCATACCAAAGGATCGTGTGGGGGTTGACGCTCTTCATGTGGTAAGGCTTTCCTTAGAAAAATATTGTCTAGAAATTTTGCATCCAATACATGAATGCGATGATGCTCGAACCTTTCCATTTGCTGCTAGTGAGCACTCATCATTCGATCCCTCCTTACTCATCGGTACAGAGATGCGAGAGGTATTCCTATTACAAGTCATGCCCTGTTTACGAGTATGGTAGGTGCACATATCATTACTAGAATTTACAAATAACATAGAGACATTCATACACAAGAAATCAAGGTACAATCAAACAATCATTCATAAATGAGATTCATGAATACACAAGTTCTAAGTTACAAACAAATGAGGATATTTAGTCCTCATCAAATCTTCTCTTTCCCATGTCGTTTCTTGAAAAGCTTGGTTGTTCCAAAGTACTTTTACTAAAGATAATTTTCAGTTCCTTAGCTCTTGATCTTTGCTGTCCACAATCTACACAGGCCATTCTTCATAGGATAGATTTGGTTGAAGTTGTATACTACCGACTTCCATTACAATAGGTTGTCTTTCCCCAAAGCTCTTCTTTAACGATGACACATGAAAGACATTGTGCACTCCTTGCATCTCAGCTGGTAGATCCAAATGATATGCCATTGCACCAACTCTTTCCATAACTTCGAACGGTCCTACATACCTACGACTCAATTTTCCTTTCTTCTTGAACCGTACGACCCCCTTCATGGGTGATACCTTGACATGCACACAATCTCCCAGATTAAACTCTAAATTCCTCCTTCGTTTATCGGCATAACTCTTTTGACGGCTTTGGACTGCTTTCATCCTTTCCCTGATTAGTTCCACCTATTTCCATATGTCCTTCAAGTACTACGGTCCTAACAACCTTCTTTCACCGACTTCATCCCAATATAGAGGGGATTTGTACTTCCTTCCATACAACACTTCGTAAGGTGCTATCTGTATTGTTGCCTGAAAGTTATTATTGTAAGCAAATTCTATCAATGGCAAATGGCTTTCCCAATCACCACTTAATTCTATTACGCAAGCACGTAACATATTCTCCAATGTCTGGATAGTACGCTCTGTCTATCCTTCTATCTGTGGGTGATAGGCACTACTAAACCTTAGATTCCTGCCCAACATCTTTGTAAACTTTGCTAGAAATGCAAAGTGAACTACGTGTCCCTGTCAGATACTATAAACTTAGGCACTCCATAAAGCCTGACTATCTCCTCAACATAAACTCGAGAAAGCTTGTCCAACGAATCTGTATTAACAATAGGTAGAAAATGTGCACTTTTGGTCAATTGATCAACTATGATCCAAATCAAATTCTTCCCTGACGATGTCCTTGGCAAACCTATCACGAAATCCATAGACACATCCTCCCACTTCCATTCTGGGATCGGTAATGCTTGCAACTCTCTAACTGGACTTTGATGCTTAGCTTTTACCAGCTGACAAACTGAACATTTTGCAACAAAGTCTGCCACATCTCTTTTTATTCCATCTCATCAAAATCGTCCCTCCAAATCTCGATACATTTGGGTGCTACCAGGATTAGCAATATATGGTGTGCAATGGGCTTCCTTCATAATCATTTCCTTTAATTCAGGAACATTATGAATCACTTTCCTATCCTTGTAGTACAACATCCATCTTTACCAATCGAGGTCCTTCGGATTTAAGAATTTTCTACCAAAGTTTCTCCAATTTATCATCCCTACCCTGTCCTTCGATAATTTTCCCATCAGTTAATGGTACAATCTCCTGCACCACTATTAACTTGATATCTCTTGGCGTCTTTCCTATAAGCAATTCCCACATTCCTACCAAAAGCGATTGAACGTCGGCCTGAGTCTTACGGCTAAGGGCATCTACTACCACATTGGTTTTTCCAAGGTGGTACTTGATCTCACACTGGTAATTGCTGATCATCTCAACTCATCTTCTCTGCCTCATGTTCAGGTTCCTCTGACTAAACAGATATTTGAGACTTTTATGGTCAGTGTACACCTCACACTTTTCTCCATAAAGATAATGTCTCCAGATCTTTAGTGCAAAGACTATGACGACAAGTTCCAAATCATGAGTAGGGTAATTCCGCTCATGATCCTTGAGTTGTCACAAGGCATAAGCAACGACTCACTCTTCTTGCATTAATATGCAACCTAAACCCATCTTAGAGGCATCACTATAAACCACATACGGCTTATGAGGCTTAGATAAAGCCAACACAGGTGTCGTGGTTAACCTCCTTTTGAGTTCCTAGAAGCTCCTTTCACATTCCTCATTCCAAATGTACTTATTATTCTTCTTTTTCAATGCCGTTAAGGGATCAGATAGTTTAGAAAATCCATCGATGAATCTTCGGTAATATTCTACCAAACCCAGAAAACTACATATCTCGTGGGCATTAGTCTGTTTCTGTCATTCCCTGAGCCAGAACTCACACTTGGTAAGCTTAGTGTAAATCTGATATTCTTGTAAGGTCCTCAACACTATCCTCAAGTGTTCCCTGTTCTTCACCACTTCAGGAGTAAATCAAAATGTTGTCAATGAACACTACTAAAAACTTGTCCAAATACTGCCTAAATATCTGGTTTATCAAACCCATGAATGCTGCTGGGGCATTTGTCAGTCCGAAAGGCATTACTAAAAATTCAAAATGTTCATAACGAGTCCGAAAATTCGTTTTAGGTACGTCTTGATCCTTAATCTTCAATTGATAATATCCTGATCGTAGGTCTATCTTAGAAAATATCGACGTTCCTTGCAACTGATCCAACAAGTCGTCAATCCGAGGTAAAGGATACATATTCTTAATTGTTACTTTATTCAAATGTCGATAGTCAATGCAAATCCTCATAGTCTCATCCTTCTTTTTCAAAAATAGGGCCGGTGCACCCCATGGGGACAAACTCAGGTGAATAAAACCCTTTTTGAGGATTTCCTCGATCTGAACCTTCAGCTCCTTCAACTCAGTCAGTGCCATTCAATAAGGTGCCTTGTATACTGGGGCCGCAGCTGACTCCAACTCAATCACAAACTTCGTTTCTCGATTTGGGGGTAATCCAGGCAGATCATCGGCTCCTTCCTTCAAAGCTTTCTTCACTCGTCCTACTGTTAAGGTTGATGGAATCGACTTCACTACTTCCCCCATGTAACAAATTCTATCCTTCGAGGATAATTTGAAGATCACCTTCCTTCTTCGACAATCTATCTTAGCATAGTGCCTAGACAGCCAATCCATTCCTAAGATCAAGTCGAATTCCATTAAATGGAAAACGATCAAATCCGTAGTTAGGGTCAGTCCTACGACTTCCAACAGACAGTTCTTAACTATTCTAGTGCATCCAACTACCTTCCTGTCCGGAAAATAGATACTAAAACTTTCTGGGACAAGGATTCCACACTCAACTTACATCTTCTCACGCAATCATATGGCACATAGGAACGCAAAGCTCCAGAATCAAATAGAGCACAAACCAATTGTTGCATCAACTTAACCTTACCTACAAGAGTAACTAAGGTTACTTAGGAATTCTTAGCAAACACAAGCTACCAACTACAACAGGGTTGGAATGTTACTAGTGATTACTCCGGGATCCGTAGCTTCCTTAACTTCCAAATCCATTTCTCCTAGAGTGATTGCATAGACTTTAGCCTTTGCAGGGGTCTTTCCTTTGCTTCCAGGTATCGATGATCCTCCCGTTGTATTACGTGGACAATCTCGAATCATATGACCAGTTTGACCATATCAAAAGCATGCTCTAGTGGTGAAACGACATTCTGGTGGTGAAACGACATTCACCACTGTGTCTTCATTCGCAACTACGACATGGTGGTGGCATAACAGACACCACATTACCGACTACCTTTCATTTGCCTTTATCTAAAGTATAATGAATCTTCTTTTTCCCCATATTCTTCCCTGGAGAGTAAGTCATCCCTCTCTTACGATCATTCTGAACTTGAGAAATCAAATTCCGCTGCTCTGCCTCTGCTATCAAAGCAACATTCACTAACTCTTGGAAATTCTCGATCTGTAAGCAAGCAACTTGGTTTCGTATCCTTGGTTGTAATCCGTCTTGAAACTTCCTAGCTTGCATTTTCTCCGTACTAATCAAATGAGGGGCAAATCTTCCAAACTTCATAAATCAAGCTGCATATTACTCTACTGTCATACTTCCTGGAGTCAAGTTCGTAAACTCTAATACCTTCTACTGCTTAGCTATTTCTGGAAAGAAACGGCTATCGAATTCCTTAAAACTCTCCTAAGTGAGAGTGGTGATATCTCCCAATTCTTGCGCCAAAAGTTACCTTTTCGTATCCCACCATATGCCAGCCTCTTCCTAGAGTAAGTGTCCAGCATACTGGACCTTTTGATTCTTTGTGCATCCCATGATATTAAAAGTTCTATCTAAGTTGATAAGCCACTTATTAGCTCTTAGAGCTCCTTCCATACCCATAAAGTTCGGATACCGATATACCAGAAATCTCTCAAATGGGCATCCTTGATTCTCGCCTCTAGGTGGCTCTTGTCTCACATTTTGTCCTTGCTCCATTTGGTATCCCACTACCTCAGTCATTTGCCGTATGGCTTCCACGATTGCCTAACCTCCTTCCAATGAAGGGTTCCTGGCCTCCCGATCTTGCGACCTCGGAGAAACATCTTTGTGTTGTCTGCGCACCATTGGGTCCTTTCCTCCTGAATGCACAAAACCAATGCTTATTAGCTTCTCCTAAAAGTAGAGACTTACTCCTTCTTCACTTCACAATTTGAGTTCCACTGCATACTTATCCTCCGAACGTGCCTCCTTAAGGATTCAAACCTATAGCTATGAAGTTCAAGCCTATAACTATTAGATTTCAATCCTAGCATTAGGTACTATGTCTAGGACAACTTGTGGTTTACCCAGAGACATAAATGGCTCTGATACCACCGCTTCTGTGATGCCCCCAGCCCCCGCTTGGAATTGAATGGTGACTGAAACGCCGGGACATGTAACATAAGGCTACATACCCATCGTACATGACAGTTAAAATGCAATGCACCTATTGATATCGAGCAGTATGCAGTATATAGCAGCGAAAAGTTTACTTAGGTCAAATAAATAAGACAGCTATCATGGTACCGAAGCACATAAATTCCAAAGCAGAAATTTAATAATAGTCATCAAAAGACTTAATTGTTTCAAAAGAGACTCCCAAAACGTGGGACCATTACATCAAGTGTCAACACAATAAGTCATTCATCAAAAGGGGTCCCATAACATAAGTCCTTTAGTGAGGAAGATCCTACTTGGCCTTGTTCTGATTCAGAATCCTCCTTAGTTCCTTAAAAAGTTGCAACACCTCAGTGATGAATTGGTCGGCAAGTTCCAACCTTTCCAAAATAGACGACTCCTAAGAGACCTCGCGTCTCTCTAGAGACTCCTTAGGTATCTGAGGAGCTGGCCTCTTGTGTTTCCCTATTACTATCATCTTGGGTTTCTATCACAACTTCTACCATTCCGAATAGGGCACTGGTAGTGGAAATTACAACAGTGAGATTTTGAAAAATCTCAGTAAGTAAACAAATAACATGTAACAGATATCGTAAGCATATGTAAGCAAACTTGAAATGAATGCATGAACATGAAACTTATGCATTTTACTTTTTTGTAAATATTGTGTATGTCATGGCTTTCATAGCCATTTTCTTTCATAACACATCTTTTGGTCATTTTATATTTGTTCAATTAACATACTTGTGAGTTCGAGTTCATCTTCATATATCATAGCATAATTTGGAGCTCAAGGCCTTTCTTTGACTTTTAACTTATAAATGGATACCTCACGGCTCCCCTTTGTACTGTGTGTTCCCCACTAGTTATCGCATCAACCATTGGCCACTTTGACCAAGATGACTACGTATTATTTTTAATAATTCATATTACGGAAGTTCACTTTTAAACTTCATCGTAGGGCACCCACAAGCTTTAGTTGCAATCCCGCTCCGGAATCCTTTTCTTTTAGGAACCATTCGAGGTTCGCTGAATGTACTTCGTCGACCCAGGAGTTACCACTCCATTTTAGACACTCTTGAGTGGATCGAGGAATTCCACTAGGGCATTTCCCCGTCTTAGCCTTTGGGATCGTGACAAAATCTTTTTAAAAAACTCATTTTCTTTTTGAAAGATTTCACAAACCCAATGCATGTGACAAGAACTATGAAACTTTGAACTTTCATGGAACACATGCAAATGCCGAGACTTAATCATGACCACATAACAAACAATCATGCATATCCATATACATTCCGCATTACATCTTGAAAATATTAGAACGTGCGACCATTTTCTTTTTCATAAATTCTAAGGCATTCAATCAACAAACAAAAAGTGAACATTCACAACTTCACATGTATCATGCAATGGCTGAGACACATAAACACTAGCAAGCATGAGAATTAATTTCATGCCTTTAAAATTTTAATCACATTATGCTAACCCTTCATCTATGGTCATGGCCGAAACCTTTTATTCTTGGATATGCATTACAATAACTTTCATGAACTTAGAATCTTCTAATGTTCTTAACAAAAATTTATCAATGAAACCTCCATGTATAGCCAAAACATATAAGTGAGCATGCCTAGGAAAAACAAGCATGTCTTTGAGTTCAAACCCTTTAAAGATATAGGCAAGGCGACAATCTTCATGAAAATGTTAGGAATCATGCAAAAATCCGAAACTCTAAATATGGCAAAAATCCACTTATATTCATGATATAAGATAACCACAATGAACCATTTCAATCATAGGTTGATCATTCCCACAAGGATCCGATTATATCACATAGAAGAACATCATCATATCAAACATAGTCGTACAACCAAACAATAAATAAGTTCACATTACATATACATAAAATATCAAGTACAAGTTAGAAGTTTGATTACAAAAATCCACAATTGATAAGTGAGTAAGCTAAAAATATATATAACAATCACTAGGATCGGTTATCGAGAATGCTAATCCATGTGTGAGTGTTGTGCTCTTGACATATTTCCAAGAAATAGTCTCCCAATGTTCAGACCTCCCTTTCTCAAGTCTGAATATTGCATAAAACAAAACCCTAGTTCATCAAAACATTAAAGCCATGGCCTTCATTCCTCAAAACATCATGCTTACGAACTTAAAGCAAATGGAGTTGAGTCTATATCCCTTTAGAAGAAAAAAATCCTAATCAAGCTAAGTGTGTGTATGTGTATGCTCATGTGAGAAACTTCACAAGAACCGAAACTATATTCTTCTTGGTCGTGGGTGTGTGTGTTTAAGCATGTGTTCATGGTGAACTTTGTCAAGTCCGAAACTTGCTTCCTTTGGTCATGTGTGTAGTGCAAGGAAAAAAGAGTGTTCTTGCTTCTTACCTTGCATGACTCCCTTCTTAGAAAGTATCGTCTGGCTTTGCTTGCACATAAAATGGTGTTTGAAATAAGTGAGTGTAGTGTGGATGGTGTTTAGATGGAGAGAAAGTGATGGAAAGTAGGGAGAAATGTTGTGGCCGAAAGCTTCAATAGAAATTCACCAAGTGACTAAAACTTTTAGGGTTCTCGGCTCCTCTCCCTTTTATAGGCATAAGAGGCTTCTTGAACAAGCTAAAATTCCTTGCATGGATGCCATTTGGCACCTAACCCTTGAGCCTCTTCCCCTTCTCCATCATTAGATTGTGTTCGGAACACAAGGAAGCTTTTTGGACAAGTGGCACCTCCCTCTCAAAACCAAAACCTCTTTTACCCATTTACCCTTCATCTTGTGTCTTGGTTCAATGAATCTTAAGGCAAAATGGTCTTTCATCTAGCTAAGATCCTCCTCAATCTCCTGCAAGTGTGCATGTGTGCCATGTGGCGTGTGAGGAGTGTGTGTGTGTGTATAGTGGCCGGAAAGCCCATCTGTTCCCAAGGAGATCTATTACGGTTACAGATCAAGAACAAGATCAAGACTCAATCTAAGATAAAGATGGCAAGAAATACTCCAAAGAAGATCAAGATTAAATTCCTTAATTATAGGAAACGGATGTAAATAAAATCTTAGAGTAATTTGTATTTGATTAGGACTCAAAGTGTATATGAAAACACTATTATAAATACAAAGGATCACCACCCAAAATAATTACGGTGGTTTTTACAAAACCTTTTCATGGTATCAGAGCTAGGTTTTTTGGACTAATATCCTCATCGATCCCATGGCCTCCGTCAACCCCACTCTGCCTTTCACCACCATGGTCCACCTTCTCACCATCAAATTATCCTCTTCAAACTACCTCCTTTGACGCAGTCAAGTCTTGCCGCTGTTGCAATGCCAAAATCTTCTTGGCTATATTGATGGTTCACTTGTCGAGCCCTCTGCCACCATCGTTATCGGTGACTCTGTCTCTACAAATCCCAAGTTGGCCGAATGGAAACAAATAGATCAGCTTGTGCTAAGTTTGCTACTCTCCACCTTAACAGAGGAAGCCATGTCCGTTGTTGTTGGCTTATCTATGTCTCAAGCCGTTTGGTCTCGGCTGGAAAATACTTTCAGCCATCGATCGAAGTTTCGAGAGTTTCGACTCAAAGATGACCTTCAGACTATGAAAAAGAATGACAAAAGCGTTCTTGCGTTCTCCCGGGATTTCAAGGCAATCTGTGATCAACTTGCAACAATGGGACGTCCGGTTGATGATCTCGACAAACTCCACTGGTATTTACGTGGTCTCAGTTCCCCTTTTTCAAATTTTTCTACCACTCAATTGTCTCTATCCCCCCTCCCTATCTTTGATGATGTTGTGCCCAAAGCCGAAAGTTATGAAATATTTGTTCAATCATTGGAGTCGACTTGCCCTCCGGGCTCCACTACCACTGCCTTCACTGTATCTCGTAGCTTCAAACCCAGTTCACATACGGGTGGTCGTGGAGAGGGTCGTTTCTCTCGTGGAGGACATGGACGTGGTGGCCGCAATAATCGAGACCGACATCGCCCCATCCGTTGCCAGATCTGCCGTAGTGAAGGTCATTACGCTTCAACATGCAAAGAGCGTTATACTCGACCTCCGAATACTGCCAACTTGGTCGAGGCCTTCACTTCCTGTTCTCTTAATGATGGCCAAGATTCTGATTGGTATACGGACACTAGCGCTACCGCTCATATGACTCATGATGTCGCTCAGTTAGACAATGCCAACACGTATTCTGGTAAGGATTGTGTTGTAGTTGGTAATGGTGCCTCTCTTCCAATTTCTCACATCGATACATTCTCTCCGACATCCTCTCTTCATTTAAAAGATGTTTTAGTTGTACCTGGTCTCACTAAAAATGTTATATCCATTAGTAAACTCACCTCTGATTTTCCCTTTCTCAATTACCTTTACTAATGATCGCTTCACTGTGTAGACTCGTGACACAAGAAGAGTGGTGGCAACCGGTCGGCGTGAAAATGGACTCTATGTGCTTGAACGTGGCCATCAATCTTTCCTTTCTGTTTTTCCTAATAATTGTTCGCGGGCATCCTTTGATGGATGGCATGCCCGTTTGGGCCATGTTTCTTATAACATTATTTCTCTCTTGAATAAAAATCGTCACCTATGTGTTACTTCTTTACTCTCAAATCCTACTGTATGCTCTAGTTGTCAACTTGCTAAAAGTAAAAGACTTCCTTTTTCTTTGAATACAAACCGTGCTTCTCATGTTTTGGATCTTATTCATTGTGATTTGTGGGGACCATCACCTATCTCTTCCAACCTTGGGTTTCGATATTATGTTATATTTATTGAAGATTATTCCCGATTTACTTGGTTCTATCCTCTGAAACATAAATCTGATTTCTTTCATATATTTCTACAATTTCAGAAATTTGTTGAAAATCAATTTTCCACTAAAATCAAGATTTTCCAAAGTGATGGAGGAACTGAATTCACTAATCATCAATTTTGAAATCACTTAATTTCCTTGGGCATCCGTCATCAAATGTCTTGTCCATACACTCCGTCTCAAAATGGTCGTGCTGAACGTAAACATAGACATATAACTGAAACAGGTCTTGCTATGCTTTTTCACTCCCATGTCCCTTTTAAATTTTGGGTTGACGCGTTTAGCACTGCCACTTTCATTATTAACCGCTTGCCAACGCCTCTTCTTGATAGTTGCTCTCCCTTTGAGGTTTTGTTCGGTAAGCCTCCTTCCTACTCTAATTTTCATCCGTTTGGTTGTCTTGCTTTTCCCTACTTACGTGATTATGCCCCTCACAAATTAGCTTCCCGTAGTCATTCTTGTGTTTTTCTAGGCTATAGTATGTCTCATCATGGTTTCCGCTGTCTTGATCGTCTCACTAATCAAGTATTTATTTCCCGACACGCTATCTTTGATGACCATGGCTACCCGTACAAAAATAACACCAACTCTGGGCCTTTACCTACTACCTCAATTTCTACCTTTCTAGAGCCCACTACCCCCCTCCCCAAACACAGTCACATCAGGGGCCTCTTTACCTTCTCAGCACATTCCTATACCGGATTTATGTGGCCCTTGTTTAACTAATCCATCTTGTAGTTCTGTGCCAACTTCAGTTTTGCAGGTACCTGCTATTGATGGGCCAGGATCCCCCTTGGCACCCGTTTTGCCGGCTCCAGCTTCAGCTCCAAGTCTAGCTCCCGATTCAGCTCCAGCACCAATCCTTGGCACTCACCCAATGCAAACACGGGCTAAATCTAGGATTTTCAGGACTTCTACTCGGGCCCTTCATATATGCACTGCTCCAAATTCCAATCTCATTCAATCCTTAGTCACCATGCGCGAGCCCAAAGGTTTCAAGACCACTGCCAAGCACCCCGGATGGATTGCTGCCATGGATGAAGAGCTTCAAGCTTTGCATCATAATCACACTTGGGATTTAGTGCCTCGACCGTCAAATACAAATATTATGGGCTCCAAATGGGTTTTTCACATCAAGTATCTCGCAAATGGTTCCATTGATCGTCTCAAGGCCCGTCTTGTTGCTAAAGGCTACACTCAGCAACCAGGCCTTGATTTCAATGATACTTTCAGTCCAGTTGTCAAAGCCTCTACTGTTCATGTTGTTCTTTCCTTGGCAGTCTCTAATCACTGGCCATTTCGTCAACTTGATGTGAAAAAATGCTTTTCTGAATGGCATTCTTCAGGAAGAAGTTTATATGGAGCAACCTCCAGGTTATGTTGATTCAAGATATCCTTCTCATTTCTGCCGGTTATGTCGAGCCTTATATGGGCTCAAACAAGCTCCACGAGCCTAGTTTCATCTGTTCAGTACTTTTCTCCTTGCTGTTGGGTTTTCTTGCAGTCGGGCTGACTCATCCTTGTTTGTTCTTTCCAAGAGTATTGATTTAATCTATCTATTATTATATGTTGATGATATTGTAGTAACCAACAACAATTCAAATCTTCTTAATGCTTTTATTGGCAAACTATCCAAGGAATTTGCTACCAAGGACATGGGCTCATTAAGCTATTTTTTGGGCCTCGAAGCACATCGGACTTCCTCTGGTCTTTTTCTCAGTCAAGCTAAATATGCACATGAAATTTTGCAACGTGCCAAAATGGTTGATAGTAAGCCCATGAGCACTCCTATGGTCGTTGCACATCACCTGTCCACTGATGGTCCTGACTTTGATGATCCCTCACTTTACAGGTCACTTGTCAGTACTCTTCAATATCTCACTATCACCCGGCCGGACCTTGCTCATGCTGTCTCCACCGTGAGTCAATATATACACAAGCCTTCTCTTTGTCACTTTCAGGTTGTTAAACGGATCCTACGCTATATCAAGGGAACCTTGCGGTATGGCCTCTCTTTCACTCCATCTTCTTCTTGTGATCTTCTCGCTTACTCGGATGCTGATTGGGTCGGTTTTCCTGATACACGACAATCTATTTCTGGCTATGCTATTTACCTGGGTGCTAACCTTGTCTCTTGGCGTTCCAATAAACAACCGACAGTGTCTCGTTCAAGTTGTGAATCAGAATATCGGGCACTCGCCAGCACTACTGCCGAGGTCAAGTGGCTTGGTCATCTTCTTCGTGATCTCAAGGTGAAATCTTCATCTTCTCTGATTCTACTTTGTGATAATTAGAGCTCCATATTTCTTGCCGCAAATCCAGTCTCTCACAGTCGCTCAAAGCATATTGAGCTTGATTATCATTTTGTGCGCGAATTGGTGGGCTCAAGAGGACTTCGGCTTCAATATGTCCCTACCAATCTCCAGCTTGCCGACATATTTACAAAGAGCCTTGGTCGTCCTGCATTCGTATTCTTTCATTCCAAGCTTCGCGTTTGGGACTCTCAAACGCTAGGCTTGCAGGGGGTATTACGGTTACAGATCAAGAACAAGATCAAGACTCAGTCCAAGATAAAGACGGCAAGAAATACTCCAAAGAAGATCAAGATAAAATTCCTTAGTTATAGGAAACGGATGTAAATAAAATCTTAGAGTAATTTGTATTTGATTAGGACTCAAAGTGTATATGAAAACACTATTATAAATACAAAGGATCACCACCCAAAATAATTACGGTGGTTTTTACAAAACCTTTTCAAGATCTTTCTTCTACCAATGTCTTGGACATTGTGTGATTGGTCATGGTGGGTGGCAAAAATGCACAAACTCCCTTGTCCTAGCCGTCCATCTCAAGTGTGTCTTCCACAAGATTATTCTAGAATCCTCATAGGCGTGTAGGCTTCTCGTCCAAAGTAAGATTTGCCATTTTTCAAGACAAAACTCTTCACCTTTCATTTGCATGCATGACACATGACAAAACTTAACGCTCCTCTTCATGGTCGACATGCATGCCCTTTTGGTTTCCCTTAGGCTTCAATTTCACTAGCCTCTTCATCTTTCTTCTAGAATCTCTCCCTTATAGTGACAAGTGCCACAATACTCCCACCTTACAAGCAAGGCTTCTTGCATGCATGACACATGGCAAGAAGGGGTTCATCCCCAAGGATAGGCGTATGCCCTAATTCTAATGGACTTCAAAGCCCTAATTCCACTGCAAGGTTTGAATTCCTCATGGGCTTGGGCCTTCCTCAAGATCTCATATGCCTTTTATTCCAACCTAATTTCTTAATGGGTTACTCCTAATTTCTTGGCCCAAATTAACAATATATAATAAAATACATAGAAAGCTTAGCAAAAATCTTGGTCATCACATTGAGGTTCTAAAAGTCATTTGTGAGGTGGTGAGTGGCTCGAGAGTCGGCATACCATGTCGTGTTATTGTTGGTAGAAGCAATGGCCATAAAAGCAGTAGGTAAGGTTGAGAGCTTTGGAAAGAGTGATTAAATGGATGCCAACAAGATATTGACGAATGTCCAGACTTACCACATACTTTACACTGGACGCGGGTTGTTGGTGGAAAGGCCACGCCCACGGCTATGGAAATTATTGGTGGAGAAGCGACCACGTTGGCCATTGTTACGATTGCTGTGAGTAACTTCTCTATTCGTTGCTAGATTGGCAGAGGCTACTGCCATGTCGATGGCGAAGGTCTGCTGCACAAGGCGCACCTCATAAGTTAATAAGTGGTCGAAGACATCATCAAGTGTCATAGGATCAACCCTTGTTGTAATTGATGTGATAAGGGGATCATAGGCAGTGTCGAGTCCAGCTAGGAGGTAGGAGACAAGCTCAAATTCCTACAAAGGTTTGCCAATTGTGGCAAGAATGTCAGATAGGATCTTTGCCTTCTGAAAATAATCTGTGATTGTGGAGTCACCTTTTTTAAGAGTAGGAATTTGGAACCTGATTCGTGTGATTTGAGTTTGAGAGTGGGCAGAGAACATTCGCTACAACGCCAACCAGACTTCACGAGATGTTAAGAGGCCAACAATTTGAGTCAGTATCCCTTCGGATAATGAGGACTCTGATAAACTAAGGATCACTTGTTCTTGCTGAAACCACATTGTAAAGGCTGGGTTAGGTAGTGAGACAGCCCCAATAGAGGGCAAGAAAGAGGACGGAGGAAGAATACTTGCATCAACAAGACCAAACAATTGTTGTTTACGTAGATATGGCACAATCTAAGCCTTCCATAGTAAATAGTTATCCTTGCTGAGTTTTATAGTAATAAAATTTAAGAGATTTGAAGGAGAGTACAAGTGGGGAGGAAAATCAGATGGAGAAGCCATAGAGGAAGGATGGGAGGAGGGTGAGGCGTCAGATGACATGGATCACAGACAGTGGTCTATAATGGCTCTGATACCATGTAAAGATAAATAACATGCAAGCTATTTGGATGAATAAAACAATACTCCTCTGCATGGAGACGTGATCCTTATGTATATATAGATGTTGCAGTACATAGTTGAGTATAATACAAATACCCAAAACTTATCTATTGTCTTTATCTATATCTCTATCAGTATTTGAATCATCTACTGATTGTATGTGACTAGGAGTCTTCTTAGGTGGTGCAATCTCTATCTTGTCTTTGACATCCTCTTGAACTCTTTCTCTTACACACACCATCTCTACGTAAGACTCTCTCTCTCTCTCTTTCTCTTCCCCTCCCCCTCTCTCCAACCTAGTATTATCTTGCTCATGAGTCACGAGTTAACTCTTTGATTAACATGGACATTTACGTCTTACGGGTTGCATGTATACTTCGAGTCATAAGTTTAGCTACAAGGGACATGCAAGTTGCATTAATTAGTTAAGGTTGATGACATTTTATGTTAAAATCTAGAGAAAAATCAAAGTAGTGATGAGGAGATATTGTAGGGTTTAATCATATGTAATTATTTGGAGGAATTATGTGGATAGTAGCGATTTGGGGAGTGATTATGTTTTCCTTTTTGGGTTATGATTATAGACTGAATGAAGTCTAGATTATTTAAGTATTTCGGGTTTTAATTAGGAAACTTGTGCTTAATTAAATAGTTATATACTATTGAAAATTTATGTAAGTTATGTGACTATTTTATAGGTGGCAACTGACATTCCCTTGGCATTGTCGTGAGGAAATTTAGAGAAGTTAAAAAGTCTAAGTAAGCGGAGTTCCTATACTAGACTTTGCATAAAAAGAAAATGAACTAAGGTTGATTTTATGAAAAAAATATGCATGTTATGTTTTGAAAAGAAATGTGAAAACAACATCAATTATGTGATCTACATCACTCATGAAAGTTGTATAAAGAGAGTATTTTATGACATGACTGGTATATATATGAGCAAAATTTTGGCATACTGTTTTTGAATTGTACAAGAGGGAGTTTGAAGTTTGAAGGTTAAATTCAAAGTCCCAAAACCAAGCTCCTAAAAATTACATGGAAATTATTAAAAATAATAAAATATTCACAAATATATAGGAATCTAGAAAAGGATTAATAATTCATGCTTGAGGTTGGGATTAGGACCTGCACGATCTAAAGCAAAAAGACCAACCATATGTTTATGAAGTGGTAAAAGGGAAGATAAGGTTATTGTATTACCATGTGCATTGAATGAGGCAAGACTATCAGCTAAAGCATTGCCCTCCCTGTAAATATGATATGTAACACCCGAGCTCGGCACAAAGCTCGCATTCAATTTTCTTAAATTTTATTTTATTTTAAGTTCTTTTACCATTATGATGTAGGTACAACTTTTTTTGAATTGGACCCTAAGCAACCATACAGGTTGATCTCCTTCTTTCTCCTGAAGTCGTTTCTTCCAACCAACCACCATGCACCTAGGGTAAACTCTGTAACCATTGCTTGCATGTATGAAAAGCTCAGTAACCGTTGCCATGCACGTCGATCCTCCTATTCCTTCTTCATTTCCCCACGTATTTTTTTTTTAGTTCCAAATGTCCGCAACTACTTCACAATACCTTTGTTTCCCCTCTACACTAATTTTTCATTTCCTTCCCCACATTGCGCTCTCTCTCATGTTGCAACCATTTTCCCGAGGTGCTCTCCTTACTCTCGTCCAGGTTACGATAGCCATAATCCACCGAGGTCCAGACTCCCCTGTTTTAATCCAACAAAAACATAAACAGTGCAACACCACCAGCACAACGGAAGTTGCCCTAGCACCGCCCAATGCCAAAATGCCAGCCTCCTCCCACTGCAAACTAGCCAATCTCATATCCGTTCGCCACCATCGTCAAGCCCATTAACCCACGACAAACGGAAAACCATCGTTGTCATCATGCTGATGAACCACCGAAAGAGAGACACGCAACCACCGTGAACCGCTCTCCTTCCTCCACCGCATGCTCCTCCACGCCAACCCAACACCGAAAATCACTACAAGTAGCACCCTATTTTACACCACCCAGCCACTGTCTCGTACACACCACCGCCCTGCAAGCTGCTCCCACGTTCCCTAGGTTCCAGCCACCACTTCACAACGAGAGCTCTACATTGCCGCCACCATTCACCACGAAAACAACCAACCACTATCCCCAACCATTCCCTGTTTTAGTCTCTAAAAATAGAGTACAAACTCTTCCTCCATGTCCCACTCGTCAAGAGCCCAACTCGTCGGGACCCCACAGAGCTTTCCGTCACCTTCAGTCCGTCACACGCCTTCTCAGCCTCACGGTGATACGATACGATACGATACGATATGATACGATACGATACGATACGATATGATATAATAAGATGAAGATGTTCAGTTATGTTATGCAAAGCGTTTTTTAATATGAAAATGGTTTTTAAATATGAAAATGTTTTTTGAATATGAAAAAGGTCTTTGAATATGAGAAGGATCTTAGAATATGAACAGTTGATTTTTGAATATAAAAATATTGAAAAGTTGCTCTGATTTTTTGATAATATATTTATGAGATCTGCATATGAAAATGAAATGTTTTATTTCTGCATACCGAACTTTCTGAAAGTGGCTCATGTTTACATACTAGTATATTTTATCTGCTTACTGAGTTTTATTGATAACTCACCCCTTATCTCCATAATATTTTTCAGATAATTCTTTATGGTACAGATGGGGATCAAGACTTGAAGTCATGTAGAAGGCTACATGAGCATAGTGGAATAAATTACAAAGAGGGTACTTTGGTTATCTGAGCATTTTCTTCAATAATTCTGTTTTGCTTTGTCGATTGGGTATTTTTGGAAGGTTGAGGTTTATTTTGAGATTTAGAGGCGTTCATAGTTAATTATTTTGGGAGTAGTAGTTTTAAACATTGAGATTCATGTGTAATTAAGAAGTTAAAGTTTATATCTGAACCGTGATTTATGATTTTTGAGTGACAAGTAGTAACTCTCCGACCCATCCGGGACCGAGGCGTTACATGATATATTCTAAAAGAGGAATAATTTTTAAGATGCAAAATATTATCCCAAATATAAAAAAACTGCCAAGGGGCTAAGAATTGGAATTAAACTAATTAACCACAAGTCCAATTCCACAATAAGATCAAAGCCATCCAATTGGTAACACAAAAGTAAGAAAATTTTTAAAGTTGAAAGTTGGACCGGAAAACCCGACCGGGCCAAATGATTCCAATCGGTACGGACTGAACTGATAAGGGTATTGGTCTATTTAGATCTATACAATTTTAGGGTTTCATTTTTCGGTCCAGTCTCGAGGTATGGCTTTTTCACCTCGAACCGGACCGACTGAATAGTATACATAAGTTTTTGAAGTATTTTTTATATATTAGTTTACATAGATATGGGTAATTTTATGTATAGTTTTTCCTTTATTTTTCTATTTTTTCTTTTATTTGCAGTTTGGATGATATTGCCTTTTTCAAATTTTCTTTCTCTATTTTTTTTTTAAAATTATTATGGTGATTGCTAATTTTTATGGATGGGATATGGATAATTTTAATAATTTTCCCAACTTTTCTTTAAGCTATTTTCAAGAATAAAATATGCAAATAAAGTTAAATAGTTTATGTTCAAAACTGGAAACATTTTGGGCTTATTTGTATAGTTGGGCAAAAAATGCACTTTAGAATGTGATTTTAGATTTTTTTGTATTTTTGGCCCATTATGCACGGCCTAGATCGAATTGGACCAAATGGACCGACAGGTCGATAGATAACAGTTTGGTCTGGTCTATAGGGGTAATCGGTCTGGTCTCGGTTCCAAAAATGGGTGGACCGAAATTTTTGATCTGGTCTAAAAATTCTCCCATGGACCGACCGAACATAACTAGACCGATTACAACCCTAGCTAGTTGAAAGCTCAGCAAAAGTGTTAGTGCAAGCGCCTAAAGAACAAGAAAACGCAGCAATAACAGAGTTATTAGAAGCCCTTAATATGCCCCCATAGCCAGCGGGACCAATATTACTTTTGGAAGCACCATCAATATTGGGTTTGAGAGTTCTCATGCAGGAGAGGTCAACTTTACAAGAAAATGCCTCTTAGTTTTAGTACTTTCTAGTAATATTACTAAATGGTCTCCTTGTTTGTTTTCAAAGATAAGATGAGATGAAATGAGTTGAGATTAAAGTTTTAAAGTTGAATAAAATATTGTTAAAATATATTTTTTAATATTATTTTTGTTTTGAGATTTGAAAAAGTTGAATTATTTATTTTATTTTGTATGGGAATTTGGAAAAGTTGTAATGATGAGATGAGAGGTTTTCAAAACTTTCAAAGTTTTGGATTTTAGTCTTGAAAGCAAACGACGTTTGTTTTCAGAGATGAGTTGAGATTAAAGTTAAAAAGTTGAATAAAATATTGTTATAATATATTATTTAATATTATTTTTGTTTTGGGATATGAAAAAGTTGAATTGTTTATTTTATTTTGTGTGGAAATTTGAGAAAGTTGTAATGATGAGATGAGAGGTTTTCAAAGTTTTGGATTTTAGTCAAATGAGACGAGAAATTTGTGAATAGTAGTGAGAAGGTTTGTGAATAATAGTGAAATAGTTTGAATTAAGATTCTTATTGGGTTTTGAAAAAGGATAGAGAAAAAGTTGAATAAAAATATTATAAATGTAATGCCCCGTCCCGAAGGTCCAGGGAGTTAGCTCTTGTCACCTAAAATCATCTCCCATAACACACTTATATTTACTCCAAAGACTCCATAAATATAAATTTACTTGTTCAAACTAAATATATATGTTCCTTCATAAGGACACCAAAGAAAGACCTCAATATAACAAACTAAAATCTTCATAAAGGCTAAAAAATATTCATGTCTCAAAATACTTAAATCAACATAAAATAATAAATCTACTGTATATGACTCTCCAATAATTACTTGTACCCTTTGGCACTTATTCCTCTACGATCATCTAATCTTGCCTATGCTTCCCACTCTTGATTTCCAGCTGAACCATCAAAATTATCTCAAAAATATTGTGGAGATAAGGGATGAATTATCAACAACTCAGTAAGCAAATAACATATACTAGTATGTAAGCATGAGTATTTACAAAATTCAAAATAAAGAACAAAACACTTACATTTTCAAAATGCAGAACCAAAACGTGTTATTTCATGCTTATTCTTATTAAAAAATCTTTTGGCATTGCATAACTGAAACATCACATCATAACAAAATTTCATGTTTAACTCCTGTGGTAGGGTTGTCTAAACTTTGGTGGCCAACCGAGCACAAACATAATGTGAAATATTGACCTTATTATTATTGGAGCCCTGAGTGTACACACATGAAAGACCACACAGAAAACTACTTTGCTTCCAAAGTGGGTGCACCAGAAACGAAAAAGTTGGTACCAACTCGAACAAATGCCACAATTGTACACCCGTGGTAAGGTCAGAACATAATAGAAATAGAATGTTATGCCCGAGGTTTTCATAGATCACATCATATCAAAGTAGAGAGCATATTCAAAACACAACAGAATTAGATCATCGTCATATAATTATGCACAAATTTTCATATTTACTCTTTTTGCACAATTCATAAACAGAATGCCAAAAATAACTAATGTCTACACCAGTTATGACAAAATATTTTTCTCTTCTTAAACAGATTTCATGAGAATGTAGATAAAATGACTGAGGTTCTTTCCAATTTTTTTTTTTTTTTATAACAAAATATGCATACTTTTCAAAAATCAACATCGGTCCATTCATTTTATGCAAAGTCTAGCATTAAAATCTTGCTTCCCTGACTCTTATAGTGTATTTCTAAGCCTTGATTATGAACACTAGTAATATCAACACCCTAAACCAGAAAATACTAATATTATAACCTATTTCCAATCTATATAAAAATAATGGTGTAAACATTTAGTTCATAAACAATGACTTAACTATACTTAAAATTAAAACAATCTTGTAAATTATTACAATATTCAAATCTTAATTTCATACTTAATAATATATTTAGAAAAAATCTTAAATAATTTATTGAAAAATAAGTTTCTCCAGAAACAATGAGTCTAATTATATAACGTGAAGTAACTGAGATAAAAAACTCAAGTTGAAAATCAAATAAATCAACTAAACAAAAACCCAAGCTACAACAACCTAAGGCCTAAAAGAACATTTTTAACATCAAAAGTCAGGGAGCACGTGACAAGGAAGAAGGGTAGTTGGTTCATGAGGCTTCAAAAATATAAGGTATTCTCAGCATATTCCGTAGGGCTAAAACAGAAGGCATGAAAGAAGAACATAGACAACTTTAACTGGAGGAAGGAGGATCGTGTGAGGGAGCTGTGCAACAGCAAATTTGGTGGATGGACATAATCAAGTTCACGGCGGCTTCCCTTATGGGTGACGGTGCGGTCTTGAGAAGGGGGACGTAGAGAGAGAGAGAGAGAGAGAGAGAGAGAGAGAGAGAGAGAGAATTTGATGATGTTAGTTTGATAATCACGACGGAAAAGGAGGAGGCCGAGAGAGAGACAGATGTGGCTAACCGAGAGGAATTACGGTCGACCTAGAGTGGCGTGAAGTTCCCAACGACACTTTCTCTGTAGGTGGAGGCGACATGGAGGAGCTAGCGACGTGCAGTGGCTTCCCGAGATGTAGTGGTTGGCAAGACTTGGCGTCGGACGGAGGTGAAATTTTGGAAGTGTCGTGTGGCCGTTTCCGACGGTGGAGAAAAGGAGGAGGATGGCGGTGGCTTTGTGGCTCACGGTGGGGAAAACAAATACTCTGTTTCGGTGTAGGGAAACAGGGTATGATGGAGGCTTAGTGTGGGCTGGTGGTATAGGGGCAGCGCTGTGGAGGATTTTTGGCTTTGCATGGTGGCTTAGTGTGGGTTGCTGGACTTCACATAGGGACAGACGTTCTCAACGAAAAAAAGCTTGATGTTGCGGCTAAAATCGTGAAGGGGCGGTGCTCAGTTTGGTTTACTGGTGGACTGTGGGAAAGGTGCGGCAACCTAGCTTGGGAAAAACGAGACTATCATGATTATAGGTAGTTAGAAACTCGAGAGGAGGAAGGAGAAAGCAGAAACGTGCATGGAACTTACATGCAAGTCAAGATGTTGAGTATCTGGGCTCGGGCTTTTAGCAAAACTTCTTGGGCCACTACTAATTAAAAAGGATGCACTTGGTCTATAAAATGGGCTTTAACAAATTTATGGAGTCTAAAATCATCCACGAAATCCTAACGGGCCTTAAAATCAACTATTTATCTCTCGGGCCTAATTAAAATAAAATAAAAATATCCCAACTAACCAAAAGTCATAGCTTGCCAGCATATCCCAAAAGTATCCAATAAATCTCAACGAGGTTCCAAAATATTAGCCTGTTAAACGTAGTTTATGCCAAAAAAATCTAGTAATTACCTTTTGGGCCCGTAACCCATTGTAGATTACTTGTTAAGTCTCGAATGGGCTTTTCATATATATTAATCTCAATAAAAATTATTATAGAACTCGGACTTAGCTTGGGTTTGATATTGGGCCTAGGTATTACAATAAAATTAAAATATTATTTTTATTTTGAGATTTAAAAAAATTGAATTAATTTTTATGTTTTGTAAGGAAGTTTGAAAAATTATAATTATTAGTAATAATTTTTTTTTAGAAGACTTAGTAATGATTAGATAAAAAGCAAGAAAGAGAATTAAAAAAGTGTTCGTACGTGAGTAGCATTTAGATATTGAGACGAGACCAAGCATTCAAAGGGGAACTCAAAGGTGCGGTATAAAAAAATTTCAGCAAGTAGAAAGATCTCGAGGAAATTAACTCTTGTATTTCCCATGGATATCTCAACGTTCTTTCTTCTTTTTCTCCTGCAAACTCCTCTATCTTCATCTAAAGCGCTTGACATTCTCAAAGGCTCATCTCTATCTGTCGGGAAACCAAGCGAGAAGTTAGTTTCAGCGAGTGGTGAATTCTCTGCAGGGTTTTTCCCCGTTGGGGATAACGCTTTCTGCTTTTCCATATGGTTAACAATATCCTCGGTTCCCACCGTCGTTTGGATGGCAAACCGAGACGATCCCGTTGAAAGAGGTTCGGCAATCTCAATTTCAAAAGATGGCAAGCTTATCCTCAGAAACTCTTTTCGTACCATCATTTGGACCACTAAAACGGCAGCCTTGACCACATCACAAACCTCCCAATTGCAGCTACAGCTCCTAAACACAGGCAATCTCGTTCTTCAAGATAACTCTGATAATGGTGTCATCTGGCAAAGCTTTGATTCACCTACAGATACTCTTCTTCCACGACAAACACTAACCGGGGTTTCAAGCCTCGTGTCAAAGTCACGCCAAGGTGACTATTCTTCTGGCTACTACACACTCTCTTTCGACAATGATAATGTCCTCCGCCTGCTTTTCCAAGATCCGACGATATCCAGTCTCTACTGGCCTGATCCATCGTTTACTGACCCTGCAGAAGCCGACAGGTCTAGGTACAACAATAGTAGAGCTGCGGTAGTAGACGCGTCAGGCTATTTCTGGTCATCTGACTATTTTGAATTCCGAGCAACAGATTTTCCTCTGGTATTGCACAGACGACTGACTCTTGATACCGACGGCAACCTGCGATTATACAGCCTGCAAAAGATGAATGAGACTTGGGATTGGGTTGTAACATGGCAAGCATTCTCTGATCCATGCAGGATTCATGGAATCTGTGGACCTAATAGTCTGTGTAGTTATAATCATGCTTCGGGTCGGAGCTGCTCCTGCTTGCGGGGATTCAAGATCAAAGATCCGACTGACTGGTCTTATGGGTGCGTACCAGAATTCAATCTTTCTTGCAATCAAAGTGATGAGTCTAGCTTTGTCCAACTTGCTCATGTCGAGTTCTATGGTTCTGATTCAGACTTCCTACCTAATGTTACCTTACAAAGCTGCAAAAAAGAATGCCTGAGACGGTGTAATTGCAAAGGTTTCCAGTTTAAATTCAGCACAGATGAGAATGGTGCAGGTGTCTATAATTGTTACCCGAAGTATCTTCTAGCCAACGGACGACGTTCACCCGGTTTCGAAGGAGATTTGTATCTAAGGCTACCCAAAGCTGGTCTTGTTTATAACAAGACGCCTGATAAAGTACAAAGGTTAGAATGTTTACACAAACCAGTTACGCAACCAAAAAAAACTTACGAAAATAAGACGGTGAAGCTTTTGCTTTGGGTTGCCATTATCATGGGTGGTGTAGAGGTTACTTGCATTTTCCTAGTGTTTGTTTTCTTGTCAAGGACTAGTAAAAATCCTGATCCAGCTGCACAAGCATACCTCCTGACAACTAGATTCAAAAGATTCACCTTCTCTGAGCTGAAAAGGGCGACGCAGGGTTTCAGGGAACTGATTGGACAAGGAGCAGGAGGGGCAGTATACAAAGGAGTACTACCTGATCAGCGGGTAGCTGCAATCAAGCGCCTCAACGACGCCACCCAAGGAGAAGCAGAATTCCTAGCAGAAGTAAACACCGTTGGGAGGCTTAATCACATGAACTTGATCGAGATCTGGGGATACTGTGCAGAGGGGAAGCACCGGCTTCTAGTGTACGAGTACATGGAGCTTGGATCATTGGCGGAAAATCTTAGTTCAAATACACTTGATTGGGAAAAAAGGTTTGAAATTGCAGTGGGCACAGCAAAAGGCCTAGCTTATTTGCATGAAGAGTGCCTAGAATGGGTTTTGCATTGCGATGTGAAGCCTCAGAACATACTCCTGGACTCAAACTATCAACCAAAGATGGCAGATTTTGGCCTGTCCAAACTACGGAATAGAGGTGAGGTTGATCGTTCAAGCTTCTCTAAGATGAGAGGAACCAGAGGTTACATGGCTCCTGAATGGGTTTACAATCTTCCCATCACTTCCAAAGTGGATGTCTATAGTTACGGAGTCGTCGTGTTGGAAATGGTTACTGGAAAGAGCTCCTCAGGCATGCATACCTCTGAAAGCAGAGGAGCGAGAGAGTATAAGAGACTAGTCACGTTAGTGAGGGAGGAAATCATGAATAAAAAAGCGGCTTCAAGGGAGTCGTTAATTGAAGAAATCGTAGAACCCAGCATGGCTGGAAAATTTGACATGGCTACGATGGAACTTTTGGTTAAAGTGGCTTTACAGTGCGTGGCCGAAGACAAGGATGATAGACCCACCATGAAGCAGGTTGTAGAGATGCTTCTGTCGCACAAGGTTGATTAATATCGTAGTTTGGGAAGTTTAGATTATGCAACTTTCTTTTTCTTTATCTTTTTGTGTTTGATGAAGATCAGATGTTCCTGGACCGTAGTAGATTGTTGAAGACTAGACGCTGTAATCGATCTGGTTCACTTAGATCCAGCTCTTCTGTATCAAGGATTAATTTTGATTTAGAAAACTATGGCCTTGATGTTTTTCTACGTATATTAATTCATGTATTCGCCCTTGTAACCTTCACTTCAACCTTGGGCTATTGATGAGAACGTGTCCATAAATCCTTCAAAGTGAGTGTACATGGGGAAGTATTCAAACTGAATAACCGGAAGTTTTATTCCTCAACACAAGTCATGACGATGCAACATGCTGCCCCCTCGTTCATTTTGAACAAAGATGGGATAGGACAGCACAGCAAAGGTAGCAACTAGCAGTGCCGTGCAGAAACCGGCACCAATAGCATTCACAATGGATACGGCAGGCAGCTCCTAGAAAAAAATCACGACCAGGTGATCACACAACAAATCAATTGCAGAAGCAAAACAGAGCTGTAAAGATGAACAGTGACATGACAACCATTACAAAGACTGTTCATCTAACTCACGAGCAACTTCTGTAAAAAATAATGAACAAACAGTTGAGGTTTGGTGAAAAATACAGTTTGTAAGGCCCATACATCCTGTAGTCTTACATAGTAATGTTATCAGAAGTTCTTGGTATGCCCTGCAGATAATTAGCCCCAAGTCATACATTTTTCATGATTTCCCAGAAAACCTGAACCAGCCTTCTGGATTCGCCACAGTACATCCTAGACTTATCTCCTCTAGACAACTAAAAGGATTTGAGAAAGCCTGGAAACAAAACTAGCCGACACTTGGGCTTGTTTGGACATACACAAAATTTTTAAAAATTCTTATAATTTCCTTGTCAAATATCACTAAAACACAATATTTTTTAATTTAAATTTTCAAATTTTTCATTTAATCATTGCCTAATCATTCTTCAAACTCAAAGTCAATACAACTTTTTCAAACTTCAAAATAATATATATAATAAAAATTCATAATCAAACAACTTTTTAACTTCATAATATTTTTATTTAATTTAATTTTTTATTTTTTCAAAATCCTATAAAACATTTTCACTCAAATTATTTTACTATTATTATTAACAAAATTCTGAAATACTCGAGTGTCCAAACATGCCCTATCACACAGCAACAGGAAGTGAGTTCAGAATTCACACATCAATGAATTGCATACTTCTTGATCTTGAATAGTTTCGCTCATTTTGAAATACAGTAACGCAAATACTATATAAACATTTTGAAAAGAATAGAATTTACTGTTAAAAAAATGGCACAACCCTTACACAGTCATAACAAATGTCATTTCTCCTTCTATTTATACCCTAAATGCTGCACATGGTTAAACTTCTAGAACTTAAATATGTTACTACACGTGTATCTCTTGGGGCCCACTACAAACAAATAAACACCTGACACTTGAACTTTCATACAGCTATCTAACGGCTCCACTATTCCACATCTCACGATTACAATTGCTTCCCATCCTTTCTGCAAATAGCAGTGTTATAGGCAACGAGCCACGAAACCGTGGGGAACCTGGCTGACGTGGCCAATATATTAAAAAACCAATCCTGCTCTAGGCAACCGAGGCACGAAACCGTGGGAGAATCGGCTGAGAATCGGCTATGCCACGTCGTCATGGTCTTCCAAAGAAAAGTACTACACAAAACAGATCATAATGAGTAACTACACAGACGATCAACCTCGAATTTTTTCAAATCGAAATAAAAAAGAAAGTAACACAAGTCTCCAACTGAAGCTCATTTTCAAACTCAAAGTTCTCAGATATAACTACCAAAAACACTAGCAGAAGTCCTCTTGCTCTATACTCCTCAATAACATTCAATCCTTCATTGATATGCAGCATCAACAACAGAAGAAATAAACTTGCGCCTAGACCCACTGTAACGTCTTAATAGAAGACCCAAACCACATGACCTATACTCTAAAAAAACTAGTCAATGATAAAATTAGAGTCCTATTGGAACCTTATAAAGAGCAAGAATTTCTCATTCCCAATCAATATGAGATCTTATATATCACCTACTCTTATCCATATCATATGAAGTATCACAATCTATTCTCTTAAATTCTCGACGTTCTCTTCGGGCCTGTCCATTGTAGGTGGCATGGCTCAAGTCCCACATGTCTGGTTGAAATAGGCTCTAATACCATTTGTAACGCCCAATGGAAGGCCCAAACTACATAACCTATACTCCAAAAGGACTAGTCAATGATACAATTGGAACCCCATTAGAATCTTATAAAGAGCAAGAACTTCTTCTTCCCAAGCAATGTGGGATCTCATACATCACCTATCCTTATCCATATCTTATGGGATATCACAATCTACCCCCCTTAAATTTTCGACGTCCTCATTGGGCCTGTCCATTGTAGGTGGCATGGCTCAAGTCCCATACTTCTGGTTGAGATAGGCTCTGATACCATTTGTAACGCCCCAATGGAAGACCTAAACCACATTACCTATAGTCCAAAAGGACTAGTCAATGATACAATTGGAGCTCCATTGGAACCTTATAAAGAGCAAGAACTTTTCATTCATAAGTAATGTGGGATCCCATACACCACTTATCCTTATCCATATCTTATGGGGTATAACACCCCCTCCCCAAACATATATACACAATATATATGTATATGGAGAGAGAGAGAGAGAGAGAGAGAGATCTGATCTCCAGAAGAGTGAGAGTCTCTTGTCTGGGCCATCTTCCAGTGTCGCCATCACCTCCTAGCACCTTGTAGTCTCAGCCTCAAACCCGCTAAACGAATGAGTGGACACAGAAGTGGCGACAACATTGGTGGGAGTAGTGGCAGCGACACTTGGAGCAGAATTAGAGCGAAACTTAGGAAGGCCATGGGACAACACATCGGCCCCTACTTCACAACCCACCATCAGCATATTGAAGTGGTGGCTGGGTGACAGGTTTCGATGGTGGCCAGAGAACAACTTTGGGGGCTGAGGGATGGACGAGAAATGGGACGACCTGACGTTCATAAGTTGCCTCAGATCAGGCATGTCGTACTGATCCTCCATTTCCATAGGAAAACAGAGGAAACTTGAGGAGGGAGGAGGAAGTAGGAAACTCAAAGGAGGAAGGAAAAAGGAAAAGGATCTTGCGAAGATGGAGATGGAGAAGATCATAGGTGACGAAACTCAGAGGATCTTGCAAAGATAGAGATGGAGAATATCAAAGGAGAAGAAACGGTGAAGTGGAGGGGAGAAGGAGAAGGGGAAAAGCTTCGTGGGAGATCACAGGGGGAACGAGTGAAGGGTCTTCATGGGATGCATATCCTGAATGAAACGAACCGTTTCATTAAGCCACGTAGGACATGGTTACGCTGTGATTCCTTCCGTCGGTTACATTCAGCATTTTTCTTAAAAAAAAAACAGAACAAATGAAATAGGAAGAGGGAAAGTTGAGATTTCAGATTTCAGAAGAGATCGCATTCGTCTGGGTTTGGACTCAAGATTTGTGTCGTCGTCATCGTCTTCGGGTCCGGAAGTGCTCTGCATCATCGTCTTCTTTTGGGTGTCTCCGTGGGTGTCTCGTCCATCTAGAAAAGCTCTGCACCACTTCTAATACCAAAATCAGTGATGAAGGCAGCTCATCTTACACTTTGGCATCATCCTTCGTATCCATTTTTAAACACCTAGCTCATCTTGTTTTTTTTTTTTTTTTTTTTGCATAAATGGGGGTTTTAACTTTGGAAAGGTTGAAAATCAATAGTCAAATTGTGCAAATATTGAAGTAGAGTCACCTTTAGAGCAAAGAGCCCACATAGCCTAAGTATTTATATTTCTTGACAAGGTCGCCATACAAATCTCTCGTTATTGATAATTCATTCAACACATAGGCATTCATGCAATTCATATCTACCACAACTTGCCAGCTTTGATGTCGGTTGAGCTCTGCCAAGCATATATAATTCCTTTCTTTTGGCCAGAAGCACATATATTCCAAATGTAGTCTCCCATTCTCTATTTTTGCAATAATACATTCCATTCCTTAAAACTCACGCATCACTGTTCCCTTCCCTTTTCTATCCACCTCAGCTTCCCCATGATCATTCTTGGCATCTCCATTGTCATCTTCATAATCATCGTTACCGTTGTCTTCGGCTTCAACAAGTGAATTAGCCTCAAATTTGATGTGTTTGTCGTCGGGTGCTGAAGAATTGCTTTCAAGAGCTTCTGGGATTGGGTTTTTCTCTTGGGAAACGATAGTGCTGTTATCGAGAGGTGGTTGAAGCTTTGAAGTTTTTTGTGGGTTGTCTTCGGAGCTGAGATCGGGTTTGCGCTTTGCGAGGAATATGTAGACGAAACTTAGAGGATTTTGCAAAGATGGAGATGGAGAAGATCAGAGGAGGAATGGTAAATGGAGACAAAGGCGAAGTGTCTTCGGGGGATGCATATCCTAAATGAAACGATGCATTTTATTAAGCCACGTAGGACATAGTTACACGACGGTTACCCCATCTGGTTGCATTCACCATTTTTCTTTTGCAAAATACCTTATTTAACTCAATCCAGCACTTCGACTAGACTTCAACAGGTAGCTGATGTAACGCTCCCATCTCGGAGGCATTGAAAAATTATTTCTTATCACTGAAAATCATATTTCAACTATAAAGTCATAGACTCCAAATAACACTCTGTTTCAAATCAACTACTCCAATATAATTATTCTAAACACTATAAAATCTCAAAATAAATATCAACCTTCCAAAATACAAAATCGACAGAGCAAAAAAAAATTACTGAATAAAATTCTCTAATAACCAAAATACTCTTCTTGTACTTAATCCACTATTCTCGCATAGCCTTATATATGTTTTTGGACGGTGCTATGTCCACCGCTCCCAGCTCCCGCTGGGAGCTACCGTTAGGTGTTATTTTTTTGTTATATTTTTTTACATGTATTTTTTAACACTTTTAAATATTTTTTAAAAAAATAAAAAAATTAAAAATTAAAATATTATTAAAATATATTTTCTTAATCACTAAGTGAAAAGAAAAATTAAAAAATAAAATAAAAAACTACAACGGTAAAAAGGAACCGTAAAAACTAACGGTGACACTATTATTTTCCTTTCTTTTATGTATATAAGGGTTATGCTACAGCTCTCGCTAGGTTTAACATGTACTTTTCGTTTATTTTTTTAATTTATTTTTTATATAAATTTTTTTTACACTTTTAAATATTTTAAAAAAATAAATTTAAAATATCATTAAAAAACACTTCCTTAATCAAAAAATTTAAAAAAAATCATTAAAAATATTGTAATTTTTATTTTATTTTTTAAAAATATTTAAAATTATTAAAAATATCTATATATAAAAAAAATTAAAACAAACACATATAAAAAAACACTAGATGCTCAGCGGGAGCCCCCAGCGGGGCATCTAGCATTTTCCTATGTTTTTTTATTCTTGATCCTCAGCTAAAAACATTCAAACATCTAAAAATATTATGAAGATGAGGGATGAGTTATTAACAACTCAATAAGCAGAGAACATATATTAGTACGTAAGTAAACATGAGCATTTTAAGAGAGTTCAGAATGCATAAACAAATCATTTCAGTTTCAATATGCAGATCTAAAAATCGTATTATCAGAATATTAGAGCGACTTTTCAAACTATTCATATTCAAAAACCAACTGTTCATATTTAAAGACCATTTGACATAACATGCAAGCTGAACATCTTCGTCTTATCAACTTCTAAAAAAATTATTTACCAAGTATTATAGAACTCGCTTTATGTGTTTTTTTTTACTAAAAGATCTTCAAATGCAAATGAGAACATAAAAATATCTTTATTCGTATTTAATTAAGTAAGTAATCATTGACTTGTGACCGGAGATGATCTTATCTTTATAAATAATACGTGTAACCGCGGGAATATTGACGAATGTGGAAGCTCTAGAGTGCACTGGTTTGAAGAGAGAGCGGTCATTGTAAATATGATTTCCCTTTAAGTAATTATTCGGACCTAACTTTGTTCTCATTCCATTTAATTTCTATTGGATTAGTTTAGTCTAACTTGACTACTTGAAAGTATATTCAAAGACAATGATCAAAAACTTCATTTTCCCCATTATACTTTGACTCTACTATTCTAAAAGAAGCATGTGATCCAACAAGTTTAATATTTCTTTCAATGATGATATAAGTAGGAGAAATAATGAAAGAGACTGAAAAATATCATGAGGCTCAAAACTAAAACTAAAAGCATGAAAGGTGGGATGGGTTGCTAGGAATTGGAATATAACCAACGAGAATCATTGTGCGCGCTACAAGAAAAACAAGTATTTCTTGTACTTATAACGAGAATAGCAAGAAATAACTGGCCACAAATAAGCAGTTATCTAGGCGTATGCACTAAAGTTGTCACCATAGTGGATTATGACGGCTAATTAAAGTTTAAAGGGGTTCTTTTGCGTATAAGGTGGGGTGCTATGGGGCACAAGGCTTGATGCACAAATTTCCAATGTCAAAGAAGCAAAATCTTTCTTCTTGGAACACAAAAAATAATCAACTCACTAAATTTAGGCGACATTATTGCAGAAGAATACTCTTTGAATGTCATCACGACAATACTGAACAATTGCATCGCCTCTAATGGGAGGAGAAGTCTATGTCTTGACTTTCGGCTCGGGAATGGGTGGATCAGTTGTTGGATAATTTTGGATAATAAAATATATGTGTAAACTATAGAATATGTAAAATAATAAAAACAAATTAGAAAGAGAGAAACCGGTATTGAGGCATGTTGTGATTGACACTTTCCGTAGAATAGATTATGCCGCCTCTAAATCTTAACATGCACAAGGCTTCTTAACAATCTAGTATCAAAATACAACAACGTCGTTTATCGTTAATCTCTTTGTCGATGCACACAAAAAGAAATCCTCGAACCCGATATAAAAATAGTCAAAACCCAAAGAAAGAAAGAGGAAATGTTTCTCTAATCTTTTTAGAGAATTTAGAGTATGTAAATTTGTGGGTGGAGTTCCCTATTTATAGAGTATGAAAAGGCACTTATGAAAAGTCACAACTAAAATAAAATGAGACTTGTGAGAAGTCACAGTTTTTAACATTAAAAATAATATATATATTGGTACCAAAGATGAGATTATCATCAACGTAAAGACATAGTATTATTTATGAACCATCAACTATTTTAGTGTATAAACAATTATCACATTCATTTATTTTGAAATCATAAGATAAAATTATTTTATCAAACTTTTGGTACCATTGCTTAGGTGCTTGTTTTAAACCATAGAGAGATTTAATAAGTCTACAAACTTTTCGTTCTTGTCCTAGAACCTCAAACCCCTCTAGTTGATCCATATATATTTCTTCTTCGACATCGCCATTAAGAAATTCGGTCTTTACGTCCATTTGGCCTCAAGTTTATGGATCGCAGCTAGAGTAATTAGAACACGAATTATGGTTATTCTAATAACAAGAGAATACGTATCAAAATAATCGAGAACATCTCTTTGTGTAAAATTTTTTGCAATCATCCTAACTTTAAATTTATCAATAGTATCATCACATCTCAATTTATTTTTAAAAATCTATTTATGTCCAATGGCTTTACGTCCAGGAAGAAGATCACATAAATTTTAGGTTTCATTAGTCCAGAAAGCATAATCAATGGAAAGCATGACATCCTTGAAAGTCAAAGGATCTTCTTCCACAAGATAAGTATAAAAATTATGTCCAAAGCCATTTTCCTTTCTCACTCATTTTCCTCTTCCAAGTTCATTTTCTAGTTCAGATGAACTCTCAAGATTAGGTAAAATGATAGGATGATTATTGGTAGAAGGAAGACTTAATATAGGTAAAGACCTTTCTACTTTGTTTCTAAAAGAAAATAGATCTTCAAAAAATGTTGCAATCCCTAGACTCCATGATGGTGTTGGGATCAATATCTTGGATTTCTGATTTGATAATAAAAAACTTATATTAAAAACTATGTGTAGCATACCCATGAATCATGCATCTACTGTGTTGGGACCTAGTTTCATTTTCTTAATTTTTGGAATAATAACCTTTGCAAGACAACCTCAAACTCTAAAGAAATTAATATTGAGTATTCTATCAATCAGAGTTTGGTGTCTTGTCATATCCCTTAAATGGTACTATATTCAAGATAGAACAAAATACAAGTATTGTTTCCCCCCCATAATTGCTCATGTAAGCTGAAACTAAAGAGCATGCATTTGACCATATCTACAAAGGTTTTATTCTTTATTTCAACAATACCATTTAATTGAGGAGAATATGGAGCAGATTCTTCATGTATAATACAATTATGCACACAATATTGAACCAATTGATTAGAAGAGCATTCACCTCCTCTATCATATTAGATAATCTTAATCTTTCTCTTCAATTAGTTTTCAACTTCAGTTTTATAGATGAAACATTTATTAAAAGATTCATATTTTATTTTCATAAAGTAAACATAACAAAATTTGGACATATCATATATAAAAAGTAATGAAGTATTTATTACAACCTTTTAAAGAGACACCATTTAAATAGCAACCATCACTATGAATTAATTCAAGTAGTGACTAATTTCTTATAACAGATTTAATGATTTTCTAGGCAGTTTAGATTGAAGACATATTAAATATTTTTCGTCCAAACGAATAGGAACTTTAGGAATAATATCTAAATCGATCATTCTTTTAAAATTATGATAATTAACCTGGCTTAATCCATCATGCCATATTGAAGAGGAATACGTAAAAAATAAAAATTTATTATTAGAATCAAATTTATCTACTATATTGTTTTGAATATTTATTACAAACAAACCATTACTTACATAAACTTTCCCCACAAATGACCCATGTTTAGTTATAATAGCTTTTAAAATTGAAATAACAATGTGTAGCCTACTCCACTAAGTAAAAATCCCCTAATTAGGTTTCTTCTTTGCCTCTAGCACATAAAACACTTTTTCTAATAGAAGGGTGTTTCCAGACGTTAGTTTGAGTTCAACATTTCCTACTCCAAATACTTGTACAGAGGTGAAGTTACCTATCGTTACTTTCATGAAACTTGTATCTTGATATGTTGAAAAAATATTGCAGTTAGAAGTGACATATACGTTGGCTCCTGTGTCTACTATACAATTAGTAGCACTACATACTGTTCATCGGTTCCAATAGATTCAGTCCCAAAAAGTACCATATGAGCCTGTGAGTTAGGCGATCTTAGTTGTTCGTTGCCTTGATTCCTCCTCTTCTTATCGTGACAATTTTTTGTCAAATGACCCAATTTGTTACAGTTAAAACAAAGGGGTCTCTTATCATCCTTGTTGATGTAGGACTTTGGTTTCAAATTGTGACGATAACTAGTTTTACCCTTATTGCATTTGGACTTCTGGTGTAATGAGTTTCTATGTATTTTATGATCTTTTACAATATCTACTTTAGACTGAAAATCAGAAACTAACGATAGGATATAATCATTTTTCAAGTGTTGTTTTTGGATCCTAACGGCGGAGATCAAGGTTTCTATAGTCATACCTTATGGTCTTGTTTGTTGTCATAACCATTCTCATCTCATCTCATCTAATCATTACAATTTTCCTAAATTTTCACATAAAATAAAATAAAATCAACAATTCAACTTTTTTAAATTCCAAAATAAAAATAATATTAAAAATATATATTCTAACAATAATTTATTCAAGTTTCAATTTTTATCTCAACTCATTTCATCTACAAAAATAAACGAGGACGTTTAATGTTTAAGAGATAGGCAAAAATTCTTCCATGAAGGAGACAACTTATCTATTGTACAAGAAACTTGGAAACGCTTGGTAATACCCATTCCTCGTTAGCCCAATTCATGAAAAATGATAGTTAACTCATGGGCTTGCTCTACTACGGATTTGAAATCATTCATCTTAAAGCCAAGAAATTAGTTTGCGGTGTACTTATCCATTTTGGCATATTATATACCATATTTCTTATCAAGAGCATTACAAATCTCTTTCGTAGATTTAATGCGAAGGTAAACATAAAAAAATGTATCATTTAAATAATTTAGAATCCTACATCTACACAAATTCTCCTTTTCTTTGTAGGTTTTCAATTCAATAGCAATGCAAGTTCATTTAATTCGTCAGAAGGAGGATCATTTTTAATAACAAAATATAATCCAAGCATTATAAGAAAGATTTTCATATTTTCTTGCCAATGTTTAAAATTGACTCCTCCAAATTTCTCATGTGCAATAGGTTCATTAGAAGTCCTGGTGACAACCAATTAATTAATAATACTCATCCACTTTAACCAAGAGAATATCTACTCTAGGATTATTGGGAGATTTTCTATAATAAAATATATATGTGTAAACGCTTTGTAAAGTAGAGAATATGTAAAAATAATAAGAACAAATTAGAAAGAGAGAATCTGGTATTGAGGCACATTGTGATGGATGTTTCCTTATAGTAGATTTCGCTGCCTCTAAATCTTAAAATGCACTAGGTTTCATGACAGTTTACTCCAATGATACAACAATGTTAGTTCCCGTTAATATTCCTGTCGATGCACACAAAAAGTGATACCCGAATCCAATATAAAATAGCCAAAACCTACATAAAGAAAGACAAAAAGATTGAGAAAGTGTTTTTCAAACTTTTGTACAGAATTTGGAGTATATAAATCATTGGGTGGGGTTCCCTATTTATAAATAATGAAAGGACACTTGTGAAAGTCACAACTAAAATGAAATGACACGTGTGAAAAGTCACAACTTATATAAATGAAAGAGTATTTGTGAAAAGTCACAACTAAAATGAAAGAGCACTTGTGAGAAGTCACAACTTCTCAAATTGTAGATAATACATCGGAAGGTTTGTAATTCACCAAAGGGCACAACCCCTCGTTTTGTGGCCAAGCAGTTAAGGTTTCTATCTCCAATAAGCATGCATTGGTTCAAGTTACCATGACACATGTTTATTTAAATATTGACAAACAAGCCGACACATTGAACAACGACAATGGTTCATATTATTCTTTAGTTAATAGTAAAGATTTTAATCATTTCTAAGTCTAAAAACCAACATGAGTGCCAGGTTTAATTTTATGGTAATTTTTGTTAAGATATATATAGATAATTAAATATTTCTCTTCCTATTAGTTTAAAATTTTAGAACAAGTAGTAATTTTATATAGTATCAGACTTGTGATCTTAAGTTTAAATTTTAACTTTACACTTTATCCCATTAATTAAATATTCTACTTGTTGGATCCATTTATTGAGAAGTTTGACCCACATATGTGGAAGAATGTTAAGATATATATCTATATATAAATAACTTAAATCTCTCCCTTCCGTCAATTTAAAATTTTTTGACTAGTGGTCTTTCACAATCTGTACATACTTTCTTCAATGTGTAATTCTACATACAACAGTAAAGTGCGTAAAAATCGCGTAATCGTTTTGAAAAAGAGTAGGATCCACTATTAAAAAATTAAATTTTTTTTTTTCATGTGGGTCCCATGTTTTATTCACTTTTTTCAAAGAGATTACGTGATGGTTGCACAATTCACGATTGCAAATATATTTTCTCTTCTTCAATAAGGTTAATCCAATCATTAGTCTATAGGAGGATTTGGGCATGGACCCCTTTGTTCCTTAGGAGCAGCATCAATTTTATTCAAATATTTGCCCAAGCGATTTCCCAAATTAACAGCTTTAGCCTAGCTATCAAGAATCTTGGCATCCATATATTAATACATTCTTATCTTTGAATTCAAGGGTCGGGTTGTTGATTTGGAGACGGTCCTGTTGGTAAATGGAATAAGCTTTGGTTTCATCCCAACAGATTGGAGACTTTGCGGTTTGCAAACTTTATTTTTTCAAATAAAATTGACTTTGAGGAACGTTGTTCGGTTTAGACTAAAAATGTTCTTGAAATGTTAATTTGCCACAGAACGATTTTGTTTTGGTGATCATAGCACCCCCATCCTCCACACCCAATAATTAAGGAAAACAAAAATCTTTTTAGGGAAAAATATACATTGCATCTTCAAACTATATTAGAAACTTCTCGCCTGTACCTTAAGTGCTAAATTAATTGACATATTATTGTACGAACCCTCAAGTTACAAAAAGCTTACACTTAGCGTTTATATCTTAATAATATTATATATATATATAATATTCTAATATTAATATACACTACGTACGTATCTCAATATATATATATATATATATATATATATGCATGCAGGTCATTTTGGATTATTTTAGGTCAGTGATCGATCATCATATATATCCTTAGAGTACTTGACCATATCTCAATATTTTTCAATTAAGGATTCTAGATGATCATGAATTTTTATATATATTTGTTTCATTCTACTTATATATAATACGTTTTTTTTTTTATTGTTCAATGCTAGAAGTAGTACTTATAATGATAAATATATTAATTAATTTATTCAAATATATTAATTTATGGTGTCTCCGAATGCCGACACCGTCACCTAGTCGAAACTGGTCTTACCCTTCTCCATCACTCTAAACTTCCATTATCTTACTGGTCCTTCGCATTTGAGACCGCATGCTATCTAATAAACCGAATGCCCACTCCTCTCTTACAAGGCAAAACCCCCTTTGAATCTCTCACTCATCGTTCACCAAATTATCTCAAGCTCCGCACATTTGGTTGTCTATGTTATCCTTGGCTCAAACCATATAACAAAAGCAAACTTGAACCCAAATCCACTTACTGTGTCTTTCTCGGCTACTCTCTAACTCAAAGTGCTTACAAGTGTCTTGATATCAAGACCCATCGTCTCTACCTTTCTCGTCATGTCATGTTTGATGAGCATACCTTTCCTTCTCTCTCAAACTCAGGAGATGAACAGCTTCACCTCACTTCAGACAGCAACGCACAACAACCAACTACAGTAGATTTTCTTGGTCCTATCCCACAGGTTCCGCCAGTTAAGCATGTGCCTCCATCTCTCACATTACCTTAAGAACATCACTCCCCTGCACTACCACCTTCATCACAGCCATCCTCAGGTATGCTCTCTCTTTCCCCTTCACAACCTTTACAATTAATATCTGAAGCATGCACCAATCAATCCATTCCAATTGCTGCACCCGAACCTTCACTTCCTCATAGGATGACCACTAGATCCATGAACAATATTCACAAGCCTAAACACATGTCTCTTGTCACCAAACACCCTCTTCCCGAAATACTTGAACCAACTTGCGTCACTCAAGTACTAAAGCATCCTCAATGGCGCCAAGCCATGTCACAAGAGTTCACAGCTTTGGTTAAGCATGGTACATGGGACTTAGTTCCTCATCAAGCTTCTCAAAATTTAATTGGGTGTAAGTGAGTCTTCCGGATCAAGAGGAAACCTGATGGAAGTATCGATAGATACAAAGCTTGCCTTGTTGCAAAAGGCTTCCATCAAAGACTGGGTATTGATTACAAAGAAACTTTCAGTCCCGTTGTCAAGCCCAATACTATTCGCACAATTCTCTCAATTGCTCTTATGCATCGCTAGCCCATTCGACAACTCGACGTTAACAACGCTTTACTACATGGAACACTTGAGGAAAATGTATTCATGGCGCAGCCCAAAGGATTTGTTGACACAACTTTTCCTAATTATGTTTGCAGGTTGAAGAGATCCATCTATGGCTTAAAACAAGCCCCACGTGCATGGTACAATGAGCTTAAAGGTGCTCTACTTGATTTGAATTTCACCCAGTCCAAATCGGAATCCTCTCTATTTATTTATCATGCAGGTGGCCATACTATGTATTTCTTGGTCTATGTTGATGATCTCCTCATCACTGGTAGCAACACTTCTCTTGTCCATGAGATCATTACAAAACTCAGCAAACGTTTCTCTCTTAAAGACTTGGGACAGGTTCATTTTTTTCTTGGTATTGAAATAATTCCAACGTCTACTGGAATGTTTCTCAGCCAGCATCAGTACATATGCAGTCTCCTTGATTGGGTTAAGATGGATGGTGCCAAAGATATCCAAACACCTCAAAGCACAAGTATTACTCTCAAACTTTAAGATGGCACAGATCCTACAGAGGCTACCGAATATAGAAAGGTCGTTGGTGCACTCCAATATCTATCATTCACTCAACCGGACATCGCCTTCTCAGTCAACAAATTAGCTCAGTTTATGCACCAGCCAACATCTACTCACTGGACTGCAGCCAAACGCATTCTTCGCTGCCTCAAACACACTATTCATCATGGCCTTCAACTCAATCACACAACTGCATCAACACTCCAAGCTTACTCCAACACTAACTGGGCAGGAAATTCTGATGATCGATCAAGTACCACAACTTATCTCATTTTCCTTGGTGATAACTTAATCTCATGGAGCACTCGCAAGCAACGAGCCATTGCACGTTCATCAACCGAAGCTGAGTATCGAGCACTTGCTGCAACAACATCAAAAATTGCGTGGCTCAAATCCCTGTTGTCCGAGCTTCACTTCCCTCTTTCCAGAACTCCTCTTATATTCTGTGACAATATCGGGGCAACTCAACTTAGCCTAAACTTAGTAATGCACTCCAGGATGAAGCACATTGCAATTGACCTTCATTTTGTCCGATATTATGTCAACGAAGATCTGCTTGATGTTAATCACGTTTCAACCCATGATCAGCTTGCTGACCTTTTAACAAAAGCAATTCCAAAAGCCCGATTTGCTTCACTAAGGTCCAAGATTGGAGTCCTCGACGGCACGTCCATCTTGCGGGGGTGTATAAGTGATAATGCACAAAAATCAAATTTGGAAAGAGTGACACCTTTGATTGCGTGATCTCCAGCTGCAGTGATTAAATACTTGATTTTTTGTAGCTGTTGTACAGCTTTACAATTCCTAAAGTCTTGTAGTTTCCATTACAAACTTGTATCTATATATACATATAGCAAATACAAAGAATATTGATTCTCTCCAAAAATAATATCATGTTTACAAACCATCTTATCAAATCTCAACATCCCAATATCATTTAAATACAAATATTTTTTAATTTTAAATTTTCAACTTTTACATCTAATTATTACTTAATTATTACAGTCTTTTCAAACTTTCAAAAAAAATATAAAAAATAATTTAACTTTTTTAAATCCAAAAAAGAAATTAAATTGAAAAAATTATATTCTAATACTGTTTTAATTTTATAATTTTTTATTTAACTTTTTTCTTCTTATTTTCCAAAATTCTATAAAACTCAACTCTAACTATTTCTCTATTATTCATAAATTATCTTATTATTATTAATAAATTTTTTATCTCGTGTATAACTAAACTAGACCTGAATCAGTTGTGAGCAGGAATGCTTCTCCATGCAGCTGGATTTGAATGTTTACTACCTAGTCCTTAATTGACAGGAAAACGTCTACATGACCACCCATTACGTGAGTACTGACAAACCAAAGCAAAAGCCGGACCACTATCTTCTTTTCATATATACGTTTAATTTCTTGTTTAAGACAAGACCTTGGAAAGCAGGTGAACGTACGTCGTCCTTAATTTGGCTAGAAGAATGATTCTCGGGTTAATGGGGGTGGGAGAGTTGGCAATTTCAAGTCAACCTCAATCTAAAGTCTTCAAATGTATATATATGGTATGAAGCGGTGAGTTGCCGCTTACTCATTGTGTAACATATTGGATAAAGCAATGCTAATTAGTACAGTTTTCATTATTTTTAAAAAATTTTAAAATTATAAAAATATCCTTTTTAAAATAATTTTTTTTATTTAATAAAAGACTTATACATACAATCGCCACTTAGAGATTATAAATTAAATTTCTATCTTGGTTAATGGGGTGGGGGAGTTGGCAATTTTCTAGATTATAAGAATATTATTAAATTTTTAATAAAAATTAATGGAAGCAATATAAATTTATTGTAAAGAACATGTTTCAACCAGATACATTATCTAAGTTTATATGATAATAAAAAATATCAATACACTGTAAAGATGTCATATTTCTAAGACGGAAAATATTCTAGTCATAAAGTGATTACACAAAGATAATTTAACAAACTGACATAACTTGATGTGATTCGTCAGATTGTAAAGTTATTTTTATAATAAAGTAATATAACGGATCAAATAAAACTACGTTAGTTTGTAGAATTATTTTTGTGTAATTCATTTATAAATGTAATAGTCATCTTCTAAGACATCAAGTCCCGAGAGTATCAATATACCACAAAATTATTATGTCAAAGATATCACATAATATGGACTCAAAAATAAATAGCATTCTCACATTTAATTTCTAAAACTCATAAATCACATGAATATATGCGTAAAGTATTTCCCAAAATATATATTTCAACCAATTTAAAGTGCAATATAGCCAAAATTTATACGAGTTTTAAAGTGCACAATGTCAAGCAAAAGCAACCAATTTAACCAAAAAAAGAAAAAAAAACCATTAATTAAAGAACTACTTTATCTTGTTTGCTAATCCAACGTCCAGCCAAAGTTCCTCGAGTTAATGAAATAGATACCTAGAAGTTAGAACCTAGTCGACCATAAAGAAAGATATTAATCATCACCCCCTTTTTTTTTTTTTTTTTTGAAATCAAATTATCATCTTCATTTCATTAAGCATAGGAAGAAATACATGATGGAATCTCTTCCAATGTTACAATTGGGTTAGAAAATGAAAAAGAGTATTTTGCTAACAAGTGAGTTATAGAGTTGTCATTTCTCCTAACATGAGAAACCTCCCACTTAGCAAACTTTTGAAGTAACATTTTAGTTTCATTCATGATCATACTGGCAATGCTCCAGCCTTCTTTGTCGCTCTTAATGGCCATTACAACTTGGAGAGAGTCCCCTTCAAGTATGACCTGTGTAAAGCCGAGCTCCAATCCAAACTTCACTGCTTGCAGCGCTCCATAAGCCTCAGCCAGTAGAGGGTCAGGGAAGAGGGGTTTGCTAGTTCTCAGTGTAGAGATAATATGGCCTGCACTCTCCCTGGCCACCACTCCTACACCAATGAGACCTTGTACCTTATTTGTTGCCCCATCCCAGTTCAGCTTGATCCAATTCAAAGGGGGAGCCTGCCATGAGTTCGTAGATGTGTATACTTGACAGGTTCTGAAATCTCTTTGTAGAGCTTCCTCATTAAGTAGCTCGAGAGTATGTCTAGTATCCCTGATTATGGTTGAGGGATGTATAAATGTTTCCTTAAAAATGAAAGAATTCCTCCTCCACCAAATTTGCCTAGCCACAACTACAAATTCTTAAATCACCTGTGGCGACATGCTTTTGGTAATAACTTCTAAAAGTTGTAGCATTGATTCCTGAGGTAGGTAGCATTTCTGTAGCCTTTTTGAACAAGCACTCCAAACATCCTTAGCAGATTCACATCTCCATTCTGCATGCACTGTGTCTTCCACTTCTAACTTGCATATAGGACATAATGGATGCTGCACAATCTTTCTCTTGAAAAGGTTTAATTGTGTAGGGACGAATTCTAGACATGCTTTCTATAAAAAGACCTTATCTCCAGGTGAGACTTTAAGCTTCCATAGCATCCTCCAGACTTCTGTGAATGAATTACTGCTCGATGCTTAGGACTTTTCTGATAAGGTCCTCTCATTTTTCAAATAGTAAGCACTTCTAATAGAAAAAGAACCATCCTTAGAGCCTTGCCAAATGATTCTGTCACCAGTATTCAGGCTAACTTATCCAAAAGAATCATCACCCGTTGAATAGATAGACATGCTCTAACTTATCCACATATATAGTTGACCACATTAACTTCACCCTAAATAAATATTTCTTCTTATAGAAATATTTCATATAAACATGCAAACTTTTCGGAATAAAATAATTATAATAATATCAAAACGTGTTAAAGAGTTGTCAAATCAATCTGCATAAAAAAAGTTCAAATTAATTAGTTACATTATTGGGGTCTCGATGTATTATTAAAAAAAAAAAAAAACTAACATTATAAATTATTCTCCTTACAATTAACACAATTATATATATCAGTCACTACAAGAAATTAGATTTTTTTCAGCGATTTTAATATTGCCGCAAAAAAAGACTTTTTACGGCGATTTTTAAATCGCCGAAGAATTCCACAACAAAGTTGACGAATGTTGAAGGAGAATTTAATGTTTATTTTTTGCGGCGACTTTTGTACATTTTCCGGCGATTTATATCGTCGCAAAAAAATATTGAAATGGTAGCAGCTTTTTATTTGCGGCGATTATAAATTCGCCGCAATAGATATTTTTCCCAACGAATGTTGCCGTTGTGAAAGTCATTTTCTTATTAACAGCAAATCAGTAACGCCGGGGAAAGTGATAAAATTAAATCCCCCGCATTTTCACCTCATTCCTCTAATTCCCTCCGTCTCCTCCCCCCCTCCCGTCTCTTCCCAATTCCTCTTCTCCCCCGATCCCCACTCTTCATGCCTCCACGCAACAGCCACTGCACGCCGCCGCCGACCCACCGTCGCCGTCCACCTCCACCGTCGCCGTCCAACCCAGCCAAGCCCCTTCCTCGTGGTTTCTGTCTCCCGCAGTTCTCCCTCGCTCTTCACGATCGAAGTCCTTTCTCCCTCAGGTTTCCAGTGCCACCGCGTCACCTCCATATACCGGTGTAGCTACCCCCCCAACGGTCCCCAGCCCCTCCACCGAAGCTTTCCCTCTCTCTCACCGTCGATCTGCACTACTCCTCACAAATCTCGCTCAAGCTCCTCATACAAGTCCTGCGCCGCCTTCCTCCACGGTGCAGGACCGCCGCAAGTCAGCCCTCCACAAGGTCGCATGGTAGAGCCCCATGTGTGTATGTATTGGTGTATTTAGAAGCACTAATGCCTTTTTACAAGCACTATATTCGTGTTGCTATACGATTGACTGCGTTTTTATTCAGAGTTGTTATAAAATTGATGTGTATGTTTCTTGATTCATTGAAAGTCTGCTACCTGAATTCAAGGAATTCTGTGTCAAATTCTTCGCTTTGTGGGTTTTTGTAATGTGAGAGTTTGATGGTTTGTCTGTTAAATTTTTAATTTTGAAAGGTTCGGTGATATAAGTATCGAACTTCGCAATAAGTGTTTGAAGGATCTGTATTTAAGTTCTCCGTAGTGTGGAGTTCGGTGATTCCAATGTGGATTACTGTGGGTTTTATTGCAAGGCTTGGAATGATTTCATTGCAAATAGTGTTTCAGAAATTGCATTAATTTCTTGTAGCTTTTTAATTGATTTTGATGTTGTTTCTGTATTAGTTAGTTGGAGGGTGTTGGACCTGGTGGTCTCGGGTTATCTACGTCCATTTATTTCTCTTTTTGGTTTTGCTCACGCAGTATGGTCCCATTCTGTATGAGTTTCCTTGTATATTTCTCGAATGGGGAGGTTGCCTTTGTAACTAATATTTTCATGTTATAGTTAGTTTTATCCATTTGCATTTTGTATAATAGTTTTGATCTAGTATGCTTTAGGACGAAGCACCTCTTTGGGATTGGAATAACGATTGAATATTACTAGTTACAATAAAATTTGCACGACATGGTTTCCCATCTTTCATTGTTCACTCAAAGTCTGGAAAGGAAGACAATTGCAAGCTGGCATTCGATATCGCTCCTTGCATGCCTGTTTTTAGAGCTATTGTAGGGAGTGGTATTGTGGACACACCCCAACAGTCCCTTTTTCATGATGACGTTCCAGCGGCTCGAGCCTATAACCTTTGGCTCTGACACCACTTGTTGGACGGTTGAGTTGCCAATCCACCAAAAACCAATTGGTGTTAGGGAAGGTTCATTCAAGTATTTTATGACATTCAATATGCACCCCACAAGACTGTTTTTATTTTTAGAGCAGTCGCAGGGAGCAGTATTGTAAACACTTCCCAACAAATAAAATATTATCTTCCTTCACTATAAAATTCATTATTAAGTGGGTTCTTTAGCACCACTGGCCTTATTAACTTTCCTAATGATGAAGAGGTGCCTAATCCTTTCAGTGGAATGTATTGCAGTTAGTGTGTTTGTTTGATTTATATAGTTTTGGTTGTACAGTTGACATTTGGTTATATACATATTTTTCCCTTGTTCATAATTCCAGAATGGAATCAGCATACAGGACATGGGTAAGAGAGAGGCGAGAAATACTATCACCAGAGGATTCGGATGAACTCTGTACAGAGTTGCAAACTGCTTTAGGTACTTCCAAATGGCAGGTACATTACTTTTCTTGTTTCTCTAATTTCTGCATCCCACCTATTCCCTTCTCTTTAATTTGCTTTCTTTTTGTTAGTTCAATAGGTGTGCAAAGTACAATGTAATTCTTGTATTACCTGTAGTATGGTTTCTGGAGGATAAAGGATCACTCAACTTAAGCCAACGTTGGTTCTTTTATTTTCTAAGATCAGTTTTATGCTTTCATGGGTTTCAATCATCGTCAATTTGTGATACTTATCATTCAAAGCACGTCTGGTTTCTTATTAGCAGTTAGGAACTTCTATTTATTTATTTATAATAAACTATTTAGAAGAATATATATATATATATATATAGCTTTATCAAATGGAACCGAAATTAACAATATGCATATAATAATTATATATATATTTACCAATATATATAGTAAATAAATAAATTAATTAGCTAATTAAAAAGCTAGCTTTAGTACTGATCCATCCAAGGATCCAAATGCCATCTTATCAGTACTCAAGAGGGAGCGTGATGATATATATGCTTCAGATCAGAAATGTTGGGTATAAATACGTGAAAGATATTAGACCGGAGCATGCAGCTAGCAAGCTTCTCGGCCATCAACGTTCTCACTCACATGATGCATGCCTTCCATCTTCCAATTCTCGTTTTGCAGCTCAAGCCAACCTATTTGCAATCAAAGCTTCAAGGACAGAGGTATTTAATTTTCATATACATGATGCCATGCATGCATGCATGTGATGATCAAAGCAATAATATTAGTACTAGCTAGTACTATTTCCCAAATGGAATTAAGAGAATTAAGTTCGAATTAAGTACAGCTACAAGCTGTAGTAGTACTACGTGTTTCTCACCGATGATACTCTACTACTTCGATCGATGATAGATCATTGAACTTTCAATATATAATTGTTATAATTTGATTATATATATAAATGCAGCAAACATTGTGGATGGCAACCTGAATATTCTCAGTGATAGAATAGAAGAATTGAAAAGAAAGGAGACGAGATCACTCACATGCAGTGGTACTAGTACTACTACAGAAACTCAGCAGCTCTTGAAAAGAGAGTGGTGCTATGGGGCTGGTTATGATCATAGATATAAGCGGGATGCCATGTTCTCACAGTCTATAGTGCTTATGGCTTTAGCCTCTGGTGCTTGTGGCCACGTGTTTCTCACTGGGTTTTTTTCCATCTGCCTTGTATCTCTTCTTCTTCATTTATTTCAGCACTAACTGCTTATTGATGATCAATATATCAAGCCAACCATATTATGCATGCATGTCGAATAATTCACGGAATTAAGATTTTTGGTCTCAAATTAAATACTTGTTTTCAATTATTCATCTATAGTTGAAATCTAATAGCGTCAATAAAGCATAAATGAGACTACAACATTAACAGCTATGGCCTTTTCTTTTATCCAAGAGTTATGGCTTTTATTTAACTGTTATAGTAACAATATTAGATAGGAAACCTTGGTTACTAGACTATGATGACTTTGCCATTTATTGTTACTCAGAATTGATGACATTGGCATGAATGTGTTGGACCAGATTGCCTATACGTACAACTCAATCACCCCCATCTATGCTTTTGCCTGTGCAACAACTTGAAGATTTGAGAAGCTGTCTACAACAAAGATATATACTACTCCATGTATTAGTTTAGTACAAGCTGGTTGTGTTGCCCTTGAATTTAAGTTACATATGATCAGCTACCTTAAGGTCCCTATAAGTTTAGATGTGTATATGTGTATATTTGTTGGAGATGCGTATATTCATGTATTACATTCCCTGCTTTTATTAATGGTGAACGCGCTGTTGCTTTAATATCACCTTCTAAAGTTGTTGAATACTTCGTTTTGCAGACTTTGAAGCCGACTGTGGCTTCGATCAGAATTAATTCTGTGGGATTTTTTTTTTTAATTTGTGAAATATCTTTTCCGGCGATTAAAATTCACCGGAAATATTTTTTTGTCATTTTGCAGTATTTGCGGCGAATATTATTCGCCGCAAATAAGCTTTACCAGCTATTTTTAAAATCGCTGCTGTTGACTAATAACTCGATTCCAACGATTTTTAAATCGCCGGCATTGATCTATACCGTCACATTTTTTAGCGCCTCAATTGTTATTTCAAAAAATTTTAGTCAATAGCAGCGAGTTCAAAAAATCGTTGCTAAATCTTATTTCCGGCGATTTTCCCTCTTTTAGCAACAGTATTAAATCACTGGAATTAATTTTTCCCAACGATTAAAAATTGAATCGTATCTTACAATTGCGGCGATAAAATGTCCGTTTGGCAGCGAATAAAAATCTCCGGTAAAGAAAATTGTGTCCCGGTGATTTTTGGCTCCCGTTGGAGTAGATCAAAAGTGGGGGTTTAATACCGGCGAATATCCAGCGATTTATAAATCGTTGGGAAAGGTGATAGGCAGCGATTTTATAATTTTTCCCAGCGAAAATGAATCGTTGGGAAATGTGATTTCCCTTGTAGTGAGTTGACCTCTTTGCAGCGAAGCATCTCTACAACTTGGGTCATGGTGGGCCTATCATCCTTGTCTTCTGCAACGCATTGCAAAGCCACCTTGAGCAGAAGCACCATCTTAGACGAGTCATATCTGCCGGCCATGCTTGGATCTACAATCACCTCAATATTCCACGACACCCTTGAAGCTTCACCATCAGCATGCATGATCTTCTCCCTCACCAGCGTGTCCAATCTAGTATGCTCTTTCGCCCCTCCGCCACCAGAGCTATCCTGCGTACCTGTGGGGCTCTTTCCAGTAACCATTTCCAGCACCACAATCCCATAGCTATAGACATCAACTTTAGAGGTGATAGGAAGATTATAAACCCATTCAGGGGCCATATAACCTCTAGTTCCTCTCATCTTTGAGAAGCTTGAATGATCATGCTCACTTCTATTCAGTAGTTTAGACAGACCAAAATCTGCTACCTTTGGTTGATAGTTGGAGTCCAAGAGTATGTTATGAGGCTTTACATCACAATGTAAAACCCACTCTAGGCACTCTTCATGCAAATAAGCTAGGCCTTTCGCTGTGCCCACTGCAATATCAAACCTCTTTTCCCAATCAAGTTCGTTAGAAGTAAGTTTTTCTGCCAAGGTTCCATGCTCCATGAACTCGTACACCAGAAGCCTATGCTTTCCCTCTGCGCAGTATCCCCAGATGTCTATCAAGTTCATGTGGTTAAGCCTGCCAATGGTATTTACTTCTGCTAGGAATTCGGCTTCTCCTTGGCTAGCTTCGTCGAGTCTTTTGATTGCTGCAACTCGCTTATCGGGCAGTATACCTTTGTATACTACCCCTCCCCCTCCTCGTCCAATCACTTCAACGAATCCCCGTGTGGCCTTTTTCAGCTCAGAAAACTTGAATCGCTTGAATCTAGACATCAGGAGGTATCCTTCTGCAACTTGGTCGGAATTCTTACTGCTCATGAACAAGAAAAAGAGCACCAGGAAAATGCAGGTTACCTCTAGGCCTCCCACTGCAGTAGCAAACCAAAGCAAAAGCTTCACTGTCTTATTTTCATACGTTCCTCTAACTTGCCTGCTAAGTTCGGCTGTGCAATTCAACCTTGATTCGGCGGCATCCAGCGTCTTGTTATAGACAAAACCAGCTTTGGGTACTTTTAAATAAAAGTCTCCCTCAAAATTTGGTGTAAGTTGTCCATTGAGTAACTCATACTTTGGGTAACATAAATAGCCACCGTCAGCTGCGCTAAATTTAAATTGGAAACCTTTGCAACCACACGTCGTCAGGCATTCATTTTTACAGTGTTGTAAGGTCACATTAGGCTGGAACTCTATATCATAGCCATAGAACTCAACATGAGAAAGTTGGACAAAACTAGACAGCTTTTCATGACTCTGATTGCAAGGGAGATTGAAGTCTGCTTCACACCCAAAAGACCAATCAGTTGGATCTTTGATCTTGAATCCCTGCAAGCAAGAGCATCTCCTGCCGGAAGCATGATCATAATTACAAACACTATTGGGCCCACATATGCCGTGAATCGTGCATGGATCCGACACCGCTTGCCATGTGACAACCCAATCCCACCCTTCATTCATATCTTCCAGGCTGTATAATCGAAGGTTACCATCACGATCAAGAGTTAATCTTCTGTGAGTTTTCACACCAAAATCTGTAGCTAGGATCTCCAAATGATCAGATGACCAGAAAGAGCCCGACTCGTTCAGTACTGCAGCTCTACTAGAGTTGTACATAGACCTTCCGGCTAGTCCAGGATCACTAAGCCATGGATCAGGCCAGTAGAGACTGGATACAACAGGACCTTGGTATAACAGTCGAAGGACATTATCGTTGTCAAAAAATAGCTTATAGTAGCCTGAAGAATAGTCTACTTTGCTTGATTTTGATACAAGTGTTGAAATCCTGGTTAGTGTTTGTTGTGGAAGAAGAGTATCTGTTGGTGAATCAAAGCTCTGCCAGATGACACCACTCTGAGAATGATTTAGAACAAGATTTCCGGTGTTTTGGAGCAGTAGTTGCAATTTCGTGGACTCTAAAGGGGTTGAGGCTGCTGTTCTGGTGGCCCAAACGGTTATACCGACAGAGTTTGTTAGGCGAAGCTTGCCATCTTTCGAAAGCGAAAGCTGTGAACCTGTTCCATCAACCGGATCATCTCGGTTTGCCATCCAAACAACGGTCGGAGCTGAGGACCTTGTCAACCATATGGCAAAGCAGGAAGCGTTTTCACCGACCGGGAAAAATCCCGCAGAGAAATCACCATTGAGAGAAACCAGTTTGTCGCTTGGGTTCAGATAAAGATGAGCCTCTGAGAACGTCAAATTTTTCTGATGATGAAGATAGGAGAGGAGTTTGGACGTAACACCCGTATTTTAGTATATTTTTTTATTGAAAGATTTATTATTATTTATTCAAAAAATTTATTCTCTTATTTTAAAATTATTGGATATTTTAAATGGGTTATTTTATGATCTTTAAATTGTGAGAATTAAATTGTTATGTTTTTTTAATATTTATTTATTGTTGTACATTTAAATTGTTCTTCTTTTAAATTAATTGATTGTGGGATTTAATTATTTTATTTTCATTGTATCATTACGTTTAAATTATTTTAATTGATTTGCTGTTTTAAAATCGTTGCCGTTGGATCATTTTTTGTGACCTAAGATGTGAGGACTGGATCTCATTTCTTTCCCTCCATTTTTCTTTTTCCCTTTTCTTTTCTTTTCTTTTTCTCTTTCTTTTCTCTCCTCTCCCTCTCTCTTCCCGTGCACGGACGTAGCTCTCTCTCTCTCTCCTCTCCTCTCCTCCGCCCCTTTCCTTCTCTTCCACCCAGCGCCGCCGTGCGCCGCTCATGGCCGACACCGCCCACCCCACTCGATTCCCTTGCCGCCGGCGACCACCTCCCTCCAGTTTCAGCTTCTCCGGCGCCACCATTAGCCTCCACGCGCCACACAAAGCCGTGGCCTTCTCCTCACTCCAGCGCCACCGTCGCACCACCATTGGCTGCTATTTCTTCACCACTTCATCCTCGACCTCCAAGCAACCCATTGAACCCAACCCCACCTCCGATCCGTCACCGGTGAAGCCCCACCAAGTCCATTTCCGATTTGCACATTTTTTTCCTAAAACCACCCCTTGCGCCGCCACCCACGGCAAACCACCACCACCATTGGCTTTACCGACATCCCTAGGCCCTACCCTATCAATCTCGGGTCTTCGTTTGCACCCGTTGAAAAGTGGGTATCTGTGACCCACGGCCACAGTGTATTTTGCACTGTTCTGCAATTATATTTCCACTTTTTGCGCCTCCGTGATCCTCCATAAATTATTATATAGCAATGTAAGTATTTTTCTAAAGAACTTTCGTGATTTAAATATATTTTTGCACTAACACATATTATCTGTGAATTGGTTTGTTTTGCCGGACTGAGTCCGAAGAGTAACGGGATTGATTGGATTGAGTGATGGAGTTGTTAGTATGATTGGTTTAGACTATGAGATTTGTTGGCTGTTCGGGTTTAAATATTGGTGTTTTGTGTATGACGTGGGTTGTGGTGGATATTGGTGATTTTATGAAGTAATGATATATTTTGGGATTATGAAGGTTTTAAGTTTTGAGAAATTTAAAATAGGTTATTTAAGAGGCTTAGGCTTAAATATCGACATATGTGATCTATTAGAAACTTACAGAAATTACGTGATTATTTTTATAGGTGACGATTTATAGTCAACTAGACATTTTTGAGGAAATTTTTTGAAAAGTTAAGTCGTCCAGGTAAGCGGGGTTCCTATGCTGGATTTGCATAAAAAGAAATGAACTGAGGTTGGTTTGTAAACAAATGTGCATGTTATTTTAAAAAGAAAAAGTGAAAAACAACCTTAGTATATGTTTTGCATTCCCTCATGAGATACATATGAAAGAGAAAAGAAATATTTTTGACATGAAATGTGTAGACATGAGCAATATTTGACATGTTTCTGAAATATGCAAAAGAGCGAATATGATATCATTGAAATTTTTATGCATGTGATATGAAATGATATGGATCTGTTTTTGATCAAATAGAAATGATATGAATATGTTTCGCACGTGTTTTGAAATGATATGGATATGATAAAACTTTGGCATACTTATCTGTTCTGAATATGGTTCTGATAGGATGATACTGTTCACGTGATATGGTTGGTACCACCATGATATGATATGAGTGCACCCACTTTGGAAACAAAGTGGTCTTTTTACGTGTTCTTTCCTGTATGCACACTCGGGGCTCCGAGATTGAAAAAGGGGAAGTTCACCACATGATACTACCTGGTTTGGCCACCGGGGATAGCACAACCCTACCACGGGGGTTAAACATGGTATATGATATTATATGATAAGATGAATATGTTCAGTTATGTGATGCCAAAGTGTTTTTGAATATGAAATGGATCCTCAAATATGAATTGTTGACTTGAGTATGAAATGTTTGAAAAGTCGCTCTGATTTTCTGATAACACGTTTTCTGAGATTTGCTTATAAAAATAAAATGTTTTGTTTCTGCATATTGAAATTTCTGAAAAGGCTCATGTTTACATGCTAGTATATGTTCTCCGCTTACTGAGTTGTTGATAACTCACCCCTTATCTCCACAATATTTTTCAGATGATTTGAATGTTTCAGTTGAGAATCAAGGATATGGAGCATGGGTGAGAAGAGTTAAGAATGATGGTTTAAGCATAGAAGGTTTATATGGGTATTGAGGATTTTCATTCAGAAAGCTTGTTGTGCTTTGATTATGTGATTTGTTGGGAGATTGATGTTTATATTAAATTTTGTATCGTTTTATAATAGTTATTCTGGAGTAATTGATATAAATATATGAGTATTTTGTGCGATTGAGAAATATTAGAATATGTACTTTGTGGAAGGAAAATGATTTTTAAGTGACATAAGTTAACTCTCCAGACCTTCGGGTACGGGGCGTTACATTGGATGAGCATAAGAAGAAGGAAGAAAATTGAGATATCCATGATGAGAATGCAAGAGGGTTACGTAGTCGAGATCATCTTTATACTTTCTGAGTCTTTACCTACGGTACTGATAGATGCATATATATTAGGAGAAGATCAATGCAAATGTTCGCCATTTGTTTTCCCAGCCCACTTGTTAAGGCTACGTTTGGTCAGTGATAATATCTCTAACATTTTTTTGAGTATTTTCGTATTGATAAAAATATTTTACATGTTAAATATAGTGAATCATCTTCGTATCAAAGTCTCTTCAAATAAAATCACTATAATATTTATCAATATTTATATAAATAAAAAATAAAATCACTATAATATTTATCAATATTTATATAAATAAAAAATAAAATCACTATAATATTTATCACTATTATATATAAATAAAAAATAAAATCATTATAATATTTATCACTATTATATATAAATAAAAAATAAAACCACTATAATAATATTTATCACTATTATATATAAATAAAAAATAAAATCACTATAATATAGAAATAAAAAATAAAATCATTATAATATTTATCACTATTATATATAAATATATAAAATCATTATTAAAAAAAAATCAATCATTGATGGGACCTATATCTTTTTCAATTATCTACCCAAAAGTCAACAATTCAACATACTTCATTAATCCAAATAATTCAAAATACTCTCAATAGAATCTACAAATCCACTTCAATCTTTATTCATAACTATTCATAAATATTCTCAATAATTCTAAGATATTCTAACCGGAAACCATTCCTCAGGCAAAGACTATGGGTGAGAAACCATGATCACCGGAAATCAATGTTTTATTATTGTACGTCAGTGTTGATTTTTCGAACTCCATGGAGATTTTCAGATTGTTGACGTGTCTTTTTCATTTACAACGTCATTATTTAGACAAGAAAGAAGTCGATTGAAATCTTAACTTGGAAGATTTTCTGATTAATATATACCAAACTTCAAGCTTGGAAGATTTTCTGATTAATGGAGGTGATGGACATCATGTCATGATCATGTAGTCAAAGTACTGCTTAAAACCTAATTATAGGCCTTGCTTGATGGTGCAAGTTTACGTTTGACTCTCGCTAGCTAGCTTAGGGTTATCTGATTAACGTTAATGTTATGGACAATTACTTTTAAATGTATAAATTTATTTTACAAAAAAGTTAATTCCACTATTAAAAAAAAAAAAATTGATTTTTTTTATTATTTTTTTTAGAGTGAAGTCTTATAAAAATTCTGTTTAAAACTTGTAAATCTTATATATATCATTATTCTCTTTTAAAACATACTGATAAGACTTAGTTTTCTAAGCAGGCTTCAAAATATATATCTTCCTAATACCTAAAAGCGGGTATAAGATGAACAGTAGTGAATAGTGTACCGTTTTCTTTTTCTCGTTGGTTTTTCTCGTTGCACTCTAAATTTCAGTTCCGATTTTATTCTTTCTTCTTCCTCGTTCAGTTAACATGATTTCCACACAGAAAATATCTCTAATCCGATACATGTAAAATATCTAATCTTTGCCTATATCAGATGAAATATCTGATCTGCACGTTCAGATCTCAAATTTACAGAACTCAAATTTACAGAATATTTCTCAAACAAAACTCAAGGAAGAAAAAAATTTCCCGTCCTCTTCAGATTTCTTCCCACCGTTGGTACGCAATTCTCTTCTAATCTCATCTGCAATTTTTTTTTTTTCATTTCTGTTTCTCGCATATTTTTTTCTTCTTTCTCCGTGTGCGTTTCCGCGAGGGAGACGGACCGCTGTGCGTGGTGGACTCCGCAGGTGGCTACGATGGTCGCCGCGTTGAAGGGGACTCGTCGGTGGTGGTCGTGAGGTTCGGTCGCCACTTACGGCGGCGTAACATGAAACAAATGGGTGAAACCCATTTCCGTTCGGTTTCCTTGGGGGAGAAGGAGGGCTGCGCGTGGCGGACTTCGAAGGTGGCCGGGATGGTCGCCGCCTTGAGGGGGACACCTCGGTGGTGGTCGTGACCTTCGGTGGCGGCGTACGGTGGCGGAAACTCACAAAAATGGGAGAAACCCATTTCGGTTCTCCTTCCACGGAGGACATCCATGGCTGCGCGTGGGGAAGATTGGAACTGCCAGGGATGCTCGTCGGCGTGAGGGGAACACGCCGGTGTTGGTGGTGACCATGGCCGGGGCTCGGCGGCGGCGGGCAGCGCTGGAGGAGAAGTATCGGTGTTCCCGAATCGCCTAGGAGAGAGAGAGAGTTTACAAAAAAAAAAATTTCCGAGAAACTGAGTTAAATAAATATTTATATGTCCTATTGTTCTACACTTTGTCATCTGAAAATGTTAAATAATAATTTTTTTTTTCTTTACAATTTTACTTTTGTTCTTATTATATTGTTGAATTTTTTACTTAGGTTGAGCTCCGTGAAGTTGAAAGTGGAAACAAGATATCCCAACAATTAGCTACTTATAAAAGTATCAAAAGTATGGATTCCTTAACTTTTTAATTTCATACTGTAAATTAATAACTGAAATAATTTATTTTGTTTCTTTAATTTTAGAATTTTTTAAGTCAATTATTTAATGTCATTTATTTAATATTTATTATGCATGAACTTTGAACTGTTTCAAATTATAATTTTGAATTAGTTTAAAAATTTTCTGAAGTCTTTACAATATATATTATTTATATGACATAATTTAATTTAAAAAATAAATTTTTAAAATTTAAATCTTATGAATTCAATTATTCAATTAAAAATTGTAACGTAATCAATCACATTAATAAAATGTACAAATAGTAGTACATAAAAGTGGCTACATATAGAATTTTTATATAAGAAAACTTTATCAACAAATTTAATTCTATATGTAAATACTTACATCAATATATACAATTTTATCTATATATTATATATAATCAATTATTAAAATGTTGAAATTTTCAATCAAAATGCTAATGTGATTGGCTATTAGATTTCAAAAAATGAAACATAACAGTTAAATAAAAAAAATTTTAAATTATAATTTTATAATCATACCTCTTCTACTATTGTTCTATTACTAAACAATTTGTTTTCCTTTTACTATTTATATTTAAATTAAAAAGTTTAGAATTTATTCTTATTACAAAATATAAAATAAAATTAATTCAATCAACCAATATATTCATATAATTTAATTAAAAATAAATTTAATTTTATAAAATTTAACATTCTTTTGCTCTTTAAGTTCATTTTTATCATCCAGCAATATCAATTTCTTAAAGATGTGAACTTATAAACTAACATTCCAACATAATTAAATGTTATATCTTATTAGTTACAGATGCATGTTTATAGAAAAAAAAAATTTTAAAAAATTACTATGAAATAACTCATAAAATTTTACCGACAAATTTAATTCTATATGTAAATACTTACATCAAAAAAAGAGGTCTCACAATCTTGGTCCATGTAACAGTAAAAGCCCAACCATAGCACACATATCAACACTTAATAAAAAATAAAAATAATTTACATATCATCTCTAACAACTAACAAGGATTATTAAGGAATTGTTAATTCTGTTCAATAACTTGTAATATTTATTACATCTCAATATATTAATTTACTAATTTTGATATTGATTTAATTAATAAATCATCCTATAGTTGCAATTAAAATGTGTCATGTCAATTGGCACATTCATGAAAAAATAAATAATAAATAATAAACATCTAAGATTAATTCAAATTTATATTTTATTTAAAACCTTTTTTTTGGTAGACACAATAAGTTGGCTTGGGTGGGATTTAAATAGTGAGATGAAATGAAATAATTTTAGATAAAATTTAAAAATTAAATAAAATATTATTAAAATATTTTTTTAATATTATTATTATTTTAAAATTTGAAAAAATTAAACTATTTATTATATTTTATATGAAATTTATAAAAATTATAATAATAAAATAAAATAGATTGAGATAGTTTTGACAAATTAAATTCATTGTATACACAAGATTGTTGATGTGGGGACACAGACAAACATATATACTTCACAAATGGCTGACCATCCAGAATTTAGCAAGTGTACTAATCAATTACTAAAATGTTGAAATTTTTAAAAATCGAAAATTTAATTAAAGAATTTGATAAAATAGAGTACACATCGAATAAAAATAATATTGTGCATAAACTTGTATTTTAAAAGATGCTTCAAGAACAAAATGAAATAAAAATTTTATGAATATTAATAATCAAGTTTGTAAATAATAGAAATGTACTTTCCGATTAAATAATTATTAGATTTTAAAAAATGAAACATAACAGTTAAATAAAAATAATTATAAAATTAAAATATTTTTAAATTATAATTTTATAATCATACCTCTCCTGCTATTATTTTATTACTAGACAATTTGGTTTCCTTTTACTATTTATATTTGAATTAAAAAGTTCAGAATTTTTTCTTATTGCAAATTATAAAATAAATTTAATTCAATCAACTAATATAATCATATAATTTAATTAAAAATAAATTTAATTTTATAAATTTATTCAATTTATTCAATTTTTGCTTTTTATAATCATAAAATGATATATATATATATCACTCTTTAGCTTTTAACTATCCATGCACTCAAAACATAAACACAACACTGAATTAACGATTTCGCTTTTTATAATTATAAAATATTATTATATATATAAAAACCAGAAAAAAGAAATACATATAAAAACTTGCAAACAAAATATAACATTATCATGAATTTCAAAATTTGTTATTTCCTTTTATTTGTTAAAATATTTAATTTAATTGTAAGTTTTTCATTTCTACTTTCTTCATCTGCAATTTATGCTATAACAATCATATAATTTCTATATCTATTCGTAGTTCATTTCTAATTTTCATTCTCCACTTTTTACAGCTTCGTTAAATTTGCTGAGTTGATTGGGTTTTTTTAGTCTTTTCCCAAGACTACCAAGGTAACCAACGATACCATAAATATATATTTTTCAATAGGTGGTTTTATTCTGTTGGAATACATACTTAAATTGAAAAAGTTTTTGAATTTGCATCATTATGAGTTTTTCTTTTATCCAGTTATCAACAAGAATTCTTTCATTCCATGTATAGATGAAAAGGGGTAAGCTTATATTAATAATTTAGTACAAATTTATCATTATATGATTAATTAGTTCTTTCATATTCTTATAACTTCAATTCTTATTTAAAATGATTCCTAAGGTACTGCAAAACATCCTAAGATAAACAATCTATATGAGTCTCTTTCTTTAGAAGAAAAAGAACATATACGACAAAAAAAGAAAGAAAGATATCTACAACAAAGGAATTCTACGAATGATACTACTCAACATGAAGAACAATTTTCCTCCCAACCAATCATTCACAATGAAGAAAATATGTTGGGAGATGATATAGAATTCATACACAATAATGAAGAGGTCAGGCCATATTGTACAAAAAGACAACGCACTTTTCGTGCCGAAGCTAGAACCAGTGATATATCCTCCATTCAACAATTTGAATATAGTTCTAATATTGGTAGTTCTGGAGCGCTCTATCCGGAAATAAACACAGTTGAAACTACGTCAACAAAATCTCTCTTTCGAGGTAAGAAAGATGTATAAAATTAAGTTGTATTTCTTTTTCTTTTTTTCCTCTCTTATATACAATTTCATTCAATAATACCTCTATTGAAAATTATAACAACTTCAAGAATTTACTTCATCTTTATGATTCATTTTTCCTCCATAGGAAATCAACATCAACAATCAGCTGGTCATAGGAAAATATTACAAACAGTGCCATTTGAGGCAACTGTCTTACCATCAGTACCTTTCTGTAAATTTTGTAAAGCAAAAAGATTTCAACATGAAACAAAGGGTTTTTGTTGTGCGGATGGAACAATCTCCTTAACTACAAATGATGTTCCAGAACAATTTTACCATTTGTTTACTTCTAACACAGTTGAATCTGTCAACTTTCTTACGTATGTTCGCACATACAATAACAAATTTGCTTTCACGTCATTTGGAGTTAAATTTGATAGAGATTTGTGTAGAAGAAACAGAGGTATTTATACATTTTGAGCTCAAGGTCAAATCTATCATTACATTAATGACTTAGTTCCTTTGGATGGACATCCTTCATATCTACAACTATATTTTTATGATACCGAACATGAATTGGACAATCGTGTTTATGACATTGGAAGATTGGATTCATCAACTGTTGCTCAACTTATGGATATTATTCATGTTAATCCATACTCAACATTCTTTCGAACTCTTGGAGATTTGCCCAATTTGGAAAATCACAAAATTCATATTAGATCAGATGTGGGTTTGGATCAGCGTGTTTTTAACACTCCGTCAGCTTCTCAAGTAGCAATCATTTGGATTGAAGATGATGATTCAGAATATCTGAGAGGACGAAATATTGTGGTATTCAATCATGCAGGTGGAAGTCATATAGTCCAATACTATTTTGGCTGTTATGATCCACTGCAATACCCATTGTTATTTCCTTTTGGTGATACTGGTTGGCACCAAGGAATATTAAGAATAAAGAAAGGGGAAAGACTACCACAACAAGTAACAAGAGCATCAGTCGACCCTCAACAACCAGTATCAGCAGAACAACTGCTTACAAAGGAACAAGAAGGTTAAAATAATTATTCTTCTTCCAACTTTTAAATGTTCTAATATAACAATGTTATATTTCTAATTTATTAAATTTATTATTTTACAGTGCTGAAAAAAAATAGAAAACAACAGGTTGTCTCATGCCGCGAGTACTATTGCTACAAACTTCAAATTAGAGAAAATACAAAATCTATTTTATTGTTCTCGGGCCGTTTACTGCAGCAGTTTGTTGTTGATATGTACGTAAAAATTGAGACGTCAAGATTGGATTATTTTCGTAATAAGCAACAAGAGATTCGATCTGAAGTATATCAAGGAATAGTTGACAGTCTATCAATTGGACAAAGTAATGCTTCTAAAGTTGGTAAACGCATCATTCTGCCTTCTTCTTTTATTGGAGGTCCAAGAGATATGCGCAAAAGATATATGGAAGCAATGGCTTTAGTCCAACGCTTTGGAAAACCTGACATTTTTTTAACCATGACATGCAACCCAAGTTGGAAATAAATCTTAGATGAATTGGGTCCACAAGAAGAAGCACAAAATCGTCCTGATTTGATTGCACGTATCTTTAGAGCAAAATTAGAAGAACTGAAGGATGAATTATTCAAACGGGAGATATTTGGGAAAGTTTCAGCATATGTATATGTCATTGAACATAAAAAAAGAGGACTACCACATGCACATTTCTTGATCATATTACAAAGAGATTGGAAAATCTACGCTCCAGAATCTTTTGATGAAATTGTATCGGCAGAAATACCTGACAGAGAAAGAAATTTACATTTGCACAAGACAGTAAAAAGACATATGATGCATGGCCCTTGTGGAGTACTAAATCCGAACAATGTGTGTATGAAAACAAATGGCAGTTGTAAAAATCACTTTCCAAAAGGTTTTGTACCTAACACAACCGTTGGAATCGATTGTTTCCCACAGTACAAACGTTGTGATAATGGAATAACTGTCAGAGTCAGAGGTAAAGATTTAGATAACCGTTGGGTTGTTCCACATAATCCATATCTTCTTGCAAAATTTGATTGTCACTTGAATGTTGAAATTTGCTCAACAATCAAAGCTGTCAAATACCTTTATAAGTACATTTATAAAGGTCATGATCGTGTTGCTTTCAACTTGATTCCTGGACAAAACATCCAAGATATAGATGAAATCCAACAATTTCAATCAGCTAGATGGATTGCTCCACCAGAAGCTATGTGGAGAATATATGGTTTTATTCTTAATGAAATGCATCCATCAGTTTACAGTTTACATCTACATCTTGAAGATCAACATCTGGTAGCTTTTCATGCACATGACAACCTCAACAATGTTCTGAGATCTGATTTTACGGCAAAATCAATGTTGACTGAATTCTTTTCAACAAATCAAGCTAATGAAAATGCACGAAAACTACTGTACAAAGAATTTCCTGAAGCTTTTGTTTGGAACCAACAACACAAAATATGGACTCCAAGAAAGAAGAAAACCGTTATAGGCCGCATTGTTACAGCAAGTCCATTCGAAGGTGAAAGGTATTACTTACGGATATTATTAAATCATATAAGAGGCCCTTTATCATTTGACCACATCAAAACAGTTGGCAATGTCACTGCACCAACCTTTCGTGAAGCAGCTACACTACATGGTTTGTTACAAAGAGATACCAGTTTGCAAGATTGTATGCAAGAGGCTTCCTTATACCAAATACCACACAGTTTAAGACGGCTATTTGCAACAATTTTAGTATATTGTAATCCAACAAATCCTAGGGAACTTTGGGAATACTTCGAACAAGATATGTCAAGTGATTTCCAAACAGGTGTTGCAACATCAACAAATATTAGAACAGAAGTCTTACGAAGCATCTCTTCTACACTTGAATCGATGGGAAAAGACATAAACATGTTTCATTTAGTAGAACATGATATTTCTTTGGATCAGAACGAAACTGAAGCTAGAGAAATAAATGATGAATTTGCAGTTCTGATACCAGAAGAAGATCTTATGGCTTCAATGAGTCTTAATCCTGAACAACAACACGCATATGAATCAATTTTGCAGAAAGTCCTTTTAAATGAATCTGCTGCATTTTTCATTGATGGTCCGGGTGGTACAGGGAAAACATTCTTATATAAAGCACTTCTCGCTACAGTAAGATCAAAAAACTTAATTGCTCTTGCAACTGCATCGTCTGGTGTTGCTGCATCTATTTTACCTGGAGGTCGAACAGCCCATTCACGCTTCAAAATTCCATTAGATCTTGACAAAAATAGTACTTGTTGTGTAAGCAAACAAGGTGCTCTTGCCAAATTGTTACGTCTTGCAAAGTTAATCATATGGGATGAAACACCTATGTCTAGAAAAGAATGTATGCAAGCATTGGATAAAATGTTGCGAGACATAACTGATTCAAGATTACCATTTGGTGGAAAAATTATCGTATTCGGTGGAGATTTTCGTCAAGTTTTACCTGTGATTCGTAAAGGCACAAGACAAGAAGAAGTAAATGCCAGTCTAGCATCGTCATATTTGTGGTCTACTTTAACCAAGATTAGGTTAAGTGAAAATATGCGAGCAAGATTCGATCCAAACTTCTCAAATTATATACTTCAGGTCGGAAATGGAACAACACCAATCACAATTGACAATAAGATCAAAATTCCCAATGAAATGCTTATTCCTTACAAAAATGATGTGGAGTCTTTAGATGATCTGATCGATGCAGTCTTCCAAGATATTGGCAGCTATTCAGAAAATTTATCTGCAATGACAAATCGAGCTATCTTGACACCAAAGAACAACTCTGTCGATGAGATAAATACAATACTTATTCAAAGATTTCCTGGTACAGTTACACAATACTATAGCTTCAATGAAACGATCGATACATCAGAACAAGGAATCATGGAGGATTTTTTAAACACATTGACACCAAATGGACTTCCACCTCATGAACTGTTACTTAAAAAAAATTGTCCTATCATGTTACTCAGAAATGTCAATCCTTCAGAAGGTTTATGCAATGGAACACGTCTTATTTGTCGCAACTTTGAACGAAATATCATTGATGCTGAAATTGCAGTTGGTCACCACACCGGAAAAATAGTTTTCATACCAAGGATTCCATTCTTACCAAATGCAGACGATAATAGTGGTTTCCCATTCAAAAGAACACAATTTCCTATCAGATTAAGTTTTGCGATGACAATAAATAAAGCACAAGGACAGACATTAGATTTTGTTGGTGTATACTTGCCTCAACCTGTATTTTGTCATGGCCAACTTTATGTAGCACTGTCAAGAGCCAAGACTTCTGCTTCAGTAAAAGTTCTTATAAGACCAGTATCAACTCAAGATTGTGAAGAAGCTGAAACAAATAATATTGTTTATAAAGAATTACTAACACTAGCATATCAATCATAAACTTCTGTAAGTAATCGAATTTCAATATATACTTCTCAATTTAATACAATTTGTTTTTCCATTATATAATTTTCAAAACTTCCTATTTTTTTTTATTAAAATTGTTTTATTTAAATTCAATTGTTTTAAACTAATATTTTTTTTCCTTATTCATAAGCAGGCTTCAACATGCGGACTATTCATACATCAATCAAAGACATTACTCCAAGTACAAGAAATTGGAGCATCAAGATGATTGTGTCAGACAAATCTCCCAAACGTACTGCACAACATTCACCGACAAAATATCAAAATCTGACATTGATAGACCCTGAGGTAACATACTAACATTATTATCATACTTGCAAAAATATACTTCATATTTATATTATATTCTTTCACATGATATATCCAAAATAAATATGTTTTCCTCTTACAACATAGATTCATTTTAACTATATTCTCAAATTCAATCTTATATATATTCAATAAATACTATTTTACAATCAATAGAATTTAAATAACTATTCATTTATACAATATTATGCAGGGCAACCGACTACAAGCAACAATTTTCGGCAAAGATATAGATCTACGTAATGACATGTTACACATCTTCCGGTCTTACTACATCAGTAATGCTTATGTTAAGCCCTTAGATCCCAAGCATAGAACTGAAGCGCATGAATACTAGTGGATCTTAAATTCAAGAACAATCATCGAAAACATTCCAGATGACGAAGTGGAATTACAAGCACCAGAATATGATATTATCCCATTCACCAATCTGCATGACTACAAAGACACCGGAACTGAAATAGGTAAATATCACATCAATATATTTAACATACATCCTGATACTCTTATTCAATTTTAACAAATTTTTTTTTAACATAATTGGACAGCTATTCTGGCGATCGCAATATACATGAAACCTCCTAGAGAAATTACCTCAATACATGGGCCAACAAAAATTAAAGAAATATATGTTATTGACCAGAGGTAAAAAAGATTTCTCAACTATATATGTGATATTAATAAATTCTTTAATTAACTTGTTTTCAATATTATTTCATCATACTACACTTTTAAATACTTTCTCATAAATTTTACAGCCTAATGCCCATATGGTTAACTATGTGGAGTCGATTTGTGGATGGTGAATGCCGTACAATCTCTGATATTATTGAAGCTAAACCAACTCTACTCGCAACACGTATAAAAGTCGGTTCATACAATGGTATAATACACAATTTATAATATCAGCATTTATTAAAAATAAAATGTTATTATCTACTAACAAATTTCTTTTCTTTATAATATAGGTCTTTCTCTTTCATCTCAACCAACAAGTGTATTTACCTTAAATCCTGTCATCCCTGCTGCAACTCCATTATGTCAATGGTAATTCTTTCTTACTTTATTATATATATATATATACAATCTGTACCTACTATATCTTTTCCTCCATGATTTCTCTCATTCATTTTAAATTATTCTAAAAATATTTAGGACGATGCTAAACCATGCACTGCTTGAAGAAATAGTTGAAAAAAATCTACATCACACAACGGCATCAGCATCGGCATCAAATGTTGACATGAAAGACATAATTACGCTCGATGATCTTGCTGGTTTTCTTAAATCATTACAACCAATGACGGTACATTTCTACGGTCTTCTTAAACTTTTTTTTCTTTATATATATTGCCTTTTAAAAATTTTACATATGCACTCTTAAAATTAAAATAAATACAACCTTATCTTAAAGCTACATATTATTTACAACCACTAAAAATATATATCTGTTGCAAAATTAATGCAGAAAGCAAAATTTTGGATTAAAGCAACTATTTGTGTGGTTGATCTCCATCAAATATTCTTCTACATGTCCTGCATTGGGTGTAAGAAGGGGACTGGATATGAACAAAATGAAAAATTTCAATGTTATCATTGCAAATACATGAGCAATGCACAACCACGGTATACATCTTATATTCATATTTTACATCATAAATGTTTCTTTAATCAATTTTATATTATATTCAAATTATTGCTTAATCATTCAGACTAAAAAATATAGTTTGTTTATATAGCTGTCGAGCTTACATCGACGTTGACGATGGTAATGGACGACTAGGAGCTGTCATGTTCGGTAAAATTGCAGAAGAAGCTCTAGGTTGCACAGCAATCGAACTAATGGAACATACAGGAGAGGTAACCAACTTATTCATATTCCAATTTATATTTTAAAAACATTTAATTTTAGATATTCAAATAGAAAGTTACTAAAAATATCTTTTACATTATATTTATTCACCATACAGGAACATTTACCGTATATCCAAAATATTGCAAAATTATGTTCAACCAAAAAGTGGATCATACAATTGGGTGCAGATTTAGATCAACTCCAAAAACAACGTCACAAAAACTTCAACGTTCTCTCCATAAATGCTGTGAATGAGGAGAACACACCACTTTGAATCCATTATGTAATATTTAGTTGTTTCAGACTTTACTTTCAGTAGCAAAAGAAACAATTATGTAATATTTAGTCGTTTTAGACTCTACTTTCAATAGCGAAAAAAATAACTATGTAATATTCACTTTCCTGACTTGCTTAAACATATAGTCTGTCTAAATCTATTATCAGAGACTTTAAACAATTATGCTTTACTTAAACAATTAATTATATTATCTTCATAGACCTTATCATTAAATTCTCTTATTCTACACTAGATGTTTATATTTTAGAATAATTTAATACAGGGCAAACGTGCATCGCACGTACATTCACTGCTAGTGTATATATATATATATATATATATATATATATATATATATATATATATATAATATATGAAGCTGGGTCTTGTTCATCGTGTCAAGCAAGCCGGCAAGGAGTGATCTTTTATTAGGTGTTGTGGGGGTATGCTACCAAATAAATTGTATTTTATTAAATGGGGTGCCGGTTGTACCAATTAAATTGTAGAATAATGCTACCATGCATCACACAATTGAATGCGAATGCAACAAACGTATATATTATGCCATACACAGTGTTAATTATTTGATTTTCGATTCGATCGTAATCTACAATTGATTTTTGGTTCATTTATATATATATAAATAAATAAAAATATAGCATATAGCCGATGATCGATCAAAGTGCATGGCCGTGTGGGGGCCGGGCTAACATAATTGTGTAGAATATTATGAAAAATATTGTATGTAAATCATTTTCTATATAAGATTGAAGAACGAAAACGAATTATTTTTTGGGTCAATTGTTGAATAACGAAAACGACCAAACTTTGTTCTGAAATATTAATTACGTTCAATATTTAGTTAATACATGATGTAGTCCAATGTGGCCGTATGCTCATTGGTCATGGACTCATGATGACAACCAAGCTAGCTAGCTGTGGAAGATATTACGTTCCATTTAATAGCGACGAGAATGGATGTTTTTGGCAATTTTTCAGAGTATTTACGACAAAATCCAGCGCTGGAAAAAATCTTATTAATTCTTGTAGTGAATTTGTAGCAATTAATCTCATATCATGATCAATATTCATCGTATTATGTAAATCTTACAAATTAAATTATATATATATATATATCACATAAATGATATGTAGTATAAAGACATTTAAATAAAATTATTCTACAAAATAATAATAGTATTAAAATAAAATAAATCTGGGCCATCAATATTAATGCCAGCTTTTATATATCTGCTTCCCTTCTCGTTAAATTCCAATAAAATAGACCAAGCTGCAGTGGCGGAACCAACAATTGTGTCGAGGAGGGCCAATTTTTCTATTGCATGAAATATTTATGTAAAGAGTAATATTAAATACAGTCTTAAGATTTACAAGTTCTACACATTCCCTTTGAAAACAAAAACAAAATAAGGTCCACCATTAATAAATAATTTTTTTCATATAGGTCCTAAATTTATATATTTTTACAAATGGAGTGGGCGGGACTTGCACATAATTCTAAGATTGCAATTATCATTTCTCTTGTGTAAATTAAAAAGAGATTGAAAATTCATAATAACATAACTACAAACTATTTTTTATATAGATCATTGACCTTAAATAATTTTTCTTGTATTTTAATTTTATATTCCTTATTAAGAAATCCAGTATTGTATAACAAAAAATTTTGAGATCCATATTAATAACTTTGTAGTGTAAAAACCATGAATTAAAATCTTTGTACATGATTTAAGCCTCTTTCTCGCCTCCCTAGGCCAAGTCTCGTCCTATAGCTCTATCTTCATAAATATTCTCATATGTGATGGTTTAAAATCATAAAACAAACTAAAATGAGTCAATGACTCAATAAGAAACTCGTCATAACATAAACATACTCAATATAATGTTTTTAATAAAACGTTTCATCTGTGAGAGTAAAATCATGATAATTCATTCATATGCTTATAACATGCATGACTTATCTTACTAGCCCATGCACTTGATTATGTGTGTAAAGTTGTGCACCGGCCCCACATCCTGTAACCACAAGGGGAACCGTTAATAGTATCCTAGCATACTATGGTAGACCACGCTTAGGTCCGTGGCTTGCACATTCACCCATAAAATTGCATTAGTACCATGCATCTAAATGACCATTTTATTAATTGTTCTGAACTTATCTTACACTTGAACTTATGAAAACTTACGTGTCTTATACGACATAAGATGAATGAGATGCATAATACATACATAACTATAATATGCGGAATGAAACATGATCATGAATTATAAAAAATGACGTGCTTGCAGATATCATGACATGCGTGGTACATAAATACTGGCTTCCAAATAACTAACTTTAATACTAATATATATAATTAGCTAACGTGTGTTAATCATAATTTATGATCAATCTACTTATCTTAGAGCAATGGCATTGGATTAGCCATCCCAATCTTCAAAATTTGACTAATATGTATCTTTTTTGCTTTTAGCTAATCACTCAAAACTTGAAGTCTACATTGGATTATCCATCATACTCTATATAATAATAAAATATTATTCTTTTTTATTATTTATATTTCTTTAATTATTTTTTTTATTTTTTAAATACTTTTTGTGTTTTATTTTAATAATCTCCAATAGCCTCCAACAATCGTATTCATTTTCATTAATTGAATCTAACAATCTATAAAATTAGCATCTCTAGCTGACAATTTTGTAGATGTTAAGAAAAAAATTATTATGCACATTCACAATCTCATATGCAGTCAACTAGAGAAACAATTTGGATGCAGTTTCTTTTTTATGCATCCAAAAAATACGTGCTAGTTTTTGGACATTCACAATACTAATATTCACTGCCTGCCATTATTTCCAAATAATTTTTACACACATTCACAAACCCAAATGCATAAACCACATTATCACACCCTATAATGTAGCATATAGATAAACCTAGATGGAATAAAAAAATAAGGAATTTCACCAACGTATAACAGCCCAAAATGATCAACAGATTCCAACATATGCAATCCCAACATCAACATCTAGTTTTGACAAGCATATGGCAGTCCCAACAGAATAAGTGCAGTCCTTACGCCATCATCCCAACTCTAGTTTTTACTCTAATATTTCCAAGTCTTGCAGCAGCGTGTAGTTGCTGCCCACAATCACAAGCACCCATATTCAAAATAACAAAAAATCTCAAAATAGCATAGGCAATAATTGTTGCCCAGTCACATGTATTTCAACCACATGTGACTGCCTAGCTACTAAAACCAATTGCAAAGTGTTTAATTACAATATTAAGTGGATAAGAACATCCCCAAAACATTACACCAGCAAAAGGCTACACATCTTCAAATGGTTGAGATGGATATGGAGATGTAGATGAAAATCACTTCCGTGAATCCTTAAAAATGTCTTTCTAAAGATTCAAGAAATACTCTTGCTGCATTCCACTCGATCTTCCTCTTTTTCTCCACCAGTAATTCAGCCCTATCAGAATGAAAATTGTTCACCGCTTATTTTCCCTCCTCCATGCATATGGCTTTGTCATTACTCATGCGAGTTAAGGCGTCAAAAAATTCAGCATCAGAAGCTTCTCTAGCCTTCCTCTTTCTCTCCCTTTCTTTCTCAACCTTCTTGCCTAGAGGTCTTCCAAAAATGACCTCTACGTTGTCATTTATTATGTTGTCTCCTAGTAGAGTCGATTCCACAATAGCTGGACGTTTCCCATATGGTTTCCTTCTCGTTGACAACATGGACATATTTTGTTACTGTTTTAGTTGGTGTCTCAATAGACACCAGCAATGTTCCATGGTGTAAGTGGCCTTCTCAGTCTCTCTACACAAGATTTTGGCTCTTTCGATCTAAATATGCCAAGTAATGGGAATGTGATAAGGGAATTTCATAAACAAATTTTAGAACTGATGCAGTTAGAAACTCATACCTTGTTCTCCTCCATCTCACCACTTGGATGGTTTAACACCCGGGTCCAACACCAAGCTCGCTTTCTAAAAAGATTTTAGGTGTATACGTGATTTTTGGAATATACTACGGGTCAATTTTTATTTTGATGGATACTGATTTTTTTATTTGGGCTTGCTAATGAAGTTAAAATCATTAAATATCTTTAGATTATATAGAATTTTCTTATGTGCCGACAAATTTGTGGGACAAATTGGATTATCTTAGAGGTTGAATCGAGGGCCAAAACTCAACGAAAAATCCTATGCCACACACATCTCCCATTTCCACTAGGATTATTATTTTAGAGTTTTCTTTCATTTAAGATTCCTAACCCATACCAACTATTATACCCACGACTCCACACTCATGCATGTCTCTCCTCTAGGTTCCAACTACCTATATATACATATACACGCAAGTAGAGCCACGTTCAGTGCCCCCATTTACGAAGAAAGACAAAAAGAAACCAAGCAACTGCTAGGGTTGCCGCAGCCAGAGTTACAGTGAAACACCTCCTCCACGTAGCTGCCGCTAGCCTACTGCACCTCCACAAACCACTCAGTCTCCACCTCAAAACACAAAAGCCCCAAACGGAAACCATCCAACGTGCTAAGATCCCCCTCGCAGGACTGAAGCCGCCAGGCCCACAACTTAAACCTCTATCCCATAGCTGCCACCGTGACACTCTCCCTGCAGGCCACTACCCACCCAGTTGTACCACCATGAAAGGCTCTATTCTACCACACAAAAACAGAGCATGCATCATCCACCGTGAGCCATAACGCTACCGCCCAGTTGCTCAACTTCAAAACCATGACGAAACAAGCAGGAACCACCCAAAAAAGCCATAAGAAACGTCGGCCATACCACCCTAGATCTGTCGTTCCCCTCTCAGAAAGCCACGCCGGTGCACTGCACTGCCTCTCTCTCCGTCTCCGTGCTCTCCCTCTCTCATCACCCCCCTCTCTCTCTCTCATCAATTTTTCTCTCCCTCCCACGGTGCCCTGCCGCCGTTCCCAACCACCTTATCGTCGTTTCATTGTTGCCTCCCACTCTCTCTCGGTAAAAATATTTTCCTCTCAACGTCGAGTTTTTCTCTAGTTCGCATCTTTATCCAGAAATGTTTGTTGCTTTGTACAATAGCTTTTAGGTTTTAAGCCTAATAGACATTAATATTTACGAAGATTGACATTAAGCCCTTTTGTGATGTGATTTTCAGTAAAGCACCTGAAGATTTCTTTTCAATGATGTTACGTTATTGCCCTTAATAGGTAAGTCTTGGCAGAATACTTATTTGACTTGGGTTGGGCTTTGATTTACTTAAATTGGATATGTATTTTAAGTTGGGCTTGGTGTTAAATAGATTTGCAATTGAGTTGGACTTATGCCAAGTGAATATTAAGTGGAGATGTAATTTTCATGGGCTTAGTTTTAATTGACTAAATATGTAAGCCATACATTTTATTTTACAGAAATAATTTAGAGTTTAATCTATTAGTCCAAAACATTTAGTGGATATAGATTAAATTGGGAAATGATGATATTTTAGGATTGCGAGAGTTTTTAGATATTTTAAGAAAAAAAAAAAGGTTATTATAGTATTCAAGACTTGAATGTCAAATTATGGGTTTAATTAGAGATTTAAGTTACGTGTTTATTTTAAAGGTAATGATTGATATTCGTTCGGCACTATTGTAGAAAAATTCAGAAAAGTTAAGATGTTCAGGTAAGTAATATTGTGGAAAAATTTTGAAAAGTTAAGAAGTTCAGGTAAGTGGGTTCTTATGCTAGACTTTGCATCAAATATATGAACTGAGGTCAATTTTGGAAAATATGCATATTTACTTACAAAAAGAAATTTGAAACAACCTTAAGTATTTGTTTGGCATTACTCATGAAATTTTGTATAAGAATAAAGTATTTTCTGGCATGATTGGTGTAGACATGAGCTATTTTGACATTTTGTTTCTGAATTGTGCAAAAGAAAGCGAATATGAAAATTTGTGCATAAATTATATTTTTGTAATCTGATTCCGTTCTGTTCTGAAGATGTTCTATACTCTGATATTATATGATGTGATTTCTTAAACCTCTGGCATGACATTCTATTTTTGTTCTGTTCTGACCATACCAAGGGTGTAAAATTGTGGACTATGTTCAGGTTGGTACCAACTTTTATGTTTCCGGTACAACCACTTTAGAAGCCAAATTGGTTTTCTGCGTGGTCATTCCTGTGAACACACTCAGGGCTCTGAGAAGAATAAGGGGAAGATTTCATATTTTATTCTGCTCGGTTGGCTGCCGGGGTTTGCACAACTCTACCACAGGGGTTAAACATGGAATTATGTTCTGGTGTGATGCTTCAATTGTGCTATGCCAAAGGAATTCTGAATAAGAATATTTTTGAACTTTCGCTCTGATCTTTTTGGCAACATGTTCTGATTCTGCATTTTGAAAATATCAATATTTTGTTTTGCATTCTAAACTCTGTAAATGCTCATGTTTACATACTAGTATATGTTCTTTACTTACTGAGTTGTTGATAACTTACCCCTTATCTCCACAATATTTTTTAAATGATCTTGATGCCTCAGTTGGAAGTCAAGAGTAGGAAGTGTTAGCAAGGTTTGATAGTCGTAGAAGAATAAGTGCAAAGGGTACAAATCATTATTGGAGAGTTTTATTTAGTAGATTTATTATTTTATGTTATTTGGTATTCTGAGTCATGGATATTTTTTAGTCTTTATGGAGATTTTAATTTATTTCGTTGAGGTATTTCTTTTGCATTCATATGGAGAAACATAGATATTTGTGTTCAACAAATAAGTTAATATTTTATGGAGTCTCTGGGTTATTTATAAATGTGTTATTGGAGATAATTTTAGGTGACATGAGCTAACTCTCCAGACCTTCGGAACCAGGGCGTTACAGTTGGTATCAGAGATAGGTTTAAGATTCTACAAACTATTATATTTGAGGTTTTTGGATATTTGTGGGCTTGAGAAAATAATTTCCAGATTTGAGGTGTAGACATTTGTAAACTGTAAGAGATGATTCTATTAGTATTTAAGGTTTTAGAATCCGGCAAGATTTTGGGAATAAGTTCTTGGAAATTTGAGGTATTAGTTGTGTGGATTTTAAGAATTGATCTACTTTAGTGCTTAGCTTCTGATCTAGTGGGAAAGTTTGCCTTGAGGTCAAATTTAAGAGTAATTGAGGTAAATTTTGCACGTAAACTTTAATCAAAACGGTTTGGCGTAAATGGAATGAACGATACTTTAAGCCAGTTTATTATATGTGAAAAAAATGAGTAAGACAATAAATTGTTGTTTCGTGATATATAGATTATATTTGGTAATTACAGTAACGCTTAGTTTATAATTTTTAATATTCCCTTTGAAACGTTTAACCAAGTATGAGTCTTCTAGGATGGCAGCTCGTCGCCGTGTTCGAAATCTTTGGGCCTTGAACGCGAGAAATGATGAGGGCGAATGCACCATAAAGCAGTTCAACCGGATGCATCCTCCCACTTTTGATAGGCGTGGAGACCCAATCTTGGCTGAGAATTGGATCAAAGATATTGATGAGATACTTCATATCTTGAATTGTACTGATGAATAGAAAGTACTGTACTCTAACTTCAAGCTGAGTACAATAGGATTTATGAGCATGGGTTGAACAATAGGATTTATGAGTTAGTGGTGGGCTTTCAGATCCAAAGTTTCTTTGTAACGCCCCGTACCCGAGGGTCCGGAGAGTTAATTCATGTACTTAAAAATCATTTTCCTTCCACATAGTACATATTCTAATCTTTCCCAATCACACAAAATACTCATATATTTACATCAATTACTCCAGAATAACTATTCTAAGACGATACAAAATTTAATATAAACATCAATCTCCCAACAAATCACATCATCAGAGCACAACAAGCTTACTGAATGAAAATCCTCAATACCCATATAAACCTTCTATGCTTAACCCATCATTCTTAACTCTTCTCACCCATGCTCCATATCCTTGATTCTCAACTGAAACATTCAAATCATCTGAAAAATATTGTGGAGATAAGGGGTGAGTTATCAACAACTCAGTAAGCAGAGAACATATACTAGCATGTAAACATGAGCCTTTTCAGAAAGTTCAATATGCAGAAACAAAACATTTTATTTTTATATGCAGATCTCAGAAAACGTGTTATCAGAAAATCAGAGCGGCTTTTCAAACATTTCATACTCAAGTCAACAATTCATATTTGAGGATCCATTTCATATTCAAAAACACTTTGGCATAACGTAACTGAACATCTCCATCTTATCATGTCATATCATATACCATATTTAACCCCCGTGGTAGGGTTGTGCTATCCCCGGTGGCCAAATCAGGCAGTATCATGTGGTGAACTTCCCCTTTTTCAATCTCAGAGCCCCGAGTGTGCACACAGGAAAGAACACGTAAAAAGACCACTTTGTTTCCAAAGTGGGTGCACTCATATCATATCATGGTGGTACCAACCATATCACGTGAACAATATCATCATATCAGAACCATATTCAGAACAGATAAGTATGCCAAAGTTTTATCATATCCATATCATATCAAAACACGTGCGAAACATATTCATATCCTTTCTATTTGATCAAAAACAGATCCATATCATTTCATATCACATGCATAAAAATTTCAATGATATCATATTCGCTCTTTTGCATATTTCAGAAACATGTCAAATATTGCTCATGTCTACACATTTCATGTCAAGAACATTTCTTTTCTCTTTCATATGTATCTCATGAGGGAATGCAAAAACATATACTGAGGTTGTTTTTCACTTTTTCTTTTTAAAACAACATGCACATTTTTTTACAAACCAACCTCAGTTCATTTCTTTTTATGCAAATCCAGCATAGGAACCCCGCTTACCTGGACGACTTAACTTTTCCAAAAATTTCCTCAAAAATGTCGAGTCGACTATAAATCGTCACCTATAAAAATAATCACGTAATTTCTGTAAGTTTCCAATAGATCACATATGTCGATATTTAAACCTAAACTTCTTAAATAACCTATTTTAAATTTCTCAAAACTTAAAACCTTCCTAATCCCAAAATATATCATTACTTCATAAAATCACAAATATCCACCACAACCCACGTCATACACAAAACACCACTGTTTAAACCCGAACAGCCAACAAATCTCATAGTCTAAACCAATCATACTAACAACTCCATCACCCAATCCAATCAACCCCGTTACTCCTCGGACTCAGTCCGGCAAAACCAATCAGCATTTAAATACAGTGTAATGTGCTAGTGCAAAAATACATTAAATTCACGAGAATTCTTTGAAAAATACTTACATTGCTATATAATAATTTATGGAGGATCACGGAGGCGCAAGAAGTGGAAAAATAGTTGCAGAACAGTGCAAAATACACTGTGGCCGTGGGTCACAGATACCCACTTTTCAACGGGTGCAAACGAAGACCCGAGATTGATAGGGTAGGGCCTAGAGAGGTCGGTGAAGCCAATGGTGGTGGTGGTTTGCCGTGGGTGGCGGCGCAAGGGGTGGTTTTAGACCAAAAATGTGCAAATCGGAAATGTACTTGGTGTGGATTCACCGGTGACGGATCGGAGCTGGGGTTGGGTTCAATGGGTTGCTTGGAGGTCGAGGATGAAGTGGTGAAGAAATGGCAGCCAATGGTGGTGCGACGGCGGCGCTGGAGTGAGGAGAAGGTCGCGGCTTCGTGTGGCGCGTGGAGGCTAACAGTGGCGCCGGAGAAGCTGAAACTGGAGGGAGGTGGTCGCCGGCGGCAGGGGAATCGAGTGGGGTGGGCGGTGTCGGCCACGAGCGGCGCACGGCGGCGCTGGGTGGAAGAGAAGGAAACTGGCGGAGGAGAGGAGAGAGAGAGAGCTACGTCCGTGCGCGGGAAGAGAGAGGGAGAGGAGAGAAAAGAAAGAGAAAAAGAAGAGAAAAAGAAAAGAAAAGAAAAGGGAAAAAATAAAAAATGGAGAGAAAGAAATGAGGTTCAGTCCTCACATATTGGGTCACAAAAAAATAATCCAACAGAAACGATTTTAAAACTGCAAGTGAAATAAAATAATTCAAACACAGTGATTAAATTGAAAATAAATAATTAAATCTAACAATTAGTTAATTTAATTCGAGAAGAAATTTAAACACATAACAATAATTAATTTAAAGAAAGCACTTCAAAAAAAAAATAATAATAATTTTCGTAAACTAAAAATCATAAAAATAGTCTAATTAAAAATCCAATAATTTTAAAACAAGAGAACAAATTCTAAATCAATAAAAATAATTCATTCATTAAAATACACTAAAATACGGGGTGTTACATCCTCCCCCCCTTAAAAAAAATTTCGTTCTCGAAATTTGTAAGGTCAAACATTAACGTAAAGGCAAGATACAAGATATAACTCAAAACACGCTCGAAAAGACCCTACCATCAACAACTCCCAACAAGCATGAGTAATGCACTCCCAAGTCTACTCCTATAGGCGATTCCATTATGCTCGCATTAGTCTCCCAATGACACATCACGTCTATTACTCCTAGGGTGACCACGAAATCCAAAATCTCCATTTCCACCAACAACATTAATACAACACTCGGCAAAAACCCAATGATTATTATTATTTTTGTAACACGAACTGTGCTAACCTCAATCGACCCCTATGTTAAAACTCACCAACCTTCATTGTATTCTACAAGTTGGTAACCTATTAGCCACTTCCAAAGTTAACCATCAATAAACATTTCCATCATCCAGACCTATTCCCTCAAATTCAACAAGAATTATATCTTAAATCCGCATCACCAAAAGTTTAATCTCTAATTACAAGTATCATCTCAAATTTTCAAATTACTAATAATCCCTTAAGATCAACACAAGGTTTGAATCCTTAATTATATCACAACATAACACCATTGAGTACGAGGTAGCTCAACACCTACTAACCAGAAAACTCTCACCACATTTGGTAGAAAATTCTTGATCTCCAAAACCATGAACTATTTCACACTTTCCTCAAACTCACCAAGAATTCATTCCTGAATCTGCATCAACTATTATCCTTAAATCCGATATGGATCAAATCCCAAAACCTGCCACTAAAACCTCGAACTAATAACAATTATTTCCTTCCATCTCCAAAGAAGTTCTCTCCTAAAAATTCTCATATAGTAACTCAACTCAGATCAATCCTATTTAATTCAGCCCTTCAACTCTGCAATTCTAAAACCTTAAACCAGATAAGAATCATTTCCCAAAATCTTGAAGATCAATGACCTTACTTCTAAAACATTCACCTTATAAAACTTTTAAATTCTAAAACCCCAAATGTTACGAATTTGCTTAACAAGGTCGACAAGATCGAAAACTTCCCATCTAAGTAATCACTCAATTGCTTGTTGAACCTACCACCTTAAATCCCATAAACTTATTTCCTAAAAAAATTATAAGACCTCGAACCTTAGATAAACTTCTCATAAATCTAACCTTGAAGCTTGTTGAACTTACAACCTCCTATTCTAAAACCTCATGTCCTATTTCCACGAAACCTAAAATCTCAAATATCCTATTCCCCAAAGAGATCACCCAGACCATGTCGTTCCCTTCAAGTTTCGATATTAAAAGCAAGCCAATCACCAAGAGTTTAGGCCTACTACACTAAATATTCAAGCCTAACAATGACATTCTCAGTCATACCATCTTCCTGCCATAACTTAACCTTTAAAACAAAATAAAATAAAACAAAATAATATAAAATAAATAACATAATTTCAATTCAAATAAAATAAAATCAAATAAATGAAATAAATTCAATTTAAATAAAAGTAATAATTTCAATTTAAACCCTTAAACTTTTCTGGTACTGTATCTACTGGACATATGGTCTTACCCATTCTTGGCCATATCTTTAACCAACTCATATAATCCTTCCTACCATCAAATATTGTAAACCCGACATCGGTCTAAACTCCCGTACATCTTTAGAATCTAAACCACAAGAATCTAAACCTTAAATCTTATAAAGATTATCTCTTATAGTCCACAAAGTAAGTTTATTGGATCTAAACTCACTAAACCTCAAAATCTCAACACTCAATCATAAAGTCTGCAAAATTTAAAATCTTAAATATCTACAAAATTAGTTCTTATTCTTTACAAATTTACACCTCAAATCTGAAGTATTCTCATAATCATGTCTTAGTTCTCAAATTTCTATATATATATCAAATATGAAATTACTTCCTAAATCGAATCGATATCCAAAACCTTATATGTTATAGTCTGTAGAACCTCAAAGTTATCATAAAATTGAACTTATGTGCACCTTCAAAACTATAAACATTACATCTTATAAAAGATCTTTACCTATAGTCAACAAAGTATGCCTACCTGATCTAAAACTCCAAGTGTAAAGAAAGTCATTTATTAAAATCTAAAGCCTTGGTTCTCTTCAAAATCTTCTTTTTAAAACCCACACCATCTAAGACCTCAAACATCTTAGAATATATTCCAAAATGTTGCCGGATTCTAAAACTTTAAAAACAATTAAAATCATCTCTTATAATCTTCAAATTTCCATACCTCCAATCTGAGTTAACGTCCTAGCCTATAGATATTCAAAATCTCAGATTTCGTACGCCATCCAACATGAGTATGCAAAAGCTCAAACCGAATATCTTTAAAATCATGTCCTAGTGCCTTCAAAATTTTAAAACCTTAAATATCATCAAACATCTTATTATAGTATGCCAAACCTCATATGTCATCTTTCGAAAGTACATGCCCTAGAAATGCGATTGAATCAAGCCAAAATTCACACTTCTTCAATTTAGCAAACAACTTTTTATGTCTGAGTGTCCAAAGTATCAGCTTCAAATGTTCCTTATGCTCAGTCTTGCTTTTGGAATATACCAGTATATCAATAAAACCACTACAATCTTATCCAAAAATTCATGGAACACTCTGTTCATTAAATCCATGAATATTGCTGGGGCGTTAGTCAGGCCAAAAGGCATGACCAAAAACTCATAATGGCCATATCGGGTCCTAAAAGCTGTCTTAGCTACGTCTTTTGCCCTGATCTTCAATTGATGGTAACCCGATCGAAGATCAATCTTTGAAAATACTTGAGCACCCTAGAGCTGATCAAACAAATCCTCTATACGGGGTAGCGAATACTTATTCTTTATGGTCACCCGATTTCGTTCTCTGTAATTAATACACATTCTCATCGATCCGTCATTCCTCTTCACAAACAACTCAAATCTAAAATAAATGATTTCTTAGAATCTATCTATACTCCAAAATTTCACGCACTATAGTTTGCAGAACCTCAAACCTGACTTTCGGTCAAACTTATGTAAACTTTAAAATCTCAACCTCCAAGTCATGTTCTACAACCTTTAAAATAAGCCCATCAAATCTGCATCCTTAAATTCCCAAAACCTCAATCCATAGAGTCTACAGAATCTCAAACCTGGAATTTCCAATAATCATCTAGCTTGCAGTCCTCAAATTTCTATACCCCAAGTATGAAATTACTCCTTAAACTATCAGATATCCAAAACCTCATGTTATAGTCTGCAGAATCTCAAACCTAGGCTCTGATACCAACTGTAACGCCCCATACCCGAGGGTCCGGAGAGTTAATTCATGTCACTTAAAAATCATTTTCCTTCCACATAGTACATATTCTAATATTTCCCAATCACACAAAATACTCATATATTTACATCAATTACTCCAGAATAACTATTCTAAGACGATACAAAATTTAATATAAACATCAATCTCCCAACAAATCACATCATCAGAGCACAACAAGCTTACTGAATGAAAATCCTCAATACCCATATAAACCTTCTATGCTTAACCCATCATTCTTAACTCTTCTCACCCATGCTCCATATCCTTGATTCTCAACTGAAACATTCAAATCATCTGAAAAATATTGTGGAGATAAGGGGTGAGTTATCAACAACTCAGTAAGCAGAGAACATATACTAGCATGTAAACATGAGCCTTTTCAGAAAGTTCAATATGCAGAAACAAAACATTTTATTTTTATATGCAGATCTCAGAAAACGTGTTATCAGAAAATCAGAGCGACTTTTCAAACATTTCATACTCAAGTCAACAATTCATATTTGAGGATCCATTTCATATTCAAAAACACTTTGGCATAACGTAACTGAACATCTCCATCTTATCATGTCATATCATATACCATGTTTAACCCCCGTGGTAGGGTTGTGCTATCCCCGGTGGCCAAACCAGGCAGTATCATGTGGTGAACTTCCCATTTTTCAATCTCAGAGCCCCGAGTGTGCACACAGGAAAGAACACGTAAAAAGACCACTTTGTTTCCAAAGTGGGTGCACTCATATCATATCATGGTGGTACCAACCATATCACGTGAACAGTATCATCATATCAGAACCATATTCAGAACAGATAAGTATGCCAAAGTTTTATCATATCCATATCATATCAAAACACGTGCGAAACATATTCATATCCTTTCTATTTGATCAAAAACATATCCATATCATTTCATATCACATGCATAAAAATTTCAATGATATCATATTCGCCCTTTTGCATATTTCAGAAACATGTCAAATATTGCTCATGTCTACACATTTCATGTCAAGAACATTTCTTTTCTCTTTCATATGTATCTCATGAGGGAATGCAAAAACATATACTGAGGTTGTTTTTCACTTTTTCTTTTTAAAACAACATGCACATTTTTTTACAAACCAACCTCAGTTCATTTCTTTTTATGCAAATCCAGCATAGGAACCCCGCTTACCTGGACGACTTAACTTTTCCAAAAATTTCCTCAAAAATGTCGAGTCGACTATAAATCGTCACCTATAAAAATAATCACGTAATTTCTGTAAGTTTCCAATAGATCACATATGTCGATATTTAAACCTAAACTTCTTAAATAACCTATTTTAAATTTCTCAAAACTTAAAACCTTCCTAATCCCAAAATATATCATTACTTCATAAAATCACCAATATCCACCATAACCCACGTCATACACAAAACACCACTGTTTAAACCCGAACAGCCAACAAATCTCATAGTCTAAACCAATCATACTAACAACTCCATCACCCAATCCAATCAACCCCGTTACTCCTCGGACTCAGTCCGGCAAAACCAATCAGCATTTAAATACAGTGTAATGTGCTAGTGCAAAAATACATTAAATTCACGAGAATTCTTTGAAAAATACTTACATTGCTATATAATAATTTATGGAGGATCACAGAGGCGCAAGAAGTGGAAAAATAGTTGCAGAACAGTGCAAAATACACTGTGGCCGTGGGTCACAGATACCCACTTTTCAACGGGTGCAAACGAAGACCCGAGATTGATAGGGTAGGGCCTAGAGAGGTCGATGAAGCCAATGGTGGTGGTGGTTTGCCGTGGGTGGCGGCGCAAGGGGTGGTTTTAGACCAAAAATGTGCAAATCGGAAATGTACTTGGTGTGGCTTCACCGGTGACGGATCGGAGCTGGGGTTGGGTTCAATGGGTTGCTTGGAGGTCGAGGATGAAGTGGTGAAGCAATGGCAGCCAATGGTGGTGCGACGGCGGCGCTGGAGTGAGGAGAAGGTCGCGGCTTCGTGTGGCGCGTGGAGGCTAACGGTGGCGCCGGAGAAGCTGAAACTGGAGGGAGGTGGTCGCCGGCGGCAGGGGAATCGAGTGGGTTGGGCGGTGTCGGCCACGAGAGGCGCACGGCGGCGCTGGGTGGAAGAGAAGGAAACGGGCGGAGGAGAGGAGAGAGAGAGAGAGAGCTACGTCCGTGCGCGGGAAGAGAGAGGGAGAGGAGAGAAAAGAAAGAGAAAAAGAAGAGAAAAAGAAAAGAAAAGAAAAGGGAAAAAAGAAAAAATGGAGAGAAAGAAATGAGGTTCAGTCCTCACATAATGGGTCATAAAAAAATAATCCAATAGAAACGATTTTAAAACTGCAAGTGAAATAAAATAATTCAAACACAGTGACTAAATTGAAAATAAATAATTAAATCTAACAATAAGTTAATTTAATTCGAGAAGAAATTTAAACACATAACAATAATTAATTTAAAGAAAGCACTTCAAAAAAAAATAATAATAATTTTCGTAAACTAAAAATCATAAAAATAGTCTAATTAAAAATCCAATAATTTTAAAACAAGAGAACAAATTCTAAATCAATAAAAATAATTCATTCATTAAAATACACTAAAATACGGGGTGTTACATTCTTAGAGTTAGTGAACAAGACCACAGTATTTGAACAAACCTCAAGAGAAGTACAGAACTTCAAGACCAAAGGAAGATAACTACTCCACAACAATCTTCCTCTAGTATGTATCAAGGGTTGTGGAAGAAGAGAAATGAAGGGAGCAGCTCAGGTCAGAGGTAAACGCAGGGAAATCAACCAAACGACCTCTATAAGTTTTGTAATCGTGCACACACAAGAGAGTGCAAAAGGGAGGTCAGGTCGTGTTTTCGATGCAGTAAGACCAGGCACCTCATTAGGGAATGCCCATTACTATTGGGAGACAATAAGAAGCCTAACCCACTCCAAGTCCCCAACAGACAATATAGGGGAATAATTAGCATAGAATGAGATCGGCTCGAGTGTTTGCACTAACACTTGGGGATGCTGAGGAAGACAACGATGCAATCACGGGTACTCCTTTTCTACTGGAAAGCAATTGTTTTATTTTGGTGGTATTAATCATTCTTGCATTTTAATAGAATTTTAATAAGTGCAAAGGACAACATAGAACACATAGGAATGTACAAGGGTGCGTAGTCTATAATTACATGCCAAGTAAGAATTGCACGAATAAGTGTTGATAGGGATTAGACCCAATAATTCATATCCATAGGCTCTAGCGGGTTGGTCAATGTGTATAATGGAAGCGTGAATTTTGGAAACATGATGGTTGATAGTACTTTATGTTCATCAGTAAAAATCAAGAAATTAAGTATCTCCTCAATATCCTGGATCAAATCCTCAGCCAAGGTTCGGTCTCCACGCCCATCAAAAGTGGGAGGGTGCATCCGATTGAACGGTGCATCCGTAGAGCATCCATAGACCCAATAATTCAACAATCATATTTCCAAAATTCACGCTTCTATTATACACATTGAGCAACCCAACACCTAAGGCTAGAGTCTCATGGATATGAATTTTTGGGTCTAATCCCTATCAATGCTTATTCACGCAATTCTTACTTAGCTATAGACTACACACCCTTGTACATTCCTATGTGTTCTGTGTCATCCTTTGCACTTAGTAAAATTCTATTAAAATGCAAGAATGATTAATACCACTAAACTAAAACAATTGCTTTCCAGCAAAAAAGGAGTAGAGTACCTGTGACCGCATCGTTGTCATCCTCAGTATCCCCAGGTGCTAGTGAAACACTCGAGCCGGTCCCATTCTACGCTGTTTATTTTCCTGTATAGTCTGATGGGGACTTGGAGGTGAGTTGGGCTTCTTGTTGTCTCTGATTAGTAATGGACATTCCTTAATGAGGTGCCCAGCCTTACCACATTCTTTAATCCTGTGTGTGCACGATTACAAAACTTACAGAGGTCATTTGGTTAATTTCCTACGTTTGCCTTCTGACCTGAGTTGCTCCCTTTGTTTATCTTCTTCCACAACCCTTGATCCATACTAGAGGAAGATCCTTGTGGGGTAGTTCTCTTCCTCTGATCTTGAAGTTCTGCACTTCTCTTGAGGTTTCGTTCAAATAATGTGGCCTTATTCACTAACTTTGAGAAACTTTGGGTCTGAAAGCAAACCACTCTCTCATAAAACCTATTGTTCAACCCCTACTCATAAATCTTATTGTACTCAACTTGAAGGCAGAGTACAATACTTTATGTTCATCAGTACAATTCAAGGCACAAAGTATCTCTTCGGTATCCTGGATCCAATCCTCGGCCAAGGTCGAGTCTCCACGCCCATCAAAAGTGGGAGGGTGCATCTAGTTGAACAACCGTAGTAGATTGTTGAAGATTAGACGCAGTAATCGATCTGGTTCACTCAGATCCAGCTCGTCTGTATCAAGGATTAATTTTGATTTAGAAAACTATGGCCTTGATGTTTTTCTAGATATATGCTGCTTTTGGTTCCCAAACTCAGCTGAGTTCTTCAGTCTAACTATAAACTGAATCTAACATTCAAACACCAAACTCTAATAATCTTTTTTAACTTAAAACATCTTTATACGTGTGATTCACAACCTTTTCAATTTCTCATAAAAAGTACAAAACTCATTTTAACATCCAAACATACTTTAAACTAAGTTTAGAGGACCCCACATAACACATTTCACTATTATTTATAAAGAACTCAACTCAGCTGAATTCTGTTTAACATCCAAACGCAATCTAAATCCATATATTCGCCCTTGTAACCTTCACTTCAACCTTGGGCTATTGCTGAGAACGTGACCATAAATCCTTGTGAGTGTACACGGGGGAGTATTGAGATTGAATAACCGGAAGTTTTATTCCTCAACACAAGTCATGACGATGCAACATGCTGCCCCCTCATTCATTTTGAACAGAGATGGGATAGGACAGCACAGCAAAGGTAGCAACTAGCAGTGCCGTGCAGAAACCGGCACCAATAGCATTCACAATGGATACGGCAGGCAGCTCCTAGAAAAAAATCACGACCAGGTGACACAACAAATCAATTGCAGAAGCAAAACAGAGCTGTAAAGATGAGCAGTGACATGACAACCATTACAAAGACTGTTCATCTAACTCACGAGCAACTTTTGTAAAAAATAATGAACAAAAAGTTGAGGTTTGCTGAAAAATACTTCAGTAGTCTTACATAGTAATGTTATCAGAAGTTCTTGGTATGCTCTGCAGATAATTAGCCCCGAGTCATACATTTTTCATGATTTCCCAGAAAACCTAGAAGGAATTGAGAAAGCCTGGAAACAAAACTATTGAACAAGCCGACACTTTTGGATGAGAATAAAGCCTACCGTACGAAAATATTTGAGGAAGGTTCATATCACTTCAGCACTCAAATTTGGCTGGTTTCGTTTTACAAATCTTTTAAACCAACTGATCATATATAAATATTTTTTAATTTTAAATTTTTAACTTTTTCATCTAATTATTATCTAATTATTACAATTTTTTCAAATTTTTTAAAAAAATATAAAAATTAATTCAATTTTTTAAATCTAAAAAAGAAATTAAATTGAAAAAGTTATATTCTAATATTGTTTTAATTTTATAATTTTTTTATTCAACTTTATTTTTTCTCATTTTCCAAAATTCTATAAAATTTAACTCAAACTATTTCACTATTATTAATAAATTATCTTATTATTATTTATAAATTTTTCTGTATAACTAAACTAGACCTGAATCAGTTGTGAGCAGGAATTAATGCTTCTCCATGCAGCTGGATTTGAATGTTTACTAGCTAGTCCTTAATTGACAGAAAACCATTACATTTTTTTTTTTACGTGAGTACGCGTGGGCATGTATACAAGAAAAATGAGTTTTTATGATTAATTTATTGTAATTAAAAGAATATTTATAATTAATTTTATTTATAAATAATTATTTTGTTGAAATTAACTAATCGTAAATAATAAATAATTTTCTTTAATTTACTGACAAGCCAAAGCAAAAGCCAGATCACTATTTTCTTTTCATATATAGGTTTAATTTCTTGTTTAAGACAAGACCTTGGAAATCAGGTGAACGTACGTCGTCCTTAATTTGGCTAGAAGAATGATTCTTGGGTTAATGGGGTGGGGAGTTGGCAATTTCAAGTCAACCACAATCAAAAGTCTTCAAAATATATATATATATATATATATATATATATATATATATATATTTATATGATATAAAGCGGTGAGCTGCTGCTTACTCAGGGGGAGTTGGCAATTTTATAGATTATAAGAATATTATTAAATTTTTAATAAAAATTGATGGAAGCAATATAAATTTATTGTAATGAACATGTTCCAACCAGTTACATTATCTAAGTTTATATGATAAAAGAAAAATACTAATACTCTGTAAAGATATTATGTTTCTAAGATGGAAAATACTCTAGCCATAAAGTGAATATTACACAAAAATAATTTCACAAACTGATATATCTTGATGTGATTCGTCAGATTATAAAATTACTTTTATAATAAAATAAATTATTAGATGAAACTACGTCAGATTGTAGAATTATTTTTATGTAAGTCATTTGTAGATGTAGCAATCCTCTTCTAAGACATCAAGTCCCGAGGATATCAATATACCACAAAATTATTATGTCAAAGATATCACATAATATGGACTCAAAAATAAATAACATGCTCACATTTAATTTCTAAAACTCATAAATCACATGAATATATGCATAAAGTGTTTCCCAAAATATATACTTCAACAATTACGAAATTTACGCAATTTCCACTAGTACCAAACTAGCAATATAGCCAAAATTTGTACGAGATTTAAAGTGCACAATATCAAGCAAAAGCAACCAATTTAACCCAAAAAAAAAAACCATTAATTAACGAACTACTTTACCTAGAAGTTAGAACCTAGTTGAATAGATAGACATGCTCTAACTTATCCACATATATAGTTGACCACATTAACTTCACCCTAAATAAATACATATAGAAATATTTCATATAAACATGCAAACTTTTCGGAATAAAATAATTATAATAATATTTAAAGAGTTGTCAAATCAATCTGCATAAAAAAAGTTCAAATTAATTAGTTACATTATTGGGGTCTCAATGTATTATTAAAAAAAAAAAACTAACATTATAAATTATTCTCCTTACAATTAACACAATTAGATATATCAGTTGACCTAGTCTTTGCAGCGAAGCATCTCTACAACTTGGGTCATGGTGGGCCTATCATCCTTGTCTTCTGCAACGCATTGCAAAGCCACCTTGAGCAGAAGTTCCATCTTAGCCGAGTCATATCTGCCGGCCATGCTTGGATCTACAATCTCCTCAATATTCCACGACTCCCTTGAAGCTTCACCATCAGCATGCATGATCTTCTCCCTCACCAGCGTGTCCAATCTAGTATGCTCTTTCGCCCCTCCGCCACCAGAGCTATCCTGCGTACCTGTGGGGCTCTTTCCAGTAACCATTTCCAGCACCACAATCCCATAGCTATAGACATCAACTTTAGAGGTGATAGGAAGATTATAAACCCATTCAGGGGCCATATAACCTCTAGTTCCTCTCATCTTTGAGAAGCTTGAATGATCGTGCTCACTTCTATTCAGTAGTTTAGACAGACCAAAATCTGCTACCTTTGGTTGATAGTTGGAGTCCAAGAGTATGTTATGAGGCTTTACATCACAATGTAAAACCCACTCTAGGCACTCTTCATGCAAATAAGCTAGGCCTTTCGCTGTGCCCACTGCAATATCAAACCTCTTTTTCCAATCAAGTTCGTTAGAAGCAAGTTTTTCTGCTAAGGTTCCATGCTCCATGAACTCGTACACCAGAAGCCTATGCTTTCCCTCTGCGCAGTATCCCCAGATGTCTATCAAGTTCATGTGGTTAAGCCTCCCAATGGTATTTACTTCTGCTAGGAATTCGGCTTCTCCTTGGTTAGCTTCGTCGAGTCTTTTGATTGCTGCAACTCGCTTATCGGGCAGTATACCTTTGTATACTACCCCTACCCCGCCTCGTCCAATCACTTCAACGAATCCCCGTGTGGCCTTTTTCAGCTCAGAAAACTTGAATCGCTTGAATCTAGACATCAGGAGGTATCCTTCTGCAACTTGGTCGGAATTCTTACTGCTCATGAACAAGAAAAAGAGCACCAGGAAAGTGCAGGTTACCTCTAGGCCTCCCACTGCAGTAGCAAACCAAAGCAAAAGCTTCACTGTCTTATTTTCATACGTTCCTCTAACTTGCCTGCTAAGTTCGGCTGTGCAATTTAACCTTGATTCGGCGGCATCCAGCGTCTTGTTATAGACAAAACCAGCTTTGGGTACTTTTAAATAAAAGTCTCCCTCAAAATTTGGTGTATGTCGTCCATTGAGTAACTCATACTTGGGGTAACATAAATAGCCACGGTACACATCTGCGCTAAATCTAAATTGGAAACCTTTGCAAGCACACGTCGTCAGGCATTCGTTTTCACAGTGTTGTAAGGTCACATTAGGCAGGAACTTTATATCATTGCCAAAGAAATCAACATGAGAAAGTTGGACAAAACTAGACAGCTCTTCACGACTCTGATTGCAAGGGAGATTGAAGTCTGCTTCACACCCAAAAGACCAATCAGTTGGATCTTTGATCTTGAATCCCTGCAAGCAAGAGCATCTCCTGCCGGAAGCATGATCATAACTACAAACACTATTGGGCCCACATATGCCATGAATCGTGCATGGATCCGACACCGCTTGCCATGTGACAACCCAATCCCACCCTTCATTCGTTGCTTCCAGGCTGTATAATCGAGGGTTACCATCACGATCAAGAGTTAATCTTCTGTGAGTTTTCACACCAAAATCTGTAGCTAGGATCTCCAAATGATCAGATGACCAGATATAGCCCGACTCGTTCAGTACTGCAGCTCTACTAGAGTTGTACATAGACCTTCCGGCTAGTCCAGGATCACTAAGCAATGGATCAGGCCAGTAGAGACTGGATACAACAGGACCTTGGTATAACAGTCGAAGTACATTATCGTTGTCAAAAAATAGCTTATAGTAGCCAGAAGAATAGTCTACTTTGCTTGATTTTGATACAAGGGTTGAAATCCTGGTTAGTGTTTGTTGTGGAAGAAGAGTATCTGTTGGTGAATCAAAGCTCTGCCAGATGACACCACTCTGAGAATGATTTAGAACAAGATTTCCCGTGTTTTGGAGCTGTAGTTGCGATTTCGAGGGCACTAAAGTGGTCGAGGCTGCTGTTCTGGTGGCCCAAACAGTTATACCAACAGAGTTTGTTAGGCGAAGCTTGCCATCTTCCGAAAGCGAAAGCTGTGAACCCGTTCCATCAACCGGATCATCTCGGTTTGCCATCCAAACAACGGTCGGAGCTGAGGACCTTGTCAACCATATGGCAAAGCAGAAAGCGTTTTCACCGACCGGGAAAAATCCAGCAGAGAAATCACCATTGAGAGAAACCAGTTTGTCGCTTGGGTTCTCAACAGATAAAGATGAGCCTCTGAGAACGTCAAATGTTTTTGATGATGAAGATCGGAGAGGAGTTTGGATGAGCAAAAGAAGAAGGAAGAAAATTGAGATATCCATGATGAGAATGCAAGAGGGTTACTTACTCGAGATCATCTTTCTACTTTCTGAGTCTTTATATACAGGAGAAGAATGCAAATGTTCGCCATTTGTTTTCCCAGCCCACTTATTAATAAACTAAAACGAAGGTTTGCAAGACCATTCAAACCACCGGAAGTCACTGTTTTGCTATTGTACGTCAGTGTTGATTTTTCGAACTCGATAGAGATTTTCAGAGTGTTGACGTGTTTTTTTCATTTATAACGTCATTATTTAGACAAGAAGGAAGTCGTTTGAAATCTTACCTCTATATACCAAACTTCATGCTTGGAAGATTTTCTGATTCATGGAGGTGTAATTCACAGATGGACATCATGTCGTGATCATGTAGTCAAAGTACAGCTTAAAACCTAATTATATATGACCTTGCTTGATGGTGCAAGTTTACGTTGACTCTCGCTAGCTAGCTTAGGGTTATCTGATTAATGTAATTAATGTTATGGACAAGTAGTTTTAAATGTATAAATTTATTTTACAAAAAAGTTAAATTATTTGTTTTACAGTGAAGTCTAATTTTTTATAAAAATTCTGTTTAAAACTTGGAAATCTTATATATATCATTATTCTCTTTTAAAACATACTGATTAGACTTAGTTTTCTAAGCAGGCTTCAAAATATATATATATATATATATATATATATATATATAATATATGGAGCTGGGTCCTGTTCATCGTGTCAAGCAAGCCGGCAACGAGTGATTTTTATTAGGTGTTGTGGGGTGCTATGCTACCAAATAAATTGCATTTTATTAAATGGGGCGCCGGTTGCACCATTAAATTGTAGAATAATACTACCATGCGTCACGCAATTGAATGCGAATGCAACAAACGTATATATTATGCCATACACAGTGTTTATTGGATTTTCTTAGCCAATATCAATAATGACAGCTTCGTTTTGGAGTGCGCAGCTTGACCATTAAATATATATATATATATATTATAGATATATAATATTAAGTATTTTTTATTTAATTTTTTTATTTTTCTCATATAATTAAGTGTAAGAAAGGGGCACCCCTTCACCTTAATATTTAAAATACGCCAAATTTATATATGATTTTTTTATTTCATTTTTTTCTTTTTTCATTTTTCTTTTTCTCGTATTTTTTATAAAAATACGCCTAATTTAAAATATAGTTGTGTAAAATATTGTTGTGAAAAATTTTGTGTATAAATAATTTTCTGAAGAAAAATGAGACTTCTTAAATATTCGTAGTGTTATTCTTCTTACGCATGGATTCAAATATTTGAATGACATTATAATTAATGAATAACGAAAACGAATTATTTTTTGGGTCAATTGTTGAATAACGAAAACGACCTATTAATTACGTTCAATTTTTAGTTAATACATGATGTGGTCCAATGTGGCCGTATGATCATTGGTCATGATGACAACCAAGCTAGTTGTGGATCGAAGATATTACGTTCGATTTAATAGCGACGAGAACAGATATTTTCGGCGATTTTTCATAGTATTTATGACAAAATTCAGTGCTGGGAAAAGACTTATTTCTTGTAGTGAATTTGTACCGATTAATCTCATATATCATGATCAATATTCATCGTATTATTTAAATCTTACAGATTAAATTATATATATATATATATATATATCATGACATACATGATAAGTTGTATAAAGACCTTTAAATAAAATTATTCTACAAAATAATAATAGTATTAAAATAAAATAAGTCTGGGCCATCAATATTGCCATCTTTTATATATCTGCTTCCCTTCTTGTTAAATTCCAATAAAATAGACCAAGTTGCAGTAGCAGAACCAACAATTGTGTCGAGCAGAGGCCAATTTTTCTATTATGTGACACATTTATGTAAAGAGTAATATTGTTAAATACAGTCTTAAAGTGTGCAAGTTCTATACACTCCATTTGAAAAAAAAAATGGAATCTACTATTAATAAATAATTATTTTCATGTGGATCCTTAGATTTACCTATTTTTTTAAAGGGAGTGGGCGGGACTTGCACATAATCCTAAGACTACAATCATCATTTTTCTTATGTAAATTAAAAAGATATGGAAAAATCATAACAACATAACTATAAACTATTTTTCATATAGATAATTGACCTTAAATAATTTTTCTTGACCTTAAAAAACCCAATATAGGGATCCATATTAATAAATTTATTATTTCACCCAAACTTAGTTTTAATTTTAATTTTGGAGAAACCACATCCTTGAAAATAGAAATTAAACAAAATTTTGAGACTATAAAATAAAAATTGGAGAGAAATATTTTGAGGTATATTTTAAAAAATTTTAAAAAGCATATGGAATTATAAATTTATTTGGGGGGAGAATTATGTATAAAATCTAGTATTCTATGATTTCATGAAGTTTTGGGGGCCCCCTTAGCACAACGTGGCTCACATAAAAAATTTTCAAAATTTTCACAATTTTTTTTTATAAAAATTACTTTTCTAAGAAAATAAGCAAAAGTCTTCATTTCTATTTGCCAGAATTTGGTAAACATATTGGTCTTAGGCATCGTTTGAATAGTATGAGATAAAATAAGAAATATGTAAATATTAATAAAATAATTAGTGAATAAGAGTGAAATTATTTGTGATTAGTAGTGAAATAGTTTAAATTAATTAGATTTTTATTGAGTTATTGTAAATGAGAGAAAAAATTGAATAAAAATATTATAAAATTAAAATTTTGTTATAATAAAATTTTAAAATATTATTTTTATTTTAAAATTTGAAAAAATTGAATAATTTTTTTATACGGGAGTTTGAAAATTTTGTAATAATTAAATGAAAAAATATAAAAAAGAAATTGAAAAGTGATGCTTAGGGTGGATTGTCGTGGAATTAACTTGTGGTGCTTCAAGGACCAAAATTACGACTTTCAATGGAATTAGGATAGGGTTGGAGGATTGTGGCTCAAAACTCTTAAAGGGGTGACTTTTTTATTTATTGATCCCTCTGTTGACTTATATTTTTCCTCTTCTGTAACACCTCGTTCTTCCATGAATAAGCATGAAAGTCTCTTTTAAAATTTCGAGGATCGAGCCAGTGTCTTATTACTGATCTTGACTAAATTATTTTCTTAACGAAGCACTAAATCCAAACATTCTTTATAATAAATAAAGTAATTTTGTATTAAAATATTAAAATCATCAAATAAAGCATGGAAGCATTTATATACTAAAAAAATTTCGAACTTTGTACCGTAAAAACCATGGCTTAAAATCTTTGTACACGATTTAAGCCTCCGTCTCGTTTTCCTGGACCAAGTCTCGTCCTATAGTTCTATCTTCAAAAATATTCTCACCTATGATGGTTTAAAAACATAAAACAAACTAAAATGAGTCGTAAACTCAATAAAAAACTCATTATAACGTAAATGTTTTTCATAAAACATTTCATGTATGAGTAAAATCATGATCACTCGTATATATGCTTATAACATGCATGACTTATCTTACTAGCCCACACACTTAACTATGTATGCAAGGTTGCGCACCAGCCTCACATCCTGTAACTACAAGGGGAACAACTCATAATATCATAGCATACTATGGTAGACCACGCTTAGGTCCATGGGTTGTACATCCACCCATAAAATTACATTAGTACCATGCATCAAAATGACAATTTTATTAATTGTTCTGAGCTTATCTTATACTTGAATTTTTGAAAGCTTACGTGTCTTATTTAACATAAGATGAATGAGATGCATAATACGTACATAACTATAATATGCAGAATGAAACATGATCATAAATTATGAAGAATGACGTGCTTGAAGATATCATGACACGCATTGTACATAAATATTGGCTTCCAAAGAACTAACTTTAATAGTAATATATATAATTAGCTAACGTGTATTAATCCTAATTTATTATCAATCTACTTATCTTAGAGCATTGTTATTAGATTAGCCATCTCAATCTTCAAAATTTTACTAATATGTAATTTTTTTGCTTTTAGCTAATCACTCAGAACTTGAAATCTATATTGGATTATCCATCACACTCTATATAATAAAATATTATTCTTTTTTATTTTTTATATTTCTTTAATTATTTTTTTATTTTTTAAATACTTTTTATTTTTTATTTTAATAATCTCCAATAGTCTCTAACAATCATATTCATTTTCATTAATTGAATCCAACAATCTATAAAATTAGCATCTCTAATTGAAAATTTTGTGGATGTTAACACAAAAAATTATTATGCACATTCACAATCCCATATGCAGTCAACTAGAGAAACAATTTTGGATGCACATTCATTTTTTGTGCATCCAAAAAGTACCTGCTAGTTTTTGGACATTCACAATGCTAATGTTCACTGCCGGCCATCATTTCCAAATAATTTTTATGCACATTCACAAACCCAAATGCATAAGCCACATGATCACACCCTATAACGTCAGCATATAGATTAACGTTGATGGTTAAAAAAGAAAAAGAAAAAAGGAATTTCACCAACATATAACAATCCAAAATGATCAACATATTCCAACATATGCAATCCCAACAGCAGCACAGTTTTGACAAGCATATGGCAATCCCAACAGAACAAGTGCAGTCCCTACTCAAGCATCCCAACTCTAGTTTTTACTCTAATATTTCCTAGTCATACAGCTGCATGTAGTTGCTTCCCACAGTCACAAACACTCATATTCAAAATAACAAAAAATCTCAAAATAGCATTGGCAATAATTGTTGCCCAACCACATGTATTTCAACCACATGTGGCTGCCAGCTACTGAAACCAATTGTAAAATGTTTAATTACAATATTAAGTGGATAAGAACAATCCCAAAACATTGCACCAACAAAAAGTTACATATCTTCAAAAGGTTGAGATGGAGATGGACATGGACATGAAAATCACTTTCATGAATCCTTAAAAATCTCTTTCTAAAGATTCAAGAAATATTCTTGCTGCATTCCATTCAATCTTTCTCTTTTTCTCCACCAGTAATTCAACCCTATAAGAATGAAAATTGCTGACCGCTTGTCTTCTCTCTACATGCATATGGCTTTGTCATTTCTCATGCGAGTTAAGTTGTCAACAAATTCAACATCGGAAGCTTCTCTAGCCTTCCTCTTTATCTTCATTTCTTTCTCAACCTTCTTGCCTAGAGTTCTCCCAAAAATGACTTCAACGTTGTCATCTATTGTGCCGCCTCCTAGTGGAGTCGATTCCGGACTAGTTAGGCGTTTCTCAAGTGGTTTACTTCTCGTTGACAACATGGATATATGTTGCTACCATTTTAGTTGGTGTCTCAATAGACACCAACAATGTTCCATGGTGTAAATGGCCTTCTCAGTCTCTCTATACATTGTTCTGCTCTGTCACACCACTTGGATGTTGTAACACCCAGGTCCAGCACCAAGTCCACTTTCTAAAAAGTTTTGGAGTGTATATGTATAAAAAGCCAATTTGAAATTAATGAGTAATTTTTGGACTAGACTGCAGGCCCAATTTTTATTTTGACGGATACCAATTTTTTTTATTTGGGCTTGGGCTTGCTAATTAAGTTAAAATCATTGAATAATTTTAGATTAGGTGGAATTTTTTTGTGCCGAGATATTTGTGGGACAAATTGGATTATTTTAGAGGTTGAATCGAGGGCCAAAACTTAAAGAAAAATCCTATATGCCACACACGTCTCCCATTTCCACTAGGATTATTATTTTGGAGTTTTCTTTCATTTAAGATTCCTAACCCATACCAACTGTTATACCCACGACTCCACATGCATGCATGTCTATCCACTAGGTTCCAACTACCTATATATACATATACACGCAAGTAGAGCCATGTTCAATTCCCCCATTTACGTAGAAAAAAAAAAAAAGAAACCAAGCAACTGCAAGGGTTGCCGTAGCTTGAGTTACAATGAAACACCTCCTCCACGTAGCTGCTACTATCCTACTGCACCTCCACAAACCACTTAGTCTCCACCTCAAAACACAACAGCCCCGAACGGAAACCATCCAATGTGCTAAGACCCCCCTCACAGGACTGAAGCTTCCAGGCCCACAACTTAAACCTCTGCCCCACAGCTGCCACCGTCACACTTTCCCTACAGACCACTACCCACCCAGTTGTACCACCATGAAAGGCTCTATTCTACCACACGAAAATGGAGCATGTGTCTTTTACCGTGAGCCATAACACTGCTGCCTAGTTGCTCAACTTCGAAAGCACGACAAATCAAGCAGGAAGCACCCGGAAGAGCCACAGGAAACGCCAGCCATAGACATAAATATTTACGAAGATCAACATTAAGCCCTATTGTGATGTGATTTTCCATAAAGCACCTGAATATTTCTCTTGAATGATTTTACGTTATTGCCCTTAATAGGTAAGTCTTGGCAGAATACTTATTTGACTTGGGCTGAGCTTTGATTTTCTTAAATTGGATATGTATTTTAAGTTAGGCTTGGTGTTAATTAGGTTTGCAATTGAGTTGGACTTATGCCAAGTGAATATTAAGTGGAGATGTAATTTTCATGGGCTTAGTTTTAATTGACTAAATATGTTAGCCATACATTTTATTTTACAGAAATAATAGAGTTTAATGTATTAGTCCAAAACATTTAGTGGATATAGATTAAATTGGGAAGTGAAGATATTTTAGGGTTGCAAGAGTTTTTAGATATTTTTTTTTTTTAAAAAAAGGTTATTTTAGTATTCAAGACTTGAATGTCAAATTATGGGTTTAATTAGAGATTTAAGTTACATGTTGATTTTATAGGTAAGGATTGATATTCGTTGAGCACTATTGTGAAAAAATTCAGAAAAGTTAAGAAGTTCAGGTAAGTGAGGTTTCTATATTAGACTTTGCATCAAATAAATGAGCTGATGTCAATTTTGGAAAATATGTATGTTTACATACAAAAAGAAATTTGAAACAACCTCAAGTATTTGTTTGGCATTACTCATGAAATTCTGTATAAGAATAAAGTATTTTCTGGTATAGCTGGTGTAGACATGAGCTATTTCAGCATTTTGTTTCTAAATTGTGTAAAAAAAAAAAAAACGAATATGAAAATTTGTGCATAAATTATATTTTTGTGATTTGATTTCGTTCTGTTCTGAAGATGTTCTATACTCTAATATGATATGATATGATTTCTTAAACCTCTGGCATGATATTTTGTTTCTGTTCCATTCTGACCTTACCAAGGGTGTAAAATTGTGGCTTACGTTCAGGTTGGTATCAATTTTTATATTTCCGGTACAACCACTTTGGAAGCCAAAGTGATTTTCTACGTGGTCATTCTTGTGTACACACTCTGGGCTCTCAGAATAATAAGGAAAATATTTCACATTGTATTTCTGCTCGGTTATTTGCTGGGGTTTGCACAACCCTACCACAGGGATTAGACATGGAATTCTGTTATGATGTGGTGCTTCAGTTATGCTATGCCAAAGGAATTTTGAATAAGAATATTTTTTAATTTTCGCTCTGATATTTTTGTTAACATGTTCTGATTCTGCATTTTGAAAATATCAATATTTTGTTCTGCATTCTAAACTCTATAAATGCTCATATTTACATACTAATATATGTTCTTTGTTTACTGAGTTGTTGATAGCTTGCACATTATCTCCACAATATTTTTCAGATGATTTTGATGCTTCAGTTGGAAGTTAAGAGAAGGAAATTTTAGCAAGGTTTGATGGTCGTAGAAGAATAAGTGCAAAGGGTACAAATCATTCTTGGATAGCTTTATTAAGTGTATTTATTATTTTATGTTATTTGGTATTCTGAGTCATTAATATTTTCAAATCTTTGTAGAAATTTTAATTTATTTCGTTGAAGTATTTATTTGTGTTCAACAAATAAGTTAATATTTTATGGAGTGATATGAACCCGTGGGAATAAATCCCTTGAACCCACAATCAATTTGAAAACTCTCCAAGAAAGCTAAAATCAAGTCAATGAATGGAGAACCTAGACCTGATGAGAACTCGTTTTAAGAACCTAGATTATATTAAAATCTAGACCCGTTGAAAAACCCGTCTCAAGAACCCAGATTATAAAGGAGGAACGCCACAAAGGTTGTGATTTACCTTTGATAAGTTCAAAAGTTCAATCAAGAACAAGAGGAGTAAAACTCAACTCACAATGAATAAATTCATCAAATTTCATAAACTTCATTAATTCATTAGAAAGAGGCTACATATAGCCTTTAAAGAAAAACCTAATGAAACCCTAGCCAAAATAAACCCCCACCTTCCAAAAGTGCCCCTGGATGAACAGTGTTGCGGCTACAGTGCCGCGCTACAGTAACTCTCGGCTACAGTAACCCTAACCCTAGTTCAATAAAATAATAACTTTCCCAACATGCCCTTGCATAGGCCCCCTTCAATACTTTCCATAATAAACTCAATTATTCTAAACTAATAACATAAGTTCTTTAAATGAATTAAATAAGTTGAAACCCTTCAAGAGCTCAAAGCCTTTAAGTCTTGTCGTTGCCCTCTTCCGTAGCTAATCAAATGAATTAAAACTGGATCTTCATCCTTCAAGCCCCATCTTGAATGTTGGGCTCTTGCTAAACTTGTCCCAAGTAGATTGCATCAATCCTTGCATTGTCTCCTTGATCTTCTTGGCCCATCTGGAAGTTGCAAATGATCTTTAAGACTAGGCCCATCTTGGTTCCCATCATTCCCCCTCTCCTCAAAAGGATTCGACCTCGAATCTCCACCTAGATCAAAGGGAAAGTGGTTAGTATCATTGAAAATAGTAGAAACATGATACTTACCTGGAAGATCCATTAGATCTGCATTTTCATTAATTTGTTCAAGAATTTGGAATAGTCCATCCAAGCTACCCATATCATCATCTGGTGAAGACTTTAAATCTAAAGGAGGAAATTGATTAAGTCTATAAACAATTTCAATTGGTGAAAATTTTGTAGTGGCATGAACACTCCAATCATATGTAAACTCAATAAATGACAAACAATACTCCCACAAATGTTCATGAAGCACATCTAAAGTCTTCCTCGAACCAAAATGAGCACTCCAATATGCAAACTCAATGAATGGCAAATGATACTCCCATAAACGTTCATGCAACAAGTCAATGAATGGCAAATGATACTCCCATAAACGTTCATGCAACATGTCTGAAATCTTATTTTCAACGGAATGACCACTCCAATTATAGGCAAACTCAATGAAATACAAATGATACTCCCGCAAACGATCGTGCAACACGTCAATGTATGACAAATGATGCTTCCACAAACGTTCAAGTAATACGTCAATGAATGACAATTGATACTTCCACAAACGTTCATGCAACACGTCATTGAAAGGCAAATGATATTCCCACAAACGTTCATGCAACACAACAAAAGTCTTCCTTACACCATGGTTACCCAACAAACCACCATGTCCATCACACACAAGCAAGTTACGCATAAAACTAGTAGGTATACAAAATCTATTCTTTCTATACAAGTACCAATCTAGTTTATAGAACTTACCAAACGATACTTTCTCACATGTTCCATACACACTAGCAAAGTCATAATCATTAGCAATCAATTCCTTATCATATTCAAGTTTCAACAATTTTGCATCTAAAATGAAGATAAGTACATACCTTCTTGCTAAAGAATCAACCACAAAAGTTTCCATACCTTGTGTGTATTTTAATACATGAGGAAAAGTCTCAATACAATCCTCCCTCTTAGCACGCATTATAGTTAACAACTTACCTTGTTCCTTCAAGTGTGTCAAGGACTCATGTTCTTCAAAGAAAGGTTGGGTAGGGATTGTCGCACCTAGCACAAAATCTATGTAGTGCTCTATCTCCCTAATAGGTGGTAATCCACTAAACACACCGCTAGGAAACACGACCTCAAATCCCTGCAACAAAGAGACAACAATACTAGGCAAACATACGTCAAGTTCGTTAGGATTAAGACTTGCCTTAGCATAAAAATTCACTTTTCTCTTTGTTTTTCTCTCACTTTCTTCACACTCTCTTTTCTTTCTACTCTCTTTTTCTTTTTCACTCTCTTTTTCCCTTTCACACTCTTTTTTCTTTTCACTCTCTTTTTCTTCATCTTTTTTTGTACTCTCGACCTCACAATTATTTTTCAACTCATTCTCTCTTGTGCTTGAGGTCTTATTCTCACCCTCTTCTTTTTTCTCTCTCATTTTTCTCTCTTTCTCCATTTCGGTCTCACTATTTCTTTTCTTCTCAATCTCATCTTCACTCTTGCTTTTCAGCTCAATCTCACTTTCACTCTCACCTTCACTCTTGCTTTTAAGCTCATTCTCACTTTCACTCTTGCTTGTTTTCTCAATCTCCTTTTCACTTTTTCTTTTTTGATCACTCTCATTTTCACTCTTTCTTTTTTGAGCAACCTCACTTTTCAATTTCAATTGGTCTCCACGGACATGTGTTGGAGTTAAAGGAGCAAGTTTGATTTTTTTCCATCCTTTTCAAAACTGTACATGTTCCTTAACCTATCATGGATCACAATCCTATCATACTGCCATGGCTTCCCTAACAAAAATATGACCAGCATGCATAGGCACAACATTACAAAGGACCATATCCTGATATTTCCCAATTGAAAAAGAAACTAGCACTTGCTTATTTACCCTAACCTCCCCACAATCACTCAACCACTGCAACATGTATGGTCTAGGGTGTTTCAAGGTACGTAAATTCAATTTCTCAACTAAAGTAGTGCTAGCCAAATTAATACAACTCTTCAAATCAATGACCATATTACATACCTTGTTGTTGATGTGACATTTAGTATGAAAAACATTCTCGCTCTGCTGCTTTATATCATTCATCTTAATTTGTGTATTGAGTGCACGCCTAGCAACAAGAGACTCACCATACTCTTCTTTCTCATACCCAATCTCAATATTAAGCTCATGTCGCCTCCTACCTCTCTCACCTTGCAGATTTCTAATCACTTCTTCTTGATTATCCATCCTATCCCTCACTTCACCCAACACCAAGTTCAACCGCTCAAACTGTTGTTGCATGGCTTGCAACACAAAAGATGAGTTATCTGCCACACCGTTTGGTGATGAGTCACTTCTACGAGACATCATAATATGCTGCACAAAATAATGTTAGTGGAAAACCTTACACACTCCCTTACGTGTTTACACTCGAATAATGGCACTCCACTCGTGTTTCACTTTGAATTGGCTTTTTCCCGATAATAGTCTCACACTCTCTTGCCTTTTACCTCAAAAGTTTTCTCACTCAAGTTCTTTCAGAACTAGTTGAACTAAATCAAGATAATACAACCTTGTATTATTCCAACCAGTAATATAGATGAAAGAAACAAGGGATGAATAAAATGACACGAGACTCAAGAAATTTATACGAGGGAAAGAGTAATTATAAAACAAGACACCAACTAGCAAGTTGTATTCAGCTCCTATGATGATAATAACTCAATCAACAGATACTTTCTTTCTCTTTGTTGTAACTATGTAGCAACTTTGAATATCCTACATTCTCTTTTCTTCTTCTTCTTCTTTATGTTTTTTTTTTTTCGAATTTTCTTTTCTTTTCTTTTCTTTTCGTTTCTTTTCTTTTCGTTTCTTTTTCTTTTCTCTAATTCAACCACAAACAGCAATATTCAATTGTGAAAACCAAACAATTGAATTCAAACACACAAGCATGGACAATGAAGTAGAAGAGAATCAATGGAACCACACTCTAAGCAATTGACAAACTTAGAGATGCAGGAAACCCTAGAATTTTGAAACCCTAGGTGACGCAAATTTCAGCCAAACCCAAAACCCTAAGAATTTCGGCAGCCTACTTTTTGTTTCTATTTTTTTTTTTTTTTTTGGCAACCCTAGAACAATGATGCCCTAGAATTAAATATGCAAGAAATAAAACATAGAATCAGACCTGATTGGAAACCTTGCTCTGAATACCAAATGATATGAACCCGTGGGAATAAATCCCTTGAACCCACAATCAATTTGAAAACTCCCCAAGAAAGCCAAAATCAAGTCAATGAATGGAGAACCTAGACCGATGAGAACTCGTTTCAAGAACCTAGATTATATTAAAATCTAGACCCGTTGAAGAACCCGTCTCAAGAACCCAGATTATAAAGGAGGAACGCCACAAAGGTTGTGATTTACCTTTGATAAGTTCAAAAGTTCAATCAAGAACAAGAGGAGTAAAACTCAACTCACAATGAATAAATTCATCAAATTTCATAAACTTCATTAATTCATTAGAAAGAGGCTACATATAGTCTTTAAAGAAAAACCTAATGAAACCCTAGCCAAAATAAACCCCTACCTTCCAAAAATGCCCCTGGATGAACAGTGTTGCGGCTACAGTGCCGCGCTACAGTAACTCTCGGCTACAGTAACCCTAACCCTAGTTCAATAAAATAATAACTTTCCCAACATGCCCTTGCATAGGCCCCCTTCAATACTTTCCATAATAAACTCAATTATTCTAAACTAATAACATAAGTTCTTTAAATGAATTAAATAAGTTGAAACCCTTCAAGAGCTCAAAGCCTTTAAGTCTTGTCGTTGCCCTCTTCCGTAGCTAATCAAATGAATTAAAACTGGATCTTCATCCTTCAAGCCCCATCTTGAATGTTGGGCTCTTGCTAAACTTGTCCCAAGTAGATTGCATCAATCCTTGCATTGTCTCCTTGATCTTCTTGGCCCATCTGGAAGTTGCAAATGATATTTAAGACTAGGCTCATCTTGGTTCCCATCATGGAGTCTGTGGGTCATTTATAAATATGTTATTGGGGATAATTTTATGTAACATGAGCTAACTCTCCAAACCTTCAGAACCAAGGCGTTACAGTTGGTATCAGAGGCAGATTTGAAATTCTGCAAACTATTTGTGGGCTTGAGAAAATAATTTTCAGATTTGAGATGTAGACATTTGTAGACTGTAAGAGATAATTCTATTTGTATTTAAGGTTTTAGGATCCGACAAGCTTTTGGGAATAAGTTCTTGGAAATTTGAAGTATTAGATTGTGTGGATTTTAAGAATTGATCTAATTTAGTGCTTAGCTTCTGATCTAGTAGGAAACTTTGCCTTGAGGTCAAATTTAAGAGTAATTGAGGTAAAATTTTGCATGTAGACTTTAATCAAAACGGTTTGGTGTAAATGGAATGAACTATCGAGTATGTTTACTTTAAGCCAGTTTATTATATGAGAAAAAACAAATGAGTACCGTGATATATAGATTATATATTTGGTAATTACATTTATGCTTAGTTTATAATTTTAATATTTCCTTTGAAACGTTTAACCAAGTATGAGTCTTCCAGGATGGCAGCTCGTCACCGAGTTTGAAATCTTTGGGACTTGAACGTGAGAAATGATCAGGGTGAATGCACCGTAGAGCAGTTCAACCGGATGCATCCTCCCACTTTTGATGGGCGTGGAGACCCAATCTTGGCTGAGGATTGGATCCAAGATATTGAGGAGATACTTCGTGTCTTGAATTGTACTGATGAACAGAAAGTACTGTACTCCGTCTTCAAAATGAGTACAATAGGATTTATGAGGAGGGGTTGAACAATAGGATTTATGAGCGAGTGGTGGGCTTTTAGATCCAAAGTTTCTTAGAGTTAGTGAATAAGGCCACAGTATTTGAACGAAGCCTCAAAAGAAGTGCAGAATTTCAAGATCAAAGGAAGATCCTTGAGAGGAAGAGAACTACCCCACAAGGATCTTCCTCTAGTATGGATCAAGGGTTGTGGAAGAAGAGAAATGAATGGAGCAGCTTAGGTCAGAGGTAAACACAAGGAAATCAACCAAATGATCTGTATAAGTTTTGTAATCGTGCACACACAGGAGAGTGCAGAAGGGATGTGGGGTCGTGTTTTCAATGCAGTAAGACCGGGCACCTCATCAGGGAATGCCCATTACTATAGGGAGACAATAAGAAGCCCAACCCACCTCCAGGTCCCCAACAGACGATACATGGAAATAATTAGCGTATAATAGGATTGGCTCGAGTATTTGCACTAACACCTGGGGATGCTGAGGACGACAACGATGCGGTCATAGGTACTTACTCTTTTTCTACTGGAAAGCAATTGTTTTAGTTTAGTGGTATTAATCACTCTTTCATTTTAATAGAATTTTACTAAGTGCAAAGGCCGACATAGAACACATAGGAATGAACAAGAGTGCGTAGTCTATAATTACATGCCAAGTAAGAATTGCGCGAATAAGCGTTGATAGGGATTAGACCCAATAATTCATATCCATGAGACTCTAGCGGGTTGGTCAATGTGTATAATGGAAGTGTGAAGTTTGGAAATATGATTATTCGCACAAATCTTACTTGGCTTCTAATTATAGACTACACACCCTTGTACATTCATGTGTGTTCTGTGTCGTCCTTTGCACTTAGTAAAATTCTATTAAAATGCAAGAATGATTAATACCACTAAACTAAAACAATTGATTTCCAGTAAAAAAGGAGTAGAGTACCTGTGACTGCATCGTTGTCATCCTCAATATCCCCAAGTGCCAGTGCAAACACTCGAGCCGGTCCCATTCTACGCTGATTATTTTCCTGTATAGTCTGTTGGGGACCTAGAGGTGGGTTGGGTTTCTTGTTGTCTCTGATTAGTAATAGACATTCCCTGATGAGGTGCCCAATCTTACCGCATCAAAAACATGACCCCAACTACCTTTCACACTCTCCTGTATGTGCACAATTACAAAACTTACAGAGGTCATCAAGTTAATTTCCTATGTTTGCCTCTGACCTGAGTTGCTCCCTTTGTTTCTTTTCTTCCACGACACTTGATCCATACTAGAGGAAGATCTTTGTGGGGTAGTTCTCTTCCTCTGATCTTGAAGTTCTGCACTTCTCTTGAGGTTTCGGTCAAATAATGTGGCCTTATTCACTAACTCTGAGAAACTTTGGATCTGAAAGCCCACCACTCGCTCATAAATCCTATTGTTCAACCCCTACTCATAAATCTTATTGTACTCAGCTTGAAGGCGAAGTACAATACTTTATGTTCATCAGTACAATTCAAGACACAAAGTATCTCCTCAGTATTTTGGATCCAATCATCGGCCAAGGTTGGGTCTCCACTCCCAGCAAAAGTAGGAGGGTGCATCAGGTTGAACTACTCTACGGTGCATCCACTCTCATCATTTCTTGCATTCAAGTCCCCAAGATTTCAAACACGACAACGAGCTACCATCTTAGAAAACTCATACTTGGTTAAACATTTCAAAGGGAATATTAAAAATTATAAACTAAGTGTAAATGTAACTACCAATAAATCTATAAATCATGAAACAACAATTTCTTGTCTTACTCTTTCTTTTTCTGTTTTTCTCATTTATTAAATTGGCTTAAAGTAAACATACTCAATAGTTCATTCCATTTACACCAAACCATTTTGATTAAAGCATATGTGCAAAATTTTACCTCAATTACCCTTAAACTTGACCTCAAGGCAAACTTTCCTACTAGATCAAAAGTTAAGCACTAAATTAGATCAATTCTTAAAATCTACGCAAACTAAGACCTCAAATTTCCAAGACCATTTTCCCAAAAGCTTGCCATATTCTAAAACCTTAATTACAAATAGAATCATCTCTTACAGTCTGCAAATGTCTACACCTCAAGCTAAAAATTATTTCCTTAAGACCAGAAATATCCAAAATCTCAAATATTATAGTATGTAGAATCTCAAACCTGTCTCTGATACCAAATGTAACACTCCGGTCCCGGAGGTCCGGAGAGTTAGCTCATGTTACCTAAAATTATCTCCAATAACACATTTATAAATAACCTAGAGACCCCATTAAATATTAACTTATTAGTTCAATACGAATATCCATGTTCCTCCATTATACCATTTGACACTTATTCCTTTACGACCAGTAAACTTTGCTAACATTTACTACTCTTTACTTCCAGTTGAGGCATCAAAATCATCTGAAAAATATTGTGGAGATAAGAGCTGAGTCATCAACAACTCAGTAAGCAAAGAACATATAAGCAAAGAACATATACTACTATGTAAACATGAGCATTTACATAGTTCAGACTGTAGAACAAAATATTGAGATTTTCAAAATGCAGAATCAGAATAAGTTACCAAAAATATCAGAGCGAAAATTCAAAAATATTCTTATTCAGAATTCCTTTGGCATAGCATGACGAACCATCACATCATAACAAAATTTCATGTTTAATCCTCATGGTAGTATTGTACAAACCCTAGCGGCCAATCGAATAGAAACAGAATGTGAAATATTCCCTTTATTATTCTCAGAGTTCTAAGTGTGCATACAGGAACGACCATGCAGAAAACCACTATAGCTTCCAAAGTGGGTGTACTGGAAATAGAAAAGTTAGTAACAACCCAAACAGATGCCACACTTTTAGACTTGTGGTAAGATCAGAACGGACCAGAAACAGAATGTCATGCCCAAGGTTTCAGAAATCACATCATATCATATTAGAGTATAGAACATCTTCAGAACAGAACGAAATCAGATCACAAAAATATAATTTATGCACAAATTTTTATATTCGCTCTCTTTTGCACAATTTAGAAACAAAATGTCAAAATAGCTCATATCTACACTATCATGCCAGAAAATACATTATTCTTATACAGAATTTCATGAGTAATGCCAAACAAATACTTGAGATTGTTTCAAATTTCTTTTCGTTACAAAACATGTATACTTTCCAAAATTAACCTCAGTTCATATCTTTGATGCAAAGTCTAGCATATGAACCTCATTTACCAGGACTTTTTAACTTTTTTGAATGTTTCCATAATAGTGTCGAACGAATATCAATCCTCACCTATAAAATCACGTAACTTAAATCTCTAACTAAACCTAAAATTTGACATTCAAGTCTAGAATACTAAAATAACATTTTTTTAAAAAAATATCTAAAAGCTCTCGCAATCCTAAAATATCATCACTTTCCAATTTAATCTATATCCACTAAATTTTTTGAACTAATACATTAAACTCTAAATTATTTCTATAAAATAAAATGTATGGCTAACATATTTAGTCAATTAAAACTAAGCCCATGAAAATTACATCTTGATGGGTACCAAGATGGACCTTATCTCAAAGATCCTTTGTAAGTTCCAGATGTGCCAATCAAAAGGTCAAGAGCCAAGAAGATGAAGGAGATAATGCAAAGATTGGTGCAATCCACTTGGGACGAGTCTAGTAAGAGCCGAATATTCAAGATGGGCTTGAGTTACCAACTTAATATTCACTTGACATACCAACTCAATTGCAAATCTATTTAACACCAGGTCCAACTTAAAATACATATGCAATTTTTAAAAAATAAAGCCCAACCTAAGTCAAATATTCAGGAACTTTACAGAAAATCACATCACAAAAGGGCTTAATGGAAATCATCATAAATATTAATGTCTATCAAGCTTAAACCCTAAAAACTATTTTACAGAGCAACATACGTTTCTGGAGAAAGAAGAAAACCAGAGAAAAGCTTGATGTCGAGAGGAAAATATTTTTATCGAGAGAGAATGAGAGGCAGCAACGAAACGACGACATGGTGGCTGGGAGCAGCGGCAAAGCATCATGGGAGTGAGAGAAAAAATGATGAGAGAGAGAGAGGGAGAGCACGGAGACAGAGATAGAGAGGCAGTGCAGTGCACCAGCATGGATTTCCGAGAGGGGAACAACGAATCTGGGGTGGCACGACTTGTGTTTTCTGTGGCTCTTATGGGAGGTTCCCACTTGTTTCGTCGTGGTTTTCAAGTTGAGCAACTGGGCGGCAGCGTTGTGGCTCACGGTGGAGGATGCATGTTCAGTTTTCGTGCGGTAGAACAGAGCCTTTTGTGGTGGTACAACTGGGTGGGTAGTGGTCTGCAGGGAGTGTCTCATAGTGGCAGCGTGGTGGTTTGGGGCAGAAGTTTAAGTTGTGGGCCCAACGGCTTCAGTGCTGTGAGGGGGATCTCGACAAGTTGGGTGGTTTCCGTTCAAGGCTGTTGTGCTATGAGGTGGAGACTGAGTGTAGGCTAATGGTTTGTTGAAGTGCAATAGGCTAGCAGCAGCAACGTGGAGGAGGTGTTTCATTGGAACTCAGGCTGCGGCAACCCTTGCAATTGCTTGGTTTCTCTCTTATTCTTTTTTCTACATAAATAGGGGCACTAAACGTGGTTATACTTGTGTGTATATGTATATATAGGTAGTTGGAACTTAGAAGAGAGACTTGCATGAGTGCATGAGTGTGGAGTCGTGGGTATAGCAGTTGGTATGGGTTAGGAATCTTAACGGAAAGAGAAATCTAAAATAATAATCCTAGTGCTAATGGGAGACGTGTGTGGCCACTAGAATAATATTTTGTGGGTCTGGCCACTAGAATTCCGAACGAAAGATCTCGATCTAAATAAATGGGATACTTATGAAGAGCATTCGCTTGAGAAATTTGGGGGCTTTCGTGATTTTCTTTAGAGACAATGAGAGATGATGTTGTGTTTCAGTGATTTTCTTTTTTTACGAAAATATAGGATCCAGCTTGAGAAATTTGGGGGCTTTTGTGGGTTTTTTGGGTGTTTATGAATGGTTGAGAAGGGTTTGTGTCTTGTCCTTTTGGGCTTATTATTTGCTGGAGAAAGCAATGAGAATCCAGGGAAAGCATCATCGTGTTTGGTCATTACTATAGAGAAGCGAATTTTAGGCCTAGTGGTTGTTTTTAGATTTTCTTTCTGCATTTTTATTGGAACCCCATGTGAGAAAAACTTGGAACAAAAAGAGGAGAAAATATGGATAAAAGACCATATCCAGTCAGGATTCATGATTTGAAATGGCAGTACAGAAACTGAAAGAGGAATAGAGTAGAAAACTCACCTGTGAAATGGCGACTGACACTAGTCAAAACTCAATTGTGAAATGGCGATGGGCACTTGTCTTTGATGGAGGAGCTCAACGGGAACAAGTTGTCGAAGGAAATGACTTGCTGACGAGGATGAAGTGGCGATGATGTTGTGTATGGCAACGGGGAGGAGCTGGAGAGATAAAACATAAAGGGTGGAAGAGAGCAGAGCCAAGTCGTGGGAAAGAAACAAAATAGGGTTTCAAGAAATAATAATAAAAAAAAAACATATAACTTTGCTAGTGCAAGTCATATATGAATTGAGGAATAAATTTACTGTGGCTAATCTGTTGGATGACTTTCATCTAGCTAATTCAATGTGGCCCAAATTGTGGAGGGATTAGCTATTAATATAACTATACTGGCATTTGGCTAAGCCAATGCTCTTATAGCGCTAATATAACATTCTTTGCACGCAATCAATCACTTATAAAATAGGCACATAATTTGTATAAGTTTCTAATTAAACATGTATTTTGTAATTATAACTTAAGATACTAAAATAATCAATTTTTCAAAAGAAAAATGTTAAATGTACTTAAGAAAACTTTCAAAAAACTTACTTCTTCACATGTCTGTTATTGATATATTGAAAATCATAAAATTTAAATTTTAAAATTTGAATTTCAAAATAATACTAACAAAACTAGTCTTGTAAGTAAAAGTGTAAGTAAAATTTTAAGTACATGTAACATTACTCTTTTCTAAAATTCTCATTTTAACCCTAAAAATAGTCTAACCAAATTCTCATAAATCCATATTCACTATTAAACTCATAAAACGTAACTGCTAGCCCATAAGCCCAAACTAAAATTTGAGCCCAATGTGAAAACAAGCTGAACGTGTAAAGAGGCTCCAAATGGCTACTGCTATGACATATGGACTAAGGGGTAGTAATGTAATTTTGTCTCAAAAGGCATCTATGACATTCGGTTCTCTTGTGGAAATTTTGAGAGAGAGAGAGAGAACAAACGTGACAGAGAGGAAGCCAAAGCTGGGTGAAGGTTGTTCACAACAATACAATCATGGGCGGAGGAGCTAAACCCGACGTTGATAGATGGTCTAACGTGGCTCCTCTGTTTCAGTGTTGTAAAACAGGGTATCTCAAGTCCTATGATGGTGCCACGTTCATCCTCCTCCTTAGGGATGCTGGCATGGGGTCGTGGCTTATCTCGATGCACATACGATTGAGCTTCAGTTCCTGCATGGTTGAAACTGGGCGCCAGGCCGAAGCTTCACGTGGGTTCTTTCACGGTGGACCGTGGGTGGTGCGATGATCTTCACGGTCGGGTGGTTGCTTCCTGTACTGGCTTGCGGCTATGTGGTTTTCTAACTAAAGGTCTATGGCAGTGGGCTTATCCCACGGTGGTACCATGGCTGAACCTAGGTGGTAGATCAAGGGCTGGGCGGCTTGGGAGGAAAAGGAATCAGGATGTGTGAGCGACAACCTAGGGAGTTGAGGAAGAAACAACTTACGTGCATGGGTTTGAATATATAATAGGGGTTAATTAGAGTTTTAATTTGAAGAGGACACTATTGATGTAACCCTAATATGTTTGAAATTGACCACGTTCACGGGCTTGGACTTCGTAAATAAATAGGGCCTTTAGTTCTCATGTTCAAAATTAACCTTACTCGATCAATAAATTTTTTTATGGGTTTTTAGATATATTTTTGGGTTAATTACTAATTTAATAGGCCTACTTGTCCATAACATATTAAATAGGCTTAAATCTAAATTGCTCATTAAATCTAATTTAAGTCCAATACATTATCCATATTACATCTTTAATAACACGAGATGGGTCGTTACATCTTTTTACTAGCTATCTATCAAGCAATACTAGATTTCGTGCAGACCTTTTAGGAAAAAGTAGATTTCATTAAAATAAAATAATTTTTCTTTTACATTTTTTAATTACGATCTATTTTTTTTAAAGAGCGACTATGCATGATTTATCTATTTAAAACTTGGATAAATCAGTTAGTTTTTAGATAACTTTGTACTATTAGTATGCAATAGATAACTTCGTCTTTCTTCATCATCTATGTGGAACAATGATGTATGCACAGGCTGGACTACATGTTATAACTCCATAAACTCCATGATTTTCTCCTCAGATCTCTCCTGTAACAACTGTTGATTTCTTTCTTATTTTAAGCATAGTCTCGCATTACGGTATATAGCATTAACATAGGATTCTTTCACAGCTGTATAGTTTCCATCTTTATTTCTTGTACAACTGTAAACCTCTGTTTTGGTATCTCGTAAATTCTATATAAATGAAATACGAGCCATGCATACAGGCAGGCCAGTTTTACTCATTCTTACATGGTATTTGAGCCACACGAGAGGGCCTTTGTCAAACATGTCTTCCTCCTCTACTTCCTCTCAGATTCCTCCTGTGGATGAGCAAGCTCCGTTTGATTTGTTTTCTTTCAAAACTCATCTACCAGACATTTCAATTAAATTAGCCTCTACAAATTACCTCCTATGGAAAGTCTAGGTTGTTCCCATTTTACGTGGCCATGGGCTCCTGGGCTATGTCACGAATGAATTTCCTTGCCCGCCTACGACTGTTGCTACCGCTGATGGTACTGTAACTCAGAACCCCGCTACTGTCAAATGGTTACGCATCGATCAATTGATCCATGGCTGGATCGACAGCTCGCTGTCCGATGCTCCTCTCTCTCTGAGGCGATCGATAGTGAGACCTCCCATGAAGCCGAGATCATGTCCAACAAATGAAATGTGAACTCCAAACCCTCACAAAAGGTACTGCTTCAATGAAAGATCACCTTCATAAAGCAAAATCTTTGGCCCTCGCACTTCGTGGTGCCTGCAAAGCAATGGACGATGATGATTTTATCATCCGCTTACTTAGAGGATTAGGATCTAAATTTGATCCAATCGTAGCTGCTATCAACGCAAGAGATAGTTTTCCCTCACTTGAAGCTGTAATCAGCAAGCTAAGGGACTTTGATCTTCGGATTCAAGCAGGCAGAAATTCAACCGTTGCTTTCTACACCAATAAAATTGTCCCTTCTCCAAATCGTAATGTAGGAAACTCATCTTGTGGGCATTATCAAAATAATTAAAACAAATATAAGTCAAACCATGGGGGTGGAAAGTCCCAAGGTCACATCACTTCTGGACGTCGTCAACAAAATCCATCCCGTGGAAATGGCAAGACTCCTGCACGTAATGGGCGTATAACGTGCCTTCGTTGTGGTGGACCCAACCACAAAGCTGACAGCTGCTATGCAGTGATGAAGAAGCCGAAAGCTATCAAGCTTTTCTTACTGTTCAAACTGGTGACACTTCAGATGATGTCTGGTATCCAGATACAGGAGCAAACCAACACATGGCCCCTACTTCTACTGATGCTAAAGGTATACAACAATACTCTGGTAATGATTCCGTGAAGGTTGGAAATGGTCTTGGTCTTCCAATTTCAGCTGTTGGTAACTTTGAAGTTCCTCATACTTCACTCACCATTAAAAATGCTCTTATTGTTCCAACTCTTAAAAAGAGACTACTCTCTGTTTCTCAATTTACTATTGACCACAATTGCTGCTTTGTGTTCTATCCATGGGACTTTCTGATACAGGATCTGAAGACCAGACAGGTGATATTTAAAGGTTTCGTTGATGCTGGTTTATACTCATTACGTGCCATCCCAACCTTCTCCAACACAGTTACATTTCAAGCTACAAAGGTTTCCAGCACCATTTGGCATGCACGTTTGGGCCATCCTAATTCAAGAATCCTTAAGCTTTTGCTTTCTTATTTGCCTACTTTAAATAAACATGTTGCATTCTGTGAAAGTTGCACTTTTGGAAAATCAAAGAAATTGCCTTTTACTTCTCGAACTACCTATGTTGAAACCTTTTTACATACTCTTCATATGGATGTCTAGGGACTCCAATACCTTCTTATGATGGTTTTCGGTTTTATTTGGTTGTTGTAAACGAATTTTCTCGTTACATATGGCATTTTCCCATGGCTCGTAAATCGGATGTCACCCATATTCTTCCTACATTTTTTAAAATGCTAGAAACTCAATTTCAAACTCAAGTAAAAATTGTTCAAAGTGACGGGGGAGGTGAGTTTCTAAATACCTCATTAAAACATTATTTTGCCTCAAATGGGATCCTCCATCGATTATCTTGTCTCGGAACTCCGGAACTAAATGGCTTAGTTGAACGTCGCCATCGCCATATTGTCAAGACTGGTATCACTTTAATGGCTCATGCTTATATTTCCGCCTGTGATTCCAGCCTACGATGCATGCGGTAGGGACCGTTATAAGCAGGGATGGTGGTATAGTCTCGCCTGTGATTCCCGCATACAGTGTCTGAGAAATGGTTGGGTTTTGTGTAAATCGAGGAAAACTAGATTTTGGGATCTGTTGGTTGGTTGTTTTAATGCGTTTTTATCTCGAAGGTTGTTTGGATTTTTACTTACCTGCGGTACCGTTTTATGGTATCGCAGATTTTGATGCAGATAAGGACGACGAGCCTTAGGCTTTGGCTTTGTTGGAAGAGTGATCTGGGGATGCTCTCGTGTATCGAGATTTGATTTATCTCTTGTCTATGTATTTGCCTTTTATAATATTTTGGGATAACTGTATAATTTTTTTAAAGGTAATTTATTTTGGTTACTTGTATTCAAATTTTTGGTACTTAGTTGACTTATTTATATTATCCGTTGCGACTTTTGTTGTGCACTTTTGCATGTTGCACACACTTCAGTACATTTCATTGGGATGCGTGATCTGTGTTGTCATCATCCCGATGTCATGATTCTCACATTCCTGTACGTGGGAGTCGGGGTATCACAGGTGGTATCAGAGCAGTTCGACTCTGGGTAAGACCACATGTCCCGTAGGTGCAGTATCAGAAAGTTTTAAAGTTGTGATTTGAAATTATTTTGTTTGAAGTATGTTATTTTAATGGTTTAAGTTTATTGTATGTTTTTATATTTTGTTGGTTTTATTCTATTTTATTTCAGGTTATCTTCTTGTATTTTAAATTTATTTTGCTATAGTTTTATTTTAATTTGTTTTAAGTTGAATGTGGGGTTAAGGGTTACGTTATGGCAGGAAGATAGTACGACCGAGAATGCCATTGTTAGGTATAAATATTTAATGTAGTAGGCTTGAACCTTTATCGACTTGGTTTGCTTTTGTAATCTTGAGGCTTGAAGGGAACGGTTTGGTTTGGGTGATCTCTTTGGGGAGTAGGATAATTGAGGTTTTAGATTTTGTGGAGATTTGACACGAGGCTTTAGAATAGGAGTTTGTAAGATCAACAAACTTTAAGGATAGATTTATGGGAATTTCACCAAAGGTTTAAGGTTTTGCAAACTTTAAGAAATGATTTCTTATCATTTAATATTTTAGATTTTGAAAGTTTCGGGAGTCGATTGTTTTATTATTGGATATAAGTTCATCGATCTTACAAATTTCAAAAAATGATTCTTATATAATTTAAGGTTTCAGAATTGCAAATTTGAAGGACTGATTTGTAATAAGATTTAAGTTTTTAATTCCGTAGGCTTGGTGTGCTAGCTTGATTTATTTTGGACACTAATTAGTCTGTGACCATTAAAATGGGGTTGATCAGAGTTGAGTTATTGATATGGGGATTTTCAATGAGATTATTTCTTTAGAGATTGAAGGTATTGATCTAGTTTTGATAATTATTGTTATTAGTTCGGGGTTATAGTGACAGGTTTTGGGATTTGATCCATATCAAATTTAAGAATAATAGTTGGTGTAGATTCAGGAAGAAATTATTGGTGATTTGGAGGAAAAAGGTGTAATAATTCATAGTTTTGGGAGATCAAGTATTTTTCTAGCAAAATGTGATAAGACTTTTCTGGTTAGTAGGTATGGAGCCACCTTGTACTCGATGGTGTTGTTTTTATGAGGACATAAATTTTATGCATGTGGCGAATTATTAGAGTGCGTAACAGGAGCGTGATATTTTGGTTGTATTTAGGAGTTCAAATTTTGTGCTGAGTTTGAAGAATTAGTGGTGACTTGAATTTTTGAGATGATGCTTGTAGTTGGAGATTAATCACTCAATTGTACCAATTATGTTATTGTTGGTTAACTTTGTAAGTGATCATTAGGTTACCAAAGGTAGAATACATTGAAGGTTTGGAAGTTATAACATAGGAGTCGATTGAGGTTAGTATAGATTATCGAATAGAACAATTAATCATTGGGATTCCTTGGGTGTTGTATTAAGACTCTTGTGGAAATGAGATTTTAGATATCATAGCCACCCTAGGAATACGGGACGTGATGTGCTACTGGGGGACTAAAACGAGTATGATGGAATCACCTATAGGAGTAGACTTGGGAGAGCTTTACTCATGCTTGTTTGGAAGTTGTTGATGGTATGTTTTTCTCAAGCATGTTCTGAGTTGTATCTTGTATCTTGCCTCGGCATTAATGTTTGACATTACAAATTTTGAGGACAAAATTGTTTTTTAAGGGAGGAAGGATGTAACATCCAAACCCAATCAACCAGCTTTACAATATTTTTGGGACAAGTGTATTTTTTTTAAGGCTAAAGAGCCAGCCCATGAGAATGAGTCTGGACTTCACGTCGCACGGTGTCAAGCCGTTTCTATTTTCATGCGCGTCCATCCCTTTCTTTTATTTAGGTTTGTTTTGTTTTCTACTTATAGCTTATATATATGCTAGGTTTTTCTCAAACCTGGAATGAGTGCTGCTGCCACTTTTCACGCCCTCAACGCACATGAAAACGTTGCCACACAACCAGTCCTCACCCTTCCGTAAAGCACCAAACCGCAAACATTGGTTGCGTTCGGCAGTCCCGTCACCCCCCACAACCAAGCCAATGAGTCGCTACTCCCCTGAACACAGTCCACGCGGACCCTCAGCCACACGAAGCTGCCGCCCAACGCCTCTGTAGCCTATGTTGCAAGCCACGAAAATTCTCTGTTTTAGACACCCAAAACAGAGTCACACCTGCAGCCACCCCAACTCCTCGGTGCCACCTGCCACGGCTCACCCCCACCCAACGTTGTGTTGTAACACCTATGCTTAGCCGCTGCTCAGCCACACAAAACCAAGAGCCACCCCCCACCACACGAAAAAGCCCCTGTTTTCTAGCAACCAAAACAGAGCCAAGTGTCGCACCTCCACAGCCAACGACCGAAACTTCCTATCCTTTTACCATTGTGCACCATAGCTCAGCTGCGAGGCACTTCCAGTTCACTGCCATAAGCCCTGGTTTCCGTCTCCTTTTTGTTTTTCTTTCCTTCACCCTCCGCCTCCCTCACGGTGCCCCATACCGTTCCCTCTTTCTCGCTCATCGCTTTCTCCCACTCAGTGCGCTTACGTCGAGGTAGCCCTCGTCCACTGCATCCGCCCAGCTCGCCGCCATCGTGGCTCCATCTCTCTGTAAGTGCTGCTGCCGCCGCTCATGCCTTAGCTCACCTTTGTTTTGTTGATAGTTTGCTTAAAAAGGGAAAACATATATTATATATCGGTTAACCTAGTAGGAAGGAGGGTGTGTGTTGGTGTTTACCTTTCTACCCCTTTTTATTTAAAACATGCTTTAATTTTTGGAAAGGTTTTGCTTTAATGGCCTACAAGACTTATACGTATTGGTTTAGTTTTAACTGGTTGCGGTTTAAATCTAGTGAGCTACATTCTTTTTCGTGGGCTGGACTTGAGATTAATTAGATATACATCATTTTGGTAGACTTATGTACTTTTTTTATTTGGCTTGATTTTATTATGCTTAATAAACTGTTTTAGTAATTTTATTGGGCTGAGATTTTTTTACATGCTAAAGTTTCATTGTTATAAATATGAGTAATTGGACTCAAATATTTTAGTAATTATATTATCTAGTATTAGATTTTATAGTTGCATTTTGGATAGTAAATAAGTTAGAGTTTTAATGTTTCAGTCGAAGTTATAAAAGGGTCATTGAAGATTTTAAAAAGTGATGATATATTTTGAGATTATGAGAATTTCAGGTTTTGAGGAAAAATAGGTTATTTGAGAAGTTTAGGCTTAAATATTGAAATACATGTTCAATTGAAATTTACGGGATCTACGTGCTTATTTTATAGGTGACGATTAATATTTGTTTAACATTGTTGAAGAAAATTCTGAATAGCTAAGAAGTCCAGATAAACGGGGTTTCTATGCTAGACTTTGTATAAAAATAAAATAGACTGAGATCCATTTTGAAAATGTGCATGTTTTGTTATGAAAAAAAATTTTGGAAACGACCTCAGTTATTTGTTTTGCATTACTCATGAAATTTTGTATAAGAAAGAAATATTTTCTGTCATGAATAGTGTAGACATGAGCTTATTTTGACATTTTGCTTCTGAACTATGCGAAAGAGAGCGAATATGAAAATTTGTGTATAAATTATATTTTGTGATTTGATTCTATTCTGTTCTGAAAATGTTCTGTACTCTTATATGATAAGATGTGATTTCTGAAACCTCTAGCATGACATTCTGTTTCTGTTCTAACTTTACCACGGGTGTAAAACTGTGGTGTAACGCCCCGAACCCGAGGGTCCGGAGAGTTAACTCGTGTCACTAACAAACCTGTCTCTCCAAGCACTTAAAACTCCAAGGACTTCATGATTAGCACACAATTCATATTTTTCCAAATAACCATAATAACACTCCATAAGTTATCATTACAAAACATAAACCAAAAGGGGTCCACAATCTCCCAATAACCTCAAAAATATAACAATACATCTTTAGGTCTCAGTTGGTCCAAACAACGTAAAGTACTTCAAATACTCAAGTTAAATCCATCTACTAACAATGGTACTCTAAGTACCCAATCCTTCCATCCATATCTAGTCAGCTTCAATTATATTCCTGACCCCTAGCTGGAAAGTCAATATCATCTGAAAATATATGAAGATAAGTGGGGGTGAGTTATCAACAACTCAGTAAGCAGAGGACATATACTAGCATGTAAACATGAGCCTTTTTAGAAAATTCAATATGCAGAAACAAAATATTTTATTTTTATATGCAGATCTCAGAAAACATGTTATCAAAAAATCAGAGCGACTTTTCAAACATTTCATACCCAAGTCAAAAATTCATATTTGAGGATCCATTTCATATTCAAAAACACTTTGGCATCACATAACTGAACATATTCATCTTATCGTATCATATCATATACCATGTTTAACTCCCGTGGTAGGGTTGTGCTATCCCCGGTGGCCAAACCAGGCAGTATCATGTGGTGAACTTCCCCTTTTTCAATCTCGGAGCCCCGAGTGTGCACACAGGAAAGAACACGTAAAAAGACCACTTTGTTTCCAAAGTGGATGCACTCATATCATATCATGGTGGTACCAACCATATCACGTGAACAGTATCATCATATCAGAACCATATTCAGAACAGATAAGTATGCCAAAGTTTTATCATATCCATATCATATCAAAACACGTGCGAAACTTATTCATATCATTTCTATTTGATCAAAAACCAGATCCAAATCATTTTATATCACATGCATAAAAAGTTCAAAGATATCATATTCGCTCTTTTGCATATTTCAGAAACATGTCAAATATTATTCATGTCTACACATTTCATGTCAAAAACATTTCTTTTCTCTTTCATATGTATCTCATGAGGGAATGCAAAACATATACTGAGGTTGTTTTTCATTTTTTCTTTTTAAAACAACATGCACATTTTTTTTTTCAAACCAACCTCAGTTCATTTCTTTTTATGCAAATCCAGCATAGGAACCCCGCTTATCTGGACTTCTTAGCTTTTTGAAAATTTCCTCAGAAATGCCGAACTAAGAAAATTTATTCGTCACCTACAAGATAATCACGTAAATTTCCATAAGTCTCCAATTAATCTCGTATTTTGATATTCAAGCCTACCGCTTCTAAAATAGTCCATTTTTAATTCCTCAAACTCAAAATTCTCTTTATTCTCAACATACCAGCATCACTTTCTAAACTCATCAATATCCGACTTCGACTAAACATTTAATTCTAACTTATTTAAGAAAGAGATCTTACTATAATCTACAATACAAAGTAACATAACTATAATAAATTCATTATCCTTAGTAATTCATAATTTATTTAAATAATAATAATAATTCAAAGATATTCTTTTAAAAGGATACGTTAAAATATTCTTTTAAAGTGTTACTTATCAGTCTACTTATTAACCATTCCAATAAAATATAAGCCCAAAAAAAAATATACCCATTTAACAAAATAAATTCATGCATCTGCGCCTAAATAAAACACCCTTTACAATCCACGTATTATACTCATGATTTCAAATCCGAAATACGTAACATAACTTAATTAAGCTAACACCCCAACACTAACTTTGGAGGCGCACTATAAGAGAACAGAAAATAAAATAAAATAAAATAAAACAAAACAATATTATTAAAATATCATCTATAACAAAATACAATATTCTATGAGACTTACAAAACCCAGATGACACAACTCAAATAGATCCCTCATTCGAAAAATATGAATCGGAAACATGCACTAAGGGTAAACCAGTAATAATATTCAACTACTAGGTTAATAATATATATATATATATATCATAAGAACCAAAACTAGAGGATCACAACACCCGGACATGCGATGGCAGGGACTTACTCCCAGGAGACCGAGGCGAACGTGGAGGAGTACGGCGCAATGGCTGGCTGGCGGGACAGTGGCGGTGCGACTAAAAAGCAGGAACACAGTGGGGAGGCCGTCGAGCTGGGCTGAGCACGAGAGAAAAAGAGAGAGTAAGGTGAGCGAGCAAGAGGCGGAGAGCAAGAAGTGTGCAGACCGAAAGGGATGCTCACCGTGGAAGGTGGTTACGACCGAGGTGGTCTGTGGGCGTCCAGTGCCTTCTTCCCGAGCGAGAGGCGACGGCTTGGCTTGAATGGTGCAGTACAACGGGTTGGTGTTAGAACCTCTGTTTCGGGTGGCTAAAAACAGGGGTTTTTCAGGCTGGGGTGGTATTCTGTTTTCGGAGGTGCAACCGAGATGGTGTTTACACGGAGAGGGTGGTGGCGCCCGGCTTGAGTGGTGGACTTGTGTGGTTGCCGTTCCGTGTGCGAGGACTGCGTTCGGCGGAGAATAATGCACTGGCCTGGCTGTGCGGGTGGTTGGACAGCTGAACGAGGCTTGCGGTTTGATGCCTTGAGGGTAGGGAACTGATGCAATGGCCACGGTTCTAGTGTGCTGAGGCGTGAAGTGAGGGCTGCGGCACATGAACTAGGGTTGAGAATACTTACTATATATATAGGCTATAAATGGAAAACATACTTCTTAAAACAAAGTGCAGGAAACGTGCATGAAGAAAAAAAAGAAAGATGGTGTTATAAGTGTGACGGAAACTTAGAGGCGTTAAACAAGTACGTGAGTGAAGCAAAGAGCCGGGTTTTACATGTGGCCTCTGTTTGGGTTAGTGTCAACTTTTCTGTTTCTGATACACCCATTTTGGAAACAAAGTGGTTTTCTGCGTGATATTTCTTATGTCCACACTCGGAGCTCCAAGAATGATAAGGGGAAGATTCACATTTTGTTTCTGTTCGGTTGGCCGCCGGGGTTTGCACAACCCTACCACGGGGGTTAAATATGAAATTTTGTTATGATATGATGTTTCAGTTATGTTGTGCCAAGGAAATTTTGAATAAGAATATTTTTGAACTTTCGCTCTGATATTTTTTATAACATGTTCTAACTCTGCATTCTGAAAAGAAAAAGTGTTTTGTTTTGCATTCTAAACTCTGTAAACGCTTATGTTTGCATACTAGTATATGTTATCTGCTTACTGAATTATTGATAACTCACCCACTTTATCTTCACAATATTTTCAGATGATTTTAGATTTTTCAGCTGATGATCAAGACTATGAAGCATTAGATGAGATGACTTAAGAATAGTGGATTAAAAATATAAAGTTTTCGATGAGTTTGATGATTTTTGTTAATTATATCGTTAAAATGTGAGTTTAAGTGACATGTAGAGAAGTTGATATTTTTGAGGTATTAATATTGCAAAGAATCCTGTTTTTCACCATTGGACCAAGCACATTGAAATTGATGTTCACTTCGTCCGTGAACAAGTAGCTCGTGGCGTGATCCAACTTGCACATGTCTCAGGTGAGGACTAGGTTGCCGGCATTTTCACAAAGTCCTTATCCATTCCCAAGTTCCCACCAAACCGTTGCAAGCTCTGCGTAGGACCAATCCCTCCTTGAGCTTAAGGAGGAATGAAGAGACATATCAGCTATAACTCCATAAACTCCACGATTTTCTCCTCAAATATCTCCTCTAAGCTGTTGATTTCTTTCTTATTTTAAGCATACGTTAGTCTCGCATTACTGTATATAGCATTGACATAGGATTCTTTCACAACTGAATAGTTTCCATCTTTATTTCTTGTACAACTGTAAACTTCTGTTTTGGTATCTTGTAAATTCTATATAAATGAAATACGAGCCATGCATACAGGTAGGCCAGTTTTACTCATTCTTACAATTATAGTATTTTACAAATTATAGTATTTTGTTTCGTATATCAAACAATATAATGTGTAGTGAATTGCATTGTGTATGTTGCATGTAAAATACATGATGAATATAGGATTGCTTTTCTTTTTTTTTACATGCATTTAGTTATAAAGGTAATTAGTTTATAAATTTACTTAGTTTTTACATAAAATTTAATTTTCAATTTTGATATATTTTTATTATTATAGAAAATGTTCAATATTTAATGCAATTATTATTATGTTTTCAACGTTATTTTCTTTTCTTGGAAAAAATTTAATAAAACATAAATTAAAAAAAAAAAAAAATCCGGATACAACAAGGATACCTGGTACGGTACCCGGATTTTAAAGACCCTGTTTCATCTTGATACTAGCCTGGTTTATAACCCGGGTCCCGTGTGCTCCGCCATTCACAGCTAACCTGAGAAGATATGCAAAACAGACAAATCCGGCTTTCTTATCATATAATTATATATTTTGGTTCCAAGAATAAATCAATAAAAAATCCAGCGTGCAACCAAAGAGATCGATTATGATCATCAGCTCAGATCGAAAAGGTGAATCAGGCTGGTTTGGTTTTATAAATCTTTCAAATTATCTCATCACGTCTCAACATTCGAACATGATAATTCAAGTATAAATATTTTTTAAATTTAAATTTTTAAATTTTTTATCTAATCATTACTTAATTATTAAACTTTCCAAAATTTTTAAACAAAATATAAAAAAATAATTCAACTTTGTTAAATCTAAAAAAAAATTATATTGAAAAGGGGTTATATTCTAATATTGTTTTCACTTTAAAAATTTTTTATTCAACTTTTTCTCTTCAATTTTTTAAAATCTCATAAAAATCAGCTCAAACTATTTCATTAATTATTATTTATAAATTTCCCATCTCTTCTGTGTAAGTAAACTGGATGTGAATCAGTCGTGAGCAGGATTGCTTCTCAATGCAGCTGGATTTGAATGTTTACTAGCTAGCTAGTCCTTATTTGACAGGAAAATCTCTACATGACAAACCAAAGCAAAAGCCGGACCACTATCCTCTTTTATATATACGTTTAAATTATTGTTTAAGACAAGACTTTGGAAATCAGGTGAACGTTCGTCGTCCTTAATTTGAAAAAATAAAAAACATTAATTAAAGAACAACTTTATCTCGTTTCCTAATCCAACGTCCAGCCAAAGTTCCTCGAGTAATCCTTACCCCTTGAATAAAGATGCTCTAACTTATCCTTGAACACATTAACTTGGTGTTTCTAATTTGTTTTGAAAAAATATCTCATCTCATCTCATTTAATCATTATAACTTTCTCAACTTTTAATATAAAATAAAATAAATAATTTAATTTTTTCAAATCTCAAAATAAAAATAATATTAAAAAATATATTCTAACAATACTTTATTCAATTTTTTAATTTTAATCTCAACTCATCTCATTCCGATGCTGATCAAATCAAAACGTGTCAAAGAGTTGTCAAATCAATCTGCATAAAAAAAAAAAAGGTTCAAATTAATTAGTAGCCGCACCCTTACAATGCGTTGTATTGTATATCAGTCGACCTCTTCGCAGCGAAGCATCTCAACAACCTGGGTCATGGTGGGCCTATCATCCTTGTCTTCTGCAACGCATTTCAAAGCCACCTTGAGCAGAAGTTCCATTTTAGCCGACTCATATCTGCCGGCCATGCTTGGATCTATAATCTCCTCAATATTCCACGACTCCCTTGAAGCTTCACCATCACCATGCATGATCTTCTCCCTCACCAGCGTGTCCAATCTAGTATGTTCTTTCGCCCCTCCGCCACCAGAGCTATGCTGCGTACCTGTGGGGCTCTTTCCAGTAACCATTTCCAGCACCACAATCCCGTAGCTATAGACATCAACTTTAGAGGTGATAGGAAGATTATAAACCCATTCAGGAGCCATATAACCTCTAGTTCCTCTCATCTTTGAGAAGCTTGAATGATCATGCTCACCTCTATTCAGTAGTTTAGACAGACCAAAATCTGCTACCTTTGGTTGATAGTTGGAGTCCAAGAGTATGTTTTGAGGCTTTACATCACAATGTAAAACCCACTCTAGGCACTCTTCATGCAAATAAGCTAGGCCTTTCGCTGTGCCCACTGCAATATCAAACCTCTTTTTCCAATCAAGTTCGTTAGAAGTAAGTTTTTCTGCTAGGGATCCATGCTCCATGTACTCGTACACCAGAAGCCTATGCTTTCCCTCAGCGCAGTAGCCCCAGATGTCTATCAAGTTCATGTGGTTAAGCCTCCCAATGGTGTTTACTTCTGCTAGGAATTCGGCTTCTCCTTGGTTAGCTTCGTCGAGTCTTTTGATTGCGGCAACTCGCTTATCGGGCAGTATACCTTTGTATACTACCCCTCCCCCTCCTCGTCCAATCACTTCAACGAATCCCCGTGTGGCCTTTCTCAGCTCAGGAAACTTGAATCGTTTGAATCTAGACATAAGGAGGTATCCTTTTGCATCTGGGTCGGAATTCTTACTGGTCATGAACAAGTAGAAGAACACCAGAAAAATGCAGGTTACCTCTAGGCCTCCCACCGCAGTAGCAATCCAAAGCAAAAGCTTCACTGTCTTATTTTCATACGTTCCTCTAAGTTCGGCTATGCAATTCAACCTTGATTCGGCGGCATCCAGTGTCTTGTTATAGACAAAACCAGCTTTGGGTACTTTTAAATAAAAGTCGCCCTCAAAATTTGGTGTAAGTTGTCCATTGAATAACTCTTTCTTGGGGTAACATAAATAGAAACCGTCAGCTGCGCTAAATCTAAATTGGAAACCTTTGCAACCACACGTCGTCAGGCATTCGTTTTTACAGTGTTGTAAGGTCACATTAGGCTCGAACTTTATATCATTGCCAAAGAAGTCAACATGAGAAAGTTGGACAAAACTAGACAGCTCTTCATGACTCTGATTGCAAGGGAGATTGAAGTCTGCTTCACACCCAAAAGTCCAATCAGTTGGATCTTTGATCTTGAATCCCTGCAAGCAAGAGCATCTCCTGCCGGAAGCATGATCATAACTACAAACACTATTGGGCCCACATATGCCATGAATCGTGCATGGATCCGACACCGCTTGCCATGTGACAGCCCAATCCCACCCTTCATTCATTGCTTCCAGGCTGTATAATCGAAGGTTACCATCACGATCAAGAGTTAATCTTCTGTGAGTTTTCACACCAAAATCTGTAGCTAGGATCTCCAAATGATCAGATGACCAGAAGTAGCCCGACTCATTGAGTACTGCAGCTCTACTAGAGTTGTACATAGACCTTCCGGCAAGTCCAGGATTTGATCTAATCCATGGATTAGGCCAGTAGAGACTGTTTACAACAGGACCATGATATAACAGACGAAGGACATTATCGTTGTCAAAAAATAGCTTATAGTAGCCAGAAGAATAGTCTACTTTGCTTGATTTTGATACAAGGGTTGAAGTCCTGGTTAGTGTTTGTTGTGGAAGAAGAGTATCTGTTGGTGAATCAAAGCTCTGCCAGATGACACCACTCTGAGAATGATTCAGAACCAGATTTCCGGTGTTTTGGAGCTGTAGTTGCAATCTCGAGGACTCTGAAGTGATTGAGGCTGCTGTTCTGGTGGCCCAAACGGTTATACCGACAGAGTTTGTTAGGCGAAGCTTGCCATCTTTCGAAAGCGAAAGCTTTGAACCTGTTCCATCAACCGGATCATCTCGGTTTGCCATCCAAACAACGGTTGGAGCTGATGACCTTGTCAACCATATGGCAAAGCAGAAAGCGTTTTCATCGACCTGGAAAAATCCCGCAGAGAAATCACCATTGAGAGAAACCAGTTTGTCGCTTGGGTTCTCAACAGATAAAGATGAGCCTCCGAGAACGTCAAATGTTTTTGATGATGAAAATAGGAGAGGAGTTTGGATGAGCATAAGAAGAAGGAAGAAAATTGAGATATCCATGATGAGAATGCAAGACGCTACGTACTCGAGATGATCTTTCTACTTTCTGAGTTTTTATCTACGGTACTGATAAATGCATATATAGGAGAAGAATTCAAATGTTCGCCATTTGTTTTCCCAGCCCACTAATTGTTAATAAACTAAAACGAACGTTTGCAAGACCAGACAAAGACTATGGGTGAGAAACCATGATCGCCGGAAATCACTGTTTTATTATTGTACGTCAGTGTTGGTTTTTCGAACTCAATGGAGATTTTCAGATTGTCGACGTACGTGTCTTTTTCATTTATAACGTCATTATTTAGACAAGAAAGAAGTCGATTGAAATCTTAACTCTTTATATACCAAACTTCATGCATGGAAGATTTTCTGATTAATGGACATCATGTCATGATCATGTAGTCAAAGTACAGCTTAAAACCTCAATTATATATGGCCTTGCTTGATGGTGCAAGTTGACTCTCGCTAGCTTAATGTTAATGTTATGGACAAGTACTTTTAAATGTATAAATTTATTTTATAAAAAAGTTAATTCCATTATAAAAAAAAAAAATTGAGTATTTTTTTTTATAGTGAAGTCTACTTTTTTATAAAAATTGTGTAAAAGTTATAAATTTGTGATTATTTATATATATCATTAATATTCTCTTTTCTAAGCAGGCTTCAATATATATACGGTACTGATAGATGCATATATATATATATATATATATATATATATATATATATAGGCGAAGATAAATTTTATGCAGACCTTTTATAAAAAAGTAGATTATTTCATTAAAATAGAATTTTTTTTTTTATTTTTACATTTTTTAAAATTAAGATCTATTTTTTTAAAGAAAGGCCACGTAATTTATCCATTTAAAACTTGGATAAATCATTTCTCCAATCTACTACTGAAGCAGGCATTTATAGCCGTAAGAGTTTGCACCAGTTACTTTTTAGATAACTTTGTGCTATTAGTTTGCACAAAGGATATGTAATACCCTGCATTGCCAGAACCGAAGCTCTAGATGAAAACAATATTAATCTCGTTCAGAGCCTAGCCGTGAGATCGCGCGGGTCCAAACTTCATCGCACGGCATACAGCCAATTCTATTTCATGCACGTCCAGCATTCCCTTTTTAATTAGGTTTGTTCTACTTTCTACTTATGGTTATGTATAAGTTTAAGTTTCCTCAACCCTAGTCCATGTGCCGCAGCCCTCATTTCACGCCTCAACACACTATAACCGTGGCCATTGCATCAGTTCCCTACCCTCAAGGCATCAAACCGCAAGCCTCGTTCAGCAGTCCAACCACCCGCACAGCCAGGCCAGTGCATTATTCTCCGCCGAACGCAGTCCACGCACACGGAACGACAACTACACAAGTCCACCACTCAAGCCGGGCGCCACCCTCCTCTGCGGGTAAACACCATCTCGGTTGCACCTCCGAAAACATAATACCATTCCAGCCGAAGATCCCCTGTTTTTGGCCACCCGAAACAGAGGTTCTATCATCAAACCATTGTACTGCACCATTCAATCCAAGTTGTTGCCTCTCGCTCGGGAAGAAGGCACTGGACGCCCACAGACCACCTCGGTCGTAACCACCTTCCACGGTGAGCATCCCTTTCGGTCTGCACATTTCTTTCTCTCCGCCTCTTGCTCGCTCACCTTACGCTCTCTCTTTTCTCTCGTGCTCAGCCCAGCTCGACGTCCTCCCCACTGCGTTCCTGCTCTTTAGTCGCACGCCACCCTCGTCCGCCGTAGCCAGCCCCAACTCCACGCCACCGTGCATTTCCCCCACCCTCCGTAAGTGCTTCCGCCGCACCGTGTGAAGTGAAATTTTTTTGTGTACTACATATATATATACATGCATGAATGTATACGTAAACTTATTTGTTTTCTTCTGGTGTAAATATATATACATATATGTGTGTTTATACTTATATATGCGGATGTAATTAATTTTCTGGTGTAAATATATATATATATATATATATATATGTAAGTATATATGCGGATGAAATCAATCTTCTGGTGTAAATATATATATTTATATTTGTATATATATATATTCGGATGTATATGTAATATTATATTAAATTAATAGTAGGAAATAATATTGTGTTGTTTTATTTTATTTTATTTTTTGTTCTCGTATAGTGTGCCTCCAAAGTTAGTGTTGGGGTGTTAGCTTAATTAAGTTATGTTAAGTATTTCAGATTTGAAATCATGAGTATAATACGTGGATTGTAAATGGTGTTTTATTTAGGCGCAGATGCATGAATTTATTTTGTTAAATGGGTATATTTTTTTTGGGGCTTATATTTTATTGGAATGGTTAATAAGTAGACTGATAAGTAACATTTAAAAAGAATATTTTAATGTATCCTTTTAAAAGAATATCTTTGAATTATTATTATTATTTAAATAAATTATGAATTACTAAGGATAATGAATTTATTATAGTTATGTTACTTTGTATTGTAGATTATAGTAAGATCTATTTCTTAAATAAGTTAGAATTAAATGTTTAGTCGAAGTCGGATATTGATGAGTTTAGAAAGTGATGCTGGTATGTTGAGAATAAAGAGAATTTTGAGTTTGAGGAATTAAAAATGAACTATTTTAGAAGCGGTAGGCTTGAATATCAAAATACGAGATTAATTGGAGACTTATGGAAATTTATGTGATTATCTTGTAGGTGACGAATAAATTTTTCTTAGTTCGGCATTTCTGAGGAAATTTTCGAAAAGCTAAGAAGTCCAGGTAATCGGAGTTCCTATGCCGGATTTGCCTAAAAAGAAATGAACTGAGGTTGGTTTGTAAAAATGTGCATGTTGTTTTAAAAAGAAAAAGTGAAAAACAACCTCAGTCTATGTTTTGCATTCCCTCATGAGATACGTATGAAAGAGAAAAGAAATGTTTGACATGAAATGTGTAGACATGAGCAATATTTGACATGTTTCTGAAATATACAAAAGAGCGAATATAATATCATTGAAATTTTATGCATGTGATATGAAATGATATGGATATGTTTTTGATCAAATAGAAATGATATGAATATGTTTCGCACGTGTTTTGATATGATATGATATGATAAAACTTTGGCATACTTATCTGTTCTGAATATGGTTCTGATATGATGATACTGTTCACGTGATATGGTTGGTACCACCATGATATGATATGAGTGCACCCACTTTGGAAACAAAGTGGTCTTCTTACGTGTTCTTTCTTGTGTGCACACTCGGGACTCCGAGATTGAAAAAGGGGAAGTTCACCACATGATACTGCTTGGTTTGGCCACCGGGGATAGCACAACCCTACCACGGGGGTTAAACATGGTATATCAGTTATGTGATGCCAAAGAGTTTTTGAATATGAAATAGATCCTCAAATATGAATTGTTGACTTGAGTATGAAATGTTTGAAAAGTCGCTCTGATTTTCTGATAACACGTTTTTTGAGATCTGCATATAAAAATAAAATGTTTTGTTTCTGCATATTGAACTTTCTGAAAAGGCTCATGTTTACATGCTAGTATATGTTCTCTGCCTACTGAGTTGTTGATAACTCACCCCCTTATCTTCATATATTTTCAGATGATACTGATTTCCCAGCTGGGGGTCAGGAATAGAATTGAAGCTGGCTAGATATGGATGGAAGGATTGGGTACTTTAGAGTACCATTGTTAGTAGATGGATTTAACTTGAGCATTTGAAGTACTTTACGTTGTTTGGACCTATTGACACTTAAAGATGTATTGTTATATTTTTGAGGTTATTGGGAGATTGTGGACCCCTTTTGGTTTATGTTTTGTAATGATAACTTATGGAGTTTTATTATTGTTATTTGGAAGAATATGAATTGTGTGCTAAACATGAAGTCCTTGGAGTTTTAAGTGCTTGGAGAGACAGGTTTGTTAGTGACATGAGTTAACTCTCCGGACCCTCGGGTATGGGGCGTTACAAGATAACTTCGTCTTTCTTCATCAACTAAGTGGAACAGTGATGTATGCACTGGCTGGACTACATGTTATAGCCAAACTATGTTGGAAGCAAGCAATTATAGTATTTTACAAATTATAGTATTTTGTTTTGTAATCTAATGTATAAATATCAAACAATGTAATATGTAGAGAATATAGGATTGTTTTTTTTATTATTATACATGCATTTAGTTAGAAAGGTAAATAGTTTATAATAACTTTAGTTATTTTTTACATAAAATTTAATTTTCTTGATATATTTTTATTATTATAGACAATGTTTAATATTTAATGCAATTATTATTATGTTTTCAACATTATTTTCTTTTCTTGAACAAATTTAATTAAAAAAAAATCCGGGTACAACAAGGATACCTGGTACGGTACCCGGATTTTAAAGATCCTGTTTCATCACGATACTAGCCTGGTTTATAACCCGGGTCCCGTGTGCTCCGCCATTCACAGCTGGCCTGAGAAGATATGCAAAATAGACAAATCCTATTGGACCAGATTGTGTCCAAATCATTGGCTTGTTTTGTGGAGTCCTCACCGTGCAGTTGGACCAAGCCATAACCCATTTGAGAAGAGATTCTCCAATGGACGAATTTCAATAAACAAAAATGTGTAAACGACTATATATTATTATGCATATTGAGATTTCTTCTCACTCGTATATCATACCGTTTGTAGAGAGAGAATGGAGAAAACCAAGATATAGAATGATGGCGATAAGGGAATTTAATGGACATGCTAGAAGGAGTGTGTGACAAAAGTTTAAGTTGAATAAACTATTTCATTGATCTAATATGTACAGGTGCTGAAATATAGAGCAATGCTAGGTACAGTCTCTAAATGGAGACTGCAATCTAAGCCTAGGATATTTTAACTTTAAAATTTTTTAAAATTACAAAATTATCCCTCCTAAAATTTTGTTTTCTCTCATTTCATAATGTTCCTGCACATGCAGTCCCCACTTGAGGACTGTAAATAGAATTTCTCTGAAATATATATAGAGCAAAGAACGTAAAGTTGATGTTCAAATACAAGATAACATAAAAGATAAATTACAAATTGAAATCTATTATATCTGAGTTGTTATCCTATTATTTGACTTGGTCGATCCATATTTGTTCTAATCGTGATACGCCCCCTCAAGGTGGGTGGTAGATGTTTAAGACAACCAACTTAGATAGTAGATCAGAAAGAGAAGTGGTACCGAATGCTTTAGTAAAAATGTCACCAATATTGTTTGAAGAGGAAACGTGAGAGGTGATGATCAGACCAACTTGATGCTTCTCTCGAACAACATGGCAATCGATCTATGTGCTTTGTACCCTCATGGAATACCAGATTTGATGCGATGTGTTGAGCAACTTTGTTATTGTAATAGAGAACAATTGGTTGAGGAAGTGGAATGGTCAAAGCTTGTAAAATAAAAACAAGTCGAGTGAATTCAGAGATCATGGTGACCATGGCACGATATTCAGCTTATGCAGAGGATAGGGAAACTATTCTTAATTTATTTTTTTGACTTCCATGAAATGGGTGAATTATCTAGAAATATGCAATATCCTAGAAAAGAACGTCTATTGTCCACACAACTAGCCCAATCAGAGTTGCAATATGCCCGTAAGTGCAGTGACTAGGTATGCTATTAAATTGTAATTCAGCAACAAACATATATATGCATGAGACATATACGTAGTGTATATTAATATTATAATATTATATATGCATGTAGGTCATTTTTTAATTAATGTTCAATGCTAGTAGTACTAATGAGAAATATATTAATTAATTTATACAAATATATTAATTTATGGAAATAATTTATTTTTATTGGAAACTAGTTGGAGTACGGCTTTCTTATCATATAATTATATATTTTGGTTCCAAGAATAAATCAATAAAAAATCCAGCATGCAACCAAAGAGATCGATTATGATCATCAGCTCAGATCGAAAAGGTGAATCACTTGGGCTGGTTTGGTTTTATAAATCTTTTAAATAATCTCATCATATCTCACCAAACATGATCATTTAAGTATAAATATTTTTTAATTTTTAATTTTTAAATTTTTTATTTAATCATTACTTAATTATTACAATTTTCTCAAATTTTCAAACAAAATATAAAAAAATAATTCAACTTTTTTAAATTTAAAAAATAAATTATATTAAGAAAATTATATTCTAATATTGTTTTAACTTTAAAAAATTTTATTTAACTTTTTCTCCTTATTTTTTAAAATCTCATAAAAATCAGCTCAAACTATTTCATTAATTATTATTTATAAATTATTTTATTACTATTTATAAATTTCTCATATCATTTGTGTAACTAAACTGGATGTGAATCAGTCGTGAGCTGTAGGATTGCTTCTCAATGCTGCTGGATTTAAATGTTTATTTGCTAGCTGGTTCTTGATTGACGGGAAAACCTCTACATGACAAACCAAAGCAAAAGCCGGACCACTATCCTCTTTTCAGATATACGTTTAAATTTTTGTTTAAGACAAGACTTTGGAAATCAAGTGAACGTACGTCGTCCTTAATTTGGCTAGAAGAATCTCGAGGGTAATGGGGTGGGGGAGTTGGCAATTTATTTAACTTCAACTCACTTCAATCTAATTTTAAATTAAATTTAATATTTAAATATCCAACTCAATTCATTTGAGTTCCTTAATTTAACTAGAAGAATGATTCTTGGGTTAATGGGGTGGATGAGTAGGCAATTTCAAGTCAATCCCAATCTAAAGTCTTCAAGTATATATGATGAGAAATGATATTTGTAATCGTGAGTTTGCAACTATCGTGCAGTCGTTTTGAAAAAAAGTAAATAAATAATAGACTCACATGAAAAGAAATTAATTTTTTAATAATAGACTCCACTCTTTTTCAAAATAACTGTACGGTATTTACACATTCTACGACTCTATATTTCAACTATTATAAATCACATGAAATAATGAGTTGCCGCTTACCCATTATAAAGATAATATCAATACAATGTTATAAAGATATCATGTTTCTAAGACATCAAGTCTCGAGGACATCAATATACCACAATTAATTTCTAAAACTCACGATAAATCACATGAATACATGCATAAAGTATTTCCCAAAATATATATTTCAACCATTACGAAATTTACTCAATTTCCACTACTACCCAACTAGCAATATACCCAAAATTTATACGAGTTTTAAAGCGCACAATATCAAGCAAATCCAACCAATTATTTTTAACCAAAAAAAAAAAACCATTAATTAAAGAACCACTTTATCTCGGATGCTAATCCAACGTCCGTCGTCCATGCCAGCCAAAGTTCCTCGAGTTAATGAAATAGATACTTAGAACCTGGTCGTTGACCATAAAGAAAGATATTAATACTCACCCCTTGAATGGACATGCCTAACTTATCCACATATATAATTGAACCCATTAACTTCCCCCTAAATAAAAAATATATATATAATAGAAATATTTCATATAAGAATAATTTTTGTTATCTACCATTATTCACTACTCTATATTCTATATCTTATAAAAAACACCACACATCTTTTATATATATATATATATATTATATATAATCATGCAAACTTTTTGGAATAAAATAATTCACTAGAAACAAGTTTTTGTGATTATTTATTTATTGTAATTAAAAGACTATTCGTAATTAATTTTAATTACAAATAATCATTTCATTAAAATTAATTAATCGTAAATAAATAATTTTCTTACCGTGATTATAATAATATCAAAACGTGTTAAAGAGTGATAACCAATCTGCATAAAACAAAAAAGTTCAAATTAATTAGTTACATTATTGGGGTCTCGATGTATTATAGAAAAAAACAATAACATTATAAATTATTCTTCTTACAATTAACTCAATTAGATACATCAGTTGACTAGTCTTTGCAGCGAAGCATCTCTACAACCTGGGTCATGGTGGGCCTATCATCCTTGGCTTCTGCAACGCATTTCAAAGCCACCTTGAGCAGAAGTTCCATCTTAGCCGAGTCATATCTGCCGGCCATGCTTGGATCTACAATCTCCTCAATATTCCACGACTCCCTTGAAGCTTCACCATCAGCATGCATGATCTTCTCCCTCACCAGCGTGTCCAATCTAGTATGCTCTTTCGCCCCTCCGCCACCAGAGCTATGCTGCGTACCTGTGGGGCTCTTTCCAGTAACCATTTCCAGCACCACAATCCCATAGCTATAGACATCAACTTTAGAGGTGATAGGAAGATTATAAACCCATTCAGGGGCCATATAACCTCTAGTTCCTCTCATCTTTGAGAAGCTTGAATGATCGTGCTCACTTCTATTCAGTAGTTTAGACAGACCAAAATCTGCTACCTTTGGTTGATAGTTGGAGTCCAAGAGTATGTTATGAGGCTTTACATCACAATGTAAAATCCACTCTAGGCACTCTTCATGCAAATAAGCTAGGCCTTTCGCTGTGCCCACTGCAATATCAAACCTCTTTTTCCAATCAAGTTCGTTAGAAGTAAGTTTTTCTGCTAAGGATCCATGCTCCATGTACTCGTACACCAGAAGCCTATGCTTTCCCTCTGCGCAGTAGCCCCAGATGTCTATCAAGTTCATGTGGTTAAGCCTCCCAATGGTGTTTACTTCTGCTAGGAATTCGGCTTCTCCTTGGTTAGCTTCGTCGAGTCTTTTGATTGCGGCAACTCGCTTATCGGGCAGTACACCTTTGTAAACTACCCCTCCCCCTCCTCGTCCAATCACTTCAATGAATCCCCGTGTGGCCTTTTTCAGCTCAGAAAACTTGAATCGCTTGAATCTAGACATCAGAAGGTATCCTTCTGCAACTGGGTCGGAATTCTTACCGGTCATGAACAAGAAAAAGAACACCAGGAAAATGCAGGTTACCTCTAGGCCTCCCACTGCAGTAGCAAACCAAAGCAAAAGCTTCACTGTCTTATTTTCAAACGTTCCGCTAACTTGCCTGCTAAGTTCGGCTATGCAATTCAACCTTGATTCGGCGGCATCCAGCGTCTTGTTGTAGACAAAACCAGCTCTGGGTACTTTTAAATAAAAGTCTCCTTCAAAATTTGGTGTAAGTTGTCCATTGAGTAACTCATACTTGGGGTAACATAAATAGCCACGGCCAGCTGCGCTAAATTTAAATTGGAAACCTTTGCAACCACACGTCATCAGGCATTCGTTTTTACAGTGTTGTAAGGTCACATTAGGCTGGAACTCTATATCATAGCCATAGAACTCAACATGAGAAAGTTGGACAAAACTAGACAGCTTTTCATGACTCTGATTGCAAGGGAGATTGAAGTGTGCTTCGCACCCAAAAGACCAATCAGTTGGATCTTTGATCTTGAATCCCTGCAAGCAAGAGCATCTCCTGCCGGAAGCATGATCATAACTACAAACACTATTGGGCCCACATATGCCATGAATCGTGCATGGATCCGACACCGCTTGCCATGTAACAACCCAATCCCACCCTTCATTCATTGCTTCCAGGCTGTACAATCGAAGGTTACCATCACGATCAAGAGTTAATCTTCTGTGAGTTTTCACACCAAAATCTGTAGCTAGGATCACCAAATGATCAGATGACCAGAAATAGCCCGACTCGTTCAGTACTGCAGCTCTACTAGAGTTGTACATAGACCTTCCGGCTAGTCCAGGATCGCTAAGCCATGGATCAGGCCAGTAGAGACTGGATACAACAGGACCTTGGTATAACAGTCGAAGGACATTATCGTTGTCAAAAAACAGCTTATAGTAGCCAGAAGAATAGTCTACTTTGCTTGATTTTGATACAAGGGTTGAAATCCTGGTTAGTGTTTGTTGTGGAAGAAGAGTATCTGTTGGTGAATCAAAGCTCTGCCAGATGACACCACTCTGAGAATGATTTAGAACAAGATTTCCGGTGTTTTGGAGCTGTAGTTGCAATTTCGAGGACTCTAAAGGGGTCGAGGCTGCTGTTCTGGTGGCCCAAACGGTTATACCGACAGAGTTTGTTAGGCGAAGCTTGCCATCTTTCGAAATTGAAAGCTGTGAACCTGTTCCATCAACCGGATCATCTCGGTTTGCCATCCAAATAACGGTCGGAGCTGAGGACCTTGTCAACCATATGGCAAAGCAGAAAGCATTTTCACCGACCGGGAAAAATCCCGCAGAGAAATCACCATTGAGAGAAACCAGTTTGTCGCTTGGGTTCTCAACAGATAAAGATGAGCCTCTGAGAACGTCAGATTTTTCTGATGATAAAGATAGGGGAGGAGTTTGGATGAGCATAAGAAGAAAGATGAAAATGGAGATATCCATGATGAGAATGCAAGAGGGTTACGCAGTCGAGATCATCTTTCTACTTTCTGAGTCTTTATCTACGGTACTGATCATAGATGCATATATAGGAGAAGAATACAAATGTTCGCCATTTGTTTTCCCAGCCCACTTGCTAATAAACTAAAACGAAAGTTTGCAAGACCATTCCTCAGACAAAGACTATGGGTGAGAAACCATGATCACCGGAAATCATTGTTTTATTATTGTACGTCAGTGTTGATTTTTCGAACTCAATGGAGAATTTTCAGATTGTTGACGTGCGTGTCTTTTTCATTTATTATTTAGACAAGAAAGAAGTCGATTGAAATCTTAACTCTTTATATACCAAACTTCATGCCTGGAAGATTTTCTGATTAATGGACATCATGTCATGATCATGCAGTCAAAGTACAACTTAAAACCTCAATTATATATGGCCTTGCTTGATGGTGCAAGTTGACTCTCGCTAGCTAGATGTTTGGATTCAGAGATGAGTTGAGATAGTTTGTGAATAGTAGAATAAAAGTTGAATTATTTATTATATTTTGTGTGAGAATTTGGGAAAGTTGTTTTGAGATTTGAAAAAATTGAATTGTTTATTATATTTTGTGTATAAATTTAAAAAAATTGTAATAATGAGATGAGATGAGTTGAGGTGAGTTAAGGTGGGTTTTGAATCTAAACCTCTCCTTAATGTTAATGTTATGGACAAGTACTTTTAAATGTATAAATTTATTTTATAAAAAAGTTAATTCCATTATAAAAAAAAAAATTGAGTATTTTTTTTTATAGTGAAGTCTACTTTTTTATAAAAATTGTGTAAAACTTATAAATTTGTGATTATTTATATATATCATTAATATTCTCTTTTCTAAGCAGGCTTCAATATGTATGTATATATATATATATATATATATATATTATTTTCAATTTCTGTTACAGGAACATGATCTATATATATATACACGTGGAGGGTCCTGTTCATCGTGGCAAGCAAGGCGGCGAGGAGTGATTTTATTAAGTGTTGTGGGGTATGCTATCAATTATTTTGGAGTCTACCAGTCATCACGCAATTGAAAGCGAATGCAGTTGCATTAAATATATGCAACAAGCATATATATATATATATATATATATATATATATATATATATATATGTATTATGTCATACACAGTATTTATTGGATTTTCTTAGCCATCAATAATGACAGCTTATTCTTAGTCTCATTTGATTTAAAAACTCTTTCATTTCTCATCTCATCTAATCATTACAATTTTATCAAATTTTTAAACAAAATAAACTAAATAATTTATCTTTTTCAAATTTTAAAATAAAAATAATATTAAAAAATATATTCTAACAATATTTTATTCAATTTTTTAACTTTAATCTCATCTCATCCCATCTCTTTTATAAAAACAAACGAGCGAGACCTTAGAGTGCAACTTGACCTATTGACCATATAATATATATATATATATATATATATATATATATGTATATATATGTTTGTGTGTGGTCATTAATTAATTATATATATATATAATATTTGTGGGGCCAGTTGTTGAATAACAAAAATGACCGTCTGCTCATTGGTCATGATGACAACCAAGCAGTGGAAGATATTACATTCGATTTAATCATGATGACCGTCTGCTCATTGGTCATGGTCATGACATGGATGATATATATCTTTTATATATCTGCTTCCCTTCTTGTTAAATTCCATTAAAATAGACCAAGCTGGTACTTTGCAGCTCTAGATAATTCAAAGCTCAACACGTTTTAATTTCATGAAGTCGTCACATATTTCATTACCATGTCCTGATCGAAATCTGGCTTTATTTTGTCCCACCCACCGTAATTTTTGTAGTTTAATGGTAACCTTTTGTTTCGTAGAAGTATATATAATTTTAATTTGGATGCATTTTGGAGGCATACAATATCTATTGGCCAGGAAATATGCCGCATTTGATAACGATGCTACTTGTCAGATTTTAATAGTTGAATTCAAATATGTTGGTCAAGGCATTATTTGGATAGTCAGATGAGATGAGATGAGATGAGATGAGATGAAATGAGAAATATATGAATGGTAATAAAATAATTTATGAATAATAGTAAAATACTTTGAGTTAATTAACTTTTTATTGAGTTATGGGAAATGAGAGAAAAAATTAAATAAAAATATTATAAAATTAAAATATTGTTATAACATAATTTTTTAATATTTTTATTTTAAAATTTAAAAAAGTTGAATAATTTTTTTTTATATGGAAGTTTAGAAAATTTGTAATGATTAGATGAAAAAATATAAAAAAAAAATAAAAAGTGATTATATTTTATTAATATTTAAATATTGAGAGGAGATACACAAACTGCTTATCCAAACGAGCCTAAGACCATAAAGTAGTCGAATTGAACTTTACCTTTCCATAAACCATGACTTTCAATCAAAGCCCTCAAAGGGGGTGTTTTTTTTTCGTTTTTTTTTTAAGTGGTCCCTCTCTATTGACTTATACTTTTCCTCTTACGTAACACCTCGTTCTTCCATGGATAAGCATGAAAGTCACTTTTAGAAATTTCGAGAAACGAGCTAGTGTACTGATCTTGGCTAAATTATTTTCTTAACGAGGAACTAAATATAAAGATTCTTCATAATAAATAAAGTTGTTCTGTATTAAACATAAAACAGACTGTGGAAGCATTTATTAAAAAAAAAAATCAAACTTTGTAGTGTAAAAACCATGACTTAAAATATTTGTACATGATTTAAGCCTCTTTCTCGCCTCCCTGGCTTAAATCTCGTCTTATAGTTCTATCTTCATAAATATTCTCACATATGATAGTTTAAAAACATAAAACAAACTAAAATGAGTCGTAGACTCAATAAGAAACTCATCATAATGTAAACATATTCAATATAATGTTTTTAATAAAATGTTTCATGCGTGAGAGTGAAATCATGATAATTCATACATATGCTTATAACATATATGACTTATCTTACTAGCCCACACACTTGACTATGTGTGTAATCTTGTGCACCGGCCTCATATCCTATAACTACAAGGGGAACCGCTAATAGTATCATTGCATACTATGATAGACACGCTTAGGTCCATGGCTTGCACATTCACCTATAAAATTGTATTAGTACCATGCATCTAAATGATCATTTTATTAATTGTTATGAACTTATCTTATACTTAAACTTATGAAAGCTTACATGTCTTATACGACATAAGATGAATGAGATGCATAATACATACATAACTATAATATACGAAATGAAACATGATAATGAATTATGAAGAATGACGTGTTTGTAGATACCATAACATGCGTGATACATAAATACTAGCTTCCAAATAACTAACTTTAATAGTAATATATATAATTAGCTAACGTGTGTTAATCCTAATTTATGATCAATCTACTTATCTTAGAGCAATGACATTGGATTAGCCATCCCAATCTGCAAAATTTGATTAATATGTAACTTTTTTGTTTTTAGCTAATCACTCAAACTTGAAGTCTACATTGGATTATCCATCACACTCTCTATAATAATAAAATATTATTCTTTTTTATTATTTATATTTCTTTAATTATTTTTTATTTTTTAAATATTTTTTATGTTTTATTATAATAATCTCTAATAGCCTTCAACAATCATATTCATTTTCATTAACTGAATCCAACAATCTATAAAATTAGCATCTCTAGCTGACAATTTTGTAGATGTTAAGAAAAAAAATTATTATGCACATTCACAATCCCATATGCAATCAACTAGAGAAACAGTTTTGGATGCACATTCTTTTTTATGCATCCAAAAAGTACGTGCTAGTTTTTGGACATTCAGAATGCTAATATTCACTGCCTGTCATTATTTCCAAATAATTTTCATGCACATTCACAAACTCAAATGCATAAACCACATTATCACACCCTATAACGTCAGCATATAGATAAACCTAGATGGTATTAAAAAAAGAAGGAATTCCACCAACACATAACAGCCCAAAATGATCAATAGATTCCAACATATGCAATCCCAACAGCAGCATATAGTTTTGACAAGCAAATGGCAGTCCCAATAGAATAAGTGCAGTTCCTACACCATCATCCCAACTCTAGTTTTTACTCTAATATTTCCTAGTCTTACAACAACATGTAGTTGCTGCCCATAGTCATAAACATCCATATTCAAAATAACAAAAAATCTCAAAATAGCGTAAGCAATAGTTTTTGCACAGCCACATGTATTTCAACCATATGTAATTGCCTAGGTACTAAAACCAATTGTAAAGTGTTTAATTACAATATTAAATGGATAAAAAAAGCTCCAAAATATTGCACCAACAAAAGGCTACACATCTTCAAATAGTTGAGATGGAGATGGAGATGAAGATGAAATCGCTTCCGTGAATCCTTAAAAATCTATTTCTGAAGATTCAAGAAATACTCTTGCTGCATTCCACTCGATCTTCCTCTTTTTCTCCACCAATAATTCAGCCCTATCAGAATGAAAATTGCTGACCGCTTGTCTTCTCTTCACCATGCATATGGCTCTATCATTATTCATGCGAGTTAAGGCGTCAACAAATTCAGCATCAGAAACTTCTCTAGCCTTCCTCTTTATCTCTATTTCTTTCTCAACCTTATTGCCTAGAGGTCTCCCATAAATGACCTCTACGTTATCATATATTGTGTCGTCTCCTAGTAGAGTGGATTCCGCAATAGCTGGGCATTTCCCATATGGTTTCCTTCTCGTTGACAACATGGACATATTTTGCTACCATTTTGGTTGGTGTCTCAATAGACACCAACAATTTTCCATGGTGTAAGTGGCCTTCTCAATCTCTCTACACATGATTTTGGCTCTTTCAATCTAAATATGCCAAGTAATGAGAATGTGAGAAATGAATTTCATAAACAAATTTTAGAACTGATGCAGTTAGAAACTCATACCTTGTCCTACTCCGTCTCACCACTTGGATGCTGTAACACCCGGGTCCAGCACCAACCTCGCTTTCTAAAAATTTTTTTAGGTCTATACGTATGAAAAGCCCATTTCAAATTAAGAAGTAATTTTTGGAATATACTATGGGCCCAATTTTTATTTTGACGGATACTAATTTTTTTATTTGGGCTTGCTAATGAACTTAAAATCATTAAATATTTTTAGGCTATGTGGAATTTTCTTATGTGCCGACAAATTTGTGGGACAAATTGGATTATTTTAGAGGTTGAATCGAGGGCCAAAACTTAACGAAAAATCCAAATCCACACACCTCTCCCATCTCCACTAGGATTATTATTTTCGAGTTTTCTTTCTGTTAAGATTCCTAACCCATACCAAATGTTATACCCACGACTCCATGCACCTCTCTCCTCTAGGTTCCAACTACCTATATATACATATACGCGCAAGTAGAACCACATTCAGTGCCCCCATTTATGTAGAAAAAAAAACAAGAGAAACTAAGCAACTGCTGGGGTTGTCGCAGCCTAAGTTCCAGTGAAACACCTCCTCCATGTAGCTACCGCAGGCCCGCTAGCCTACTACACCTCCACAAACCACCAACTCACACTCAGTCTCCACCTCACAACAACCCCGAACGAAAACCACCCAACATGCCTAGATCCCCTTGTAGGACAGAAGTCGCCGAGCCCACAACTTAAACCTTGGCCCCACCCCACAATGTTGCCACCGTGAGACTCTCCCTGCAAAGCATGCGTCCTCCACCATGAGCCACAACGCTGCCGCCCAGTTTCTTAGCTTCAAAACAAGCAAGAACCACCTGGAAGAGCCACAGAAAACGCCGGTCGTGCCACCCTAGATCTGTCGTTCCCCTCTCGGAAAGCCATGCTGGTGCACTGCAATGCCTCTCTCTCCGTCTCCGTGCTCTCCCTCTCATCACCCTCTCTCATCAATTTTTCTCTCCCTCCCATGGTGCCCTGCCGCCATTCCCAGCCACCTTGTCATTGTTTCGTTGCTGCCTCTCACTCTCTCTCTTTAAAAATATTTTCCTCTTGATGTCAAGCTTTTATCTTATTTCCATCTTTCTCCAGAAACGTATGTTGCTTTGTAAAATAGGTTTGAGGTTTTAAGCTTGAAGGACAATAATATTTACAAAGATTTCCATTAAGCATTTTTGTGATGTGATTTTTTGTAAAGCACTTGAAGATTTCTTTTGAATGATTTTAAGTTATTGCCCTTAATAGGTAAGTCTTGGCAGAATACTTATTTGACTTGGGCTGCGCTTTGAATACTTTTAAATTGGATATGTATTTTAAGTTGGGTTTGGTGTAAAATAGATTTGCAATTGAGTTGGACTTATGCCAAGTGAATATTAAGTGGAGATGTAATTTTCATGGACTTAGTTTTAATTGACTAAATATGTTAGCCATACAATTTATTTTACAGAAATAATTTAGAGTTTAATGTATTAGTCTGAAAAATTTAGTGGATATAGATTAAATTGGGAAGTGGTGATATTTTAGGGTTGCGAGAGTTTTTAGATATTTTTAGAAAAAAAAAATATTATTTTAGTATTCTAGACTTGAATGTCAAATTATGGGTTTAATTAGATATTTTAAGTTACGTGTTTATTTTATATGTGATGATTGATATTCGTTTGAATCTATTGTGGAAAAATTCAGAAAAGTTAAGAAGTCCAGGTAAGCGGGATTCCTATGTTAGATTTTGTATCAAAGAAATGAACTGAGGTCAATTTTGGAAAATATGCATGTTTTGTTACAAAAAGAAATTTGAGATAAAGGAGTTATTTGTTCGGCATTACTCATCAAATTCTATATAAGAATGAAGTATTTTCTGGCATGACTGATGTAGACAAGAACTATTTTGGCATTTTGTTTCTGAACTATTCAAAAGAAAGCGAATATAAAAAATTTAGCATAAATTATATTTTTGTGATCTGATTCCTTTCTATTTTGAAGATGTTATATACTTTGATATGATATGATGTGATTTCTGAAACCTCTGGCATGGTATTCTAGTTCTATTTCGTTCTGAACTTTCCACGGGTGTAAAATTGTGAATTTTGTTCTAATGTGATGCTGTAGTCATGCCATGCCAAAGGAACTCTGAATAAGAATATTCCCTTTGAAATATGGATTAATTGGTAGTTACATTTATGCTTAGTTTATAAATTTTAATATTCCCTTTGAAACATTTAACCAACTACGAGTCTTCTAGGATAACAGCTCGTCGTTGTGTTCGAAATCTTGGAGACTTGAATGCGAGAAATGATGAGGGCGGATGCACCATAGAACAGTTCAATCGAATGCACCCTAACACTTTTGATGGGCGTGGAGAACCAATCTTGGCTGAGGATGGGATCTAGGATATTGAGGAGATACTTCGTATCTTGAATTGTACTGATGAATAGAAAGTATTGTACTCCGCCTTCAAGCTAAGTACAATAGGATTTATGAGCAAGGGTTGAACAATAGGATTTATGAGCGATTAGTGGGCTTTCAGATCCAAAGTTTCTCAGAGTTAGTGAATAAGGCCACAGTATTTCAACAAAGACTCAAGAGAAGTGCAGAACTTCAATATCAGAGGAAGAAAACTACCCCACAAAGATCTTCCTCTAGTATGGATCAAGGGCCGTGGAAGAAGAGAAACGAATGAAGCAGCTTAGGTCAAAGGCAAATGTAGGGAAATCAACCAAATAACCTCTGTAAGTTTTGTAATTGTGCACACACAGAAGAGTGCATAAAGGAGATGGGGCCGTGTTTTCGATGCGGTAAGATCGGGCACCTCATCAAGGAACACCCTTTACTATTGGGAGACAACAAGAAGCCGAACCCACCTCTAGGTCCCCAACAAATGATACAGGAAAATAATCAACGTAGAATGGAACCAGCTCGAGTGTTTGCATGCTCGAGTGTTTGCATTGACACCTAGAGATACTAAGGACGACAATGATGCGGTCACAGATACTCTACTCATTTTCTACTGGAAAGCAATTGTTTTAGTTTAGTGGGATTAATCATTCTTGCATTTTAATAGAATTTTACTAAGTGCAAAGGACAACATAGAACACAAAGAAATGTACAAGAGTGTGTAGTCTATAATTACAAGCCAAATAAGAATTGTGCAAATAAGCGTTGATAGGGATTAGACCCAATAATTCATTTCCATGAGACTCTTCCTTCAACCATCATATTTTCAAAATTCACGCTTCCATTATACAACATTTGTGGCGCCCCCAATCCCCCTTATAAAAATACACGGGGATCGAGACACCAGGATGGTGACAACACGGTCACACATCCCAACGAAGTGCCAGTGTGTGTACATGCAACGGTGTACAAATAAAATAATGCAGCGGATAGTCAACTAAGTACCAGAATTTAAACACAACTAAACATCAGTAGAGTTTTAAAAAGCAGTTATACAGTCATCCCAAAATAAAGTTAACACATGTCCTGAAATACAAATAAGTAAAATAGAATAATAACCCAGTGATCCCAGATCACTCCTCGGGCGGAGCCGTCTCCTCAGGCTCACCCTCCTCCTCCTCAACTGCATCAAAATCTGCGTTACCACAGAAGGGTACCGCAGGTAAGTATAACCCAAAATAATCCTCAAGAAAGCAATGCATTTAATGCAACCAACATGCATGCATATGATGAAATATGCAATTTTCTCAAAACATCATTTTCCCCGAAAATGATAATTTCCAACAAACGCCAAAGTCTCATTGGCCCAAAAATAATCCGTAAAACATTTTTCCAGAAAATGGTTTACACAAAATCCACGCACACTATTTTCCCAGAAAATAGTAAATTTAATCCTTTATTAACATATGCACCATGGCCTCCCCTAGGGACCATCCGCACGTCCTGGCTTCGTAGCGATGCTCAGTTCCGCGCCCAGCGCGTTCATGGCCGAGCACCCACTACGCACAAGCGATGCCCAGTTCCGCGCCCAGCGCGTACATGGCCAGACATCCTCTAGTCCCCGCTAGCAGAAGGACCACGGAGTCGGCACGAATCTCTTGTCCGATCCCATCGTCGCCCAGCGACAATCCAGGAGACGTTACTCAGTTTATTCCGCTCCCGAGTAACCAGAGGAGCTCCACCGAGATAATACCCCATCTCGGCTTGGGGTCGTGATACACACGCACCCAAAAATACTCGCATAAAATCATAGCTTCTCAAATCACACATGAGCATGAATGCACTACACGAAAACCCAGTTTTCTTTACAAACATGATCATGCATGAAATAATGAGATGTACATGAACCAACACAAATCCATAACCATCAATATCCAAACCAATCAAATCCAACCAAACCAACCCAATCACCAATCCAACTGACTCTCGTACTCCTCGGACTCAGTCCGGCAAACCAATCATCAGATAAAATACAGTGAAATGTGTTAGTGCAAAAATACATTAAATTCACAAGAATTCTTTGGAGAAATACTTACAGTGCAATATAATAATTTCCGGAGGATCATGAAACTGAAAATGGCGACGTCTGAGCAACACCACAGTGTAAAATACACTGTGGCCGTGGGTCACAGATGCCCACTTTTCAACGAAGACAAACTAAGACCCAAAAATGGTAGGGTAGGGCCTAGAGAGGTCGGTGAAGCCAATGGTGGTGGTGGTTTGCTGTGGGTGGCGGCGCAAGGGGTGGTTTTAGGCCAAAAAAGTGCAAATCGGAAATGTACTTAGTGTGGCTTCACCGGTGACGGATCGGGGCCGGGGTTGGGTCCAATGGGTTGCCAAGAGGTCGGGGATGAAGTGGTAGGGAGATGGTGGCCGGAGGTGGAGCGACGACGGCGCTAGAGCTCAAAGTGCGCCGCGGCTTAGGATGGTGCGTGCGGGCTACCGGCGGCGAGATAGGGGCTGAGGTTGGAGGGGTGAGGTCGCCGGAGGGGAGGGGTGCTAGTCGGTCGGGCGGTGCAGGCCACGGCGGCGCGGCGGCGGTTGGGCTGGGAGGTGGACGGAATGCACGGGGAGAGAGAAGGAGAGAGAGGAAATCGGGTTCGCGCGGGACCGAAAGAAAAATAAGGAGAAAAAGAAAAAAGGGAGGAAAAGAAAAGGAGAGGGAAGAAAAAGAGGGGAAAAGAAATGAGGTCCAATCCTCATAACTTGGGTCACGAAAATGATCCAACGGAAACGATTTTAAAACCACAAGTTAAATAAAATAATTTAAACGTAATGGTAAAGTCAAATTAAAATAATTAAATATCACAATAATTAATTTAAATATGAAAGTAATTTAAATGTACAACAATAAATAAATATTAAGAAAGCACATAAAAATAATTTTCACCAAATTAAAATCATAGAAATAAACTCACTAAAAATCCGACCAATTTTAAAATAAGAGGATAAATTTTTTAATATCTAAAAATAATCCTTCAGTAAAAATATACTAAAATACGGGGTGTTACAACATTGGCCAACTCGCTAGATTCTACTGCACCTCCAAGACCATATTTCCAAAATCTTGTCAGATTCTAAAATCTCAAATACAAATAGAATCATCTCTTACAGTTTACAAATGTCTACACCTCAAATATTATAGTCTGCAGAATCTCAAATATGTCTCTGCTACCAATTGTAACGCCTCAGTCCCGGAGGTCCGGAGAATTAGCTCATATTACCTAAAAGTATCTCCAATAACATATTTATAAATAACCCAAAGACTCCATAAAATATTAACTTATTAGTTCAACACAAATGTCCATGTTCCTCCATATGGAAACAAAAGAAATACCTCAACGAAATAAATTAAAATCTCCACAAAGACTAGAAACTATCCATGACTCAGAATACCAAATAACATAAAATAAGAAATCTACTAAATAAAACTCTCTAATAACTATTTGTACCCTTTGACGCTTATTCCTCTACGACCATCGAACTTTGCTAATACTTCCTACTCTTGACTTCCAGCTGAGCATCAAAATCATCTGAAAAATATTGTAGAGATAAGGGGTGAGTTATCAATAACTCAATAAACAAAAAACATATACTAGTATGTAAATATGAGCATTAACAGAGTTCAGAATGCAGAACAAAATATTTATACTTTCAAAATGCAGAATCAAACATGTTATCAAGAATATCAGAGTAAAAGTTCAAAAATCTTCTTATTCAGAATTCTTTTGGCATAGTATAACCGAATCATCACACCAGAACATAATTTAATGTTTAACCCCGTGGTAGGGTTGTGCAAATCCCGGCGGCCAACCGAGTAGAAACAGTATGTGAAATCTTCCTCTTATTATTCTTAGAGCCTTGAATGTGCACACATGAATGACCACGTAGAAAACCACTTTGGCTTCCAAAGTGACTGCACTGGAAACAGAAAAGTCAGTACCAACCCGATAGATGCCACAGTTTTACATTTGTGGTAAGGTCGGAATGGAATAGAAACAGAATGTCATGCCAAAAGTTTCATAAATCACATCATATCATATCAGAGTACTGAACATCTTCATAACAGAATGGAATCATATCACATAAATATAATTTATACAAAAAATTTCATATTCGCTCTTTTTTGCACAGTTCAGAAATAAAATGCCAAAATAGCTTATGTTTATACCAGTCATGCCAAAAAATTATTTATTCTTATGCAGAATTTCATGAGTAATGCCGAACAAATACTTGAGATTGTTTCAAATTTCTTTTCGTAACAAAACATGCATATTTTCTAAAATTGAACTCAATTCATTTCTTTGATGCAAAGTCTAGCATAGGAACCTCGTTTACCTGGACTTCTTAACTTTTCTGAATTTTTTCACAATAATGCCAAACGAATATCAATTGTCACCTATAAAATAAACACATAACTTAAATATCTAATTAAACCTATAATTTGACATTCAAGTCTAGAATACTAAAATAACATCTTTTTTCTAAAAATATCTAAAAACTCTCGCAATCCTAAAATATCATCACTTCCCAATTTAATCTATATCCACTAAATTTTTCAGACTAATACATTAAACTCTAAATTATTTCTGTAACATAAAATGTATGGCTGACATATTTAGTCAATTAAAACTAAGCCCATGAAAATTACATCTCCACTTAATATTCACTTGACATAAGTCCAACTCAATTGCAAATCTATTTAACACCAAGCCCAACTTAAAATACATATTCAATTTAAAAAAATAAAGCCCAGCCCAAGTCAAATAAGTATTCTACCAAGACTAACCTATTAAGGGCAATAACGTAAAATCATTCAAAAGAAATCTTCAGGTGCTTTACGGAAAATCACATCACAAAAGGGCTTAATGGCAATCTTCGTCAATATTCATGTCTATCAGGCTTAAAACCTAAAATCTATTTTACAAAGCAACATATGTTTCTAGAAAAAGAAGAAAACCAAAGAAAAGCTTGACGTCAGGAGGAAAATATTTTTACCGAGAGAGCATGAGTGGCAGCAACGAAACGACGACAAGGTGGCTTGGAGCGGTGGCATGGCATCGTGGGAGGGAGAGAGAAATTGATGAGAGAGAGAGAGAGAGAGGGTGATGAGAGAGGGAGAGCATGGAGATGGAGTGAGAGGTAGTGCAGTGCACCGGCGTGGCTTTCCAAGAGGGGAACAATGAATCTGGGGTGGCACGGCCAGCATTTTCTGTGGCTCTTCTAGGTGGTTCCTGCTTGTTTCATTGTGGTTTCAAAGTTGAGCAACTGGGCGGCAGCCGTATGGCTCACAGTGGAGGACACATGCTCTATTTTCGTGTGGTATAATAGAGCCTTTTGTGGTGGTACAACTAGGTGGGTAGTGAGTGTCTCACAATGGTAGCGTGGTGGTGTGGGGCGAAGGTTTAAGTTGTGGGCCTAGCAGCTTCAGTCCTATGAGGGGGATCTTGGTACATTGGGTGGCTTCCGTTCGGGGCTGTTGTGCTATGAGGTGGAGACGGAGTGTGGGCTAGTGGTTTGTGGAGGTGTAGTAGGCTAGCGGCAACTACGTGGAGGAGGTGTTTCACCGGAACTCAAGCTGCGGCAACCCTAGCAGTTGCTTGGTTTCTGTTTTTTTTTTCTACATAAATGGAGGCACTAAACGTGGCTCTACTTGTGTGTATATGTATATATAGGTAGTTGGAACCTATAAGAGAGACATGCATGAATGCATGAGTTCATGAGTGTGGAGTCGTGGGTATAGCTCTTGGTACGGGTTAGGAATCTTAACGGAAAGAGAACTCTAAAATAATAATCCCAATGGAAATGGGAGATGTGTGTGGCGTAGGGTTTTTCGTTGAGTTTTGGAGTCAATACATTTTAAATCTCTTGATTTAAAATCCAAATCCAAATTCAAATTCGTATATTCAAACCCAACCTACAAGGAAAGGACTCATCACGCTGTTACAATATCTATTACACAAACATGGCCCAAGTGTGAATGTGGTTAGTTTGGATTATGCTGGTACTTTTATCAACACCATATTTGGGAAAAAAAGACACATTGGGTTTGTGTGGTTTAGACCATAGTATCATGCTGTCTTGTGAAATCATTCCGAAAGCTTTTAGTTAAGCCTCCACTCCTCCATAGTGCTCTAAATTATCCACAAATCATTTCCACTAATTTATATATTTAGAAATTCTACTCCTAAACCGGTCCATTATTCCAACACCACACACCGTGAGGTGGCAAACCCGGTCTAGTCACCACGTCACGACTTTTCACCCATTGCTCAAATCTGCCCCTCAAGCAGAACGTCATGCTTCTCCTACACACAGAATGCAGAAAGGCTGAGGAGTTTATCTTCCCCTCCCATATGAGTAGTGAATCGACCCTTGAATTGATCTTCCTCTCCCGTTTGAATCTCGAGCCCTCTCTCCCTCTCCCACTTCTGTCACCTCTCTCCCTCACTTTTTATTTAGAGGAAAAAAACGCAATATATTGATAAGACTGAATATATCCTGACATACAAAAGATTTCAAAATTCCTTCATCCATACACCAGGATTTCAACCACTTTTCTACCTCAGAACTTGCATACCAAAATTATATTTTTAGTGCCAACAAAAGGACATGGCTTGGAAAGCAGGGAGTCACGAATTTTGTATCAGTTTCCTTTCATTCCATGATAACCTTGGCCTCAAGAGCTTTCATCTTCTCAATTATTTGCTCACCTTCTTTCGATACTCCCCTCTTAAAAATTGATGGGGTCTTCTCTACCAAGTCTTTGGCTTCCTTGAGACCCAAATCAATAAAACTCATAACCTCCTTGATTATCTTGATCTTTGAAGCTGCTTCATAGGACTCAAGTTTTAATTCAAAAACAGTATTTTCTGGTTTCTTCTCCTCCTTGGCTGCTATAGGTGCCTTTGCTGCAATTCCAGCCAATCCCGCAGCTCCTGGTTTCATGAACCCAACTGTTGGTGGGTCCTTCATTCCCATTGTTTTCATCAAAATAGCTCCTGGTTCCAGTCTATTCTTCCTCAGTGAGTTCGTAGCCGCGAAGTAATGTAGTAGGTCTGGTCAATGTGAGTCTTTCATTTCTCTTTGTCGATTTCACTTCTTCAAGTTCGAAGATTCGACTGGAACCCATTCCCTCACTTTTACAAGTACGAGAAAAAAAATATATATTTTCTTCTATTCCAGTTTCGTAGAGTTCACTAATTTGAATATTTTGGATTTTTTTTCTGTTCATACTAGGTTTCTCTAACTCAAGATGAACACAAGAATTCAGTTTTGAATTGTATGAAATGAAAATCATAGGGAAAAAATTCGTCCAACGAAGGCACAATGCGGCCCGGGGGGGGGGGGGAGGCGAATAGAGTAATTCTACATACAATCGTGAAGTGCGTAACCGCCACGTAATCGCTTTGAAAAAGAGTGGGGTCTACTATTAAAAAATTAATTTTTTTCATGTGTGTCCCATGTTTTATTCATTTTTTTCAAAGCGATTACGTGGCGGTTACACAATTCACGGTTATAAGTATATTTTCTCATACAAAAATAATATATTTTTCTAAAAAGTTAAAATTCTCATTTTAACCTTAAAACTAGTCTAATTTCGTGGTCCAAATTCTTATAAATCCATATTCTCATTAAACTCATAAAACATAACTGCAAGCCCATAAGCCCAAAATAAAATTTAAGCCCAATATGAAAACAAGCTGAACGTGTAAAGAGGCTCCAAATGACTACTGATATGACATATGGACTAAGGGATGGTAATGTAATTTTGTCTCAAAAGGCATCTATTTCATTCGGTCCTCTTGTGGAAATTTTATTTTCAGAGGAAATAATTGAAGCCACAAAGCTTCTCGGCTTCCTGTACTGGCTTGCGGCTATGTGGTTTTCTAACTAAAGGACTGTGGCAGTGGGCTTATCCCACGGTGGTGCCATGGCTGAACCTAGGTGGTAGATCAAGGGCTGGGCGGCTTGGGAGGAAAAGGATGCGTGTGCGGCAACCTAGGGACTTGAGGAAGAAACAACTTACGTGCATGGGTTTGAATATATAGATGAAGAGGAGAGTAGAGATGTAACCCTAATATGTTTGAAATTGACCACGTTCACGGGCTTGGACTTCGTAAATAATTCGGGCCTTACTTCTCATGTTCAAAATAAACCTAGTTGTCTAATAAATTTTGTATGGACTTTTAAACGAATATATATTTTTAATTTTTTATATTATATATAATTTTTATATTATTATTATATATTATATACTACATTTCTAATTAATATAACATAAAATTCTAATTTTATTATTCAAGTCTATTAATCTTATAATATAAAATTAATATATTAGTATAATTAGACACTAATTATATTATTATACTCTTATTATTCAAGTTTATTAATCTCACTAATAAGTTAGACACTATTTATATTATACTACTATAATTGAGCATTAAAAAAATTAGTAATTGTTAATAATAAATATTAAATTCTTACAATTAAGTCTAGTATTAAAAAAATTATACTATTAAACATATATAGTGTCACACGTGTAAATGGAAAATCGAAAAACCGGACCAAACCGGACATAAACCAAAAAAATCGAAAGTTTCAGTTTAGGTGATAAATCGATCCATGTTGGTTTTTAAATTTTCAAAACCGATATATACTGGATCGGTTCCAAAATTTTTCCAAAATCGGATTGTGAGGCCACATTTCTCCGAAAGTTCCTGACCAGCTGTTCTGCCTATGGAACGTGAGGCCATATTTTCATCAGCACGATTCAAATCAACTGAAGGTTGGTGTTCTTCCAACTGATGTTTGTGTGTAAGCATGCGACAGTAGTGGTCTTCCAGAGAGATCGAATCCACTCTTGTTGTGACTGACGTTACGAGGGAGTCGTATTTAGGGCCTAGACCAGCTAATAAGAAAGACACCAACTCAAAATTGTTCAATGGCTAATCTACAGCGACAAGGATATCTACTAAGGTGGTGACTTTCTGAAAGTAGTCGGTGATGGAAGAGTTTCCCTTTTTCGTGTGGCCAACTGATAGTGAAGGTTCATGAATCGTGCCCAAGACGTAGATGTGAACATTCATTCCAAAGTAAACCAAACTTGCTGAGAGGTGGAGCAACATGTGCAAAAACTATTTAGGAGAGGGAGGAGTTCGAGGCACTGAGGATGAGTTGGTCTTGCAGAGTCCAAGTGGTGTATACCATATTTGGGATTGGTTGATTTGTGTGGTCGGTGAGAAGTAGAAAGGGATAGGGAGTGGAGTCGTCGACATAGCCATGAAGGTTGAGTCCTTCGAGGTATGGAGTAACTTGTGTCTTCCATAGTAAGTAGTTGTCACGGGTGAGTTTGATAAGGACAAAATTGTTAAGAGAAGTAATTGATGGAGGGAAGGTGTTTGATGAAATGATTGGCCGAGTGAAAATTGGAGAAGAGATGTTGGGGGTCAAGCGGTTGAGTGCCTTGATCCTCCATGATAAAAAGAAAACTAACGTGAGTTAAGAGGCTATTGATATCATGTTGAAGAATAAATTGATCTAAATTATTTTGGCTTACCCCTAATCAGTACAACCTTGTTTATTTATAAACAACTTCGAAACATTGTTGGACTAGGAATCTATGAATAACAACACCCTAGAGAAGTAGTTTGACACTACGTACGAATAGAATATATCTTCATAATTGCTCAATTTATTTTACAGGTAGGAGTTAGCTTCTTATCTTGTTAATTATGTTTGATTGCACTTTGAGAGATTGTTTTGTGTCTGACTACAATTTCCTTAACACTTTAAAAGTATATTGTCTCTTATCCAAACATTTAGTGTAAGAAATATCAATTAAAGAAAGAGAATCTCGCAATAATATGTACATTATTTTGCTAAAATAAAATAATTAATGCAAAGAGAAATGCATTAGAACTGGAGAACCCTAAACCGACAAATATAACACAAGAAATAAGAATTACAGTCAATTGTGCTATGAGCCAAATCAATGGTTAAATAGCACAAAGGCAGTTCTTGAAGTAATTCATTGGTCAAATTACTTCGAAATGTCTATTTGTGGTAGGAGAATGAATTGCTTTTGATGTATTGAAGTGATGATCGGAAGATCTTCAATCCCCTTGTCCTTTGAATTCTTGGATGGAGGTAGGTGCTTCTCGAAAAAAGAAAGTTCTAATATACTCTAGGAAAGTGGAAGGAGCTTAGAGTCCTGCTACTTGGATTGATGTTCCTTTGAATTCTTGGATAGAGGTAGGTACTTCTCGACAAAAGAAAGTTTTAACATACTTCAGGATAGTGAAGAGAGCTTGGAACCCTACCACTTAGATTGATGTTGGAGAGGCTCAGGAGGTGATGGGACATTTTGGAAAGAATTTTTCATTTCCAAGTAACGTGTGGTCTCGTATACCTACCCTTGTCGATCATAGGTAGCACGACTCAAGTTATACATTTTGAATTATGATAAACTCTTATACCATTTATAATGCTCCACGGAAAACCCATGTCATATCTGAGCCTATATTTCAAAAGAACTAATTAATGATATAATTAAAGTCTTATTAGAACTATTATAAGAGCAATGATATGTACAATCTCCATTTGAAGACTGCATTGCAAGTCTAGTTAATTTTGTCTTTAAATGTTTTTTTTAAAATTACAATAATATCTTTATTAAAATGATACTTTTTGCCATTTAATGAAGGGCTTGCACATGCAGTCTCCAAATAGGGATAGCATATAGAATTTCTCCTATTATAAAGAGCAAGAATTTATTGTTCCCAAACAACGTGAAATCCCATACATCAATACTCTTATCACTCAATATGGGATACCACGGGGACTAAAAAGGAATATATATATATATCCCTTATATATTAAAAGCGGCTATAGGCATATGAATAGTGTTTTTGTTTGACACTTTCTATTCCTCTTAAGCCTGTGTAATTGATTGTTATTACAATTATGCCCTTGAATGCTCTGTACATGATGAATAGTATTTTTTTCGTCCAATTTTGCCCTCTGTTTTCTTAAATTCCCATTCTTTTGTATTTTTCTTTCCCTCATCGACTATGTAAAGTATATTTTTACGGTATTTCACTTGTCTCTTTACAGCTTTCTTCTTATCCAAAGGTTGGTCGAAATATCTTTTATGTCACTTTCTCACATTTTCAATTTCTTTTACTCCTCATTTTCTCACACAAACTTCTGGGTTCTTTAGCATTGGAATTTCTCTTCTTGCCTGTGAATATCGTCGTTACATGGGTATGAGTTTTATTCGTCTCTCTTCTCAGTTGAAGATTTTTGGATTTTTAGAAGCTGTGTAGAAAACTCACATGTATAATCTGGGTTAACCTTCATTTGAAATAATGAGATCAATAGACATGCAGCATCAACTTAGATGAAACCAGTCATCAAATCAGAAGAAATAAAAACTATATAATATCTGTTTAGATCTAAAAAAATTAGCGATGAGACAATTTAATTGTTAAAAACACCAAATCGGACGAAACAAGTATTATGTAATATCTGTTTAAATTTAGAAAAATTGGTGATGAGACAATTTAATAAACAGAAACAAGTGAGATCTTAGAGATCCTTACACCGACGCATTGAAGCTGCGTGAGTGAAACCAAATTTACGTAAAAAAATGTGTTTATAAACTTGGTGATTTTGGTATGCAACTCTTACGAGCTTGTCAATTGAATGATAATTTTGTATGTTGGCTCATTTATGTAAATAATGGTGTTTTTAATTAGGTGTTCACAATTTGTTTTTAAAGAACTTTTAATTTAATATTATTACTATTATATTCTTCTGCTAGCTAAGAGATTTTAGGATTTTTTTTCCTCCAACCATACACTACGTACAAGGAACATTCGTGCCTTGCACGTAGCCGCCATGTTAGTGTGCATATATATATATATATATATATATACAAGAAATACAAAAACCAAAAACTGAAAGAAAATTTTGATAAAGGGGAAACGATCAAAATTTGGGTTTGGCAAATGAGACGGGAGGAGGGGTAGAGTTGGAGCACCTCCCTTCGCGCGTTCTGATTATAGTCAATGGAGGAGGAGGATTACAAGTTGCGGGTTCTTTTAAGAGGGAACCAACTCTACTATAGGATGAAAAGTTATGGGGCTCCTCAATAGCTTGAATGTATGCACTCTATATAGGCTTGTTGAATTTGAGGTGGAGTCCGATTCAAAAGTACTAGTAGTAGTCTAGCAGTCTAAATTGTCGGGTAGTGATATCTTTACACTTTCTTTACTATTGTTTAATTATTCAATTTTTTTTTTCTTCTGCTATTTAAATTTGGGTTAAAAATTTCAAAACATGACATTTTTGTACAATCTAAAAGAAAATAAATTCAATCAATCAACTAATCATATAATCATATAATTTAATTAAAAATAAATTCAATTTTATAAAAATTGATATTTTTTTGCTCCTTGTGTCAGTTTTTATAAAATTGAATATATTTTTAATTAAATTACATGATTAGTTGGTTGATTGATTGAATTTATTTTCTTTTAAATCATGCAAGAATGTCATATTCTGAGACTTTTAATCCAGATTCAAAGAGTAAAAGGAAAAATAAATAACTGGGTAGTAAAGCAGTAGTAAAGGAAGTGTAACGGTATCATTACCCAATTGTTAAATGGGAGAGGGTGCATTCCTTGGGTTGTTAGAGACACGGAGAATAGATCATCAATGTCAAAAGCTCCCGTGACTTTTTCACAAAAAGATCTCATAAAAGTAAAATTATAAACTAACATGACTTGATGTGATATATTAGATTGTAAAACTAATTTTATTGTAAAGTATATTTAATGTACCATTTGAACCCATATCAATTTTGGATTTAATTTTATGAAAATTTTTTGTAATTGTAATAGTACTTTCTCTTTCTACAAGTGATGTCTTTAGAGAAGTAAACCAAGTGGTGGATTAGTACTTAGCCAACTTGGGCACAAATGGAACATCACAGCTTTCAACAGTTAGGGATGAGCTGCCAAAGGAAGTGATAGCATCAGTCGGAATCGAATCCATTTTTTAATAGTTCGTGGAACTGCTTCGATCGATCGATTCTAGTCGATTTCAACTCATTCAACTTTTTTTTTTTTTTTAAAAATGATTTTTTTAATTTCTTATAAGAGAATATAATATAATTAAATATGTATTAACTTTTTCATTCCATATATTCAATAATAATGGTAGAAATTGAAAGACAAAACATAAAGTTCTTTATTTGATTTAGGGCACGTTTGTACAGTGAGGTGAGATGAAACGAGATGATTTTAGATGAGTTGAGACGATTTTAGAGGAATTAAATAAAATATTGTTAGAATATTATTTTTTAATATTATTATTATTTTAGAATGTGAAAAAGTTGAATAATTTATTATATTTTATATAAAAATTTGAAAAAATTGTAATGATGAGATAAGATAAGTTAAAAGTGTTTATGTATCCAAACGAGACAATGGAACATAAATAACTAAGAAAAGATTGAATATGAATATTTATATTAAATTTGTAATTGAGAAATGATACTTGCAGTCGTGAGTGTGCAAGCGTCGTGCAATCGCTTTGAAAAAAGTGAATAAATATGAGACTTACATGAAAATAAATTAATTTTTTAATAGTGGACCCCACTCTTTTTCAAAGCGACTGCACGACGTTTGCACATTTCAAGACTGTATGTAGCATTACTCTTTGTAATTATGCACAAAATCCCACAAATGTCATGTACTTGTAATTTAATAACTCTTATCTTTTTCATATAAGAGAATATTAGAGGCAAAAAACTAAAGACAATTGAAATCAAATACATGAATTGCATACTTATTGAATCATTTTATTTGTTTTTAATATATTTTACTAACCCTAAAATAATCGATATAAAATTATTTTAAATTATTCTATTCAATTCGGGATTCAATAAATTTTTGAAAATTCAATAAATTAACTATTTCCTGATCTTGAATATAATTCTAATATTTTATTCTTTGCTTAAAATATGGATACACGTGTATACTATTAATAAATGGATCTTACAATAAAGGTTCTTACAATGTCAACCATGGTGTGCTAAAGCGAAAATTTGGATTGACCGCGCCGACAGGTAAAAAGAAAAGGAAGAGCCTCGGGCGTTGTCCTTTCGAGCGAGCCCGAGGCACGGAGAGCTTCGAACCTAAAATACGTCTCTAAAATACAGGTACAGACAAAACATGATACTCTCGTATGTAATTTATTTATCTATTTTTATTTAGTTACAGGAAAAAAAAATAATTCCGAAATCTCGAAGGCTGTTACGGTTGGCTCCTGGACGCTACTGATTCGCCTCCATTTCTTGATCGTCTGATGGCATCTGAGGCCGAATCTGTGCCATGAGATTATGCATTAATGCTTCTGAAGTAGCTTTAAGCTCAAGACGGCGACGTAGAGAGGAAGAGGAAATAAGACAAAACCTGGAAGCTCGTTCATTTTCGGTGTCGGAGAGCTGTTTCTGGAAATGGGTTCGGCTCACAATCTGGTATTTCGCCCTCTCTCTCTCTCTCTCTCTCTCAATAACTTATGTTTTTCCTTTTTCTCGGCAACCAATGAATTAAGTGGGTTGGTTTTGTTAAGCAACGTTTTGCTAGTGAAATCATGGTTTTCCTCGAGTTTAGGATCAGTTTTTTAAGTTATAAAAGAAAGTGGGTATTTTTCTTGGAGTTTGAATTTTCCCGATGAGAATACAAAGCCGAGTTTTTGAAATCAGCTTAAGTTCTAAATTCTGAGTGTATACTTTAACGGACCCATTTATTTCCTCACCCTCGCTAACTAATGGTTTATTTGGTGAGGTTGACAGGCTTTTTGGAGCGAATCTCTATCTAACATTCTCCCTCTCTCAAGAAGTTGATTAGATGGGGACATGTATGTGTCGTATTTGAAAACAGATGAGCTTATCTTCTTGGAGTAGTTTTCCCAGAAAGAAAATAATAATAATAATGTATCAGTTTTTCCAGAGAAAATTATGAATAGTATGGAGATAGATTCGAATTGGCATCAAATTTGTGATTTTTATTTTTCAGTTAAAATTTGTCAAATCCGTTTCAGTACTTTCGATGTCACCGGTCCTTCAAATATGTATTTGTCTTTCTGTAATCTTTTAAAAATCTCACGTGTGTAGACCTCTCAAATTAATGCACACCTACCGTTTTTACATGCAGATATGTGGAACATAATGGATTGCACTGCAAGTGGCATGGATCAACATTCCCTGGTCCTTAGGACTTGATTCGTTGTATGGTCTTTATCAACAAATCCACCGCCCCTATTCGATACCCAAAAGAAAAATCTTATAATCCTCATGTCAATTTTGGAGGAGAAACCATCGTCTTCTTCGTCATGGCTGGCATCGGAGGCTACGTCGGTGATACCGGCTGGAGAGATTGATCCTTTGTTGAAGGACTTGAATGAGAAGAAGCAGAGATTCCGACGGAACGTGGTTTCGTTGGCAGCGGAGTTGAAGGAGGTTCGGACCCGCTTAACATCTCAGGAGCAATCATATGCTTTAGAAACTCTAACAAGACAGGCATGTCATCTTGAGATTCTGGGTTCTTTTTCAAATATTGTGTGCATGTGGTTTGAATCTTTAAAGTCAATGACTAGTCTCTTCTTTAGTGTTTTTGTTTTTGGGGTCATGATTTGGATTTGTAGTTATTCTGTTTTGATCTGAGTTATTTTCGTGGGTATGTTTTCGCAGGAAGCAGAGGCAAAAGCTAAGAACATGGAGGAAGAAATTGGTAGATTGGAGAAGAAATTGGAAGAGAGGAATGCGAAGCTTCAGGCTTCGGCATCTACTGCTGAGAAGGTTCCCTCTCACATCTTCGTCGTCAGCTTCTTAATTTTGTGATTAATTAATTTAAGATGTTTGAGCTTTTTCGGCGAATCCCTCGAACTTAGGCCATCATTCACTAATTAATGTCATTTTGCTTTCTTTCCTGAGTTGATGTTGTGCATTATTTATTTGTTTTTTCCCATCTTGCTACTTTGATGTAATAAGATATGCCACACATCTTATGCGTATCCATTGAGATGCCCTTTGGCTTTTTCCTCTTTGGTTTTTCTGCGGAGCCCATTTTTCCGCACATCCCACAAACTGACGAGACTTCATGTGATCTGTCAAATCTGCTTTATAATAAAAGTAATTTTACAATTTGACAAACCACAATAAACTACATCAGTTTGTAAGATTACTTTTGTATAATCATTTTGTGGCTAGAGAGTATTTCTCTTATTAATGTTTCCCTTTCCCATTTTTTGTATCGAGGATGGACTTTTCTGAACGTGAGATTTGACTCTTGTTTTCTGTGCTGTTGTTGGCACTTTTTTTTTTAGTTTATAGTTTCTTAGAAAAGGACATAATATGGTGATTTTTTTTCTTTCTTTATTTTTTAGTAGTGGAGAAAGCTATGTAGACTTCTTCACCATCTCTTGAGGAAACACTGTTATAGACTAATTGAAAATGCATTAATAACTGAAGTTTAAGGCAATAAGTTCAACTGGCCAATTTTATAAAGCTAATGGTTAATCATTTGCTCGAGGACAAGCAAGTATTGGTGGTGATTCAGTATATACACAGTTGCCTTTTTATCCTGCGTATTAAACATTTGCTAATGAAATTAAGGTAGTTATGTCGAATTATCGCAGTCTCGCAGAGCAAATGATGTGTGGAATGGTCTTGAAAGCTGGACAAAAAACTGACGGTATTTTGCTGTCAACTTATTAGCCACAATAGCAAGTATACTGTGTTGAAATCTGTCAACTTATTAGTGCTGAAACATTGCTATATCTAATATCTTCTACTCAGAAAGAAAAGTTCATCCGAGCTTTAGCCTTTCGGAATGTCTCTCTATTGCAAAAGAAAATTGAACTCATTCGATACGTAAGAATTGTTTTAACTCAAATAATTTGGTAGTCATTTGACCATTGACTTCAATATGTTTCTTCCTGTAGCGAAACAAATTCAGTAAATAATTAAAACAATATGCCCCAAGTATTTAAGATTCTTGTTAATATCCTTTTCTTTATAAGATTTATAAGATTGTAAGATTTATGATCTAGATTAGGATTGTAATAACTATGTTGCAGAGAATATCTTAAGGGCATGCATTTCTTAACGATTGAATTTAATATTATGGGTATTAAGTGATTTACTTATCTTCAGCAGTATTCTTGCTTTTGCAATGCAATCACATTCATTTTGTTGTGTTCTACTTAACCTTGGTTGTTTCTCATCATCCTGTGACTCTGTAATCCTAATTATAGACTTGATGGGATGCAGTGTCTCAAGGAGTTGGATGACCTTAGATCACAGCTTTCAGCCACTCGAGCAATTGCAGATTCCAGTGCTGCATCAGCTCAATCAGCACGGCTCCAGTGTTTAGCCCTTGTAAAGGAATTAGAGGAAAAGAATGGTTCACTGAAAGAGCATGAGGATCGTGTAACTACTTTAGGAGAGCAATTGGATAACCTACAGAGGGATATTCAAGCCAGGGAATCTTCCCAAAAGCAACTGAAAGATGAAGTGTTGAAAATTGAAAATGATATTATGCAAGCTGTTGCAAAAGCTGGAGCAAGCAAGGATTGTGAACTGAGGAAATTTTTAAATGAGGTTTCTCCAAAGAATTTCGAGAAGATTAATAAGCTTTTGATTTTTAAGGATGAAGAAATAGCAAAACTGAAGGATGAAATTAAGATAATGTCTGCTCACTGGAAACATAAGACCAAGGAGTTGGAGTCACAGGTACATTCATCTTCAGTCTCTCCTGTTATCTACTCTGTTCAACTGCTCACTATTTTAGTGCTTCACTTCTTTGAGGTTCCCAATTCTTCTTTTTTTATGCATTTCAACCTGTTTTGAGGAGCAGTTAGAGAAGCAACGGCGAGCTGATCAGGAACTGAAAAAGAGGGTGTTGAAGTTGGAATTCTGCCTCCAGGAAGCTCGTTCCCAGACACGAAAGCTCCAAAGGGTAATCTTGATGCAGTTTGTTCAATCTTCAAATTTTGCATTACAAACCGTATGAATAGAAGTTAATTATAAAGCTGTCTGCACAGCATATGGATTTCTCATCGACTAGATGAATCACTGTTGTAATTTGCTAGAGGCCTTGTCTTTGTTATTGTGAGCCACTTTGGTTAGGTCCTATTTAATTAAATGGCTGCATTCATTACGGTGTAAGTGGCCTCTGATATGCTTCTTCTTGTAGAAAGTGCCATGGTTGAATGCTGCAGCCTTAACCCTGATGATTGAGACCATACTTTCATTAGGCCAGTTCATCATTATTTTAGTTTTGAGCAACTTAAAAACATGCAAGTTGCTTGAGCTCTTAAATTTATCCCACATTCATAAATTTTAGTCCTATCCTTTCCAAAACTTTCATATCGTATACCTCTCTACTTATGGATATGCTTATATCACTAATCTCTACCCCTCATCAGATGGGAGAGCGAAGGAACAAAGCCCTAAAAGAACTCAGAGATCAGTTAGCAGCAAAACAACAAAGTGCAACCATGAGTGCTGAAGAACAAAATTTCTGGGAAACCTCTGGCTTCAAGATTGTTGTTTCAATGTCAATGTTGATCTTGGTGGTATTTTCAAAAAGATGATATCATTTGCTACCCAGTTCTTGTGTATAAAAAATCTGATAGTTTTATTTTATTTTGGGTACGGGGAAAGCTACAGAGGCCCTCTTTCCTTGTAGAAATGCTAATTTTAAAGGTACTGCTATGCAATTTTAGCCTAGATTATTGTTCTTACTGTTACTTCTACATTGCATTAGTTGTGCTCACAATTGAAACTTTGTTTGGAATTCTCGTCGTTGAGGGATCCATTTTAATTGATGTGTTAGGTTAATTTTTCTTGTAGTGGTTCATTTGCTGCCAAGCATGATATGGACCAACAGCTGTCAGTTTTGACCAGTTCTAGTCGGGTATGTTTGTTCTTGAAATGTCTACTCTTGAATAATTTGTGTCACTCCATTGGTCATTGTAATTGATTTTAATGGAATGAGCTTCCATGAATTTCTTGTATCACTGAACTAGCACGCTCAAGCGATGTTCTTGTATATGTCCCGTATACCTGGGCTTTTGTCTATTCTTAAGATCAATAAAATTTTGTTTACCAATCAAAAAAAAAAAATTGCGTCACTCCTACAATAAGTGATACGCTTGCCAACAGTATCTCGAAGCCTTTGATCTTCAATATTAAAGTCAAAATATATATATATATATATATATATATATATATAGTTAGCACTAATAGTTTAGTAGAAATTTTCTTTGAAACAATCAATGCTCATGACACACAATGGTTTAATTTTACTTTTAATTTCTTCACGGACATGTACGATATGCTTTTTGACTAATTGTTGTACTCATCATACCTACTAAATTCTAAAATCATTTAAGCTTGTCTGAGCAACATCATGCACAAAATATATATTCTTCGCATATACAGGATCAAGAACCACTACTACACCATCCAATTTTATTGGCTTAAATAATAGTTTTCTCATAGAAGATAATGCTATATACAGAAGTTATGATTAAGTTTTAACTGTAAATGTTAGCTTAGCAGCAGACATGTTGGTGGCCCAGGTAAGCTGATATAAAGCCGGAAAATATCTTAGCAGTATGTAAGTCTATAGTTCTGCATTGTTTAACTTACCTCTAATTTCTGTCCTGCATATATGGATCTGTACGCAACTTAAACAGCCATTCAATCAGATGATTTGCTAGTGAAGAAATGACATCTAGAGCCTTTCATGTGCTTGGAGAAGTAGCAGCTCTACATGTCCAGAACTATTTTTGTGGTAACAAAGGACGTTACCAGAACAATACAACCAATAAAGGGTTGCAAACCAGATGAAAAAGATGTTGATGAGTTGACAGGAGGGCTTAAATTTGGCATTATACCTGAAGCTGGATCACCTGTGTCGAACACTGTAGGAGGACTGGAGCTGCAAGCGGATATGACAAAACAGAAACATGTTCAAGGTCATTCTTCAGGAATTGTAGTAATGAAGATTCTGAATAGATTTGAGTTGTGATAACAAAAGAGATTACCTTGATACACCTGCCCCTGCCGATGATGGTGCTGTTGGAATTGTTGACGGTGTTGGAGTTGCCGTTGTTGGTGATGATGAGGATAATGGCAATGATGATGCTGATGATGATAGGTAAATGCAAGAACCAGTGCCTATTTATAATCAAAATGGTCTCAGATATGATTTCAATTTTGTGAAGCACGGACACTAGTTGTATTCTATAAGATATAAAAGATCAAATGATCGATGAAAGTGAGGGAGGCCCTTACTTGGATTGTCATTGACTATGGTTGCAGTCCCTTCAAAATCACAGCTAGTTGGCCCTGGATTCTTCTGATAATAGCTGTTGATTGCATATGAGGCATGGTTTTGAAGTGTATTTGGATCGAAACAACTCCCACCCTGCTGGATTTGTGAACAGTCTGCACCTCCCATTCCGCATGCATAGTCCAGTGCTACCTGAAGTGCTGCCTCCAACGCTCCAGTCTTGGCCACACACCAGCTTTGTCCTGGAATTGCTGGAGCATTTGTTGTTGCAGGAGGTACCTCTGGGTTTATGACTGGAACAGCTCCTGGTGGGGCTGGATAAGTTGTTACAGGGTTAGTTATTGGTTGTGCCCCTGGGACTGTGCTAGGAGTTGTTACCGGGTTGGTGATTGGTACTTGTGAGTTTGGAGGATTTGTGGAGGGTATTGTGACCGGTGTGGCTGAGGGAACTGAACCGGAAGTGGCTGGTGTAATTGTGACAGGGTTAGTAGCAGGAACGGTGACAATGGTTGGTGTGGGGTTATCTGGAGAGGTGATGACTGGGGGTGTTGATATTGGACCTGTGGGAAAGACTGTTGGTGGGTTGATAGCGTCATGTAAAATTGTTTTGAGTTGGGATTTGCTTATAAGTTCTCTATGGGAAGAAGGAAAGATCTCGTCCTCTCCCCTTTTAAGCCCTCTCTGCAATAAATCATCCATAGATAATACTTCTATATAAAACCCAACTATCTGCTTTGATAGCTGAGTGTTGTTTTCTAATGACTTGAAAACCTTATCACTGAATTGAGCTACTTCTGTTGCACTCGGAACAGGAGTGCTCTTGATGGCTAGAACCACTGGAACTTCATTGTGAGGAAGAAGATAACTGGTAAGGATGGCTTTTTCAATCATAGACTGCACAAACTTTTGTCTCATGCTTAAGTGTATATCAATACTGGCTTCAATCATGACATAAGATCCAGTTTTCTTAATAAAATTGCAAATCCTATGTAGGTCTGTTTTCTGTGTTTGCTTCAATTTCTTTAAGATTGACATTGAAAATGCTACCGAGACCCTAACTTGGCTTTCCAGATGAAGATTACTCAGGGCTGATTGGATTGATTGCAAGGTTGATAAAAGCATTAATAGCTCACTTTGTACCGAACCGTCATTGCCACTACTGACTATGATGCTATTGATGTTCACATGTGGAAGAAAGGGCATTACATGTCTCTTCAGCCATGAAACAACAGATGATTGTGAATTCAACAAATTCTCAAGAAGGCTTTTACTTAAGTAGAGATCAACAGATCCGCCTGAGTCGGATAGAGTATTTGAAACCTTTTTATCTGCTACAAAAACCTGAATATGAGACGGGGTGACATTGTTCAGCTTGAGGAACGATATTGTTCTAGCAGGTGATGAAGCTGCAGTGCCTCTTGCATGATCGGAGAAACCCACCAGAGTTCCTGTACGGTAGGAAAGAAATTCAAATTCTTGAAAGTTAGTCACGAATCTAAGCAGCTGCAATGTACTGATGTAGAAGGGGAAAAGAATAGATAATGCAGCTTCACGGAAATTACAGGGCTAGTAATCAAAGCGTTTTCTAGAAAAATGGAAATTCTTTACTTGGTTATTGTTATTATAATGAGCTACTTTCACAAATCCCCAGCAACTGTGATGGTTTCAGAAATCAAATCGAACTGAAAAGAGAAAAACGGTCACAAAAGATGGGGTCCATGTTCCTTTGCCCCCCTAGAAAATTGCAGGAAAAAAAACACTCACCAGAAGAACAGACAGAGAGGAGAGACAGAAAGAGGAAGAAGCATTTAGAAGCTCCTTCGGCCATATTAATGAAAGACGCCTCTGGGTACTGGGAAGATGCCCGACTGATTGTCAGTGTGATGCATATAATGGCGATTCTGTAAGGACAATGCACGTCGAATTATAACAAAAGATGATCGAGAGGATGATGGGGGAGCGGAAAGAGTTGTAGATAAAGGTGAACAAGAAAAAGTGATAAAGAAAGATGACCAAGTTGTAATGATAAGGAAAAGATGTTACTTTGTCACGAAGGATGGAGTTGGAGATGTTCTGTTCTGTCTGATAACAGTAGAAAGACTGGATCAAACCTGCTTTTTTGCATCTATATCTTTACCCAAAGCCGTAATCTAAAATTCTAAAAGCAGCCTGACTTGGCAAATGGTTTAACATGTGCAAATGCATGTACAAACACATGCATCGCAGTAAGGTGTCAAAGTTGTTCCAACTACATTGCCTTTTTGCATTCCCACAAATAAAGGAAATTATCATATATAAGTCCTAGTATTTAATTGGTCATGCATCAATTGTCCAAAATAACTCTCAAAAATTGCAAACACTTTTTTGCTATCTTCTTTTCCTAAAAACTGGAAAAACAAAAATACAAAGAGTATTATAAATTTAATAAATATATATATATATGAAAAATTATTCTCATCAGTTACTGTTCACCATCCCACACATTATGAAATACACCCTCATACCTTATGAAAAACATTTCCACACTATGAAAAAAAAAAATCCACGTCATGTGTGGGATGTGTGATGTGAATAGTTGCTGATTTGTAGCAAAACTCACATATATATATATATGCATGTATGTATGTATTGAAAACTATTCCACGAACATGAGAAGAGAGGAGATTTTTACGTTTCAGTAAACATCAAAATTAATAGATGAAAAAATACAAAGAGTTCATGGAGGGGGTTATAGAGAATAGGAGTACGAAAGAAAGGCTTGGACTTTCACTCTCTCTTCCTCTGGTCTTCCAGTGTATAGAGAACAGGGAGAAGCGATCTTTCATAAACCCAACATCAGTGAATGATCATGTTTGATAAAAAATAGGCCGTATAATCTTGTTTGAGATTCTGCGGTGCATTGGCTTTATGAAATGAGCAGTAGCATCTTTTTCTTTTACTTTTACTTTTTCCTTTGAGCTACAAGGCAAATGCAATGAAGGAGAAGAAACTATAAATGGGCTGACACTGACACAGTTGCACCGCTAAAGGGACACATGCAAGTAGTGGGATGCATGAGGCGGTATATGTGCTTTAATTTGCATGTATTCAAATGAAATTTGTATGTTAAAAAACCAAACACGTACGTCTGCAAATGCATTATAAATATTAAAGTGTAAAGCTGCAACAACTGAGGCCTTTTGATTCACTAAAGGTGCTGATTAGCCATTCTACCAATATTGGTTGCACCTTTCTGCTGGTTTTAAGATAGGAATTTACAACCTGAATGGGTACACCCCATGTGGAAAAAAATACTGTACGTGCTTCCATCTACTTTCAACTTGGTGAATCAAAAGCTACTTCTCTGACTGGGTCTCAGCCGAAAGTAAGCAAGCAAGAGAGAGAGAGAGAGAGTCATCTGGTGACATGTCTGATCTACAGAATTGAAAAAAAATGAGAAAGAAAAATGAGAAAAAAAGCAGTTTAAGTGATACGGCTTCATTGAATTTGTCTTGTGCCTTTTGGTGTTGTTTCGTTACATTGTAATTGAAAGCTGGAAATGTCTATATAAGAGCATCAACTCCTTTCCTAGATCAGGATTCCATCAGGTAACTGAATTAGCTGAAAGTGTTTCCAGTTTGCACACGACTGCTGGAAAAGGTGCAAAAAAAGATTAAATGAAATGAGGTGTATTTTCATAACTTTTGGAAGATAGAAAGTAGTCTTAAGTAGACCATGTGAAACTCCCCTTAAAGTTTTGAGCTTTGTCTGCTGCTTCGTGAATCATAATTTACTTCTAGCCGGTAGCCGCCAACCATTAATTTTTGCTAGACACTGTAGTTTGTATGACTTGGATATGGAAGTACGTACCGATCACTGTTATGTCTGTCCATCCATTGTATTGTTTTTATTTGTGATACTTCTCAAGTCCAGCATTCACTTTTGATTCACACTTTCGAATTTTTACCCGATTTAATGAACCATGGTTTGCATTCACTTTTGATTCACCCTTCTGTCTATCGTTTGCATTCAAAATCCACCTCAATTCAACTCATCTCATCTCATCATTACAATTTTTTCAAATTTTCACACAAAATATAATAAATAATTCAACTTTTATTCTACTATTCACAAATCATCTCGTTAATAACATGTCAATGTTGTCTTATTGATCAATAATGTTGTGCCAGGATTGCAATTCAAAAAATGAGAGATTTGTGCTCCCTGAAGAAGCATCTAGACAAGTATCGATCACTCAGCCAAAGAAGCCATTTTTTATCCTTTATTCAGTGAATTGTTCATCATGGCGTGTGAGTGAAGTTGGGGAAGGAGCAAAAGAGGTAATGACAGACAAGAAAAGATGGTCTTTGTCTTGTACATAATAGGAAGGGGAGCAGATGATCATGTCTAAAACTGGTATTCTTTTCAATATTTGCGAAATATATGTTAAGAAAAATTCTTCTCATCAATTACTATTCATTATCCCACATCATACATTTTATGAAAAAAAATAAAAATTTAGAATATGAAAGTAAATAGTGACTAATGCATTGAAATCATCTGACAAAAACAGTTTCAATAAGCTTACATAGTGCTAATTATCACAGATGATTTGGCTTGCCTTGGGTGTGGTAACTTTCACTTATTGCTTTAATTATTATGTTGGCCTGATTATTTCTCAAGATTCAAGGAAATTGAAAGACAAGTCAGCAGATAATCCTCCTTGATTTACTCTATGTTTCTGTTACAGCACAATCAGTCAAGGATCTTGGAAACATAACTGCCATATTTGGAAAGCCAGTGCCCGCACTCAATCCTTCTTGATTTACTCTATGCTGCTATTAGATAACTTGTAAAGTTATTTATTGTTTTTGAATCTTCTTTCCTGTTTTTGTTAGCTATCGCCAGTATTTTTAGTTAGTTCACTTTTTGTTCTTTCTTGGCCTATATAAAGAGACCCTCTCAGTTTCCTCTGTAATTATCATTCATTTTTACACAATATATCTGAATGTATCAAGACTCTCACAATACTTTGTCTTCATGCTATCTTCTTCTTAACAAAGTTATGTTTTATTTCTCATTCTTCATTTAATTCTAACATGGTATTAGAGCCATGTTCTTTGACCTGTTCTTCTGCTCAACTTCTTCATTCTGATCTCCTTCCGCTACTGTCAACTCTCATTCAAATTTCATCATGTCTACAGATGAAACTAGAGTGAATCCTTTAGCCAGAAATCTCTCACCATCCGAAGACCCCAACAGCCCATATTTCCTTCACCATTCTGATGGCATTAATACTGTTGTCATTACTCCACCTCCATCTGGTCCCAACTACCTATCATGGAGCCGATCCTTCACTCTGGCTCTCTCTATCAAGAATAAATTAGGCTTCCTTGATGGAAGCATCACCACACCTGCTACATCTAGCAATCTTTATGGATCATGGGTCAGATGTAATAATATCATCCTCTCTTGGATCCTTCACTCCATCTCCCAGGAGATATCATCAAATGTCTGCTTCATAGGTGATGCGAAGAAAGTATGGGACAAACTCAAAGACAGGTTTGCACAACCTGACAATGCTCGCATTTATCAACTTCAGCATCAACTTGGGACCATCATACAAGGAACTCAGTCAGTAAATGAATATTTTACTCAACTGAATGCAGTATGGGAAGAGATACACAACTATCGACCATCACCAAACTGCTCATGTGGCCTGTGCACTTGTGATGCACTCGGTTCTGTTGGAGAAAGGCAGCAAACAGACTATGTCTTTAAGTTCCTTATGGGCTTAAATGAGACATATGATGGCATTCGAGGTCAAATCATCATCATGAGCCCCATGCCCTCACTTGACAAAGCTTTCTCGTTGGTACTTCAGGAGGAGAGACAAAGGCAGGCTCGGGTTGCCATTCTTCTTGCTGCAGAATCTTGTGCTTTGGTGGCATCTCACAATCAGACCAAAAAGAAAGATAAGTCTGATCTCACTTGTTACAATTGTGGAAAAACTAGATACACAAAAGATAAATGCTACTGGTTGATTGGATTCCCTCCTGATTTCAAGTTTACAAAGACCAAACAAGGATATAATCACTCGGCAAATGAAACAACCAGTCAACCTTCTAATGGCAGTGCAGTAGAACCTGCTCAACTAGCTTTGAGTCAAGCTCAGATACAACAGCTCATGCTTTTGGCCAACTCTCAGTCATCACAGCTAAGCATAGAGGACTCGGGCAAAGAAAAAAATGCCTCACAACAGACTTCATCACAGCCTGGCCTTCTCACTCATAGCTCCCATATGGCAGGTATGATAACTTATCACTCATCCTCATCCAAAACTCCTATATTTCCCTCCAAACATGACCACCATTTTGCATCCATGACCACCTGCATTTCACACAAACCAAAACACATCACATGGATAGTGGATACTGGAGCCACATATCACATGGTATGCTCCACCACTCTCCTCTCTTCCATCACTTCCACTTCTCAAGCCTATGTACAGATGCCAAATGGAGAAAAAGCAAAAGTCACTCACATAGGCACTGTCCAGATCAGTAAAACTTTAACCCTCCATGGAGTACTATGTATCCCATCTTTTACTTTTAATCTTCTCTCAATCAGCAAATTAACTCAAAACCCTTCTCTGTGTCTTATTTTCTCTCAAAACAGTGTCTCATTCGAGACCAAGCTACATGGACGATGATTGGAATTGCTAGAGCACGAGAAGGACTCTACTTCCTTGATTCCAACTCACTAGGAAGTCTTTTTGTCAATCAAAGTCCAGCAGCAACTAATTCTGATCTCAGTCATTTATCTCGAGTCCAACAAGTTTCAGCAAGCCCAGATTTTCATTTATGGCATTTTAGACTAGGGCATGTATCAAATCAGAGATTAAATTTAATTTCTTCTCATGCCTCGGATGTAAAATGTACTGATTTCAATCAATGTGATGTCTACCATTTTGCAAAACAGAAACGAAATCCTTTTCCTCGCAGTGTTTCTTCCACTTCTTCTCCTTTTGAGTTAATCCATTGTGACATTTGGGGACCATATTCACAAGCCACACCTCAAGGAAATCAATATTTTCTCACCATAATAGATGACTATAGTCGAATGACATGGATTTTTTTTATGAGGTTTAAATTTGAAACTCGAAGCCTCTTGCAGTCCTTCATCCAAATGACACAAACTCAATACAATCTCAAGGTCAAACAAATCAGATCTGATAATGGAGCAGAGTTTTTAATGCAAGAATTCTATAATAAACATGGAATCCTCCATCAAAAGACATGCATTTATACTCCTCAGCAAAATGGAGTAGTTGAAAGAAAGCATCAGCACCTCCTTTCTACTACTCGATCTTTGTTGTTCCAAGCCTCTCTCCCAACCAAGTTTTGGGGAGATGCTGTTCTAACAGTAGTTCACTTGATAAATAAGATTCCCACTCCTATGCTCAACAATCGGTCACCTTATGAGCTTTTAATTTCAGCCCCTCCTTCATATTCACATTTAAGAGTTTTCGGTTGCTTATGCTTCATCTCCACTCTCAAACATAACCGAACCAAGCTAGATCCAAGAGCTAGGAGGTGTGTTTTCATAGGATATCCACCAGGTGTTAAGGGGTACAAGGTTTATGATCTGGACAGTCATAAGTATAGCATCTCAAGAGACATCATTTTCCATGAACCTCACTTTCCTTTCCAGCATCATCGCTACAATTCTACATCATCTTCATTTCCAGACTCCATTCTACCTTCTCTCCCTTCCAATGCAAACTTCCAAAACCCACTTCCCTCGTCTTCCCTTCCTTCTTTCAATGAAAGAGATCCACTCTCACCTCATTCCCCTGATCTAGTTTCTCCAACCGACCCTTCTTCCCCTTTGCCACCCACCACCTTATCCTCACCTTCTCCTTTACCACAAAATTCACCATCCCTTCCACCCCTAAGAAGATCGGATAGGATCAGAAACCCACCTAAATATCTCCTTGATTATCACTGCAACTCAGCTTCTTCACCATTACCTCATCACCCTACTGCTCATCCACTTGAGCATTACCTCTCCTACACTCAATTATCTCCTTCTCACAAGGCTTATACCCTCTCCCTCTCTTTTACCCGAGACCCTAACACCTATGCAGAAGCTATCCTCTCTGAGCATTGGATCAAAGCCATGGCCGATGAGCTAAAAGCCTTGGAGGCCAACAATACTTGGACAGTCACTACTCTTCCAAAAGGAAAGAAAGCAATTGGTTGTAGATATGTCTACAAAACCAAATTGCACTCAGATGGTTCTCTAGAAAGGCACAAGGCGCGATTGGTAGCCAAGGACTACACTCTAAGAGAGGGATTTGACTTCCATGAAACCTTTAGTCTAGTTGCAAAGATCACAACTGTTCGCGTCTTCCTTGCTTTGGCAGCACTTCACAGTTGACATTTGAACCAATTGGATGTTCACAATGCATTTCTCCATGGGGATCTCGAAGTGGAGATCTACATGGATTTACCTCCGGGATTTCAGCCTAAGGGGGAGTCTATTACAGATCAAAATTTAGTTTGTAGGCTGCACAAATCCCTTTATGGCCTTTAGCAAGCCTTAAGGCAATGACATTCAAAATTTTCCAGCTCACTCATTGCCATTGGTTTCCAACAATCCAGGTCAGATTACTCTTTGTTTACAAAGATTCATGATGGCCAATTTATTGCATTATTAGTGTATGTTGATGACATTATTATTGGAAGCAATGATCTTAAAACAATTGACTCGATCAAGACATATCTGAACAGCCAATTTAAAATCAAAGATCTTGGCATCTTAAAGTATTTTCTTGGCTTAGAAATAGCAAGATCAGAAAAGGGAATTCATTTGAATCAAAGGAAGTATACTCTTGAGATTTTAGAGGATGCTGGTATGCTCGGATGCAAGCCCATCAGCACACCAATGGATTTAAATCATAAACTTTCTCATTTGACAGCAGATCCTCTCGTTGACATTACAAGTTATAGGAGGTTGGTTGGAAGGTTAATTTATTTATCCATTACAAGACCTGACATCACATATTATGTTAACATCTTGAGTCAATTTATGGATCGGCCTTCACAGATCCATCAGCAAGCTGCACATCGAGTCTTGAGATATCTCAAAGGATCTATAGGCCAAGGTCTCCTATATTCTTCCAAGTCTGCACCACTTCTCAGAGCATTTAGCGACTCAGATTGGACTGCTTGCCCTGAGACCCGAAGATCTACCACTAGTTTTTGCATCTTCTTAGGAGATTCTTTGATTAGCTGGAAATCAAAGAAGCAAACCACCATATCTAGGTCCTCTGCCGAAGCTGAGTACCGCACATTGGCCAACACAAGTTGTGAGATTGTATGGTTGATAAACTTGCTGCAGGATTTTAAGACAAGCCATCCGAAACCTGCTCTCCTATATTGTGATAATCAGGCAGCCTTACATCTCACCAAAAATCCAATGTTCCATGAAAGAACAAAGCACATTGAGCTGGACTGTCATTTTGTTAGAGAAAAAGTGCTTGCTGGAATCATTACACTAGTACATGTGAGTTCAAAGTTACAGATTGCAAATATCCTAATAAAGGCTCTACCTACTGCTACATTCTATTTTCTAATGTCCAAGATGAACACACTTAATCCGTGTGTCCACCTTGAGGGGGAGTCTCAAGATTCAAGGAAATTGAAAGACAAGTCAGCAGATCATCCTCCTTGATTTACTCTATGTTTCTGTTACAGCACAATCAGTCAAGGATCTTGGAAACATAACTGCCATATTTGGAAAGCCAGTGCCCGCACTCAATCCTTCTTGATTTACTCTATGCTGCTATTAGATAACTTGTAAAGTTATTTATTGTTTTTGAATCTTCTTTCCTGTTTTTGTTAGCTACCGCCAGTATAAAGAGACCCTCTCGGTTTCCTCTGTAATTATCATTCATTTTTACACAATATATCTGAATGTATCAAGACTCTCACAATACTTTGTCTTCATGCTATCTTCTTCTTAACAGAATTATGTTTTATTTCTCATTCTTCACTTAATTCTAACAATATTCTCTTTTTGCTTAGACCCCCTCACCATTTACAGAGTTTGGATCATGAAATGCTATTGTATAATTATTTTGTACCGTTAATATTGAATAATTAGTTTGTCAATATTAGTAATTTGGATAAGTGGGTCAAATCAAATGTTTGAAACCAAGGGTCTTTTAATTTACAGACGTGGGTTTTTCCTTGTAAATAACATATTAGTACGAATAATAAATACAATCTAGAAAATCTCTCATCTCTCCTCAAAGGCTTTCAAGTTTTTGAAAAATACTTTATTTAATCATTATTAGATTTCTTTATTAATAGAAACGAAATATCAATATCTTGGCATTTTGTTTTCATCAAGATCTTGTCAAGTTCAAGTATAAACTCCTTGCGGAGAGTCTGTGCATTCTGAGATTGGTTGAGATTTTGTTCCCAAACACTTGGTGCTAATAAAAAAACAAAAAAAAAAACAAAAAGATCAGGTACAAATTTAAGAGCCTCAAGTAGAAAAGAGATAGATATGACGTGAATCTTTCAATATTTATTAAGTAATTACTACTGTCTGAAAAATTACATAGATAACAATAAATATTGTAGAGTCCACTTCATATATATGACCCTCTATTTCACTTCAAATATAATTATTCATTTGTAAAAGACTATAAATTCGACAGTAATTGGGGTAGAAAAATCTACTTATCATCCTCTTATCATCCAATGATGTGGTATTATATGATGTGTTCACAAGTGAAATATAATAAATAATCTCCAATCATCTAATGTCATATCATGAAATGGATGATGATAGGATGATAAGAAAATAGAAGCTAAGTAGCATTATTAATTGAGGTATTATACAAGAGACAGTGGATGGACAGACATAACAGTGATTGGCACTTCCATTTCCAAGTCCATACAAACTACAGTGTCTAGCAAAAATTAATGGTCGGTGGCCACCGGCTAGAAGTAAATTATAATTCATGAAGGAGCAGACAAAGCTCAAAACTTTAAGGGGAGTTTCAATATTTATTGAGTAATTACTATTGTTTGAAAAATTACACAGATAACAATAAATATTGTAGAGTCCACTTCATATATTTGTTCCTCTATATTTCACTTCAAATAGAATTATTCATTTGTAAAAGGCTATAAATTCGGCAGTAATTGGGATTAGGGGTGGGCAGCGGGGCCCCGCCCCCGCTGCTCCGCCCGGCTTCCGCCCCGCCCCGCCCCCGCATGGACGGGCGGGCATAGCGGGGGCGGGGGACAATGACCCCAGCGGGGCCCCGCCCCCGCCCCACTATAAAAAAAATTATTTATTTATATATATTAAATAAATATATTGTATACACAATTTATAAAAGACTTAAAATTATATTCAAGTCATTGGATTGTTTTGGCCTCCTAGGCCAATCTTTATATAGGAGGCCAAGGCAATACAATAGTCATCCTTAAGCAATGTGGGACTTAGTAGTAAGTCCCACATTGCTTAAGGATGACTATTGTATTGCCTTGGCCTCCTATATAAAGATTGGCCTAGGAGGCCAAATCAATCCAAAATCTAACTCTAATGAGTTTAAATTTTTTTATATTTATAATTTATTATTTATTATTTAAATTATATTATAATTTTGGTCTAAAAAAATATTTTTAGACCAAAAAAATTTTTTTTTTTAACATAATGGCGGGGGGCGGGGCGGATGGGGGTTTTTCCCCCGCCACCCGGGGGCGAGGGGAAAATCCCCAACCCCGCATGGTGCGGGGCGGGGTGCGAGGAAGGGCACCCCCCGCCCCGCACCATGCGGGTAGCAGGCCTAATTGGGATCAGGCAGGTTTGGCAAATGGGATGGAGTAATGCTATACACTACACTCTCATTCTATTTAATTATATTAAGTAATATGTGGTACATTCATCACTATTAGATGATAAATAAGAATGTAATAAATGATCATTTAATGGTGATAAATGTGTCTCATCTTACTTAGTTGCATGAAAGTGGAATGGTAGTATGGTATATAAAATTTTTCAATAGGATGAGACACAATTCTCATATCATCTTATTTCATCATTACAACTTTTTTAAATTCTCATATAAAATATAATAAACAATTCAACTTTTTCAAATCTCAATTCAACTTTTTTAAATTCCAAAATAATAATAATATTAAAAAATAATATTTTAAACTTTCATCTAAAATTAAAAATACACATCTTACTATCCAAACTTAACTAGATGATAGGTTTGGCAAGTAGGATGAGACACAAACATCTCATCTCATCTCATTCAAACATCTTATACACAAAATACTAACATGAAACCAAGAGTCATTAATTTGACAAAATACAGTGGAAAACTTTCACAACTTATACAGCATCTAGCATAGAAGCCTGTTTCTCTATAAACTCCTTGTGGTGATCGTTTTCTGAACCATGCTAATCCACAAACCAAAATCATAATTCTATTTTACAAAGAAAAATTCTTTGTTGAAGCATGCAGCCGCAGCACACTCTACTGCATTGAGTGAAAAAAAAAATACTGTACAGGTGTGCTGTGGCTACGGGGCCCAAAATTTCTATTTTATAAAACTGGACAGGATATGTGAAGCCCAGCCCTAAGCCCCAAAAAAAAAAAAGGACGCCGGTTGGTATGGGTTTTTTGTTTTTCCCCTTTCAGTTTCTTCTTTCTCCCCCTCACCGCCGACTTTCTCTACATCATTCCCAGATTCCCTCCCCCGTTCTTCCCTCCCTGATTTCACCACTATCACATCTCGGCAGTTTCATTTTATTTATTCCTCACATTTTTTTCCCCTCTCGACAGACCCTCGCACTTCCTTCCTCTCCTACAGATTTCGTGTGTTGCAGTTCGTGGGTTTCTTGAGTCTCAATGACGCCGGCAACCTCTCGCCGGACTCTTGTGGACGGCGGTAATGCCCCTCTCATCCTCTGTTCTCGCTCACACACGCACGCTCCCACCAGTCGGTTTTTACACTCACAAGGTTCTATTTTTCACAGATCACTGTGCCGTGGCACAAATTAGACCAGATTAGATACCAATTGTTGGGTGATTTTCTCACAATCGGGTCTTAGGTAAATTTCCCTTTAAACCTTTGTTTTAAATTCTCTTTTCTCATTCGTTTGGTCTCTCAATCGTTCACACACAATAGAAATTTCAGATTTGTCGCCTCGCTTAGTATTACCATCGTGCTTGGTGGAAAGAGACATTTTTTTTTCATCCTTGTTTGAAGGGCTACAAGGTGATATTGAACGCGGTCTTGAAGCTATGATTTATGTTAGAAATTCTTTTATCTACGTCAACGAGAATTCTTGTGCTGTTATGATATTCTTGGAGGAATTGTTGAACTATATGAAATGTGTTGATGGTGTTGGGTGGTTTGGGATCGTTGTGTCTGGTTGGAGTTATTATGCTTGGTTGTTTTGAGTTAAAGTGTTGTTTGTTAAAGAGGATTAATGGTTGCTGGTGGTGCTGACTATGGAGATTATTTCAGTGCACTTTTGAGTTGTTTGGGTGGACTAGAGGAGTGGTTTTACGTATGTTATGGGCTGTTCAGGTTAATAAGTGGCTGTTTGAGTTGCGATAATTTGCTGAAATATAGTTTAGAATTATGGTTTTTAATTTTTTTTAGATTGGGTTCGTGTTGTTGGTCATTAATGCTTGGTGTATATTTTATGAATAGGTGGTGAGACTAATATAGGTTGGACTCAATAATTTGACAATACATTACGAGAGTCAGGTAAGCAGAGTTCATATGTTAGGCTTTACACAAATTGTTTAGACTGAGGTTAACTTTTTAAACATTTTGCATGTTTCATTATGAAATGAGAACTTGGAAAAAACAACCTCGATCGTTTATTTGCATTACTGATAAAGTCTATATGAAAGAGGGAAAATGTTTTCTGACATGCATTGTGTAGACATGAGATTTATTTTGTTATACTGACTAAAAAATATGAAAAAGAGCGATATGGAAAATCTGAAAATTTGTGCATTGATTAGAAAGATTCTCTGACTTTTGTTTTCAGTATGTGAGAATGATCTGAATATGTTTCGATACTTTGTTTTGTTTTGATATGGCATTTGAAAACCTTTGGCATAGTGTACTGATTTTGTATCTAACTTTGTCTCTGCTCTGCTCTGTTTGGGTCGGTACCAACTTCTCTGTTTCTAAGTGCACCCACTTTGGAAACAAAGTGGTTTTATGTGGTCGTTCCTATGTACACACTCGGGGCTCTGAGAATAATGAGGGAAAAATTCATCTATTTCTTTGCCCGGTTTGGCCACCGGGGATAGCACAACCTTATCACGGAGGTTAAACAAGGTCTCTACTTTGTGAGATGCTCTATTTTGATGTGATGATGATGTTCAGTTTCATTATGCCAAAATACTCTGAGTTTTATGTGTCTTAAAACCGTCATTTTGTTACGTTTGAAAACATGTCTTGTTTTGCATGCTAATTTTGAAAGATATTTGTGTTCTGCAGACTATACTCTGTAAATGCTTATGTTTGCACACTGGTATATGTCCTCTGTTTACTGAGTTATTGATAACTCACCCCTTATCTTCATAATATTTTTCAGATGATTTGAGCAATACGCTTGGTGATCAGGTTCGGCAAGATTGGCTAGTTGTGGGAAGTTGAGTACCTAAGGGTATTTTCATTATTTGAGAGTTATTTTATGAATAGTTAGATTTTAGTGTGAAATTTGATGTATGAAGATTTTCGAATTTCTAGTTTTTGTGTTTTGATTAATTAAGGAATACCTTGTAGAGGAATTTATGTGGTTGAACTCAATGAAGAAGTTTATGTTTGTGTGGGAATAGGTAGATATGTGATTTGCATTATAAGAGATGGATTGAATTTTATGTTTATTGAGTATTTAGAAATATTACTTGTATTGTGAAGATATAATTTTAAGTGATAAGAAGTAACTCTTCGACTCACTTGGAACCGAGGCGTTACAGTTGGTATCAGAGCCAGGTTTGAGGTTCTGCAGACTATAGTACTTGAGATTTCGGATTATAGATAGACTATAAGGAATAATATTGTTGGTATTGGAGGTTTTAGAATTTGCAGACTTTGGAGATAGATCATTACTATTGTTACGCGTACATTTTTTTATTTATTAGAGGTGCTGAGGGAAAAATTAGTTAATTGGCATATTCTTGTGAAAACCTATGTAAAGTTGAGTTGTAACAAGTGTTGATGCAGTGTTGCATAAAAAAGATTGAAGTGTGCTCAACATGGCTCGACTGGCGCTCGAGCGGAACGTTCCAGAGAGGTTCGCTCGACTTGTGCTCGACGTAGCGCTCGAGCGGAACCTTTTAGAGTGGCTCGCTCGACGCAGCGCTCGAGCGGAACCCAAACAGAGTGGTTCGCTCGAGGTGAGTTCGACGTGGCGCTCGAGCAGAACCCATCTAGAGTGGGTCGCTCGATATGCGCTCGACGTGGCGCTCGAGCATAACCCATCCAGAGTGGTTCGCTCGATGTGCGCTCGACGTTGCGCTCGAGCAGAACTCATCTAGAGATGTGCGCTCGACCTTCGCTCGACACCTCGCTCGAGCGGTTTCAGAAGACAAAGTGCGCTCGACTTTCGCTCGACACATCGCTCGAGCCAATGTTCAAGACAACCTAAAATTCATGTTTTGAACGCCGTGACTTGCTGGGACTATAAATAGAACAGATTATTTATGTTCTGTGGGGTGGAAAATTAGAGCCAAAACCTAAAGTGTTTCAAGAGCCAAAGATAAACCTTTTCCTCACCTTGTGAATCTCTCTTTGACAAACACATATCCACCACACCACACTCAAGATAAAATCTCATTCAAAGTCCATTGAAGTGGACGTGTTGTTGGCCAAAAGGTTTCCGGAGCTGCTGTGATGCAGAGATCGAGAGGTTCTCGTGGAAAGCTATAGAAGGTCGGAGTTCCGACACTACATGCGTGTAGAGATTGAGTGGGTCACTCGTGATGTTGCAAGCCAAGTTTAGGAACTACAAAGGTTTTGTGAGTGTCTCTAAATTGGTTGTAATAAACTTTTTCTATAGTGGATTTTAGGCGGTGCCTTACACCCGGAGTGGTTTTAGAATTTGAAGAAGTTCTTCAAATGAGTTTCTACTTCGTGACCAAAATCATTGTGTTAATTGTTTTTGTTCATTGATTAGCTGTTTATTTGTTTCTATTTTTTAAAAGACTATCAAAATTGGAATACACCTATTCACCCCCCTCTAGGTGTAGTGATTGGTAGAACCACTGCTTTTTTCAATTGGTATCAGAGCGGGTTCACTCTGCTGGGATTAAATTCCTGAGTGTGATCCTACTGTAGTGGTTAAAATGGATAAGTCTCAATCTCTCACATCGCCACCTTATTTTGATGGAAACAACTATGCTTATTGGAAAGTTCGAATGAGAGCTTTCCTAAAATCTATGGATGAACGAGTGTGGGTTTCTATAACAAAGGGATGGAGAGAACCAGTCACTATTATTGAAGGAGTTCAAACCCCCAAAAGTGTGGATAATTACTCTAGGGATGAAATTAGTGAGTGTGGTTGGAATAGCAAAGGCCTGAATGCGATTTTCATGGCCGTGTCCCAGGAGGAGTTCAAGCGAATCTCCATGCGTGAGAATTGCAAATAAGCTTGGGACATTCTTGAGGTCACCCATGAGGGCACCAAGGCTGTAAAGAATTCTAAACTTCAAATGCTGACCACAAGTTTTGAAGAACTTAGAATGAAGGATGATGAAACATTTGATGCTTTTTATGCCAAACTAAATGATGTCGTCAATTCTCGTTTTAATTTAGGGTACAGAATTCCTGATAACAGAATTGTGAGGAAAGTTCTCAGATCACTCCCTGAGAGGTTTCGTCCTAAAGTTACTGCTATTGAAGAAAGCAAAGATCTGGACAGTATGAGAATTGAAGAATTGGTAGGCTCTCTACAAACATATGAACACTCTCTTCCTGTGGATAAGAAACACAAGTCCATAGCCCTCAATACCATTAGAGTGGAGTCAAATGAGTCATCCGATGAGTCGGCTATGAGTGACAGAGAAATAGCTTTTTATGCTAAGAAGTTCAGGAAAATGTTTGTGGCTAGAAACAATAAGAACCAGAGGCCAGAGAAGAAAAAGTTTGAGAGATATAATAGAGGCTCAAGTTCAGGAAACAAGGAGAGAAGCACTGAGAAGTACACTAGAGCTAATAAAGACAAGGTACAATCAAGGGTGCAATGTCATGAATGCCATGGATTTCGACACATTCGTCTGGAATGTGCAAATTACAAAAAAGCAAAAGAAAGAGCTAAGATTGCATCTCTAAGTGAGAGTGAGTCAGAGTCAAGTGAATCATCAGATAACTCTTCGCCAAAAGGAAATTTTAACTACATAGCATTCACTGCCTCTGTTAGCAGCAAAAGTCAATGTAGTGAATCAGTGTCTGATGATGGGAGCATATCTGGAAATGAATCTGGGTATGAAGATCAGTTGCAAGAAGTCTACGAGAAACTGTATAAGGAATGTGTTAAATTGAGAAAACGCAACAAAGCGCACATTGAGGAGATAGATTTCACCAAACGAGAAAATGAAGGGCTTCAAGGCAAATTACATGAAACCATTGGTCTAACTGATTAGTTGAAAATGAGGAATGTATCTCTAGAAGAGGAATTAAAAAAAAAATGAGATGATTCTGTTGAAGGATAAACTGAAATCCGTGTCCACTGGGAAAGAAAAGCTGAATGAAATCCTGAGGTCAGGAAAACCTCCTGGTGATAAGAGTGGACTAGGATATGATACAGAGAAATCTGATGCAGCTACTACCTCAAAAGTCTCCTATAAGAATGAGAGGAAAACTGTATTTGTTCGTGAGTCTATTGCAAAAGGGAATGCTAACCCATCTGACAAGGGTAAGAAATCCTCTCATGTAAAAATAAGTGTTCAGTCTCATGATAAATCAAGAGTTCGAAATACAAGCCCTGTGTGTCACCACTGTGGTAAGACTGATCATGTTGTAGGAGACTGTTTTAAATTGAAGAGATACACCATGTATGATCATACACGCTCTCAAAGTAGAAGTGTGTACAAATAAAAAATGGGTAGAAATCTCAGAACTGCTCCTAAGTATGTCTCATCTTTCAGGGGACAAAGAGATCGCAACGAGAACTACGTGTGTCATAATTGTGGTAAGGCTGGTCACATTCGACCAAACTGCTATGAGCTTAGGAGGAATCCTATGAGAGATGGAAATAGTGAATCGAGAAGAGGACATTTGAATCTTTGGAGTCAAGTCAGGGCCCTAACTAGACAAAATGAGATGCTCAATGTCAAGATAGACCAACTGTCAACTAGCAAAAAGAACATCTCTCTAAAAGTTAGAAAAATGTGGGTCAAAATTGAAAAAAGACTGCTTCCCCCATCAAACAATGTGTTACTAACAAACACACAAGCTGCTCCCCCTACATCTATACCACTCCCGCTAAATCTCTATACCACTCCCCCAAAATCTATACCACTACCCATTTTTGTCACAACAAGCCAAGGGTCTCAACTATCACCATCAGTCTGACTGCCATCATCTTCATCGAGCCACTCCTCAATGTCGTTGAAGCGTTTAGTCACAAGCTGCTGTAGGCTGTCAACTTTGGCATCAAGACGATCAAATCGGGCTTCAAACCGGGCTTCAAGACGGGCAAGGTACTCAAGGACCTGGTGAAGGCTGGGATCAGCCGATCCTGCTGTCGGTATGAATGGTGCCGAGCCTTGAGGCTGTGAACTGGATGGCTGAGAGGAGGATGCTCGACATTCAGTGGGTGACGGATAATGTGAGCACGACTCAGCTGCATGGTCCTACGCCCAATATGAGCCTTAAGAGGAATTCTAGGCTAATGAGGAAGAAGCATAACAGCCTGAGAGAGAGTTATCCTAGTGATGAGGCAGGCGAAAAGCAAGCTAGTCCGTAATTTTGGGGAATTAAACGCCTCAAGCATAACCCGACACAGATGACTCCCCATGTCAATGGAGACATCGTTTATCAGTGCATACAAAAGAGTGGCGCGGTCAGGACCGACATCACTCTGATGACCAGTAGGATATAGATTTGTAAGGACTATCTTACTGAGAATGAGAAACTCTGGTGAAAAACGTGAGGTGAGAATGGATGACTTACCATCCCAACTAGAAAATGGACCGATTAAACATTCAACAATGACTGTCGGACTAGGAGGAGAAGTCCGTGTATACGGATACGTGGGTTTGCCACTCGCGGGGCATTTAGCAAGTCCGCTAACCTGCTCGGAGTCACCCGGAAGACAATGTTCCGGAGACTGACATCAAAAGAGCCATCATCAGAGATGGCATCAATGTTGGAGTAAAACTCCTTAACCAACTCCACAGAAGGAGTGGAATGACCAGTGGTCAAGGCAAGCCGCTGGCGAGACTAAAAAATGCAAGGGATAACAGTCTCAGTAAGCTCACCAAGGAGGACTTCCCGCTCGACAATTGGAGAACGGGTAGAAAAATTTTGAACGTAAAGTTCTCTTGCACGAGGATTGCAGAAATGTGCTTGAACGGGGGCAGGAGGATTTTGGCGTGAACGAACACGTCGAGACATGATATTAGCTGTGGACTAAATCAGTGACCGTTAGACAAGGGTAAAGGTAATGTCAAATGGGTTGTTAAATTGTGTTAGTGGGCATGTGCATTGTGCATTTTGAAATAGTTTTTGGCAATATTCATGACTTTTTTTTTAAATGGATTTTTAAAAAACCCAAGTTTGGCTAAGTTCACATTAGGCATGTGCATTCATCAAGCATTGGGCATTTCAAATTACCTTTAGCCTTGTCTAACGGTCACTGATTTTGTCAACAGCCAATATCATGTCTCGACGTGTTCGTTCAAGCCAAAATCCTCGTACCCCCGCTCAATCACATTTCCGCAATCCTCGTGCAAGAGAACTTTATGCTCAAAATTTTTCTACCCGTTCTCCAATTGTCGAGCGGGAAGTCCTCCTTGGTGAGCTTACTGAGACTGTTATCCCTCGCATTTTTGAGTCTCGCCAGCAGTTGCCTTGACCACTTGTCATTCCACTCCTTCTGTGGAGTTGGTTAAGGAGTTTTACTCCAACATTGATGCAATCTCTGATGATGGCTCTTTTGATGTCAGTCCCCGGAACATTGTCTTCCGGGTGACTCCGGGCATGTTAGCGGACTTGCTAAATGCCCCGCGAGTGGCAAAACCCACGTATCCGTATACACGGACTTCTCCTCCTAGTCCGACAATCATTGTTGAATGTTTAATCGGTCCATTTTCTAGTTGGGATGGTAAGTCACCCATTCTCACCTCACGTTTTTCACCCGAGTTTCTCATTCCCAGTAAGATAGTCCTTACAAATCTATATCCTACTGGTCATCAGAGTGATGTCAGTCCTGACCGCGCCACTCTTTTGTATGCACTGATAAACGATGTCTCCATTGACCTAGGAGTCATCTGTGTCGGGTTATGCTTGAGGCATTTAATTCTCCAAAATTACGGACTGGCTTGCCTTTCGCCTGCCTCATCACTAGGATAGCCCTCTCTCAGGCTGTTATGCTTCTTCCTCATGAGCCTAGAGTTTCTCTTAAGGCTCATATTGGGCATAGGACCATGCAGCTGAGTCGTGCTCACATTACCCCTCACCCACTGAATGTCAAGCATCCTCCTCTCAGCCATCCAGTTCACAGCCTCGGGGCTCGGCACCATTCATACCGACAGCAGGATCGGCTGATCCCAGCCTTCAGTAGGTCCTTGTGTACCTTGCCCGTCTTGAAGCCCGATTTGATCGTCTTGATGCCAAAGTTGACAGCCTACAGCAGCTTGTGACTAAACGCTTCAACGACATTGAGGAGCGCCTCGATGAAGATGATGGCAGTCAGACTGATGGTGATAGTTGAGACCCTTGGCTTGTTGTGACAAAAATGGGTAGTGGTATAGATTTAGGGGGAGTGGTATAGAGATTTTGGGGGAGTGGTATAGATGTAGGGGGAGCAGCTTGTGTGTTTGTTAGTAACACATTGTTTGATGGGGGAAGCAGTCTTTTTTCAGTTCTGACCCACATTTTTCTAACTTTTGGAGAGATGTCCTTTTTGCTAGTTGACAGTTGGTCTATCTTGACATTGAGCATCTCATTTTGTCTAGTTAGGGCCCTGACTTGACTCCAAAGATTCAAATGTCCTCTTCTCGATTCACTATTTCCATCTCTCATAGGATTCCTCCTAAGCTCATAGCAGTTTGGTCGAATGTGACCAGCCTTATCACAATTATGACACACGTAGTTCTCTTTGCGATCTCTTTGTCCCCTGAAAGATGAGACATACTTAGGAGCAGTTCTGGGATTTCTACCCATTTTTTGTGAGTACACATTTCTATTTTGAGAGCGTGTATGATCATACATGGTGTATCTCTTCAATTTAAAACAGTCTCCTACAACATGACCAGTCTTACCACAGTGGTGACACACAGGGCTTGTATTTCGAACTCTTGATTTATCATGAGACTGAACACCTATTTTTACATGAGAGGATTTCTTACCCTTGTCAGATGGGTTAGCATTCCCTTTTGCAATAGACTCACGAACAAATACAGTTTTCCTCTCATTCTTATAGGAGACTTTTGAGGTAGTAGCTGCATCAGATTTCTCTGTATCATATCCTAGTCCACTCCTATCACCAGGAGGCTTTCCTGACCTCAGGATTTCATCCAGCTTTTCTTTCCTGACCTCAGGATTTCATCCAGCTTTTCTTTCTCAGTGGACACGGATTTCAGTTTATCCTGCAACAGAATCATCTCACTTTCTTTTTTTTTAATTCCTCTTCTAGAGATACATTCCTCATTTTCAATTGATCAGTTAAACCAATGGCTTCATGTAATTTGCCTTGAAGCCCTTCATTTTCACGTTTGTTGAAGTCTATCTCCTCAATGTGCGCTTTGTTGCGTTTTCTCAATTTAACACATTCCTTATACAGCTTCTCGTAGACTTCTTGCAACTGATCTTCATACCCAGATTCATTTCCAGATATGCTCCCATCATCTTCATCGAGGCGCTCCTCAATGTCGTTGAAGCGTTTAGTCACAAGCTGTTGTAGGCTGTCAACTTTGGCATCAAGACGATCAAATCGGGCTTCAAGACGGGCAAGGTACACAAGGACCTACTGAAGGCTGGGATCAGCCGATCCTGCTGTCGGTATGAATGGTGCCAAGCCCTGTGGACTGGATGGCTGAGAGGAAGATGCTCGACATTCAGTGGGTGAGGGGTAATGTGAACACGACTCAGCTGCATGGTCCTACGCCCAATATGAGCCTTAAGAGAAACTCTAGGCTCATGAGGAAGAAGCATAACAGCCTGAGAGAGGGCTATCCTTGTGATGAGGCAGGCGAAAGGCAAGTCAGTCCGTAATTTTGAAGAATTAAATACCTCAAGCATAACCCGACACAGATGACTCCTAGGTCAATGGAGACATCGTTTATCAGTGCATACAAAAGAGTGGCGCGGTCAGGACCGACATCACTATGATGACCAGTAGGATATAGATTTGTAAGGACTATCTTACTGAGAATGAGAAACTTGGGTGAAAAACGTGAGGTGAGAATGGGTGACTTACCATCCCAACTAGAAAATGGACCGATTAAACATTCAACAATGATTGTCGGACTAGGAGGAGAAGTCCGTGTATACGGATACGTGGGGTTTGCCACTCGCGGGGCATTTAGCAAGTCCGCTAACATGCCCGGAGTCACCCGGAAGACAATGTTTCGGAGACTGATATCAAAAGAGTCATCATCAGAGATGGCATCAATGTTGGAGTAAAACTCCTTAACCAACTCCACAGAAGGAGTGAAATGACCAGTGGTCAAGGCAAGCCGCTGGCGAGACTCAAAAATGCGAGGGATAACAGTCTCAGTAAGCGCACCAAGGAGGACTTCCCGCTCGACAATTGGAGAACGGGTAGAAAAATTTTGAGCGTAAAGTTCTCTTGCACGAGGATTGCGGAAATGTGCTTGAGCGGGGGTACGAGGATTTTGGCTTGAACGAACATGTCGAGACATAATATTGGCTGTTGACAAAATCAGTGACCGTTAGACAAGGCTAAAGGTAATGTGAAATGCCCAATGCTTGATGAATGCACATGCCTAATGTGAACTTAGCCAAACTTGGGTTTTTTAAAAATCCATTTCAAAAAAAAGTCATGAATGTTGCCAAAAACTATTTCAAAATGCACAATGCACATGCCCACTAACACAATTTAACAACTCATTTGACATTTGACATTTGACATTACCTTTACCCTTGTCTAACGGTCACTGATTTAGTCCACAGCCAATATCATGTCTCGACGTGTTCGTTCACGCCAAAATCCTCCTGCCCCCGTTCAAGCACATTTCTGCAATCCTCGTGCAAGAGAACTTTACGTTCAAAATTTTTCTACCCGTTCTCCAATTGTCGAGCAGGAAGTCCTCCTTGGTGAGCTTACTGAGACTGTTATCCCTCGCATTTTTGAGTCTCGCCAGTGGCTAGCCTTGACCACTGGTCATTCCACTCCTTCTGTGGAGTTGGTTAAGGAGTTTTACTCCAACATTGATGTCATCTCTGATGATGGCTCTTTTGATGTCAGTCTCCGGAACATTGTCTTCCGGGTGACTCCAGGCATGTTAGCGGACTTGCTAAATGCCCCGCGAGTGGCAAACCCCACGTATCCGTATACACGGACTTCTCCTCCTAGTCCGACAGTCATTGTTGAATGTTTAATCGGTCCATTTTCTAGTTGGGATGGTAAGTCACCCATTCTCACCTCACGTTTTTCACCCGAGTTTCTCATTCTCAGTAGGATAGTCCTTACAAATCTATATCCTACTGGTCATCAGAGTGATGTCGGTCCTGACCGCGCCACTCTTTTGTATGCACTAATAAACGATGTCTCCATTGACCTAGGGAGTCATCTGTGTCGGGTTATGCTTGAGGCGTTTAATTCCCCAAAATTACGGACTGGCTTGCCTTTTGCCTGCCTCATCACTAGGATAGCCCTCTCTCAGGCTGTTATGCTTCTTCCTCATGAGCCTAGAGTTCCTCTTAAGGGTCCTATTGGGCGTAGGACCATGCAGCTGAGTCGTGCTCACATTACCCCTCACCCACTGAATGTCAAGCATCCTCCTGCATCCTCCTCTCAGCCATCCAGTTCACAGCCTCAGGGCTCGACACCATTCATACCTACAGCAGGATCGGCTAATCCTAGCCTTCAGCAGGTCCTTGAGTACCTTGCCCGTCTTGAAGCCCGATTTGATCGTCTTGATGCCAAAGTTGACAGCCTACAGCAGCTTGTGACTAAACGCTTCAACGACATTGAGGAGCGCCTCGATGAAGATGATGGCAGTCAGACTGATGGTGATAGTTGAGACCCTTGGCTTGTTGTGACAAAAAGGGGAGTGGTATAGATTTAGGGGGAGTGGTATAGATGTAGGGGGAGCAGCTTGTGTGTTTGTTAGTACCACATTGTTTGATGGGGGAAACAGCCTTTTTTGTTAATCACATGCTGCTATTGTTTGACTATTGAACTCATTGTCTGATTAATTTCTAAATGAAAAGTTGTTTATGAAAACTGTGCAAATGACATTGCTTATGCTTATGATATTATTTCTTGCATGTTTTTGGTGATTCGTTTAACCGTTTGCTAAGTATTTGCAGAAATTTCTCAACATATTCAAGATATTGCCTAAGTCATGGGAATCCTGTTTGGGGTGTGTCAGGGTTAGGTTCTATGTATAAGTTAGAGGTTTTGTCACAAAAATGCCAAAGGGGGAGATTGTTGAGGAAAAAATTAGTTAATTGGCATATTCTTGTGAAACCTATGTAAAGTTGAGTTGTAACAAGTGTTGATGCAGTGTTACATGAAAAAGATTGAAGTGTGCTCAACATGGCTCGACTGGCGCTCGAGCGGAACCTTCCAGAGAGGTTCGCTCAATGTGCGCTCGACGTAGCGCTCGAGCGGAATCTTCCAGAGTGGTTTGCTCGACGTGCGCTCGATGCAGCGCTCGAGCGGAACCCAAACAGAGTGGTTCGCTCGACGTGGCGCTCGAGCAAAACCCATCCAGAGTGGTTCGCTCGATGTGCGCTCGACGTGGTGCTCGAGCAGAACTCATCCAGAGACGTGCGCTCGACACCTCGCTCGAGCGGTTTCAGAAGACAACGTGCGCTCGACCTTCGCTCGACACATCGCTCGAGCCAATGTTCAAGACAACCTAAAATTCATGTTTTGAGCGCCTTGACTTGCTGGGACTATAAATAGAACAGATTATTTCTGTTTTGTGTGGTGGAAAAACAGAGTCAAAACCTAAAGTGTTTCAAGAGCCAAAGAGAAACATTTTCCTCACCTTGTGAATCTCTCTTGGACAAACACATATCAACCACTTCACACTTAAGATAAAATCTCATTCAAAGTCCATTGAAGTGGACGTGTTGTTGGCCGGAAGGTTTCCGGAGCTGTTGTGATGCAGAGATCGAGAGGTTCTCATGGAAAGCTATAGAAAGTCAGAGTTCCGACACTACATGCGTGTAGAGATCGAGTGGGTCACTCGTGATGTTGCAAGCCAAGTTTAGGAACTACAAAGGTTTTGTGAGTCTCTAAATTGGTTGTAATAAACTTTTTCTATAGTAGATTTTAGGTGGTGCCTTACACCCTGAGTGGTTTTAGAATTTGAAGAAGTTCTTCAAATGAGTTTCCACTTCGTAACCAAAATCATTGTGTTAATTGTTTTTGTTCATTGATTAACTGTTTATTTGTTTCTATTTTTGAAAAGACTATCAAAATTGGAATACACCTATTCACCCCCCCTCTAGGTGTAGTGATTGGTAGAACCATTGCTTTTTCAAGAGGTACTTTTATAACTCTGAAGTATTATAGATATATGTTTGTTTTTCGGGTAACACTATTTATTTATGTTTATATGAACTCTATATTTTTTAAACGATTATTATAGGTCCAAGTTTTTCAGGATGTCACCTCATCATCGAGAACGAAGTATATCGGATCTGAACGCAACCGATAACAAAAGAGAAGCAAATCCGAGTGCTTCCAAAGTATTTTGAACAGTGGCGCATCAATTAATAGATGATCTCGCGCAAAATCCCTCGGGTCGCCAACGCAACAATAATGAAGGATGTTATACCGTGGAGCAATTCAACCAGATGCGACCCCTTCATTTGATGGAATAGGCAAGCCAACCCTGGCGGAGGATTGGGTTCAAGATATTAAGGAGATACTGTGGGTCTTGACTTTCACAGATGAACAGAAGGTGGCGTATGCCACATTCAAGCTGACTGGGGAGGTGAAAAGATGCTGGATTTTTGAAAGAACTATTAGAAAAGCTGAAGGGACGGAAATAGTCAGTTAGTTGCATTTCAAGCAGATTTTTCAGGAGCGCTTCCTTCCAAGCTCAGTCAGAGACGACAAGGCTTTAGAATTCGCCACTTTAGTGCATGGTGCTATGACGGTACACTAGTATGCAGCCAAATATACCGAGTTGTCACGTTTTGTTGTGTACCTAATCCCTGATGAGGAGAAGAATGCACGTAAGTTCGAACAGGAGTTGAACGAAAAACTTTATGAACGAGTGGTGGGCTTTCAGATTCGAAAATTTTCAGAGTTAGAGAATAAGGCTACAATTTTTTAACGAAGTCTTCAAAGAAGCACTGCACTGCATGATCAGAGGAAGATGACTACTCCATTTGGGTATCATTCTAACATGTACCAGGGACTGTGGAAAAAGAGTAAAAGAGTAACGAAGGTAGTAGCTCGGGTAAGAGGCTAGTTCAGGATAACCCACAACCCTATCTGTGTAGGACATGCAACCAAGTGCATTCTGGGAAGTGCAGAAAAGAGGCAGGATTATGTTTCCGTTGCGGCGAACCAGGCCTAGCGTGTCACCTTGGGGAGCTCCAGTTCTTTTTGTAAAGAAGAATGATGGATCGATGAGAATCTGTATTGGTTTGCCATAACGGATGCATAATCCTACCCCTTTTCTGCACTCTCCGGAATGCACTTGGTTGCATGTCCTACACATATAGGCTTGTTGGTTACCCTGAACTGGCCTATTACCCGAGCTACTACCTTCGTTCATCTTTTTCCACGGTCCCTGGTCAATGCCAGAATGATACCCAGATGGAGTAGTCATTTTCCTTTGATCATGCAGTGCAGCGCTTCTTTGAAGGCTTCGTTCAAAAATTGTGGCCTTATTCACCAACTCTGAAAATTTTTGAATCTGAAAGCCCACCACTCATTCATAAAATTTTTCGTTCAACTCTTGTTCGAACTTACGTGCATTCTTCTCCTCATCAGGGATCAGGTATGCAGCAAAACGTGACAACTCGGTAAATCCGACTGCATACTGGTGTACCGTCATTGCACCCTGCACCAAAGTGGTGAATTCCATAGCCTTGTTGTCTTTGATCGAGCTTGGGAAGAAGCACTCCAGAAAAATCTGTTTGAAATGCAACCAACTGACTATTTCCGTCCATTCAGCTTCTCTGATAGTTCTTTCAGAAATCCACCATCTTTTCGCCTCTAGGTTAGCTTGAATGTGGCGGACGCCACCTTCTGTTCATATGTGTAGGTCAGGACCTGCATTATCTCCTCAATATGCTGAACTCAATCCTCCGCCAGGGTTGGCTCGCCTTTCCATCAAATGAAGGGGGTTGCATCGGGTTGAATTGTTCCACGGTATAGCCTCTTTCATTATTGTTGCGTTGGCGACCCGGGGGATTCTGCGCGAAATCATCTATTAATTGATGCGCTGCTGCTCGAAGTATTTCGGAAGCACTCGGATTTGCTTCCCTTTCGTTATTGGTTGCGTTCAGATCCGATATACTTCGTTCCCGACGACGAGGTAGCATCCTAAAAAACTTGGACCTTTAATAATCATTTAAAAAATCTAGAGTTCATATAAAAATAAATAAATAGTGGTACCTATAAAACAAACATATATATATATAGTACTTCAGAGTTATAAATGTACCTATCATAAAGAGAAAAATGTACACGCAACAGTAGTAATGATTTATTTCCAAAGTCTGCAAATTCTAAAACCTCCAATACCAACAATATTATTCTTTATAGTCTATCTATAATCTGAAATCTCAAGTACTATAGTCTGCAGAACCTGACTCTGATACCAACTATAACGTCTCAGATGGGTTGGAGAGTTACTTCTTATCACTTAAAATCATATCTTCACAATCCAAGTGATATTTCTAAATACTCCATAAATATAAAATTCAATCTATCTCTTATAATGCAAATCACATCTCTACATGTTCCCACACAAAACATAATCTTATCCATCAAGTTCAACCACATAAATTCCTCTACAAGGTCTTCCTTAATTAATGAAAACATAAAAACCAGAAATTCGAAAGTCTCCATACATCAAATTTCATTCACTAAAATCCAACTATTCATAATATAACTCTCTAATTATGAAAGTACCCATAGAGCATTGGCAATGGCCTAGCCAAATGTCAATGCAAGTTTAAACTTTAGCAATATGTGAGAAAAAGTCTCCACATTGGACTAGCCAATGGTCTAAAGTTCAAGACTTGAGCTACAACAATTCTTGGGTGCTCTCCATTATTGGCGATCACTGTTCACCCTCCATCAAAATATTTTATTATTTTGATCAACATCCCCTCTCTCTTTCCCTCGTTCTTTTCTCATTCTTCAACCCACAAGCGACCTCGCACTCTTCTCTCCCTCACTCTTCTTCAACCTGCAAGCTTCCTCGTTTGTCCCTCTTTTCTCCGTCGGTCATCTTCTTCCAGGCCAAACCAAACGGTAAGACTCTTCCTCGCTCTTCTCTCCCTCTTCTCTGTGCATTTTGCTCTGAGTCTCTTCTATCCCTTTTCTCTCATTTTTGGATCTGATTCTTATATACTCCCTCTTCTCTCCCTTTCTCTTCAATAAGCGATTAAATTGAGTTGTCGTGGTGTCTCTACGACTCTCACAATGGCTTCTCTCATAAAATCCTAGTGACACGATCAAGCTCTACCAGATCCATCATTCCTCTCTCGGTACGTAGCTGCTCTTCCATTTTCCCTTCTCGGGTATGCACATTAAAGTTCCTTGCAAACTAGCACCTATGATTTTTAGAGAACTACATATAAAATCAAACTGATCAAGATGCTCTATATTTCCTTGCAAATTAGCACCTATGATTTCTGGAGTTATGATGATTAATTTTAATTAGATTATTGGAGATTTATCAAATTAACGTTTATCGGGTTTAAGATTTTGCATAATACGATAAATCATGAGTTGATGGATTCTATGATGGAACCAGCTGTAGAAATCTTAGGCCCTATTTTCAGATAAATTTGGTTTTTTCTAATGTAGAATTTGGATTTGAGATCAACAGAAATGAGCTTAATGGTGTTATTTTTTCAACCTTGATTATATGCACGAAGCTTTGACGACAATTTTCTTTGTTGAACCTTTGTTATTGTTTTGCAGTGCAGAATACACTTCTGGAGTTTGGGAGGGTAGTGGAGGCGAAACAACATGTGGTTTCTACAACTATGTACTCTATGACACTGGAGGCAACGGATGGTGGGAAGAAGAAAGTTTATGAAGCCAAGATTTGGGAGAAGCCATGGCTGAACTTCAAGGAGTTGCAGCAGTGTAATTTCATTGCTGAATGCTAAATGTTGATGCCCCTTCAGGCTCTATTGCTTAGATAGGTATCAATTACAGAATGCTATTGCTTTGTTTTGATTTGAAGTGTTGATTTTCTTGTGGATCTATTAGGACAGTAGTTGACTTTAGCTGTTAATAAAAATAAAAGAGTTGAGAAATTGAATGTCCATTCCCATTTGATGCTTCAGAAGGAGATTGGTCTGGAATTATGGGTTTTGTGCGGAAATGCATGTAAGAGATGACTTCTAAATAACCAAATCTTGACAATTTTCTCCTTATTCAAGATCTGATTGTTTTTTAATATCGATGAAAAATAGGATACATGGGCATATACATAACGGTCAGAACTTAACTGATTATGCAAATTGTCATAACTTGGTAGTTTAGAATGCGAATGGATAGTTTTGGTAGTTCAGGGAGCAAATTGAAAAAGAAGTGTATCTGAGGTTGCAAAATGTAAATTTTGCTTTTATTACACTATCCACAGCCGTGTTTCAAGCACCATATTTATTTATTGGCAAATGATTAGATACCAGCTGTTGTCAATGTTATGCAAGTCCCATGTTCCGCACTTTATTCCCTTCAATTTAAGTAGAATACTAACATTTTGTGGTGACTATTTCAGATACGTGAGATCTATTTTTAACATTCATGCATGAAAATATGCTCAAGATGTAAAACATACTAAATTTTGTCAAATATGATACACAGCTCATATTTATATGACCTCTATTGTAAAACAGAGCCTTCGAATGAAAATATTGTTTATTAATATGCCAATGCTCCTATATGAACTGGTTAAGGTAGGATCTTAGATTCTGGCCGTGCTCAATTTATGTCACTAATAATATTTTCTTGGTATGTTTAGGTGACTAAAGATCTTCAAGCTGAGATGAAGTAAATATGAGCACTGAAGGCATGTTCCTATGAAATAAATGTAAATAAATCTTATTCAGAACAGATTCTGAGCCTTTTATGTATAATTCTGGATATGATGGATTCATCTTTCCCTGTGACAGTATCAACTCTTCGAAGGGTTGGATAGAAGAAAGGTTGGCATCTTTGTATATATGATTGTTGAGTGTGAAGGGTTGGCAAAATGTATTTGTTGAATAATTAGGTTGAGGAAAAAAAATATATGAAGTGTATTTGCAAAATAAAATAAAATTACAAATTTTGTCAAATATTATTAAAATATATAATATTATAGTATTATTTTGACTTTAAGATGGCTAGTCTAATGTAGATTCACCTAGTCAAAAGTTAATGTTATAGTTAAAAGTTGAGATTCTAGCCAAACTTTAGACTGGCAATGCTCTTAGGTACTCAACTTCCCACAACCAGCCAATCTTGCCTATCCTGATCACCAAGCGTATCGCTCAAATCATTTGAAAAATATTATGAAGATAATGGGTGAGTTATCAATAGCTCAATAAACAGACGACATATACCAGTGTGCGAACATAAATATTTACAGAATACAGTATGCAGAACACAAATATCTTTCAAAATGAGCATGCAAAACAAGACATGTTTTCAAACGTAACAGAGCGATGGTTTTAAGACACAAAAAACCCTGAATACTTTGGCATAACGAAACTGAGCATCATCATCACATCAAAACAGAGCATCTAAAAAAGCAGAGACCATGTTTAACTCTCGTGGTAGGGTTGTGCTATTCCTGGTGGCCAAACCGGGCAAAGACGGAAGTGAATCTTCCCCTTATTATTCTCGGAGCCCCGAGTGTGTACACAGAAAAGACCACATAAAACCACTTTGTTTTCAAAGTGGATGCACTCAGAAATAGAGAAGTTGGTATCGACCCAAACTGAGCAGAGACAGAGTCAGATACAAAATTAGTACACCATGCCAAAGGTTTTCAGATGCCATATCAAAACAAAACAAAATATCGAAACATATTCAGATCATTCTTAGATACTGAAAACAAAAGTCAGAGCATCTTTCTAATCGATGCACAAATTTTCAGATTCTCAATATCTCTCTTTTTCACAATTACTTCAGTGCACTTTTGAGTTGTTTGGGTGGTCTAGAGGAGTGGTTTTACGTACATTATGGGTTGTTCGGGTTAATAAGTGGTTGTTTGAGTCGTGTTAATTTGCTAAAAAATAGTTTGGAATTATGGTTTTTAATTTTTTTAGATTGGGTTCGTGTTGTTGGAAATTAATGCTTGGTGTATATTTTATGAATAGGTGGCGAGACTAATATAAGTCAGACTCAAGAATTTGACAGCACACTACGAGAGTCAGCAAATTAAAGCAACAGAGTGAAGGATTGAGAGACCAAACGAATGAGAAAAGAGAATTTAAAACAAAGGTTTAAAGGGAAATTTACCTAAGACCGATTGTGAGAAAATCACCCAACAATTAGTATCTAAACTGGTCTAATTTGAGCCACAGCGTAGTGATCTATGAAAAATAGAACCTTGTGAGCATAAAAACAGAGTGGTTGGGGCGTGTGTGTGTGAGCGACAACAGAGGATGAGAGGGGCATTACCGTCGTCCACAAGAGTCTAGCAAGAGGTTATCAGCGTCACTAAGATTCAAGAAACCTACGAACTATAGCACATAAAATCTGTAGGAGAGGAAGGAATTGCGAGGGTCTCTCGAGAGGGGAAAAAATGTGAGGAAGAAATAAAATGAAACTGTCGAGATGTGATAGTGGTGAGATAAGGGAGGGAGAAACGGGGGAGGGAAACTGGGAATGATGGAGAGAAAGTCGGGGTAAGGGGAGGAAAAAGAAACTTAAAGGGAAAAAAAAATTTGTAACGCCCCAATGGAAGACCCAAACCACATGGCCTATACTCCAAAAGAACTAGTCAATGATACAATTGGAGTCCCATTAGAACCTTATAAAGACCAAGAACTTCTCATTCCTAAACAATGTGGGATCTCATACACCACCTACTTTATCCTTATCATATGGGGTATCACAGGATAAATACACTCAAGATAATACTACTATAAAACCAAAAACAAGTCAAAAGGTCATACTTTGGGTAAAGAAGGTTTTTCTTTTCTTTTTGCCTGCTTCACTTGGGGCTAGTAATCCACACAAGCGCCATTAACAACAATAATTGTTGTCCCTATGTCATGCAAACATTGAATAAAAAATAAAATCTATATGCGAACTGTTTAGGAAATAAGGGAGAAGGAATCCACATCATTTTAACAAAAAAAGTCGATGTTTGCAAGAGCTGAATTTTGCGAAATATGTCAGTGCAATATGAAGGGGGCGTAGACCTTTCAGATTTGAGGCAATGTGGGTTGGAAGTGTGGGATGTGTAGAAACTATTGCTAGTGCTTGGCAAGAGTCAGATAATGGGGATGCCCTTAGTGGTTTAAATTCTGCTCTTCTTTCCTGTAGAAGGGGTTTGAGAGTGTGGAATGATGTCCAGTCTGTTGGTTCATCTATGGCCTTAATCAAGTCACTACGTCATGACATCAACTTGTTATTGGAACGGGAAGAGTTAATGTGGAAGCAGCAATCTCGTGTTTTATGGTTGGATTCTGGTGATCAGAATTCAAAATTTTTTCATAGAAAAGCATCACAAAGAAAGGCAAGGAATCATATTAGTAAGTTACGCGATAATGAAGGAAGTTGGCATGAGGGGCAAGCTATGGAAACTGTTGTTAATAATTATTTTGAGGAGCTGTTTGCGAGTTCTAACCCTTGTGATATGACAGCTATTCTTGACGTTATACCATTGCGAGTAGCAAATGAGATGAATGTGGAGTTAATGAATCCGTACATTGAGGATGAGGTCAAATTTGCATTATTTCAGATGCAACCCTTGAAAGCCCCAGGTTCTGATGGTATGTCTTCTTTATTTTTTCAGAAATATTGGTCTACTGTTGGGGATTTTGTGACTAAATCTGTTTTGTATTGTTTATGTAATGGGTATGATCCGGCAAATCTAAATGAGACTTTTGTTGTGCTTATTCCTAAGAAGAAGAATTCTGAATCTATGAAGGATTTTAGGTCTATTAGCTTATGCAATATGGTCTATAAGAACATTGCTAAAGTTATTGTTAATAGGCTTGACATTATTTTACCTAAGGTGGTCTCAGATTGTCAAAGTGCTTTTGTGCCAGGACGATTAATCACGAATAATGTGTTAGTAGCGTATGAATCTGTCCATGCTATAAAAAATAGAAAAATAGGTCGTAAGGGTGTGATGTCTGTGAAGTTAAACATGAGTAAAGCATATAATAAAGTAGAGTGGGGCTTCTTAAAACAAGTTATGATGAAACTTGGTTTTCATCAACGATGGGTAAGATTAGTGAGGTCATGCATTGGTTCAGTTTCATATTGGGTATTGTTGAATGGTCTGCCTACCAAGTCTTGTGTTCCTTCTCGTGGTTTGCGTTAGGGTGATTCTTTATCACCTTACTTGTTTGGTTTATGCACTAAAGCTCTATCATCTTTATTGAGGTATGTTGATAATTGTCGGATGATTAATGGTGTTAAGGTATGCTCTCAAGTACCTGGTATTAGTCATTTATTTTTCGTGGATGATAGTCTATTATTTTGTCAAGCCACTTGTGCTGAAAATGAGGCATTGAGACAACTTCTAGCCCTATATGAATCTATATCGGGACAGCAGCTGAATTTGGATAAAACTGAGTTGCTTTTCAGCCCTAATGTGAGTGAAGATGTTGTTTCAACTATTATGGAAATTTGGAATGTTTCTTCTTTACAGCACCATTCTCAGTGTTTGGGGCTTCCCTCATTTGTTGGGAGGTCTAAAAGTTCTACCTTTCAAGATCTAAAAGAGAAGGTGTGGGGTAAGCTTCAAGGGTGGAAAGAACAATTACTATTTCAAGCCGGAAGGGAAATATTGATTAAAGCAGTGGTTCAACCATTACCAACATATACAATGAGCTATTTTTTGTTACCTAAGCGAGTATTTGGTGAATTAGAGTCTATGTTTGCTCGCATTTGGTGGGGACAAAGAAATTCATAACATAAGATGCACTGGTTGAGTTGAAAGCAGATGTGTAATTCGAAATTCAGAGGAGGGGTGGGTTTTAAGAATCTGAAAATGTTTAATTTGGCTTTACTTGCTAAACAAGGGTGGAGGTTGTTAAGAGAACCTCAATCTTTGTTATCTCGAGTCTTTATAGCCAAGTATTTTCCTAATGGGGAGTTTTTGCATGCTAGTTTACCAAGAAAACCATCTTATGTTTGGAGAAGCATTTTTGCTTCTAAAAAAATTATTTGTTCTGGCTGTAAGTGAAATGTTGTAAGGGTGACAAAGTTCGGATCATGCTAGATAAATGGCTACCTATGAATGTTCAATTGCTACCTCGTCTTCAATCTAATACCACTATTGATTATTTATTAATGCAGAATTTACCTTTGTGGAACAGAGAATTGGTGTTTTCAATTTTTCCTACTAATGTGGCTGCCTCTATATGTTCTCTACCTTTGTTGTCCAGACAGGAAGATGACAGAATCATGTGGCTAGGTAATAAGAAGGGCGTATACTCTGTAAAGTTAGGGTATTATTCAGCTTTAAATTTGTTTTCTCTAAATGATGGTCTTGAGAGTTCTCATTCAGAAGCTACTAAGTGGTTTTGGAGAAACTTCTGGAATTTAAAGCTGCTTAATAAAGTGAAGAACTTTGAATTGAGGGCATGTAAGGATAGTTTACCAACAAGATTCAACTTGTTGAGAAAAGGGATCCTACAATTAGCCATTTGTGTTCATTGCATGCAGTGGGATGAAGATGCTTTTCATGCTATTTGTGGCTATCCGGTAGTACATGAAGCTTGGGCAGTTCGCTGTCCATAGATTATGCACCATTTACACCAAGTGGGAAGTTTTTCAAAGTTGGTTTGGATATTGATGAAATCCGATCCGAATTTAGTTCCTATATTTATTACCATTTCATGGGGAGTTTGGAAGTATAGGAATCTAAAAAAAATTCAAAACTCTGAGTGTTGCATTCTTGAATTAATTGATAGTTGTCTTGGGTATGTTGAGAGTTATCTTCAAGTAAAGAAGTGTCATGTAGTGTTGTATAAGGAAAAAGTACTTTCTTGGATACCTCCTACTCAAGGTAAAGTGAAGCTTAATTTTGATGGAGCTTTGTTTCATTCTTCTGCACCAGCTAGTATTGGTGTTATTTTACAGAATGATAATGGGGATGTTTTGATGGCTGCTAGCCGTAAGGAGCATGGGGTTTTTGAAGTTGATGATATTGAAACTTCAGCAATTTTGAGGGGTTTGCCTTCATATGGATTTGTTGAATCTGATTTTGAAAGGTGACTCGCTTATTATTGTTGAAACTATTTGTTCTAATGAAACTAATTTATCTAATCAAGGGTATGTGATCAATGAGATTAAAAGCTTTCTTCGTCGTTTTAATTCATTTGAAGTTCTCCATGTTGGTTGTCATAGGAATGAGGCTCCTCATCTACTGGCAAGATTATATTGATGATACTTTGCAATGGTGGCATTCATGTCTAGAATTTATTCAAGCTAGAATTTCTTTAGATGCTGCCATGTAACTATGTAGGGATGTTTTCTGTATTGTATCTTCTTTATGAATGAGGTTATGTTGTTGTTATGAAAAAAAAAAAAAAAAAGGCAAAATTCCAATACAAATAAAAGGACAAAACCAAACACCTCCCGAAAAATAAAACGACCAAACCCAACGTTAGTTCAACACAAAGAAAAATTCTTTGAAAAAAAAACTAAATTTAAAGATAAATACTGGAACCGCCCGATCATAGAACCTGATGGAGAGAGACCGGTTCCAATTAACTCGCTTGTTGGCGGCCACCTCCAAACTCATCCGATTCTCATTTCGACAAGCCAAACTCGATTCCTCAAGTCTACATCTTGAGGTGTTTTCTGGGGTCTTCTCCTTGATCTGTAAACCACTTCAACTTGTTGCTGTTGTTGTTGGTTTTCATTGGCTACGATTTCTGCCCATAGATAATTGGAATTTCCACCTGAAAACAGATGAAAACATATTATACAAACACGAATATAACATGTGTATGTAAAGTAGAACTGTAGAAGAATTGAAAATGAGAGAAACCCATATTGAAATATTAGGGATCTCTCTCTCTCTCTCTCTCTCTCTCTCCCTCCCTAACCTGCTTTGGAACCCTAAGAATCGGTGAGTCACAGTGTCACACTGAGTGAGAACGAGAGAGTTTGAAAAGGGCGCTCTCATGGCAGGACTGGGAGGATTCTAAAAACGTTGCGTTTTGGTAAGCCATACAATTTCAAGTTTTCGACTGGCCACCGGCCCACCTCTTGGGCTGGACCTTATTTCAAATTTCAGAAATATGAACATTTCTCAAGTTCAACCTCGGCCCATTGTCAAGTTTTAAGAGAGAGAGAGAGAGAAAGAGACACTTCGATAAATAATAGGTTTTAATATAAAAATGAGACAAGAAAATATAAATCTATTTTTAAATAATAAATATAAATAGAGTTGCAACTAGGGTTAAAACCAGCATATGTCCAATATGGTTGATAATTGTTTGGCCTATGTGGATTGTTATAACTATGTGAAACAACAGCATCTTGTGGTGTGCAAAGAAAATGTGCTCTCTTGGAAAGCTCGAAGCTACAAGAAAAATAGATATTTGTGACCTTTTTTTGTGATGAAAAGGTTATTTGTGATGAAAACATACTCATTTTAGCTGGAAATAATCATTTCGTTGGAAATAACTGATCGCAAATAAACAGTTTTCTTTTAGTGAGCTCTTGGTTATGTAAAGCTTAATTTTAATGGATCATTGTTCAAAGAGTCAGGGGAAGCTGGTATATGGGTTACTTTAAGAGATTTCCAAGGTTCAGTTTTGATGACTGCAAGTAGAAAGGAAAGGAGAGCTTTTGACGTTGATGATATTGAAACTTTAGCTGCATTATGAGATTACAATTTACAACTCACATGGCATTTGGGTATGACTCATTTGATCTTAAAGGGAGATTCCATGTTAACTATTGAAACTATTTGTTCTAAGGACCACAACTTATCTAGCCAAGGAGCTGTGATTACAGAGATCAAAAATATTTTGAGTTGTTTTGAAGCGGTTGAGGTGATTCATGTGGGTAGACAAGGCCTGAATGAGGCGGCTCATCTATTTGCAAGATATGCTCATAATGTGGATGATAATGTTCAATGGTGGCACCAATGTCCTGGTTTTATTTATAATCGTGTTATTCTAGAAGCCGCTAAGTAAATGCAAGGCTTATGAACGTATTATGATCTTATTCTATACTTGTTATAGTAAGAATGCAATTTGCTGTTATGAAAAAAAAAAAAAAAAAAACATGATATTATTATCTCAAGTGGCCTGCTTTACTTTCTAAACAACCGGAAAAATGTGTGAAGTCCAAAGTATGTTGTCCAATCAAATCATTAGTATTTACACGTTGAAAGTGGATTAATATTGAAATAATTCCTTATCGAGTTGATTTTAGACCAAACACAAGTAACTTTTCTTTTTTTTTATCTTTCAAAAAATGATCATTGCAAGTAGACATCATTTGGTAGATAATGACAGAACAAATACAAAGATATTGAAATCATTTCATTGGATCCCACTTTGTACACATAAAGGTTAATGTGACATAACCTTGCTAACAAGCTAGCAAGACATTATTAATTTGCTAAGTGTCGAAAAAGCCACACTCAATCCTCAAGGGAGAGTAATTTGCAATTGGGTCCTTGATAAGAGTTTTTGCATGGTATCTTATTTGCACATAAATTCTATTAAAAACCCACAATTTGGTCTGATAATCTGTAGAGTATTAGAGATATCGGATTTTAATGGGCTAATCTTAAAAAAATATTCGAAAAACCTTGCAAAAAAAGAGATATATGGAAATTGTTAGTGTAAAAAGGCAAAAGGAGTGTTTATAGGGGTCCAAATGCAAATGTGCGCTCCTTGGCGAAGCAAACGCAATAGCATGGAAATGGAGTTCTTCTTTCAACCTACTTTGCTTGGCGGATAATACACACTTACACACCTCACTGATGGGTCCTATTGGGTAATTGACACGTACGTGTAATGTAATAATATATTGGTCTTGTTCCCAAGTCAACCTCCATTTTTGTTGCCACATAAATGTGTCAATCTTCATGTGGGTGTGTCATAAAGAAGATGATAAAAAAAAAAAACCTATTGAAACTTTGCTTATAACAAATTCTTGTCAACCTAGCTTGTTGAACACCCCAACGAAAAGTTGAAAAAAAAAATTATTTACCGGTTTGTTTGTTCACACATCCAATACAATACTAAAATGATCTTAGAATAGTAATGGCTTGATATTTTCTAATTTTTTTTTTTATAACTATAATGGTTTCTATAATAAGTAATGTTTCAATATATATAATCATAGGCCCCGTTTGGATGCACAACTCAGTCCAGTGTACTTTATTTTTAGACTAAGTTGAACATCCAAATGCAGGTTTTTGCACAGGTTGAATAGAGTCCAAAACTGAACTCATCCGTAGGGCCCACAATTAACAAATATTAATTTCCGGTTTTACTTTTTCATCTCTGTCAGTTTACTTTTCTCTCCATTGTGTACAACTTTTCCCTCTCTCGTGGGGCTCAACTCAATTGTTTATCATTTTTTCTACTTGGCTGGTTTGGCTGCAAGTGCAGCTTGTCAGGATTTTTTTTTTTTTTTTTTTTTTTTTTTTTTTTTTCAGGTTTTGGCGCTGGCAGTTGCTTAGACCATGTTAGATGAATAGTGAAATTTAATGGTGAGACCCATTTATTTTACAACTTCTCATAAATATATCTAAACTCATCTTAACATTCAAATACACTTAAGCTCATCTTAAGTGGGTCCCACAAAACTCACTCAGTCATCTTATCAACTCACTACTATTCATAAAAAACTCAGCTCAGCTTAACATTCAAACGCAGCCTAAAACTCAAAAAGATATGGCAGATATAGTCTCATGGCTCGAGCTTAAATTCAATCCATCCACAATATACGTTGTGTGGAATGAAAAAGATTTCGTATATAAAGTAATCTTATAAAAATAAATTTATAAACGTAATATAATATATATTTTTTTTTTATGTAGCACTTCTCATTTGAAATTATATTAAATGAACACTTATTATTAATTTAATCCAGATATTTATCATTTTAATATTCAAGTTTAGATTTCATAGTGATAAAATGATGATGCGATCATAAATCCATTCCTATGAATTAATCGATATATGATGATGTGCTCATAAAACCTAAACCCATGAATTTGAAGATTTCACGAAATCTACTTAATAAATTATCTTAGAAAATCTGGACAATCTTAGGTTTTTAAAATGAAATATATGATAATACATGGATGCATAAATATGGGGAGATATTTTGCATAAAGCACTAAAAAAAAACTATTTATTTACGACCAGTTAATTTTAGCGAAATGATTATTTGTAACTAAAATTAGTTATGAAAAGTCTTTTAATCGCAATAAATTAATCACAAAAGTCTGTTTTTACGCTATATATTTCATGGAAAGTTCTTGTTGTACTAATTAATATTATTCTTTATATTATATTTTGTCATTTCTAATCACCCCAACTGATATAATACATATTAAATGACTTATAATAAATTAATTAATTTAAATAAAAAGTCACTTGAAATATTTATGACGCATGAAGTAACTTGAGATGATGAAAATAATGGATAAAAAATATTGTATTTTGTCTTTTACTATATATTTCACTTGCACGTAAGAGTATCTGAAATTTATTTGTTCAAGAATTGTAAGTCAAAAGCTTCTGATTAGCCCATGATTCGTTGAGTGTTTTGGTTGCATTAATATGTAGTACTATCACTAATTGAAATAAAGAAAACTAGGTCACAAAGTTGAGTACTTAATCCCATGAGGGGATATTTCTACGTAGCATTTATTTCGTCGCAAAAAGTTATTTTTTCACAAAGTTTTACTTGATGACGTGATCTTGTGGCAAAAGACTTGTCTTTTTTTTCCATGAATAGTTTTTGTGTCATCAGTACACAATCGTATATCTTGGAAAAAGAATTTGTGGGAAAAGTCCATATTTATTGTAGTATATATATATATACTTATATTGTATCTTCCTTATTACATATATATGAAGCTTATAGTATGAGATTATAAAAGTCTTGATTTAGAGGCAAGTAATTAAGGCTACATTTGGATAGTGAGGTGATCTAAGATGATATATAAATAATAGTGAAAAAGTAATAATAAAATATTAAATAATAGTGAATAGCAATAAAAAGTAGTGAAAAGTAAGTGACAAGTAATGATAAAATATTGAATAGTAGTTGAGTGATCTCACTCTACTACCCAAACACAACCTAAACAACCCAGTTGGGTTTCAAATTTGTCAAGATCTTTGGTTAGTTTCGAAAACTCTAAATTTAGAGCTTGTAATTATTAATGCATTTAGGGATGTTAAAACTCTTTCACCGAATTGAGACTTTAATTAAACATGTGACTTAATTAGACCCTGAATTAACTATTGATAACAAGGACTAGACCGGCTTTAGATGATTCAAATTAAGTTAGAGTTTGTAGTTTGAGAATTATTGGAGCTAGCTTTCAAAGATTTCTTTTGATTATGATCTTGTTAGAAATAGCAATCATATGAGAGATAAGTTTAGGACTTGTCAAGATGTTTAGTGTAATCTATTTCAAAAACCAAAAAAATATAAAATTCCGATAAAAGAAATGAGGTTTTTAGGAAGATTATATATTTTTTTTTAAAGATTGCACGGAATTTGTACACTTTAAATCTGTACAAATTGTTTTTTTTAAAATAATATAACAATACGGATAACCTTAATGATTATCATAATTATAAATATGAATGCAAAAATAAATTATAAATATAAGACCCATTGGACAATATTATTAATGTCTATCTTGGTATCTTGTCATTCGAACATGAGCACTTTTAAATTTATCTATAGAAGCAAACCTACACCCCAATCAAATCAAGAAATAACATGACCCCTCCTTTTTCACAAATGACACCATAAATTCTGCAGATTCTTCTCGCAATTCATTTCCCAATCGAAACAGCATATTTTCTAAACTTTAAGAATGATTAATTAGGAATATTAATTTCTTATATATGTATACATAAAATGGTCAATTGATTTTTCAGTACCAACAGAATCAATTAATTAAGATATGAATCTGTCTTTTGATCACCCTTTTTTTTAAGATGTTATATTAAGATATTATTAACGTATTTCATTGGGACATTGATGAGATAGAACCTCCTACCCAATACATATATGATCCCATTAGATCTTAGATAATGCTATGTTAACCACTAATGCCTTTTGTTAGGGGCACATATGTTGTGAAATACTATACAAAGCATACACACTAACAATGACAAATAAAGTAAAAGTAACACAATCAAGAACACGACACAGTATTTACGTAGTTCGGCAAATTACCTACGTCCACAGGAGCTTGTTTAATTTCCAGTTTTACTTTTTCATCTCTGTCAGTTTACTTTTCTATCCATTGTGTACAATTTTTCCATCTCTCGTGGGCATCAACTCAATTGTTTATCACTTTTTCTATTTGGCTGGTTTGGCTGCAAGTGCAACTTGTTAGGAAATGTTTTTTTTTAAGGTTTTGGCACTGGCAGTTGCTCAGACAATGTTAGATGAATAGTGAAATTTAATGGTGGGACCCATTTATTTTACAACTTCTCATAAATATATTTAAACTCATCTTAACATTTAAACACACTTAAACTCATCTTAAGTGGGTCCCACAAAACTCACTCAGCCATCTGATCAACTCACTATTATTCATAAAAAGCTCAGCTCAGCTCAACATCCAAACGCAACCTAAAACTCAAAAAGATATGGCAGATATAGACCCATGGCTCGAGCTTAAATTCAATCCATCCACTATATACGTTGTGCGGAATGAAAAAGATTTCGTATACAAAGAAATTTAGAAAACTAAATTTATAAACTTAATATAATATGTTTTTTTTTATATGTAGCACTTCTCATTTGAAATTATATTAAATCAACACTTATTATTAATTTAATCCAGATATTTATCATTTTAATATTCAAGTTTAGATTTCATAGTGATAAAATGATGATGTGATCATAAATATTCCATTCCTATGAGTTAATCTATATATGATGGATGATGTGCTCATAAAACCTAAACCCATGACTTTAAAAATTTCACGAAATCTACTTAATAAATTATCTTAGAAAATTATCTAGACAATCTTATGTTTTTAAAATGAAACATATGATAATACATGGAATAAATACGGGGAGATATTTTGCGTAAAGCTATATATTTCATGGAAAGTTCTGTGTTATTAATTAATATTATTCTTTACATTATATTTTGTTATTTCTAATCATCCCAACTGATATAATACATATTAAATGGCTTATAAATTAATTAATTTAAATAAAAAGTCACTTGAAATATATATCATGACGCATTAACTGAACTTAAAAAATATTGTATTTTGTCTTTTGCTATATATTTCACTTGCACGTAAGAGAATATCTGAAATTTATTTTCTCAAGAATTGTAAGTCAAAAGCTTCTGATTAGCCTTTTCACACAAATATTGACAAACCCTACACCCCAATCAAATCAACAAATAACATGACCCCTCCTGTTAATTTTTCACTAATGACACCATAAATATTGCTGCAGATTCTTCTCGCAATTCATTTCCCAATTGAAACAGCAAATTTTCTAAACTTTAAGAATGATTAGGAATATACTAATTTCTTATGCGTGCATAAAATGATCAATTGATTTTTCAGTACCAACAGAATCAATTAATTAAGATATATATCAATCTGTCCTTTGATCCCCTTTTTTTAAGATGCTAAATTAAGATATTATTAAGTTAATTATTTCAATGGGAGATGAATTAGATAGAACCTCCTACCGAATACGTGATCTCATGAGATCTTAGATAATGCTATGTTAACCACTAGAGTAATGCTACATGCAGTCGTACGGTACGTAAGTACTATGCAATCGCTTTGAAAAAGAGTGAGGTCTACTATTAAAAAATTATTATTTTTTCATGTAGATTTCGTATTTATTTACATTTTTCAAAATGATTGTACGGCGATTGCATATCCACTACTGTAACTATCATTTCTCTAACCAGTAATGCCTTTTGTTAGCGGCACATAAACATCCACACCGATGTTGACATGTTAATATATATACATATATATATATATATATATATATATATATATATATTATATGCCTCCATGCCCATTGAATAGGAAATCGTTGAAGCTTCTTTGTTAGAGACTAATTTCAATTATTTAAGCTCTAAGTATCCAACACATGATATAATATATATAATTCTAGTTATAGACTGAACTAGGGATTGCTACCAGCTAACAACATCCCCATGCCATGGATATTAAAACCGACATATGTACACAGGTAATATATAAGACAATCGCCGCTACTCTTCATAGATTTTGTCACCTCTAACCAATTAGCTTGTTGATATATCAAGTTTTAATCAAGTAGATTCATATGAAAGTTACTTATTGAACAATCATGATTTAAATCGTGTGTTCTATCAATATTAGATGCGACTGAAGATGATAATATGTAAGATAACAAATATCATTTTTAATATAAAATTTAATCCTTTGTTGTAAGTTTTATTATAATAAGGCCAAAGGGTCTCTTACTTTTTTTAGGATTGGCATATTTTGGATTGTGATTAATTGAACCCATAGTCTAATCATATGTAGTAATCGACAAATACCTTTCAAATCATATTTGTTAGGGTTTCCTTTTCATGGTTGTGGAGTACTACTACGTGACTAGCCAACCTACTTAATTTCATTCTAGTTATTGATGAATTATGAACAATATCCTTCATTTAATTTCTTTTTGTGCACCATTTATAATTTTATATGACCCTTTAATTGATCATCGCTTTCCTTCTTAATTCTCTTTTTCTTTCTTTGGCTTTTTTAGTAGGACTTGTTGGCCAAACAACAATTATGAATTATAGATCACCACTACGTTTATTGGAAAATATTCGTCACCTTTACATGATAAACATATAAAATATATATCCGCCTCGCAAAGAACAGGAAAAAAAAACCAAGCCTTGGCATAAAGAGGTAGGGCTGGGCTCTAACTCCGACGGAGTTGGAAAGCCCAACTCTGACCTTCAACTCTGACCAAAGTCGGAGATCAAGTTGGGCTCCGACTCCGACTCCGACTCCGAATCAGAGCAGATTTCGACTTCGACCGAAGTCGGGGGTTGAAGCTTTGATCAGAGTTGAATGAAAGAAGAAAAAAAAACACACAGAACAGAAGAAAACCCCAACAAAGAACATTTTAAAATTCACAACTTGTTTTCTCTCTTGCAACGTAATCTCAGAATCTCCCAACAAAGAACATTTCACAAAAGTTATAACAGAACAACAAATAACAAATATATTTTAATTTTTTTATAACATAACAGAACAACAACAAAAATTATAACAAAACAACAAAAAACAAACATTTATGAGAAAACGCGGATTTTTTTCGATTTTTTTTTTTATAACAAATAACATAAATTATAACAAATAGATTCACAGAGAATTTTCGCATCCTAGGGTTTTGGATTGCAACAGAGGAAGACAAGCGCAGAGAGAAAATATGGACAAAAGAAAGTTGTCGAGTGAGAGTACAAGAGATAAAAGAGAGATTCTGAGAAAACGAAGGAGGAAGAGGGAAACGATGGAAACGACGACAAGAGAGAAAAGAGAGACTTTTAGTTCTAAGAAAACAAAGGAGGAGGAGAGAAATAGCATAGGGTTTTGGCGCCAAAGAGATAAATATATAGGAGGTAGAAACAACATCGTTTTGGATTTTTGAGGGTTTCTAAATTTTTTTTTGCAAAATACACCATCTCGTACACGGAGGCTTGAACGTGGGTAATTAGTTAATTGGCAAAATGCGGAGTTGCACCATTAGGCCATGCAATTACCAGTTATTTATGTTACAATATCAAATATATTAAATCTAAATGTCAGAGTTTAGAACTGATATGGACTCCGGACTTCGACTCTGATTTCTAAAAACTCCGACTATGTTAGAGTCGGAATCTTATCGAATTTCGGATGGAGTTGAAGTGAGTGGATTTTTTGCCCACCCATATAAAGAGGGTACTCAAAGAAGTAAGTGGATAAGCTAATTGTGATCATAATGAACAATTCCATGTTAAAATTATTGTTCTTGGGTAGACTTATATTTAAAAGATATTTGAGATTTTCTGTCTCGCAAGCTTTACAATTTTATAAAACTTAAAATACGAGAAGTTTTGGAATTATATTATATGGTTATTCGAAAATACTATTTTCATCGTAAATGATCTTATTATCTTAATTAATACACTTGTTAAGGGAATTTCATATGTCAATCACTTAATTAATAGACAATGATTTAAAATGAACCACATTAATAGTATGATTGAGGATGATATATAAAATCTAAAATGAAGATCGAGCACAATTTCTCATATATCATAGTTAGTTGGTTGATTTTATGTATATCGGGCATTAGCTAGGTTGCCATCTGCATGCATGCACAGGTTGAAATTGTTGGGGTAGTTAGGTTGCTTTAAGCAAGGAAAAAGTCTGTGCATGCCTTCGGCTTCACGGGCTTGGATCGATCCACCAAATTTCATAAAGAAAAAGTATTTTTCTGCGTTGTTTGTTGTGTACACATGTTCACGAATCACGAGAAATGATTTTACGCCGGGGCATCAAATTTTCAATGGCTTTTGGGTGGAGCCACCGTTTGGCTACCTTTTTGGCTACTGCTTTTCAATGTTTTAGAAAATTACGTATAAATTTTATAAAACAATATTTACAAACTGACGTAATTTGAACATCGGATAATCTCAAAATAATAATAATATTTTATTTAATTTTTAATTTTTATATAAAATCATCTCATCTCATCTCATCTCTATGCAAATCAGCAACCTAGTGATTAACGAGTAGATATTGTGGGTTGAGCTGTAACAGAGGTTTTGGCACTTTGAAGTACTTGAAAAGTTAAAACCATTAAAAGAGGTTGGCAGCTGGTTAGTTCCGAGGACTATGAAATAAAAAAATGGGGGAGAATTAAAGAGACATACAGTACTCTCCAACCAATACATGCAAACATGTGTTACAGATAAAGGGATATCCATTACCCTTTAACCAGAAGGTACTCTGTCACAGGATTAGGTCACACCTATAATAATAATAATAATAATAATAATAATAATATTTTTTTAACTATCTCTATATGTCCATTTATTTGGGGCAGGCGAGCACTTTGTCAAACCAAAATGGCATATACATTTTTGAAGCTTATTAATAAGACTAATGTTACGTATAATTATGGAATGCATAAATATTTTACAGTTATTTAAAAAAAAATTAATTTTTTTCATGTAAATCTTATATTTATTATTTTTTTAAAAAGTAATTACGCAACACTTACACACTCATGACTACAATTATTATTTCTCTATTAATAAACATTTGAGATTTTTTTTATATATTTTTTTTATTACCCATTATTGTCCGCTTTTAAGGGGTCTTTCGTTACTAAGTCAGTCTCCAACAAGTTTTATTGCATCATTGAAGATGATAGTTTTCAGTATAAAATATAAGAAAGAGAAATTTTATTTGCAGTTTTAAATAGAAGATTATGTATGCAGTCTCATTAATGAATCAGAGTAAAAGAAAAAAAAATTATTATAAAAAATATATTATTGTAATTTTAAATTTTTTTTAAAACATAACTGTTTGAACTTGTACGAACAATCTCTGTTTAGAGATTGAAGACGGTATAGAAACTAACTCTATAAGAAAATCACCGAAATATTTTTTTTTAGGCTTTTAATGCACATACAATTTCAGGCTAACACGCAAGGTCATTAAAAAAACAATTAATTACTTGAACTTTGGGGCCCATATGCATGTTAGGCACATAGGCTGAACCATTTTATACAATTTGCAAATAATTCCTGATAGATAAGAAAAGAGAAATGATAATTATTTGAAGAGTGCGCAAATTTTGCATAATTTTTTTTTTTTGGTCAAATATAGATAAATTTGAGATCTATAAGAAAAAAAATTATTTTTTTAATTATAAATCTCACTTTTTTTTAAATAGAATACACAAGATTTAGACATTTTAAAAAGGTATGTAGTATTACTGATAAAGAAACTTATCTATTAAATCCGGATTATTTTTTTTCTAATTAATTGAGGTCATCATGTGGCAGCGTTTAATTCTCAAACTCAGCTGAGTTCATTCTAACTTTAAACTGAGTCGAATATTCAAACATCTAATTCTCAAATTACTAAACTCATCACAAGTCAAAACCTTCTTACACGTGGGACCTACAACTTTTTTTAACTTAAAATATCTTTATATGTGGAACCCACAACCTTTTTCAATTTATCATATAAAGTACTAAACTCATCTTAACATCTAAATACAGTTTAAACTCACTTTATATGAGTCTCACATAACTCCCTTCACTATTCAACTCATTACTATTCATAAAAAACTCAACTCAGTTGAGTTAAACTCAACCTCCAAACGCAATCTAATTAAAATCAGCAGCTAAACAAACTAATTAATCAATTAGTTATATTATATTGGACCATGAAACCAATTAAAACCAATGGTCCTAATCCAACTTTTGTGTAAAATTAAGATTGGCTGCCAAGAAGTTGACAGCTCTATCTTGGACACCCCGATGCCAGCAATGACATTATCCATATATACATACATATATGAAAGACCCTACAAGAACATGATTCCATGAACTTGATCTGTGAAGGACGGTTGTGGTGGGAAGAGATTAAAGTAAGGCCATTATGGGCAAGTAGAGCAAGAAATGATTTGATATTATTACTTGCTTTTTTTTTTTTTTTTTTGGCTTTGACTTTTTTTGGATTAGTTTGATCATGATAAGAACACTATCCTCACATCACAAGAAGGGAATAGTTGGATCATTTTTTGTGATGAAAAAAAAGAGAAATGATTTATACAAATTTCAAATAGATAAGTTTTATATAAGCTTTTATAAAAAAGTAGACTCCATCTTAAAAAAAATAAAAAAATAAAAATTATTATTTATCAGTGAGATTTACTTTTTTATAAAGGACTTGTATAAGACTATCTCCTTAACATTACTCAAAAAACAAAAAAAAATGAAGGAAATTATTTTTGCAATGTCCTTTTTTTTTCTTTTTTGTTTTGTTTTGTTTGTAAGGTAGCCTGTGGCTGTGTTGAAGAGGAGCTGATCTCAAGCATCTAGGCTGATGATAAAAATGGCTTGGACCACTTGACCCACTTCAAACGTGCATCAGTGTAACCCTGTAACCATTTTGACTTTTGGAAAAATATTTATTTATTTATTTATTTTACATTTTGTTATATTTAATTATATTGGATGATGTAATTGGTGTGACTGATGATAAAATTTAAGATGAATAATACAATTCTTAATTAATTACGTATTTGTTACCTCTTTTTCTCTCCGACTTTTTTTTTTTTTTTGAAGTATTTTTCTCTCCAAAATCCTCAAATTGGACAAAAAAATTCTTATAATCTATACAGTCTATGGACCAAGGCCACAGTGCATATGCCACTATATAACCAGCTGTAGCCAATAAATATGATGTCTCAAGTTGAAAAAGACACATAAGGAGAGAGAATATAAAAAATAATTAAATTATTAACACAAATGTGAAATTTAGACAGTGAGATAAGATGAGATGATATGAGTTGATTTTAAATAAAAGTTAAAAGTTAAATAAAATATTATTATTATTTTAAAATTTGAAAAAATTGAATAGTTTATTATATTTGAAAAAGTTGTAATGACGAGATCATGAAATAAGATAAAATACTTTCACTATCTTTAATAAAAGAGCTAGTTTGAGAATTTCTTGTACAAATGTCATGCAAATTGAATATTGAAAATAAAACAGGCCTTAACACATCCTCATTATTACCCTTCTTGCTACCAGTTTGCTTCATATACTTTTATGGCATTTATAATTCTCATTCAATCCCCTTTCCATGGTTGATGGTTCAACAGTAAAAGCAAAGGGAAGAGATGATATTGATCACTTGAGTCTTGAGTCTTGTTAAGCTAAAAAGAAAAAAAAAATCCATAAATATCAAATTGTTTGTCTTAATTTGGATGGAAAATATTATTTATATTTATAATTTTCACTCATATTGTAATACGTACTGGCGTTTCAGCTATTGATATATTAGAAATTATGAAATTTGAAGCTCAATTGAAAAATGATATAATATATTTTTTACTTGATATGTATATAATGTTGTGCGTAAAATTGTACTTGGATACTTTGCAAAAAAAAAAAATCACAAAATATTTGTAAAAAAATTATCTATTTAAAATTTATACATAACATTAATCTTAATTTAATATTTATATAAAAGAATTAGTCTATATACAGTCTCCAAATAAAAACTACAAGCAACATTACAAAAGTGGTACAACTTTTCGTATTTTTCACGGGAGTACACTTTTCCCAAACAAAAAATAGAAAGTAGTAAACAAGCAATGCATTAGAAAAGTTGCATCCATACCCAACAATTTATAAGAATATAATAAGCAACAGAACAACACCAATGCAAGAAATTGTTAAACCAGAGTGCATTACACCTAAAAACAGAAAAGAAAAGGAAAAAAAAAATGACGAACTAGTGTTCAAGTACATTTTATAATTTAGAAATAGAGTAAGAAAATAAATAAGAAAATTAAAAAACCAATAACAGAGGTGACAAAATGTTAATAAAGACCACACACCACCCAGAAAATAAAAAAGGAAGAAAAATAAAATAAGTCAATTAAATTACTAGAAAAATAAAGAGTCAATTGAATTACTGATAATCAGTCATGTTCGTAACAAATCAGAAAATCCCAATAAGAACTTACAGAATTCCATGCTTTACTGTATGGAAGGCATCTAAACCATCACCTACCACTGACAACTCCATCCCTTCTTATTATCCCCCACCACTAAGAATTCCATGTCCCTATACTCTCTACAACAAGCTGCAGAAGGCAATTCTTCTCATTCTTGGGTTTGGGTTTTTAGCAACCCTCAGGGCTGGTGTAAGAAAGCTCCTTCCCAGCTTAGATTCACAGTCACATTTTACTCCACACAGGAAAACCAATTAGAAAATAACTCATTTGGGCTATAAAACTGGTTTTTCTGAGAATTGGGTTGATCTGGGTTTACTACATGGGGTCAACTTGATTATATATTTCTTGGATTTTCTTAGGCCAGAGATCTGAGATTGTGGGTTTCGGTTTTTTTCTCTGGGAACAAGGAATGGTGAAAGGGTTTCTAAGATCTGGACTTTGAGGGTTGCCTTTGGGAATCTCATCATACGAAGGTAAGAGGTTGAAATGTTTTGAGAAGCATAAAACACTTTGTTCTGCTTCTCATTCTCTTAATGTTATTTATTTTTTTAAGCTCATTTTATTTTTTCTATTTGAGATGTGTAGCTTGAAAAGTTTCTGTTTTTATGTTGGTAAAAAAATTGTGTGATCTCATAATTTGTATAAACTTTAGTACATCTTCTGTTCGCGATGTGCTCTGTGATCTAAATTTTGTTCATTGAAATGTCTTTTCCCAGGTTCTTATTTTGATGTATTTGCTTCATCCTCTTTCTTATTTGGCTTAAATGGTTATATAGCATGTTCCCATCTGTTTGTTGCTAGTTTTGTGTGAATAATGAAGATGTCTAAAGCTCCTGCTAATGAACATTACTGGCATTTATCACCCTCTTGATGTTTGCCAATGTACAGAAAAGTACTCGAAGATTTTAAATAAGTAAATAAAAGGTGAAAAATTTCAAATCTTTGTATGCATTGATGGATTTTCATTTTTCATGTATCTTTGTTTAACAATGTAGCAGCTGGATATCCGAAAAGATGGCCTCGGATCTTAATGCAGAATTGTCGAAGAAAACTGCCATTTTTGGTCTTAAGGTCTGGGAAGTAATTGGGATTGCAGTCGGGTTCTTTATCATAGTTATCCTTTTGGTGCTGTCCTTGTGTATAACATCACGGAAGAAATCAAGGAGAACTGGGGACAAGATTCCTCTTAGCCAAATTCCGACTGTTTCAAAGGAAATCAAGGAAGTCCGAGTGGAACAAGTTTCAACAGATGAATTTGTTCCCCATGATGGAATTCTTCTCACCATTCATGACAAATCCAGTGATAAAGATTCAGATAAGGTTATGGTCCATCTGGGTATGGGGAAGGTGAAGAATGGAGACAATAGCAGTCAGTCAGGTTCGTTTCATCATTTGGAGAAAGATGGTGGCGGGTCACAATCTGGAGAAGAAGGTAGTTCTGGCAAGGTTACTGTGTATAAGCCTTCCTCTTCCTATCCTATAACTGCTCCTTCCCCTCTATCTGGCCTGCCCGAATTCTCTCACCTGGGTTGGGGTCACTGGTTTACATTAAGGGATCTTGAGCTTGCTACGAACCGGTTTTCTAAGGAAAATGTTCTGGGTGAGGGTGGTTATGGAGTCGTTTACCAAGGACAGTTGATAAATGGCACTCCAGTGGCAGTTAAAAAGATTCTAAATAACCTGTGAGTTTAGATATTATTACTGATTTCCTGAACTTATTGTGAATTCTTTTTCTTGTTCATGTCACTTTGGCTAAAGTTGAACTCCTAAACTTCTTCACTCCAGGGGTCAAGCGGAGAAAGAATTTAGAGTGGAAGTTGAAGCTATTGGTCATGTGCGCCATAAGAATTTGGTCCGTCTTCTGGGATACTGCATTGAAGGGACTCACAGGTAGTGCTTTCTGCTACGCTATGTTTTAATCCAGCTAAAGATTTAGATCACTCGTAGAAATCAATTTCCATGAAAAAGATGAATTTTAAGTGCTAGATTACAAGATATTAAGGGAAAGAAAAAGAATATTTTGCAGGTTGAATATCTGCAAGGTAGCTCCATAGGGAATTTAATTTCCTCTTCACTGATTTAAACTTTCAGAATGTTGGTTTATGAGTATGTCAACAATGGAAACTTAGAGCAGTGGCTTCATGGAGCTATGCGTCAGCATGGATATCTTACTTGGGAGGCGCGCACGAAGGTTCTTCTTGGCACGGCTAAAGCGTAAGTCAATCCACTTGCATCCTTTTCTGGCATTCTAGTTCTCATTTAATGTGATTTTGCTTGTTATAGTCTTGCCTACTTGCATGAAGCCATTGAGCCAAAAGTGGTGCATCGAGATATTAAGTCAAGCAACATACTGATTGATGATGACTTCAATGCAAAGGTATCTGATTTTGGTCTAGCCAAGCTGCTTGGTGCTGGAAAGAGTCATGTCACTACTCGAGTTATGGGAACTTTTGGGTGAGTAGTTCTTCTAGTGCATATACAATTTCATTTTCCCGTTTTTAGTTTGTCTCAATATAGTTAATCTGTTTGGGCTAAATTGATCATTCTCATATTCGTACCCCATCCCCTCTACCTTTTGTCCCACACGACTACAGTTATGTTGCTCCTGAATATGCAAATACTGGCCTTTTGAATGAGAAGAGTGATGTTTATAGCTTTGGGGTTCTGCTTTTAGAAGCAATTACCGGAAGAGATCCTGTGGATTACGGTCGTCCCACCCATGAGGTATGGAATTAGTTATTAAGCTCTAGGATGTATGACTTTTAATTGCGTGAATGACAATGACTTCTTGTTATCAAGAAGCCATAGAACACTTGATGCATACTGTACTAGTGGAATGGTGAATACTGATAAAAAAAAGAAGAAGAAAAAATGGGTTCATTTTGAACTCTCATTAGATATATCTGGAATGCTTCTTTTGTATACTTCATGTGTACACGGGCTATGCCTATTCCATTCTTATTTATAAAATTTATCTATTACTTATAAAAAAAATATATATATATCTGGAATGCATCTTGTTTAAGGCCTATTTTCATCTGACTACTTTTTGTTGGTTTTGACTCCCGGTTGCATTTTGGTTCCCATGTTTTGTTGTTCTTGCTGGTTCTTGGTGGGTAAATATGAAAAAATATGGTTTATTTGGCTCATTGTTGATATGTTGGGTAAGATAACCCAACCTGCAGAATGACTGCTTGTAGTTGTTTTCAAATGCTGAAAGCAATGCCTTTCTTTAACTAGAGGGTAAAAAAATATGTTAAAACCCATTCAAATAATAATAACAAACTTAAAACGGTAATCTATATACCCAAGAGCCTTTTAAGCTCGCAATGGCATTCGGATTAGAAATTATAGTTGGCAGTCACCTTAATGCCTTACCTTTTCCGCCTTCATCACATTTATGCTTTTAAAATCTCTTGGGCCTGTTTCTTTGTAGTTACTTTTCCAATTTGTGACATCTAAAACTCTTCTGCAGGACCTAGGCCTCTTATTTGTCAAGCCTGCCACATGTTTTGTCATAAACTTGATTGTTCTTCTGATTTCAACCAACCATAGCAAAGAATCTTTGGATGTTCTTAGCATTGTTGTAATCATTGGTTGTAACTTCAAGACATTTATAAGGTGTACATACATGCTAATATGAGGACAGAATTTTGCTCAGTGCTCCTTTGGCCTTTTAAAATAAATATTTATCAGATTTTCCATGTTTTCTTTTATAACACTGATGTAGGATTGAGTTCATGACACTGAGGATAGGTCCTTTTGTGCAGTTTTTGGCATGTAAAATCTTCTACTCAAGATGTCGAGGTCCAAACCTCTACTAAACCTTCAAATTTTCGTGTTATTTTGGTATTTTGAAAAGAAATGAGCTTGTGACATGAACCCTGAAATGGGATTGGTTGGTTCAACCATGGATCAATATGTTCCAAGTGTCATAGGGTCACTTGAACTAGGATGGGTTAACAGTCCTTACTGTCCTTCCATAAAGTCTACTGCAAGTTTTAGAACATTCATCTTAATTGAAACTTTATTTGATCCAAGAGACTTTGTTTCACTTGGCATGAATTGCAATACTTTCAGGTAAATCTGGTCGATTGGCTGAAAATGATGGTTGGAAGCAGGCGATCAGAAGAGGTGGTAGACCCAAACATGGAACCAAGGCCATCAACCAGAGCCCTGAAACGTGCTCTTTTGACTGCTTTGAGGTGTGTTGATCCAGAGTCTGAAAAACGACCTAAGATGAGCCAGGTTGTTCGTATGCTTGAATCCGAAGAATATCCCATCCCAAGAGAGGTTAGTTTCTAATTTCTTTTCTATAGCACGACTCACTTGGACAGCAGTTTCAATTTATGTTTGAAAAATTAGGATATGCATTTTGTAATCTTAAGAGTTCCCTGTGTATGTGGGCAAGGCCTATTTCATTAATATCTAGTTTGGGTAGATCATAATACTCCACTACTATTTATTATTTTATTATTACTTTTCACATATTTTTCACTACTATTCAATATTCTATTATTACTTTTTCATTATCTTTTCACTACTATTCACAGAATATCTGAGATCACCTTACTATCCAAATGCAACCTTGATAAAGTTGTTTACTCAAAAAAAAAATTGTAATCCTAGAGTTATTAGATTTGATTACTGTGGAAGTTCTTTGGTGAAATCCACTTGTTCCAGCTACTTCATTATCACTTTCTTTATGCGTGACCAGGCTGGAATGGCTGATCTGATCCATTATCTTCTAATTAGCGTAATCTCTATATTCTAATGAGTTGCTTTTTTCCATGCTGTTGGGATTGTTACTACCTGTGTATCGTAGTGAGCCTTTATATTTTTCGAAGTCATTCTTTCAAATATTAGCTGTACTAGAATCAAATATTAGATATTCTGTTGAATATCTAGCTGTGCTAGATAACATTAAGGTCTTTCTGTTAAATAGGTGATGGAAAAGGCTGACGTAAATAAATATGTAGTCTGATGATGCTTCTGCACGAGAAAAACTAGTAACCAAATAAAAATAGAAAAAGGGGGGGGGGGGGGGGGGGGGGGAGGCAGCGTCCTATCCACCACTATGGAATGGAGGGGGATCTACTCCCACCGATCATGTTCGAGGGGCTACTGTGCATGGATGGGGATCTCTCTTCTCCATTGGTGCCATTTGTGGGTGAAGATCCCCCCATTGCATGAGGTGAAGTAGGTGGGGATCTTCACCCTCTCCACCATAATCTCCCCCATCGCAAAAGGGGGAATCCTGCCATGATGAATACTGAGTGGGGGCCCACTTCAACTCTTCTGGTTCTTTTTATTTTTCAATTTTATCCATCTGGGATCAGACGACATGTCTGCACATATTCATATCAACTTTATGCCTTCGAAATATAATTTGATTCCTAAATTGTAAAAAAGTCATTTTTCTTTTCATTCCAATTGGCCTGGATCCCATTCATCCACTTCTCTATCATCTCACGTTTTGTTCCCTGATGTTCTATATAATTTTAGCTCCTAATTTTCCTTGATGGTCCCTGACTGATTTTGAAATGAATCTCTTTTTATCTCGACTTTTCAGGATCGAAGGCACCGAAGAACTCAGGCAGGCAGCATGGAGATCGAATCTCAGAAGGATTTTTCTGATACTGATCGGAGTGATAACCCCGACTCAAGATCAAATAGCAAGGGCTACCAGCGTACCTAACCAAACAAGCGATTCGTTTTGAGGATCAAAGGGATCATATAAAGTGAGGGAAACACTCACAATTTTTCCAACTCATTGAATTCTTGGGGTTGCCTATCTGAGCATGGGGGAGTAGTCGGAGTTGTGGATGAGCAAGATGATCTTTCATTCTTCATTTTTATCTTTACTTTTTTCAAAAAAAAAAAAAAGAGAAAAAGAAAATTTTTAGGCTGGTTTCTTGTAGATGGAGAGATTATGGTATGTGTAAGAAAGTGGTGTGAAGAACCCAAATACAATGGGGTCGTGTACAGAATTGATAGATCCCTAACTTGTTTGATGAGTATGCTCTTCCTTTTGTGCATAGAGAAGTACACTGTTTTAGGTACCCCAACAAAAAGAAAGTCTTTGTCATTGTGTCAAGGCTGCTGCTGCTGCTGCCGCTGCCGCCGCCGCCATGAGAAGAATACCTGATCTATGTGGCCAAAACTTTTGCATAAAATTGACACATGACCCTTCTCCATTCAACGAGTACTCTTTACACTACTTGTTTTCGGCTGCACATGTCTCGCATCCCCAATGTCTAAAAGTCATAAGCCGAAGACCCCAAGTGGTGCGTGAATGTCAGCATGGAGATCTTAAACCTGTAAAGCTAAACTTGTTTTCCTTGTCTTGGATCCTGAAGCAATTTCCATTGCTATCTGCTCATCTTTTTAGGAACCTTCAAAGCCCATGTGGATTAATCGAGGAAATCTTCCTGTGTTCTTCACTAGAATAAAGGTAGTGTGAAGGTCCATCCCGTAAGCATGTATGCATGCCCTAGTCGTGTTATGATAGTTTTTGTCTTGGCATATATAATAAGAGAAAATATATTTACAACCGTGAATTGTGTAACTGTCGCGTAATCGTAATGAGGTTCTTATTCAACTTTATTGGTAATGTTTTTTCTTTTTCTTTTTTTTTTTAATTAGCAACAATGAAAAATCCTTATTGACTTTCCGAGTAATGTTACATGCAGTCGTGAAGTGCGCAAGCGCCGTACAGTCGTTTTAAAAAAGAGTGGGGTTTATTATTAAAAAATTAATTTTTTTTTATGTAGGTTCCGTATTTATTTAGTTTTTTTTTTTTAAATGATTGCATGGCGTTTGTATTCACGACTGCAACCATTATTTCTCTTTCTAATAACTGGTACACTTTGTCATCTTTTTTTTTTTTTTTTTTTTTTCTCTCTCTCTCTCAATTCATATTGTTTCCGATTGTTTGGACCATGCCGGCCTGCTTCAACAATTCGGGACCGTGTTAGTGTGTTGGGTGGTTGCAGACCTTGTATAAAAAACTGGATCTCATTAAAAAAAAAAAATTATTTTTATAATTTTTCGTGATAGGATTTATTATTTTATAAAAGAACTGCGCGATACTTGTAAATTTAGAATTTGTACAAATATTATTATGCCATACCTTAACTTTTCTTGAAAGGAAATTGAATTTATAATTCAACTAGTAGCTAGGTTCTCATGATTTTAAAGTACCAAAATGCAGAATGAAATTGTGGGGAAAAAAAAAAAAAGAAAAAAAAAGAGAGATGAAGAAATTAGGAATTGAAGGAGCAGTCGTACGTGAATATAATTGCCACACGTCTGTGTTGCAAGAGTTTCTTAATAGGAAATTAAGATGAGTAATACTAGAGTCATCGCTGGGAGCTCCTGCTAGTATATTTTATATTATTTTTTTACTCTTTTTTGACATATATTTTGTTAACACTTTTAAATATTTTTAAAAATTAAAAAATATTTACAATATCATTAAAAAATATTTTCTTAATCACGAAATAAAAAAAAAATCCTAACGGGAGCCCAGAGGGAAGACTAGTATTATTCAATTAAGAGTAGACAATTAGGCTGCAGATGTTATCAACCAAATAATATTTTATAAAGAGAAATTCTATTTACAGTCTCCAAGTGAGGATTGTGTGTATAGACCCATTTATATATTTTATTAAACGGAAATTATTGTAATTTGATAGGGATATTATTGTAATTTTAAAATTTTTTTAAAGATATTATTGATAGGGATATTATTATATTTTTCAATTCAAAGTATTGCTGCTACACGACTGAATGAAGGAATCTTGCCAGCCAAGTAATTATTTTTCTTCATAAAGTTAATGACTATTAATGATATTAATGCATGTTATCCATCCAACGCATATATATAACCATAATAAATTTGCCAGATCCGGCCTAGCTGTATATATAAATCTCTATTTCTGTCTGAACTCAAAAAAATTCCAAAGGATCAAAATCCAGATTAATGATACGTACGTGAGCAGAAATATAAACTATCAATATTTTTTTTGGGGGGATTGATTTGACTTTTTTTTGGAGTTGCACGTTTTAATTCACACTCTGTCTCTGATATTACGGATATGAAAACTACTCAATGAATTTTTTTTGGTAATATTGACTGGACTAGTTTAGAGCATTTTAAATATTATATTGAGTAATGCTACATACAGTCGTAAAATGCGCAAACGCCGTGCAGTCGCTTTGAAAAAGAGTGGGGTCCACTATTAAAAAATTAATTTCTTTTCATGTGGGTCCTATATTTATTTACTTTTTTCAAAGCGACTGCACGGCGACTGCACACTCAAGACTGCAAGTATCATTTCTCTATTATCTTACACTACCAAACGTATACTAAAACCTAATATACATACATCCATACATACATACATACGTACATATATATATATATGTATGTATATATATATATATATATATATATATACAGTTCCTCTTCGGAACAGACCGACTGATCTTATGGGATAAACAACCTTCACTTATAGCGAGACACGTAGGGTATTTCATAAAAAACAAGATAGACCCTTTTGCATCTGATTACTGCTGAATGCCTTTCACTCATGCACCTCATTTCCTCTAAGACTCGTGAGACATCACTTTCCTCCATCGCCGTGAGACACCAGACCCGTCACCGCCGCCACCAAGCTTCGTCGCCCCCACTGCAGTATTTTCCTCCATGCCCCCCCCTCGACTTGCTCTGTCGTCGTCGCCAACACTGAAGTTGTTTCTCCGTCGCCCACCACTTTTCCTCCATCCCCCCCCCCCCCCCTCGGCCTCCCAGGCGGACTTGCTCCGTTGTCGTCCCCACCCACTGAAGCTGTTCCTCTGTCGCCCCACCAAGCCGTCACCCACCAAGCCACTCCTCAATGATAAGTTGTGTAATTTGTCTAAAGGCTGTAATTTTGAAGACCAGACTTTGACTATTTGATATTCATTTCCTGTGACATATTTCACAGGCCAACATGCTAGCTGGAGATGTCTCCTATTAGGTAGTTGAGTTATTTTACATAGACTTAATTTGAATCATTTTTCTGCAAATTGTGATATGATGGTAGATTGATAGTGGTTCGGTTTTCTTCTTCTACAAGGTATAACAAAGAAAAAAAAATCCAAAAAATCTCATCTTTTTTTTAAGTTCTTTGTGCACTGATTTGGGGGTCTTTACGATGTATACCAATGCCTTATGATGTAATTCACATATGCACTTATTTGAAGTGTTTTGTGCACTGATTTGAAGTGATTTGTGCACTATTTTTTTGTTGCTTATTTTGTAACAAATGATCAAATTTGGAGTTCTGATAGTGATGAAGATGTGAATGTAGAAGATGTTTTGAATTTGGAAGATGGAGTTCGTCTGAATGATGATGTGAATGTAGAAAATGTAGTGAATGTGGAAGATGGAGTCCGTGTGGTTGATGGAGTAAATGTGGAAGATAGAGTAAATGTGGATGATGGAGTGAATTTGAGACCTTGTTCGAGTAGTGGTCTGAATGAGCCATTAATTCGTATGGTCTTTGATGACATAGAAGATGCTCAAGCATTTTTACAAGGCGTATGCAAGAAGAAAAGATTTCGCCATTCGGACTAATCATACTCGATTGTCGAAAGAGGAGAAAAAACTAATTGCTATAAACTACGTTTGCTCAAGGGAAGGATTTCGACGGAAAAGGAGCAAACAAAAAGAATGAATAATTCTGGAACCTGCGGAGACAAAGATTGGTTGTAAAACATTGATGTGGATAAAAAAAGAGGGTGAAAAGTGGATAGTATGTAAGTTTGAGATTCAACATAATCACGTGCTACTTACACCGAAAAATACTAGTTTGCTTCGTGGACATAGGGTAGTGACACATATCCAAAAAAACCTTATTATGACTTTGAATGAGTCCAGTATACCGACAAAGAAGATAATGTCGGTGTTGAGTAAAGAAGTAGGGGACGACTTTAACGTTGGTTGTATTGGCAAGGATGTGGAAAATTACTTAGGAAACAAAAGGAAAAAATTATTTGAAGTGGGAAATGCACAACGGTTATATGCCTATTTTTCTTATCGACAATGCAAATAGTCTGGATTTGTGTACTCCATGCAAGTTGATGAGAATGAGTGTATGAGAAGTTATTTTTGGGCAGATGCAAGATTAAGGGCGTCATACCAATATTCTGGGGATGTGGTCACATTCGATGCCACATATTTGACAAATATTTATAAAATGTCATTTGTGCCATTTTCTAGAGTCAACCATCATCACCAAATTATAATGTTTGGTTATGCCTTGTTGGTTAATGAAACAGCTGAGTCATATACATGGTTATTGAAAACAAGGCAAGAAACAATACTTGGATGTGCCCCTTCAATCATAATTACCGATGATGACAAGGCTATGGCAAAGACCATTGGAGAAGTACTCCCAAATACAGCTCATAGGTTGTGCTTGTGGCACATTATACAAATTTTTTTTGAACATTTGGCTCATGTATATAACAAATTTATGAACTTTCAAAAAGATTTCCGTCATTGTATTCATAAGACAATTACAACTGAGGAGTTTGAGCAGGAATGGAGTGTTATGTTAGTGAAGTATGAGCTAGGAAATAATACTTGGCTACAAACTCTTTATAATCGACAGGAGAAGTGGGTTCCGGCTTACTTGCATTCAACATTTTGTGCTGGTATTTCAACAACTCAAAGAAGTGAAAGCATGAATAAGTACTTCAATGATTATATTCGTTCTAGTACTATGGTCAATGCTTTTGTGCATGAATATGAGAAAGCATTAGATGCACATTATTTTAAAGAGAAAGAAAAGGACGTGCGAACAAAATCTACTCGGGCCAAAATTGAAGAAGAAGTTGCCATAGTCTACACAAGAAAGTCTTTCATGATCTTTCAAAATGAGTTTTTCAGTAGTCTACGCTACAATTCAACCAAGTTTTCCAACGAGGGCAAAAGCAAGACTTATAGAGTGACACCTCATGACAAAGAAACCCCTCTCTATTATGAGACCTTGGAGAGTGGAGGAGATAAGGCGACTTGTACTTGCCATATGTTTGAGTCTATGGAGTTCTCTGTAGGCATATCCTGTGTGTACTTGCCAAGAAATCAAAATTAAATTGTTTGTCAAAACACTATATTCTCGAAAGATGGACTATCAATGCTAAGAGTCGACCTATTATTGACATACCCATTCTCGAAGATGGAGTCCATAAAGAGCTACTTTTGATGGAAGATGATGACGATGTTGAAGAATCAAATTGCCAAGTTGTAGGGGCTGAGTCAACCTATAATTCCCATAACAAAATATCTCAAGTTGTCTCCAATTTTTCACAAATGCTATAAGATCCTTCACAGGTGTCCACAAAAGGGCGTCCAAAGTCTTTGAGGGCAAAGAACCCAAAAGAGATGCAACCAACTAAGAAAATGCATTAGCATTTAAAAAATTGAGGGACATGCTTGGAACAACTGTCCTTCTGTAAGGTATTGCAGCTTTTGAATATTTTTTATTTATTGGTTTTTAATCAAACTAAACTTAGATTGTTCTATTTTGTCCTTGTTTATGTAGGTATATTGGGCATACAGTTGAGGTTGATTGCACTAACTTTGATTCTTAATTGAAATTTGATTATGTATGTGATTAATATTCTTTTTTGTTATTATACTCTCTATTAAGTCCTTAAATGTAATATTATGTTTTAGAAATTTAAGTTGTATATAATTATTGATTTTGTGATTAATGTGACAGGAGGGTTGTGAAGCTTTTGAAGCTTGTGATTCTTGGGATGACAAAGATCTAAGCTTGTGATGGACTACATCCAACTAAAAGTACTATGTTATTTTTTATGGCACCACGTTAATTTTTATGATGACTTGAAATAGTAAAAATTGTATTGCAAATGGAGAAGATGTTCCATATATGATGGCTTTTTGATATTTTTGATGGCACTATGTTATTTTTTATGGCCACTTGAAATAGTAGAAATTGTATTGCAAATGGTTTTTGACGTTCTAGATATGATGGCACTATGTTCCAGATATGATGGCTTTTTGATCATTTTTATGGCACTATGTTATTTTTTATGGCCTCTTGAAATAGTAGAAATTGTATTGCAAATGGTTTTTAATGTTTCAGATATGATGGCACTATGTTCCAGATATGATGACTTTTTGATTTTTTTGATGGCACTATGTTATTTTGATGACCACTTGAAATGGTAGAAAAAGTATTGTAAATAGTTTTTGATGTTCCAGATATGATGACTTTTTGATATTTTTGATGGCACTATGTTTTGGAAAAAAAAAAGAACTCAAATATGCAGGATATGGGATAAAAATTGTACAATATGCAACAAAAAAAATAACTGAGCCATTGAGGTTGGGTTTTTGATGGCCACAGAAAGAAGTCATTTCCGTCCTTGATATATTTTTAGATTGGGTATGATTTATGGAAAAAAAACTATTGAATACTTAGAAGCATTTCCGCTCTTACTAGTTTATTTTTTAAAAAAAGAAAAATTAAAAATCATGCATGGTAGAGCTGGCTAGCTTGAATCTGATTCTCAAGCAGTGTTAAATTGTGTGTACAAGCCAAACATAACGTGAAACAGAAAATAGCTTACATGAGTCGAAGCACTACCTGACATACACTAATATTTTTGGGATACATAAGAATTACGGCAAACATTGCAATAAAAACCAACCACGATATCAACAACGCTTTCAAGCTTCCCTTATACTTATTCTCCATTGATTTATATTTGGCTTCTTCGATCAACTGATGTCCATGAAGTAACCTCTCATTCCTTCGTTGAGCTAACTCCAACGTCATCTTGCAGCATGAGTTTTGTTCATTTTTAAGATCAATCCATTCAAAAAAACCACATTGTTTATTGATCTTATAGTTTGGACAGTTGTAAAATCTTTTGCCAAAACTATTACCCTTTCCAGAGATTCGGAGCTTCGAAGGAATGCCACAGTAGCAAAGTGGCATGTCCAAACTTACTTTGTCTTTCCCTCTTAAAGTCTACAAACTTGAACTGCCATGAGAACCTGAACTTGTCATTTGCTGGAAAATCAGGAAGAAAGACAACTAAGAAAAGCCAAAAAATAAAATAATGCAAATGTCTCAAACGTTCCCTCTAAATTGATATTATACACAATCAATATGAGACTCACTATCAATCTAATCCATCCATAGCTTCAATACCCTATCTTGAAACTTATATGCTCATGTCCTTCTAGATGCTAGATGAACTTGGAGGACAAGTACCTCCCTCGATGGCATCATGGATACTCATATATTAATACACATCTGAGCTTCTCAACGAAAACCTAGAGGCCCAAAATCTAAATGCAAGGATGGACCATTTCTAAATAAAACTAAATTGGCCAAACACCTTCTCAATCAACAAATTTGTCATCTAAGCTTCCATCTTCCCCATGACTCTTTGCCTTTGAATCTTCACCAACAAATTTTCTACTTAAGCTACTATTGGCTACCTTGGCTACAGAGAATGACAAATGAATATTGTCTCGCTGTTTCAGTAGCTCATCCACCTGATTTTCGATAATTGAATCAGACCCACTCTCTTTCTTTGAATCAGACCAATCACCCACTATCAATCTAACCCATCCACAACTTCAATACCCTATCTTTACCATATACAAAACCATATAAGAACAAATAAATGGACTCCAATCAACATGTCAAATAGAATATCATCACAAACCCTATCATAATCAATTTCAAAAGTTTATTAATGCATAATAGAATATCATCACCTTGTACATGACAAAAATACAAAAAAGGAAAAAAAAACCTAGCATTTAACAGGTTGGTTTTCTGTGAAATATTCCATCAAACACTTGGTGCATTAATCAAAACAAGGCATTGCTAGAACTTAAAATTCATCACCCATATAGAACGAAAATTCATCACCTATACAGAACGACAATTCATCACCCACTGCTAGATAATGCACTGCTTAACTTAATACGTATGAAGTTAAGGCAAAACAACAAGGCACTGAAAAAACAATAAAAAACAACACTTGGTGCTATAATCAGGATGAAGTTAATGGAAAAAAAAATCATAAAACTCTGATGAGAAAATCATAACCGAAAATCATGCAGTGTGAGGGCGAACGATGAGGAGGGCTCGCGAAATCAGTCTATCGTTGAAGACCCTGGGTTTGGGATGGGTGATTGGGGGTTGCAAAATCAGTCCATCGTGGCTTAGTGGGTCGCTCTCTGTTCGTTGCGGCTCGACAGGAAACAGCCCTTCGCAGCTCGGTAAGGTATACTTCAAGACCCTTGGGAATGCACGAAATCAATCTGTCGACAGGAAGACGAATGGGGACGGGAGGAAGGGTCGAAGATGAACATTCAAGACTTCAAAACCCTTGGCTTGGCAGGAAATCAATCAGTCCATTGAAGGGTGGTAGATGAAAGAAGGGGGACGAGACGAAGGAAAAGGGAAGAAGGAAGACAAAGGGGTTTGTCTCTAGGTCTGTTCAATTTGGAAGACGATGGACTTTTGCTTTTTATGGAATTTTTGGTCTTCTGTAGGATAGGTGAAGGATATGTATCTTGGAGTCCTTACTTGGAAGGCTATTATTGGGTGGGGGGGTTGTTATTTGGGGTTGGTCAGCCATATCGGTTTGAAGGTATTTTCGTATATATAAGTAACAAAGAGATTCTACAAAAAATGAATCTACAAGCTGACATGACTTCATACGTTCGATTTACTTTACAATCAAAAGTTATATCAAGCTACGTCAGTTTATAAATTTATTTTTATAATATTTCTTGGTGGCTAAAGCATTTCTCTCTCTCTATATATATATATACTGATCACCTCAAATTTATATTCTCGTGTATATAAATTTATAGACAATGATAAGGTGTAGACCAAATGTGCATCCTAATTAAATATGCACACCAGTATAAATATTTTTTTTTAATTTTTTTTAAGTATTTTTAAACCTCCTTAATCATTAAAAAAAATTAAAAAATATAAATTTATTAATAATCCTTTTTTTAATTATTAAGAAAATTAAAAAAAATTAAAATGTATGAATGAACATATATATATTTAATGCCTACCACTTTTTTACTATTTTATAATACTGTATTTGAAATTTTTATTATTTTTTAAAATATTTAATCATTAAAAAAATTAAAAAAATATATATAACTTCACTTCCGTAAAAGAAATTAAAAAAAAAATAGTAAATAAGTGATAGGATGGAGTAATTCCTCCCATTTATATACAACAACAACAATATACAGATCAGTCCTATCTATATCTTGCATGCGGCAAGTAGTACGTACTATATATGGTGGCGGTCTCTGGCCTCACAATATTCAAGAGAATATGAGCAATCGATGAACTCAAGACAGACATGTTAATTAAGCACAGGCTCTTGTCGGAATGACATAATGTACTTAACCCGACCACAATTAACCTTTGATTGGTGGCCTGTAATGAGATAGTTAGGTTAATGAATGGGCTCAGCCCCCGAGAATTTCGAAATATTCTCCGGATAAGTGTATTTGTTTTGTTTTATTTTTTTTTATATATATTTTTAAATATTTCGAAACCAATTACCGAAACCCACTATTAGGATACTTAGCATTTCCCTAAGTTAATTTGACATTATATAAGTGGTTATTGATGCAAAGATATCGGTAAGTTGATCATGTAAAAAAAAAAAGAAATCTCTCATTAAATATATATATATATATATATATATATGAGAAATACCCTAGACACAAAGTAATTACACAAAAGCAATCTTATAAACTGACATGACTTGATGTGATTTGTCAGATTATAAAGTTATTTTTATTATAAAGTAGATCTAAGTGATAAGATGAATCCATATCAATTTGTATGATTGTTTTTGTATAATTTCTTTGTAGATGATGTTATAATTCTCATATATATTAAATATATATATGAGAAATACTCTAGACATAAAGTAATTATATAAAAGTAATCTTACAAACTGATATGACTTGATGTGATTCGTTAGATTGTAAAATTACTTTTATTATAAAATAGATCTAAGTGATAATATGAATCTACATCAATTTGTAGAATTATTTTTGTGTAATTTCTTTGTAGACGATTTAGTAATTCTCATGTGTATATATATATATATATATGTATAGAGAGAGACATTATTTTAACATAAAAAAGATAAGTTATGCTCTGAACATTAAAAAGGATTTATTTTGAGGGAGAGAGAGAGAGAGAGAGAGATCTGTTGCATGTTATTCACGCTTAACCAAAATAAATCCTTTTTAATCATGTTCAGAGCATAACCTATCTTCTCTCTCTCTCAAGTAAAGTCATGCGCTATATTTAATACCCAGCAATATTTTTCAGCTTAACTGCTTGGCTGCCAAGAACATGAAGATCAGTGCATGCATCATCCTTTATTCGCGATCAATCAGAAGTTGGCTTGAATTGATCAACAACAGTAGCATCTCTCTCCAGTAAAGTCATGTGCTAGCTATATTTAATTCCCAGCAATATTTTAAATTAGCTTAGCTATCAAGAACATGAGAACATGATTAGTACTACATGCATCATCCTTGCTTCATCAATCAAATAGTCCGAACCTAAGCAGAGTCTTGCTTGTCTTGATATATATATGTATATACCTCTGCAAGTTGAAGTTCTCTAAGTTCAAGAGAAAAAACATGGCTCAGATGGTTAGTACAGATGAGATAGAGTCATTGAGAATTGAGTTGGCAGAGATAGGAAGAAGCATCAGATCATCTTTTCAGCGGCATAATTCAAGTTTCCGAAGCAGTATTTCAGGATTGAGTTCTGCAAAAGGAGATGGTGACGTTGAATACGCATTACAGTGGGCCGAAATTGAAAGATTACCTACGTTTGAGCGGCTAAGATCTTCTCTATTTGATAAGGATGCTGATGCTAATGCTGATGCTGATGCTGATGATGCTGATGGTGGTGCTGTTGAAAAAAGAGGAAAACAGGTGATTGATGTTACGAAGCTTGGGGCTCTAGAACGACATGTCTTTGTAGAGAAGCTCATCAAACAGATTGAGAATGACAACCATCGCTTGTTGCAAAAAATTAGAAAACGAATAGACAAGTAAGCCGGCCCTTTACTCTCTCTCTCTCTCTCAAAATCCCTCCTAAAAATCATGCATAGGCGTGATATATTGCATCTCTAAACGCAAACACATTTGTGTAGCATCATGAATATATATGAATGGAATGAGTGCCATAGTCATACATAGAACACAATTTTTGACACTAAAACTCATGAATTCGATCGATGCACACGCTGTAATAAATAATTGTCATTAGTATCTGTTTGATTTATGATTTAGTATCAATATTGTCATGATAAAGTTAGAAAAACTTAATTCATTTATGAAATGAACTAAGCTTGAATAAACGAGTTTATCCGAATCAAATTTCAGTTCATTTACGGCTTTCCGGCCGGCCGGGCATAAATAAATATATATCGTTTTGTAGGGTTGGTGTAAAGTTGCCTACTGTAGAAGTTCGGTGCAGAAATCTGCGTGTTGAAGCAGAGTGTGAGGTGGTGCATGGCAAGGCCCTTCCAACACTATGGAATTCTCTTCAAAGCACCATCTCCAGCGTAAGTATTCGAGTTCCTGGACTTTCAAATATGGTTCGCACGTACTTACGTAGTAGAATAAAAAGGTCACGATAAGAAAAATAGATTTTTTAATTAATTTATTGTAATTAAAAGATTATTTATAATTAATTTTAATTATAAATAATCATTTTGTTAAAATTAATCGATATTTTTGTAGTCGACAACATTATCTTCAAACCTGCACAGCCTAGCCAGCGACATGCTTGCACGTCTAGGTCCATAGAAAATGACTTTTTGGACCCTGATAGACTGCCCAAATCTTGGAGAATAAGATATTATCATTTTATGTAATAATATATTTCTAAGCTGCCGTCTTCATTAATATTTGTTTTAGTATTTAATTAATTAATTTATTTTTGGTCCTTAACAGTTCTACGCAAAGCTGCCGGGTGTAACGTCACGTCAAGCCAAGATAAGCATCATCAATGACGTTAGTAGTATCATAAAGCCTGGAAGGTTGCTATACAGCGCTATGATTAAGATCAAAGTCATCTGTCCTGAATTCAATTCTTGTTAGCATTTTAATGATTTCAATTCCATATTTTAATAAAACAGTAGCCCCATCGTTAAAATTTTAAAAATATTTAATACCTTCGGTAGCCGGCGTTCTTTGACCGAACTCAGTTAGTTCCGTTTAGACGATCCAAATATCTAATTTTTAAATTGAATAATTCTACATATAATTATGAAATACATAAATACCGCATAATCATTTTGAAAATGAGTGGAGTCTACTATTAAAAAAATAATTTTTTTCATGTAGAATTTATATTTTATTCACTTTTTTCAAAACGATTACGTTACAATTATATAATTCATAATTATAAATATATTTTCTCTTATAAATTACTAATCTCGTATCAATTTAAAACTTTTTTAAACGTTAGAGTCACAGCTTTGGATAAGATCTAAGTCAACTGTCTTGAATTAAAATTCTTGTCAGCATTTAAATGATTTCAATTCCATATTTTATTTATAAATATAGTAGCCCACCGTTAAAATTTCAAAAATATTTAATGCCTTTAGCTTGATCAACTCAAGTTTTTTAATGGTGATAATATTTTTGCTAGAATTTTGTTGTGCAATTACAAGACTTGTGATAAAGTTTATTGTTCTTTAAAAAAAAAATAATTAAAAAATCAATATTTTTATCTTAATTAATGTAGTAGATGATTTTTTTTTGAGATATGCTATACATCTGTCTATAACCGACACACACTTCATATGATTTTTTTTTTACACTCAATGCATTGAGTGTGTGCCGACTGTAGACAGATGCAAATATATATACTTTTTTTATAGCTTTGTTACTCATCATTTCAATTTTCCACACACTACACACCCGGTTATTTTTATTTATTTTTAATTTTATTCTTCTTAAACTTATTGATTTATTCCACTCATTGTCCATACACTACATATTTTGTAAGCATAAAAATAAAAAAAATTATTTATGATGTGTGGTGCTCACACCGACGATGACGAATATAATTTTTTTTTTATATATATAATTAAAGCTTTCAATTATTATTATTATTATTTGGTTAATATCTAATTTTTAAATTGAATAATTCTACATATAAATGTGAAGTGCGTAAATTTTATATAATCGTTTTGAAAATAAGTAGAATTTATTATTGAAAATTAATTTTTTTATATAAATTTTATATTTTATTATTTTTTTTAAAATGATTACGTAGCGATTATACAATTCATTATTACAGATATCTTTTCTCTTTTAAATTACTAATCTCATATTAATGTAAAACTTTTTTTAAACGTTAGATTCACAGCTTTGGATAAGATCTAAGTCAACTGTCCTGAATTAAAATTCTTGTTAGCATTTTAATGATTTCAATTCCATATTTTATTTATAAATATAGTAGCCCACCGTTAAAATATAGCATTTTAGTTTTTTTTTTTAAATTTAATTTAATTATCTTGTTTCCTGTACCCTTCTCACGATTCTTTATTCTCTCACCGGTGTGTTTTGAATCTTTGATGAAATGTTGATTCTTGCTGTCGAATAATCTCCATGACGAAGCCTAAGCTTTGGATAACTGTGAAGAATATATAAAATTCCAGAGCGTTGGAGGTCCTAAATGAAGATTTCCTGATAATGAACTTTTTCAATGATTAAAGCTCAAATGATGTCTTTAACCGACAACATAAAATGTCTATACATGTTGTCGCTCTATCTTATGGACATAGATGAATGGAAATAAAAGATAAAGTTCCTTAATTTGCCGTTCTCTTGTTGAATCCCCCAAATGAAGTTTGTATCTGTTTCAAAGATTTAGGTCTGTATTAGGGAGGGACTCTCTGAGGACTGTGCGTTGCATATTGGATCGCCATGCTTTGTTCCATGGAGTTGCTAATTCAAAGCAGAAACTTCACCCGGGAACATTATCACGTTGTGATTCCTCATCACCTAGTGGTATCCCCACATTCAACGAAATGTTCACCTCTCGAGTGTCTCAAAATACAAGTTTACGATCAGTTGGAACTGGAATATCTTTCTTTTTCTTTTTCTTTTTTTGTGCCTTCAATTTTAATACTTCCATTTCAAGTTTGATAACTTCTTCACAGAAATCTTTCTATAGAGAGGATTCGAAACGTTTGGGTGATATATATGAGGCTGGAGACGTATTCACATGGCCTGACCTTTTCTGCAGGATAACTCTGCTGCTTGGCCCCCCAGGTTGCGGAAAGACGTCCCTTTTAAAGGCCCTGTCCGGGAATCTAGACGAATCTCTCAAGGTTTTGTACTTCCATATTACTTGAAGAATGCATTTATATTGTCAGCCTGATGAGGGCAACTTACGCTCATTAATGGCCATCTAGTTTGAAACTATAACTTGAAACGTAAATCAGCAGAATGTTGATAGGACTAAAAAAAAAAAAAAAATCAAGAAAGATCAATGCAATCGATGCAGATAATTTTGTATATATAATTATAGGTATATCTCCTTGTTTGATGTAGTATAATAAGTGTTACCAAGTTTTTGGTTGATTGCTAATCTAATTTGTAGTCTTTCAAATTTATGTATAATATCTGTTTTGCCTAATAGATTACTGGGGAAATTTCTTACAATGGATACAAGCTAGAAGAGTTTGTCCCCCAAAAGACTTCGGCTTATATCAGCCAAAATGACGTGCACATTCCTGACATGACCGTGAGGGAAATACTGGACTTTTCAGCTCGTTGTATGGGTGTTGGAAGCCGAACAGGTAAGTTTTCCTTAAGAGTTCAACTGGGAAGATGATTTATTAATAAGTACTGCCTTATTAAGTATAAACCCCAACACTCGGATAATGACAGCAACATTTGTTTTTGGACTAATTCAGATGTTTTGATGGAAGTCAGTAAAAGAGAGAAGGAAGCAGGAGTTGTTCCCGATCCAGACATAGACACTTACATGAAGGTAACGGTTTCATCTCTAATCTTCTTCTTTCCTTGTTTATGAAATAATCTATACTGCTGTATGCCAACTGATTTGGCTACATGAAACTAGTTAAAGCTGTTGAGATTTTCGTTTTTGACAGAAACTTGGAAAAAAATCCCATCCAGACCATATGCGATTTTTTGTTCTTTGATAAAATGATGGAAAACTTAAGATAATGAGAACCATCATTGACAAAATCATTGAAGCTGAATCCTCTTACTCATAGGAAAATTCTCTGTTGCATGCGCGTTAATCACAGCCACTGCGAAAGATTTAGCATATAAAAGATTTTTGTCACACTGTGGGTATTATTACTTGTGGAATGAAATAAGATAATTTATTTTGGTCACACTATGTTTCTTTTGTTTCTACTTATTGATGGTTTTCTTGAGGATTTTCATTGTAATATTGACTGTATTTTTTTGGCAGGCGATTTCTGTGGAAGGACTAAAAAGAACCCTTCAAACAGACTACATACTAAAGGTCATTCTCTTTCAACAAAGCTGACAGAAAACCTATACCCTGTAATTTGTAAATTGACGAATAAGTTACCAGTTTATTTCTATTGCTGCCTTGAGTTCTCAGATCATTGGACTTGATATCTGCGCTGACACTCTAGTTGGAGATGCTATGAGAAGAGGTATCTCTGGTGGTCAGAAAAAGAGATTGACTACAGGTAATCTGAGTGAAAACAATAACCTTAGCTGGTTTTAATGAGAGAACTAACTCCCAATGCCAGGTTAGATTTTGACTATAGGGAATTGGACTTCAATTTTGCAGGGGAGATGATTGTAGGTCCTACAAAAGCTCTGTTTATGGATGAGATAACAAATGGCTTAGACAGTTCCACTGCCTTTCAAATTGTTACTTGTCTTCAGCAGCTAGTGCATATCACAGATGTTACATTACTGGTTTCCCTTCTTCAGCCAGCCCCAGAGACATTTGATCTTTTTGATGACCTCATTTTGATGTCAGAGGGAAAGATTGTGTATCATGGTCCACGTGATCATGTTCTAGACTTTTTTGAGGATTGTGGTTTTAGATGTCCGGCGAGGAAAGGGGTGTCTGATTTTATCCAGGAGGTAAGTGCATTTCAGCTTATATTTGTTTTCTTTTCAAGCTCTTCTCTCTTTAAAAAAACTATTTCACGCTATGTTTATACAGGTAATCTCAAGGAAAGATCAAGCACAGTACTGGTATCACACGGAAGTACCTCACAGTTACATTCCAGTCGATTTGTTCTCTAGGAAGTTCAAAGAGTCTCCATATGGAAAGAAGCTGGAAGAGGAGCTCTCAGAGCCATATGATAAGTCCCAAAGCCATCAGAGTGCTCTTTCCTTTAGTCGGTATTCCCTTTCTAAATGGGATCTTTTTAGAGCTTGCGCTTCAAGGGAACTTCTTCTCATGAAAAGGAATTCTTTTATCTACATATTCAAAACAAGTCAGGTTAAGATTTGTACTTATGCTGATGTTCCTTGATCCTTTACTATCATTACTTTTCCTGGTGTGGGAGCGTTAAAACCCATGCTCATTCTTCCTGTTTCATCTTTATTTTTTTTTAGTTTGTCCAAAGCCCTGCGAAATCTGAAACATGTTTTGGTTTTTTCTATCTCCAGCTTATTATCATTGCATGTATAACAATGACAGTGTTTTTGCGGTCTCGCTTGGATATTGATGTTTATTATGCAAATTACTATATGGGTGCCCTGTTCTATGCTCTGGTCATCCTTCTTGTTGATGGTATCCCAGAGATGTCCATGACTATTCAAAGACTTGAAGTATTCTACAAACAGAAAGCATTTTATTTTTACCCAGCTTGGGCTTATGCCATTCCAGCAAGCATGCTAAAGATCCCTCTTTCATTTGTGGAATCTCTGGTTTGGACGTGTTTTACGTATTATGTCATTGGATACAGTCCTGAGGCCCAGAGGTGAGTTGGACATGAAAATATGTTCATATTTGTTAATTTTGCCTAGTTTTGGTTCATGAATTTCCAAACTTATATCTAAAACTTTTCAAACGTTAGAGCCTCAACAGAGCATCTTCTTTGGCTTAAGCATTTTTTTTTTTAATTTTCTTTTATCGAACCTTTATCATTTTACTTAAGTACGTCAGTAATGTTGAGGGCAGCAGCAGTGCCAAATTCTGTTAGTTGTGACCCTTGGTTCGCTGCTGTTTTAGGTTCTTCCGCCAGTTCGTTCTACTTTTTGCAGTGCACCTATCTTCATTGTCCATGTTCCGTTTCCTGGCCTCCGTCTTCCGGACAAATAATTCATCTTTCACAGCTGGTAGTTTTGCAATATTATTTGTAATGTTATTCGGTGGCTTCGTTATTAATAAATGTAAGGTTTCAATATCTCCTTTTGCCAAATCTCATTCTAAGATAATCAATTGAAATGACAAGCTTAACTGTTCTGCTGCAGCTTCCATGCCTGTCTGGTTGAGGTGGGGTTTTTGGGTTTCACCCATGACATACGGAGAGATAGGGCTTTCTTTAAATGAGTTTCTTGCCCCAAGATGGCAAAAGGTGAGACTCCCACGGCATTTCTTCTGGCTTCGTAATCATAGCCCAGCTTTCTGTTAGATTTTTCAAGTTGAAATCCGTCCTCACTAACTCTATCCGCCCACTTTTTGCCTGTTTTAATCTTTTAGAGAATTATCCAGTAAGTTACTACAATCAACTCTACGTCCTGTTTGGTGTTTTTTTATTTATATCTTCTAACACTGGAAATTCAGTAGCATTTCACTCCATATCTTTCACCGCAGTGCAATATATTTCTACTGATCGCCAATGTCCAGCTAAATGAATCTTAGGTGAAGTTTTAAGTTCCACCTTAATTCATACACCAATAACTGGAGTAGTGTATGCTTGGGTAACACTTGTAATTACACAATCAATTTCAGTTGTTTGACCTATACTCCAATACTTCTGGTACAAGCCTGATAATGCTGTGTTATTCCTGTAATTAATTATGACTTTAACGGCTGGGAGAAACAGATGTTCCAGCTAAGTCTGCTTTCCTTTCTTATCTGTAGTTGACATCGGCAAACACTACGATAGGGCAAGAAATACTTGAAAGCCGTGGACTAAACTTTGATGGTTATCTTTTTTGGATATCACTTGGTGCCTTATTTGGATTTACAATAGTATTCAACATTGGATATATCTTGGCGTTAAGTTTCTTGAAGTGTAAGTTCTTTGCTGTTGTTTTATTTCAACTTGAAACAGCATTGCAACAATAGATGCTGATTTGTCGACATTTGATTAACATTCGATTAACATTCAGCTCCTGGATCATCTCGTGTTATTATTTCGCATGAAATGCTCTCCAAAGTACCTGGAAGTGACGATTCACATGATGGGGACCATTTGGATGAAGAGTCCAAAAATTCTCATCTACAGGCTAATATAGGACCGATAAAAGGTTAGATAAATTTTCTCGATCTTCGGATTGTTATTCAGATCATTACCTCTTTATTTTCTTTAAATGTATTTATCCAGCTTTTAATGAGCCTCTTGTTCCAATAACAGGTAGGATGGTCTTACCTTTTACACCCCTAACCGTAGTGTTTCAAGATGTGCAATACTATGTTGACACCCCACTGGTAATGACATTTAATTTTATGTTAGGTCCTCTGTGGTTGCGGAATTGATAATCATTCACAACATTAAATCCATTCCTGTAATTTTCTTTCCTATTTCATTTCTGGCTCTCAGGAAATGAGAGAACAGGGATTCACAAACAAAAGACTTCAACTTCTTTCGGATGTTACTGGCGCATTGAGGCCTGGTGTTCTAACAGCTTTGATGGGTGTCAGTGGAGCTGGCAAAACAACTCTTCTGGATGTTCTAGCTGGAAGAAAGACCAGTGGTTATATTGAAGGGCAGATAAAGATTGGAGGGTATCCCAAGGTTCAAGCAACCTTTGCTAGGATATCGGGTTACTGTGAACAAACTGATATACATTCTCCTCAACTAACTGTAGAAGAATCAGTCATATTTTCTTCTTGGCTGCGCTTGTCTGCTGAAGTAGACCCAAAAACTAAAGCTGTAAGATCACAATGCACTGACATTAAGTCCAAAGGTTTGGAATTTATATTCATTGTTGAGATAATATAATGGTTTGTTAAAGCTTTCTTGTGATGTCTTGCAGGCGTTTGTGGATGAAGTCCTTGAGACCATTGAGCTTGATGAAATAAAGGATGCATTAGTAGGTATACCTGGGGCTACCGGTCTATCAAATGAGCAGCGTAAGCGGCTTACAATAGCCGTGGAGCTTGTTGCTAACCCCTCTATCATCTTCATGGATGAACCGACAACAAGTTTGGATGCAAGAGCAGCTGCAATTGTCATGCGAGCGGTGAAGAACGTAGCTGATACAGGAAGAACAATTGTTTGTACCATCCACCAACCTAGCATTCACATATTTGAAACATTTGATGAGGTATATTTATATATATATATATATATTTTTTTTTTTTTTAATTTTGAAGTAAATTTATCCACGGAATATACCAAGGAAGTATTTACTTCTCAAAGAAGTGCTGTTTATCTCACTAACTCAGTAGTACATGCATGGCTACTGAAGAAATAAAGCAAGAGCATTTAGGTTTGACGGCTGCAATGAAGAAAAGTATGTAAGATATGTTGCATCCAGCCTACTCCCCAACAAAATGATATCAGAACTGGTGTTGGACAAGATTCAATCCTAGGAATCAAGTTCCTTGTTAACAAATCTTCAAGAGTTATTTGTCTCATTCCCCTTTTGCTTTTACAGTTGATCCTTCTAAAAACTGGTGGGCGCATGATATACTCTGGACCATTAGGACAGCATTCAAGTCAGGTTATAGAATATTTTGAGGTTAGCTTGCTATTTGCTGTAACAATACTCATATCTTAGGGATCTTTTCTGCTTCCATTTTTTGTATAGTAGTACCCCTTGTTTTAAGATGTTACATTGATAATTAAGTTTTATTTTGACAGGGTATTCCAAGAGTTCCAAAGATTAGAGAAAATTACAACCCATCAACGTGGATGTTAGAGGTCACTTCGACATCTTCAGAGGTTGAGCTCGGTGTAGACTTTGCCCAGAAATACAGGGAATCTCCCCTATATGAGTGAGTTGATTTCTTCGGTTAGAACTGTACTTGGTTTTGATGTTGTCTGATGTCAAGTAGCGTGTTACTATTTCAAAATAGTAACTTCAATTCAGCAGAAGAATTCTACATTGCTTGAAAAGGAGAAATTCTTTCCATTTTACAAATTCTAAGGACTCCAATTCTAACATTAACCAGCCCTTTTAGAGTATAGGCTTAGATGTGGCTTCGGTCTTAGGTCATTACAAATAGTATCAGAGCCAAATCCTACTAGAAATGTGAGACTTGACCTGACGAGGACATTAACAATTTAAAGGGGCATGATTGTAATGAGGAGTTCTTGGCCATTTGATTCAAGGACTCCAATTGTAATTTGATTAGTCATTTTGCATTATATATAGGTTTAGATGTGGCTTGGACCTTGTGTTGTTACATGTTCATCTTTTGTGTGGAAACAGATCATGGTCATATGACCTGTATTTCATTCTTTATACAAACATGACAACCTCTATTATCCCATTTTCAGGAACAACAAAGAACTTGTAAGGCAGTTGAGTAGCCCACCTCCTGGTTCAACAGATCTGCATTTTATGTCCCGCTTTTCTCAAAATGGTTGGGGACAAGTCAAATCCTGCCTATGGAAACAACATTTGACTTATTGGAGGAATCCTGCATACAACTTGACTCGTATGGTGCATACACTTGTAACTGCTTTAATTTTTGGAGCGCTATATTGGAACCAAGGAAAAAAATTGTAAGTTTTAGTTATTTATCATTTTCTACTTTTTCTCCTTTTGGCAGAATCTATATTACATGAGAAATTGCTAGTTTCGATAACTTGGCTAAATTCAGCTGTCGGTCTCTCCTTTGCTCAAGACAAAGCACTCCGTCCGTCAGATATATGCCTTTTTCTGTAGGGTGCATATTTTAGGTGTATTTTAAAGAACTAAATGCTGCGTTTTTTTTTTCTTTTTCTGTTAGAAACAACCAGCAGAACCTATTCAATATTTTTGGTTCAATGTACGCTACTGTTATCTTCTTGGGCATAAATAATTGCACGACAGTCCTTCCATTTATAGCAGCAGAGAGAAATGTTATGTACCGGGAAAGATTTGCCGGGATGTACACTTCATGGGCTCATTCACTTGCACAGGTATGATTCTCTACCTGTAAATTCTACTTGTGTGGCCTACCATCACCATTTGATCTATGAAAATAAAATTGGTGGAATCTAAGGTATTGATTAGGGGGCTCTTGTTTAGCCATTATTTTCAGCTTATATAGTTGGGGATACTGATATTGTAGGTGATGGTGGAAATCCCCTATCTGTTCGTCGAAACTGCGTTATTTGTGACAATCTCATATCCAATGATTGGATATTATGGGTCGGCTTATAAGGTTTTCTGGTACTTCTATGCAATATTTTGTTCATTGCTGTACTTCAATTATCTGGGAATGCTAGTCGTGTCATTGACTCCAAACTTCATGGTAGCTGCAATTTTGTGCTCGACCTTTTACACATTATTCAACCTGTTTGCTGGTTTTCTGATGCCTGAACCGGTAAGCTGCTAAAAAGCACTCAAAACTCATCTATATTGTACACCGTGGAGTCTTCAAGTTATGAACAATATATACAGTTAAACTGACCGGATTGTCTTCTTACAGAAAATTCCAAAGTGGTGGATCTGGTTATATTATCTGATACCCACATCTTGGTCGCTGAATGGTATGCTCACTTCACAATATGGAGATATAAATAAGTCCATCATGGTATTCGGAGAAAAGAAAACAGTGGCTGCCTTCTTAGAAGATTACTTTGGGTTTCACCATGATCAGTTGGCTGTTGTGGCGGTTGTTCTCATGGTTTTCCCCCTTGTTTTTGCTTCCATGTTTGCATATTTTGTAGGACGGCTGAACTTCCTGCGGAGGTAAGCGTCTCGCTCTTTCAATAGAGGCTGGAAAGGTAGAGGTTGTCCATGGCCAACTGCAAGCCTTTTGTTTGCAAGTAATATGTTAGTCAGTGTGGTAATTTGCAAATTCGTTGTCATTCAGTAAGAAGCGAACTTGTATGCTGGTCAAGCTGAAGATATCTGTACGGAGCTTATATATTATATAATAAAATTGACTAGGCTTGCTAGCATTGCTCAAAATAGAATATTGAACCAACTTGCCAAGGTGCTGCATTGTGTAACGCCCCAAATCCAAAATCATAAATGGACAAAGATTTGGTTATATTTATAAAACTTTCTTCCTGTTTACAAATATATATATCAAATAAACAACTTCTAAACTATTCACAATTACAATATAATGATTCTCAAAAATCTATTCACAAGTTCGGCTATAACCATTAAATTCTAAAATATGACAAAACTGTAAAAGTAACTAAGATATGAAGAAAATTCTCTATATAGCTAACATCATTTTCAAGTAAGAACACCATGAGCCCCAAAACTTCCAACCTCAATTGCTTGAGCATTTGCATTGGATTATGCAAATGCAAATTTAAAATTTGCATAATATGACATGATTTTGCATTTGGCTATTCTACTCAAAACTAATTCCCACATTGGATTATTCATCTATTAGTCAAAATAATAATAAAATATTATTAATTTAATATTTTTATTATTATTTTTACCTAATTTATTTTTATCATATTTTACAATTATACAGTTCCTATCTTAATTAATAATCAAATCATAATTAAATTATTTCATCTAATTGCACCAATTCAAACAAAACATACGACCTTAAGAACTTAAACTCCGAGGCCCTGGGTTTTGGTAGGGGTGTTAACTGAGACAAAGACTATATTAGCCTCTGCAACATGTTTCTCCACATCAGTAGAGAAGAAGAGGTTCTTTCCTCTGCATTGCTTCAGTAGATTTTAGTTTAAATTAGAAATATATGATATAATTGAAAGTGAAATTGAGTAAATACTAAGAGAGAGGGAGCAATTTTTCTGACCCCAATGTGGAGATCACCATAAAAGTTACAGATCCAGAGTTTTCAAGTAGAAGCACATGAATAGGTAAAATATAAATGAATTGCAAGCGGTTATCTCATCTAACACAGCTAAAAAATGACATAAAGGAAGTTCAAATATCAGATTCGCACCAAAAAATGACAAACAGGAACATATTTGCCCATAAACAAACCCATATGCCCACCATAACAAAAACTCAAAATTTCCATCGCAACCAAGATAAAAGAAACACGATATTATAAATCTCTCAAAGCAGAATCCAAATCAAGCACAACCCAAGATAATTAACCAAAAATATGTAAATTGGAATGCCTAAATATTCACAAAATTTATAACATTCTCGTACAAACCAGACATATTGCTAAAAGGGTCTACTGATCATTGAACCAGCAGAATCATCAAATACACTTGAAGTTGAAGCTACAAGACACTTGATAATCACATGGGTTCTTGCTTATCATTTCAACAATAACACATTATAAGTATTAAGTAAATACAATATTTGTTCCTAATGTCTCCAGGTATATGCATTTGGTGCATTACCAGTTTAGAACCATTCGTCCCAAGAATAACTCCATAAACACTGTTGAGCAATATGTTACCATGCAATGTTTGTATTCCATCAAGTTATGCAATATCTCTTTTATCCAATTCAAAATCCATGAAACAAAAAATATACTATAAAAATATAACAATTTCTTACTACCCTAGCATTAGACCTCTCTGCAGTGAGAAAAGAAGAAAGAATGGAAAGGGAGAAAAAACTACAGCCTCATAGCACTCTTCTAATTGCACGGAATAAACACACATCGGGAATCTAGATTTCCAAAATTCTAGGGTAACTACAGGTTGGGCTTCTTAATAATTTAGTCAGCTACGACAAAATAAAGGTCATCTAAGGGTGGTAGATTATGGGGTTCTTAGAACTATACTATGCAGTTTCCTAGAAACCCAGAGAATCCAGAAAACACAAAGCAAATGGATCAGCAAAGATCATAAAATCGGAGCAATATCAGATTCATCACCCAAAGAAGAAATCCATAACAACACCGTGACTATAGCACAAATAGATATGAAAACAACATGTTCAACATTCTGATTATTAACATCATCAAAATGTATGATTGTGGGAGAAACATTAGGGGAAATACTGTCTGTAAAGAGGGGGATTTTTTCTTAGATTCTTCCAAAGCATGAAGAAAAAAGGTAAAAAAATATTCTCGGGAAATCATCATCATTTCTTGTAACGAGCTACCTCGTCGTCGTTGGGTAAGAATCCCATGATTCGACCCGTCGAATTCTGGTACGCGTACATGTTAGGTGCGGCGCAAAAGGAGGAAGATGGTCTGAAGGATTGGATGTGGGTAATGTCCTTGGTGATTGAGGATGAGAGCTCCGGAGAGTCCATCCCAACACTACCGCTCGAGTACTTAAGGCGTTCTAGTATATCTCTGACAGCGTACTTCCCCCTCCTCCTCCTCCTCCTCCTGCTTCCATTTCCACGGTAGTATTTCCTGTGTTCTCTTCGCAGAGGGGATTGTGTTGTTTCCACCGCTTCCTCCTACTTAATCAATAATCAGACAAAGTATACTGGGGGGATTTTGTGAAATGAGCTTTCTAGACACTGGATGGAACGAAAATGGTGAAGAGAAGAGGGAGAGCAAGAACAAAAATGGTGAAGAGGAGAGAGAAGGAAGCTCGGCTTGGGTCCTTGGGAAAAAGAATTTCGAGGGAAAGAAACCGGCGTTGAGTTTTATTGAATAAAAAAAAGATTTGGTCTTTCTACAGTAGTCTTGCATATATGACCGCCGAGTATGATATAAGGTAGCTCAAAGTCATATATTTTTGCATTTGGATAATCCAATACAAGTAATTTTATGTAAATTGAGTCAAATTTTACATTTCACTGGCATTTGAATAATCCGATGTAAGACCCAGCATTACTGGATCCATGCACGGGGTTCACTTTTTCAGAATTTGTTTCACGGGTTCACGCCACGCATCGCACAGTTCGTTTCCATTTTCGTGCATGTTTTTCTTCCCTTTTATTTAGGTTTGATCTACTTTCTATTTTGGTCTATATATATATATAAAGCAACTACAACCCTAGTTCATGTGCCGCAGCCCTCATTTCACGCCTCAGCACATTAGAACCGTGGCCTTTGCACCATTCCCTACCCTCAAGGCTCCAAACCGCAAGCCTCATTCAGCAGCCCAGTTACTCGCACAACCATCCCAAGGCGTTTTTTCTCCGCCGAACGATGTCCAAGCACGCGGAGCGACAGCCACTCAAAGTCCACCTCTCAGGCCGGGCGCCACCACCCTTTCCGTGTAATCACCATATCGGTTGTACCTCCGAAAACAGAGCACCATCCCAGCCTGAAAATCCTCTGTTTTAGTTGTCTAAAACAGAGCAGCGTCCAAGCCACTGCTGTCGCACTCCTTCGTGAGGTCCTCCGCGCCGTGCCCTACAGAAACTGCCGGCGAGGACTCCCCACCGCACTGGTCCACCGCACGCCGCCTCAGTTTTTCCCACGGTAAGCTCACGCCTTTCTCGTTGGGGGTCAGTTTCTCTCAATCCCTCCCTCGTCCTCTCACCGTGAGCCTTCCTCTCATTTTTCTTTCTCTTTCCTCGCAGCCAGGCGCCACCCTCGTCCGCCGTAGCCAGCCCCAACTCCACGCCGCCGTGCTTTCACCCACCCTCCGTAAGTGCTTCCGCCGCACCGTGTGAAGTGAAGTTTTATTGTGTACTTACATATATATATATATATATATGCATGAATGTATACGTAAACTTAATTGTTTTCTTCTGGTGTAAATATATATATATATATATATGTGTGAGTATTTATACTTATATATATGCGGATGTAATTAATTTCCTGGTGTATATATATATATATATATATGTAAGTACATATGCGGATGAAATCAATCTTCTGGTGTAAATATATATTTATATTTGTATATATATATACGGATGTACATGTAAAATTATATTAAATTAATAGTAGGAAATAATATTGTTTCGTTTTATTTTATTTTATTTTATTTTCTGTTCTCTTATAGTGCGCCTCCAAAGTTAGTGTTGGGGTGTTAGCTTAATTAAGTTATGTTAAGTATTTCAGATTTGAAATCATGAGTATCATACGTGGATTGTAAAGGGTGTTTTATTTAGGCGCATATGCATGAATTTATTTTGTTAAATGGGTATATTTTTGGGACTTATATTTTATTGGAATGGTTAATAAGTAGACTGATAAGTAACACTTAAAAAGAATATTTTAATGTATCCTTTTAAAAGAATATATTTGAATTATTATTATTATTTAAATAAATTATGAATTACTAAGGATAATGAATTTATTATAGTTATGTTACTTTGTATTGTAGATTATAGTAAGATCTCTTTCTTAAATAAGTTAGAATTAAATGTTTAGTCGAAGTCGGATATTGATGAGTTTAGAAAGTGATGCTGGTATGTTGAGAATAAAGAGAATTTTGAGTTTGAGGAATTAAAAATGGACTATTTTAGAAGCATTAGGCTTGAATATCAAAATACGAGATTAATTGGAGACTTATGGAAATTTACGTGATTATCTTGTAGGTGACGAATAAATTTTTCTTAGTTCGGCATTTCTGAGGAAATTTTCGAAAAGCTAAGAAGTCCAGGTAAGCGGGGTTCCTATGCTGGATTTGCATAAAAAGAAATGAACTGAGATTGGTTTATAAAAAAAAATGTGCATGTTGTTTTAAAAAGAAAAAGTGAAAGACAACCTCAGTATATGTTTTGCATTCCCTCATGAGATACATATGAAAGAGAAAAGAAATATTTTTGACATGAAATGTGTAGACATGAGCAATATTTGACATGTTTTTGAAATATGCAAAAGAGTGAATATGATATCATTGAAATTTTTATGCACGTGATATGAAATGATATGGATCTATTTTTGATCAAATAGAAATTATATGAATATGTTTCGCACGTGTTTTGATATGATATGGATATGATAAAACTTTGGCATACTTATCTGTTCTGAATATGGTTCTGATATGATGATACTGTTCACATGATATGGTTGGTACCACCATGATATGATATGAGTGCACCCACTTTGGAAACAAAGTGGTATTTTTACGTGTTCTTTCCTGTGTGCACACTCGGGGCTCCGAGATTGAAAAAGGGGAAGTTCACCACATGATACTGCCTGGTTTGGCCACCAGGGATAGCACAACCCTACCACGGGGGTTAAACATGGTATATGATATGATATGATAAGATGAAGATGTTCAGTTATGTTATGCCAAAGCGTTTTTGAATATGAAATAGATCCTCAAATATGAATTGTTGACTTGAGTATGAAATGTTTGAAAAGTCGCTCTGATTTTCTGATAACACGTTTTTTGAGATCAGCATATAAAAATAAAATGTTTTGTTTCTGCATATTGAAATTTCTGAAAAGGCTCATGTTTACATGCTAGTATATGTTCTCTGCTTACTGAGTTGTTGATAACTCACCCCCCTTATCTTCATATATTCTCAGATGATATTGATTTCCCAGCTGGGGGTCAGGAATAGAATTGAAGCTGGCTAGATATGGATGGAAGGATTGGGTACTTTAGAGCACCATTGTTAGTAGATGGATTTAATTTGAGTATTTGAAGTACTTTACGTTGTTTGGACCTATTGAGACCTAAAGATGTATTGTTATATTTTTGAGGTTATTGGGAGATTGTGGACCCCTTTTGGTTTATGTTTTGTAATGATAACTTATGGAGTTTATTATGGTTATTTGGAAAATATGAATTGTGTGCTAAACATGAAGTCCTTGGAGTTTTAAGTGCTTGGAGAGACAGGTTTGTTAGTGACATGAGTTAACTCTCCGGACCCTCGGGTGCGGGGCGTTACAGTTGGTATCAGAGCCAGGTTTGAGGTTCTGTAGACTATAGAGTGTAAGATCATGGAGTATAGATAGGCTTTAAGAAATATTTTTCAGATTGGAGGTGATAGTGGAGTGAGTTATGAGGAAGAATATCATAGGTTTTCGAGGTCTTAAATTTTACAAACTTTAGGAATGACTTTGATGTGTAGGATTTTGTAGGTCTATGAGTTGAATTCATGTTGTTTATGGTTTGGTTTGATTTTGGAGATTTTTATTAAATAGATTTGATGGCGTTAAAGTTTTAGACCTTGGAGTCTAATCATTACTACTGTTGCGCGTATTTCTTTTCTCCTTATTGCAGGATGCCACCTCGTCGTCGAGAACGAAGTATGTCGGACTTGAACGTGAACGAGAACGAAAGGGGGGCAAACCCGAATGCTTCTGAAGTACTACGAGCAGCAGCTCATCAGTTAATAGACGATCTCGCGCAAAATCCCGTAGGTCGCCAATGCAACTCTAATGAAGGAGGTGGTAGCATAGAACAGTTCAAACGGATGCACCCCCTTCATTTGACGGCAAAGGCGAACCCACCTTAGCTGAAGATTGGGTGCAAGATATTGAAGAAATATTGCGGGTGTTAACCTGCACAGATGAACAAAAGGTGGCATATGCAACTTTTTGTGAGGCAAAAAGATGGTGGATCTCAGAAAGAACTATCCGAGAAGCAGGGGGAACAGAAATAGTCAGTTGGCCACATTTTAAGCAGATTTTTCCCGAGCTCGGCTCGAGAGGACAAGGCAATGGAATTTGCCACTTTGGTGCAGGGATCCATGACGGTGCACCAATATGTAGCTAGATTCATTGAATTATCCCGTTTTGCTGCGTATCTGATTCCTGACGAAGAAAAGAAAGCGCGTAAATTCGAACAAGGGCTAAATGAAAAACTTTATGAACGAGTAGTGGGCTTCCAGATTCGAAATTTCTCAGAATTGGTAGATAAGGCCACAGTTTTTGAGCGAAGCCTTCAAAGGAGCGCTGCATTGCACGATCAAAAGAAGAGGACTATTTCTTCGGGGCCTCATTCTGGTATGGACCAAGGAGCGTGGAAAAAGAGAAATGAAGGTAGTAGCTCGGGAAAAAGAATGGTTCAGGGCACCCAACAAGCATATCAATGTAGAACTTGCAACCGAGTACAAACTGGAGTATGCAGGAAGGAAGCGGGACTATGCTACCGTTGTGGCAGATTGGGCCATTATCTCAGGAACTGCCCTCTACGATTGGATAACAACAGGCCCCCACCACCATCTAGAACAGAAGGGACAGCGCGAGGCAACATGCAGCGTACTACTGCACCTGCAAGGGTTTTTGCTCTGACACCTGGAGAGGCTGAGGATAGGAATGATGTGATCACGGGTATGACTTCTTTGTTATGTTTTTAAGATATTGATTTGTGGATTAAGGTTAAGACTTAAAAATTTTAGTTCATGAATGATGTTGATTATGACCACAGGTACTATTTCTTTGTTTTCTAAAAATGCCACTGTACTATTTGATTCGGGAGTGACACATTCGTTTGTTTCCATGACCTATGCTCGATTTTGCACCTTAGAAACTGAAGAGTTAAAGTCCAAGTTGGTGGTTGCGACCCCAACAGGAAATTCGGTAGTCTGTGACAAGTTCCTACCAGGGTGTCCTTTATCAATTGAGGGAAGATTGATGCTAGCAGATTTGATAGTGTTTAACATGTTTGGGTTTGATGTAATTTTGGGTATGGATTGGCTGGCTTGCTACCACGCCAGCATAGACTGTTTTAAAAAGGAAGTGATATTTAGGCCCCCAAAAGAAAGTGAATTTCGATTCTCAGGTTCAAAAGTGAGGATGCATCCACCCATCATATCTGCCGTTCAAGTTGGGAAATTGTTACGAGATGGTTGTCAGGGATTCTTAACCTGCGTGGTAGAAGTACCAAAAGAGGAGTTGAAGTTAGAGCAGATACCTGTGGTGAGAGAATATCCAGAGGTTTTCCCAGAAGATTTACATGGACTCCCGCCCGAGCGGGAAGTGGAGTTTACTATTGAACTAGCTCCAGGCACGGCACCCCTTTCAAAAGCACCTTATCGAATGGCACCGTCGGAGTTAGTGGAACTCAAGGAACAATTGCAAGACCTGTTGGATAAGGGTTTTATCAGGCCCAGTGTATCACCTTGGGGAGCTCCAGTCCTCTTTGTGAAGAAGAAGGATGGATCGATGAGGATGTGTATTGACTACAGGGAACTTAATCGTGTGACCATAAAGAATAAGTACCCGCTACCCCGTATAGATGATCTGTTTGATCAGCTCCAGGGCGCTCAGGTATTTTCAAAGATTGATCTTCGATCGGGTTACCATCAATTGAAGATCAGAGCAGAGGACGTAGCTAAGACGGCGTTTAGGACTTGTTATGGCCATTATGAGTTTTTGGTCATGCCTTTTGGCCTGACTAATGCCCCAGCAATATTTATGGATTTGATGAACAGGGTGTTACGTGAATTTTTGGATAAGTTTGTAGTTGTTTTTATTGATGATATATTGGTTTACTCCAAAGACAAATCCGAGCATGAGGAACATTTGAGACTGGTACTTGGGACACTCAGAGATAAAAAGTTGTTTGCTAAATTGAAGAAGTGTGAATTTTGGCTTGATTCAATCGCATTTCTGGGGCATGTAGTTTCGAAAGATGGCATTTTAGTGGACCCGGGAAAAGTGGAAGCAGTGGTTAATTGGCCGATGCCGAAGAATGTGCATGAGGTTAGAAGTTTCTTGGGATTGGCGGGTTATTACCATCGATTCATTGACAGTTTCGCCAAGATAGCAGTTCCTCTCACAGCACTCACCAAGAAAAATAATAAGTTTGAATGGACAACAAAGTGTGAAGAAAGCTTTCAGGTGTTGAAACGGAGATTAGTGACGGCTCCGGTATTAGCAGTTCCCACGGCTAGAGGGGGATTTGTAGTTTATAGCGACGCGTCAAGGCTTGGTTTGGGGTGCGTACTGATGCAACATGGGAAGGTTATTGCATATGCCTCACGCCAACTGAAAGCGTACGAGCAGAATTATCCCACGCATGATCTGGAGCTGGCAACAGTCATTTTTGCACTTAAGATTTGGAGACACTATCTGTATGGGGAAAAGTGTGAGATTTATACGGATCACAAGATTTTGAAATATTTCTTCACCCAAAAAGAATTAAATATGAGGCAGAGGAGATGGCTTGAGTTGATCAAGGATTATGACTGCACCATCAATTATCACCCAGGCAAAGCTAATGTTGTAGCCGACGCCTTGAGTAGGAAGTCGGTGGGACCAGCAGTTGCAGCCCTTACCACTCAACATAGGTTGTTAATGGACCTAGAAAGAGCCGGCATTGAGGTTATCACTAGTGATACAAGTACCTTCTTGGCCAATTTGATAGTTCAACCAACCTTATTAGATAGAATCAAAGCTGCTCAGAAGGTGGATTTAGGGTTAGTGAAGCTAGTGGAAGAAGTCGGGAACGGGGACAGATCCGACTTTAGCGTTTCCGAGGATAGAGTTTTAAGATTTAGAGGTAGATTATGCGTGACAGCTAATGAAGAACTGAAAAGAGTAATTCTTGAAGAAGCACACCGTTCCTTATACACAGTTCACCCAGGGAGTACCAAGATGTATCGGGACTTGAGAGAGTCTTATTGGTGGAATGGCATGAAAAGAGAAATTGCTAAATTTGTGGAATAATGCCTAACTTGCCAACAGGTGAAGGCGGAGCATCAGAGACCAGCCGGATTATTACAACCACTCCAGATCCCAGAGTGGAAGTGGGAGCATATCTCCATGGACTTTGTGACAGGCCTACCGAGGGCGTTGAGTAGACAAGATGCTATATGGGTGATCGTGGATCGCTTAACAAAAACTGCTCATTTTGTGCCTATTAAAGTTTCTTATAAATTGGACAAACTAGCTGAGTTGTATGTGCGGGAGATAGTGAGGTTGCATGGGGTACCGGTATCCATTGTGTCGGATAGAGACCCTCGTTTCACTTCCAAGTTCTGGCGAAGCTTACAGGAAGCAATGGGTACTAAGTTAAATTTCAGTACTGCATTTCACCCTCAGACAGATGGACAGTCAGAAAGAACTATTCAAATCTTGGAGGACATGTTGAGGGCATGTGTGATGGATTTTAAGGGAACTTGGATGCACCATTTACCGTTGGTCAAGTTTGCTTATAATAATAGTTTCTAGGCTAGCATTGGAATGACACCATATGAGGTTTTGTATGGTAGGAGGTGTAGATCTCCATTGTATTGGGATGAAGTAGGTGAAAGGAAACTCCTAGGACTAGAGATTATTCAGCAGACTACAGAGAAGATAGATATCGTTCGGGCAAGAATGAAAGCAGCTCAAAGCCGACAAAAGAGTTATGCAGACAAGCGTCGCCGCCAATTGGAGTTTGAGGTTGGAGACAGTATTTTTGAGAATAGCATCGACGAAAGGAATTATGAGATTTGGAAAGAAGGGCAAGTTGAGCCCAAGATATATTGGGCCATTTGAGATTCTTGACCGGATTGGACCAGTGGCTTATAGAGTAGCACTTCCACCGGCACTTGCGGGAGTGCATAATGTATTTCATATTTCCATGCTGAGGAAATATATTCCCGACCCGACGCACGTTATTGACTATGAACCACTTCAGATTCAGGAGGATATGACTTATGCGGAAGAACCAGTTCGGATTTTGGAAAGGAAAGAACAAGTACTACGGACTCGAACTATCCCTTTTGTTAAAGTGTTGTGGAAAAATCATGCTATTAGTGAAGCTTCTTGGGAGTTGGAAGAAGAAATGCGAGATAAGTACCCACGACTTTTCGATGGGAGTTATCGACAATTTATAGCAAATTCCGAGGACAGAATTTTTTTTTAAGGGGGGGAGGATGTAAGACCCAGCATTACTGGATCCATGCACGGGGTTCACTTTTTCAGAATTTGTTTCACGGGTTCACGCCACGCATCGCACGGTTCGTTTCCATTTTCGTGCATGTTTTTCTTCCCTTTTATTTAGGTTTGATCTACTTTCTATTTTGGTCTATATATATATGAAGCAACTACAACCCTAGTTCATGTGCCGCAGCCCTCATTTCACGCCTTAGCACATTAGAACCGTGGCCTTTGCACCGTTCCCTACCCTCAAGGCTCCAAACCGCAAGCCTCATTCAGCAGCCCAGTTACTCGCACAGCCATCCCAAGGCATTTTTTCTCCGCCGAACGCTGTCCAAGCACGCGGAGCGACAGCCACTCAAAGTCCACCTCTCAGGCCGGGCGCCACCACCCTTTCCGTGTAATCACCATCTCGGTTGTACCTCTGAAAACAGAGCACCATCCCAGCCCGAAAATCCTCTGTTTTAGTTGTCTAAAACAGAGCAGCGTCCAAGCCATTGCTGTCGCACTCCTTCGTGAGCTCCTCTTCGCCATGCCCCACAGAAACTGCCGGCGAGGACTCCCCACCGCACTGGTCCACCGCACGCCGCCTCAGTTTTTCCCACGGTAAGCTCACGCCTTTCTCGTTGGGGGCCAGTTACTCTCAATCCCTCCCTCGTCCTCTCACCGTGAGCCTTCCTCTCATTTTTCTTTCTCTTGCCTCGCAGCTAGGCGCCACCCTTGTCCGCCGTAGCCAGCCCCAACTCCACGCCGCCATGCTTTCCCCCACCCTCCGTAAGTGCTTCCGCCGCACCGTGTGAAGTGAAGTTTTTTTGTGTACTTACATATATATATATATATATGCATGAATGTATACGTAAACTTAATTGTTTTCTTCTTGTGTAAATATATATATATATATATATATATATATGTGTGTGTGTTTATACTTATATATATGCGGATGTAATTAATTTCCTGGTGTTTATATAGATATATATATATATATAAGTACATATGCGGATGAAATCAATCTTCTGGTGTAAATATATATTTATATTTGTATATATATATACGGATGTATATGTAAAATTATATTAAATTAATAGTAGGAAATAATATTGTTTTGTTTTATTTTATTTTATTTTATTTTCTGTTCTCTTATAGTGCGCCTCCAAAGTTAGTGTTGGGGTGTTAGCTTAATTAAGTTATGTTAAGTATTTCAGATTTGAAATCATGAGTATCATACGTGGATTGTAAAGGGTGTTTTATTTAGGCGCAGATGCATGAATTTATTTTGTTAAATGGGTATATTTTTGGGGCTTATATTTTATTGGAATGGTTAATAAGTAGACTCATAAGTAACACTTAAAAAGAATATTTTAACGTATCCTTTTAAAAGAATATCTTTGAATTATTATTATTATTTAAATAAATTATGAATTACTAAGGATAATGAATTTATTATAGTTATGTTACTTTGTATTGTAGATTATAGTAAGATCTCTTTCTTAAATAAGTTAGAATTAAATGTTTAGTCGAAGTCGGATATTGATGAGTTTAGAAAGTGATGCTGGTATGTTGAGAATAAAGAGAATTTTGAGTTTGAGGAATTAAAAATGGACTATTTTAGAAACGGTTGGCTTGAATATCAAAATACGAGATTAATTGGAGACTTATGGAAATTTACGTGATTATCTTGTAGGTGACGAATAAATTTTTCTTAGTTCGGCATTTCTGAGGAAATTTTCGAAAAGCTAAGAAGTCCAGGTAAGCGGGGTTTCTATGCTGGATTTGCATAAAAAGAAATGAACTGAGGTTGGTTTGTAAAAAAAAAAATGTGCATGTTGTTTTAAAAAGAAAAAGTGAAAGACAACCTTAGTATATGTTTTGCATTCCCTCATGAGATACATATGAAAGAGAAAAGAAATATTTTTGACATGAAATGTGTAGACATGAGCAATATTTGACATGTTTCTGAAATATGCAAAAGAGCGAATATGATATCATTGAAATTTTTATGCACGTGATATGAAATGATATGGATCTGTTTTTGATCAAATAGAAAGGATATGAATATGTTTCGCACGTGTTTTGATATGATATGGATATGATAAAACTTTGGCATACTTATCTGTTCTGAATATGGTTCTGATATGATGATACTGTTCACATGATATGGTTGGTACCACCATGATATGATATGAGTGCACCCACTTTGGAAACAAAGTGGTCTTTTTACGTGTTCTTTCCTTTGTGCACACTCAGGGCTCCGAGATTGAAAAAGGGAAAGTTCACCACATGATACTGCCTGGTTTGGCCACCGGGGATAGCACAACCCTACCACGGGGGTTAAACATGGTATATGATATGATATGATAAAATGAAGATGTTCAGTTATGTTATGCCAAAGCGTTTTTGAATATGAAATAGATCCTCAAATATGAATTGTTGACTTGAGTATGAAATGTTTGAAAAGTCGCTCTGATTTTCTGATAACACGTTTTCTGAGATCAGCATATAAAAATAAAATGTTTTGTTTCTGCATATTGAACTTTCTAAAAAGGCTCATGTTTACATGCTAGTATATGTTCTCTGCTTACTGAGTTATTGATAACTCACCCCCCCTTTATCTTCTTATATTCTCAGATGATATTGATTTCCCAGCTGGGGGTCAAGAATAGAATTGAAGCTGGCTAGATATGGATGGAAGGATTGGGTACTTTAGAGCACCATTGTTAGTAGATGGATTTAATTTGAGTATTTGAAGTACTTTACGTTGTTTGGACCTATTGAAACCTAAAGATGTATTGTTATATTTTTGAGGTTATTGGGAGATTGTGGACCCCTTTTGGTTTATGTTTTGTAATGATAACTTATGGAGTTTTATTGTGGTTATTTGGAAAAATATGAATTGTGTGCTAAACATGAAGTCCTTGGAGTTTTAAGTGCTTGGAGAGATAGGTTTGTTAGTGGCATGAGTTAACTCTACGGACCCTCGGGTGCGAGGCGTTACATCCAATGCTAGTGATCTAAACCAAGTCTAATCTAGAGTTTTTGGCTCAAAAGTTATCACCTCAAAAAGAGAAACTTTTTACGACTTTGAAAAATATGTGAAATGAAGTGGTGAGCTACTATGTAACACCCTGCTCCCCACATTTATTAATAAAGTCATTTTTAGAGATATTGGGGAGCCAGAGTGTTACTACTGAACCTGATTTAAAAATATTTTTATTTTATTTTAAAGGAAATGTCAAGTACGAAGATTCCTTATAATAAATAGAGTCGGTTTGTATTAAAATACGGAAAGCATAAATGAGAGTACACGTAAACATTTATTAAAAATTTATCAAAGTCTGTGTCATAAAAATCATAACTTCAAATCTTTGTACTTGATTTAGGCCACTATCACGTCTCCCTGGACTAAGTCTCGTCCTGTAGCTCTACCTTCATAAATATTCTAACCTGGGGTGGTTGAAAATATAAAAACAAACTAAAATGAGTCAAAGACTCAGTAAGAAACTCATTATAACGTAAATATACTTAACATAAAGTTCTTCACAAAATATTTCATGTTGAGAATTAAAATCATGATTGTTCATAAATATGCTGATGAGATGCATGACTTGGAAATATTTATGGTATTTTGACTGATCTGATTGATTTGAATTATCTGACTTATCTAGATTAACTGACTTGTTTTACTGGCCAACACACTTAACCCTATGTGCAAAGTTGTGCACGGTCCCACATCTTATGGCCACAAGGAGAACCTATGATTTGATATGATAAAATACCATGGTGGACCATACTTGAGTCCGTGGCTTGTACATCCACCCTGCATTGGTACTAAGCATCTGAATGGACATCTGATAAATATGATTTTTATCTTACATTTGATCTTATGAAAGCTTACGTTTTTTATGCAACGTAAGATGCATAATACATATATAACTATAATATGCAGAATGAAACATGATCATAAATTATGATGAATGGCGCGCTTGCAAATAACATGACATGCGTGGTACATAAACGTTGGTTTTTAATAATACTATATATAACTAGCTAACGTATGCTAATCCTAATTTATGATAAACTTACTTATATTGTAGTGCTAATTCGATATTTACGGGGTGCGATAGATTTTGTGACGCCTCCAGATTTTGTTTGGGATTGGACGGACATCTGAAGCGTCGGGACATGCAACACAAAGTTACTTGCCCCCTTTCATGACAGATAAAAATATAATGTTTCTAACATATATCTAGCAGTATGCAATATTCGCAATAGATAACACTATGCACCAAACAAATAATATCCAAATAAGTTAAAACATATAAACATTGAAGTGACAGATATTTGTGATTACAACATAAATCTAAAAAGTCTGTAAGCTCAAAGGTACGTGAGATAGAGCTCCATAAGTACAAGCATAAACTAAAGTATCTACTACGCTAATCTATCGAGTAGTTTGCATAACTTAGTCAAGGATGCCATATTACTTTCTATAAATTGGAACATCAAAATGATGAGCTCCGCGTCGTGCCATTGCTGTTTAATCGATCGTCTCCAGTTGATCATCTTCTGCAGCGCCTCCTGATCCTGGCACATGAGCTACCATTCCGAGGAATGGTCGTTAGGACTATCACCACTCAAATCTCAGCAAGTTAACAGAAAACTTATACACAGATTAATGATGCATGCATGTCAGTAAAGACATGAATGCATAATCAAAATTATAAGCAAGCATAAAATAACTTGACGTATGACATGAACGGACATGACTTGAACTGAAATGTGAATTGAACTTGAAACTGAACTTGTCATGATATGAGCTTGAGCTTGAACATGAAACATGAACGTGAACTTGAACTAACATGAAACATGAACGTGGACTTGAACTTAACATGAACTTGAAAAATAAATTGAATGTGAAATACCTGAACTTGAATTGAATGTGGAATACATGAACTTGACATAACATGAACATGAGCATGAAAATACATAAATTCTTCTGACAATCAAAATGATTTCACCATTTGTTTCGTCAAGAATAGTGAACAATCAGAATGATTTCGCCCAACATATTCCATCAGAGATACTCAGACAATCAAAATGATTACGCCATGAGTATTTTAAATGAGATACCTTAACAATCAGAATGATTACATCAGAAGTACCTACTAATATTTTGATAATCAGAATGATTACATCAAGAGTATTTGAATAAAAGCATTTCAACAATCAAAATGATTACGTTGGAAGTACCTCGCATGAATTATAAATGGAGATATTCGGACAATCATAGTGATTACTTCACAAGTATCTTAGGCATGACTAACTGAGAAAATAATATTTTTGAGACATGCTCTGTACTCGAGACATAACATGACATGAAATGAAAGGACATATAACCTGACATAACGTGACGTGACATGTACGTGAGATGCATGACTTGACATAACATGAAACAAACAACAATACGTAATATGACATAACGTGTAACAGATATAATTACGTGACATGACATAACATATAACAGAAAATATTATGTGATATGACATAACATGTAATAGATAACATTACATGACATGATATAACATGTAACAAACAATATTACGTAAAATGACATAACATGTAACAGAAAATATTACGTGACCTGGTATAACATGTAACAAATAATATTACGTGACATGGCATAACGTGTAACAGATAAAATTACGTGACAAAGTATATTATGTAATAGATAAATGATGCATGATAGAATATATAATGCGACTGATAAATATCTCATGACAGAATGTATTAAGTAACAGACATAAATGATGTAACATAACATATAGGGTAATAGAATTACATGAACATTAGTTCCCTTACCATCATAAATAAACAGTAATCTGATAATAAAGTAGGAGCTAACTTACAATGATTGTTGCGTTTAGAGAGAAAAGTATGAAACACAAGAAACTGTAAGTAGGGATTGTAAATGTTAGAAACTTTATCACTAATAATTTAGTAATATGAAAAATGCTAACTAAGAGTAAAATCGCCATTTAACTCTCCACAAGTGGAAAAATGATCATTTTACCCATAACTTGAGCAATTCACATCCTAACTTCAAAAATACCAAAATTTACATTCCTCATGTAAATTTTGTCCTAAACTCAAATATCTAATTATAAAATTTTTTAAAAAATCATAACCATGAAAACACACTATGGCCGAAACACCCTTAGGCATTTTCTCTTTGATTTTTGTTGCAATTTTACCCAACTTCAACACTCATACTTAAACTAAAAATATTGCAATATAGATCATTACATCCTATACTTAGAAGAAGTATGCTGAAAAAAACCAACAAAAATCCACTTTACATAAATACAAAGCTAAAGTCACATGGTCAAAATTAAACCAAAACATGGATCTATCCAAAACCTCATGTTGTTTACTTAACCGAGTATCTTTATACATAAAAATCATATCTTTACAAATTAACACCTAAAATCTTCAAATCAACATCCTAACATATATATCAAAGACTTCAGATCATCAAATAAAAATATCAAAGTCCTTAGAGTAAGATTAAACTACAAAAGATCCAAACTTTCTTAAAACAGAAACTGTTTTTCTTCTTCTAGTTTCTAATTTTCTAGATCTGAGAAAATATTTCAACAAAAGCTTTTATCATGTAAAGAGTCCTCAACAAACATTCATATGAATATGTTAACAACACTCCATAAAACCTTCGAACCAAGATTTGTCCATTAGCTTGGTCAAAAACTCTAAAATACAATACACTATCTAGTTTATCTCCCAGAAATCAAAAGACCATGGTTAAAATAACTTTTGACCAATCAAAAGACCATGAAATCAAACACAAAAGGTACCAGGAAAACTAGACTCAAAGAGGAATGAATTTCATGAAGGAATCATCGTGACAAAACACTTATAAGGCTTTCAAAAACTCAAGCAAAAAGGCTCAGAAAACTAAGTTCCTCTCTAGAAAACATGTGGGAAAAGAGATAAAATGAGAAAAGGGAATGTCTGAACTGTTCTTACACAAACTGAAGGGTGAAGTGAGGTCTTGAGTAACACTTGAGTAATGGAAGTCTTGGCCAAAACAAGGGGAAAACTGCCCATGGTATGGGCTGCCTTGAGGTGCCATGTAGGTGGTTGTGGGGAGGTGGCCTTTGCTTTCCCATCAAGAACTATTTGAGAGCTGTCTTGAGTAGTGAGTGGTCAGCCTTGGGTGGGTGAAAACTTCCTCAAGAATTTTTGCCAATGTGGCCAAAATTCATGGGTCTAATGGGCTTCAGCCGAATGAGCTTCATTTTGGAGTTTAAAGAGGGTGTCGTTAGGGTTTGAGATGCTATCAACCTCAAATCCAAATTTTCATGGCCCAATAAAATTTTCAAAGTTTAAAGCGTTGAATAATGATGTCATAACATGAATTTGAGGGATTAATAGCATGTGAAAGTGATTTAATCAAGTGATTAAACACAATACTAAAAGTCAGATCCTTTAGGGTTTTGAAATCAAGTTTGGGGTTTGGGGTAACCGTTTAGGATTTTAGTTTCCTCTAAACTTTTTGGAGTTTCAATTGGATTCTAAGTATTTAGGGTAGAAACCCTCTTTAGTTTGGCATAAATGGTTGATTGAATGAATCTGTGTTTTGCTTAGGTGGCATGATCTCACACATTGATTTCCTTCACATTTCCATCTCATGATTCCTCTTGGTGCCAAGTGTCCAATACTATTCACCAAGTGTGGTTAAGATCTTACCAAATGTCCAAACAAAAATTCTATAACCTAATTTGGATATTCCACATTGTGATATTGAAAATACCGCACTTGGTGCTACTATCGATGTTAATATTCACTCCAAAAAAATTAAAAATAAAATTTTCACTAAAAGATCCTAAATAAGCATACTAACCTAATAGTGCAATTTGTTTATAAAAAATAATGTCCGAAGTGCCTTGAAGTAATCAAAATGTGTTTTTGAACAGATCTTTCGTTCGAAAATTGATAATGAGTTTATTATGCCATGAAATCCTAAATATTTCTTTGAGTCTAATGGTGAAGATAATATCCCATTCTGACTCTTCTAACCGTCTCAAATAAATAAAATCGCATTTTTGGCCTCATAATGAGTGGTAATACTGATTATGCTAAGATACCAAAACCTACGCGATTGGTCAATTCGTGAAAACTTACGGCATTTTCACGAGATTCTTAAAACCTATAGAAATTTCACCATTGAATTTCTAGCGGGTTGTTACAAATTCCTTTCATAGGCTTGGTGCTAGCTAGAGAGAGAATTAGATTAACCGAGAGCTTAAGAGAAAACAATTGTGAGGGAGAAGGAGAGAGAAAATGTGAGGGATGCTGTGAGAGGAATGAGGCAGTCGGCCGTCGGCGTGGTGAATGTGGGACAGACTGGATATCTCGGTTTCGACCGCTGCACATACAAAGGTTTATGATTTTTCCAAATAACACAAGGAAGAGAAGATATTTATAGAGAGATTTGGGAGAGGGTGCCAATGAGTTCGAGTTGGACTCGGTTAGTACATGTAGTGACACTAATCTAGTAGTCCATTCAATGTAGGATTGACAGTGACTAAGACTGCGTATGGGACTTCAATCAATGCTGATTTTAAATTGAAATAAATTTCTAATGGTCGATCTTTAAATTCTAAAAGGAGTATAACTCGTTCAATAGATAATAAATAGGATTTAACCTAGTTATTGAGTCTAATTAAAACTCATAATCAACCTCAATGACTTGTGACTCATGAGCTTATCCAATATGGCCCATTAAATATAATTTAAGCCCAATACAAATCATCAATATTCCAACTTTAGAATTATTGGGTAGGGTTGTTACATGCTATGTGCTCAGTAAGTAGCAATTTAATAGGAGTGTGAGAGTTGGGAGTTTTCTTGACTAGAAGAGAGTGAATAAGTTCCCATTAAAAATATAATGTAAGAAATACAATTTTATCTCAAACAATATGTTCAGCCAAATGTCCTATTCAATGCCACATGATAATAGGGAAATCACCAATATATAACAAAGATATCATGCCACGAGGAGCATCAATATCCAACAAAGATATCATGCCACGAAGACATCACACCATGAGGGGCATCAAACATGTCACAAAGACATTCATATCATGGACTCAAGAATAAATAGCATGTTGACATTTAATTTTTAAAATTTAATAAGCCACATAGCATTTCTTAAACATTCCAACTATCATAAAATTTGCACAAATCCCACAAACAGTGCCAAAATAGCAAAACAATGTGCACAAATTCAAAGTTTACACAAGTTTGAAATATAATACCAAAGTGCACAATTCCAAATAAAATCAATCAATTCTTTTAGCAAAAAAAAAAAAAAAAAAAAAAACCATAAACAACCACTTACCTTGATTTCTAGTCAAAATAATCACACGATATTCCTTTGCCAAGGGTCAATTGGAACCTATTTCAAGGCCATTACAATCCGTCAACGCCTACACTAAAATAAGGTCTAAACTCAACCATATAAACGTGATGTAAACATAGATTAATACTAGCTAATACCTAAAATTGAGATTTGCTAATTTACCCTAAAGTAAGTCTAGTTGAAACCTAGACAGATTCAAAAACATCTAGGCATGCTAAAAAAATTGATCAAAGATTCACCAACCCTGTATTGTACACACTTGCCACTAATACTTGAGTATTAAATTCATCTTCAACACACCCCAACAACATAATTAACTAAGTATATGTTTTCAACAGTTCAAATCTTAACAAGTCTCATATTCAAAACTCATTAATATGGGTGTAACCGGTCCGGTTCGATCCGGTTTTGAACATATTTTAGAACCGAACCGATATATACTGGTTTTGAGTTTTGAAGAACTGATACCGCACTAGTTACACCCCTAAACCGGTACTTCAGTTTTACAGGTTCCGGTCCAGTTCGATCTGATTTTTTTGGTATATTATATAGTATATATAATATAAAATATTATAGTACATAATAATATAGCGATAATATATTGTAGTATATTATAATATATAGTGATATAGTATTAATATAATATAACTATTAATACAATAGACTATAGTGATAATATATAGTTATTTATATAGGATTTTAAAATTTAATAATATATTAATTAGTAATGTAACATATAATACAAAATTATTTGATATATAATTATATATAAAAATTATATGTAATATAAAAAATCATATAACAAATATTTTATATAATATAAAAAATTAATATATATATGAATCGGCCTGGTTTGATCCGGTGTTAGAAAAAGGAAAATCGGAACCGGACCGATCTTGACCAATTTTGAGAAAACTAAAATTGGTACCGGACTGAACCAAACCTAGTACTAGGCCAAACCCATCGGTCCGGTCCGTTTTACCAGTTCATCGATTTCTTTTTCAACCCTACGAATTAAATATACTCCTTATGAGAAAGAAGAATTTACCTAATATTGTCGTTGGTGGTGATAAAATGGCATGGAGTAGTGGTTGTGGGCCGAGATTATTACATTGCAAAGATAAGAATTGAGAGGGAAACAGAGAAATAGAGACAACAATAGATTATCAAACACACACACATACACAGAGAACCAGAGAGGGGTGTGTGAGAGAATCAGAGAAAGGGGGGGGGGGGGGGTTTTAGGTCACGGGAATTTTTGGGGTGGGGAAAGGGGTGGGTTGGGCCTTTGGGTTGGGTTATTACATTGTGCCTGTTCAAACTGCGTTTCCATTAAATTTCATGTCTTTCTCTCTCTGTTTTTTTCTCATCTCCTTTTTTGTGTTGGCCATTAAACGGAAAAATCTTGGTTAAAAACCCTGTGTTCTATGGTAGAGACTGGAGCTCATATTTTTAAAAACACGACATGCATTAGTGTAGGGATACATATGACACAACAACAATAATGAAAGATCTATTTTTATAATAATGAAAGATCATGAGTTTTAGGCAGTGGTTTTCTCTCTTCAACACTAATTTAGTATATTCAACATGTTCCATTGAGTCTCGTTCTTAGTGAACATTGAAAAAAAAAAGAGCAATGGTGTTAAAGTCAGTAACACCTCTTCCTCTCTCTTCCCATAAACTATCAATTCACAATCACTCGATAAATTTACTATTAATGCACAGTCATCCAAAAAAATCAAATGCGATAAAAGTTTTCTAGATTTATCTTAAAGACTAGTAAGGATGGAACTTGCCTTGCATGTCTGTGTTCTCCATGCTTGATAGAGAAGTGCTACAACTACAAAAAAATTCTACAAAAGTAAATCCACAAACTAACATGTTTTCATCTGATACATTAGATATATTTTATAATAAAAGTAAATTTACAATTTAACGTAGTACATCAAGTCATGCCATTTTGTGGGTTTACTTTTGTATGATCTATTTATGGCTAAAATATTTCTCTTCCCATAAAAGGATCAATTACTTTATAAAGAGCATTTGTTGGAGATCTGTCTAAAAGTACTTACAATATTAACTTAGCCATATGCTTGAACTATCTAAAATATGCCCAAGATGAAGAAAAATCGGTATGCATTGGAATAGTCAAGTATAAGTCATCTAGTTATGAGCTACCGTAGTTGCCTAGATATAAGTAAACAGTAACTTATCCATCTAAATTTCTTATATTAGTTTCTCTCTCCATCTTTATTGAACAGTAATATTTTCATTGCACCTCTTCTCACAATTTCTTCTCTATCCGATACTCATTTATGTTATTCTCTAAATTTCTCATTCATCTTGTTCCTTCATTCACACAATTAATGATTTAGTCGGTCTCATTCTCTCAATCAAGATGAACATCCTTCATTGAAGTCCCTTGTAGAGGACGAAGAAGAAGGGCCTCTAGGCCTTTGGCCTCAAAGTCCAATCTCCTTTTTTGTCTAAAACTCGTCCTTTCTTCGATTTTAGGCCCCGTTTGGTTCAACAGATGGTCTCAACCCATCTTATCTCAACATCCAAATACAATTAAAACAAAACACTCTTCAATTTTAAATTTTCAAAATTTTAAATTTTACATCTAATCATTACAACTTTTCTAAACTTTCAAACAAGATAGAAAAAATAATTCAACTTTTTCAAATCTCAAAACAAAAATAATATTAAAAAATTATAGTCTAACAATATTTTTATTCAACTTTTGCTCTCATTTCCCAAAACCCTATAAAACATCTTAACTCAAACTATTTCACTACTATTCACAAACTATCTCACTGCTATTCATAAATTTTTCATCTCATCTCATCTGTGTAATCAAGCGAGACCTTAAGCAACTTTAATATTTAAGAATTGTTGGAGACACAAAGGGATCCCACAAACTGACGTGGCGCAATGCTAGTGTGCCACCTCAGTTTTTTTTTTCATTTTACCCTGCTCCCTGCGCCCCTTCCCTCCTCCCCCCTTCCACGAGACCCCCCATTCTTGTAGACCACCGCCGCCGCAACCCGGTCATTTCCCTTACCCCTCACCGCAAGCTAGCCATCTTCCTCATCCTTTACCACAACCCAACCATCTTCCTCATCCCTCTCCTACGTTTCCCCTCCTCCCCCTTTCCTTGCCCTTCATTGATGTAGCTCTCTCATCACTCTCTCTCGCAATCTCTGACAAGAAGGGGACTTCGTCATCGTCGCCCCTCACCGATAGGTACACTCTCTCTCTCTCTCTGGGCCCTGGGAAAAGAATGGGTGGGGGGAGGGGGATAGGGGCTGGGGAGTGAAAGAAAGAAAGAAAGAAAGAAGAACTTGACTAGCGTGGCACACTGATAATGTGCCACATCTGTTTGTGAGATCCTTTTGTATCCCTAGTGTTTTTCTTAATATTTTATGTTCCATCTTTCCTTCCCATGGAAGGTCTTATGTTGAAAGACCTATTAATCTTCAACATATTTTATTATTAATAGTACCTTAATTCTCATGATCGACTCGGGTTGACGTGATTTACACCCAGGCAACACCTAGGCACCCTTATTGAGCACTTGAAGAACAAACCTGCATACTTCTCTCCCAAAGGTCTCACAGTTAGATTGATAGAAATGGGCTGGAAAGCCATCAAGCCTAGGTGAACTTAATGGAATCATTTGAAAAACAACTTCTTTCACTTCTATTTCAAAGAATTGCATCAAAAGTCTCAAGTTCATTGCATCTGTAACCTTAGAATTCATGCATGAGAGACAACTATCAATAGCAGTTGGATTAGAAGATGTAAACAAATTGGAGAAGAAATCAGAGAATAGATCACCTATCATTCCTAATCAGTAAACACATGTCCATGATGATCAAGCAGCTGCCTGCTGGAATTAGTTTTTCTCCTTTGGGATGCATACATGTGGTGGAAAGTGGTGTTTATATCCCCATGTTGCAACCAGTGATGCTTAGCACGTTGCTTCCACTTGAGTTCCTCTTCAGCTAAATGAAGTTCTACATTCTTGGTGGTGATGGTCTCCATCACCAACATTATGAAGTTCTGCTATTTGCCTCATTTTCCTCTTGATATGTGGTGGGGTTTGCTTGTTGCTAGCTGAGTTCCACTTCTGAAGGGCCCTTTGACAGTTAAAAAGTCTGTTTCTAATCACTACAACTGTTGAATCACCAATAGCCACCTTCCTCCATGCTTCTTGGATAATGGTTGAGCATTCCTTCCTCAAAGACCAAGGTGGCTATTGACACTTTTATGGCATGGTGACATGGCAGGTGATTTTGCTTTGCTAGGGTTTTACGTGCATTTTTTCATGGTTGCCGCGGGGGGCACTAGTGGCTCCATGATGGCAGCTAACTCTCAATCATTCGGAGATCTCTTATTTGCAGCCCTTCACCTGATCCCTGATGTGCTTCTGCCATCAAGGGCTCCTAAAACTATGGATGGTGAAGTGTATTTCTTGTTTTCAAAGGAGGAAATAGTGAAGTTCGCAGAACTGTTTTGGTTCTCGTTGGTGCTAAAGTTCCTTAGACAGAGACCATCCCTTAACTCGATCAGATTGTTTATTAAAAATAGATGAGGTTTATCTGGTATTATAGTGGTTTCAACCATGAGAAAGCCACGTAATGTTTTTGTCCGATTAACGTCGGAGGAGGATTTCAATAAGGCTTTTTCTAGGGAAGTTTGCGACATTGATGGAGTGGCGTATCGACCGTTTCACTAGACCCCTGAGTTTTCTGAAGAGGAGCTGTCGATGGTTCCAGTCTATATTTTCCTTTCAGGGTTGGCTCCAAATTTCTACCATTCTTCAATCCTGAAAAGCCTCACAGCACCAATTGGGAAGTATATACGGAGTGATAACTCTATGCGGTGTGCTACGAGAACAGACGGGGCAAGGGTATGTATAGAACTTGATGCTACTAAATCACCTCTATTATCATTCTGGATTGGTGCGCCATCTTGTCCTACGAGTTGTATGAAGGAGGTGGTGTATGAAACGATGCTTGCGTTCTGCACCAAATATAAAATCCAAGGGCATAATCTGAAGACTTGCAAGAAAGGTAGTTTAAGGAAGGAGAAAGAGAAGCAATCTGTTCGACTTGAGTTTAAGGAAGTGCCGAAAAAGTTAAAAGCTTTGGATGCTTCGGGTTCGAAACTAGAGTTAAAAGACGTGGCGGATATGGGCACAAAAAGCAAGATTTCGGATGTGTTGGTGCTGGTTAGTGTTGATCAGCCTATAGTTGATAAGGAAGGTGAGGAAGTGGCTACTTTACAGTCGGTGGATTTACATGGAATCGGTTTTGGGGACATGGCAAAGGATGTAGAGTTGCACGTCCATACGGAAGTGGTATCCTCTGTTCTTGAGGAGATGGTTCTAGTGGGTTCTAAGGTGGTGGTAATGCCAAGCTCTGGTTTTGTGGAAGTGGCTCCGAAAGTAGTGGATTTTAGTGTGGTTTCTGAAGAGGCTCCAATGGTTCCTACAAGGTGGTACCCTTTATAGCGCTTGATGAGGTGGGTTCCTCTGTCCCTATGAAGGTTAACGTATAGGCTTTAGAAGAAGTGCTGAGATCGAATCCTGTGGAAATGGCTCAGGAGGCTCTTGTTTCCATCGTGGTGAACCATTCAGAAGATATGCAAGGTGGACTGTTTGTTGGGTAGGCCTCTGAGCGAGTGTTGAGTGGGGATGGCAATGATATGGCTGATTAGTTGGCCAGTTTATCTGATACAGAGTAGTGGAAGGAAAAATGGTACCGAATAAGGATGTATTCTCTGACTCTGAAATCCCTGATCAAGTGAAGAAAAGGGGTGAGGATATAGCCATGAAAGTTCGCAGCAATAAACGGGTTATTACCAGGTCATATAAATTGAATTTATGACTAGTCTAATTTTGTATTGGAATGATAGAGGGGTAAGATCTTCTCGGAGTAGGTCGAAAAAGCTTGTGCAAGTGTATAAACCGAAAGTTGTTGCGATGGCGGAGCCTTTTTTACGGGATGAACAATTGGATAACGTTAAGAAGGTGCTAGGATTTGATTATGGGTTTTCGAATGGTGCTTGGGACGGTAAATTGTGGATCTTGTGGATGAATGATGTTAATGTGAGTATGTTAAGCTATGGAACTCAACAAATCTCTGTGCTTGTGACTGATGGTATGATGAACTGTAAAATCTCATTTGTTTATGCTAAATGCTCTTATGAGCAATGACATGAGATGTGGGCAGACCTTGCCAGGGAGAGTAACTCAGCTAATCCATGGTTAGTAATAGGGGATTTTAACATTATTGCTTCTAATGGGGAGCGACGTGGTGGTCGGCCACGACCTGTGGTGGCTATGGAGGAGTTTAATTCTTGGATCCACACTTGCGGATTACTGGAATTAAAATTCTTGGGTAAGAGTTTCTCATGGTGCAATGGGCATGCCGGTTGTTCTCGTAGTTGGGCTCGGTTGGATCGTTCTTTGGTAGATCAGAATTTTTTTTATGCATTTCTGGATTCAGTTATGAGATATTTGCCTCGTACCTCATCATACCATGCCCCTATGGTCATTTCTCTAGTGAAGAATGTTGAAGTGAATGGGACGTCACCATTCAGTTTTCAGCAAATGTGGGTGGATCATGTTGATTTTACTAGATGTGTGCGAGAGGCTTGGGAACAATCTGATGTCGGCAGTGGACTCATGAAACTTGCGGCAAAATTAAAAATCGTGAAAGTAGCTTTAAAAGGAAGGAATATGTCAGTTTTTGGATGGACGAGTGGGCACATTCAGAAGTTGGAGAATTGTATTGAGCGGCTGGAAGATAAGTTGTAGATGCGGTATGATGAAGAGGTGGAGCTCGACCTGTTTACTTAAAAAATGGAGTTGGATACCTGGATTCATTGTGAAGAAGTTTGGTTAGCTCAGTATGCTAAAGTTAGATGGTGGAGACATGGTGATAAAAATTCTCGTTATTTTCAAGATATTCTTAATAAACGGAAGCAAGCAAGGATCATGGAGATGAGTCTTCCGAATGGGACCACATTAAGGTCACCTCAAGAAATTGATGACGGTGCCATGCAATATTTCATGGAATTCTTGGGGCAATCTGCACGTGTGGTGTTACCGGACTTGGGTGATTTAGTGTCTAATGTGATTTCGGATGAAGATAATTTGAAACTTTGTTTGTTGCCCATAGAAGAAGAGGTGAAACAAGCAGTCTTCAGTATTCACATAGAGAGTAGTCTGGGGCCTGATAGTTTCGGGTCAGGATTCTACCGTGCATGTTGGGATATTGTACGTTCGAAAGTGGTGGAGGAGGTAAGAGAATTTTTTCAGGGGGTTCCTATTCCCAGATTCTATACTGCTTCTTTTGTAGTGCTTATTCCAAAAGTGGCTCAGCTGGCCGGATTTGACAAGTTTCAGCCTGTCAGCTTATGTTTCGTGTTTTACAAAATCTGCATTAAGGTCTTGGTGGCAAGGCTTGTGCCTTTATTGTCCTCTTTGATCTCCTCCGAGCAGTATGTGTTTATTCCAGGTAGGAGTATTTTCGATAATATTAGCCTTACACAAGAAATGGTGCATTCTCTTAATAAGAAGGCTATGGGTGGTAATGTTATTTTGAAACTTGATATGGCTAAGACATATAATAGGGTGGAGTGAGAATTTCTTTTGCTGGCAGCTTTTGGTTTCTCTCCTTCTGTTAGTGCATTGATCAGGAATTGTATTGCTTCTCCTTGGTATTCAATCATGATGAATGGCACGTCTCGGGGCTTTTTTCAAGGAGGTCAGGGTTTGCGTCAGGGTGATCCGTTATTGCTATATCTTTTTATCATTATTGAAGAAGTGTTTTCTCGCTTACTAAAGAAGAGTTTTTTGTGTGGCAATATTAAAAATTTCTCTCCCCCAAGAGGTGCGCCTCTTGTTTCTCACATTCTTTATGCGGATGATGTAGTTATTTTCTCTAATGGAGGGAAGAATTGGATGAGAGAATTGATGAAGGTTATTGAGACTTACGAGTCTTGGTCTAGGCAGCGAGTGAGTAAGGAGAAAACGACCATGTATTTTGCTAAGCATTTTTCAACAGGGCAGAAGAGGGAGCTAATCAATATCACTGGTTTTATCGAAGTTACTTTCCCATTTACTTATCTTGGTGCACCTATTGTCAATGGGAGGCTAACTAATTTACATTTAAAACCTATTTTCAATCGGGTGAGGAATAAACTTTGGGGGTGGAAAGTAAAATGTCTCTTGATTGGTGGCAAGTTGATTTTGTTGAAGCATGTGTAAGCTAGTATGCCTTTACATATTATGTCTATACTTCAATTGCCAAAAGGGATTTTGAAAAATCTAAACAGGCTTCTTAGCTCATTTTTTTGGGGTGAAAAAGATGGAAAGGAAAAAAAGAAATGGGTTGCGTGGAAGTTGATGTGCAAGCCGACTGATGAGGGGGCAATTGGCCTTCGTGATTTTGATGAGGTTTAGACTTCTCTTCATATGAAATTTGCATGGAAGGTTATGACTAGGAGTGATCTTTTGTCACAATTTTTTTCATGCTAGATATATTGGGGATAAACATGTTTCTTTATTAGACCCCAAAAATGGCTCGTAGTTTTGGAAGATGGTGGTGAAGTGCATTCCGGCGGTGTTAGAAAATTCGAAATGGAGAGTCCGGGATGGGAATATTTCTTTTTGGTGGGATCATTGGTTGAATGAAGGTCCTCTTACTAATTCTTATCTTGTGGTGGATGTGCCAAAGTTGATGTTGGCTGACTTAAGAATTGAAAATGGTTCGGACATTGAAGTCTTAGAGAGGCTAGTGAGAATACAAAAAACGGAGGAGATTTGTAGTTTCTTGGGTGCTCACAAATCTAGCCAAGATTTGCTTGTTTGGCTTCATAATAAAGATGACGGCTTCTCCACCAAAAGTGCATGCCAATGTATTAGGGTTATTGCGCCTTGGGTGTGGCACGAAGCTTTACCAAAAAAAAATTCCATATTTATGTGGAACGCTTTTCATAACAGTTTAAGTGTTGATGATAGATTGCAGAGAGTTGGTATTCCTATTACTTCCAAGTGTAATTGTTGTGAGCCAGGAAGATATGAGGATTTAAATCATGTTCTTATTGTAGGTGACTTGGCTTCCAGGATTTGGAAGAGGTTTTCTGTTATCTTAGGCATACTTTATAACCCAAATAAACGTTGGTTTGAGTTGGTGTTACTTTGGTTTAGACATGCGTCTACCAAGTCCTAGGTGGGTTGTATTTTGGGTCTTCTTCCTTCTATTATTATTTGGAAGTTGTGGCAATGCAAGTGTAAGACAAGGATGGAAGGTAAATGCATCTTGATGGAAGAGCTTTGGAAGTCTATTTGTGTGTGGCTAAGGAAAGTGCAAAGTAGCTTGCCGAAATTTACAAAGATTGCCTTTGCAGATGAGGAGAGGTTGAGAGATTTGAACATTCAGATTATTCTGATTAAATTTGTGCGGGTTAAATTGGTTTGTTGGGTGAAGCCTAGACATGGAAGATTTAAATTAAATATTGATGGTTGTAGCCTCAGTAATCCGGGGAGTTTAGACGCAGGGGGAGTAATTTGGGACTTGTGTGGTGATATGGTGCTTTCTTTTTCGTGCTATCTTGGGGTGGGTTCTAATAATCTTGCTGAGCCGAAGGCCTTGTTAATAGGGTTGAAATATTGTCGTGCTTTGGGTCTTCATCAGGGGGACATTGAGTCTGATTCCTTGGTTTGTGTATCTTGGGTTCAGAAAAAGCATTGTGGAGTGTGGTATTTAGAAGATTTCTGGGAGGAGTCTATGAGATTGTTCGAAGGTGGGGATTTTGTTATTAATCATATTTATCGAGGAGGAAATACGTCGATTGACTATTTAGCTAAAATGGGAACTCAAGGTTCGACCTATGTTTGGAGATCTCTTTTGCATATTCCAAAACACCTTAAAGGATTGATTCGTACGGATAAATTGTCCTTGCCTTATTTGAGAGGTCATTGAGTTGATGTTTTTCTTTTGGTTTCCAGTTTTTGGATTTGTTTTGGTGAGGATGTTCTTTTTCGGCATGTTGCGGGTTGTTTAATCTTTTTATGCTTGTTATGTAACTAAGGTATTCCTCCGCCGTAGTGGGGTTTTTTTCTTAATAAATTTGGGAATGAGTCACTCTTGGACATGTGACCCCGACTCTTTTTTTTTTTTTTTAAAAAAAAAAAGACCTAAAGGCTTCATATCTGAAAATGTAATGTTTTCTTCTATTCCTCATCTCATTACTAGTCAGGGTTAAATGGAGTGGAGAATGATCTGAATTGATTGCAGGTAAAACATGACAGATGCTGTTGGGGAAGAGTTGCTGCCACTCTGCATTGGCCATAGCTCGATCAAGTCTCTCTTTTGTGAAATTTATCTTTGGTCTATTATTAGACCAGGTGAACTTCTAACCCTTTGTAGGTAAATCATTCAAAGAACATAATTCAATGGCCTCTCTAAACTTTTCCATTTGTTATAAGGTCTTGATGCTGCTCCCACCTTTTCATTTTCGTAAGTGATTTCATTGAAGTCTCCCACACAGAACCATGGGATAGAGATGCCATCTTTAAGCGATTTCGGTAATTTCCAACTAGTCTCCCTCTTAGAGGTTTCAGGATGTCCATAGAAGTCAATAAACATTCACTGATGATTATTCTGTTTATCTAAATTGAAAGCACTAATATGCCATCTTGTGAAACTACAAATCTGAATATCAAACTCATTCCTCCACAAAAGAGCTAGCCCACTGCTACTACCTCGATTCTCCACTGTCATACACCCATCATACATTAGTCTAACTTTAATATCTTCCATCTTTTACTTATTGCATTCCGTTTCCATAAAAAAAAAAGAGGCTAGGACACTTTTCCTTAATCTGTTGATTAAGGATTCTAACTGTCTGAGGGTTCCAAAACCCTCAGCAATTCCAACTTAGGATACTCATTGATATTGGCAGGGCTGGTCGCCAACCTCTACCATTAAATCATGTTGTTGCTCTTCCACACAAGTAGCATTCTTATGTCTCTTTCATTTATGCCTCTCCCCATGACCTCTCACAACTCAGCAGTTAAAACTGCTATTGTGGGAGTCAAACTTCTCTTCTGAGCACCACTCCAACAATTAGGCTCAGAAGTGAGTGATGTCTGTTTATTTCTAGCTCTTCTTTTCCACTTTGTCTCCTTCTTGTGGTACATCTGATTCTTATCCTTGTTAACCATAAGGATCTGATCTTCTGTCTGTAATTGATACTTGTCATTATTAATCTCGAGGGCCCCTACATAATCCACCTTTTGTTCAGAAGAGTATTGTTGAATACTGATGACATCATCTGTGCTAGCAGGAATAACAGTATCGTGCTCAATCCCAGCTTGATTCAGTGGGCCCCCAGAGCACCTAATATCTCCAATAGTATCAGTTACCATATTAGTTTCCCTTGATCCCTGATCCCTTCCCAAAAATTAGCCAGCATATTCCTGAGATGGCTCATCTGAATGAGATCTTCTATTCAAAGACAAACCTTGACCCTTTAATTGCTCCATATTTTCTAGGGGAACCTTCCAAAAAATCCTCTTTCCTTCTACCATCACCCTGTGATTTTGTCTCTTCTCCCGATTGACTTGAGACCTTTCCAACCTTGGCTTTATTTCCTTTTACAACTTTATCTTCAACCTGTGGATCTGAGAATCAAGAGGTTGACTGATCCCTCCCACTATTGCTATCATGATGAGTCTTAGTCATTGCCTTTTGACTAGGGGCACGAAGCCAGGCACCATATTGGCTTTGTAAACTACTATGCATGGATCTTTCACTAGAGGATTGTTCACAACCATTTGCACCATGTTTAATTACACCACATCTAAAACAGAAATTTGGCAGCATTTCATACTTAAAAGAAATCCAGCACTTATTACCTTGCATGTTGAGAAAAATTCCTCTCATTAACGGCTTAGTAATATCAATAATTACTTTAACTCTGAGGTAAGGGCCCCATCTAATGCCATCCTCATCAGCATCCACCCCCTCCACCACACCAATCTTTCTCCCGATTTGTTCCCCAATCTCCTTTGTCATTCCTCCAAGAGGAATGTTGTGGAGTTGAATCCACATTGGCTCCTTAATTGGTGAAGGATAAGTCTTTTGGTGCAGCAAAACCATCAAAGTTATTCAGAAAAAATAAATTATGATCAAAGGTCCAAGGTCTAACTCTTTTCACTTTCTAAATATCTTGCTCATATTGAAACTCAATGATGTATAAGTTGTCACCAACTTCCTTGAACTGGATTCTCCCCCTTGGCTTCCATACAGTCCACATGGTTGTCTTAAAAGCTTTAATGTTGACATTCTTCTTTGCCACGATGAGACCAATGAGACAAAGTTGCCGAAGTCTTGTTATTAGACTCTCCTTTGTGATATCAACCTTTAATTCAGTCTGTTCTTTCTCAGTTAATCGAAGATCACCCCCACTTCTCTATAATCTCGTCAGCCATTTCATTTGCACCAGCACCTCGCCTTTGATACAGAAAACAATAAGAAAAGAAAAACTGCACTCCTCCTGTGTGTTAACTAGGAAACCTGTCTTGCCTAGAGAAAAAAACCTCCTTAGCCCAAGCTAGGAGACCATGATCTCATGCACTCCTCCTACCTAGCTACACTTTAGTACTATTTCGTGGGGGATTCAATTAAATCAATTAAAGGGCTTTTTAAGTGAGAAAGAGATATGAAGTGGGTCTTATATGCATAATTTATTGTTACTTGTATAAATATTTTCGATAGTATCAAATAAATATATAATAAGTGTTATATGACTCACTTCATGTATTTATCTCTTATATTCCACTTGAAGCGGCCTTCAACTTCGAGCAATATCGGATACTTTGATCCCACATAATACTAGATGAAGAATGATTTTAATTTTTCTATAATTATTTTAAAACTCACTAATATAATAGTGCCACTTCACCAAGATCATATTCAAGTTTGGGTAATGATAATTAACACAACTCTTTTATAATTTTTTTTTATAGTTCTGAACGTATAATTAATTAAATTGATGGCATTTTTCTAAAATAATGATATCGACCTTATAAATCTGTTTTATCAAAATGCATTCCATTTAAAATGAAGCTGTAAGATAATTATAAAAAAATAATAATATGTTTTTTATATTTTTCTTTTCTTGATTTGGATTTCAGATCTTACATGTTTCTATTTAATACAAAATTGTAAAATGTGGTGTGTGATCATTACTCTAATATTGCATCAATCAGTGCATTAAAAGCATGCATCGTGGATTTGCAATCACTACAAGAAAAACAGACTTGTGACCATTTATTTTCGACAAAAAGATTATTTGTGACCAAAACAAATTCATTTTAGCTGTAAATAATGTTTCGCTAGAATTAACTGACTACAAATAAGAAGTTTTCTTGTAGTAAATGCATGACAACAATTTGTTTCCTTATTTTGGGTGGCGTACCTCATGAGCAACTATGTAGTCTCAACCTTGCTTCAATCAATCAATGTATTATATAAAAATTGTTACAGTTACAAACAGATCTTATAAAATAAATTTACAAATTAATATAGTTTTATATAATATTTTATAATATAATGTACCCATCAAACTATATTAATTTATAAATTTAATTTTTAAAAATATTTTTATAACTAAAATGTAAATTTAATTATATTATATACATGATACACGAGTTGTGAATTAACTGCAAGGCATGTGGGCTCAGTTCCCTATAATTACTATTAACACTAAATTTTTCCTTTTTAGTTTTTTTTTTTTTATAAGAAGAAACATAATATTAATGATAAACATTATAGACAACTACCAAGCTAAATTGCTTGAGAGATAAAGTCTAAAAAACCATCACACCACATCTCAATAGACTCAACAGACTAAGCATGTCGGGCTAGAGTATGAGTAGCCTCATTTCCCAACCTACTCACATGTTGAATATGATATTCCTCATCTTTGTTTCTTGCAATAAAATTCTCAGTATTGAAGAAGACTCTATTGTAGCTTGAAGCTCTCTTACCATCAATGGAAAATCACTCTCTATGATAAGCTTTTTAATACCCATATGAGCACATAACTTCTGGCCTAGAAACACAGCAAGCAACTCTATATCCTCAGGAGCAGCAACCTCAACTTCAGCTTTGCTAACAACCATAACAGTTTTACCATTAGCATCTTTGAGAATAGCTCTAATCCCAGCTTTGTGTTGATCTCTAAACATAGTCTCATCCATATTTAACTTCAGAAAATTAGCAAGAGGTGGCTTCTAACGAGAGTACTTCTTAATCTCTGTATTAGACTTCGGCCTTACATCTATGTACATCCTGTGAAGACAGAGCATGTTCAACAACCTGCCTCATCTCAAAAAAAAAAAAAAAAAAAAAAACACCCATCCAAGCGAAAGGAAAAAAAACTGTTCATGGCCATGGAAAGACTATTTGTTTAAAATATGATGCTTATTTTGATATCGTTGGCCTTATTTGTTTTCATAATGAAGTATTAAAAGAAGTATATATACGAATAACGGATAAATATACTTTATTTACAAAAAAATTAGATTCTTTTTCAAATTGTTATAATACTTATAGATATTATTAATCAAAATAATATTCATATTTGTTTTGCATTGCAGAAAATTTTAATAAAATTTTATTATTTAATATTTAAATATTATTATCATTTTTAAATTAAAGCGTCTTAATGGTCGGTGCATAAAATACATTCAGCCGTCCCTGCATGCATCATCCTTTATTCGCGATCAATCAGAAGTTGGCTTGGATTGATCAACAACAGAAGCATCTCTCTCTAGTAAAGTCATGTGCTATATTTAATACCCAGCAATATTTTAAATTAGCTTGGTTATCAAGAACATGATTAGTACTGCATGCATCATTCTAGCTTGCTTCATCAATCAAATAGTCCAAACCTAAGCACAGTCTTGCTTGTCTTGATATATATACCTCAGCAAGTACTTGAAGTTCTCCAAGTTCAGGAAAAAAAACATGGCTCAAATAGTTAGTACAGATGAGATAGAGTCACTGAAAATTGAGTTGGCAGAGATAGCAAGAAGCATCAAATCATCTTTTCAGCGGCATACCTCAAGTTTCCGAAGCAGTACTTCAAGATTGAGTTCTACAAAGGGAGATGGTGACGTTGAATATGAATTACAGTGGGCCGAAATTGAGAGATTACCTACGTTTGAGAGGCTGAGATCTTCTCTATTTGATACTGATGCTGATGATGATGGTGGTGGTGCTATTGAAAAGAAAGGGAAAGAGGTGATTGATGTTACGAAACTCAAGGCTCTAGAACGGCATGTCTTTGTAGAGAAGCTCATCAAACAGATTGAGAATGACAACCATCGCTTGTTGCAAAAAATTAGAAACCGAATAGACATGTAAGCCGGCCATTTACTCTCTCTCTCTCTCTCTCTCAAAATTACTCCTAAAAATCATGCATAGGTGTGATATTGCATCTCTAAACGCAAACACATTTGTGTAGCATCATGAATGTGAATGGAATGAGTAGTACTGCCATAGTCATATACATAGAACACAATTTTTGACATATACTCATGAATTGGATCGATGCACACTCTTTAATAATTAATTGTTATTAGTATATATATATCTTACTAAATATTAATTCATTTATGAAATGAACTAAGCTTGAATAATCGAGTTTATCCGAATCAAATTTCAGTTCATTTACGGCTTTCCGGCCGGGCGGGCATAAATATATATATCGTTTTGTAGGGTTGGTGTGAAGTTGCCTACTGTAGAAGTTCGGTGCAGAAATCTGCGTGTTGAAGCTGAGTGTGAGGTGGTGCATGGCAAGGCCCTTCCAACCCTATGGAATTCTCTTCAAAGCACCATCTCCAGCGTAAGTATTCAAGTTCCTGGAATTTCAAACATGCTTGCATGTCTATATTTTCTTAAAAAATAATTTGGAGAAATTTTAAATTAATTTTTTATATATTTTTATTTATGATTTCTAACATGTCTGACGTACCTGGATAGATTGCCCAAATCTTGTAGAATAAGATATTATCATTTTATGTAATAATATTTCTAAGCTGCCGTCTTCATTAATATTTGTTTTAGTATTTAATTAATTAATTAATTAATTTTTGGTCCTTAACAGTTCTACGCAAAGCTGCCCGGTGTAAAGTCACGTCAAGCCAAGATAAGCATCATCAATGACGTTAGTAGTATCATAAAGCCTGGAAGGTTGCTATACAGCGCTATGATTAAGATCAAAGTCAATGATTAAAACATCAAGATATCTTAATTAATAATAATAATTAATGTAGTAGATGATGTTTATTGATCTATAAAAAATAATAATAATTAAAACATCAAGATATCTTAATCAATGTAGTAGATGATGTTTTTTTTTTTTTTTTTTTTTTTTTTTTTTTTTTTTTTTTTTTTTTACTGATGATTCCAATTTCTCACACATCACATATTACGGTTATTTTTATTTATTTATTTTTTAGTTTTATTATTCTTAAATTAATTGATTTATTTTACTCATTGTCCAAACACAACATATTTTGTAAGTGAAAAAAAGAAAATTATTTATGGTATGTAGTGTGAGGACTGAGGATGATGAGTATAATTTATATATATATATAAATAAAGTTTTTAATTATTATTATTATTATTATTATTTAATTAATTTCCCCAAAATTAGACATATTTTAAGTTCGAGCATGTAATCATTCAGTTTTTTTTTTTTTTCCTTCGGCCTGTACCCTTTGTTGAGAAATAATCTCACATGGACAAGGTCTTGAACATGTTTATAAGCAATGGAGCAATCCTCACTTGTAGAACCGGTTTTATGAGATGAGTTAGGCCCATGAATTTCTTCATGGTATCAGAGCCTGCCACAGGACAAATGGGGACCCACATTACTTACCCCGTGACAAGGACCTGAAAAAATACTGGCCTGCACGTGAGGGAGGGTGTTGAGGAATAATCTCACATTGGTTGTGGACAAGGTCTTGGACATGTTTATAAGCAATGAGCAATCCTCACTTGTAGAATCGGTTTAACATGGTATCAGAGCAGAGGTCCTGAGTTCGAACCCTGATTCTACACTCTATCCCATTTAATTAAATATTTCACGTGTTGGGCTACCTATTGAGGGGGAGTCTAGCCCACACGTGAGGGGGAGTGTTAAGATATAAAATAAATAATAAAATTTACCTCTTCTTATCAGCTTAAGCTTTTGAGACAAGTGGTGATTTAACACCCTTCTCACGATTCTTTAATTTCTCGCCGGTGTGTTTTGATGAAATGTTGTTTCTTGCTGTCGAATAATCTCCATTACAAAGCCCTTTGGATAACTGTGAAGAATATATAAAATTCCAGAGCGTTGGAGGTCGTAAATGAAGATTTCCTCATAATGAAATGAACTATTAGCTCAAATGATGTCTTTCCCCGACAGCATAAAATGTCTATACATGTTGTCGCTCTATCTTATGGACATAAAATATAAAGTTCCTTAATTTGCCGTTCTCTTGTTGCATCCCCCAAATGAAGTTTGTATCTGTTTCAAAGATTTAGGTCTGTATTAGGGAGGGACTCTCTGAGAACTGTGCGTTGGATATTGGATCGCCATGCTTTGTTCCATGGAGTTGCTAATTCAAAGCAGAAACTTCACACGGGAACATTATCACGTTGTGATGCCTCATCACCTAGTGGTATCCCCACATTCAACGAAATGTTCCCCTCTCGAGTGTCTCAAAATACAAGTTTACGATCAGTTGGAACTGGAATATCTTTTTTTTTTTTGGCCTTTAATTTTATTACTTCCATTTCAATTTTGATAACTTCTTCTCAGAAATCTTTCTATAGAGAGGATTCGAAACGTTTGTGAGGCTGGAGACGTATTCACATGGCCTGACCTTTTCTGCAGGATAACTCTGCTGCTTGGCCCCCCAGGTTGCGGAAAGACGTCCCTTTTAAAGGCCCTGTCCGGGAATCTAGACGAATCTCTCAAGGTTTTGTACTTCCATATTACTTGAAGAATGCATTTTTACTGTCAGCCTGATGAGGGCAACGTACGCTCATTAATGGGCATCTAGTTTGAAACTATAACTTGAAGCGTAAATCAGCAGAATGTTGATAGGACACAAAAAAAAAAAAAAAAAAAAAAAAAATCAACAAAGATCAAAGCAATCGATGCAGATAATTTTGTATATATAATTACTTATAGGTACATCTCCTTGTTTGACGTAGTATAGTAAGTGTTACCAAGTTTTTGATTGATTGCTAATCTAGTTTGTAGTCTTTCAAATTTATGTATAATCTATCTGTTTTGCCTAATAGATTGCTGGGGAAATTTCTTACAATGGATACAAGCTAGAAGAGTTTGTCCCCCAAAAGACTTCGGCTTATATCAGCCAAAATGACGTGCACATTCCTGACATGACCGTGAGGGAAGTACTGGACTTTTCAGCTCGTTGTATGGGTGTTGGAAGCCGAACAGGTAAGTTTTCCTTGGAATTCAACTGGGAAGATGATTTATTAATAAGTACTGCCTTATTAAGTATAAACCCCCAACACTCAGATAATGACAGCAACATTTTTTTTTTGGACTAATTCAGATGTTTTGATGGAAGTCAGTAAAGGAGAGAAGGAAGCCGGAGTTGTTCCCGATCCAGACATAGACACTTACATGAAGGTAACGGTTTCATCTCTAATCTTCTTCTTTCCTTGTTTATGAAATAATCCATACTGCTATATGCCAACTGATTTGGCTACATGAAACTAGTTAAAGCTGTTGAGATTTTCGTTTTTGACAGAAACTTGGAAAAAAATCCCATCCAGACCATATGCGATTTTTTGTTCTTTGATAAAATGATGGAAAACTTAAGATAATGAGAACCATCATTGACAAAATCATTGAAGCTGAATCCTCTTACTCATAGGAAAATTCTCTGTTGCATGCACGTTAATCACAGCCACTGCAAAAGATTTAGCATATAAAAGATTTTGGTCACACTGTGGGTATTATTTTTTTTGATCAGTTGTCACACTGTGGGTATTATTACTTATGGAATGCAATAAGATAATTTATTTTGGTCACACTATGTTTCTTTTGTTTCTACTTATTGATGGTTTTCTTGAGGATTTTCATTGTAATATTGACTGTATTTTTTTGGCAGGCGATTTCTGTGGAAGGACTAAAAAGAACCCTTCAAACAGACTACATACTAAAGGTCATTCTCTTTCAACAAAGCTGACAGAAAACCTATACCCTGTAATTTGTAAATTGACGAATAAGTTACCAGTTTATTTCTATTGCTGCCTTGAGTTCTCAGATCATTGGACTTGATATCTGCGCTGACACTCTAGTTGGAGATGCTATGAGAAGAGGTATCTCTGGTGGTCAGAAAAAGAGATTGACTACAGGTAATATGAGTGAAAACAATAACCTTATCTGGTTTTAACGAGAGAAGTAACTTCCAATGCCAGGTTAGATTTTGACTATTGGGAATTGGACTTCAATTTTGCAGGGGAGATGATTGTAGGTCCTACAAAAGCTCTGTTTATGGATGAGATAACAAATGGCTTAGACAGTTCCACTGCCTTTCAAATTGTTACTTGTCTTCAGCAGCTAGTGCATATCACAGATGTTACATTACTGGTTTCCCTTCTTCAGCCAGCCCCAGAGACATTTGATCTTTTTGATGACCTCATTTTGATGTCAGAGGGAAAGATTGTGTATCATGGTCCACGTGATCATGTTCTAGAGTTTTTTGAGGATTGTGGTTTTAGATGTCCGGTGAGGAAAGGGGTTGCTGATTTTATCCAGGAGGTAAGTGCATTTCAGCTTATATTTGTTTTCTTTTCAAGCTCCTCTCTTTAAAAAAACTATTTCATGCTATGTTTATACAGGTAATCTCAAGGAAAGATCAAGCACAGTACTGGTATCACACGGAAGTACCTCACAGTTACATTCCAGTCGATTTGTTCTCTAGGAAGTTCAAAGAGTCTCCATATGGAAAGAAGCTGGAAGAGGAGCTCTCAGAGCCATATGATAAGTCCCAAAGCCATCAGAGTGCTCTTTCCTTTAGTCGGTATTCCCTTTCTAAATGGGACCTTTTTAGAGCTTGCGCTTCAAGGGAACTTCTTCTCATGAAAAGGAATTCTTTTATCTACATATTCAAAACAAGTCAGGTTAAGATTTGTACTTATGCTGATGTTCCTTGATCCTTTACTATCATTACTTTTCCTGGTGTGGGAGCGTTAAAACCCATGCTCATTCTTCCTGTTTCATCTTTATTTTTTGTTTAGTTTGTCCATAGCCCTGCGAAATCTGAAACATGTTTTCGTTTTTTCTATCTCCAGCTTATTATCGTTGCATGTATAACAATGACTGTGTTTTTGCGGTCTCGCTTGGATATTGATGTTTATTATGCAAATTACTATATGGGTGCCCTGTTCTATGCTCTTGTCATCCTTCTTGTTGATGGTATTCCAGAGATGTCCATGACTATTCAAAGACTTGAAGTATTCTACAAACAGAAAGCATTTTATTTTTACCCAGCTTGGGCTTATGCCATTCCAGCAAGCATACTAAAGATCCCTCTTTCATTTGTGGAATCTCTGGTTTGGACTTGTTTTACGTATTATGTCATTGGATACAGTCCTGAGGCCCAGAGGTGAGTTTGACATGAAAATATGTTCATATTTGTTAATTTTGCCTAGTTTTGGTTGAATTTCCAAATTTATATCCAAACTTTTCGAACGTTAGAGCCTCAACAGAGCATCTTCTTTTGCTTAAGCATTTTTTTTTTAATTTTCTTTTATTGAACCTTTGCGATTTACTTAAGTACATGAGGAATGTTGAGGGCAGCAGCAGTGCCAAATTCTGTAAGTTGTGACCCTTGGTTCATTTGCTGCTGTTTTAGGTTCTTCCGTCAGTTCGTTCTACTTTTTGCGGTGAACCTATCTTCATTGTCCATGTTCCGTTTCCTGGCCTCCGTCTTCCAGACAAATAATGCATCTTTGACTGCTGGTTTTTTTGCAATATTATTTGTACTGTTATTCGGTGGCTTCATTATTAATAAATGTAAGCTTTCAATATCTCCTTTTGCCAAATCTCATTCTAAGATAATCAATTGAAATGACAAGCTTAACTGCTCTGCTGTAGCTTCCATGCCTGTCTGGTTGAGGTGGGGTTTTTGGGTTTCACCCATGACATACGGAGAGATAGGGCTTTCTTTAAATGAGTTTCTTGCCCCAAGATGGCAAAAGGTGAGACTCCCACGGCATTACTTCTGGCTTCGTAATCTTAGCCCAGCTTTCTGTTAGATTATTCAAGTTCAAATTCATACTCACCAACTCTATCCGCCCACTTTTTGCCTGTTTTAATCTTTTAGAGAATTATCCAGTAAGTTACTACTATCAATTCTACATCCTGTTTGATGTTTCTTTATTTATATCTTCTAACACTGGAAATTCTGTAGCATTTCACTCCATATCTTTCACTGCAGTGCAATATATTTCTACTGATCGCCAATGTCCAGCTAAATGAATCTTAGGTTAAGTTTTAAGTTCCACCTTAATTCATACGCCAATAACTGGAGTAGTGAATGCTTGGGTAACACTTGTAATTAGACAATCAATTTCAGTTGTATGACCTATACTCCAATACTTCTGGTACAAGCCTGATAATGCTGTGTTATTTCTGTAATTAATTATGACTTTAATGGCTGGGAGAAACAGATGTTCCAGCTAAGTCTGCTTTCCTTTCTTATCTGTAGATGACATCGGCAAACACTACGATAGGGCAAGAAATACTTGAAAACCGTGGACTAAACTTTGATGGTTATTTTTTTTGGATATCACTTGGTGCCTTATTTGGATTTACAATAGTATTCAACATTGGATATATCTTGGCGTTAAGTTACTTGAAGTGTAAGTTCTTTGCTGTTGTTTTATTTCAACTTGAAACAGCATTGCAACAATAGATGCTGATTTGTAGACATTTGATTAACATTCGATTAATATTCAGCTCCTGGATCATCTCGTGTTATTATTTCGCATGAAATGCTCTCCAAAGTACCTGGAAGTGACAATTCACATGATGGGGACCATTTGGATGAAAAGTCCAAAAATTCTCATCTACAGGCTAATATAGGACCGAAAAAAGGTTAGATAAATTTTCTCGATCTTTGGATTGTTATTCAGATCATTACCTCTTTATTTTCTTTAAATGTATTTATCCAGCTTTTAATGAGCCTCTTGTTCCAATAACAGGTAGGATGGTCTTACCTTTTACACCCCTAACCATAGTGTTTCAAGATGTGCAATACTATGTTGACACCCCACTGGTAATGACATTTAATTTTATGTTAGGTCCTTTGTGGTTGCTGGATTGATAATCATTCACAACATTAATCCCTTCCTGTAATTTTCTTTCCTATTTCATTTCTGGCTCTCAGGAAATGAGAGAACAGGGATTCACAAACAAAAGACTTCAACTTCTTTCGGATGTTACTGGCGCATTGAGGCCTGGTGTTCTAACAGCTTTGATGGGTGTCAGTGGAGCTGGCAAAACAACTCTTCTGGATGTTCTAGCTGGAAGAAAGACCAGTGGTTATATTGAAGGGCAAATAAAGATTGGAGGGTATCCCAAGGTTCAAGCAACCTTTGCTAGGATATCGGGTTACTGTGAACAAACTGATATACATTCTCCTCAACTAACTGTAGAAGAATCAGTCATATTTTCTGCTTGGCTGCGCTTGTCTGCTGAAGTAGACCCAAAAACTAAAGCCGTAAGATCACAATGCACTGACATTTAGTCCAAAGGTTTGGAATTTATATTCATTGTTGAGATAATATAATGGTTTGTTAAAGCTTTCCTGTGATGTCTTGCAGGCGTTTGTGGATGAAGTCCTTGAGACCATTGAGCTTGGTGAAATAAAGGATGCATTAGTAGGTATACCTGGGGCTACCGGTCTATCAAATGAGCAGCGTAAGCGGCTTACAATAGCCGTGGAGCTTGTTGCTAACCCCTCTATCATCTTCATGGATGAACCGACAACAAGTTTGGATGCAAGAGCAGCTGCAATTGTCATGCGAGCGGTGAGGAACGTAGCTGATACGGGAAGAACAATTGTTTGTACCATTCACCAACCTAGCATTCACATATTTGAAACATTTGATGAGGTATATATATATATATATATATATATATATATTTTTTTTTTTAATTTTGTAGTAAATTTATCCACGGAATATACCAAGGAAGTATATATTCCAAGGAAGTATTTACTTCTCAAAGAAGTGCTGTTTATCTCACTAACTCAGTAGTACATGCATGGCTACTGAAGAAATAAAGCAAGAGCATTTAGGTTTGACGGCTGCAATGAAGAAAAGTATGTAAGATATGTTGCATCCTGCCTACTCCCCAACAAAATGATATCAGAACTGGTGGTTGGACAAGATTCAATCCTAGGAATCAAGTTCCTTGTTAACAAATCTTCAAGAGTTATTTTTACATTCCCCTTTTGCTTTTACAGTTGATCCTTCTAAAAACTGGTGGGCGCATGATATACTCTGGACCATTAGGACAGCATTCAAGTCGGGTTATAGAATATTTTGAGGTTAGCTTGCTATTTGCTGTAACAATACACATATCTTGGGGATCTTTTCTGCTTCCATTTTTTGTACAGTAGTACCACTTGTTTTAAGATGTTACGTTGATAATTAAGTTTTATTTTGACAGGGTATTCCAAGAGTTCCAAAGATTAAAGAAAATTACAACCCATCAACATGGATGTTAGAGGTCACTTCGACATCTTCAGAGGTTGAGCTTGGTGTAGACTTTGCACAGAAATACAGGGAATCTCCCCTATATGAGTGAGTTGATTTCTTCGGTTAGAACTGTACTTGGTTTTGATGTTGTCTGATGTCAAGTGTTACTATTTCAAAATAGTAACTTCAATTCAGCAGAGGAATTCTACATTGCTTGACAAGGAGAACTTCTTTCCATTTTACAAATTCTAAGGACTCCAATTCTAACATTAACCAGCCCTTTTAGAGTATAGGCTTAGATGTGGCTTCGGTGTTAGGTCATTACAAATAGTATCAGAGCCAAATCCTACTAGAAATGTGAGACTTGACCTGACGAGGACATTAACAATTTAAAGGGGCATGATTGTAATGAGGAGTTCTTGGCCATTTGATTCAAGGACTCCAATTGTAATTTGATTAGTCATTTTGCATTATATATAGGTTTAGATGTGGCTTGGACCTTGTGTTGTTACATGTTCATCTATTGTGTGGAAACAGATCATGGTCATATGACCTGTATTTCATTCTTTATACAAACATGACAACCTCTATTATCCCATTTTCAGGAACAACAAAGAACTTGTAAGGCAGTTGAGTAGCCCACCTCCTGGTTCAATAGATCTGCATTTTGTGTCCCGCTTTTCTCAAAATGGTTGGGGACAAGTCAAATCCTGCCTATGGAAACAACATTTGACTTATTGGAGGAATCCTGCATACAACTTGACTCGTATGGTGCATACACTTGTAATTGCTTTAATTTTTGGAGCGCTGTATTGGAACCAAGGAAAAAAATTGTAAGTTTTAGTTATTTATCGTTTTCTACTTTTTCTCCTTGTGGCAGAATCTATATTACATGAGAAATTGCTAGTCTGGATAACCTGGCTAAATTCAGCTGTAGGTCTCTCATTTGCCTAAGACAAAGCACTCCATCCGTCAGATATATGCCTTTTTCTGTAAGGTGAATATTTTAGGAGTATTGCAAAGAACTAAATGCTGCCTTTTTTTTTTTTTTTTTCCTGTTAGAAACAACCAGCAGAACCTATTCAATATTTTTGGTTCAATGTACGCTACTGTTATCTTCTTGGGCATAAATAATTGCACAACAGTCCTTCCATATATAGCAGCAGAGAGAAATGTTATGTACCGGGAAAGATTTGCCGGGATGTACACTTCATGGGCTCATTCAGTTGCACAGGTATGATTCTCTAACTGTAATTCTACATGTGCGGCCTACTATCACCATTTGATCTCTGAAAACAAAATTGGTGGAATCTAAGGTCTTGATTAGGGGGCTCTTGTTTAGCCATTATTTTCCGCTTATATGGTTGGGGATACTGATATTGTAGGTGATAGTGGAAATCCCCTATCTGTTCGTCGAAACTGCGTTATTTGTGACAATCTCATATCCAATGATTGGATATTATGGGTCGGCTTATAAGGTTTTCTGGTACTTCCATGCAATATTTTGTTCATTGCTGTACTTCAATTATCTGGGAATGCTAGTCGTGTCATTGACGCCAAACTCCATGGTAGCTGCAATTTTGTGCTCGGCCTTTTACACATTATTCAACCTGTTTGCTGGTTTTCTGATGCCTGGACCGGTAAGCTGATAAAAAGCACTCAAAACTCATCTATATTGTACACCGTGAAGTCTTCAAGTTATGAACAATATATACAGTTAAACTGACCGGATTGTCTTGTTCTTACAGAAAATTCCAAAGTGGTGGATCTGGTTATATTATCTGATGCCCACATCTTGGTCGCTGAATGGTATGCTCACTTCACAATATGGAGATATAAATAAGGCCATCATGGTATTCGGAGAAACGAAAACAGTGGCTGCCTTCTTAGAAGATTACTTTGGGTTTCACCATGATCGCTTGGCTGTTGTGGCGGTTGTTCTCCTGGCTTACCCCCTTGTTTTTGCTTCTATGTTTGCATATTTTGTAGGACGGCTGAACTTCCTGCGGAGGTAAGCGTCTCGCTCTTTCAAGAGAGGCTGGAAAGGTAAGAGGTTGTCCATGGCCAACCGCAAGGCTTTTGTTTGCAAGTAATATGTTAGTCAGTGTAGTAATATGCAAATTCGTTGTCATTCAGTAAGAAGCGTACTTGTATGCTGGTCAAGCTGAAGATATCTGTACGGGGCTTATATATTAAATGACTGGCAGATTCCAAATAAAATAGAATACGCATGTCCATGAACCAACCTGCCAAGGTGCTGCTTTGTGGTAACTCCCCAAATCCAAAATCATAAACGGATAAAGTTTCGGTTATATTTTTAAAACTTTCTTACTGTTTACAAATATATATCAAATACACAATCTCCAAATATTCACAATTATAATACAATAATTATAAAAAATCCATTCACAAGTTCGGCTATAGCTATTAAATTCTAAATAATTACAATATATATAATTCGACAAAACTTTAAAAATAACTAAGATATATATGACTATAAGAAAATTCTCTATACAGCTAAAATCATTTTCAAGTAAGAAAACCATCAAGTCCCAAAATTTCCAACCTCAATTGACTAAACTAGGTCTACTCTAGAGTCTTTGGCTCAAAAGCTTTCACCTCAAAAAAAATAAACTTTCTACAACTTTGAAAAGATGTAAAATGAAGTGGTGAGTTGCTATTTAACATCCCGCTCCCTACACTATTAATAAAGTCATTTTTAGAGATTTGGGAGATTCGGAGTATTACAACTAAACTTGATTTAAAAATATTTTTATTTTATTTTAAAGGAAACACCAAGTACAAAGATTCTTTATAATAAATAGAGTTGGTTTGTATTAAAATACTGAAAGCATAAATGAGAGTGCGCATAAGCATTTATTAAAGATTTCTCAAAGTCCATGCCATAAAAATCATAATTTAAAATCTCTGTACATGATTTAGGTCACTATCACGCCTCCCTGGACTAAGTCCCGTCCTGCAGCTCTACCTTCATAAATATTCTGACATGCGGTGGTTTAAAAATATAAAAACAAACTAAAATGAGTCAAAGACTCAAGAAGAAACTCATCATAACGTAAATATACTTAACATAAGGTTTTTCATAAAATATTTCATTTGAGAATTAAAATCATGATTGTTCATAAATATGTTGATGACATGCATGACTTGGAAATATTTATGGTACATTGACTGATATGATTGATTTGAATTATCTAACTTATCTAGATTAACTGACTTGTCTAACTGACCAACACACTTAACCTCATGTGCAAGGTTGTGCACCAATCCCACATCCTTTGGCCATAAGGGGAACCGCTGACCTGATCTAATAAAATACTATGGTGGACCATACGAGTCAGTGTCTTGCACATCCACCCTGATTGCATTGATATCAAGCATCTAAAATCTGATAAATCTGATCTTTATCTTACTATTGATCTTATGAAAGCTTACGTGTTTTATGCAACGTGAGTTACATAATACATACATAACTATAATATGCGGAATGAAACATGATAATGAATTATGATGAATGGTGCGCTTGCAAATATCATGACATGTGTGGTACATAAACGTTGGCTTCTAAAGAACTGGCTCTGATAATAATATATATAACTAGTTAACGTATGCTAATCCTAATTTATGATCAAGTTACTTACCTTGTAGAGCTAATTTGATATTTTTGGGGCACAATTGATTTTGTGACGCCGTCAGATTTCGCTTGAGAATGGACGAACATCTGTTGAGACATACAACACAAGGCTACCTGCCCCCGTTCATGACAGATAAAAATGCAATGTTCATAACATGCATATAGCAGTATGCAATATTCGCATTGGATATTTTGTTTTTATCAATACTATGCACTAAACAAATAATATCCCAATAACTTGAAACATATAAACATTGAACTGAGAGATATACGTGATTACAACATAAATCCAAAAGGTCTGTAAGCTCAAAGGTAAGGGAGATAGAGCAGTACAAGCAGTAACTAAAGTATCTACTAGGTTAATCCATCAAGTAGTTCGCACAACTTTGTAAAGGATGCCATATTACTATCTATAAATTAGAATATCAAAATGTTGAGCTCCACGTCTTGCTGTTGTTGTTTAATTGACTGTCTCCAGTTGATCGTTTTTGCAGTGCCTCCTAATCTTGGCACACGAGCTACCATTCCGAGAGAAATGGTAGTTGAGACTACTACGATAAGATTTGAGTACAAATCTCAGCAAGTTAGCTGAAAACTTATACACATGTTAATGATACATGCATGACAGTAAAGACATGAATACATAATCAAAGTTGTAACACCTCGATCCTGGAGGTCCGGAGAGTTATCTCTTATAACCTAAAACCATCTCTAATAACATGTTTATATACTTCAAACTCTCCATCAAAATACAAATTCATTTATTCAAACCAAATATATATATATATATATATATTCCTCCATCAAGACACCAAATAAATACTTCAATGAAATAATTTTTTTTTTTTATAGTAAACGAGATCATATTCATCAAAGAAAACCTTACACAGAAATGTCAATCCAAAAAGCATTTTCAATACATTCGGGGATCACTTCCCACCATGTTGCTAACTCATCTAAATCCCATGAAAATCTAGCCAAGGAATGTGCTACACCATTTGCTTCCTGCCCCTTGTGATGGACAGACCAGGTTGGCCATCTCTGCAACAACTTCTTGATTTCATGAACAAGATTACCCCAACAAGATGTGGAAAGACCCTCCTTGTTCAGCTCCTGCACCACAAGAATTGCATCACTTTCGATCTGCAGGGCTGTAATACCCATAGGCAAACATAATTGTATCCCTCTTAGAATAGCAAGTAATTCTATTTCAAACGAATCAGTAACCATAAGTTTTGGTTTACTTGCTACAAAAAGAACTTGGCCCTTCTCATCCCGCATCACCATGCCAACACCTGATCTACTAAGAGCATTAAAAATGGCTCCATCAATATTGAGCTTTAAAACCCCCATTGGTAGTGCTGTCCACCTGTTGAGTGTATGCCCACCTGGCTTGTTTGATGTTGTAGCAGATACGTGGTCCTCATACATAGATAGTGCATGTTCAATAACCTGCTATAGTGATAATAGGTTGTTTGCATACAAATTCTGGTTCCTTCTATACCATATGGCCCAAGCTATAAGAAAAAGTTTCTCCAATTCACTTGAGATTCTTCTCTTCATGACTGCATCGACCACTTGTATAAAATTCAGTCTTGTATTTGATTCTTGCAGGAAAGGGAAATGATGGAGCCAGCTGTTATTATTATAAGGGCAATCAAATAGAGCATGATTTAAGTCTTCCTCACCGTCTTTGCACCAGTTACATTTTGCCTCTTCAAGAACATAGCGAAACTTTAGATTCAGCAAGGTAGGTAGGCCATTCCTCCACGCAAAGATCTTCACTCTATAAGGGATATTAAGTTTCCAAATGCTCCTCCAAACCTGTTTATGCTCCTCTGTCAAGGAACTTTTAGCCACCTGTCTGCTATGACTCAGGGAAAAGAAAAACTTATAAGCACTTTTAACAGTGAACACACCATTCTTCTCATGCTCCCATGCCAAACAATCTGGAATAGGCTTGGTGTTAAGCATCATGTTAAGAACAACATTGGCCTCTCTCTCGGGTAGCATTCTTCTCACCTTTTCTACATTCCACCATCGGGTATCTTCATCAATTAAACTGTCAACTATTGAGTCCCTCATCTGAAAAGCTGAAATAGTTGTTAGGGCAGTCAGTACTCCATGGTTTGGTAACCAATAATCAATCCAGATCTTGATACATTTTCCATCCCCATCCCTCCACCTACATCCTTTTAACAAAACATCTTTAGCCTCCCAAATATCCCTCCAAACATAAGAGGGGGCAGAACCTAAATGAGAGTCTTTAAAACTGGTGGTAGGAAAATATATAGCTTTAAAGATTTTGTGTAACAGAGTAGATGTATCCTGCATGACCCTCCATCCTTGCTTGGCCAACAGAGCCATATTGAAGATATGCAGCTTTTTGAAACCCAAACCTCCCACAGCCTTTGCTTCACACATTTTCTGCCAACTGACCCACTTAATTTTAGACTCTTCTTGCTTCTGTCCCCATCAGAAATTTGCCATCAACTGCTCCAACTCATTGTAGAGAATTTTTGGTAGCTTAAAGCAGCTCATTGTATATGTTGGTACTGACAGAGCCACATCCTTGAGCAAGACTTCCTTTCCTTCTTAAGATAACAACTTCTCTTTCTATCCTTGTGGCTTAGACCATACTCAGTGTATAGTAGAAGAAAAGGCTTGGTATCTTCCTCTTCCAACCATAGGTGGAAGCCCCAAATACTTGTCATATTGCTAGAAAGCTTGGACCCCCAGAAGTTCATGATTTCCACCTACTGGTATGGGAGTCCATTTCTACTAAAAATCATTGAGGTTTTGTCTCTATTAACTTTTTGGCCAGAAGCTCTCTCATAGATCTCCAACTGCTGAAGGATGTGTATACTTGTCTACAGGTTGCCTTTACAAAAAAGAACACCATCATCAGTAAACAAGAGATGATTTAGTTTTGGTGCCCCTCTGCAAACTCTAATCCCATTAATCTGTTGTCGAGTGTTTGTTTGGTTTAAGAGAGATATGAGGCCCTCAGTACGTAACATGAAGAGATAATGGGAGATAGGGTCTCCTTGTCTCAAACCTCGGGTTGGAGCTAGACGACCTTTAGAAACACCATTAACCAAAATAGATAGGGAGATTGATTTAACACACAACATTACCAACCTAATCCATTTGTTAGGAAACCATCTACTGCATAACTTTCTCCAAGAAATTCCACTCGATCCTATCATAAGCCTTACTCATATCTAGTTTGAGTGACATAAAACCATGCTTTCCTGTCCTCTTCTTTCTTAGAAAATGCACTAATTCGTAAGCCACCAAGACATTATCAATTATTATCCTACCAGGTACAAAGGCAGTTTGTGTTGGGGAAATGATTGCTAGGAGGACCTCTTTTAATCTGTTAGCTAGTACCTTAGAGATGAGTTTATACAAAACATTGCAAAGAATTATGAGTCTAAAGTCAGAAACCATTTCAAGGTTTTGCTTCTTGGGGATCAAAACAACATAAGTATGGTTTAGAGCTGAGGGAAATTGACCACTGTTAAGGGAATGAAGAACTGCATCAGCTACATCCTTTCCCACCTCAGACTAGTACTTTTGGTAGAAAAGTGGGGGCATGCCAACAAGCCCAGGAGCCTTAGTGGGGTGCATCTATTTTAATGCCACCACCAATTCTTCAAACATGAAAGGTCTGTCTAATTGTTCCACCATATTAGATGTTGCTCGACCTGCCATCCCCTCTAAAAACTCCATATTGCCTCCATTGTCTGTAGCTTTAAACATGTTATTAAAGTAGTTTAGAATGGTTTGGTCTCTTCCCTCTTCCACTTGCTAACATCCTGTAGAGTCTTTAACTCCTTTGATCCAATTCTTCTTCTTTCTCTGAGTAGCTTTGTTGTGGAAATACTTTGTATTTTTATCCCCCTTAGCTAACCACATGGCCTTCGACATCTATCTCCACATAATCTCCCCTCTAGCTAGCCATTTGTGAACCTCTCTTCTTGCTTCAGAGTTAACCTTAATTTGTTGGCTCAAAGGGTCATTCTGATGAATTAACTTAAGGTCATCCTTGGCTCTATTCAGCTTTTGTTGTACCTGACCAAACCCTATCTTATTCCACATAGTCAGTTTATCCCCACAAAACTCAATCTTTCTCATGACAGTTTCCATATGCATGTCCATGAACCAAGTTGCCAAGGTGTTGCGTTGTGTATAATGCCCCAAACCCAAAATCATAAACGGACAAAGTTTCGGTTATATTTCTAAAACTTTCTTCCTATTTACAAATATAATATAATTATTCTCAAAAATCCATTCGCAAGTTTGGCTATAACCATTAAATTCTAAATAATTAAAATATAGATAATCCGAGAAAACTATAAAAGTAACTAAGATACAACTATAATAAAATTCTCTATACAGCTAAAATCATTTTCAAGTAAGAAAACCATCAACCCCCAAAACTTCCAACCTCAATTGTCTAAACCAAGTCTAATCTAGAGTCTTTGGCTCAAAAGCAATCACATCAAAAGAAGAAACTTTCTATGACTTTGAAAAAGATGTGAAATGAAGTGGTAAGCTACTATGTAACACCCCGCTCCCCACAGTTATTAATAAAGTTTTTTTAGAAATCTAAGGGAGCAGGAGTGTTACTATTAAACCTGACTTAAAAATATTTTCTTCTATTTAAAGGAAATGCCAAATACAAAAATTCATTATAATAAATAGAGCTGGTTTGTATTAAAATACTGAAAGCATAAATGAGAGTACATGGAAGCATTTATTAAAGATTTCTCCAAGTCTGTGCCATAAAATTCATAACTTCAAATCTTTGTACTTGATTTAGGCCATTATCACGTCTCCTTGGACTAAGTCTTGTCCTACAACTCTACCTTCATAAATATTCTAACCTGAGCTGGTTGAAAATATAAAAACAAACTAAAATGAGTCAAAGACTAAGTAAGAAACTCATCATAACATAAATATACTTAACATAAAAGTTTTCATAAAATATTTCATGCTATGAATTTAAGTCATGATTTTTCATAAATATGCTGATGATATGCATGACTTGGAAATATTTATGGTATATTGATTGATCTGAATTATCTGACTTATCTAGATTAACTGACTTGTCTTATTGGCCAACACACTTAACCCTATGTACAAGGTTGTGCACTGATTCCACATCTTATGGCCACAAGGGGAATCGATGATTTGATCTGATAAAATACTATGGTGGATCACACTTGAGTCCATGACTTGTATATCCACCTTGACTGCATTGGTACCAAGCATCTAAATGGACATTTGATAAATTCGATCTTTATCTTACACTTAATCTTATGAACGCTTACGTGTCTTATACAACGTGAGATACATAATACATACATAACTATAATATGCAAAATGAAACATGATCATGAATTATGATGAATGACGCGTTTGCAGATAACATGACATGTGTGGTACATAAACGTTGGCTTCTAGAGAAATAGCTTTAATAATAATATATATAACTAGCTAACGTATATTAATCCTAATTTAGATCAAACTACTTACCTCATAGTGTTAATCTGATATTTTTGGGGCGCGATTGATTTTGTGATGCCCCCATAGTCCACTTGGGATCGGATGGACATTTGAAGCGTCAGGACATGCAACACAAGGTTACCTGCCCCCCTTTCATGACAGATAAAAATGCAATGTTCCTAATATGCATCTAGTAGTATGCAATATTCGTAGCAGATAGCACTATGCACCAAACAAATAATATCCCAATAACTTGAAACATATTAACATTGAAGTGACAGATATCCGTGATTATAGCATAAATCTAAAAGGTCTGTAAGCTCAAAGGTGCGAGAGACAGATCTCCATAAGTACAAGCAGAAACTAAAGTATCTATTAGGCTAATCCATTGAGTAGTTCGCACAACTTAGTCAAGGATGCCATGTTACTATCTATAAATTGGAACATCGAAACGATGAGCTCCGCGTCGTGCCATTGCTATTTATTCGACCATCTCCAGTTGATCATCTTATGCAGAGCCTTCTAATCTTTACACACAAGCTACCATTCCGGGAGGAATGATAGTTGGGACTACCACTACTCAAAACTCAGCAAGTTAATAGAAAACTTATACACTGGTTAATGATGCAAGCATGACAGTAAATGCATGAATGCATAATCAAAATTATAAGCAAGCATAAAATAACTTGATGTGTAACATGGCATGAACTGACATGACTTGAACTGAAATGTGAATTGAACTTGAAACTGAACTTGTCATGATATGAACATGAAACATGAACGTGAACTTGAACTTAACATGAACTTGAACTTGAATATGAAATATGAACGTGAACTTGAAACATAAATTGAATGTGAAATGCCTGAACTTGAACTGAATGTGGAATACATGAACTTGGCATAATATGAACATAAGCATGAAATAACATGAATTCTGACAATCAAAATGATTTCGTTAGTTGTTTCGTTAGAAATAGTGAACAATTAGAATGATTATGTCCAACATATTCCGTTAGAGATACTCAGACAATCAAAATGATTACTCCATACGTATTTTAAATGAGATATCCTAACAATTAGAATGATTACATTAGGAGTATCTAGTAATATTTTGACAATCAGAATGATTACGTCAAAAGCATTTGAATTAAAGTATTCTAACAATCAAAATGATTACGCCGAAAGTATCTCGCGTGAATTATAAATAGAGATACTCGGACAATCATAGTGATTACGTCACGAGTATCTCAGGCATGACTGACTAAAAAATATTATTTTTTAGACACTCTATATTCGAGACATACGTGACATGAAACGAAAGGACAGATGACCTGACATAACTTGATGTGACATGTACATGAGATTCATGACTTAACGTAACATAAAACAAACAACAATACATAACATGACATAACATGTAACAGATAAAATTACGTGACATGACATAACATGTAACAGACAATATTATGTGACATGAGATAACATATACCAGACAACATTACATGACATGATATAACATGTAACAAACAATAGTACGTGACATGACATAACAAGTAACAGACAATATTAAGTGACCTGGCATAACATGTAACAGATAACATTACGTGACATGGCATAATGTGTAACAAATAACATTACATGACAATATATTATGTAATAGATAAATGTTGTGTGACAGAATAGATTATGTGATAGAATGTATTAAGTAACAGACATATATGATGTAACATGGCATATAGGGTAACAAAATTACATGAACATTATTTCCCTTATCCACATACATACATGGTAATCCAATAGTAAATTAGGAGCTAACTTACAATGATTGTCCTGTTTAGGAGAAAAAACACGAAACACGCGAAACTGTAAGTAAGGATTCTTAATGTTAGAAATTTTATCACTAATAACTTAGTAATATGAAAAGTGCTAACTTAGAGTAAAATTATTATTTTTCCCTCCACAAGTGGGAAAATGACCGTTTTACCCCTAACTTAAGGATTTTACATCCTAACTTTAAAAATCACCAAAATTTACATTCCTCATGTAAATTTTGTCCTAAACTAAAATATTTTATTAGAAAAATTTAAAACAATTCATAACCACAAAAAACACAGTATGGCAGAAACACCATTATGCATTTTCTCTTTGATTTTTGTTGAAATTTTATCCAACTTCAACACTCATACTTAAACCAAAATATTGTAACATAGATCATCACATCCTATACTTAGAAGTATGCTTATCACAACCAACAAAAATTCACTTAACAGAAACACAAAACGTTTTAGTTAAAAGATCCAAACTTTTTAACTACAACACAAACCCTTGAATCTCAAGGTTTTGATTCTATTTAAAAATATCTACAAGAACTCCAAAAAATTTAAAACTTTCTTCTAACATGTTCATAACACACTCCTAAGAACTAACATGCTTTGAATCAACACATAAAAGTCATCAAAAATCACAAAATCTCACTTGAAGTACTCGACACCAACACTTAAGACAAAAATAGAATTTTTTCTCAACTTTGATTTGATCAAACACTTGATCCGAAATATATCTTGATAAAAACTCAAACCAATAACATTCAAAACATGGATCTATCCAAAAACCTCATATTGTTTACATAACCGAGTATCGTTATACATAAAAATCATATCTTTACAAATAAACACTTAAAATATTCAAACCAACATCCTAACAAGTAGATCAAAGGCTTAGGAAGATAAAATAAAAATATAAAAGTCCTTGGTGTAAGATTAAACCATAAAAAATTTAAATTTTCTTAAAACAGAAACTATTTTTCTCCTTCTAGTTTCTAATTTTCTAGATCTGAGAAAATATTTTAACAAAAGCTTTTCTCATACAATGAGTCCTTAACGAAATTCATTCAAACATGTTAAAAACACTCCATAAAACTTTTGGCCCAAGATCTGTCCATTAGCTTGGTCAAAAACTCAAAAATACAACACACTATCCAATTTATTGTCCAGAATGACCTTTCTATGGTTAAAACAACTTTAGATAGAAACTAGACTATGAAATCAGACAAAAAAGGTATCTTGGAAACTAGACTCACAGAATAACAACTTTCATGAAGGAATCATCATGAGAAAATACTTACAAGGGTTTAAAAAATTCAAGCAATTAGGCTCAGAAAACTACCCAAGAGAGCTTCTAAGTTCCTCTCTAGAAAACGTGTGGGAAAAGAGATAAAATGAGAAAGGGAATGGTCTGCACTCTTCTTACACAAATTGAAGGGTGAAGTGAGGTCTTGAGCAACACTTTGAGTGATGGAAGTCTTGGCCAAAACAAGGGGAAAACGGCCCATGTTATGGGCTGCCTTGAGATGCCATGTAGGTGGCTGTGGGGAGGTGGTCTTTGCTTTCTCAACAAGGACTATTTGAAAGTTGTCTTTGAGCAGTGAGTGGTCAGCCTTGGGTGTGTAGAAACTTCCTCAACAAGCTTTGTCAAGGCGGCCAAAATTCGTGAGCCTAATGGGCCTTAACCGAATGAGCAATTTTGGGGTTTAAAGAGGGTTTCGTTAGGGTTTGAGATGCTATCAAACCCAAATCCAATTATTCTTAGCCCAATCAAATTTTCAAGGTTTAAAGGATGGAATAATAATGTCATAGCATGAATTTTAGGGATTAATAGCATGTGAAATTGATTTAATGAAGTGATTAAAAACAATGTTAAAAGTCGAATCCATTAGGGTTTTGGAATCAAGTTTGGGGTAACTGTTTAGGGTTTCAGTTTCGTCCAAACATTTTGGGGTTTCAATTGGATTCTAAGTATTTAGAATTTCACTAGGGTGAAACCCTCTTTGGTTTGATACAAAATGGATGATTGAATGAAATAGTATTTTGCTTAGGTGACATGATCTCACACATTGATTTCTTTCACATTTCCATATCATGGTTCCTCTTGGTGCCAAGTGTCCAATATTATTCACCAAGTGTGACTAAAATATTGCCAAGTGTCTAAACAAAACTTTTCTAACCTAATTTACACATTCCACACTGTGATTTTGAAACTGCACTTGGTGCTACTATCGAGGTTATTATTTACTCCAAAAAGTGAAAAATCAACTTTACACTGAAACATTCTAAATAAACCTACTAACCTATGATAATGCAATTCTTTTATAAAAAATCAACTCAAAGTGCCTCGAAATAATCAAAATGTGTTTTTGAACTGATGTTTTGTCCAAAAACTGAAAATGAATTTATTGTACCATAAAATCTTAAATATTTCCGACTCTTCTAACTATCTCAAATAAATAATATTGTATTTTTGACCTCATAATGAGTGGTAATACTGATTATACTAACAGACCAAAACCTATGCGACTAGTCGATTTGTGAAAACTTATGGAGTTGTTACGAGGTTCCTAAAACCAATAGAAATTTCGCCATTGAATTTCTAACAGGCTGTTACAGATTTCCTTTCATAGACTTGGTGCTGCGTAGAGAGAGAAATAGATTAACCGATAGCTTTGAGAGAAAACACATATGAGAGAGAAGGAGAGAGAAAATGTGAGGGGTGATGTGAGAGGAATGAGGTAGTCGGCTATTGGCGTGGTGAACGTGGGATACTCACGGTTTTGGACTGGTTATTTCGGTTTCAGCTGCTGCACATACAAAGATTTATGACTTTTTCAAATAACACGCGTAAGAGAAGATATTTAAGAGAGATTTGGGAGAGGGTGCCAACAAGTTCGAGTTGGAATCGGTTAATACATGTAGTGACACTAATCTAGTAGTCCATTCAATATTGACAGTGACTGAGATTGCATAGGAGATTTCAATCAGTGCTGATTTTAAATTGAAATAAATCTCTAATGACCAATTTTTAAATTCTAAAATGAGTTTAACTCGTTCAATAGACAATAAATGAGATTTAACCTAGTTATTGAGGTTAATTAAAACTCATAATCAACCTCAATGACTTAACGCTCGAGGGCTTATTCAATATGGCCCATTAAATATAATTTAAGTCCAATACAAATCATCAATATTCAAATCTTAGAATTATTGGGCTAGTTTGTTACATGCTACGTGTTCAATAAGTAGCAATTTAATAGGAGTGTGGGAGTTGGCAATTTTTTTGACTATAAAAGAGTGAATAAGTTCCAAATAAAAATATAATGTAAGTAATACAATTTTATCTCAAACAATATGTTTAGCCAAATATCATATTTAATGCCACATGATAATAGGGAAATCACCAGTCACAAAGATATCAAGCCACGAAGACATCATCCCACGAGGGGCATCAATATACTACAAAGATATCATGACACGAAGACATCACACCAAGAAGGGCATCACACGTGTCACAAAGATATTCATATCATGGGCTCAAGAATAAATAGCATGCTCACATTTAATTTTCAAAATTTAATAAGCCACGTAAAATTTCTCAAACATTCCAACTATTACCAAATTTGAACAATTCCCACAAGTAGTGCCAAAATAGCAAAACAATGTACACAAATCTAAAGTTTACACAAGTTTGAAATATGATACCAAAGTGCACAATTCCAAACAAAACCAACCAATTCTCTTAGGAAAAAAAAAACACATTGAAGAGCCACTTACTTCGATTTTTAGTCAAAATAATCACACGATATTCCTTCGCCAATGGTCAATCGGAACCTATTTTAAGACCATTACAATCCATCAACTTCTATACTAAAATAAGGTCTAAACTCAATCATATAACCGTGACATAAACATGGATTATTTCTAGCTCATACCCAAAATTGAGATTTGTTAAAAACCTAGACAAATTTGAAAACATCTAGGCACGTTAAAAAAACCATCAAAGATTCAATCTTCCAAAATTTCACCAACCCGAACTGTACACACCCGCCACTTACACTTGAGTATTAAATTCATCTTCAACACACCCCAACAACATAATTAAACAAGTATATGTTCTCAACAATTCAAATCTTAACAAATCTCATATTCGAAACTCATTAAATATACTCCTTATGAGGAGGAAGAATTTACCTAATATTATCGTTGGTGGTGATAAAATGGCCTAGAGTAGTGGCTGTGGGTGGAGATTATTACATTCCAAAGACAAGAATTGATAGGGAAACAAAGAAATAGAGACATAAATAGATTATCAAACACACAGAGAGAGAGAGCCAGAGGAGGGGGTTATGAGAGAATCAGATATAGGGGTGTGAGAGAATCAGAGAAAGGGGGAGTTTTAAGTCACGGGAATTTTAGGGGTGGGGAAAGGGAAAGTGGGGGAAAAATAATGGTGAAAGGGGTGGGTTGGGTTATTACATTGTGCCTGTTCACACTGCGTTCCCATTGAATTTCATCTCTTTCTCTCTCTTTTTTTTTTCTCGTCTCCTTTTCTGTGTTGGCCATTGAACAGAAAAGTCTTGGTTAAAAACCTTGCGTTATGTAGTAGAGATTGGAACTCATATTTTAAAATAACATCACATGCATCAATGTAGGGATACATTTGACACAACAACAATAACGAAAGATCAATTTTTATAATATTGAAAGATCATGAGTTTCAGGCAGTGGTTTTCCCTCTTAAGCACTAATTTAGTATATTCAACATGTCCCATAGAGTTTCGTTCTTGGTGAACATAGAAAACAAAGAGAGAAATGGTGTTAAAGTCGGTAACACATCTCCCTCTCTCTTCCCATAAACTATCAATTCACAATCATCTCGAAAAATCTACTATCAATGCACAATCATCCTGAAAAATCTAATGCGATAAAAGTTTTCTAAATTTATCTTGAAGACTAGTAAGGATGGAACTTGCCTTACACGTGTGTGTTCCCCATTTCCGAAAGAGAAGTGCTACAACCACAAAGAAATCATACAAAATTAAATCCACAAATTAACATGTCTTCATATGATACATTAGATTTACTTTATAATAAAAATAACTTTACAATCTAATGTAGTATATCAAGTCATGCATTTTGTGGGTTTACTTTTGTGAGATCTCTTTATGGCTAAAGTATTTCTCTTCCCAAAAAAAGATAAATTAATTTATAAAAAGCATTTGGTTGGAGATTTGTCTGAAAGTATTGACATTTACTTAGTCATATATGCTTGCACTGTCTAAAATATGGCCAAGATGAAGAAAAATCGGTATGCATTGGAATAGTCTAGTGTAAGTCATCTAGTTATGAGCTACAGTAGTTGCCTATATATAAGTAGAGAAATGATACTTGCAGTCATGAGTGTGCAAGCGTCGGACAGTCACTTTGAAAAAAGTGAATAAATATGAGACCCATATGAAAAAAAATTAATTTTTTAATAGTGGACCCCACTCTTTTTCAAAGCGACTGCACGACGTTTACGCATTCCACGACTGTATGTAGCAATACTCATATAAGTAAACAGTAACTTAGCCATCTAAATTTCTTATGTTAGTTCTCTCTCCATCTTTATTGAACGATAATATTTTCACCGCACATCTTCTCACAATTTCTTCTCTATTCGATACTCATTTATGTTATTCTCTAAATTTCTCATTCATCTCGTTCCTCCATTCACACAATTAGTGATTCAATCAGTTTTGTTCTCTCAATCAAGATGAACATCCTTCGTTGAAGTTCCTTGTAAAGGACAAAGAAGGAAGAAGATGGGTCTCTAGGCCTTCGACCTCAAAGTCCAATCTCCTCTTTTGTCTAAAAGTCTCCCACTTTTTTTTTTTTTTTTTATCATCTCGTTCTCCCTCTTTTAGTCTATGCCCTCTCTTGCTTTATGTTTCATCTTATATAAACCTCATCATTTCTTTAGTTTTAGGCCTCGTTTGGTTTCATAGATGGTCTCTACCCATCTCATCTTAACATCCAAATACCAGTTAAACATAAACATTTTTCAATTTCAAATTTTTAACTTTTTCATCTAATAATTGCAACTTTTCCAAACTTTAAAATAAAATACAAAAAATAATTCAACTTTTTCAAATCCCAAAATAAAAATAATATAAAAAATATTCTAACAATATTTTTATTCAACTTTTTCTCTAATTTCCCAGAACCCTATAAGACATCTTAACTCAAACCATTTCACTACTATTCACAAACTATCTCACTACTATTCATAGATTTCTCATTTCATCTCATCTGTGTAACCAAACGAGACCTTAAGCAACTTTAATATTTGAGAGTTGTTGGAGACACAAAGGGATCCCACAAATTGACATGAGGTAGTGCTAGTGGGCCACGTCAGGCTCAAAAGCTTTCACCTCAAAAAAATAAACTTTCTACAACTTTGAAAAATATGTGAAATGAAGTGGTGAGCTACTATGCAACACCACGTTCCCTACAGTTATTAATAAAGTCATTCTTAGAGATGTTCGGGAGCTGGAGTGTTACTACTAAACCTGACTTAAAAATAATTTTTTATTTTATTTTAAAGGAAACGCCAAGTACAAAGATTCCTTATAATAACTAGAGTTGGCTTGTATTAAAATACTGAAAGCATTAATGAGAGTGTGCGTAAACATTTATTAAATATTTCTCAAAGTTTGTGCTATAAAAATCATAACTTAAAATCTCTATACATGATTTAGGCCACTATCACGCCTCCTTGGACTAAGTCCCGTCCTTCAGCTCTACTTTTATAAATATTTTGACCTGGGGTGGTTTAAAAATATAAAAATAAACTAAAATGAGTCAAAGATTCAGGAAGAAACCCATCATAATGTAAATATACTTAACATAAGATTTTTCATAAAATATTTCATTTTGAGAATTAAAATCATGATTGTTCATAAATATGCTGATGACATTCATGACTTGGAAATATGTTCGGTATATTGACTGATCTGATTGATCTAAATTATCTGACTTATTTGGATTAACTGACTTGTCTGACTGGCCAACACACTTTACCCTATGTGCAAAGTTGTGCACTAATCCCACATCCTATGGCCACCAAGAGAACCGCTGATCTGATATGATAAAATACTATGGTGGACCACACTTGAGTTAGTGGCTTGCACATCCACTCTAATGGCATTGGTACCAAGCATTTGAATGGAAATATGATAAATCTTATCTTCATCTTACACTTGATCTTATGAAAGTTGACATGTTTTATGCAACGTGAGATGCATGAGATGCATAATACATACATAACTATAATATGCGGAATGAAACATGATCATGAATTATGATGAATAGCGCGCTTGCAAATATCATGACATGCGTGGTACATAAACGTTGGCTTCTAAAGAACTGGATTTAATAATAATATATATAACTAGATAATGTATGTTAATCTTAATTTATGATCAAGCTACTTACCTTGTAGCGTTAATCCGATATTTTCGATGCGCGATTGATTTTGTGATGCCCCCAAATTCCGCTTGGGATCGAACGGACATCTGAACCATCGGGATATGCAACACAAGGTTACCTACCCCCGTTCATGACGGATAAAGATGCAATATTCCTAACATGTATCTAGCAATATGCAATATTCACAGCGAATAATTATTTTTTGAGCAATACTATGCACCAAAAAAATAATATCCCAATAAATTGAAACATATAAACATTGAAGTGACAGATATCCGTGATTACAACATAAATCCAAAAGTTCTGTAAGCTCAATGGTGCGAGAGACAGAGCTCCATAAGTACAAGCATAAACTAAAGTATCTACTAGGCTAATCCATTGAGTAGTTCACACAACTTAGTCAAGGATGCCATATTACTATCTATAAATTGGAACATCGAAATGATGAGCTCCACATCGTGTTGTCGTTGTTTAATCGACTGTCTCCAGTCGATCATCTTTTGCAGTGCCTCTTGATCCTGGCACATGAGCTACCATTCCTCCCGAATGGTATTTGGGACGACTACGGTGAGATTTGAGAACAAATCTCAGCAAGTTAATAGAAAACTTATATACAGGATAATGATGTATGCATGACAGTAAATGTATGAATGCATAAGCAAGTCATAAGCAAGCGTAAAATAAATTGAAGTGTAACATGGCATGAACTTACATGACTTGAACTGAAACATGAATTGAACTTGAAACTGAACTTGTCCTGACATGAACTTGAACTTGAACATGAAACATGAACGTGAACTTGAACTTGAACTTAAATTTGAACAATGAACATGAATGTAAACTTGAACTTAACATGAACTTGAACTTGAGCTTGAACATGAAACTTGAACGTGAACTTAAAACATAAATTTAACGTGAAATACCTGAACTTGAACTGAACATGGAATACATGAATTTGACATAACATGAACATGAGCATGAAAATACATGAATTTTGACAATTAAAATGATTTCACCATTTGTTTCGTCAAGAATAATGAACAATCAAAATAATTTCACCCAACATATTCCGTTAGAGATATTTAGACAATCAAAATGATTACGCTATGAGTATTTTAAATGAGATACCCTAACAATCAGAATGATTACATAAGGAGTACTTAGTAATATTTTGATAATCAAAATGATTATATCAAGAACATTTGAGTAGAGGTATTTCAACAATCAAAATGATTACACCCAAAGTACCTCGCGTAAATTATTAATGGAGATACTCGGACAATCATAATGTAACACCCCGTATTTTAGTGTATTTTTACTGAATGAATTATTTTTATGGATTCAAAATTTTATTATCTTATTTTAAAATTATTGGATTTTAATTGGGTTATATTTATGATTTTTAGTTTACGAAAATTATTTCGGAAGTGCTTTCTTTAAATTAATTATTGTTATGTGTTTAAATTTCTTCTCGAATTAAATTAAATTATTATTGGGTTTAATTATTTATCTTAATTATAATCATTGTGTTTGAAATATTTAATTTCACTAGTTGTTTTAAAACCGTTTCCGTTGGATCATTTTCGTGACCCAAGTTATGAGTATTGGACCTCATTTATTTTTCCTCTATTTTTCTTTTCCTTTTCTTTTTCTTTTCTTCTTCTTTCTTTTTCTTTTTTCTTCTACTTTTTCCTTCTCTCCCCGCGCGAAGCCCAGCCTCCTCCCTCTCTCTTCCGTCCGTTTCCTTCGTCAGCCTCCAGCACCGCCGTGCGCCTGCGGTGGTCGACACCGCCCGGCTCCCTAGCTTCCCCAGCCACCGGCGACGCTACCCCTCCAATCTCAGCCTCCCTTGCGCCGCCATTAGCCACCATGAGCCCATTGAAGCCGCGGCACTCTTCCCGCCGTTGTGCCGCCGTCGCACCACCATTGGCCACCATCTTCCTACCACTTCATCCTCGACCTCTTGGCAACCCAATGGACCCAACCCCAGCTCCGATCCGTCACCGGTGAAGCCCCACCAAGTCCATTTCCGCTTTGTGCATTTTTGGCCTAAAACCACCTCTTGCGTCGCCATCCACGGCAAACCACCACCACCATTGGCTTCACCGGCCTCTCTAGGCCCTACCCTATCATATTTGGGTCTTCGTTTGCCTTCGTTGAAAAGTGGGTATCTGTTACCCACGGCCACAATGTATTTTACACTGTTCTGTAGCTGTTTTTCCACCTCTTGCAACTTCGTGATCCTTCGAAAATTGCTATATTGCACTGTAAGTATTTCTCCAAAGAATTCTTGTGAATATAATGTATTTTTGCACTAACGCATTTCACTGTAATTAATCTGCTGATTGGTTTTGTCGGACTGAGTCCGAGGAGTACGAGAGTCAGATGGTTTGTTGGTTGGAGTTGTTTGGTTGGATTTGTTGGGATTGGTTATTGATGGATTTTGGATTGTGATGGTACATGTGCATATCATTATTTCATGCATGATCATGTTTGTAAAGAAAACTGAGTTTTCGTGTGTTGCATTCATGCTCATGTGTGATTTGGAAAGTAATGATTTTATGTGAGAATATTTTTGGGTGCGTGTGTATCACGACCCCAAGTCGAGATGAGGCATTATCTCGGTGGAGCTTCTCTGGTTGCTCGGGAGCGGAATAAACTGAGTAACGTCCCCTGGATTGTCGCTGGGTGACGATGGGATCGGACGAGAGATTCGTGCCGACTCCATGGTCCTTCTGCTGGTGGGGACTAGAGGATGTTTGGCTACGTACTCGCTGGGCGCGGAACTGGGCATCGCTCGTTGCGTAGTGGGTGCTTGGCTACGTACGCGCTGAGCGCGGAACCGAGCATCGCTACGAAGCCAGGACGTGCGGATGGTCCCTAGGGGAGGCCATGGTGCATAGGTTAATTATGGGTTAATTGGCTATTTTCTGGGAAAATAGTGTGTGTTGGATTTTGTGTAAATCATTTTCTGGGAAAATGTTTTACGGATTATTTTTGGGCCAATGAGATTTTGGCGTGTGTTGGAAAATTGTCATTTTCGGGGAAAATGATGTTTGAGAAAAATGCATATTTCATCATATGCATGCATGTTGGTTACATCAAATGCATTTTATTTCCTGAGGATTATTTGGGTCATACTTACCTGCGGTACCATTTTGTGGTAACGCAGATTTTGATGCAGATGAGGAGGAGGTCGAGCCTGAGGAGATGGCTCCGCCCGAGGAGTGATCTGGGATCACTGGCTTTATTATTCTATTTTACTTATTTGTTTTTCGGGATATGTGTTAAACTTTATTTTGGGATGACTGTATAACTGCTTTTAAATTTCTACTGATATTTAGATTGTATTTTAAATTCTGGTACTTAGTAGACTTAACTATCCGCTCCGTTATTTTATTTGTACACCGTTGCATGTACACACACTGGCACTTCGATGGGATGTGTGACCGTGTTGTCATCATCCTGGTGTCTCGATCCCCGTGTATTTATATAAGGGGGATTGGGGGTCCACAGGTGGTATCAGAGCAGTTCGGCTCTGGGTAAAACCACATGTCTCTTAGGATAGTACCAGAAAATTATTTTATTATTTTAAAATAATAAATTTTTGTTGAAGTGGGGTAAGTTAAGTTATTTATTTTATATTATGAGTTTATTGTTATTTTATTTTATGTTAATTTATGTTATTTGATTTATTTATGCTATTGGTTTAGTTGGTGTTTACTTTTGGTTGAGTTTGGTTTTATCTGGATTTAAGCGGGATTGAGGATTGCTTTTGGCAGGAAAATGGTGAGATACTAGAAAATTTTTCTAAGTTGTGATTTGACATTATTTAATTTAAAATATGTGATTTTTATTGGGTTTATTTAGTTATTGTATACTACTTGTTTATTTATTTATTTTATTGTTTTATTTTATGGTATGTTATTTTATTTGTTTTAATTATTTATTGTATATTATGAGTTTATGATTATTTTAATTTGTGTTAAATGAACGTATTTATGTCATTTCATGTTATTATATTTTTATTATGTTGCTTTGGATCGTGTTTGAATTGTTTAATTTAGAGTATTGTTTTATTGGCTTATTTATTTTATTGTATAATAATTTTGTTGTTTATTTATTTTATTGTATGTCATTTTATTTTATTTGTTTTATTTTATGGCAGATTATTTTATTGTTTTAATTATTTTATTGTGAACTACTTCATTGTTTTATTCATTTCATCGTATGTTATTTTATTTATGGAATTTCATTTTATTTTGTTTTGTTTTGTATTGTTCGAAATTGAAAGGCGGGTTAAGGGTTGTGCTATAACAGGAAGGTGATATGACTGAGAAGGCCATTGTTAGGCTTGAACATTTGGTGTAGTAGGCCTGAACTCTTGGTGATTGGTTTGTTTTAATATCGAGGCTTGAACATCATGGTCAGGGTGAACTCATTGGAGTAGGAATTCAAGTTGTTGCTAAAGAGGGGAATAATTCTTAAATTGCTTAGGATAATTGAGGTTTTAGGTTCCATAGAATTTATTTAATGAGTCTTTGGATAAGAGGTTGTAAGTTCAACGAACCTCAAGGTTAGATTTATGAGAAGTTCATCTAAGATTTGAGGACCCATAGTTTTTAGGAAATAAGTTATGAGATTTAAGGTGTTAGGTTCAACAAGCAATTAAGTGATGACTTAGATTAGAAGTTTTCGATATTACTGACCTTGATAAGCAATTTGATAGTATTTGAGATTTTAGAATTTATAAGTTTTATAAGGCGAATGTTTTAGATTTAAGATCATCGATCTTGAGGATTTCAGGAATGATTTTATCTCGGTTAAGGTTTTAGAATTTTTAGAGTTGAAGGGCTGAATTAAAATAGGATTGATGAGAGTTGAGTTATTAATGTGAGAAATTTTTTTAGGTGAAAATTCCTTGGGAAATGGAAGGTAATGATCTAGTTCGTGTATTTTCTGGGGATTGAAGATGTTGATCTAGTTTGGTTAAATAATTATTTTAGCTTGGTGTTACAGTGACACGTTAATGATTTAATCCATATTAAATTTTAAGGATAATGATGGTGCGGATTTAGGAAATGATTTTTGCTGATTTCGAGGATATAGGTCTAGTGATGGAAATGGTAAGAATGATCATTTGCACGTTTGGAGGATTATTGGTTTTGGCTGAAGTGCATGAGATTGATGCGTAGAAATGGTGTGGGTACGCATTTTGGAGGGTATAAGTTCTAGTCTTATTTTGGTTTGGAGAAAGTGACTTTGGTAAGTGTTGAAGAGGAGTCGACACAATAGTACTAAGTCACGAGACCTTGGCTCAGAATTTTTGGTGAGTTGATCGAATTATGTAGTCGAGTGGGTTACTTAATGGAATCATGGTTGGTAATAATTATTGTGATTATCTGCAGGAATTAATTGTGACTTGAGGTTACTTAGGAATTTAAATTTTTGAGGTTATACTTTCTTTTGGAGATTGAGCACCCAATTGGTTGAATTAAGGACATTGTTATTTAACTTGAAGAGAGATTGATGGGATGTCATGTATGGTGTATGATAGGATCTTGGAAGTTGAAGCTTGGACATCAACAGTGGATAATATGATCACGTATGTGGGTTAATAAAGCATTAGGATCCTTGGGTGCTTTGCAATGGCTTTTGGTAGATTGAAGATTTGAGCAGTATGGTTTGCCTTGAGATTTAATAGTGATGTACTATTGAAGGAAGTAGTTGTGTTAATGCTAACTTGGAGGAGTAGAAATAGGTGGGCGAGTTATCAAGATGATTTCGATAATGTTTTGGTGTACTCAATGGTGGTTCGTAGTGAGTTTAGTCATCGCTAGATTAGATGTTGTTCGTAATGTAGATGATGAGCTTTTGGGTTTAGGTTGTTAGGTAGAAGTCTCTAGGCGCTCTTTTTGGTTCGCTAGGTTGGAATTGAGTCTTTTAAAGTATGTTTCTTATCTTAGATGAGATGAGTGTATTTTGGGTTGAGATTGCCTATTTCCAATTTGGGATGCTAAGGTTGTTTGATATTGGGTTTCTATCTATGATCATGGATGTATTTTATGGAATTTGATTTTGATTAAGGTTGCGGGAGTTAATTGAGGAATTTGAGTTATAACTCGTGATTTTGGGAGAGAGTATTTTTCTACCTGATAAGAGTTTTTGGTTAATAAGAATGGAGCCACCTTGTATTCGATGGTGTTAGTTTTATAAGGACATAAGTTTTGTGCATGTGGCGAATATCAGAGTGCGCAGTAGAAGCGTGGTATTTTTATTGTAGTCAGGAGTTCAGATTGTGCTGATTTTGAGGAATTAGTGGTGATTTGAATTTTGAGAAGATACTTGTAATTGGAGATTAATCATTTGGTTGTGTGAAATGTTTTATTGATGGTTAACTTTGGAAGTGGCTATTAAGTTACCAAAAGTAGAATTCAATGGAGGCTCAGAAGTTGTAGCATAGGAGTTGATTAAGGTTGGCGCACATTATTGTATGGATATATTGATTATTAGAATTTTCTGGATGTTGTATTAAGGTTCTTGTGGACAATGAGATTTTAGATAGCAGTCACCCTAGGAATACTGGTCGTGACGTGTCATTGGGGGACTAATACGAGTATGTTGGTTATCGCTGTGTTTATTGAGAAATGTGCCACGTGCTATCAAGTTAGGCTGAACATCTAGGTCTCCCTATTCCAGAGTGGAAGTGGGATGATATTTCTATAGATTTTGTTGTGGGTTTGCCGATGACACCTAGTGGGAAGAACTCAATTTGGGTGATTGTTGATCGGTTGATCAAGAGTGCTCATTTCTTGCCCATTAATAATATTGACTCTTTGGGTAAGTTGACTCGATTATATGGCAAGGAGATAATGCGTTTGCATGGAGTACCCAAGAGTATCGTGTTGGATCGGGACCCGCGGTTTACATCTCAATTTTGGGAGAGTTTGCAGGCAGCCTTAGGCACTAAGTTGAAGTTTAGTACTACGTATCACCCACAAACAGACGGTTAATCAGATCATACTATTCAAGCTCTTGAGGTTATGTTGCGGTCTTGTGTCATGGAAATTCATGGAAGTTGGGAGAATCATCTGCTGCTATTTGAGTTTGCTTATAATGACAATTTTCATTCCTCCATTCGGATGGCCCCCATATGAAGCTTGGTAGGGAAGGAAGTGTAGATCGCCTTTATGTTGGGATGAAGTTGGCGAGAGCAAATTATTTGAGCCTGAGATAATTCAAGAAATGAATTATCAAGTTCAGTTTATAAGGACTAAAATGGCGGAAGTGCAAAGTCGCCATAAGAGTTATGCAGATACGAGAAGAAGAGACGTATCTTTTGAAGTAGATGACTGGGTTTATTTCAAAGTCTCTCCTATGAAAGACGTTAAGCGCTTGGGTAAGAAAGGAAAACTTAGCCAAGATATGTTGGCCCTTTTCAGATCGTAGAGAAGGTTGGGCTTGTTGCTTATAGTGTCCTTACCGGACTATTTTGGCGGTATGTTCTTAAGTCTGCTCTTAGTTGAATCTTATTCCTGTCTTAGTCTTAATGTTGACCTTGCCAATTTCTAGGACGAAATTTTATTTAAGGGGGGGAGAATGTAACACCCTGTATTTTAGTGTATTTTTACAGAAGGAATTATTTTTATGGATTCAAAATTTTATTCTCTTATTTTAAAATTATTGGATTTTAATTGAGTTATTTTTATGATTTTTAGTTTACGAAAATTATTTCGGAAGTACTTTCTTTAAATTAATTATTGTTATGTGTTTAAATTTCTTCTCGAATTAAATTAAATTATTATCGGGTTTAATTATTTATCTTAATTATAATCATTGTGTTTGAAATATTTTATTTTACTAGCTGTTTTAAAACCGTTTCCGTTGGATCATTTTCGTGACCCAAGTTATTAGGATTGGACCTCATTTCTTTTCCCTCTATTTTTCTTTTCCTTTTCCTTTTCTTTTCTTCTTCTTTTTCCTTCTCTCCCCGCGCGAAGCCCAGCCTCCTCCCTCTCTCTTCCGTCCGTTTCCTTTGTCAGCCTCCAGCACCGCCGTGCGCCGGCGGTGGTCGACATCGCCCGGCTCCCTAGCTTCCCCAGCCACCGGCGACGCTACCCCTCCAATCTCAGCCTCCCTTGCGCCGCCGTTAGCCACCACGAGCCCATTGAAGCCGCGACACTCTTTCCGCCGTTGCGCCGCCGTCGCACCACCAATGGCCACCATCTTCCTACCACTTCATCCCCGACCTCTTGGCAACCCAATGGACCCAATCCCAGCTCCGATCCGTCACCGGTGAAGCCCCACCAAGTCCATTTCCGATTTGTGCATTTTTGGCCTAAAACCACCCCTTGCGCCACCACCCACGGCAAACCACCACTACCATTGGCTTCACCGACCTCTCTAGGCCCTACCCTATCATTTTTGGGTCTTCGCTTGTCTTCGTTGAAAAGTGGGTATCTGTGACCCACGGCCACAGTGTATTTTACACTGTTCTGTAGCTGTTTTCCACCTCTTGCAACTTTGTGATCCTTCGGAAATTGCTATATTGCACTGTAAGTATTTCTCCAAAGAATTCTTATGAATTTAATGTATTTTTACACTAACGCATTTCACTGTAATTAATCTGCTGATTGAATTTGCCGGACTGAGTCCGAGGAGTACGGGAGTCAGATGGTTTGTTGGTTGGAGTTGTTTGGTTGGATTTGTTGGGATTGGTTATTGATGGATTTTGGATTGTGATGGTACATGTGCATATCATTATTTCATGCATGATCATGTTTGTAAAGAAAACTGGATTTTCGTGTGTTGCATTCATGCTCATGTGTGATTTGGAAAGTAATGATTTTATGTGAGAATATTTTTGGGTGCATGTGTATCACGACCCCAAGCTGAGATGGGGCATTATCTCGGTGGAGCTCCTCTGGTTACTCGGGAGCGGAATAAACTGAGTAACGTCCCCTAGATTGTCGCTGGGCGACGATGGGATCGGACGAGAGATTCGTGCCGACTCCGTGGTCCTTCTGCTGGCGGGGACTAGAGGATGCTTGGCTACGTACGTGCTGGGCGCGGAACTGGGCATCGCTCGTTGCGTAGTGGGTGCTTGGCTACGTACGCGCTGGGCGCGGAACCGAGCATCGCTACGAAGGCAGGACGTGCGGATGGTCCTTAGGGGAGGCCATGGTGCATAGGTTAATTATGGATTAATTGGCTATTTTCTGGGAAAATAGTGTGTGTTGGATTTTGTGTAAATCATTTTCTGGGAAAATGTTTTATGGATTATTTTTGGGCCAACGAGATTTTGGCGTGTGTTGGAAAATTGTCATTTTCGGGGAAAATGATGTTTGAGAAAAATGCATATTTCATCATATGCATGTATGTTGGTTGCATCAAATGCATTTTATTTCCTGAGGACTATTTGGGTCATACTTACCTGCGGTACCATTTTGTGGTAACGCAGATTTTGATGCAGATGAGGAGGAGGAGGGCGAGCCTGAGGAGACGGCTCCGCCCGAGGAGTGATCTGGGATCACTAGCTTTATTATTCTATTTTACTTATTTGTTTTTCGGGACATGTGTTAAACTTTATTTTGGGATGACTGTATAACTGCTTTTAAATTTCTACTGATATTTAGATTGTATTTTAAATTCTGGTACTTAGTAGACTTAACTATCCGCTGCGTTATTTTATTTGTACACCGTTGCATGTACACACTGGCACTTCGATGGGATGTGTGACCGTATTGTCATCATCCTGGTGTCTCGATCCCCGTGTATTTATATAAGGGGGATTGGGGGCGCCACACATAATGATTACGTCATGAGTATCTTAGGCATGACTGACTGAGAAAATACTTTTTTCGAGACACAATCTATATTCGAGACATAACGTGACATGAAACGAAATGACATGTGACCTAACATAACGTGACGTGACATGTACGTGAGATGCATGACTGGACGTAACATGAAACAAACAACATGTAATATGGCATAACATGTAACAGATATAATTACATGACATGACATAATATGTAACAGACAATATTATGTGACATGACATAACATATAATAGGCCTGCTACCCGCATGGTGCGGGGCGGGGGGTGCCCTTCCCCGCACCCCACCCCGCACCATGCGGGGTTGGCGATTTTCCCCCCGCCCCCCGCATCATAGACATATATGATGAAACATGGCATATAAGGTAACAAAATTACATGAACATTAGTTCCCTTACCGTCATACATACACAACAATCTGATAGTAAATTATGAGCTAACTTATAGTGATTGTCACGTTTATGGAGAAAAGTATGAAACACGAGAAACTATAAGTAGGGATTCTAAATATTAGAAACTTTATCACTAATAACTTAGCAATATGAAAAATGCCAACTTAGAGTAAAATTACCATTTACCCCTCCACAAATAGGAAAATGACAAATTTACCCATAACTTAAGGATTTCAATCATAACTTCAAAAATACCAAAATATACATTCATCATGTAAATCTTGTCCTAAACTCAAATATCTAATTATAAAAATTTAAAACAAATCATAACCATGAAGACACACTATGGCCACAATACCCTTAGGCATTTTCTCTTGATTTTTGTTGCAATTTTATCCAACTTCAACACTCATACTTAAACCAAAATATTGTTACATAGATCATTACATCCTATACGAAGAAGTATGCTTAACACAGCCCACAAAAATCCACTTCACATAAATACAAAACTTTTTAGTTAAACAATCCAAACTTTATAACTAAAACACAAACCCTTGAATCTCAAGGTTTTTATTCTATTTAAAAATATCTCCAAGAACACCAAAAATTCAAAACTTTCTTCTAATATGTTCATAAATCACTCCTAAGAACTAAAATACTTTGAATCTACACATAGAAGTCACCAAAAAGTACAAAATCTCACTTGAAGTACTTGGCTCCAACACTTAGACAAAATTAGAATTTTTCTCAACTTTGATTTGATCAAACACTTGATCGAAAACATACCTTGATAAAACATTAAAGAAAAAAAAACATCATGTCTTTAATATTTCCTAAATTAGATCCAAGCATTAAAATTAAAATCACATGGCCAAAATTAAACCAAAACATGGGCTTCATTTTCAGGTTTAAAGAGGGTTTCGTTAGGGTTTGAGATGCTATCAAGCCCAAATCCAATTTTTCTTGGCCCAATCAAATTTCCAAGGTTTAAATAATTGAATAAGATATCATAACATGAATTTGAGGGATTAATAGTATGTGGAAGTGATTTAATCAAGTGATTAAACACAATGCTAAAAGTCGGATCCATTAGGGTTTTGAAATGAAGTTTGGGGCTTGGGGTAACCGTTTAGGGTTTTGGTTTCCTCCAAAATTTTTGAGATTTCAATTGGATTCTAAGTATTTAGGGTTTCACTAGGGTTGAAAGCCTCTTTGGTTTGGTACAAAATGGATGATTGAATGTAATATTGTTTTGCATAGGCGGCATGATCTCATATATTGATTTCCTTTACATTTTTATCTCATGATTCTTCTTAGTACCAAGTGTCCAATACTATTCACCAAGTATGGTTAATATCTTGTCAAGTGTCCAAACAAAACTTCTTTAACCTAATTTGGACATTTCACACTGTGATTTTAAAAATATTGCACTTGGTGCTACTATTGAGATTACTATTCACTCTGAAAAAATGAAAAATAAACTTTGCATTGAAAGATCCTAAATAAACATACTAACCTAATAGTGTAATTCATTTATAAAAAATCAACTTTGAAGTTCCTCAAAATAATCAAAATGTGTTTTTGAATGGTCGTTTTGTCCGAAAATTGAAACTGAGTTTATTATGCCATAAAATCCTAAATATTTCTTTGAGTCTAATGGCGTAAACCGTATCCCATTCTGACTCTCCTAACTATCTCAAATAAATAAAATCGCATTTTTGACCTTATAGTGAGTGGTAACACTAACTATGTTAACATACCAAAACCAACGCGATTGGTCGATTCGTGAAAACTTACGGAGTTTTCATGAGGTTCCTAAAGCCTACAAAAATTTCACCATTGAATTTCTAGTGGGTTTTTACAGATTTCCTTTCATAGGCTTAGTGCTGGCTAGAGAGAGAAATAGATTAACCGAGAGCTTGAGAGAAAACAAGTGTGAGAGAGAAGGAGAGAGAAAATGTGAGGGATGTTGTGAGAGGAATGAGGTAGTCGGCTATTGTCGATTTCGGTCACTGCACATACAAAGGTATATGATTTTCTAAATAACACATGGAATGGAATATATTTATAGAGAGATTTGGGAATGGGTGCCAACGAGTTCGAGTTGGACTCGGTTAATACACGTAGTGATACTAATCTAGTAGTCCATTCAATATAGGATTGATAGTGGTTGCGACTGTGTAAGGGACTTCAATCAGTGCTGATTTTAAATTGAAATAAATTTCTAATTACCAATCTTTAAATTCTAAAAGGAGTCTATCTCATTCAATAGATAATAAATGGGATTTAACTATCGCTCGTGGGCTTATCCAATATAGCCCGTTAAATATAATTTAGGCCCAATAAAAATCATCAATATTCCAACCTTAGAAATATTGGGCCGGGTTGTTACATGTTACATGCTGAGTAAGTTGCAATTTAATAGGAGTTTGGGAGTTGACAATTTTCTTGACTATAAGAGAGTGAATAAGTTTCCAATAAAAATATAATGTAAGTACTATAATTTTATCTCAAACAATATGTTCAGCCAAATATAATATTCAATGCCACATGATATTAGGGAAATCACCAATATACTATAACGACATCATGCCACAAAGACATCATGTCACGAGGGGCATCGATATACTACAAAGATATCATGCTACGAAGATATCACACCATAAGGGACATCAAACATGTCACAAAGACATTCATATTATGGGCTCAAGAATAAATAGCATGCTCATATTTAATTTTTAAAATTTAATAAGCCACAACATTTCTCAAACATTCCAACTATTACAAAATTTGCACAATTCCCACAACCAGTGCCAAAATAGTAAAACAAAGTGCACAAATCCAAAGTTTACACAAGTTTGAAATATAATACCAAAGTACACAATTCCAAACAAAACCAACCAGCTCTTTTAGCAAAAACAAAAAAAAAAAAAAAAGAAAAGAAAAAAAACCTCATTAAAGAGCCACTTACCTCAATTTCTAGTCAAAATAATCACACGATATTCCTTCTCCAATGGTCAATCGGAACTTATTTCAAGGCCATTGCAATTTGTCAATGTCTACACTAAAATAAGGTCTAAACTCAATCATATAGCCGTGACATAAACATGGATTAATTCTAGCTAATAGCCGAAATTGAGATTTGCTAATTTACCCTAAAGTAAGTCTATTTGAAACCTAGATAGATTCGAAAACATCTAGGCACGTTAAAAGAACTGATTAAAGATTCAATCTTCCAAAATTTCACCAATCCTGTACTGTACACACCCGCCACTAACACTTGAGTATTAAATTCATCTTCAATACACCTCAACAACATAATTAACTAAGTATATGTTTTCAATAATTCAAATCTTAACAAGTCTCATATTCGAAACTCATTAAATATACTCCTTATGAGGAAGAAGAATTTACCTAATATTGTCGTTGGTGGTGATAAAATGGCATGGAGTAGTGGCTATCGGTGGAGATTATTAGGTTGCAAAGACAAGAATTGAGAGGAAAACAAAGAAATAGAGACATAAATAGATTATCAAACACACACACACACACACACACACTAAACTAGAGGGGGGGGGGGGTGAGAGAATTAGATATAGGGGGTGTGGGAGAATCAGAGAAATGGGGGTTTTAGGTCATGGGAATCTTGGGGTGGGGAAAGGGAAAGTGGGGGAAAAAGAATGGGGAAAGGGGTGGGTTGGGCCTTTGGGTTGGGTTATTACATTGTGTCTGTTCACATTGCATTTCCATTGAATTTCATGTCTTTCTCTCTCTCTTTTTTCTCGTCTCCTTTTTTTTGTGTTGGCTATTGAATAGAAAAATCTTGGTTAAAAACCCTGTATTCTGTGGTAGAGATTGGAACTCATATTTTAAAAAACACCATATGTATTAGTGTAGGGATACATATGACACAACAACAATAACGAAAGATCTATTCTTATAATAATGAAAGATCATGAGTTTCAGGCAGTGGTTATCCCACTTTAGCACTAATTTAGTATATTCAGCATGTCCCATAGAGTTTCATTCTTGGTGAACATAGAAAACAAAGAGACCAATGGTGTTAAAGTTGGTAACACCTCTCCCTCTCTCTTCCCAAAAACTATCAATTCACAATCATCTCAAAAAATCAACTATCTATGCACAGTCATCCAAAAAAATCTAATGCAATAAAAGTTTTCTAGATTTATCTTGAAGACTAGTAAGGATGGAATTTGCCTTGCACGCCCGAAAGAGAAGTGTTACAACTACAAAAATATCCTACAAAAGTAAATCTACAAACTAATGTTTTCATATGATACATTAGATCTGTTTTATAATAAAAGTAACTTTACAATCTAATGTAGTACATTAAGTCATGCAATTTTGTGGGTTTACTTTTGTGAAGTCTCTTTACGGCAAAAATATTTCTCTTCCCCAAAAATGATGAATTACTTTATAAAGAGCATTTGGTTGGAGATCTGTCTAAAAGTATTGACATTGACTAAGCCATATGCTTGCACTATCTAAAATATGCCCAAGATGAAGAAAAATCGGTATGCATTGGAATAGTCAAGTATAAGTCATCTAGTTATGAGCTACAGTGGTTGCCTATATATAAGTAAACAGTAACTTAGCCATCTAAATTTCTTATGTTAGTTTCTCTCTCCATCTTTATTGAACAGTAATATTTTCACAACACCTCTTCTCACAATTTCTTCTCTATCTGATACCCATTTATGTTATTCTCTAAATTTGACATTCATCTCATTCCTCCATTTACACAATTAGTGATTCAGTTGGTTTCGTTCTCTTAATCAAGATGAACATCCTTCGTTGAAGTCCCTTGTAGAGGATGAAGAAGAAGGAAGAAGATGGCCTCTAGGCCTTCGGCCTCGAAGTCCAATCTCCTCTTTTATCTAAAAGTCCCATTTCTTTATCTCGTTCTCCCTCTTTTAGTCTATGACCTCTCTTGCTTTATGTTCTGTCTTATATAAACCTCGTCCTTTTTTTTAGTTTTAGGCTCCGTTTGGTTTCACAGAGTCTCAACCAATCTCATCTCAAGATCCAAATACCATTCAAACATAACACTTTTTAATTTCAAATTTTTTAATTTTTAAATTCTTCGTCTAATCATTACAAATTTTCCAATATTCCAAACAAAAAAATAAATAAATAATTCAACTTTTTCAAATCCCAAAACAAAAATTATATTCTAACAATATTTTTATTCAACATTTTCTCTTATTTCCCAAAACCCTTTAAAATATTTTAACTCAAACCATTTCACTACTATTAACAAACAATCTCACTACTATCATAGATTTCTCATCTCATCTCATCTATGTAACTAAACAAGACCTTAATCAACTTTAATATTTGAGAGTTGTTGGAGAAACAAAGGGATCCCACAAACTGACATGGTGCAGTGCTAGTGTGCCCCGTCATTTTTTTTTCATTTTTCTTATGCACTGTGCTCCTCCCGTCCTCCCCCCTTCCACGAGACCCCCCATTCTTGTAGACCAGTGCCACTACAACCTGATCTGTCAAGATCCCAAGGAAAGTGGCTCACGTCCAAGCTGCCAACTATGCCATGGGCCAACCAAGGCCAACCACGAGCGAACCCATGCCACGAGTCTATCATGGGTCCCACCCAAGACATATTTGAAAGGTGACATTTTAGGATTTGTTCTCCTATGTTATTGCTTTAAATAAGTCTTTTTGACATTTTATTTGTATCTTTTGGCTAATTTTCTTTGTGGATGGTTTGAGTTGTTCTTAACATTTTTCAGCACTTGTGCTTCTTGGGTGAAATTCATGAATCCCAAGGAGAGGGACATCACTTTAGAATTTGTGAATAGGTGATGATTCCATTATTATCTTATGAGTATTTCTCCATTTTTCATCCAATTATCTATCTTTATTCATATATTTTCTTGCATGTTCATATATTTTCTTGCACTTTCTCGCAGATCAAATATATCCTAACCTCACCCCTCATATTCTTGATTCTTCACATTATTACCTTTCCTAAAAAAGACCTTTCATCCATCACCAATTGCCATAGTCGAAAACATAGCCTCCATACAATTGCCATAGCCGAAAACCCTGGCCTCTATAAGCAAGTCCTATAATTTAGGACCCAAACCTTATTTTCCATAAGCAACTTGTATAATCTAGGACCCAAACCCTATCTTCCATTCTTGAATCCCTAAATTCAAGGAACCAAACTTAGCCTCATCCAAACCACCAAATCCCTTCCATATTTGACCTAGCTAAAAATCCTAGCCAACCTAATCACCTCCTACATTTTAGGATATCATCTTCCATTTTCCAAACCCTAATCACCACCCAAGAGCCGCCACCTTCAAGGAACAACATCAAGCCGTGCCACATTGCATCATACTCACAAGTTCATCTCTTAGATCCCCTAATATATCATCACCACTACAATTATCTTTTCCACCACTAAACACCAAACCTCCATTAACCTAGGGACCCTTCATTGCCATAATCATTCCATGATCAAGGAAGAAGACAAGGTGCAATCGGTCATCACAAGGAGAGGCAAGCTAGAGGACCTTAGTGCTTGGGGACTTGATCGAGGTCCCTAACATTAATTGGTGCTTTCATTGAGAGGCTCAATCTTTCTTGGTAATTCTAGAGGAGTTCTCACTTCTCTTCGAGGTAAACGATGCGTTAACTTGAACTTTGTAGTTGGATTGGGGAACCCCTCTTAGGTTTCATTTCAAATTTGTTGTACAAGTTTATGCAGATTTTTTAGTTTGCAAGCTTTTTTTTTTATTCAAGACTTTGAAGCAACAATGCAAGAGGACACTCATGAAGGTATGGGACAACAAGGTTCCAATTGGTAATGCATTGAGACACTTGAGGGGCATACCACAAGGCTCACTAATGTCTTTGATGAGGTAACTACCACTATGGCCTTGAATGCCACATGTTGAGATAGTGAAGAGAATCGAAGAGCCATTGAAGCTATGAGAAGAGATACCAATGCAAGTATTAAGAGGCTTGAAAGAAGAGTTTTTGAAAGGAATGGTCATGGGCCACTTCTGAATCCGAATGGGCAAAGACAAAATGCTTTTGTTGATGTGTTGAGATAATTGTGACAGGGTCTATGAAAGAGCCACCAAGAGCCAAGTTTCGAAAAGGGGGAAGAGTTGAGAATGAGCATGTTGCCGTAGAAAGGTGGATCCAAAATGAAGATCAATGTACCAAGAGCCCTAGTGTGAGAGGAGAACCTCAAGATGTGAGGTTTGAACATCAACAAGAAGAGGAAGAATATGAGGCCGAGTATGAGCATGAGGTGGGAAGACCTATTGGCGGAGATGATTACTTTGATAGAAGAAGGCACCAACAAGAGAGGGGTAGAGGCCACTATGGAAGACATTATGATGATGGGTAACATGAGGAGAGGAAAAGAAACCAGACTTATGACTGGGGACCTAAGAGACCTAAGGTGGACTTCCCTAAGTATAGTGGAGGAGATCCATATGAGTGGTTGGACAAGGTGGACCACTCTTTCTGTTCCTATGAGATTCCTAGAGAGGAAAGGGTGTCAACGACATGCTTGTACTTGGAAGGGAAGGCTAGCAAGTGGTGGAGGTGGATCTGTGATCAATATGAGAAGGAAAGAAGAAGGTTGGGGTTGACGGCCTTTGAGAGGGAGTTTCTTATGCAATTTGGTCCATCAACGATTGTCAATCACCATGGCCAACTTGCTAAGTTGAGACAAGAGAGAAAAGTGCACACTTACATTGAAGACTTTAGTCAACTCCAAACTATGGTGAGAGGTCGGTCCGAAGAGGCACTTGTGGGCACTTTTGTGGATTTTTTGAAGCCTTGGTTAGCCAAGGAGATGAAGTTGAAGCAACTTACAAGACTCCAATAGGTGATGAGGATGACAGAGATCCTAGAAGTAAGCACTACTATGGAGAGGCGTCAATCTAAGGACATGGGGAGCAAGTTTTCTAAACCCTTGCAAACCAAAGTTTCTTGGAAAGGTAAGGAGGATATGAGGGTGTTTCTAAGTTCTTGGATAGTCGGTTAAGAGAAGGCACCCCGGGGGTTCTTTGCAAGCTCGTCATGGAAAAAGCCTATGACCATGTGTGTTGGGATTTTCTCCTCTATATGTGGTTTCGGGGATAGGTGGTGTGAATGGATTAAACATTGCGTCTCGACCGCTCGGTTCTTGGTTCTAGTCAATGGAAGGCCATGTGGTTTTTTTCAATCTTCAAGGGGTTTGAGACAAGGAGACCCGTTATCTCCTTTCCTTTTTGTTATTGTAATGGAGGCATTGAGTCGTTGGTGGAGGCCGTCGTAAGGGGGGGGATTTCTTGTTGGTTTTTCAGTGGGCAATAATAGTAATACCAACTCCATTTCTCACCTACTATTTGCAGATGATACGCTCATTTTTTGTGATGCTGTCAGTGGCCAGATTCAAGCTTTAACGACAGTTTTGTTGTGTTTTGAAGCTGTTTTGGGACTCAAGGTGAACTTGGGAAAGTCGGAGTTGGTTCCAGTGGGGGAGGTGAATAATATAGCCTCCTTAGCAGAGTTACTAGGTTGTAAAATTGCCTCTCCCTATGAAATATCTTGGACTCCCCATGGGGGCATCTTTCAAAGCAAAGAGTATTTGGGATGGAGTGGTAGAAAAGGTTGAGCAATGACTATCGGGCTGGAAGCGGCTATATCTATCGAAAGGAAGAGATTAACCCTCATCAAAAGTACTCTTTCCAACCTTCCCACTTACTATCTTTCTCTATTTCCATTACCAGTGGGTGTGGCAAACCGGATAGAAAAGGTGTTTAGAGCTTTCTTGTGGGGTGGCATAGGGGAGGAATCCAAACTTCACCTTGTGAGTTGGCAAAGGGTGTACTGTCCATTTGCGAATGGGGGGTTAGGGGTGCGAAATTTGTGTGTATTTAACAAGGCACTATTAGAGAAATGGTTGTGGAGGTACCAAATGGAAGGGAACTCGCTGTGGAGAGAGTTTATTGATCATAAGTATGGTTGTGTGTGGGGGGGATGGTGCTCTAAAGAGGGTAGGGGGTCTTATGGAGTAAGCCTATGGAAATTCATAAGGAAGGGGTGGAACACCTTTGAAAAACATCTCAAGTTTGAGGTGGGTGATGGAACACGTACCCGCTTTTGCACTATCAGAAGTTCTATGTTGTGCCAATGGGATGGTCACTTGGAATGTCACTTTTACAAGAAACGCTCAGGACTGGGAACTTGAAGAGTTGGCAGATTTTTATAGTTACTTGTATTCAGCAAAGCTAGGGGCCAATGGGGGTGACTGTATGTTGTGGACTCACACGAGGAAAGAAAAGTTTACTGTTAAATCCTTTTACAAGGTCTTGACAGTCCTACAGCCCACTTTCTTTCCATGGAAGAGTATATGGAAGGCATTAGTTCCATCTAAAGTTGCTTTTTTTATTTGGACAGCTGCTCCTGGGAAGATTTTGATGGTCGATAATTTAAGAAAGCAAGGTATTATGGTCATGGAGTGGTGCTACATGTGTAAAAAGAGTGGGGAATCGGTAGATCACTTGCTCTTACATTGTGAGGTGGCTGGGGAGCTATGGGCTGGTATTCTTAGTAGAGCTGGGCTGAGTTGGGCTATGCCCAAGAGTGTGGTGGATCTATTAGCATGCTGTAATAGATCTCATAGTAGTGTCCAACTAGCAGCCGTGTGGTGGATGATTCCTTTGTGGTTAATGTGGTGTTTATGGTCAGAAAGGAATGACATGTGCTTTAATAACAAGGAGCGAGCAGCGGGGGAAATCTGGAATTTTTTTGTATTCTCTCTTTTCCAGTAGTTTTCTGCTATTGTATTGAAGGGAGGGAATGTTCATTAGTTTTTATCTTCTTTCTAGCCTACTAGAATGTAATTAGGTGTCTCACTTTGTATACTTCCTGTGTACTTGGGCATTGTATAGTTTCATTCACATCAATAAAGATTATTACTTATATAAAAAAAAAGTCCAACCCATTTGAAGTGAAGAAACATTCAAGGGAAAGGTCTAAGAGAGAATCAAGAAGGGCTTTTGTTTCAAATGTGGTGAAAAGTAGAGTAGAGAGCACAAGTGTAAATTGGGTCAAGCCTTTGTGTTGATTAATGTGGAAGATAGTGAGGATGGTGAGGGCCATGATGAATCATCAAGCCAAGAGACTGATCACGAAGAGGCCGAATCTAGTGAGAAACAATAGGAGGCCGAATTGTCCCTTAATGCCATGTCTGGGGTCCAAAAGCCTACTTCTATGAGAGTGATGGCATGAATTGGAAAATTTGAAGTTACTTTGTTGGTGGATAGTGGTTCTACATACAACTTCATCAATTCCAACATTGTCACCAAAGTTGGATTGAAACCGGTTGTTATTAAACCATTTGAAGTCAAAGTTGCTAATGGGGACAAGTTGAAGTGTGAAGGGCCAATGAGAAGTGAAGATGAATGTCCAAGGGGTGAGAATTGTTTCTAATCTACATGTTCTTTCATTGGTGGGGCTTGATGTGGTCTTGGGCATTGCATGGATCAGAGGCCTTGGAAGGGTAGTGCATGATTACCACAATATGACTATGGAGTTCAAGCTCGAGTCCAAAAAGAGAGTTTGGACAGCTTTGGCGGCCAAGGAAATCAAGTCTTGTGAGGCCATTATCTTTAAAAAATTATGCAAAGGCGGGGACATTGCTTTGCCATTATGATGGCCAATGAAGAATTTGTTTTTGAGATGGGAAAGAAGGAAGGAGGGGGCAAGCAAGATGAGTTGCAGTTGCTGCCCAAGGAGGTTAAAGAGGTCTTGGAGGACCATAGAGGGGTTCTAGAGGTACCCACTATCTTGCCACATTCTAGGCTCTTTGATTATCGCATTATTTTGGTGGATGAGAAGAAACCAGTGAATGTGCCTTCTTATCAGTATGCTCACTTTCAAAAATGGGAGATTGAGAGGCAAGTAGATAAGATGTTGAAGAGTGGGTTGATAAGGCCAAGAACTAGCCCATTTTCTTCTGCAATTTTGCTAGTGAGGAAGAAGGATGAATCGTGGCGGTTTTGCACGGATTATACGGCCTTGATTGAAGCAACGGTAAATGATAGATTTCCTATACCAACGGTTGATGAGATGTTGGATGAATTACATGGGGTTAAGGTCTTCTCCAAGCTTGACTTATGGGCAGGTTATCACCAAATCCGTATGAGGGAATAAGATGTCCACAAGACGGTATTTAGGACTCATTTCAGGCACTTTGAGTACCTAGTGATGCCATTTGGGTTGTGCAACACCCCCTCCACTTTTCAAGCCGCCATGGACACAATCTTTAAGCCACTTTTGAGGAAGTTTGTATTGGTATTCTTTGATGACATCTTGGTCTACTCCAAGTCCATTGAAAAAAACAAAGAGCACTTGAAGATTGTGATGATGATTTTGGAAGAACACCATTTTTTCATAAAGACTTCTAAATGTGCATTTATAGAAAATGAATTAGAGTATATTGGTCACTTTATCTCAGGAGAAAGGGTAAGGGTTGATCAAAGGAAGATTGAGACCATGGTGGATTGGCCATTGCCTAAGGGTGTTTTGGCTTTGAGGGGTTTCTTGAGTTTGATCGGGTATTATAGAAGATTTGTGAAGAACTATAGTCTCATTGCCAAGCCAGTCACTTCTTTGCTCAAGAATGACAATTTTGAGTGGATACAAGAAGCAAGGGAAGCCTTTGAGAATTTGAAGAGGGCTATGACCGTGACCGCCGTGCTTGCATTGCCTAACTTTGAGAAGCCATTTGAGGTATATACGGATGCGAGTGAGGTAGGAATAGGTGTGGTTTTGATGCAAGAGAAACGACCATTGACCTTTATTTTCAAGGCACTTGGGCCAATGAAAAAGGCATGGAGCACCCATGCAAGAGAGATGTTGGTGGTTGTGCATGAGGTGAAGATGTAGCGGCTTTATCTTTTGGGCCGTAAGTTTACTATTTTGATCAACCAACAAGTTTACCTCTTACAACAAACGGTTGTCACTCCTGAGCAACAAAAGTTCATTGTCAAGCTACTTGACTTTGAGTATGAGATTGTTTACCAACCAGGTAAAGAGAACAAAGTGGCCGATGCATTGAGTAGAAGAGAATGGAGTTCAATTTTGTGGGTTGTGTATGAGAAGGATGAGGCCTCTATGATGGCCTTGAGTGGGGCCAAATAGAGCATTTGGGACAAGATTCGAAGAATTGGTGTGAAAGCCCTTTAGATTATTGAACTTTTGGAAGCACAAAAAGAAGGGTAGTCGGCTTCAAGGTGAGGGATGGTCTTATCTACTACAAAGACTATGTTTATGTGCCTAATGTTCCAAACTTGAGGAAGGAGATTCTTGATCACTTCCACAATAGTAAGGAAGAAGGGTATTTAGGGTGGTTAAGAACTTACATAAGAGTGAATCACTTCTTCTATTGGGACTGGCTTAAGAAAGAGGTAAAGAAGTTAGTGGCTGAATGTGATGTGTGCCAAAAGGTCAAGTATGACACAAGACCACCAACCTGTCTCTTACAACCATTGCCAATTTCAGACTTGATTTGGGAGGACTTGAAAATGGACTTTGTGGAGGGGCTACCTACTAGTGGTGGCCATGATCTGATTTTAGTAGTGGTTGATCGACTTACCAAGTATGCTCACTTTCTTCCCCTCAAGCATCCTTACATGGCCAAAAGTGTGGCCAAGACTTTCATTGGTAATGTGGTGAACTTACATGGGTTTCCAAACAGCATCGTGACCGATCAGGATAGGGTGTTTATGAGCACATTTTGGAAGGAGCTATTTGAGTTGCAAGGGAGCAAGTTGAATGCAAGTTTCTCCTTCTATCCTCCAACCAATGGGCAAAACCAAGATGGTGAATAGGACACTTGAGCAATATTTGAGATGCTTTTGTCATGAAGAGCAAGTGAAGTGGGGGTGATTATCTCACATGGGCCAAGTATTGGTATAATACAACATTTCACTATTCCATTCAATTGAGTCATTTTGAGGTTGTTTATGGAAAACCACCACCCACTTTAGTGAATTATGAAAGGGGGATGATTAAGAATGATGAGGTGGAGAAATAGTTGATTACTAGAGATGAGATCCTAGTGAAGGTGAAGAGGGAGCTCAAGAAATGATACTACGACCAAGGGAGGCGTGTCATCGCCTTTGAAGTGGGGGACTGTGTACTTGAAGCTACAATCATATGGGCAAAAGACCTTGAGGAAGAAGCTTAGTTTGAAGCTGTCCAAGAGGTATTATGGGCCTTTCAAGGTGCCAAAAAAATTGGGAGAAGTGACTTAGGAACTTCCTCCAACATCCAAGCTACATCTAGGCTTTCATGTGTCAATGCTAAAGAAGTGGGTTGGGGACACTAGGCTCATCATTGAGGAGTTGCCTACCTTTGATGAAGAGTGAAGAATGCTCTTGCAATCAAGGAAAGCACTTGAGTATAGGGTGGTTAAAAGGAGGAGGAGTAGGAGGAAGGTGTGGAAAGTGTTGATACAATGACAAGGAGTGCCAAGGGAAGATGCTTCTTGGGAGGAATATGATGAGATGACATTGAGATTTTCGGATTTGATCCTTGAGGGCAAGGATGTGCTTGAAGGGTGTCTTTGAATATGATGCTACTTTGTTTCCAGAAAATCAGATTCTAGAGTGGTTCAGTTATGCTCATGAGTTTTTAAAAGATAATGATGATGGCAGATGGAGGGGAGAAGAAGAAGAGTGGGTAATAGATATTGAGGGGCCACACTATTTGAAGGAGATAAGCGTAATTGTATTATATGGCGTAATATTTTTAAAGTTAATTTAGTCTTTTATGGTGGTATTGGTTATGCTAAGATAACTAGTAACAGCTCAAATCATGTATGCTGTATTGAAGGAGTACATTTGATTAATAAGACTCCGGACAGACCAACGGAAAATATGCCTGCATATACTGTATGGGTGGGGTACTCCAATTTACAATCTTTTGAACTAAAGGTTTTGGACAATTTGCGAGTTCAATTTGATTTCCCTCATCATTTCTATGGGATGGTGCCATTTTATAAAAGTTGCAGAGCGAAAGTGGTATACAAGAATGAAAGGAGAGCAAATAAAAAAAGAAAATTAGAAGAAGAAACAACCAAACTGTGTATGGAGAGAGAGACGCATGCGCATGAGAGATTGAATCAGAGCAGTGAATGTGTGGAGTGATGCTACAATGACACAGAGCTCCATCCAGCATTTGACTGAGAACAAGTTTGTGCAGGGCAACCCAAGTATTGTATGGTTTTGGTTTTGGTTTTGCTCTGAGTTTTGTACTATTTGTCTAATCTGGCAAAGGCATGTATTACCTCGTAAGATCTCTTTATGATTGTTTTTGCCAATGATATGGCCAATTTGTATAAGAAATTCTAACTACGTACATGCAAAAAAAAAAAAACAGGATGTGCTTGAAGGGAGAGAAAATGTCAAGACCCCAAGGAAAGTGGCCCACGGCCAAGCAGCCAAGGCCAACCACGGGCCAACTCATGCCACGAGCCCATCATGGGACCCACCCAAGACATATTTGAAAGGGGAACTTTTTGGATTTTCCCTCTTATGTTATTGCTTTAAATGTTTTTTTGACATTTTATTTATATCTTTTGGCTAATTTTCTTTGTAGATTGTTTGAGTTGTTCTTAATATTTTTTGGTGCTTTTGCATTTGGACTTTTTGGTTGAAATTCGTGAATCCTAAGGAGAGGGACACCACCTTGCAGTTCGTGAATAGGTGGTGATTCCATTATTATCTTATGAGTATTTCTCAATTTTACATCCAATTATCTATCAATGTTCATATATTTTCTTGCACTTTCTGGCATATCAAACATATCCTAACCTCACCCCTCATATTCTCCATTCTTCACATTATCATCTTTCCTAAAAATAACCCTTCATCCATCACCAATTGCCATAGCCGAAAATCCTAGCCCCCATAAGCAAGTCCTATAATTTAGGACCCAAACCCTATCTTCCATAAGAAACTCCTATAATCTAGGATCCAAACCCTATCTTCCATTCTTGAATCCCTAAATTCAAGGAACCAACCTTAGCCTCATCCAAACTACCAAATCCCTTCCATATTTGACCTAGCTGAAAATCCTAGCCAACCTAATCACCTCCTACATTTTAGGATATCATCTTCCATCTTCCAAACCCTAGCCTCACTTCACATCCAAACCCTAATCACCACCCAAGAGGCGCCACCTTCAAGGAACAATATTAAGCCGTATCACATTTCATCATACTCACAAATTCATCTCTTACATTACCCTAATACATCATCACCGTTACAATAATCTTTTCCACCACAAAACACCAAACCTCCACTAACCTAGGGACCCTTCATTGCCATAATCATTCCAAGACACGGCAAGAAGACAAGGTGTAATCGGTCATAACAAGGAGAGGGGAGCTAGAAGACCTTAGTGTTTGGAGACTTGACGTCCCTAACACAGTCATTTCCCTCGCCCCTCACCGCACGCCAGCCATCTTCCTCAACCCTCACCATAACCCAACCATCTTCCTCATCCCTTTCCAACATCTCCCCTCCTCCCCCTTGCCCTTCATTGATGTCGCTCTCTCATCTCTGACTATAGGCATTTTTGTGGTTTGGTATAACGAACACTATCATGAGGCAATTCTGTGACTGTAGGCATTTATGTGATTTGGTATAATGAAAATAATCAAGGAGAGATTATCTTGAGCATTCAATATGTGATCTTAATTTTTCTCTCAATGAAGATAATATTGGAGCTGTTAGGGCCTCTGTTTACCCTTGAAGTCATGCATAATAACCTATATATAGGTGGGACTTCTTTAGGCTATTAGAGACTTCAAATCCAAGTCAAATCGTGTTTCACGTTATTTTTGCTCGAGCCAATGTCGAAACCAACATTAAGCGAACCCTCTGTCCAATTTTTCACTTGAGCAAAGGTCAAGCAAATTCTTTATCTAGTTTTTCATTTGAGCTAATGCTGAGCTATTTTAACTTGGTAAACATTAGAATTTGAATATCTTCATAAAACATGAATTCATTTAGAATTGAGTCTTCTTTCCAATACCTCCAAGTTCTCCTTAGTCCAATGTTAGCATAAGCAATTATGGCTACTTTATTCTGACTAGTTAGGTCTCACAAAATCTTTCAGATTTGTAATCATTGAGCATAGTTCAATGAATAATTAACCCCTTAATTGTGACTTTAAGTTATAGCTAGGTCAATTTGAAAGTTTGGTAAAAAAATGAGTAAATACAACATTCTCTCCACTTCAGGTTGGGGAAACCACTTACAAAATTTTTATGCAATAAACTTGTGTTACATAGGGGTGTTGGGCAAGCACACACACTCGGCCCACCTGGCACACTTGCTCAGCCCTTACATTAAGCAAACGAGCAAGTGGTTTTTTTTGAATAAAATTTAGTATGCGGACAAGGCCCAAGTGTGGATCACAACCCACCTACCCGCATATATGTATTATATATTTTTTTATTTCATTTATAGATATATATATATATATATATATATATATATCAAAACAACATCATTTAGGCAATTTTTCTCCCTAAACGATACCGTTTAGACCAAGTATGTATAACCTAAATCTACCCCCATTTCCTCCACTCTCCCCTGTCTCTCGAATCTCTTTGATGCTCTCTGCTCTGAGTCTCTTCTAGCTTCAGCTGACAATCTGTAGTTGCTATCACATCACTGTGACGCCTCGACTCCCACGTACTGAAATGCGGGACTCGTGACATCGGAATGATGACAACACGAGTCACACATCTCAACGATAAGTGCCAAGTGTGTGTACATGCATAAAGTGTACAACAAAAACGCAGCGGATAAATTAAAGTCAATCAACTAGGTACCAAAATTTTAACGACATATTTACTTAAATAAAACGTTTAAAAAAGTTATACAGTTATCCCAAAAAATATAATACAAAGACCAAAACACATAAACGAGTGGGAAACAAATCCCATAATCCTAAGTGACCACGTGTCACTTCTCCGGTGGAGTCAATCCCTTGGGTTCCACATCCTCATCATCAAAATCTATGGTACCATAAAACGATACTGCAGGGTAAGGAATACCACATGAGATATGAATCTCAGTAAGTAACAACCCAAACAACCCAAGAGATAAAAATGCATTAATGCAACAAAGAAACATGTGTGCATATGATGGAATATGCATTAGACCCAAAACATCATTTTCCCCAAAAATGAATATTTTTCAACGCACGCCAAAATCCCATTTTGGCCCAAAACATTCAATTAAAACATTTCCCGCCATTTTTCTCGAAAATGACCCAAAACAATAATCCACCATTTTCCCAGAAAATAGTTCACATAAAATTCTTTTATCCTAAACTCGCCATTTTCCCAGAAAATGGCCCAATATCCATTTACCGTATGCACCATGATCCATTTGCGCACTTTGACTCCTTCGTCACACCGCAAGTAACGACCGTGCGAGTGACTTTGTATCAAGCTATGCCCAGTTTCATGCCTAACGCATTTGTGGTCGAGCATCCTCTAATCCCTGCCAGCAAGAGGGGCCACGGCGTTGGCATGAGAGCGTTACCATCTCATCCGATCCTGGTGTCTCCTAGCGACAACCCAGGGGACGTCATTCAATATATTTCGCTTCAGAATGACCAGAAGAGCTCCACCGAGATAATACCTCATCTTGGCTTGGGGTCATGATACACACGCACCCAAAAACCATTTCTCACATGAAAACCCAATTTCCAATTAAAACGTGAACATGCATGTAATTATGCGAAAACTCAGTTTTCATTTACAAACATGATCGTACGTGCAATTATGCAATGATAAATGACACCACACAAATCTTCATAGCCAACAGATCCCAGCATAATCCAATCACACAAACAACTCTATCCTCCAATCCAACCGACCCCTTTACTCTTATGACTCAATCCGCGGCACAACCAATCAATTCACAGTAAATATGAGTTAGCACAAATATACATTTAAATCTGAAAAGTTCTTTGAGAAAATAGTTACAAAGACGAAAGGCAACTTTGGAAGATCGAGGGTGACGCCAAAACTGGCAGAGCAGCGGTGGGCGGAGGATACCAAGCAACAACTGTGGGTCTCAAAGTGGGAATTTCGAAGGGGAGCTACGGGAGGCTTGGGTTGGTCATGGAGGGGCTCATGGAGGTCAATGGAGTTGATGGTGGTGGCTGATTGCCATGGGTGGCGGCGCAAGGAGGAGATCGGCCAACTTTGAGGAAAAGAGGCCGTGGGAGAGTGAGAGAGAGTGTGGTGGCTATGGGTCACGGTGGGGCATGAGATTGGATAGGGGAGGTCACCGGTGGGTGGGGAAGCCGTTGGTGGTGGTGCGGTGGCCAGGCGACGGCAGTGGAAAGGTGAGAAAACCGTGGGGCTTTATGAGCTTTGTGGGAGTGAATGGCGGCGAGTTAGGGACTGAGCTTGATGGGGGATGATGGCCAGCTTGAGGGGAAGCTGCTGTGGTGGTGGTGGCGCCGTTGGGCGGCGCACAGCGGCACAGTGAGTGTTGAGCCCGCTCGGGCTATACATGGCTAGGAGAGAGAAAGAGGGAGTGTGGGGGTGGTGGTTGGGGTGGGTGAGGTCGCAGGAGGGTGGTGGAGCTGGTGGGCTGGGCAGTGAGGTCCGGTGGTGGCGCACAGCGACGTTGAGTGGAGAGAATTGAAACACACGGTGAGAAACAGGGGAGGGGGCCTCGCGCGGGCTGGGAGGCAGGGGAGGAAAAGGAAGGACAAAGAAATAAAGAAAAGTGAAAAGGCAAAAGGCAAAAGAGAAAAAAGAAAAAAGAAGGAAAAAAAATGAGATTCAGCCTTTTCATCTTGGGTCTCAAATTGATCCAACGAAAATGATTTTAAAACAACAATTTAAATAAAACTAATTTAAACACAATGATTAAGTAAAATAAAATAATAAAATCCAATAATATACTAATTTAAAATAAAGAACATTTAAATAATGAATAATAATTAATAACAATAAAACACATTGAATTAAATTTTCTAGTTAAAAGTTGTAAAATAATATCACGTAAATTATCTAAAATTTAAAATAAGAAAGCCCATAATCCTAAAAAATACAATAATTACTTAGTCAAAATACACGTAAATACATGGTATCACAATCACTGTCGCTCAGTTTCCACTCTCAACCCTCAGGTAAGAATCTCCCTTGTTCTAACTTCTCTCTAATCTTTTCAATCTGCTGACTTCTCCCTCGTTCTCTGTTGCTGTTGGGCTCGTAGGCCAGTCCGCCCCATGATATCCAGATAGAGTCAGTGAGTCACCTACGTACGTACCCTTGAGGGACGAGGTTGGGGCCCAATGACCAAACTCACCCCCTGCCCATGCAAGGTCGGGGGCCTTGGCTGCTTGGCCGCTAGGGTCGAGTGGCACCCCTCATACTTGTGTCCTTTTCCCGTTTGCCCTCTCATTCTTAAATATTATAGTAAACTACTTGATATAGATGCAACACAGACACCTCCAAGCGGTTATTTAAGACTACAACCACTATTACACAATACATTACAACTGCCATCGCACAACACATCAACAAAAACACCTTTACATGATAAAACATGTCCTACTACGTACACATGGTCCCAAGCACTTTATGATAGGAACTTTGGATCGTTTAGAAGGTCTAAAGGAATCTGTCAACAAACTAAAGATAACCATCTATAAATAACAATATTGTAGATGGTATATAACAAGGAGTTTAATGGTTCTTGGGTTATTTTGAAGTAATTTTGAATTTATTCGGTCTTAGGTTTGAATATAAATATAAGCTCATTTTAGGCTACGATTCGATGTTAAGGTGGTCTCCGATGATCTATGAATAGTAGTGAAAAAATAGTGTTTAGTAGTGAAAAGGTAATTAATAATTTGTGAACAGTATTGAGTGGTAGTGAAGTACTTCACTTACCAAATACAACCTTAGACTATTGGCATTAACATTCTAAGGATTAAGGCCTCATTTGGTTATACAGATCATGAGATGAGATGAGAAATTTGTGAATAGTAGTGAGATAGTTTGTGAATAGTAGTGAAATTGTTTGAGTTAAGATGTTTTATTTGGTTTTGGGAAATGAGAGAGAAAAAGTTGAATAAAAATATTATAAAGTTATAATATTGTTATAATATAATTTTTTACTATAGTTTTCTTTTTTTAGATTTAAAAAAGTTGAATTATTTTTTGTGTTTTTTTAGAAGTTTGAAAAGTTATAATAATTAGGTAATGATCAAATGAAAAAAATTGAAAATTTGAAATTGGAAAGTATGTCTTTAAATAATATTTGAATGTTGAGATGAGATGAGTTGAGACTACGTGTAAAACAAAACGGGATCTAATTGAAACTTTTGGGATTGGGATTTTAAGTTATTGCTTAAACCTAACAGCTCGGTGGAGCGTTTGCGGCCTTTCAGAGTCTAGGCTTCTAGTCCTACCCGATTTTCAGCAGATAACATGTTATAAGTATGGTCGCTCCGGTTACGTACCCCATCCTACTCCTTTTCTAAAATATCGTTTAGAAAAGCGAGAAGAATATGTGGATTTTATGTACATGTACTTCTCCATCTTAATTATTTTTTAATATATCCAGTGATCATATATGTTGATGTAGTACATTTAAATAGTTTTATATGTCAAAAATATAAATGAACAACTACTTTGAAGTGTTTCATGTCATTATCGTCAATTATATGACAGATGATGAAAAAATTTAGTAACAATGAATAACATTACTCATTATTATTATTATTATTATTATTATTATTATTATTATTATTATTGTTGTTGTTGTTGTTGTTGATGTTATTATTAGTATTGTTTATACTTTCGCGGGGAGCATAAATTTTTCTAAACACTTTTGTTTTTCTCTTACTACAAAAAAAATGAGTATTTGTGACCTTTTTTTTTAGGCAAAAATGATTATTTATGACAAAAATAAATTCATTTTAACTGAAAATAATCATTTTACTGAAAATAACTAGTCGTAAATAATCAATTTTCTTGTAGTGTATTTTTGTGCTTTGATCAGTACTTAAAATAGTTTGCGTGTGCCAAGATCTTAACATAATGCTTTCCCTCTGACATTGTTCTTTCGCTCATGAAGTGGAAGGCGTTTTTCAGAAAATAACCCCAAATATTTTTTTATGATCTCTTGGGTAGAATTATATATTTTCCATTATTTTCCCTTCAATTTGCAAATATATATATATATAGGATATATTTAAGTTTATATATATATATATGTATAACGAACATATAATTGGGTAAGAACTAATTAAAAAAATGAAATACAACAAAAAATTAATTAAAAAAAGGATGAAGAACCATAAAGTATGTTAGAGAAAGAATAATGGAAAGAGCCGTATATAAGACATTATATATTCCTTCGCTTCTCTTTTTAAAAAGTGATCAGACTATCGTTCCTGTGCTTAGTTAGGAAAGAACAAAAAAAAGGTAGAATTACGTACAGTGTGAAAAGCAACGTGGAACATACCTTGCTTTGATATCCAAGTCTCGCGGGGCCTATCTCATGGAGTATGGTAAAAGACAACCATTTTTTAATATGTTCTTTTTTGATGAATTGTTTAAATGGATGATATTTTTTGTAAAACAGCGTCATGAAAGTATTATTACATATCAAACAAAGCGCTGGTTTGAGTATAAATCAACACACGGTCCCCACCAGCACGGTGCCCGAAGTGTCATCGGCTGCATGCATGCTATATATATATATATCAATTCTGTCTGGCTTCCTCGCTTGATCCTAGCTCTAGAATAGTAGTCGTATACGTTGAATTAGACAGGAGATCGGGAACAATGGATCCGTCGATGACACTAGATGATCTAACGAATCCAGAATTGGGGAACGTTTTGTTCGAAAAGGCCATGAAAGGGAGATGGGGTGAAGTCGTCGATATATGTACGGACAACCCATGGTCTCTGGTGGCCGGAATCACCAGGTTGGAGGACACACTGTTACACCTAGCTGTCTCCGGCGGCCAAGAGGAGACGGTCCGAAAACTCACATGTATTATCTCTGAACAGCCAAATCACGAAATGCTACTCAGGGTTAAAAATGAGAGAGGGAACACTGCTCTCCATATCGCTGCACTAATGGGGAATGAGGCCATGTGTAAGTGCATAGCAAGTGTTGATTCTTCATTAATCGGACAACGTAACTATGAGGGAGAGACACCTCTTTTCACGGCAGTACTCTTCGGTAAAAAGCAAGCCTTCCAATGCCTTTACGATTTGTGTCCATTCCATGAGCGTTACAGTTGTTCCAGGAATACGCGTGGTGACACGATTCTTCACTGCGCCATTTCTGGAGACCATTTTGGTAAGTAATATTAGAAAATTCTATTTAATTGATAAGACGAGATTAGATTTTTTAAAATATTACAAAAATTCTATTTAATGCTTCGTATTTTACATGTCGACAGATTTGGCATTGCGAATAATTGAGTTGTATGGGGAAGTACTTGTAAACGCTGTCAATGAGGACGGAATCACACCTCTCCATCTACTAGCGGACAAGCCTTCGACTTTCCCAAGCGGCAGCCGCCTTGGAGTTTTCGATCAAATCATTTATCAGTGTATGTACATATGATCACCAAGTCAAATACCTCTTCAATTTAGTTTTTTTTTTTTAATTAATGTCGCGCGCATTGCAATATATATATATATATATATATATATATAAGTTTGCCATCAAATGCTAATTTATAAATTAATGTGACGTCAAGTGACACAAAAAATAATTTATAATCTAGCGTACTACATCAAGCTAGTATATCAGTTTAGAAATTTATTCTGTAAAATTTGTTTATGGTTAAAACATTTCTTATATATAAATATATGTTTTTGTCGTACGTGGTTTTATTATTATTATTATTATTATTATTATTATTATTATTATTATTATTATTATTATTATTATTATCAATGTCAGATTTTAATATATTGTATTCAGTCATGTTAATTTGTAGATTTATTTATTTTAAAATTTCTTTATAGTAAAGTAGTTATTATATATATAGATCAATAACAAGAATGACAAATGACATGTGTAGTGTGGGGACGATGCATGAGTAGCATTTCTTTTTTGTTGTACATGATTATTATTATCCATTCCGTACTGAATTATCGGATTTCTCGATCTGGATTCTGGTGGGATAACATGATTTTTTTGCTTGCATCATGACATCAATGTCGGATTATAATCATTCATCTTATCCGTTGTTGTTACTTTGAAAGGCATATATGTTGACGAGCACAAGGTGATGGAACCGGATGATCATGTTTTCCAGCGCTCTATGCAACCAATAGATCAAAGACTTCCCGCCCACGAAAGGAATCCAAATAATTATCCTGAGAACTACAGAACATGCAACGACTTCTATCGATTGTTTTGGAATTTCTTTACATTTTGTATGTAACTTATCATTTTTCTTTCTCTTTTCTAATTAACTGGTAATTAATTTTCTTATAGTTAATTTACAATATATATGGGCTTTAATTAGCAGAGTTTGGTGGAAAATCTAGCTAGTCATGTTGTAAATGAACACAGTTATTGATCATGAACAACTCGAGCTTAATTAACTTGTAAAAACTTGACTCGCCCCCGACATTTTATTAAAATATCTCAAATTAATATATAGAAATCTAAGAGTGATCGATCGAATCGTATGTCTAATAATGTGATAAATGTAGTTTAAATCCCTACGAATATGTCTCAAAAAATACAACGGCCCTAGCTCTATATAAGGCACAACTTTTCTCAAATCTGCTTAAATGTTTCATGTTGATGATCAGGGCGCGCATGCATGCAGTTTTTTGTTGATTTGAATCATTTGCTAGCTATAGACGATGCTCATGGGCTTGTACTGACCCATCCTCTTGTTTCTCCTCATGAAGTACGACTCGCAATGGGAATAAATGTTGGAGTAAAGACCGATGAAGAGAACCCTCAAACACACGCAGGAAATCAAGGCAAGCAACGCAGCATATATATATATATATATATACTCTATTATAATAAGTGACTATCTAACTGTAAATAGTAACTTTTATTTTTTTCCGTTAAATCATTATGTCAGGTGCACCCGGGGTTATATATATATATATATATCTTTTGAGATTTGTTATTTTGGCACGAGAAATGGTCAATTTATTGAAAGAATATTTATAAAAACAAAACTTACAAATTGATGTGTTTTGATATTATTATTTCATCATCAAATCTATTTTATAATTATAAAAAAACTGATAATCTATAGTGAAACATCAAGTAACAATGCGTGATAAATTACTTTTAGAATTGTATTATTTATAGGCCTAGTAGATATATACATGATAAATTACTTTTTATCTTCTGCAGAATCCAAAGGCGCTACCAATGAAGCAGCTTGGAACCGTCGATTTTTTCCAGCTAATTATGACGTTTGCTGCAATTTTCTCAAGCTTGCAAACAGGATAGTGTTGATCGTTCTTGGAGGAGGTGTGTGATCTGTAAAACCAACTACTTCTATTGGATTGTTCACAAAGATTTGGGAATTAATTAATGCATTTCGTACCCTTTTAGAATTAATTATATACCACTTGATCTATAACTTGTGAACCTATCATCTAATACCACGATATACCACATCATGTGATGATGAGAAAATGGACGATGAATAGATTTACTCTATATATAATTACCTAATAAATATATATATTATACTTTCATAAAATAGTATTATTTTTTTAAGTCACTACAAGAAAACTGCTTATTTGCAGCCAGTTAATTCCAGCGAAATGACTATTTACAGCTAAAATTAGTCTATTTTGGTCACAAATGGTCTTTTCGCCGCAATTAAATGGCCACAAAAGCCCATTTTCCTTGTAGTGTGGCTTATATTTTAAAGTAATTTCTGTATTTACGACGTTAATAATTAGGAATTCCCACTATAAGGAAGATATACAAGGAGAAACGGCAGCACACACTGTCAATTCAGATCATGAACAAGCTTTTACAGGGTGTTAAAATGTCCGAATATTATCACGCTGGGAAGAAGCCCACACAACCGTCAGATATTGCCAAAGATACACCAAGAAAAGAGTATCTGCAGGAAACAAGCCCATTATATGCGCTTGATGCTCATGATTCTGAGGCTGAAAACAGAGAAGGTATAAGGATCCACGATCACTCATATATAGTTCTTTCTGATATATATGCGTACAAATTAAGTTCCCAATTACCTGAGATCCAACTTTTTCCCTGCTTATAAAGGACCTCATGATGCATGTTCTGTAATTAGTAGCCAGTACTGTAGCTTGTTCTAGTTGATAATGCAGGTGTTAATCCATTCATATCACATTCATTTCATGATCTCTCTTTCAAGAAGATCAGTTTGATCTGTCTGCGCGCGACAACTCTGCGTCTTCCTTTAATTAATTAGACTTATACATACTGATCTGCCATATTAATTGGATATATTTTTTTGGATTAACCTAATTTCCTTGTAAAAACTAAGAAGGGGTGGGAGGAATTAGCGGTGGCACAGGAAGGAAACATGAAGCTAGCAGCCAGCAAACCAATTCTAACGGAGGGATTAATAAAGATCAGTCCCTTGCGGATGGTAAGTACGTAGTACTGTACCTAATCTCCAATTCCAAACTGCATGAGTCGACTCAGACTAGTATTTTGATCTAAGATTTGTTAAGGGATACTTGAGAAATGAGATGAGATGAGATGAGAATTTTATAAATAATAATAACATGGTTGAGTTTATAAGTATTTATTGGGTTTCAAGAAATGAGAGGTAAAAAGTTGAATAAAAAATATTATAAAATTAAATATTGTTAGGATATAATTTTTTAATATTATTTTTGTTTTGATATTTGAAAAAAGTTGAATTATTTTTTGTTTGAAAGTTTGAGAAAATTGTAATGATTAATTTGAAAAAATTGTAATTATAAGTTTGAAAGTATTTGTGTTTAAATGATCACTACAAGAAAAAAGTATTTTTCCAGTGCTCAAAATCAACACTTACAAACTTCGATTTACGTTTGTAAAGTAAATGAGATGGGATGAGATGGGATGGGATAAGATGGGATGGGAGGGAAATTGTTTCCAAACGTGAATGTTGTTGTATGTTATTGTTAAAGTACTAAACTTTCGCGTTAATATATAGCAGGGAAGAAAATAACGACGAAAAATGAACCCGAGACAGCAATATTAATCGCTGCTAGAAATGGTGTTGCCGAAATTGTGGAGAAAATTCTGGAATTGGTTCCGGTTGCAATACACGACGTGAATGCAGAAAACAAGAATGCAGTGCTGTTGGCAGTAGAGAACAGGCAACCCCATATATATAAACTCTTGCTGCAAAGAAATATCCTGAATAGAGACAGCGTGTTTCGTGTAGTGGATAAGAAAGGGAATAGTGCCTTTCATCTCGCGGCAAAGCTTGCAGCCTATAAGCCTTGGTTAATTCCTGGGGAAGCCTTGCAAATGCAATGGGAGATGAAGTGGTATGAGGTACACATAGAAGAATCGAATACACACATGCAACATACACACACAGAGACACATAAAACATACTAAATGCTTGGCTTCATGCAGTTTGTGACTACGTCCATTCCTTCCAACTTCGTTCCCCGCTACAACAACAAGGGCAAGACCCCTGAGGAAGTGTTCATCAAAACTCACAAGAACCTTGTCAAGAAAGGTGGTGAGTGGTTAACCAATACCTCCCAATCCTACTCTGTCGTCGCAGCACTCATAGCCACTGTGGCCTTCGCCACCTCCACCACAGTGCCTGGAGGTGTCAAGGAGGATACCGGCATTCCAACGCTTGAAAACAAACCCGAATTCCACCTCTTTGCCATCTCATCACTTGTTGCACTCTGCTTCTCGGTCACGGCCTTGGTCATGTTCCTCTCTATCTTAACATCACGACATCAGGAGAGAGATTTCGGAAAGGACCTGCCTAGGAAGCTTTTGATAGGTTTAACGTCGCTGTTTGTTTCCATAGCTGCGGTATTGATTTCGTTCTGCTCGGGACATTTCTTTGTGGTACAAAATAAGCTGAAGTATGTAGCATTTGCAGTGTATGCAGCGACGTGCCTGCCAGTAACTTTTTTTGCTGCAGTGCAGTTTCCGCTATATTTTGATCTTATACATGCTACCTTTACGAAGGTGCCACGACGAAGCTATAAGGCAACTCTCTAATTAATGTCCCTTTTTCCATTTCACGTTTCTTGTCTTCTTTTTTCTTTCCCATAAAGAGAGATCAGAGAATTTGGTGTGTGATCTGTTTTTGACAAAAAAATAAATAAATAAAAGAATAATCGTTTGTCACATGTATTAAAGTAATGTTGGACTAGATTTCTCTTTCTGGACGTTGTTCTATCTCACAAAAATCGTCCCTTCGTGTCATTGATATAGAATGCATTTTCGCATTTATATTGAACCTCTTGCTGAAAAAAAACAACCAGCATATAATATAACTTTAGCGAGTGCATACCATTGCAACTGATGGACTTACTTTTTTTTTTTTTTTTTTAAAGAGAACGGCAACCCAAGTTTATTGATAGTCTGTTAGTAGTTTTTTTTAATAAATTTATTTTTAAAGAGAACGGTACCCCAAGTTTATTGATAGTATGTTAGTATTTTTTTTAATAAATTTATTTTTATCCGTTGTTTTATTTTACGTTTTCTTTTTCTCATAATTTGTTGGTAGCTTTTCCGTTGGAGATCGTACCGTTTTGGGTTTCAAGCAATTTCATTACTTTGATGCTTTTTTGGACGTTGGTTTTAATGGCTTGTAATAAAGCTTCCGTTTCTTAATAGTTTAACATGGCATTGATGGGTCGTTAGCCACTTTATTTCGTCTTATTCTCTTTACCGGTTACGTCTATCAACTATATATATGTATAGTTGTGGAATTGTACATGTGTGGAATTGTAATGCCTCAAATCCGGTTGGCCTGGAGAATTATTACTTGTCACCTAAGAACATGTCTCCCAACACAACTAAAAAAAAAAACTCCAAAGCTTTATTGGCAAAACTCAATCTCATGTACTCTAAATAACCACATTGAAAACTCTACAAAGTCATTACTGCAGCAAAATAAACTAAGGAGTCCAAAATCTCTCGGTAGTCATAACAAACCAAACTAATACTTTCATAAGTCTTACTAAACCCAAGCCCAAGATATAATTAAATCTAAAAGACATTAAAACTAAAGGACAACAGAATTCCTTCTTCTAACATCCTCTCCTCAGCTTAATCATGCTCACCAATCTAATCCAGGTCCTCAGTTAGACTTTCCACATCATCTGAAAAATATTATGAAGATATGGGGTGAGTTATTAACAACTCAGTAAGCAGATGACATATGCTAGCGTGCAAACATGAGCATTTACAAAGTATAACATGCAGAACAAAATATTTTCCAGAATTATCATGCAGAACAAAACATATTTTCAAAAGTAACATAGCGATGGTTTTAAGACAAGTAAAAACCCAATAGTACTTTGGTATAACATAAACTGAGCATCATCATCAAATCAAAACAGAGCATCTTACAGAGCAGAGACCATGTTTCACCCCCGTGGTAGGGTTAGCAATCCCCGGTGGCCAAACCGGGCAGAGACAGAGGTGAAATCTTTCCCTTATTCTTCTCGGAGCCCCGAGTGTGCACACAGGAAAAACCACAAGAAAACCACTTTGTTTTCAAAATGGGTTTACTCAGAGACAGAGAAGTTGGTACTAACCCAAACAGAGCATAGCAGAGATTGAGTCAGATACAAAATCAGTACACCATGCCAAAGGTTTTCAGATGCCGTATCCAAAACAGAACATAATACCAGAACATAATCAGGTCATTCTTATATTCTGAAAACAAAAGTCGGAGCATCTTTATAAATAAAAGCACAATTTCTCAGAATTCTCAAATATCGCTCTTTTTAGATTTCAAAGACATCATAACAAAATTTAGCTCATGTCTACACACTGCATGTTAGAAAATAATTCTCTTTTTCCACACAGATTTCATGAGTATGCAAATAAACGACTGAGGTTGGTTTTGTTTTTCCCAAGTTCTCATTTCATCACAAAAATATGCAAAGTTTTCAGAAACAATAGCTCTATATACAATTGTCTCGCATAGTCGGTTGTGTAGTTGGTCAACCTTTAAAAAAAAAAAAAAAAAACGACGAAATGAAACGAAAATGAAAAGCGGAGAGCTGGGTCAGTTCATTTCGTTTCCCGCTTGTGGTTCTTCGTGCATGCGCCGGGCGATTTGGAGAAACAGAAGCTTTTGATTCTGGAGCGAGTTTGGTCTGCAGATTGAAACCTAGAGATCGTCGGTGGGTGCGTTGGGCTGGGTCAAGTTCGTGGGCTTCATTTGGGTTCGTTTCGTGGGCTTCGGCGGGTCAGTTTCGTGGGCTTCGGCGGGTTAGGTTCGTGGGCTTCGGCGGGTCAGGTTTGTGGGCCATCATCTCGGGTCAGCTGTGGGCCAGCGTTTTGGGCCAGCGACGTGGGTCGGTTTGATGGTCATCTTCGTCCCCATTCCGTCGCACTGTGGGTCAACTTCATCTCTACTTTGATCTGGAATTCTGCCATTTATTTGATTAAATGTTGTGGTCACTGACTCACTGATAAACAATGAAGCAAGGATTGAGTTTGCTTATTTTTTTTCTTTTGTGAGTTAGGTGATTTTTTTCTTCCATAGATTAGTTTTTTTGTTCACAGCACGTTATGATTTAGGTGATTTTTTTTCTATTGTAATTTAGTTAGTTTTTTTTGCTTACACAACCTGTTATGATTTAGATTTGATATTGTTAAATTCAAAATTTTTGTATTGCATAGAGTTGTTTATGTGAAAATTTGTTAGCTGAACAATTAATTTAGTGGTTAAATATTAATATTGTGGTTTAAATATTATGGTTTAGTTGTCGTTAAATATGCAACAAGAAACATCAATAATTTTGTGTATGAAATTGTTTTCTGCATTTTACTTGGGGATTATATTTTCTACAGAAAAATCCAAATTAAAGCATCATGCAAAAGAAACAAAACCAACTCTATCATAATATGAGCTGGAGATGAAATACACTGATAATAAATGCCGAAAAAAGGAGGCCCAGATTTATTTTTGGAGGAGCTTAAGATTATTAATTAAGGAGATGGAAATAGAATAACTAATCACTGATCCTAGTTTGGAGAGAAAAGTCAGTGAGTGGCTGTGACTACCTTTGGGAGTCAAATGATATCTTTGAATTTAATGTTTCCTTAATGGATTATCAGACGGGATTTTGGATGTTCGTGTTATACGAGTCAAATTTGTCCCTCCATTGATTCCCACGTGTGCAACTCCATCATCCATACATATAATTTGTGTTGCAGAAACCGTCGGTCAATGTAATTGTTATTAAAAAAATTATAATGTGGTACGTTAAATTCTAAAATTGATTTTACAACTTCTCAAAATTTAGTTGAGAAGAAAGGCATCAATCATCTTTGGCATGCGTAAACAGTATTTGATGCTAATATTGAACAACTTAGTCTTCTGGTTGATGCTAATATTTTTATCATTTTTTTTTGTTGAAAGTAGTATGTACAATATTAGTCTTCTGGTTGATTGAAGTAATTTTCTTGATAACTTATCAAAGACTGATCTTCGATATTGAACAACTTGTACAGGGCATGGGAAAATGAGAAGAACACCAATTTCCGCTAACACCATCTAGCTCAAATCCGTCAAATTCAGTATGTTGTTTCATAATTAAGAAAATTAATTGTTACTTTATGTTTAACATTATAATTATTAATAATATTATTATTTTGTTAGGACATCCCTCAAACTGGTATACTAAACTATCAAAATTACATGCACGGTTATTTTGGACCAGTGCATGCATGGTCACTAGCTTTCTTGCCATATCCAGATGGAACCAATAATCCAAGCAACATGCAGGTGATTTTTGAACTCCTTTATTGTTTTTTAGTTATAAGATAATAATTTTTTAAACAAATTAAATGTTTTAGTTTTTTTGTTTTAAGCTAAACGTTGGTTACCTATTTCAATTTGGGATGAGACCTCCGAGGCCATTTATCGGTACAAGCTCTGGAACGAGTGCAGGAGTTGGTACTGAAGAAGATAGACCCGATTGTCTGCAAACTGAAGCGCCATTTACTTCTGCTAGACCAGATGAACGAGAAACTGACGATGGCACTACCGGTACACCAACTGACGATGGCACTACTGGTACACCACATGTAGTGCCATCGTCGGATGGTGATGATATCGTTGAGGAACCAAAGTTAGGGATGGAGTTCAATTCATTTGAAGAGTTGTTCAGCTATTATAAGCATTATGGTAAAAAATGTGGGTTTGGGGTGATGACACAAAGGAGTGAGAGGTCAGAGGATCAAAGTATCAGATATGTCACCCTTGGTTGTGCACGGGGAGGGAAGGCCCGAAATAAGAGTTCTAATCTCGCCAACCCACGTCCGACGGGAAAAACGGACTGTAAGGCAAGGATTAATGCCTTAAGAGTTGAGGGAAAGATGCGGTTAACAACAGTCCATAATACACATAATCACGGTCTGAGCCCAATGAAATCCCGCTTCTTTCGATGTAACAGAGAAGTGAGTGACTCTGTTAAAAGAGTCCTAGACACAAATGATTTAGCTGGGATCCGACTGAATAAGAGTTACGGATCTCTTGTCGTTGGCGCAGGTGGCTTTGAGAACTTGCCATTTTTGGAAAAGGATTGTCGCAATTACATCGACAAAGCACGACATTTACGACTTGGCGTAGGTGGTGCTGGAGCACTTCAAGATTATTTTATGAGGATGCAGTACAAGAATAATGGATTTTTTTCATTGATGGATTTAGACGATGAAGGAAGGTTAAAAAATGTTTTTTGGGCAGATCCACGTAGTCGGGCAGCCTACTAGTATTTTGGTGACGTAGTTACATTCGACACCACATACCTGACAAATAGGTATGGAATGCCATTTGCACCATTTGTTGGTGTAAACCATCACGGGCAGTCGATTCTTTTGGAAGCTGGGTTAATTTTCAGTGAGGACACAGAGACCTTTACATGGTTATTTCAAACCTGGTTGCAGTGTATGGACGATATAGCTCCAAAGGCTATTATTACTGATCAAGACAGAGCAATGAAAAATGCAATTGCTACTGTCTTTCCAGAAACTCGACATAGATTATGCCTATGACATATATTGAAGAAAGTACCTGAGAAGCTTGGGTCATATGCTGCATACAGAAGTGGGATAAAAACTCAACTAATGAAATGTGTGTACGACACACAAACTATTGAGGAGTTTGAGAAATGTTGGGCCGAGTTTATTAACACATATGACTTACATGAGAATCCATGGTTGAAAAGTTTATATATAGAGCGTGAGCATTGGGTACCGGTTTTCCAGAAAGAGCACTTTTGGGCTGGAATGAGTACAACCCAACGCAGCGAGAGTATAAATATTTTTTTTGACGGTTATGTGCATTCAAAAACAAACTTGAAGGAGTTTGTCGACCAGTTTGACAGTGCGCTAAAGAAGAAAATTGTGAATGAAAATCATGCGAAATTCCAATCATTTAGCCAGGTCATTCCCTGTGTATCGAGATCTCCAATTGAAAAGAAATTCCAAGAGTTGTATACTAACGCTAAATTTAGAGAAGTGCAGCAGCAAGTAATAGGTGTGCTTGATTTGGATCCATCTCTACTTACATCAGATGGTGTAATGAAGAGTTATTTGGTAGAAGATGAAATTCGTATTGAGGAGTTCAGTAAAATGGTTACATATTCAGTGGACTTTAATGAAGAAGACTGCAATGCTAAGTGTTCATGTGAGTTATTTCAGATGAGGGGGATACTGTGTAGGCATATTTTGGCTGTATTCAAATGTAACGGTATAAAATCATTGCCAAATTGATAGATTTTAGACCGATGGAGAAAGGACATCAAGAGGCGATACACGTTAATCCGCAGTAGCTATGACACAGGGGATCAGAGGCCTAATGGTAATAGATATTCAATTTTGTTGAATATGTGTTATGGGATGATTACATATGCGGCGGATTATAAAGAGCAATTCGATGATGCAAAGAAGAGGATACATGAGATGACTGAATGTTATCGCGAGCAAACACGCAACAGATCTTTGACCCAAACAGGTTTAAAGTTTATTTATCTTGTTTACTTCTTTATAAGTACTTAATTCCTACTTTTGTTGTTTAATGATGTCATATTTAATTAGTTCTCTGCCCATAACAGATTCGAATGCTGGTTACATGACATTGGACACAACTGCAGTTGTTGGTTCACAACAAGTCAAGAGTCCACTTGTTGTCAAAGGGAAAGGAAGACCCCCATCTCTGAGAAGAGCATCCAGGATGGAGACAGACATACGAAAGGTGAAAGCCAAACAGAAGAAAGCCCAAGCCAGAGGGAAAGCCAAACAGGTGAATGTTTTAACATTGGGAGAATTAAAAATAACCGTTCGATTCCTTTAACGTGTGAATGTCGAGTAGTTTTATAATGTAAACTTAGAAAAAGTTTTTTTAATTGTTACGTTATTATAGGGAGATGTGAGTTCCAATGTTGGAGATACACTAGCCATTGGCACGCGCAGGAATTTATTTGGGCAATCAGAAGTGGATATCACCAATCCTGGACAAGTGCAGGTATCAAAAATACCTCTATTTATAAGCCATACAATTATTTTTGTAAGTTGAAATGGTAACTTTTCATCCCTTTACAATTTACTAAGTATTTTGTTATTTATAAACAGACTGTTATAGACAGCTCAATAGTTCACAGTAGTGGAATCGAACATCGAGAAACAGTGATGGGTAGCCAAGAAAGTGTAACGTTTCTAAACTTTACACAATTTAATTGTAATATTTAAATGACATTAATATTTTCATATTGATCGTAACAGATTTTTTTGGGTTCAATGGCGCACGACCGGACCTCCCTGGATTGTGATGGATCACAACTAGTGCAAAAAGGTTGAATATTAGTGACTCTGCAAGCTTGGCAAGATACACAAGGTATTACAATGTAATTTATGAGCCATATCAAAAATTAATTTCTCTTGATTGTTGCTTGGTGTAGTGTAGTAGTTATTAAAAAGAATTTTAAAAACTTCATAGAGGCTTCTGAGTGTAATAACTTTATATAGGATTTTTAAAAAGAATTTTAAAAAGAATTGTTGTGAAGTGTTGCTCTGGATTGTTGCTTGGTGTAGGCTCATGAATCATGCTTTTTATCAAGATTTTCTCTTCTTGATCCAAGACTATATAGTATATTTTCCAGTAGGACTGCTTTTGATGGTGTAGAGAATCCATGAGTGAACTCAAGTGATGGACTTGGTTACTTTGAGTTTCTCCACGTAGGCATTTTATGTAATTTTGGGGGTGGAGTGTTAGCATTACTCCAAGTTACATTAAGTTGATGAAATTGACACTCCAAGTTGATCAATTCATGTTCTGTACAACTCAACCTTAGTTTTTGGTGCTAAAAAAAAGTCAATAATTTTATTTTATGATGATAAATGGCTTGATTACAGAAATGCCTTGGAAAAGGATTGAGTTTGCTAGTCGTGATCCTAATTCTAGATGGGGTTCTATGCGAGCTGCAATGGGACATCCAGAACTTTTGAGTTGAGACAGGTTGCTCTTGGGAATGAGGATTACGGGAATAAGAATTATCAAGGTTTCCCACTTGTGTTTTATGGTGGCATTGACTTGTATTTATTTTGTAAGAAGAAATGTAGGTTGGTGTTATTTGATGAGTTTTTGTAAGTATTTTGTAAGAAGGAAGGTATAAATATATTGTTGCAGGTTTTTGTAATTATCTTGTAAGTATGAAGGTTGGTGATTAAAGTTTTTGTAATTTTGTTATATTCACATAGCTTCAAAAGTGATACTATTGCCAAATGGTCAATTGGATGGCTTCTTTAGTTGCTGCAAGTTTGTGTTGGTTGTATTTATTTAGTAGTTGGCCAACCAGTGCAGGTGGCATTTTCAATTGGCAAATGGTCATTCACGTACATTGCTAATGAAGTGTAAGGATTGTTTTAGGTATTCTTCACTTTTTCTCAAATGACATGTATGAAATTGCTATCATTCTTCACTTTCGAATGTCCTTGCCATGGAGCTTGATCTATCTATGCAAACTCATTGTCTATGCAAACTCACTGTCATGAGCATGAATCTCCAAGACAAGAGAATCGGAAAATGAAATGTTCTTTAAATAATATAAAAAAAAATAACTAAATTTGAGAATAATTCATTTCCAGGTACCCATTCCACCAGCCAACAAAATTACCTATTTCAAGGAGATATTAAAACAAAACTTAAAAAGAAAAAAAAAACAACCAAATTTGAAAATAATTCATTTCCAGGTACCCATTCCACCAGCCAACAAAATTACCTATTTCAAGGAGATATTAAAACAAAACTTAAAAAGAAAAAAAAAACAACCAAATTTGAAAATAATTCATTTCCAGGTACCCATTCCACCAACCAAATTACCCATTCCAAGGAGATATTAAAACAAACAAAACTTTAAAAAAAAAAAAAAAGGCAATGACAAACGATTTACAGCACTAAATTAGTAACAACTAATAACACTTAAACTAAAGATTTACAGCACTAAATAAATAATATATAACACTAAATAACTAATAACACTTAACCTACAACTTCCGAATATTTAAATGTAACATAAACCTCTACCAAAGGTATAAATAGCAAAACATAATTACAAAAACACCAAAGTACTTCCGGGATAATGTGCGTGAACGCCTTAGGGCAGCTTCTCTCTCAAGAAGCACCGACTCCTTTTTCCGGATCTCCTCCGATATACTATATAGCACCAACTCTATCTTCTTGATGTCGTCCACTATCTTAAGGAGCTCAGTTACTTTATTTTCGATATCGCTGAGTCTCTTTTGGAGCTCTTCCTCGGTTTTCCTTGACACTAATTTTTTTCTTTCTTCTAGCTCTATGTCTTGCTCACTATCTACCCACTTGAAATAATTACAGTGTGGTAATCCCTGATATTTGCACAGAAAATCAATTCAAATGTTAGGTACGTAATATTAATCAATTCATTAAACTTATATCAAAAAGTAAGTCATGTAGCTACCTTCGTGTTGTACTTTGAACACCCTAAGAAGGGTCATCCAGGATTTGCCTTAGTATTTGAGTATCTCAAATTAGCTTCAACGTCACAGAAGCACAAGGACGATGCCGCAGTACGTTTGCCAACGGATGAAGAAGACAGTGATGATGACGACATTCTAACATGAACCAGAATCACAAAGGAAAGCCACACATATACAAAAGACACACATACAGGGAAGCACTGAAAAAAAAAGCACGACCCTTCTTATTTGAAATAATATTCCCTCCATCATAACATATATATACATATTGCCCACTTCAGCATTTATAACATATCCTTTTATGCTCTGGTGTTCAGATTTTTCAATTGCGTTCATGGGTCGACAACCCACGAACATATTCAATTTCTAGTTGACAAACATCTAAAACTAAACAATTCATAATACATGCAGTATTTTGCTCAAAACTTTATAAATCAAATTCCCATCAACTAGGTAAAAGTCATCCATATATTTGAAATCTAACTTAAAAGTACAATTGCAGCTATGTATCGGCAAGCAAACATTCCATGGAAACTTTTTTTTTTTTAATATGAGGCCATGACAACTTCTTGAAGCAAATTCGGTTAGGTATACTTTCCAACTGTAGTCTAATGCAGGACAATCAGCATTTCAATGAAACAACAAGAAGCTAACTGGTTAGGCATGCCAATTGTGCTTTATGAAATCAAAAAGGCAAAATCTTTATATATGAGTACTTTAGTGCATGGGCAAAGTTAGCCAAGGGGAAGAGGACAAGAAGATAATCAGAAACAAAGTTGGCACTTTTAGTGGAAGGATTTAATATTTATTGCAGATAGTGTTCTGTACCTGTATCTACCTCCTGGCTAAGATCAAGCTAACAGATAGCATTTGATATGTGTATAAAAAATCCATGTATACTGCAGGCTAAACTACGACATAGCCAATCACTTATCTCCCACTGTCATAAGCCAATGTTTTGGCCTGGCTTTTTAAATTAAAGAGTGACTTGTGACAACACCAGGCACTCGTAATAGTACTTGCTTTAGGTTATCAGATACGTACCTCCAATCTGAAAAACAAGTCAATAAACTTTGACAACAACAATGATCTTAATGCGGTACACAACCTCTTGAAATGGACTTTGCTTTTCCAGGACTGAACCACGTCTCAGACTTTTCAATGGTCAAGAAAAAGTACAGATTAGATGGTTAAATACAATTGCTTTTAGCCACTTACAGCAGCAACAATATGTAATGAAGATTAGAAAGTTCCTATATTCATGGAAATGCAATTGCAGTGGAGTGCGGCTCAGACTATGCCCAGTGAGAGCAATGGTCACTGATAAAAACGGTGAACACTGAACACCATGTCATAAAATAAGTTGATACCAGAATTGACTACCCAGTGAAGCAAAACGATGAACGATTAAGGACATTATTGACACAGCTTAGTGCTCAAAACCAATAGTATGATTGGTGCCAGAGATGTTTTGCAACTAGAAAATATGGTTCTCTACTTGCTAATATTAAACATGTAAATTTTTTAATGGTCCCTGAAGGTGATAACCCCACTTTGAACAGAACACTACTGTTTCCAACTTCAAATTGGCGTTTCTTAACATCACACACACAAAAAAAAAAAAAAAAACATACCTATTTTAGCTACCTTGGAAGTTTTTACAATGAGAATATATCAAAAGGCTTTGAAAATTTGAACCTGCCTTCAACCTGGACCGGACAGGGGCGACTCTCTTCCTTCTTCCTTAATGAGCTGGGTCACGGCTAGGGTTTCGGGATGAGGGAAAGGGGCTGGTTAGGGTTAGGGTTAGGGTTCGGGTTGGCTGGGTTAGGGCTAGGGTTTCGGGATGAGGGATATTGGCTGGTTAGGGTTAGTGTTTTGGGATGAAGGGGATGGGCTGGGTTTGAGTTAGGGTTTCGGGATGAAGGGGATGGGTTGGCTTTGGGTTAGGGTTTCGGAGGGAGGGAGGAAGGAAGGATGGAATCAGAGTGGAAGGGCTTCCGCATCGCGACACAGAGGAATGGGCTAGAGTGGAAGGGCGCGGGTGGGATTCTGGAGCTGGATCTTCGCCTTGCCGTGCCTCGCCTCGCCGCGCCGCGACACAGAGACGATGGGCTAGAGTTTTTTGTGCGCCGGTGGGCTTCGACTGGTGGGGTGAGAAACAGAGAGGAAGGGCGCCGGTGGTCTTCGATTGGTGGGGTGAGAAACGGAGATGGAAAGGGGGATTGGGGATCTCAGACTCGAAATGGGGGAAGGAGGGAGAAATAGGGGAATGGGGGGAAATGGAAAATGCAAACGGCGAAAACGTGGAAAATTGAAAACGACGCCGTTTTCAATTTTCCACGTCAGCCATTTGCATGGCAACTGCACGACCCCGCTTGCATATAGAGTTTTTGTTTCAGAAAATTAACAGCAGTCTCAATAATTCGTGTAGAGCCTAGTATAGGAACCCCGCTTACCTGGACAACTTAGCTTTTCAGAATTTTCCTCAAAAATGTCGAGTCGAATATAAATCGTCACCTATAAAATAATCACATAATTTCCGTAAGTTTTCAATCAATCACGGATTTCGATATTTAAGCCTAAACTTCTAAAATAACCTATTTTAATATCTCAAAACTTAAAACTCTCATAATCCCAAAATATATCATCACTTCCTAAAAATCACCAATATTCACCATGACCAACGTCAAACTCAAAACATCAATATTTAAACCCGAATCAGCCAACAAATTTCATAGCATAAACCAATCTCACACAAACAACTCCACCATCCAATCCAACCGATCCCCTTACTCCTCGGACTCAGTCCGGCACAACCAATAAATTCACAGTAAATATGAATTAGCGCAGAAATACATTTAAATATCAAAAGTTCTTTGGGAAAATACTTACAATGCTATAATATAATTTTTGAAAGATCACGGAGGTGCTAGAAGCGGCAACACGGAAACAAAACAGTGCCAAACGCACTGTGGCCGTGGGTCTTAGAAACCCACTTTTGAACGGGTGTAAACGAAGACCCGAGATTGATAGGGTAGGGCTTAGAGATGTGGGTGAGACTAGTGGTGGTGGTGGTTGGCCGTGGGTGGCAGCGTAGATGGCGGTCGAAGGCTAAAATACCCAAAACGAAAATATTGATGGTGAGGCTTCACCTGTGACAGATCGGAGGTGAGAATGGGTGCATTGGGTTGCTAGAAGGTCGAGGATGATGTGGTGAGAAGATGGTGGCCGGACGCGGTGCGACGGCGGCGCAGCGGCGCAAGGAGTGCCGCGGCTTGGTGTGGTGCGTGGGGGCTAACGACGGCGCGAGGAGGGTTGAAATTACAGGGAGGTGGTCGCCGGTCGAAGGGGAGGTGAGAGGGAGGGGCGGTGTCGGTCATCGCTTGCGCACGGCGGCGGGCTGGGGGAGAAGAGAAACAGACGGAGAGAGGGAGGGGGGGTTGCGGCACGCGGGGAGTAGGGGGAGAAAAAGAAAAAGAAAGAAAGGAAAATAAGAAAAAGAAAAGAGAAAATGTAGGGAAATAAATGAGGTCCAATCTTCATATCTTGGGTCACAAAAATGATCCAACGGAAACGATTTTAAAACAGCAAGTAAAATAAAATAATTCAAACGTAATGATTAACATGAAAATAAATAATTAAACCCAACAACAAGTTAATTTAATATGAAAAACAATTTAAATGTATTACAATAATCAATTATAAGAAAACACTTCAGAATAATTTTCACAAAATTAAAATCATAAAAATAAACCCACTAAAAATCTAACCAATTTTAAAACAAGAGAATAAATTTTTAAATTAATAACAAATGATCTTTCAATTAAAAAAATACACTAAAATACGGGGTGTTACAGGAATATTTCAAAAAAAAGTGTGATAAAAATATACTTAGTGAGTATATATTTTTTAGAGTATTTCCAGATAAAAGAAATGTGTTCTTTTGAGTGGAGCTTTGGACTCAACCACTTGTGCAGAGTAGGCTTGAGTCATACGACAATCAGTTGAGCTGTTGTATCCTGGAGGAGTCAAGTCAAGAAAATTTCTGCTGCACCGGTTAATTTGAGACTACTTTGTACACCATAGAGGGCTTGAATCTCCTTAAAGAGAGCGATATTTCCGTGCCTCAGTCCAAACTGCCTTCGTTTTAATTTTATTTTAATTGTAATTTTTATTATATTATTGTGTATTTCACCAACATAGCCCTCACTTGTGGAGGAGAAAAATCGTGGTTACAGGTAGACACCTAGGGGTTACAGATAAATCATAAAGGACTAAAATCCAGGCATCCAAAAAATCTAAAATAATGCAACAATAGACAAATATCCAAGGGGAACAAATAAATAAACAACAAATTAAGCAAGCCTTAAAAAACTAAAAAAAAGAAGAAGACAATCCAGCACGTAAAAAGTTAGCTCACGCCGATAAAAATAATAACAAAGAAAAAATAGGAGCAACATAACAAAATATCTTACTACAAAAATCACAAATAAGGAATTCTCATTCTGTCCATAAGAAGGAGACCCTTCAACTTACTAGGCAAAGGATCTGTGATTTCCTGTATTTTAGTGTATTTTTAATTGAATGGTTATTTTTATTAATTTAAATATTAGTTCTCTTGTTTTAAGTTTATCGGATTTTTAGTTGGTTTATTTTTATGATTTTTAATTTGTGAAAATTATTTTGATACACTTCCTTAATATTAATTATTATGCATTTAAATTGCTCTTTATTTTAAATTAATTTATTGTTGGGTTTAATTATTTTATTTTCTTTTAATCACTACGTTTAAATTATTTTGTTTAACTTTTTGTGATCCAAATTGTGAGGACGAGACTTCATTTCTTTCTCTCACTTTTTATTTTTCCCTTTTTCTTTTCCTCGTCTTTTTCTTTTCCTTCTCTTTCTTTTTTCTCATTCTTTCTCCTCCGCTTCTCTCCCAGCCCGCACGAGTCCCTCCCCTCTCTCCCATTCATTTGCTTCGTTAGCGCTAAGGACCGCCATGCACCGTCCGTGTCCACCACCGCCCCTCCCAACCTCTTCCTCACCGGGCGGCGACCACCCCCTGTGTTTTCAGCTCCTCCCATGCCACCGTTAACCCCCACGCGCGGCTTCAAGCCGCGGCATTTCTTGCGTCCTTGCGTCGCCGTTGCGCTACCTCTGGCCACCATCTCTTCACCACATCATCCTTGACCTCCCAGCAACCTAACCCACTCATCCTCAGCCCTGATCCGCCAACAGTGAAGCCTATCCAACCCCATTTCCGTTTTGAGCTTTTTGCACTCCAACCGCCACCTCGGCCGCCACCAACAGCCAACCACCACCACCACCATTAGCTTCACCAACATCCCTAAGCCATTCCCTAGTAATCTCAAGTCTTCATTTGTCTCCATTCAAAATCTAGCATTTTGAGACCCACGATCATAATGTATTTTGCACTGTTACATTGTTGTGCCTCTACTTCTAGCACCTCTGTGATTATTCAAAAATTATATTATAGTACTGTAAGTATTTGCTCAAAAAACCTTTGAGATTTAAATGTATTTTTGCACTAACTCATATTTAATGTGGACTAGTTTGGTTGTACCGAACTGAGTTCAATGAGTAAGGGAGTCGGTCGGATTGGATGATGAAGTTGTTTGTGTGATTAGTTTATGCTGGAATTTGTTGGCTGTTTCGGGTTTAAATATTAGCGTTTTGGAATTTGACGTTGGTTATGGTGGATATTGATAAATTTAGAAAGGGATGATATTTAGAGTTGAGAGAATTTTAAGTTTTTTTTAGGAATTAAAATAGGTACTTCAGGTGAAATATGAGATTTATATGTTCACTGGAGATTTATTTAAGTTACATGAATTTTTTATAGGTGACGATTGACAATTGTTCAGTATCGTTGTGGAAAATTTCTGAATAAGCTAAGAGACCCAGGTAAGCGGAGTTCTTATGCTAGATTTGCTTTAAAAGAAATGAACTGATGTTAGTTTGTAAAATTGTGCATGTTATTTTAAAAAGAAAAGGTGAAAAACAACCTCATTATATATTTTGCATTCACTCATGAAATATGTATGAAAGATTAAAGAAATGTTTTTGACATGAAAATGTGAACTCATGTGCGTATGACACCCACTTGGCATGCCGCCTACTCAACCTGTGCTAACCATTGATTTACTTCAAAATTTTGTGGTCAATGATGAGGATGAACTCCTTCAGTAGTGTCGCTAATGCTTAAGGAATTGAATGATGGCGTAGAACTCCAGATCATAAGTGGAATAATGTTTTTTGGACGCAGGCAACTTTTCACTAAAAAAGACTATCGGGTGCCCCTCTTGGCTCAACACATCACCAATGCCAACCCAGATGCATCACAATTAACCTCAAACAGCTTCTCAAAATCTGGAAGAGTGAGAACTGGTGCTTCTGTCATCTTATGCTTGACCAATTGAAAACTAGCCTCTGCCTTCTCAAACCACTAGAATGCACATCCCTTGAGGCACTCTATGATATGGGTAATCATAATGATGAAGTTTCTTATGAATCAGAGGTAGAAGGATGCCAATCCATGGAAACTCGTGACATCGTGCAAAGTATTAGGCGTGGGCCACTCCAAAATTGCATCTACCTTTGACTAATCTGCATGAACACCATCAGTAGACACAACAAACCAAAGAAAGTGACTAAAGTAGTAAAGAACGAACACTTCTTCTGATTGACAAATAAACACTCATTCCTTAGCATCTCAAAAATAGCTCGGAAGTGATCTAAATGTGACTTCCATGTCGGACTATAAATGAGGATATCATCTAAGTAAACGACAATCAATTTCCCCATAAAAGGTCGTAAAACTTGATGCATGATTCTCATGAACGTGCTGGCGCATTGGACAGTCCAAAAGCATAACCATCCACTCATAAAAACCATATTGCATCTTGAACGCTACTTTCCACTTATCTCCAAGCCTTATTCTAAGAATACCTTAGAATCCGATAGTTGATTTTTGAGAAAACCTTAGACACGTGCTCAAAACTGCCCCAAATCAAGAAAAAATCATGGTTTCATGCTATCATTGTGCCGATCTATTGTCTCAAGGTAGCTCAGCACCATCAACGTGTAATCTGACGACTTAACATCATCTGACTCGGATGCCTTGCATCATTGTTCCGCTTGTTCTTGGGGAGCTGTGAATACCTTGAACTCCTATGTTCAGTAGGAACACATTTTACAATTCCTTTTAGGATTGAATAAATCTTTTTCTTCTACAAAAAGAGCAACAAAGAGAAATATGGCTTACTCTCATTCCCTCTGTTGACTCACATGTCTTTGTTATTAAATCTGATAACTCCAGATTTGTTAAATCCTTTTCCAGGAAGGAACAACCAACCTGTAAACATTGTGGAATCATTGGTCATGTTGTTGAGAAGTGTTATAAATTGCATGGATTTCTACCGGGATACAAGCCAAAGTCAAGGCATGTCTATGGCCAATCAAGTTGTTCTCAGTGACAACACTTTCTTGGCTGCATCTCCTTCTTCTCTAACTGGGGCTCAATATCAACCATGTTTTGTCCATGCTTCACTCACCAAACACTTCTGATGATTCCTCTCATGCTTTTAATGCCATAGATTCAACATCCTCTCCCTTTTATGGTATTTTTTTACCTCATCACTTGTGCCATAATACTCGTTCTGTTTTTTCTTCTGCCAAATCTATTTTGTTTGATCCTAATTGTTGGATTCTTGATACGGAGCCATAGATCATATGGTTCCTTCTATGGATTTTGTTTTCTTCCATCACTTTTGTTATTGATACATCTGTCAAACTTCCTAACGGTCAATTTGCGTAAGTTACACATATTTGTATTATTTGTATTTCTGAACATCTTATTCTTCATGATTTTCTTTGTAATCCTTTGTTTACTTTCAAGTTGATTTCTATAAGCAATCTCACTTGCCCTTTTTTGTTTTCTTCTGATATGTGTCTCATTCAGAACTTGATCTACTGGAGGTTGATTGGAGTGGGTAGACAATGAGGAGGACTTTACATCATGCAGCAACCAAGCTCTTTTTTTTTTTTTTCTCAATTACAATATTTTCCTAATCACATACTACAATTTCTAGTTTTGTTAATGCTTTACTTTCACCTACTTGTTTTGCATCCTCCAAATGCTTCCTATTTGAGCTTTGGTATAGTAGATTAGGTCATCTTTTCAAGGATGTTGTTTTTGAATAAATTTGTTCCTGAATTGGTTGTACCTAATACTCCATGTACAATTTGTTCACTAGCCGAATAGAAAAAAAAATTACATTTTCCTAGTAACCATCACTTTTCTCCTTTCCATTTGATCTTGTTCATTGTGATGTTTGAGGACCATTCTCCATCCCTACTGTTGAAGGTTACAAAATTTTCTTAACTATTATTGATGATTCTACTCGTGACACGGGTTTATCTTTTCAAATCTAAATCTGAAGTGTCCATTGTCATTACAAATTTCTTCAACCTAGTCAAAACTCAATTCCATATCAAAATTTAAAAAAATTGTACTGATTATGGTACATGATTTACACTTTCCACATTTCTAAATTCCAAATGTATCATTTATCAATACAGTTGTGTTAAACTCCACAACAAAATTATGTGGTGGAGAGAAAATATCAACATATCATTAACATAGCCCGAGCCTTAATGTTCCAATCTCACATGCTGATTAAATTTTGGGGTGATGCTTTTTTAAAAGCCATTTACATTATTAATAGGTTCCCTACTCCTATCTTGCTGCTGTTCTTATAAAAAGTCTTGGCCATCAATAGTTTTAACACTTGATCATCAAGACAGAAGTTGTTCATTTTATTTATTCTCCATCTTGAAGAGAGGTATCAAGTGTATTTTACACGTGTTAGTTGTATCTTAGATGTACTCTAGGGTTAATTATTTGTCCATAGTATAAATACATTGTATTTTACTTATTTTTAATTTTCAGATTCACAATATTCTCATATTCTCGAATACACGCGGGAGAATCTTCTAGGTCTTTTACTTTGTTATTATTCCATTTTCATTACATTGACCGAGAGCATATATATATATATATATATATATTGTTATAACATATTTTTACCTTTTTTTCTTTTAGTATTGTACTTTTATTAGGCTGAGTGTGCATAGACATCTTTTAATAATGCAAATGATAAATATTTGAGGAGTATTTTACGGGTCGCGCATGCGAAAGAAAAATTTTGCGTGTGGCCCCCGTAAAATGCTCCCATGTGACTATAGCATCACCTTTTAAATAGCTTCGCATCGAATACATGTAATGCTTTTTCTCAAACATTTTTCTTCTAGTTAAAGGACCCTAGAATCTTTTATGCATGACTTCTTTGGTATTATTCACAAATGATTTGATTACTATTTACAAATGCTCTTCAAGTACCTAACCTGCACCCAGGACGAGATGGTCTCGTGCCGACTCCGTGGTCCCTCTGCTGGCAGGGACTAGAGGATGCTTGGCCACGAACACGCTGGGCGCGGAACTGGGTATCGCTATAAAGCCAGGACGTGCGGATGGTCCCTAGGGGAGATCATAGTGCATATGGTAATAATAGATAAATGGGCTATTTTTTGGGAAAATAGCGTGTGTTGAATAAATGGATTTTATGTGAATCATTTTTTGGGAAAATGTTTTACTGATATTTTAGGCCAAATGAGATTTTGGCTTGTGTTGGAAAATATTCATTTTCGGAGAAAATGATATTTTGAGAATAAAACATATTTCATCATATGCATGCATGTTGGTTGCATTAATGCATTTTTATTCTTGAGGGTTGTTTGAGTTATACTTACCAGCGGTACCATTTTGTGGTAACGCAGATTTTGATGCAGATGAAGAAGAGGGTGAGCCTGAGGATTCGGCTCCGCCCGAGGAGTGATTTGGTATCACTCATTTTATTGAGACTTGTATTATTTATTTTGGGATGACTGTATAATTTTTAAACCTTTTATAGATAATTTAAATTGTTTTTAAATTCTGGTACTTAGTAGACTTAATTATCTGTTGCGTTTTTATTATACACTATTGTATATACACATATATGGCACTATCATTGGGATGCGTGACCGTGTTGTCATCATCCTGATGTCTCGATTCCCCGTGTTTCCTTACATGGGATCGGGGGTGCCACACACAATATTCTCATATTCTCGGATACCCAAGAATCTTCTAGGCCTTTTACTTTGTTATTATTCCATTTTCATTACATTGACTGAGAGCATATATATTTTGTTGTAACATATTTTTACCTTTGTGCTTTTAGTCTTTTACTTTTATTAGGTTGAGTGTGCATAGACATCTTTTAATAATGCAAATGATAAATATTTGAGGAGTATTTTACTGGCCGCGCATGCGAAAGAAAAATTTTGCGTGTGGCCCCCGTAAAATGCTCCCATGTGACTATAGCATCACCTTTTAAATAGCTTCGCATCGAATACATGTAATGCTTTTTCTCAACATTTTTCTTCTAGTGAAAGGGCCCTAGAATCTTTTATGCATGACTTCTTTGGTATTATTCATAAATGATTTTATTACTATTTGTAGATTGCTCATCTAATCGTATTTCCAAAATGAGAGTCATGAGACTTATATAGTTCATTTGTTTAAAAAGAAAATCTTGAATTACTTACGCGGGTAGGAAAAAACCAGCTGGAAAATAATCAAGTCTTACTCGGCCTCTCTCAAAAATCAAAAGTCCAGCTGGGCCAATGGCAGAGGAGAGGCGGGTAGATTTGGATAGTGAGTTGAGAATTTTTAGTTTTAAATAAAAATTTTAAATATTATTTTTTAATATTATTATTATTTTAAAATTTGAAAAATTGAATTGTTTATCATATTTTGTGTGGAATTTTAAAAAAATTGTAATGATGAGATGATAGGAGGTTTGGATAGCGAATTGAGTTAAGAAGAGATGAGATGAGAGTTTAAAATTGAATAAAATATTACTAGAATATAGTTTTTTAATATTATTTTTATTTTGAGATTTGAAAAAGTTGAATTGTTTATTATATTTTATTTAAGAGTTTGAAAAAGTTATAATAATTAGATAAGATGAATTAAGATCAACTCATTATCCAAGCAAAGCCTCACAACATTTGTTACAATTATTTTTAAAACGGAGGATATTTTTAATTTAGTAACAAGTAGTGATATCATATTTTTAATTTAATTTAATAATGAGTATATTAAAATACTTCTTCTGTCTATTTAAATCTTTTAAACAAGTGGTATTTTCACATCAAAATAAAGGTCTAGATTTTAAATTTTGACTCTATATTTTATTCAGTTAATGAAGTATTCTACGTGATAAATCCACTTATTAAAAGGTAGTATAGCCCACACATAAATGGAAGTATTAATATATATTATAAAGAGACCAATTTAATGTTTTACATTAATTTTGAATTTCGAGACATGTCTTGTCACATCACAAATTATTTTTAAAGATATGAATTGATTGATAGTGATAAATTTAGTTATTTAATATACATTCAATGCAGGATTGTAAGTCATGAATTTTGGCAATAGTTTGCTTATTCTGTTAAAAAAAGGAAAGAAAAAATATACAAATGCTCTTCATGTTATCCTGCACCCAGTTTATAATCACCCTCAAATTATCAATTTTGATAGTCACTTTAAAACCACGTATCCATATATATAATTGTTGTTTGGTTTATGTAAATGCAACGGAAACAGTGTAAAAATAGAAGGAAAAGTGATCAGATTCGATGTTGATATGATTGGCTTCCAAGAACAATAGAATGTCGAGACGCGACTGATCATGAGACGTATAGAATACATAACGCTTTTCTTTTGGGACAATGAGAAAAAATGAGAATGGTGTCCTTGCATTCCACCGACAAATGTAATTGTACTTTTATTTGTATTTTTTAGCTATTTTTACAATTTTTTTTTTATATTTTTAAACAATAAAAAATGATATTCACTTCCTCAATTATTAAATAAAAAAATTAAAAAAAAAACAATCTATCTATATATTTTATCGGTAGCATTTATTCTCAATTTAAATAGCATTTTCCTTTCATAATTGTGACATGTTCAATCGATCAAGTGGAAGCCGTTTTCCAGAAAGCAGAAACTACACCCAGAATCATGATCTTTAATTTATGACTTCTTAATTGGTAGATTAATTATTATCGAATTTTTTTTTTCTCAATATATGTATGAACTCTGATCTTGTAACTTGGGCAAGTTTCAACTAGAACTTTAGTGATGAGTGGTTTGAATTCAGAGATGAGTTGAAATAAATTGAGTTAATTTGTGAATAGTAGAATCAAAGTTGAGTTATTTATTAGATTTTGTGTAAAAATTTGATAAAGTTATTTTGAAATTTGAAAAAATTAAATTATTTATTATATTTTATGTACGAATTTAAAAGAATTGTAAAGATGATGTGAGATGAGTTAAGATCAGTTGAGGTGGATTTTGAATTTAAAGGAGGCCTCATCATGTATCTTTTTTTCCCTTCAATTTGCATATAGGATTATTATTCTCCTTTACTTCAAATTTTCTAACCATAATTTATGACCGGATATATTTCATTATATATATATATATATATATATATATATATATATATATATATATATATATATATATTTCTTTTTCTTTTTCTGGAAAGAACCAGGAAATGAGCAATAACCAACATATTGGGTTAGAGCTTATAATTAAAAAAATGAGCTACAACAAAAAATTATTTAAAAAAAAAAGGATGAAAAAGTAAAGTACTATATATGTAAATATGAAACAATAAGCCATGCATTAATGTTGTATCGAAAATATGACGCTTAATTTCTCTATTAATAAAAAAAGCCATGCATGAGACATGCATGATACATATCCTTCCCTTTCTCTTTTTTAAAAGTGAGACTATCGTTCTTTTGTTTAGGGAGAGAAAGCTAGAATTACGTACGTACAGTAGTCATGTGAAAAGCAACTTGGAACATACCTTGCTTGGAGCTCCAAGTCTTGCGGGACCTATCTCATAGAGATAATTCAAGACAACCATTTAATTGTTTTTTGATAAATTGTTTAAATGGAAGATATTTTTTATTTTTTTAGAAAACAGAGCTATGAAAGTATTATAATTGTACCGAAATACTCTTCAATAATTTAAAATATATAAGATTATAAACAACAATTGTAAAAATTGTTGTGTCTTGTCCGACATGGTATTTTTTACTTTGTGATGCATTTGATTCGTTAACAATGGTTGGTTTATGTCGTCCGATAAACTTATTTATTAGTTATGGATCTTATAATATTTATTATATATTATCTACATAAATTTTTTGGACAACATTGAGGCCTCGTTTAAGAACCTATCTTAACTCATTTCGTCTCATTTTCTTCCCAAACATTACTTAAACAAACGATAAGTGCTAGAGATAGTATAACTTGTGGAATGGATGCGTACTCATTTTGAAAATTAGTGGGGTTCACTATTAAGAATTGATTTTTTCATATGTGTGTTCCATATTTATTCAGATTTTAAGAGAACTGGTACATATATAAAGAGATTACACAAAGTAAACCCACAAATTACTGATGTGATTTTATGGGATCTGTTAGATCTATTTTATAATAAAAATAATTTTACAATCTGATGTACCACATCAAATCATATCAGTTTGTTGATTTATTTTTGTATAATTTTTTTTGTGTCTAAAGTATTTTTTTTTTCAAAATGAGTGCGACACTTGCGCAGTACTCTATTACTACAAATATCATTTCTCCAAACACAAATACTTTTCAATTTCAAATTTTTAACTTTTTCATGTAATCATTACCTAAGCATCACAAATTTACAACTTTTTTAATCTTCCAAACAAAACATAATAAACAATTCAACTTTTTCAAATAAAAAATAAATATAACATTAACAAATTATATTATAGCAATATTTTAACTTTATAATATTTTTATTCAATTTTTTCTTTCTTTTTCCAAAACTTAAGAAAACATCTTAACTCAAACCATTTCACTACTATTTACAATTTCATAAACTATTTCACTATTATTTATAGATTTCTCATCTCATCTTATTACCCAAATGAGGCTAGCTTAAATGTTCAATAAATATTGTTAAAAAGTAATGTTAGATACTGTCTTGGGCTGATCTACAAGTGTCATGCACTCATTTTGAAAAAAAATAGAGTTTATTATTAAAAAATTAATTTTTTTATGTGGATCTTATATTTATTCACTTTATTCAAATGAGTGTACGACACTTGCGAACTCTACGATTGTAAATTTCATCTATTAATCCAATTCCCATTCATCCATGGAATAATCTTTCTTTTTAGAAGTATGTTTCCTTTTTATTTACATATCAAACAAAGTGCTGGTTTGAAAGTGTGAACGGCACAGGATTTGGTTTCTCGAGTATAAATCAACACGCAGTACCCACCAGCACTAGTAGTCTAGTAGTGTCATCGGCTGCATGCCATATATCCATATATCTAAATTTTGTAATGGCTTCCTAGCTTCATCCAAGCACTAGAAGAGTAATCGTATACCTAGAATTGAAAAGGAGAGCAACAATGAATCCGACGATGACGGGTAATGATCTAGGGAATCCAGAATTGGGGGACGTATTGTTCGAAATGGCCATGAAAGGGAGATGGCATGAAGTCGTCGATAAATGTACGGAAAACCCATGGTCTCTGGTGGCCGGAATCACCAGGCTGGAGGACACACTGTTACACCTAGCTGTCTCCGGCGGCCAAGAGGAGACTGTCCGAAAACTCACAGATATTATCTCTGAACAGCCAAATCCCGAAACGCTACTCGGAACTAAAAACGAGAGAGGGGACACCGCTCTCCATATTGCTGCCCTAATGGGGAATGAGGCCATGTGTGACTGCATAGCGAGTGTTGATTCTTCATTAATCGGAGAACGTAACAATGAGGGAGAGACTCCTCTTTACACGGCAGTGTTGTTTGGCAAAAAACAGGCCTTCCAATGTCTCTACGATTTGTGTCCCCCAAATGAGCACTACAGTTATTCCAGGAAAACATGTGGTGACACGATTCTTCACCGCGCCATTTCTGGAGACCATTTGGGTGAGTAATATTATTATTAATTGTATCTTTGTTTTCTTTTTTTGTGCATGATAAATATTACATTAATTAATTAGATGCATGGGTAAATATCGAATTAATGCTTCGTTTTCACATGTCGACAGATTTGGCATTGCGAATAATTGAGTTGTACGGGAAAGTACTAGTAAACGCAGTCGATGAGGGTGGAATCACACCTCTCCATCTACTAGCGGACAAGCCTTCAGCTTTCCCAAGCGGCACCCGCCTTGGATTTTTCCAACGAATCATTTATAAGTGTATGTATATATCACCAAGACAAATATTACCTCTTTGAATTTATTTTCCTCTCTCCTTTTTATAATTAATGTCGGCATTGCATTATATATATATATAAGATTTTATATAAATAAAATCACAAAATGATTTGCTTTCATATTATACATTAGATTTATTTCACAATAAAAAATAATTTTACTATTTAATATACCGTATTAAATCACGTCGATTTGTAGATTTATTTTTTTAAAAACTTCTTTATAATTAAAAAATTTATTATATATATGTACATATATATGCTAGCTTACAATAATATATATTTTTGTTGTGAAAAGTCCCATTGTGAAAAATTCTACTAATTATTTTTTACACCACACATCAACACATGATTTTTCATTTTTACCTTTTTATTTAAACACACGTATTGATGTACCACCTATAACAAAATATATTAATGTGTAAATATGTATTTTCAAATAGAAAAATAAAAATGACAAATGACATGCGCAGTCTGGGGAGGATGCATGAGTAGCATTTCTTTTTTTTTGTACATAATTATTATTATTATCCATTCCGCACTGAATTATCGGATTTCTAGATCTGGTGGGATAGCATGATTTTTTTGCTTGCGTGACATCAATGTCGGATTATAATTAATCATTCATCTTATCCGTTGTTGTTACTTTGAAAGGCATATATGTTGACGAGCACAAGGTGATGGAACCGGATGATCATTTTTTCCAGCGCTCTATGCAACCAATAGATCAAAGACTTCCCGCCTACGAAAGGAATCCAAATAATTATCCTGAGAACTACAGAACATGCAACGACTTCTATCGATTGTTTTGGAATTTCTTTACATTTTGTATGTAACTCATCATTTTTCTTCTCTCTTTTCTTAACTGGTAATTAATTTTCATATAGTTTACATCAGCTTAATTAGCAGAGAGTGCAGCGGAACAACTGGGGTTGTAAATGAACACAGCTATTCATGAACTGCCCGAGCTTAAGTACTGTAAAAACTTGAGTCGACTTCAAACATTTTATTAAAGGAAAATGCTTCTCTCAGAGGAGCTACGGATCTCGAGTGTTTTTTTTTTTTTGCTTAATGTTTAAGGAACTGTTTTGAATGAATTTATGATTTTTTTTAAATGTTTAAAAGGGTTTCATAAATATTTGAAAAAAATAAAAAATAAAATAAAAGTGTAATTTGTACTATCAGTACAATGTAGGAACAGCTAGCTTTCTCTGTGGTCCTAGCATTGTCATTTATTAAAGGAGTCAAACTTATTTTAAACTATGCTAGCTTAACTTGTATAAGCTCGAATTATGATCACATCTTAATTTAATATTTAAAAAATTAAGAGGGAATTGTACGTACTATTTCTGATGTACAGATAAATGTAGTTTAAGTTCCTTCGAATATATATACATCATGAGTAGTCTCGTGAGAATATATAGTTATGTATAAGTGTATATAATATGAACAACTCCCCAACTATTTATGTAAATTCAAAAAATACAACCGCGCTAGCTAGGAACAACTTTTGTCTAGGGGTGGGCGGCGGGGCCTCGCCCCTACTGCCCCGTCCCGTTTCCGCCCCACCTCTGTATGGGCGGGCGGACAACCCCGCTCCGCCCATGCTGGGGCAGGGTCCCCCGCCCCGCATAGAGAGGACCTAGCGGGGGCGGGATTCCCGCCCCCCGCCCCCCGCCCCCTGCCCCCGCTCCACATGTAAATTTTTTTTATTATTTATATATATAAATAAATATATTGTATATAGATATAAACAATTTATTAAAGATTTAAAATTATATTCAAGTCATTGGATTGCTTTGGCCTCCTGGGCCAACCATTATATAGGAGGCCAAGGCAATACAATAGTCATCCTAAGTCTCACATTGCTTAAGGATGACTATTGTATTGCCTTGGCCTCATATATAATGGTTGGCCTAGGAAACCAAAGCAATCCAAAATCTAACTCTAATGAGTTTAAGTTTTTTTTATATTTATAATTTTAATTTATTATTTAAATTATATTATAATTTGGGTCTAAAAAAATATTGTTAGACAATTTTTTTTTTAAACACAATATAGTGCATAGGCGGGGGACGGGGCGGATTGAATTTTTTCCCCCGCCCCCCGGCACCTGGGCGGGGGACCCCACCCCCGCCACCCGGGGGTGGGGGGCGGGGGGCTGGGGGAAAATCCCCAACCCCCGCATGGTGCGGGGCGGGGTGCGGGGAAGGGCACCCCCCGCCCCCACACCATGTGGGTAGCAGGCCTACTTTTGTCAAACCTGTTTTCATGTTGAGGAGGGCATGCATGTAGTTTTTTGTTATTTTGATTTGGCATGTGCTACTGATGGAACCTCTTTTTTCTCCTCAAGTACGACTCGCAATGGGAATATTACATGTTGAAGAGCAGACCGCAAAAGAGAACCCTGGAAACGCAATGGGATTACATGTTGAAGTACAGACCGCTGAAGAGAACCCTGAAATCGCAATGGGATTACATGTTGAAGTACAGACCGCTGAAGAGAACCCAGAAGCATCTACAATAAATCCAGGCAAGCAACTCGTAATTATATTCTCACGAGACAGTAAACTTATAAAATAACCTAATATTATGTAAATCGTTAGATATATATACTTTATAATAAAAGTTACGTTAGTTTATGAGTTTATTTTGGTGAAATTCCTTTATAGCTAAATTGTTGAATTCGTAGTGTGGAACATGATTGTGAAGGTAATGCATCGGATCAGAAAACATACATACCATGTTCATGTATACATATAATAATTGTCAGTCAAAGTTTCAAAGCACTAGATCAAAGTTTTTTAACAAATTAATGATCACATGAAATTTTCAATCCTAGTTTCAGAATTCAATCTTCAAGAGGTTAGCCTGGTTTAAATTAATTAACTAGAACTTTTGAAATTTTTTATTTTGGCATGTATGAGATCAAATGGCCGCGGTTTATTGAAAGAATTATAAAAATAATATTCATAAATTGACATATCATGATATTCATTGTTATTTCATCAAATGCACTTTATAATTATTAAAAAAATTGATAAATATCTATCGTAAAAACATGAAGTAACGTGCTGTTGTTAAATTATATTTTTTTTATGGCTGTATTTATAGGCCTAGTAGATACATAAATCACTTGTACGTATCTTCTGCAGAATCCAAAGTTACGGCCACTACCAGTACTGAAGCTTGGAACCGTCGATTTTTTCCAGCTAATTATGAAGTTTGCTGCAATTTTCTCAAGCTTGCATACAGGATAGTGTTGATCGTTCTTGGAGGAGGTGTGTGATGATCTGTAGAACTAACTACTTCTATTGGATTGTTCACAAAGATTTTATCCTGTTTTTATCTCCTTTTTTTTTTTTTTTTTTTGTCCTTCTGATCATATCTAATGACGTACCTAAAATTATACTTTTATATAATAGTATTATTATTATTTTTAATTTCTTATTTATATTATTTTCTGTGTTACATTAATAAGGATTTCCCATTATAAGGAAGATATACGAGGAGAAACAGCAGCACACACTGTCTATTCAGATCATGAACCATCTTCTACAGGGTGTTAACATGTCCGAATTTTATCACGCGGGGAAGAAGCCCTCAAAACAGTCAGATATAGCGCCCAAAGATAAAGTACCTGCCAGATCAAAAGACGATTTGCAGGAAACAGACCCATTAGATGCGTTTGATAATATTCATGATCATTCTGAAGCTGAGAACACAGAAGGTACGTATAACAATCCACGATCACTCATAGTTCTTTCTGATATGCGTACAAACTAATTAAGTTCCCAATTATAACTGCTAGCTATGAGTTCATTTGAATCTTGTGCTTTAGGTAAATTAATTAACTTAATTTCCTTATAAAAACTAAGAATTAGGCGAGGGAGGAAGGAAACATGAAGCTAGCAGACAGCAAACCAATTCTAGTGGAGGGATTAGTAAAGAGTCCGTTGCGGATGGTAAGTGCCTAGGTAATTCCAATTCCAAACTAAGGTGACCGCCCCGTTTGGTTACTAAAATGAGATAAGATGAGAAATCTGTAAATAGTAGTGAAATAATTTGTGAACAGTATTAAATTATTTTGAGTTAAGATGCTTTATAGAGTTTTAGGAAATGAGAGAAAAAAGTTTGAATAAACGTATTATAAAATTCAAATATTGTTAGAATATGATTTTTTTAATATAATTTTTGTTTTGAGATTTAAAAAAGTTAAATTATTTTTTGTGTTTTGTTTGAAAGTTTGGCAAAGTTATAATGATTAAATGAAAAACTTGAAAATTTGAAATAAAAGTGTTTGTATTTGAATGGTGCATGTTTAGATGTTGAGATGCTATATGAGATGAAATAGGTTGAGACCATTTCTGAAACCAAACGGGACCTCAAGTCTCTCGATCGATCTAAGATTATTTAACTAAACTTTAACTTTAATATATATAGCAGGGAAGAAAATAATGACGAAAAGTGAACCAGATTGCAATATTGTTAATTTGAAACAGTTGTAATTATTAGTTTGAAAGTATTTGTGTTTGAATGATATTTGTGAAGTAAATGGGATAGGATGGGATGGGAGAGAAATTGTTTCCAAACATAAACGTTGTTGTATGTTATTCATGTTACAGTACTAAACTTTCGCGTTAATATATAGCAGGGAAGAAAATAACGACGAAAAATGAACCCGAGACTGCAATACTAATCGCTGCTAGAAATGGTGTTGCCGAAATTGTGGAGAAAATTCTGGAATTGGTTCCGGTTGCCATAAACGATGTGAATGCAGAAAAGAAGAATGCAGTGCTGTTGGCAGTAGAGAACAGGCAACCCCATATATATAAACTCTTGCTGCAAAGAAATATCCTGAATAGAGACAGCGTGTTTCGTGTAGTGGATAAGGAAGGGAATAGTGCATTTCATCTCGCGGCTAAGCTTGCAGCCTTTAAGCCTTGGCTAATTCCTGGGGAAGCCTTGCAAATGCAATGGGAGATGAAGTGGTATGAGGTACACACATATATATAAGAATTATGTATATACACACACACAACTTATAAATTGGTAATAATTTTTTGTCAGGTATATGTTGATCTTGAATATATTCAATGAGAAATCATATTCTTTATTCTATTAACTATTATTACTTCATGTTAATAAATTGATATGATTTTATATGATATATTAGATTTATATTATAATAAAAGTAGCTATACAATTTAATCAGTTACGCTAATTTATAAATTTATTTTTATATAATATTTTTGTGGTTAAAATATTTTGATCTTTTTTATTCTCGATTATGAGATCACTTGAAGGCCAGTTATATACGTTTATAGACACAGAGAACATGATACTAAATTACTAATTAATGCTTAATTGGCTTCATGCATGCAGTTTGTGACCTCGTCCATTCCCCCTAACTTCGTCCCGCGATACAACAATGTGCACAAGACCCCAGAGGAAGTGTTCATCGAAACTCACAGTACCCTCCTCAATAAAGGTAGTGAGTGGTTAACCAAAACCTCCCAATCCTACTCCGTCGTCGCAGCACTCATAGCTACCGTGGCCTTCGCCACCTCCACCACAGTGCCTGGGGGCCTCAAGCAGGATACCGGCATTCCAACGCTGGAAAACAAACCCGCGTTCCAGCTCTTTGCCATCTCATCACTCGTTGCGCTCTGCTTCTCGGTCACGGCCTTGGTCATGTTCCTTTCTATCTTAACATCACGTACTCAAGAGAGAGATTTCGGAAAGGACTTGCCAAGGAAGCTTTTGATAGGTTTAACGTCGCTGTTTTTTTCCATAGCTGCGGTCTTGATTTCGTTCTGCTCGGGACATTTCTTTGTGGTACAAAATAATCTCAAGTATGTAGCATTTGCAGTCTATGCAGCAACATGCCTGCCCGTAACTTTTTTTGCTGCAGTGCAATTTCCGCTATATTTTGATCTTATACATGCTACCTTTACGAAGGTGCCACGACGAAGCTATAAGGCAACTCTCTGATATATGTACTTTTTCCCATTTGTTTCCTTTTCCTTTCTCTTTTCTCTTTTTCCATTTTATCAAATAAAGTTGATCTCTCTATGTGCATATGTGTCATTTGTTTTTGACAAAAGAATAGAAAAAGAATCGTTGGTCATATCATGTATGAAATTAATGTTGGGCTAGATTTCTCTGTAATTGGTTGTTCTATCTCGCAAAAATCGCCCGTTTATGGTCGCTTAGTTTCATTGATAATGTAATGCCCCGTACCCGAGGGTCCGGAGAGTTAACTCATGTCACTAACAAACCTGTCTCTTCAAGCACTTAAAACTCCAAGGACTTCATGTTTAGCACACAATTCATATTCTTCCAAATAACCATAATAAAACTTCATAAGTTATCATTACAAACCATAAACCAAAAGGGGTCCACAATCTCCCAATAACCTCAAAAATATAACAATACATCTTTAGGTGTCAATAGGTCCAAACAACGTAAAGTACTTCAAATGCTCAAGTTAAATCCATCTACTAACAATGGTAATCTAAAGTACCCAATCCTTCCATCCATATCTAGCCAGCTTCAATTCTATTCCTGACCCCCAGCTGGGAAATCAATATCATCTGAAAATATATGAAGATAAGGGGGTGAGTTATCAACAACTCAGTAAGCAGAGAACATATACTAGCAGGTAAACATGAGCCTTTTTCAGAAAATTCAATATGCAGAAACAAAACATTTTATTTTTATATGCAGATCTCAGAAAACGTGTTATCAGAAATTAGAGCGACTTTTCAAACATTTCATACTCAAGTCAACAATTCATATTTGAGGATCCATTCCATATTCAAAAACGCTTTGGCATAACATAACTGAACATATTCATCTTATCATATCATATCATATACCATGTTTAACCCCCGTGGTAGGGTTGTGCTATCCCCGGTGGCCAAACCAGGCAGTATCATGTGGTGAACTTCCCCTTTTTCAATCTCGGAGCCCCGAGTGTGCACACAGGAAAGAACACGTAAAAAGACCACTTTGTTTCCAAAGTGGGTGCACTCATATCATATCATGATGGTACCAACCATATCACGTGAACAGTATCATCATATCAGAACCATATTCAGAACAGATAAGTATGCCAAAGTTTTATAATATCTATATCATATCAAAACAAGTGCGAAACATATTCATATCCTTTCTATTTGATCAAAACAAATCCATAACATTTCATATCACATGCATAAAATTTTCAATGATATCATATTCGCTCTTTTGCATATTTCAGAAACATGTCAAATATTGTTCATGTCTACACATTTCATGTCAAAAATATTTCTTTTCTCTTTCATCTGTATCTCATGAGGGAATGCAAAACATATACTGAGGTTGTTTTTCACTTTTTTCTTTTTAAAACAACATGCACATTTTTTTACAAACCAACCTCAGTTCATTTCTTTTTATGCAAATCCAGCATAGGAACCCCGCTTACCTAGACTTCTTAGCTTTTCGAAAATTTCCTCAGAAATGCCGAACTAAGAAAAATTTATTCGTCACCTACAAGATAATCACGTAAATTTCCATAAGTCTCCAATTAATCTCGTATTTTGATATTCAAGCCTACCGCTTCTAAAATAGTCCATTTTTAATTCCTCAGACTCAAAATTCTCTTTATTCTCAACATACCAGCATCACTTTCTAAACTCATCAATATCCGACTTCGACTAAACATTTAATTCTAACTTATTTAAGAAAGTGATCTTACTATAATCTACAATACAAAGTAACATAACTATAATAAATTCATTATCCTTAGCAATTCATAATTTATTTAAATAATAATAATAATTCAAAGATATTCTTTTAAAAGGATACGTTAAAATATTCTTTTTAAATGTTACTTATCAGTCTACTTATTAACCATTCCAATAAAATATAAGCCCCAAAAAAAATATACCCATTTAACAAAATAAATTCATGCATCTGCGCCTTAATAAAACACCCTTTACAATCCACGTATTATACTCATGATTTCAAATCTGAAATACTTAACATAACTTAATTAAGCTAACACCCCAACACTAACCTTGGAGGCGCACTATACGAGAACAGAAAATAAAATAAAATAAAACAACACAATATTATTTCCTACTATTAATTTAATATAATATTACATATACATCCGAATATATATATATATACACAAATATAAATATATATATTCACACCAGAAGATTGATTTCATCCGCATATATACTTACACATATATATATATATATTTTTACACCAGAAAATTAATTACATCCGCATATATAAATATAAACACACATATATGTATATATATTTACACCAGAAGAAAACAAATAAATTTACGTATACATTCATGCATATATATATATATGTAAGTACACGAGAAAAAGAAAACTCACTTCACACGGTGCGGCGGAAGCACTTACGGAGGGTGGGGATAAGCACGGCGGCGTGGAGTGGCTCCTAGCTGCGAAGCAAGAGAAGGAATTGAGAGAGAGAGAGAGACATGGTGAGGGAACGAGGGAGAGAACGGAAGGCAAGGATCACCACTGTGAGTGGTGCGAGCTCACCGTGGGATGAGGCAGCGTGAGTCGGACCTGGGTGGAGGAATGACCTCGCCGGTGGTTTCTGTGGAGGCACGGCACGGAGGAGTTCACGATGGAGGGTGCTCACCGCGGCTTGGACAAAGCTCTATTTTTTACAATAAAAACAGAGTGGCTACGGACTCCGAACGACCTAGAAACCGGCGTGGTTTCGCTTGGTGTGGCTACGGAACGCGTCTCAGCTAGACGGTGGCAGATCACTAGCTTGAAGCTTACGGGGGAGTGCTGGTAGGTGTGAGCGTGTTACGGGCTGGTTGAGGCTCACGGTGAGTGGTGGAGGCACAACCAGTGGAGCGGCTGCAAGCATGAAGACAGAGTAGTAGCACTGAAACTAGGTTAAAAAGGATAACATATATATATATATAGTAAGCTATAAGAAGTAAAGAGAAGAAAACCTAGAGGGAAGAGGTTGAACGGCATGCATGGAAATAGAAAGTGAACGGGATCTATGCGACGTTGAAAACGGGTCACGGGCCTGGGCCTGAAAATGGGCTGGGTCTTACATCCTCGCCCCTTATAAAAATTCCGTCCTCGGAATTTGCTATAAATTGTCAAAACTCCCATCAAAAAGTCGTGGGTACTTGTCTCGCATTTCTTCCTCCAATTCCCAAGAAGCTTCACTAATAGCATGATTTTTCCACAACACTTTAACAAAAGGGATAGTTCGAGTCCGTAGCACTTGTTCTTTCCTTTCCAAAATCCGAACTGGCTCTTCCGCATAAGTCATATCGTCCTGAATCTGAAGTGGTTCATAGTCAATAACGTGCGTCGGGTCGGGAATATATTTCCTCAGCATGGAAATATGAAATACATTATGCACTCCCGCGAGTGCTGGAGGAAGTGCTACTCTATAAGCCACTGGCCCAATCCGGTCAAGAATCTCAAATGGCCCAATATATCTTGGGCTCAACTTGCCCTTCTTTCCAAATCTCATAATTCCTTTCGTAGGTGCTATTCTCAAAAATACTTTGTCTCCCACCTCAAACTCCAATTGGCGGCGACGCTTGTCTGCATAACTCTTTTGTCGGCTTTGAGCTGCTTTCATTCTTGCCCGAACGATATCTATCTTCTCTGTAGTCTGCTGAATAATCTCTGGTCCCAGAAGTTTCCTTTCACCTACTTCATCCCAATACAAAGGAGATCTACACCTCCTACCATACAAAACCTCATAGGGTGCCATTCCAATGCTAGCCTGGAAACTATTATTATAAACAAACTCGACCAACGGTAAATGGTGCATCCAAGTTCCCTTAAAATCCATCACACATGCCCTCAACATGTCCTCCAAGAATTGAATAGTTCTTTCTGACTGTCCGTCTGTCTGAGGGTGAAATGCAGTACTGAAATTTAACTTAGTACCCATTGCTTCCTGTAAGCTTTGCCAGAACTTGGAAGTGAAACGAGGGTCTCTATCAGACACAATGGATACCGGTACCCCATGCAACCTCACTATCTCCCGCACATACAACTCAGCTAGTTTGTCCAATTTATAAGAAACTTTAATAGGCACAAAATGAGCAGTTTTTGTTAGGCGATCCACAATCACCCATATAGCATCTTGTCCGCTCAATGCCCTCGGTAGGCCCGTCACAAAGTCCATGGAGATATGCTCCCACTTCCACTCTGGGATCTGGAGTGGTTGTAGTAATCTGGCTGGTCTCTGATGCTCCGCCTTCACCTGTTGGCAAGTTAGGCATTGTTCTACAAATTTAGCAATTTCTCTTTTCATACCATTCCACCAAAAAGACTCTCTCAAGTCCCGATACATCTTGGTACTTCCTGGGTGAACTGTGTATAAGGAACGATGTGCTTCTTCAAGAATTACTCTTTTCAGTTCTTCGTTAGCTGGCACGCATAATCTACCTCTAAATCTTAAAACTCCATCCTCGGAAACGCTAAAGTCAGATCTGTCCTCGTTCCTGACTTCTTCCACTAATTTCACCAACCCTAAATCCACCTTCTGAGCAGCTTTGATTCTATCTAATAAGGTTGGTTGAACTATCAAATTGGCCAAGAAGGTACTTGTATCACTAGTGATAACCTCAATACCGGCTCTTTCTAGGTCCATTAACAACCTATGTTGAGTGGTAAGGGCTGCAACTGCTGGTCCCACCGACTTCCTACTCAAGGCGTCGGCTACAACATTAGCTTTGCCTGGGTGATAATTGATGGTGCAGTCATAATCCTTGATCAACTCAAGCCATCTCCTCTGCCTCATATTTAATTCTTTTTGGGTGAAGAAATATTTCAAACTCTTGTGATCTGTATAAATCTCACACTTTTCCCCATACAGATAGTATCTCCAAATCTTAAGTGCAAAAATGACTGCTGCCAGCTCCAGATCATGCGTGAGATAATTCTGCTCGTACGCTTTCAGTTGGCGTGAGGCCTATGCAATAACCTTCCCATGTTGCATCAGTACGCATCCCAACCCAAGCCTTGACACGTCGCTATAAACTACAAATCCCCCTCTAGCCATGGGAACTGCTAATACCGGAGCCGTCACTAATCTCCGTTTCAACACATGAAAGCTTTCTTCACACTTTGTTGTCCATTCAAACTTATGATTTTTCTTGGTGAGTGCTGTGAGAGGAACTGCTACCTTGGCGAAACTGTCAATGAATCGACGGTAATAACCCGCCAATCCCAAGAAACTTCTAACCTCATGCACATTCTTCGGAGTCGGCCAATTAACCACTGCTTCCACTTTTCCCGGGTCCACTGAAATGCCATCTTTCGAAACTACATGCCCCAGAAATGCGATTGAATCAAGCCAAAATTCACACTTCTTCAGTTTAGCAAACAACTTTTTATCTCTGAGTGTCCCAAGTACCAGCCTCAAATGTTCCTCATGCTCGGATTTGCCCTTGGAGTAAACCAATATATCATCAATAAAAACAACTGCAAACTTATCCAAAAATTCATGTAACACCCTGTTCATCAAATCCATAAATACTGCTGGGGCATTAGTCTGGCCAAAAGGCATGACCAAAAACTCATAATGGCCATAACGAGTCCTAAACGCAGTCTTAGCTACGTCCTCTACTCTGATCTTCAATTGATGGTAACCCGATCGAAGATCAATCTTAGAAAATACCTGAGCGCCCTGGAGCTGATCAAACAGATCATCTATACGGGGTAGCGGGTACTTATTCTTTATGGTCACACGATTAAGTTCCCTGTAGTCAATACACATCCTCATCGATCCATCCTTCTTCTTCACAAAGTGGACTGGAGCTCCCCAAGGTGATACACTGGGCCTGATAAAACCCTTATCCAACAGGTCTTGCAATTGTTCCTTGAGTTCCACTAACTCCGACAGTGCCATTCGATAAGGTGCTTTTGAAATGGATGCCGTGCCTGGAGCTAGTTCGATAGTAAACTCCACTTCCCGCTCGGGCGGGAGTCCAGGTAAATCTTCTGGGAAAACCTCTGGATATTCTCTTACCACAGGTATCTGCTCTAACTTCAACTCCTCTTTTGGTACTTCTACCACGCAGGTTAAGAATCCCTGACAACCATCTCGTAACAATTTCCCAACTTGAACGGCAGATATGATGGGTGGATGCATCCTCACTTTTGAACCTGAGAATCGAAATTCACTTTCTTTTGGGGGCCTAAATATCACTTCCTTTTTAAAACAGTCTATGCTGGCGTGGTAGCAAGCCAGCCAATCCATACCCAAAATTACATCAAACCCAAACATGTTAAACACTATCAAATCTGCTGGCATCAATCTTCCCTCAATTGATAAAGGACACCCTGGTAGGAACTTGTCACAGACTACCGAATTTCCTGTTGGGGTCGCAACCACCAACTTGGACTTTAACTCTTCAGTTTCTAAGGTGCAAAATCGAGCATAGGTCATGGAAACAAACGAATGTGTCGCTCCCGAATCAAATAGTACAGTGGCATTTTTAGAAAACAAAGAAATAGTACCTGTGGTCATAATCAACATCATTCATGAACTAAAATTTTTAAGTCTTAATCGTAATCCACAAATCAATATCTTAAAAACATAACAAAGAAGTCATACCCGTGATCACATCATTCCTATCCTCAGCCTCACCAGGTGTCAGAGCAAAAACCCTTGCAGGTGCAGTAGTACGCTGCATGTTGCCTCGCGCTGTCCCTTCTATTCTAGGTGGTGGTGGGGGCCTGCTGTTATCCAATCGTAGAGGGCAGTCCCTGAGATAATGGCCCGATCTGCCGCAACGGTAGCATAGTCCCGCTTCCTTCCTGCATACTCCAGTATGTACTCGGTTGCAAGTTCTACATTGATATGCTTGTTGGGAGCCCTAAACCATTCTTTTTCCCGAGCTACTACCTTCATTTCTCTTTTTCCACGCTCCTTGGTCCATACCAGAATGAGGCCCCGAAGAAATAGTCCTCTTCTTCTGATCGTGCAATGCAGCGCTCCTTTGAAGGCTTCGCTCAAAAACTGTGGCCTTATCTACCAATTCTGAGAAATTTCGAATCTGGAAGCCCACTACTCGTTCATAAAGTTTTTCATTTAGCCCTTGTTCGAATTTACGCGCTTTCTTTTCTTCGTCAGGAATCAGATACGCAGCAAAACGGGATAATTCAATGAATCTAGCTGCATATTGGTGCACCGTCATGGATCCCTGCACCAGAGTGGCAAATTCCATTGCCTTGTCCTCTCGAGCCGAGCTTAGGAAAAATCGCTCAAGAAAAATCTGCTTAAAATGCGGCCAACTGACTATTTTTGTTCCCCCTGCTTCTCGGATGGTTCTTTCTGAGATCCACCATCTTTTTGCCTCACCGGTCAGTTTGAAAGTTGCATATGCCACCTTTTGTTCATCTGTGCAGGTTAACACCCGCAATATTTCCTCAATATCTTGCACCCAATCTTCAGCTAAGGTGGGTTCGCCTTTGCCGTCAAATGAAGGGGGGTGCATCCGATTGAACTGTTCTATGCTACCACCTCCTTCATTAGAGTTGCGTTGGCGACCTACGGGATTTTGCACGAGATCGTCTATTAACTAATGAGCTGCTGCTCGTAGTACTTCAGAAGCACTCGGGTTTGCTCCCCTTTCGTTCTCGTTCACGTTCAAGTCCGACATACTTCGTTCTCGACGACGAGGTGGCATCCTGCAATAAAGAGAAAAAAAAAATACGCGCAACAGTAGTAATGATTAGACTCCAAAGTCTAAAACTTTAACGCCATCAATCTATTTAATAAAAGTCTCCAAAGTCAAACCAAACCACAAACAACATGAATTCCACTCATAGACCTACAAAATCCTACACATCAAAGTCATTCCTAAAGTTCGTAAACTTTAAGACCTCGAATACCAATGATATTCTTCCTCATAACCCACTCCACCATCACATCCAATCTGAAAATGATTTCTTAAAGCCTATCTATACTCCATGATCTTATGCTCTATAGTCTGCAGAACCTCAAACCTGGCTCTGATACCAACTGTAATGCCCCGTACCCGAGGGTCCGGAGAGTTAACTCATGTCACTAACAAACCTGTCTCTCCAAGGACTTCATGTTTAGCACACAATTCATATTCTTCCAAATAACCATAATAAAACTTCATAAGTTATCATTACAAACCATAAACCAAAAGGGGTCCACAATCTCCCAATAACCTCAAAAATATAACAATACATCTTTAGGTGTCAATAGGTCCAAACAACGTAAAGTACTTCAAATGCTCAAGTTAAATCCATCTACTAACAATGGTAATCTAAAGTACCCAATCATTCCATCCATATCTAGCCAGCTTCAATTCTATTCCTGACCCCCAGCTGGGAAATCAATATCATCTGAAAATATATGAAGATAAGGGGGTGAGTTATCAACAACTCAGTAAGCAGAGAACATATACTAGCATGTAAACATGAGCCTTTTTCAGAAAATTCAATATGCAGAAACAAAACATTTTATTTTTATATGCAGATCTCAGAAAACGTGTTATCAGAAATCAAAGCGACTTTTCAAACATTTCATACTCAAGTCAACAATTCATATTTGAGGATCCATTCCATATTCAAAAACGCTTTGGCATAACATAAATGAACATATTCATCTTATCATATCATATCATATACCATGTTTCACCCCCGTGGTAGGGTTGTGCTATCTCCGGTGGCCAAACCAGGCAGTATCATGTGGTGAACTTCCCCTTTTTCAATCTCGGAGCCCCGAGTGTGCACACAGGAAAGAACACGTAAAAAGACCACTTTGTTTCCAAAGTGGGTGCACTCATATCATATCATGGTGGTACCAACCATATCATGTGAACAGTATCATCATATCAGAACCATATTCAGAACAGATAAGTATGCCAAAGTTTTATAATATCCATATCATATCAAAACACGTGCGAAACATATTCATATCCTTTCTATTTGATCAAAACAAATCCATATCATTTCATATCACATGCATAAAATTTTCAATGATATCATATTCGCTCTTTTGCATATTTCAGAAACATGTCAAATATTGCTCATGTCTACACATTTCATGTCAAAAATATTTCTTTTCTCTTTCATATGTATCTCATGAGGGAATGCAAAACATATACTGAGGTTGTTTTTCACTTTTTTTTTTTAAAACAACATGCACATTTTTTTACAAACCAACCTCAGTTCATTTCTTTTTATGCAAATCCAGCATAGGAACCCCGATTACCTGAACTTCTTAGCTTTTCGAAAATTTCCTCAGAAATGCCGAACTAAGAAAAATTTATTCGTCACCTACAAGATAATCACGTAAATTTCCATAAGTCTCCAATTAATCTCGTATTTTGATATTCAAGCCTACCGCTTCTAAAATAGTCCATTTTTAATTCCTCAGACTCAAAATTCTCTTTATTCTCAACATACCAGCATCACTTTCTAAACTCATCAATATCCGACTTCGACTAAACATTTAATTCTAACTTATTTAAGAAAGTGATCTTACTATAATCTACAATACAAAGTAACATAACTATAATAAATTCATTATCCTTAGCAATTCATAATTTATTTAAATAATAATAATAATTCAAAGATATTCTTTTAAAAGGATACGTTAAAATATTCTTTTTAAATGTTACTTATCAGTCTACTTATTAACAATTCCAATAAAATATAAGCCCCAAAAAAAATATACCCATTTAACAAAATAAATTCATGCATCTGCGCCTAAATAAAACACCCTTTACAATCCACGTATTATACTCATGATTTCAAATCTGAAATACTTAACATAACTTAATTAAGCTAACACCCCAACACTAACCTTGGAGGCGCACTATACGAGAACAGAAAATAAAATAAAATAAAACAACACAATATTATTTCCTACTATTAATTTAATATAATATTACATATACATCCGAATATATATATATATATATATATATACAAATATAAATATATATATTCACACCAGAAGATTGATTTCATCCGCATATATACTTACATATATATATATATATATTTTTACACCAGAAAATTAATTACATCCGCATATATAAATATAAACACACATATATGTATATATATTTACAACAGAAGAAAACAAATAAATTTACGTATACATTCATGCATATATATATATGTAAGTACACGAGAAAAAGAAAACTCACTTCACACGGTGCGGCGGAAGCACTTACGGAGGGTGGGGATAAACACGGCGGCATGGAGTGGCTCCTAGCTGCGAAGCAAGAGAAGGAATTGAGAGAGAGAGAGAGAGACACGGTGAGGGAACGAGGGAGAAAACGGAAGGCAAGGATCACCACTGTGAGTGGTGCGAGCTCACCGTGGGATGAGGCAGCGTGAGGCGGACCTGGGTGGAGGAATGACCTCGCCGGTGGTTTCTGTGGAGGCACGGCACGGAGGAGTTCACGATGGAGGGTGCTCACCGCGGCTTGGACAAAGCTCTGTTTTTGACAATAAAAACAGAGTATTTCGGAGCTTCAGCACCGTGAGACCGAGGCGGCGTGTGGCTGGTGTGATGGACTCCGAACGACCTAGAAACCGTTGTGGTTTCGCTTGGTGTGGCTACGGAACGCATCTCAGCTAGACGGTGGCAGATCACTAGCTTGAAGCTTACGGGGGAGTGCTGGTAGGTGTGAGCGTGTTACAGGCTGGTTGAGGTTCACGGTGAGTGGTGGAGGCACAACCAGTGGAGCGGCTGCAAGCAGGAAGACAGAGTAGTGGCACTGAAACTAGGTTAAAAAGGATAACATATATATATATATATAGTAAGCTATAAGAAGTAAAGAGAAGAAAACCTAGAGGGAAGAGGTTGAACGACATGCATGGAAATAGAAAGTGAACGGGATCTATGCGACGTCGAAAACTGGTCACGGGCCTGGGCCTGAAAATGGGCTGGGTCTTACAGATAAAGAATGGGCTTTTGCATTTATATTGTACCTCTTGCTCTGAAAAACTACCAACATATAATATAACTTTAGCAATATAACTTTAGCTAGTGCATGCCATTGCAACTGCTAAGTTGTTTCTTCTTAAAAAAGAAGGAAAGTGCAAGTGCTTGAGTGAATTAACAATATAATACAAATAATTAGATCTATTTCTTTCTAACTATCAGCTTAAGTTTTTGGAATAAGTTATAATTTTACATAATATCATAATACAGGTATGGATGAGTTCGAACCCTGATTCTATAACCTACCCCTATTTAATTAAATATTCAATGTGTTGGGAGCCTACTCATTTAGGGAGGATCTAGCCCACAGTACGTGAGATCAGTGAGTAGTGTTAAGAATATAAACTTTTAGAATATAATTAAACATTCATAAGAAGCTTATGATCAAGAAGGAATAATAAACATAACAAGGTTACTGGGTGCCATATTTAAAGAGAATTATACCCTAACAATCGAAACAGTACCTGTGCATGCCAGGTTCCGTTACACGAATAATTTGATAACCATGAGTGATAATGCCATGGATCTAAAAACGTGCGGCTACCACGGGCATATTACTGGATGCTCCCATGCTAAGCCAGTAATTTCTTTAAATAATAATAAAAATTCGAATGGAGAAAAACTGCTTCATTTTTTTATAACTTTCAGAGTAATATTGTGATTTAACCTCTTATTAATTATAATAAAATAATTAAGAACCTATATATAACTCATCATTTAACTTCTTATTCAATATCCAATTATATATAAGCCAATAGCCAACAGCCTGTGGCTTGATGGCATAAGACCCACATCTTTAAAATAAAGATCATGGGTTTAATAATAAGGAATTTTGTTTGGAATAGGCGGATAGCAAAGTAGTATTGCAAGTTTTTTGTGGGATTCTCGGAAATCTAGTGAAAACTAGGAAAAAATAACTAGAAGAAGTTTTAAAAGGATCTGTACATATAGACCTATTTGGTTCTACGTAAAATAGATTATGGGCAAAAAGCTTTTTGATGTAATCGGTTTTTGAAGCAGGAAAATATTGGGTGGAGGTAATGGGCTTATCATATGGATCATAGGGTGTACTAAAAGCAGTAGAAAATGAAGCATGTTTAATAGTAGGGATCGTTACTACCAAAAGTAGTACACCTATTAGCAATATCAAGGGAGGAGTAAAGGGGTATAATTCAGGCAGGGTTAATTATTATTATTTAACAGCAGAAAATTCCCCAATGCTTTTGAGATCAGGAGCAATTTGAGAAAAATCTCTGACAACATTATCAATGACGTCTAGTGTGTGGGGATATCTGTCCAACCATTTGACAAACCAATAACGGACTAATATATCTCCGTTCCGTTCATAACTCTATTTTAAGATCCAATAAACCTTGTATTTCTTGTAAAAATGGAGGAACTAAAAGAATTTTTTATTATAACGATCGATTTTGAAAGCAATGGAAAAACACTTAATGATCTTTTGAAGGTTATTAGGAAAGACTTTAAGAATAGGGTCAAATTGATGCCACCATCTCAGGCACCAAAGAGGAAAATCAGTCATGAATTTCTTATCAAAATTAAGAAATCAAGATGTCATCTCTGGAGTTTGGAACAACATAAATTTGAATTAGGCATCGATATAGTCAAAGTAACAGTAAACAATATCAGAATGTGGGAGTTTTTTTTAAGAACGAATAATAAACAATATATATAACAAAGTTATTGTATGCATTGGTGCCATATTTAAAGATCAGAGTTATACCCTAATTACAATCGAAACAGTACGTACCTATCTATGCATGCCAGGTTCCGTTACGTATACGAATAATTTGATAACCATGAGTGCTAATGCCATGGATCCAAAAACGTACAGCTACCATGGGCATACTGGATCCTCCCCATGGTAAGCCAGTAATTTCTTTAAATAATAAAAATTCGAATGGAGAAAAATTGCTTCTTTTTATAATTATAGCTTTCAGAGTAATATTGTGATTTAACGGTCTCTTATTAATTATATATAATAAAAAAAAACTCACTCACTTATTATATATGGCGAGTTTCACTTTTTCCAAAAACTTAAATAAGGCTTGTATCTAATATTACTTGGATAAAATTAAATAGTTGAAAGTAGAAGGCGTAGTGATCAGATTGAGGCTGATATGTTCAGCCTAGCTCCAAGACAGAGAGATGAGATATAGAACTTCGCACTAAATCTTCTGGGAGAAATGAATATATATAACAGTTTATCTCTGATCTGCATGTGATCATCTAAACACTGAACAAGATTATTGAAGGAACTACAAGTATGCAGAAGAAAAACTTTTTCAATCTGCCCCGGTTTTAGAACATCTAACCAAATCGATCAAATTTACAAACTAGCTAGAACAGCATATTAATGCATGATGCCAGCTTTAAGATAATTTCATTTTTTTTTTACACTCTATTTAAATTCTCACCCACCAAGAAGATTGTAGAAGAACAAACAAAAACCCCGAAAAGAAGAGATTTTTGTAATTAAATTTTTATGATGATAAAAAAAGTCAGTCTTTACATATTTTGTGATAATTTTGATGATGCATGAGCAAAACAAATCCAAGCATAAACTCAAAATTAATAGATGGCTGTAAACAAAAAATAAATAGAATCTTATATATATAGACAGAGCATACCACTGGATTGAGGTAGAACAAGATGGCCACGGGGTGATCAAGACACCATTTCTAATTGCTCGAGTAATTGCAGAAATAATGTTAAAGTTGATCTTGCGCGCAAGTACTAGTGGTTGTCTTCTTGAAGTGAAGAAGCTTTTTTCTTGGAATCATGAATTGGATGAATGTTTTACAATCGAGTGAATTTGTAACACCCAGGCGGTTGAAACCGCACCATGCACGTAAGCCGCACCCATGCACGTGAAGAACCAGCTGTTTCACGCATGAAGTCTGGGACGGCGTCGTTTAGGTAAGTTTTTGTTTCCTTTCTGTTTTTCCTCCCGCTTCTTCCTCCCTCATTCTCTCTTTCGGTTTCTGTTTTTCCCCCCTCCGCCCAGATCTCTCTCTCTCTTTCTCTCCCACGTCTCACTCTCTTCTTTCGGATTCCTCTTTATTTCTTGTTGCTGCGTTAGTCTGTGGATTTCCGATTCTCTGCCCAAGCTTCCTCAAGTTCGGTTTCTTCTCTGCGCAGCACTGTTTCGGTTCCTCTGTTTTTCTCTCCATTCTTGTTTGCATCTCGGTTTCTCCTCTACAACACAAGGCATCACTTCGCATTCCTCTTGTTCGAGTTTTCGTCTTCAGGTAAATCTCTCTCTTTCCTCTCAAGTCGATTTCTCTCTCCTCCTAGTTGTTTTCTGGTTTCATGCGATTTATGACTCTGAATGTTTGTAGATTGTGCTGCAGTGTTCTTCCCCACTCCGAAACCCCATTTGACGCTCATTCTCGTACAGTCCACTTTGTTTCACTTCTGTCCGCATAGTGCTTAATCTCTTTGTTGTGGCTTGGCGTTGAACTCGATTGAACGGGTAAGGAGGCCGTGAACCATACTTTTCATGGTGTAATTTATGACTTTTAATTGTTTGAGCATGGGAGGGATTTTGGTTGTTTCTTTTTATTAGATGAGGTTATGCCTTTTGTCTTTTAATACTCGGGTTGATTAGGTACTATGTTTCTTTGTGCTGTTGGTTAGTATTTTCGACCATTGATAAGTTTGTTACTCTGTTTAATAGTGGGCATTGGTCTTGGAGAGTGTTTAGGATAAAAGCAAAGACTAGTACATGGTTCTTGAGTGGGAATGCGGGCTGTTCAATATTATTAAGTAGTTGACTTAGTGTATTAAATTGTGGGTTTTAATTATTTAGATGGAGGTTGTGTCATTATCGTTTAATACTCAGTGTATATTTTTTGTTTTATGAATAGGTGCCGAGACTAATAGAGATCATTTTCGAGGCTTAGATAATACACTACAAGAGTCAGGTAAGCGGGGTTCCTATGCTGGGTTTTATACAAGTTAATAAGACTGAGGTTGATTTTATGAAAATTTGCATAATTTGTGTTGTGTTGGGAACTTGTGAAAACAAAGATCAACCTCGGTCTCTTATCTGCATTATTCATGAAATCTGTGTGAAAAAGGAAAATATATTCTGACATGCATTGTGTAGACATGAGCTAAATTCTGTCATGTGGTTTCTGAAATCTGAAAAAGAGCGATATTGAGAATATGAAAAGTTGTGCATTTATTTGTTCTGGCTTTTGTGTTCAGCGTGTGTAAACTGTTCTGATTCTGTTTTGGTACTTTGTATTATTTTGATATAACATCTGAAAACCTTTGGCATGGTGTACTAGTTTTCGTATCTGACTCTGTCTCTGCTTTGCTCTGCTCTGCTCTGTTATTCTTTGCTCTGTTTGGGTTGGTACCAACTTCTCTGTCTCTGAGTGCACCCACTTTGGAAACAATGTGGTTTATTTGTGGTCTTTTCCTGTGTGCACACTCGGGGCTTTGAGAAGAATAAAGGAAAGATTTCACCTCTGTCTCTGCCTGGTTTGGCCACCGGGGTTAGCACAACCCTACCACAGGGGTGAAACATGGTCTCTGCTTTGTTGATGCTCTGTTTTGATTTGATGATGATACTCAGTTTATGTGATGCCAAAGTACTATGGGTTTTATTTGTCTTAAAAACCATCGCTCTGTTATTTTGAAAATATGTTTTGTTCTGCATGATAACTCTGGAAAATATTTTATTCTGTATACTCTACTTTATAAATGCTCATGTTTGCACGCTAGCATATGATTTCTGCTTACTGAGTTGTTGATAACTCACCCCTTATCATTATAATATTTTTCAGATGATGTGGTTAGTCCAAATGAGGACCTGGATTAGAATGCTGCTTGTGTTTAAGCTGAGAAGGACTTCTGGTGTTCTTAGTCTTAAAGTCTTTGGGTTTTATGAGTTTAGTAAGATTTATGAATTATTTAGTTGATTTGTTAGGACTACCGGAAGATTATGGACCTCTTTGATTATTATTATTGCATTTAAGATTGTGTGGAGATTGTAATGAGATTATTGAGAAGATTTGAGATTGATTTCATTTATGAAGTTTTTTGGAGATTTTTCTTTGGATGTGTTGGGAGACATGTTTATGAGTGACAAGTAGTAATTCACCGAGCCACCCGGGTTTGGGGCGTTACATTTGGTATCAGAGACATGTTAGAATTCTGCATACTATAAACCTTGGAGGTTTAGATTTCTGTGGGTTCATAGGATTGAAAATTGTTGAACTGGGAAGTCTTAGAATTCGTAGGCTTTAGGAATAGCTATGAAGTGTGGTATATCACAGGTCTATGAACTAAATACATGTTGATTAAAGTTTAGTCTTGTAACGGAGCCTTCTTAAATTCTCAGAGGGAGCAAGATGTTAAATTTTGGGGAGATTGACTATTACTATCATTGTGCGTTCCTTTTTCGTCTCTGTTATAGATATTCTTATATATTTGAATTCTAATATATATACGCTTTGTTTTTACAAATACCACTAATCTTCTATGTTCTTATAAACTTTATTTTCGAAGCGATTATTTAAAATTCTAGTTATTTTGTCAGGATGCCACCCCGTCGTAGAGAACGAAGCATGTCGGATCTGAATGCGAATGAGAATGAAAGGGAAGCAAACCCGAGTGCTTCCAAGGTACTGCGAGCGGCTGCACATCAATTAATTGATGACCTTGTGCAGAATCCTGCGGGTCGCCAGTTTAACTTCAATGAAGGGGGTTGTACTGTCGAACAATTCAATCGAATGCACCCTCCTTTGTTTGATGGGAGAGGCGATCCAACTTTGGCAGAGGATTGGATACAGGACATTGAGGAGATTTTTCGAGTCCTAACCTGTACTGAGGAGCAAAAAGTGGCGTACGCCACATTCAAGCTTACTGGGGAAGCAAAGAGGTGGTGGATCTCTGAAAGATCTATCAGGGAAGCAGAGGGGACAGAGATAATCAGCTGGCTGCACTTCAAGCAGATTTTTCTTGAGCGCTTTTTCCCTAGCTCATTCCGTGAGGATAAGGCTATGGAATTTGCCACCCTGGTTCAAGGAACCATGACGGTTCATCAGTATGCTGCCAGATTTACTGAGTTATCCCGCTTTGCTATTTATTTGATTCCGGATGAGGAAAAGAAGGCACGCAAATTCGAGCAAGGACTGAATGAGAAACTGTATGAGCGTGTGGTGGGTTTCCAGATTCGGAACTTCTCCGAATTGGTGAACAAAGCAATAGTTTTTGAAAGAACTCTTCAAAGGAGTGCTGCGTTGCACGAACAGAGGAAAATGACTATTCCCACCGAGTACCATTCTGGCATGGACCAAGGACCGTGGAAGAGGAGGAGTGAAGGTGGTAGTTCGGGAAAAAGGCCAGTTCAGAGTAATCAACAGCCCTACCAGTGTAGGACATGCAATCAAGTGCACTCCGGAGAGTGCAGGAAAGGGGCAGGATTGTGTTTCCGTTGTGGCAAATCAGGACACTACATCAGAGACTGCCCAATGCAAAATAGAAGCAACCAGAGGTTCATACCGCCACCTCCGAGGAATGAAGTATCAGCTCGAGGCAGCAATCAACGTCCTACTGCGCCTGCTCGAGTCTTTGCATTAACACCTGGAGAGGTTGAGGGCAGGAATGACGTGATCACTGGTACTCTTTCCTTGTTTTCTAATAATGCTATTGTGTTATTTGACTCGGGAGCGACACATTCTTTTGTTTCCACGACGTACTCTAGATTCTGCACGTTAGATACTGAAAGGTTGAGGAACAAGTTAGTGGTTGCGACCCCAACAGGAAATTCTGTAGTTTGTAGTGAGATTCTACCTGGGTGCCCTCTTTCTATAGAGGGAAGATTGATGCCAGCAGATTTAATAGTCTTCCACATGGTTGGGTTTGATGTTATTTTGGGTATGGATTGGCTGGCTTCCTATCACGCCAGTATTGATTGTGCTAAAAAGGAAGTGGTTTTCAGACCCCCCAATGAAAGTGAATTTCGGTTCATAGGGTCAAAAGTGAGGTTGACTCCACCCATCATTTCTGCCATTCAGGTTGGAAAACTGTTGCGTGATGGTTGTCAGGGATTCCTAACCTGTGTGGTAGAAGCACCAAAGGGGGAAGTGATGTTGGAAAAAATACCTGTTGTGAGAGAATATCCAGAGGTTTTCCCCGAAGATTTATCGGGACTTCCACCCGAGCGGGAGGTAGAGTTTGCTATTGAGTTAGTTCCAGGCACGGCACCCCTTTCAAAAGCACCTTATCGCATGGCGCCGTCTGAATTAGCGGAACTCAAAGAGCAGTTGCAAGAATTGTTAGACAAGGGTTTCATCAGGCCCAGTGTTTCACCTTGGGGAGCTCCAGTTCTTTTTGTGAAGAAGAAGGATGGATCGATGAGAATGTGTATCGATTATAGGGAACTTAATCGGGTGACCATAAAGAATAAGTACCCGCTACCCCGTATAGAAGATTTGTTTGATCAACTTCAGGGTGCTCAAGTATTTTCGAAGATTGATCTTCGATCGGGTTACCACCAGGTGAAGATCAGAGCTGAAGACGTGGCTAAGACGGCGTTTAGGACCCGTTATGGCCATTATGAGTTTTTGGTCATGCCTTTTGGCCTGACAAACGCCCCAGCGGTATTCATGGACTTGATGAACAGGGTGTTTCATGAGTTTTTGGATAAGTTTGTGGTTGTCTTTATTGATGATATACTGATATACTCCAAAAGCGAGACCGAGCATGAAGAACATTTGAAGTTGGTACTTGGGACACTTAGAGACAAGCAGCTGTTTGCTAAGTTGAAGAAGTGTGAATTCTGGCTTGATTCAATCACGTTTTTGGGACATGTAGTGTCGAAGGACGGAATTTCAGTAGACCCAGGGAAAGTGGAAGCAGTGGTTAATTGGTCGGCACCGAGGAATGTTCATGAGGTTAGAAGCTTCTTGGGATTGGCGGGGTATTACCGTCGTTTCATTGATGGGTTTTCCAAGATAGCAGTTCCTTTCACTGCACTCACCAGGAAAAATAATAAGTTTGAATGGACAGCAAAGTGTGAAGAAAGTTTCCAAGAGTTGAAACAGAGATTAGTGACAGCTCTGATGTTATCAGTTCCCACAGCTAGAGGCGGATTTGTTGTTTATAGCGATGCTTCTAGGCTTGGTTTGGGGTGTGTACTGATGCAACATGGGAAGGTTATAGCTTACGCCTCACGCCAATTGAAAGTGTATGAGCAGAATTATCCCACTCATGATCTGGAACTCGCAGCAGTTATTTTTGCACTCAAACTTTGGAGACACTACTTGTATGGGGAAAAGTGCGAAATTTATACGGATCACAAGAGTTTGAAGTATTTCTTTACCCAAAAAGAATTAAACATGAGACAAAGGAGGTGGCTTGAGTTGATCAAGGATTATGATTGCACCATTAATTATCACCCTGGCAAAGCTAATGTAGTAGCCGACGCTCTGAGTAGGAAGTCAATTGGACCGACAGTTGCAGCCATTACCACTCAGCATAGGTTGTTGATGGATTTAGAAAGAGCCGGTATTGAAGTTTCGTCTAGTGATACAAATGCTGTCATGGCCAGTTTAGTGGTTCAACCTGCTTTGATAGATAGAATCAGAGTTGCTCAGAAAGTGGACTCAGAGTTGGTGAAGCTAATGGAAGGGATCGGAAACGGGGACAAGCCTGATTTTTGTGTTTCCAAGGATGGATTTTTGAGGTTTAGGGGTAGAGTATGCGTACCTGCTGATGAGGAACTAAAAAGGTTAATTCTTGAATAGACACACCGTTCATTGTACACTGTTCACCCAGGGAGTACCAAGATGTATCGGGATTTGAGAGAGTCCTTTTGGTGGAGTGGTATGAAAAGAGAAATTGCTAAATTTGTAGAACAATGTCTGACTTGCCAACAAGTGAAGGCGGAACATCAGAGACCTGCAGGATTATTACAGCCACTCCAGATTCCAGAGTGGGAATGGGAACATATCTCCATGGATTTCGTGATAGGTCTACCAAGGACCGTAAGCGGACAAGATGCTATATGGGTAATCGTGGATCGTTTAACAAAAACTGCCCATTTTGTGCCCATTAAAGTTTCTTATAAACTAGAGAAACTAGTTGAAGTGTATGTGCGGGAGATAGTGAGGTTGCATGGAGTGCCGGTATCCATTGTGTCAGATAGAGATCCTCGTTTTACCTCTAAGTTCTGGCGAAGCTTACAAGAGGCAATGGGTACTCAGTTAAGTTTCAGTACTGCTTTTCACCCTCAGACAGATGGACAATCAGAAAGAATTATTCAGATTTTAGAAGACATGTTGAGGGCATGCTTGATGGACTTCAAGGGATCTTGGATGCAACATTTACCATTGGTTGAGTTTGCATATAACAATAGCTTCCAGGCTAGCATTGGGATGGCACCTTATGAGGTTTTGTATGGCAGGAGATGTAGGTCTCCTTTGTATTGGGATGAAGTAGGTGAAAGAAAACTTCTAGGGCCAGAGATTATTCAGCAGACCACAGAAAAGATAGATATCATTCGGGCTAGAATGAAAGCAGCTCAAAGCCGACAGAAGAGCTATGCAGATAAACGCCGCCGTCAGTTAGAATTTGTGATGGGAAATAAGGTATTCTTGAGAATTTCACCAATGAAAGGAGTTATGAGATTCGGAAAGAAAGGTAAGTTGAGCCCTAGATACATTGGACCGTTTGAGATTCTTGAACGGATTGGACCGGTGGCATACAGGGTGGCTCTACCACCGACGTTCTCGGGAGTGCATAATGTGTTCCATGTGTCCATGTTGAGGAAGTATATCCATGACCCCACTCACATCATAGATCATGAACCCTTACAGATTCAAGAGGACATGACCTACACCGAGGAACCATTGCGGATTCTGGACAAGAAAGAGCAAGTGTTCCGAAATCGAATTATTTATTTGGTTAAAGTATTGTGGTGTAATCATGCTATCAATGAAGCATCTTGGGAATTCGAGGAAGAGATGCGAGTAAAGTATTCGCACTTGTTCGAAGGGAATTATTATAGCTTGTAGCGAATTCCGAGGACGGAATTCTTGTAAGGGAGGGAGGATGTAACACCCAGGCGGTTGAAACCGCACCATGCACGTAAGCCGCACCCATGCACGTGAAGAACCAGCTGTTTCACGCATGAAGTCTGGGACGGCATCGTTTAGGTAAGTTTTTCTTTCCTTTCTGTTTTTCCTCCCGCTTCTTCCTCCCTCATTCTCTCTTTTGGTTTTTGTTTTTCCCCCCTCCGCCCAGATCTCTCTCTCTCTTTCTCTCCCACGTCTCACTCTCTTCTTTCGGATTCCTCTTTATTTCTTGTTGCTGCGTTAGTCTGTGGATTTCCGATTCTCTGCCCAAGCTTCCTCAAGTTCGGTTTCTTCTCTGCGCAGCACTGTTTCGGTTCCTCTGTTTTTCTCTCCATTCTTGTTTGCATCTCGGTTTTTCCTCTGCAACACACGACATCACTTCGCATTCCTCTTGTTCGAGTTTTTGTCTTCAGGTAAATCTCTCTCTTTCCTCTCAAGTCGATTTTTCTCTCCTCCTAGTTGTTTTCTGGTTTCATGCGATTTATGACTCTGAATGTTTGTAGATTGTGCTGCAGTGTTCTTCCCCACTTCGAAACCCCACTTGACGCTCATTCTCGTACAGTCCACTTTGTTTCACTTCTGTCCGCATAGTGCTTAATCTCTTTGTTGTGGCTTGGCATTGAACTCGATTGAACGGGTAAGGAGGCCGTGAACCATACTTTTCATGGTGTAATTTATGACTTTTAATTGTTTGAGCATGGGAGGGATTTCGGTTGTTTTTTTTATTAGATGAGGTTATGCCTTTTGTCTTTTAATACTCGGGTTGATTAGATACTGTGTTTCTTTGTGCTGTTGGTTAGTATTTTCGACCATTGATAAGTTTGTTACTCTGTTTAATAGTGGGCATTGGTCTTGGAGAGTGTTTAGGATAAAAGCAAAGACTAGTACATGGTTCTTGAGTGGGAATGCGGGCTGTTCAATATTATTAAGTAGTTGACTTAGTGTGTTAAATTGTGGGTTTTAATTATTTAGATGGAGGTTGTGTTATTATCGTTTAATACTCAGTGTATATTTTTTGTTTTATGAATAGGTGCCGAGACTAATAGAGGTCATTTTCGAGGCTTAGATAATACACTACAAGAGTCAGGTAAGAGGGTTCCTATGCTGGGTTTTATACAAGTTAATAAGACTGAGGTTGATTTTATGAAAACTTGCATAATTTGTGTTGTGTTGAGAACTTGTGAAAACAAAGATCAACCTCGGTCTCTTATCTGCATTATTCATGATATCTGTGTGAAAAAGGAAAATATATTCTGACATGCATTGTGTAGACATGAGCTAAATTCTGTCATGTGGTTTCTGAAATCTGAAAAAGAGCGATATTGAGAATATGAAAAGTTGTGCATTTATTTGTTCTGGCTTTTGTGTTCAGCGTGTGTAAACTGTTCTGATTCTGTTTTGGTACTCTGTATTATTTTGATATAACATTTGAAAACCTTTGGCATGGTGTACTGGTTTTCGTATCTGACTCTGTCTCTGCTTTGCTCTGCTCTGCTCTGTTATTCTTTGCTCTGTTTGGGTTGGTACCAACTTCTCTGTCTCTGAGTGCACCCACTTTGGAAACAAAGTGGTTTATTTGTGGTCTTTTCCTGTGTGCACACTCGGGGCTCCGAGAAGAATAAAGGAAATATTTCACCTCTGTCTCTGCCTGATTTGGCCACCGGGGTTAGCACAACCCTACCACGGGGGTGAAACATGGTCTCTGCTCTGTTGATGCTCTGTTTTGATTTGATGATGATACTCAGTTTATGTGATGCCAAAGTACTATGGGTTTTATTTGTCTTAAAAACCATCGCTCTGTTATTTTGAAAATATGTTCTGTTCTGCATGATAACTCTGGAAAATATTTTATTCTGTATACTCTACTTTATAAATGCTCATGTTTGCACGCTAGCATATGATTTTTGCTTTGTGAGTTGTTGATAACTCACCCCTTATCATTATAATATTTTTCAGATGATGTGGTAAGTCCAAATGAGGACCTGGATTAGAATGCTGCTTGTGTTTAAGCTGAGAAGGACTTCTGGTGTTCTTAGTCTTAAAGTCTTTGGGTTTTATGAGTTTAGTAAGATTTATGAATTATTTAGTTGATTTGTTAGGACTACCGGAAGATTATGGACCTCTTTGATTATTATTATTGCATTTAAGATTGTGTGGAGATTGTAATGAGATTATTGAGAAGATTTGAGATTGATTTCATTTATGAAGTTTTTTGGAGATTTTTCTTTGGATGTGTTGGGAGACATGTTTATGAGTGACAAGTAGTAATTCACCAAGCCACCCGAGTTTGGGGCGTTACAGAATTAATTAGGATAAAAGGAACGACGTCACTCTCGGCCAGCTTTTTGAGTTGTATGAGATATTATTAGAGATGTACGTATGGGACTTAGAGGGAAAAAATTAGTGAGGACGTGAGATATATTTTTTGGCATGCACGATTTTCGTCTCCAAATATTTTTTGAGACAGTGATATTGAGACGACCTCGAGACACTGTATTTGCATTTTTTTGGGACAAAAACTCAATCTTTTGAGATAAAAAATTTCATCCCAAAAGGCATCATTACAAGAAAACTGTTTATTTATATTCAACTTTTTCCTGCTAATTAAATGAGTGTTTTCATTATAAATAATCATTATCGTCATAAATAATCAGTCATAACTACTCATCTTTCTCGTAGTGCATGTTCTGTTGTAGTGAACTTGTTAGTGGATTATTTCTACTTCTTATGTTCAGATTTCGTTACCTGATATTTTTGTATATAATTTTTAATTTTCTTTTTTCAGGAGTCATGAACCAGGAAATGAACAATAACGGCCAGATTGATTAAGAAGTACTACGTACAACAAAAAGAAATTAAAAAATAATAATATATAATTAAACACTATATATATATAAAGTATGTTAAAGAAAGAACAAGTTAGGCACCTTTGGTAGTCTCGTACATGAAGCATGCATCGTGCAGCTTTCTCCATTAATCAAAAGGACCGTACGAGACATGTCACACACACACATATATATATATATATATATATATATATATATATATATATTATATCCTTTGCTTCTCTTTTTTAAAAGTGAGAATAAAATTCTTTTGTTTAAGTAAAAAGAAAAGAATTACATACCACGGTGTGATCATGATCAAAAGCAACTTGGAACATACTTTCCTTTGAGGCCCAAGCTTTGCGGGGCCTAGCTTCAAGAATCAAGATAGTATTTTAGATATCAATGTCACTTTTAAATTTTTATTCGAATTTCGAGAGCTCAAGTATAAGATAAAAGCATATTTAATGTCATACATAATGTCTAATATATTATTTTTGCTGTCCATATAAATATTTCAAATGGCTTTAAATTCCTATATTGTATTCATTCTAAGTCGATGCATCATTATATTCTTTAACAATGGTCAGTGTATATAGTCCCATAATTAAACTTATTTCTCAATAATTATGGACCACATGTTTATCCAAGATCAACAGATCATGTTAAGATTGATTTCTTATAATTTTGAAGAATCAAATACTTTCTTCATTTGATTTTGAGAGGTCTATCTCTATGAATTATATATATATATATATATATATATATATATATATATATATAATATTTGAGTAATAAATTGTAAGAAACTTTTCAATGATTGGGCTTTTATTGACTTTTTTGTTTAGCTTCGCATTTAATCCACTTTTTTAAAAATAATATTTTTGGACTTTCAAATTTCAAATTTTTTAAAATTGAAAACTAAAACTAAATCATTCACTTAGGTTAATTTTACTAAAAGCATTACCAAAACTCTAAAACTATATCATTCACTGCTGATTTACTACAAGTTAAAAAAAATAACTATAGAGAAAAAGTTGAATAAAAAATATTATAAAATTAAAATATTGTTAGAATATTATTTTTATTTTAGAATTTGAAAATTGCTATGGTTTTTTGTGTTTTGTTTGAAGGTTTGAGAAAGTTAATAATTATGTAATGTTTAGATGAAAAAGTCAAAGATTTGGAATTGAAAAATATTTATGTTTGATAATATTTGGGAAGTAATTATGAGAAATTTTGAGATAAGATGAGATATACATAATTCAATGCACGGGAGAGCACTAGAACTCCTATCATTAGCATATATATATATATATATATATATATATATATATATATATATATATATATATATATATAAATCTCCATTCTGTCATTAATCTTCCCTGTTCGATCCTATTGTAGTAGGAGAAATGAGAGAGATGGATTTCGTCACATTCATGGAGCCACCAAGTCAGGAAATGGAGACGACCATGTTTGAAAAGGCCATGTTAGGGAAATGGGATGAGGTCGTCAATATATGTACGGAAAATCCATTGGCTCTAGTTTCCAGCATCACCAGGTTACAGGAAACAGCATTACACCTAGCTGTCTCCGACGGCCAAGAACAGACGGTCCGGAAACTGACAGAGATCATTTCGGAGCAACCAAATCCAGAAATGGTTCTTGGAGTTGCAAACAAGAGAGGGAACACTCCTCTCCATTATGCTGCATTGATGGGGAATGTGGCCATGTGTAAGTGCATAGCAGTGGTTGATACTTCATTGATTGCTCTTCGAAATCATGAGGGTGAGACTCCTCTTTTCATGGCTGTTCTCTTTGGTAAAAGAGAAGCTTTCCAATGTCTTGCCCAGATGCTTACGTTGGATGAGGTCTATGGTTGCTCCAGGAGGAAGAATGGTGACACAATCCTTCACAGCGCCATTTCAGGAGACCATTTTGGTGGGGATTCAAACTCATTTTCTATCTCTAGATCGATTTTCAAATAAGAACAATTAACGTAAAGTGATCTTTTTTCATCTGGTTATTCATTGATCCTAACCAACTAATATTGCTTCGTATACAGATTTGGCATTGCACATAATTAAACTGTGTGGAGAAGTACTGGTAAACGCAGTCAATGAGGAAGGAATCGCTCCTCTCCATCTACTAGCCGAAAAGCCTTCAGCTTTCCGAAGCGGGAGCCGCCTTGGATTTTTCAAAAGAATCATTTATCATTGTATGTATCACCGTATCATCACTGCTTAGCATTTAAAGAAAAAAAAAACTAAATACTCATGATCATGATTCAGGTCTATCCATTCTTTTCAGAGTAAGGATACCAATAAAACAAATTTCAGATAAATTATATTTAATTGCAAAAGATATATATATACCATTGACATGCATAGGTGATACGAAAGTGTTTGATATTTTGCAAGATAATTTAATTTTATAAATCGGCATATCAACAATAATGTAAAGCGTTAACTTGTAATAAGTAAAGGAATAATATAAATCGGCATATTATTTAAAATAGTTGTATGAATATTATTATGCTTATTTAAGAAGCAATTTATCATCATTCAACCATTATCGTTATTTATCTTAATGATGTTGAATTAAATGAAAAGAAGATTTTATTTTATTTTTTTAAAGTATTGTACCATGCCATCTCAGTTGTACTTATTATCACTTTATTCTATTGACGTGGTACCAGTACATGGTTCTACGTGATTTATTAAGAAAACTGTAAAAAATATATATTAAAAAAATGGCATCTGAAAATACAAAAAAAATGAAGAATGAAACCCTAGCTAGGTTTCGACGTCTAGTCATTTTATGTTTGTAGTTTTATTTTTATTTTTAATACGATTCTATTATCTTTGTCTTCCATTTATTTTTTTTAATTGCGCAATTAACATGGTGCGAAAACTAATAAAGAGTTTCCAAATAATCTAATGCAAATTTGAAAGATGATGAAAGAATATAAGGTAAAGGTTAAATGAATCATGTATAGCTAGCTAGCAATTCTCTTATATATATGGTGGATTATTGTCTTTTGCTGTTGCTTTGGAAGGCATATATGTTAATGATGAGCACAAGGACGTCCCAAACTATTATTATGATCCCCAGCTCCCTATGCTACCGGTAGATCAAGGACGTCCCAAATATGAAAGGAATCGGCCAAATTATCCCGACAACTACAGAACATGCGTCAACTTATTTCGATTGTTTTGGAATTTCATTACATTTGGTATGTAACTGGCCGTTGTTTTTCCATTTTCTTTTCTTATCTGTGAATTTCTTGCAAACATGCATCGCATGATGACAAAGAGCACCAGCTCAGGGCAGAATAGAGCTATGATCAGTACGGTTCAGTACTATACCGGCTTTAATTAGCAGTTTAATGCAATAACCGGGCTTTAAATGAACCAAATTGTTTATAAACAACTCGAGCTCAACTTGTAAAAGCTTGACTAGATCGAGTTTGATTCATTAATTAACAAACAAACCAAGATTAAACAAAAAACTTTGGTTTTTTTTTTTTTTTTTCCAAACAAGCCAATGCAAAACTATTTAATATATATGTGTATTGTGTATATATATATATATATATATATATATATACATGTGCACTTTCTAATGTAATATATATTTATATATACACGGATCAACTATTTTTATAAACTCTAACTTGTTTGTCGAAAAATTGTAAGATGTAAGACGCATAAGCTATCTTGTCATAAAAAGTCATATAAAAAGTACGCATGATGAAGATTATTTTCTGTTTAATTTTTATATATAAATTCATATTTAAATAGTTTAGTGAACTAAATTAGATATGTAATCTCAGCATAATCAAGTAAGAAAATAATAAAAACAATAATGAATTTAAAAATATATATTATATAATGATCATTATTCAAGCAACTTGATCATGAAGAAAGTGGAACTCGTACTTCAAGAAAATAAATGAACCAATTACAAATACAAAATATAGTTTTGAGTTATAAGCTTGAGCTCGACTCACAATCGAATAAAAATAGCATGGCCTAAACATTGATCAATACTTAGTTCGATCGAGTCGTCTCCATTACGACCCCAGGAATAACTTTTACCAAATCTGCCATTTCATGTTGATTGTCAGGAAATTGCAACCAACTGCTTTCAAGCTGCATTCATCTAACACTACTTTTGTTGGTATTAGAAACATTAATAGCATACACAAATGCAGATCACTGGCTAACGTACTGGTGCAGTTTAATTTTTGTTTCTATTAATATTCATTTGCTATGCGCTACAAACTGAGCTTCATGACTTCTCTCTCTCTCTCTCTCTCTCAAGTTCTAGTCTTCATCGGAAGGAAGGTTGGAGTACACACGGATGAAGAGAACCAAAGACAGGCAGGAAATCCAGGCAAGCAATGCGAGCATATGATTCTACTCTTTGTTTGGCACGAGATCGATATGCTAGCTAGGTTTACATAGAGACTTATAAAAAATAAGTTTACACATCGATACCACCTGAATAAGTTCACTATGTATATAATATTGTAGTACATCACTGTAGAATTTCTTGTTAATTATAACTCTATTTGAAGGTTTAACATTTCTCATGCATGCATATTGACATTATAATGAATTACATGTATCTTCTTATACAGAAGTATTCGAAGCCACCAATGAAGCAGCTTGGAGGTTTCAAATTTTTCGGGCTAATTATAATGGCCTTTGCTACAAATTTGTCAAGCTTGCAAACAAGATGATGCTGATCTTTCTTGGTCTAGGTATATATGTCAGTATACAACGTCAAGAAGTTATAACTATTTCTACCTGAGCATTATTAATATCTAGTACTACACTTTTAAAAAGCAGCATTCATTTGTTTCAAAATTTAAGGTATTTTTGTGTATTATGTTAATAAGGACTTCCCACGATAAGAGAGATATATGAAGAGAAACAGCAGCACACATTATCGATTCAGATCATGAACGAACTTCTAAAGGGTGTTAAAATGCACGAATATTATCACGCTGGCACGAAGCCCTCGCAACCTTTGGATACACTAGCCGGAGAAGATCAGGACGAATCAAATTCATATTCAAGTGTCTTGAGCGGTATTAATGGTGATTCTTTTGAAGCTGAGAATAGAGAGGGTAAGCCATGCACGATCCTAAATATATATATAATATACTTAGCTAGCAATTAGTATTTTTGAGTTAACTTATCTTGTAAAAATCAAAAGATGTGGGAGGAAGCAGTGAAATGGGAAGAAATCTTGAAGGTAGCGACGGCCAGCAAAACAGTCGTACCGGAGTGGTGAAAAAAGCTTCGCTTGAGGATGGTAAGTCACTTTCCAATTGATCGGTACTGATCTATATCCTTATATTTTTGTAATTAATAAACCACTAGAGAAGACCCTTGTCTTCGGAGCTTGGAGTTTTGTGTTTGAAGGATACTTACGGGAGCATGGAATTTGTCTCCCTAAAGAACTTAGTAATTTTGCTTTAAGTAAGTTCCATTTTAATGATTAGTAAAAGGAGCTATATATACACATGACCAATTTGATTGCATCATGAATCAGTCCATAATGTTGGCCACTTTGCATATCAGACTTATTTCCAATCATCCTACATAGCAGGCCCCGGGATTAACAAATTTCATCCACCTCTTCCTTATTATTATTGATGTTATTTTACTGAACTTTTGCGTTAATATAATATTGCAGGGAAGGAAATGAATGTGGAAATGGAAAAGGAGACTGCTATATTAATTGCTGCTAGAAATGGCATTGCCGAAATGGTGGAGAAAATTCTAGAATTGCTTCCCGTTGCCATACATGACGTGAACGCAGAGAACAAAAATGTAGTGTTGGTGGCGGTGGAGAACAGACAACCACATATATATCAACTCTTGTTACGAAGAAATATCCTTATCAGAGATGGTGTGTTACGGGTAGTGGATAACGACGGGAATAGTGCCTTTCATCTCGCGGCCAAACTTGGAGCCTATAAGCTGTGGCTACTTCCCGGCGAAGCCCTGCAAATGCAATGGGAAATGAAGTGGTTGAGGTATATGTCGGCCGGTGTGTTTATATATATACTATAAGTTGTCCATTTTTAATATAAATAATATAAAAAGATAATGCAATGCAGTTTGTGACGAAGTCCTTTCCCAACATTAGTGTGCCCCGCTACAACAAGGCTGGCCAAACCCCCGAGGAGCTGTTCATCGAAAACCACAAGGATCTCGTCATTAAAGGTCGCGAGTGGCTATCCAGCACCTCCCAATCCTACTCCGTCTTAGCAGCACTCATAGCCACTGTTGCCTTCGCGACCTCCACCTCAGTTCCTGGAGGCCTCAAGGAGGGGATCGGCACTCCAACCTTTGCTACGCAGCCCGCATTCCACGTCTTTTCTATCTCATCCCAAATTGCGCTCTGCTTCTCGATCACGGCCTTGGTCTCGTTCCTCGCCATCTTAACATCGCGGCACCATGCGAGGGATTTTGGAAAGAACTTACCGAGGAAGCTCTTCGTAGGTTTAATATCACTGTTCGCTTCCATAGTGGCGATTCTGGTTTCATTCTGCGCGGGAAATTTGCTTCAGACAAAAGACAATATTTTGAGAAATGTGGCGTTCCCGGTCTATGCAGCAGCGTGCCTGCCGATAGCTTATTTTGCTGTGCTGCATTTTCCGCTCTATTTTGATATTATACTAACTACCTTCACGATGGTTCCTCGGCGTAGCTTCGACGTCGTTCTCTAAGGTTCTCTTGATGTTCATGCGTATGTCTGTGTTTAACTAAAATTAAAGGGGAAAGAAACTGTTTATCATATGAGATAATTAATGTTCGATAAGAATTTTCTCTGTTTAATTTGTCTCGTGAAACCCCACCTGATCTGGCCTTTTTATATTATTGATCAGGCATGAGTTTTTACGTTAATTTCCTACATCTTGCTCTAAAAAAGATACCAGTACATATTACTTTAGCAGGTGCATACCATTACACCTCCTAAATTGTTTCTTAGAACATGATGGAAATTGAAGGCAATTTGAATGTTCAATATCTAAACAGCACAAATGTAAGTGTAAGAATAATATGTTGGCATGTTTTATGACAAACTTAGTCCAATTGAGTTCTAAATATGTTGGAGAGTGTAAATCAATTGGAACAAAAAGTCGAATATTGCAAATTGGCAAGCTTGATGAGATCGACGTAGCTAGTGAGTGTAAATCAATTGGAAATTTTATCCCCACATAGTATATATGGAAGTGATACTGGCGGCTTTGGAAACTAACTCAATTATCCATAAGTTAATGTTTCACAACAATCTTCAAATCCAACATTTACTAGGTCAAAATAGCTCGATAATGTTAAGACCAAGAACTGGATAGAAAGTTTGAACAAAAATTCCAAAAACCTTCACTAGGGTGTGGACTCTCTAAGTGGTCTACTCACTCAAACCATTAGTATATAGAATAAAACTCTAATACTAGTGAGATAATTTGTGAATAGTAGTGAAATTATTTGAGTTAAGATATTTTATTTGATTTTGGAAAATGAGAGAAAAAGTTGAATAAATATATTATAAAATTATAATATTGTTATAATATATCTTTTGGGACCATATGTAAAACCAAACAGAAAATATAAATATCACTCTACTATACAAAGCATCCGCCGCACACTTAATGCATTGAGTGAAAAAAAAAAAATACATACACGATGCGGTGCGGGCGGGCTTCCGGCTGTTGTATAGCACAGCTCAAAACCAAATGCGACCTAATTGAAACTTTTGGGATTGGGCTTTTAAGTTATTGCTTAAACCTAACTCGGTGGAGCTAGCGTTTGTGGCTTTTTAGAGTCTAGGCTTCTCCTACCCGATTTTCAGCAGATAACATGTTAAAAGTATGGTCGCTCCTTGTTACGTACCCCATCCTACTCCTTTTATCCAGAAAAAAGATAACTTTAATATCGTTTAGAAAATCGAGAAGAATATGTGGATTTTATGTACATGTACTTCTCCATCTTAATTATTTTTTAATATATCCAGTGATCATATATGTTGATGTAATACATTTAAATAGTTTTATATGTCAAAAATATAAATGAACAACGTCTTTGAAGTGTTTCATATCATTATCGTCAATACTATATGACAGATGATGAAAAAATTTAGTAACGATGAATAACATTACTCATTATTATTATTATTATTATTATTATTGTTGTTGTTGTTGTTGTTGTTGTTGTTGATGATGATGATGTTATTATTAGTATTGTTTATACTTTTGTTTTTCTCCTTTTGTGCTTTCGGTACTTAAAATAGTTTGCGTGTGCCAAGATCTTAACATATATAATGCTTTCCTTCTGATATTGTTCTTTAGCTCATGAAGTGGAAGGCGTTTTTCAGAAAATAAACCCATATCTTTTTTTATGACCTCTTTGGTAGAATTATATATTTTCCATTATTTTCCCTTCAATTTGCATATATGTATATATATAGAGTAATGTTACATACAGTCGTGAAATGTGCAAATGCCGTACAGTCGTTTTGAAAAAAAGTGGAGTCCACTATTAAAAAATTAATCTATTTTCATGTGGGTCTCATATTTATTCACTTTTTTCAAAGCGACTGCACGACGCTTGCATACTCACAACTGCAACTATCATTTCTCATATATATATATATATATATATATATATATATATATATATATAGAGGATATATTTAAATATGTGTATATATATGTATAACGAACATATAATTGGGTAAGAACTAATTAAAAAAATGAAATACAACAAAAAATTAATTAAAAAAAGGATGAAGAACCATAAAGTATGTTAGAGAAAGAATAATCGAAAGAGCCGTTTATAAGACATTATATATTCCTTCGCTTCTCTTTTTAAAAAGTGATCAGACTATCGTTCCTGCATGTATTTAATTAGGAAAGAACAAAAAAAGGTAGAATTACGTACGGTGTGAAAAGCAACGTGGAACATACCTTGCTTTGATATCCAAGTCTTGCGGGGCCTATCTCTTGGAGTATGGTAAAAGACAACCATTAATTTTTAATATGTTTTTTTTTTTTTTATAAATTGTTTAAATGCATGATAATTTTTGTAAAACAGCGTCATGAAAGTATTATTACAAATCAAACAAAGCGCTGGTTTGAGTATAAATCAACACACGGTCCCCACCAGCACGGTGTCATAAGTGTAATCGGCTGCTGCATGCATGCATGCTATATATATATCAATTGTCTGGGCTCCCTAGTTTGGTACTAGCTCTAGAAGAGTAGTCTTATACGTTGAATTAGAAAGGAGATCGGGAACAATGGATCCGTCGATGACAGATGATCTAACGAATCCAGAATTGGGGAACGTTTTGTTCGAAAAGGCCATGAAAGGGAGATGGGGTGAAGTCGTCGATATATGTATGGAAAACCCATGGTCTCTGGTGGCCGGAATCACCAGGTTGGAGGATACACTGTTACACCTAGCTGTCTCTGGCGGCCAAGAGGAGACGGTCCGAAAACTCACATGTATTATCTCTGAACAACCAAATCACGAAATGCTACTCAGGGTTAAAAATGGGAGAGGGAACACCGCTCTCCACATCGCTGCACTGATGGGGAATGAGGCCATGTGTGAGTGCATAGCAAGAGTTGATTTTTCACTGATCGGAGAACGTAACCAAGAGGGAGAGACTCCTCTTTTCACCGCAGTGCTCTTCGGCAAAAAACAAGCCTTCCAATGCCTTTACGATTTGTGTCCCCTAAATGAGCGCTACAGTTGTTCCAGGAATATGCGTGGTGACACGATTCTTCACTGCGCCATTTTTGGAGACCATTTTGGTGAGTAATATTAGAAAATTCTATTTAATTGATAGGACGAGATTTGATTTTTTAAAATATTAAATTTTTTAATTTCAATTAAATAGAGGTGTACTTTACGTCCTACCGCTTTTATGCAGATGAACTTAATATTCAATAAATATTACATTAATTAAGATGGATAGAGATGGAATTACTGCTTCGTACGTTTTTTACATGTCGACAGATTTGGCATTGCGAATAATTGAGTTGTATGGGGAAAGACTGGTAAACGCTGTCAATGAGGATGGAATCACACCTCTCCATCTACTAGCGGACAAGCCTTCGGCTTTCCGAAGCGGCAGCCGCCTTGGAGTTTTCGAACGAATCATTTATCAGTGTACGTACATATGATCACCAATTCAAATACCTCTTCAATTTGTTTTCCTTTTTTTTTAATTAATGTCCGCGTTGCATTATATATATATATATATATGTTTGCAATCAAACCCTAATGTATAACTTTCACTACAAGAAAAATTATCTTTCCCGGCGTAGTTACCGAAGTAAAGCCTTAAAGTCGACTTTCATCCGTCCAAAAATGCGGTGACCGTCGGCAATGGTATGCGGGGAAATGGGTTTTTTGGTTTTGGTCTGGGTTTCGTCGAAGAGGAGAAACAAGGTGGGGGAAAAAAGATTGGGAGGAAATTTCGATTCTTCTTTATGTTTTGGCACCTGCACATAGTGTTACGACGCAAATTACATCGTTGCAACAGAATAAAACATATGCCGGCGCAAATATCGCCGCTATAACATATTTTGTTGCTGCAAAAAAGGAATAAATAAGTCAGCTTGTAGAATTCGGCACATGGTGTTAAAAACTTGCGGCGATTCCAAACTCGTTGCCAAAAAGCGACATTAGCGGCGAAGTTTTTGTCGGCGATTATAAAATCACCGGTAAAAAGGACTTTTCTTGTAGTGTTTATTTGACCAATTTATGTACTTTATAATAAAAATAATTTTAAATTTGACATATCTCAACAAGTTGGTACATCAGTTTATGAAATTATTCTGTAAAATTTGTTTAGGCTAAAATATTTTATCATTATCATCATCATTATCAATGTCGTCATCATCATCAATATAATGTCAGATTATAATAATTGATCTTATCCTTAATTTGTTGTTACTTTGAAAGGCATATTTGTTGATGAGCACAAGCTGATGGAACCAGATGATCGCTCAATATTGCAACCGATAGAAAGACACCCCGCCTATGAAAGGAACGCAAATCATCCTGAGAACTACAGAACATGCAACGACTTCTATCGATTGTTTTGGAATTTCTTTACATTTTGTATGTAACTAATTTTTCTTTTCTATTTTCTTAACTGGCAATTAATTTTCTTATAGTTAATTTACAATATATATATCGGCTTTAACTAGCAGAGTTTTGTGGAACAACTAGCTAGCTAGTGTTGTAAATGAACACAGTTATTGATCATGAACAAGTCGAGCTAATTAATTAACTTGTAAAAACTTGACTCGACTTCAAACATTGTATGTCTAATGTGATAAATGTAGTTTAAATCCCTACGAATATGTCTCAAAAAATACAAAGGCCCTAGCTCTATATAAGGAACAACTTTTTCTCATCAAATCTGCTTAAATATTTCATTTTGAAGATCAGGGGGCGCATGCATGCAGTAGTTTTTTTTGTTGATTTGATTCATTTGCTAGCTATAGATGCGCATGGGCTAGAACTGACCGAACCTGATCTTGTTTCTCCTCATGAAGTACGACTCGCAATGGGAATAAATGTTGGAGTACAGACCGATGCAGAGAACCCTCAAACACACGCAGGAAATCAAGGCAAGCAACGCATCCTATATATATATATATATAATATTCTCATGATTGTTTGTGAGTACACTAAAATTGTTGACTTATTATAAGTTAATGCATATATATATATGGTACGTAGAAAACATAAATCTGTTTTAATATTCAAGAGGTTAGCCTGGTATAAACTATATTTATAAAAATGGTCAATTTATTGAAAGAATATAATTTATAAAAACAAAACTCATGATAAATTGACATGTTTTGATATTATTATTTCATCATCAAATCTATTTTATGATTATAAAAAAAAACTGATAAATTACTTTTATAATTGTATTATTTATAGGCCTAGTAGATACATGATAAATTACTTAATTTTATCTTCTGCAGAATTCAAAGGCGCTACGGGCAGTAGTGAAGCTGATTGGAACCGTAGACTTTTTCCAGCTAATTATGACGTTTGCTGCAATCTTCTCAAGTTTGCAAACAGGATAGTGTTGATCGTTCTTGGAGGAGGTGTGTGATGATCTGTAGAACTAACTAATTGATCTATTAGAATGTTCAAAAAGATTTTGGAATTAATTAATTATCTGTTTTTTTGTCCTTAATTCTGAGCGTATATATATAATTAATTACCTATATATATATATATATATTATACTTTTATAAAATAGCATTTTTTTTAATTTCTTATATTTTAATGTATTTTCTGTATTTACGACGTTAATATATAATTAGGAATTCCCACTATAAGGAAGATATACAAGGAGAAACGGCAGCACACACTGTCGATACAGATCATGAACAAACTTTTACAGGGTGTTAAAATGTCCGAATTTTATCACGCTGGGAAGAAGCCCTCACAACCGTCAGATATAGCCAAAGATACACCCAGAAAAGACGATGCTGAGGAAACAAACCCATTATATGCGCTTGATGCTCAGGATTCTGAGGCTGAATACAGAGAAGGTATAACGATCCACGATCACTCATATATAGTTCTTTCTGATATATATGCGTACAAATTAAGTTCCCAATTACCTGAGATCCAACTTTTTCCCTGCTTATAAAGGACCTCAGTTCTGTAATTAGTAGCCAGTACAGCAGCTTGTTCTAGTTGATAATGCAGGTGTTAATCCATTCATATCACAATCATTTCATGATCTCTCTTTCAAGAAGATCAGTTTGATCTGTCTGCGCGCCACAACTGATCTGCGTCTTCCTTTAATTAATTAGACTTATACGTACTGATCAGCTATATTAATTGGATATATTTTTTTGGATTAACCTAATTGCCTTGTAAAAACTAAGAAGAGGTGGGAGGAATTAGCGGTGGCACAGGAAGGAAACATGAAGCTAGCAGCCAGCAAACCAATTCTACCGGAGGGATTAATAAAGATCAGTCGCTTGCGGATGGTAAGTAGTACTGTACCTAATTTCCAATTCCAAACTGCATGAGTCGACTCAAATTAGTCTCTTGATCTAAGATTTGTCAAGGGATGCAGAAATGAGATCATGAGATGAGATTTTTATTAATAGTAATAATAATGATGTAAATAATAGTGAGATAATTTGAGTTTATACGTATTTATTAGATTTCAAGAAATGATAGAAAAAGTTGAGTAAAAAAATATATTATAAAATTAAATATTATTAAAATATAATTTTTGTTTTGAGACTTAAAAAATTGAATTATTTTTTGTTTTTTGTTTGAAAGTTTGAGAAAATTGTAATGATTAATTTGAAAAAGTTATAACTATTAGCTAATTTGAAAGTATTTGTATTTGAATGATATTTGTGAAGTAGATGAGATGAGATGAGATGAGATGAGAGGGAAATTATTTCCAAAAGTAAATGTTGTTGTATGTTATTCATGTTACAGTACTAAACTTTCGCGTTAATATATAGCAGGGAAGAAAATAACGACGAAAAATGAACCCGAGACTGCAATATTAATCGCTGCTAGAAATGGTGTTGCCGAAATTGTAAAGAAAATTCTGGAATTGGTTCCGGTTGCCATACACGATGTGGATGCAGAAAACAAGAATGCAGTGCTGTTGGCAGTAGAGAACAGGCAACCCCATATATATAAACTCTTGCTGCAAACAAATATCATGAATAGAGACAGCGTGTTTCGTGTAGTGGATAAGAAAGGGAATGGTGCCTTTCATCTCGCGGCAAAGCTTGCAGCCTATAAGCCTTGGCTAATTCCTGGGGAAGCCTTGCAAATGCAATGGGAGATGAAGTGGTATGAGGTACGGTACAGTACATACAAGATCAATCGAATATACACATGCACATACACACACAGAGACACATAAAACTTAAATGCTTGGCTTCATGCAGTTTGTGACTACGTCCATTCCTTCCAACTTCGTTCCCCGCTACAACAACAAGGGCAAGACCCCTGAGGAAGTGTTCATCAAAACTCACAAGAACCTTGTCAAGAAAGGTGGTGAGTGGTTAACCAATACCTCCCAATCCTACTCTGTCGTCGCAGCACTCATAGCCACTGTGGCCTTCGCCACCTCCACCACAGTGCCTGGAGGCGTCAAGGAGGATACCGGCATTCCAACGCTGGAAAACAAACCCGAATTCCACCTCTTTGCCATCTCATCACTTGTTGCACTCTGCTTCTCGGTCACGGCCTTGGTCATGTTCCTCTCTATCTTAACATCACGACATCAGGAGAGAGATTTCGGAAAGGACCTGCCTAGGAAGCTTTTGATAGGTTTAACGTCGCTGTTTGTTTCCATAGCTGCGGTATTGATTTCGTTCTGCTCGGGACATTTCTTTGTGGTACAAAATAAGCTGAAGTATGTAGCATTTGCAGTGTATGCAGCGACGTGCCTGCCAGTAACTTTTTTTGCTGCAGTGCAGTTTCCGCTATATTTTGATCTTATACATGCTACCTTTACGAAGGTGCCACGACGAAGCTATAAGGCAACTCTCTAATTAATGTCCCTTTTTCCATTTCACGTTTCTTGTCTTCTTTTTTCTCTCTTTTTTCTTTCCCATAAAGAGAGATCAGAGAATTTTGTGTGTAATCTGTTTTTGACAAAAAAATAAATAAATAAAAGAATATTCGTTTGTCATATGTATTAAAATAATGGACTAGATTTCTCTTTCTGGCCGTCGTTCTGTCTCACAAAAATCGTCCCTTCGTATCATTGATAAAGAATGAGTTTTCGCATTTATATTGAACCTCTTACTGAAAAAAACTACCAGCATATAATATAACTTTAGCGAGTGCATACCATTGCAACAGCTGACAGCTTGTTTCTTCTTAAAAATAAAAAAGAAGGAAAAGGCAAGTCGAGTGTGTTAAGAATATAATATAAATATACTTTTGTCTAGCTACAAATTTAAATTTTTTAGACAAGTGGTGATTCCATATAGTATCAGAGTAGAGGTCCTAATGAGTTTTATAAACGTTGACTGGTTTTACACTTTAATTCATTTAACTAAATATTTCACATAATGTTATGTCCACTAATTAAATGAAAGCCTAGCCCATTGTAACGCCCCGTACCCGAGGATCCGGAGAGTTACCTCATGTCACTTAAAAATCATTTTCCTTTCATATAGTACATATTCTAATCTTTCACAATCGCACAAAATACTCATATATTTACATCAATTACTTCAGAATAACTATTATAAGACGATACAAAAATTCAATATAAACATCAATCTCCCAACAAATCACATAATCAGAACACAACAAGCTTACTGAATGAAAATCCTCAATATCCATATAAACCTTCTATGCTTAAACTATCATTCTTAACTCTTCTCACCCATGCTCCATATCCTTGATCCTCAACTGAAACATTCAAATCATCTGAAAAATATTGTGGAGATAAGGGATGAGTTACCAACAACTCAGTAAGCAGAGAACATATACTAGCATGTAAACATGAGCCATTTTCAAAAAGTTCAATATGCAGAAACAAAACATTTTTATTTTTATATGCAGATCTCAGAAAACATGTTATCAGAAAATCAGAGCGACTTTTCAAACATTTCATACTCATGTCAACAATTCATATTTGAGGATCCATTTCATATTCAAAAACACTTTGGCATAACATAACTGAACATATTCATCTTATCATATCATATCATATACCATGTTTAACCCCCGTGGTAGGGTTGTGCTATCCCCGGTGGCCAAACCAGGCAGTATCATGTGGTGAACTTCCACTTTTTCAATCTCGGAGCCCCGAGTGTGCACACAGGAAAGAATACGTAAAAAGACCACTTTGTTTCCAAAGTGGGTGCACTCATATCATATCATGGTGGTACCAACCATATCACGTGAACAATATCAACATATCAGAACCATATTCAGAACAGATAAGTATGCCAAAATTTTATCATATCCATATCATATCAAAACACGTGCGAAACATATTCATATCATTTCTATTTGATCAAAAACAGATCCATATCATTTCATATCACATGCATAAAAATTTCAATGATATCATATTCGCTCTTTTGCATATTTCAGAAATATGTCAAATATTGCTCATATCTACACATTTCATGTCAAAAACATTTATTTTCTCTTTCATATGTATCTCATGAGGGAATGCAAAAACATATACTGAAGTTGTTTTTCACTTTTTCTTTTTAAAACAACATGCACATTTTTTTACAAACCAACTTCAGTTCATTTCTTCTTATGCAAATCCAGCATAGGAACCCCGCTTACCTGGACGACTTAACTTTTCCAAAAATTTCCTCAAAAATGTCGAGTCGACTATAAATCGTCACCTATAAAATAATCACGTAATTTCTGTAAGTTTCCAATAGATCACATATGTCGATATTTAAACCTAAACTTCTTAAATAACCTATTTTAAATTTCTCAAAACTTAAAACCTTCATAATCCCAAAATATATCATTACTTCATAAAATCACCAATATCCTCCACAACCCACGTCATACACAAAACACCAATATTTAAACCCGAACAGCCAACAAATCTCATAGTCTAAACCAATCATACTAACAACTTCATCACCCAAATCAATCAACCCCGTTACTCCTCAGACTCAGTCCGGCAAAACCAATCAGCAATTAAATACAGTGTAATGTGCTAGTGCAAAAATACATTAAATTCACGAGAATTCTTTGAAAAATAATTACATTGCTATATAATAATTTATGGAGGATCACGGAGGTGCAAGAAGTGGAAAAATAGTTGCAGAACAGTGCAAAATACACTGTGGTCGTGGGTCACAGATACCCACTTTTCAACGGGTGCAAACGAAAACCCGAGATTGATAGGGTAGGGCCTAGGGATGTCGGTGAAGCTAGTGGTGGTGATGGTTTGCCGTGAGTGGCTGCGCAAGGGGTGGTTTTAGGCCAAAAATGTGCAAATCGGAAATGTACTTGGTGTGGCTTCACCGGTGACGGATCGGAGCTAGGGGTGGGTCCAATGGGTTGCCAAGAGGTCAGGGATGAAGTGGTAGGAAGATGGTGGCCGGAGGTGGAGCGACGGCGGCGCTGGAGCGAATGGTGGCCGCGGCTTTGGAGGGTGCGTGGAGGCTAACGGCGGCACGGATGGAGCTGAAATTGGAGGGAGGTGGTCGCCGGCGGCAGGGGGAGGGGAGGAACCCAGCGGTGTCGACCACCGCCGGCGGACGGCGGCGGGCTGGAAGAGGACCGAACGCACGGCGAGAGAGAGAGGAGAAGCCGTTCGCGCGCGGGAAGAAGGAGAAAGAAGAAGAAAAAGAAAAAGAAAAGAGAAGAACGAAAAAGAAAAGGAAAAGGAAAAGAAAAGAGGAAAAGAAAAAATGTAGGGAAAGAAATGAGGTCCAATTCTCACATCTTAAGTCACAAAAATGATCCAACGGCAACGATTTTAAAACAGCAAATCAATTAAAATAATTTAAACGTAATAATACAATGAAAATAAAATAATTAAATCCCACAATCAATTAATTTAAAAGAATAACAATTTAAATGTACAATAATAAATAAATATTAAGAAAACATAACAATTTAATTCTCACAATTTAAAGATCATAAAATATCACATTTAAAATATCCGATAATTTTAAAACAAGAGAATAAATTTTTGAATAAATAATAATAAATCCTTCAATAAAAATATACTAAAATACGGGGTGTTACATCCTCCCCCCCTTAAAAAAAATTTCGTCCTCGAAATTTGTAAGGTCAAACATTAATGTAAAGGCAAGATACAAGATATAACTCCAAACACGCTCGAAAAGACCATACCATCAATAATTCCCAACAAGCATGAGTATTGCACTCCCAAGTCTACTCCTATAGGCGATTCCATTATGCTTGCATTAGTCTCCCAATGACACATCACGTCTATTACTCCTAGGGTGACCATGAAATCCAAAATCTCCATTTCCACCAACAACATTAATACAACACTCAGCAAAAACCCAATCATTATTATTATCTTCGTTACACGAACTGTGCTAACCTCAATCGACCCCTATATTAAAACTCACCAACCTTCTTTGTATTCTACAAGTTGGTAACCTATTAGCTACTTCCAAAGTTAAACATTAATAAACATTTCCATCATCCAGACCTATTCCCTCAAATTCAACAAGAATTTTATCTTAAATCCGCATTACCAAAAGTTTAATCTCTAATTACAAGTATCATCTCAAATTTTCAAATCACTAATAATCCCTTAAGATCAACACAAGGTTTGAATCCTTAATTATATCACAACATAACACCATTGAGTACGAGGTAGCTCAACACCTACTAACCAGAAAACTCTCACCACATTTGGTAGAAAATTCTTTATCTCCAAAACCATGAACTATTTCACACTTTCCTCAAACTCACCAAGAATTCATTCCTAAATCTGCACCAACTATTATCCTTCAATCCGATATGGATCAAATCCCAAAACCTGCCACTAAAACCTCGAATTAATAACAATTATTTTCCCCAATTCAAACCAAATTTTTAATCCTCATGGAAATACACGAACTAAATCAATACCTTCAATACCCACAGAAATATTCTCCTTGAAAATTCTTATATCAATAACTCAACTCTGATCAACCCTATTTAATGATCACAGACTAATCAATATCCAAAAATCAAGCTAGGACATTAAGCCTGCAGAATTAAAAACTTAAATCTTATTACAAATTAGTCCTTCAAATCTGAAATTCTAAAACCTTAAACTATATTAGAATCATTTTCCGAAATCTGTAAGATCAATGAACTTACATCCAATAATAAGACAATCGACTCCCGAAACTTTCAAGATCTAAATATTAAAAGATAACAAATCATTTCTTAAAGTCTGCAAACCTTAATCCTTTAGTGAAATTCTCGTAAATCTATCCTTCAAGTTTGTTGAACTTACAACCTCCTATTCTAAAGCCTTGTGTCATATCTCCACAAAATCTAAAACCACAATTATCCTACGCCCCAAAGTGATCACCCAGACATGTCGTTCCTTTCATGCCTCAAGATTTCAAAAGCAAACCAAGTCGATAAAAGTTCAAGCCTACTACACTAAAATATTGATACCTAATAATGACATTCTCAGTCATACCATCTTCCTGCCAATACTTAACCTTTAACCCATTTTCAACTTTGAACAAAATAAAATAAAACAAAATAATGTAAAATAAATAACATAATTTCAAATCAAATCAAATAAATTCAATTTAAATAAAAATAATAATTTCAAATTAAACCCTTAAACTTTTCTGGTACTGTACCTACTGAACATATGGTCTTACCCATTCTTAGCCATATCTTTAACCAACTCATATAATCCTTCCTACCATCAAATATTGTAAACCCGACATCGGTCTAAACTCCCGTACATCTTTAGAATTTAAACCACAAGAATCTAAACCTTAAATCTTATAAAGGTTATCCCTTATAGTCTACAAGGTAAGCTTGTCGGATCTAAAATCCCTAAATCTCAATATCTCAAAACTTAATCATAAAGTCTGCCAAATTTAAAACCTTAAATATCTACAAAATCCATTCTTATTCTTTACAAATTTACACATCAAATCTGAAGTTTCTTCCTAAACCCACGGATATCCAAAACTTAAATGTTTTTAGTCTACAGAACCTCAAACCTGAAATATTCTCATAATCATGTCTTAGTTCTCAAATTTCTATATATATCAAATATGAAATTACTTCCTAAACCGAATCGATATCCAAAACCTTATATGTTATAGTCTGTAGAACTTCAAACTTATCATACAATTGAACTTATGTGTACCTTCAAAAATATAAACCTTACATTTTATAAAAGATCCTTACCTATAGTCAACAAAGTACGCCTACCTGATCTAAAATTCCAAATGTAAAGAAAGTCATTTATTAAAATCTAAAGCCTTAGTTCTCTTCAAAATCTTCTTTTTAAAACCCACACCATCTAAGACCTCAAACATCTTAGAATATATTCCAAAATGTTGCCGGATTCTAAAACTTTAAAAACAATTAAAATCATCTCTTATAATCTCAGATTTCCATACCTCCAATCTGAGTTAACTTCCTAGTCCATAGATATTCAAAACCTCAGATTTCGTACGCCATCCAACATGAGTATGCAAAAGCTCAAACCGAATATCTTTAAAATCATGTCCTAGTGCCTTCAAAATTTTAAAACCTTAAATATCATCAAACATCTTATTATAGTATGCCAAACCTCATATGTCATCTTTCGAAAGTACATGCCCTAGAAATGCGATTGAATCAAGCCAAAATTCACACTTCTTCAATTTAACAAACAACTTTTTATGTCTGAGTGTCCAAAGTATCAGCTTCAAATGTTCCTTATGCTCAGTCTTGCTTTTGGAATATACCAGTATATCAATAAAACCACTACAATCTTATCCAAAAAATTCATGAAACACCCTGTTCATCAAATTCATGAATACTGCTGGAACGTTAGTCAGGCCAAAAGGCATGACCAAAAACTCATAATGGCCATATCGAGTCCTAAAAGCTGTCTTAGCTACGTCTTTTGCCCTGATCTTCAACTGATGGTAACCCGATCGAAGATCAATCTTTGAAAATACTTGAGCACCCTAGAGCTGATCAAACAAATCCTCTATACGGGGTAGCGGGTACTTATTCTCTATGGTCACCCGATTAAGTTCTCTGTAATTAATACACATTCTCATCGATCCGTCATTCCTCTTCACAAACAACTCAAATAAAAAAAAAATGATTTCTTAGAATCTATCTATACTCCAAAATTTCATACACTATAGTTTGCAGAACCTCAAACCTGACTTTCGGTCAAACTTATGTAAACTTTAAAATCTAAACCTCCAAGTCATGTCCTACAACCTTTAAAATAAGCCCATCAAATCTGCATCCTTAAATTCCCAAAACCTCAATCCATAAAGTCTACAGAATCTCAAACCTGGAATTTCCCATAATCATCTAGCTTGCAGTCCTCAAATTTCTATACCCCAAGTATGAAATTACTCCTTAAACTATCAGATATCCAAAACCTCATGTTATAGTCTGCAGAATCTCAAACCTAAGCTCTGATACCAACTGTAACGCCCGTACCCGAGGGTCCGGAGAGTTAACTCATGTCACTTAAAAATCATTTTCCTTCCATATAGTACATATTCTAATCTTTCCCAATCGCACAAAATACTCATATATTTACATCAATTACTCCAGAATAACTATTCTAAGACAATACAAAAATTTAATATAAACATCAATCTCCCAACAAATCACATAATCAGAACACAACAAGCTTACTGAATGAAAATCCTCAATATCCATATAAACCTTCTATGCTTAAACCATCATTCTTTACTCTTCTCACCCATGCTTCATATCCTTGATCCTCAACTGAAACATTCAAATCATCTGAAAAATATTGTGGAGATAAGGGTGAGTTATCAACAACTCAGTAAGCAGAGAACATATACTAGTATGTAAACATGAGCCCTTTTCAAAAAGTTCAATATGCAGAAACAAAACATTTTTATTTTTATATGCAGATCTCAGAAAACATGTTATCAGAAAATCAGAGCGACTTTTCAAACATTTCATACTCAAGTCAACAATTCATATTTGAGGATCCATTTCATATTCAAAAACACTTTGGCATAACATAACTGAACATATTCATCTTATCATATCATATCATATACCATGTTTAACCCCCGTGGTAGGGTTGTGCTATCCCCGGTGGCCAAACCAGGCAGTATCATGTGGTGAACTTCCCCTTTTTCAATCTCGGAGCCCCGAGTGTGCACACAGGAAAGAACACGTAAAAAGACCACTTTGTTTCCAAAGTGGGTGCACTCATATCATATCATGGTGGTACCAACCATATCACGTGAACAATATCATCATATCAGAACCATATTCAGAACAGATAAGTATGCCAAAGTTTTATCATATCCATATCATATCAAAACACGTGCGAAACATATTCATATCATTTCTATTTGATCAAAAACAGATCCATATCATTTCATATCACATGCATAAAAATTTCAATGATATCATATTCGCTCTTTTGCATATTTCAGAAACATGTCAAATATTGCTCATGTCTACACATTTCATGTCAAAAACATTTATTTTCTCTTTCATATGTATCTCATGAGGGAATGCAAAAACATATACTGAAGTTGTTTTTCACTTTTTCTTTTTAAAACAACATGCACATTTTTTTACAAACCAACTTCAGTTCATTTCTTTTTATGCAAATCCAGCATAGGAACCCCGCTTACCTGGACGACTTAACTTTTCCAAAAATTTCCTCAAAAATGTCGAGTCGACTATAAATCGTCACCTATAAAATAATCACGTAATTTCTGTAAGTTTCCAATAGATCACATATGTCGATATTTAAACCTAAACTTCTTAAATAACCTATTTTAAATTTCTCAAAACTTAAAACCTTCATAATCCCAAAATATATCATTACTTCATAAAATCACCAATATCCTCCACAACCCATGTCATACACAAAACACCAATATTTAAACCCGAACAGCCAACAAATCTCATAGTCTAAACCAATCATACTAACAACTCCATCACCCAAATCAATCAACCCCGTTACTCCTCAAACTCAGTCCGGCAAAACCAATCAGCAATTAAATACAGTGTAATGTGCTAGTGCAAAAATACATTAAATTCACGAGAATTCTTTGAAAAATACTTACATTGCTATATAATAATTTATGGAGGATCACGGAGGCGCAAGAAGTGGAAAAATAGTTGCAGAACAGTGCAAAATACACTGTGGCCGTGGGACACAGATACCCACTTTTCAACGGGTGCAAACGAAGACCCGAGATTGATAGGGTAGGCCCTAGGGATGTCGGTGAAGCTAGTGGTGGTGATGTTTTGCCGTGAGTGGCGGCGCAAGGGGTGGTTTTAGGTCAAAAATGTGCAAATCGGAAATGTACTTGGTGTGGCTTAACCGGTGACGGATCGGAGCTGGGGTTGAGTCCAATGGGTTGCCAAGAGGTCGGGGATGAAGTGGTAGGAAGATGGTGGCCGGAGGTGGAGCGACGGCGGCGCTAGAGCGAATGGTGGCCGCGGCTTTGGAGGGTGCGTGGAGGCTAACGGCGGCACGGATGGAGCTGAAATTGGAGGGAGGTGGTCGCCGGCGGCAGGGGGAGGGGAGGAACCCGGCGGTGTCGACCACCGCCGGCGGACGGCGGCGGGCTGGAAGAGGACCGAACGCACGGCGAGAGAGAGAGGAGAAGCCGTTCGCGCGCGGGAAGAAGGAGAATGAAGAAGAAAAAGAAAAAGAAAAAGAAAAAGAAAAGAGAAGAAGGAAAAAGAAAAGGAAAAGGAAAATAAAAGAGGAAAAGAAAAAATGTAGGGAAAGAAATGAGGTCCAATTCTCACATCTTGAGTCACAAAAATGATCCAACGGCAACGATTTTAAAACAGCAAATCAATTAAAATAATTTAAACGTAATAATACAATGAAAATAAAATAATTAAATCCCACAATCAATTAATTTAAAAGAAGAACAATTTAAATGTACAACAATAAATAAATATTAAGAAAACATAACAATTTAATTCTCACAATTTAAAGATCATAAAATATCACATTTAAAATATCCGATAATTTTAAAACAAGAGAATAAATTTTTGAATAAATAATAATAAATCATTCAATAAAAATATACTAAAATACGGGGTGTTACACCCATAGTACGTGAGGGAAGTGTCAAGAATATAAACTTTTAAAGTAGTGATTTCATATAGTATTTAATTTCTAACTCATAAAAAATAAGGAAAAACAACTGGCTAGAGAAATTTTGTCTACACATGACGTTCGTGGCGCATGAAAACATCATGTTTTGGTAGATGCAAAAGGCAAACATATTAGTTTTGCAATTGTTAGGCGCTGCTAATTAAGTTTTGTAACTACGTAGGTGCTCTAGATGATCAGTCATTTTATGAACTTATATAGCTTAATTGCATTCATACAAATTGTAACACCCCAAACCCGGTTGGCCTGGAGAATTACTACCTGTCATTTAAGAACATGTTTTCCAATACAACTAAAATAAAACTCCCAAACTTTATTAGCAAAACTCAATCTCAAGTACTCTAAATAGCCACATTGAAACTCTAAAAAGTTATTACTGCAGCAAAATAAACTAAGAAGTCCAAAATCTCCCGGTAATCATAACAAACCAAACTAATAACTTCAAAAGTCTTACTAAACCCAAGCCCAAGATATAATTAAATCTAAAAGACATAAGACATCAGAATTCCTTCTTCCAACATCCTTTCTCAGCTTAATCATGCTCACCAATCTAATCCAGGTCCTCAGTTGGACTCTCCACATCATCTGAAAAATATTATAAAGATATGAGGTGAGTTATCAACAACTCAGTAAGTAGAAATCATATGCTAGCATGTAAACATGAGCATTTACAAAGTAGGGCATGCAGAACAAAATATTTTCCAGAGTTATTATGCAGAACAAAACATATTTTCAACAGTAACAGAGCGATGGTTTTAAGACAAGTAAAACCCATAGTGCTTTGGCATAACATAAATTGAGTATCATCATCAAATCAAAACAGAGCATCAAACAGAGCAGAGACCATGTTTCACCCCCGTGGTAGGGTTGTGCTAACCCCAGTGGCCAAACCAGGCAGAGACAGAGGTGAAATCTTTCATTTATTCTTCTCGGAGCCCTGAGTGTGCACACAGGAAAGACCACAATAAAACCACTTTGTTTCCAAAGTGGGTGCACTCAGAGACAGAGAAGTTGGTACCAACCCAAACAGAGCAGAGCATAACAGAGCAGAATAGAGCAAAGCAGAGACATAGTCAGATACGAAAACCAGTACACCATGCCAAAGGTTTTCAAACGCTATATCAAAATAATACAGAGTATCAAAACAGAATCAGACAGTTTACACACGCTGAACACAAAAGCCAGAACATATTTCTAAATAAATGCACAACTTTTCATATTCTCAATATCGCTCTTTTTCCAGATTTCAAAAACCACATGACGGAATTTAGCTCATGTCTACACAATGCATGTCAGAACATATTTTTCCTTTTCCACACAGATTTCATGAGTATGCAAATAAACGACCGAGGTTGGTTTTGTTTTTCCCAAGTTCTCATTTCATCATAAAAATATGCAAAGTTTTCAAAAAATCAACCTCAGTCTCAATAATTCGTGTAAGGCCTAGCATAGGAACGCCGCTTACCTAACTCCTGCAACGCATTATCTATGACTTGAATACGGTCTCTATCCGTCTCGTCACCTATTCATAAAAATAATATAAACTAAATATTAAAGTCCAACAACACAAAATTGGTCTTAGACAACTCAAGACCCAAACTCTAGATCATAATTCAGCAAGTTTAATCAAACCCAAACAGCCAAATAACAATCCGGACAGTCCTCACTTCGACCCAAAATATTCTATACCAAACTCAGTATTGTCCAATACAAACGTCAAGACTAATGCCAATTCAAATTCCAATAACTCACACTTATTCCTACAGTTCGCAATCCCAAACAATTACTAACAATTTAACCAACAACACTACACAAAGCACACTTCTTCCCATTCACAACTCCATAACAGAAAATAAAAACTAATACCTCCAAAAATTAAACTGCACTCAACAAAGAAAATTAAATCCCCTCTAAATATTCTCTCAACTACCAATCCAACCGACTCCCCCTTACTCCTCGGACTCAGTCCGGCACAACCAACAAATTTACAGTAAATATGAATTAGCGCAAAAATACATTTAAATCTCAAAAGTTCTTTGGGAAAAAATACTTACAATGCTATAATATAATTTTTGAAAGATCACGGAGGTGCTAGAAGCGGCAACACAGCAACAAAACAATGCCAAATGCACTGTGGCCGTGGGCCTCAAAAACCCACTTTTGAACGGGTGTAAACGAAGACCCGAGATTGATAGGGAAGGGCTTATGGATGTCGGTGAAGCTAATGGTGGTGGTGGTTGGCCGTGGGTGGCGGCACAATAGGCAGTTAAAGTGCAAAAACACCCAAAACGGAAATGTTGATGGTGGGGCTTCACCAGTGACAGATCGGAGGTGGGGTTGGATCCATTGGGTTGCTAGAAGGTCGATGATGATGTGGTGAGAAGATGGTGGCCGAAGGTGGCGCGATGCCGGCGCAGCGGCGCAAGGAATGCCGCGGCTTCAATGGGCTCGTGGTGGCTAACGGCGGCGCGGCTGGGGCTGGAAATGGAGGGGTGGCATCGTCGGCGGCACTGGGGTGAGAAGGAGGATCGGACGGAGAGAGAGAGGGAGGGGGGCGCGCGGGAGAACCAGGAAGAAAGAAGAGAAAAGAAAAAAAAAAGAAAAATGAAGAAAAGAAAATAGGAAGAGAAAATGTAGGGAAAGAAATGGGGTCCAATCCTCATATCTTGGGTCACAAAAATGATCCAACGGAAATGATTTTAACACAGCAAGTAAAATAAAATAATTTAAACGCAGTGATTAAAATGAAAATAAATAATTAAACCCCACGACAAGATTAATTTGATTTGAGAAGAAATTTAAACGCATAAAAATAATTAATTTAGAGAAAGCACTTCAAAAATAATTTTCGTAAACTAAAAATCATAAAAATAACACAACTAAAAATCCAATAATTTTAAAACAAGAGAATAAATTTTAAATTAATAACAAAAAATCTTTCAATTAAAAAAATACACTAAAATACGGGGTGTTACATCCTTCCCCCTTAAAAAAATTTCGTCCTCGAAATTTGTAAGGTCGAACATAACGCTAAAGCAGGATAGAAGATACAACCCAAAACACGCTCGAAAGGATCATACCATCAATAACTCCCAACAAGCATGAGTAATGTTCTCTCAAGTCTTTCTCCATAGGCAATTCCATCATACTCGTATTAGTCCCCCAGTGGCACAACACGTCCAGTATTCCTAGGGTGACTATGCTATCCAAAATCTCATCTTTCCACAAGAGCCTTAATACAACATCCAAGGAATCTCAATGATTATTATTATTATCGTAACACGATCTACACTAACCTCAATCGACTCCTATGTTAAAACTCACAAATTTTCATTGAATTCTACAAGTTGGTAACCTATTAGCCACTTCCAAAGTTAACCATCAATAAACATTTCCATCATCCAGACCTATTCCCTCAAAATCAACAAGAATTATATCCTAATTCCGCACCACCAATAGTTTAATCTCTAATTACAAGTATCTTTATCAAATTTCAAATTACCAATAATTCTTTAAGATCAACACCAGGTTTGAATCCTTAATTATAACCAAAATATCGCGCTCCTGCTGCGCACTCTGATAATTTGCCACATGCATAAAATTTATGTCCTCATAAAATAATACCATCGAGTACAAAGTGGCTCCATACCTACTGACCAGAAAACTCTTATGACATTTGGTAGAAAATTCTCGATCTCTAAAACCATACACTATTACACACTTTCCTCAAATTCACCAAGAATGCATTCCTGAATCTGCACCAACCATTATCCTTGAATCTGATATGGATCTAATCCCAAAACTTGCCACTAAAACCCCAAACTAATAACAATCATTATCCAAACTAGATCAATACTTTCAATCCCCAAAGAAGCACTCTCCTTGAAAATCCCTATATCTATAACTAGGGGTGGGCTCCGACTCCGACGGAGTCGGAGTTGTCATTTCCGACCTCCGACTCCGACAAAAGTCGGAGCCAAAGTTCCCCTCCGACTCCGACTCCGAACGTAGTCGGAGTCCGATTCCGATCGGATGTCGGAGCTCCGACCTCCGATCGGAGTTCCGAACGGAGGTCGGAGCTCCGACCTCCGATGGTAACTCCGACTGGAGTTCGGAGGGAGTTCTTAACGGAGGTCGGAGCTCCGACCTCCGTTCGGAGTTTCGAACTCAATTTCAGATTTTTTTATTATTATTATTATTTAAATTTTGTTGTTCAATTTCGTTTCAGATAGTAGGCAACATATATTTTTTTTTTAAAAGTGAACCATCTACAAATATTTGGTTTATTCAAGAGTTTTCAATAATTTAAATATTCGTTCTGATTTTGTTACTGAATTTTGATTATATATTTAATTTGTTTTATCTCCGCCTGAAATTTAGAAAAGAATGATGGTAAGAATGATGGTACGAATTTGTATCACCTGATTAATTTCAGTTGGATAATAAATTATAAACTTTTGAGAGAGGATGGATAAGTACTAATAGAAATTATAGAATAAAGAGTACTTATCCCACGTCTTTGCTCGGGATATAAGTACATAAATATAACTATATAAATAGTTTAAAAAGTAAATAATATGTATGATGCAGCCATAAGTTATAACAGTCTCATTTATAACGTAATAAGTTAATAACAATATGACTCAGTCTTGAAATATAACTACATAAAAATTAAACACGGGTTTCACTCAAACCCCAATGTTCCATTGGTCACGCCTGAAATGAAGATAGAAAGTAGCAATCAATAGACGAAAAAAAATTGATAATAAAAAATTATATAAGGTAAAAGAATAATTTGATTCTTACCAAGAAATGTGGTTCTCTCAACTCCATCACAACTCTCAAGTAGCGTCCGTTCCAAACTCTCAATCATCGGTAATTATGTTAGGGTTCACAATTAGATCTATAAAATCATAAAAAGTAGAAGTTAGAAACATTAAAAATAATTAAACCATCATTTAAAAGCATATAAACTTACCCGATTCTAGCCTATAGCTCTCGGCATCAATGCCAACGGTATCTAGTCCAAGGGGCGTTTCACTAATCCAATTCTGTGTGCAAACGAGGGCCTCCACGGTTGACGGTGACAATGAACTGCGATAAGCATCCAACACGCGACCTCCAGTGCTAAATGCCGACTCTGAGGCAACCGTAGTGACAGGAATGGCTAGCACATCTCGGGCCACACGGGAAAGGACTGGATACTTGGTGGAATTAACTTTCCACCAAGTTAATAACTGAAATACATCACTAGGTGCCTCGACAGCTTCCATAAAATATCGTTCAACCTCAGATGTACAATGCATAATATTCCTTGTTGACATGAGACGGAGGGTTCACTGGTGACTGGTTCATGCACTGGGACGGGAGACGCGAGAGAGAACACCGTGGAAGAAGAACTGAAGAAGTGAAGAAGGAAGAAGAAGAAGTGAAAACTGAAAAGGAAGAATAAGTGAAGAAGGAAGGAGAAGAAGAAGTCGTTCTGGAGGAACGACCGAACGACACCGTTCCATATTAAGTGGAACGGTGTCGTTCAAACGATTTTTTTTTTTTAAACCCAGTTCCAAAACGACGTCGTTTTGGAGCTGGGTTTAAAAAAAAAAAATCGGAGTCGGAGTTCGGAGCTCCTTTGAGCTCCGAACTCCGACTCCGACTCCGAAAATTATTCGGAGCTATTCCGAATTCCGACTCCGAATTCCGACAACTCCGACTCCGTCGGAGTCGGCATCGGAGCGGAGGTCGGACGGAGTCGGAATTCTCGGAATTCTGCACACCCCTATCTATAACTCAACTCTGATCAATCTCATTTTAATGGTCACAGACTAATTAGTCTTAAAAAATGAATCAAGATAGCACACCAAGCCTGCGAAATAAAAAAAAAAAAAACTTAAATCTTATTACAAATCATTCCTTCAAATCTGTAATTCTAAAACCTTAAATTATAACAGAATCATTTTCCGAAATCTGTAAGATCGATAAACTTATATCCAATAATAAAACAATCGACTCCCGAAGCTTTCAAAATCTAAAATATTAAATGATAACAATCATTTCCTAAAGTCTGCAAAACCTTAAACTTTTGGTGAAAATCCCGTAAATCTATCCTTAAAATTTGTTGAACTTACAATCTTCTATTCCAAAGCCTCGTGTCATACATCCATGAAATCAAAAATCTCACATATCCTACTCCCCAAATAGATCACCCGGACCATGCCGTTCCTTTTAAACTTTGATATTGTAAAAGCACACCAAGTCAATAAAAGTTCAAGCCTACTCTGCTAAATATAACAATAGCGTTCTCAGTCGTACCATCTTCCTGCCATAACTTAATCCTTAACCCGTTTTTTAGCTTCGAACTAAACGAACAAAATAAAATAAACTTAATAAATAAAATAACATAATTTCAATTCCAATAAAATCAAATCAAACAAAACCGAATAAATTCAATTTAAATAAAAATAATAATAATATCCAATTAAACCTTTAAACTTCTCTGGTACTGCACACATGATTTTACCCATTCATAGCCATATCTTCAACCAACTCGTACAGTCACTCCTATCATCTCATATTGTAAACCCAACATCGCTCTAAACTCCAGTACATTGGTGGCGCCCCCAATCCCCCTTATATAAATACACGGGGATTGAGACACCAGGATGATAACAACACGGTCACACATCCCAATGAAGTGCCAGTGTGTGTACATACAACGGTGTACAAATAAAATAACGCAACGGATAGTCAACTAAGTACCAGAATTTAAAATACAATTTAAATATCAGAAGAGGTTTAAAAACAGTTATACAGTCATCCCAAAATAAAATTTAACACATGTCCCGAAATACAAATAATTAAAATAGAATAACAAGCCAGTGATCCCAGATCACTCCTCGGGCAGAGTCGTCTCCTCAGGCTCGCCCTCCTCCTCCTCATCTGCATCAAAATCTGCGTTACCACAGAATGATACCGCAGGTAAGTATAACCCAAATAATCATAAGGAAATAAATGCATTTAATGCAACCAACATGCATGCATATGATGAAATATGCATTTTTCCTCAAAACCTCATTTTCCCCGAAAATAATAATTTTCCAACACACGCCAAAATCTTATTGGCCCAAATATCCGTAAAACATTTTTCCAGAAAATGATTTACACAAAAATCCAACACACACTATTTTTCCAAAAAATAGCCAATTAATCCGTTATTACCCTATGCACCATGGCCTCCCCTAGGAACCATCCGCACGTCCTGGCTTCGTAGCGATGCTCAGTTCCGCGCCCAGCGCGTACGTAGCCAAGCACCCACTACGCAACGAGCGATGCCCAATTCCGCGCCCAGCGCGTACGTAACCAAGCATCCTCTAGTCCCCGCCAGCAGAAGGACCACGGAGTTGGCACGAATCTCTCGTCCGATCCCATTGTCGCCCAGCGACAATCCAGGGGACGTTACTCAGTTTATTCCGCTCCTGAGTAACCAGAGGAGCTCCACCGAGATAATGCCCCATCTCGGCTTGGGGTCGTGATACACACGCACCCAAAAATATTCTCACATAAAATCATAACTTTCCAAATCACACATGAGCATGAATGCAATACACGAAAACCCAGTTTTCTTTACAAACATGATCATGCATGAAATAATGAGATGTACATGTACCAACACCAATCCAACTTCCATCAATAACCAGTCCCATCAAATCCAATCAAACTACTCATCAACAACCAATAACCAATTCAACCAAACCAACCAAACAACTCCAATCACAAATCTATCCGACCTCCGTACTTCTCGGACTCAGTCCGGCAAAACCAATCAGCAGATTAAATACAGTGAAATGCGTTAGTATAAAAAAATACATTAAATTCACAAGAATTCTTTGGAGAAATACTTACAGTGCAATATAGCAATTTTCGAAGGATCACGAAGCTGCACGAAGTGGAAAAACAGCTACAGAACAGTGTTAAATACACTGTGGCCGTGGGTCACAGATACCCACTTTTCAACGGAGACAAACGAAGACCCAAAAATGATTGGGTCTAGGGAGGTCAGTGAAGCCAATGGTGGTGGTGGTTTGCCGTGGATGACGGCGCAAAGGGTGGTTTTAGGCCAAAAATGTCAAAATCGGAGATGGGCTTGGTTGTGCTTCACCGGTGACGGATCGGAGCCGGGGTTGGGTCCATTGGGTTGCTAAGAGGTCGGGGATGAAGTGGTAGGAAGATGGTGGCCGGAGGTGGCGCGACGGCGGCGCTGGAGCGAATGGTGGCTGTGGCTTTGAAGGGCTGCTGGCGGTTAACGGCGGCGCGGATGGAGGTGAGGTTGGTGGGGTGAAGTTGCCGATGGCAGGGGAGCACGATGAGGTGGGCGGTGAAGGCCACCGCCGGCTCACAGCGGCGTTGGCGTTGAAGGCGTTGGACGCACGGGAAAGAGAGAGAGAGAGAGAGCTACGTCCGCGCGGGAGGGGAGGGAAAATAAGGAAGAAAAAGAAAAAGAAAGAAAAGAAAAGGAGGAAAAGTAAAATAGGGGAAAAGAAATGAGGTCTAATCCTCATAACTTGGGTCACGAAAATGATTCAACGGAAACGATTTTAAAACCATAAGTTCAGTAAAATAATTCAAACGCAATGGTAAAGTCAAATTGAAATAATTAAATCCCACAGTAATTAAATAAATATTAAAAGCAATTTAAATGCATAACAATAAATAAATGTTAAGAAAGCACATAAAAATAATTTTCACCAAATTAAAATCATATAAATAAACTCACTAAAAATCCAACCAATTTAAAATAAGAGGATAAATTTCTAAATAAATAAAAATAATCCTTCAGTAAAAATGCACTAAAATACGGGGTGTTACATCCTCTCCCCCTTAAATAAAATTTCGTCCTCAAAATTAGCAAGGTCAAACATTAAACTAAGACAGGATTAAGATTCAACTAAGAGCAGACTTAGAACATACCGCTAAAATAGTCCGGCAAGGCCACTCTATAAGCAACAAACCCAACCTTCTCTACGATCTGAAAATGGCCAACATATCTTAAACTAAGCTTTCTTTTCTTACCAAAGCGCTTAACGCCTTTCATAGGAGAGACTTTAAGATAAACCCAATCACTTACTTCAAAGGATAAGTCTCTTCTGCTTATATCTGCGTAACCATTCTGACGACTTTGCACTTCAGCCATTTTAGTCCTTATAAACTGAACTTGATCCCTCATTTCTTGAATTAACTCAGGCCCAAACAATTTGCTCTCGCCAACTTCATCCCAACACAAGAGCGATCTACACTTCCTTCCATACAAAGCTTCATACGAAGCCATCTGGATGGAGAAATGAAAACTGTTATTATAAGAGAACTCAATAAGCGGTAAGTGATTCTCCCAACTTCCTTGGAATTCCATGACACAAAACCGCAACATATCCTCCAGAGTCTGAATAGTACGCTCTGATTGACCGTCTGTTTGAGGGTGATATGCAGTACTAAACTTCAACTTAGTGCCTAAAGCTGCCTGCAAGCTTTTCCAAAAATGGGACATGAACTGCGGGTCCCGATCCGACACAATGCTCTTGGGTACTCCATGCAAACGCACTATCTCCTTGACATATAACTGAGTCAACTTACCCAAAGAGTCAGTATTATTAATAGGCAAGAAATGAGCACTCTTGGTCAACCAATCAACAATCACCCAAATTGAATTCTTTTCACTAGGGGTCCTCGGCAAACCCACAACATCCATAGAAATATCATCCCACTTCTACTCTGGAATAGGGAGAGGTTGAAGTCTACCTTGATGCTCAGCCCTAACTTAACAGCATGTGGCACATTTCTTAATAAACATGGCGATATCCAACATACTCGTATTAGTCTCCCAGTGGCACATCACAACCAGTATTCCCAGGGTGACTATACTATCCAAAATCTCATTTCCTCGAGAACCTTAATACCACATCCAGAAAATTCCAATGATCAATAGCCCTTACAATACTATGTGCCAACCTCAATCAACTCCTATGCTACAACTTCTAAACCTCCATTGAATTCTACTTTTGGTAACCTAATAGCCACTTCCAAAGTTAACCATCAATAACAAATTGCACAACCAAATGATTAATCTCCAATTACAAGTATCTTCTCAAAATTCAAGTCACCACTAAGTCCTCAAAATCAACACAATTTGAACTCATGACTACAACCAAAAATACCATGCTTCTGTTGCGCACTCTGATATTCGCCACATGCATAAAATTTATGTCCTCATGAAACTAACACCATCGAGTACAAGATGGCTCCATTCCTACCAACCAAAACTCTTATCACAATTTGGTAGAAGAAATACTCTTTCCCAAAACCAAGAGTTATAACTCAAATTCCTTAATTAACTCTTGCTGCCTTGATCAAAATCAAATTCCATAAAATACATCCATGATCATAGACAGAAACCCAATATCAAACAACCTCAGCATCCCAAATTTAAAATAAGCAACCTCAACCCAAAATACACTCATCTCCTCTAAGATAAGAAATATACTTTAAAAGACTCAATTCCAACCTGGTGAACCGATAAGAGTGCCTAGAGACTTCTACCTAACAACCTAAACCTAAAAGCTCAGCACCTATATTCTGAACAACATCTAATCTAACGGTGACTAAACTCACTACGAACCACCTTAGACTACACCAAAACATTATCAGAACCTTCTTGGTAACTCGCCCACCTATTTCTACTCCAATAAGCTATCATTAACACAACTAGTTCCTTCAATAGTACATCACTAATAAACCTCAAAGCAAGCCATACTGCTCAAATCTTCAATCCACCAAAAGCCATTGCAAAGCACCCAAGGATCCTAGTGTTTTATTAACTCACCTACTTGATCATATTATCCACTGTTGATGCCTAAGCTTCAATTTTGAAGATCTTTTCCTACACCAAACATGATGTCCCAACAATCTCTCTTCAAGTTAAATAACAATGTCCTTAATTCAACCAATTGGATGCTCAATCTCCAAAGGTAAATATAGCCTCAAGATAAAAATGAAAAAAAAAAAAAAAAATACCTAAGTAACCGCAAGTCACAATTAATTCTTGAAAATAATCACAATAACTATTATCAACCATGATTCCATTAAGTAACCCACTCAACTACACACTTCGATCAACTCACCAAAAATTATAAGCCAAGGTCTCGTGACTTAGTACTATTGTGTCGACTCCTCTTCAACACTTACCAAAGTCACTTTCTCCAAACCAAAATAAGACTAGAACCTATACCCTCCGAAATGCGTACACACACCATTTCTACGCATCAATCTCATGCACCTTAGCCAAAACCAATAATCCTCCAAACGTGCAAGTGAAGACCTATAGCCTCGAAATCAGCAAAAATCATCTCCTAAACCCGCACCATCTATTATCCTTAAAATTAATATGGATTAAATCATTAACCTGTCACTATAACATCAAGCTAAAAATAATTATTTAACCAAACTAGATCAACATCTTCAATCCCCAGAAAATACACAAACTAGATCATTACCTTCCATCTCCAAAGAAATTCTTTCCTGAAAAAAAATTCTCACATTAATAACTCAACTCTCATCAATCATATTTTGATTCTGCCCTTCAACTCTGCAATTCTAAAACCTTAACCCAGATAAAAATCATTTTCCAAAATCTTGAAGATCAGTAACCTTAAATCTAAAACATTCACCTTATAAAACTTGTAAATTCTAAAACTCCAAATGTTATCAAATTGCTTATCAAGGTCGGCAAGATCGAAAACTTCTAATCTAAGTAATCCTTTAATTGCTTGTTGAACCTACCACCTTAAATCTCATAACTTAATTCCTAAAAACTATGGGGCCTCAAACCTCATATGAACTTCTCATAAATCTAACCTTGAAATTCGTTGAACTTACAACCTCCTACCCCAAAGGCATATTCTGTTTTAGTGCTTGTTAGTGGATTATTTTCTACTTCTCATGTTCAGATTTCGTTACCTGATATTTTTGTATATAATTTTTAATTTTCTTTTTCCAGCAGTCATGACGAACCAGGAAATGAACAATAACGGTCAGATTGATTAAGAAGTACTACAACAAAAAGAAATTAAATAATAATAATAATAATTAAACACTATAAATTATGTTAAGGATAGAACAAGTTAGGCACCTTTGGTAATCTCGTACATGAAGCATGCATCGTGCAGCTTTCTCTATTAATAATCAAAGGACCGTACGAGACATGTCACATATCATATCCTTTGCTTCTCTTTTTAAAAAGTGAGAATAAAATTAATTCTTTTGTTTTAAAAGAAAAGAATTACATACCGCGGTGTGATGATCGATCAAAAGCAACTTGGAACATACTTTCCTTCGAGGCCCAAGTTTTAAGGGGCATATTGCATAGGATAATTTATATCTTTAATATCTCCCGTTCAAGAATCAAGATAGTATTTTACATATCAATGTCACTTTTAAATTTTTATTCGAATTTCGAGAGCTCAAGTATAAGATAAAATTAGCATATTTAATGTCATATATATATATATATATATATATATATATATATATCAAATGGCTTTAAATTCCTATATTGTATTCATTCTAAGTCGATGCATCATTATATTCTTTAACAATGGTTAGTGTATATAGTCCCATAATTAAACTTATTTCTCAACAATTATGGGCCACACATTTATCCAAGATCAACAGGTCACGTTAAGATTGATTCCTTATAATTTTGAAGAATCAAATACTTTCTTCATTTGATTTTTAGAGGTGATCTATCTCTATGAATTATATATATATATATATATATTTGAGTAATAAATTGTAAGAAACTTTTCATTGATTGTGTTCAAAGTGAGCGTGTGGGTATGTATGGGTAGTAGCCCACTTTTCAATGATTGGGCTTTTATTGGATTTTTTTGTTTAAAAGTATTTAACAAATTTTTTTAAAAATAATTTTTTGGACTTGCAAATTTTAAATTTTTTAAAAATAAAAATTAAAACTAAATCATTCACTAGTGATTTACGTCAATTTTACTAAAAGCATTACCAAAACTGTAAAAATATTTCATTCACTGTTGATTTACTACAAGTTAAAAAAAAAAAATCAGAGAAAAAAAGTTGAATAAAAAATATTACAAAATTAAAATATTGTTAGAATATTATTTTTATTTTAGAATTTGAAAAGTTCTATAGTTTTTTATGTTTTGTTTGAAGGTTTGAGAAAGTTAATAATTATGTATTAATGATTAGACGAAAAAGTCAAAAATTTGAAATTAAAAAATATTTTTATTTGATTAATAATATTTGGAAGTAATTATGAGAAATTTTGAGATAAGATATATATATCTATATATCTATCCATTCTGTCATTAATCTTCCCTGTTCGATCCTATTGTAGTAGGAGAAATGAGAGAGATGGATTTCCTCTCATTCTTGGAGCCACCGAGTCGGGAAATGGAGACGACCTTGTTTGAAAAGGCCATGTTAGGGAAATGGGATGAGGTCGTCAATATATGTATGGAAAATCCATTGGCTCTAGTCTCCAGCATCACCAGGTTACAGGACACAGCATTACACCTAGCTGTCTCCGACGGCCAAGAACAGACGGTCCGGAAACTGACAGAGATCATTTCGGAGCAACCAAATCCAGAAATGGTTCTTGGAGTTGCAAACAAGAGAGGGAACACTCCTCTCCATTTTGCTGCATTGATGGGGAATGTGGCCATGTGTAAGTGCATAGCAGTGGTTGATACTTCATTGATTGCTCTTCGAAATCATGAGGGAGAGACTCCTCTTTTCATGGCTGTTCTCTTTGGTAAAAGAGAAGCTTTCCAATGTCTTGCCCAGATGCTTACGTTGGATGAGGTCTATAGGTACTCCAGGAGGAAGAATGGTGACACAATCCTTCATAGCGCCATTTCAGGAGACCATTTTGGTGGGGATTCATGAAACTCATTTTCTATCTGATCTAGATCGTTTTTCAAATAAGAACAATTAACGTAAAGTGATCTTTTTTCATCTGGTTATTCATTGATCCTAACCAACTAATATTGCTTCGTATACAGATTTGGCATTGCACATAATTAAACTGTTTGGAGAAGGACTGGTAAACGCCGTCAATGAGGAAGGAATCGCTCCTCTCCATCTACTAGCCGAAAAGCCTTCAGCTTTCCGAAGCGGGAGCCGCCTTGGATTTTTCAAAAGAATCATTTATCATTGTATGTATCACCGTATCATCACTGCTTAGCATTTAAAGAAGAAAAAAAAAAAAAAAACTAAATACTCATGATCATGATTCAGGTCTATCCATTCTTTTTAGAGTAAGGATACCAATAAAACAAATTTCATATAAATTATATTTAATTGCAAAAGATATATATACCATTGACATGCATAGGTGATAGGATAGTGTTTGATATTTTACTTGTAAGTAAAGGAATATTACTTAATCCCTTATTATAATGCTATTTTAAATTGAAGTTCTAACACATAATTTGTGGGTGGAAAAATAATTGTATGAATATTATATATTATGCTTATTTAAGAAGCAATTTATTACCATTCAACCATTACTGTTTATTTATCTTAATGATATATGTTGTATTAAATGGAAAGAAGATTATTCTTTTTAAAGTATTGCTAGTATATATGCCGTCTCAGTTATACTTATTATCACTTTATTCTATTGAAGTACATGATGGTTTTACGTGATTTATTAAAAAAAATTTAAAAATATATATTAAAAAATTGGCATATGAAAATACAAAAAAAATGAAGACTAAAACCCAAGCTAGGTTTCGACCTCTACTCATTTTCTGTTTGTAGTTTTAATTTTAATTTTAATTTTAATTTTCTCCTTTGTTAAATTAATCATGTCGTTGAATTCTGCTAGCTTACAATATTTCTATTATCTTTGTTTAATTTTTTTATTTGCGCAATTAACATGGTGTGAAAACTAATAAAGAGTTTCCAAATAATCTAATGCAAATTTGAAAGATGATGAAAGAATATAAGGTAAAGGTTAAATGAATCATGTATAGCTAGCTAGCAATTCTCTTATATGATAATTTAGTAAATATCAATATTATTAATTGGTCGATTATTGTCTTTTAATTCGCTGTTACTTTGGAAGGCATATATGTTAATGATGAGGACAAGGACGTGGTACCACACGATTATTTTGATCCCCAGCTCCCAATGCTACCGGTAGATCAAGGACGTCCCAAATATGAAAGGAATCGGCCAAATTATCCCGACAACTACAGAACATGCGTCAACTTCTTTCGATTGTTTTGGAATTTCATTACATTTGGTATGTAACTGGCCGTTGTTTTTCCATCTTTTCTTATCTGTGAATTTCTTGCAAACATGCATCGCATGATGACAAAGAGCACCAGCTGAGGGCAGAATAGAGCTATGAGTACGGTTCAGTACTAATGCAATAACCGGGCTTTAAATGAACCAAAATGTTTATAAACAACTCGAGCTCAACTTGTAAAAGCTTGACTAGATCGAGTTTGATTCATTAATTAACAAACAAACCAAGATTAATAAACAAAAAACTTTGGTTTTTTTTTTTCTTTTTCAAACAAGCCAATGCAAAACTATTTAATAGATATGTATATATATATATATATATATACACATGTGCACTTTCATTTGCTATGCGCTACAAACTGAGCTTCATGACTTCTCTCTCTCTCTCTCTCTCTCAAGTTCTAGTCGCCATCGGAAGGAAGGTTGGAGTACACACGGATGAAGAGAACCAACGACAGGGAGGAAATCCAGGCAAGCAATACGAGCATATGATTCTACTCTTTGTTTGGCACAAGATATGCTAGCTAGGTTTACAAAGAGACTTATAAAAAATAAGTTTACACATCGATATCACCTGATATTATTTCATAAAATTTATTTTATAACAAAAGTAATTTCACAATATATATAATATAGTAGTACATCACTGTAGAATTTCTTGTTAATTATAACTCTATTTGTAGGTTTAACATTTCTCATGCATGCATATTGACATTATAATGAATTACATGTATCTTCTTATACAGACATATTCAAAGCCACCAATGAAGCAGCTTGGAGGTTTCAAATTTTTCGGGCTAATTATAATGGCCTTTGCTACAAATTTGTCAAGCTTGCGAACAAGATGATGCTGATCTTTCTTGGTTTAGGTATATATGTCAGTATACAACGTCAAGAAGTTTTAACTATTTCTACCTGAGCATTATTAATATCTAGTACTACAGTTTTAAAAAACAGCATTCATTGTTTCAAAATTTAAGGTATTTTGTGTATTATGTTAATAAGGACTTCCCACGATAAGAAAGATATATGAAGAGAAACAGCAGCACACATTATCGATTCAGATCATGAACGAACTTCTAAAGGGTGTTAACATGCACGAATATTATTACGCTGGCACGAAGCCCTCGCAACCTTTGGAAACACTAGCCGGAGAAGATCAGGACGAATCAAATCCATATTCAAGTGTCTTGAGCGGTATTAATGGTGATTATTTTGAAGCTGAGAATAGAGAGGGTAAGCCATGCACGATCCTAAATATATATAATATACTTCTTTCTGATCATTAATTAGCTAGCTAGCAATTAGTATTTTTGAGTGTCTGTGTGTGTGTATTTTTGAGTTAACTTATCTTGTAAACATCACAAGATGTGGAAGGAAGCAGTGAAATGGGAAGAAATCTTGAAGGTAGCGACGGCCAGCAAAACAGTCGTACTGGAGTGGGGAAAAAAGCTTCGCTTGAGGATGGTAAGTCCCTTTCCAATTGATCAGTATCCTTATATTTTGGTAATAAACCACTGGAGAAGACCCTTGTCTTCGGAGCATGGAGTTTTGTGTTGATCAGGGATACTTATGGGAGCATGGAATTTGTCTCCCTAACTAACTTAGTAATTTTGCTTCAAGTAACTTCCATTTTAATGATTAGTAAAAGGAACTATAAACATGACCAATTTGATTGCATCATGAATCAGTCCATAATGTAGTACGTATACACTACAAGAAAAACAAGCATTTATGAATGATTATTTGCGACGACAATGACTATTTGTAATAAAAATAAATTCATTTTAGTAGAAAATAGTCATTTTCGCAGGAAATAGCTGGCCACAAATAAGTAGCAGTTTTCTTACAGTGCGTTGGCTACTTTGCATATCAGACTTAATTCCAATCATCCCTCATAACAGGCCCCAGGATCAAATTCCATCCTCCTCTTCCTTGTTATTATTGATGTTATTTTACTGACCTTTTGCGTTAATATAATATTGCAGGGAAGGAAATGAATGCGGAAATGGAAAAGGAGACTGCTATATTAATTGCTGCTAGAAATGGCATTGCCGAAATGGTGGAGAAAATTCTAGAATTGCTTCCCGTTGCCATACATGACGTGAACGCAGAGAACAAAAATGTAGTGTTGGTGGCGGTGGAGAACAGACAACCGCATATATATCGACTCTTGTTACAAAGAAATATCCTGATCAGAGATAGTGTGTTCCGGGTAGTGGATAACGACGGGAATAGTGCCTTTCATCTCGCGGCCAAACTTGGAGCCTATAAGCCTTGGCTAATTCCCGGCGAAGCCTTGCAAATGCAATGGGAAATGAAGTGGTATGAGGTAATACAAGAAACAATAATATATGGTATTAGTTTTCTGGGTATTAGTTTTCTGTGATAATTGTTAAGAATATAATGCAAATAACTAGATTTACCTTTTATCATCGGTATAAATTTTTTGAACAAGTGGTGATTTCACATGGTATTAGAATAAATGTTCCAAGTTCAAACCTGACTCTACACTTTACTCTGTTTAATTAAAAAGATAATGGAAAGAGTTTTGCTACTCATCATCCCCACACACCACACTTTTTTTATTTTTTAGTTTTTAAAATTTTTATTTTTAGTTTTTGGTTTTATTCTTCTTAAACTTATTGAATTCTTCAATTCATCATCCATATACCACACATTTAGTAAAAGAAAAAAAAAATATGGTGTGTGATGTGTGGGGATGATGAAACTTTTAGGATAAATGGTGATTGTTAAAATTCTTGATCAAAAATATTTTTGTTCTATTACGTACCCTTTCATCACTTCGTCTTGACAAAGCCTCAAATTATTGAAAATTTGATTTTCACTTTTAAATCATCTGCAAACCATTTCATGTCAGTTCAAGGAATAATGAAAAGAATCAAAAGATCATGATAATTAAAAAGTAAAAAATAATATTTTTCATTTTCGATTACCATACTCATAGATGATCAATTGGGCCAATTAATTTTAGCATTATATATATATATATATATATATATATATATAATATAAGATAACGCTTATTGAATGCTTGGCTTCATGCATGCAGTTTGTTACGGACTCAATTCCCTCCAACTTTGTGCCCCGCTACAACAAGAAGGGCAAGACCCCGGAGGAGGTGTTCATCAAAACTCACAAGCGCCTCGTCAAGAAAGGTGCGGAGTGGCTAACTAGCACCGCCCAGTCCTACTCCGTCGTCGCAGCACTCATAGCCACTGTGGCCTTCGCCACCTCCACCACAGTTCCCGGAGGTGTACAGGAGGGGACAGGCACTCCAACGTTGGAAAACAAACCTGCATTCCACCTTTTTGCAATCTCATCACTCGTTACGCTCTGCTTCTCGGTCACGGCTTTGGTCATGTTCCTCTCCATCCTAACATCACGGCACCAAGAGAGAGATTTTGGGAAGGACTTGCCGAGGAAGCTCTTGATAGGTCTGACATCGTTGTTCATTTCGATAGCTTCGGTGCTGATTTCATTTTGCTCGGGACATTTCTTTGTGGTACAAAATGAACTAAGATATGTGGCATTTGCAGTGTATGCAGCAACGTGCCTACCAGTAACTTTTTTTGCTGCAGTGCAGTTTCCGCTATATTTTGATCTTATACATGCTACCGTTACGAAGGTGCCACGACGAAGCTACAAGCCAACTCTCTAATGTCCCTTTTTTTTCCATTTTTTCCCCTTATCTTCTCTCTTTTTTCCATTTCATCAAATAAAAAGTTCTATTTGTCATGTTCCCGTATGCATGTATGATCGGCTTTTGACAAAAAATAAAAACTATTTGCTATGTACAAGTGAAATTAATGCTCAACTGCTCTTTCTGTTTCTTCTGTCTCGTGCAAATTATATATACCCTTTCGCCAATGGTCGATTTGTATTGTTTCTTTCAATACAATACTAAATACTGAATTGAGTTAGTTTACATCCTAACTTGTTTCTTTCAATGGGGGAAAAAAGGAAGGCAAATTAAGGCAAGTGCAAGAGAGACATCATGAAAATCGAGAACATCTAAGGCTAAATGCAAAAAGAGAAATAAATAAATAAACTGGGGATATATAATTTGGATAAGCTATTTGCTTATATTGGATGAGGATCCTTTACGGTTCAAACTCAACTTTGCGGCTTAGAATGGAAGAGACGGTACATGATATAAAGTATATGTCGTAGTATTTGAGGAGATTTATGTATCTATTTCTCACTCGCTCCAAGTCTTAGAATTCAGACAAGAACTATAAGAATTCTAAATTTGTTTATATTAAGGAATTGTATTACGTTCGAACGTATATATATTCATGTTCGAACGGGACTTGGACATTCAAACATTGAGGCTAATTATATGCGAACATGTAAATTTTTGGTGCCAACGTTCGAACGTTAGTGATTCACGTTTGAACGTTAATTGATTTAATATTAATGTTGGATATTTCAAATTAAAAAAGATTGAGAATTGAAGTGCAGTGATTTAATATTAAAGTCGAATAAGCTAATATTAAAAAAATTGAGAATTGAAATTCAAAAACAATATATATATTAAATAATATTGTTCATTACCTATAATAAAAATAAAGTACAAAAGATGCTAAAATTATGTAAACAGCACTCAGATCAACGTATTGTTCACAAATCATGTACTATGGAACTCCTCAATCAATGTCGTGACCTCATTTAAAATATCTACATGATGCGCAATCTCGGCGATAGTCTCCTCTACATCCACAATCTGTCTGTCGATTTTTCCGTCGATATGCACAGTAGGATCTGAGATCACTGCATCAACCCAAGTAGGCTACACATCCACCGCAGATGTACCCGTCGGCTGCTGACTAGTACTCCCAATATGGGGAGCAACATTGGGCCTAGATTGGGTCGGCAGAACAAGATCTACTGCAGGGCTAGGCTGACGTCGAGCATGCTCCCTCCCCAATCCAATGCTCCGACGATGTGTAATCATGTCAAGGGGGTTGATCTGGTCTGTCAGCCACTCCTATGCCTGGGGGAGCACTCTCTGGGCCAGTAATAGTTGGGTAATGATGATTCCGTATGGGAAGTTGTCCTCGTAACGGATCCTCTAAAAAATGCGCAGCGGCAAGTCGATGGGCTCTCCATGTGCCACTTGTATCACGAACTATGTGCGATTCTGACTGAATGTGGCTTTATGTGCCATAGGATCCACATTTGTTGCAACAATAAGATGCAACATGTGGAAAAAAGATAGCAGTTGTATCTGGCTGAACGAGTTCTTCTTATCGATTTGTGTGCGGTCTATCCCAGTGAGGATTTAGAAATCCTTATCACGGTCGTCATCCTTAGCCTCATGATCAGTACCATCGGCCTTCAACCGGTCAACTGGGCCAGTAGATGATGCAAAAGTGCCTGCATCTGCATCAAAAGTGCCTGCAACTGTTGCAGATGTGCCTGTTACTCAGGATTTGTCCCCAGGCTAAGCATCTCTTGTAGTCGATGTCTCAGTTACGCGATAGATCCCAAGTAGCTCAGCAATGACATCCACTAAAACATCGAACTAAGCATCACGTATAGTCACGGTGTGAGAGGATGCATCTTATGGCATGGAGCACATCATCATATAAAACTCCCAAACCATTGTGCAGATACTACTCCAGCCTCTAGTAGTGAAGACGTCTCTAAGGCTCTTGTACTCCCATCTGAGCTCGTCAAACTCGTTGATCAACACTTCTCGTTCGGCCTTAACGGTTCGAGCCCCAATCCGAGCAGTGTCCTGCTGGTTCCTTCCCTCCCCTGTTTCCTAGTAGTTAAAAGTTGAGCTATATCCTGAAAGAAAGGAAAAAAAAAACAATATTGCTAAAGATGCATATTATGTACTGTAATCTAAATTGTTTAGGAAAAACATTCGAATGTAAAATAATATACGTTTGATCGTTATCCTTCTATGTTCGAACGTGTTAGACTTTACGTTCGCATGTTAATCTCCTATAGGCTAAGCATTCGAACGTAAGATGAGTTACGTAATGTTGGCAAACACACTTACTAGAGAACGTTCGCACGTTACAAGATTAAAAAGTTCGAAAGTGTTTGACGTTCAAGAATTTAAAAGGTCTAACGTTCGAACGTACGACTGTAACGTTCAAATGTTACGACACAGAAGTGGCTGAGTGGCTCAACCATTCCTGTACAACTCAAACACAATGAAAGTGGCTAAAAGCCACCATAGAAATGAAGTATATAAATGAAAAAAGCTTTTTACGATGGCCATTGGGAACCGTGGTGGCTAGAAAATCAATATAAAAATCTGGCCACCAATGGATTTCGGATCATACCAAAACCTCCATTAAACAAAAAAAAAAATCATACTAAGGGTTAAAGAGGGATGCCTGCATCTTTTGCGACGTTTGTAGTGGCGTTTGGCTGCGATGGCGATACAGAAGAGGCAGAGTGCGACGGTTTTGAGTTTTTATTTTTATTGAAATTTCGTTTCGCATTCAGGCGGTAGCTTATATACACGTGACGTTCGAACGTTCTAACGTTAACGTTCAAATGTCACTTAATTCCTGGGAGAGCCTTCCGAAAGTTACTATTTGTACATTCAAGCGTTCGTCACTTAAATCCCGAGACATTCGAAGGTTATATTTGTACGTTCAAACGTTTCTAGAATAAATTTTAGATAATGTATAATAAATAATATATTATTTTTAATATAATATATAATAGTTGTTATATATTATATAATCTAATGATATTATTATTGATGATATACTTGTTATATATTGTGAATATATTATCGATCAAGAATATTATTTATAATCTAATATAACTTTATAACATATACATTACTATACTATATACGTTATACTTTAGATTACTATCATATATATTAAATTATCTATACTATAATATACTATACTTATACACTATTTACTAGTATATATACTATACTAGTCTAGTATTGTTAATATATTAATAAAGTATAATTAACAACTAATATTATATACTAATATATTATAGTGCACTAGTATATATAGTATATATAGTAGTACATAGTGTACTATTACAATGTATATTCTAGTACATTATATACTAGTATACTAGTATTATACTAGTGTTGTTAATATATTGTTGGGGTATATATAATAAACTAATATTTCATACTAATATATTAAAAGTTACTAACTTATAATATACTATACATTACTATATAATTGTTATAATACTATACTATATACATTATACTTTAGATTACTATCATATATATTATATTATCTTTACTATAATATATATACTATAATATACTATACTTATATTGTAACATATAATATGTTTAAAATAAATAAATTATTTATAACATATACTAGGTTTGAAACAACTAGCTAATTAAGAAGATATTTTACAATACAAAAAAGTAATTAATAATAGAAATAAAGCAATATAAAATGGTAATTAATAGCTTATTACCATTCACTCATTTTTATCATATTCTTTTATTTAAGTATTAACATTATTTTAAAATTACTAATGTGGATTTGTTAGAAACGTGATGATTCTGAAAATTATGTACACTGATGAGTACAATGAGTGGATGATCCTATTTCTAAAGATGATTATGTAAGTGAGGTTATTTTCTGTGAATAAATTATGCAACATATGAATAGATATTATGTTTAATTCCTTATTTCTTTTAATATGTTACTTATTGTGTGTTTTCTTTGTAATTGCAAGAAAAAAATGATAGAGATGCAGTCAGCCTTTGAGGAATCATCTCCTAGTGACATGGACATATTCACGTAAGTGTTTGGGAGCAAGTTTGGTTTGATAAGAGGTTTGAGACGTTATTTCAAGCGTGTCGGTTCATTCTCCACGATCTCAACTTCAGAAGTTAATAATCTTACCAAAGATTTAGATGCAACACACCAAGATATTGAGTAGATGAAGTCGAGACAACAGGAGTTGGAGTCTGTCTTATCACGATAGTCTGATTTAGAGACTCGTTTACAGGAGCGACAAAGAGACCATGAGGATGTTGTGAAATGTTGTGCAAAACACACAAACCAACGATGACAAATAAAGTAAAGGCAACACAATTAAGAACACGAAACACAATATATGGGGTTTGGCAAATTGCTTACGTCCACAGAGCTGCAGAAATCTTATTAAGCAAAGGAGATTACAATCACTCAATCTCAATTCACACTCTCTAGGGCTTTTTACTCTCTCACACAATATGCACTCACTAGACAATTGTTCTCTCTCAAAATATGCTTGAGTCATCCAATACAAGTCTAATATGATATATTTATAGTAAGTGGCGCTGGAAACCTCATCTGACAAAAACTGCGTACTTCGTTGGAGCGTATTGTCAAGCGCGCCTCGAGCGAACAACAAAATGAATATTGGCTCGAGCGGAGTTTCGAGCGAGGGTCAAGCGAACACTAGGATTTGTGTCTCGCTCGAGCGGAGTGTCGAGCTGAACTCAAGTGAACTCTCAAATTTGAGATTCACCCCAGCGGTATGTCGAGCGATGTCGAGCGAACTTTGGCTTGAGCCAACTGTCGAGCTAACTTTTAGCAAACACTTTTTCAGCTCCAAAACCAGTCGCCACATATACCCCAACAATCTCCCACTTGGAGACTGGGTCTCCACATGCCAGCCACTATTTCCAGCCAAGCCCTATCATCTCTGCAGCTCACAACTCCCATCTTCAAGCCAAAAGATGCACTAAAGTCAAGCCCGACTTCTGTCTTCCACGTACATCACCCTTAGTCAGCACATCCACTGGGCGACTCACAACTCTCACTGCACTAGGTGTATCTGGTCTCATTCCAATCTTGGCAACCTTAGCCAACTTTCCCAGGCTTTCGTGAAGAATGACAAAACTGACTCCCTTTGGCTTCTTAACATGTTTCGCGTGAACAAACCTGCCTTTTTGCACTCTAGTATTTTCTTGCATATCATTGGACCCTAATGTCAAATACAAGGAGTTAGATCTCTTACCATGCGCTAGGAACAGAGCACTCTTAGTGATCTTCCAAGCTCTTCCAGAGAACGTTACTTCAAAACTGCTGTCATCAAGCTGTCTCACAGAGATTAGGTTTTTCTTTAGATCTGGAACATGCCTTACTTGCTTTAAAGTCCACACGCTCCTGTTTGGAAGTGTGATGTGCACATCACCCACTCCCACTACATCCAATGCCTCTCCATCAGCAAGTATCATGTTACGTATATCATCGTAGTTCAGTTTTGCCTTGCCGGCTAAACTACTCACAGCCATCCTCATGGCCTCCCAATTATTTGGCAATGATGCCAATAGAATCAATGTTATGATCTCATCATCAAACTCAATCTCTACAAAAGATAGTTGATTTGTGATCGTATTGAATTCATTCAAGTGTTGGGCTACAAACATACATTCCGACATCTACAGATTGAATAATTTCTTCATCAAGTGCACCTTATTATTCGCAAATGGCTTTTTATACATTCCTGACAAAGTCACCATGAGATCCACCGTATTTCTCTCCTTACTGACATTGTGTGCCACTATTTTGGACAAGGTCAGCCGAACAAGCCCTAGAACCTGTCTATCTAACAGGGTCCACTCAGCATCAGCCATGCTCTCCGGCTTCTTTCCCAACAGTGGAAGGTGAAGTCTCTTCCCATTGAGATAATCCTCGATCTGCATCTTCCAGTACCCAAAATCAGTGCCGGCGAACATCTCAATCCCGGGTGCATTCACTTTATCTCCAGCCATCATTCTCCTTCAGATCCGATCTTGGCTCTTGATACCGGTTGTTGTGAAATGTTGTGCAAAACACACACCAACTATGACAAATAAAGTAAAAGCAACACAATCAAGAACACAACGCACAATATACGTGGTTCGACAAATTGCCTATGTCCACAGAGCTGTAGAAATCTTATTAACCAGAGGAGATTACAATCACTCAATCTCAACTCACACTCTCTATAACTTTTTACTTTTTCACACAATATGCACTCACTAGACACTTCGCTCGAGCGGAGTGTCGAGAGTGCTCGAGCAAACAACCAAATGAACATGGGCTATTTACATAGTCCCTCCCCCCTTGTGAATGATACTTGACTCAAAAAGAACAGAAAATCTCTCTCTCATTGGGTTCTCTCTAGTCCTAGTATCTAGGCTGTGAAATATGTAAGTGTTGCTTTGGTATATTATCATGTAGCACACTTGTAACGCCCCGACCCAGAGGGTCCGGAGAGTTAACTCATATCACTTAAAAATCATTTCCAAATAATACTTTTAAAATAAACCAGAATCTCCATAACATATTAACCTATTTGTTCAACACAAATATCCATGTTTCTACATAAGGGCACATCAGTGGTGTCTCATTGATATAGATAAACTTTTCCACAAGGACTAAAAATATCCAATACTCAACATACCAAAGCCACATAAAATATCAACGCTACCAAAAGACTCTCTAAAAGTCATTGTACCCTAGGGCACATAGTCTTCTATGATCCACAAAATTTGCAAGTATTCCTTATTCCTGATTTCCAGCTGTTGCATCAAAATTATCTGAAACATATTATGGAGATAGGGGTGACTTATCAACAACTCAGTAAACAGAGAACATATACTAGTATGCAAACATGAGCATTTACAGATTTCATAATGCAGAACAAAACACTTTTTATTTTCAGAATGCAGAGTCATAACATGTTATAAAAATATCAGAGCGAAAGGTCAAAAATATTCTTATTCAAATTCTTTTGGCATAGCATAACTGACCGCCACCTTACCAGAGCATCATATCGCAACAGAGGCCATGTTTAACCCCCGTGGTAGGGTTGTGCAAACTCCGGTAGCTAACCGAGCAGAAACAGAATGTGAATCTTCCCTTTATTTATTCTCGGAGCCCCGAGTGTGCACACAGGAAAGACTACCAGAAAACCACTTTGTTTTCAAAGTGGGTGCACCAGAAATAGAATAGTTGGTACCAACCCAAACAGAAGCCACTATTAGCACCCGTGGTAGGTCAAATAGGTCACCATCCACAAACCACATCCTGATTCAGAATGTCATGCCAAAAGTTTTCAGAAATCACATCATATTAGAATATGGAACACCTTCAGAACAGAGTTTTCAGAAATCATATCATATCAAAGTACAGAACATCTTTAAAACAGAACAGAATTTTCAGAAATCACAAAACATAATTTTATGCACAAACTTTCATATTCGCTCTCTTTTTCATAGTTTAGAAGCAAAATGCAAAATAGCCCATGTCTACACCAGTCATGCCAGAAAATACTTTATTCTTAAACATAATCTCATTAGTAATGCAGAACAAATAACTGAGGTAGTTCAAATATATTTTCATAACAAAACATGTTTATTTTCAAAAATCAACCTCAGTCCAATTTTTTTTTTTTATGCAAATCTAGCATAGGAACCCCACTTACCTGGATTCTTTAATCTTCCAAAATTCCTCAACGAAGCCGAACAAATATTAATCGTCACCTATAAAATTACGTAAATTCTGTAAATTTTCAATCAATCACGTATTTCGATAGTTGAACCTAAGAACCTATTTTACATCCTCAAGACCTAGAATTCTAATAATTCCTATAATACTACCATTTTCTAAAATCACCAATATCCACTTAATGGAATTCGTACCGAAAAAAAATTTAATCGAGCAAGTATTTATGCATTTACCGAACTCAATAAAGAGTCATATTTAAAAAAAATAAAATATCTAAAGTACCAACAATATATTATAAATTAATAGAATACTAAGACTACTTTAAAAATCTTGTAAGATTCGCTGTGCAAAACTCCTCTCTTAAAAATAGGTTTACTTCTTTTTGTTAACAATATTGTTAAAATATTTTCTACACAAAAATAATGTTTTATGAGACTTAAAACCAAAACTCATGTTAACATAACAACAAAATAAATAAATAATTACCCATCATCCGAAAACACATTTCTGGAACGTAAGGGGTAAAATTGGAAATATAAATCAGCTATCAAATTAACACTTTATATATCTATGAAATATAATATATATGTACGTAAATCACTTATGAGAAGGAAAACAATAACTGCTGCACACACAAAACTCAGAAAACACTCAATGAGCGGCGGCAGGGGCTTACCAAAGGGAAAACGAGGCACGTGAGGAGGGGTAAGAGGCGACGGGGCTGACTAGAGGAGCTGTGATGGTGCGGCAGAAGAGCAAGAGCATGGCGGGGCTTCCGTCGAGCAGCCCTGAGCATGAGATAAAAAGAATGAGAGGTGAGCAAGAGAGAGGGCGGAAAGGAGCAGATGCTCACCGTGAGGGCTGCTACGGCTGAGGTGGTCTGTGGGTGTCCAGCGTCCTCTTCCGTGCAGGTGGTGATGGCTTGGAGTGGCTGGTGTGGTGCGGTGCAGTGCAGTGGTTCAGTGGGTGAAACTCTGTTTCGGGTGGCTAAGACAGGGGACAAACCGTTGGGTCTTCCGTGAGATGGGGGGTGGCTCTCGGTTTCGTGAGGCTGAGCAGCGGCCAAGCAGAGGTGTTACGGTGCAACGTTGGGTGGCGGCTTCGTGTGGCTGAGGTTCCGCGTGGACTGGGTCCGGTGAGTGGCGACTTGATGGCTTGGCTGGTCCTCTGTTTTTCGGTGGTGCAACAGGGGTGGTGTTTACACGGAGAAGGTGGTGGCACACAGCTTGAGTGGTGGGCTTTGTGTGGTTGAGGTTCCGTGTGCGTGGACTGAGTTTGGCGGAGAATGACGCGTTGGCCTGGCTGTGGGGGTGGCGTTTTACTGAAAGCAAACCGAGCCTTCCGGTTGTTGTTTTACGGAGAAGGTGGTTCTACATTGGCTGGCTGTGGTCTGTACTGAGGTTGGGGGTGGAAGCTCAGATGAGTTTAAATGGCTGAAAGCATGAAGAGTGGGCAGCGGCGCTGAGGATGCTTAACACATATATATAAGATATATAAATAGTAAGGAGATAAGAAACCTAGAGGAGAGGATGGGAACACTGCATGAAAAAGGAAAATGGACACAAACTGAGCGATGGTGTCTGGAAAACAATTCCACGGACCGGTTTCTTATGTCTAAAAAGAAAAGAAAAGAAGATAAAATAAAATAACATAACATAACATAAAGTAAAATAAAATAAAATAAAATAAAATATATACTCAAGACCACGCCTTGGACCCTTAACGAGATTATTGCATGGCTTTTATCTAAAGTTTTGGATCTCTACTCAACCTAAAATAAATACAGTTATCCCATAAATTTTCTGATGAACATCCACTTGATCCATTAAAGACTTTAAAACCTAATTATCAACCTATTAAAAAATTTTATACCACTAAAAATATCTTAGGCCCAAACTCTCTTCTAAAAATTTTTACTCGTAATCCCGAACGATAAACCCAAAACATTCTGTAAAGTAGTTTGGCTGGACCGGGTGTTACAACACTCCACCTTCGTCGGGAGGATTTGGGATGAAAAATGACGTTAGAGAATCTGTGGAACAATCGCATTAGATCTACGATTTACCGACGAGTTAATATCGCTTCCGCTGTGTATACCTTGATCTAGTATTTCTAACAATGGAGATTCTTAAGAACATGAGTATTATTTTGTATATGGTTTTAATAATTAAGAACATGATTCTTAAGATTCGTTTTTTCTTTTGCAAGCAGCTTCTACTTTAAATAGATTGTTTTTAGCTTAAATTAATAGATTCACCTTCAAGATATCATAAGACAGACATATCAAATATATATATATATATATATATATATATATATATATATATATATATTAGCTTTTCTTCCAACATGCATGCTACTTTGGAATTAGGGGATGAGGTTTTTCTGAAACTAGCCGGCCCAAAGTCCTAAACATTAACGTTTTTGTTCTTCTGTTAAAATCACCTAGCTAGATCGATCAATAAAGTATTGGGCGTTCTAAGACACAAGATATATTGACTTATTTCTTGGGTAAAATCATCTAAAATTCACAAATTAAAGATGTGCTAATATATATTTATATTGATCATGATCATAGGATTATGATCGAACTGCGTATAGATGTCACGTTTGGCGAACTTATAACTCATTATATAAAGAAAGAACAAATTCTTTAAGTTTTGACGTTTTAATTAGCGTGCATGCATTTCTCCTCTCTTATTATTAGTTTGACAGACAACATTATTCTTTAAGTTTAAGAATGTTTGTGTTTCGCTTTTACTTTAAATAAATCGAGTATCGATCCCTTTTACTTTAAATTAATAGATTATAGACACCGCAAAACATGAGAAGTGCGCATCAAACATATAATTAATGCTTTTCTCCGGATGATAACATTTTAGTTTGGAAGGGGATCATGCGCTTAATTTTCAGAAACTAGCCCAGCATCATAAATAATTTTTCTTTTTTCTTTTTAATTTTAACGTGATCACATGTTTGCGGAAATTATAACGAAATAAATAAATAATGAAAATTCGAAAGTTTTTTTTTTTTTTATTGATTATCAATGTGTGAAGCGTTTTATAAATCTATTTTACTTTTTCTTTGCATTCACTCTCGAACAAGATTTTTTTTTTCTCTACTTTTGTTCAGATTCCCTAAATAAAAATTAGTACGACAGCATATTTCTGTATAATTTTCATTGATTTTTTTTATTCGAGCATGAACGGCCAGGAATTGTAGGAAATATATAAGGACCAGATTGATTATAAAAAAGAATAATGTTATATATAGTCGTAGAATATGCCATTACTACGCATGCAATCACTTAGAATTAATGTACGCGTTGGATAAAAGCAGGATCGATGTGGCCGGCAACCTTCTGATTTTTAATCTTGTGCAGGAAGTGTAGTGCTTTTTTCTCTATTTAAAGGTTGTGAGATATCTCCTAATTAATTATTCGGTTCTTTTTAAAAGGAGATTATAACTATTACTATTTTTTTTTTCAATTTAAGAGGAGCTTGAAATACCTAATATTTAAGTTTTAGGAAAATGTTACGTGTCATCCTCACACCACACATTATTAACATACATACATGCATGACTATTTACAGCTAAAATGAGTCTATTTTGATCACAAATAACATTTTTGCTGCAATTAAATGGCTACAAAAGCTAATTTTTTTGTAGTGTATATCAATATGTGTATTTAAATAGAATGACAAAAATGACAAATCACGTATTGGGTGATGTAAAAGATGATAATTGTAGAATTTTTCAAGATTTAAGGCCATATAAAAGGCATATATGCGGATTATTCATCTATACGCAACTTTAACAGTACATATATTCTATTTCAATATTTTCTATATATTCCATTTTAAAGGAATAATTTGGTCTCTGTAACCTCAGTGCTTTGCCCCGATCTATTAACATGATCTGCCTCCTCATGTGCAATTTTTTTAAGGAATAAGTACTATTTGTACGTGCTATAACAAATTACTTTATATTTGCCCATTCCCTTACTAATTTTGTCCACACACACACACACATATATATATATATATGCTTTATTAAACGAAAATCACTTGATATTTCTTTTTTAACTTAAAATTTACTGAAATTTATAAAAATTATTTTAAAAGTTAAAATAAAAAATTAGAAAAATTAATTGGGATCGATTGACTTTAAATTAACATTGGTCGTTGTACATATTCGATCTAATTAGTGGCATCTTGTACCGTTAAAAAATAATAGATGGTTAACGAAAATACTTAAACGGAAGTTTTTTCAAACTCAAAATTAGTTTTATAAATCCTAAAAATTAAGACCACTCTGTGTAAATCAATGAAAATTCTTGAAATGAAGTTGCATTTTACCTTTTTACACCATTAATAGGGGAGGACTGTGCTTACGTACGTGTGTGCACCCAGCACACATGAAGCACACATGCATGCATGCACCCAGCACTAACATGAAGCACCATTCTATATATCTAGCTTCCAATAATATTAGAAATACGTAGAAAGGAGAGAAACATGGAATATTCCATCGTCCAAGGTTCGAGTCCAGAAGAGGGGAAGACCTTGTTCGAAATGGCCATGAAAGGGAAATGGAGTGAAGTCGTGGATACATGTACGGAAAACCCATTTCTTCTATCGGCCGGTGGTATCACCAGGACAAAGGACACGCTATTACACCTAGCTGTCTCTGAAGGCCAAGAAAAGACGGTCCTGGAAATTACAAAGGTCATATCGGAACTACCAATTAGTAAGGAGTTTGTTGGACGTAGAAACGATGGAGGGAATACCGCTCTTCATCTTGCTGCATTGGTGGGGAATGTTGCCATGTGTAAGTGCATAGCAGGGATTGATTCTTCGTTGATCGTTGGACGTAATGAAGAGGGAGAAACTCCTCTTTCATTGGCAGTGCTCTTTGGTAAAAACCAAGCATTCCTATCTCTTACCCAAATGCTTATGCTGGATAAGGAGCGATATAGCTATTCCAAAATGATGAAATATGGTACTCACGGGTACACGATTCTTCACTACGCCATTAATGGAGACCATTATGGTGAGACCGGAATATATATATTAATATTATTGTGACCTGAAATGTTTTTTGCTTTCACTTGTATATTATTATTAATTAATTAGTTTATATTAATGATGCTTCGATCGCTTTTCACATGACAGATTTGGCATTGGAGATAATTAAATTGTACGGTGAACGACGTACTAACGTTAACGTTGCTAATGAGGAAGGAATCACGCCTTTCCATCTACTAGCGGGCAAGCCTTCGGCTTTCCCAAGCGGGAGTCTTCTTCTTCTTGGATGGTGCAGAACAATCATATATCACTGTATATATCCCCAACTCATCACCACGTTCAGAAAAAAAAAAAATCTTTCAAGCACTTTTAATTCAAAAGGAACAATAAGAAAATCATGAATAATGGTGTTTGTTTGCTCTCGATCTTAATATTTATATCAAGAGGTAATAACCTTAATATTACACACCACATGATGTACGCCGACAGTAACAGCTAGGATTCTCTCTATTGACTTGAACTTCGTGGTTTTCGTTTAGTATTTAGAAAGTGTTGAGTGCATGGTGTGATCATTTCACTTGTCAATTTGACCTTTATTCTGTCCGTTTCAAGTGAAATAGAAATGACCGTTATCACTTGTGAGATAGAGATAAAAACAATATAGAATTGATTTATATCATTTAGAAATAAACATGATTTGATGCTACCTACAAAATTTATACAAGCAACCTGCATAAGTACTCTTTTCTCAGATACTCACTCACTTCATGTATATATATCATGCTTTTCCTTAATATGAAAGAATGAAAATGAAATGGATAAATGAATCATGCATGTATGGAATTTGTTTTGTAGGATATATGATTTTTTTTTCTTTTTTGTATTACTTATCCTTTGCTGTTACTTTGGAATTAGGCATGATTGTTGATGAGCACGACGTGGAACAAAATCATGATCACCCGATAGAAAGGAACTACAGAGCATGCATCAACTTCTTACTATTGTTTCGGAATTTGGTTAGATTTGGTATGTATATATATTTTTCTTTTCTTTTCTTAAGTGGTAATTTCCTATATACTTCCAAATTTGAAACACTAGCCACCAGTTTAGCATACCGCCGGCTTTAGCAGTTTAAAGGAATAAATCGGGACGTTGCAAATTAATGATAACATTTGTTCATGAACTTGTAAAAACTTGATTGAGTATGACTTGTTTAATAATTGCACCAAGCTTGAACAAAAACTTGTGCTAATTTATTTAGTGAATTGAACTTATTTAAACTAGGCAACTCGTATAACATCCTCGTATAATTTTTTAGAAAATTTCTACTAATCATCCCTTACACTGCACACCAACATGTAATTTATCATTTTTATCATTCTATTTAAATACACACATATTGATGTGTAAATATATGTATTTAAATATAAGGATAAAAATAACAAATCACATGTTGGTGTGTGATGTGGAAATGATAAGTAGCATTAATTCTCAATTTTTTATATACTGTTTTTATAGTATTGTTTTTAATTTTAAAATGAAAATTACAACTTAAATTTGAACAAATAGGATGGAATCATGTTTCGTCTCATGATGTGATAGATGTTGTTTAACTCCCACGATTATAAGTGTATATATAGATATGTATCAATGTACATGTAAACTCATCAAACTATATACATAAATGGAAAATTAATTGGTTTGTCAAAATATTTAGAAGAAGTACTCATTACATATGATATACATAATCTATTTTGTGATAAAAAAAAATAAATAAAAAAAAAAAAAAAAAAAACCATATAATTTATTACAAACACAGCATTCTTAGTTAATTACCTTTTCTAAATTCATATATTTATAGTTTCCTGATTATATAACTTAAATATATAACCTCACCATTATGAATTACCTGATTATATAACTTAAGTATATAACCTCACCATTATGAATTAATAAATTAGTCAAGCAACTAATAATTAGTCTAATATATATGTAAATGGACAATGCTTAAACATAGACATATATATTGTAAATGGACAATATATATGTCTATGTTTAAGCAACTAATAATTAAAAAAAATTAATAATAATAATAATAATAATAATAATAATAATAATAATTTTAAAATGATACTAAGAAAGTAATAAACTGCAAGTTTAATTGCTTACTGCTTTCAAGCTGCATTTAACAGACAGCTTATGTAGGTCTATATTATATGCATGTTGTCATAATTCATTCGCTATATATATACGCGCGGTACCTACTGAACCTTTTGTTCTTTTCTCAAGTACAAGTCGCTATCGGATGTAAGGTTAGAGAACAGAGAGATGAAGACATTGAAGAGAGCCCTGAAACACAGCCCGAAAATCCAGGCAAGCAATGCAGTCATGATGTTATTTCATCAAGTATTCTTTTTGAATAGGAGTTCTAGAAGGAATACACTACTTTGTCCTTCCATTTGTACTGCTTCATTTGACCGTTTACCAATTTTTTTTTTATTTAACGATTAAGAAAGTGATTTTAAGTGTATTGAATTTTTTTTTTATTTTTTTAAAGTATTTAAATATATTAAAAAAATTGTAAAAAGAAAATGAAAAAAAAAACCCAAAACTCAAAAGCAGTAAACATGAGCAAGTTACTCTGAGCGGCAGAGTAGCCCGACTCGTTTTATAATCCAATAGAATAATGCTACTATGATTGATCTTCTATTTGCTCCCTCAATTTGATTGTTGATGCTTTATTTTTTTTCCTTAATGGTTAAGGAAGTTAACACTATTAGTGTATTGGGATTTTATTTTTTAAAAAAATGTTTAAACATGTTTTAAAAATGTTTGAAATAAAAAGCTTTAAAAGAAAGTACAATTTGAAATAAGGGCACAACCAGGCAAATTGAGGAGTCATAATAGCACTACTCTAATCTAATATACCACACATCAAGTGATGTAAGCTTAACATTTCATCTGTTTTGTAATTAGAATGAATTACTTGTATTTTCTACAGAACTCAGAGCTCAGAATGGAGCTTGGAAGCATCGATTTTCTCCAGCTATCTATGGCCTTTTCTACAAAATTTTCAAGCTTGCAAACAGGACAATGGTGATAGTTCTAATTGCTCTAGGTATATATAGTATAGAACCAAAGTAACTAATATTAATTTATTGGAAATTTCACAGAGATTCTGGGAATAATTATATATATTTCGTGTCCTTAAATTACCGATTGTTATGGTTATGTCATGTGCATTCTTAATGATCATATATACAATAGCATTCATGTCTATTTCTTAATTATGGTATTTTGTGTATGATGACGTACGCTAACAAGGAATTCCCACGATAAGAAAGATATATGAAGAGAAAAAGAAGCACAAGTTGTCCATTCTGATCATGAACGAACTTCTAAGGAGTACTGCCGATGAGGTGTACGAATACTATTACCGTGGGAAGAAGCCCTTGCACCCGTCAGATACAGCCACAATAGACCCGGACGAAATAGATCCATATCTCGATGAAGATGGCACCCAAACAGGTAATCCAGTCATGGACTAACCTTCTCCAAAACTCAGATCTAACTTTTTCCTGGACCTGCATGCAGTTCTGTTCTTGTAAACGGCTTGTCCAAGATGCATGGTAGAGAAGGCCCTTCTTGGGTGCTTCACTGATCATGTGAAGGAAAAAGTTTTTTAGAAATATATTTTTTAATTTAATTTAAAGATGTTTGGATTTAAAATGTTTTTTTTTTTTTGAAAAATATTGAATATTTCTGATCAGTTGCCAACTTACGAAATATTTGTTATTAGTTACAAAGCTAATTATTATTCTTATTAGTAATTTTGTTATTGTTCTTATATTACTAGAGACTCCTATATTAATTGCTGCTCGAAATGGCATTTCCGAAATTGTGGAGAAAATTCTGGAACTGTTTCCGATTGCCATACATGACATGAATGAAGAAAACAAGAATGTAATGTTGTTGGCGGTGCAGTACAGACAACCACATGTATTTCAAATCCTGCTACGGAAAAATATCATGATCAGAGACAGGGTGTTACGGGTGGTGGATAAAAGTGGGAATAATGCAGCTCATCTCGCGGCTGAGCTTGGAGCATATAGACCTTGGCTGATTCCCGGGGAAGCCTTGCAAATGCAATGGGAAATGAAATGGTTTGAGGTATACATATAGAAAAAACTATATATGTATATATATTTGAAATAATTAATTGTTGTCATGTGTACATACTTGATGCTCGGCTTCATGCAGTACGTGACACAGAACATTCCCTCTAACCTTCTTACCCGCTGCAACAACGACGGCAAGACCCCTGAGGAACTGTTCATCGAGAATCACAAGCAGCTCGTCAAGGACGGTGGCAAATGGTTAATTAAAACCTCCGAATCCTACTCCCTTGTAGCTGCACTTATAGCCACTGTGGCATTTGCCAGCTCCACCGCAGTTCCTGGAGGCGTCAAGGAGGATAATGGCAGTCCAACATTGGAAAACAGAACCCCATTCCACCTCTTTGCCATCTCATCACTCATCGCACTCTGCTTCTCGGTCACGGCTTTGGTCACATTCCTCTCCATCTTAACATCAAGGAATAAAGAAAAGGATTTCGGAAAGGACTTACCAACGAAGCTCTTGATAGGTTTAACGTCCTTGTTCTTTTCCATAGCTGCAGTGCTGATTACATTCTGCTCGGGACATTTCTTTGTGATAGACGAAAAGTTGAAATATGTGGCGTATCCAGTGTATGCGGCAACCTGCCTACCGGTAACTTTTTTTGCTGTGATGCAGTTTCCGCTGTATTTTGATCTTATTGAATCTACCTTCAAGAAGGTGCCACGACGTAGCTACAAGGCGTCCGTTCTGATCTAAGTAATGTTTGATCTGTTTTGGGAAAAAGGAATCATATATTCTATATTATATGTACGATGAAATTAATGTTTGAATGCATGCAATTAAGGTTGTCCTTGGGTAGTCCTGAGGTGAACTAAGATATTTTGTAAATAATAGTAAAAAAATAATAATAAAATATTAAATAATAGTAAATAATAATAAAATATATATAAAAAATAATGATAAAATAATAAATAGTAATGAAGTATTCTCAAAATATTCTAGTACCTAAACGGAGCCTTAATTCTCTTTTTGATCTTCTTTCAAATGCAAACCCGCCTCTGGTTTCTTTGTGCCGTAGATGAAGCATGAGTTTTTGCGTTTCAAACTACATGCATATATACTTGCTATACGGCTTGCATACCATTGCACGTCCCAAGTTGTTTATTCCAATGAAAAGATCAAGAAAAGGAAAGGTGAACGTTTAATTTCTAGCTAGAGTCTCGAGGCAGGCAAATATACTGCACCACATCAGCATTCACTAATTAGCATTTACTAAATGATTGTTTTTATTTTCTTATTTTATTGTTTTAAGTTTTATTATTCTAACGTTGGGCATTTCCATTGGAGCCCCAGCACGCATGCAGGCGGTACTGTCGCAGTCATATTGTCGCACCGTTTTATCTCTCTCTCTCTAATCTTTGATCTCCGTAACTCCAATCAGTATACGTACGTTTCTCTTTTAACCATTGTTTGATTTTGGAACAATGTGGTAATGATCCCGCATCAATTTCTTCTTAAGTGTATGCATTGGCCCATGGTCTCTCACACAAAACATTTTGATATACTGCATGCACGGTTCAATGTTATAGATTTCACACCATGGACCATGAACGTAATCGAAAGATGCAAAACTGTAGTATGTTGGTTGAGGGAAGTCATGGAACATATGATATTGACTACTATGGTATCATACGTGACATTATTGGATTAAAATACTTGGGTGGAAATGTGACATATGTTTTTAAATGTGATTGGTGGGATATAGACAGTGGTCGGGTTTCGATACATAGGAATAGTCATTTTATGAGTGTCAATACTATATGTAAATAGTACGAAGATGATCCAATCGTATTGGTTTCTCAAGCTACCTAAGTTTATTACTTGGTTGATCCAATAAAAGGGGTCGATGAAGATAGTGAAGAGATAACTTGGCGAGTCATACAAAAATTTGTGCTTCAAAATATATATCATGTAGGAATGGTAGCGGATCACAACATAGTGGAGACGAAGATGATACTCCTATTATAGAGGTTTACCAGGAAGATAGAGAGGGTATAAATTTACTTGTTGACCTCGGTGCACTTGAACTAATCCCCTTATGTAGAGATGCTGTGTAAAGCTACGATTCTCAAGGATCTGAAGAGTTAACTCATGTTACCCGATAATCAACTCCAACATTGTTAATATACTTCCAAAAGCTCCAATACAAACGTAAACACTTCCAATTTAAATAATCACAAAATCTCATTTATCAAATCCTCGATATAGTAGCCCAAAAAAATTATCAACTTCTATACAAGTCACTTAAACTCAAATTTCAATAATATAATTAGACTCTAAATTTTCAATATTATAAAGAAATTTTGATTCAAACTAATTTCCTCAATATAATCAATTCTTCAAAATGTCACGTCATCAGAACACATTGGAATTTCTTAATAAAAATCACCAATACTCATCAAAACTTTCTATTCTTAATCCACTATTCTTAAGTCATCTCACATAATGCTTCATAGTCTTGATCGCTAGATGAAATATCCAAAATCATCTAAAAATATTGGAGATAAGGGAGTGAGTTATCAACAACTCAGTAAACAGATAACATATACTAGTATGTAAACATGAGTATTTATCAAACTTTGAAATGTTGAACAAAATATTTTCTCTCATAATATAAAATCAGAAAACTTGTTTTTAGAATACAAAATCGAAATATGTTACAAAAAAAATATAAGAGCGAAACTTTCAGAAAACATTCTTATTCAAAATTTCATTGGCATAGCATAACTAAAACATCATATCAGAACAGAATTCCATGTTTAAACACAGTGGTAGGGTTGTGCATTCTGTAAAAAGCCAAACAAAACATGAATCACCATAAATATCAAAGCGAATGCACTCAGAACCGAAAATTACTATTATATCCCGTGGTGGGCCAGATATCACTATTGTATCTCGTGACAGGGCCATAGATCACTATTGTATCTCGTGACAAGGCTAGATGTGATACACCATATGATATGGATAATGGTAGGTGGTGTAACGCCCCAATGAAAGGCCCAAACCACATTGCCTATACTCCAAAAGGACTAGTCAATGATACAATTGGAGCCTTATTAGAACCTTATAAGAGCAAGAACTTCTCATTCCCAAGCAATGTGGGATCTCATACACCACCTACCATTATCCATATCATATGGGGTATCACAATCTACCCCCATTAAATTCCCGACGTCCTCGTCGGGCCTGTCCATTGTAGGTGGCACGGTTCAAGTCCCACATTTTTTGTTGGGATAGGCTCTGATACCATTTGTAACGCCCCAATGAAAGGCCCAAACCACATTGACTATACTCCAAAAGGACTAGTCAATGATACAATTGGAGTCTTATTATAACCTTATAAGAGCAAGAACTTCTCATTCCCAAGCAATGTGAGATCCCATACACCACCTACCATTATCCATATCATATGGGGCATCACAATAACCTGGCTCTGATACCATTTGTAACGCCCTAATGGAAGGCCCAAACCACATGGCCTATACTCCAAAAGGACTAGTCAATGATATGGATAAGGGTAGGTGGTGTATGGGATCCCACATTGTTTGGGAAGGAGAAGTTCTTGCTCTTTATAAGGTTCTAATGAGGCTCCAATTGTATCATTGACTAGTCTTTTTGGAGTATAGGTCATGTGGTTTGGACTTTCCATTGGGGCGTTACAAATGGTATCAGAGCCAGGTTCCAACCAGAAATGTGGGACTTGAGCCATGCCACCTACAATGGACAGGCCCAACGAGGACGTCGGGAATTTAAGGGGGGTAGATTGTGATACACCATATGATATGGATAATGGTAGGTAGTGTATGGGATCTCACATTGCTTGGGAATGAGAAGTTCTTGCTCTTTATAAGGTTCTAATGAGGCTCCAATTGTATCATTGACTAGTCCTTTTGGAGTATAGGTCATGTGGTTTGGACTTTCCATTGGGGCGTTACACTAGAGGTCACTATTGTATCCTGTGACAGGGCCACATATCAAAGCGAGGATGGTAGTGAGGATGGGGATCTATCTGATGATGGTCTAACAGACAATCAGGTGCGTCAGCTAGTGCGAGACCCTTCGGCTCCTAATGATGGGAGTAAGGTGATCCGACAGGCTGATTGTGTACCATTTTTCAGAGTGCTTAATTTGATTGTTGGCTATAACATCAATCTGAAAAAACGCAAGACTGATTTTGGGATCGATCGAGCCAGATTTTTACTATGGATAGCACGGGGGGACCCCATTGATCTGGCATTGTATTTCTTCCTCCGCATTCGATCGGAGTCGTGTTTTTCCAGTGGAGGTAGTCTACCATTTGCACTGCTGATATCTAACTTTCTACTCCGATCGGGGGATACAGTGTTTGTGATTGAGCGAAGGTCACCACAGATGGGGCCCCTTAACAAGAACACATTCGACAAGAGTAAGTAGCACTTGCGGAAGACTGCACCAGAACAGCCTAGTGATCCTCCCACAGATCCAACTTCTATTAGTACTGTCGCAGTTGAGAGACAGCCTCTTGGGGCTACTTTGGATCAGATACAAGCTCTGTTTGTGGAGTTCGTTGAGATCATTATGGAGAAGCTTAGGGATCTGGAATGACACATTAAAATGTTACAACATGATATTGATATACTTAGGCAATAGTTATCATTTTAGTTATTATTTTACTTTTTTATTTTGTATTGAACATTATATGTTTGAGATGTAATTAATGTATGGTTTTTATTTTTCGTGTTTGCTACCTTATTTATTTTTTTCATTTTACTTGTCGTTCATGATAATATAAAAAATGTAACTATCTTTAAAGTTATATTTATATAAATTTAACATAAAAGAAATCACTATAAAGTTTTGAAATTAATTACATAAAATTAATTTATAAATTTATAAATATTTTAACTCACTGCAAATCATAATATATAATATATACACATTTTTATATTTTGAAAATGATAACAAATTAATGGAAAAAATGTTTATTACTTTAATGGAAAAAAAATATATGCACAAATCCATACTAATAAACAAATTAATTGAAAAAAATGTCCGTTTGAACAAAAAAATTTAAGTTCGAACGGTTATTAACTTTTCCCGAGAAAAATAAATTAATTTTCCACCAATTTTATTATTTGAATAGATTATATACTGTTCGAACAGAATTAATTCCATGTTCAAATCTATTTTGTTCCGTTCGAACGATTTTCTTTTTTTGAGACGATTGGATATTTATTCGTTCGAACGAATTTTGTAACTTAGGCATTTTTGTCTCCAAAAATGACTTTTAGGGATGAAATTTAATTCGTCCATAACAAATTCCGTCCCTAAAAGTTAAATATCTTGTAGTGACAGTAGGAGATGATAATTAAATTATAATCTTTAAATTATGAGTTCCTTTCCATCTTACAATTAGATAGCATATCCCCAAAATTATAATGAAATAATTAACGGCATACTGGAAAAGCAATGCATGATATAAATTAATGAAGTGAGTGATTTGAGAAAATAATTTTAGTTGCTTGTATAAATTTTGTAGGGAACATCAAATCATGTTTACTAAATGATATAAATCAATTCTATCATGATGTGTTTATCTAGATCTCTATGTTACACGTGGTAACGATCATTTCTCTTTCACTTGAAACAGATAGAATATAGGTCAAATTGACAAGTGAAATGATCACTCCACTCAAACACTAATTTATATATACTAAACGAATACCAAGAAGTTCAAGAGAGAATCTTGTTACTGTCGGCGTACATCATGTGGCACCGGTGTCTATTAATAATATAAACTAATTAATAATTAATAATAATATACAAGTGAAAGCAAAAAACATATATATATATATATTTATATTCCGGTCTCACTATAATGGTCTCCATCAATAGCGTGGTGAAGAATCGTGTACCCGTGAGTACCATATTTCACCATTTCGGAATTGATCAAATATGGCTCCTGATCAGCCAGCTTAAGCATTTGGGTAAGACATAGGAATGCTTGGTTTTTGCCAGAGAGCACTGCCAATAAAAGAGGAGTTTCTTCCTCTTCATTACGTGCAATGATCAACGAAGAATCAATCCCTGCTATGCACTTACACATGGCCACATTCCCCACCACTGCAGCAAGATGAAGAGCGGTATTCCCTCGATCGTTTCTCTCTCGGACAATATAAACTTTAGTTGTTTCGAAATGATCTTTGTAATTTCCAGGACCGTCTTTTCTTGGCCTGCAGAGACAGCTAGCTGTAATAGTGTGTCATTTGTCCTGGTGATACTCCCGGCCAATAGAAGAAATGGGTTTTTCCGTACATCTATCCACGACTTCACTCCATTTCCCTTTCATGGCCATATCGAACTAGGCCTTCGCCTCTTCTGGACTCTCACCTTGGACTATTCCATTTTTCTCTCCTTTCTACGTATTTCTAATAATATTAGTGGAAGCTAGAGAGTAAAATGACTCTAGTACTACTGGTGCTTGTAAGAGTTTTATTTAATCTCTGTGTCCCACACATCCATCTTGATAGAATTTGTAATAATTCAAAATTTATCAGTTAATAGATGAGTTATATTGGAATAAGAAAAATTCCTAAGAGATAAGATGAACTCTATATCTCTAATCACAGTCAAACGCAAAATTTTAGATTTCTTGATGGCCATAAGTTTATAAATAGCACTAGGAGTTAAAGGGTTCTCACCTACAACATCTATCTCTAGCCATGGGGAGACACTAAGGAGGCTAAGTTGTTAGGGTAATCCTTCTCTCATAGTCAGATCAAATTTTTTATCAAACAGATGGAGAAATGTACGTATTTAATTACCATTGTTTTATTATTGTGGATCATAGAAAATAAAAAATCCAATTATTAATGTTCATGTTAAAATATTTAACATGTGGTATCAGAGCTTTATGTTGTAGATTTTTTATGATCTCCATAAAATATTCTTAAATATGAGCTTTCGTGTATTGTGATTTCATTATTTTGCGAAAGACTGAAAATATTACTTTTTGACCTGACGAAATATTTTATGACGTTGATTGTAAGAAATCAAACTCTGCTTTTATGTAAGGATATGCAGTGGGAGATTGAGAACCATTAATGTATTTCGGTTTTGGTGTACCTATTTCTCCTATTACCATAATTTGCATCTACCTTTATTGGGTGTATTTCATATATTGCATACGTTGCTGCTTGTTGAGGAATTGCACAAAACTGATTGTTGTGTTGTGTAAGTTGAGAAAACATGAGTCGCCGTTTATATATGTGGGTGGAGCTGTTATGTTGGCTGGTGGCTCAACACGTAAAGAGTGGTGTAAACGGCGGCATTGAGGGTAGCGCAGAATGACTGTGAAATCTCGAAATCGGCACTGCCCTGTCGATTGAGAAACTCGTCAGGGGTTATGGTTGTCGGCACTGGGAGGAGGCTAAGAACCTCCTCCATGACGTTTATGTGGCTACGACTCAAAGGGCTTTAAAGCCCAGTGACCGCCGCAGTGAGATTGAAAAAAAAAAAAAAAAAGAAGGGACAACCGTGAGTGGAGGTGGACATCGGTAGCGAGAGGAGGCTGGGGACGCCATGTTGTCTACCCCTCGCAGGCGATCTCCACAGCTACGTCCAACAGAAGGGAGTTTTGATTCCTCCCTAGTGTGGCGCTGGAACAGCATAAGGAGGAAGAAGAAGAAACCCTATGGGTTCCTTCTAACTTCTGAAGGGCTTGGGCCTTGGCCTAGCCTAAGAGAAAAGAATGGGCCACTGTTGTGGCCCAGCCCGATAGAAGAATAAAAAAAATAAAATCGAATTGGGCTGTAAGCCCTGTACAGTAGGCCCAAACAAGGGTCTGTGTTGACCGACCTCACCACTGAACCAGGTGTCGGCCCGGGTTACTAAACCGATCCGGTCTAGACCCAGACCGGTCAGATTATATTTTCTATACATGTTATTATTGGTATATATATGTATTAAATTAAATTTTATGCATGTTATTATTGTTAAATATATGTACTAAAATTTTATTATTATTAAATATATATATGAATTGATTATTTTGGCTCTTATTATTATGTCATATATATTTTTTTATCCAATATAAGATAAATGATTTACATCAAAATTTAAGAAAAGATTAGTTACCCAAAGGTACAAGATTTTCTTAATTTTAGTAACAAATCATTAAACCCATAGTAAGCTGGATATGTTGGAGTGAACACTTTGTGTGTCAAGATCTACTCCCAAATGAGGGTATTGATGTCACTACTAGTTCATCCATCAAAAGTAATGTTGGAGTGAACATTTTGTGTGTCAAGAGCTACTCACAAATAAGAGTCTCGATGACACTTCTAGCTCATCCATCAAAAGTAAGGTTGGAGGGAACACTTTGTATGTCAGAGTTTACTCCTAAAGGAGAATTCTGATGATATAACTAGTTGATCCATAGAATTTAATACTGGTGAGAACACTTTGTGTATCAAGATCTACTCCCAAATGAGAGTTTTGATGACACTATTAGTTCATCTATAATTGTTTAAATTTTAATTATTATTTATAAGTGTCTAACTCAAAGAATTATGTGACAAAATTTTCTTGCAGTAAGCGTACGGCCTACATCACTACCCTTACAGACTTCATATGTTCGTGTTTTGAATTGTAACACCCCATATTTTAGTGCATTTTTACTGAAAGATTATTTTTATTTATTCAAAAATTTATCCTCTTATTTTAAAATTGGTCGGATTTTTAGTGAGTTTATTTCTATGATTTTAATTTGGTGAAAATTATTTTTATGTGCTTTTTTATATTTATTTATTGTTATGCATTTAAATTGCTTTTAATATTTAAATTAATTACTGAGAGATTTAATTATTTCAATTTGACTTTACCATTACGTTTAAATTATTTTATTTAACTTGTGGTTTTAAAATCATTTCCGTTGGATCATTTTCGTGACCCAAGTTATGAGGATTGGACCTCATTTCTTTTCCCCTCTTTTTCTTCCCTCTCCTTTTCTTTCCTTCCTTTTTTCTTTTCTCCTTATTTTTCCTTCGGCTTTCTCTTCTCCCGCGCGATCTCTCTCTCCCCTCTCCTCCGCCCGAACCATCGTCCCCTCCCAGCGCCGCCGTCCGTCGGCGGTGGTCGACACCGCCCAGTCCCTTGCAATCCCCTGCCGCCGGCCGTCCTACCCCATCAATATCACCGCCGTTCGTGCCATCGTTAACCACCACGAAACCCACAAAGCCGCGGCGCCATTTTCGCTCCAGCGCCGCCGTCGCTCCACCTCCGGCCACCATCTCCCCTACCACTTCATCCCCGACCTCTTGGCAACCCATTGAACCCCACCCCAGCCCCGATCCGTCACCGGTGAAGCCACACCAAGTACATTTCCGATTTGCACTTTTTTGGCCTAAAACCGCCCATTGCGCCGCTACCCACGGCAAACCACCACCACCATTGGCTTCACCGACCTCTCTAGGCCCTACCCTACCATTTTGGGGTCTTCGTTTGTCTTCGTTGAAAAGTGGGCATCTGTGACCCACGGCCACAGTGTATTTTACACTGTGGTGTTGCTCAGACGTCGCCATTTTCAGCTTCGTGATCCTCCGGAAATTATTATATTGCACTGTAAGTATTTATCCAAAGAATTCTTGTGAATTTAATGTATTTTTGCACTAACACATTACACTGTATTTAAATTGCTGATTGGTTTTGCCGGACTGAGTCCGAGGAGTTTGGGAGTGGATTGGTGATTGGAGTGTTTGGTTGGAGTTGTTTGTTGGATTTGTTGGAATTGGTTATTGATGGATTTTGGATTGATGATGGTACATGTACATTTCATTATTTCATGCATGATCATGTTTGTAAAGAAAACTGGGTTTTCGTGTTGTGCATTCATGCTCATGTGTGATTTGGAAATTGTGATTTTTGTGAGAATATTTTTTTGGGTGCGTGTGTATCACAACCCCAAGCCGAGATGGGGTATTATCTCGGTGGAGCTCCTCTGGTTACTCGGGAGTGGAATAAACTGAGTAACGTCCCCTGGATTGTCGCTGGGCGACGATGGGATCGGACGAGAGATTCGTGCCGACTCCGTGGTCCTTCTGCTGGCGGGGACTAGAGGATGCCTGGCCATGTACGCGCGGGGCGCTGAACTGGGGCATCGCTCGTGCGTAGTGGGTGTTCGGCCATGTACGCGCTGGGCACGGAACTGAACATCGCTACGAAGCCAGGACGTGCGGATGGTCCCTAGGGGAGGCCATGGTGCATAGGTTAATAAAGGATTAAATTGGCTATTTTCTGGGAAAATAGTGTACGTGGATTTTGTGTAAATCATTTTCTGGGAAAATGTTTTATGGATTATTTTTGGGCCAATGAGACTTTGGCGTGTGTTGGAAATTATCATTTTCGGGGAAAATGATGTTTTGAGAAAAATGCATATTTCATCATATGCATGCATGTTGGTTGCATTAAATGCATTTTATTTCTTGAGGATTATTTGGGTTATACTTACCTGCGGTACCCTTCTGTGGTAACGCAGATTTTGATGCAGTTGAGGAGGAGGAGGGAGAGCCTGAGGAGACGGCTCCGCCCGAGGAGTGATCTGGGATCACTGGGTTATTATTCTATTTTACTTATTTGTATTTTCGGACATGTGTTAACTTTATTTTGGATGACTGTATAACTCCTTTTAAACCTCTACTGATGTTTAGTTGTATTTTAAATTCTAGTACTTAGTTGACTATCCGCTGCGTTATTTTATTTGTACACCGTTGCATGTACACACACTGGCACTTCGTTGGGATGTGTGACCGTGTTGTCACCATCCTGATGTCTCGATCCCCGTGTATTTTTATAAGGGGGATTGGGGGCGCCACATGAATGGCTCAATTTTTCTGAATGGGTTGAGAGAGTCAGGTTCACCTTAAAAGTCCTTGACTTGGACTTATCACTTATGAGTCCAAAACCACCACCTATCACTGAGAATAGTAACAGAGATCAGAGAGAGCCATCTAAACAATGGGAGAGATCAAACAGGCTGAACTTAATGTTCATGAAAATGACCATTGCCGAAAATATAAAAAACTTGTTAATGTAAAAGTTTGTTGGCTAGGATTAGATGACTAGAACCTATTTGAATTATTGGATGAATGTAATTTATCTTTATTTTTATCTATGAATATTTAAATTCAAAAATAAATAGATTAATAGATAAATGTTTGTCTTTATCTTTATCTATGAATATTTAAATTCTAAGATAAGTGATTAAATAGATAAAGGTTCAAAAGACTTTTACTCAAAATTGAATGTTCGAAAAGATAGGAGATATCAAGTGATCTGGATAGAAGATTCAAAAAGAAGATATCAAGCAGAAAGAATTTTGAACTATCAAAAAGTTATCCAGAACAGAAGCTGGACAAAAATTAGTTACTGCAAAGAAGGGTTATCGCAACATGTCAGCAATCTGTCAGGAGACGTGACAGATTCTATCTGTCAGCAGAATCCTACTGCAATTAGAACTGATTTTTAGATTGTTTATTTAAGAGATCCTATTGGTTAGAATCTTTAGAAATTTAGATCTACATATTTTCTGGAACACTTTTTAGTGCATTGTTTTGGTGAGAAAATTCTTTAGTGAATTTTCATATTTGTGATCTCTCTTTGAGTGTAATCGTGCTTCAAGTGTGGAGGATCGTATGTAGGGCTGTAACCGGTTCGGTCTGGTCCGGTTTTGGACAAAATCTAGGACCAAACCGGTATGTACCGGTTTTGTATTTTTCAAAACCGATTACGTACCGGTTACCCTCCCAAACCAGTACTTCCAGTTTTACCGGTTTCCGGTCCGGTCCGGTCCCCTTTTTCAATTTTTTTAAAATGTAAGTTTCACAATTTGTCATCATAAATTTGTTTATAAAAAAAAAAAACTAATTTAAAAAATATTGTTTTATACTTTTATTATAAGTTATATATTAGTATTAGTTATAAATTATATATTTAATATTAGTATTAGTCATAAACTTTTAGTGATTTAGTATTAACATTTTATGTAATAATTTATAAATTATAATAAGAAATTATTTCATATATAAATATATATAATTATATATAAAACTTTCATATAAAAAATTATAATTATACATAATATATAAAACTTATATATATTAATATATATATAATAATTTGTATAAAACTTATATATACAATAATATAAATATTTTTTTTATATTTTTTTTATCAACCGGTCCGGTCCGGTTCGGTCCGGTCCGAAAAATCTTAAAACCGGAACCGGACCGGAACCGGCCGGTTTTCACATTCTAAGAACCGGTCCCGGACCGGACCGGTTCAAAACCGGTAAAACCGGTCCGGTCCGGTCTGGACCGATTTTCCGGTTTACCGGTTTCAACTTACACCTCTAATCGTATGATTGGATTGCAGCCTCTAGAGTTTTAGGAGGAAAGACAATATTTGAAAATCGCCAAAGTTTCTGGCTTCTACCGCGGTAGAAGACAAACGGGTTGTTTGTCTGGGCAAGTAAGAGAGTTAAGTTGCAAAGGTTTTGTAATTGATGAGTACTTGTAATTGATTTTCAAATAATAAAATTGATTTTTCAGGGTTTGGCTACCCCGTAGGGTTTTACCTTTAAAGAGTTCTTTAAAGAGTTTCCCTTCAATACCAATCTTAGTGTTATGCAATTTATTTATTTTATATTATTGTTTAGTTATTAAATTAATTGCATACTTGAATACTAACCAATTTATTGAGTGAATTGGTAGATATTTTCGCTGCATTATAGGAGTACTTGGGTAATTTCAAAACGCACTCTCTAGTACTGAGGAAGCCCAACCTTTTTAAAAAATGCCGAGGAGAGGTTTCGGTCTGCAGATAAATCTTTAGTAGGAACACTTATAGCTAAACCTACAACTATGAAAATATGATGTGCTAAAGGAATGCAAGAACATATCTTTGAAATGACAAATATTGCCGCCAGATTACAAATCTTGGAAATGAAAGTAGATGAGTCATTCGTTGTTCAGTTTATCCTGAACTCATTGCCATCTCAGTATGGTCAATTCCAGATGCATTATAATACTATTAAAGATAAATGGAATATGAATGAGTTGGCAAGTATGATCGTTCAGGAAGAAGCAAGATTGAAACAACAAGGACATTACTTTGTTAATTTTGTGACCAAAGAAGCTGGAAAGAAAAAGTACCATTATGGCAAAATGAAACAAACTGGACCACCTAAAGGAAAGCAACCTGGGAAATTTAATCAGGTTCTGCATAACAGTAGCAAATGCTACTTTTGTGGGAAGCATGGACACATGAAAGCTGAGTTTTTGAAACGTAAGGCTTTGTTTGAAAAGAAGGGTAAGCCACTTGCCTTTGTATGTTTTGAATCAAACCTTGTAACACTAACTCTTGGTGGCTAGAATCAGGTGCTAATGTTCATGTTTCCATGACTATGCAGGGATACCTTACAAGCCAAACACAAAACCCCAGTGAGCGATTTATCTTTATGGGAAATGAGAATAAGGCTAAAGTTTTAGCCATAGGAACTTTTCGTTTGGTTTTGAGTACCAGTCATTATTTAGACCTTCATAACACAGTATATGTGCCTTCTGTGAGGTGTAATTTGATTTCCTTATCCAGACTAAATACTGATGGTTATTCTTTTTCGTTCCATAATGGTAGTTTCAATTTGTTTAGAAATAATTTATCTATTGGTTCTGGGTTTCTTTCTGTTGGTCTTTATCGACTTTGTCTCGATAATACATTTGTCAAAAATACCTATACCTAGAACCATGAAACATGTATTGGAACTAAAAGAAACATGATGAATGAAAATTCTTATGACTTGTGGCATAACAGATTGGGGCACATCTCTAAAGAAAGGTTACAGAGATTAGTAAAAGAATGGATTCTTCCGCATCTTAATTTTACTAATCTTGAAGTGTGTGTGGATTGCATTAAAGGAAAGCAAACCAAACATGCTAAGAAATGTGCTACAAGAAGTAAGGGACTTCTTGAAATAATTCACACCAATATATGTGGACCATTCTTTACTCAATGTTTTGGTGGAGAAAATTATTTTATCACCTTTATAGATGATTTTTCATGGTTTGGATACATCTATCTACTACATGAGAAATCTCAAGTTGTTTTAGTACTTGAGGTATTTCTTATAGAGGTGGTAAGGCAGTTAGATAGAAATGTGAAAATCATCAGGTCGGATAAAGGTGGAAAATACTATGGAAAGTATGACAAATCGGGTCGTAACCCTTGTCCATTCGCCAAACTTCTTGAACAGTGTGACATTGTTGCACAATATATGATACCTGGAACGCCACAGCAGAACGATGTTGCTGAAAGGCATAATCGGACCTTATTGGATATAGTCAGAAGTATGGTAAGTAATTCTACCTTACCCAAATCACTGTGGGGTGAAGCTATTAAGACGACAATGTATATCTTAAACCGAGTTCCTAATAAGTCAGTTCCAAAAACTTATTTCGAGTTATGGACTGGTAGGACACTGAGTTTAAGGCACATGCATGTTTGGGGTTGCCCAGCTAAAGAGAGACTTTACAATCCACATGAAAGGAAATTGGATCCTAAAATAGTAAGCGGGTATTTTATTGGGTACCTAGAGAGATTCAAATGGTATAGGTTTTATTGTCCTAATCACAGTCCGAGAATGGTGGAAATAAGAAATGCCAAATTCATTAAACTTAACGAGATTAGTGGGAGAATTGAACCCAGAGATGTGATCATTGAGGAAGTATGGGTATATGTCCATATACCTACATCCTCAGAAAAGATAATGATTCCTCTAATTGATCATCACGATGATACAACGGGACAAATAAATGATCACCCATCTCAGAATGATAATACCACTAATGAACCAAGTTTGGAGTCACCAGAACAGGTTGTCTTATGCAGATCTCATAGAGATCGGAGAACTGCTATTTCAGTAGACTATGTGGTGTATCTCCAGGAATTTGAATGACATTGGGATAAGTAAAGATCCACTAACTTTTTCACAAGCCATAGAGGGAAGTGATTCTAGTAAATGGATCGATGCCATGAAAGAAGAGTTGAAATCCATGGATCAAAATCAAGTTTGGGATCTCGTTGAATTGCCTGAAAGGAGTAAAAGAGTCGGGAGTAAATGGGTTTTTAAGACCAAACGTGACTCAAAAGGCAACGTTGAATGATATAAAGCCAGACTTGTTGCCAAGGGTTTCACTTAGAAAGAAGGCATTGCTTACAAAGAAACCTTTTCTCTAGTATCTAAAAATGACTCTTTCATGATTATTAGCATTGGTGGCTCATTATGATTTAGAGTTACACCAGATGGATGTGAAAACGACATTTTTAAATGGAAGTTTGGATGAAGAGGTCTACATGGAGCAGCCAGAAAGCTACTCAGAAAAGGGCAGAGATCACCTAGTATGTAGGATTAAGAAATCGATATACGGGCTTAAACGAGCTTCCCGACAATAGTACTTAAAGTTCAATCATACCATTACTGCCTTTAGATTGAAAGAAAATATTGTTGATCGATGTATATACCTAAATGTCAGTGGGAGTAAGTTCATAATTTTGATCCTGTATGTTGATGATATCTTGTTAGCTATCAGTGATCTTGGCTTACTTTATGAAACCAAGGGTTTTCTCTCTAAGAACTTTGAAAAGAAATATATGGATGAGGCATCCTTTGTGATTGGAATCAAAATTTTTGAGATCGAAAACAAAGACTGTTGGGATTGTCACAAAAAGGTTACATAGAAAGAGTTCTTGAGAGATTTGGCATGAAAAGTTGTTCGCCACTGGACACTCCAATATCAAAAGATGATAAGTTTAGCCTATCACTATATCCTAAAAGTGGGAGTGTAAAGAGATGACAAAAATCCTCTATGCTTCAGTCGTGGGGAGCTTGATATATGCACAGGTTTGCACGAGGCCAGATATTAGTTTTGTAGTAGGCATGGTTGGACGTTACCAAAGTAACCCAAGATGTCTCATTGGAAAGCAGCAAATAGGGTATTGCAATACATGCAAGGAACTAAGGATTACCAGCTTACCTTTAAAAGATCTGACAGTTTGGAGGTAACTGGATACTTAGACTCTGATTTTGCTAGTGGCTCTGATGACAAGAAATCCACTTCTGGTTATGTTTTCCTGTTGGCTGGTGGAGCGATTTCATGGAAAAGTATGAAACAAACAATCACTGCTTTATCTACAATGGAGGCTGAGTTTGTGGTGTGTTTTGAGGCCACAATGTATGGTTTATGGTTGAGGAACTTTATTTCAGGGCTTGGAATTGTCGATTCTATAGCCAGGTAGCTAAGAATTTATTGTGATAATTCCTCTACAGTATTTTTCTCAAGGCTTGGAATTGTCGATTCTATAGCCAGGTAGCTAAGAATTTATTGTGATAATTCCTCTACAGTATTTTTCTCAAAAAACGATAGGTATTCTAAAAGTGCCAAGCACATGCATGGAGTTCAAATACATAAGCATTAAGGAGGAAGTACATAAACAAACAGTGTCCATAGAACATATTAATACTATGTTTATGATAGCAGACCCATTGACAAAGGGTCTAGTAGCAAAGCAGTTTAAAGAACATATTGATAGAATGAATCTTTTGATATAAACATGTTAATGAGCTCATAGATGTTTTGAATTCTATTTGAACACTTAATGATATCTATTATGGTGGTTTTGTTTATGTTTTCTTGTCTTTCCACTTTATATGTACATTAAATGGTGTGGATGAATGATGACAATATATGTCTACAATAGACATGAATTGGAATCCAAGGCATTACAGTATTAACATTAATTATCATAATTAAAGATCATGTTAAATTAAGTTACTGGTGTTGTGGTACATGGAAAGAAATTTGTTGATTATATAACAGACAACTGCCATGACTCGCATTAGTTGATGGTTTTACATTAATATTAAGGAACTTATGAAATGCATTTTGAGCTATGAAAAGTTTTAGGAAATGAATTTGCGCAGTATGATTAATTTCCTGTAATAAACCTATGAACGGAAAATATTATTTATAGGCGTATGGATCGAGTGAGTGAATGTAAGAGTTTTATTTAAACTCTATGTCCCACGCACCCATCTTAATAGAGTTTGGAATAATTCAAAACTTATCAGTTAATAGATGAGTTATAATGGAATAAGAAAAACTCATCAGAAATAAAATTAACTCTACATCTCTACTCACAAGCAAACACAAAATCTTATATTTTTTGATGACCAGAAGTCTATAAATAACACTGAGAAGTTAAAGGATTCTCACATACAACATCAGAGTGCCTCTAGCCATCGGGAGACACTAAGGAGGCTAAGTTGCTAGGATGATCCTTCTCCCATAGTCAGATCAAATTCTTCATCAAACAGATGGAGAAAGGTACGTGTTTAATTATCATTGTTCTATTATTGTGAATTATAGAAAATCAAAAATCTAATTATTAATGTTCATGTTAAAATATTTAACAGTGCTTTCTGTTATACACGCGCATTTATAATACGTAAGCACGGTGCTCCATTAATAGTGGTGTCAAAAGGTTAAATAAAATTCATTTCAAGAGTTTTCATTGATTTACACAGTGATCCTAATTTTTAGGATTTATAAAACTAAGTTTGTTTGAAAAAAACTTGTGTTTAAGTATTTTCGTTAACCATCTATTATTTTTTAACGGTACAAGACGCCACTCATTAGATATATATATATATATATATATATATATATATATACACAACGACCCGTGTTAATTAAAGTTAATCCTAATTTTTCTTTTTGACTTGAACTTTAAAAAAAAAAATTATAAATTTCAGTGTATTTTAAATTAAAAAAAATGTCATGTGATTTCGTTAAAGCATATGGACGAAAATTAGTAAGGGAATCATGGGCAAAGATACATGTACTGTTAAAGTTGCATGCGTATAGGTTAATCATCCGCATATATCCCTTTTACACGTAATTAGGTATTTCGAGCTCTTCTTTAATGAATTTGATGTTTCCTATAAAGAAAAAAAAGGTATTAATTCAAGCTCTTCTCTTTGGACAAAATAGTAATAGCACTTATGGGTAGTCGGCCCCGTTACTACCTTTTTCCTATCCATTTACTATTTATAATATACTTGAAGTTTTTTTTTATTTTTTTATCATTTTATTTTAAATATTTTTTAACATATTTAATCATTAAGAAAAAAAATTAAAAAAATATATAATTTTACTAATAGTCACTTCTTTAACTATTAAATAAAATTAAAAAAAATCAAATACAAAAAAATAATAATAAAAAAATAATAACCTTATCATTATCCAATAGTATCTCCTTTTAAAAATAACCGATGATTAGGAGATATCACACAACCTTTAAATAAAGAAAAAAGCACTAAACTTCGACGCACAAGATTAAATCAGAAGGTTGCCGGCCACATGATGATCCTGCTTTTATATCCTACGTACGTACCTGGCAGTTGTTCTTTTCTTCTTTAGCAAAGAAAAAAGTAATTCCTTGTGTCTAGCTAGAAAACGCCAATACGTACCCTATTGATCGATCTGGATGATTTTACCATAAACGTACAAAAACGTTGTTTATGACTTTGTTCGGGCTAGTAATTTGGCTAGTTTCAGAAAAATCCCATCCCCAGCTAATTCCAAAGTAGCATGCATGTTGGAATTAGAAAATTAAGCTAATTTATATATATAGTCGATGTGTCTGTCTTATGATATCTTGTAGTTGAATATATTAAATATTTAAACTAAAAACAATCTATTTAAAATAGAAGCGACATTACAAGAAAACTGCTTATTTACGACCAGTTAATTCCAGCGAAATGACTATTTACAACTAAAATTAGTTGCGAAAAGTCTTTTAATCGTAATAAATTGGTTGCAAAAGGCCGTTTTTCTTGTAGTGCGAAAGAAAAAAAAAAAGATTCTTAAGAATTATGTTAATTCTTAGTCAAAATAATGCTCATGTTCTTAAAATCATGTTCAAAATAATACTCACGTTCTTAAGAAAAAGAAAAAGTCAATATTATATATATATTTGGAGTGCCTGAAAAAGCCTACGTACTTTTATTATATATTCTTGATGATTTTGCTAAAAAGAAGTCATTTATATAGCTTTGTGTTCAACATATTGAGACCATAAATTTTTAATCTTTGACGTTTCTCTCTGGTTTTTCTTCTTCTTCTCATTCATCTCTTTTCCATTAATTCTATTGCTATTATTTTTAAAAAATGTTACATACAGTCAATTACATCAGTAGATCTAGTACACAAGGAATACGTATGTAAAAGTAACTGCATATAGAATTTATTATTATTTTTTACCATTAATTTTATTATTTTTTAAAGGAAAAATTGGTCATTAAGGTATTGTTTAGTTATACATATGAGATTAGATAAAAGTTATAAATTAAATAAAATATTATTATAATATATTTGTAATTTTAGAATCTAAAAAAGTTGATGAATTATTTAATATATTTTGTTTTAAAATTTCAAAAACTTATAATATTAACTAAATGAAATAAAATGAAATGAGATTTACCTAACCAAACGAGTCCTAACCCAGACATTTTTTTTATTCTTTAGAAATAACACATCCTTAATTACTAATTTCGCCCATCTAATCTAACAGGTTAATGAAAATCACGTGGCAGCCTGGCATGCAGTGGTAATCTTGTACTAGACTACTGTACTGAAACACGAGGAACTCCTTTTACTTTTTTTTAAAGAAAAATGAAGGATTAAGTACTACGTTCTAAGTAGTATAAAAGAAGGATGTCGGCATGCAACCTTCCGATTTAATGAGGTTGTAAGACATTCTCCTTTGTTTCTTCTTAAAAAAAGAGAAGAGCTTGAAATTAATGGGGTCAGTGTGCAAGGCATGATGCACGTGGATCATAATTCTTTGTACATAGCATATATACTTTGCTTTTAAGCCCCCAAGTCTTGCGGGGCCTATATATCTGAATTAATTAGTATTGCCTTCACCTCCTGTTTGAAAAGAACACAAATTTCCATGAAATTACTTATAACAATTTGTAATCACCTCCTTAGAATATTAATACTTGCAATTACCCCAAAAATACCAAAAGCCTCAATCACCCATGCATTCAGCAAAGTTTTGACATAAATACTCTTAAAAAATAATTAAAAAAAATCTGAAATACTTTTTTTCATAAAATAGAAATAAAATCATAAAATAGAATGGTACTAAATGATCTTTAAAAAAAGGCTTTTCGATGATCTTCGCTTTTTTTTATCTAAAAGTATTTTATTTAAAAATTTATATAAAGTCAATATTTTTAATTAATATATTTTTATTTCTATTAAATTATCTCTAATTATTATTTTTTAGATATGCGTTTTCTTTAAAAGTCCTTTTTCAAATTTAACAATATTATCTTTTGGGAAACTGGAATGCGTACTAAGCAAATTTTTTATAGTTGGAGGCGTGATTGTAATTAATCGCAAGTTTTTCCATCAAATTCATATATAATTAGTTTTATAAATCCTAAAAATTGAGATAACTCTGTGTAAATCAATGAAAACTCTTTTATTGAATTTGCATTTAACCTTTTTACACCGTTAATAGATCAGTACTGTGCTTAATTACGTGTGTGCGCGTGTATGCAGTAGCACCTGACTGATCAGCCTCCGATAGAGGACTGTGCTTACGTGTCTGCGCGAGTATAAATCAGCACACTTGCACCCAGTCCTTGCAGCACCAGTAGAGCCATTCTATCCAGCTTTCAATAATATTAGTAGTACGTGGAATTAAAGGAGAGAAAAATGGAATTTTCCAGAATCCCAGGTTTGACTCCAGGAGAAGGGGGGACGAGCTTGATCGAAATGGCCATGAGTCGGAAATGGGGTAATGTCGTCGAGAAACTTAGGGAAAACCTATTTTTTCCAGTGGCCGGGGTCACCAGGACAAACGACACACTGTTACACCTAGCAGTCTCCGAAGGCCAAGAAAAGACGGTCCTGAAAATGATAAATATCATTTCGGAACTACCAGACCCCAATAAGTCTGTTCAACCTAGAAATAATCAAGGGAATACCGCTCTCCATATTGCTGCAATGGTGGGGAATGTGGCCATGTGTAAGTCCATAGCAAGTGTTGATTCTTCATTAATTGGAGAACGTAACAATAAGGGAGAGTCTCCTCTTTTCACGGCAGTGCTCTTCGGTAAAAAACAAGTCTTCCAATTTCTTTACGATTTGTGTCGGTCCAGTGATGAGCATCACGGTTGTTCCAAGAATCCGCGTACTGGTGACACGATTCTTCACTGCGCCATTTCTGAAAACCATTTTGGTGAGTAATAATAATATTATTATTGTATTTTTGCTTTTATGTATAATAAATATCACATTAATTAATTAGATGCATGGGTAAAGCTGGAATTCATGTTTCGTTTTTCACATGTCGACAGATTTGGCATTGCGAATAATTCAGTTGTATGGGAAAGTACTGGCAAACGCTGTCAATGAGGAAGGAATCACAGCTCTCCATCTACTAGCGGGGAAGCCTTCGGCTTTCCCAAGCGGGAGTCTTCTTCTTCATGGATTCTGCAATACAATCATTTATAACTGTATGTATCCATCAATTTAAAATGATAGTATCTTCAATAAGTAGTGTAAAAAGAATAAAACCATTTTTTTTTTTTTAAATGTGTGGTGTATGGTGTGTAGCAATGGTGAGTAGCAAAGCTCATAGGATTAATCTTAGTCATGCAAAATGTTGGATGCAGGTTTAATCATTTCATTTGTCAATTTAATCTTTATTAGAATAATAATGACATTTAAGATATTCCATATTTTTGCACCAAATGGATTATACCTAGCCTTCGTAAGATGCATGAGAACTTAATTATATTGTAATTGTAAGTTACATATTCATGTAGAATCTAGCTAGCCGACACTAATTACAATTAAGATCATTCTCTCTATTAACTTGATCAACTTCGTAGTATTCGTCTTGCGCAAAATGTTGAGTTGTTTGATAATTTCACTTGTCAAAATTAACTTTAATTGACAACTTGAAGGAAAATGACTGATTTTGGATTTGGAATGGGGATCAACAAGCGTAATGTGTGGTAACTCCAACATGCCGAAAAGAGATTTCTGAATTGGGATTATATGCGTAATTCTAATACCCATCCTTAATAATTGAAACCGATACAATACTGATTTTCATATTTTGAAAACCAGTTTAAACCGAATTGGACCGGTATATATATATATATAATTGAAATTTTCTTCTTTTATCATATTTGACACGTACAGTATGCCATTTGATAAATTAGAAAGCCTAGTACCATGCATGCCATTTCATTATTTTGTGATATGCTATATAATTATTAGATGGAAAGAAATTCATAAATTAAACATTATAATTTTATCATCTCCAAATTTAGTATCAAGTGATTGGTAGGTAACTAAAAACTAATTATGAAAAGAAAGCGATAATTCGACAACATCGAGGTATATATTATATATATATATATATATATATATATGAAAGAATGTAACCAAAATGGTCATGAAATGAATGTATGGAATTAATTACTTTTGTAAGATATATGATTTTTTCTGTATTTTATGACTTATCCTTTGCTGTTACTTTGCAAGGTATACTTATTGATGAGCACGAAGTGGAACAAAATGTTGATCACCCGAAAGAAGGGAAGGCGCTGGATCAATATTATCCCGAGAACTACAAAACTTGCATCGACTTCTTTCTAATCTTTGGGGGTTTTATTAGATCGTTTGGTATGTCACTTTTTTTTCTTTTCTTAACTGGTAATTATTTCCTATATACCAGCAAAGCTAGGCAAATTGGGTTGCAAATAGAAACATATATAGGGCCTGTTTGGAGTTGTGGTTGGAGTCTTAAAAAGTGCTTAATTAAATTAATAACCTTTAAATCACTTTAATAGAAAAATTAAGTTATTTAAATAAAGCACGTACTTTTAATCTAAAAAGTTTGTGCTAATTTATTAAGCAAATTGAACTTATTTAAATTAGGCAACTCATATAACATCCTCGTAAAAAACTTAAATTTGAAGAAATATTAAGATGGTGTACTCATGTTTCTGATCATGATACGAAGAAAGTCAACTGAAAGTTTAATGCTTGCTACTTTCAAGCTGCATTAATTAACAGCTTAAGTAATTCTATATTGTCAAGATTCATTTGCTATACATGCAGTACTGACTGAACGTTTTTTGTTTTCTCGAGTACTGCCAGTACTCGCTATGATCAGAGGTAGGGTTAGAGAACTAAGAGATGAAGAGAGGCCTGAAACACAGCCCGAAGATACAGGCAAGCATTAATGCATGAGTACTGCATGTTTGAAAGCATGCTTAAATGAGAAACAATATATGCATGAACTCCCATCAACTTCAGAAATGGCTTTCAGAACCATGATCATATCATGTAGCTCCAATATATATTCTGAAAATATTTAAAGCATTACAAACAAGAAACAAAATCTGAATGTTTGTCTTAATAAGATTGTTAATTAGTAATATGGATCGAGGCCGATTGTCATGAACTTAAAAGCTAGCATATATACCATGTATATATATATATTATATTGCCAATTTTCCAAGGACATCGATCAAATGGTTAAATAGATCTCATGAAATCCTAGTCTCACAATATAACCTTTAATCATTGATGACTAGGTTAGCTTGGTATAAACTATATCTTTTGAGATTTGTTATTTTGTCAAGAAAAATGCATATATGCATGTTACAAATTGACGTGAATTTATATATGTGATTTCATCAAATCCTTCTTTTTATTTCACCAAATCTTTTTTATGAAGCGGGTCGGTTTTACAATTTAATATATCACAGTACATCAAGTACTGATGCTTGCAAATTTTTTTTCTCTTTTCTAATATTTTTTAAGCCTAACATTTCTGTTTTACCATTAAAATGATTTGCTTATATTTTCTACAGAACTAAGCACTCGCAATATTGGAGCTTGGAAGCAACGATTTTCTCTGGCCATGTATGGCCTTTTCAACATAATCTTCAAGCTTGCAAACAGGACAATTGAGATAGTTCGAATTGCACCAGGTATGTGATCAGTATACAACCAAAGTTAAGGGTGTTCATCCGGGTTCCAGACCGAGTATCCGGATATACCCTGCCCGGAACTCGGGTATCAAACCCGGGCCGGGTTTCGGCCCGGATATACCCGGGTTATCACCCGGGCCGGAACCCGGATGATCCGGGTTTTTACAACCCGGCAATCCGGGTTCCGGATTTCAACCCGGATTTTTTTTTGCCTTTAGTATTTAATATTTTTCAACCCAAAAAATAAATGTTGAAAAGCTTTTTTTTTTTATTATTATTATTATCTAAAAGCCTATATTCTAGTACAATTGTTCTAAGAAAAAATGTTCACAAACATATTTTTATATTTAAAACAATTATTTCCTTTTTAGCTATATGCATCTTAAAATAATTCAATATTTATCATGTAAAATGCATGCAATAATGCAATTCACTACATATTAAATTACATTACATTACAAAATAAAAAATTACAACATATAAAATTAAAAAAATATAAAAATTACATATCAAAAGTGGATTGTAAAATTATATATCAAAATTACATGCAATAATATAAACTTCTTCTGTATTGAGTGAAGGCTTGAAATCTCCTTTCCTAGCAAACATTAAATCCTGCCAAATAAAAAACAAAAGAAAAACAGTATATTATTTCAATAAATAATATTAATTGAATTCAAGCAATAAGCAATAAACTTGTATAACTCATGTTGAACTAAATGGACATCCACATCATCCAGAAAACAAATCTAGCAACATCCACATCATCCATAAAACAACCAATCATATATTATTTGGTACTGAATGATTGGATGAGAAGTAATAAATGATAAATAGTTATCCAATCATTTCGTGCTACATTAAATGATGGTGTAACGATAATGAAAACAAGATGTTGTATAGCCCTTCTCTACTAAAGGAAAAGAGTTCTAACATTAACACTCTCTTAGTTTCCCACTAGTGCACCTTCGGTAATTCAGGGGGTGAGAATGGTAAAAAATAATCAAAGGTAATTTAAATTGATTTTACCTCATGTTGTTTGTTTTTGTTTTTCAATAGTTTGTATTGTGTTTTCTTTAAAATGGAGAATGACTGTATTTTTTTCATTAAATGATAGACACCACCGCATTCTTTAACCACCTAATTTATTTCTTGGTCTAACCATTAAATGTTTTCAAAAGTGATCCTATGATTTTTTTTAGTGGGTTCGACCATAAAAAAATTCCCAAATTTCTACAACTGTACACTGAACATACCCATAGTTGAGGAAGTCACAGACGAGAGAGTAGACCAAGCACACAAGAAAATGGAAGAGATATAGCAATTGCACTAGTACCCATTTTTCCAACCTGCACACAAATAAATATATCACCAAGGACATTTAACTGTTGTTTGACAGATATGGATGTGGAATGGCTAATCTTACCAGTAGCTGTTCAAGAAAACAAAAGTAGGCAAGCATGCTGATAATGACGAGCACTGGAACCTCCTGCCAAACCCTAAATGAATTTAAACTGATAAAATTTAGTGTATGACCATTTTCATCATAAATCTTATAATAAAACAAGATAAACTAGGATGTAACAAGAGGAACACTTCAACTCAAACACATACATGATATTCTTTCTCGATAAGTACGATAAATGACTTTCCTCAAAGATACAATACACTTGAGCATTAAGAAAAGTATTTATGGAAATAAAGGGTGGGGGATGTGTGATAGATGACACCTTCTGATCTTGACCAAATCAGAAAACTTTAGTGGAAAAGAGGCTTGAATTGCTCAAGCATCAATAGGTTTTTAGCCAAAAGTTATACCTTGAGATCAAAAAATCTCAAGTCAGCATGCGTAAGTTTGGTTCTAATGATTGTGGGGAAAAATGAAAAATTCTTTACTTATTGTAAATTTGTAACAAAAATTATGTATATATAATTATGTTTTTTTTCCTGATCTTATCAAAATTTATCTGAAAATCTAATTTTTTTTCCAAACTCTACCCAGAAACAAAACTAATTTTTAAAAAATAATCTAGAAAAATCAAATATACCACATCCTAAAAACCATTTCTTCCAAATCATAACAAATCTTCATTATATATATATATATATATGTTTTCGGATATAACAGATCTAAACAAATCATAAACAGATACTCAAACATTCAAATAGATCTAACCCATAAAAATACTACACAAATATTACTCCATTCAAACATCCACATCAAAATAAACCCAAAAACAACAGCGAGAACAAAAACCCAATCGCAGAAATCAAGCCAAGACCAAAAAAAATTGCAGATCTAGCAAAATAATAGCATATAACAGACCCAAATAAATAAATAAAAACTCCACGTTTAAAAACAAACCCAAAAAAAACCCTAATCATATCCCACATGCTTACAGATCTAAACACTGTAAAAAAAAAAAAATCAGATTTGAAAGTGTAAATACGAACCTTCGGTTTGTCAAGAACTAACACAGAGAACATAATTTGGTTTTTGTCAAGTAAAAGACGACGGCCACGAGGAACAAATATTCGATCGGCAGGGGAAGACGACGGAGCCACGACCGATAAGTGAGAAACTCAAAGCAAAGAGAGAAGAGAAGAAGACAACGGAGCCACAAGTGAGAAACAGAAACTCGAAGAGAAGAGAGAGTGAGAGAGAAGGGACGGCGATGAGTCGATGACCTAAGGAAATTGAGAGAGAGAGTGAAAACAGAGCGAAATCGATTGAGAGAGAGAGTGAAAACAGTCGATGACCTAGTGTATAGAATCGTATAAATGCGGGTTCCGGATTTCCAATCCGGAACCCACTTTAAACACCCGCATCCGGACCGTATAGGTCCGGGTTTTATAATCCGGATTTCGGCCCGGATCAAATCCGGGCCGAAACCCGGAACCGGCATCCGGGTATCCGGGTTTCGGACCGGGCCGGAAAAAAATCCGGCCCGGATGAACAGTCTTAACCAAAGTAACTAATTTAAGGGAAAGTTCACAGAGAATATTCTGGGAATATTTATATTTTGTGTCCTCAAACTACAAAAAAAAAAAAATTATAATGTACACACAGACCAAATCATCATTTGGTTTATATATATATATATATATATATATATATATATATATATATATATATATACACATATATACCATCTATTAACACCCGATTGTTATGATCATGATGTCGGTCATGCATAACACACACGCATGGTTTTAATATGTATCTAAATTTATTTGTTTTTCTTCTGAGCATAATAATTAATTACCTTGCTAATTTTATGCTTTGATTATACAATACCATTTTTTTTCTAATTTCTTAATTATGGTTCGTATTTCGTGTATGATGTTATCAAGGAATTCACATGATAAGAAAGATCTATGAGGAGAAAAAGAAGCACAAGTTATCCATTGTGATCATGAAAAAGCTTGTAACGAGTGGTAAAGATGATATGTACGCGTATTATTGCGGTGCGGAGGATCCATTCAAACGGCCAGATAAAGTAGGTACCACTCTAGATCTGGACGAAGTAATAGGTCTGGGCGCCGAAATAGCTCCGGATCACGACCAAATAGATCTGGACGGAATGTTGGGTCGAGATCACAGTAATATTGAAGATGACAACGTCAGATCAAAAGGTAATACACTCAAGGGCTAGCTAGCTAGCCTTCTCCAAAACTCATATCTAACTTTTGGAAAATGAGATTCCCAAGAGAGTGGGTTTAGAAAAAAGTCATGATTTTTTTTATTATTATTTAATGGTTTGGAAAACAGAGTTTGTGATTTTTTTTAATATTTAAGAGATTTAAAAAAATATTTGAAAAAATAAATAAATATATTACTGATCACCTTTCAGGTTAATATATAGGTAGGAAGGGACCAGAGACTCCTATATTAATCGCTGCTCGAAATGGTATTTCCGAAATTGTGGAGAAACTTCTGGAACAGTTTCCGATAGCCATACATGACGTGAATGAAGACAACAAGAATGCAATGTTGTTGGCGGTGCAGAACAGACAACCACATGTATTTCAAATCCTGCTAAACAAAAATATACTGGTCAGAGACAGCGTGTTACGGGTGGTGGATAAAAGTAAGAATAATGTAGCTCATCTCGCGGCTAAGCGTGGAAACTATAGGCCTTGGCAGATTGCCGGGGAAGCCTTGCAAATGCAATATGAAATCAAGTGGTTTGAGGTATGCATATAGAAAAAACTAAATACATATATATATATATATTTGTAATAATTAGTTGTTGTCATGTGCACGTACTTGATGCTTGGCTTCCGCATGCAGTTCGTGAGAGGGTCCAAAAATATCCCCTCTAGTTTACTTACCCACCGCAACGCAGAGAACAAGACCCCTGAGGAACTATTCATCGAGGATCACACGCAGCTCGTCAAGGAAGGTGGTGAATGGTTAGTTAAAACCTCTGAATCCTACTCCCTCGTCGCTGCACTCATAGCCACTGTGGCCTTTGCCACCTCCGCCACAGTTCCTGGAGGCGTCAAGGAGGATAATGGCAGTCCAACATTGGAAAACAGAACCCCATTCCACTTCTTTGCCATCTCATCACTCATCGCACTCTTCTTCTCGGTCACGGCTTTGGTCACTTTCCTCTCCATCTTAACATCAAGGTATAAACCAAGGAATTTCGCAAAGGACTTGCCAATAAAGCTCTTGATGGGTTTAACGACCTTGTTCTTTTCCATAGCTGCGATGCTGATTTCTTTCTGCTCGGGACATATCTTTGTGATAGACGATAAGGTAAAGTATGTGGCGTATACAGTGTATGTTGCAACCTGCGTTCCGGTTACTTTATTTGCTTTGATGCAGTTTCCGCTGTATCTTGATCTAATAGATTCTACCTTCAGGAAGGTGCCAAGACGTAGCTACATGGCGTCAATTCACTAAGTAATATGCCCTTTTTTGCTATTCAATTTTCGTTTTCTTTTATCTCGTTTTATATATCGAATAAGGTTCTTTTCCTTTAGGTTTCTAAGGTGTGCTTTGTTGTTGATTGATTGTAACTTTTTGATAGTTGTCTGATGTTGCATTATTTTCGATCTTTTGAATGTTTAGACTTTGGTCTTTTATGATTATTTATAACTTTCAGGTATCTATTTGTAATTTGAAGTACTCTCGATCCTCTTCTCCTCTTCTTTTTTTTAAAAAATATATCGAATGAGGTTCTCTCCTGTAACGTTTGGTCTGTTTTGTCATATATTATATATTACTAGTAAGGGCACACGTGTGCGCAGTTGGGAAAATAAAAATGAAGAAAATAAAAAAAACCATTTTACATTAGAAATTGTATATTTATCTGAATAGTGTTATTAATATCAGATATTTACGTTTGAAAATTATATATCTAAATAAATTATAATATAAAAATCATTAATTAAAGAGAAAAATAATATATAACTAACTCAAAAGGAAAGGAAATAAAATGCTGTACAATAAATATTAGAATATATTTTTTGAAGATTTTATTTCTATCAGATTTTTATGAACAGTTAGTATTTATTTAAAAGCAAAAAAGAGAAGACCGTAGCGTAATTGGAAAACCCAAACCCATTTGTTGCATTATTTAGTTCTCATACCTAAAGCCCAAAAAAACAATAAAGTGCAGCCCAACTCTCTCTCTCTCTCGATTTTTACACGGAAACCCAGCCCAACCCACCGTTCCCAATTTCAGATGAGAAGCCCAGCGTAGCCCTCCCACCCTCCCAATTTTTAAACGGCACCGTTTCCCCCAATCCCCACCAAAACTTCTCTTTTCTTTCCCCAAGACTCTCAACAATTTCTATTCTAATCAATAGAAGGATGCAAACCAACTTAAGAAACCAAATGATAAGACTTATGTTGAAGAATAATTTTACATTATCTGTGGATAAGGTCTTGGATATGTTTATAAGAAATGAATAATCCTCTCTCCTAGAACCGGTTTTATAAGATGAGTTAGGCCCATGTATACTAATTAATTCAACAATTTCTATTCTAATTAATTCAATCCCTCGTTTGAGATGGGTTTCTATGATAGTTGTAGCTATAAGTGCGCAAGCACTGTACATTCACTTTAAAAAAAATAAATAAATATCAGACATATATGAAAAAAAAATTTAATTTTATAATATTAGACCTCACTCTTTTTCAAAATGATTGCATGACTCTTATAAATTTCATGACTGTATGTAACATTATTCGCTGTATTTGGATCTATTTTAACAAGAAAGAAATATGACGAGACTATATTCTATTGGAGGGTGTAAACCCCATATGTTCACCGCATCCGGCCTTAAGACTCTCTCTTACTTTATCTAAAGAGAAAAGCTTGAAATACGTATGGCGTGAAAGGAATATTGTGGATTATTCATCCATACAAAATGTTGAAATTCGTAATTAAGGACGTTCTAACTCCTTAGTCTTGCGTGGACTATTCCAAGGCATGCAGCCTCCTGTTTGACATGATAATTAATTGGAAAATTGGTACACAAATTTCCCGTAAAACTCACTCAATTTGCAATACGCTCGCGAAAAACTAATTTTGAAACTTGCCCCCATACTACCAAAAAATATCAATCTGCCCACTCCATTAAGATAAGAATGCTCACTAGGATTCCGGACCGGGTACTCGGGTATCCCTGGCCTGGAATCTGGGTTACTTGAGCTAGAACTCAAATGAAATCGAATTTTTGAAATCTGGAAATTTGGATTTCGGACTTTACCCACATTTTTTTGTTATTACAAAAACCTATATGTTATTAAAAAATTGCATAAGGGGAGGATGTAACACCCCGTATTTTAGTGTATTTTTACTGAATGATTATTTTTATTTATTCAAAATATTTATCCTCTTATTTTAAAATTGGTTGGATTTTTAGTGAGTTCTATGATTTTAATTTGGTGAAAATTATTTTTATGTGCTTTCTTATTGTTATGCATTTAAATTGCTTTTAATATTTAATTAATTACTGTGATATTTAATTATTTTAATTTCACTTTACCATTACGTTTAAATTATTTTATTTAACTTATGGTTTTGAAATCGTTTCCGTTGGATCATTTTTGTGACCTAAGTTATGAAGATTGAACCTCATTTATTTTTCCTCCATTTTTCTTTCCTCTCCTTTTCTTTTCTCTTTCTTTTCTTTTTTCCTTATTTCTCCTTTCGGCCTATCTCCCGCGCGCGACCCATATCCCCCTCCCCCTCTCCGTCCTTCCTTCTTCTCCACCCAGCGCCGCCGTGAGCCGGTGGTGATCGACACCGCCCAGCCCATTAGCTTCCCCAGCCGCCGGCGACCTTACCCCACCAACCTCAGCTCCATTCGTGCCGTCGTTAACCACCACGAGCCCATTGAAGCCGCAGCACTCTTTCCGCCACTGCGCCGTCGTCGCACCACCATTGGCCACCATCTTCTCACCACATCATCATCGACCTCTTGGCAACCCATTGGACCCAACCCCACCTCCGATCCGTCACCGGTGAAGCACATTCATCAACATTTCTGATTTGGGTATTTTGGTCTTCTACCGCCTATTGCGCCGCCACCCACGGCCAACCTTCACCACCACTAGCTTCACCGACCTCCCTAGACCCTACCCTATCAATCTTGAGTCTTCGTTTGTCTCCGTTTGAAAGTGGGTATTTGTGACCCACGGCCACAGTGTATTTTGCACTGTTGCGCTGCTCAGACGTCACTTCTTGCAGCTTCGTGATCCTTCAAAAATTGCTATATAGCGCTGTAAGTATTTCTCCAAAGAACTTTTATGATTTAAATGTATTTTTGCACTAACTCATTTCACTGTATTTGGTTGAACATGTCAGACTGAGTCCGAGAAGTTCGGGGGTCGGATGGATTGGTGATTGAAGTTTTTTGGTTGGATTTGATTGGATTGGTAATTGTTGGTTTGGATATTGTGTTCATGTACATTGCATTTGGCACGCATGATCATGTTTGTAAAGGAAAATTAGGTTTTCGTGTATTGCATTCATGTTCATGTGTTTATGAAAACTGGATTTTCATGTGAGAATGGATTTTGGGTGCGTGTGTATCACGACCCCAAGCCGAGATGGGGCATTATCTCGATGGAGCTCCTCTGGTTATTCGGGAGCGAAATATACTGAGTAACGTCCCCTGCATTGTCGCTGGGCGACAATGGGATCGGACGAGATGGTCTCGTGCCGACTCCGTGGTTCTTCTGTTGCGGGGACTAGAGGATGTCTGACCAAGTACGCGCTGGGCGCGGAACTGGGCATCGCTCGTTGCGTAGTATAGATGCTTGGCCATGTAGGCGCCGGGCGCGGAATTGAGCATCGCTACGGAAGGCGTTGATGCAATTGAGATGCACAGTGATCCACTCCTAGTAAATCGAAAGGCGTTGTTTACTCTATGCGATGAAAAACAAAATCGCTGCTAAAAATTACCAATTGCGGCAATTTTATTTGCAACAGATGAAAAACAGCCGCAATTGGCCTTTTTCTTGTAGTGTCATGTGAATAGTAATATTTTGTGAGTTTTATTAAGATCTGTTTAAATATAAATAAATTTAGATTTTATTTGAATGTATAAAATATGTTGAGATGAGTTTAACTTTTTTATAAAAAGTTGAAAAATTAATGGGTCCCATCAATTATTAGTTTGAGATGAGTTCACTCCAACAAACAAACAAACACAGACATATGCAGGAAGTGTATTGTTTTTTCTCTATTTAAAGGTTGTGAGTTATTCGGTTCTTTTTAGAAGGAGATCGGTATAACAATTACTATTTTGTTCAAAGAGAAGAGCTTGAATTACCTAATTAAGGTGTCATATGAATGCGGATTATTCATCTATACGCATGTAACTTTAACACATATATGATTATATATACTTTTCTTTCGAAGTCCCAAGTCTTGAGTCTCTCTTCTCTAGTTCAATTGCTTAAGCATATGCTTGGTTTGCATGCTCTGGATCGTGCAGATACTCCTAGCTTTTTAGTTCTTTATTTCTTTATTGGTTTGAGATGAGTTGAACAGGAACTCACTCCGACAACCAAACACATGCATGTGCAGGAAGTGTATTGTTTTTTCTCTATTTAAAGGTTGTGAGCTATTCTGTTCTTTTTAAAAGGAGAGTATAACAATTACTATTTTGTTGAAAGAGAAGAGCTTGAAATACCCTTTTTTTTTTTTTTTTGTAAAAGATCTCGAAATACTTAATTAAGGTGTCATATGAATGCGGATTATTCATCTATACGCATGCAACTTTAACACATATATGATATATACTTCAGTACTAGCTTTTGAAGTCCCAAGTCTTGAGTTTCTCTTCTCAATACAATTGCCTAAGCATATGCTTGGTTTGGATGCTCTGGATCGTGCAGGCCGTGCTCCTAGCTTTCTGCATTGGCTCTAGTTCTTAATTATTTCTTTATGTACCCTTTGTAATATTCTTTTATTAATTTTCTCACCTCATTTTCTTTAGGAATAACATTCGAAAGATTATATTTATCTTCTTCACATACACACCACACCATATTTTTAACTTTTATATTTTTTTAATTTTTTTCTCTTACCAAATGTATAGTATATGGATGATGAGTAGAAGAATTCAATTAGTTTTAAAAAAATAAAACCAAACTTTTTAAAAAAAAAATTAAAAATTTTTAAAAAATTAAAAATAGATAAAAAAAAAGTATAGTGTTTGGTGTAAGAGATGATAAATAGCAAAACTTAATAAAACCCTTATACTATAATAAACTTGATCATATCTACCACATTCAGTCTATTACTAATTTGGCCCATCTAAGAGTACTCTCAATAGATTAGCCAAAGCCAACCCAAGTTTTAGCTAAAAAGATAGGAATTTGGTTTTGGCTGATCCATTCACATCAAATCCCCACATTGGAATAGAGATTTATTCATCATATAACAATAAAATAATATGAAATGAATTTGACTTTGACTAATTCATTCACATCAAGTCCCTACATTGAATTATATATTTAACTATATGGTAATTAAATAATATTAATTTAATTTTTTCATATTTTACCATTAATTTTACCTATTATACATTAATTAGTAATGATATTCTAATTAAATTATTGGTTAAAAAAATCATATTTTCAATTGTCATTCAATCCTAATAATAACCCTTTGGTGTAGTGAGAGGTTGTACTTGAACATGAAATTATTTTCAAGAACCATATACATATATAGTTAGAAACCTAAACATAAACCTTAAACATGAAGCATCGCATATTAAGCAAGCAGCATGCATTAAGGGAAAACACAACTTTATTTAAAGAGTAATGTTACATACAGTCGTGGAGTGGGCAAGCGCCGTGCAATCGTTTTGAAAAAGAGTGGGGTCCACTATTAAAAAATTATTTTCTTTTCATGTGGGTTCTATATTTATTCATTTTTTTTAAAACGACTGTAGGGCCGGCGCTTGCAAACTCACGACTGCAAGTATCATTTCTCTTTATAATATACTAGAAGTTTTTTTTATTTTTTTTATCATTTTATTTTAAATATTTTTTAACATATTTAATCATTAAGAAAAAATTAAAAAAATATATAATTTTACTTATAGTCACTTCTTTAACAATTAAGTAAAATTAAAAATTAAAAAAAATCAAATACAAAAAGATAATAAAAAAATAATAACCTTATCATTATCCAATAGTATCTCCTTTTAAAAAGAACGATGATTAGGAGATATCACACAACCTTTAAATAAAGAAAAAAGCACTAAACTTCCACGCACAAGATTAAATCAGAAGGTTGCCGGCCACATGATGATCCTGCTTTTATCCTACGTACGTACCTGGCAGTTGATCTATTATTCTTTAGCAAAGAAAAAAGTCATTCCTTGTGTCTAGCTAGAAAACGCTCAATACATACGTACCCTATTGATCGATCTGGATGATTTTACCATAAACGTACAAAAACGTTGTTTATGACTTTGTTCGGGCTAGTAATTTGGCTAGTTTCAGAAAAATCCCATCCCCAGCTAATTCAAAAGTAGCATGCATGTTGGAATTAGAAAATTAAGCTAATTTATATATTTAGTCGATGTGTCTGTGATCTTATGATATCTTTTAGTTGAATATATTAAATATTTAAACTAAAAACAATCTATTTAAAGTAGAAGCGAAAGAAAAAAAAAAAAAAAAACATTCTTAAAATAATGCTCATGTTCTTAAAATCATGTTCAAAATAATACTCACGTTCTTAAGAAAAAGAAAAAGTCAATATTATATATATATTTGGAGTGCCTGAAAAAGCGTACGTACTTTTATTATATATTCTTGATGATTTTGCTAAAAAGAAGTCATTTATATATGGGTCTGGACTAAAATAAGATGCAAGTAGAAAATTATTAGCATTATAAATTTAATATATTAATTTAATGTAAATTAAATCTGTCTATTTGAACTAAACGCTAAAGAAAAATAGTTCTTAAAGAAATTAAGATCATGTTCTTAATTAGGAAAAATATTAATTAATAGACAAATGCATATATATATATGCTTCTTTCTTTCTTTCTTTATTTCTTTATTATTATTGTCATTGTTTGTTGCATGCATGCATGTACAAATCATTTCTTAAAATCTACATATTATTCAAAATTTTATTTTTATTTCTAAAAGCTTCATTTTAAGTATTATTTTTCAAATTAATGTACGTTTTATCTAAAAATTAAGTTTGCAATTGAATTATTTACCTGAGGCGAATTGAAGCTTTCCATAAACTTATCTTATATCATTTCTATAGAATTCTTATATAACTAAAGACATATATAGCTTTGTGTTCAACACATTGAGACCATAAATTTTTAATCTTTGATGTTTCTCTCTATTTTTTCTTCTTCTTCTCATTCATCTCTTTTCCATTAATTCTATTGCTATTATTTTTAAAAAATGCTACAAACAGTCAATCACATAAGTAGATATAGTGCATAAGGAGTACGTATGCAAAAGTAATTACATATAGAATTTTTGATTATTTTTTACCATTAATTCTATTATTTTTTAAAGGAAAAATTGGTCAGTAAGGCATTGTTTAGTTGCACATATGAGAGGGGCTACATCAAGTGCTCCGGCGGTCGGTCTGGATAGTTTTCGGCGAGTTTACACGGTTCTTGTACACCCCTAGGGAGAAGAGGGATTGGGGGGGGGGGGGGGGGGGGGGGTGGGGTTTTCTTGGGTTTACTCCTGGCCCTTGATTTAGGGATCACTAACGTACCTAGTTCTAATTGTGAAAATAAAACACATACAGAGAACTAAAAAAACTAAAAAAAGAAGTAGATCATAAATACAAATAAAATGAGGTAAGACTATATTTAGAATTAGACTTTACTTTATGTATCTAAAATAATATTTTTCATCATAAAATAAAATAATGAGTTTCAACAAAAATTTCTGATAGTAATAAATCCATTTAAATAAATAGGATTTTTAACTTAAAGCTACTTGCAGCAGTTCATTCTCGTAGCCCAGCCTAAATAATATAATATGTGATGCATGAAAATGATTAGTAGAATTTTTTTTTCTCTTTTTGCTTTCGGTCGGATTCCCAAAATAAAAATTAGCACTACAAGAAAAATGGATTTTTGTGGCCATTTAATTGCAGCGAAAAGACTATTTGTGACCAAAACAGACTCATTTTAGCTGTAAATAGTCATTTCGCTAGAATTAACTGGCCACAAATAAACAGTTTTCTTGTAGTGTAGTACGACAGCACATACCATATATAATATGTGATGCATGAAAATGTTCTTTTTTGGTTCCTTAACTCCTCTCAACTTATCATTACAATTTTTTTAAATTTCAACACAAAATATAATAAATAATTCAACTTTTTCAAATTCTAAAATAATAATAATATTAAAAAATAATATTTTAACAATATTTTATCATCTCAACTCAACTCAACTCAACTCAACTCAACTCACTTCAACATCTAAACACAACCTAAGAACTACCAAAAGAAAAAAACCAGAACTGCAGCCACGTAGGTTCATGAAATTAGCAGATGTGATTAGCAATCTTACGAGGTCATCTCAGCATCCAAAAGCAATTTTTTGAGAATTGTGTTTGGATGCAGATATAATTTTAGATGATTTAAATTGATATATAAATAATAATATTTTGTGAGTTTCATTGATATGTGTTTAGATATAAATAAGTTGAGATATATATTTGAATATATATATATATATATGAAATAAGTTGAAATGAGTTTAACTTTTTTATGAAAAGTTGAAAAAGTAATAGATTCCATCAATTATTAGTTTGAGATAAGTTGAACTCACTCCAACAAGCAAACACAGGCGTATGCAGGAAGTGTATTGTTTTTTCTCTATTTAAAGGTTGTGAGTTATTCGGTTCTTTTTAAAAGGACATCAATTTAACAATTACAATTTTGTTGAAAGAGAAGAGCTTGAAATACCTAATTAAGGTCTCATATGAATGCGGATTATTAATTTAATTTTTTAATTATTAATTTATTTAATTTTTCACATTTTACCATTAATTTTACCTATTATACGTTAATTAGTAATGATATTCTAATTAAATTATTGGTTAAAAAAAATCATATTTTCAATTGTCATTCAATCCTAATAATAACCCTTTGGTGTAGTGAGAGGTTGTACTTGAACATGAAATTATTTTCAAGAACCATATACATATATAGTTAGAAACCTAAACATAAACCTTAAAACATGAAGCATATTAAGCAAGCAGCATGCATTAAGGGAAAGCACGACTTTATTTAAAGAGTAATGCTACATACAGTCGTGGAGTGCGTAAGTGTAATGCAATCGTTTTGAAAAAGAGTGTGGTCCACTATTAAAAAATTAATTTCTTTTCATGTAGGTTTTATATTTATTCATTTTTTAAAACGACTACACGACGCATACACACTCACGACTACAAATATCATTTCTCTTATTTAAATGATTGATAACATGACCAGAAAGTGGCCACTCAACAATTCCCACAGGATACTACTAAAGTTTTAGCTAATATATATATATATTAATATTAATTTAAATTTTTTAATTATTAATTTATTTAATTTTATCATATCTTACCATTCTACCTATTATATATTAATTAGTAATTATATTGTAAATAAATTACTAGTTAAGAAATCATATATATTATTTTTTTAACTTTAGCTAATCCATTGCTGCCACTTTTACTTCTATATATAATAGTTAAATGTAGGATGAATTTAACTTTTAACTAATTCATTGAGGATGTTCTTAATTAGCTTAATGAAAAACATGTGGTAGACTGGTAATAATGATATATAGTCTAGTAGAGTACTATTGTGTGAAACACATGGAACTCCCTTTTTTTCCCTCTTCTTTTTTAAGAACTGCATGTGGATCATAATTCTTTCTAGCATATATACTTTGCTTTGAAGAGTACCCAAGTCGATCTTGCGGGGCCTATATACTCTTAATCAAGTAATATTCCCTTCACTTCCTGTTTAAAAAATACGAAACAATTTGTAATCACCTCCTTAATTAGAATATTAATACTTTCAATTACCCCAAAAATACCTCAATCACCCATGCATTCAGGAAACTTTTGCCATAAATAGCCTTAAAAATAATTAAAAAAAATTATCAAAAGTAGTGTTATAAGAATTAATAAACATTAAAAAATTGAATAATTTTTTTCATAACAAGAAAATGAAAATTATAACAGTTAATATAACTAATCTGTAAATCAATGAAAACTCTTCATGTAGTACGTAATTATGAATTAGCAATATTATTTAGCCTTTTTAGACCATTAATAGAGGACTGTGCTTCCGTGTGAGCGTGCATGCAGCAGTACTAGCACTAGACTGATCAGCCTCCGATCGAGTATAAATCAGCCCTCGCATGAAGCACCAGTAGAATCTTCATTCTGTCTAGCTTCCAACAATATTAGTGGTACGAAAAATGGAATATTTAAGCGCCCAAGGTTCGAGTTCAGGAGAGGGGAAGCAATTGTTCGATTTGGCCATGAAAGGGAAATGGAGTGAAGTCGTCGATATATGTGCGCAAAACCCATTTGTTCTATTGGCCGTGGCTATCACCAAGACAGGGGACACACTATTACACTTAGCTGTCTCTGAAGGCAAAGAAAAGACGGTCCTAGAAATTACAAAGATCATTTCGCAATCGGAACTTCCAATGTTTAATTCCAAGGCTATTATCGGACATAGAAACGATCGATGGAATACCGCTCTCCATCTTGCTGCCTTGGTGGGGAATGTGGCCATGTGTAAGTGCATAGCAGAGGTTGATCCTTCATTGATCGACGTTGCACGTAATAAAGAGGGAGAAACTCCTCTTTCCTTGGCAGTGCGCTTTGGTAGAAAACAAGCATTCCTATGCCTTACCCAAATTCTTATTCAACGTGATCCGGAGCAATTTGACAACTCCAAAAGGATGAAATATGGCACTGATGGTAACACGGTTCTTCACCACGCCATTAGTGGAGAGCATTATGGTGAGACCGAAATATTATTATTGTAGCTGAATTAAATATTATTGCTTTCACTTATTATTAATTAATTAGTTTATATTCATGATTGCGTAAGTAAATATTAAAGAATTAATGCTTCGCTTTTTAACATGACAGATTTGGCATTGTCCATAATTAAATTGTACGGAGAACAGTGTAACGTTGCCAATAAGGAAGGAATAACACCTCTCCATCTACTAGCGGGCAAGCCTTCGGCTTTCGAAAGCGGGAGTCTTCTTGTTCATGGATTCTGCAAAAAAGTCATTTATCACTGTATATATATCCCCAATTCATCACCGCGTTAAAAAAAAATTATCTTTCAACCTCTTATAATTCAAAAGGATTAATGGTGTTTATTATTTTAACTTATGCATGCCATTATTTGCTAATAACGATGATATTCTTAACTATATAAGCTTGCATATTCATGTAGAATATTGACTTGAACTTCGATCGATCTTACGTAGTGGTTTGATCATTTCACAGCTTGTCTGTTTGATCATTATTAGAAACATAATGATCATCATCAAATTAATATTCCGTATTTTGCACTAAATAATTTATTTTATCTGTTTCAAGTGAAATAGAAATGATCCTTACCACGTGTGAGATAGAGATAATGTTTTCTCAGACTCACTTCATGTATATCATGCTTAAATATTCTCCAGTTACTCTAGATCTTATAATTTAGATAAAAATTGGATCTATTGAATCTTAAACCTAGGATAGACATAAATATATATCAGTACATGAAATTTGTTCTATAGATCTGCCTCGTTGTGCCAAATAAGTAGGTACGTACTATGCAGGCCATTGCATTATTTTGTGATATGCTGCCTAGCTAATTGTAAGATAGAAAGAAATTCATAATTTAAACAATATTATAATTTTATCATCTCCTTATAATGTAGTATGATCAAGCGATTGGTAGCTAGGTAAGTGAAAAAAAAAGGACAGTCCTTTATGATACGTACAACATCGAGGTGTGTATATATATATATATGAAAGAATGATAATCAAATGGTGGTTAAATGAATGTATGGAACTTTATCTCTTGTAGAATATATGATTTTACTCTTTTTTGTATGACTTATGATCCTTTGCTGTTTCTTTGGAAGGCATATTTGTTGATGAGCACGACGTGGAACAACATCATGATGATCACCCGATAAAATGGAATAAAAAATTTCCCAAGAACTACAGAGCATGCGTCGACTTCTTTCAATTGTTTTGGAAGTTGCTTAGCTTTGGTATCAATGGTATGTAACTTTTTTCTTTTCCTTTCTTAACTTGTAATTTCCTATATTATACATCGCAGGATGACAAAAAGTACACCAAGCAAAGGCAAATTGGGTTGCAAATGAAAACATTTGTTCATGAAAAACTTTCGCTCAAGCTGTAAACACTTGATTGCGTTCCATTTGTTTAATAAATGCACCAAGCTTGAACAAAAATTTGTGCTAATTTATTAAGCGAATCGAAGTTATATAATTAATTTAAACTAGCTAGGCAACACGATCGTACTGTCACGATCTATTCATTTTGCTAATATGCGGTACTGACTAATCTTTTTTTCTTTTCTCAAGTACTGCGGCCAGTACTCGCTATCAGAAATAAGGTTGGAGAGAGAGATGAAGAGAGGTCTGAAAGACAGCCAGTAGATCCAGGCAAGTAATGCAGTAGAATGTTTGAAAGCAAGCCCAAATATATATAATATATATATATATGCATGAACTCCCATCAATTTCAGAAATCATGCAGACTTTCAGAACCATATCATATAGAAAAAAATTATTCATTCATCCACTTTCTTATGATCCCATGACGTAATATTAGATGATAGGTTCTCAAATTAAATATAATAAATAATTTTTAATATTTTAATATCATATTATAGGATGATGAGAACTGGGATGATGAATAGCATTACTCTATAATATATAGCTCCTATATTGTGAAAATATTTAAACCAAAACAAGCACAAAAAAAAAAAAAAAAAAACCAACTGTTTGTATCAATAAATTAATTGTTAACCTAAAAGTATACCATGTTGTGTGTATATAAATTGTTCTGCCAATTTTTCAATGAATACCACGGTGTTGTAAACCTAACATTTATATTTTATCATTATAATGAATTAATATTAGTTGTATTTTCTACAGAACTCGGAGCTCGCCAAATTCTCTACAAAATTCTCTACAAAATTCTCAAGCTCGCAAACAGGACAATGGTGATAGTTCTAATTGCTCTAGGTATGTCAGTATACAACCAAAGTAACTAATTTTGAGGAAAAGTTCAAAGATCGAGATTCTGGAAATAATTATATTGCGTGTCCTTAAATTCCATTTACTGACACCCCTTTGTTATGATTATGTCACGTGCATTATTAATGATCATATCTTAAATTTATATTTAGATAAGGAAAATGGATTTTTGTGACCAATTTATTGTAACTAAAAGACTATTTATAACTAATTTTAGTTGTAAATAATCATTTCGCTAGAATTAACTGATCGTAAATAAGCAGTTTTCTTGTAGCATGCATAACACATGACGCATGGCTTTAATATGTATATAGATTTATTTGTAACGCCCCGTCCTCGAGGGTTAGGAGAGTTAACTTATGTCACTTAAAAATTATTTTTCTTCCACATAGTACATACTCTAATTTTTCTCTATCGCACAAAATACCCATATATTTACATCACTTACTCCAGAATAACCATTCTAAGACAATACAAAGTCTTAATATAAATATCAATCTCTCAAACAAACACATCATCAGAACACAACAAGCTTACTGAATGAAAATTTTCAATACCCATATAAACCTTCTATACTTAAACCATCATTCTTAACTCTTCTCACCCATGCTCCATATCCTTGATCCTCAACTGAAACATTCAAATCATCTGAAAAAGATGGTGGAGATAAGGGGTGAGTTATCAACAAATCAGTAAGCAGAGAACATATACTAGTATGTAAACATGAGCCTTTTCAGAAAGTTCAGTATGCAGAAATAAAAACATTTTATTTTTATATGCAGATCTCATAAAAACGTGTTATCAGAAAATCAGAGCAACTTTTCAATCTTTTCATACTCAAAATCAACAATTCATATTTAAGGATTCATTTCATATTCAAAAACGTTTTGACATAACATAACTGAACATCTTTATCTTATCATATACCATGTTTAACCCCCCGTGGTAGGGTTGTGTTATCCCCGATGGCCAAACCAGGCAGTATCATATGGTGAACTTCCCATTTTTCAATTTAGGAGCCCCGAGTGTGCACACAGGAAATAACACGTAAGAAGATCACTTTGTTTCCAAAATGGGTGCACTCATATCATATCATATCCTGGTAGTACCAACCATATCACGTGAACAATATCATCATATCAGAACCATATTCAGAACAGATAAGTATGCCAAAATTTTATCATATCCATATCATATCAAAACACGTGCGAAACATATTCATATCATTTCTATTTGATAAAAAACATATCCAAATCATTTCATATCACATGCATAAAAATCTCAATGATATCATATTCGCTCTTTTGCATATTTCAGAAACATGTCAAATATTTCTCATGTCTACACATTTCATGTCAAAAATATTTCTTTTCTCTTTCATACGTATCTCATGAGGGAATGCGAAAACATATACTAAGGTTGTTTTTCACTTTTTCTTTTGAAAACAACATGCACATTTTTACAAACCAACCTCAGTTCATTTCTTTTTATGCAAATCTAGCATAGGAACCCCGCTTATCTGGACAACTTAAATTTTCAGAATTTTCCTCAAAATGTCGAATCGACTATAAATCGTCACCTATAAAAATAATCACATAATTTCTGTAAGTTTTCAATCAATCAAGGATTTCGATATTTAAGCCTAACCTTCTAAAATAACCTGTTTTAATTCCTCTAAACTTAAAACCCTCAAATTCTAAAATATATCATCACTTCCTAAAATCATCAATATCCACCATAACTAACGTCAAACTCAAAGCACCAATATTTAACCCCAAAACAGCCAACAAATCTCATAGTATAAACCAATCACACAAAAACTCCATCATCCAATCTAACCGACCCCCTTACTCCTCGGACTCAGTCCGGCACAACCAAACAATTAACAGTAAATATGAGTTAGCGCAGAAATACATTTAAATCTCATAAGTTCTTTGGAAAAATACTTACAATGCTATAATATAATTTTTGAAAGATCACGGAGGTGGTAGAAGCGGCAATGCAGCAACAAAACAGTGCCAAATGTACTGTGGCCGTAGGTCTCAAAAACCCACTTTTGAACGGGTGCAAACGAAGACCCGAGATTGATAGGGTAGGGCTTAGGGATGTCGGTGAAACTAGTGGTGGTGGTGGTTGGCCATGGGTGGCGGCGCAAATGGTGGTTGAAGTGAAAAATACCCAAAACGAAAATGTTGATGAATGTGCTTCATCGGTGACGGATCGGAGGTGGGGTTGGGTCCAATGGGTTGCTAGGAGGTCGAGGATGATGTGGTGAAGAAATGGTGGCCAATGGTGGTGCGACGGCGGCGCGCGAGCACAAGAGGTGCCGCGGCTTCAATGGGCTCGTGGTGGCTAACGGCGACGCGGCTGGGGTTGGAAATAGAAGGGTGGTGTCGCCGGCGGCTGGGGAAGCTAGGGAGCCGGGTGGTGTCGACCACCGCCGGCGCACGGCGGCGGGCTGGGGAGGAGAAGGAAACGGACGGAGGGAAGAGAGGGAGAGACGTGCGCGCGGGAATGAACCAGGAGAGGAAGAAAAGAAGGAAGAAAAAGAAAAAGAAGAAAAAGAAAAGATAAAAGAGAAAAAGTAGGGAAAGAAATGAGGTTCAACCCTCACATCTTGGGTTACAAAAATGATCATACGGAAACGATTTTAAAACAGCAAGTGAAATAAAATAATTCAAACGCAGTGATTAAAATGAAAATAAATAATTAAACCCAATAATAAGTTAATTTAATTTGAGAATAAATTTAAATGCATAACAATAATTAATTTAAAGAAAGCACTTAAAAAAAAATTTTCGTAAACTAAAAATCATAAAATAACCCAATTAAAAATCCAATAATTTTAAAACAAGAGAATAAATTTTGAATCAATAAAAATATCCTAAAATACAGGGTGTTACATTATTTGTTTTTCTTCTGAGCATAATTACCTAGCTAATTTTATACTTTGATCATACAATATATAGTTGTCATGCATGTCTAGTTTTTTAATTACGCTATTTTGTGTATGATGTTAACAAGGAATTCCCACGATAAGAAAGATATATGACGAGAAAAAGCAGCACAAGTTGTCCATTCTGATCATGAACGAACTTTTGGGGAGTAGTGTCGATGTGTTGTCCGAATATTATTACAGTGGAAAGAAGCCCTTAATTAGCTTGCAACGGTCTGATACAGCCACAATAGATCTGGACCAAATATGTCCAGACGATGTTCTCGATACTGATGAAGATGACAACAGAGAAGGTAATCCAGTCAAGAACTAGCGCCTTAATCTCCAAAACTCATATATAACTTTTTTCCTGCTTATATATTAGGGACCTGCATGATCTGTTCTTGTAAACGGCTTGTCCAAAATGGTTAAGAAGACCACCACTCATGTGCAGCATTATAGCTACCCCGGTCGTAAAAGCAATTTCCTGAGAGTAAGCCCATAAATAAAAAACTGTCTGAGAGTACTCCGGGCAAAGAGGGCAGCAGAATTAATAAGTGTTGGAATTTATAAAGGGAGTATTTACCTTTCTGAAATAAGCGTCATTTCTCACCTTGCGCAAGGTGAGAAATGACACTGGGGTATGTTTAGGTTAGAAAAATCTTAGAGAAAGTTAGAGAGTTCCGTTTCATTAATGATTAATAAAGGCCGGGAAACCAATAATTTAGCTAAATCAAGTAGTTCATGTTAGGATTAACTAGTTATCAGCGATTAAGTTAAAGTGAAAATAGTGGAAGTAAAACTAATAATCATATACAGAACACTAAGATTTAAGTGGTTCGGCTCAATGTGAGCCTACGTTTACTGGTTTGGTCAATTTTAGTAAATTTCACTATCAACAAAGCTGAAGTACAAGAGATCAATTACAAAATTCTCAATCCCAGAGTTCCAATACACCCAATGAACTCTCAATTAAGACTCTCACAAAAGGATCTATATATCTTCCCCTCTTTGTATTCTGGTTGCTCAAAAGTCAAAATACATTAAAAATAATATGTATTTATACTGAATTGGGCATGAAACCCTATAATATAGACATTCGCTCGAGCAGCGTGTCGAGAGAGGCTCGAGTACTGAACACGAGGGCTGGCGCCCTTTCGAGCTCAGTGTCAAGTCGGTAACGAGCAAACTCTCTACTTGGATTTTGCTCGAGGTGAGTGTCAAGCGAGTTCTCTATATAGGTCTTGCTTAAGCTGACTGTCGAGCAATTGATAACGAATAATCTGTCTGAAGCTTCGCTCGAGCGACAAAACCACCGCTCGAGCGAAAAATCAGTAGATATGCTTTTTCAACAGGAATCAAGCCACCTCAACCGTTCATAATAATGGCAACTAATTAAGCATATGCATGGAGACTCAATCCCCAATTAATATTGATGGTCCCTCGATTAAGAGGGGGTCGAGCAAATCTCATAAGTTACAAAGCTAATTATTGTTATTATTATTATTATTATTATTATTATTATTATTATTATTATTATTATTATTAATTTTGTTATTTTCCTTATATTATTGACCTTTCGGGTTAATATATAGGTGGGAACGAACTAGAAGATCCTATATTAATTGCTGCGCGAAATGGCATTTCCGAGATTGTAGAGAAAGTTCTAGAACTGATTCCGATTGCCATAAATGAAGTGAATAAAGAAAACAAGAATGTAATGTTGTTGGCGGTGCAGTACAGACAACCACATGTATTTCAAATACTGCTGAAAAAAAATATCATGATCAGAGACAGGGTGCTACGGGTGGAGGATAAACGTGGGAATAATGCAGCTCATCTCGCGGCTGAGCTTGGAGAATATAGGCCTTGGCTGATTCCCGGGGAAGCCTTGCAAATGCAATATGAAATCAAGTGGTTTGAGGTATGCATATACAAAAAGAAAATACTTTAACCGAAAAGATTACACAGAGAAAACTACAAAATTAATTAATATAGGCGTCATATATATATATATATATATTTGTAATAATTAATTGTTGTCATGTGTACGTACTTGATGCTTGGCTTCATGCAGTTCGTGACGGAGAACATTCCCTCTAACTTTCTTACCTGCCGCAACAAGGACGACAAAACCCCTGAGGAACTATTCGTCGAGAAACACAAGGATCTCGTCACGGACGGTGGCAAATGGTTAATTAAAACCTCCGAATCCTACTCCGTTGTCGCTGGACTCATAGCCACTGTGGCCTTTGCCACGTCCACCGCAGTTCCTGGAGGCGTCAGGGATAATATTGGCATTCCAACATTTGAAAACAAAACCCCATTCCACCTCTTTGCCATCTCATCACTCATCGCGCTCTGCTTCTCGGTCACGGCTTTGGTAACGTTCCTCTCCATCTTAACATCAAGGAATAAAGAAAGAGATTTCGGAAAGGACTTGCCAATGAAGCTCTTGATAGGTTTAACGTCCTTGTTCTTTGCCATAGCCGCGATGCTGATTTCCTTCTGCTCGGGACATCTCTTTGTGATAGACGATAAGTTAAAATATGTGGCGTATCCAGTGTATGCGGCAACCTGCCTACCGGTAACTTTATTTGCTGTGATGCAGTTTCCACTGTATTTTGATCTTATAGAATCTACCTTCAGGAAGGTGCCGCGACGTAGCTACAAGGCATCCGTTCTCTAATTAATGTGCCTTTTTTCTATTTGGTTTTCCTTTTTCGTTTCTCCTTTTTTGTATTTTATATATGGAATAAGGTTCTCTCCGCGTGTGATTACGTTTGATCTGTTTTTGACAAAAAAGAAAAAAGAACTGTTTGGCATGATATATTATATATAAAATGTACGATGAAATTAATGTTTTAATACAATTATCTTTCCTATCCTTGTTCTGTCTCATCATGATCATTAAAACCCGCCTTTGGTTTCTTTGTGCTAGCACACTTGCTTTAGGGCTTGCATACTATTACACGTCCTAAGTTGTTAGTTCCAATGCAAAAGAAGAGAGGAAAGTTGAACTTTTAATTTCTGGCTATACTCCATTATTATCCCCTTTAAAAATATACAAAAAAGGAAAAAATGTCTATAAGAATTATTCTAATAAAAGACGAAAATAAAAAAAACCCTATAAAAAGATAAAAGAAAAACAAATATATAATAAGCCACTAAAAAATCCTAAAAATACTAATAAAAAGAAAAAACAGATCGTCTGTTACAAATGCGGAAAAGTTGGACATTATAAATCAAATTGTAAAGTCAAACAATAGATTAATCAACTAGATATATCTGAAGCATTAAAAGACAGATTATTAAATATTTTTATAATGCATTCAAGCGAAGAAGAAGAAGATAGTTCTACAGAGGAAGAAGAAATCTATCAATTAAAATAATCAAATTTTTCAGAACAATCTTCTAATAGTGAATCAGAAGAAGATGAAGTGCAGATTTGTAATTGTCTAGATAAGGATAAGTGTATTTGTAACAAAACCATTAATGTACTCTCAAAACAGGAAGACATTATATTAGAATTAATAGATAAAATTAGTAATCCTCAAGAGAGAAAAGATTATTTAGAAAAGTTAAAAGATACTTTTAGTAATCAAAGTTCTTCAGTAACGACATCTACAACACCTCATAATTTTTCAGAAATAATAGGAAGATTTAAAACCGACAAACAGAAAATTACGTACAAGATATACAACAAGAAATTAATGAGATAAAGCAGGAGATTAAAAATTTAGAAATATCAAATCTTAAGCTAGAAGTTTCAAATGAACAGTTAATACAAGAAATTATACTATTAAAAATAGAGAAGAATGGAAATAATAAAGAACATGATAAAGAACAAGGAGAATGCTCAACTTTAGCTATAAGAGATGAAACAGATAACTTCATTAATATCCTTGAAAAGATAAATTTTCAAAAATGATATACTAAGGTAACAATTTCAATTAACCAAGAATTTTCTTTTACGACAATTGCCCTCTTAGATACAGGAGCTGATTTAAATTGTATACAAGAAGGAATAATACCCTCTAAATATTTTGAAAAAACAAAAGAAACATTATCCCAAGCTAATGGAACAAAATTAAATATAAATTATAAATTATCCAATGCACACATTTGTAATAATGGAATTTGTTTTAAAACATCATTTATTTTAGTAAAAAATATTAATACTAAAGTAATATTAGGAAATCATTTTCTTGCTCTACTCTATCTTTTCTCTGTAACAGAAGAAGGAATCTCTACTAACATACTTGGACAGGAAATCCAATTTAAATTCTTATTTCCTCCAGTATCAAAAGAAATTAACTCTTTAAAAGAAATCTCATTAACTAAAAAAATTAATTTTTTTAATACAAAATATAATTAAAACAAAAGAAAACCAGATAAGTTTTTTAAAACAAGAATTAAAATACAAAAGAATCCAAGAACAACTAAAAGATCCATTATTAACCCAAAAAATTGAAAATTTTAAAACTATAATTGAAAATGAAGTATGCTCTAACCTGCCTAATGTTTTTTGGAATAGAAAGCAGCATATAGTTGAATTACCCTATGAAAAAGATTTTTATGAGAAAAATATTTCAACCAAAGCTAGACCTATCCAAATGAATAATGAATTATTAGAATACTGTAAAAAAGAAATTAAGGATTTAATATCAAAAGGACTAATAAGGAAAAGTAAATCACCATGGAGTTGTGCTGCTTTTTATATTAAGAAATAGGCAGAATTAGAAAGAGGAGTTCCTCGCCTAGTCATCAATTATAAACCTCTCAACAAAGTATTACAATGGATTAGATATCCAATTCCCAATAAAAAAGATTTATTATCTCGACTTTATAATGCTACAGTATTTTCAAAATTGGATATGAAAAGTGGATTTTGGCAAATTCAAATTGCTGAAAAAGACCTATATAAAACAGCATTTACAGTTCCTTTTGGATATTTTGAATGGAATGTTATGCCATTCGGATTAAAAAATGCCCCTAGCGAATTCCAAAATATTATGAATGAAATTTTTTCTCCTTTTACTCAATTTTCGATAGTTTATATAGATGATGTATTAATATTTTCTTCATCTATTGAATAACATTGGAAACATTTAAATACTTTTGTTCAAATTATCAAACAAAATGGATTAGTAGTTTCATCACCTAAAATAAAATTATTTCAAGATAAAATTAGATTCCTTAGACATGAAATTTATCAAGGAACTATTACACCGATTAGCAAAGTTATAGAATTCGCCGATAAGTTTCCAGACGAAATAAAAGATAAAAACCAATTACAGAGATTTTTAGGAAGTCTAAATTATGTCGCAGACTTCTATCAATCTCTCAGACCATTATGTAAACCATTATTTAAAAGATTAAAAAAGAACCCACCTCCATGGACAGATAAACATACTAATATTGTAAAACAAATTAAAGCTCATGTTAAGAAATTACCATGCTTAGGAATTCCATCACCACATACCTTCAAAATTGTTGAAACAGATGCCTCTGATCTTGGATATGGAGGAATTATGAAACAAAAATTATCAATTGTTTTAGAACAAATTGTTCGATTCCATTCAGGATGTTGGAATCCTGCCCAAAAGAATTATAGTACTATTAAAAAAGAAATTTTAGCTATTGTATTATGTATTTTTAAATTTCAAGATGATTTACTGAATAAAAATTTTTTACTTAGAATAGATTGTAAATCAGCCAAGGAAGTTTTGATTAAAGATGTTAAAAAACCTGGCTGCTAAACAAATATTTGCCAGATGGCAAGCTATCTTAAGTATTTTTTATTTTGATATTGAACATATTAAAGGAGAGTCTAATTCTCTTCCTGATTTTCTATCCCGAGAATTCTTACAGGGAAAATCATGTCATCTTCAAAGTCAAAAGTAAAGTCCAAATCCTCATACGCACGGCCACCATCTCCCCCTTATCCTTCATCTTGTCCCTCTGCAACTCCAAGACCATATACGGTATTGGGGTCATTACCGCAAAACATTAGACCCTCTTACAATCTATTTTCACCATTAGCTTCTCCAAAACTGCCAACCTATTCCAAAGCAGTTTCTCCCTCTTCTTCTTCTCCTTCCCAAATTATCAATCCTCCATTATTATCTCAGCCTTCTTCATCTCCCATTATCATTAAGTCTCATTGGCACCCTGTCTTTCCTATTGAATCTAAAATTCAACATTTGTCTAACCCCCAGAAATTACTTGATGCATTTCTTTTACCAGATTGGCATTATGTTCCGCAAAATATTAAGAAAACTCAGCATTTTTATGAATTCATATTAGTAGATACCGACTCAATTATCCTCTCTGAAATTCCTTGCTCTCTCCAAACTCAACATTCTCCACCTGCATCTCCAATTATTGCTTTTCATAAAGTCACCATTAAACAGGTCATCACACTAGAACAATGGGAAAAAAATCTCTATTTAACAAGAAAGTTCTATCATCCTTATGATCCTCCTTATTATGATTATTAGCACGCATGGATAAAAATGTTTCTCAAGCAAAATAAAAACCTGCGTCACTTTTGGTTCCTTCATTTTGACAAATTACAAGAAATCAATACACTCCCGAAATGGTTCTCACTATGGTGGGAATATTATGGACCCGAACCTCTTCTCCTTCCTCTTCCCCTTCAAAAAACTCTCCGAAATTTTATTTCACAAAACGACAGTCCACCATCATTAAACAATTGTTCACCTCTTCTGCTCTTTTTCCTCAAAACTAAATTAAATTGGATTATGAAATGGGAATATGTCATTAAATCTCATCCCTCTCTCAAAATAACTACAGAGCATGCATCAATTTCTTACTATTGTTTCGGAATTTGGTTAGATTTGGTATGTATATATATATTTCTTTTCTTTTCTTAACTGGTAATTTCCTATATACTTCCAAATTTGAAACACTAGCCACTAGTTTACCATACCGCCGGCTTTAGCTGTTTAAAGGAATAAATCGGGACGTTGCAAATGAAAACATTTGTTCATGAAAACCTTGAGCTGAACTTGTAAAAACTTGATTGAGTATGACTTGTTTAATAATTGCACCAAGCTTGAACAAAAACTTGTGCTAATTTATTTAGTGAATTGAACTTATTTAAACTAGGCAACTCGTATAACATCCTCGTATAATTTTTTAGAAAATTTCTACTAATCATCCCTTACACTGCACACCAACATGTAATTTATCATTTTTATCATTCTATTTAAATACACACATATTGATGTGTAAATATATGTATTTAAATATAAGGATAAAAATGACAAATCACATGTTGGTGTGTGATGTGGAAATGATAAGTAGCATTAATTCTCAATTTTTTATATACTGTTTTTATAGTATTGTTTTTAATTTTAAAATGAAAATTACAACTTAAATTTGAACAAATAGGATGGAATCATGTTTCGTCTCATGATGTGATAGATGTTGTTTAACTCCCACGATTATAAGTGTATATATAGATATGTATCAATGTACATGTAAACTCATCAAACTATATACATAAATGGAAAATTAATTGGTTTGTCAAAATATTTAGAAGAAGTACTCATTACATATGATATACATAATCTATTTTGTGATAAAAAAAAAACCATATAATTTATTACAAACACAGCATTCTTAGTTAATTACCTTTTCTAAATTCATATATTTATAGTTTCCTGATTATATAACTTAAATATATAACCTCACCATTATGAATTACCTGATTATATAACTTAAGTATATAACCTCACCATTATGAATTAATAAATTAGTCAAGCAACTAATAATTAGTCTAATATATATGTAAATGGACAATGCTTAAACATAGACATATATATTGTAAATGGACAATATATATGTCTATGTTTAAGCAACTAATAATTAAAAAAAATTAATAATAATAATAATAATAATAATAATAATAATAATAATTTTAAAATGATACTAATTAAGAAAGTAATAAACTGCAAGTTTAATTGCTTACTGCTTTCAAGCTGCATTTAACAGACAGCTTATGTAGGTCTATATTATATGCATGTTGTCATAATTCATTCGCTATATATATACGCGCGGTACCTACTGAACCTTTTGTTCTTTTCTCAAGTACAAGTCGCTATCGGATGTAAGGTTAGAGAACAGAGAGATGAAGACATTGAAGAGAGCCCTGAAACACAGCCCGAAAATCCAGGCAAGCAATGCAGTCATGATGTTATTTCATCAAGTATTCTTTTTGAATAGGAGTTCTAGAAGGAATACACTACTTTGTCCTTCCATTTGTACTGCTTCATTTGACCGTTTACCAATTTTTTTTTTATTTAACGATTAAGAAAGTGATTTTAAGTGTATTGAATTTTTTTTTTATTTTTTTAAAGTATTTAAATATATTAAAAAAATTGTAAAAAGAAAATGAAAAAAAAAACCCAAAACTCAAAAGCAGTAAACATGAGCAAGTTACTCTGAGCGGCAGAGTAGCCCGACTCGTTTTATAATCCAATAGAATAATGCTACTATGATTGATCTTCTATTTGCTCCCTCAATTTGATTGTTGATGCTTTATTTTTTTTCCTTAATGGTTAAGGAAGTTAACACTATTAGTGTATTGGGATTTTATTTTTTAAAAAAATGTTTAAACATGTTTTAAAAATGTTTGAAATAAAAAGCTTTAAAAGAAAGTACAATTTGAAATAAGGGCACAACCAGGCAAATTGAGGAGTCATAATAGCACTACTCTAATCTAATATACCACACATCAAGTGATGTAAGCTTAACATTTCATCTGTTTTGTAATTAGAATGAATTACTTGTATTTTCTACAGAACTCAGAGCTCAGAATGGAGCTTGGAAGCATCGATTTTCTCCAGCTATCTATGGCCTTTTCTACAAAATTTTCAAGCTTGCAAACAGGACAATGGTGATAGTTCTAATTGCTCTAGGTATATATAGTATAGAACCAAAGTAACTAATATTAATTTATTGGAAATTTCACAGAGATTCTGGGAATAATTATATATATTTCGTGTCCTTAAATTACCGATTGTTATGGTTATGTCATGTGCATTCTTAATGATCATATATACAATAGCATTCATGTCTATTTCTTAATTATGGTATTTTGTGTATGATGACGTACGCTAACAAGGAATTCCCACGATAAGAAAGATATATGAAGAGAAAAAGAAGCACAAGTTGTCCATTCTGATCATGAACGAACTTCTAAGGAGTACTGCCGATGAGGTGTACGAATACTATTACCGTGGGAAGAAGCCCTTGCACCCGTCAGATACAGCCACAATAGACCCGGACGAAATAGATCCATATCTCGATGAAGATGGCACCCAAACAGGTAATCCAGTCATGGACTAACCTTCTCCAAAACTCAGATCTAACTTTTTCCTGGACCTGCATGCAGTTCTGTTCTTGTAAACGGCTTGTCCAAGATGCATGGTAGAGAAGGCCCTTCTTGGGTGCTTCACTGATCATGTGAAGGAAAAAGTTTTTTAGAAATATATTTTTTAATTTAATTTAAAGATGTTTGGATTTAAAATGTTTTTTTTTTTTTTTGAAAAATATTGAATATTTCTGATCAGTTGCCAACTTTACGAAATATTTCTTATTAGTTACAAAGCTAATTATTATTCTTATTAGTAATTTTGTTATTGTTCTTATATTACTAGAGACTCCTATATTAATTGCTGCTCGAAATGGCATTTCCGAAATTGTGGAGAAAATTCTGGAACTGTTTCCGATTGCCATACATGACATGAATGAAGAAAACAAGAATGTAATGTTGTTGGCGGTGCAGTACAGACAACCACATGCATTTCAAATCCTGCTACGGAAAAATATCATGATCAGAGACAGGGTGTTACGGGTGGTGGATAAAAGTGGGAATAATGTGGCGCCCCCAATCCCCCTTATAAAAATACACGGGGATCGAGACACCAGGATGGTGACAACACGGTCACACATCCCGACGAAGTGCCAGTGTGTGTACATGCAACGGTGTACAAATAAAATAACGTAGCGGATAGTCAACTAAGTACCAGAATTTAAATACAACTAAACATCAGTAGAGGTTTAAAAACAGTTATACAGTCATCCCAAAATAAAATTAACACATGTCCTAAAATACAAATAAGTAAAATAGAATAATAGAGCTAGTGATCCCAGATCACTCCTCGGGCGGAGCCGTCTCCTCAGGCTCGCCCTCCTCCTCATCTGCATCAAAATCTACGTTACCACAGAAGGGTACCGCAGGTAAGTATAACCCAAAATAATCCTCAAGAAAGAATGCATTTAATGCAACCAACATGCATGCATATGATGAAATATGTAATTTTCTCAAAACATCATTTTTCCCGAAAATGATAATTTCCAACACACGCCAAAGTCTCATTGGCCCAAAAATAATCCGTAAAACATTTTTCCCAGAAAATGGTTTACACAAAATCCACGCACACTATTTTCCCAGAAAATAGCCAATTTAATCCTTTATTAACCTATGCACCATGGCCTCCCCTAGGGACCATCCGCACGTCCTGGCTTCGTAGCGATGCTCAGTTCCGCGCCCAGCGCGTTCATGGCCGAGCACCCACTACGCACAAGCGATGCCCAGTTCCGCGCCCAGCGCGTACATGGCCAGACATCCTCTAGTCCCCGCCAGCAGAAGGATCACGGAGTCGGCACGAATCTCTCGTCCGATCCCATCATTGCCCAGCGACAATCCAGGGGACGTTACTCAGTTTATTCCGCTCCCGAGTAACCAGAGGAGCTCCACCGAGATAATACCCCATCTCGGCTTGGGGTCGTGATACACACGCACCCAAAAATACTCACATAAAATCATAGCTTCCCAAATCACACATGAGCATGAATGCACTACATGAAAACCCAGTTTTCTTTACAAACATGATCATGCATGAAATAATGAGATGTACATGTACCAACAGAAATCCATAACCATCAATATCCAAACCAATCAAATCCAACCAAACACTCCAATCACCAATCCACTCCCAAACTCCTCGGACTCAGTCCGGCAAAACCAGTCATCAGATAAAATACAGTGAAATGTGTTAGTGCAAAAATACATTAAATTCACAAGAATTCTTTGGAGAAATACTTACAGTGCAATATAATAATTTCCGGAGGATCACGAAACTGAAAATGGCGACGTCTGAGCAACACCACAATGTAAAATACACTGTGGCCGTGGGTCACAGATGCCCACTTTTCAACGAAGACAAACTAAGACCCAAAAATGGTAGGGTAGGGCCTAGAGAGGTCGGTGAAGCCAATGGTGGTGGTGGTTTGCCGTGGGTGGCGGCGCAAGGGGTGGTTTTAGGCCAAAAAGTACAAATCGGAAATGTACTTAGTGTGGCTTCACCGGTGACGGATCGGGGCCGGGGTTGGGTCCAATGGGTTGCCAAGAGGTCGGGGATGAAGTGGTAGGGAGATGGTGGCCGGAGGTGGAGCGACGGCGGCGCTGGAGCTCAAAGTGCGCTGCGGCTTAGGATGGTGCGTGCGGGCTACCGGCGGCGAGATAGGGGCTGAGGTTGGAGGGGTGAGGTCGCCGGAGGGGAGGAGTGCTAGTCGGTCGGGCGGTGCAAGCCACGACGGCGGTTGGGCTGGTAGGTGGACGGAATGCACGGGGAGAGAGAAGGAGAGAGAGGAAATCGGGTTCGCGCGGGACCGAAAGAAAAATAAGGAGAAAAAGAAAAAAGGGAGGAAAAGAAAAGGAGAGGGAAGAAAAAGAGGGGAAAAGAAATGAGGTCCAATCCTCATAAATTGGGTCACGAAAATGATCCAACGGAAACGATTTTAAAACCACAAGTTAAATAAAATAATTTAAACGTAATGGTAAAGTCAAATTGAAATAATTAAATCTCACAGTAATTAATTTAAATATGAAAGTAATTTAAATGTACAACAATAAATAAATATTAAGAAAGCACATAAAAATAATTTTCACCAAATTAAAATCATAGAAATAAACTCACTAAAAATCCGACCAATTTTAAAATAAGAGGATAAATTTTTTAATATCTAAAAAATAATCCTTCAGTAAAAATACACTAAAATACGGGGTGTTACAAATAATGCAGCTCATCTCGCGGCTGAGCTTGGAGCATATAGACCTTGGCTGATTCCCGGGGAAGCCTTGCAAATGCAATGGGAAATGAAATGGTTTGAGGTATACATATAGAAAAAACTATATATGTATATATATTTGAAATAATTAATTGTTGTCATGTGTACGTACTTGATGCTCGGCTTCATGCAGTACGTGACACAGAACATTCCCTCTAACCTTCTTACCCGCTGCAACAACGACGGCAAGACTGTTAGGGACCCCGGTCTTGTCCCTAACACTAAGGGTCCGCGGCTAGTCTTAGTGATGATGGTGACCGAGTGTTCTTGCCACTTGCTTGGCTTTCCACCAAAGGATGGTGTTTGAGTGATGGGATGATGGTGTATTTTGGGTAGGCTAAGTGTTTAGGCTAGGGCAAATCAATGTGGGAGGGTGGTCTTGTTCTTGAGTGAAGTGCAAAGATGATGGAGGTAATGGTTGAATAGATGAGATGAGGTTAGGGTTTGGGATGGAAGCACTTGGGGTTGTCGTGGGCTAGGGTGGAATGGTTTAGGATTATGGGTGTTTGATGCAATGGGAATGGCTTAAGGGTTACCCTTAATGTTTGGGCCACTTGGGTGGTGATTAGGGTAGGAATGGTGAAGTGTAGCTAGGGTTTTATGAGGTGGCTATGGGGAATTTCGAGATTGGCATGAGATGGCTTAGGGTTGGAGTTTAGGATGATGCTAGGGTTTGGGAATGAGTTGGAAGAGTGAGGCTAGGGTTTGGTAATGGTTATGGAAGGTTTGTAAGATGGAAGGAATCTTTGAGTGAGAGGGAAGTTTGAATTTTGAATTAGGATGACAAGTCAATGGTTGACTTGGAGAGATTGTAGGAAGAGTGATTTAAGGAATTGAAGATGATTTGCAATTCCTTAAATTAAGGGATTTGAATTTGAATTTGAATTGGAGGAAGTCAAGACTCCTAAAAGGAATGAGTTTCCTTATAGGACTTGACTAGGGCTTATGTGGAAGATGGAGGCAAGACTCCTAAAAGGAATGGGTTTCCTTATGGAGCCTTGAGGTGGGCGGCTAGGGTTTGATGGAGGATGAAGGCAAGACTCCCAAAAGGAATGGGTTTCCTTGTGGAGCCTTGAGGTGGTCGGCTAGGTCAAGTCCCACTAAGGCAAGTAGTGGCCGAATGGGACTTTGCACCAAGGGAGAAATTGTGTTTCGGCTAGGCTAGGGTTGGATGATGCAAATCAAATATGGAAAGTTGACACACTTATGGAAAAGTTGACAAACACTAGGTTGGTCGAATTTTGTGGCTTGGATGGATTGGAAGAGCAAACTTATGAAGAACACCAAGAACAAAATGAAGAACACTTAAGAACAAAAGCAACAATAATACTCATGAACTTAAATGATCAAAAGAACAAACAAGATAAATTCAACACTTGATTCATGAATTGAACAAAAGTTGAATATAACTCATAAATTGATAAACACAACTTGGATTCACGAATTGCACCAAGTTGAATGAACAAGATAGATAGATTGAACCACACCTATTCACGAATTGCAAGGTGTGATTCTCTCTTAGGGGATTCACGAATTGCACCCCAAAGAGCCCAAGTGCTTAGCACCGATGGATGATCTCAAGAACAAGTCTACCCACTTAGGGAATTTGCCAAAGGTTCAAAAGATAGTAATGCAAAGCCTAAGGGTCCTATTTATAAGAATTACAAGTTGGAAACCCCCAATAGGTCCCTTGGAAAATAAATAATTAAATAAAAATTAATAAATAAAAATAACATAGTTGGCATGGGTCAAGTTGACCCATGGCATGGATGAGCCCATGGATGGGCTAGGATGGCTGATGGAGTGTGGCTGGCAGGGCCCTGGGCTGGTCTGGGCGTGTGCAAGATGGCATGGCCCAGGCAGGTTGGCCTGGGCGCTGGGCGCTGGGGCGCGCGCGGGCGTGCGTGCGTGCGTGCGTGCTGGGCATGCGCGCGGGATTGTTGCGTGCTGCGCGCGCGGGGAGTGGTCGAGGCTTGCGCGCGGGGCGCGCGCGAGGCGTGCGCGCTGGGCGTGCGGGCTGCATGCTGAATGGGCTGGTTTGGTCACCAGCCCCCTTGGGCACCCCGGGCATGTCACGGTAGGCCCCATGGCATGCCCCTAAGACTGTTTTGGGGTTCTCTAGCCTTGTCCCCACATGGCTAGTGGCTTGGCCATGGGCCACAAAACATGGGTCTCTACCAAAGACCCCTGAGGAACTGTTCATCGAGAATCACAAGCAGCTCGTCAAGGACGGTGGCAAATGGTTAATTAAAACCTCCGAATCCTACTCCCTTGTAGCTGCACTTATAGCCACTGTGGCATTTGCCAGCTCCACCGCAGTTCCTGGAGGCGTCAAGGAGGATAATGGCAGTCCAACATTGGAAAACAGAACCCCATTCCACCTCTTTGCCATCTCATCACTCATCGCACTCTGCTTCTCGGTCACGGCTTTGGTCACATTCCTCTCCATCTTAACATCAAGGAATAAAGAAAAGGATTTCGGAAAGGACTTACCAACGAAGCTCTTGATAGGTTTAACGTCCTTGTTCTTTTCCATAGCTGCAGTGCTGATTACATTCTGCTCGGGACATTTCTTTGTGATAGACGAAAAGTTGAAATATGTGGCGTATCCAGTGTATGCGGCAACCTGCCTACCGGTAACTTTTTTTGCTGTGATGCAGTTTCCGCTGTATTTTGATCTTATTGAATCTACCTTCAAGAAGGTGCCACGACGTAGCTACAAGGCGTCCGTTCTGATCTAAGTAATGTTTGATCTGTTTTGGGAAAAAGGAATCATATATTCTATATTATATGTACGATGAAATTAATGTTTGAATGCATGCAATTAAGGTTGTCCTTGGGTAGTCCTGAGGTGAACTAAGATATTTTGTAAATAATAGTAAAAAAATAATAATAAAATATTAAATAATAGTAAATAATAATAAAATATATATAAAAAATAATGATAAAATAATAAATAGTAATGAAGTATTCTCAAAATATTCTAGTACCTAAACGGAGCCTTAATTCTCTTTTTGATCTTCTTTCAAATGCAAACCCGCCTCTGGTTTCTTTGTGCCGTAGATGAAGCATGAGTTTTTGCGTTTCAAACTACATGCATATATACTTGCTATACGGCTTGCATACCATTGCACGTCCCAAGTTGTTTATTCCAATGAAAAGATCAAGAAAAGGAAAGGTGAACGTTTAATTTCTAGCTAGAGTCTTGAGGCAGGCAAATATACTGCACCACATCAGCATTCACTAATTAGCATTTACTAAATGATTGTTTTTATTTTCTTATTTTATTGTTTTAAGTTTTATTATTCTAACGTTGGGCATTTCCATTGGAGCCCCAGCACGCATGCAGGCGGTACTGTCGCAGTCATATTGTCGCACCGTTTTATCTCTCTCTCTCTAATCTTTGATCTCCGTAACTCCAATCAGTATACGTACGTTTCTCTTTTAACCATTGTTTGATTTTGGAACAATGTGGTAATGATTCCGCATCAGTTTCTTCTTAAGTGTATGCATTGGCCCATGGTCCTTCACACAAAACATTTTGATATACTGCATGCACGGTTCAAGGTTATAGATTTCACACCGTGGACCATGAACGTAATCGAAAGATGCAAAATTGTAATATGTTGGTTGAGGGAAGTCATGGAACATATGATATTGACTACTATGGTATCATACGTGACATTATTGGATTAAAATACTTGGGTGGGAATGTGACATATGTTTTTAAATGTGATTGGTGGGATATAGGCAGTGGTCGGGTTTCGATACATAGGGATAGTCACTTTATGAGTGTCAATACTGTATGTAAATAGTACGAAGATGATCCAATCGTATTGGTTTCTCAAGCTACCTAAGTTTATTACTTGGTTGATCCAATAAAAGGGGTCGATGAAGATAGTGAAGAGATAACTTGGCGAATCGTACAAAAATTTGTGCCTCAAAATATATATCATGTAGGAATGGTAGCGGATCACGACCATAGTGGAGACGAAGATGATACTCCTATTATAGAGGTTTACCAGGAAGATAGAGAGGGTATAAATTTACTTGTTGACCTCGGTGCACTTGAACTAATCCCCTTATGTAGAGATGCTGTGTAAAGCTCCGATTCTCAAGGATCTGAAGAGTTAACTCATGTTACCTGATAATCAACTCCAACATTGTTAATATACTTCCAAAAGCTCTAATACAAACGTAAACACTTCCAATTTAAATAATCACAAAATCTCATTTATCAAATCCTCGATATAGTAGCCCAAAAAAATTATCAACTTCTATACAAGTCACTTAAACTCAAATTTCAATAATATAATTAGACTCTAAATTTTCAATATTATAAAGAAATTTTGATTCAAACTAATTTCCTCAATATAATCAATTCTTCAAAATGTCACGTCATCAGAACACATTGAAATTTCTTAATAAAAATCACCAATATTCATCGAAACTTTCTATTCTTAATCCACTATTCTTAAGTCATCTCACATAATGCTTCATAGTCTTGATCCCTAGATGAAATATCCAAAATCATCTGAAAATATTGGAGATAAGGGAGTGAGTTATCAACAACTCAGTAAACAGATAACATATACTAATATGTAAACATGAGTATTTATCAAACTTTGAAATGTTGAACAAAATATTTTCTCTCAGAATGTAAAATCAGAAAACTTGTTTTCAGAATACAAAATCGAAATATGTTACAAAAAAAATATAAGAGCGAAACTTTCAGAAAACATTCTTATTCAAAATTTCATTGGCATAGCATAACTAAAACATCATATCAGAATAGAATTCCATGTTTAAACACAGTGGTAGGGTTGTGCATTCTGTAAAAAGTCAAACAAAATATAAATCACCATAAATATCAAAGCGAATGCACTCAGAACCGAAAATTACTATTATATCCCGTGGTGGGCCAGATATCACTATTGTATCCCGTGACAGGGCCATAGATCACTATTGTATCCCTTGACAAGGTTATAGGTCACTATTGTATCCTGTGACAGGGCCACATATCAGAGCGAGGATGGTAGTGAGGATGGGGATCTACCTGATGATGGTCTAACAGACGATCAGGTGCGTCAGCTAGTGCGAGACCCTTCGACTCCTAATGATGAGAGTATGGTGATCCGACAGGCTGATCGTGTAGCATTTTTCAGAGTGCTTAATTTGATTGTTGGCTATAACATCAATCTGATAAAAAATATTGATTTTGGGATCGATCGAGCCAGATTTTTGCTGTGGATAGCACGGGGGGACCCCATTGATCTGGCATTGTATTTCTTCCTCTGCATTCGATCGGAGTCATGTTTTTTCAATGGAGGTAGTCTACCATTTGCACTGCTAATATCTAACTTTCTACTCCGATCGGGGGATACAATGTCTGTGATTGAGCGAAGGTCACCACAGATGGGGCGCCTTAACAAGATCACATTCAACAAGAGTAAGTAGCACTTGCGGAAGACTACACCAGAACAGCCTAGTGATCCTCCCACAGATCCAACTTCTAGTAGTACTGTCGCAGTTGAGAGACAGCCTCCTGGGGCTACTTTGGATCAGGTACAAGCTCTGTTTGTGGAGTTCGTTGAGATCATCATGGAGAAACTTAGGGATCTGGAATGACACATTAAAATGTAACAACATGATATTGATCTACTTAGGCAATAGTGATCATTTTAGTTATTATTTTACTTTTTTATTTTGTATTGAACATTATATGTTTGAGATGTAATTAATGTATGGTTTTTGTTTTTCGTGTTTGCTACCTTATTTATTTTTTTCATTTTACTTGTCGTTCATGATAATATAAAAAATGTAACCTAAAGAAAGGTCAGGCGAGCAGACAAAAGGAGTCTTCGCTGAAGGGCTATTAAGGTAGGTAAGGGTTCCGGTAAGTACGTATTCGCTAAAAGGGCAGGGCGTATAGGTGTTCTTTAAAGTTATATTTATATAAATTTAACATAAAAGAAATCACTATAAAGTTTTGAAATTAATTACATAAAATTAATTTATAAATTTATAAATATTTCAACTCACTGCAAATCATAATATATAATATATACACATTTTTATATTTTGAAAATGATAACAAATTAATGGAAAAAAATGTTTATTACTTTAATGGAAAAAAAATATATGCACAAATCCATACTAATAAACAAATTAATTGAAAAAAATGTCCATTCGAACAAAAAAATTTAAGTTCGAACGGTTATTAACTTTCCCCGAGAAAAATAAATTAATTTTTCACCAATTTTATTATTTGAATAGATTATATACTGTTCGAACAGAATTAATTTCATGTTCAAATCTATTTTGTTCCGTTCGAACGATTTTCCTTTTTTGAGACGATTGGATATTTATTCGTTCGAACGAATTTTGTAACTTAGGCATTTTTGTCTCCAAAAATGACTTTTAGGGATGAAATTTAATTCGTCCATAACAAATTCCGTCCCTAAAAGTTAAATATCTTGTAGTGACACTAGGAGATGATAATTAAATTATAATGTTTAAATTATGAGTTCCTTTCCATCTTACAATTAGATAGCATATCCCCAAAATTATAATGAAATAATTAACGGCATACTGGAAAAGCAATGCATGATATAAATTAATGAAGTGAGTGATTTGAGAAAATAATTTTAGTTGCTTGTATAAATTTTGTAGGGAGCATCAAATCATGTTTACTAAATGATATAAATCAATTCTATCATGTGTTTATCTAGATCTCTATGTTACACGTGGTAACGATCATTTCTCTTTCACTTGAAACAGATAGAATATAGGTCAAATTGACAAGTGAAATGATCACTCCACTCAAACACTAATTTATATATACTAAACGAATACCAAGAAGTTGAAGAGAGAATCTTGTTACTGTCGGCGTACATCATGTGGCACCGGTGTCTATTAATAATATAAACTAATTAATAATTAATAATAATATACAAGTGAAAGCAAAAAACATATATATATATATATATATATTTATATTCCGGTCTCACTATAATGGTCTCCATCAATAGCGTGGTGAAGAATCGTGTACCCGTGAGTACCATATTTCACCATTTCGGAATTGATCAAATATGGCTCCTGATCAGCCAGCTTAAGCATTTGGGTAAGACATAGGAATGCTTGGTTTTTGCCAGAGAGCACTGCCAATAAAAGAGGAGTTTCTTCCTCTTCATTACGTGCAATGATCAACGAAGAATCAATCCCTGCTACGCACTTACACATGGCCACATTCCCCACCACTGCAGCAAGATGAAGAGCGGTATTCCCTCGATCGTTTCTCTCTCGGACAATATAAACTTTAGTTGTTTCGAAATGATCTTTGTAATTTCCAGGACCGTCTTTTCTTGGCCTGCAGAGACAGCTAGCTGTAATAGTGTGTCATTTGTCCTGGTGATACTCCCGGCCAATAGAAGAAATGGGTTTTTCCGTACATCTATCCACGACTTCACTCCATTTCCCTTTCATGGCCATATCGAACTAGGCCTTCGCCTCTTCTGGACTCTCACCTTGGACTATTCCATTTTTCTCTCATTTCTACGTATTTCTAATTGTATTAGTGGAAGCTAGATAGAATAAAATGACTCTACTATGGTGCTTGTAAGAGTTTTATTTAAACTCTGCGTCTCACACACCCATCTTGATAGAATTTGGAATAACTCAAAACTTATCAGTTAATAGATGAGTTATAATGGAATAAGAAAAATTCCTAAGAGATAAAATTAACTCTATATCTCTAATCACAGTCAAACGTAAAATTTTAGATTTCTTGATGGTCATAAGTTTATAAATAGCACTGAGGGGTTAAATGGTTATCACCTACAACATCTGTCTCTAGTCATCGGGAGACACTAAGGAGGCTAAGTTGCTAGGGTGATCCTTCTCTCATAGTCAAATCAAATTTTTTATCAAACAGATGGAGAAATGTACGTGTTTAATTATCATTGTTTTATTATTGTGGATTATAGAAAATAAAAAATCCAATTATTAATGTTCATGTTAAAATATTTAACATGTGGTATTAGAGCTTTATGTTGTAGATCTTTTATGATCTCCATAAAATATTCTTAAATATGAGCTTTCGTGTATTGCGATTTTATTATGTTGCGAAAGACTGAAAATATTACTTTTTGACCTGACGAAATATTTTATGACGTTGATTGGAAGAAATCAAACTCTGCTTCTATGTAAGGATATGCAGTGAGAGATTGAGAACCATTAATGTATTTCGGTTTTGGTGTACCTATTTCTCCTATTACCATAATTTGCATCTACCTTTATTGGGTGTATTTCATATATTGCATACGTTGCTACTTGTTGAGGAATTGCACAAAACTGATTGTTGTGTTGTGTAAGTTGAGAAACCATTAGTCGCCGTTTATATATGTGGGTGGAGCCGTTGTGTTGACCGGTGGCTCAACACGTTAAGAGTGGTGTAAACGGCGGCATTGAGGGTAGCGCAAAATGACTGAAATCTCGAAATCGACACTGCCCTGTCGATTGAGAAACTCATCAGGGATTATGGTTGTCGGCACTGAGAGGAGGCTAAGAACCTCCTCCATGACGTTTATGTGGCTACGACGCAGAGGGCTTTAAAGCCCAGTGACCACTGCAGTGAGGTTGAAAAAAAAAAAAAGGGGGGACAACCGTGAGTGGAGGTGGACATCGGTAGCGAGAGGAGGCTGGGGACGCCATGTCGTCTTCCCCTCGCAGGCGATCTCCACGGCTACGCCCAACAGAAGGGAGTTTTGATTCTTCCCTGGTGCGGCGCTGCAACGGCATAAAGAGGAAGAAGAAGAAACCCGACGGGTTCCTTCTAACTTCTGAAGGGCCTTGGCCTTGGCCTAGCTTGAGAGAAAAGAATGGGCCACTGTTGTGGCCCAGCCCGATAGAAGAATAAAAAAAATAGAATCGAATTGGGCTGTAGGCCCTGTACAGTAGGCCCAAACTAGGGTCTGTGTTGACTGGCCTCACCACTGAACCAGGTGTCAGTCCGGGTTACTGGACCGATCCAGTCCAAATCCAGACCGGTCAGATTATATTATTATTTTAATATTATATATTGAAACAAAATCTAAAATTTTTTTCTGTTATATACATGTTATTATTGTTAAATATATGTATTAAATTAAATTTTCTATACATGTTATTATTGGTATATAAATGCATTAAATTAAATTTTATGCATGTTATTATTGTTAAATACATGTACTGAAAATTTATTATTATTAAATACATGTATGAATTGATTATTTTGGCTCTTATTATTATGTCATGCATATTTTTTTGTCCAATATAGGGTAAATGATTTACATCAAAATTTAAAAAAAGAATGGTTGCTCAAAGGTACAAGATTTTCTTAATTTTAGTGACAAATCATTAAACCCATAGTAAGGTGGATATGTTGGAGTGAACACTTTGTGTGTCAAGATCTACTCCCAAAGGAGGGTATTAATGACACTACTAGTTCATCCATCAAAAGTAAGGTTAGAGTAAACATTTTGTGTGTCAAGATCTACTCACAAAGAAGAGGTCTCGATGACACTTCTAGTTCATCCATCAAAAGTAAGGTTGGAGGGAACACTTTGTATGTTAGAGTTTACTCCCAAAGGAGAATTCTGATGATATAACTAGTTGATCCACAGAATTTAATACTGGTGAGAACACTTTGTGTTTCAAGATCTACTTCCAAAGGAGGGTCTTGATGACACTATTAGTTCATCTATAATTTTAAATTCTGATTATTATTTATAAGTGTCTAACTCAAAGAATTATGTGACAAAATTTTCTGGCAGTAAGCGTACGGCCTATATCACTACACTTATAGACTTCATATGTTCCTGTTTTGAATGACTCTAATTTTTCTGAATGGGTTGAGCGAGTCAGGTTCACCTTAAGAGTCATTGACTTGGACTCATCACTTACGAGTCCAAAACCACCACCTATCACAGAGAATAGTAATAGAGATTAGCGAGAGTCATCTAAACAATGGGAGAGATCAAACAGGTTGAGCTTAATGTTCATGAAAATGACCATAGCCGAAAATATAAAAAACTTGTTAATGTAAAAGTTTGTTGGCTAGGATTATATGACTAGAACCTATTTGAATTATTGGATGAATGTGATTTGTCTTTATCTTTATCTATGAATATTTAAATTCAAAGATAAATAAATTAATAGATAAATGTTTGTCTTTATCTTTATCTATGAATATTTAAATTCTAAGATAAGTGATTAAATAGATAAAGGTTCAAAAGACTTTTAATCAAAATTGAATGTTCGAAAAGATAGGTGATATCAAGTGATCTGGAGAGAAGATTCAAAAAGAAGATATCAAGAAGAAAGAATTTCGAACTATCAAGAAGTTATCCAGAACAGAAGCTGGACAGAAATTAGTCACTGCAAAGAAGGGTTATCGGACATGTTAGCAATCCGTCAAGAGACATCTTAGCGACAAATTTTATCAGTCAGCAGAATCCTACTGCAATTGGAAGTGATTTTTAGATTGTTTATTTAAAAGATCCTATTGGTTAGAATCTTTAGAGATTTAGATCTACATATTTTCTAGAACACTTTTTAGTGCATTGTTTTGGTGAGAAAATTTCTTAGTGAATTTTCATATTTGTGATATCTCTTTGAGTGTGATCGTGCTTCAAGTGTGGATGATCGTATGATTAGATTGCAGCCCCTAGAGTTCTAGGAGGAAAGGCAATATTTGAAAATCGCCAGAGGTTCTGGCTGCTACCGCGATAGAAGACAAACATGTCGTTTGTCTGGGCAAGTAAGAGAGTTAAGTTGCAAAGGTTTTACAATTGATGAGTACTTGTAATTGATTTTCAAATAATAAGATTGATTTTCTTGGGTTTGGCTACCCCGTATAGTTTTACATTTAAAGAGTTCTTTAAATGATTTCCCTTCAATACCAATTTTAGTGTTATGCAATTTATTTATTTTATGTTATTGTTTAATTATTAAATTAATTGCATACTTGAATACTAACCAATTTATTGAGTGAATTGGTAGATATTTTCATTGCATTACAGGGGTACTTAGATAATTTCAAAACTCACTCCCTAGTACTGAGGAAGCCCAACCTTTTTGAAAAATGTTGAGGAGAGGTTTCGGTCCGCAGATAAATCTTTAGCGAAAACACTTATAGCTAGACTTACCACCATGAAATATGATGTGCTAAAGGAATGCAAGAACATATCTTTGAAATGACAAATATTGCCGCCAAATTACAAATCCTGGAAATGAAAGTAGATGAGTCCTTCATTGTTCAGTTTATTCTAAACTCATTGCCACCTCAGTATGGTCCATTCCAGATGCATTATAATACTATTAAAGATAAATGGAATGTGAATGAGTTGACAAGTATGATAGTTCAGGAAGAAGCAAGACTGAAACAACAAGGACATTACTCTGCTAATTTTGTGACCAAAGAAGCTAGAAAGAAAAAGTACCATTATGGCAAAATGAAACGAATTGGACCACCTAAAGGAAAGCAACCTGGGAAAGTTAATCAGGTTTTGCATAACAGTAGCAAATGCTACTTTTGTGGGAAGCATGGACACATGAAAGCTGAGTTTTCGAAACGTAAGGCTTGGTTTGAAAAGAAGGGTAAGCCACTTGTCTTTGTATGTTTTGAATCAAACCTTGTAACACTAAGTCTTGGTGGCTAGAATCAGGTGCTAATGTTCATGTTTCTATGACCATGCATGGATACCTTACAAGCCAAACACGAAACCCCAGTGAACGATTTATCTTTATGGGAAATGAGAATAAAGCTAAAGTTTTAGCCGTAGGAACTTTTCGTTTGGTTTTGAGTACCGGTCATTATTTAGACCTTCATAATACAGTATATGTGCCTTTTGTGAGGCGTAATTTGATTTCCTTATCCAGACTAGATACTAATGGTTATTCTTTTTCGTTCCATAATAGTAGTTTCAATTTGTTTAGAAATAATTTATCTATTGGTTCTGGGTTTCTTTCCGTTGGTCTTTATCGACTTTGCCTCGATAATACATTTGTCAAAAATATCTATACCCAGAACCATGAAACATGTATTGGAACTAAAAGAAACATGATGAATGAAAATTCTTATGACTTGTGGCATAAAAGATTGGGGCACATCTCCAAAGAAAGGTTACAGAGATTAGTAAAAAAAGGGATTCTTCTACATCTTGATTTTACTAATCTTGAAGTGTGTGTGGATTGCATTAAAGGAAAGCAAACCAAACATGCTAAGAAATGTGCTACAAGAAGTAAGGGGCTTCTTGAAATAATTCACACCAATATATGTGGATCATTCTCCACTGAATGTTTTGGTGGAGAAAATTATTTTATTATCTTTATAGATGATTTTTCATGGTTTGGATACATCTATCTACTACATGAGAAATCTCAAGCTGTTTCAGTACTTGAGGTATTTCTCATGGAGGTGGTAAGGCAGTTAAATAGAAATGTGAAAATCATCAGGTCGGATAAAGGTGGAAAATACTATAGAAAGTATGACAAATCGGGCCATAACCCTAGCCCATTCGCCAAACTTCTTGAATAGCGTGGCATTGTTGCACAATATATGATACCTGGAATGCCACAGCAGAACGATATTGCTGAAAGGTGTAATCAGACCTTATTGGATATAGTCAGAAGTATGGTAAGTAATTCTACCTTACCCAAATCACTGTGGGGTGAAGCTATTAAGATGACAATGTATATCTTAAACCGAGTTCCTAGTATGTCAGTTCCAAAAACTCCTTTCGAGTTATGGACTGGTAGGACACCGAGTTTAAGGCACATGCATGTTTGGGGTTGCCCAGCCAAAAAGAGACTTTACAATCCACATAAAAAGGAAATTGGATCCTAAAACAGTAAGCGAGTATTTTATTGGGTACCTAGAGAGATTCAAATGGTATAGGTTTTATTGTCTTAATCATAGTCCGAGAATGGTGGAAACAAGATATGCCAAATTCATTAAACTTAGCGAGATCAGTGGGAGAATTGAACCCAGAGATGTGATCATTGAGGAAGTATGGGTAGATGTCCCTATACCTACATCCTCAGAAAATATAATGGTTCCTCTAATTGATCATCACGATGATACAATGGGACAAATAAATGATCACCCATCTCAGAATGATAATATCACTGATGAACCAAGTTCGGAGTCACCAGAACAGGTTGTCTTATGCAGATCTCATAGAGATCGGAGAACTGCTATTTCAGTAGACTATGTGGTGTATCTCCAGGAATCTGAATTTGACATTGGGACAAGTAAAGATCCACTAACGTTTTCACAAGCCATAGAGGGAAGTGATTCTAGTAAATGGATCGATGCCATGAAAGAAGAGTTGAAATCCATGGATCATAATCAAGTTTGGGATCTCGTTGAATTGCCTGAAAGGAGTAAAAGAGTCGGGTGTAAATGGGCTTTTAGGACCAAACGCGACTCAAAAGGCAACGTTGAGTGATATAAAGCCAGACTTGTTGACAAGGGTTTCACTTAGAAAAAAGGCATTAATTACAAAGAAACCTTTTCTCTAGTATCTAAAAATGACTCTTTCAGGATCGTTAGCATTGGTGGCTCATTATGATTTAGAGTTATACCAGATGAATGTGAAAATGACATTTTTAAATGGAAGTTTGGATGAAGAGGTCTACATGGAGCAGCTAGAAAGCTACTCAGAAAAGGGCAAAGATCACCTGGTATGTAAGATTAAGAAATCGATATACGAGCTTAAGCGAGCTTCCCGACAATAGTACTTAAAGTTCAATGATACCATTACTGCATTTGGATTGAAAGAAAATATTGTTGATCGATGTATATACCTAAATGTCAGTGGGAGTAAATTCATAATTCTGATCCTGTATGTTGATGATATCTTATTAGCTAGCAGTGATCTTGGCTTACTTTATGAAACTAAGGGTTTTCTCTCTAAGAACTTTGAAAAGAAAGATATGGATGAGGCATCCTTTGTGATCGGAATCAAAATTTTTGAGATCGAAAACAAGGGTTGTTGGGATTGTCTCAAAAAGGTTACATAGAGAGAGTTCTTGAGAGATTTGGCATGAAAAGTTGTTCGCCACTGGACACTCCAAAATCAAAAGGTGATAAGTTTAGCCTATCACAATATCCTAAAACTGAGTGGGAGTGTAAAGAGATGACAAAAATCCTCTATGCTTCAGTCGTGGGGAGCTTGATATATGCACAGGTTTGCACGAGGCCAGATATTAGTTTTGTAGTAGGCATGCTTGGGCGTTACCAAAGTAACCCAGGGATGTCTCATTGGAAAGCAGTAAAGAGGGTATTGCAATACCTGTGGCGCCCCCAATCCCCCTTATAAAAATACACGGGGATCGAGACACCAGGATGGTGACAACACGGTCACACATCCCAACGAAGTGCTAGTGTGTGTACATGCAACGGTGTACAAATAAAATAACGCAGCGGATAGTCAACTAAGTACCAGAATTTAAAATCCAATTTAAATATCAGTAGAGATTTAAAAGCAGTTATACAGTCATCCGAAAATAAAATTTAACAAATGTCCCGAAAATACAAATGGGTAAAATAAGATAACAATAACCGGTGATCCCAGATCACTCCTCGGGCGGAGCCGTCTCCTCAGGCTCGCCCTCCTCCTCCTCATCTGCATGAAAATCTGCGTTACCACAAAATGGTACCACAGGTAAGTATGACCCAAATAATCCTCAGAAAATAAAATGCATTTAATGCAACCAACATGCATGCATATGATGAAATATACATTTTTCTCAAAACATCATTTTCTCCGAAAATGACAATTTTCCAACACACGCCAAAATCTCATTGGCCCAAATATCCGTAAAACATTTTCCCAGAAAATGGTTTACACAAAATCCACGTATACTATTTTCCCAGAAAATAGCCAATTTAATCATTTATTAACCTATGCACCATGGCCTCCCCTAGGGACCATCCGCACGTCCTGGCTTCGTAGCGATGCTCAGTTCCGCGCCCAACGTGTACATGGCCAAGCACCCACTACGCACAAGCGATGCCCAGTTCCGCGCCTAGCGCGTACATGGCCAGACATCCTCTAGTCCCCGCCAGCAGAAGGACCACGGAGTCGGCACGAATCTCTCGTCCGATCCCATCGTCGCCCAGCGACAATCCAGGGGACGTTACTCAGTTTATTCCGCTCCCGAGTAACCAGAGGAGCTCCACCGAGATAATGCCCCATCTCGGCTTGGGGTCGTGATACACACGCACCCAAAAATACTCTCACATAAAATCATAATTTTCCAAATCACACATGAGCATGAATGCACTACACGAAAACCCAGTTTTCTTTACAAACATGATCATGCATGAAATAATGAGATGTACATGTACCAACACAAATTCACAACCATCAATATTCAAACCATTCAAATCCAACCAAACCAACCCAATCACCAAACCATCTGACTTCCGTACTCCTCGGACTCAGTCCGGCAAAACCAATCATCAGATAAAATACAGTGAAATGCGTTAGTGCAAAAATACATTAAATTCACAAGAATTCTTTAGAGAAATACTTACAGTGCAATATAATAATTTTCGAATGATCACGAAGTTGAAAAAGGCGACGTCTGAGCAACACCACAGTGTAAAATACACTGTGGCCGTGGGTCACAGATACCCACTTTTCAACGAAGACAAACGAAGACCCAAAAATGATAGGGTAGGGCCTAGAGAGGTCGGTGAAGCCAATGGTGGTGGTGGTTTGCCGTGGGTGGCGGCGCAAGGGGTGGTTTTAGGCCAAAAATGTGCAAATCGGAAATGGACTTGGTGGGGCTTCACCGGTGACGGATCGGAGCTGGGGTTGGGTCCATTGGGTTGCCAAGAGGTCGGGGATGAAGTGGTAGGAAGATGGTGGCCGGTGGTGGCGCGACGGCGGCGCTGGAGCTCAAAATGCGCCGCGGCTTATAGTGGTGCGTGGCCGCTAACGGCGGCGATGGAGGAGCTAGAAATGGAGGGGGGTGATCGCCGGCCGGTGGGAAAGCTGATGGGAGGGGCAGTGTCGGCCACGAGCGGCGCACGGCGGCGCTGGGTGGAAGAGAAGAAAACGGGCGGAGGAGAGGAGAAAGGGAGTCCGCGCGCGGGAGAGAGAAGTCCAGGGGAGAAAAAGAAAAAAGAAGAAAAGAAAAGAAGAAAAGAAAAAGAAAAGGAAAAGAAAAAATAGAGGGAAAAGAAATGAGGTCCAATCCTCATAACTTGGGTCACGAAAATGATCCAACGGAAACGGTTTTAAAACAGCTAGAGAAATAAAATATTTTAAACGTAATGGTAAAGTCAATTTGAAATAATTTAAATCCCACAGTAATTAATTAATTATGAAAAGTAATTTAAATGCACAACAATAAATAAATATTAAGAAAGCACATAAAAATTAATTTTCACCAAATTAAAAATCCTAAAAATAACCCAATTAAAATCCAATAATTTTAAAATAAGAGAATAAATTTTTGAATCCATAAAAATAATTCCTTCAGTAAAAATACACTAAAATATGAGGTGTTACAATACCTGCAAGGAACTAAGGATTACCAGCTTACCTTTAAAAGAACTGACAGTTTGGAGGTAACTGGATACTAAGACTCTAATTTTGCTAGTGGCTCTGATAGCAAGAAATCCACTTCAGGTTATGTTTTCCTGTTGGCTGGTGGAGCGATCTCATGGAGAAGTATGAAACAAACAATCAATGCTTTATCTACAATTAGGACTATTCAACTGGGCCGGGTTTTTTCCCGGCCCGGTCAGGACTATGATAGTTCTAATTGCACTAGGTATGTCAGTATACAACCGAAGTCACTAATTTCACAGAGAATATTCTGGGAATATTTATATTTTGTGTCCTCAAATTACAAAAAAAATTATAATGTGCACAGACCAAATCATCATTTGGTTATATATATATATATATATATATATATATATATGCACCATCTATTAACACCCTATTGTTATGATCATGATGTCATGCATAACACACACTACAAGAAAATTGCTTATTTACGATCAGTTAATTCCAGCGAAATGACTATTTAATTAAAATTGGTTGCGAAAAGTCTTTTAGTCGCAATAAATTGGTCGCAAAAGTCCGTTTTTCTTGTAGTGACACACGCATGGTTTTAATATGTATCTAAATTTATTTGTTTTTCTTCTGAGCATAATAATTAATTACCTTGCTAATTTTATGCTTTGATTATACAATACCATTTTTTTTCTAATTTCTTAATTATGGTACGTATTTCGTGTATGATGTTATCAAGGAATTCCCATGATAAGAAAGATCTATGAGGAGAAAAAGAAGCACAAGTTATCCATTGTGATCATGAAAAAGCTTCTAACGAGTGGTAAAGATGATATGTACGCGTATTATTGCGCTGCGGAGGATCCATTAAAACGGCCAGATAAATTTAGTACCACTCTAGATCCGGACGAATTAATAGGTCTGGGAGACGAAATAGCTCCGGACAATCAAATAGGTCCAGATCACGACCAAATAGATCTGGACGGAATGTTGGGTCGAGATCACAGTAATATTGAAGATGACAACGTCAGATCAAAAGGTAATACACTCAAGGGCTAGCTAGCTAGCCTTCTCCAAAACTCATATCTAACTTTTGGAAAATGAGATTCCCAAGAGAGTGGGTTTAGAAAAAAGTCATGATTTTTTTTATTATTATTTAATGGTTTGGAAAACAGAGTTTGTGATTTTTTTTAATATTCAAGAGATTTAAAAAAATATTTGAAAAAATAAATAAATATATTACTGATCACCTTTCTGGTTAATATATAGGTAGGAAGGGACCAGAGACTCCTATATTAATCGCTGCTCGAAATGGTATTTCCGAAATTGTGGAGAAACTTCTGGAACAGTTTCCGATAGCCATACATGACGTGAATGAAGACAACAAGAATGCAATGTTGTTGGCGGTGCAGAACAGACAACCACATGTATTTCAAATCCTGCTAAACAAAAATATACTGGTCAGAGACAGCGTGTTACGGGTGGTGGATAAAAGTAAGAATAATGTAGCTCATCTCGCGGCTAAGCGTGGAAACTATAGGCCTTGGCAGATGTTACACGCCGACACTGAAGTGAAGAACACAGAGGGATAAGTGCCTTGATGAGTTCGGGACTTAGGGTTTCTTCAGATGTCGTGTGTTTGAGTAAGTGTGATCAGGCGTGGGCTGAGTTAGTGAATGGGCCGTAACAATGGGCAGCTAAGAGGATAGTCGTGGGCCTTGAATGGGCCAAACCTGATAACACAATTCTGGCTTTATATTTCTTTCAAGTAGTAAACATTTAACCTAAGGGTAATCCAGTCCTTTTACATTACTAGTATATCTAGGCATTGTAACGGAATGGGAGGCATCCAGAACGTGTGAACCTTTATTGTTTTCCCTATTTTCATCTATGGAGGAGCTCCCCTCGAAGAGAGCCTTATCTTCTTTTTATCAATACATATGAAATATTCATCAGATTGTGCATTTTCCCTTAAATCACTATTTTGGTCTATTACAAGTGGTATCCAGAGCCCCTTTCCTGCACTGATTCACCATGGCTGAAAACACACGGATGAAAGATTTACATGAAGGTCTAAATGTTCAGAGAAAAGCTACAGAAGAGCACATCAAAAATACTGAGAGCCAGTTTACTACAATAGGAGTGGAGATGCTGGCTATGAGGCGTCAAATGGAGACAATGTTGAAGCAGTTTTCTGGGATGGCAGCAGATCTGCATAGTGTGAAGGCAACTCTATCAGAATATGCAGCTAGCAATTCACAGCAGAATCAAAATTTGGAAAATCAACGTGCACAAGTCATACCTCACAACACCGACATCCAGCCCAGACCCATTCGATTGGACTTTCCAGTCTTTCATGGAGATAATCCTCAGGGATGGTTATTTAAGGTAAACCATTTCTTTACCTATCATAATACTCTTCCTCAGCATAAATTACGTTTGGTATCCCTCCATATGGAAGGGAAGGCACTAGTATGGTTTCAAGACTTGGAAGAATCTGGGAGTATCAACAGTTGGGAGGCCTTTGTGAAGGCATTAATAATCAGATTTGGTCCAACCACTTATGACGATCCAATGGAACAACTAGCTAAGTTGAATCAGAAGGGGAGTGTGGATGATTATAAAACGGAGTTTGAAGCCTTGTCTAACAGGCTGCGTGGGTTATCTGAGAATTACAAACTTAGTTGTTTTCTCAGTGGCCTTAAGGATGATATAAGGTTGTCAGTTAAGATGTTTCACCCCACTGACCTGCTTACAGCTTATGGACTTGCCAAAATGCAAGAGGAAAAAATTGTGTTGCAAAAGAAAACCCCATACCGAAATTCAAATTACCAAACAGCCACACAAACCCATCAACTACCATACATAAAACCTCTCCACCAACCCCAAACCACAGACAGCCACCTGAACTACCCCAAAGCCATTGTGCCAGTCCATAAGATTAGTCCAAATGAGATGAGAGAGCGCAGGTCCAAAGGCCTATGTTACTCGTGCGATTCCAAATGGGCCCCAGGCCACAAATGTGCAAGTCCAAAGCTCTATTTGATTGAGGAGATTGAGGAGAACTATGAGGTAGTAGACATTGACACTAAGAAGGAAGGGGACCAGTTCACTGAGGAGCTCAATAATACCACACCAGAGATTACCTTACATGCCATTATAGGGTCTTTGAACCCTAAAACAATGCGAGTTGTGGGCAGAATTGGTACCCAACCAGTCACTATTCTCATTGACTCGGGAAGTACTCACAACTTCCTGGACCCTTCGTTAGTGTCAAAACTGTCCTTACATGTGTTAACTGATGACAAAGTAAGGGTGAAAGTTGCAAACGGCGACCAAGTTCAAAGCGAGGGCAGAATTAAAGACGTTCCAATGGTTATCCAGGATATGAAGTTTTCTGTGGATATGTATTTGCTAGTGTTGGCAGGATGTGATGTAGTGTTAGGTGTGCAATGGTTGCAAGGGCTAGGGTCAATTTTATGGAACTTCCATACCCTTAGTATGCAGTTTAATTACCGAAACACTGTGATAATTTTAAAGGGGCTGCGAGGCAGCACTTTAATGGAAGAAGGTCCATTTAATAGAGCTACTGCTCTGGAAAAAAAAGGTGTGTTACTCCAACTCATTGAACAAGTTTCCCAAGCCCAAACACCTGCCCAGATTCCTAAACCCATACAGCACCTACTTGACCTATATCCTGACATTTTTGCCCTCCCTTCTAGCCTCCCACCAACCAGATCACAAGACCACAGTATCACCCTATTACCTGGTACCCAACCCATCTCTGTGAGACCCTATCGGTACCCCTATTTTCAGAAGGATGAAATTGAAAAAATCATTAAAGAGTTGCTGGAAACTGGTGTTATTCGACCTAGTCAAAGCCCGTATTCCTCACCTGTTTTGTTGGTAAGGAAGGCAGATGGCACTTGGCGCTTATGTGTTGACTATCGTGCCCTCAACCATGTCACAGTGAAAGATAAATATCCAATTCCTGTGGTGGAGGAATTAATGGATGAACTACATGGTGCCAAAGTGTTTTCTAAGCTCGACTTGAGGTCGGGATATCATCAAATAAGGGTGAAAACTGAAGACATACCTAAAACCGCATTCCGTACACATGAAGGGCACTACGAATTCTTGGTGATGCCATTCGGCTTAACCAATGCACCCTCCACTTTTCAAAGTTTGATGAATCAGGTTTTTAAACCTCATTTACGGAAGTTTATTTTGGTTTTTTTTTATGATATTTTGATTTACAGCAGGGATGAAGAAACTCACCTACAACACCTACAGCTCACTTTTGACATTTTAAGAGACAACCAGCTGTATGCTAAGCTCAGTAAGTGTGAGTTTGGCTGTGTGGAGATTGCATATTTAGGCCATTTAATTTCTGGCCAAGGAGTGAGGGCAGACCCGGAAAAGATCAAAGCCATGAGGAGCTGGCCACCACCAAAATCCCTTAAAGCCCTACGAGGTTTTTTAGGCCTCACGGGCTATTATCGGAGATTTGTGAGAGGATATGGGGCTATAGCAGCAAAACTGACCAGTTTACTAAAAAAAGACAGTTTTACTTGGGATGAGGAAGCCCAAACAGCTTTTAATGCACTTAAAACAGCTATGACTGAACCTCCAGTATTAGCATTACCCAACTTTCAAAAACCCTTTGTCATTGAATGTGATGCGTCGGGTGAAGCTATTGGAGCAGTACTTATGCAAACAGGGAGGCCCCTCGCATTTTTTAGTCAAGCTTTGAAAGGAAGATCTTTACAACTCTCTACCTATGAAAAAGAATTTCTGGCCCTAGTTTCAGCAGTTCAAAAGTGGCGCCATTACCTTTTGGGCCAGCCGTTTATTATCAAAACGGATCATCAAAGTTTGAAATTCTTGCTTGACCAACGAGTGGGTACGGTTATGCAACAAAAATGGATTGCTAAGCTCATGGGATATGATTTTGTGGTGGAATATAAAAAAGGCAAGGAAAACTTGGTAGCGGATGCTTTATCGAGACAAGGGTTAGACTCCGAGGTTATGGTGTCCCTCATTTCGGTTCCACATTGGGATTGGATGACTGATATCCAATCTTTATACTCGAAGGATGACCAAATTAAACTTCTTTTGGAGAAACACAAACAAGGGCAGTTGCAGTCTCCTTACACAGTGAAGAGCGATATTTTGTGCTATAAAGGCAGAGTCTACATTCCTAAAGTTCCTTCCTTCATCAACAAACTACTGGATTTGTTACATGGCAGCCCCTTAGGGGGTCACTTGGGTTTTGACAAGACCCTTTATCGAGTCAAGAAGGATTTTTATTGGCCTGGCCAGAAAGTGGATGTGAGAAATTTCCTAAAGGACTGTGACATTTGCCAAACTGTCAAAGTGGATAATACACTTCCCAGTGGCTTGCTCCAGCCCCTACCAATCCCAACAATACCGTGGACTGACATTACAATGGACTTTGTGGAAGGATTACCTAACTCTGCTGGATTTAATGCCCTATGGGTGGTGGTTGACAGGTTTACAAAATACTCCCATTTTATTCCAATTTCCCACCCATATACAGCAAAGACTATTGCCCAACTCTTCCTCAAACACATTTTCAAATTACATGGAATGCCCAACTCGATTACCTCAGATCGAGACCCAACATTCACTAGCAAGTTTTGGCAAGAATTTCTATCCTTACAAGGGGTTAAGCTGGCTTTCAGCACGGCTTACCATCCTCAGACAGACGGCCAAACCGAAGCTGTTAACAAATGGGTGGAAAACTACCTAAGATCCTATGTGGGTGATAAACCTAAGGAGTAGTCTAAATGGGTAGCCTTGGCAGAGTGGTGCTACAACTCGAGCCAACATGCTTCGAGTAAAATCACACCCTTCCAGGCACTTTACGGGTACACACCACCGAAGCTAACAAGTTACACAACAGGAACTGCAAGACTAGAAGAGGTAGAACTTACATTGCGCGAAAGAGACCAGCTTTGGGCCCTGTTGAAGCAAAACTTGGTTAGATCACAGGAGAGAATGAAGAAATATGCTGATAAGAACAGAAAGGAACAACATTTAGAAATCGGTGAATGGGTTTACCTGAAACTCCAACCATATCGCCAGTCCTCACTTCGCAGCCACCACTGTTTGAAACTCTCTCCGAGATTTTATGGCCCCTTTCAAGTGATTCAGAAAGTGGGTGAGGTAGCTTACCGAATTCAACTACCCCCTTCCTCTCAACTTCACGATGTCTTCCACATCTCGCAATTAAGAAAAAAATTGGGCAATCAGGTCAGTCTTATCCCCACTTTACCACCTACGGACAGGAATGGAGTGCTAAAACCGGAACCCGAAGAAATCCTCCAATGCAGATTGAAGAAAGTGCGAAACTTACCCGTCATCGAGCTTTTGGTTCGATGGACTGGACAGACGCACGACGAGGCTTCCTGGGAGCCATACACACAGTTGTGCACCGATTACCCCCACCTTGTGGGCAAGGTGTTGTGATATGGGGGGGGGGGGATGTTACACGCCGACACTGAAGTGAAGAACACAGAGGGATAAGTGCCTTGATGAGTTCGGGACTTAGGGTTTCTTCAGATGTCGTGTGTTTGAGTAAGTGTGATCAGGCGTGGGCTGAGTTAGTGAATGGGCCGTAACAATGGGCAGCTAAGAGGATAGTCGTGGGCCTTGAATGGGCCAAACCTGATAACACAATTCTGGCTTTATATTTCTTTCAAGTAGTAAACATTTAACCTAAGGGTAATCCAGTCCTTTTACATTACTAGTATATCTAGGCATTGTAACGGAATGGGAGGCATCCAGAACGTGTGAACCTTTATTGTTTTCCCTATTTTCATCTATGGAGGAGCTCCCCTCGAAGAGAGCCTTATCTTCTTTTTATCAATACATATGAAATATTCATCAGATTGTGCATTTTCCCTTAAATCACTATTTTGGTCTATTACAGCAGATTGCCGGGGAAGCCTTGCAAATGCAATATGAAATCAAGTGGTTTGAGGTATGCATATAGAAAAAACTATATACATATATATATTTGTAATAATTAGTTGTTGTCATGTGCACGTACTTGATGCTTGGCTTCCGCATGCAGTTCGTGAGAGGGTCCAATATCCCCTCTAGTTTACTTACCCACCGCAACGCAGAGAACAAGACCCCTGAGGAACTATTCATCGAGGATCACACGCAGCTCGTCAAGGAAGGTGGTGAATGGTTAGTTAAAACCTCTGAATCCTACTCCCTCGTCGCTGCACTCATAGCCACTGTGGCCTTTGCCACCTCCGCCACAGTTCCTGGAGGCGTCAAGGACGATATTGGCATTCCAACATTGGAAAACAGAACCCCATTCCACTTCTTTGCCATCTCATCACTCATCGCACTCTTCTTCTCGGTCACGGCTTTGGTCACTTTCCTCTCCATCTTAACATCAAGGTATAAACCAAGCAATTGCGCAAAGGACTTGCCAATAAAGCTCTTGATTGGTTTAACGACCTTGTTCTTTTCCATAGCTGCGATGCTGTTTTCCTTCTGCTCGGGACATCTCTTTGTGATAGACGATAAGGTAAAGTATGTGTCGTATACAGTGTATGTTGCAACCTGCGTTCCGGTTACTTTATTTGCTTTGATGCAGTTTCCGCTGTATCTTGATCTAATAGATTCTACCTTCAGGAAGGTGCCAAGACGTAGCTACATGGCGTCAATTCACTAAGTAATATGCCCTTTTTTGCTATTCAATTTTCGTTTTCTTTTATCTCGTTTTATATATCGAATTATAAGGTTCTTTTCCTTTAGGTTTCTAAGGTGAGCTTTGTTGTTGATTGATTGTAACTTTTTGATAGTTGTCTGATGTTGCATTATTTTCGATCTTTTGAATGTTTAGATTTTGGTCTTTTATGAATATTTATAACTTTCCGGTATCTATTTGTAATTTGAAGTACTCTCGATCCTCTTCTCCTCTTCTTTTTTTTAAAAAATATATCGAATGAGGTTCTCTCCGTGTGTGATTATGTAACGTTTGGTCTGTTTTGTCATATATTATGTAACGCCCCGTACCCGAGGGTCCGGAGAGTTAACTCATCTCACTAACAAACCTGTCTCTCCAAGCACTTAAAACTCCAAGGACTTCATGTTTAGCACACAATTCATATTCTTCCAAATAACCATATTAAAACTCCATAAGTTATCATTACAAAATATAAACAAAAAGGGGTCCACAATCTCCCAATAACCTCAAAAATATAACAACACATCTTTAGGTGTCAATAGGTCCAAACAACGTAAAGTACTTCAAATGCTCAAGTTAAATCCATCTACTAACAATGGTACTCTAAAGTACCCAATCCTTCCATCCATATCTAGCCAGCTTCAATTCTATTCCCGACCCCCAGCTGGGAAATCAATATCATCTGAAAATATATGGAGATAAGGGGGTGAGTTATCAATAACTCAGTAAGCAGAGAACATATACTAGCATGTAAACATGAGCCTTTTTCAGAAAGTTCAATATGCAGAAACAAAACATTTTATTTTTTATATGCAGATCTCAGAAAACGTGTTATCAGGAATCAGAGCGACTTTTCAAACATTTCATACTCAAGTCAACAATTCATATTTGAGGATCCATTCCATATTCAAAAACGCTTTGGCATAACATAACTGAACATATTCATCTTATCATATCATATCATATACCATGTTTAACCCCCGTGGTAGGGTTGTGCTATCCCCGGTGGCCAAACCAGGCAGTATCATGTGGTGAACTTCCCCTTTTTCAATCTCGGAGCCCCGAGTGTGCACACAGGAAAGAACACGTAAAAAGACCACTTTGTTTCCAAAGTGGGTGCACTCATATCATATCATGGTGGTACCAACCATATCACGTGAACAGTATCATCATATCAGAACCATATTCAGAACAGATAAGTATGCCAAAGTTTTATCATATCCATATCATATCAAAACACGTGCGAAACATATTCATATCCTTTCTATTTGATCAAAACATATCCATATCATTTCATATCACATGCATAAAATTTTCAATGATATCATATTCGCTCTTTTGCATATTTCAGAAACATGTCAAATATTGCTCATGTCTACACATTTCATGTCAAAAATATTTCTTTTCTCTTTCATCTGTATCTCATGAGGGAATGCAAAACATATACTGAGATTGTTTTTCACTTTTTCTTTTTAAAACAACATGCACATTTTTTTTTACAAACCAACCTCAGTTCATTTCTTTTTATGCAAATCCAGCATAGGAAACCCGCTTACCTGGACTTCTTAGCTTTTCGAAAATTTCCTCAGAAATGCCGAACTAAGAAAAATTTATTCGTCACCTACAAGATAATCACGTAAATTTCCATAAGTCTCCAATTAATCTCGTATTTTGATATTCAAGCCTACCGCTTCTAAAATAGTCCATTTTTAATTCCTCAAACTCAAAATTCTCTTTATTCTCAACATACCAGCATCACTTTCTAAACTCATCAATATCCGACTTCGACTAAACATTTAATTCTAACTTATTTAAGAAAGTGATCTTACTATAATCTACAATACAAAGTAACATAACTATAATAAATTCATTGTCCTTAGCAATTCATAATTTATTTAAATAATAATAATAATTCAAAGATATTCTTTTAAAAGGATACGTTAAAATATTCTTTTTAAATGTTACTTATCAGTCTACTTATTAACCATTCCAATAAAATATAAGCCCTAAAAAAAATATACCCATTTAACAAAATAAATTCATGCATCTGCGCCTAAATAAAACACCATTTACAATCCACGTATTATACTCATGATTTCAAATCTGAAATACTTAACATAACTTAATTAAGCTAACACCCCAACACTAACTTTGGAGGCGCACTATACGAGAACAGAAAATAAAATAAAATAAAACAACACAATATTATTTCCTACTATTAATTTAATATAATATTACATATACATCCGAATATATATATATATACAAATATAAATATATATATTCACACCAGAAGATTGATTTCATCCGCATATATACCTACATATATATATATATATTTTTACACTAGAAAATTAATTACATCTGCATATATAAATATAAACACACATATATGTATATATATTTACACCAGAAGAAAACAAATAAATTTACGTATACATTCATGCATATATATATATGTAAGTACACGAGAAAAGAAAACTCACTTCACACGGTGCGGCGGAAGCACTTACGGAGGGTGGGGATAAACACGGCGGCGTGGAGTGGCTCCTAGCTGCGAAGCAAGAGAAGGAATTGAGAGAGAGAGAGACACGGTGAGGGAACGAGGGAGAGAACGGAAGGCAAGGATCACCACTGTGAGTGGTGCGAGCTCACCGTGGGATGAAGCAGCGTGAGGCGGACCTGGGTGGAGGAATGACCTCGCCGGTGGTTTCTGTGGAGGCACGGCACGGAGGAGTTCACGATGGAGGGTGCTCACCGCGGCTTGGACAAAGCTCTGTTTTTGACAATAAAAACAGAGTATTTCGGAGCTTCAGCACCGTGAGACCGAGGCGGCGTGTGGCTGGTGTGATGGACTCCGAACGACCCAGAAATTGGCGTGGTTTCGCTTGGTGTGGCTACGGAACGCGTCTCAGCTAGACGGTGGCAGATCACAAGTTTGAAGCTTACGGGGGAGTGCTAGTAGGCGTGAGCGTGTTACGGGCTGGTTGAGGTTCACGGTGAGTGGTGGAGGCACAAGCAGTTGAGCGGCTGCAAGCATGAAGATAATGTAGTGGTACTGAAACTAGGTCAAAAGGATAACACACAAATAAATATAGTAAGCTATAAGAGGTAAAGAGAAGAAAAACCTAGAGGGAAGAGGCTGAACGGCATACATGAAACGAGAAAGTGGACGGGATTCTAAGCGACGTCGAAAACGGGAGGTGTTCCACGGGCCTGGGCCTGAAAATGGGCTGGGTCTTACATATTATATATTACTAGTAAGGGCACACGTGTGCGCAGTTGGGAAAATAAAAATGAAGAAAATAAAAAAAACCATTTTACATTAGAAATTGTATATTTATCTGAATAGTGTTATTAATATCAGATATTTACGTTTGAAAATTATATATCTAAATAAATTATAATATAAAAATCATTAATTAAAGAGAAAAATAATATATAACTAACTCAAAAGGAAAGGAAATAAAATGCTGTACAATAAATATTAGAATATATTTTTTGAAGATTTTATTTCTATCAGATTTTTATGAACAGTTAGTATAAGACCATAGCGTAATTGGAAAACCCAAACCCATTTGTAGCATTATTTAGTTCTCATACCTAAAGCCCAAAAAAACAATAAAGTGCAGCCCAACTCTCTCTCTCTCTCGATTTTTACACGGAAACCCAGCCCAACCCACCGTTCCCAATTTCAGATGAGAAGCCCAGCGTAGCCCTCCCACCCTCCCAATTTTTAAACGGCACCGTTTCCCCCAATCCCCACCAAAACTTCTCTTTTCTTTCCCCAAGACTCTCAACAATTTCTATTCTAATCAATAGAAGGATGCAAACCAACTTAAGAAACCAAATGATAAGACTTATGTTGAGGAATAATTTTACATTATCTGTGGATAAGGTCTTGGATATGTTTATAAGAAATGAATAATCCTCTCTCCTAGAACCGGTTTTATAAGATGAGTTAGGCCCATGTATACTAATTAATTCAACAATTTCTATTCTAATTAATTCAATCCCTCGTTTGAGATGGGTTTCTATGATAGTTATAGCTATAAGTGCGCAAGCACTGTACATTCACTTTAAAAAAAATGAATAAATATCAGACATATATGAAAAAAAAATTTAATTTTATAATATTAGACCTCACTCTTTTTCAAAATGATTGCATGACTCTTATAAATTTCATGACTGTATGTAACATTATTCGCTGTATTTGGGTCTATTTTAACAAGAAAGAAATATGACGAGACTATATTCTATTGGAGGGTGTAAACCCCATATGTTCACCGCATCCGGCCTTAAGACTCTCTCTTACTTTATCTAAAGAGAAAAGCTTGAAATACGTATGGCGTGAAAGGAATATTGTGGATTATTCATCCATACAAAATGTTGAAATTCGTAATTAAGGACGTACTAACTCCTTAGTCTTGCGTGGACTATTCCAAGGCATGCAGCCTCCTGTTTGACATGATAATTAATTGGAAAATTGGTACACAAATTTCCCTTAAAACTCACTCAATTTGCAATACGCTCGCGAAAAACTAATTTTGAAACTTGCCCCCATACTACCAAAAAATATCAATCTGCCCACTCCATTAAGATAAGAATGCTCACTAGGATTCCGGACCGGGTACTCGGGTATCCCTGGCCTGGAATCTGGGTTACTTGAGCTAGAACTCAAATGAAATCGAATTTTTGAAACCTGGAAATTTGGATTTCGGACTTTACCCACATTTTTTTGTTATTACAAAAACCTATATGTTATTAAAAAATTGCATAAGGGGGAGGATGTAACACTCCGTATTTTAGTGTATTTTTACTGAATGATTATTTTTATTTATTCAAAATATTTATCCTCTTATTTTAAAATTGGTTGGATTTTTAGTGAGTTCTATGATTTTAATTTGGTGAAAATTATTTTTATGTGCTTTCTTATTGTTATGCATTTAAATTGCTTTTAATATTTAATTAATTACTGTGATATTTAATTATTTTAATTTCACTTTACCATTACGTTTAAATTATTTTATTTAACTTATGGTTTTGAAATCGTTTCCGTTGGATCATTTTTGTGACCTAAGTTATGAAGATTGAACCTCATTTATTTTTCCTCCATTTTTCTTTCCTCTCCTTTTCTTTTCTCTTTCTTTTCTTTTTTCCTTATTTCTCCTTTCGGCCTATCTCCCGCGCGCGACCCATATCCCCCTCCCCCTCTCCGTCCTTCCTTCTTCTCCACCCAGCGCCGTCGTGAGCCGGTGGTGATCGACACCGCCCAGCCCATTAGCTTCCCCAGCCGCCGGCGACCTTACCCCACCAACCTCAGCTCCATTCGCGCCGTCGTTAACCACCACGAGCCCATTGAAGCCGCAGCACTCTTTCCGCCACTGCGCCGTCGTCGCACCACCATTGGCCACCATCTTCTCACCACATCATCATCGACCTCTTGGCAACCCATTGGACCCAACCCCACCTCCGATCCGTCACCGGTGAAGCACATTCATCAACATTTCTGATTTGGGTATTTTGGTCTTCTACCGCCTATTGCGCCGCCACCCACGGCCAACCTTCACCACCACTAGCTTCACCGACCTCCCTAGACCCTACCCTATCAATCTTGAGTCTTCGTTTGTCTCCGTTTGAAAGTGGGTATTTGTGACCCACGACCACAGTGTATTTTGCACTGTTGCGCTGCTCAGACGTCACTTCTTGCAGCTTCGTGATCCTTCAAAAATTGCTATATAGCGCTGTAAGTATTTCTCCAAAGAACTTTTATGATTTAAATGTATTTTTGCACTAACTCATTTCACTGTATTTGGTTGAACATGTCAGACTGAGTCCGAGAAGTTCGGGGGTCGGATGGATTGGTGATTGAAGTTTTTTGGTTGGATTTGATTGGATTGGTAATTGTTGGTTTGGATATTGTGTTCATGTACATTGCATTTGGCACGCATGATCATGTTTGTAAAGGAAAATTAGGTTTTCGTGTATTGCATTCATGTTCATGTGTTTATGAAAACTGGATTTTCATGTGAGAATGGATTTTGGGTGCGTGTGTATCACGACCCCAAGCCGAGATGGGGCATTATCTCGGTGGAGCTCCTCTGGTTATTCGGGAGCGAAATATACTGAGTAACGTCCCCTGCATTGTCGCTGGGCGACAATGGGATCGGACGAGATGGTCTCGTGCCGACTCCGTGGTTCTTCTGCTGGCGGAGACTAGAGGATGTCTGGCAAAGTACGCGCTGGGCGCGGAACTGGGCATCGCTCGTTGCGTAGTATAGATGCTTGGCCATGTAGGCGCCGGGCGCGGAATTGAGCATCGCTACGGAAGGCGTTGATGCAATTGAGATGCACAGTGATCCACTCCTAGTAAATCGAAAGGCGTTGTTTACTCTATGCGATGAAAAACAAAATCGCTGCTAAAAATTACCAATTGCGGCAATTTTATTTGCAACAGATGAAAAACAGCCGCAATTGGCCTTTTTCTTGTAGTGTCATGTGAATAGTAATATTTTGTGAGTTTTATTAAGATCTGTTTAAATATAAATAAATTTAGATTTTATTTGAATGTATAAAATATGTTGAGATGAGTTTAACTTTTTTATAAAAAGTTGAAAAATTAATGGGTCCCATCAATTATTAGTTTGAGATGAGTTCACTCCAACAAACAAACAAACACAGACATATGCAGGAAGTGTATTGTTTTTTCTCTATTTAAAGGTTGTGAGTTATTCGGTTCTTTTTAGAAGGAGATCGGTATAACAATTACTATTTTGTTCAAAGAGAAGAGCTTGAATTACCTAATTAAGGTGTCATATGAATGCGGATTATTCATCTATACGCATGTAACTTTAACACATATATGATTATATATACTTTTCTTTCGAAGTCCCAAGTCTTGAGTCTCTCTTCTCTAGTTCAATTGCTTAAGCATATGCTTGGTTTGCATGCTCTGGATCGTGCAGATACTCCTAGCTTTTTAGTTCTTTATTTCTTTATTGGTTTGAGATGAGTTGAACAGGAACTCACTCCGACAACCAAACACATGCATGTGCAGGAAGTGTATTGTTTTTTCTCTATTTAAAGGTTGTGAGCTATTCTGTTCTTTTTAAAAGGAGAGTATAACAATTACTATTTTGTTGAAAGAGAAGAGCTTGAAATACCCTTTTTTTTTTTTTTTTTGTAAAAGATCTCGAAATACTTAATTAAGGTGTCATATGAATGCGGATTATTCATCTATACGCATGCAACTTTAACACATATATGATATATACTTCAGTACTAGCTTTTGAAGTCCCAAGTCTTGAGTTTCTCTTCTCAATACAATTGCCTAAGCATATGCTTGGTTTGGATGCTCTGGATCGTGCAGGCCGTGCTCCTAGCTTTCTGCATTGGCTCTAGTTCTTAATTATTTCTTTATGTACCCTTTGTAATATTCTTTTATTAATTTTCTCACCTCATTTTCTTTAGGAATAACATTCGAAAGATTATATTTATCTTCTTCACATACACACCACACCATATTTTTAACTTTTATATTTTTTTAATTTTTTTCTCTTACCAAATGTATAGTATATGGATGATGAGTAGAAGAATTCAATTAGTTTTAAAAAAATAAAACCAAACTTTTTAAAAAAAAAATTAAAAATTTTTAAAAAATTAAAAATAGATAAAAAAAAAGTATAGTGTTTGGTGTAAGAGATGATAAATAGCAAAACTTAATAAAACCCTTATACTATAATAAACTTGATCATATCTACCACATTCAGTCTATTACTAATTTGGCCCATCTAAGAGTACTCTCAATAGATTAGCCAAAGCCAACCCAAGTTTTAGCTAAAAAGATAGGAATTTGGTTTTGGCTGATCCATTCACATCAAATCCCCACATTGGAATAGAGATTTATTCATCATATAACAATAAAATAATATGAAATGAATTTGACTTTGACTAATTCATTCACATCAAGTCCCTACATTGAATTATATATTTAACTATATGGTAATTAAATAATATTAATTTAATTTTTTCATATTTTACCATTAATTTTACCTATTATACATTAATTAGTAATGATATTCTAATTAAATTATTGGTTAAAAAAATCATATTTTCAATTGTCATTCAATCCTAATAATAACCCTTTGGTGTAGTGAGAGGTTGTACTTGAACATGAAATTATTTTCAAGAACCATATACATATATAGTTAGAAACCTAAACATAAACCTTAAACATGAAGCATCGCATATTAAGCAAGCAGCATGCATTAAGGGAAAACACAACTTTATTTAAAGAGTAATGTTACATACAGTCGTGGAGTGGGCAAGCGCCGTGCAATCGTTTTGAAAAAGAGTGGGGTCCACTATTAAAAAATTATTTTCTTTTCATGTGGGTTCTATATTTATTCATTTTTTTTAAAACGACTGTAGGGCCGGCGCTTGCAAACTCACGACTGCAAGTATCATTTCTCTTTATAATATACTAGAAGTTTTTTTTATTTTTTTTATCATTTTATTTTAAATATTTTTTAACATATTTAATCATTAAGAAAAAATTAAAAAAATATATAATTTTACTTATAGTCACTTCTTTAACAATTAAGTAAAATTAAAAATTAAAAAAAATCAAATACAAAAAGATAATAAAAAAATAATAACCTTATCATTATCCAATAGTATCTCCTTTTAAAAAGAACGATGATTAGGAGATATCACACAACCTTTAAATAAAGAAAAAAGCACTAAACTTCCACGCACAAGATTAAATCAGAAGGTTGCCGGCCACATGATGATCCTGCTTTTATCCTACGTACGTACCTGGCAGTTGATCTATTATTCTTTAGCAAAGAAAAAAGTCATTCCTTGTGTCTAGCTAGAAAACGCTCAATACATACGTACCCTATTGATCGATCTGGATGATTTTACCATAAACGTACAAAAACGTTGTTTATGACTTTGTTCGGGCTAGTAATTTGGCTAGTTTCAGAAAAATCCCATCCCCAGCTAATTCAAAAGTAGCATGCATGTTGGAATTAGAAAATTAAGCTAATTTATATATTTAGTCGATGTGTCTGTGATCTTATGATATCTTTTAGTTGAATATATTAAATATTTAAACTAAAAACAATCTATTTAAAGTAGAAGCGAAAGAAAAAAAAAAAAAAAAACATTCTTAAAATAATGCTCATGTTCTTAAAATCATGTTCAAAATAATACTCACGTTCTTAAGAAAAAGAAAAAGTCAATATTATATATATATTTGGAGTGCCTGAAAAAGCGTACGTACTTTTATTATATATTCTTGATGATTTTGCTAAAAAGAAGTCATTTATATATGGGTCTGGACTAAAATAAGATGCAAGTAGAAAATTATTAGCATTATAAATTTAATATATTAATTTAATGTAAATTAAATCTGTCTATTTGAACTAAACGCTAAAGAAAAATAGTTCTTAAAGAAATTAAGATCATGTTCTTAATTAGGAAAAATATTAATTAATAGACAAATGCATATATATGCTTCTTTCTTTCTTTCTTTATTTCTTTATTATTATTGTCATTGTTTGTTGCATGCATGCATGTACAAATCATTTCTTAAAATCTACATATTATTCAAAATTTTATTTTTATTTCTAAAAGCTTCATTTTAAGTATTATTTTTCAAATTAATGTACGTTTTATCTAAAAATTAAGTTTGCAATTGAATTATTTACCTGAGGCGAATTGAAGCTTTCCATAAACTTATCTTATATCATTTCTATAGAATTCTTATATAACTAAAGACATATATAGCTTTGTGTTCAACACATTGAGACCATAAATTTTTAATCTTTGATGTTTCTCTCTATTTTTTCTTCTTCTTCTCATTCATCTCTTTTCCATTAATTCTATTGCTATTATTTTTAAAAAATGCTACAAACAGTCAATCACATAAGTAGATATAGTGCATAAGGAGTACGTATGCAAAAGTAATTACATATAGAATTTTTGATTATTTTTTACCATTAATTCTATTATTTTTTAAAGGAAAAATTGGTCAGTAAGGCATTGTTTAGTTGCACATATGAGAGGGGCTACATCAAGTGCTCCGGCGGTCGGTCTGGATAGTTTTCGGCGAGTTTACACGGTTCTTGTACACCCCTAGGGAGAAGAGGGATTGGGGGGGGGGGGGGGGGGGGTGGGGTTTTCTTGGGTTTACTCCTGGCCCTTGATTTAGGGATCACTAACGTACCTAGTTCTAATTGTGAAAATAAAACACATACAGAGAACTAAAAAAACTAAAAAAAGAAGTAGATCATAAATACAAATAAAATGAGGTAAGACTATATTTAGAATTAGACTTTACTTTATGTATCTAAAATAATATTTTTCATCATAAAATAAAATAATGAGTTTCAACAAAAATTTCTGATAGTAATAAATCCATTTAAATAAATAGGATTTTTAACTTAAAGCTACTTGCAGCAGTTCATTCTCGTAGCCCAGCCTAAATAATATAATATGTGATGCATGAAAATGATTAGTAGAATTTTTTTTTCTCTTTTTGCTTTCGGTCGGATTCCCAAAAAAAAAATTAGCACTACAAGAAAAATGGATTTTTGTGGCCATTTAATTGCAGCGAAAAGACTATTTGTGACCAAAACAGACTCATTTTAGCTGTAAATAGTCATTTCGCTAGAATTAACTGGCCACAAATAAACAGTTTTCTTGTAGTGTAGTACGACAGCACATACCATATATAATATGTGATGCATGAAAATGTTCTTTTTTGGTTCCTTAACTCCTCTCAACTTATCATTACAACTTTTTTAAATTTTAACACAAAATATAATAAATAATTCAACTTTTTCAAATTCTAAAATAATAATAATATTAAAAAATAATATTTTAACAATATTTTATCATCTCAACTCAACTCAACTCAACTCACTTCAACATCTAAACACAACCTAAGAACTACCAAAAGAAAAAAACCAGAACTGCAGCCACGTAGGTTCATGAAATTAGCAGATGTGATTAGCAATCTTACGAGGTCATCTCAACATCCAAAAGCAATTTTTTGAGAATTGTGTTTGGATGCAGATATAATTTTAGATGATTTAAATTGATATATAAATAATAATATTTTGTGAGTTTCATTGAGATGTGTTTAGATATAAATAAGTTGAGATATATATTTGAATATATATATATATATATATGAAATAAGTTGAAATGAGTTTAACTTTTTTATGAAAAGTTGAAAAAGTAATAGATTCCATCAATTATTAGTTTGAGATAAGTTGAACTCACTCCAACAAGCAAACACAGGCGTATGCAGGAAGTGTATTGTTTTTTCTCTATTTAAAGGTTGTGAGTTATTCGGTTCTTTTTAAAAGGACATCAATTTAACAATTACAATTTTGTTGAAAGAGAAGAGCTTGAAATACCTAATTAAGGTCTCATATGAATGCGGATTATTAATTTAATTTTTTAATTATTAATTTATTTAATTTTTCACATTTTACCATTAATTTTACCTATTATACGTTAATTAGTAATGATATTCTAATTAAATTATTGGTTAAAAAAATCATATTTTCAATTGTCATTCAATCCTAATAATAACCCTTTGGTGTAGTGAGAGGTTGTACTTGAACATGAAATTATTTTCAAGAACCATATACATATATAGTTAGAAACCTAAACATAAACCTTAAAACATGAAGCATATTAAGCAAGCAGCATGCATTAAGGGAAAGCACGACTTTATTTAAAGAGTAATGCTACATACAGTCGTGGAGTGCGTAAGTGTAATGCAATCGTTTTGAAAAAGAGTGTGGTCCACTATTAAAAAATTAATTTCTTTTCATGTAGGTTTTATATTTATTCATTTTTTAAAACGACTACACGACGCATACACACTCACGACTACAAATATCATTTCTCTTATTTAAATGATTGATAACATGACCAGAAAGTGGCCACTCAACAATTCCCACAGGATACTACTAAAGTTTTAGCTAATATATATATATATTAATATTAATTTAAATTTTTTAATTATTAATTTATTTAATTTTATCATATCTTACCATTCTACCTATTATATATTAATTAGTAATTATATTGTAAATAAATTACTAGTTAAGAAATCATATATATTATTTTTTTAACTTTAGCTAATCCATTGCTGCCACTTTTTCTTCTATATATAATAATTAAATGTAGGATGAATTTAATTTTTAACTAATTCATTGAGGATGTTCTTAATTAGCTTAATGAAAAACATGTGGTAGACTGGTAATAATGATATATAGTCTAGTAGAGTACTATTGTGTGAAACACATGGAACTCCCTTTTTTTCCCTCTTCTTTTTTAAGAACTGCATGTGGATCATAATTCTTTCTAGCATATATACTTTGCTTTGAAGAGTACCCAAGTCGATCTTGCGGGGCCTATATACTCTTAATCAAGTAATATTCCCTTCACTTCCTGTTTAAAAAATACGAAACAAGTTGTAATCACCTCCTTAATTAGACTATTAATACTTTCAATTACCCCAAAAATACCTCAATCACCCATGCATTCAGGAATATTTTGCCATAAATACCCTTAAAAAATAATTAAAAAAATTATCAAAAGTAGTGTTATAAGAATTAACAAACATTAAAAAATTGAATAATTTTTTTCATAACAAGAAAATGAAAATCATAAAAGTTAATATAACTAATCTGTAAATCAATGAAAACTCTTCATGTAGTACGTAATTATGAATTAGCAATATTATTTAGCCTTTTTAGACCATTAATAGAGGACTGTGCTCCTGTGTGAGTGTAACACCCCGTATTTTAGTGTATTTTAATGAATGAATTATTTTTATTGATTTAGAATTTGTTCTCTTGTTTTAAAATTATTGGATTTTTAATTAGACTATTTTTATGATTTTTAGTTTACGAAATTTTTTTTTTTTTTTTTGAAGTGCTTTCTTTAAATTAATTATTGTTATGTGTTTAAATTTCTTCTCGAATTAAATTAACTTATTGTTAGATTTAATTACTTATTTTCAATTTAATCACTGTGTTTGAATTATTTTATTTCACTTGCAGTTTTAAAATCGTTTCTGTTGGATTATTTTTTTATGACCCAATATGTGAGGACTGAACCTCATTTCTTTCCCTCCATTTTTTTTTTCCCTTTTCTTTTCTTTTCTTTTTCTCTTCTTTTTCTCTTTCTTTTCTCTCCTCTCCCTCTCTCTTCCCGCGCACGGACGTAGCTCTCTCTCTCTCCTCTCCTCCGCCCGTTTCCTTCTCTTCCACCCAGCGCCGCCGTGCGCCGCTCGTGGCCGACACCGCCCACCCCACTCGATTCCCCTGCCGCCGGCGACCACCTACCTCCAGTTTCAGCTTCTCCGGCGCCACCGTTAGCCTCCACGCGCCACACGAAGCCGCGGCCTTCTCCTCACTCCAGCGCCGCCGTCGCACCACCATTGGCCGCCATTTCTTCACCACTTCATCCTCGACCTCCAAGCAACCCATTGAACCCAACCCCAGCTCCGATCCGTCACCGGTGAAGCCACACCAAGTACATTTCTGATTTGCACATTTTTTGTCTAAAACCACCCCTTGCGCCGCCACCCACGGCAAACCACCACCACCATTGGCTTCACCGACCTCTCTAGGCCCTACCCTATCAATCTCGGGTCTTCGTTTGCACCCGTTGAAAAGTGGGTATCTGTGACCCACGGCCACAGTGTATTTTGCATTGTTCTGCAACTATTTTTCCACTTCTTGCGCCTCCGTGATCCTCCATAAATTATTATATAGCAATGTAAGTATTTTTCAAAGAATTCTCGTGAATTTAATGTATTTTTGCACTAGCACATTACACTGTATTTAAATGCTGATTGGTTTTGCTGGACTGAGTCCGAGGAGTAACGGGGTTGATTGGATTGGGTGATGGAGTTGTTAGTATGATTGGTTTAGACTATGAGATTTGTTGGCTGTTCGGGTTTAAACAGTGGTGTTTTGTGTATGACGTGGGTTGTGGTGGATATTGGTGATTTTATGAAGTAATGATATATTTTGGGATTAGGAAGGTTTTAAGTTTTGAGAAATTTAAAATAGGTTATTTAAGAAGTTTAGGTTTAAATATCGACATATGTGATCTATTGGAAACTTACAGAAATTACGTGATTATTTTTATAGGTGACGATTTATAGTCGACTCGAATTTTTTGAGGAAATTTTTGGAAAAGTTAAGTCGTCCAGGTAAGCGGGGTTCCTATGCTGGATTTGCATAAAAAGAAATGAACTGAGGTTGGTTTGTAAAAAAATGTGCATGTTGTTTTAAAAAGAAAAAGTGAAAAACAACCTCAGTATATGTTTTTGCATTCCCTCATGAGATACATATGAAAGAGAAAAGAAATGTTTTTGACATGAAATGTGTAGACATGAGCAATATTTGACATGTTTCTGAAATATACAAAAGAGCGAATATGATATCATTGAAATTTTTATGCATGTGATATGAAATGATATGGATCTGTTTTTGATCAAATAGAAAGGATATGAATATGTTTCGCACGTGTTTTGATATGATATGGATATGATAAAACTTTGGCATACTTATCTGTTCTGAATATGGTTCTGATATGATGATACTGTTCACGTGATATGGTTGGTACCACCATGATATGATATGAGTGCACCCACTTTGGAAACAAAGTGGTCTTTTTACGTGTTCTTTCCTGTGTGCACACTCGGGGCTCCGAGATTGAAAAAGGGGAAGTTCACCACATGATACTGCCTGGTTTGGCCACCGGGGATAGCACAACCCTACCACGGGGGTTAAACATGGTATATGATATGACATGATAAGATGGAGATATTCAGTTACGTTATGCCAAAGTGTTTTTGAATATGAAATGGATCCTCAAATATGAATTGTTGACTTGAGTATGAAATGTTTGAAAAGTCGCTCTGATTTTCTGATAACACGTTTTCTGAGATCTGCATATAAAAATAAAATGTTTTGTTTCTGCATATTGAACTTTCTGAAAATGCTCATGTTTACATGCTAGTATATGTTCTCTGCTTACTGAGTTGTTGATAACTCACCCCTTATCTCCACAATATTTTTCAGATGATTTGAATGTTTCAGTTGAGAATCAAGGATATGGAGCATGGGTGAGAAGAGTTAAGAATGATGGTTTAAGCATAGAAGGTTTATATGGGTATTGAGGATTTTCATTCAGTAAGCTTGTTGTGCTCTGATGATGTGATTTGTTGGGAGATTGATGTTTATATTAAATTTTGTATCATCTTAGAATAGTTATTCTGGAGTAATTGATGTAAATATATGAGTATTTTGTGTGATTGGGAAAGATTAGAATATGTACTATGTGGAAGGAAAATGATTTTTATGTGACATGAATTAACTCTCCGGACCCTCGGGTACGGGGCGTTACAGTGAGCGTGCATGCAGCAGTACTAGCACTAGACTGATCAGCCTCCGATCGAGTATAAATCAGCCCTCGCATGAAGCACCAGTAGAATCTTCATTCTGTCTAGCTTCCAACAATATTAGTAGTACGAAAAATGGAATATTTAAGCGCCCAAGGTTCGAGTTCAGGAGAGGGGAAGCAATTGTTCGATTTGGCCGTGAAAGGGAAATGGAGTGAAGTCGTCGATATATGTGCACAAAACCCATTTGTTCTATTGGCCGTGGCTATCACCAAGACAGGGGACACACTATTACACTTAGCTGTCTCTGAAGGCAAAGAAAAGACGGTCCTAGAAATTACAAAGATCATTTCGCAATCGGAACTTCCAATGTTTAATTCCAAGGCTATTATCGGACATAGAAACGATCGATGGAATACCGCTCTCCATCTTGCTGCCTTGGTGGGGAATGTGGCCATGTGTAAGTGCATAGCAGAGGTTGATCCTTCATTGATCGACGTTGCACGTAATAAAGAGGGAGAAACTCCTCTTTCCTTGGCAGTGCGCTTTGGTAGAAAACAAGCATTCCTATGCCTTACCCAAATTCTTATTCAACGTGATCCGGAGCAATTTGACAACTCCAAAAGGATGTAATATGGCACTGATGGTAACACGGTTCTTCACCTCTCCATCTACTAGCGGGCAAGCCTTCGGCTTTCGAAAGCGGGAGTCTTCTTGTTCATGGATTCTGCAAAAATATCATTTATCACTGTATATATATCCCCAATTCATCACCGCGTTAAAAAAAAATTATCTTTCAACCTCTTATAATTCAAAAGGATTAATGGTGTTTATTATTTTAACTTATGCATGCCATTATTTGCTAATAACGATGATATTCTTAACTATATAAGCTTGCATATTCATGTAGAATATTGACTTGAACTTCGATCTTACGTAGTATTCGTTTACTATAAAGCTGTACTCATGTTGATCAGTGGTTTGATCATTTCACAGCTTGTCTGTTTGACCTTATTAGAAACATAATGATCATCAAATTAATTATTCCGTATTGTGATCTAAAAAAGGACAGTCCTTTATGATACGTACAACATCGAGGTGTGTATATATATATATATATATGAAAGAATGATAATCAAATGGTGGTTAAATGAATGTATGGAACTTGATCTCTGGTAGAATATATGATTTTACTCTTTTTTGTATGACTTATGATCCTTTGCTGTTTCTTTGGAAGGCATATTTGTTGATGAGCACGACGTGGAACAACATCATGATGATCACCCGATAAAATGGAATAAAAAATTTCCCAAGAACTACAGAGCATGCGTCGACTTCTTTCAATTGTTTTGGAAGTTGCTTAGCTTTGGTATCAATGGTATGTAACTTTTTTCTTTTCCTTTCTTAACTTGTAATTTCCTATATTATACATCGCAGGATGACAAAAAGTACACCAAGCAAAGGCAAATTGGGTTGCAAATGAAAACATTTGTTCATGAAAAACTTTCGCTCAAGCTGTAAGCACTTGATTGCGTTCCATTTGTTTAATAAATGCACCAAGCTTGAACAAAAATTTGTGCTAATTTATTAAGCGAATCGAAGTTATATAATTAATTTAAACTAGCTAGGCAACACGATCGTACTGTCACGATCTATTCATTTTGCTAATATGCGGTACTGACTAATCTTTTTTTCTTTTCTCAAGTACTGCGGCCAGTACTCGCTATCAGAAATAAGGTTGGAGAGAGAGATGAAGAGAGGTCTGAAAGACAGCCAGTAGATCCAGGCAAGTAATGCAGTAGAATGTTTGAAAGCAAGCCCAAATATATATAATATATATATATATGCATGAACTCCCATCAATTTCAGAAATCATGCAGACTTTCAGAACCATATCATATAGAAAAAAATTATTCATTCATCCACTTTCTTATGATCCCATGACGTAATATTAGATGATAGGTTCTCAAATTAAATATAATAAATAATTTCTAATATTTTAATATCATATTATAGGATGATGAGAACTGGGATGATGAATAGCATTACTCTATAATATATAGCTCCTATATTGTGAAAATATTTAAACCAAAACAAGCACAAAAAAAAAAAAAAAAAACCAACTGTTTGTATCAATAAATTAATTGTTAACCTAAAAGTATACCATTCTAAAACAATACAAAGTCTTAATATAAATATAAATCTCCCAAACAAACACATCATCAGAACACAACAAGCTTACTGAATGAAAATTTTCAATACCCATATAAACCTTCTATACTTAAACCATCATTCTTAACTCTTCTCATCCATGCTTCATATCCTTGATCCTCAACTGAAACATTCAAATCATCTGAAAAAAATGGTGGAGATAAGGGGTGAGTTATCAACAAATCAGTAAGCAGAGAACATATACTAGTATGTAAACATGAGCCTTTTCAGAAAGTTCAGTATGCAGAAATAAAAACATTTTATTTTTATATGCAGATCTCATAAAAACGTGTTATCAGAAAATCAGAGTAACTTTTCAATCTTTTCATCTCAAAATCAACAATTCATATTTAAGAATCCATTTCATATTCAAAAGCGTTTTGGCATAACATAACTGAACATCTTTATCTTATCATATACCATGTTTAATCCCTGTGGTAGGGTTGTGTTATCCCCGGTGGCCAAATCAGGCAGTATCATGTGGTGAACGTCCCATTTTTCAATCTCGGAGCCCCGAGTGTGCACACAGGAAAAAACACGTAAAAAGATCACTTTGTTTCCAAAGTGAGTGCACTCATATCATATCATATCATGGTAGTACCAACCATATCACGTGAACAGTATCATCATATTCAGAACAGATAAGTATGCCAAAATTTTATCATATCCATATCATATCAAAATACGTGCGAAACATATTCATATCATTTCTATTTGATAAAAAACAGATCCAAATCATTTCATATCACATGCATAAAAATCTCAATGATATCATATTCGTTCTTTTGCATATTTCAGAAACATGTCAAATATTTCTCATGTCTACACATTTCATGTCAAAAACATTTCTTTTCTCTTTCATACGTATCTCATGAGGGAATGCGAAAACATATACTGAGGTTGTTTTTCACTTTTTCTTTTTAAAACAACATGCACATTTTTACAAACCAACCTCAGTTCATTTCTTTTTTATGCAAATCTAGCATAGGAACCCCGCTTACCTGGACAACTTAAATTTTCAGAATTTTCCTCAAAATGTTGAATCGACTATAAATCGTCACCTATAAAAATAATCACATAATTTCCGTAAGTTTTCAATCAATCAAGGATTTCGATATTTAAGCCTAACATTCTAAAATAACCTGTTTTGATTTCTCTAAACTTAAAACCCTCATAATTCCAAAATATATCATCACTTCCTAAAATCACCAATATCCACCATAACCAACGTCAAACTCAAAGCACCAATATTTAACCCCAAAACAGCCAACAAATCTCATAGCATAAACCAATCACACAAAAACTCCATCATCCAATCTAACCGACCCCCTTACTCCTCGGACTCAGTCCGGCACAACCAAACAATTAACAGTAAATATGAGTTAGCGCAGAAATACATTTAAATCTCAAAATTTCTTTGGGAAAATACTTACAATGCTATAATATAATTTTTGAAAGATCACGGAGGTGCTAGAAGCGGCAATGCAGCAACAAAACAGTGCAAAATGTACTGTGGCCGTAGGTCTCAAAAACCCTCTTTTGAACGGGTGCAAACGAAGACCCGAGATTGATAGGGTAGGACTTAGGGATGTCGGTGAAACTTGTGGTGGTGGTGGTTGGCCGTGGGTGGCGGCGCAAGTGGTGGTTGAAGTGAAAAATACCCAAAACGAAAATGTTGATGAATGTGCTTCACCGGTGACGGATCGGAGGTGGGGTTGGGTCCAATGGGTTGCTAGGAGGTCGAAGATGATGTGGTGAAGAAATGACGGCCAATGGTGGTGCGATGGCGGCGCGCGAGCACAAGAGGTGCCGCGGCTTCAATGGACTCGTGGTGGCTAACGGCGACGCGGCTGGGGCTGGAAATAGAGGGGTGGTGTCACCGGCAGCTGGGGAAGCTAGGGAGCCGGGTAGTGTCGACCACCGCCGGCGCACGGCGGCGGGCTGGGGAGGAGAAGGAAACGGACGGAGGGAAGAGAGGGAGAGACGTGCGCGTGCGGGAAGGAACCAGGAGAGGAAGAAAAAGAAAATATAAAAGAGAAAATGTAGGGAAAGAAATGAGGTCCAACCCTCACATCTTGGGTCACAAAAATAATCATACGGAAACGATTTTAAAACAGCAAGTGAAATAAAATAATTCAAATGCAGTGATTAAAATGAAAATAAATAATTAAACCCAATAATAAGTTAATTTAATTTGAGAATAAATTTAAATGCATAACAATAATTAATTTAAAGAAAGCACTTTAAAAAAAATAATTTTCGTAAACTAAAAATCATAAAATAACCCAATTAAAAATCCAATAATTTTAAAATAAGAGAATAAATTTTGAAACAATAAAAATACCCTAAAATACAGGGTGTTACATTATTTGTTTTTCTTTTGAGCATAATTACCTAGCTAATTTTATACTTTGATCATACAATATATAGCTGTCATGTCTAGTTTCTTAATTACGCTATTTTGTGTATGATGTTAACAAGGAATTCCGACGATAAGGAAGATATATGAGGAGAAAAAGCAGCACAAGTTGTCCATTCTGATTTTGAACGAACTTCTGGAGAGTAGTATGGATGTGTTGTCCGAATATTATTACAGTGGAAAGAAGCCCTTAATTAGCTTGCAACGGTCTGATACAGCCACAATAGATCCGGACCAAATATGTCCAGACGATGTTCTCGATACTGATGAAGATGACAACAGAGAAGGTAATCCAGTTAAGAACTAGCGCCTTGATCTCCAAAACTCATATATAACTTTTTTCCTGCTTATATATTAGGGACCTGCATGATCTGTTCTTGTAAACGGCTTGTCCAAGATGGTTGAGAAGACCACCACTCATGTGCAGCATTATAGCTACTCCGGTCGTAAAAGCAATTTCCTTAGAGTAAGCCCATAAATAAATAACTGTCTGAGAGTACTCCGGGCAAAGAGGGCAGCAGAATTAATAAGTGTTAGATTTATATAGGGAGTATTTACCTTTCTGGAATAAGCGTCATTTCTCACCTTGCGCAAGGTGAGAAATGACGCTGGGGTATGTTTAGGTTAGAAAAATGTTAGAGAAAGTTCCATTTCATTAATGATTAATAAAGGCCGGGAAACCAATAATTTGGCTAAATCAAGTAGTTCATGTTGGGATTAACTAATTATCAACGGCTAAGTTAAAGTGAAAATAGTAGTAAAACATTAAAGAAAATATTCAATAATCATACACAGAAGAATAAAATTTAAGTGATTCAGCTCAGTGTGAGCCTATGTTCACTGGTTGGGTCAATTTCAGTGAATTTCACTATCAACAAAGCTGAAGTACAAAAGATCAATAACAAAATTTACAATCTCAGAATCTCAATACACCTAATAAACTCTCAATATACTTACAAAAAGATCATACAGACATTGGCTCGAGCTGCATGTTGAGTGAGGCTTGAGTGAACACTAAGCTGCCGCCCATTCGAGCTGAGTGTCAAGTGGGTGACGAGCAAACTCTCTACTTGGGTCTTGCTCAAGGTAAGTGTCGAGCGATTTCTCTGTATAGGTCTCGCTCAAGCTGACTGTTGAGCAATTGATGAACGAATAATCTATCTAAAGCTTCGCTTGAGCGACAAAACTACAACTCAGAGCGAACAATTAGTAGATGTGCTTTTTCAACACGAATCAAGCCACCTCAACCGTTCATAATAATGGCAACTAAGCATATGCATGGAGGGGGTCGAGCAAATCTCATAAGTTACAAAGCTAATTATTACTATTGTTATTATTATTATTATTATTATTAATTTTGTTATTTTCCTTATGTTGTTGACCGTTCGGGTTAATATATAGGTGGGAACGAACTAGACGATCCTATATTAATTGCTGCGCGAAGTGGCATTTCCGAAATTGTAGAGAAAGTTCTGGAACTGATTCCAATTGCCATAAATGAAGTGAATAAAGAAAACAAGAATGTAATGTTGTTGGCGGTGCAGTACAGACAACCACATGTATTTCAAATCCTGCTGCAAAAAAATATCATGATCAGAGACAGGGTGCTACGGGTGGAGGATAAACGTGGGAATAATGCAGCTCATCTCGCAGCTGAGCTTGGAGAATATAGGCCTTGGCAGATTCCCGGGGAAGCCTTGCAAATGCAATATGAATTCAAGTGGTTTGAGGTATGCATATACAAAAGGAAAATACTTTAATCAGAAAAGATTACACAAAAATAAATCACAAAATTAATTAATATAAGCGTCATATATATATATATATTTGTAATAATTAGTTGTTGTCATATGTACATACTTGATGCTTGGCTTCATGCAGTTCGTGACAGAGTCCATTCCCTCTAACTTTCTTACCCGCCGCAACAAGGACGGCAGGACCCCTGAGGAAGTGTTCGTCATGAATCACAAGCTCCTCGTCCAGGCCGGTGGCAAATGGTTAATTAAAACCTCCGAATCCTACTCCCTTGTTGCTGCTCTCATAGCCACAGTGGCCTTTGCCAGCTACACCATAGTTCCTGGAGACATCAAGGAGGATAATGGCATTCCAACGTTGGCAAACAGAACCCCATTCCACCTCTTTGCCATCTCATCACTCATCGCACTCTGCTTGTCGGTCATGGCTTTGGTCACATTCCTCTCCATCGTAACATCAAGGAATAGAGAGAGAGATTTTGGAAATGACTTGCCAATGAAGTTCTTGATAGGTTTAACGTCCTTGTTCTTTTCCATAGCTGCGGTGCTGATTACCTTCGGTTCGGGACATTTCTTTGTGCTCGACGAAAAGTTAAAATATAGGGCGTATCCAGTGTATGCGGCAACATTCCTACCAGTAACTTATTTTGCTGTGATGCAGTTTCCGCTGTATTTTGATCTTATAGATTCTACCTTCAGGAAGGTGCCACGACGTAGCTACAAGGCGTCCGTTCTGATCTAATTCATTTTCCTTTTCTTTTATCTCCTTTTTCTATTTTATATATGGAATAAGGTTCTTTCCGTGTGTGATTATGTTTGATCTGTTTTTGAAAAAGAAAAATGAAAAATGAACTGTTTGTCATATATTATATATTATATGTACGATGAAATTAATGTTTGAATAGGACATTATCGCTGAGTGAATTACTTCTCGTTATCTTCCTCTCCGGGCTGATCCCGAGTAGAGGTTAAAAAATCCTGTCTTGGTACACGACTTTTTACATGCAGTTAGTCTGCTGTTTTACATAATACATATTACGCTGTGCGACAGCGTAGCATGGAGGAAAAGTTAGAGGAGCGATATATACAAGAGGCTTTCTCTCACGGAACATACAAGAGGCTTTCTCTCACGGAACAAGAGAGTGAGGAAATTCACGTAGAGATCCACAAACTGAAGGATGCAGCCATCTGTTGAGGCAAATGTCTAATTGCGAAACTACTTACGGATAGCCATTATAATAGGGATGCTTTTAAAGTGACCATGAAGAAGGTTTGGAGGCTGGTCAGAAATATCCGATTCAGAGAGTTGAGCTCAGTCCTTACGCTCATAGAGTTTGAAGATCACCGGGACAAGGCCTTGGCCTTTTGACAAACAGTTGGTGCTGGTAAAGGAGGTTGAGGGCCAACAACAAGTTCACCAAATTCAACTTACGGAAGCTCTATTCTGGGTTCGTCTTCATGACTTAAAATTGATTGCCAGGAATGAATATACTGGCAACCTGATTGGGAGCAAAATTGGTCAGGTGGTGGAAGTTGACATTGAGAAGGGAGAAATGGCATGGGGTGAACTCATCATAGTACGGATAAGTATTGACATTACGAAACCTCTGCTAAGAGACAAAAAGATTAACATTGGTTCAGTAGATCCAATCTGGGTACGTTTCTAATAAGAACGTCTCCCAAACTTTTGCTATTGCTGTGGACGATTGGGGCATGGCCATAAAGAACGTGAACTATGGCAGAAAGCGCAGACTGATTATGAGCAAGAAGGCTTTCCTTATGGGCAATGGAACCAGAGGATGGGAACGACGAGATCAGCAACGTGAGCTCGGACGCAGGGCTCCGGCAAATGCTCCGACGTATGAAAAAAGGAAAGAATCAATCGTGGAGGATAACATAGTAGATCCCGGTATTCAATCTCAATCAGCAGATTCTTTAGATGAGATGGTAAAGGAAATTTCCAAGGATAATGGGATTGGCCCTAGTGAAGGGGAGGAAATCACGGAGGACATTATACAGTTGAAATCACAGGAGGCCATGACTTTAGGTGGGGAGAAGATTGAATTTCAAAAGGGGCGGGAAGCTGATACTACGCAGGAATTGGAGGAAGCTGGGATTCAAAAGCCTATAATGGATGGGATACAGTTGGGCACGCAAAGTACGTATGAAGGACCATGGGCTTGTGTTGCGGATTTTACTAGGCCGAGGCCCCAAATGAAAGAAGGCCAGGTGGAGAGCCCAAGTTAAATGGGTAAATGGAAGCCGGATGTTTTGGAAGGCCGCAAGTGGAAACGCATTTCCCAACTACACAAAACGACTTCATCGCTGCCAGTGGCATCCCAGCAAAAAACACTTTAAAACGAAAAGAGCAACGAGAGGTGGAAAAAGAGCAGGGAAGATCAAGCAAGAGGAATTATGCAAAGAGGAGGTCTAATGAGGAACTCGAGGAGACTCAATCGATTATATCGGCGGTGGCTGGAGTCGAGCACCATCGGGTGCAATGAAAACCCTCACCTAGAATGCTCATGGGCTTGGGAACCCATGAGGCATTCAAACTCTTCAAGACTCGGTCAACTTGATATTTGCTGTTTGGTGCTGGATTGATGCAATCTTAAATCTGGTTTGTCTGTTTTGTTACCTAAGAATGATCTAATTGGCCAAGCTTGTTTGATATTTGCTGTAACTGTTGGTTCTTATTATATTTGCTGAAGTATATACATTATTTTTTATGTTTAAAACAGATGGAAGATAGTTTTAGTGGTAGTGTTGGTGGATCAGCGCCTATTTCATTAGACATGGAGGAAAACACTAGTCCATTAATGCCTTCCTCTATGAATACCCAAAATCCCACACCATCTCTCCCCCCAAAGTCAAAAAGAGCCAAGAAGGTTACGAACCAATCTCTTGTATGAGATCATTTTACAAGGGTTGAACCTATTGATCCCATTGCACCCAAAGCTCAATGCAATTATTGCTTTAAGATTTATGGATGCCATTATAAAAATGGTACTTCATCAATGTCACACCACTTAAGATATGCTTGTCCGAACTCTCCCATTAGAGAGAATAAAAATCTTGGGAAGGATAAATCATCATCACACACTGGAGTTAGGATGGATGGTAAAGGATCTAGTCCTCAAGTGTTAGGACAATATGATCGTGAAAAATTAAAGGCGATGATTTCCAATTTGTTTATCCAGTGTGAATTGTCATTCAAGGTTATAGAGCATCCGACATTTGTTAAACTTTTGGGTTATTTAGAGCCTAGACACACATTGCCATCCCGAACCACCTTCCAAAAAGAGTGTATTAGTTTATACAAGGAGGAGAAGCAAAAATTAAAGGCATTGTTGAGTAGTCAAAGAGTGAGTTTAACCACCGATATATGGACATCGGTGCAAAACAAGAATTACATTTGTATTACATGCCATTATATTGATCAAAGTTGGGTATTACACAAGAAAATTATAATGTTTTTCAAGATTCCTAATCATAGGGGTGAGACCATTGCTTGGATGTTAGAGTCTTGTTTGGCGGATTGGGAGATTAAACGCCTTTGTACGATCACCATGGATAATGCCCCCTCCAATGATGTTGCTATTGATCATGTGAGGAGGAAGATAAGAGATAATGAGTTCACAATTTTGGGAGGCGAGTTCATACATGTGCGATGTGCTGCACATATTTTAAACCTCATTGTATATGATGGTTTAAAAATTATTCATGATGCTGTAAATAAGATTAGAGAAGCAATAAGATTTGTGAGGTCCTCACCGGCAAGGCTTGATATGTTTAAAACGTGTGCAAACGAGCTGAATATTATGTGTGGAAAAATGGTGTGTCTAGATGTTCCTACTAGATGGAACTCAACATACCTAATGCTTAGTATTGCTGAAAAATACGAAAGAGCTTTCGTACTAATGGGAGTGAAGGAGTCACAACTTTTGGCGCCTCCGTTTGAAGATTGCCAAATGGCTCGTATTTTTATTAAGTTTCTAAAAGTTTTTTATGATGCCACTTTGAAAATCTCTGGCTCATTGTATGTGACCTCAAATATGTTGTTTCAACAAATTTGTACAATTGAGAATACTTTGAACAACATGGGTCAGAGTGACGATGATATGTTGATGAAGATGGCTTCTACTATGAAACTTAAGTTTGATAAATATTGGGGGAAAACAGATAGGATGAACATGATTGTTTATGTAGCTTTTGTCCTCGACCCTCGATATAAGATTACAGCTTTGTCATATTGGTTAAAAATGTGCAAAGGGGATGAATGCGGAGATAGAATTGAGGCCAAAGTAAAATTACTCATGAGTCGTTTGATTGAACAATACCACAAGTTTTATGGGCTAGGTAGTGGAAGATCAAATATGGGCCATAGAAGTTCCTCAAGTATTATTGGTGATGATCTGGACTATGAAGATTTTGATACAGCTCTAGAGCAATATCTTGAGAAGCAAAACAGTTCAGTACTTAGCTCGAACATGGATAGGTATTTGTCGGATGTGATTGAACAAAAAATACCCGAGTTTGATATTTTGGATTGGTGGAAGAAGAACTCATTTAGATATCTCATCCTTGCGGAGATCGCACGTGATGTATTGAGCATCCCTATTTCCACCGTCGCATCCGAGTCCGCATTCAGCACCGGTGGACGTGTAATAGATCCATACCGAAGCTCATTAGCTCCAGAGACTGTCCAAGCACTAATTTGCACGCAAAATTGGTTGACTTGTGAACCACTTAGTTCTTGGGAGGTCGAGGAGCATGTAGAACGCGTTGACATCGAAGGTAAACACTTATTTGTTAAGTTTGATTTTTTATTATTAATTTATCCATTTAACTTAACCTTTACATTTTTTCTGCTTAAGGTAACCCTCTTCTTTCAACTTCAGCAACTTAAGCATATGGACTCCCACCCTATGCATTGAAAACTCTCCTTATGCAGTAAGTTATCGGAACCATGCCATTTTTAATTTAAATAGATCATGAGTTTCTTAGTTCTTTGTATTTAAATAGGTCAACCTTTGTTGATTTTAGGTGTTGCAGAACCCACTGTGATTATGTACACATTCTTGTTTAATTTTGCTAAAGAGAGACTGGACTTGGGTCAAAATCTGTTTTCTGGCATGGATTGGAAGGTGAGAAATTTCCTCTAGTTTTTCAAGTAATCACAGTAAATCAAACTTCTGCATTTGCTATGAGTTGTGCCTAACTAGTTAAGCATCTTTGTTCATAAGTAAGTAGCAAAAATAAGTTTTTCCTTTAACTTTCAACAATCTTGTTAAGCATTTAGCAAAAAAAATATTTTTTTTTGGATAGGGGCATTGAGTTAAAAATATGGAGTTGCACTGAATTTATTATATTTGATGAAATTCATGGGAAAAGGATATCTTGTCATTGATTTCATTATTATATTTGAATGCACAGTTTAACAGGGAACCTATTGATGCAAAATTCAGACTTCCTAAACCAATGAATATGCCAATCTTGAGTGCTGTTCCAACTATTATTTCTCATCATCTCCATCCAAATGATTCTTTCCTTATATTTGCATCTGATGGTCTATGGGAACACTTGAGTAATGAGAAGGCTGTGGTCCACAGTCATCCACAAGTAGTAAGATTTTGTCCTCTATAATCTATTGTTATTGCTGCATTCTTTATTAGGTGCTAGTCAGCTTTTCATTTTTCTGATTTGGGTCAAAGAAACCAAACCAGAACTTGATGTAGGAAGATATGTTGGGGCAAATTTAAAATATTATCATGAAATGGCCATGTGAGGATGCAGCTCATTCATCACGGGTAGGATTTATTCCTTGGATTTGTAATTTGATTTAAAATATTATAATGCAGATCTCTTTTGTTGATTTGATTTTCCAAGGACTGGTAGAAGAGTTTCGCATCCCAAAGAGAGAAAATTCAAACTTTAACTGATAATCATGCTGCATGCTATCTGAGGTACTTGAATACATTACCTGATGTAGGACTAATTTATTTAGGCTCTTAAGGTGTTGTAGTTGTTGGATACCCAATTGGCCACCACTGCCACCTTTGGGTGTCTTGTTAATTTACTTTTTCGATTACTTGAGCTTTTAAACATTCACCATTTTGGTCTGTTGTTTTCCGGAGTTATTCCTCATTACTGCTTTACTGAGCCTAGGTATAGCATCCTAAAATAACTGGTCGACTACGAGTATTGGCATCATTGCTCCCTTGAGAGTCCTTCTTGTTTACTTTGTTGATTACAGAATTTCAAAGTATTGACCTTCATTTTCCCCCCTGAACTCCCACATATTCTTGCATTGCCAACAGTTATGCCTTGAAAAGAATAACACGAAATGACTGTCTTTTGAGATTGACTTCGTAGAGAACTTATGTAATCTAAGACTCTGTAGCCTTAGATTGGCTCCGTGAAGAGGTAAAAAATAAGAGTGCTACCTGCCCTCTACGGGGTGGGGGCTACCCCTTCCCCGCACCCCGCCCCGCATGCGTGAAAAACCCAATATTTCTTCTATTGGCCGGGGGTCACCAGGACATACGACACACTATTACACTTATCATTTTAGAACAACTAATATTTAGTTTCGAGTCTATTGTCCGACAGAGAAACTATCGAGGGAATACCGCTCTCCATCTTGCTGCAGTCGTGGGGAATGTGGCCATGTGTAAGTGCATAGCAGAGGTTGATCCTTCATCTCTCGACGTTGCACGTAATGAAGAGGGAGAAACTCCTCTTTCCTTAATTGGCAGTGCTCTTTGGTAAAAAACAAGCGTTCCTATGCCTTACCCAAATGCTTATCCAAGATCCGGACCTATTTCGCGAAGCCCAAAAGATGAAATATGGTGAGAGAAGAGCATTATGGTGAGACTGAAATATTATTATTGTACCTGAATTAAATATTATTGCTTTCGCTTATTATTAATTAATTAGTTTATATTCAAGATACTACAAGAAAATCGAACTTTTGTGACCAATTTATTGCAACTAAAAGACTATTCGCGACCAATTTTAGTTGCAAATAGTCATTTCGCTGGTATTAACTGGTTGCAAATAAGTAGTTTTCTTATAGTGATCGTACGTACGTACGGCGTAAGTAAATATTAAAGAAGGAAAAAGTTGGGAATCCTGATGGGAGCTCTCGCTCCCTTTTTTTTTTTTTAGTTTTTTTTTAATTTAGAGATTAAGAAAATATATTTTAATAATATTATAAAAATTTTTTAAAAAATAATGTAATAAAAAAACCAAAAAAAAAAAAAATTTGAATTGGCCTGGCGGGAGCCCAAGCGGTGGGTGTACACCCACTCATTAAGGAATTAATGCTTCGCTTTTTTTTTTATTACTAATCATGCCATTATTTGCTCTTCTTTATTATATCGGCGCGCGGTAACCTTAATACACACCACATCATGTACGATAAGAACTTATACCATAATTGTAAGCAAGCATATTCATGTAGCTAGAATATTAATCTAGCCGACACTAACAAGATTCTCTCTATTTACTTGAACTTAATTCGTAGTATTCGTTTAGTATAAACTGTCAGTTTGACCTTTATTAATGTTGTGAAAAATAATGACAAAAAGTTGGATAAAACATAAATCAATTACACATGTACAAATTTACGTAGTTTGACAACATACCAATATCTACAGAGTTGCTGAAGACTTTATTAAGATGAAAGTAAAAATACACTATAGAGCAATATAATATTTCTCTCACACACTCTCTAGGGCATCTCCCTCAATTTCATGAAGAAATAGTCAATATCTATCTAGCTATCTACTTTAATAAATGCATATGTGTGTGCGGTATAGTGAAAATTCTAAAGTAGCAATTCTCGAGTTTTTTGCTAGTTGTAGCGAGGAGTCGAGCGAACTTTACTGCGCGCAATCTTTGCTTGAACCAACTATCAAGTAAGACTCGAGCAAATTCTCTGCATGAGCTTCACTCGAGCGACCTATCGCGCGAATGTTGAGCGAACTTTTTATCTCTCATTTCTCAAGTCACAAATTAGGCTCCACAAACCTAATAATCTACCACTTGGAGACTAGTTCAACCACATGTATCAACAATCTGCCTCCAAAAATGGACCCTCACCCTCTGCAACTCATAGCTCCTGTTTTCAAGCTAAAAGATCAACTGAAGTTGCACACAACTTCATTTTCTCAAGTGTAGTGCCCTTGGTCAACATATCTCTAGGCAACTTCCAACTCTCACTGCACAAGCAATGTTTGGTCTCGTACATACCCTAGCATACATCAGAGAACAAATAGTTGAGGCCTCCTTCTCTAACTTGGGTGATTGATCACTCCCTACTCTTTTGTCATCCTACTCAGTCTTCAGTCGATGTACCCACATTTTGTAGAGTGCCTTCTTCCGTTCTTCATGTTCGGCCAGCTCCCATGTATGATTTCCTAACTAAGAATCTATCTCATCTTTCACAGCTGACTCCCACTTGCTCGAACTCTCATCTCGAAAGATTTCTTCGTAACTCTATGACTCAACACTTTTAGTCAACAGAATATAATTCAAGGTGGGTGAGTAACATTGTAGAGATTTGGTAATCCTGGAAGACCTATGTACAACCACTGTAGGTGTAGAAGTCTCTGGAAACGACTGTAAAACAATGGTAATGGGTGCACTTGACCCACTCTTCCTGTCACTCACTCCTTTACTGGGTGCCTCAAACTCACTCTCCCCATCTCTCACACCTCTGCTCTGCACTATGATCTCAAGAGGTTTACCTAGGCTTACAAACTCAGATTCATGAGGAACTGCAAAACTGACCCATTTTTACTTTCCTAATCTCAGATTCAGAAGTACCTTCGTTCCCTTCTTTTTCACGTCAAAATGAAATATCAACGCAAAAATGTATATATTTGCGACGAAATTGGTTGACATTAATAAAAGATAGGAGCGACGCAAAAAACATTTCGAACGGTTAAAAAAGCCCTATTTGTGGCGATCAATATCATCGCAAATAGTCTCACATGTTGTCGCAAAAAAAAATAAAATAAAATAAAAAACCCAACCATGCATGGTTAACTATTGCCGGTATAATTTTTCCCGACAATTTTTTCTCACCAGAAAAATATCATTTATAATACCATTTTTGGTCTCAAATAATTTTCCCAATGATTATATCACCATAAAAAGTATGTTTCGTCGTGAAGGTCGCACACTTTTTTTGGTCGCAAATACTAATTTGCGTCGATTAAGATTGACATAAATAAGTATTTGTGACAAAAACATTATTTCCCACAAACATATAGTACTATCGGAAATAGTATGGTATAAAATAAAAAAATATAATATTGAAAAAATACATTAAAACAGTACACATATCTTAAATTAAATTACAATCCATAAAGCAATTACACAAAAAACTTGCTTTATATTCTAAGCAATTACATTATATTACATTCCATAAATAAAGTAATTACATTATATTCGAAGTGTGGAACTTTAGTCTTCTCAAGGAACATCAAAGTACAAGATCTGTAAGCATGTATTATCAAGTACAACATACTAATAGAAATCTTTGTATCAGGTTCCTGCAAAAATATTCGACGTCACCCTCAAATCAATTATAGTGAAGCAGGGCCTTTGAAAGAGAAAAGAACAAAATAAAGTACCGCTTGAATCATTCACAAGCAAAAAAGCTTTATATGCACCAATAGCAATATAAAAAGACTTGTACATCACAATTACACATTCACTTCTTCTCAATTATCACAATCAATACATTCAACATATATAAATATAAATCTGCCCATACTATCAATTTCTTGCACATATAAACTCCATACACCATAACGGCCTACCAATTTACAAAACTTTGCTAGCTAGCTCAACTACAAACTTCCTTAATTCATGAAATCAACACCATATCATGCAACTGCACACAAATATGTATTCTTGGTGTGAACATCATATTCCCCAATTTTTTTTTAAGTACTGGAAATTCACTTGAAGGAAATGAAGAAAGAGTTACAGTCCATGTCCCATAAAATAATAGAAATTCACACTACAAGCAAAAATAAATTTTTGTGGCTATTTAATTGGGGCGAAAATGCTATTTGTGATCAAAACAGACTCATTTTAGTTGTAAATAGTCATTTCACTGGAATTAAATGGTCACAAATAAACAGTTTTCTTGTAGTGTCACTTGAAGGAAATAGGTCAATAGATATAATATGTATGCATCTTTCTTTCAAATCGCAGTACATGCAATATATATTTTCCCCAAAAGATGAAGGAAAACAAAGCAATAAAAGAACCATTAATAATATGTAATAGTAAAAACACAGAGGACCAAACCTGCCAAAATAATAAATTAAGGTCGCGACAAGGAATGAGATCATGATCAGAGATGGCTTTGAAAAAAAAGTGCCTTCCATTGGCCCAAAGAAGTCATGACCAAAATGATACGTACACAGCTAACATAATATAAGAAGGTGTTAAATCATTCATTGAAAATAAAATATACTAAAATACACATTAGGTCCGGTCCGGTCTTCCGATTTTCCAATTTTAGTTTACACCCCTAGAGAATCTATATTTAATACCTTCAGTATTTGGATTAGACATAGGCCGTACTAGTATCCAAGGTTTGTCGTGCTCTCCAGTCTAAGTGCATTCCAAGTGTAGTGCCAGACTTCGTTTGGCCAGGTACAAACATTTGGGTGCACAAATTTCCGTAATACACAGAAAATTATCCAACCAAGTAGTTGGATCTGATTAAGTTAAAAAGACTTTTGGAGAAACCAAAATCAGAGAACCCAGCCCTGGTTCCAGCGGGTTCCCATCAAGAGTGATGTTTGGGTGGAATGAGGGCTCATGCATGCTATGATTAAATTGATTAATGCAAAGATAGAATAAATTTGGGTTAATTATGCTTTGTCCCCTCGAACTTTTATTCAATTCACAATGTGCCTCCGAAACTAATAATTGCATCAAAATGAACCCTCGAACTTTCTAAACTTTTCAATCCCTCCATTCCGTCTACCAGCAACGTTAAATCTAACAGAAATTCACTATACGTGTTGCTCATGCGCATGACATTCACTGCAAAGATGTAATTTTCATCTAATTTATCATCATTGACCATATGTAATATAAAATAATATATGCTATCAATTAATAATAAATAATTAAATAACTTTTTTATTAATTTATATATGATTAATAAATATCAAATAATTTCAATTGTGTACATAGATTATTCATATTTGCTTGCAACTTAGGTATAAAATAATTTTATACATGGTTAATGATTAATGATTTATTATTAATTGATAGCATATAATATTTTATATTTTATATGGTCAATGATAATAAATTAGACATAAATTACATCTTTGCAATGAATTTTCGTTAGATTTGACGCTGCTGATAGACGGAATGGGGGGATTGAAAAGTTTTGAAAATTTGAGGGTACGTACACTTTCATGATGCAATTATTAGTTTCGGGAGCACATTGTGAATTGAATGAAAGTTTGAGAGAGCAAAGTGTAATTAACCCAAAAATATTTTACATTAGTCTCTAAGACAATTAAGTATAATTGTCGATCCTTCGAGCAATTTGCTTCCGTCAAGGATACCCAAACACACATTGCCTGTGTTCTTCAATAAGAACTCTTGTTACAGAATGGCGCTAGCTAACTACAATGTTGCCACTCGAAAGCGCCTACCAATATCTAAAATGACCATTTCAATTTAATTAGTGGCCATTCAAGAATGGATTGATCAATATAGTAAGAGAGGAATGAGATCTCTTTACTATATTAATATGTACGTATTGATCATGTTATGAATCAATTCTCGATTTTGTTATTTTAAAAGATAGAACTCATATAATATTGATGAATAATAGAACATCAAGAATTGTACATGACAAGTTTAAGACGAGGCACCTATCTGGTGATCATGAAGAAATATCCTACAATTTCCAGCTTTAGTTTCATGGACAAAGAGGCATGCATGCCAATTATAAACAAAAAATTACAGATGACAAATTTCCTCCAGCTCCATACATGCAAGCCATTGAACTTCAGATCGATGATCTAGTTAATAAACCTACAGTCCTTCCTGACCTCACCCTGTCTTCCTGTGAGAACATCGATGGAACCCATTTTCACCATAGCCGCAGCATATTTGTTGGCCCAAACTGCATCATTCGTTGCATATTTCCTCACAATCTTTTTAGTTGAAGAGCTGCTAAAAAGAGTTTGATCAGATGTCAATATGCCACGGTGGTTCTTCAAATCTTTGTAGTACTTGTTATCCAGTTTGTTTGGTGAGAGAACATCTAGTGCCACTGCGGGATCGCGTCCATTTCTGGAATCTGGTTCTGGGGGACACTTCGCTTTCAAGTTTCTAGCGAATATGGGGTCGATTGAGGGATCTTGTGGATGTGTTGCATTGAAAGAGTATAAGCGAGGTGAGATGTTAGGACAATGTGCCACACCTATAGAATGTGCCCCAGAAAGTGTCACCATTTCATCCAGACTAAGGCCTTTTCTTGCAAAATTTTCTTCGAGTTGCTTTGCATTAAAGAAAGGTAGTGGGAGATTGTTGATAGGCTCTTCCTCTAAAGATACTCTACCATCACGACGTCCTGATGGCACTTCATAATATATACCACCAACTTTATAGGAACTGTCACGAGCAGCAAAAGCTAGAATGTCCGCACACGAGACAACTTGAGGGCATTTAGCTTCGATTTCTGACTTCGCTTCATCAATCACTTCAAAGCCTTGCAAGGTTGGATTGGCTACGCTTTTTTTCTCTGCTTGATTTCCGGGGGTTGAATCTATTAGAACAGACGCATCACAGCCCTGAAACATGTGATCATATGATTAGCTGTAACTCAAAAACAAGAACAAAACTTTCTTAACATGTAATCGTGTAACGCGCGGGTCTGTAGTTTGCTTAGTCGTCGTTGAAACTCGACATATCTGCGCTTATTGTATGAGTTCTACTTTGGGAATTATGTTATATTCGAAATCCCTAGACAAGCAAAACAGTATTACTTATGCTCTACCCTTTTATAGCAATGAACTGAACGTTGTGTTTGACAGGAAGTAACTAAGTTCTTTATGGAACATATGATACGTTGAGGCCGGTTTTGCTTCTAAAACATATAGGATTTAATTATCAGGCCAAGGATATTGTCGTGGACGCCTTCCTTGGAGAGAAAACGTTGATTTTCTGACAGACTTATGTACGTAGAGTGTACAATTTGGGTAAGGAAGAAGCAAACGTACCCGAACAAAACAGTCATGGAAATGCAGTCTAATGAGGCCTGCAGCTATGCCAGGATCATTTTTTGACACAGCTTTGTTCACAGCTTTTCTCACAATTGCTTCCGCAGAAGGGCAACTTTTCTTATAAAAACCCGCTTTGAGTGATGCCATTGAGAACGAGGCCATGGTAGACAAAGTAAGAAAGAAAATCAAGCAAAAGCATAGGGTTGGCATATAACCAAAGGACTTCAACATTGTGCGAGACAATTAAGATCAGCAACGGATGAGGCAATAAAAGAACAAGCAGTGGGTTAGGTTGATCTACTAAAAAGATCAATGGTGAGAGATCAGAGGGAGAGAGAGATGGTGAGAGAGAGAAAGAGAGTGATGGTTAAATGAAGTGATTGAGATGGAGGGAATGTCTGACAATTTGTCACCTATTTATAGGCAGTAGAGAAGAGGTAATGATGGTGCACTGGGCCTGCTGGCCATTGCCGGCATGATTAATTCGTAAACCAAAACGTGTGATCGATGCAGCTAATGTAAAAGCAGAGAAGCTGCTTGAAGCTGTCTAAGTTTGAACACTTCCACAGCGATAGAGAAGCTTTTGTAGTCTTCTGAAGTTTGAACACTTCAGATGATCGTATAATATGATTGATATTTGGGATCATGATATTATAGAATTGAATAATAATATAGATATAATAATTATTTTACAAGTCATTTTCCAATAACCAATATGATAATATCCTTTCATAAAAAATACAAGTATCTCTTTTTATAAGTTTCTTATCTAATTTGAATTTCAGATTAACGTAAATACCTATAATTTAAAAAATATTATAAAAATGGTTCATGTGTACATGATGATAACATTATTACGCTTTATTAATTAGTATTTCAAAGGAATATATATATATATATATATATATATATATATATATATATTCCTTTCAATGGATTCAAATCCTCTCCATTTCAGTCGAGTCATTAATTTTCTGGTTGGGATTTGTTAAAAAATCATCTAACAGTACATAAAAATTATCATGTTATTTTAATGGTAGGCAGCTAAATTCACGGTAAAGAAAATGTTCATAGATACTTTTTTGGTTTTGGCGAGTTTCAAGAGCGCCCCAAACTTGCTTCGAGCTGTTTAGGTTCTGAAACAAGGCGCTGGTGCATGCTAATTGGCAAAGGGTCGCCATTAGGGAACAGTTGATGATGAAGGATGGGTTTTGATCAATTTTTAGAGGAGGATTTGGAATTGATTTGGGAGGTTTCGGCGAATGTTGTTTTGGGTGATATCTGAGATCGAGTTCATCATGCAAGTGGCCGGTTTTATCAAAAAGAAATTTTCCTTTTGGTTTCTGTTAAAAAACAATGTCCCATTAATTTGATTCCGATTACTTGATGGTTTAAATCACATGCATTGTATGTTTTGACGGTGGAAAACAAATAAGAAACTTATATACGTTTGCAAGCTTTAGCAAAAAGAATTATGGCTCTCCGATTACTGGCCGATGAATGAATGGTCGAAGTCACAGTCATGCACTTTTCCAATTTGGGTTTTGGTCTTCATGTGCATGTTTCATCTTTTCGCAAACGTCCAATATTGCCTTTGTTGCTGTCTTTTTGGCACAAATATTCACACAATCAGTGGCTTCAGGGGAGGAAAATGCTTTAAATATAAATGAGGCTAAAGAGTCAAAGATCGGCTGCGTTTGGATGATGAAGTGATCACATGATATGATCTGAATTGATTTGTAAATAGTAATATTTTATAGATCTCATTGATAAAATGTGTCTGACTATAAATAAGTTGAGATATTTGTTTGAATGTATAAAATAGGTTAAAATGAGTTTAATTTTTTTTATAAAAAATTAAAAAAGTAATGACTCTTATTAATGATTGATTTGTAATAAATTGAGCTCAGTAGTCTAATTAACAACCAAACACAGCTGTAAAGCTAAGCTATTAACTATCCTTAAATGTCACACCAAATGATAAAGTGATCATGAGAATTAGCGCCAAATAACAAGTCCTGATCATTTTTTTAGCTAAAAGCTTGAAAATAGACATTCCAATGTAGGGAGCTGATAGCTAGGGAATACTTATTTTTGGAGTTTTTTAAGGAAATTTCTTGTAACATGAGGAAGGCTTTGTTAAATCATTTGGTTGTTATCATCGATCATTTCATTTCACATCATGCCTTGTCCCATCTATTGGACATATAAGTTCAAGCAAAATAATCAAAAAGACAAATTATGATCAGAAATAACACTAATTGGTAGCAATTACTGTCTTTGACATTAATGCCATTTCTAAATTTCATAGGCTTGACACAAATGAGTTATCCTAGAAAGATAAAATTGATCAAAACATAGATCCGGAAACAGAAAACAACAGGAAACAAGTCCACCATTGCCAAGTCAAACCCAGCAAAACAGGTCCACTAAAATGAACAAAAGAAAAGAAAATGAGAAACTAGACAAACAAAAACTTCATTTAAAAGACTGCTTTCCTTTGTTTGATTCATTAATATTGCCTACATCTTTTGGTTTATTCAATAATTAATTAGGGTCGACGTTTCTCATACGTACGGTAAATCTCCATGCATTTTCTTCTTTTGAATTGACTGAAAGAAAAATATTATCTTCTTTTGAATTGACTTGGTACGTAATTCTTGGCATTAATCATTTTTATTGTTATTAATCATTAAGATTGATTTAACATGTTATTAATCATTTTAATTCATTGTGATTAATCGAATTAGGCCGGCCGTGGTTTCTCTTCTCGATCTTTTCCTGATCTTACTGGAAAAAATACATTTTCTCTCTTGTGATATAAACTCTTCAACTTCGCAACATTAATTTCCTCTCATTTTCTGATAATTGAAAGAACAAATTAATTAATGGGTTAGCATTTCATACAGGTTATGTCTTGGACAGCTTTTCAAGGTCCCCACTCGCAGCAAAACTACTGAATAATACGTTGTTGTGAAAAAACTTAGCTATAAGAAAGAGGATATATCATAATGCTAATCCAACCAACGTACGTATGTCTCACAATATTTAAAATTCTATTCTGGTGATCATTCTCGTTGAATTAAGTACGGGAATGGAATATTTCAGGTGCATGTACCGTTTTAGAATTAGCTATATATATATATATATATATATAAATTGAATTGATCTACAAAAGATGAAAAAGTGGACAAAATAAAAGAATATTTTAAGATCACACTAACATGCATGTAAAAGCACTGATCTGGATCTGTTGGAATTATTGGTGACATGCATATCTTAATCACTCCAATAGCAAGACCAATAGCAGCATCAACAAAGTGATCTGATATTGTTACTTTGTAGAAAGCCCTATCCCGCAGAACTCTACTTTTTCTAGCTTGAATATATATATATATATAAGTTCGAAATATATATATATATATATATATATATAATATATATATATATATATGCCTTAGTTTTCCTAATTTCAGCTGCTGTTTGACCGTTTTGAATCAATTGTTTTAGGTGCCGATTTGTTATACAAGGCAAGTAGAGGAAACTTGCCAAACTGGGTCTGGTATAAGGAATGAAAAACTTGCCAAAAGTGAAAAAGGGAACAGATTCTAACCGAGAATTTTAGAACTCTAGCAGCCCTAAAACCAGGGGTGTTGAGTTCTCTATAGGTTAAGAAAATTTCCTTAACTGGAATCAAGGAAAATGATTAAGCTTGTAGGAAGCTTGAAACTGCTGCCCCTCATCAGGACATAGATCTAAAATGGGGAAGAAAAAAAAAACCAACATCATTAAGCTGAAGTACGTACTCACCGGGAACTGGATATATTCCCAGCTATATATGAACTTGGCGGCAACGAATTAAGATTGACCATTTTCAAAAGGGCGTACAGATTTAATTATCATTAAATTCTTCGAAATAATTAGAAAACAGATGGACAAATTATAAATTCAAACGGCAAAGGAAATTATAAAGAAAAATGCTTTTCCATATATACTCGTCCATTCACGTACTTAATTCCATTTCTGATTCTCTACTAATAACCAACCAGAGTATCAAGGTGGCTGGTCATTGGTAAGATACGTTGCCTTGACCATATCATTAATTAATTACACATAATCCTGTCCATTATTTCACTCAAATCACGTTATATACTAAACCAAAAAGAGAAACTTTTCTTGTGAAATCTTCCCCCTTCCATATATAGCTGCTCCTCAGAATCAATATGTATATACATACATATATATATATATATAAATTAGCGTGCGGCCTGATCTTAGGTGTTTCTCCAACAATTGTGTTCCGATCCCTCTCTTGTATCCTTTTTTCCAGATCTGTCTTTGCCATTGTATGGTGTGATCGCCATGGCTTGTTTGGCTACAGGCGCAATGATTTTGCTCAGTTTCATGTCTGCCGTTGGTGTCTGCTTTGGTGCTGTGTATAAGGTGGGCGACTCTAACGGGTGGACTAACGATACCAACGTTGATTACAAGGTTTGGTCTTCTAATTCGACCTTCTTCGTCGGCGATACCTTTTGTACGTAAGCTTTTCTAATCTTAATATTGCTACTTCATTTTCTTTTTAATTTCTAAAATTATTGACATGTTTTTTTCAATCACATATAAGTGATTAATAGTTTTGACGGAATTTCTTTAATTAGTTTGATCGATTAATTAAGATCAGACAGTGATGGACAAGCCAAAATGATTTTATTGTACATAAACATGAGTAAATTAAGTTTTTTGGCAGCTTGTCCATGCATGTTCCTTAATTTGTCCTTGCACACATGATCATGAACTGTATTTTAGTACTGTTTATGTGAATAGTGAAAACAGTACTACTGTTTAGAGAGAACTCATCTTTTATTATTGCATAATAAACTATATATATATATATATATATAAGAAAATGATACTATGTCATCTAAGTTTGTCTAGTCAATTTGACTGCTAATGTAGTTTATTTTATTTTATTCTTTTACTTAATAATTAAGAAAATGACTAGTGTATGGGAGTTTTTTTTTAAATGTTTAAATATGTTTAAAAAATATTTAAAAGAAAAAGCAAAACAAAAAAATTACACTAGGGGCACACCAAGTGGGCAAATATGAGTGACATGGTAGCACTACCCATCTATATATATATACTGAAAAATTATATTCATCATCGCCCCACACACCACACATCATGCACCATATATTTTTTTTTCTCTTACCAAATGTGTGGTATATGGATGATGAGTATAAGAATTCAATAAGTTAAAGAAGAATAAAATTAAAAAATAAAATAAAAATTTTAAAAAATGTTATGTATAGTATATACTGGTGTGTGAGGATGATGAGTATCAAAACTCATATATATACTAGCAGTAACCAGTACCTTCCTTTTGGTACGTAGCACCGAATGGTTTTAACGTTCATGTATGATCTCATTCATTAGTCGAATACCTAGCGTACGTTTAGTTCTTTTATTTGTTTTTCGGTCGTCATGGCAATTTTACCTAGTGGTACTAAACCTTAAATTCTCGACAGATCAGTACGTAGAATGGTTTATCTCCACCTGTAAATGGAACTTTTTCATAATGCTTGTTTTAACTTTAATTACTTTTATGTTTTTTTAACATTTGGGTCTACTTAGTGGTGACACCCCAAGAGATCAGCAGATTAATTCAGTAAAGCTTTTTGAAAAATTTTATTTTTTAAAAAGTTGATTTTGTTTTTTCTTTTTTCTTTTTTTCAATTAGCTTATACGGACTTATACATTCTAAACATATATATATATATATATATATATATATAAATTAGTACAATTTCTTATTAATATATATAAGATGGTAGTTGCTATTTCATGACGTGCAGTTTTCCAGTATGATTACAAATCCAACGACGTCATGGAAGTGAGCCGCGAGGATTTCGAGTCATGCAACGTAAGAAGTCCACTCAACTTATACACTAGCGGCAGGGACTCCATCACCATGTGGAAGCCTGGCCATTTTTACTACCTTTGCTCCTTTCCGGGTCACTGCCAAGCCGGCCAGAAGGTCGACATCAGGGTCCTGATCCAACCTAGTCCAAACCCGACTCCTTCTCCAAGCCCAAGTCCATCAAATCCACGTACCTCATCAACTCCAAGTCCAAGTCCAAGTCCAATTCCAAGTTCCACACTACCATATACACCAAGTTATCAGCCAACCCATCCACCTAGCCTAAGTCCCAGTACTAATATTCCAGCCACTCCGGATGCTCAACCACCACATTTCTCTCTGCCGGGAGCAGAGGCGCCTGCACCATCAAAGAACACTGCCCCGACATCGTTCCTACCATCCAAGGTCTTGCTTGGTCTTCACCTTATGATGATGGCTTTGGGTTTTCTTGCATATTATTAATATGGATGTGATTCTATAGGAAGGATAGAGATCATATAGTTCCCGGCCAGCTACTAGTACTACTAGTAGTAGTTAACTAGTTACGTTTAATTAATCAATAACCAAACGTTCTACGTACGATTTACTTAGACAAGCTTAAATTTGTTTCTTTATTAATTTAGTGATCATCAACGGTATGATCAAAGAAGTCTTGCTGATTGTTTATTATTTAATTTGAAGACTTGCACACAAGAGATTATACTTATGCAGAGTGCCTTGGAGCATATACAACTTACAAGTAAGAAATTGTTTTGTTTATTTTTTGAAAGAATCCATATTACGATAATCAAAATCCGGCCAGAAACTTTTATAAATTAAGCAGATTTACACTTGAATTGAAAATGAAAGAATTGATGGAAAATGAATAAAGAATTGAAAGAATTGCATGGATACAGATGCCATTGAACTTCAGATCTTTGATCTAGTTAACAAACCTACAGTCCTTCCTGACCTCACCCTGTCTTCCTGTGAGAACATCGATGTAACCCATTTTCACCATAGCTGAAGCAAACTTGTTGACCCAAGCTGCATCATTCCTTGCATTGTTCCTCACAATATTTTTCGTTGAAGAGCTGCTAAAAAGAGTTTGGTCAGATGTCAACAAGCCTTGGCGGTTCTTCAAATCTTTGTAGTACTTGTTATCTAGCTTGTTTGGTGTGAGAACATCTAGTGGCACCGTTGGATCACTTCCATCTCCGGAATTTGATGGTGGGGGACACTTTGCTTTTAAGCTTCTAGCAAATATGGGGTCCATCGAGGGATCTTGTGGATGTGTTGCATTGAACGAGTATAAGCGAGTTGAGAAGGAAGAACAATGTGAGACCCCTATAGAATGTGCCCCGGAAAGTGTCACCATTTCATCCAAACTAAGGCCTTTTCTTTCAAAATTTTCTTGTAGTTCCTTGGCATTTAAGGAAGGTGGTGGGAGGTTCACGTCAGGCTCATCCTTCAAAGATACTCTGCCATCACGACGTCCTGATGGCACCGCATAATTTATACCACCCACTTTATAGGAACTGTCACGAGCAGCAAAGGCTACAATGTCTGCACACGACACGGTTTGAGGGCATTGAGATTCAATTTCCGACTTTGCCTCGTAAATCACTTCAAAGCCTCGCAAGCTTGGATTGTTGGCTCTATTTTCTTTCTCTGCTGGATTTCCAGGTGTTGAATCTAGTAGAACGGAAGCATCACAGCCCTGAAATATTTAACGTGAATGAAATTATATAAGGGGGGATATTACGATATGGCTTTGCTTTTAAAATATTTGAGATTCAGTACTTTGGGAAAAGAAGAATCAAACATACCCTAACAAAACAGTCATGGAAATGCATTCTAATGAGGCCTGCAGCTATGCCAGGATTTCTTGACACGGCTTTGTTCACAGCTTTCCTCACAAGTCCTTCAGCAGTAGGACAACTTGTCCTATAAAAGCCCACTTTGAGAGATGCCAACGAGACTGAGGCCATAGTAGACATAGTAAGAAAGAAAATCAAGCAAAAGTATAGGGTTGGCATATTCACCGTGCAACCAAAGGACCTCATCTTTCGAGAGACAGTATTAAAGAGCAACAAACAAGGGAATATAATGGAACAAAGCAAGAATATTACTTTGAGAGAGACTAGAAAGAGAGAGATGGTGAAATGAAGTGCTTGAGATATTGGATGGAAGTGTTGATACTATATGTATTTATAGGCAGAGAAAAGGTGAAGATAGAGATTGATGATATTGCTATGGACGGCTGAACTTTGTAAACCATGCAAAACGTGTTATCATACAGCCGCTGCAAATAATGAAGCAGAGAAGCTTGAAGCTGTCTCAGTTTGAACAATTCCATAGTGATAGAGAAGCTTGAAGCCGTCTGAAGTTTGAAAACTTCCATATATTACTCCCTGATCAGTAATTCCCTTGGCCACTTAATTCCCTGATTTGAATTATTTCTTATCTGTTTATTATATTCTCCTTTTTGACAAAAGACGTATTCATCGCTTATTGTTTGACTTTCAAATGTGTCCGAAAAGCCTCGTTGTCAAATTCAAGTACTATTTATATTTTATATTTTTAAAGAGAAATGATATTTGTGATTTTAAATTATGCAATTCCGAGTATTAATTTTGAAAAATTTTTAAAAAATATTTTTTAATGGTAAATTTTAATTTTATTAAAAAAAAGTCCTTCCTGAAATTCAAAATTAATATGTGGAATATTTTTTATTTAAAATTCAAGTACTCGTGTAATTAAACCAAAACTTATTATTATAAAGGGGTTAAATGGAATTACACGATGGTAATAATATATTAAATTAATGCTGAATAGTCAATCGTATACCACATTCTCAATAATCAATAAATATATGGGTCATGCTGTGCAGGCCAGACCGCCGCTGGCGTGCCGCTTACCATAAATTTAATTTTTTAATATATTTAAATATTTTTTTAAAAAAATTATATCAATATTAAAAATTACTTTCTTAATTATTAAATAAATAAATTAAAAAATTATATATAAACAATTTTTTTAATATATTTAAATATTTTTTAAAAAATAAAAAAATTATGTTAATATATTAAAAATTATTTTCTTAATTATTAAGTAAAAAAATTAAATATAGATGTGGTCAAAATGATAGAGTAAAGTGAGTGGCAACTAGAATTTCCAATAAATAAACGTAATAATTATTTATGAGCAAGCTGACACGTGTCAAGAATCCATGCATCGTACGTACAGTACTTTTTTTTGGCCAATCGATGCAAAACAAGAGGACGTAATTATTGTTGCACCCAGAAAAACTATCAAACTGAGGTAATTACTGGAGGGCCCATGCTTATTGCTTGCAATCATTTGTTTCTTCTCACTTTTATTTTTATAAAAATTCTTTCTCCAGTTATTTTATAAAAAAATATTTTAGTTATAAAGAGATTAAATAAAAGTAAATTTACAAATTGATGTGGTTTGATGTGGTACGTCAAATTGTAAAGTTACTTTTATTATAAAGTAGATTTAATAGATTCTATGAAACCAGAATAATTTGTAGATTTATTTTATATAATCACATTATGTCTGTAACAGTTCTCTTCTTTATATACTCTATTATGTGATTGGTTACGTAATTTTTTTTAATATAAAATAATAATTTTAATCAATTATATCAGTGAAGTATACAAAAAGTACATAAAAATAATTATATATAACAGAATTCAATTACTAATTATTAAACTGGAAACTTATACCCCAACTTACTTTACCACAATTTTTTTTTTTTAAGTTCAATGATGACCAGATATTAAACAAGGGTATACATGGTCAAACTTCAATAGTTCTTACAAGAAGGTCAATTAGTGTCAATTATAATAGATTAGAATTGCAAACTATAAAGAAAATGACAATAAAGTGTTGGTGCTAATCATTTTCAAGACAACCGGACAATCCGGAATACGGCTGCCGACACCCACTTGTAAAAAAAATTATAAATCTTAATTATGTGTAGGTAAAAAGAGCTATATAATTTAAGAGTTTTGTTATATACAAGCAAGTTTACGTACCAATCTGCATATTAATGTTGTTGCCTTCATATTCTAAATTTAAATTTTTACTATTTTCAATAAAATTTATTTTCTGACGAATTATATTAAAAGGGTGCACGTACTAGTATACATAATTATTTACAATTAGATTTTTCCATAATTTAATTTCCTGTGGATTATCTTAGGTCTGTGGACTGGACCATGCATGCACATAACACTTCAATGAACTCGGTTGAGTGAAAGCAATCGATTGCAATATGCAGGATCACACCTTGCAAACGGGGGCCGAAACAAACATCATGTCTTAGGTTGCGGTTTAGGCAGTGAGATTATTTCAGATATTTTGTAAATAATAATAATAAAATATTAAATAATAATAAAAAATAAAAATAAAAAATATTGATAAAATATTGAATAGTAATTATGGAGTATTCTCGTAATACTCCAAGTACCCAAACGGAGCCTGCTTACTCTTATAAGGATATATATATCACTCTACTTTTAGATCAACATACTTTTCATTAGGATTATTGGGTTTTAAACTTCAAAAGAATTGATTTACACTTGCATAACATTGAACGATGAATGTAGAGTACAAAGCATACAGGAAAGAAATGCCCCAAATAATTTAGTTAACAACCCTACAGTTCTTCCTGATCTCACCCTGGCTTCCTGTGAGAACATCAATAGAACCCATTTTTACCATGGATGCAGCAAACTTGTAAGCCCATGCTGCACCATGCCTTGCATTGTTCTTCACAATACCCGTAGTGGAAGTGCTGCTCAGAAGAGTTTGATCAGACGTCAATATGCCCCGGCGGTTCTTCAAATCTGTGTAGTATTTATTATCAAGCCTGTTTGGTGTAAGAACATCGAGTGGCACCGTTGGATCATTGACATTTCCAGCATTTTGAGGTGGTCGGGGACACTTTCTTTTCAGATTTCTAGCAAATATGGGGTCCATTGAAGGGTCTTGTGGATGTGTTGCATTGAAAGAGTATAAACGAGTTGAGAAGGAAGAACAATGAGACACGCCTATAGAATGTGCCCCAGAAAGTGTCACCATTTCATCAAGACTCAGGCCTTTTCTTGCAAAATTTTCTTGGAGTTGCATGGCATTGAAGGAAGGTTGCGGCAGGTTTTGGGAAGGCTCGTCGCTAAGTGATACCCTGCCATCGCGTCGTCCTGATGGCACTTTATAACTTATGCCTCCAACTTTGTGGGCGCTGTCACGGGCAGCAAATGCTAGAACGTCTGCGCATGAGACAGTTTGTGGGCAGTGAGCTTCAAGTTCAGCCTTTGCTTCATCGATCACTTCGAAGCCTCTTAAGCTTGGATTGTTGGCTGGATGTTCCTTCTCTGATGGATTCCCAGGGGTTGAATCAAGTAGAACGGAGCCGTCACAACCCTGTAATAATTGATAGGTGATCAGTGAATATGATTAACATGAGTAGTAGTACTTAAGACATCTATTGCCATAAATTCCTTCTGCAAATGCTGTTTGACACTATTTTTCTCTTGAAGTTGAATTTGCAAAACGTGCAACGTGCAAACGAAGTTTAACACTACAGAAAAAAGAACATAATTAACAAAGTTAAGTGGTTGCAAAGAGCATACCCTGACGAAACAGTCATGAAAATGCATTCTGATGAGGCCAGCAGCTATGCCAGGGTTCTGTGACACGGCTTTGTTTACAGCTTTTCTCACAATTGACTCTGCAGAATAACAAGTTGAATGATAGAAACCCACTTTGAGCGATGCCAATGATACTGAGACCATAGTACACATGATGGTTAGAAAGAAAACCATGAAAATCTTGATGGTTGCCATATTTACTTTGCACCCCAGAAGCCTCGTTATTGTAATGATCAGAGAATGAAGGAGTCACAGAACTGTGAAAGAGAATGGAGTAAACTATGAGCAGCAAGAATAATGATAAGGGAATGATGGAGATGGAGGGAATGGTTGAGCCATTTATAGAGAAAAAGGAGAAGTACAGCTTGAGGCTGACGGTTTTACTTTGTAAACCAAAGCGTGTATTGCATAGCAGAGAAGCTTGAAGCTGTCCAAGTTTGAGCAGTTCAAAGCTAGGTATATAAGAGGAAACCTTCTTCACTGGCTAGCTCACTCTCCCACGTAAAGTTTCTTATTTTATATATATAATATTTGCTTGATCTTCTATATATTATTTATATATATATATAAGCTAATCATTCTGAGTGGGTGGTATTGCATATCTTCTTTGACTTGCAAAATATGTTAACTGACAACGAGGATGGATAACGTTCAGGATGAAAATTCTAAAATACGAAACAATATTATTATACATAGTTTTAAATTTGGGGAAATTTCTTAATGGTGCATGCAGTAGTACTAGCTTTTCCTCTCCCCTTTCCCCATGCAGGGTCGATCGGCAGAAATATTTGAAGTCTTTTCAAAAAATTATTTAATTTCTGTCAATTTATCAGTCAAGTTTTTACTCGTGTTCGACTAGTCGGTCGAGACCTCTAACTGAAATTAATTTTGCAACACGCGAGTTGATCAGTGAGTTTCTTCAGTATTTTTATCTCCATTTTTTATCAGCTAGATAGGGTTCTTGTATATCTGTCTTATGACGTTTAAACCAGATATATTATTGAAAGTTTGGTAAGACATGGTACGTAGGCCGCCATAATATATATATATATATATGAAATGAATGACTTGTAAGCAAAGTAATTTACAAATTAAGGATCGAGGTAACATTCAGTACTCTTGCCAGTACTGCCTGGGAACAACCAGGAAACCGCGTGACATATGGATGGATGGAAAGTTAGGCCGTCTTCCCATGACTTGGTAGCATTTCTCCATTGGGAACCCATTGAAAATTACAATTTCAATTTACTTAAAAAGTCACCCCTCTGGTGAAGATTATATGCCTTGCAGAAGACAGCTTTAAATGCATGGCAGGCCAAAGGTCATGTATATATAATGACCAAATCGTATCAAACTTGAAGCAGTGTTTGTTTGAATGGTTCCAGAAGTTGGCCTCCCTCCTTTCTTTCTGGGTTAGTTGTAAATGAACCAATCTGTTTAATAGCTCACTCGATACTCGTTCGGTTAAATTCAAATCAAATTCAACTTTTGAAAAAAAAGACTCACTCGTGAAAAAAGATATCCACTCGATTAGTAAATGACACATATCCGATTAAAATCGACTTGACTCGGCTAAACCTCGTTAAGGCCTGCTCATTTTTGCCTGAGTCAACTCGTTAGCTCGACTCGATTAAAACTCATTAATATATTAATGTTAAATATATACATACACCTATGTTTGTGTGTATATATATATATATATATGCTAATAATATAAGTATAGCACTTTTATAAAATAATATGTAACTTAATTATTTGTACCTAGTCACTTATGCCTATAAATTGAATAATAGCTATATGTATTTTATAATTGTACAATAATTAGTCGATAAGATTTGATAATTTCATATGCTAGTATGTGTGAATCATATATGAATGCTATCATATTATGTGTATATAATAATAATTTATGTAGGCATATAATATATTGTTATTATTGATAAATATCAACTAATTACATATTAATTATTTATAAATTTTTAAAATCTTATAATTCAATAGAGATTCTACTTGTTAGTTGTACAAATTCAATATTGAATTTTTTATTTTTATTTATATAATTTATTAATTATTAAATATTATTAAATAAATACATAAACAACTCAAGCTTAACTCGAGATCGAGTACTTAGGAGTTTAACTTACCAAGCCGAATTTGAACATTTTTTAGGTTCACCGATGGCAAAATCAGGAAAAACTGCATTATCCCTTTTGAGAAAGATGAGTACATATATATACTAGATTTCAGACTTTCAAAGGTTTTAAATGGGAATGAATTGGAGGATGGTCGGTGTCTGAAAAGTCAACACTTGCCACGCAGTTCTCAATCAGTCAATAAATAGGTTCTGTACTGTGTAAATGAATGTAATTACCAATCAAACAAAAATGTTCGGGGTTGAGATTGCAGAACAATCTCCAAAGTCTAAAAATAAAGGTTAATTACACTTTGTTATTTCGAATTTTAATTTATAATGTATCTTTAAAATTAATAATTGTAATAAAATAAACTCTCGAACTTTTAAACCTTCTCAATCCTCCCCTTCTATATACCAATAACGTTAAATCTAACAAAAATTTACTGTACATGTAACTTATGTGCATAACATTCACTGTAAAGATATAATTTTCATCTAATTTATTATCATTGACTATATAAAATATAAAATAATATATGTTATCAATTAATAATAAATCATAAATCATTAAATGATTTTTTTATTAATTTATATATAGTTAATGAATATTAAATAATTTTATTGCGTACATAAATTATTCATACTTGCTTGTAACTTAGGTTAATGATTAATGATTTATTATTAATTGATAGCAAATATTATGTTATATTGTCAATGATAATAAATTAGATAAAAATTACATCTTTATAGTAAATTTTCGTTAGATTTGACGCTGCTAGTAAACAAAATGGGGGATTAAGAAGTTTTGAAAGTTCGAGAGTTCACACATTGTGAATTGAGTGAAAGTTCAAGGGGACAAAGTGTAATTAACCGAAAAAATAATGATACTAATGTGACTTAGTTTTATTAAAATGCACAGTCCAAAGTGGGCACGTGAAATCCACATGCCACCGCTAAGGATGATATTCTGCCACCACGCGCGGTTTTTCTGGGTCTAGGCTCACCAATTATTTCAGACCTGATTGACCGCTATACTCCCAGGGAGGCTCGTGGCTCTCACGCACCATCACAGTCACTTTGTTTGTATTTTTTTCTTTTAAGGTTGAAAATACGATTATGTCTTTCCAAAATATAATTTATTTTTTCTCATGTATCTTTAATTTCTGTTATGTCTTTTATTTTAAGAAAATAAAAACAAAAAATACAGTCTCTTGGACTTTTGTCCATAGAGTGTCTCTTGAACTTTTTTTCATAGAATGTGTCATCTACTCCGTCTTAGACAGAGTATGGAGTTTATAAATTTTGTCTTGGATAGAGTTGTGCTGTCTATCAGACGGTGGTCGATCTGTAGAGGTTTGCAGCATGGACTAGGCCATGTCAGTCACAATTGTGTATTGGAGAGCTATTAATATTGTAGTTGGCTTGTTATGTATGCTTTAGGTCAAAGTTATAATATCCGTTATTAATAAATATAATATATTTTATAAAAAAAAATTATATAATAATATTAAAATAGAATTATATTATTTATCATTTTCTTTTAAGACATGTTTTTTGGGGCCTTAAATAATCAAATTACCATCACTTGTATTATTGTCTTTTAAGACTTGAAATTGTGATAAATTAATTAACAGGTTTCCTGTATGTGAAGGAGTTCTTATCAAACTAAGCACATAAGGTTGACGGAAAAGGCCACTTGCCTTTAAGAAAAAGCAGTAAAAACATCGAAGAGTTTGACTTACATCCTGTTAAAAATTTATTAAAAAATATTCACTTATTTTTTCACTTAAAGCGATTATGTCCGTTCATTTTTCAAACAAGTGAAATTTTAGGAGGATGTAAGAATTCTCGGTGCAATAATGACAAGCATACAACAGAAAAAAAATTAAGATTACCACTACGTAAATGACAATTACGATGGCAGATGTAGGTTTTCATTGACTTCGGTTAAGGGAAAGCAATCGATTGGATCTTTCTTTGTAGATAATTACTACAGACACAAAAAGATTACATAAAATAAACCCACAAACTGATGTAACTTTATAGAATCATTTAGATCTATTTTATAATAAAAGTAATTTTATAATCTGACATACGACATCAAATCACATCAGTTTATGAGTTTACTTTTATAAAATCTCTTTATAGCTGAAGTATTTTCCTTCTTTGCACTATGGGGTTTTCGATAAGGGTCAAAACAACAATGTGATGCTAACTCGAAGTTAAGATAAGTAGAGAAAGGAGAAAGCAAAACAAGACAAAAACTGTTGTTTTTAGAGTTTACAACAATCCGATCCACTCTATCTCTTGCCAGCCCGATGCTGTTCATTCATCACACCCCTCGCTCCAAATTATTTTGCAACTCACGCTGACGGATGAGCAAACATAATTGTCAAACTATGCCGCAGACATTAATTACAGATAATCCTGTCCTGTCCATTATTTCACTCAAATCACGCTATATACTAAACCAAAAAGAGAAACTTTTCTTGTGAAATCTTCTCCCTTCCATATATAGCTGCACCTCAGAATCAATATGTATATACATACATACATACATATATATATATATATATATATATCTATGTATATAAATTAGACGTGCGGCCTCTTAGGTGTTTCTCCCACAATTGTGTTCTGATCCCTCTCTTGTAGGCCTAGGCTCCGACTCCGACGGAGTCGGAGTGCTCATTTCTGACCTCCGACTCCGACAAGAGTCGGAGCCAAATTGGAGCTCCGACTCCGACTCCGAACTGGAGTCGGAGTCCGACTCCGATCGGAGGTCAGAGCTCCGACCTCCTATCGGAGCTCCGACATAAGATCGCCTCGACGTGCGCTCGACGTGGCGCTCGAGCGGAACTCTTCCAGAGAGGATCGCTCGACTTCCGCTCGACATGTCGCTCGAGCGAACCTCTCTATAAGAGGTTCGCTTGACGTGCGCTCGACACCTCGCTCGAGCGCAAGTGTTCAATAAGAAAAATTTTGGAGTCGGAATCGGAGCTTCTTGGAGCTCCAACTCCAACTCCAACTCCGAATAGATATTCGGAACTACTCCGAATTCCGATGACTCCGACTCCGACTCCGGAGTCGAAGCGGAAGTCAGACGGAGTCAGAATTTTCAAAATTTTGCACACCCCTACTCTCTTGTATCCTTTTTTCTAGATCTGTCTTTGCCCTTGTATGGTGTCGCCATGGCTTGTTTGGCTACAGGCGCAATGATTTTGCTCAGTTTCATGTCTGTCGTTGGTGTCTGTAACGTCCCGATCCCAAACGGGTCGAAGAGTTACTTCCTAACACTTAAACTCACATTTCAACAATATAAAAAATAGATTCCAAATTCTCAATATTATATAGAAAATCGATTCAAGCCACTATACTTAAATCATCTCACCCAATGCCTCAAAATCTTGATCCTCAGTTGAATCATCAAAATATCTGAAAAATATTGTGGAGATAAGGGGTGAGTTATTAACAACTCAGTAAGCAGAGAGCATATACTAGCATGTAAATATGACCATTTATAAAGTTCGATATGCAGAACAAAACATTTACTTTCAGAATGTAGAAACAACATATTTATTTTCAAAACGCATAAACAAAACTTGGTACAAAATATCAGAGCGAAATTTTCAGAAAAACAAACTTGTTCCCAAAAAGAAAATCCTTTGACATATCCAAACTGAAACATTATATTCATATCATCTCATAGCATCACATCGAGATAAATACCATGTTTAACCCCCGTGGTAGAGTTCTAAACCACCATTTTACCCGTGGTTGGGCCATATACCATGTTTCACCCCGTGGTAGGGTTATAAACCATCATTATACCCATGGCTAGGCCGTATTCCATGTTTCACCCCCGTGGTAGGGTTATAAACTACCATTATACCCGTGGCTGGGCCGTATACCATGTTTCACCCCGTGGTAGGGTTATAAACCACCATTATACACGTGACTGGGACATAACAGAAACAGAACGAAACATCATCGGAAGCAGATCACATTCAGATACAGAATCAGAACTTCATGCTAAGGTTTTCAAACGACACATCATATCAAAACAAAATACTGAATAATTTCAGATCATTTCACATGTTTGAGATAAACGGAATCAAAACATCTTCATTTATTCATAACAAAAACTTTTAGATTTTCATATTCACTCTTTTTGCATAGTTCAGAAACTGAATGCACAAAATTAGCTCATGTCTACACCAGCCCTGACAGAAAATACTTTCTCTTATATTGAATTTATGCATCTACAAAATAAACATATGAGGTCGTTTTCAGATTTATTTTCAAAAACATACATGCTTCTTTTCAAAGTCAACCTCGTTTCATTTCTTTTATGCAAATTTAGTATATGAACTCCACTTACCTGAACTTCTAAAGTACTATTCTGAATCTTTCCACAATCATGCTGAATGAATGTCAATTATCACCTATACAAAGCATTAAGTGTTACTAATCTTCTAAAAGGACCTGCTAAAACTCTCAGTTTACTTAAATTCATACTACGAAAATAGTTTTTTTTTTAAATAATTATTAGCTATCAGAAGTCTAACAAAATACTATCGTCATTCAAAGTGTATTCTAAACTTATTATAATATAGTTTTATGAAATATGGCAAAACAAACTTAAATTCATTTCGAAAATTAACTCAATTATATTTAAAACTCATCTTTCTATAAATTATTAAAACAATAATTTAATGCTGCCAACAAACAAAGTATTAGGACATCATAAGTTTCTTAAGCAGTAGTAATACATAAAATAAAGTTCATTAAAAAAAATCATTAACGTAAAATACAACAAATCTATTTTAAACATCAAACTCATCAGAAGTTAGCTCCTTTAAACAAATTTCAACAGTTTTTAAAATATAAAAGCCAATTTACACTTACAATTTACAACTTATTAAAATATTTATGTCAAATTCAAATAATGTAAAAAGCGGAAAAACTCATTTAGTAATATATACTCAAATCGATTTTGAAACATTTAAAATAAAATAAAATCTTATTATTAATCCACTACTGAAAATAGTTATAACCATTATGACTATATAACTAAAATTTTAGATCTTTAAATACTATCTACATAAAATTATAATTTCACGCTAAACATGACTTACAAAAAACATCTCAAATAAATCAAACTCAATATTAAAATAAATATCAAATGGCAAGAAAGCATACTAACTTATAAACTAGATGCAGTAATATAAATATACTTAAAACAATTTCTTTATAAATATCATGAAATCTTCTAAATGAGAAGGGCGTTTTGGGAAAAACCATAAACAAAACAAGGAAACAAAAGAAATCTGAAAATTCAACACCTTCAGACCAAAACCATGTGACAGACTATAGAGGAGAGTCTCTACTCACCGAGAGAGAAGGAGAGGCGCAACGGCAGTGTAGTGGGCGGAGGTCGAAGTTGGTCGGCGCGGCAGCATGCCACTGAGAGAGGGAGAGAGTGAGTGATGAGAGAGAGAGAGAGAGAGAGAGAGAGAGAGAGAGGGCAGCATGCGTGTGAGAGAGAGAGAGAGATATGAAAGGAGTTTATGTATCATGCGGCGTGCATGGGGGCTTCGGGTAATGGCGCTAGACATCTCTGGGCGGTGGATGCTTGCTTTTCGGCATCATCTAATGCTGTTGACGGTGGCGTCGTTGCCCAACTGTGGCAAGACATGGTTCTCACTTTGGGCGACAATGCTCTATTTCCATGGTTCCAAAACAGAGCAGCTCCGGTTTTTGCTTTCGACGGACGATGGTGATGGTGGTGTTTATGTGTTGAACGGCTGAGGAGTATGGGTCAATGGGCGGGTCTAGAGACTTGTGGTGTCGTTGTCGTGTGAGTAGAGCTGGTTCCCGTTTGATGACACGGAGAGGCTGAGCGGTGGGGGCAGTCCCATGGTGCTGCAACAAGGCGCAACTGGTTGCTTCCGTCGTGCGTCCTGCATGGTTTGGAGGTTAAAGGTGGTTCGCAGAGGGGATTCACAGAGAAGAAAAGAGAGGGAGAGGGAGAACATTGGGTGTGAGGTGGGTGCACGTTGGAAATCGGTTGTGCTGCAAAGGGGTCGTGGTTGCTGTTTGTGTGGGGAGGAGTGGCTAGCGGCGGCAGCGAACGTAACAAAGGCAGTTCTCTATGCATGGCTAATGTGTGCGTATAAATATGTGATGTGAAAACCCTAGAGAGATGAGGGAAACGTGGGTGTGAATGAAAATAGTCTTGCGTGTGCATGGAGTGGATAAAATACCATAGATGTGAGGGTGAGAAACTGCTCATGAACTGATAGTTTTTTTTTTCCCAAGATTTAAACGAACGGCCAAGATCTCTAAATAAATAAATTCCATCGTTCAACCATACAAATTTTGGGTCGGGTGTTACAGTGTCTACTTTGGTGCTGTGTATAAGGTGGGCAACTCTAACGGGTGGACTAACGAAACCAATGTTGATTACAAGGTTTGGTCTTCTAATTCGAGCTTCTTCGTCGGCGATACTTTTTGTACGTAAGCTTTTCTGATCTTAATATTCCTACTAATTCATTTTTCTTTTCAATTTCTAATATTATTGACAAGTTTTTTTCAATCACATAGTGATTAATAGTTATGGCGGAATTTCTTTAATTAGTTTGATCGATTAATTAAGATCAGAGAGTGATGGACAAACTAAAATGATTTTATTGTACATAAACATGAGTAAATTAAGTATTTTGGCAGCTTGTCCATACTGCATGTTCCTTAATTTGTCCGTGCACACATGATCATGAACTGTATTTTAGTACTGTTTATGTGAATAGTGAAAACAGTACTACTGCATGCTCACATTTAGGATCCCGTCTATGTAACATTTCATTTTGTTCTAATTATTATCCATTTATAACATGTAAACTAATGGAAATTGCACTTTTGGTGTTTGTGGAAAAATCTCACACATGACTGTGAGATCAGTCCATTAATTGAGAGTCTAGCTTTCAATATATACAATACGTGGGAGAAATTACATAGTATAGTAACGTTCACTACAACAGAATGTGTGTTTTGTGACAGAGGAAACTGTCACAAAAAAATGGCAAACCGTCACTAAACATATTTGGTGACGGTTTGAAACCGTCACCATGACCGTCACCTAAAGTGCGTCACAGAAAACATTTGGTGACGGTTTACTGTTCAACCGTCACAAAAAATATTTTTAGTGACGGTTGGAAGTGTTCCGTTCGGTACAACGTTCGAACGTTCCTTTTTTTGTGACGGTTATGAACTGTCACAGAAAATCACGTTCGGACGTAAAATCAAACGTTCGGACGTTATACCCGACCGATTGGCGTTCGAATGAGAGAAGTTGACGTTTGTTGGATATCGTTCGAACGTATCATATTTACGTTCGAATGTTAATGCGTCCGAACGTTAATTACAATAAACGTTCGAATATTTGTTCGAACGTAAACGTAAATGTTCAAACGTAGCACATTTAATGTTCGGACGTTATTTCGAATGTAAACGAAGGAGCGTCCGAATGCAAGTTCTTTGTTTGAACGTTAGTCGGTTTAACGTTCGAACGATTCAATTGTATTTACGTTCGAACGTTTGTTACAGTGTGAACCAACGTTCGAACGATTTTTATTTACATTCGAACGTACAGATCAGAAATACTAATTTCATAAAATTTAAAAACAAAATACCAATTGTATCATATTACATACTCAATTAATAAGTAACAATGTCTTATAAAAGTACAAAATTAGATATTAAAACTAGTCAGAAATATTGATAAAATTTATTTCTTCTTTTTCCCTCGCCCACGGGGATTCTGTTGCAACGACATAACACGCTCCATTTGCACCATCATCTCTCGTTGCACTTGCACTTGCACTTCACTGCGTATTCTTTCCTCCTGGCCAATCTAAATGAGACTGTCGTTCTAAGAGAGACTCTAACTCTTGCTGTCTCGACCTCATATACTCATTCTCACGTCGTGCAGCTTCTAAATCTGCTGTAAGATTATTAATTTGTGAAGCCGATGAGGTTGAGGAGGATGAACATTTATGCTTGATAGATCGTCTCAAACCTCTTGCCATACTAGACTGCGGCCCGAGCACTTGGGTGAATATGTCTATGTCACTAGGAGAGGATTCCGCAGAAGTCGACTGCATCTCCAACATTTTGCTCTGCAATTTAAAAGGTAATGATCGTAAATAATTAGTAAAGTATTAAAAGAAATAGAAATAAGAAATAAACTATTAAAATGTTCTATAAAAAATTTATCTAACAAAATTAACACTGCTTACATAATTATCTGCAGCGACAGGATCCATCCACTCACTATGCTCATTAGTGTGAGCAGCAGCATAGACATGAATGAGGGAAAAGTTTTCAGGATCATCACGTTTCTAACAAAGCGACAATATTAGCAATTTTAAAAAGATAATGTTAGTACTTATCAGAAAGAATATCAGGAAAATAAATGAATTCTATAATTTTTTAATTACCATTTTTTCAGCAAGACGGTGGAATGACCTTGAACCGGCACGATGGTGGACAGTCAGAACGGATCTATTATGTGCATTTGTAGAACTCAAGTGCTACAAAATATATTAAAAATGTTAATTGTAATATGTATACATATAATATATAAAACGAATATGAATGTAAATAATTAAAAGATATAAATGTAAAATACCTGATAATCTGGAGATGCGAAAAGATCACAACACTTTCTCCAATCATCTAACTTCATCTGCTGAAAAGGAGACTGCGCAGCCTCTTCCAACGTCTCAAACTTCTTGAAGTGGTCATGACATCGTCCTTTGTGACGTCGGAATAGTGTAGCCATCAACTCATTCACGGTTGTCAAATCCTCGCTACGGCCAAAGTCGAGGTCGAATTCATCCTAACAATGGAATCAGGTAAAAAATATAATATATTAATCTAAGTGAAAAAAATGTACTGAAAAGTAAACTCACCAGCACACGACTTCAAATGTGCTCCTTAATCTCATTCGGAACATCTCATCATGAGCGCACATAAAATGGAGCATAAGCTCGAACTACTGTGCCAGCATCCACTCCTCCAGTGGAATTATCAGGAATTGTGATTTTCAGTTTACCGTGCCTTCTATTTTTTTCAAGAGATATTCCACGTGTATAGCCACGACCGCGACGTGCAGATGCATGAACTACATGATAATAATAGATATACTATAATTATAATTATATAGTTATTGAGAAAAAAGTATTAACTATATATATAATTATCAACGACAATATTTCCTTACTGGTAGGTGTCGACTGGCTGTTGTTCTCTTCTGTGTTAGCTTGATCTTCAGGAACGGATTCCTCGAGTGGGGAGTCCTCAATGGATTCAGGACTTGGACTTGGCGGAGGCGCATTTCTTCGTTGTCGTTTTGGCGGCATTCTTTAAAATAATTAATTATATCAAAGAAAATTAATTAGAAGAAATTATGAAAATTTAAGATATTTTATAGTCACCTATATAAATAAAATATTTAGTACTTTTATTCTTCAGATGAATTTTCCATGCTTGTTTCAGAATCTCCATCAATAACATCTTCATCATCATCATGCACCTCTTCTTCATCATCTTTATCCACCTCCTGCCCGGATTCTGATTCGTCTTCATCTTCTGACTCGTCTTCTTCATCTTCCTCCTCACTAACTTGAATTGAATGATCATTTAATACAGACGGGTCGAGATGTACGGGTGGGACATCATCTCTACACAAGGGGAGCAACTCGAGTGCACCGAGGTCAACAAACAAGTTAATACCCTCTCCATCTTCCTGGTATGCCTCAACAATCGGAGTGTCATCTTCATCTCCACTATTCTCGTAATCTGCACTCGTTCCTGCTTCATATATATTTCGAGGAACAAATTTTTGTACGACTCGCCAAGTTATCTCCCCACTATCTTCATCAGCACTTTTCATTGGATCAATCAAGTAATAGACTTGGGTAGCTTGACAAGCCAATACGAATGGATCATCTTCGTACCATTTAGATGCAGTATTGACACTCGTAAAGTGATTATCCCTATGTATCGAAACCCGACCACCGCCTAGATCCCACCAATCACATTTGAAGACATATGTTACAGACCCACCCAGATATTTCAATCCGATAATATCATGTATGATACCATAATAGTCAATATCATCTGTTCCATGACTCCCATCAACCAACACACCACAGTTTTGAGTCTTTCTATTACGTTCACGGTCCAAAGTATGGAATCTATAACCTCGAACCGTGCATGCAGTATATCAAAGTGCTTTATTTGAGGGACCACGGGCCAATGCATACAATTCAGAAGAAATTGATCCGGGATCACGAGCACGTTGTTCCAAAATCTATAAATTGAAATAGTATATATTTATTATTTTATTATCCAGAGTTAAAAATTTCACAATATAACATATATATAATTTTAGTTCAAACACGTTCTTCAAACCATCTGAGAAATTCTTCCTCGTGTCTTGCCTCTATATTTTCTACGTCTTCCGTTCTAAGTTTGTCCATGTGGTCACTGTTATAACATGTGGCAAAAGAAGTATATTTTGAGTACAACAATTCTAATTAATTTAAAGAAAACTATAATTATTCAAATAAATTAAATGACATACCTAAGATAATCATCAATCTCTCGGCAGTTATTTAGCACATACCACCGAACTTTACCCAACTCTCCATCAATTACATCGTAACCTGTTTGTGCACCCAAGGGTCGTATATTCTGGGAAAACACTGATAGCTCACGAGAAGGCGGAGTAGCAAGATCAGCATTTCGCTCTTGACGACTAAATTGTGTCTCAACACCACGAAGATATAGAGAGCAAAATGTTAACTATTTATCGTGTATATAAGCCTCTGCTATTGAACCCTCATCTTTGGCTTTATTCCCAACAGTGCGCTTCAATCGACCCAAATATCTTTCAACTGGATACATCCAACGGAACTGCACCGGTCCACCCAGAAGTACCTCTCGCGGTAAATGTATTGCTAAACGGACCATGACATCAAAAAATGATGGTGGAAAGATCTGCTCGAATTTACATAGTATAGTAGCAATGTCTTCTTCCAATTTCGACAACACATCTCGATTTACTACCCGAGCGCACAAATCCTTGAAAAACATACATAGTTCAGATATGGCGACACGTACATTAGATGTCAGCTTCCCACGAATTCCCACAGGTAATAACTTCTGCAAAAATACGTGACAATCATGACTTTTCAATCCATTGATTTTCCAATCATCAGGACTCACGCATCTACCAATATTTGAAGCATAACCATCTGGCAACTTCACACCTTGCAACCATTTACAGAAATCAATCCTCTCCTCCCTCGTCATCGTAAAACATGCATGCGGCATGACCACCCTGTTGCCTTCCACCCGCAAATACAGATTATGTTTAATTCTCATTCTCTCAAGATCTTTCCTCGTCTTGATCGTGTCTTTCGTCTTTTTGTTAATACTCATCAATGTACCCAGTATATTGTCACAAATATTCTTCTTATGTGCATTACATCCAAACTATGTCGCAACTTGCATGACGACCAATACGGCAAATAAAAAAAAATACTACGCTTTGTCCAATTCAATTCTGATACGGCTCGTTTTCTCTTGTTCTTTCCCCCTTTGCCAAAATTGTTCGCTCTAACATGTTGCAGTTGTTCCACTATCTCTTCTCCAGACAACTCTTTTGGTGCAATCCTATCCTCTACTCTCCCATCAAACTTGGCACATTCTCTTCTCCATGCATGATTTGCTGGTAAATAACGTCGATGACCCATGAAACACAACTTCTGAGAAAATTTTAGCCACTCACTAGCAGTTTCTTTATTACACGTCGGACACGCTAACTTCCATTTCGTACTGCAGTCAGAAAGATTCCCATATGCCGGAAAATCATTTATGGTCCACATTACCGCAGCATGCATCTGAAAAGATGTCGACTTAGATGCATCATAAGTTCTAACCCCTGTTTCCCATAACTCTTTCAGCTCTTCAATCAACGGCTGCATGAATACGTCAATATCATTCCCAGGTGATCTAGGGCCAGGGATGAGTAAAGTTAACAAAAAGTTTGACGTCTTCATGCACCTCCATGGTGGAAGATTGTACGGAATCAATACCACGGGCCAAGTGCTATAACTTGTACTCATATTCCCAAAAGGGTTGAATCCATCGGTTGTGAGTCCCAGGCGCACGTTCCGAGCTTCTAACCCGAACTCTGGATACTGATTATCGAAAGACTGCCACGCAAGTGAATCAGCTGGATGCCTCATATACCAGTCATTCTTAACTCTTTTCTCCTCGTGCCACCTCATATCATGAGCTGTTTTCTTACACATATATAGTCTTTGCAACCTAGGTTTCAAGGGAAAATACCGCAACACCTTAACCGGCACGTTTTTCTTACCTTTCCACCTCGACTCTCCACATACAGGACATGCTTGTTTCTCCTCGTTCTCCTTTCAGAACAATACACAATCATTCTTGCATGCATGTTTGGACTTGTACTCAAATCCTAATCCATTTCTCAACTGTTTCGCTTCATAAAAGTTCTTAGACAATGCAGACCCTTCGGGAAGCACCTCGTTAAATAAGTCCAATACCATGTTTATTGCTTTCGTCGACATCCCACACAATGATTTTATGTGAAGCAACCGCACAATAAACGACATTTTGGAATGTTTTGTACAACCTGGGTAAAGCTCGCGCTTTGCATCTTCCCACAGTGAAGGAAAATTTTCACAATCAGTCCCTGATCCACCACTTGAGGCATTGTCGTTAATCTCATCCATAAACATCCCAGCTCCAATGTCACCCAACATCTCCTCCATCTCATCATGCTCATAATCATCATCCATGTGCCGTAAATAATTGTGATGATCGACCAATACATATGTTGACCCTTCATACGGCTCACCATGCAGTACCCATCGCGTATACCCCAGATCCATACCGTTCACAAATATATGACGCTCTACTTCATCCAATCCTATCGCACACAAATTTTTACACCCTCGACATGGACACTTAATGTAACCACGACTATCAGCAGAGGCCCGTGCAAAATCAATGAAAGTTCTTACTCCACATGCATAGGGTACGTAATCCTTTCCAAGTCTATCGTCCAGACGCATCCAATTTTTGTCCATTTCTAAAAACATCTATATATTAATAACACGTACATTGAAAATTCACTTGCATGTCATGCTCCAATTCTCATTACTTTTTTTATAAGGTAGTTGGTCCTATCCCATTCAAGATTATATTCTCCATATTACACAAATCTCGTCACTCTACTAATTTCCACGTTAGTAGAAATTTCGGCAGCACCTCCCCATAATTCTCCAAGTATACATGTTCAAATATCGGGATTGTGACCCTACGAACAGTATACCCGAAGAACAGTAGAAGAAGATACCAAAACTTCATATTAAACTTGGAAAGTACCGAGTAACAAAAATGTGTAATACAGATAATATAATCTCAAACTGTCCACACTGGACAATTCAGGAATCAATGGACACATAAATGTACACTGATTCCCAAACGGGTCTAAGGGTATTTATGCAATGTCACACGCATCTAGCAAAAAATCATACAACAATATCTCCATGTTGTTTAAATTAACAATGTCACCTTCAAGTAGTGTTATATTGTTAAACTAAAGAGGGATGGAAGATTATGTGACCCTACGTTTCGTGTCCTGTACACAACGAGGGAGAATGATCTTGAAGAAATGTTTAAATTTTAGTCTAATTACTTAACCGTCACAAACTGTCCGACCTTGACAACTCTCAAGGCCGAAGAGACAATGACAGTCAAGCAATTAAATTAAAATTTCAACATTTCTACAAGATCATATTCCCTCGTTGTGTACAAGATCATTATTCTTAAAGTATAATTTTAATTGTTATACTTAATTTCAAAGGTTATACTATAATTTTAATTATTATAATTCTTAAAGAGTTACTTTTATGCTTGTTATTACTTAATTTTAAATATTATTATAAATATTTAATTATCATACTTAAATTTCAAAAGTTATACTATAATTTTAATTATTATAATTCTTAAAGAGTTACTTTTATGCTTGTTATTACTTAATTTCAAATATTATTATAAATATTTAATTATCATACTTAAATTTCAATAGTTATACAATAATTTTAATTATTATAATTCTTAAAGAGTTACTTTTATTTGTTATTACTTAATTTCAAATATTATTATCACAATTTTTCAAATCCATATCACAACATATTCACAATAACTCACAATATATTCACAAAATAACATGCCACATGTATTAACATATTTCTAAACTTGAGTAAGCAATAAACATGTATTAACAAAGCCTAATGACAATATATTTCTAATAATAAACACAATATTTCAAATTTATATCACAACATATTTAAAATAACTCACAAACTATTTACAAACTATACAAACAATAATCACAATATGATAAAAAGTAAGCATAAAATAACATGCCACATGTATTAACAAAGCTTAAGGACAATATATTTGTAACAATGTAAACATATTCAAACGTCATTCACAAATAATAATTTAAATATTTCAAGTCCATATCACAATAACTCACAATATATTCACAAAATAACATGCCACATGTATTAACATATTTCTAAACTTGAGTAAGCAATAAACATGTATTAACAAAACCTAATGACAATATATTTCTAATAATAAACACAATATTTCAAATTTATATTACAACATATTTAAAATAACTCACAAACTATTTACAAACTATACAAATAATAATCACAATATGATAAAGAGTAAGCATCAAATCACAACAACATATTGATAAAGTTTAGAAATATACCTAGCACTCACAATATCCTCTTACAAATCAAAATCTTCAAACTTCCCAAAACAAGCAATCCTTCAAAAAAATACAATACTAACTTATTAGAAATATTCTATAACAAAAACACATTCTATAAATATCATAAAATTTAAATAAAGACAAGAAATAAAAATATTTTCTTACCAAAACTCAACTCTCTCTCACTCTCTAACTCAACTCTCTCTCACTCTAACTCTCTCTCTCTCTCACTCTCTCTCACTCTCTCTCTCTCTCTCTCTCTCACTCACTCACTCTCTCTCTCTCTCTCTCTCTCTCTCTCTCTCACTCTCTCACTCTCTCTCTCTCTCTCTCTCTCTCTCTCTCTCTCTGCAGGACCCTCTCTTTCTGTTGCGCGCACGGGAGAAGAAGAAATGATCCGCTTCCTCTCGTGCGCGTACTGATTAAGTTCTAAAATTATTAGTTTAAACGTTCGAACGTTTAAGTTTTACGTCCGAACGTTATATTCTAAAATTATTCCCGCCCAGAACGTTCGGACGTTTACAATACACGTTCGAACGTATCCTTCTTATGATATAACATAAAATCTAGCGGGAAAGTTCCTGCACTTTCCTCATATATGTTCGAATGTATCACAATTTTTCGTTCGAACGTTCGTAGATTTATAGATAAACGTTCGAACATTTAACTTAAACGTCCGAACGTACATTTCATGAAAGTGTTACCATATTTGAGCGGGAAATCTCCCGCACTAATTTAACTAACGTTCGAACGTTAACAGATTTGGTGTTCGAACGTATAGTATAAACGTCCGAACGTCTGAATAATTACACAGATACCTTAATCGAGCGGGAAAATTCCCGCCTCTTAGTTTAACGTTCGAACGTTAACTTGAAATGTTCGAACGTACGATTCCTACTATACTAACTTATAGTATAATATATATACTACATTTTATATATCTATAACTATATACTATATTGTATAGTATGATGCATAATATACTTTAAATGAGAACATCAACATATATAATATATAAACTATACCATATATATAAATCAATAATATATATTAAATTGTTACTTATTAAATTCTTTATTATATACTAACTTATAGTATAATATATATACTACATTTTATATATCTATAACTATATACTACATTGTATAGTATGATAGCATAATATACTTTAAATGAGAACATCAACATATATAATATATAAACTATACCATATATATAAATCAATAATATATATTAAATTGTTACTTATTAAATTCTTTATTATATACTAACTTATAGTATAATATATATACTACATTTTATATATCTATAACTATATACTACATTGTATAGTATGATAGCATAATATACTTTAAATGAGAACATCAACATATATAATATATAAATTATACCATATATATAAATCAATAATATATATTAAATTGTTACTTATTAATTCATCAATAAACACCATAAACTCATAAACTATTCACAAAATTCACAAATAATAATCACAATTATTTCAAGAGTAAGCATAAAATCACAACAACATATATAAACATATTGCTAAACTTTATAAATATAACAAGCACTCACAAAAAAACCAATAATCTAATTGTCAATAATATTATATAACATCCTAATATATAACTTAAACATTTATAATATAATATATTGTAGATAAAATTTTGGAAATTAAATTGACAAACGTTCGAACGTAATAATAAGTACGTTCGAACGTTTTGTGTATATAAGGCCAAAACCGAACGTCGAAATGACATTTTCAAAACGTATCCATCGTCTTCTCCGTTCTTTGCCGCCACGCCTCCGTCACCGCCGCCGTCAACTCCGCCACAACCGTCACTAAAAGGTAGGCATTCATCTTTTATTCAAATAACATGCATTTTATTGAGATTTAGATTGAGATTTGGATTGAGTTTTGTTTAAAACCGGATAAGTATTACCGGATTTTCAACTTCATTTTTCGGCCACCACGGCCAGTCATTGGCCGAATAGTCACCGTAGAAATGTTTCTTGAAGTGTATACTTCATTTACATGGTGACATTTCGGCATTTAGAACCTTGTAGAGAAATTTTCGAGATTTCAATAATGGCTGAGTCGACTCAGCCATTTTGCGTCGAAACGTTCGAACGTTTCACCAAGACATTCGAACGTACGACGTTTAAATTACAAAGCTGTTACGGCTTCCACGTTCGAACGTTAATCGTCTTACATTCGGACGTGAATATTATTAAACGACATACGTTCAAACGTGAATATTTACTTTCGCACGTAAATCACATACGGTCGGACGTTTAATTATAACATCCGAACGTAGTGATTTTCTATATTATTCATGCTTCGACGTTTGGACGTTCATATTTACGTTCACACGTAAAACAAATACGTTCGAACGTACATTCGAACGTATTTGTTTACTGCTTATGTTCGAACGTACATCTGTACATTCGAACGTATTTGTTTTACGTTTAAACGTAAATTTATTTACATTATTTTACGTGCGAACGTATAAATTAACGTCCGAGCGTTTTTATCTTTAACGTTCGAACGTTAAAGATAAAACGTTCGAACGTTAATGCAGAGCATCTTAAAATTAATACAAAAAAAATGCATTATTGTAAATAATTTTTTTTTCCTTTTCTATTTTCAAGATATGGCTCTTCCACTGCATACACGGAAACGAGGGAGGGAAGGAGCCACATCGGACACTGCCCGTATCAGAGCTCGTACTGTTATGGTAGAGAGAGGTCTTAATTAATGACTTCGACGAAATCTGTTGGCAGCAGACGAACCTAAGAGATGTTTTCCTCAGTAGAGGCTGGGGAAATATCTGCACATTGAGGGGGAAGGTATACCCCTCAATGGTTCAAGAATTCTATATGGGGATGTGTGACATGCCTCCGGATGCATCCTCTCACACCGTGACTGTACGCGGTGTTTCCATTGAGATATCAGCAGATGTCATCGGCGAGCACCTCGGGATTCGTCGAAGAGTTGAGACATTTACACACTCAACACCCCGTGAGGATGTAGGCACTTCTACATCATCTACTGGCCGGGGATGTGAGCCAGCATCAGCCAGAGATGCAGGCCAGTCAGAGGCTGAGAATACTGGTGTCGAGGCTCGGGATGATGACCGAGACGAGGATTTCTACATCCTCACCGGGAGGGATCACATGCAGATCGAGCGGAAGAACGCCTTCAACCAAAACCATCTGCTGCATTTCTTCTGCATGTTGCACCTTATTGTTGCAACAAATGTCGATCTTGTGGCTCATCAAACCACATTTAGTCGGCTTCGGGCACAATTTTTTATACGAGTGGCACGTGGAGATTCTATAGATTTGCCACTGCACATTTTTGAGAGGATCCGTTACGAGGAGAGCATCGTCTCCACGGATAATCTCCCATATGGTGTCCTCATCAGCCGACTATTACTTGCACGGGGAGTGCCGACCCAGCCAGAGGAGCGGGTCAAAGATCAGATGAGCTCCCTCGACATGACCACGCATCGACGTAGCATTGGACAGGCGAGGGGACGTCAGCCACCCCCTGTAGAGGATCTAGTTCCTCCGACGCAGCCTGAGCCAGGTCATGTCGGGAGTAGTAGTCAGCATACGCCGAGTACATCTGCAGGAGATGTGCGGCCTGCTTGGGTTGATGCGGTCATCTCACAGCTGACTGCGCATATTGATCATAAGATCGATCGATCGCTCGAGGCAATATCGGCGTCTGTTGCCGAACTCACCCATCGTGTAACTATCATCAACGACAAGGTTGATACCTTGACTGAGGAAGTACGGAGTTTGACTTTTGCGGATAACGTTATCATCTGACTGTTGTTTATTACATTCTATCAAATTTTATATTTTATTTTTAATATTTGTAACGAAAAATATTATTGAATATTTTTATCGTTTTTTAATTTCAATTTTTAATCTTCTTTGATGTTATAATTTCCAACTTTAATACTAAATCACTGCATTTCAAATATATATAAATCAATAATATATATTTATATATTACAAAGTGTGTATATATAAATATATACAATTCAATTTTTTAGACTTGTTCACAAATTATGCACAATAAAAATCACATAATTTTTAAATTAAAGTCATTTAATTTAAATTTATAATGAACGTTCGAACATTGGTGCAAACATTTTACGTTCGAACGTAAAATTAATAACATTCGAACAGTTGCGCCAAAACATTTTACGTTCAAACGTAAACAGACATAACATTCGAACGTATATGTGACGTTCGAACGCATATTTCCTATACGTTCGAATGTAAAAAAATCTCATTCTATCTTTAGTGACGGTTTCCAGAAACTATCACAGAAAATGCCTTTTAGTGACGGTCTAGGGACTGTCACAATTTTCCAACCGTCACTAAAAAGCAATTGTGTTGTAGTGGTTACAAAAAAGAGATTTTTTGGGATACAAATATATAAGAAGGTGAACATGGCTATGGGGCTTAGTGTATGATTTCTATATTTGCGTTTCTTGTAGCCGTTGGGCAGTGTGAATGACTGCTAGTGCTGGTAGAGTTGCTATGTAGGGATTTTCTTAGCCGCTGGATAAGTGCAATTAGAGAGAACTCATATTTTATTATTGCATATATATATATATATATATATATATATATATATTTATATATATACACAAACATATATATAGGAAAATGATACTATGTCATCTAAGTTTGTTCAGTCAATTTGACGTTCATGTATTTTATTTTATTTTATTCTTTTACTTAATGATTAAGAAAATGACTAATATATTGTTTCATTTTAAAAAATATTTAAAAATGTTTAAAAAATATTTCAAAAAAAAATTACACTAGGAGCATACCAAGTGGGCAAATATGGGTGACATAGTAGCATTACCCATATATATATATATATATATATATATATATATATATATATATATATATATATATATACTGAAAAATTATATTCATCATCCCCACATGACACAACACATGCACCACACTTTTTTATTTTTTTATTTTTTTTTCTCTTATCATATGTGTGATATATGGATGATAAATACTAGAAGAATTTAATAAGTTTAAGAAGAATAAAATAAAAAATAAAAAAATATGGTGTCCGGTGTCTGGTGTGTGAAGATGATGAGTAACAAAACTCATGAATATTAGCAATAATCAATATTAGGAATATTCATCCTTCCCTTTCATCAAATTAAGAACACTGCGTCGACATCGTTCCTACCATCCAAGGCCTTGCTTGCTCTTCGCCTTATGATGGCTTTGGGTTTTCTTTCATATTATTAATATGGATGTGATTCTATAGGAAGGATAGAGATCATATAGTTCCCAGCTACTAGTAGTAGTAGTAGTTAACTAGTTACTTTTAATTAATCAATAACCAAACGTTCTACGCGCGTACGATTTACTTAAACAAGCTTAAATTTGTTTCTTTATTAATTTAGTGATCATCAACGGTATGATCAAAGAAGTCTTGCTGATTGTTTATTATATAATTTGAAGACTTGCACACAAGTGATTATGCTTATGCAGAGTGCCTTGGAGCATATACAACTTACAAGTAAGAAATTGTTTTGTTTATTTTTTGAAAGAATCCATATTACGATAATCAAAATCCGGCCAGAAACTTTTATAAATTAAGCAGATTTACACTTGAATTGAAAATGAAAGAATTGATGGAAAATGAATAAAGAATTGCATGGATACAGATGCCATTGAACTTCAGATCTTTGATCTAGTTAACAAACCTACAGTCCTTCCTGACCTCACCCTGTCTTCCTGTGAGAACATCGATGTAACCCATTTTCACCATAGCTGAAGCAAACTTGTTGGCCCAAGCTGCATCATTCCTTGCATTGTTCCTCACAATATTTTTCGTTGAAGAGCTGCTAAAAAGAGTTTGGTCAGATGTCAACAAGCCTTGGCGGTTCTTCAAATCTTTGTAGTACTTGTTATCTAGCTTGTTTGGTGTGAGAACATCTAGTGGCACCGTTGGATCACTTCCATCTCCGGAATTTGATGGTGGGGGACACTTTGCTTTTAAGCTTCTAGCAAATATGGGGTCCATCGAGGGATCTTGTGGATGTGTTGCATTGAAAGAGTATAAGCGAGTTGAGAAGGAAGAACAATGTGAGACCCCTATAGAATGTGCCCCGGAAAGTGTCACCATTTCATCCAAACTAAGGCCTTTTCTTTCAAAATTTTCTTGTAGTTCCTTGGCATTTAAGGAAGGTGGTGGGAGGTTCACGTCAGGCTCATCCTTCAAAGATACTCTGCCATCACGACGTCCTGATGGCACCGCATAATTTATACCACCCACTTTATAGGAACTGTCACGAGCAGCAAAGGCTACAATGTCTGCACACGACACGGTTTGAGGGCATTGAGATTCAATTTCCGACTTTGCCTCGTAAATCACTTCAAAGCCTCGCAAGCTTGGATTGTTGGCTCTATTTTCTTTCTCTGCTGGATTTCCAGGTGTTGAATCTAGTAGAACGGAAGCATCACAGCCCTGAAATATTTAACGTGAATGAAATTATATAAGGGGGGATATTACGATATGGCTTTGCTTTTAAAATATTTGAGATTCAGTACTTTGGGAAAAGAAGAATCAAACATACCCTAACAAAACAGTCATGGAAATGCATTCTAATGAGGCCTGCAGCTATGCCAGGATTTCTTGACACGGCTTTGTTCACAGCTTTCCTCACAAGTCCTTCAGCAGTAGGACAACTTGTCCTATAAAAGCCCACTTTGAGAGATGCCAACGAGACTGAGGCCATAGTAGACATAGTAAGAAAGAAAATCAAGCAAAAGTATAGGGTTGGCATATTCACCGTGCAACCAAAGGACCTCATCTTTCGAGAGACAGTATTAAAGAGCAACAAACAAGGGAATATAATGGAACAAAGCAAGAATATTACTTTGAGAGAGACTAGAAAGAGAGAGATGGTGAAATGAAGTGCTTGAGATATTGGATGGAAGTGTTGATACTATATGTATTTATAGGCAGAGAAAAGGTGAAGATAGAGATTGATGATATTGCTATGGACGGCTGAACTTTGTAAACCATGCAAAACGTGTTATCATACAGCCGCTGCAAATAATGAAGCAGAGAAGCTTGAAGCTGTCTCAGTTTGAACAATTCCATAGTGATAGAGAAGCTTGAAGCCGTCTGAAGTTTGAAAACTTCCATATATTACTCCCTGATCAGTAATTCCCTTGGCCACTTAATTCCCTGATTTGAATTATTTCTTATCTGTTTATATTCTCCTTTTTGACAAAAGACGTATTCATCCCTTATTGTTTGACTTTCAAATGTGTCCGAAAAGCCTCGTTGTCAAATTCAAGTACAGAAATAATATTTACGATTTTAAATTATGCAAGTTCCAAGTATTATTTTTGAAAAAAACAAATAAATTTGAAATTTATGTAAAAAAATATATTTTTAATGATAAATTTTAATTTAAAAAAAAATATGCGAGACTTGCGTACTCTAATATTGTATTTAACATTAGTCGTTCTTGAAATTCAAAATTAATATGTGGAATATTTTTATTTAAAATTCAAGTACTCTTGTAATTAAACCAAAGCTTATTATATATATATATATATATGTGAGTGTATATATATATATATATATATATATATATATATATATATATATATATATAGACATGATCATCAGCTGCTGCAAAGCAGAGAAAATGGAAGCAGTCTAAACTAAAGTTTGAAAGGTATTGGTTTTTTTCTTGACTTACAAAGGGGTTAAATGAAATTACACGATGGTAATAATATATTATATTAATGTGCATGCGCTGAATAGTCAATCGTATACCACATTCTCAATAATCAATAAATATGTTCGGTACATGATAAATAAACGTAATAATTACCAATTCAACAAAAATCGACGTTAGATGTCTGTGGGGATTGTGAACAAGCTGACACGTGTCACGAATCCATGAATCGTACGTCCAAGAGGACGTTATTACATGTTGCAACCAAATTAAAAAACTATCAACATGAAGGTAATTACTGGAGGGCCCCATACTTGCAATCGTACGTTTGTAGGACCGTAATCGAGCTGAGCCGAGCCGATTTGTAGCTTGTCGAGCTCAAATCGGCTCGGCTCGATTCAAAATAATCGAACTCGAGCTTGGAGCCCGGGCCCGAGTTCAAGATTTTTTTTTATTCTTCGTTCGAGTGTAATCGAGCGAGTATCGAGCGGGTTATCGAGTAGACTGGTTCATTTACAACCTAATCGTTTGTTAATTTTTCTCATTTTTTTTTTAATATCATGTAGTACCGATATTGAAGCTTTTTTTTTTTTAATCCCGAATTTAATTTACAGCGGCAATTTGGATAGTGAGATAAAATGAAATAATTTTATGTGAAAGTTAGAAATTGAATAAAATATTATTAAAATATTATTTTTTAATATTATTATTATTTTAGCATTTAAAAAAATTGAATTGTTATTATATTTTGTGTGAAAATTTAATAAAATTGTAATAATGAAATGAAACAATTCCTGTATCTAAACGGAACCTAACTAATTACTAATTATTAAACTGGAAACTTATAACCCAACTTACTTTGCCATGCACATTTTTTTTTTCCTTTTTGTTTTTTTTTTTTTTTGAGCTCAATGATGATCAGATATTAAGCAAGGGTATAAATGATCAAACTTCAATAGTTAAGAAGGTGAATTAGTGTCAATTTTAATAGATTAGAACTGCAAATAAAGAAAATGCGACTGCAAAATATATATTTTTATATAATCATTATCAAAACTACTCTTAATTAAAAGTGTTGGTGCTAATCATTTTCAAGACAACTTTCAATCACTAATTTTTTTTTTTTTTTTTTTTTTTTTACCATCACATGACGGACTGCCACCCCAAAAGACAATCCGGAATCCGGCTGCCGACACCCACTTGCATCAAGTTATTTTTTTTAAAAAAAATTATAAATCCTAATTATGTGTAGGTAAAAAAATCCTCTATTTAAAACAAAATTGTAGAAAGAGCTATATAGACTAGACCCACATAACACTTCATTGAACTCGGTTGATCAGTGAAAGCAATCGATTGCAATATGCAGGATCACTCCTTGCAAACGGTGGCCGAAACAAACGTCATGTCTTAGGTTGCGTTTAGATTTGAAGTTATTATATCAATGTTCCGTAAATATATAATAAGAAAACTGCTTATTGGTAGTCAGTTAATTCTAACGAAATAACTATTTAAAATTAAAATGAATCTATTTTAGTCACAAATAATCTTTTCACCACAATTAAATGATCATAAAAGTCTGTTTTCCTTGTAGTAATAGTAATAATAAAATATTTAAAAAAAAAAAGTTAACAAAAAATAATGATAAAATACTAGATAGTAGTATTGGAATATTCTCATAATACACTAGTAGCCAAACAGAGCCTTACTCTTATAAAGATATATATATCACTCTACTTTTTAGATCAACAGAATTTTCTTTAGGATTATTGGGTTTTAAACTTCAAAAGAATTGATTTACACTTACATAACATTGAAGGATAAATGTAGAGTACAAAGCATACAGGAAAGAAAAGCCCCAAATAATTTAGTTAACAACCCTACAGTTCTTCCTGATCTCACCCTGGCTTCCTGTGAGAACATCAATAGAACCCATTTTTACCATGGATGCAGCAAACTTGTAAGCCCATGCTGCACCATGCCTTGCATTGTTCTTCACGAAACCCGCAGTGGAAGTGCTGCTCAGAAGAGTTTGATCAGACGTCAATATGCCCCGGCGGTTCATCAAATCTGTGTAGTATTTATTATCAAGCCTGTTTGGTGTAAGAACATCGAGTGGCACCGTTGGATCATTGACATTTCCAGCATTTTGAGGTGGTCGGGGACACTTTCTTTTCAGATTTCTAGCAAATATGGGGTCCATTGAAGGGTCTTGTGGATGTGTTGCATTGAAAGAGTATAAACGAGTTGAGAAGGAAGAACAATGAGACACGCCTATAGAATGTGCCCCAGAAAGTGTCACCATTTCATCCAGACTCAAGCCTTTTCTTGCAAAATTTTCTTGGAGTTGCATGGCATTGAAGGAAGGTTGCGGCAGGTTTTGGGAAGGCTCGTCGCTAAGTGATACCCTGCCATCGCGTCGTCCCGAAGGCACTTTATAACTTATGCCTCCAACTTTGTAGGCGCTGTCACGGGCAGCAAATGCTAGAACGTCTGCGCAGGAGACAGTTTGTGGGCATTGAGCTTCAAGTTCAGCCTTTGCTTCATCGATCACTTCGAAGCCTCTTAAGCTTGGATTGTTGGCTGGATGTTCCTTCTCTGATGGATTCCCAGGGGTTGAATCAAGTAGAACGGAGCCGTCACAACCCTGTAATAATTGATAGGTGATCAGTGAATATGATTAACATGAGTAGTACTTAAGACATCTATTGCCATAAATTCCTTCTACAAATGCTGTTTGACTCAATTTTTCTCTTGAAGATGAATTTGCAAAACGTGCAACGTGCAAACGAAGTTTAACACCACAGAAAAAAGAACATAATTAACAAAATTAAGGGTTTGCAAAGAGCATACCCTGACGAAACAGTCGTGAAAATGCATTCTGATGAGGCCAGCAGCTATGCCAGGGTTCTGTGACACGGCTTTGTTTACAGCTTTTCTCACAATTGACTCTGCAGAATAACAAGTTGAATGATAGAAACCCACTTTGAGCGATGCCAATGATACTGAGACCATAGTACACATGATGGTTAGAAAGAAAACCATGAAAATCTTGATGGTTGCCATATTTACTTTGCAACCCAGAAGCCTCGTTATTGTAATGATCAGAGAATGAAGGAGTCACAGAACCGTGAAAGAAAATGGAGTAAACTATGAGCAGCAAGAATAATGATAAGGGAATGATGGAGATGGAGGGAATGGTTGAGCCATTTATAGAGAAAAAGGAGAGTACAGCTTGAGGCTGACGGTTTTACTTTGTAAACCAAAGCGTGTATTGCATAGCAGAGAAGCTTGAAGCTGTCCAAGTTTGAGCAGTTCAAAGCTAGGTAAGAGGAAACCTTCTTCACTGGCTCACTCTCCCACGTACAGTTTCTTATTATATATATATATATATATATATATATATATATATATATATATATAATATATGCTTGATATTCTATATATTATTTGTATATAAATATAAGCTAATCATTCTGAGTGGGTGGTATTGCATATCTTCTTTGACTTGCAAAATATGTTAACTGACAACGAGGATGGATAACGTTCAGTATGAAAATTCTAAAATACGAAACAATATTATTATACATAGTTTTAAATTTGGGGAAATTTCTTAATGGTGCATGGAGTAGTACTAGCTTTTCCTCTCCCCTTTCCCCATGCAGGGTCGATCGGCAGAAATATTTGAAGTCTTTTCAAAAAATTATTTAATTTCTGTCAATTTATCAGTCAAGTTTTTACTCGTGTTCGACTAGTCGGTCGAGACCTCTAACTGAAATTAAATTGGTTTTATATCTATCTTATAATTTTGCAACACGCGAGTTGATGATCAGTGAGTTTCTTCAGTATTTGTATCTCCATTTTTTATCAGCTAGATAGGGTTCTTGTATATGTGTCTTATGACGTTTAAACCACATATATTAATGAAAGTTTGGTAAGACATGGTACGTAGGGCCGCCATTATATATATATATATATATATGGAGACTGTATGTACAAACGTTTAATTAAATGAAAAAAAGTACAATTTTAATAGAGATATTATTGTAATTTTAAAAAAATTTAAAGACAAAATTGACTAAGTTTGCACATGCATGCAATCTCTAAATAGAGACTGTACCTAACATTACTCTATAGAAAATACTATATATATATATGAAACGAATGACTTGTAAGCAAAGTAATTTACAAAGGATCGAGGTAACATCCACTCTTGCCTGTACTGCCTGGGAACAACCAGGAAACCGCGTGACAAATCATGGATGGATACAGGAAAGTTCGGCCGTCTTCCCATGACAATTGGTAGCATTTCTGCATGGAACCCATTGAAAATTACCATTTCAATTTACTTAAAAAGTCACCCCTATGGTGAAGATCATATGCCTTGCAGAAGACAGCTTTAATTGCATGGCAGGCCAAAGGGCATGTATATATAATGACCAAATCGTATCAAACTTGAAGCCGTCTTTGTTTGAACAGTTCCTGAAGTTGGCCGGCCTCCCTCCATTACTCATGTAGGGTTGTAAATGAATCATTCTGTTCAATAGCCCATTCAATATATTCGTCCGATTAAATTCGAATTGAACTCGACTCGTAAACAAAAAATAAAAAAAAAAGGCTCGCTCTTGAGAGCCGATACTCACTCGATTTGTAAATGATACATATTCGACTAAAATCGACTCGATTAAGTTAAAGCTAGTTAAGGTCCGCTCATTTATGCCCGAGTCAACTCAATTAAAACTCATTCAATTTTGTCATTATAGATGCCATTGAACTTCAAATCTTTGATCTAGTTAACAAACATGCAATCCTTCCTGACCTCACCCTGTCTTCCTGTGAGAACATCGATGTAACCCATTTTCACCATAGCTGCAGCAAACTTGTTGGCCCAAACTGCATCATTCCTTGCATTGTTCCTCACAATATTTTTCGTTGAAGAGCTTCTAAAAAGAGTTTGGTCAGATGTCAACAAGCCTTGGTGGTTCTTCAAATCTTTGTAGTACTTGTTATCTAGCTTGTTTGGTGTGAGAACATCGATCAAGTGGCACCGTTGGATCACGTCCATCTCCGGAATTTGATGGTGGGGGACACTTTGCTTTTAAGCTTCTAGCAAATATGGGGTCCATCGAGGGATCTTGTGGGTGTGTTGCATTGAAAGAGTATAAGCGAGTTGAGAAGGAATAACAATGTGAGACCCCTATAGAATGTGCCCCGGAAAGTGTCACCATTTCATCCAAACTAAGGCCTTTTCTTTCAAAATTTTCTTGTAGTTCCTTGGCATTAAAGGAAGGTGGTGGGAGGTTCACGTCAGGCTCATCCTTCAAAGATACTCTGCCATCACGACGTCCTGATGGCACCGCATAATTTATACCACCCACTTTATAGGAACTGTCACGAGCAGCAAAGGCTACAATGTCTGCACACGACACGGCTTTTTTTTTTTTTAATGGAGGACAGGACCTCCGAGCTTTTGAAGAAAAAAACTTCACTTATGCGGAGGAAAACCGTAGTTACAATGAACTATATATTGCTGTAAATTACATTTCCATGAAAAGAAGCAGTGATACATTTCCAGAACTATCAACTTTCTGGAGCCAAGAGAATATCAAGGGTATGCCAAGGCCGTTCCTCATCCCATGTTCCAAGCCACCCAACCATAAAAACTACACCCTCATTGCAGGTAAGCCTGCTTTATCAATTCACAAGAGGCCCCTAATATGTTATGGGTAGAAGATGTTTCGGTCCACAAGCCTGAAAAACCATCAGCCCCCAACTTTGCCAAACCATCTGCCACAACATTCCCCTCTCTGAAAACATGTTTTATCCTGTGCGAAAAACCAGCAAGCAACACAACAATCTCCTCCCAAAACTCTTGTAATTTCCAAATGCCACAGCTACCATTACGTAACCATTTAATCAGAATAGCAGAGTCACATTCAATTTCTACACCCCTCAAGCCCAACTGGGCAGAATGCCGTAAATCATATAACAATGCCATTAATTCAGCATTGTTATTCGTACCGGGCTCTAGTCTTTCAGCATAAGCAAGAATGAGTTCACCCCCATCATTTCTTATAATACCTCATGCACCTGAAAGATCAGGATTACCTTTACTACATCCATCTGAGTTAAGCTTACCACCCAAAAATTGGTTTTTGCCACACAACCAATCTCGGCTTCCTTTACAACCTTGATTTTAAGACCCACCCACGAAATCCAATAAAGGATTTTCCTCCAGACTGACTCTATATTTTCAACCCTTCCCTCCATGCGAACTGTACAACGCCATAGCCATAATTGCCAAGTAATAATGGAAGGAATTAAGCCAAACAACATACCTCTTATATTGGATCTCCTTGCCCTTCGAAACCAAAGCTCGATTTTTTGCCTCCAACTTCCATTTCGATCACAGCCCCAACATGCTTGGATTGTTGGCTCCATTTTCTTTCTCTACTGGATTTCCAGGTGTTGAATCTAGTAGAACTGAAGCATCACAGCCCTGAAATATTTAACGTGAACGAAATAATTTAAGGGGATATTACGATATGGTTCTGCTTTTAAAATATATGAGATTCAGTACTTTGCGGAAAGAAGAAACAAACATACCCTAACAAAACAGTCATGGAAATGCATTCTAACGAGGCCTGCAGCTATGCCATGATTTCTTAGCAGTGCTTTGTTCACAGCTTTCCTCACAATTACTTCAGCAATAGGACAACTTGTCCTATAAAAGCCCACTTTGAGGGATGCCAACGAGACTGAGGCCATAGTATACATAGTTAGAAAGAAAATCAAGCAAAAGTAGTATAGGGTTGGCATATTCACCGTGCAACCAAAGGACCTCATCTTTTCGAGAGACATTATTAAAGAGCAACAAACAAGGGAATATATTGGAACAAAGCAAGAATGTTACTGATAAAGAGACGGTGAAATGAAGTCACCACAAGAAAAATTGGTATTTTGTGATATTTTTTTGCGACGAAAAGGACTATTTATGACGAAAACAGACTCATTTTAGATAAAAATAGTCATTTTACTGGAAATGATTAGTCGCAAATAAGCAGTTTTGTTGTAGTGAGTAGTTGAGATATTGGATGGAAGAGTTGATACTATATGTATTTAACGTGTTATCATACAGCCGCTGCAAATAATCAAGCAGAGAAGCTTGAAGCTGTCTCAGTTTGAACAATTCCATAGTGATAGAGAAGCTTGAAACCGTCTGAAGTTTGAAAACTTCCATATATAGTCATATATTATTCCCTGATCAGTAATTCCCAGGTCCCTTGGCCACCTAATTCCCTGATTTGAATTAATTCTGTTTATATTCTCCTTTTGGCAAAAGACGTATTCATCGATCGCTTATTGTTTGACTTTCAAATATATCCAAAAAGCCTCGTTATCAAATTCTAGTACTATTTATATTTTTAAAGAGAAATAATATTTGTGATTTTAAATTATGCAAGTTCGAGTATTATTTTTGAAAAAAAAAATAGATAAATTTGATGTAAAAAAATTATTTTTTTAATGATAAATTTTAATTGTTTTAAAAAAAATATGCAAGACTTACACACTCTAATATTGTACGTATTTAACATTAGTCAATCCTGAAATTCAAAATTAATATGTGGAATATTTTTATTTAAAGTTCAAGTATATTTTAATCAATTACATCAGTAGAATACATAAGAATTACACAAAAATAACTGTATATAACAAATTGTTCTTATATATTATATATTAATTTTATATTAAACTGCAAACTAATTATACCCAACTTACTTTGCCACATTGTTTTTTTTATTTTTCCTCAATGATGATCAGATTAGTGTCAATTAGTGTCAATTTTAATAGATTAGAATTGCAAATAAAGAAAATGACAATAGCTTGCAATTGCAAAATATATTTTTTTATATAATCAATACCAAAACTACTCTTAATTAAAAGTGTTGGCGCTAATCATTTTCAAGACAACTTTCAATCACTCTTAATTAAAAGATTTTCCTATGGATTATCTTTGGTCTGTTGACTGGACCATGCATGCACGTACAACACACTTCATTGAACTCGGTTGTGTTTTGGTAGTGAGGTTATCTAAAATATTTTGTAAATAATAGTCAAAAAATAATGAATAAATAATAATAAAATATTAAATAGTAATAAAAAATAATAATAAAATAGATAAAAAATAATAATAAAATAATGAACAGTAGTACGGAATATTCTCATAATACTCTTGTACCCACCTCAACTCATCCCAACTCACCTCAACTCATCTCATCTTCATCATTATAACTTTTCTAAATTTTCACACAAAATATAATAAATAATTCAACTTTTTCAAATCCAAAAACAACTTTATTAAATTATCACATAAAATATAATAAACAATTCAATTCTTTCAAATCCTAAAACAATAATAATATTAAAAAATAATATTCTAAAAATATTTTATTCTACTATTCATAAACCATCTCAACTCATCTCTCTGAATCCAAACGACACCTTACTCTTATAAAGATATATATCACTCTTCTTTTTAGATCAACAGAATTTTCTTTAGGATTATTGGGTTTTAAACTTCAAAAGAATTGAGTTACACTTGCATAACATTGAAGGATGAATGTAGAGTACAAAGCATACAGGAAAGAAAAGCCCCAAATAATTTAGTTAACAACCCTACAGTTCTTCCTGATCTCACCCTGGCTTCCTGTGAGAACATCAATAGAACCCATTTTTACCATGGCTGCAGCAAACTTGTAAGCCCATGCTGCACCATGCCTTGCATTGTTCTTCACAATACCCGCAGTGGAAGTGCTGCTCAGAAGAGTTTGATCAGACGTCAATATGCCCCGGCGGTTCTTCAAATCTGTGTAGTATTTATTATCAAGCCTGTATGGCGTAAGAACATCGAGTGGCACCGTTGGATCATTGACATTTCCAGCAGTTTGAGGTGGTCGGGGACACTTTCTTTTCAGATTTCTAGCAAATATGGGGTCCATTGAAGGGTCTTGTGGATGTGTTGCATTGAAAGAGTATAAACGAGTTGAAAAGGACGAACAATGAGACACGCCTATAGAATGTGCCCCAGAAAGTGTCACCATTTCATCAAGACTCAGGCCTTTTCTTGCAAAATTTTCTTGGAGTTGCATGGCGTTGAAAGAAGGTGACGGCAGGTTTTGGGAAGGCTCGTCGCTAAGTGATACCCTGCCATCGCGTCGTCCTGAAGGCACTTTATAACTTATGCCTCCAACTTTGTAGGCGCTGTCACGGGCAGCAAATGCTAGAACGTCTGCGCATGAGACAGTTTGTGGGCATTGAGCTTCAAGTTCAGCCTTTGCTTCATCGATCACTTCGAAGCCTCTTAAGCTTGGATTGTTGGCTGGATGTTCCTTCTCTGATGGATTCCCAGGGGTTGAATCAAGTAGAACGGAGCCGTCACAACCCTGTAATAATTGATAGGTGATCAGTGAATATGATTAACATGAGTAGTACTTAAGACATCTATTGCCATAAATTCCTTCTACAAATGCTGTTTGACTCAATTTTTCTCTTGAAGATGAATTTGCAAAACGTGCAACGTGCAAACGAAGTTTAACACCACAGAAAAGAGAACATAATTAACAAAGTTAAGGGGTTGCAAAGAGCATACCCTGACGAAACAGTCGTGAAAATGCATTCTGATGAGGCCAGCAGCTATGCCAGGGTTCTGTGACACGGCTTTGTTTACAGCTTTTCTCACAATTGACTCTGCAGAATAACAAGTTGAATGATAGAAACCCACTTTGAGCGATGCCAATGATACTGAGACCAAAGTACACATGGTTAGAAAGAAAACCATGAAAATCTTGATGGTTGCCATATTTACTTTGCAACCCAGAAGCCTCGTTATTGTAATGATCAGAGAATGAAGGAGTCACAGAACTGTGAAAGAGAATGGAGTAAACTATGAGCAGCAAGAATAATGATAAGGGAATGGTGGAGATGGAGGGAATGGTTGAACCATTTATAGAGAAAAAGGAGAAGTACAGCTTGAGGCTGACGGTTTTACTCTGTAAACCAACGCGTGTATTGCATAGTAGAGAAGCTTGAAGCTGTCCAAGTTTGAGCAGTTCAAAGCTAGGTAAGAGGAAACCTTCTTCACTGGCTCACTCTCCCACGTACAGTTTCTTATTATATATATATAATATATGCTTGATAGTCTATATATATTATTTGTATATATAAGCTAATCATTCTGAGTGGGTGGTATTGCATATCATCTTTGACTTGCAAAATATGTTAACTGACAACGAGGATGGATAACGTTCAGGATGAAAATTCTAAAATACGAAACAATATTATTATACATAGTTTTAAATTTGGGGAAATTTCTTAATGGTGCATGCAGTAGTACTAGCTTTTCCTCTCCCCTTTCCCCATGCAGGGTCGATCGGCAGAAATATTTGAAGTCTTTTAAAAAAATTATTTAATTTCTGTCAATTTATCAGTCAAGTTTTTACTCGTGTTCGAGTAGTCGGTCGAGACCTCTAACTGAAATTAAATTGGTTTTATATCTATCTTATAATTTTGCAACACGCGAGTTGATCAGTGAGTTTCTTCAGTATTTTTATCTCCATTTTTTATCAGCTAGATAGGGTTCTTGTATATCTGTCTTATGACGTTTAAACCAGATATATTAATGAAAGTTTGGTGATCAGACATGGTACGGAGGACCGCCATTATATATATATATATATATGAATGAAATGAATGAGTACTTGTAAGCAAAGTAATTTACAAAGGATCGAGGTAACATCCACTCTGCTTGCCAGTACTGCCTGGGAACAACCAGGAAACCGCGTGACATATGGATGGATATTGGAAAGTTAGGCCGTCTTCCCATGACTTGGTAGCATTTCTGCATTGGAAACCAATTGAAAATTACCATTTCAATTTGCTTAAAAGGTCACCCCTCTGAAGATCATATGCCTTGCAGAAGACAGCTTTAATTGCATGGCAGGCCAAAGGGCATGTATATATAATGACCAAATCGTATCAAACTTGAAGCTGTCTTTGTTTGAGCAGTTCCAGAAGTTGGCCGGCCTCCCTCCATTCCTCATGTAGGGCTGTAAATAAACCATTATGTTCGATAGCCCGCTCGATATATTTGCCTGTTAAATTCGAATCGAACTCGATCCGTGAAAAAAAAAAGACTCGCTCGTGAAAATAGATATCCACTCGATTAGTAAATGACACATATTCGACTAAAATCGACTCGACTCACCTAAAGTTTGCTAAGGCTCGCTCATTTATGTCAACGTGGACTCAATTAAAACTCATTCATATATTTATGTAGGCATATAATATATTGTTATTATTGATAAATATCAACTAGTTACATATTAATTATTTATAAATTTAAAATCTTATAATTTAATAGAGATTCTACTTATTAGTTGTAAAATTTTAATATTAGATTTTTATTTTTTATTTATCTAAATTATGAATTATTAAATCTTATTCAATAAATAAATAAACAACTCGAGCCGAACTTGAACAAAGAATAAATAAAAATCTTGAGCTCGGACTCAAGATCGAGCTCGAATTTTTTAAGTCGAGTCGAGCTTAATAAGCTAAAGACCGGTTTGGCTCAACTCGACTACAGCTCTACTCGTAGGTTTAAACTTTAAATCCTATTTCTTTCTTTTTTTTTTCTTTTTTTTTTTTTAGGTTCACCGATGGCAAAATAGGAACAACTGGATTATGCCATTTGAGAAAGGTGAGTACATATATTACTAGATTTCAGACTTTCAAAGGTTTTAAATGGGAATGAATTTTGGAGGATGGTCGTCATGGTGTCTAAAAAGTCAACACTTGCCACGCGGTTCTCAATCAAATAGGTTCGGTACTGTGTAAATAAATGTAATTACCAATCAAACAAAAATGTTCGGTGTTGAGATTGCAGAACAAGCTGCAAGTTTTAAAAAGAGAGTAATATTATATATACGGCCGTGGAATGCGTAAAAATTGTGTAATTATTTTGAAAAAGTGTGAAATTTATTATTAAAAAATTAATTTCTTTTCATGTAGGTCTTATATTTATTTACTTTTTTTAAAGTGACTACATGACGCTTGCACACTCACTACTATAAGTATCATTTCTCTTAAAAAAATAATGATGCTAATGTGACTCAGTTTTATTAAAATGCTCTCCGCTTAAAATAAAATTATTTAATAATTTTAAAATAGAATTATATTAATTATCATTTTCTTTTAAGACATGTTTTGTGGGGCCTCAAATAATCAAATTACCATCACTTGTATTATTGTCTTTTAAGACTTGAAATTGGGATAAATTAACAGGTTTCCTGTATGCGACGGAGTTCTTATCAAACTAAGCACATAAGGTTGACGGAAAAGCCCGCTTGCCTTCATGAAAAAGCAGTAAAAAGATCAAAGAGTATGACTTACATTCTGTTACAAATTTATTAAGAAAAATGATAGTAATAGTCGTGACCGTACAAAAGCAACGCAATTAATTTAAAAAAAATAAATAAATAAATACGAGATCTACTTGAAAAAAAATTAATTAATTTTTTAATAATAAACTCTATTCTTTTTTAAAATTACTGCACGACACTTACGTACTTCTCGACTTTATATAGACTTACTCGTATTTAATATACATTGAACAAAATTGAAAAATTGATAAAAAGTCAACTTATTTTTTCACTTAAAACGATTATGTCCGTTCATTTTTCAAACAAGATGTATCCAGTGAAATTTTAGGAGGATGTAAGAGTTCTCGATGCAATAATGACAAGCATACAACAGAAGAAATTAAGATTACCACTACGTAAATGACAATTACGATGGCAGATGTAGGTTTTCATTGACTTCGGTTAAGGGAAAGCAATCGATTGGATCTTTCTTTGTAGAGAATTATTACAGACACAAAGAGATTATATAAAATAATCTTACAAATTGATGTGATTTTATAGAATCCACTAGATATATTTATAATAAAAGTAATTTTATAATCTGACATACGACATCAAACCACATCAGTTTATGAATTTATTTTTATAAAATATCTTTGTGACTATATTATTTTCCTTCTTTGCACAGTGGGATTTTCGATATGGGTCAAAACAACAATGTCATGCTAACTCGAAGTTAAGATAAGAAGAGAGAAGAAAAAGCAAAACAAGACAAAAACTGTTGTTTTCAGAGTTTACAACAAGAGTAATGTTGTGCACTTGTCGGAAGCCGCAGCACACCCTTCAGAAATTTTTTTTTTTTTTTTTTTTCTTCAACTCAACACACCGAATGTAGGCTGCAGTAAATATTTTTCCTTACAACAATCCGATCCACTCTATGTCTTGCCAGCCCGATGTTGTTCATTCATCACACCCCTCGCTCCAAATTATTTAGCAACTCACGCTGACGGATGAGCAAACATAATTGTCAAACTATGCCGCAGACATTATGCAATCAATTGCCTGTTTGCAGATTCCGGTCATAGTTGCCTCTGGCCCGAAAACCTATGTGAAAAATAAAAATTTAAAATTTAAAAATCAATACAGTTCATCCACCAAGAACCATAGAGGTTTTCCCTATTTCAATCCAGGCAGAATTGGTCTGAAATTATCTACAGTATCGCTGCAACTTTTGATCTTTTACACAAGGTTTCCATAAAATAGTCATTGACTCATTGCATACCTCAATGGGTAAGCCAAGTTCCTCTCCCAAAGTGCGCATCTTTGCCAAACCAGTCTGATAGTTTGGACCACCTCTTCGAACATAGATGTTCATTCTTGCTGCTTTTAATTTGGATTCCTGTCACACAGCGACACAGAATAGAGAATTAATTGGTGAGAAAACAACAATAAGCGTTTTGTATAAATTCAACTAGAACACCTTTTCTTTAAGAGCTCGAATTATGCCATTGAAAGTAGCAGCAACATCAGTGAAGTTAGCAATACCCCCTCCAATAAGAAGGGCTCTCTTACGACCATCGGGGTCTGCAGTAGCACACTGCAAGACCATTAAGAATACATCGATTCAGAACAAATGAAGACATGAAGAGCAGTTGAAGTTCTGAAATAAACAAAAATATTTTCTTACGTCAATAACAACTCTGGCATATTGCAACACCTCTTCCTCATTTGGGGCTCCACTATATTCTGCATAGTTACCAAGCTCCTGTGCATATCCCAAATCTCCAACCTAGTTGAACATGAGGAAAAAGTAAGTCACAGAAGAAGCAAGCATCCCACAGTCCTTGGTAAAGGGTGCTGCATAACTAAAACTTTCAGCAAAGATGTGGTTATGATGTGATTCATGAGAATGGCAGATGCACTATAGAGAATGATATTGGGTTTCTTACAGTGTCGGCATATATAACACTTGCACCACCTCCAGCTACCATTGTCCAGATGCGTCCTTTTGGATTCAACACTGTGAATTTCAAAGATGCACTTGTCTGCAACGTCAACAGAAGAATATGACTTAAATTGTTTTATTTTATACTGTTGAATAGCAGATTCCAGATTCCAGATTCCATGATTGAACTCAATATCAAGCCTAAAAGACTTGATGAATAGTAAATATAAATAAGAGATACATAAATGCAATTACCTTTTCATCCAGTGAATGAACGAAGCTTTCTGTAGGACTCATGACTCTCCCAAAAGGCAGAGGAAACTCAATGTTACCCCACCTGAATGGACAAAATATATCCATGAGACAACACATTCTTCCAAATGCATTTAGTTTGCAGTTCTGATGTCAATTAAGCAAGCCTCCAAAAATAGACATAAAAAAATGTATACTTCTTGAAGTTCTTAAATGCAGCAGTGTCATCCAATTCACCCCTCATATCCAAGGGATATGGCTCCCCATTCACCAATGTGAATGGATTCATCTCGAGGAAACTGAAGTCAAGATCTATGAGAAGAAAATAAAAATGTTAGAATATATCCCAGTCAAAGAAAAGTGATGACCAAAAGTTTGAATAAAAAAGGACAAATCTTCTCTTTCTTGACAATGAAGCAAAGCACAAGCAGTTTCAGTCTTTAGACATTGCATACCTTCGAATACATTAAACACACCGATTACAAAGTTGGTAATTTTTCCCCGAACCTAAGTGAAATAGAAGTAGAATCAGCACATGCCAGATATATTCCAATACCAAAAAAGAATGAAACCAATAATAAATAAGCAGGAAACTGAAAAATTTTGAGCCTGAGAAATTTGAAAATGAGGAAGAGTAAATAGCATCAAGGGCATTAAATGCAACAAGCAGACACGGGAAAGCTATCAACTGGTCAACTTGGTCTACCCTATAAATCAGTGCACTGGAAGTACAACAGCGTAATGACGTCTCAGATTACACATCGTTCAATGTATCAGCCTTTGCAAAAAGTTATAGAAGCCATCCCAATTGGAAAATAAACAATAAAACATAAAATAATAGCATAAACTCACCTCCAAGGGTAGTGTAGCAATCAATGGAGCACAGGCCTCCAATGTCAAAGTCTTCTCACTTGGAAGGTATATGGTCTTAACCTGTATAAATCAAATTCATGACAAACTTTAAGATACAAACACTCCAACCACAGATCAACAATGAATAATAATACCAGGAATGAATCTATATATATATATATATAGAGAGAGAGAGAGAGAGAGAGAGTATCAATGAACTGTATGGCCGTACTTTATCCCAGTTCTCTTCAATTTCAATACCCCCACATTCTGAAAAGCTAATGGTGCATCCAAGCCGTTCAGAGACTATCGAAAGGTAATACTCTTGATCATGGGGAACAAATGGCTCAACAATGAACGTAGTTATTGGTGCCTTGCAACCACCCATTTCAACCTAAAAAGGTCCAATACCCACATCACCAAAGTGAAAGTTATACAAATCTAAAGAAGATTATAACAACTGTGTCTTGCCCATTACCTGAACACCAAGGCGAGCTTTCACAAACTCAGCAACTTGAGCTAAATCCAAGTTCAGTGCCACCAAGCCACTCTTTCCACGCTTCCCAAACAACATGTCAGGCTTCACAACCAACCTGGTGGACGAAAGCCATGGCTCCGCGTTTGTTAACTCAGCAAAGTCCGTTGCCTCTGTCACCTAAGCCATAAAACTGTCATTTCTCACTCAACCTTTTAGCAAGATATATATTCTTCCTGCTCCACTTTTTTCTTTTCCTTTTTTTGGTTTTATTAAAGACAGATTCACCATACACTTATTATAAAATACCAACTTTTTTGCAACCAACCAAAATGCTTAATCAAAAATACGAAAAAAAAAATCTTTGAATTTTAAATTTTACATAAATTCCATCGATTAAAACAGAGTTATAAAAAGAGCTGTAAAAAAGGTGGAATGTGTATCATTACTTATCAATTTCAACCTGTATCGCTTAGCTTATACCTTTTTTTCTTTTTCTTTTTGCTTCTGCTTCTGAAGGGATCACAAGCAGGCACACATTCATACGTGCACACACACAAACACGTATAAAATTTAATATTGTGAACAGAATACTAAGAACATTGCTTAGCATAAATTCTTCCTGAAGACACGCATATTCGTATATTTTGCATACATAGTTACCGATCAAAAACATATTTCCATAACTTAGTCAGATTTACAGCTAAACCGATAAAAAGGAACATCAAAAGCAAAATTTTAAAGAAGCTTCTGATGTCTTGAAAAAAGAATCAGAATTTTCAACTTAATTTTATGCATTTTAAATTAGGAATTCAAACAGTCCAAAGTTAATTGAAAATGTTTCCAATTCTAATAGCTAGAAAGAGTGGGAAAAAAAGGAAACAGGAAAGGCAGTTCTGGAAGAATCTAGAAGCATCGGGATGGATGGAGGGTGGCGAGAGTACCTGGGCGGAATGGATCTGGAGGTCAATGTTGGCAAGGCGTTTGAGATGCTCCTTTAGGAGGCGCTTAGAGTCGTACTCTCTGATCTTCTTCCTCGCCATTCACAACGGATTTTAAAACGACCAGTTACAACGACAACGACGACGACGACGACAAGAGCGCCTTGGGATCAAACAGTGGAAGAAGATCCGCGACCGCGAAGAAAATATACAGAGAGGTAGAGCGGTTGGGTGCGTGCGTGCGTGCGCGTGCGTGGTTAGTTGGCCTAAAATATCCAATGAATTTATAAGCATTCTTTTTTATAAATATATTTTTTTAATGTGAATTTAAAATTTATGTATTTGAGTGATGCTAGAGCCACCGCCGGCTCTAGCACGTGTTTTTTTATGTATTTGTTTTACAATTATTTTTATTTAGATGTTTTTAATAATTTTAAATATTTTAAAAAAATAAAATAAATTTATAATATTATTAAAAAACACTTCCTTAATCATGAAGTAAAAAAATTATTAAAAAATATTTCTTTAATTACGAAGTAAAATAAAAAAATAATTTTTTTACTTCATAATTAAGGAAGTATTTTTTAATAATATTATAATTTTTATTTATTTATTTTTTAATATTTAAAATTGTTAAAAACATCTATATAAAAATAATTATAAAAAAAAAACACATAGAAAAACACATGATAGCAGGAGCCACCAACGGTGGCTCTATCATTTTCCTTCTCTAATATAATATGCCATCCAAATACAATTTTGCAATATGGAATTTGAAATTAAAAAAAAAATACTCTAAAATTTTTATTCAAACTTTACAATTTAGAAGGGGATATATTTTTTGATCGAGATACATAGAATATTTATATATAAGCTTTTAAATTTTAGAATTTAGAGCGAAATATAATATAAAGTAGTATACAGTATTTATTTTCATTTGTACAGATAATATAAATATAAATAAACACAATAAAATACAATGGGAAATGAGGATCCCGTTCATTTATCCTGCTCTAATTTTTATTTTTATTTTTTAATTTTTTTACTTAATAATTAAAAAAATATTGTTTAATAATATTGTAAATTTTTTTATTTTTTAAAAATTATTTGAAAGTGTTAAAAAATGATGTGAAAAAAATATTTAAAAATGTTTTTTTTTTTTTGTTTTTCTTTCACATCATTTTTTTAATACTTTTAAACATTTTTAAAAAAAGAAACAAATTCACAATATAATTAAACAACATTTTCTTAATTACTACATGAAAAAAGACTAAAAAAAAAAGGGAAGCGGGAATAGGATCAAAAAGATTAAATTAAAATTCTCCAAAATTACAATCATTATACAATTATTTAATATAAAAATAGTATTTTATCAAAAAGTTGCGTAAGAATTATAAATTAATCATGGCATTAGAAGTCAAAGATGGGGACGAAAAGTTTTTAAAATTGACGTTGATAACTATGAAGAAGATAAGTTGGATCTTGACCTAGGAGCCTCCGATTCGGCCCATTCGTGGATAAGAATGATAATTACGCACAATCCTCGTGGGTCATGCACTACACACAAGACACGTGGGACAACATGTGAACAATGATAAAATTAAAATTAATGAAAATTATTTTGGGTTAAAAAATTAGTTTACAAATTCAAATGAATTGATATTTCCTTTATATTGGCATTTCATGCCGACGTGTGGCGCGTTGGCTGACAACGCAACACGGAGCTCACCATTGGTCGACTCGGAACTGCTCACGGTGGAAGGTGGTGGTGGCCGTGAGGAGCGGCAGCTCGACAACAAGGCTTCGGAGTCCCTTGCCGAATGACACCGAGACAAAAGTGGGAGAATGAGGTGGCGGCTTGCGGCTGAAAGGCATGACTAAGATCCAACCGGTGTCGGCAACAAGTGGCACAAGAAGAAACTGAAGGAAGAAGAAGGAAATAGAAGAAACCAGAAAAAAAAAAAAAAAAAAAAAAAAAAAAAAAAAAAAAATAGAAGAAGGAAGAAGAAGAGCAGTTGCACGGCACAAGAAGAAAAGTGATGAAGCCCTAGAGGTCATCCTTCAAAACAATGCTGTTTGACAAAAAGGAGCTGGGTTCCTAACTTCCGCACGGGCTGGGCTTCAGATACTACACGGGCTGGGTTCAATAAGTGCATGGGCTGGGTTATCACTCACACGAGTTGGGCTTGTTTGGGGCTCTCCTAACTCACACACCCACAGCCCACAAAGAGACACACACAGGGCCCAAAAATAAAACATTAACTACACATAAGCCCAAATAAATTACAAAATAAAATAACATAAATAAAATAACACCACTAAATAAAATATAAGGAATTAAAACACAAGAATTTATGAATCTCACAGATTCTATCATGGTGTCTTCCAACCTCATTTGTTCTTATATTTTTTTTTATCTAATAGTTTTTTAGTTGAGTGTATAATCAAGTGGAAGAAAGGTAGAAACAAGGAAAATTCATGCAACCTACTGCTTGAAGAGGTATGACAATAATTATGCCCTCTTTTGTTACAAGCTATTCAGTTTCTACCAAAAACAAATCTGCTATGGTTTTAACTCTATTTCTTCCTTTATTCGAATCACTTTTTAATTAGATTTAAGCCTCTATTTTTATGTGTCAACCCAATAGAGATCGGTATGTATTTTTAGCCTTTTCCTCCATGAATTTTCTGGTTTATCAAAAACTACCTCTTGTTGTTTTTCTGTTATGCCTACACTTAAGTGATGTTTCTTTCCAATTTTCTTCAACACTAGCTAGTTCCCTTTACTTATATAGTTGGGATTATGATTAAAGGAGTGAAGTTTTTAAGCAAGAATATAGCCAAATTGTTGGTTGTACAAGCTAGTAAAGAACAAAGTTTAATTTGCTGTAATACAATTTGTTTTTGGTTCAAATCAGCCCCTTTTTATTTCCATCTTCAATTTGATCATCTTTCAATCAACTAAGTTTACTGGTTTGTGTGAGAAACTACTGATCAAAACAAAGGGCAAAATCAGCCACCAAGTGAGCCTTAGTTCTTCACACTTATTGGTTTCAACAAGTTTACTAAAAAACTGTCAAACAACCATCTTTGGTAAAACTCCAGATTTTGATACTTTTTTTTGTTTCCTTCAATGCCTAGTGATTTTTCTATCATCTATATATTTCTAATCCATGGTTATGACCCACTTTTAATGTAGAAAACTTAATAGATCCTTATTGGGCAGCAAGCATGTTATTAAACATATTTATGAATTTCTTTATAATGCTTGAAATGTGGAGTTTAAATGGCTTAAGTTAGTGTTAAGTATGGGAATGTGATATGAAATTGTTATACCTTGAAGAAATGATTGGTGGGAAGGATGGGATGAATTTGTATTAACTTGATTCTTAGTGGTCTTGTTTGATAATTGATATGGAAGGAAATTGCAAGGATAGAGGTTTTGTATTGTAAATTGATTTTTTTGTCTAAATGAAGAGGAAGTTAAAGAAATGCTTTATTTCCATTTTCTTTTTATTTACTGTAAAAGATTGTGTTTCTATTCATATATCTGTTTCAAACTATACAAGTTTATCATATTGAATCTCTCTACATATTTCTTTTGGACTCTCCTCTATCATCACTATTTCCTCCTCACAAGCCAAATCTACTTTTGCTAGTTTATGTGCAACCCTATTACATTCACGGAATACATGTTGAATTATCCAGTCTACTCTGTTTTTTAAGGCACTTCTTATATCTTCTATCAGACTTCCATATCAAGACCCTCCTCCTTTGAGCTGCTTATTGCTTTTGCAACAATCTATGAGTCCCCTTCAAACACTACACTTTTGAGATTCAATTCAATACAGAGCTCTACTGCCCTCCACAAAGCATTGCTCTCGACCACCAGAGGCTATGACACTCCACCCATTCTCGTAGACAATGACAACAGGACTTCTCCATTTGAATCTCTTACTATTATCCCAACACTCATCCTTTTCTCCTTCAAGTTTAGGGCAGCATCCCAATTTAGTTCAATCCATCCACTCTCAGGTGCCTTCCATCTTGCCTTGCTTCTCCTTATTATCTGAGGTTCCCTTTCATCCTCTATAGTGCCTTGTGCTTGCTGAAATTCTATTAGACTTGTCTTAGCAGATAGCACCAACTCCTTTGGGCCTATAAAAGATTGTTGATAAAGGAAATAATTCCTTCTCAACCAAATCCTTCTCATAGTCACAGCTACCCTTGCCAAGTCCTCCTCTGACAGGCTTTTGCTTAGATTGTCCCACAGATGCACCATCTCTTCTTCTGAATTAGACCACTTTTGAATGGGACCAACGAATTCAGTCCAGACATCGGAAGCAGCTTTGAACTCCTTAATGTGTGGCAGACAGATTCCACTTCTTGCTCACAAGTGAGTCACAAATTTTTCTTGCAAATAATTTTTTTCTCGTGGGGAGGCAATCATTTAATGCCTTCCACAAAAAGGCTTTTAACACTCCAGGTACATATAGTTTTCATAGACTCTTAATCTCACCTCGTTCTCCTTAGTTCTTGAAGACTCCCCTTTGGTCTGCTGCCTTCTTACGATATACATGTGATAGGCACTTCTTACCGTGAAAACTCTATTCTTGGAATGCCCACAAATCCTTTTATCTTGCAAACCAGACAAACTCAAGGGAATGCAGCATATTAACTCTGCCTCTTCTTCACTGAAGATCTCCCAAACCACCTCTTCCTTTCCCCACTTTCTTTTTTCATCTATCAGTTTCCTCACTTATGAGTTTACATTAAGCACCCTCACTAGAGATTGTATACAATAAGATGATGGTCTTGGAATCCATTCCCCCCCCCCCCCCCATATACTAATACTGTGACCATTTCACACCCTCTATATCATTCATTCCTTTAGCAGATCCCTTGCCCCCCATAAAATTCTCCATATAAGGGAGGGTCTTGATCCTAGTTTTGCATTGAGGAAGTCTGAGTTCTTGTAGTACTCTTCCTGAAAAATCCTTGTTGTTAAGGAGCTAGGATTTGTGAGAATCCTCCACCCCTACTTTGCCAACATGGCTTGATCAAAACTCTCTAAATTTTTGAACCCGAGACAACCATTATATTTCGCCAAACCTATTGCTTCTCACCTTATCTAGTGAGTTTTCCTATCATTCTGCTTATACCCCCACCAAAATTTTTCCATCATACTGGATAATTCTTTACACAGACAGACTGGGAGCTTAAACACACTCATATGATAAGTTGGGATGGCTTGGACCACAACCTTTATTAGTACTTCCTTCCCTAAGGGATACAAAAATTGGTCCTTCCAGCAACTAATCTTCTGCCAAACCGTATCTTTAATGCCTCAAAAGGCATTGTACTTCGATCTCCCCACCATGGGAGGCTGTCCCAGATACCTTGCATAGCTATTACTGCTTGTTGCACCCGCCTCTCTTAAAATCAGCTCTTTATCAAGCTCCTTAACATTTGAATTGAAAAAAATAGCAGTCTTGTTTCCATTTATACACTACATTGAGGCCTTCTCATAGATTCCAAGAATATTGTTGAGCTTCTCCCAATCCTTCATCAAAGCCCTTCCAAAAATAATATAGTTGTCGGCAAATAATAAATGAGTGAGTCTTAACTCCCCCCCCCCCCCCCCCCCACATTAACCCCCCCCCCCCCCCCCCCCCCCCTCATTTCCCCTCTACTTTCTACTTTCTGCCTTTTCAATCAAATTGCTAAGGCCCTTAGCACACAAAAAGAACAAGAAAGGGGATAAGGAGTCCCCTTGCCTCAGACCCCTTGAGGGATAAAATCAGTCACTAGGCTGCCCATTTGTTAAAACTGCATATGCGATAGTCTTTACACATCCCATAATCAGTTCTACCCATCTGTCATCAAACCCCAATTTCACTATTACAACTTCCAGGAATGGCCACTCCACCCTGTCATATGCTTTAGATATGTCAAGTTTGATAGTCATATATCCAATTTTCCCTCTCTTCCTTGTCTTCATTGAATGAAGGGCCTCATAAGCTATCATAATATTATATGTTATTAACCTTCCAAATACGAAGGCACTTTGACTACTCGATATGATTCCATCCAAGACTTGTTTCAGTCTATTTGCTATAGCTTTTGCAATGATTTTGTACAATATATTGCACAAACTTATAAACCTAAAGTCACTCACTTTTTGGAGATTTTTCATCTTCAGGATTAAAGCTATGTAAGTGGAGTTAATGGCCCTGTCCACATCTCCACCTCTCAGATAATCCAAAGCTGCTTCACTTACCTCATTTCCAACCACAATCCAGAAACTTTAATAAAAACAGGCCCCAAATCCGTCAGGCCCTAGTGATTTCAGAGATCATATTTGATGCATTGCCACCTCTACCTCTTTTCTTTTAAACTCCTTAAGTAGCTGTGCATTCATTTTGGTGGTCACTTTAACCTGGATGGGATCTAAACACTCTGTGATACTTTCTTTTGTGGGATTGGAGGTGGTGAAGACTGTTTTAAAATGATCCAAGAAAGCAGCTGCCAATTCACTTGCCCCTGATCTTACCCTAATTTCTGAATCGATGACTAAATGAATACGATTCTTACTTCTTCTTCGGGAGGCACAAGCATGGAAAAATCTAGTATTCCTATCTCCAAACTAGTACCAGTTTCGTTTAGCCCTTTGTTTCCATTTGAGATCTTCCATTCCCAGCAATTTTCCCATTTCCTGTTGAAGAATTTTGATCCTCTCGGTATTATGAGGGCCCTCCCTTACTTGAAGTAATCTAATTTCCTTTGACTTCTCCTTTATTTTAGTAGCTACACCATTCCCCCTCCTACTCCATTCAAATAGAGCCCTACCGCACCCTTTTAACAACACTTGGATCCTTTTCAATGGAGCTAATTCAGGGCAATCTTTTGACCACTCTCTTGCTATGAGGCTTTCACAACCTTCATGTTTCACCCATCCAGCTTCAAACCTAAACATAATTTTTTTTTTCTCCTGTTTTGGTTTGCCTCATCCCTTCTAACAACAAGCAGTGGTCTATGGTCAGAGCATTTTGTTGTTAACACCATCACTTCATTATTCTTGAAAATTGACAGCCATTGATTATTACCCACTACCCTGTCCAACCTCTCTTTTGTAAATGTGATGTCTGAGTGCTTGTTGCTCCAGGTAAATTTGTCCCCTCTGAACCTCACATCAAATAAAGCACCATTGATTAGAGCTTCTCTGAACTGTTCATTTAGTCTTTCATCCCTTGGGTTGCCTCCACTTTTTTCAGATTGAGAGAGGATTTCGTTGAAGTCCCCCATAACACACCAGGCCATTTCAACCATGGGTCTTAAATTTGCCAATAGACTCCAAAGACTCATGTCTTCTTCCTGACTCAGGACGTCCATAGAAACCCGTCAGTAACCACTTCAATTTCAATTTTTCGTCATGCACCCATACACTTATATGCCGTTGTGAGTAGCTCAACACCTCCACCTCCTCTTCATATCTCCAAAGCATTGCTAATCCCCACTCTTAGATGCATCCCTTACTTTCTCTCTCTTTCCTTTTGTCCCAACTACATTCTTCTCTCTTTTTGAAAGAGCCTCATCCACTGTTTCCCTACTCTGCATATCTTCAAACACTTCCTTCACTTTAGATCTCACAACAATACCAATTCCCTCCTCTTCCTGGTTCTTCAATTGGACCACCCTTAGACTACTACTATTATCCACCTCCTCCTTGCCTCCCATCCTTGTTCACACTGGCTTTCTATATATTTTCTGCGAGGCTCTCAACCAGGGACCATACTGTCTTTCAGATCCAGGACCTCTTCCAGAATAACCCTGAGATTGATGCAGAACCCTTCCACATCTGAAACACATTTTCAAAAGTTTCTCATAAGAGAAGGGAACCCACATACTCTTCCCTCGAATGTTCATCGTTCTACCTCGCGTTACCACCTTGCCCAGGTCACATTCCACCCTAATCCTCAGACTGCATCCCCACCCCAAACCATCTTCCTGGGTATCAACTTCTATAACCTTACCTATTGACCCTCTAATTTGTTCTCCTATATTCCCATTCATACAAGCCAATGGCAGGTTGTGCATTTGCACCCAAAACAATTCATGTTTGAACTTCATTAAGTGTGGTTGGGTTAAGCCATCAAACATCTTCAAAACAAACAGATAATTGTCAAATAACTAGGCCTACCTCTTATCACTCTATTCTTATCTTCCTGATTAGCAAACGTAATGATGAAGCAATTCGTTCTGAACTCATGGAACACGATAGGCTTCTTCACCCTCCAGAGACTCTCCATTGTTCTTCGCACCACTTCTTCCCCTATTGTTCGATCCGATACTATCTTCCTCACTAAACTTCTCTTTGCTTTCTTGCCCAATTCATCTCCCAAATTAATGTCAATCGGATCATTCTTTCATCATTTAGTTGTAACCGATCCCAAACCTCCCCTAAATCCTCCTTTCCCCTCAACCCACCTCCGTGAGATTAAGAACTATCGCCTCCTATTTCCAACGAAATAGGCTCAAATAGGCTTGGACTTCTTACTCCTCCTCCCACTCAGAGCGTTTGGAGAGCAGACTCTTGTTTAAATAGATGTATTGTTAAGTTGTGTAGGATTATTTCCTTTTTAGGATTAAAGTAAAGAACCAGTTAAATTGTAGTTAGGAAAACTTAGTATGATGTATTGATTTCATTTGAGGTAATAGAATTTACTGAAATATAAGAGATATTAAGCTCGGAGGTAACTAGCTACCTATGATCATGCTTCTTACACCATGTTTTTCTACTAAAAATGCTTTATTTTTCTACAAATGCTTCTTGTAGTACAATAGTAAATGTATATAATGTAAAAGCCTTTCTCGATAGCCCATGTTAAGCATCCTATTAATTATAAATACGTGTATAAGTATGATGTAAAGCATTCATATTTAAGGTTGAGATCATGCAATTTATCATGCACATGTTTTTCTTAAAAACTAGCTACTTTCCTAATGTAAAGTTTTAGCATGAATTGCATATTTTTATCAAAGAAAATGCATATTTCATTGGAATGAGAAAGATAATAAAAATGATACGAGAAAGAAAAGAAAAAGAAAGGAAAATGGAATGAAAGTTATGTGTTTGCAAATACGTAATAGCCAATGACTGAATAATGATGGTATAAAAAACAGAGGCAGATTAAAATGACAAATTGGTTCCATTGGTAGTGCACCCAGTGGGGCCATCCTAACTGATGGATTCCCAACCCATAGCCACGGGCAGTATCTAGTCCAAAAGATCACTAACCCTAACAAACAGGGCGTAATAGTTTGTATCAACCAACAGAAATTGAAAATTGATTTAGGAATATTTAATTAAAACTTTTTAGACTTGTTTGAATAACTTATGTATGATATTTTAACTCTTTGGTGTAACTTAATGATATTTTAATATTTTAAACGTCCAAATAATGAAGATGAAGCTGCAAATCAGCAAGATGCTACTCAGAAAGAAGAGACGGATGTTTAATAGCATTGAGTTAGGTCTTGTTAATGGAGTTGAGTTTCTGATGGTTCGTGAAACTTTTTTTTATAAACATGATAGACTTTTGTTATGTATTTTGAAAAACCATTTTTGTAAACAGAACGGATTTTCATACTGTATAAATAGTTATGATTTCAATGTATAACTAATGGGATAACTTTTATATTTTGTTAAACATCTTATTTTTAGTTTTGAAGTTATAAGAAAATGAGAAAGTTCCTTTTATTAAATGTTAGATCTTACATTATTTATGTATAAAAATAAAGCACGACGAAAATATAGCATGACTTCAACACCTATGCATCTTGGACAGACCTATCTCACAACATCAAGGAGAGACACCTTTCATTTTTTTATTTTTTAATTCCCAACTACACAAGAAATGGATCTCCTCCTTCATGGATACCATAACAAGCGTCACTAAAAACTATGAGATGGGGATTTTAGGTTCCGGAGATTCTCAAAAGTTGGAGGAATTGTTGTAAGCCAGAGAATCTGAAGCACTGCCACTGTTGAGAGGTGGCTTGATTCCTTTTGAAATAGTGCCTCTACAGATTGTTCGCTTCAGACAGTGAGTTCACTCATAAGTTGATCGACAGTCAGCTCGAGTAGGATGCCAACCTGAGAGTTCGCTCGACACCCTCTCGACAGTCAACTCGAGTGAGATGCCAACCCGAGAGTTCGCTCGACACTCAGCTCTAGCGAGCGCTAGCCCTAACATTCGCTCGAGCCTTGCTCTATACTCCTCTCAAGCGAATGTTTGTATTAAGGGCTCCATGCCATTTCAGTATAAATACATACTGTTCTCAACGTATTTTCAATTTTCACCTTCTGAGCAACCAAAAATTTACACACACAGAGAAAGAGAGAGAATGGTCCTCTTATGAGAATCCCAAGAGTCTACTGGGTGTATTGGGGATTTGGAATTGAGGATTTTGTGATTGATCTCTTGTACTCCACCTTTGTTGATAATAAATTCATTGAGATCGATTCCGCCAGTGGACTTAGGCTCATATTGAGCCCAACCACTTAAATCTTGGTTTTCTGTGTGTGATTGTTGATTTTTTTCTTTTGTTTGCTTCCGCTATTTCACTTTAACTTAGCCGTTGATAACGAGTTAATCCCAACAGCCACAAATCACTGATATGTTCATCCCAACATGAATACAACACTTTCAACAGTTTACTGAAGGCTTAGATTTGATGGTATATGGATTTGCAGCCCCTGCCAATTGCATTTTTGGCATTGCCATTAATTCCGATGTTCGGCCATGGAGAATTGTTCAGATTTAGAGATCAAAATTATCGAAAAGTTAGCCAGTTGAGTTGAGAATCCTGTTAACCATAGACTGTTGAGAAATTTTATATATATATATATATTCAGTTTTGTCCCCTCTCCATATATTGGTAGGTCTCATGCGATGTATTGCATTAAAAAAAAAAAAAAACAAACAAATGGCACATACCAAAATTAGTAAGAATGAATTTTTAAGTAACATAAAAAATAGAAGAACCCATATTTTGAATATCATGTTTCCTTCTTTTAACTCCAGAAGGAATAATGTTACAAGCCAAGCTATGTTGGTTCCAAAAGTCTTAAAGATTAGTTGGTTAAACTTTCGATCCTTAGTATCACAAGATTTTACCATGCTTTCGAAGTCATCATTCACGACAACCCATTCTATCAACACTGATCCAATAACAAATCTTTGGTTTAATTAAATTCTTAATCGTTACATTATAACATTCCGCCATACTATCGAAACTAATATCCACAACTCACTTTATTGATACTAATTCAATAGTTTTATATATTTTTGGAAGCTCCATTTACTTATGGATAGAACTAGATATTTTTTATACTGATTTGTGAACCTCACTCGAAATTAGTAGATTAGTGTTTAGAGGTCTAATTAAATACATATAAACAAAATGGTCGAGTTATGATTAACTCATATACAACTCAAACTAGATATTTAACGTAGACCCTACATGCAATATTCAAAACAGAAAATTAAAGGGTTGGGCTTAATATGACTCAACTTTACAACTCCAAATTCCAAGACCTACCCATATCGGTATTGAATGATAAGCTTTTATCCAGTTCCATACCTCTCAACAATTTTAAAGAAATTGAATACATTTGGGAAGAATAAATAAAAAACCAAGAAGTGGAAGCTTACTCTTGTTTAATTGATTTGCAACGAATGCAATTTCAATGGGCAATGTAGTGGTCTTGGGGCGAGTTGATAAACAAGTCTTGAGTTTAACATTTTGAAGTCATTGGAGTTGGAAAACCTCCACTAGAATTATCAGATGTGCACTTATAGAAAACTTTTTATTGAGTACATGTACAATTAGTTGGGATGACATTTCAATATATATAAAAAAATCATAAGCATCATGTTAGATTTACTCTTGACTTGACATTTTAAAAAAACTAAAAAGGTTAAATACTTTTCTTTAAAATGTTGGTAAAATTCATTGCATAATTTGGATAGTTGTTTAGTTGTTTTGTTTTGTTTTTTTTTTTTTTTGTAGAGGATGAGATATAAGATTAAAAGAATTACAAAAAAAAAAAAGGAAAATCGTACAAGATCTGAGATAAGAGAATAACTCACAATTAATTCTTTAGTTTGAGCTCTCGATCCTCCACATCTAATACCAAAGGAAAGGAAAAACAATCGTGAAACTTATAATAATAAGCTTTGATACAAAACCTTACCAAAATTTAGATATTGTAAAAACTCGGATAAAGTGGACAAAACCTTAAACATTGACATATGAATATATTCTTGATCAGTTAATTCACGCATCCTCGTTATTGTAATTTTTGTAGACCTGTTACTTGGCCTATGCGAGCGGTCAATCGGCCACCTCTGCGCACCCGCCTGGAGGTAATTTTTGGCACCATATCTCGACACCATCTCAACCCCATCCTACCTGTATGAGTTAAATGGACGAGCGGAGTTTTGCCATTTTCACCCGCATATCGTCTCTATCTAATCACATAAACTATTAGAAGATCCAAAACTAATACCCATGAAGATCATCTTGCACCCAACAGAGAAACCCATAACAAATACAACAAAAATTTCAACATATATTAAAAAAATACGTTAAATTTCCAAACTACAAAGATGCTCGACCACATAAACAACGAAAAATACGAGAATAGATAGAACAAATGCTCGACTACGAAAACAGAGGCTTTGTCATGAAAACACCATGAAAATGTTGAAGCAGACAAAAAAAAAAAAGAACAATGGAAGAAATTTTTGGTGTTCGTGTCATGATGAACCCATTGTATGTAGTTATACTGAAGGAAAAAAAAAAAAAAAAAAGGAAGAATAGAATAGATGATGAGGGAATAAAAAATGAGAGAGAAAAGGCAAAACATAGCGTGTCAGCTGCACATAAAGTATTCTCTCTTCCTTCGTAATGGGAGGTTGAGGTGGAGTTGTGGGGACCACAAAAGATTCTAACAGAATTTAGGTGGGAACGCAATAGAGTGGTAGAGGAGTATGGTGGGGACACGAAGGAGGAGGATTATGTGGGCAGCGCAGAAAAGTTTTATGTGGATAGCGCAGAAGGAAGGCGAAGAAGAAGGTGCTTAGCTTAGTGAAGGAGATAAATGAAATAAAAGAGAAATGGGAGAGGCTCTACTTGACGGAGGAGGAAGGTGAGGCCATAAAAATCGATGAGAGAGTTATGGAAGAAATCCTATATAAATGTGAGTGTAGTCTGGTAGGGAAGGTTTTTATGGAAAGGAGCATCAGCAAGGAAGTGATAGAGTCCACAATGATGAAAGTATGGAGGGTAAGTAAGCAGCAAAATTTGTAGAACTTAGTAGGAATGTTTTCACAATAACCTTTGTTAATCAAGCTGATAAGCAACGTGTATGGAGTGGGAGGCCATGGCTATTTGACTCACATTTGATTGAGACTATTCGATGAATATACACCACCACAGAAGTTGAGATTTGGTCAAGAGAGGTTTTGGGTTCATATGCATAACATGCCTCTTGCATGTATGAATGAAGAACATAGGACACAGATAGGGAAGACCATAGGCGCGATAGAGGAGGTAGATGTGAAAGAGGATGGTAGTGGATGGGGAAAATATCTAAGGGTCCTCATCAATATGGATCTTACTAAACCACTGGCCAAAGGTAGAACCATTGTTGTGAAAGGTGAAAAGCTATGGATTTCGCTGCATAGGCTATGTTTTTTCTTGTGGCTGTCTAATTCATGGACTCAAAGGATGTGAAGGTAAAGAGGAAGGGAATGTTCAGTATGGGACGTGGCTCAGAGCTGATTCAAAAACAGGTACTAGAATGAAGAAAAAAGAGGGCTTTGCAGATATAAATAGGGGTGTAGATAGTTACCCTACAAATATAGAAGAAGGGGTGGGTATCTCAAGCTGAGGTAGTAACAGAGGGTAATAAAAAGGATGAGAGAAAGAAAAACATTGAAGAGGTGCGTACTGATCTGGTGAGGGTGGGCATTGAAGATGGGGGGTGTGGATGAGAGTAGTGATGGGAGAGGCAAGAGTACTGAAAAGCCATCTATGAATTGTAAGCTATCAGATACTGTGGAAGAAAAAGAAAAATTAATGGAGGTAAGGAGAGGAAGGAAAGAAGAAGGGGAAGTGGCAGGAAGTAAGGGAATTATGCCTATTGAGATAGAGAAGTTAATGGAAGTCCCAGGCTCAACTGTTAAGGGGAGTAAAACAAAAATGACTCAAACAAAGGGTGAATGAAAGAGAAGAGCTAGAGATAAGGGAGAGGTACAGACAGATCTGGTTGTATCACTCAAAAAAGAATGAAAGATGAGGAGGAGGATGAAGAGGCAAAGAGTTTGAAGTATAAAAAAGGTAGGCTGAGCAGTTATGAGAGTGTGGAAGGTTCACATCAAGGATTGGTGGCGGCAGTTCAACAGTCCCGCCAACTACAATGAAAACATTAGGTTGGAACCGTCGAGAGCTTGGGAATCCTCGGACAGTTCAAGACCTCTACAATATGGTGAAGGAGAAGAAACACGACTTAGTCTTCTTAATGGAGACTAAGTTAAGAGCTGATAAGTGTACTAGATTAAAGAAGAGACTCAATTGTGAAGGTTGATTTGTGGTGGAGTCAGTTGGAAAAATGAGTGGTTTAGCACTATTCTGGAATAGTATGGATAATGTAGAAGTTCTTAACTACACTCAGAGGCACATAAAGTGCCTAGATCATAGAGGGAAAAGGGAATGAAAGGTGGGTGATGATAGGTTTCTATAGTCAGCCTGAAACTAGCAAAAGGGCAGAAGCTTGGGATCTGCTTTTATCATTAAGGCCAAGAAGCAATCAAGGGTGATGTGTGATAGGAGATTTTAATGAAATCCTAGCTCATTATGAGAAGGTGGGTGGCAAGCCGAGATAGAAATAACAAATGGAGAGTTTCAGATCAATACTTCAGAAGGGGAATCTTTCAAACTTAGGGTGGAGAGGGAATAAATACATATGGAGTAACAAACATATAGATGAAACTTTCACAAAAGAAAGGTTGGACAGGGCAGTGGCTAACTCATGTTGGTCACAAATGTTTAGAGAGTATTGGGTGGAAGTACTAACTGGAAGAAGTTCAGATCATAGGCCAATCGTGCTGATCATGAATAAGGAAGGAAGGAAAGCATGGAGGAAGGGAAGGAAAGTTTTCAGGTATGAAGCTAGTTGGGCTAAAGAGGAGGATTGTGAAGAAGTAAATAAAGGAGCGTGACACAGTTATGGGGGAAAAGGGAGAGTCAACACAAAATATTCAAAACCTGTTGGAGAAGTGCAAATGAGCTCTCACCAGATGGAGTCATCAAATTAGTGTGGACAGAGTGAGAGAAATAAAGGAAAAGACAGAGATTCTAAAAAAGCTACAAGATGAAGAGAGAAGTTATAATTCTGCAGAGATCAAAAGAATGCATGGGGTCATGCTTGAAAAGGAGGATGTGAAGTGGAAACAAAGAGCTAAAAGGAACTGGTATGCTATGGGGGACAGAAACACCAAGTTCTTTCATGCATGTGCAAATCAAAGAAGAAGGAAAAACAAAATAAAACAGGTTGTGGATGAGCAAGGTAGGGTTTTTAAAAGCTATGATGAGATTGATGGAGCTTTTAGAAGTTATTTTGAGAAGTTATTTACCACAACTCAGCCAAGCGCATCAGTTATGGAAGATTGTTTGCAACACTTTGAGTCTCGAGTCACAAGAGAAATGCATGAGAAGCTTGTAAGGCCTTTTTGAGGAATGGAGATTGAGATAGCAATTAAGCAAATGGCCCCTTTGAAGTCACCAGGTCCTGATGGATTTTGTGCTGGCTTTTACCAGAATCATTGGAGTACAGTAGGAGAAGATGTGTGTTCTGCAGTGCTAGCTTTCCTGAATGGTAACACTCTTTATCCTTCTGTAAACTATACTTACATTGCTCTTATTTCTAAAACAAGAAACCCCATGACTGTTACTAAATATAGGCCTATAAGCTTTTGTAATGTTATTTACAAAATTGTGTCTAAAGTGATAGTAAATAGACTCAAAGGAGTGTTGACAGAAATCATATCAGCCAACCAAAGTGCTTTCATACCAGAGAGAATAATAACTGATAACATTATGGTTGGATATGAGGTTTTGCATACAATGAAGGTGGGGAAGAAAGGTAAAAAAAGGAAGTATGACTATTAAACTTGATATGTCAAAGGCGTATGATAGAATAGAATGGCTATTTGTGGAAGCAATCATGAAGAAGCTAGGTTTATGTAATGAATGATTAGAATTGATTATGAAATGTGTTACTTCTGTGTTATATTCAATTTTGATAAATGGTAAGCTAGGGGCTAGAGTGTATCCTTTGAGGGGTTTAAGACAGGAGGATCCTTTATCTCCCCCCCCCCCCCTATTTATTCATTATGTGTGCAAAAAGTCTGAGTTCTCTGCTTAACAATTCAGATTATAAGGGGAAACAAGAGGGGTATCTGTGGTGAGAGGGGGTTTAAGGATAAATCACTTGTTATTTGTGGATGACTGTGTGCTGTTTGGAAGAGCTTGTGTGGAAGAATGGAGGAAATTGCAAGGTTTACTGCTAAGGTATGAAAAAGCCTCTGGACAGTTTTTGAACAAGGACAAGACAACCATTTTTTTCAGCTCAAACACCCAATCTGAAGACAGAAATATGGTTTTAAGGGAAGGAGGGGCCTTAGAGAAATACTTGGGACTCCCCACTATGGTTGGTAAATCAAAATACAACACTTTTAGGTATCTTAAAGAAAGAGTATGGCAAAAAATGAACAATTGGAAGAATTATTTTCTCTCAGGAGCAAGGAAGGAGATTATGATCAAGGATGTTCTGCAAGCTATATCATCCTACACTATGATTGTTTTCAAGTTGCCTAAGAAGCTTTGCAAAGAAATTAATGTGATGCTCTCCAAGTTCTAGTGGGGAAACCAACAGAAAGAAAATTGTATACAGTGGAGAAAGCTAGGAGAAGATGGGACAGTCAAAAGAGAAGGGAGGTTTGGGCTTCAGAGATCTATAAAGCTTTAACTTAGCTTTATTGGCAAAGCAGGCTTGGAGAATAATTCAAAACCCTCTCTCCATGACTGCAATGATTTTCAGAGAGAAGTATTTCAAAAATTCCTCACTGTCGAAAGCAAAGTTGGGAAATGCACCCTCTCTAATTTTGAGGAGTGTATGGAGTTTCATTGGGCTGCTAAAGGAGGGTCTTAGATAGAGGGTGGAAAATGGAAATAAAATAAAAATATGGGGTCAAAAGTGGTTGTCAACACCTTCATCATTTTGTGTTCAATCCCTCATTTCGAAGTTGAATGGTGATGCAAAGATCAAAGAACTAATACATGAGGAAAAGAGAGAGTGTAATGAGAGTCTAATTAGATCAGTATTTAGGAAGGAGGAGGCTGACCGGATATGCAATATCCCTCTAAGTAGAAGGAATGTAGAGGACAAAATGGTATGGGGTCCTTACAAGAAGGGTTTATTCAGTGTTAAGAGTGCTTACTTTCTGGAAGAAGCAAGAAAAAAAGTAGTGCAGGGGAAACATCAGTAGAGACTGAGATTGACATAGGTGGAAGAAAATATGGGGTCTGGATATACCTGGAAAGGTGAAAATTTTCATGTGGAAGGTAGGGAATAATCTGCTAGCTACAAGAAGAAACCTGTTTGTTAAAAAAATTGTTGATGAACCAAAGTGCCCCATCTGCTTACACGAAGAAGAGTCAGTGATGCATGTATTGTGGCATTGTCCTGCTGTATGTGCCATGGCTTTAAAGCCAATCCAGAAATGGTGGATAGCTAAAGGTGATCTACTGAAGCTATATGAAAAGTTGACAGGAAAGCTCATCAAGACTGAATTGGAGGAAACAACAGCAATTATGAGAAGCTTATGGATCAGAAGGAACACATTCATTTTTGAAAAAAAGTTTCACAACCCCTATAGTGTGATCAGATCAACAAATGAAAGTTTTGATGAATTTCAGTTAGCTAATCAATTTTTAGGGAGAACAGAGAGATCTAACAATACAAAAAGGGTGGAACAGCTATGGAGACCACCATGAGAGAATTGTTTAAAGGCTAATTGGGATGTAGCCCTTGATGTTAAGTTGAGGAAGATGGGGATAGGGGTTATCATTAGAAATGAAAAGGGGGAGGTGATGGTAGCATGCTGTGATCAGAGAGGCAATGTGGAGCAACTAGTTATAGCAGAAAGTTTTGCAGTGAGGAAAACAATGGAAATCTACAATGATTTGAATTTCAATAGAGTGATAATAGAGGGGGATGCACAGGTTATTGTAAAAGTAGTTAATGATTTAAATGAAGACCTCTCCTACTATGGAAGCATTATCAAAGAAATGAAGATTTTTTTATAAGCATGGCCTAACTAGAAGGTACAGTATACAAACAAAAGTACAAATTCAATAGCTCATAACTTAGCTAAAGCAACCATACATTTAGATGTAGAGAAGGTGTGGATAGAAGAGGCACCTGTTTTTATTTCAACTTGTTTACAGAAAGACAAAGAATGTATTGTAGACATTGTTCTATAAATGAAAGTGGAAAGTTCTATTTCAAAAAAAAAAAAATGAGAGAGAGAAGGTGGACGTCCCATAAATAAGTTACTAGGATTTGAGGGTTAGAATTGTCATTATAGAGTAAAAATTTTAATTTATTAGTATGGATGGACGGGGAGGTATAAAACAGATGGATCTTCTATTGAAACTGCTCCTACTCGTTTCACTTAAGGCTTGTTTGGCACCTAAGATGAGATACAGATAAGATGAAAAATTTTAATCCATCAAATGAGATAGTGTCCAAACGCACAATTAAAAAAAAAACCTCTCATCTCAAAATTCTCAAGAATTGAACTCTATTATTCACCGAAAAGACCATTCATTGAACGTTGGTCCCCTTCGTAATTGCGATCCCCTTCCCCCAAACCCTAAATTGCGATCTCCTTCATAATTGCGATTCCCTCCATCGAAAAGACCATTCAATGGGTAACCAACCCTAAATTGTTGCATGTAAAATAATGTTAGGTACACAAATTTTTAACTTTTTTATGAAAAATAATATTTATCATCATTTTAATTATTATTATTTTATCATTTTTTAACATGATATTAAATCACTGAAAAGACCATTCAATGGATAACCAACCCTAAATTGTTGCATGTAAAATAATGCTGGTACACAAATTTTTAACTTTTTTACAAAAAATAATATTTATCAACATTTTAATTATTATTAATTTATCATTTTTTAACATGATATTAAATAATTTAATATAAATAAAAAATAATAATTTATTTTAATCATTTGATAAGATATAACAAAAAATAATTTTAAAATAATAATTAAAAAATTAATAATATTTCTTATATTTAAATCTATGCATATAAACAAAAGTTTGATTGAATTGCTTCTCTAATTAATTTGATATAAAATTATATGCTTTCTTGCGTCGAACTCGATACAGCAGGCACACTCTCACGTCCTTCTCCGTCTCTCTCACGCTCTCCTCCTCCGATCCATCCCAGGTGACTCTCTCTCTTCCTCTCTAGCCGGTTTGGATCTCTTCCGATCTCTCTCTACCCTCTCACTGTCTGGAGATCCTTCAAAGTAAGAATTTCATTTGTTCTCGTCTCATTTGGTGCTCAAACTTAATAGCTACCCGTACATCTGTTTCCGAGTTCATCAATATTAGTCTATAGTATGATTTTTCCTCATAAAATGTAATGGGTATTCGTTATTTAATTGATTTACTTCGATTCTATTCATTACAGTTGGTTTAGTATACAATTTGTTAATGATTTGACCAGTTTGGTCAAGTGGGCATTGTGAATTCTGGTTTTAATATTCTATTTTACTGTGTGGAACTCTATAATTTTACTTGTTCCGGAATTGGGGGTTCTGATGTCAGCTATTATGATCCAATTTGTGGTGTGGGACTGTTAAAGATGGTGCTGTTACTTGTTACTCCATTGATGTATATTTCCCGTCTTGTATTTTAACCCAATCATACTAAACTATCTTGGATTTTTTTCACGATGTTTTCCTATTGATGCATACATTGATTGGAGCACTTCTATTATCTTTCCCTTGTTTCTGGGAAGATTTGTAAATTTAATTTCAGCTGCGATGCAGAGTTGTGCGGCAGTTACATACTGGTTGTTTTCTTGCTCACCATACAATCTATTGAGTTCTTGAGCTCTTAGTTAGTATTACACGAACAAAGAGAGAAAATGCTTATGCTTGCAGTAGCTTGCTGATGAGGTTGATGCATAGGTTCTGCTCTACTTATGCTGATTCTTCAATCAGTGTTTAGATTTGCTTTGCGTTCTTATGATTATTCCCATCTCCTGATATTATGCAGTTCTCAAGGGTGACATAATGATTTTGAATTTCTTCTCTATATTAATCAACATGTCTCTCGTGTTGCTTGTTTTCATGGGTTTAGGTCATGAGAGTGTTGCTATAACAGAAAGACCAATCGTTTATATGTAAAGCCTCATGGGGACTGAAAATCCTGGTCGTCAACAGTTTCCTGCAAGACCTGCTGCTACGCCTTTTGCAGCTCCTCCTCCTCAGAATGTGATGCCTTTTTCATCATCCGGTCCCGTGGTCGGATCAGAGTCCTCTGGTTTTAGACGTACTCCACCAGCTGTTCACCAGCCTATGATGCCTTCATCCATGCATGTGGAAGGATCACAGGTCTCTGGTTTTAGATCTCCACCGACGGCTAGGTTTAATGATCCATCTGTGCCTTCCCCACCAACATCAAATGTCCCAGCCACTGTTGGACCATTTCAGCGTTTCCCAACACCACCTTTTCGCTCAACAGCTCACGTTCCCCTTTCACATGCCCCGCCCATGGGGCAACCACTGGCTCAACCTCCTGCACCGCCAGTTTCCTTTCATACACAGCCACAGATACCTCTTGTGCCAATGGGATCTCCACCTCAAAGTCTAAATTCTGCACCGCCCAACATGAATGTTCCTTACACTTCACCAGATTCAACGGTTCCAGCTCCCAGACCCAATTTTCAGTCCCCATATTCTGGACATATCCGTATGCAATCTAACACAGATTCACAAGCCCCACCTATACAGTCTCCTTTTCCTGCTCACCAAGGAGGTTATGCACCTGCCCCTCTACCTTCTTCATCCCCTTTTCTTGCTCATCCTGGTGGTTATGTTCCACCTCCGCCAGTGTCAGCACCCATGGGTCTGCAGTCGAGGGACCAGATGCAGCATCTTGGCTCTGGACCTCCTATTGGTTCTATCCAAGGTTTGATGGAAGACTTCAGCTCACTCTCCATTGGGTCTGTTCCTGGATCAATTGAACCAGGAATTGATTCCAAAGCATTGCCGAGGCCATTGGAAGGTGATGTGGAACCAAAATTGCTTGCTGAGATGTATCCTATGAACTGCAATCCTAGATATCTACGTCTTACGACTAGTGCTATTCCAAATTCCCAATCTTTGGCTGCAAGGTGGCATTTGCCCCTTGGAGCCATTGTTTGCCCACTCGCAGAAGCTCCTGATGGGGTGAGTGTCTCTAAATCCAGGATGATAAAAAATGGCCATTATTGTACATGCTGTGATGATTACCTTTTTAATTGGTCTTATCTATTCAGGAGGAAGTGCCAGTAGTTAATTTTGCTTCAACAGGCATTATTCGATGTAGAAGATGTCGCACATATGTGAATCCATTTGTCACATTTACAGATTCTGGGAGAAAGTGGCGCTGCAGCATTTGTTCTTTACTGAATGATGGTAAATTTCAATTTACTTGACATAGCACCCCCGCTCCCCCCACAAAACAAAAAAAGGCCCGTGACAATAGAAAGCCAAAATGGAAATGAAAAGGAAAGTCTCGGAGTAGCTCAGATGAAAGTAAATGATGTGTCATAGTATTAAGGGGCATAGAAAGAATATTGCCAACTTGAGACTGGCATCTTGTCACTTCTTAGATTAAAACAGTGGCCAATGTTTTCCATTGCCTTGTTTAAACTTTTTGAATGATTTTGCCAACTTTAAATAGTTGCATCAAAGAGTGATGTAATATTTTTATTAGCCAGGGAAAATGGGCTAGCACTGCAATTTAGTGTCAAAATCAATGATTCTACTTGCTGCATGGTTCAGAATTTTTTCCAGATACTCCCGTTTGCAATTGTGTTTTTATTAATTTGGTGGATCATGATTGGTTTGTAGAGCTCCTTTTCATTGTTCTTGTGGTACAAATTCTAATTTATGTTGACTCTCATGTTCAGTTCCTGGCGAGTATTTTTCCCATTTAGATGCCACTGGCAGAAGACTTGATTTGGATCAGCGGCCTGAGCTTACAAAGGGTAGTGTCGAATATGTTGCTCCAACTGAATATATGATGCGGCCTCCAATGCCACCAGTGTATTTTTTCCTCATTGATGTCTCTATCTCTGCAGTAAGAAGTGGTATGATTGAGGTAAGCACTTCCAGTTATACATCAGATTTTGCTGCAACTCATCTTGTGCTTTACCATCTAAAAACACTCTTCTTTCATAACTTGTATACAGCCATAGAAGCTTTAGGGCAAATATGTCTGATACTATATTATCATATAAGTATTATTTGTGTATTAGTATGCAGTTTATTCTATGGCATAACAGTATATAGACGTTCTTAGATCTAAGGAAAATATTGATTGCGAGTGCCGTGGTTCATTTATTGGGTCATTTTAGAAAAAAAAGATTTTCTTTTGTTTATGTTGCATGCATTGTGCAAATGGTATAATGATTAGGAACTTAGCCCAGCCATGTGGATATCTCCTCCTTTAAATGAGGGAAGGTCTTGGGCTCAACTCATTGGAGGGCTGGGATTTTGCACCTGGTGGATTTGGGGGAGGTTACCTCCATTTTGAGTCTGTAATTTTGGCATGTTATCTCACATGGCACCAATGCAGTAGGATTTGCAGTTACTGCATCAAAGCATAAGTGATGTGATTATTAAAAGCTTCCCTTTGTAAGGTGGTTTTTCTTTTAAATTAAATAAAAATTATTATCCTCTGTAAAATTATCTTTGATACGTGTAACTGGAAAAGACAAGAAAATTAGGATATTTTTTTTTTCTAATTTAAACTTATGTTAACCTCTACGATTTTTATGCAGGTTGTGGCCCAAACAATTAGATCTTGTTTGGACAAGCTCTCTGGCTTCCCCAGAACACAAATTGGATTTGCAACTTTTGACAGTGCAATACATTTTTATAACATGAAGGCATGCACTATGTGTTACTACTGGTTGATATGGTTTTTTCCCTGCTTCAGCCAAAACACTTTCTGAATGCTTTATGGGTTTTTCATGTGCAGTCATCTTTGACACAGCCACAAATGATGGTTGTCTCAGATCTAGATGACATATTTGTACCATTGCCAGATGATCTCCTTGTCAATTTGTCCGAGTCAAGAAGTGTGGTGGAAACCTTCCTAGATAGCTTGCCCTCTATGTTTCAGGACAATATGAATGTGGAATCTGCTTTTGGTCCTGCTCTTAAGGCAGCTTTCATGGTTATGGTATGTTAATTTTATCCTTGCACATTGCTGTAACTTTGGCTGTGCATAAATATGATTATTGTTTGTTGCTAATATTTTCATTTCTTAATTTTTAAGAAAATTAATATGTGCATTTTTTGAGTGATGTGGTCAACAAATTATTTGTTTATCCCTCCTGGACACACTTTGGTTATTCAGTCCGTCACCATTAACCCTTTTCTCTATCTGCAGAGTCAACTTGGGGGAAAATTATTAATTTTTCAAAACACACTGCCATCTCTTGGTGTTGGCCGCTTGAAATTGCGTGGAGACGATCTTCGTGTTTATGGAACGGATAAAGAACACATGTTAAGACTTCCAGAAGATCCATTCTACAAGCAAATGGCTGCTGAATTAACTAAGAACCAGATATCAGTGAATGCATATGCCTTCAGTGAAAAGTACATGGATATAGCCTCTTTAGGTACATGCTTTGATTTCCTTTGCTCTGTGCATCTGTTTTTGGTGACTAAAGTCTAAGCTGATATTTAAAAGATTTTGGATCATTTTTTATATATTGAAATTTCATTATTATTTTTTGAACTTCAAACATGTTGCAATTTTCTGTCATTGCGGTGAATAATATCACAAATTTGATTTTATGATATTTTTGCACTTCGAGAAGGGCTCACTTGGTCTGGCAACTATGACTTAAGACATGGGATTTCTATTTGTGGTTGAGTCAAGGGAGGATGTAGTTGGATTCTTTATAAAGCCCAAGTTACTATCCTAGAATGTAAATTGCTTGAATGAGATCGACAAGCACCTTGGGATTGAAAATCTACTTTGTCAATGGACGGTAGATAATTGTGGTATGCTCCCTCTAGGTCTAAGGTTTGAACTCTAAGGTTTGAACCCTTGGGTGCAAAACAATTTTAAGAGCCTCATCCTATGGGTGAATCGCTGGTGATTTACCTGATCTGTATGATGGGGATGCATTGTACGGGTCAAGTCCGGGGTTTAACCAGATTAAAGATGTTGCATTTGCACAGTCTCCGAATTCCTCAAAAAAAGTCAGATAATTTTTTGTTTGCAGAAAACCAAGCTGGAATTTGTCTCTAGATGCATGGTTTGAAGCTGGTGGGGTTTCCATCATGTGGGTTGGAGCTATTTAGCTCCCAAGGGGCACCCGGTGGGATAATAGGGTGGAGAGGAAATTGGAATAATGTGTCAGACAGTTGACCGTAGCTTGTTTTATAGAAATGTAGAAGATGGTTTCTCTTCTGTTTTTGTGGCTGCTTATAGGCATAACTTTGAATAGTGAGAGAAGTATTTGTGGGAGGGCAGGTCTTTGTAGTTGGTGGACAATGGATACAACCTAGGGCTGTTGAACATCTTTGAACTCCAACTTTGGACTTGGAATGGTGATTTTGGTTCTATGGATATTTCTCATTCCCAAAAAGATGGGGTCTGTGGATGTTGGAGACTATCATCCCATTAGCCTTGTGAATGGGGTTTACAAGATCATTTCTAAAGTGTTAGCGAATCGATTGAGTACAGTGATGAAAAAGGTAATTTCGAAGCCGCAAAATGCCTTTGTCAAAGATAGACAAATCCTAGATTCGATCTTAGTTGCAAATGAAGTTTGAATGGATGAATCAAATCTAGAGAACCTGGGTTACTTTGCAAATTAGACATGAAGAAAGCCTATGATCACAATAGCTAGAAGTTCCTACTTTCTTTACTTGCAAGATGTGGCTTTGGGGAGAAATGGCATAAATGTGTAGAGTTTTGCATCTCTGCAGTTCAATTCTCTATCTTGGTGAATGGCTCTCCGGTGGGTTTCTTTGACTCCTCTTGTGGCTTGAGACAAGGTGACCCACTCTCTCTACTTTTTTTATCCGTCGTGGAAGCTCTTAGTAAGATGATTGTGGGTCTTGTGGAAGGAGGCTATCTCTATAGTTTTTGAGTAGGGAATGGTGATTATGGTTCTATGGATATTTCTCACTAGCTTTTTGCTGACGACACTCTTATCTTTTGTGGAGCAAATTTCGGGTATATCCAATCTGCGAGGGCTCTATTTCTTAGCGTCTCTATTGGGCCTCCTTCCAATCTATGGGTAAGTCTAAATTGGTGCTGGTGGGGCTGTCCCTGATGTGATAAATTTAGCCTCTCTGTTGGCCTGTAAGGTACCATCGTTACCCTTGAAGTATCTTGGCTTACCATTGGGTGCTCCCTTTAAATCAGTGAGGATTTGGAATAGCGTGGTTGAAGAGGTGGAGCGCAGATTGGCTTCTTGGAAGAGGTTGTACTTGTCTAAAGGTGGTAGGCTCACCTTGATTAAAAGCACTCTCTCTAACCTACCCACCTATTTTCTGTTCTTGCTCCTGCTCCCCACAAAGTTCGCCAACCGTATAGAGAAGCTCAATGGGACATCTTGTGGAGTGGATTGGGGGAAGAGTTCAAATTTCACTTCGTTAATTGGTCACTTGTATGTATTCCAATTTCTGGGGGTGGTCTGGGGATTCGGAACTTGATGAAATTCAACCAAGCTCTGTTGGGTAAATGGTTGTGGTGGTATGAAAACGAAATGGGGTCTGTTGATGTCGTGTTTCGCAGGCCTGGGCAACTCTATGCTGATAGTGCCACGATATGAATTATTTGGAGCCCCCGGCAGTGTTTCGGTGCGGCTGTACGGTGGTGGTTCGTACGTCCATGGCGGTGAATGGAAAATAAGTGCAGGAAAAGTAAAAAGAAATGGACACCAAGATTTGCGTGGTTCGGCAACGGGCCTACGTCCACGGGGGTTTGAGGAGGGAAGTCTCCATTTATAATATATCTGTTTACAGTCACTTGGATCCTCATATCTCACTATATATCTCACTATATAGTATATAGAGAAGGTTGGAGCTCTTCCTATTGGAGACGCTGTCTTCCTTGAGAGGCTGCTTGAAGAAGATCTGATTGCAGGAGAGCTTGGTCCATGTGAGAAGTGAAAATCCTTAATCCAATCTCAATATATTTCTCGATCTCAATATCTCCATCGATCTCTGTTGATCTGTCCCTTTGATGTTGTCTGGGCATCCCCTTTTATATGTTTGTCTGATCCTTTACTGTACATGCCAGCCTACCATGAGTTGGCAGATCTCTCTTGCGTGAACACTTTGCCTTCTCCCTCTAACCCTCTGACACTTATAGCCTCTCATGTCCCTCTTGTCCCCTTCTTATCTCTTTTTTTGTTCCCCTTTTGTCTTTAGTGATGTCTTGGTGGGTTGGACCCAATTTATAGGCTATGGGCATTTTTCCCCTTCACAGAACCCCACTAGTTTTTAGCACACTTGTGGGCTGAAAATTATAAAAGTTTTGATGTTGAGAGAGCCTTTTATGGTGGGAGACGAATTCGACCGAGTAAAGTGCCAGCGTAGAGCTCATGTAGTGTGAGATATACTTGACCGCGTAAAGCGCGAGCGCGGAGCTCGAATGGTGTGAGAGATGAACTCGATCGCGTAAAGTGCGAGCGCGGAGCTCGAATGGTGGGGGAGATGTACTCGACCGTGTAAAGCGCGAGCGCGGAGCTCGAATGGTGCGGAAGATGGACTTGACCGCGTAAAAAGCGAGTGCGGAGCTTGACTGGAGCGGGAGATGGACTCGACCGTGTAAAACGCGAGCGCGGAGCTCAAATGGTGCGGGAGATGGATTCGACCGCGTAAAGCGCGAGCGTGGAGCTCGAAAGGTGCGAAAGATGGACTCGACCGCGTAAAGCACGAGCGCAGAGCTCGAATGCTGCGGAAGATGTATTCAACCACATAAAGCGCATGCCCGGAGCTCGGATGGAGCGGGAGATGGACTTGACCACGTAAAGCGCGAGCGTGGAGCTTGGACTTGCCTACCTTCGCGGGGTAAAAGCCCGGTTTCTAGATTGACCACGAAGTATAAAGCACATGACCAGAGCCATGAGCTTTACCCTGCTAACAGCTATTTGAAATGCAAGTCCTAATGACTTGTCGAGCTTCGGTTGCTGCCTTTGATGCATTGGTGAGGGAGCAAGGCCCTTGGGCTCTGCCAACATATAAGCGCCAGTCGGAATACAAGCCAGTCTTGAGATTGGACTTGCCGACCTTAGCGGGGTACAAGCCCAGTCTCTATAGATCGGCCACGAACTATAAAGTACAGGACCAGAGCCATGAGTTTTGCCCTGCTAATAGCTATTCGAAATGCAAGTCTCAATGACTTGTCGAGCTTCATGCAAGGTTGCTGTCTGCGATGCATTGATAGTGATAAAATCTCCATCAACGGAATCTCCATCAACGGAATCTCCATCAGTGAAATCTCCATCAACGGAATCTCCATTAAACAAAACCGAGTCACTAGACTCTCGCAAGCACCACTCTCACGCTTTACACGGTCGAGTCCATCTCCCGCACCATTTGAGCTCCGTGCTCGCGCTTTACACGGTCGAAGTACATCTCCCGCACCATTCGAACTCCGCGATCGAGTCCATCTCCCGCACCATTTGAGTTCCGCGCTATTGAAGTCCATCTCCCGCACCATTCGAGCTCCGCTCTTGCGCTTTACGCGATCAAGTCCATCTCCCGCACCATTTAGCTCCGCGCTCGCGCTTTACGCAATCGAGTCCATCTCTCGCTCCATTCGAGCTCTGCATTCGCTTTTTACACGGTCGAGTCCATCTCCAGCTCCATTTGAGCTCCGCGCTTGCTTTTTACGCGGTCAAGTCCATCTCCCGCACCATTCGAGCTCTGCGCTCGCACTTTATGCGGTCGAGTCCATCTCCCGCACCATTCGAGATTCGCGCTCACGCTTTACGCGGTTGAGTATATCTCACGCTACATGAGCTCTATGCTCGCACTTTACGCGATCGAGTCCATCTCCCACCATATCCAAGATCCGCGCTCGCAGCATACGCATACTCATTAACGCTGGATATCAGTTCGCAAACCCGTTCACCTTCAACATGCCCGCCCAAGTAAAAAAATCCTTAGAATGGCTCTCTCAACATCGAAACTTTTATAATTTTCAACTCACAAGTGTGATAAAAATTAGCGGGGTTCTGTGAAGGGTAAAAATGCCCATAACCCATAAATTGGGCCCAGCTCACCAAGACATCACTAGAGACAAAAGAGGAACAAGAAAAGAGATAAGAAGGGGACAAGAGAGACATGGGAGGCTATAAGTGTCAAGGGTCAGAGAGAGAAAGCAAAATGTTCACGCAAGGGAGATCTGCCAACTCATGGCAGGCTGGCGTGTACAATAACGGATCTGGCAAACATATAAAAGGGGATGCCCAGACAACATCAAAGGGACGGATCAACAGAGATTGATGGAGATATTGAGATTGGATTAAGGATTTTCACTTCTCACATAGACCAAGCTCTCTTGCAATCAGATCTTCTTCTTCAAGCAGTCTCTCAAGGAAGACAACATCTCCAATAGGAAGGTTCCAACCTTCTCTATACAATGAGATATGAGGATCCGTGAGTGACTGTAAACAGATATATTATAAGTGGAGACTTCCCTCCCCAAACCCCGGTGGACGTAGGCCAGTTGCCGAATCACGTAAATCTTGGTGTCCATCATTTTTACTTTTCCTGCACTTATTTTCCATTCACTTCCATGGAAGTACAAACGGTCATCGTACAGCCGCACCGGAACACTGTCGGGGGTTCCAAATAATTCACATTGTGGTACTATCGGCGTAGAGTTGCCCAGGCCCGCGAAACATGACATCAGCAGGGCCTTATGGAAGTTCGTTATAGATTCACATTTTGGGAGGATGGTGCTCGAATGAGATACGTGGCACATATGGGGTGAGTTTGTGGAAATACATTAGGAGACACTGGTAGATCTTCCGAAGACATGAACATAATGTGGTAGGTGAAGGCTCTCGTGTCAAATTTTGGTATAACAAATGGTGGGGTGAATGTAGCCTCCAAGACACCTTCCCTGCCATTTTTGAGATCGCATGAGACAAGGATGCAGTGATAGCCGATCTCTTGGTCATTTCTAGTGGCTCCCCTCAATGAAATGTAGAATTCATTAGGGCAGCCCAAGACTGAGAGATGGAGACTATCATAGAGTTCTATGAGGCATTGTATTCCGTAAGCATGACAGAGGGTAGCATAGATAAGATGAGCTGGAGCCCCTCCGAGAAAGGTAAATTCACAGTCAGATCATTTTATTAAGTTCTAATGAGCCCTGGAATGACCATGTTCCCATGGAAGAGTATATGGCAGGCGAAAGCTCCTTCAAAAGCAGCTTTTTCCATATGGACAACATCTCTGGACAAGATCTTCACCACAGATAATTTAAGAAAACGCGGGTAATGGTGTTGGACTGGTGTTGTATGTGTAAGAAGAATAGTGAATCAATAGATCATTTGTTTTTGCACTGGGAGGTGGCCAAGACCATGTGGGATGATTTTTTCATGAGAATTGGATTGTTATGGGTCATGCCTCTTAGATTGGTGGACTTCCTTGCAAATTAGAGAGGCCTCTAAGGCAACTCACAAGTGGCAGCGATCTGGAGAATGGTTCCTATATGTATGTGTTGGTGCATTTGGCATGAGAGAAATGATAGAAGCTTCGAAAACTATGAGAGAACAATGGATGAGCTTAAAGTCTTCTTTTTTAAAACTTATGTTCTTATGGGCGGTGGCTATTGTTTGTAATGGGCTAAATGTCCATGATTTTCTACCTTCAATTGTAAACTCTAATTTGGTTATTCTCGTGTATACTCCCTGTGTACTTGGACTGTGCCTACTCATATGAATAAAACTTCTTGATTACCTATCAAGAAAAATTAGAACCCAGGTGGGTAGTGCTCTAGCACTAAAATTTGGCATGATTTATTGTGCTGTGACAGAACCCTCAAACAACTTTCGCATGTGCAAGAGGCTTTAGTGGCAAATCTATTGGAGTTCTCCAATGGCTCCCCTCAATGGAATATTAGTTTTGCCAAAGCAGTTCATGGCTGGGAGGTTGATGCCTTCACAAAGTTCTTCAACCTTCAAATCTTATCATGAAAGTGCATATAAGATTCTTTATGCCCTTTCTTGGAAAGGAAATCTTTTTTCTATGGTTCTTACACCCAAGAATAGTACTCCTTCCCAAGGATGAGTGTCTTGCAAACTAAGGTACCATTGAGAGCAATTTTTTCTTTTCTTGGACAGCCTCCTTACTATGAATAACTAAAGAAAATATATCATTGTTAGGACTGCTCACCCGACCCGACCCAACCCGAAAGTGAACTCCTGAACAAAAAAATCCGAATAGATTGCCCAAATTTCTGACCCGAATGTAATTCCGAGAAAATTGGGTTTTCCCAACCCGATTCTGATTTTCCATGGTAACTAATGCAAGTTGTCTTCTGGAATTTCCAATTTTAACTCTCTTTGCTTTGATTTGTGACATATCAATGTACAATTGCCAGATCTTTTGCTTGGAGACCCTTTTGCTTTTGTATTGATTCTGACAACCAAAAAATAAATAAAAGAAAGTTGTACCTCAAGCCTGCTCTGCCTGCATGCATGCCTCACTATTCCAATAAGTAATTATGATACTCACCGTTTAACCACTTCTTCCATGTCTAATCCCATGGTTCGGAGCAAGCCACATAATATACATAAGGCAAAAAGGTGATATATTTATTTTGGTAAGTTAAAAAAAAAAAAAAAAAAAAGTGATATTTACGTGTGGGCTCTGGAGCAGTAGATAAAAGACATTCCTCGGTGAAACCAAAAGAATTGAAGGGTCATGTGATGGCCTAAGATCAAAAGTTGGGCGAAGATTGCTCTATGGTGGGTGTCTGTCATGAATATTAATGCCATTGGGTAACCGTACAATTAAGAGCAAAGAGATAAATAGCTAGCTAGGGTCTGTGACAACCCTAATCAGATAGATTAGTAGATAGCTGGATAACCCACGTGATCCAGGGGTCGTGATGATGGAAGAATATCGAATGACAGCCAAGGTCGGGTATCGGGTAATTACCCGACCCGACCCGACCCAATCAGTACTGGAAATTAATCGGAAATTTCTGTTTCCAAGCCGTTTTTTGTTTCAGATCTTTTATTTTGGGTCGGGTTGGGTCGGAAAATTTGGCCGTACTAGGCACGCGGGTTAAATGTACAGCCCTAATCATTTTGACAGATTGGTGTTGTATGTGCAAAAAGAGTGGTGAATTGAGATTATTAATGCCTTGTGGAGGAATGACTTTTCTGGTTGAGTTGGTTTGACTTGGGTTGTGCCTGAAGAATAGTAAACCTCTGCCAATTTGAGAGGAATACATGGCAGCTCACAAATTGTAGCATGTAAAATGGTCCTAACTGTCTAATGTGGTGTATTTGGAGGGAAGGAATGATAAAAACTATATGGACCTCTAGCAGACGATGGAGGAGCTTAAAATTTTCTTTTTCAATACTCTATTCCTTTGGGTAGCTTCCATATATTTTAATGGGCTTAGTTTTCATTAGTTTCTTGCCGCCTTTTCTATTTTTTAGATATTCCTCTTGTATAGGTCCTATGCACTTACGTTTTCTTTTGCATGTGTCTCATCGTACACCTCTTGATATTTTTAGAGAAGATTTTGGCATCCATATGCAGGACTTTTTTCATTACAAATGTAGTGCACGTGGCCTGCAGTTGGTACTGAGGTAGGATGGTTCATTGGTCTACTAAAGAGTTCGACATGGGCTATAAGATGTTGGTCCTAAATTTGTAACCTAAAAGATTTCCTCAAATATTCATTTGAATGTTGAATCTTACACAGCTGTGTCACAGTGGATGCGCTGATAATCCTACTTGCGCTCAAATTTTGAGTCTGAAATATGAATGTTGGATGCTCTCTTTTGGTAATTTGTGGCCATGTAACGTAGACTGATTATGAGCATATTTATAACTCACTTGTATAAAAAAAGTCAACTGTGAACTTTCAGATCTTTTCTTTCTACCATCTCTGGGCGTTTTTACTAGTATGTTTGTTTGTACTTTTAGTCTTTTAGATGCTTTGCCAGGTATATCCAAGCTTATTCCTATGCCGCAGAAGTTTTGACTTTTAATCTGTAAACCGCCCTGATATTCCAAAAATACATGATATGATATTGACTATTTTCTAATACCCTTTCATGTAGGAGCTCTTGCGAAGTACACTGGAGGTCAGGTGTATTATTATCCAAGCTTCCAATCTGCCACTCATGGAGAGAAGTTGAGACATGAGTTATCCAGAGACCTTACAAGAGAAACTGCCTGGGAAGCTGTCATGCGGATAAGATGTGGAAAAGGTCAGCCCATTCATTTTGTTCCATTGCAGTTTTTATCCTATACATACTGCATGCTTAAGTACATACCAATGTACATTGGGAAATCAAGACACGAGCACCTTTTGCTTTTTGCTTTTTTGACATCAAGACCCCAGCTTTTAATTTCATAGATTTGAGACCTGAGTTCTTTCTGAAGGTAAATTCAAGATCCCTAGCACTCTGTTGATTCTTTAAATGGAAACTGCTTTGCTGACAGTTATCTGATGTGGGCCATCGTTCCACGTTAGATCTAATCTCCCACCAATTTGTTGATAATTCCTAGGGGCGTCAATTCATGTTGGGCCATTTGGGTTCGGGTCATCAATTAGTCAACTCTAACTCGACCCAAATAACAAGACGTGGTAGTAGAGTTTGGGTCATTTGGGTTTGTATTGAGTCATAGGTTTGTGTCAGGTGACACATCCTTTTGCCACTTTTTCATTATTGTTGAAATATTTTGTAATGGATTTACTTTAATCATATAATTATTATTTGCTGTCATTCATCTGCAGCATACATCGACAATATCAATAGGATTAAGAATATATTATAAATTTGAAATGTTTAGATTGTCCTGATATATTAGGTACTAAAATAAACCAATTATTTTATAAATTTGAAAAACCAACAAATTTCTACAAAAATTCAAAAAGGAAACAAATCATATATCAACTCTTGAGGTCCTTGTCAATAGAGGTGACACGGACTGGAGTGAGCTTAAACTATCATCTCACAGTAGTCAATAACAAAACACCAGAATGGAGGTTTCATGATTTTTTAGAGTTTCAATTTTTGAGATTTCAATTTTGGAGGATCTTTGGTATAATATTTCTTGCAATACAAAGTTAAGGGATTAATCAATTGTGAATTTGTTGAACTCACCCAAGGCATTAATCACTTGTGAATTTGTTGAAATCACCCAATTAGATATTTTTTTCATTTCATTAATATTTAGAGTTAAACAATTAATTAAAATGTATTCATGAATCATGTATCATCACGGGTTGTCCTAAAATAACCCAATTGATAATCGGGTCAATCTGGTTCATGTCAAATTTGACTTGAGTCAAATTAAGTTAGAACCTGACTCAATTATTTGTGACGGGTTCACGGGTGGTGCCAAAGATTGCAAGCTCTAATAATTTCCCCATTTGGCACCCATTTGAAGGCACATGACTGCTTTAAGCTAAAGTTTAGCAAAAATGATCTCATTCTAACTTCCCTTAGGCTTGAAGACCATCTTCCTAATCCATATCAAAGCCCCAAAGGGAGAGATCTTCAATAGAGAGCTTGGAAGTTGGGTGGCCAGAGAAGGATACGATCACGCTGGTGTAGGGAGGAGAAGAGTCAAAGGAGAGTATATCTGCCAGAAAGAAGGCAGCAGCCAGCAATTGGATGGGAGAAGACAGTATCTATATGTTCTCTGCAATGTTCAATGATGCAAGCAGTGAATTTGATGTTCTTGTGGCTTGTAATGCCATTGTCTGGGTCTTTATCTGAATATTTCCAGGATCATATCTTCAACCATGAAGAAACTTGATGGTTTTGAAATGTGGGTTCTTACTGTACTGAAATTATTCAGATTACAGGTAGCTAACCAGCAATTATTACCTAGGGTACCACAGAATTGTCCTCATGCTGATTGTTCACTTCAACAGAGCCACTGATTTTATATTCACATGCAAAAATGTTCTAATACCCAAATGCAGCAATGTTCCATGTGCATGAGTAAATGTTTCGAAGTAACTGGATTTACCTCTGACAAATAGACCCACTGAATCTCCGCAAAGGACATGCCAAAAGGTTGATGTATCAAGTGAATGTTTGGGAACAGACTAAGCAAGAGCCCTATCATGTGCCTTCGATTGGGGATTGAGATATCAGTCTACTGAGCCCTGGTTTTCGATTTCCCCTTTCATATTTCTGGGATTAATTATCCTTGAGCAGTTTTTTTTTTCCACTCCTCTTGGACACGTCAGCTTTTTTTAGTAATCGAGACAACACATCTGCTTTTTAATTGAACTCTGTGACACTTAGGCTAACTACAACTCCATGCTGGCAACTTCCATTAGTAATATGATGGAAAACATATGGGTGGTCGTGAATTTACCTCAACAAAAAAAAGAAAAAAAGAAACTCAGGGCTTAAGTCTATGAGATTAAAAGCTGTGTTGTTGTCAAAAAAGTAAAAATCAAGGGAAGCATGTGCCTTGATCTCCGTAATGTATTCATACATGCAGACATGTCGAGAATGATACACCCCATAACTCTAGGTGTCAAATGGTTATTCTTTAACCTGATTTAAAACTAGTAGTAGCTCAAGGACCTATTAAGTGAATAATAATAAAGGAAAATATGTGAATTGATGCTTTTTTTGCAGAGAGAAGTGAATGTGCTTTCTCTTATCTTGCTTTTAATGCATATTGTGTTGTGTTAAAGTCAAGATACGTGCCGTTTTGCAAAAGTGTAGGTCTATTCTAATGGTTTTGGTTATTTTATAATATTATCATTCGATGTCCATAGGGCAAGGCCCTAATCGAGCACTTCCCTATCATGAATAATCTATGCCTATGGGTTTATTGCTATGTGTTTAATATGCTGATTATGTTTGTTTATACTTCTAGGGGTCCGCTTTACATCTTATCATGGAAACTTCATGCTAAGATCTACGGATTTAATGGCGCTTCCTGCTGTAGATTGTGATAAAGCATATGCAGCACAATTATCTCTTGAAGATACATTACTGACAACTCAGACAGTATATTTCCAAGTTGCTTTGCTGTATCCTTTTGTTGAAAATTCTTGATATGTTTTCTGATGTGTACATGTAGACATGCATATAAGATGTTACTATGTTTGATGAGTCATATAACCAAAAATCACAGATGATGTTGGACAGTTGTAGCCATGAATTAATGAGCTCCCCCCCTTCTAATTCTGCATGAAGGACGCTTTAGAAGAAGAAACTGATTTGATGATTCTTATGTTGATATTCATGTTCCTGGATTTTAGGGGATTGTTTAGTCAGAATTATCATCATAATCTTGCTTTATTCAGCAAACCATGATGTTGCATGGTCTCTATAATGTGAAAGCCGCATTCCATGATATTTAAGGGACTTTTGTAGTCTACATTTCTTCTGATAGGCATGACAATAAATTTCCATACTGATTGTGTTGGACATTATCTTCCCTGTCGCACTAAATGTCGTTTGGGACATTTTTTCTTGTTATGGCCTTTTTTTCCAGGACCCTTTGACTTTCTACGTTGTAAGGATTCCATTTAAGTACTAACCCCTAGGGGTTGGCTCAAGTGATAAAGGCCTTGGGCTTCGGGGTATGCTCTCCCCAGGTCTAAGGTTCAAATCCCCTCGGGTACAAACAATCTCTAGGGTGAATTACCCGAGGTGCACTTGCGGGAAACTCCTTGCCGAGGGCCTGTGCACCCCTAGGATTAGTCGGGACGCTGTTCCTGGACACCCAGTGCCAATAAAAAAAAAGAAAAAAAAGAAAAAGAGGATTCCATTTAAGTACTGTTGGTTTGGACATCTTTATGAAGTTTTAAAGTGATGGAATTGCCCTTAACCATATATAGATATACTGCATCTTGTGGAGAAAGGCGTATTAGAGTACACACAGCAGCTGCACCAGTGGTTGCAGATCTGGGAGAGATATATCGCCAGGCTGATTCTGGTGCCATTGTTTCCTTGCTTAGCAGGCTAGGTACAGTTACCTCAGCTGATGGCGGTCATATGTTATTTTTCATTTTTATTTTTTTAATATTAATAAGCATAACTTGCAGCAATTGAAAAAACATTGTCCCATAAGTTGGAAGATGCTCGAAACTCTCTGCAACTAAGAATCATTAAAGCTCTTAAAGAATATCGAAATCTCTATGCTGTGCAACATCGTTTGGGAGGCAGGATGATATATCCGGAGTCTCTTAAGTTTTTGCCTTTGTACGGATTAGCAATTTGTAGATCAAAGCCTCTTCGTGGAGGGTATGCTGAGGCTCCACTAGATGAGCGTTGTTCAGCAGGTTACACAATGATGTCTCTACCGGTTAAGAAATTGTTGAAGCTTCTATATCCTAGATTGGTTCGACTTGATGAGTATCTTCGGAAGGTAATTATAACTGAACTCAAGTATGCACTCATGATGACATTAATCTGAAAATTCTCGGAATTTCTTCTGCTTCTCATATTTGCAGGCATCTACCCAGGCTGATATAAAAGATCTCGAGAAAACATTACCTCTGGCTGCTGAGAACTTAGATGCTAGAGGTCTTTATTTATATGATGATGGGTTTCGCTTTATTCTATGGTTTGGTAGAGCTCTCTCACCTGATGTAGCTATGAACTTACTTGGGGCAGACTTCGCAGCAGAATTATCTAAGGTATGTGGGATCACCACAAATAACGTAACATTTAAAAAAAAATTACAGTATCCACCCTCCATCAGGAACAAAACAAAAGACTACAATGATCTTCATTACCATTTTTGTCTTCTGGTGGCTTGACAATTAGCTTAGCTAATTTGCTAGCTTTATATTTATGCAGGAAACCATTGATCTGGCTTTTCTTTTTCTTTAAAAAAAATTGTCATTGTGTTTGTCAAATATCCTCACTTGTGGTGGAGGAAAATTATGTATATTACAACCAGAGCACCTTGGTGGTTAAATGATATACCAAAAAGTCCAAAACCAAGGTGCTAAAATAAAAGCCAAACCAATAAGAACTACCGTCAAACACAATCAATCCTTTATCTAGCTTATGAACTTCCTTTTCTTTGGACATTGATCTGCCTATGCTTGTCCTTGGGGACTGAGCTGTTTTGGGAAATTCCTTTTGTATGACCTTGGGTACAATCTTGATGCCATCTATTGATAAAACGTTTTGTAGTTTTGTTTATCTTGAGAATCTGGAGACCAGCTTTTTATTGGTCCAAGCCTGTGCAGCAATAGTGGAATGAATTTTCACACCTTTATGCAACATTAATCTCAACCTCACCAACTCAAGGTATAATTGACTTCTCCTGTTGTTGCCTTCTTGTGTTGATTTTGAGAATCAGGTTAACCTTTATGAACATGGTAATGAAATGTCGAGGAAGCTGATGAGGATACTTAAGAAATTTAGAGACAGCGACAATTCGTATTATCAGCTGTGTCATCTTGTAAGACAGGGTGAACAGCCCAGGGAAAGCTTCCTTCTTCTTTCCTATCTTTTGGAGGACCAGATCGGGGGTGCTAATGGTTATGTCGATTGGATTCTACAAATACACCGGCAAGTTCAGCAAAATGCATGATATGATAAGTTCAGTACAATCTGTTAATATACAGGTAATGACTTCTAATGTTGAGTTTGGCATTTTACTTTGCAAGTTGATTCAGTATATGGCCAACATGTTCTACGGATCAATTACAGATTTTCTTTTTGCATAGTAGAACAAAACCATGATACTCAAGGTTGAAACTCCGTGGATAAAAGCGATAAACAGCCATATTTTTGTTAAATGATCTTCTTTCTGATTTCTTCCTTTAATTGAATGCTGCAGGGTCCCAACAGGCACGTTCTGCACCTTATATACACAAGTTGATGGAGCATATTCTTTTTATCAAAATCATGATCAATTTGAGTGATGGTTAACTTGATGAACTGGTCACCAGACATATTGCAAGATTTGTTTGTCCCTCACAGGATGTAAAAATTAGGGAAGATTTAGTCTTAAAATTGAGAAGAATAACAAACTGAGTGAATTTTTTGTCTGCGATTTTTTTTTTTTTTTTAACTATTTTTAGCGATTTTCTTAATCTGTGTTGTATTTGATTTATTTTTCCCAACATGCCATGATTGTTTTAGAACAACAGTTTTCTTACTAAATTATTTGATTTTCTTCACTTACAAATTATAAAGTATTTTTCCTTTTGATATCTCTGTATTAACATGAACAAAAAAAAAAAAAAAATCACAGGTAAGTAGGGCTCCATGATATGATACTCATAATTTTGGAGGGGTTAACTTATAACTTATATTTCAATATGTGGAGGTATGTAATATTTTAAGAGTGATGCTAGACGGTGTTGTTAGGCTGCCACCCAACAGTGACGGCTGGCCTTGTCGCCTAAGCAAAACTCTTCTTTTTTATTATTCTTTTTCACATTTTTTTAAAAAATAAAAAAATATTAATACAATAGTCACTTCTTTAATCAGTAAATAAATAAATAAAAATATATGAGCGGTCAAAATGAAATAATAAAATAATATATTAATAATATAAAAATAATATATTAATATTATTCATATTTTAAATAGTTATGGGTATATTGCAAAAATGTTAGTTGAATCCAGCACTATTGATGGACGTGGTTTGATTCAGATCGGTTGATTTTTGGGGATCGAGACCTTGGGTTAGGCTTTGAAATTCAATAACAACCGACCAACCCGTTTCGTCTCAAGGTGTCTTGCATTTTGTCAAAGGATTAGGACTTGAAGATAAGATCTTTTTATTTTATTTTTTTAAGATTTTATTTTATTTTATTTTATTTTTTATTTTTTTAAAGAGGGATAGGAGGTTTCCGATACACATTTTCTATTTAAAAAATCGGGTCATATGTCGTCACGTCATCAAGCTCTTGACAGATAAGATTCAATTTGATATCAAACCTTAGAGCTATTAATAATTGGAATTAAATATTTTGTTATTCAGGTTGGTTTATAAATAGAATTATATAAATATTTTGTTAAATATATTATCCTCATTGGCTTATGAATAAAATTTTCCTAATAATTATATGATAACCACTAGTTGTTATAAAGTTGGGCATTTAGTCATTAATCAATATTATTAGGGGCTGATTGTTCCACCGCCAGTGTCATTAGGAGCGTTGATCTTCCAACAACAGCCAGTTCATCAAGGCCATTTTTTCTTTTATTAGGCTCTAAGTGGGGTTAGGGAAATTATTATTTTTTCTTTTAATTTTGACTGCTTATTTGTTGTTTACCGTTTCTACCCATTACCTAATTTTCTGTCATTTTCATAACTCTCAGGGTGAGTTTGGATGTTGAAGTGAGTTGAGTTCAGTTCAGTTGAGATGATAAAATATTGTTAAAATATTATTTTTTAATATTATTATTATTTTAGAATTTAAAAAAAATGAATTGTTTATTATATTTTGTGTTGAAATTTGAAAAAGTTGTAATGATGAATTGAGATGAGTTGAGAGTAGTTGATGATCCAAACGAAGCCTCAGTGAAATTATAAGAATATATACTAATGATGTTTAAATGCAAAAACTTTATTAATAAATTAATACATCTCTCCTTTAATTTAACTTAAAAGTGGCTATAAACGTGAACAGTAATGAACAGTGTTACAGTAATAAACAGTAATGAGTAGTGCTACGGTATGTGCTACAATAATAAACAGTGTTACAGAAATTAACAGTGCTAAACAGTAAAATAAATGGTAGAGTTTTGTTAAATATTTTTAAGAGAGTAAAATCATATAAATAATTAGGATTTTTAATATAATTTAAATCTCATAATATTCTTAATTAACTAAAATCATTTAGATAAAATGATTTTCTACCATTATAATATTTTTGGAGTTTCCAAAATAGAAGAGACATACTTTAATGTTGAAAAAATGTGAGAGCAATATAGAAATAAAAGATTCTGTATTTTTTCAATGCTCCCTGGATCATTGAGTATTGTAGTTGAATTTTACACAATTCATATATTTTACTAAGAAAACTATTGTTAAAATATCCAAAATCTTTTAATTTTCATATTACTCATATTACTGTAACGTTTTGTTATCATTATGATGTTTGTTAAAATTTATTTTCCTGTTCCTGTGCATTAAATTATTAACTAATTAATTTTCTTTAAAAAAATATATTATTTTACGCATCATATTATTTTTTTGGACATATCATTTTCAATTAGACAAATAGGCAAACGTGCTTTGCACGTTATATAACTGCTAGTATATATATATATATATATATATATATATATATATATATATATATATATATATATATATCAATCAACATAGAACCTTACCTCAATTTTTAGTTTTGTAATACATAAAAACTAAAAAAAATAGATTTTACAAAATCCAAAAGAGCAGTTAGTAAATCTACTAACTCCCAAACAATTACCAAACAAAAAACAAGTTAGTAACTCTTGTAAAAACAATTATACTTCAATTATATACTTTCAACTCTTTTACAACTATTTAATAACCTATATCGAATACAATCATGTTTTTAAAAATAAATTTCAATTTTGTAAAACTAATCTCAATTTCATATAGAGTTATAAAATAGTTTTAAATGAATAGTTTTAAATTTTTTTTTTCTTTCTATATATGCTCTTTCTTTTTCCAATTTTGAAGTGATAGATGGAAATACATTTTTGTAAGAAAATTATAAATAAATAAAAAAAGAGAAGAAGAAGAAAGGCATATTCTCTAATTGTTATGGTTTATCCAGAGGCAACCTGCCTAATTTTTCTAACTTAAATCATGTCCGCTTAGTCTGCGTTTGGATGTTGATCAGTTGAGTTGAATTGAGTTGAGTTTTTTATGAATAGTAGTGAGTTGAAATGATGGAATGAGTTTTATAGAATCCATCTAAAATAAGTTTAAATGTGTTTAGATATTAAAATGAACTTAAATATATTTATAGAAAATTGAAAAATATTGTTGGTCTCACGTGTAAATAAGTGTTAAATTAAAAAATATTATGAGTTTCACGTGTAAAGAATTTTTGAATTGAAATAAATTTAATAATTTAAGAATTAAATATTTAGATATTAAACTCACCTTAAAATTATAAATTCAGTTGAGTATAACGACCATATTAGCCTTCGGGTACAAAGCTGGTAGCTATTTTGCATGTATATTCGCATGTTTCTGATAATGATTTGGACGCTCCTTGACAAAGAGGCGCCCGTTGCGAAAAGACCATGTTAGCCTCATAACTACATAAGGGACATGTCTGTTAAATTTTTGAAAAGCTATAATTGCAAAAAGAATGTTTCTAAGCAATTATGTCGATAAATGATTATATGAACAATAAATAAAGGAGATTTCAGGACCAAAAAGTTCCCTCTCTTAAAATAAAAAATAAACTTGTAGGCATAAACTCCACATATATATATATATATATATTATCATATCAAATGCTTCATTCACAATAAAAATGTATATATACAAGAGAAATGAAAAATATCAACCTACATCCTCAACACACTGTATTGAGTTGAAACAAAAAAAAAAAAAAAAACTGTCTTAAGGGTGTGCGGAGAGTACCGGCTTATATATAGCCGGACTCTACATACAAACATGTAAACACCACACATATCTTTTAAAAAGTAAGAAATGAGTCATATTTCATCTCATTACAATTTTATTGGCGAAGTATTATGTAATTTTTTGTGCATATCAAAACTTACTTGTCAATAAGGAAAAAAAAAAGTAATCTATGTTTATTTCAATTAGGAGTTCATAACAAGAGTTGCCATATGATGGATTCAATAGAATTATTGTTCGTATTGTAAGGCTTAGAATGGAAGAGATGGACACAAAATAAGTCTTGCAAAATATATGTTATTCGAGTAAATTTTTCGAATAGTATTAAATGTTCAATAAATATTATGAGACTCATTTTACGGGTCTATATTTGTCTAACTCTAATTCGAACAAATTTTACATTTTATCATTTTTTTAAGAGCTTACTAGATATACATAAAAAATAAAATAGTCATTAGGATTAGTTGAGAAAAGCTGATTATTGACAACTTCAACTTTTAAGTTTAAATTAAAATGAGATAGACAAATAAGATGAATTAATATATTTAAATATTGTGTAGGATATTTTTTTTTTTTTTAAGAAAAAGGAGAGGTTGGGGTGACCAGCTTAACACCCTCCCTGACCGTGACTATAAGAATCCCTCATAACTACAAAATATCTGATTTGAGCCATAACTACTGTCTCAAGGGCAAACCCATCACCACAATACTTTCAAAGTATTCAATTGGTCTAAAGTCCATCTCATGGTCTAAATATCAGGCTTTACTACTACAAGTGATTTTAACTTATGTTCTAATTCAAATTCCTGACCTTGAAGTTATGAAATACCAGCTAGTAGCAATTGGGCTACTACATCGATAGTGTAGTATATTCACACTCACTATGTATATTTTTCTTACTTTAAATTTGAAAAATGAAATAAAGATTCTTAAGAAATGTAGAGGACGAAAGCAAATTACAGAATTCTCATTAAAACAATATCAGGTTTCACACCTCAATCCAGCAATGCTTTCTTTTTGGGGGGGGGAGTGGGTGCCCAATAAGCAATTTCTTATAGCTGTCAAAATCAATATACTTTATGCATTTATTAAATCTCCTACCTTTTTAGAAATCTTTAGCAAAAAAAGAAAAAAAAAACAGAAAGAAAGTAGGGTTTGAACGGTCAAAAAGAAAGAATGACAGCTTCTTACAAAGTTTTTCCATATTTTAATTTACTAAATTTTCAATGTTTTTAAAAAACTAATTTATTTATCATTTAAGAAAAAAGGAGAAAGCACCAGTAATATTAATTGAGTTTTTCTATATAATCTTTACCATATTTCATATTTTTTAAAATTTTAAATATGTTTTTTTAAAATATTTTATTTATTATTTATATAATACATATTTAATAAAAAATAATAATAAAAATTTAAAAAAATATAGAGCGTGAAGTATGAAGTGATAGCGAAGATTTATTCATATTAATTTTTAGGGTTCTAACTTTGACTGTTACCAGCGCATTAGAGCACGCACCACATAAAAAAGCAAACCATTCATCTCTCTCTCTCTGACAACGCCAGTCCAGAAGAGGAAAACCAACTCATACACGATCTAGGCCTCTGATTCTCCAAAACATCGTTGTTCAAAAGGGTCTCGTTGATGCCTGGAAATTTCTGGTTCCATCGGTATGGTTCTCTTCCTATATTCCTTCTTTTCAGCAACTTGAGGAAGAAAGAAACTTTTTTGACATATTTGGTTGGTTTTTATTCTTCTTTTTAGTTATTTTAATTTGGTATTGTGATTGGATTTTCTGTGTTAGAACTTTGGTTGGTATGGATCTATGGGTCTTTGACTAGCCTTCTTTCTTTGTCCTTTTTTTTAGTTTCTGATTAGGAAGTTTGGGTTGGATCTGGTTACTTTGATGATTAGATTTCTGGATTTTCTTCCTTTAATTATCTCTGGGTATGTATGAAACATAAACTATCTTTTTTTTTTTTTTGGGGGGGGGGGGGGGGTCAATTAGTGTTCTCCGTATGGCAAATGAAAATTTCCCTTTTGGGTTCATCGTCTCGATGCCCATCTCTCTCTCTCTCTCTACACCCCCATCTCTAACCTATGTGGCACTTTTTTTTTTTTTTTTTTTGTGTCAGAAATGGAATTTTTCTTGATGGGTTTCTACGGTTTTATTTCCGTGTGGAAGTCACCAGTTTTGAGCAAAACAAAAGGCTATACGTACTTCGACTATGTTAAATAATTTTTTTTGGGATTTTCTTACTTATAAAAATAATAATAAATAAATGTTGTTGGGTTTTTCTTGTGTGCTTTAATGGGTTAAACTTAGAAATTTGGTGAAGGTTGATTTTTTTTAAAAAAAGTGGCATAAAAACTTTAGGTTGTGTTGATTGCTTTAAAAAAAAAACTTTTGATTATTAAAAAAAAGTTTAGGTTGTTGAACTAGGAGATTTTTGTTGTCTTCAGCTCAAATTTTTGAGTGATTCTTGTATGATTGGGTAGTTTGGTAGGTTCTGGGTCTCATTATGTTTCATTTTATTTTACTTTATGATGAATTTTATGTGGATAGTGGAGGATGGGAAAGGATGTGTTGTTCCCTATTGTTTATAGTAGTGTTCTGTAACTGAATCTGTTAGTGCCTTTCGATTTGAACAGGTAAATGATATTTTTAATCACAGTGAAAATAGAACGTAAGTAGGATATAAGGAAAATTTTTAAACCAATGGCTTCGGTGGGCATAGCTCCTTCTTCTGGTTTGAGAGAACCCAGTGGTCATACTATCGGTGTTGATCGGTTGCCCGAGGAGATGAATGATATGAAAATCAAGGATGACAAAGTAAGGACAGCATTGATTTGTAATTTCTATTTCTTCTTCTAATTGTTCTTCCTCTTTTACTAGTGTTTATCTGATTTATGAATTTCATATGCTAGTTACTCATATGATTCATTAATATGTAGGAAATGGAAGCCACAGTTGTTGATGGTAATGGGACAGAGACGGGTCACATAATTGTGACGACTATTGGTGGTAGAAATGGCCAACCGAAGCAGGTATTTCTTTGGCTTACAAGATATCCTCCAATATTTCTGTAATAGTTGGAATTAATTATGAGTGTACTTCAAATGAAAAAGTTGAAATTAATTATTGCAATTGTTCTTTTTATTAATTTTATTTTTGTGCTCTTCAACATGCTCAAATAGCCATCCAACTAGACCTGGTTTTGAACTATTGCAAAAAACATCAATGATTGTAAATTTATTCATTGGATATGTGTGCATATTTATTGGTTTGAAATTTTGAATACATGTTTTCATCATTTAGCTTATTAAATACCTTGGGGCTTCAATTGATGCAGAAATTCTATCTATTTCCTATAATGCAATCTCATATCTTCATGCCTGCAGACAATAAGCTATATGGCTGAGCGCGTTGTTGGACATGGATCATTTGGAGTTGTGTTCCAAGTGAGGTTTTATATCATTCAAACTATAAATTATTGCAATATTTGTTACTTTAGCCTTTCTTAGTTCATATGAACTGTTCATGTCGATATAACTAGTTTCTATGTTCATGTAGGCAAAGTGCTTAGAGACTGGTGAAACTGTGGCTATAAAGAAGGTGCTTCAAGACAAGAGATATAAAAACCGAGAGCTGCAAACTATGCGCCTTCTTGACCACCCTAATGTTGTCTCTTTGAAACATTGTTTCTTTTCAACAACTGAAAAGGATGAACTGTACCTTAATTTGGTACTTGAATATGTCCCTGAAACTGTTCATCGCGTGATCAAACACTACAACAAATTGAACCAAAGGATGCCGTTGATATATGTGAAACTCTATACGTACCAGGTAATTTTACTTGAGATTTGCTTTCACTATGTTTTTCTGGTCTGCAATTTGTGTTTCGAGAAAGTTCAAATGTTCATAAGATTGGAAAAAGTGAAATTTTTGTTGGGTTGGGTTGTAGCCAGCTCTAAGTTCATTGACATTTGTTGTTTCCACGGTTCAATCAATTTATTTTGTTCCTTCTGAGATTTCACTATGATCTTTATTTTTTGCAGATCTTTAGGGCACTATCATATATTCATCGCTGCATCGGAGTGTGTCATAGGGACATTAAACCTCAAAATCTTTTGGTATGCTTACTACTAAAATTGCATATGTGCTTCTGAAAGGGTGGTTTGGGGAGTGGCGAGGATCACCTGAGACAGAAATGCAATTTAACTACTTGTTCTAAGTAAAAACTTGTGCTTTGTGCAGGTGAATCCACATACACACCAGGTTAAATTATGTGACTTCGGAAGTGCGAAAGTCTTGGTATGTTTATGTTTTTATTATCCATGCTATTTTTCCTGCAGTTATAGTTGTCTTGATTTCGATATTATTCTATGTCTTTATTTTCTTTGATGTTTGACAGATAAAAGGGGAACCAAATATTTCTTACATCTGCTCTAGATATTATCGGGCACCAGAGCTTATATTTGGAGCAACTGAGTATACTACAGCTATTGACATATGGTCTGCTGGCTGTGTTCTTGCTGAGCTACTGCTTGGACAGGTTGGTGATTATACATTTAAGCTCTTTCAAGCTATCAGTCATGTAATTATATTTACATAGCTAAAAATGAGTTTTCATTCTGTCAGCCTCTGTTTCCTGGGGAGAGTGGAGTCGACCAGCTGGTGGAGATAATAAAGGTAACTGTGACATCGTGGACTTTCTTGTAATACTCTAATATTACTGATTTGTGTGAGTGATGCTTGAATATTTTTGTGAGTTAATCTGTCTGATAAGTGTATTGAGAATTTTTAATTATAATTCTTTCACTGGGCTGACAATAACCCAAAAGATGCGTTAGCTTTTAGCCTCTGCAGTAGTTGGCCTCATGTGTCTTTACTTTTTTTATTTTTTTTAATCTCCCTCCCCTCCACGTTGTATTGTGACTTTTTCTTTGTTATAGATTCTGGGCACTCCGACAAGGGAGGAAATCAAATGCATGAACCCTAACTATACAGAGTTCAAATTCCCTCAGATTAAAGCTCATCCATGGCATAAGGTATTCATAATGTAAATGTCAAGATCTCATGTATTTATCTTTATCAGAACGCCTTACCATAATGCTTGCACGTTGTCTTTTATTAGATATTCCACAAGCGTATGCCTCCAGAAGCTGTTGATCTGGTTTCAAGACTACTGCAGTACTCCCCGAACCTACGATGCGCAGCTGTGAGTACATTATATCTTAAATTTCTATTATCTGATTCAGGCATTTTACCTTCAATCTTAAGGGACATTCATCACTAGGTATAATGCCTCTATATATTAGTTAATAGTATCTTAAATTTTATTATCTTATTCAGGCATTCAACGTAGAAATCTAGTCAGTCAATCTTGGTAATTGTTCAATATAGTTGCAAGATGGAAGAGATTGTTTATAAACTATAGATCCTTTGTTTTTCCCCCTTTTTTCTGGGATGGGTGGGTTTGGAAAGGGCATAAATGACAAAGTCCACCAAAAATGTCTGATTGGTCATGGTCTTAAATGGGGGATTTTGCTAAATTCTCTCTCTTGGTTGGGTAAATTTCTGTTATTCACCTAACATGATTGTAGACAGCAACACTCATGATTCTAATTCATTAAAAAAAAAAAAAAAAAGAGGTGGTGAGTCAGAGCTTGATAAAGTTTCCATAACTGGGGGCCAGTTGGGAATGTGTTTCAGAAAAGTTGTGGAAATTGTACAATAGCATCTTCCAATGTCTTTGTCAAGCATATTCCTGTTTGAAACTTAGCTCGCTGCTCATCTTGTTACCATGTCACCACTGAGTGTGTGTCCTAGAAGCATGTTTTGCATTGGCACCATACTAAACTTTCCAGGACCCCAACTTATTAGGGTCGGCTCTATGAATCCATTTTCCATCGAACTGGGGTCGTGCTGCTAGACAATCAGAATTGTTTTTGAACAGAAACATCTTGTCTTTTGTGACATTTTGTTCTATTTTGCCTTCTCGTTCCTCTGTTTTGTAAGCTTTGGGCTTGCTAATTATCCTCCAATTGGAATGCAGCTGGATGCCTTGATACATCCCTTTTTTGACGAGCTTCGTGATCCAAACAGTCGCTTGCCAAATGGACGTTTCCTCCCACCTTTATTCAACTTTAAATCACATGGTATGATTACATTTTAAACAATTTAAGCTGTCATTACCATGCAAAAGTCTTACAAGATCTTGTTGCCATTTGCTGCTGCTTGTCAACTAGAATTGAAGGGAGTACCGGTTGAGACTTTGGTGAGATTGATCCCAGAGCATGCAAGAAAGCAATGCCCCTTTGTTGGTTTGTGATTTGATGTGAATTGTAATGAACCCGCAATAGCGTTGTCCCTATATGGAAGCAATGAATGAATGTAATGTGTTCCTTCTATTTATGCCATTTGTTCTCCTTTCCTTCAATGTATCTTTTGTTATATCACCTTGTTTTGTAAAAGCAGATCTAGAGATATGCCACGCATCTTGCCCAAACCCCTCGATGGGTCATGTTCTGATTACCCTGTTCCTGTATCGTCTCAGCTTGTAACCTCACATAGAAGACAAGCATCAGCACTATTTAAATGTTTTTTCCTGTATTGGTATTTCGAGAACACATCTGCATGTCTAGTGGCTTCTTTTTGTGCTGGTATTTCTCCCGATGTTTTGAATTTCATTTCGTACTGGCCGGTATTGGCCATACCGGCCGCCTACCCGGCACAGGGAATATATTGTTTTGTACCGGTCAGAATTTCAGCTGAATCGGCCAGTACTAGCCGATATACAAATTTTGATCTTTATTTTTTATTTTTTTTCTTTATTTTCTTAAATTGTAAGCTCATTTTTGGATTCTTAATTTAGATAAGATTATTTATAATTTATATGTATAATTTATTCATATATTATTTTTGAATGGTATCTAAAACAATATCGGTATCATAATTCGTTTCTTCACTATTCAAAACATTGATTTCAAACAACTCCCATTTGTCAGTCTTTCTCGGGAGAACCACCTTTTTCTCTGTTTGGATGAGCTCGAACACATTTGTCATGTTCTGCTTATGGTATTAAGTTGAATAATGATATCCTTGACGTGTTCCATTCAATACTTGGACTAATGGTGGAAACATTCAACTTAAACACAGCTCTGTTCGACCTATTAGGCATTCTTGGTCTTTGTACTCTCATAATATAGCATGTGAATAATTTGTAGTTCATGGTTGCCGGCCCCTACCAAGGAATAGTCAGCATGAAACTTGCCAAATTGAACTCCTTTTTCTGCTGTCATTTATCCAAAAAGCTGTTGACTATTTTAGTTTCACATTTGTGGACGATCATTGAGAGTGAAAGATGTTTTCCCCCACCTTTTTGTATAGATTCCGCCTTATATAAGACTGGATTTAGATGTTAAACTGAGTTGAATTGAAATAAAAATTAAAAATAAAATAAAATATTATTAAAATATTATTTTTTAATATTATTATTATTTTGAGATTTGAAAAAGTTAAATTTTTTATTATCTTTTGTGTTGAAATTTGAAAAAGTTGTAATGATGAATTGAGATGAGTTTAGGATCCAAACGTAAAAAGAAACTTGAGATTGCAGAAAATTACAGAAATGAAGTTGAGATGAAAGTTTGAAGTGAAATATGTTTAGGGTTTTGTTTGGTTGGGAAGAGGGACTTTTGCTAAAGTATGCTCTATAAACAAAAGAGAGTTTTGTTTTTTATTTTAAATTTTATCATTTTAATTCACACTGTTGATGTGACATTTTGAATATATGTTTATTTAAAAAGTTAACATAAGAAATTACTTAAAATGTATTATTACGATTGAAATTGATAAAATCTAAAGCTGAGAATTATTCCTAATACAACTGTTGGGGAAAAGCACACAGCATAGACGAGGAGAGGAATAGAAGGCGAGGAAAAGAAAGCAAGTGAGAAGGCACGTGTTGACGATTTATCAAGATGCCATGGTTTTTAAGCACGATCTCCGGGCTGAAATGTAAATACCTTTGACGAAAGCTCGAAACAGACGAACTTCACATAAGTCTTTGTAAAAAAATAGACTCGACTTAAAAAATGTAAAAAAAAAAATTATTATTTATTAGTGAAATTCTCTTTTTTACAAATGATTTGTATAGAGTTTATGCCTAACATTACTCTTCACAACAGCGTCAGAAACTTGACAACTAGCCAAAGACATGAATTTCTGAAAAATGTTATTTAGTTTGTGAAAGTTTCATTCTTTAACTTGCTGAAATCTGTACAGAGAGACTCATGAATAGTATTGCTCGTAGAGATAAAGCTGGTATCAATGCCAAGCTTGCAAACTTGCTAAGAACATTACAATGGATGCTCTATAATATATTTTTCTTTAAAATATAAAGAAACTCTTTCAAAAGTGCCCTCCAATGGATCTTGTATTTTAAAGGCACTTTACATTCTGTTACAGGAACCTGCTAGATGTGGAGGAAGCTGTTCATTATTGTAAATGTTTTAAATTAATTTCTCTCTCCTCGTGCTGATTATCCCCATTTCTTCAAATTACCTTTATTCTCATTTCAAACCCCCTCTCTCTCTCGTTCCCACGCGTTCTTCTTTGCTTGGTACCAAAGACAAAACTTGAAGCTAAGGCACCATCTTCCTTCGACTTCGCTCGTCGACTCCATCACCGATCAAGGTCGTTCTTCTGCTTCAAGCTCTGCTCTCTACGGTTTAGCAAGCTTGAAACCCACGAATGAAGTAAACATTAGAAATTTTTTTCTCAGAATGTACGGATGCAAAGTAATCTATGGGTCAAATACTTTGGCTTTCGGGAAATCTCTCTCTCTCTCTATCTGTTTCTCACTCTTTCCAAAATGCATGAAAGCACATTATTTTTTTCTTCTCAGAATATGAGTCTAGGAGTTTATGTGGGTACATGATTGTGGGACTTTACAGCATATGGAGAGAGTTTGCATCTAGGAATGTTTGCATCTAGGGAGAGTTTGCGGTACAAAATTCATTGTAAATATTTTTAGAGTTTGCTTCTAGGGATGAAGTCGGTGACCTTCCATTTACACATTGATGGTACCCTTTCCTATGTTTGAGTTTTTTTCCTCGTTTTGGATTGTCCCTCAAAGAGGGTTTCTTTTGTCAACAAATGCTCATGGTCTGGTTGCCATAACCTTAAAAAAAAGTTACAATGGAGTTCATTGAAGTAGTTTATCACCACTTAAATTTAGGTCATTCCCGTCAAGATGTTTATCACCACTTAAATTTAGCAAAGTTTATGTGGTCATATCAGTAATACCAATTCCTTCTACACTTGCAAATTTGGATGCTAACCTGAAATTTAGTTTACAAATTGATTGAAGTTTGTTTGTAGTGATCAAGCTTTGACCCTGATATTACTTAATTTGTTCAGGGCAGTAAAAGAGCTAATTTAGCATCATAGAAGTTTCTCGGGACTCTCCTCTACTTGTTGTATGAATGTTGTGGAATTACCTATATTTTAACATGATTGTGGAAGCGCCATATTGTCAATGCTCACACATGCATATATAAAGTGTTTCCATGTCCTATAGGATGATATGTTGTTGTGCCATTTTTGCGCTCTTATTGCAATGGAAGTGGTTGGTTCAACATGGTTGTATGTTATTTAATATAAATGGATAGAATATATCCAAGACATGCCGCACTGTCTTAACAAAAATGGTTGGCTTAGTGAAATTTATTGAAGTTAAATAACACATATCCATGCTTAACAGGACTCAATATACTCTCTTATTATTTGTTGAATTAGTTTATATTTTGGTGATTCCATTTACTAACATAGAAGGAAATATGCCTAAACTAAAACCTAAGCTAAAACAAGGTTTATATATCCAAGTACTAGCACCATTCGTGTGATCAACTTCATTTTTTTTTTGTCCATCACTAACCTACCTAGTTACTATCTACTATCCTCATTTGATAAAATGGGTAACAAATAATGTTTGACTTTGTTTGAGTTTTTATCAAAACAAGTGGTACTTATCAAAATTTAGAATTTCACAAACTTTTTAATTGAGTTTGATTGAGTTCCATGATCCCATTTTTTTTTTCCTTTGAAGGATGGATTCACAACTCCATGTAGTTCATTCCTTCACTACCTTCTTACAGGAGGGGGAAGAAAGCTAAATGACTACCTCCTCACATTTTTGGATGACTTAGAATCCCAAGTTACTCCTCCCAACCCAAAACAAGTGATTGCTAGGAAAATAAAATTTAGACAATGAAACTTTAGTCCAGAAGAGGATAACTTACTAGTGTAAGCTTGGCTTAATTCTAGTTTGGACCCGATGAATAAGGTCGATCAATCTAAACATTCATTTTGGGGCTAGAGTATATGAATATTATGAGAAAAACAAAAAATTCACAACTTGTGAACGTAGTTCCAGCTCTCTCACAAATAGATAGTCAACCATCCAATATGCTACAAATAAGTTTTGTGGGACCTTAGCTCAAATTGAAGGAATGTCTCCAAATGGGGTTACTGAGCAAGATAAGGTGCACAAACAATATCATTTAATTTCATCATTTAAATGACATTGTATTAGATATATTTCACATCTCATTTATTGATTTTTCAGATTGAGCAAGAAAATGAGCTTTATCGAAGTAATCAGTCTGCAACATTCAACTTCCTTCATTGTTGGACTATTCTAAGGCACCATCCAAAATGGAAACAGACTGTAGCTGAGGGCACAATGAAAACTAAGAGAAGATCAGTAACCCTAGATACTCGTGCCAAAGTTTACATGTCTAGATGAAGACATCTTATCTCCATCTATAGATATGGATATGGAGAAACCCATTGGAAAGAAGGCTGAAAAGAAGCGAAAGAGGCAAGATAGTACATCTTCCAATCTTGTTGATTTGGTGACTGAGAGGAGAGATGAGAAGAAGAGAGCAAATGTTGAGAAGGAAGAACATAGGAAAGAGATTATCCGCCTTACAAAAGAGAGCCTTGATTTGGATCAATAGAGAGAAGATAAAGAAATTTTGATCAATGGATTTGGATCAATCTCTTCTTTTTATTTTTTGAATTAATTTATATTTTGGTTTAGTTTATAAATTTGGATTAAAATAAAATAGAACATAATTATATGACATTGTATATGAGGAGATATTGCAAATATCAAAAGATATGAAGATATCATTGGTAATTAAAGAAAATATTTGAAATGAATAAAAAATATTAAAAAGTATAATATTTAAATAATATAAAGAAAAAATAGATATATTGTAAAAGTCAATATATAAAATAGAAAAAGTGAATTTTGGTGATGTATTTTAAAGAATAAGATGAAAAAATCAATTGGAAATCCTCCAACCAGCTTATCAACAAAAAAAGCAATTCGCAAGCCTATATTTTGACACATCAAAACACACCATTAAGGTTCTTCCTCTGTTCTTTAGTTCGTTTAGAGCGTTGTCAGCGCTTACCGTAATTTTCTTCTCTACTTGAATATCTTTTACCAGTTCAATCATATTGAGTTGCTATTATAAACTTGCCGTCAAAATAACTCTAATTCTACTACGCGTCACGTCACTACTTCGGAATAGAGTAAAGCTCGCAGTGAGATAACCATATGGCTAAATTATGGCGCATTTTGTAGAGAACAAGTACGGATTCACACTCGAGAAGAAGCGAAAAAGAGTTGTCTGTTGCCAATCTACCCAAGAAAATTTGGGTAAGTGGAAGTTATTAGCAAGTGATAACAAGGATGGATACTCGCAACATAGAAGTGCAATGTGTTCTCAAAAAGGCTCAAGAAAAAGCATTAGCCTCCTCCAACTACAACCATGCATTGAAATTGATAATTACATCGAATATGTTCTTATTGTATATACAGAATGAAAATGTTAAAGTGCAAGCAATCCCGATATAAACCATCCAGGAGAAAACTATGCAAGCTTTGAAAGAAAAATGGGCAAACAATAGCTAAGCAAAACTAGCATTTCACTCATAAATTGCCATATAAGATTTCAGCAAGTTGCCAAAAGCATTCACCACAATGCATCAAGTACATGTGCAGTAGATTTCCTTAACCATTAAAACACATTTTCTTTATTTCTTATTTTTAAACATGTCAAACACACTTGTTTTTTTGTTTTCACTGAAGCATATTAATAGAAATGCATCCAGCCACCTTTACAGAAAAACAGCAAACATCACGAGGACAGAGCTCTTGGACATGAAGTTGTGGGTGGATTGTATCAATTTAAAGAAGCTAGTACCTCCAACAATGCGGCAGCAAACTGCATTTGGGTCTCCTCGTCTATCGTCAAGAAGAGAGGCACGTGCACAAATAACGATTTGGTCCCATTTTGTTCTGCAAACCGAAGGGAATGATAGTAAACATAATTGCACACGAAGCGGCCTGCATCATCTGAGGTCATCACTTCATAACCCATCTTTGCTAAGGCCTTGGTCACCTCCTCAACTGGAAGAGAAGTCTGTGCAGGTTGGAACAAAGATAACCATTTACGAAGGGTGAAACAGAGAAAAAAATATAGAATAGTCATGAATAAATCACAAAACCATGCCAAAGAAAAGCAATTGTCCAAACAATCCACTAGCATCAATATTGACAATGACATACATTCTACTTCTGGACAACTATGACATGCAGTCTTGTATAAACGGGTACCTCCACACAAACATCAAGACAAGAAGAAAAGAAGATAAAGAGCGTCATCATGTCTGAGATTTTGGTCAACATTAACTTTTCAGGAAATCAGTGCACGTCTAACTGTCCTATACTCAAATCTTAATAGAAATTTTATTTGAGCTGGGGAATAAAAAAATAATGTATCCATGATGTTGAAACAAAGAATACTAGACTGCAGCTCTGTTTTACAAAAGTATAGAACTATAATCTTTCACATGTAAACCCCTCTATTTTGATTGAAGTTGGACTAAATCTCTTCCACTCGCATAAAAACAGGAGCCAGCAGGACAACTCAAATAACTTATAGACAGGTTAGACACAAAAAGTGAATGACCTGCTCCCCATAAAGTTGACTTTTGTATCACTCACAATACAAAAAAGTATATTTCTTTCTACAATCACATCCTTCCCCACGAAAGCAACAAATCCTTAAACCAAAGCAAAAAATTAAATGCTCAAACAGAGAATTGGCCATAGATTTGTTGAAATTTTAAGTGAACAAGAAAGAAAGCACACATAAGAAAAGTGACCGCAAATTGGCATAAGTACCATTTAACTTTAGTTTCATCTATCATAGTGACAACTGCTGCAGTTCATCAAGCGAGTTTATAATCAAATAATACCTATCTATCTATACATATGCACTTGTGAAAATATATATAGCACTAAAAAAATGGTCTATTATAACTCAACGAAACTATATGAAGACAAGAAAAAAAAAATACTCTTTTTCAGGAAAGTAATGAAAACACACATTTTACCTTTCGTACGCGTGAAATTCCACCATCTGCAGGAATGATGGGAGCTTTCTACATAACATAAAATGAGGTAAGCTCAAATAAATTACATTTAAAAGGTGCAATGAAATAAAATCTACATGTGCACAAGAAACCATAGTAACTTCATCTAACCTGGGGCTTCCATCCCATCTCATCAGGACAACGAAAAGTAGCTTCATTGACAGCTTGATGTTCAAGGGCAAACCTTGTTGCACCACTATTAACTCCAAAGTGTACCTGAAGAAATGTAGTTACAAATGTACGGTACGTAACTCATATAAATACAGTATACAATGAATTCAGCAGCAAGGAGTTGTCATTGGCTTGATGTAGATACTGTTCTGGTTCTAGGTTAAGGTTTTAAAAGACAATGTTAGTGAAACCACAGTAAGAGGTTAAGAGGTTTCATTAACATTTTACAATCCTCCAGTTTCATCTTCTCTCTCAAGGTGTAGAGAAACCATTATTACTTGCAAGTGTGCAATAGGATTTGCAGAGGATCCAACTGACACAAGCCAATCTTAATCACTATCATATTAAGCAGGGGTTTGATAAGTTTCTAGACCTGTATTATGTTCCTGTATGAACTTAATAGAGCCACTAATCACATGAATTCAAAATTATTCTCAGTCTTGCATTATCTCTCATTTCTTGTCTCCTATTTTGTGTGCCAGAGGGGGGATTAGAAGGGTTAAGAATTAGCTAAATGGTAAAGCCAGAATGTTCAGCAGATCCTAGAGAGAGTTTTTATCACCCAAGTATTCTTAATGCTGTGCTGCTATTACAAGAGTAAGAATCAATTCCAATAAGTATCCAATATGCATTTCGTCAACGTTTCCAGCTATATAATGAAACTTAAATATTTTGGCTCATGCTCTGCCGATTAGAGATTGGGATTTCTAATCACAGTCTGATTTTAATAGATCTCCCTACCAGGTTGGGATCTCTGTTGGAAGAATAGGAAATAGGAAAACAAAATTTGTAATTTTTCTAATTGAAGAAAAAAATCTTATAAAAAAATAACCTTGGAAAAGGAGTAATTGGGGAAAAACATACAACAAAACAGAAGAGATTAGATGACGGAAACTGACCCAAATAATTCTTCCAGAATTTGAAGTTTTGGTGTCCACCCCACTAATGGCAGATTGCAATGTCTGGTATAAGGGAGCAAGCGCTCCCTGTCCTGCAGTATCAAGAATGCTGCAACTCCCAAGAGTTAGACCTTTAGGCAATCCCTTCTTCTTAACATACTCTTTGAGATTACCAACAATTGTCTCAGTTGGATTCTCTGAAACTCCATGAAATTTCTTGAAACCCGTCACATAAACTGTTACTGCAGGAGGCCCTTCAGACCCCATTCCAATTATTGAGATATATTTAAAAATGTGTTATAGTGCCTAAATCAAAAGCAATGTCTGAGTACCTGCTGAGACGAAATGGGTTAGGCAATCAGGAAGCTGCGAACACAAAATCATGGTGAACTAGGAAAGCTATAATATCTACCATCAATGTAGTTTTACAAATTTCATGGACTACTTTGAAACCAATAATCACCATGCCCTAGAAAACCATAATCTTCTGTTTCTTTTATAATTATAACACAGGGCCCTGGACTCTTCAAGCACCAAGTAATTTCCCAGGAATGTGTCAGTTCCCCCATCCCACATGTACAGAGCAATTACAAAGAGATAAACCCCAAGGCATAGCGGCCAAAGGGATTGGGGGTAGAATTCGTCAACCTTCCAAAGGTGCCTTCACTCAAGATAGAGCCACTCAACAAATTTCTAGGGCTAATGAAGCCATTATCTAACAATTTTACCAATAGAAAGTAAATTGATGGTTTATCAGGCTATAGTTTTTACACTTTCGTATCTCTGTCCTACCGTTACTTCAAACCATAACATAAGGCTATTCTTTAGCAATCATAACAATAGATGTTGACGAATCATTTATATGCTGACACCAATGAATTTCCATTCCTGTAGATAACTAACTACAGCTTAGTATGAGATTTCCCAAAAAACGAAACAATTGGAGGAGAAAGAGACTCCTGCAGTTCATTCGGAAAGCTCCAAGGCAAGATGAAAATCGGAAAGGCTCGGTAGTCTCAGTCACAGGCAAGAATATGGCAATGCGGGGAATGAGTGTATATAACCATGGAAATCAAAGTTGCTGAGAAAACAAAAAATCAGTGGAATTTATTGACAACCCAATTTCGAAAATCAATATCGCATTAAATTAAACAAATAATCCGATCCGAAGTCAAAGGTGCACATATAAAAAAGTAGATTGACCCTTCAGAGAACTATGAAGGCGAGGAATCCAAACGAATCACTGTATTAAAGAAAAACCACTCAGAACCGAAATACCAAAAACTAGAATCCAAGCAGAAAGCTTTGATCAGACACAGATTCTCACGACTATCAAAAACCCAGAAACCTACATCTAGAAACAAAGCGAGGAAACGAAAACTATAGCAAGTTGGTTGAGAAAAATTCTAGGATAAAGAACGAACATGGCTTTCCTTCCTTACCTCTTTTAATCTTCACAAAAGAAAAGGAAACAAAATGGACACGCTCGAAGATCATTAACTGGTAAAGATTCCGATCATACTATAAAAGAGAGTTATAAATGAACAGAACATATATATATATATATATAGACACAGAGATATATACGTATTTAAATTTTCCTTTGAAAAAGGAAAAAGTTAATAGGAAAGGTGGTAGTGGAGGGTCATTTTCAAACACATGAAAATGCAAGCGCATGTGTAATTGAGTAGCATCTGTCATTATTATTATTGGTATATGACTATTCATGGCAGACTTCTTATACAACCTTGACACTAACATTACCCGCCGTCTGCGTAGGAATTTGCAACAGTAAAGTTTATCTGTTCCTCTTTCTTGTTGGAGTCTAACTAATGATGTGTCGTTTATTGGCCAATGTGTTTGATTTTATGATCTTATATATATATATATATATATATATATATGAAAAGTATTTATATCGACATAGGTGTGCAAATTTTGTGGAGACAAATTAATTTAAAAGTTAATAATTATATGATAAATTTTATTTTTTAAAATGTTTACGTCACTATTACTTATTATTATTTTTTATTACTATTCACTATTATTTAATATTTTATTATTTTTTTACTATTATTTACAGAATACGTGAGAATACCTCATTATCTAAACGCAACCTTATACATTTATACATCATATATTTGTATCCAATAGGATGGGTGCCCTTCATGTATTTTAGGCAATACTATAAAACTTAAACCTATTTCAAAGAAACCAAAATCAACAGTCTATAACGAAAACAAATATTCTCATAAAAACACTTTACTCGAAAAGTAAGAAACTACTTGACTCATGACAGTCTGCATCTTTTGCTTTCCCGTTCTTTTGGTTTAAAGCAGTGAAGATCTAGAGGAATAAGGGATATGATAGTGCATATATATATATATATATAATTACCTGCTTTTATTCAGTACTGTTTATAACTTTAAGCACAATGCTGTAGGTAGCTAGGAGGTTTTAATAATATTTACGAAGAATGCTATATATAGTCGTGGAGTGTGTAAGTATTATATAGTAGTTTTGAAAAAAAATAAAATCTATTATTAAAAAATTATTTTTTTTCATGTTAGTCCCGTATTTATTTATTTTTTTAAAATGATTACACGGCGTTTGTACATTTACGATTGCAATAATCATTTCTCAATACCTAATGGGTGGTCTAAATAAATTTGAAACAAAACATATAATAAAATATGAGGACGAATCATTCACTCTGATTAATGGACCTGATGTACAAAGTTGTTTGATAATTATGAGAATTATATTAAAAAAGTCCACCAATGCCAATATTCTATACTGGGGCTTGATTAAAGTAGATAGGACATAGGAGTGGCTCAAAGTTTGAATTAAATCAGATTGTTATGATGCATTTTGTCATTAATCATGACTAAAGGCATGGCTGTTAATTATTAAACCACTTAAAAGCAAGCAGTGCTAGATATGATAAGACTTCAAAGATAGAGCTGTGCCATGTAATTGTGCCCAATTCTGATCTGCAGCATCGGATGCCAATGCAAATCGATGCAGGGGTCGTTGGTTGTCCTTGTCCTTGGACTTCCATTTATATATATATACAGCCGACCATTTGACTCTATGGCCTTTTGTTTGCGGCGTTCTTGTTTGTAAGGCTGCATCTTTCCTCTTTGCATTATTATTAATCAAGGTGGTTTTGAATCTTCATAACAGCTGCTTTCATGATATGAGTGTAAAACTTCTTAAAGAATAAAGAGGTCTATATGATCTTTTATCTCCAGCTATTTAAATTTGAGAATTGAAATGCCTACAAAAGGGATTAGAGATTTTCTGTAGAGAAGAGACTTCTAATTTTTTGCCTTAAAACTTTATAGGTGAGTCTAATAAAAAAACACAAGCCCCTTTATATAGGCAAGACTAGAGACCCTTACTTATTACTCCTACAACTTTTGGGCTACTCTCATTATTCCATCCTAAAAAAATAGCAAGAGTTAACCACTTTATTTATTAAGAGTAATTACCTATGCTTAATAGATGAAGTGATGAAGTGAACCACCTTAAGGAAGACAAATGGATTTCTAGGGAAATTAAAAGTCTAACATTCTCCCATTTAGTTCACTCAATAGGTAAAACTGAAATGGCAAAAAATAATACTCTCAATTCTGTCAAGGTATTCTACACACGAACCATGGCGGTATTGCTCTGATCTATAGTGAGTATTTCCCTTCCATGTGTCACAATACATAATACCCTTTAAAATATTTTATGAACAACTAATAAAAGTCATTTGAGTCCAACTTAATCATCCAATGGATATAACGAATTCATTACTTTATTCACAAAATTGAAATTGAATTCAACTTTATTCTTTGTGGAATATATAGCAACATGAGAGAGATTGCACTTTAGATAGGCCCATATGATCCACATGGCCCTGAAGTTGTTTTACTAGTAAACCTTTGATCATTAGATCGGCTAACATCAAATCTGCACTGGTGTGCTCAATATACACCACATTATTGTTTATGCTCTCTCTCACACTTAAATACTTTATGTCGATATGCTTGCTTCTGCTTTTGCTCTTATTGTTCTTTGAAAAGAACACTGCAGCGGTGTTATCACAAAAAATCTTTATTGGTCTTTGAATGGAATCGACAAATTTAAGACCAAAAATAAAATTGTTCAACCACATGGCTTGTGTCGTTGCTTCATAGCACGCAATAAATTATGCCTCCATAGTAGACGTAGCAACTATAAATTGCTTCGTACTCTTCCATGATATAGCTCCTTCAGCAAGAAGAAAGATATATCTAGAAGTAGACTTTCTGGTGTTTACAACTGGCAAAATTTGAATATGAATAGCCAACCACTTGCAAATTTTCTTTATGCCTGTAGGTTAGCATGTAGTCCTTGGTTCCTTGCAAATACTGCATCACCTTCTTTGCAGCTATCTAATGTTGAAGACCTAGGATACTTTGATTAAAACCCAATAATCCAACTACTAGACATATGTCTGCACGGGTGCAAACTTGAGCATACATCAAGCTACCCACTGCAGATGCATAAGGCACACTTTATCTGCTCGTGTTCCAATGCATTTTTAGGTGATTGACCTTTATGAAATTTATCACCTTTCATTATGGGAACTATAGAGGCTTTACAATCTTTCATACCGAATCTTTGTAAAAGTTTTTCAATGTAGGCCTTTTGAGACAATCCTAAGACTCTTTGTTTCCTGTCTCTGTAAATCTCTATGCCAATGACATAAGAGGCTTCACCCATATCCTTCATTTCAAAGTTTTGGAAGAGAAATTGTTTAGTCTCATGTAATAAGCTCAAATCACTACTTGCAAGAAGAATATCGTCTACATATAGGACTAGGAATATGTATTTGCTCCCACTGACCTTAAGGTATATACATTAATCAACAAGATTCTCGATAAAACTGTATGAAATAACAATCTTGTGAAACTTTAAATACCATTGACGGGAAGCCTATTTTAGACATAAAGAGACTTCTTCAACTTGCATACTTTTTTACTGTCATCACTGAAACCCTTAGGTTATTTCATGTATACCACTTCATCAAGATTCCCCATAAGAAAAGTCATTTTCACATCTATTTGATGTAACTTTAAATCAAAATGAACTACTAAGGTCAAGATTATCCTCAATGAATCCTTTTTAGAGACCAGAGAGAAGGTTTAATGATAATCTATGCCTTCATTCTAAGTGAATCATTTAGCGACAAATCTAGCCTTATATCGTTCGACATTACCAGAAGAATCTCGTTTGGTTTTATAAACCCATTTGTAGCCAACTGTTGCCACCCCTTCTGGTAATTTGACGAGATCCCATACTTGGTTCTTATAAATGGATTCTAACTCATTCCTCATGGCATCCAACCAAAATATAGATTTATCTCCACTCATGGCTTGTGAAAACATAATTGGGTCTTCTGGAAGTCCAGCGTGAAAATCAGACTCAGTTAGGTATAAAATGTAATCATCTGGAGTAGTAGGCCTAAGTATTCTTGAGGATCTTCTTAGAGCCACTACTTCATCATTTGGAGATGACTCAATTGGCTCAGACTATAAATGCAGAATAATTTCAAGTTGAACCTCATTTACGGGAACATGTTGTTCTTGAATTGGTGTCACCGCATGATCTTGCGATCTATTTTGCCTTGAGACAACCATTCTTCCTCCAAAAGAAGGCAAAGTAGCATGTTCAGGTGTCTTCTCAAAAGTGACCTCTTGAGGACTCACACTCCCACTAGATTCAACATCCTCAAGAAACCTTGCATTTTTATATTCGACAATTCTAGGGCAATGATTGTGACAATAAAATCTATATCCTTTGGAGTTACTTGGATACCCAATAAAGAAACCGCTAGTTGTCCTTGGGTCTAACTTTTTTATGTTAGGATTATAAATCTTAACTTCAGCAAGACAACCCTATATGTGTATATGATTTAAGCTAGGTTTCCACCATTTCCACAACTCGAAAGGTGTTTTAGAGACAGACTTGGATGAGACCCTATTCAATATATACACTGTAGTTTTAAGAGCTTCATTCCACAAGGAAATTGCATGTTAGATTCACTAATCATACTCCTTACCATATCCATTAGTGTACGGTTCCTTGTTTCTGAAACAATTTATTTGTGGTGTGCCAGATATTGAATATTGGGCAATAATGCCTTTCTCCTGAAGAAAATTTGCAAATGGACCCTTCATTTGTCTATATTCTGTGTACTTATCATAATATTCCCCTCCTCTATTAGATCTTATGATCTTGATTTTCTTTTCACTTTGATTCTCTACTTCTGCTTATAGGCTTTGAAAACATCTAATGCTTGAGCCTTCTCATTCAGGAGATAAAGATACATACACCTAGAATATTCGTCAATAAATGAGATAAAATATTTCTGACCATTCAGGTAAGGGGTAGGAAATGGTCTACAGATATCTGTATGTATAATCTCAAGAACACTTGAGCTCCTTCTTGAACCTTTAGAATTATTGTTGGTCAGCTTACCCTTTATGCAGTCTACACAATTCTTGAAGTCAGTAAAATCGAGATCCTGTAGGACCCCCTTCTTTTACTAACCGTTTCATCCTCTCTATAGAGATGTGTCCCAATCTCTTATGCCATAATAAAGAAGATTTTTCATTCAAAATGTCTCTTTTAATGCCAATTGAATGCAGGGAAAGATAATTCTCCTCAAAATCGGGATGAATATCTAATTTAAATAAGTTATCAATTAAAGTTCTAGAACCAACAAAAATTTTATTCTTAAAAACAATCATAGTATTCTAAAAAAGGAAACTGTAATATTTGATAATAAATCTGGAAATAGAAATTTAATTTCTACTAAATTCTCAAATAAAAAAGGCATTATTTAAATCCAAAACATGTCTCGATTTGAGAATCACTCTAAAAACTCCAACTGCAACAACTTGTAAATGCCCTTTATTTCCGGTGAACACCTAAAGTTCACTTGTTGTTGGTTTCCTTCTGGTGAAAAAACCCTGCAATGTATTCACAATATGGATTGAAGAACCGGAATCAATCTACCATGAATTTTTAGGAACATCAATGAAAAAATATTCATAACACACAAGAGAGATAGAGCTACCTTTCTTTTCAAGCCACTCTTTATACTTGATACAACTCTTTTTTTATATGTCCCCGTTTTTCTTGCAAAAGAAGCAACTCACCTTTTTGCCATTAGATTCATTGGATTTTGATGGTGTGACGCCCCGATCCCCTCGTACGGCAACGCGGGAATCGTGACGTCGGGATGATGACAACACGGGTCACGCATCCCAATAATAAGTGTTAAGTGTGTGTACATGTAGAAAGTGTACAACAAAAATGCAGCGGATAATTTAAGTGCGTCGACTAAGTACCAGAATTGTTTAATACAAGTATTCAAAATAAACTACCTTTAAAAAGTTTTACAGTTATCCGTAAAATAAAGTAAAAAGCCGAATACATATATAAAAGGGAAACAAATCCCATAATCCAAAAGCAACCACATGTCACTCCCTTCACGGAGCCGATCCCTCAGGCTCTTCGTCCTCATCTGTATCAAAATCGTACCATAAAACGGTATTGCAAGGTATTGAATACCGTGAAATTATGAATCTCAGTAACTAATCAACCAAGCAACCCAAGAGATAAAAATGCATCAATGCAGCCAACAAACATGAGTATATGGCGAAGCACAAATGTGACCCAAAACCTCATTTTTTTCGAAAATGATTATTTTCCAACACACGCCTAAATTCCATTTTGGCCCAAAAATAAAATCCGACATTTTCCCAAAAAATGATTCACACAAAATCCAATCATTTGTCAGACACTGTAAGCGGGAATCGCAGGCGGGACTATACCACTATCACTGCTTACCACCATCCCTACCGCGTGCACCATAGGCGGGAATCACAGGCGGAACTCTGCCACCATCCCTACCGCATGCACCGTAGATGAGAATCACAGGCGGGACTTTACCACCATCCCTACAGTTCCTTTTCACACAATGAGTACCTATCAGAGCACTGTAGGCGGGATTATGCCACCATCCCTACCGTGTGCACCGTAGGCGGGAATCACAGGCGTGACTACACCACCATCCCTGCTTACCACCATCCCTACCGCGTGCACCGTAGGCAGGAATTGCAGGCAGGACTCTACTACCATCCCTGCTTACCACCATCCCTACAGTCTCTTTCCTTTCTCTCACATGAAAATCTAATTTTTTCAAGTATACACATGAACATGTATGTAATATGCGAAAACCCAGTTTTTAGTTACAAACATGATCATGCGTGCAAATATGCAATGTACATGATACAACACATTATCCAACAACTGACAAATCACAACATAGTCCAATAACACAAACAACTCCATCCAACCCCCATACTCCTCGGACTCAGTCCGGCACAACCAACCAAATCACAGTAATTATGTGTTAGAGCAAAAATATATTTAAATCACGAAAGTTCATTGGAAAAATACTTACAGTGCTATAATATAATTTTCGAAGGATCACGGAGGTGCAATAGGTGGCGGCACAATAACAGATTAGTGCAAAAATGCACTAAGCCGTAGGTCTCAAAAACCCACTTTTAAACGAGGACAAACGAAGACTCGAGATTACTAGGGAAGTGCTTAGAGATGTCGGTGAAGCTAATGGTGTGGTGGTTGGCCGTGGGTGGCGGTGTAGAGTGCGGTTGAAGGCCAAAACGCTCAAAATGAAAATGGAGTTGGTGGAGTTTCACCGGTGGCAGATCGAAACTGGGGATGGGTGGGTTCGGTTGCTAGGAGGTGAATGAAGATGTGGTGAAAAAATGGTGGTAGGAGATGGCGCGACGGCGGCACGCGAGCACAAGAGGTGTCGAGGCTTGATGCCGTGCGTTGGGGCTCACGACGGCGAGGGAGGAGCTGAGAACCAGAGGAGGAGGTCGCCGGCTGGAGAGGAAGAGAATGGGAGGGGTGGTGAGGCTCACATCGGCGAGCGGTGGCTCACAGGAGGCAAACGACGCACGGACGGGGAGGGAGGGCTGAGCGCGCGGGAGAGAGGAGAGAGAGAGATGAGAAAAGAAAATGAGGAGAAAAAGAAAAGAAAAAGAAAAGAAAAAGAGGAAAAGAAAAAAAAAAGAAAAGAAAAGGAAGGGAAAGAAATGAGGTTCAATCCTCATACTTGGGTCACAAAAATGATCCGACGAAAAAGATTTCAAACAGCAAGTTAAATAAAATAATTTAAACGTAATGATTAAATGAAAATAAATTAATTAAATCCAACAATAAATTAATTTAAAATGAAAAGTAATTTAAATGCATAACAATAATTAATATTAAGAAAGCACATCAAAATAATTTTCACAAAATTAAAAATCATAAAAATAAACCAACTAAAAATCCGACAAATTTAAAACAGGAGAATAAATTTTTGGATTAATAAAAATAATTCTTCAATTAAAAATACACTAAAATACGAGGTGTTACAGATGGTACATTATGCTTCCTTTTCTTTTGAGGTCCACCTTAGCCTTTCTCGGTCTTAACTTTATCATTCACAATTATATTTGCACTTTTAGGTTGATCAGGCTTCATCATTTCCTCTTCTTGCACACACATGGTCAGAAGATCCGTAACTGACCAGTTTTCCTTATGTGTGTTATAAGAGATATTGAAAAACCCATACTCATATGACAGTGAGTCAATGATGAAATGGACGAAGAACGGCTCAGATATCTCTATCATTAAGCCTTTAAGTTGAGAAACAATGTCTCTCATTTCCGTAATGTATGCACCCATACCCTTAGAACTGTCAAAAGCTTTAGTAGTGAATTGCCTAATAAGAGTGCTAGCAAAAGCCTTGTTAGAGCGAACAAACTATTCCTCAATTGCGTGCATTAATTCCTAAATTGTAGCGCAGTCACCAATAGAACCTCTAATGCTCTTACTCATACGAGACTTTATGAGCATTAGACTTAGGCGATTAGATCGCTCGTACCATTGGAAATTTTCGATGACTTCATGTGTATCAATATCCGTGGCAGCAGGTGGTTTCTCCACACAGAATGCATAGTCAAGGTCATATACCCCAAGGTAAAATGAACCGAATCTTTCCTGTTAGAATAATTAGTGCCATCAAGCATTGGAATAAAATAAACACCATCAGCTAAGAATTGTGGAACAACAGCTACAAAAACCAAGAAAAACATTAATGCTATAAATTCAAGTAAATTTTAACCTTCCTGTGGGAAAAAGTTGCATACCAGCATAAATTTACTTATCTTTATTTATAAGACAAATTATTCCGAATATTAATAAATAAAACTATCCACACCTGTAGGCAGAAGACTAATTTTATGGTCAATACCGAAAATCATTTTCTTATACTAATTAAATCACAAAAATTAAATATTTCCCTGTAATGATAAATCCTTCAAACTTATGATTTAGTTACAATGAGATTCTAAATTTATTTATATATTCTTTTAAATAATAAGGATGTTGTAGCATTACCTTCATTATTCAAAAGAAATACAATTGGGTATCTACTAAAATAGATAAAAACCTATTAACTGTAAATTAGTTCAAAGGCCCATCAATATGTATAAAGCTTGAAATTAAGTCCAAAGTCAAAACATGCCTTTGAAATCCATTAATATAGTTATAAGCACATAACCATATGGATATGAATTCAAAGACAAAAACTTAAAAGTCGAAAGTCAAGCCCAACTCCGAAATCATTAAAGACTCATTATATGAACAAAATTGAAATGCTAATAATTCAAGCACAAAGCTGAAAGGTTTAACTCTGATACCAACTTTAAAACTTCTTAAAAGAATAAAGAGATCTATAGGATCTTTTACCTCCAATCATTTGAGTTTGAGAATTGAAAAACCTATAAAAGAGAGTAGAGATTTTCTATAGAGAATGGACTTATAGTCTTTTGCCTTGGAACTTTATGGGTGAGTCTAATGAAAAACACAAGCATCTTTATATAGGCAAGACTAGGAACCCTTATTTATTATTTCTACAATCTTTGGGCTACCCTCATTATTTCATCTATAAAAAAATAGCAAGGGTTAACCACTTTATTTATTAAGGACAATTACCTATGCTTGATAGATGAAGTGAACCACCTTAAGGAAGACAAATAGTTGCCAGAATTCAAGTTTAGGATCCATAAATCTTGTATAAATTCTTTAAAAATAAAAATAGGATCTATTATTAAAAAAATATGTAAGTTTTTTTAAATTTTTTTTTTTTGAAGAGTATGCACGAGATTTACACGTGCTAAACTTATAAAAATTATTTTTCTTTTCAAATAAAGGGAGTATAGCAACTTTAAACTATATAAATATATATGTATATATTTATATGTATATATATATATATATATATATTATATAATAGTTGTCAAAGTTCATGTTTATATATATCATTGTTCGGTTCGTGGAGTACTTTAATTTCTATACATGAATCGATTCTTCTAATTATCGTTATTGTAGCTTCAACTTTAACTTTGCCGCATTAATCATGATCAGTAGTACTATATATGATTCTCAAGTACATCATCATGACCTGCGACATTATATGCATGATGCTAATTAATCACGTCCAGCTTTAGTTTCAATATAATCCTTACTTACCAATAAAACTTTACATAAATCTTTAATTTCTTGATCTTGTATTGTTTTAGAAGTTTCAAAGGGAATTCAAATACAATTACGCAGTAAGCTCATGATTTTTATTGACTCTAAAATATATTGCATGTTCAGCATCAAATTCAAACATCTTAAAAGTTTTTTTTTTCTTTTTTATAATGAGAATTATTGCTAACTCAACGATTTGTACTGTTAGAATTTATTAATTAAATAAAAGATATTATTTTGAATATTTCAAATAATATTGTAATATATTTATTTTTTATATATAATTATTACAAGAAAAACAGATTTTTATGATTAATTTATTACAATTAAAAGATTATTCACAATTAATTTTAATTATAAATAATTATTTTGTTAGAATTCATTTGTCGTAAATAAATAATTTTCTTGTAGTGAGTAATTTGTGCATTGATTAAGAGGGTACATCATCAAATAAAGTAGACAAGTTCTTTGTAAGGAATTCATCCCCCACTTAATATTGTCTTTTTTCTTTTTGAATAGACCACTTAATATTGTCTTGAACTTGAAGTGATGGAGAATAAAGCTATATAAACCACTGCCTGCGTCATTGTCTATGTGGCTCGCATGTTGAGCAACAAAAATTAAATAGAAAACTAGTCATTTCAACGTTTATCGTACGCGGGGACATTTTTCTCATCGGACGTTGCTACGTCCACAGAAAATGTACCGAACAGTTCAACTTTTTTTTTTTTTTTAATTTTTTTTTAATTTTTTCTTTCATATTTTTTAAGGGTAGGTCTACATTTATTGCTGAGAGCACCCGGGGGCTCCCGCTAATATATTTTATAATTTTTTTTACATGAATTTTTTAATATCTTTAAATATTTTTTAAAAAATAAAAAAATTCATAATATTATTAAAAAACATTTATTTAATTATAAAATTAAAAAAAAACTAAAAAAAAAAATCACTAACGGAAGCCCCCAATGGTGAGCATAGCATTTCTCTTTTTTTAAAGTATTTAGATATTTTTTAAAAATAAAAAAAAAATCACATATTCATTTAAAAATATTTACTTAATCATTAAGTAAAAAAAAAATTTTAAAAATTAAAACAATTTTCGATAAAAGATTTCGATAGAAATCTTATGTGAGAATAGTGTTTTCCTTTTCTCATATTAGTAATGTCATGGATAATTTCTAAATAAATAAATTTTATATAAGTCATTTATAAAAAGGTGAATTCTACTAATAAAGAATAATTTTTTTATACATTTTTATCTACAATTTTTTTATTTCAAAATGATTGTTAATCTGATTGGCTAAGTAAGGGTGGGTGTGCACTGGACCGGATTTTTTTTTTCAATTTGGTTTGGTCCGATCTAGTATTCGAAAATTCAGGTGAATTCGGGTGGTTATCCGCCCGGATAATACCCAGGTAGGTAGAATATTATTCCCGCCCGGATCTTGTTATGGATACCGGATATTAACCCGGTTATCCGTATCCGATTTTATTTAAAAAAAAATGTTTTACATCAGACTTTTGCATTCGGATTAATTCCCACTCCTCTTATTACGCGTCCAGATCCTACTTTCCAAAATACTCTTATTAGTCTCTTCTCTCTGTCTCTCTCTGTCTCTCTCTTCGAAACCCTAGCATCCATGTCGTTTATCCATCGATGTCAGTGACTCGCAGAGGCTGTCGTCCGTTACTCTCGATATGTTCCTCTCCCTCTCATTCTCTATCTCTATCTCTATCTCTTTCTTTCTCGCTACTCTTTCTGGCTAGGGTTTTGTCTACCATAATGTGTTTCAGTGCATGGAGTCGGGCTCATGGCCGACCTCTGAAGCACTCTGGTGTAGGTTCTTTCTTCTTTCTTTTTTTTCCTTCATTTGGTTTGAAATTTGGTCTGTGGCATGGTTTGGATCTGGTCGTGTTTGTGTTTGTTCTACGGAAAAATTTGTCTTCATCCCGATTGAGGCAAGATTAAGCCAAATAAAACAAAAAGTTCGACCCAAAAGTTGTATCTCCACTTAGATGATAATAATCATGAGAACAATGGTGTATGTTTCTATTTTTTCCTAGTTGGAAGAAACATACGGAGCATCATTGATTCCAAAGTACTCAAGAACAAAAGAAAGGGAAGTTTGAAGATCTTGAAAAGCATACCAGCTCAGAGACACTAGGTTGAATCAAGCGAGTTTTCCTGCCTCATATCCCATGATTCCCATCCTTCTTTCTCTCTAGTAGTTGGGTTCTATTAAATTTCATGTGCCTGGAATTTTCTCGCCCCCCATTGTTTTAATATTCAGTCCCTACGGTTATAGATCTAGTGCATGCATTCTTGAATTTTAGGATTTTTTTTTTTTGGTTTTGTTTGCGTTGCTTTTCTCTTCAGATCCGATATTTCTTGTGCGATTTCGAGATTTAGGGTTTCAGATTTAGGAACGTGTGAATGTTTATGTTGAATATTGACGATTTTTTTAAAAAGGGATTATGTTTTTAGAAGTAAAAAAGGGATTTGTTTTTTAGAAGAAAACATATATTCATTCAAATAAACTGATCCAATACATAATATCATAATACAACAGCTACATTCACTGCGAGACTGCCCACAATAAAATCTAGAGGTTCATGCCACCACTGAAAAGTATAATCCACAAAACGTGCATGTCAAGCTAAAAAATGGGCTACCTCATTTCCATGCCTACCAACATAGAGAACCTCAAAAGAGAGCAAAATAGATAACTTTATTTTGATTTCGTGAATCAAATGACTACAACTGTTCAATTCATCTCCCCTTGAGCAAATAGCCTTCACCACAACAAGTGAATCCCTTCCAAAAATCAAATGAGATATGCCCAGATGAGAAACTAATTGTAAGCATTTTAAAGTAGCAAGGGCTTCAATATCTTTCACCTCATAAATATTCAACTCTCTTCTAGACATTTCCACGACTATACACCCTTTTTCATCTCGCAACACTACACCCACCACAGAAGAATGTGTGGAATTAAACACAACCCCATCAACATTCAGTTTTAAGGTCCCACATGGCAGAGGATACCAACGGAGGGAAGATAAATGCTTGTGAACTTGTAAATGCTTACGGACTAGTTGGTAATTCTCAACATAATCAAAACAATTTCCAACCACAACACTCACATCAAGATTAGTCCGCTGGAATATCTTCAAATTACAGAATTTCCACACCCCCCAGGGAATAATCAGGAATCAGGATGAAGTAAGAGGGCTCTGTATCTTCATAACTGCTTTTACAACATTATCAAAACTAGAATGGCCATATAGAAACCCCAAATATCTTGCAAAGTATATCTCCCACACTTTATGAAAGTAAGGACATTTATGTAAAATGTGGGAAATGTCTTCACCTGCTCCATGACAAAAATCACAAATACTCGAGCCAAGAATTTGCTTATGAGATAAGAGTTTATTGGTAGGAAAACTGTCATTAGAAGCCCTTCATATAAAATCTTTTATCTTGTTTGGAAGTTGCTGGTTCCATAGAGTCTTCCAAAAAGAAGAAAATGACAATTATTGATTACTAGTGCCACAATCTCCCAAGCATGCTTTAAGTTAAAGAGTAATACTACATACAGTCGTGGAATGCGCAAACGTCGTGCAGTTACTTTGAAAAAGAGTGGGGTTCACTATTAAAAAATTAATTTCTTTTCATTTGGTCCCCTATTTATTCACTTTTTTCAAAGCGACTGTACGACGTTTGCATACTCACAACTGCAAATATCATTTCTCTAAGTTAAAAAGCAAGGAAATCGGCTAATTTCATATTAAAAACATTATTCTATTACCGCCCCATACTAACTTTTCAGCGCCCCAATATAGAAATAAAGGTGTTATTAAGAATTGCATTTTCCTCAAAGGGAAGAAATACCTTCTTCACCAAAGCCGTGTTCCACCCACTAGGAGAAGAGGCATCCAGTAAATCAGTAACACAAGCATCAACAGTACGAGTAATAACTCTACTATTATTGGATAGACAATCAATTATCCTCTCATATCTTAATCTGGTCACCTTTACCAATCCTCCATAAACTTCCAGATTTGATTACATTTTTAGCTTTATATATACTACGCCAAACAAAAGATGGATTTGACCCCAACACAAAAGATAAAAAAAAAAAATCACAGTTTGAAAAGTACTTAGCTTTAAAAACTGATGTAAAGGAGAGCCCTGTGATTGAAGTAGATGCCAACCTTGTTTTGCCAATAGTGCCAAGTTGAAAACTTCCAAATCCTGAAAGCACAACCCACCAAAAAATTTGGATTTGCACATGTGCATGTGACGCCAATTAAGCCAATGAACCCTTCTCTCTTGGCCTTTTTGTCCCCACAAAAACCGTGCAATCATCCCCTCAAGTTCTCTAAAAAACCCCATTGATATCTTGAAGCAACTTATTGTGTAAGTGGGGATAGCCTGGACTACAGCTTTAATAAACACTTCTCGACTAGCTTGTGACATTAACTTTTCTTTCCAGCCCTGTAGTTTTGCCCACACTCAATCCTTTATAGGTGTAAAAGTTTGAAACCGTGACCTACCCCTAAAATAGGGTAGGCCAAGATATTTTTCATGATGGTGGATATCATGAACACCCCCACACTTCTTTAATATCATGCATAACTTCTGGATTCGTGTTACGACTAAAGAGAAGTTCAGTTTTTTCCATATTCAATTGCTGACCCGAAACTGTTACATATCTAGATAGCAAAGGTTGTATGTGCAGATTTTCTGAAATAGAAGTTTGACAAAAAAAATGCTATCATTAGCAAAGAATAAATGACTAACCCGGGGAGCGTTATGACACACACTAATACCCTTCAAATGATGCTACAATTCAACTTGTTTCAACAGTGATGACATGACCTCAGCACATAGAACAAATAAATAGGGAAAAGAGGACATCCGTGCCGTAAGCCATGGGTAGGCTGAATAAACTGAGTAGCAATCTCATTTCAAGAACTTTGTATGAAACTGAAGTAATTCACATCAAGATAAGATGAATAAAATGATTATTAAAACCCATACGCAGCATTAGTTTTCTCAGAAAAATCTATTCAACCCTATCGTAGGCTTTACTCATGTCTAATTTAATAGACATACAACCCTTCTTTCCTCGTTTCCTCCACCTAATTGCATCCACAGTTTCAAACGCCACCAAAAAATTGTCTGTAATCAGCCTTTCATGAACAAAAGTTGATTGAGTTTCAGAAATTACTCAAGGTAAAATTAACTTCAAGCAAAACACTCTAGAACAACTCGAGTCCCCTCCTCTTCATAGCCAATTTTTGTTTGGCATTTCCAAAATGATCCTTACTCCAAATAGTGAGACTATTCCAACAGTGTTTTATTTTGTCAACCAGGGAGCCAATTGAGTTTAATGTCCATGCATTTTCAATAGCTTCCTCACAACCTCTTTCTCCCACCTACATGAACTCAAACTTAAACAAACGTGGTTGCTTAAAAGTATTATGCCCCAAGCCATCCGTTTTCAAAACCAAGCAACTATGGTTTGAGATTGAAGTAACAAGATTTCGAACTCTACAAAAATAAGATAATTCAAGCCATTCAAAGTTACTAGCAAATCTATCCAATCTTTCTTGTACAAAAGCTAACCCCTCTCTCAAATTACTCCATGTGATCAGAGGCCCAACAACATCAATACTACGGAGTTGGCAATAATCTCAAGCATTTTGAAGATCTCAGATGAGATGAGTGCCCAAGTATCATGTCTGAGATGAGTCTCAGGATTTCCATAAATTGCAGACAAACACTAAGAATTGCCAGAAATTGAGTCGGATACAAACATATCAAAATGGAATTTAGAGTAAGAATTTAAAACAAGATTTATGTTCCGTCGTTAGAAGAGGCAAATCCCACCACTCTTGCCAATACTTCCCACCGCAAGAAAGCAAGAAAAACCCAATTGAACTCCTCGAGGGTTCCCAAGCCCTCGGGAGTTCCAGCTCATGATTTTCATGGTTGTCGGCGGGGCTGAGCGTCAACTTCTGCCGATAAAATCGGAACATCCACCAAAGGGTCATCATTAACAAACTTTTGCTTTTTCAACTAAATCAGATGAGATGATTCCTTTGAGAGCTTCTCCCTTAACTGACACTTTGATGGAACCACCGGCAAAGGGGATGAAACAACACGTCGAGAACGACCCACTTTATTAAATCCCTGTTTATCCCCACGGGATGAAGAAGATACAAAAGAGGTATGGGCCACATGGGCTTTCAATGTAGACGACGAGCTAGATTCTAAAATGGTCCCCAAGGCCATACTAAGCACACCTACTTTAGGAGAATGCAAAATACAGTTATCCATTCCTTCAACTGTATTTCTCCACTGCTCCTTGCTTTCAACCATCAGCAGTTGAGGGGAAGGATCAATAACCGCTATCAGATAAATCACAAGCGATTCACTCCTACTACAAGCCACAAGTGTAGAGGAGCCCTTGTTCCAATCAGTTGAGATACCCAGGCGATTACGAGTTCTCACAGATGTACCCCCTGCCCTCAACCATGGACCATAGGGAATGTTAGAGTTGCCAAAAGTTTCTTTGTTATTAATCCATTGTGTTTAATCACGATCACCATGCCCCAATATTCTATAATAGTAGCAGAATTGAGGTAATAATTTAAATTTAAAACGTACCCATACATAATCTCAACCACCCCCAGCAACACATTTACCATGTGGTAGTGGTTTGCTGATGTCCATGGAAATACACACACGAACATATTCCCCCCAACCAGGCCTTGTCTCATTGAGATCACATCTTTAACATCTCCGAGGGTTGCTGCAATTTTCCTAATTGCCCGTGCATTCATCCCATCCAAAGGTAAGTCATAAATCCTAACCCAAAAAGAAGCAAACATCATAGGAACTTTCGATATTTGTAGAGTTCCATCATAATCAGAAAGGATCACCAAGCTATTTCCAAAAGTCTAGGGATCATTTGATAAGATCTGTTGTTTTTCACCTTTCGTAGAATAGGCAGCCAGAAAAAGATTATCTCCCATGTCAAAACACACAGATGGGTGCCATAAGTTCTTCATCATCGATTTAAACACCTTATTGTTGTAAAATTTCACAGTCAAAAGATTAAATAGAAAGCACTTCTCAATATCAAGAGCTTGATTCAAGTTCGTATGCTCAGACAAACGTTTAGCAGATTTCTCAATTGCTGATAATGAGAGGGACTTCCAACGTTTGGAAAGATCATCAGCCATTACAAATTACTGTAGGGAACCAAACAAATACAGGATGATAAGGGCAAAAACCAAATCCAGGATGAAGAAATAGAGAAAGAAAGGACTTGCACTTGCAACAAGAAAAAGACTCTCATCGTCGAGAGAGAGAAAAGACCCAGCCTTGAAACTTTTTTGTATTTCAATTTGGGGGAATGATTGATTGCCTAAAGGAAATTTTTGTTGATGGATTCTGTAGCAATTTGCTTTGAATTGTTTTTTTTCCTCTTTAACATTCATGACAAGATTGGTGAAACCAACTTGATAAGAAATTAAGGTTAATTGTCATCAAATTGCAAGGCTGATTGTGTGTTTGTGTGTGTTTTGAGTTTCATGTCATTCTGTCCAGGCTCTAATTGAGAGGCCATTGTTAACTTGGCTTCATATACTATTTTTTATGAATTCTCTTTGTTTAGGAGTCCTTTCCATATACAACCTTTCCAAATCCAAGAGTTTCCAAACTAATTATGGATGAGCCAAGAAGATGGAATGAACTCCTTCTACATGCAATGTTTTGCCCCAACACTGTATCAAAAGTTCTCAAAATCCCTTTGTCATAGTATAATTTCTCAAACATAGATTATCTTTGCTAACTTCTCTATTTTTGTAATGAATGTTAGTCTGTTGTGGATAACTTCAATAATCAAGCAACGATTGAAAGTTGCAACTAAAGGAAATTAATTGATCTGGACTCAAAAAGTGCCAGATCAATGACTGTTAATTCAATGCGTGCTAGAAGATAAGTTTTCCATAAAATTCATGTAAAATTGTGGACAAATCACATTTTATTTTATTTTTCATTAAAAGGGTCCTTGAATTCAGCAGAATTGAAGTACCAGATGCCACACTTATTAAAAAAAAAAAAAATTGTTGTTGGCGCACTGATTCACTAAAAGGTAAAAGTGAAGTAAATCTGGTATAATGCTACACCACGCAATCACATTTTTCTGAAGATGTGACTTTTCTTTTCTTTGTTTAATGCTACACCACCTTTGCTTGTTCACAAGTCTGTGATTTTCTACTACATTTCAACTTTAATTGTCAATGACTTTGTTTAATTTTTTTGTGAAGTGTTCAGAATTCTTTTAAATGTGATTGAATTCTCTGAGATCTAACAGCGGAGGAAATTTGAAGATGGTTGTACTCATGGATATAAATTATTGTGATGAGAAACTCATAGATTTGTTTATTGTAAAATTGATGTTTTGCATTGTGATGTAAACAATGTAACCGTAGTATATTGTGTTGATGTCTAATTATTTACTTTGTTTTATAAAATTTTTGAATGGGCAATAAAAATTAAAAAAAAAAAGATATATAGATATTCATTATGTAAAAAATAAATAATAAACATAAAGGCCTCTAAAAAAAACCCTTTTAAAAAGTGTTGAAAAGACTAAAAAAACAAAGCAAAAACTACGGGTTTATTGAAGAATATAAAAGAAAAAAGCAAAAATTTGGGATTTATTGAAGATTTAAAAAAAAAACAAAACAATTTGGGTAATAAACCCAGATATCTCCAGGTTTTAATTCTGGATATCCGCCTAGATTTTAACTAGATTTATCCAATTGGATATTCACCCACTTTTAAATATCTGGATCTGGATCTGATATCCCCATATCTGGATCCGGATGAATAGCCCTATATCTGGGCAGATATCTGCCTGCTTTTAAGTATTTGGATCTGGATCTGATATCCTCAGATTTGGATCTGGATGAACAGCCCTATGGCTAAGTTCGAATGATATTCAAACTAATCATTGAGCTAAAAAATGCTTACAAACAAAACCATGGGGACAAAATGGATGGTTTTCTCAGTAGATCAACATACTACCAGCTTAATGGAGGTCAATTTCTACATTCTTCTGCAAGACCAAAAGTATATTAGTTTGCTGCATTTTAATGATAAGTTGAATTGTGAATAGTAGTATTTTAATTTTTATAAGTTTCATTGAGATAGGTCTAACTTTTTTATGAAAAATTAGAAAAGTAGTAAATTTCATCAATGATTAGTTTAAGATGAGTTGAATTTGATTCAACAACCAAACATAGCCTTAAGTTTTCAGGTGGGTAGAAAAGTTGTGTGCCTATATATATGTTTTGATCAAGTTTAATCATGTATAGTTCCTTTCTTTCGACTCGGCCTGCATCTAATGTATAAATTAGTAATTTAGTGATTGCATTTTGTCCTTGGAAACTTTGGTTTAACATGGAATAATTATCTGTGGCTAAATTCTTCGCAAGATCGATGAAGTTTAGTAGCTAGCTGGAATGTCGTCATTAAAAAATTACGTACCGGGCTATCATAGCCAATGTTTTGAATACCGTACCGGATGGCGTACCGGTCAAGGCACTGGAACGAAATATTTCGGTACCGGTACTGTTTCGTGTACCGTTTCGGGATAGTCGATATATGAATAAATTATATATATAAATATATATAACAATTATATTCTAAAATAATAGTTTATATATGAATAAATTATATATAAATACATACATATATATAAATTATAAATAGTCTATTCTAAATTGGGGGTCAAAAAATGAACTTGTAGTTTGAAAAAATGAAAAAAAAAAAAAAAAAAAATGAAGGCCGAAATATCGGCCGGTACAGGCTGAAATTTAGGCCGATACAGGCCGAAATTTAGGCCGAAACGGCCGGTACCGGCCGGTACGGCCGGTATTTAAGCCGGTACGAAATACAGGTAGTATCTGTACAGGCCTAATGGCCGGTACGGCAAATATCGGCCGTACCGGCCGGTACGAAACGATTTTTAAAACATTGATCATAGCACAACGTAAACTGCCAATATATATTGTACATTTTTAGTAAGCAAAAGGTCGATTCTAGAAGTGCTTGATTTTTTTATTTTTTTTCCAACATTTTGCGATACCGCTAGCTTCTTCTTCCTTGGTGGCAGCTTGAGTATCATCTTGTTTGTTTTTGAAGATGAGATGAAATGAGTTGAGATTAAAGTTAAAAAATTGAATAAAAAATTATTAAAATATATTTTTTAATATTATTTTTGTTTTAAGATTTGAAAAAGTTAAATTATTTATTTTATTTTATATTGAAAGTTGAAAAAATTATAATGATTAGATTAGACGAGACGAGATGAGATGAGATATTTTCTAAAAACAAACAAGGCTTTGCGTATAGTTCGGAGGTGGCTAGAAAGCAATAAATCAACAATTTTCCATTCTAAAAGAGAAAAACATGCCAAATCAGAATCTTGGGTGGGAGCTAAAGGGGAGAAACTTGGTGTAATTTCTCGTTTGTTTTCAGAAAATATTTCAATTCATTTTATTTTATATAATCAATATTATTTTTTAAAATTTTAATACAAAATAAAATAAACAATTTAACTTTTTCAAATCTCAAAATAAAAATAATATTAAAAAATATATTATAATAATATTTTATTCAACTTTTTAATTTTAATATCAATTCATCTCATCTCATTCCGAAAATAAATGAGGTCAAGCGTCTGAGTTCATGTTTTCTAAATAGCATCAAAAACCAATTAGCAAAATAACTTCCAGAATCGTCTACTCTATTGTTACAATGTAATTAATCAATACATTTTATGATCGAAGAGTAATATTAAGTACAAATTTTAAATAAAAAAATTTTATATAGGTATTTTATAAAAAAATATTTACATTAATAAAAAAAATATTTTTACAAAAAATTATATAAAATTTGTCTATTCTAGTAAAAATCATTTATCTTTTATCGAGACAATAATGTCATTTTCAAAGCATTTGTTTCCCTAAAGTACTTATATGTGATTTCAGAACTTAATGAATTGCGGCATCAATGATTATTTGATTTGATAAAGATGAGATTTTGTGCACATTGAGATGTGAGTCAAATCCTAACATCCCCCAACACAATCACAAAAACCGAGGTGAACTTAAAAGGCCGTGTTAATTTGTTTTTATATTGAAATAAGTTGAAATTAAAATTAAAAAAATAAATAAAATATTATTAAAATATATTTTTTAATATTATTTTTATTTTTAAATTAAAAAAAATTAAATTATTTATTTTATTTTTTATTAAAAAATTCTAATACTCCATGCACTCCCAGCCCCTTGTAATTCTGAAAACCACCCACTGTTTTGGAAAGTAGCCTGGCATGATCTCCTACCCCTTGCAGTGCGTACGCCAATTGCTATGCACTTCATGCACAGCCTTCCACTGCGCGCTTTGCTCCAACATATATCGGTCTGTCGATTCTTGAAAGGATATCCAGTACCGTTCAGCTCAGACCTCCCAATTAATAGTACAAGGTACTTGACATCTTCACCAATGTCTCTTTTTCCTTTCCCTTATCTCTTCTTTTTCCTCACTTTGACTCACTCACTCAACGTCACTGCATGGTCCCCTATGGCGAGCCATCGACATCCACTAACTAAAAAAGAGAATGAAAACCAAAAAAAAAAGAGCACTGCTACATCTCCCGAGCCCGAAAGTGAACAGGTAAAATTTATTTTTTATTTTTTTTATTTCATGTATTTTTTAATCATCATAAATATTTTTTAAAAAAATAAAAAATTCACAACATAATTAAAAAATATTTTTTAATCACTCATTAAAAAAAAAAAAATTCCATTCGAGACATTTCTAAAAAGAAAATTCCATTCTGAACCCAAAACATTTCTAAAAAGAAAAAATATATTCAACTTTTCATATAATATATATAGTACCTCTACAGCTGATGATATATATTCTTCCACTTCTCTTATGTTTTGCTCTCTATTCTTGGATTCCATTCCCGTTACCTTTTTCATTCGGCTGTCTGAATTGATCTAGTTTATTTTTACATATGAGATAAAATAAATTGAAATAAAAATAAAAATAAAATATTATTAGAATATATATATATTTTAATATTATTTTTATTTTAAAATTTGAAAAAGTTAAATTATTTATTTTATTTTTAATAGAAATTTAATAAAATTATAATAATTAGATAAGGTAAGATAAAATGTAAAATTTTGTGAAAATAAACAACACATTAGTTTCTCATAACATGTTTTAAATAAATAAAAATAAAAAAAAAAACAGAGAGTGAGAGAGAGTTGTTGTGGGACAAGTTAAGAAAGTTAGTCCCAAACTAATTAAGGGATAGATACATATGATTATATTCGTTTATCATGATTCGTGACCCAGTAATGATATTTGTTTTTTGAACAGCATGATGTACGTGTTTGATATATAGCTGACACTGGGGCATAGTGTTAGGTTCCCATCACAGTCATGTGCATTGGGGTCCCTCAGATCATCTAATCTATTTTTTCTTTCTTTTGATCAATTGGCCGGGGCCTACACTGGCATTGTGAGTTTCAAATTGGTTGAACTCACTTTGATAGCTCAGTGAAAAAAAGAAGAAAGCAAAAGAAAAATGATTATACTGAGAGATGACTAGTGAGAGCGTTAGCAATGGCCTACCGCTAACTATTGTCAAGTTTAAATTTTGGCTAAAATTTCAAGTTTTAGCTATAACATTAACATTTGATTAAGTAAATCCATATTGGATTAGCCATTAAATTAGTCAAAATAATAATATAATATTATTTTTTAATTTATTTTTATATTTTGTAATTACACTAACTATATATTAATTAATAATTTAATTTGATACTTAAATTATTATTTTCTAACTATTTTTTTCTCCAACCAATTATTTTTCATCTATAAAAAATATAGAAGTTGCAAAGTACAATATAGAAAAAGAACTTGAACAAATTTTCAAGTTGGATGGGATTTTGTCGAATAATTTATTCTTTGGTCTATGTACAAGAGCTCGTTAAGTATGACCAGCAGGTGCATCTCACTGTAGCTCAAAGCCAAAGACTTATTACTTTGGCTAGTCCAATGCAGATAAATTTAAGACAAATGAGGCAAATATTTGGATGGCATTGGCAATGCCAATGCTCTAAGGCCTACATAAAGGTTAGGCTCCCAACCCTGACTTGAAGAGCTCCACTTACATTTTGGTTTGGAGTCAAACCAATATTCCGCGTTAGAAGTAAAAAAGGGATTTGTTTTTTAGAAGAAAACATATATTCATTCAAATAAACTGATCCAATACATAATATTGAGCATGAATACAATACACCAACAAATAAACAACATATCATAATACACCAGCTACATTCACTGCGAGACTACCCACAATAAAAACTAGAGGCTCATGCCACCACTGAAAAGTATAATCCACAAAACGTACATGTCAAGCTAAAAGAGAGCAAAATAGATAACTTTATTTTGATTTCAAGCCCTCGGGAGTTCCAGCTCATGATTTTCATGGTTGTCGACGGGGCTGAGCGTCAACTTCTGCCGATAAAATGGGAACATCCACCGAAAGGTCATCATCAACAAACTTTTGCTTCTTCGACTGAATCAGATGAGATGATTCCTTCGAGAGCTTCTCTCTTAACTGACACTTCGATGGAACCACCGGCAAACGGGATGAAACTACATGTTCGGGAACGACCCACTGTATTAAATCCCTGTTTATCCCCACAGGAGGAAGAAGATACAAAAGAGGTATCGGCCTCATGGGCTTTCAATGTAGACGACAAGCTAGATTCTAAAATGGTCCCCAAGGCCATACTAAGCACACCTACTTTAGGAGAATGCAAAATACAGTTATCCATTCCTTTTAACTGTATTTCTCAACTGCTCCTTGCTTTCAACCGTCAGTAGTTGAGGGGAAGGATCAGTAACCGCTATCAGATAAATCACAAGCGATTCACTCCGACTACAAGCCACAAGTGTAGAGGAGCCCCTGTTCCAATCAGTTGAGATACCCAAACGATTACGAGTTCTCACAGATGTACCCCCTACCCTCAACCATGGACCATAGGGAAGGTCAGAGTTGCCAAAAGTTTCTTTGTTACTAATCCATTGCTTTTAATCACGATCATCATGCCCCATTATTCTATAATAGTAGCAGAATTGAGGTAATCGTTTAAATTTAAAACGTACCCACACATAATCTGAACCACCCACAGCAACACATTTACCACGTGGTAGTGGTTTGCTGATGTCCATGGAAATACACACACGAACATATTCCCCCCAACCAGGCCTCGTCTCATTGAGATCAACATCTTTAACATCTCCCAGGGTTGTTGCAATTTTCCTAACTGCCCGTGCATTCATCCCATCCAAAGGTAAGTCATAAATCCTAACCCCAAAAGAAGCAGACATCATAGGAACTTTCGATATTTGTAGAGTTTCATCATAATCAGATAGGAACACCAAGCTATTTCCAAAAGTCCAGGGATCATTTGATAAGATTCGTTGTTTTTCACCTTTCGTAGAACAGGCAACCGGAAAAAGATTATCTCCCATGTCATAAATCTGAAAACACACAGATGGGTGCCATAAGTTCTTCATCATCGATTTAAACACCTCCATGTTGTAAAATTCCATAGTCAAAAGATTAAATAGAAAGCACTTCTCAATATCAAAAGCTTGATTCAAGTTCGTATGGTCAGATAAAATATCGAAACTTTTTTGTATTTCAATTTGGGGGAATGATTGATTGCCTAAAGGAAATTTTTTGTTGATGGATTATGTTTCAATTTGCTTTGAATTATTGTTTTTGTCCTCTTTAACATTCATGACAAGATTGGTAAAACGAACTTAATAAGAAATTAAGGTTAATTGTCATCCAATTGCAAGGCTGATTGTGTGTTTGTGTGTGTTTTGAGTTTCATTTATGTCATTCTGCCCAGGCTCTAATTGAGAGGCCATTGTTAACTTGGCTGCATATACTACTTTTTATGAATTCTCTTTGTTTAGGAGTCCGTTCCATATACAACCTTTCCAAATCCAAGTGTTTCCAAACTAATTATGGATGAACCAAGAAGGTGGAATGAACTCCTTCTACATGCCATGTTTTGCCCCAACACTGTATCAAAAGTTCTCAAAATCCCTTTGTCATGGTATAATTTCTCAAACATAGATTATCTTTGCTAACTTCACTATTTTTGTAATGAATGTTAGTCTGTTGTGGATAACTTCAATAATCAAGCAACGATTGAAAGTTGCAACTAAAGGAAATTAATTGATCTAGACTCAAAAAGTGCCAGATCAATGACTATTAATTCAATGCGTGCTAGAAGATAAGTTTTCCATAAAATTCATGTAAAATTGTGGACAAATCACATTATATTTTATTTTTCATTAAAAGGGTCCTTGAATTCAGCAGAATTGAAGTCACACATGACATAATTTGCTGTTAGCTAGCACACTTATAAAAAAAAAAAATTGTTGTTGGCACACTTATTCACTGAAAGGTAAAAGGGAAGTAAATCTGGTATAATGCTACACCATGCAATCACATTTTTCTGAGGATGTGATTTTTCTTTTCTTTGTTTAATGCTACACCACCTTTGCTTGTTCACAGGTCTGTGATTTTCTACTACATTTCAACTTTAATTGTCAATGACTTTGTTTAATTTTTCTGTGAAGTGTTCAGAATTCTTTTAAATGTGATTGAAATTCTCTGAGATCTAACAGCGGAGGAAATTTGAAGATGGTTGTATTCATGGATATAAATTATTGTGATGAGAAAGTCATAGATTTGTTCATTGTAAAATGGATGTTTTGCATTGTGATGTAAACAATGTAACACGTAGTATATTGTGTTGATGTCTAATTATTATTTGTTTTGTTTTATAAGAATTTTGAATGGGCAATAAAAAGTTAAAAAAAAATTAGATATATAGATATTCATTATGTAAAAAATAATAAACATAAAGGCCTATAAAAAAAAGCCTTTTAAAAAGTGTAGAAAAGACTAAAAAAAAAAAAGCAAAAACTCCGGGTTTATTGAAGAATATAAAAGAAAAAAGCAAAAATTCGAAATTTATTGAAGATTTAAAAAAAAAAAAAAACAAAAAATTTGGGTAATAAACCCGGATATCTCCAGGTTTTAATTCCGCATATCCGCCTAGATTTTAACTGGATTTATCCGGTTGGATATCCGCTCGCTTTTAAATATCTGGATTTGGATCCGTTGTCCCCAAATTTGGTTCTGGATGAACATACCTATATTCGGGCAGATATCTGCCCACTTTTAAGGATTTGGATCTAGATCCGATATCCTTGAATTTGGATCTGGATGAACAGCCCTATGGCTAAGTTGGAATAATATTCGAACTAACCATCGAGCTAAAAAAATGCTTACAACAAAACCGAGGGGACAAAATGGATGGTTTTCTCAGTAGATCAACATACTACCAGCTTAATGGAAGTCTTGACAATTGACAGAGGATCATGTCAAAGCTAAGTGCTATGATGGATGGAGCAGACTGAGGTAAAGTTGAAGTGGCAAAGTTGACGAGCATCTCTTACTTAAATGGCTACATTTTGTTAAAGAGAAAGATGCGATTAACACATAAATCTTATACAAGAAAATTGAAAATGGATAATTTTGCTCTTTTCATCAAAGCTAGCCTGCGACTCATCAAGTACAAGTAAGACATATTGCCGTAGTTCTATTGCATGGCATATTGGCATGCAAAATATGATCAATACTGATCAAATTTTTAAAGTGATCTACTGCCTGACTGCACCAATTTCTACATTCTTCTGCATGACCAAAAGTTTATTAGTTTGCTACTTTCGATGTTGAGTTGACTTGTGAATAATAATATTTTAATTTTTATAAGTCTCATTGAGATGGATTTAACTTTTTTATGAAAAATTAGAAAAGTAGTAAATCCTATCAATAATTGGTTTAAGATAAGTTAAACTTGATTCAACAACCAAACATAGCCTTAAGTTTTCAGGTGGGTAGAAATGTTGTGTGCCTATATATGTTTAGATCAAGTTAAATCATGTATAGTTCCTTTCTTTGGACTCCATCTAATGTATAAATTAGTAATTTAGTGACTGCATTTTGGTGTAATTTAATAATATTTAGTAATTTCTTTGGACTACATCTAATGTATAAATCAGAGATGGCTTTTTTTTTTTAAAGAGTCGAGGTCACATGTCTAAAAGTGACCCATACCCACTTTTATTAAAAACCCTAACTTATGGCAGAGGAATACCGTAAAAACATAAAAACATTTTACAAAAAATTTCCCAAACATAACATCCCACCCAAACTAGCAATCTTTTAGCGTCTAAGATAAGGAATACTTAGTTTATCTATTCGAATCAAACCCCGAATCATTCCTTGGAAGAGATCAACATCACAAAAATCATAATTTATACCTCAAGTTCCTAGCTTTGCCAAACAGTCAGCCACCATATTTACTTCTCTAAAAGAGAAAAAACATGCCAAATCAGAAACTTGGGTGGGAGTGAAAGGGGAGGAAGAGAGGGAGGATATGCTCTTCCTTTAAATTGAGAGAAGTGGATTTAGAGAAAGTTGGTGTAATTTTTGGATTTGTTTTCAGAAAATATCTCAACTCATCTCATCTCATCTAATCATTATTAGTTTCTTAAATTTTAATACAAAATAAAATAAACAATTCAATTATTTCAAATCTCAAAATAAAAATAATATCAAAAAATATATTCTAACAATATTTTATTCAACTTTTTAACTTTAATCTTAATTCATCTCATCTTATCTCATCTCATTTGCGAAAACAAACGAGATCAAAAATCTGAGTTCTATGTTTTCTAATTAGCATAAAAAACCGATTAGCAAAATAACTTCAAGAATCGTCTTCTCTACGGTTACAATGTAATTAATCAATACATTTTATGAACATAGAGGAATATTAAATACAAATCTTAAATCTTAAATAGATAAATTTTATACAAGTATTTTATAAAAAAATTAATCACATTAATAAAAAATATATTTTTACAAAAAATTATATAAAATTTGTCTATTCCAGTAAAAATCATTTATCTTTTATCGAGACAGTAATGTCATTTTCAAAGCATTTGTTTCCATTAAGTACTTATATGTGATTTCAGAACTTAATGAATTGTGGCATGAATGATTATTTGATAAAGATGAGAGTTTGTGCAAATTGAGATGTGAGTCAAATCCTAGCTAGGCATCGGCATCGGCATCGGCATCCCCCAACAGGGACTCCCTTTAATTTCAGTCAAATATATCTTACGTACGTACCTCTTCCTCGACCAGAAAACCAAAGTTCCAGTACTCCATCCTCTCCCCAGCCCCTTGTAATTCTGAAAACTACCCACTGTTTTGGAAAGTAACCTGGCATGATCTCCTGCGTACACCAATTGCTCTGCACGTCATGCACGCACCTGCATACACAGCCAATCTGTTTAAATCTCCCTGCGCGCTTTGCTCCAACATATATCGGTCTGTCGATTCTTGAGAGGATATCCAGTACGGTTCAGCTTCAGACCTCCCAATTAACAGTACAAGGTACTTCACATCTTCACCAATGTCTCTTTTCGTTTCTCTATCTCTTCTTTTTCGTCACTTTGACTCACTCACTCAACGTCACTGCATGGTCCCCTAGCTTGCTACACGACACGACATGACATGCATGCAACGGGTTTTTCACAAACTCAATGAATTCAATATCAGTATCATCTGACCCACTCATTAATAGTTGTAGCCATCCATGCATGCAACCTTATCGACCCTGATCACTCTTGCACATGCGATAGGTAGGCGAGCCTCAGGATCAACATCCACTAACTAAAAAAGAGAATGAAAAAAAAAAAAAAAAAATCCAACTTCTCAGCTGATGATATATATTCTTCCATGATATTATATTTTGCTCTCTACCCTCGGATTCCATTACCGTTACCTTTTTCATTCGGCTGTCTTAGTTGACCTAATTTATTTTCACAGATAAAATAAAATAAATTGAGATAAAAGTTAAATTTTAAATAAAATATTATTAAAAATTTAATAAAATTGTAATGATTAAACCAACACTACAAGAAAATTATTTATTTGCGATCAGTTAATTCCAACGAAATGACTATTTGCAACTAAAATTGGTCGCGAATAGTCTTTTAGTTATAATAAATTGATCACAAAAGCTCGATTTTCTTGTAGTGCAAATAAAATAAAAACTTTTGTGAGAATATATAAACAACACAGTCATGATTCGTGAAAGTTAGTCCCAAACTAATTAAGGGATAAATACATGATTATATTCGTTTCTGAGGCTATCATGATTCGTGACCCATGCAGTAATGATATTTGTTTTTTGTACAGCATTATGTACGTGTTTGATATATAGCTGACACTGGGGCATAGTGTTAGGTTCCCATCACAGTCATGTGCATTGGGGTCCCTCAGATCATCTAATCTATTTTTTCTTTCTTTTGATCAATTGGCCGGGGCCTACACTGGCATTGTGAGTTTCAAATTGGTTGAACTCACTTTGATAGCTCAGTGAAAAAAAGAAGAAAGCAAAAGAAAAATGATTATACTGAGAGATGACTACTAAGGCCTACATAAAGGTTAGGCTCCCAACCCTGACTGGAAGAGCTAGCTCCACGTACATTTTGGTTTGGAGTCAAACCAATATTCCGCGTTATATTTATGGTGATTCAGACTGAGTTGGAGCATCCTTGAAATTGGACTGTGAAACTCAAATTAAAAAAAAAAAAAAAGAAATAGAAAAAATGTTATATGAGAATTACTACAGATACAAAGAGATTATATAAAAGTAAATTTATAAATTGACATGACTTCACGTGATACGTTAAATATACTTTACATTAAAAGTAACTTTACAAGAATTTATTTTTATATAATTTTTTGTGGGTAAAACATTTCGCATGTTATATATCAGTTTAACACATGCCAGTCTTATACAAACTATTTAAAAACAGTTCTGCTTTGAAGCGGTGAATCCGAAACTATGGGTTTAACAGCTACCACTAATATTCAGCCACGTCAGTTGAGAAATTACAATAGCCTCATCACATTGTAGTAAACTCTCACAAGCAGAAAATAAATCGAAGAGAAGCTTTGTGCCAAAAAAAGCCCCCTTCAGTATTTTAGACTGTCGATTCGCACCATCTCCATCGCTTTGCACCGCTGCAGGACACCACTTCCATCGTGCATCAGTTCTGCCGCCACCAGTCCTTCACCCACCATTAATTTTGCACCATTAATCTTATGCCCTTTGTGTTCTTTTGACTCCTTTCAGGCAAAAACAGAACTACTGGACAATGCCATAAGGTTCTCTTCCAAGCCCTCACGACCAGAACGCCAGACCCTTTCTCTTCCCTAACGCCCAGACTGCAAAATACAATTCACATTTCCATGGTTTTCAAATCTCATACCCAATCTCTTAGTTTCTCCAAAACTTTTGATTATTTGCTCGGATGTAAACACACATAAAAGAAAAAAGAAAGGCAAGAAACTTGTACAACGTTTTCACTTTTCCTGCACTTGTGGTATCAATCTTTTTTGTGTTCCTTCTGGCTTTGGTCATGAAAAATGGCAAAAAAAACGTAATTTTTTTTATCATTTTGGCGATCAAACCAATGTATTTCCAAATATCATAATTATACGCGACCCATGAAGCTGATACTAACCTAAAACGTAATAAATGGATTGGGTCAGGCGAGCTAGCATCCAATAATCCAATTAGAAAAAAAATAAATAAAAATGTTATTTAATTGGATTATTCAGGTCACGGTCCAATCAGACCAAAATGTACGTGAATTGATTGACATGTCATGTAATTTTTAAAACGAAAAATCTAATACTTATTTCAAACATTTTATATAAGAATAAATATAGATAAAAGTCACTATTAGGACTATCTATTTTTCATACATAATGTGGCATCATCTAGACCACACATTTCTCCAAGTGAGTGTTGGGAACAATCAACTAGAAGTAATTATACAGTAAATATAAAGTGTGCACTGTTATAATGACTTTTCTCTAATATTACTCTTTATATAATTTGAAATCTGAGTTGAAATGTTTAAACGTGTATTGGAATTGACTTAAATAAAAAAAATTTTAATTTTTTAATAATAAATTTAACTCATTTTCAAAACAATTGTATAATATTTACATACTCTACGAATATATGTAACATTGCTTTTAATGGTAAATGCAACACACTTGAATTTAAGGGATATATATGTACGTTTAGATGATAAGAGTTTTAACTCAGATTAATTTATAAATATATTAAAATAATTTATAAATAATAGTGAATAGTTTATAAAAATTAATAATAAATTTTTTATAAATAATAATAAAAGAATCTGAAAATATCTAATTGAATTGCCAAAGGCGATATCGTTAGACAGATCAGGTAGATGGAAAAAGCAAAAAACAAGTAGCATCAAAATTATCCATACCCCATTATTCGGATGAAGAATTAATGGTGTAAAAAAAAATGTAGAGGACAGCTGGCTGCATGCTGATGGTCCAATCATGACCTAAAGTTGCCATCAAGGAACCAAGTCTATAGCAAGATGCCATATATACATATATATGATCATGTCATGGTGCTGGCGTCACCTGCTCACATGGTCGTAGGTGGAAACAATATGATTACGTTATGGGCAGTGAGTAAGGTTACGTTTGGATCTCAAACACATCTATCAACTTATCTCAATTTATTTTATCTAATCGTGAAGAAATTTATGGATCTAACTCATTTTATAAAATCGGTTCTATAAAAGAGGATTGCTCATTGCTTATAAACATGCCCAAGACCTTGTCCACAGCGAATGTGAGATTATTCCTCAACACCCTCCCTCACGTGCAGACCAGTATTTTTTCTGGTCCTTGTCACGTGGTAAGTAGTGTGGACCTCCATTCGTCCTGTGGCAGACTCTGATACCATGAAGAAATTCATGGGCCTAACTCATTTCATAAAACCGGTTCTACAAGAGATGATTGCTTATTGTTTATAAACATGTCCAAGACTTTGTCCACAGCCAATGTAAAATTATTCCTTAACAAATAGTTATAATTTTTTTAAATTTTAACATAAAATATAATAAATAATTCAGTTTTTCAATTCGATAGTTTTATATATTAAAATTAAGAGTTTTGAATGATTGATAATTAATATATGGTCATGGTGAGTACTGCATGATGATGGTGTGATCAGTTTACGCGGTTTTAATTCATGAAATTTGAGTAGTCTACACAAACCCAACACCCCCCACACTGGATGTTCTCTCCCCTTGCTATTTATTTATGCTCCATGCATCCAACCCAGCAAGACATGGAGGACAGAACATATTCTCTAGATTGTTTCTGCTGTCTCTCTCTTTCTTTCTCTCTCTAATAATCAGGCAGTAGTGTGCAAGAAAAAAAAAAAGAAAACAGTCTTCTTCTTTAGTTTCTTAAAAGAAAAAATCTCTCTCTCTCTCTCTCCCTCTCTCTCATATATTTTGTTCATCACAGAAATAAGCATATTGGGTAGCAAAATCTATTATATATATACTCCATTTCTTGATCTTCTCCTCCTTCTGAAATTCGCTTCGAAATATGGAAGGAGAACGAAAGAAGAGGAAGATATTGGAGAGTGAAGAGGGAGAAGATGATGAAGAGAAGAAGATAGAGAAGTTCTTTGCTTTGATTAGAAGCGCACGCGAGGTGAGAGATCGTTTGAGGAGTAGTACTGGTTTCAATGAATCAAAAGATCAGAAAGAAGAGAAGAGAGTTGAGAAAGAGATCAAGGGTATCACGGTCTGGAATCCTACGTTTCAACCAGAAGATTTCATACAGGATGATAAGTCGAGTACTCCTGGTGCCACCACCCAACCAGGTCCTTCTAAAAGTACTACTAAAGGAAACGAAGAAGATCAAGATCAAGATAGATCAGAACATGGTAATCATGGTTTAGACCTAAACCTTTCTTTGTAGCAGCGTTAAATAAAGGAGTGTTTACAGTTGAATATGATATATGCATGCTTAAGAACTAAGGTTTTTGTATTGCTTTGATCAGAAAGCAAAACTTGTGCATGCGGATCTGTGATATATATATGTTGAATTTGTCGACATTTTTATCTCCTGTTTGCCCTAAATAGTATATGGTATGATAGCATTAATGCCAGATATGGGAAACTGGGAATCCATAGCTTTCAAAAAAGTATAACTAGTCCACCATCTGAAAGATGCAGATTATAAGGAAATAAAGATCAACACAAAAATTGTCAGAAGAAGGCAACAACCGAGAGAGACCGAAGTCAACTTGTGTTCAAACTTTTAATTTATTAATTAATCGTGACAGCAAATTGGAGAAAGATATCAGACAGAGAGAGATGTGTACAGTAAAGTACCTTTTAGAGACAGCATGCAGAAATTGGGCTTGCAATAATGTCTGACAGAGAGGAGAATGGCGAATGAGAAATGTGAATGTGAAAGCGTCTTGTATTTATTTTAAAAAAAAATTAATAAATATAAGATTCACATGAAAAAAAAATTAATTTTTTAATTATAAATCTCATTCTTTTTCAAAACGATTACACGACGTTTACGCATTCCACGACTGTATGTAGCATTACTCATGACGAATTGGGTTTGCCTTGAACTTGGTCCGTACATAATATTTGAATATACAGTGTCGTCTACCTTAAAAAATTTTAAAATACTCATCTCATCTCATCTAATCATTACAATCTTTAAAGACGCTTTCTTGCCACGTTTGTGTCTATCCGAGCAAAGTTTTAAAAAATTGGAAAAAAAATATTTCTCTGCAAAAATCCTGAGTTGGCTGGACTACTGTTGCAGTGAGACCATGAGCTTCCTCCTGCAAATATTTTTTGTTTGAGTTTGAGCAGTGTTTTTCCTTGCGTGGAGCACGATTTGAGTAGTGCTAGGTGTTAATAAGTTGGAAGTACTGTTTGTATCATCACCACATTTTATGATTCAAACCGAAACTGTTTTAGCTTTATGTCAAGCCTACTTCGAGTCTTTGACATGAAATTATGGGGGAAAAAATCTAGATATATACATCCATTCATGGCAGTCATTTCAAACTGAATTCAACCAATTAAACGATTTTCAAGTTTTGGTGAGAGAGCCATGAGATATTAACGAAGAGCGCGTAACTTGTGTGGCTCTACAGTCACCGTTCCAGCCAGAACTACAGTTAGTTATATTAATTTTTTTTTGTATATGTATTTTTTAATATTTTTATTTTTTTAATTATTAAGTAAAAAAAATTTTAAAAAAAAATTCACCGGAAGCCACCAACGATAATCCCAGCAAGAACCGTACTACTTTCCGTTGATACAATTTATAGAATACGCCACATCACTCGAAGTGATAGCCCGTTGAAGGTGGCTTGACAGATGATCACTCTGATAAGAAAGGAAAGGCTCTATCTTGAGCGTAAAATATAACTCTTTTTTTTTTTTTGTCTTTTATTGTAAATGTGTAAAAGAAGACTGGTTCACAAGTGTTTCATCTTCTTCAAGGGTTTTGTGCCAATCTCACGCCATTGCAAGCCTATCAATATAAGAAAACTATTTATTTATTGATAGTTATTTTTACGAAAATGATTAGTTTTTGTCAAAATAAATCTATTCTATTGCCATATAATAATAATTTTCGTCGTCTGAAGACTTAAGTATTTCTGTCACACATACTTTATTATGTGGTAAGAATCCGACTCTCTCACTAGAGTCCCTCTGCACTCTATAGTGCCTTCATTTTTGACATCACAAAACAACACAAAAATCTAGAATTCAATCAACCCTTCATAGCATACAATTAATCACCAGAAACAAGGTAATGGATTTGGATTCCCTCATCTCACAGACAAAAGCTCTCTCATAGCAAGACTTAAATCTAGAACCTATACCAGAAATAGCAAAAGCCATATCATATTTTGTATTGGTAGGCAGATTGGTTGCAAATAGACCTCTCAACAAATTTGCAATCTATTCAAGTATCAAGGCAATGTGGAACTTCATCCAAGGATTCCTTATTGAAGATCTGGAAACCAACAAATTCCTCTTCACCTTTCGGTCTCCCCAAGACAAACTAAGAGTGCTTAACCAAGCACCTTGGAACTTTAAAAGTCATCTCCTAATCCTCAAGCCATGGTCCCCTGGAGCTACACTCCAAGAGATTAGTCTTAGGCTTTCAATGTTCAATGTCCAAGTCCATGGACTACCCTTAGACCACATGATTCTAAGAAATGCAATAAATATTGGGAGAGCCCTAGGCAATCTGATTAAAGTTGAGGAGGATCCTATTTACAGTATGGCCTACAGAAAAGTCTTTAGAATTAAGGTTGAGATCGATGTCACAGAACCCCTTCAACAAGGATTCATGTTGCCAGAATTTGGGAATCACGAAACCAGGGTCTCCTTAAAATATGAAAGATTATATAACTTCTGCTATGCATGTGGAAGATTGGGTCACTCCCAAATCTCCTACAACTATAAAAAAACCCTTCCCGCGAAACTCAGCTACAAACCATGGCTCAGAGCAGAATTCTCAAGCCCAGACTCTACTAAGGCATTTCATCAAATAGAGGGCAGTCATGAGTTAGAAGTAAACCTTTCGGAATACAACACCCAATCATCGATGCCTCAAGACAGAAACAGAAAGGGGAAAGAACTACAAATTACAAACAATCAACAACAGAGGAATTTTCAAATATCACTCCTGAACCAAGATATACTCACAAGCTGCGACAACGATCCTTTCACAGAGGAGACTCCGGAACTCCTCCAATTCTTTCCTCCGTCATTGACAACCAAGCACAACAAGCATCAAACTCCACTCAGAAGGTGTCATCCAACTCTCTTCCACTGTTCAGTTACAGTGAATCGAATGCATTCAATTCGCCACCAGCAAACTTCAATTTTTTCACTGTTGAACCAACAACCATCTCAAATCAACAGAGCTAATCAATCCGAAGCAATAACTCCTTCTCATCAACTGGAATAAGGATCAAGATTGATGAAAAGATTGTAGCGACGCCGTAGAGAATATCTGGTTTCACATCATCGATCGCCTCCCTGTCGACTAGGAAGCACACGCCATGGAAAGCATGGTAGAGACAAATTTATTCGACAATGCTGGGTTTTAAAGAACAGCAAGCCAAATACGGGGACATGACTTCCTTAGCCCATCTAGGTGAGCCTAAATCACTACCCTCTTCTTTTGTTAAACAAAGGCCTCTCTTTATAGGCTAGCAAGATGAAAGCCTTTTCTCCACAAGGCCCATAACCTTAAGTCCATTGAGCCCACCCCCTCAATTACCTGAAAGTTAGGTCGACTCATCTCCTAAGCCCAACCAATCCAATCCATCAATTAAGCCCACCCAGACCGACGCTCCACTCAAACCCAGCAACCCAACCCAAATCCCCTACACCCCCACATTCCATCACCGGACCAACTAGCCCACACAACACTAACCCCGCTCTAGCCAATAAACCCAACCCACAAAAAAATATTCAAAGCCCACCACCTAACCTCACCTTAGCCACCATTCCAATCTTACCATCGCCCTCAACCTCACCCCTCACAACCATGCATTTCACGACAACCCCCTCGCCCTCAGCACATAACCCCACTGACCACACTTTTTGCACCTCCACCCTACCCAAACAAAGACAACATACCCAGCCATCCTCTCATCCAAAAGGCCAAGTAACTCAACCTCTCTAGACTCCCCTCAACCACTAAAGAGAAAATCCCAACACTTGGTGAAGTCAACGAAACAAACCAATGAAGATGCCATAACCAATGAACCACCATCAGAAGAGTCATCTTTGGCTCTTACTCTGTTGGAAACGCAGTTAGGCTCCATGGGAAAAGAAAAAAAAAAAGCTCAAAGGGAAAGCCTGTATGTCACCATACAGCAGACCATCACCACCTCCTCCAGGAAAGTCCAAACAAGCTAGAGAGTCAAGCTTCAAAATGCCTCCCCCAGTTGAATGAAGACAATGGCTTGAAATTGCAGGGGTCTAGCTTGACCCAAGGCAATCAAAAATTAAGGGCTAATATTAGGACTTATAACCCGGACGTAATCTTTTTGTCGAAAACCTTGATGTCAGATAAACACACCATATCTATTGAAAATAGTATAGATTTTCACCATTTTGTTAATTTTCCTGCTTCAGGTAAAAAAAGGGGCCACTTACTTATGTGGCGTCTAGGTGTAGAATTAGAACCTGTTCATATTAATATGAATGCTATTTCAGCTTTAGTTTACTCAGATGGAATCACAAAGCAAATTTCTGGAGTCACCTAGACTCAATTCACCAAGCATTTCTGGGCCCCTAGGTATGTATGGGCAAATTTAATGATCTCCTAAACTAATCAGAGAAACATGGTGGGCGCCCGATCCCCTTTAACCAAAACGGAGGCGTTAAAGTTCTAATGGAAAAAAGGCCTCATTGACATTGGTTTCACAGGTCCAAAATTCACATGGTCTAATAACAGACATTGAAATGCACTCATCAAGGAACGATTAGACCAAGCAATAGCAAAACAAAAATGGTGATTATTATTCTCGGACGCACACTACAACACTTAGCTTCATCAGCATCAGACCACCATCCACTCTTGCTACACATAACAACAAAGTATCGATGAGCCTCATCTTTTAAATTTGAAGATTTTTTGATTCATGAGCTACTCAACCATATCATAATCAAAGAGGCATGGAGTACAATTTACTAGGGCAACCTGGCCTACATACTCTGCAAGAAAATCAAATCAACAAAAAATGCCCTCAAACTATGGAACAAAAATCACTTCGGGCGAATTCAAAATAACATTCAAGACTTGGAAAGAGAGTTATTGAAAGTACAAAACTGCCCCATGACTTCCCATAACCAAGAAAAAGAAAGGTTCCTGTAACACAGACTCCACATGCAAAGAGAAAATGAATAAATATTATGGCGTAAAAAATCAAGAATTACCTGGCTCACTTCCTTGGAACTCAACACAAAATTCTACCATCTCTCAACAACAATCCAGACAAGAAGAAATGTTATAGACTCCACTGGTCAATGGACCCACTTGTTATTGAATCTTCATTTATTAATCACTTTAGATCAATATATATTTCATCCAATCCACAAATCTGGAGCAAATAGAAAATGTTTTTAAGAAGCAAATTTTAGACCAAGACAATGAATTACTCAATGCGGTGCCAAATGAAGAAGATATCTTTGGAGGTTTAAAATAAATTCCAAATTGCAAAGTGCCATGTCTAGACAATATGACGACCCTCTTTTATAGACATTATTGGAGTATCATTAAAAAAAAGAGGTCATCCAAGTAGTGCAGAATTTTTTCAAAAGTGAGAAACTCTTGAAGTAAATGAACCGCACCAATATAGCTCTCATCCCAAAAACTCAAAGTCGTTTCCAGAGCCAATACCGCCCAATCAGTCTCATAAATGTTAGCTATAAAATCATTGCCAAAATATTAGCCAATCGCTTTAAAGCCACACTAGCCAATATTATCTCTCTCCTTCAGGCAGCTTTTGTCCTAGGCCTCAAAATAAAATAAAATACCATAATCGCCCACGATTAATTCCACCACCTCAAAAGGAAAACTGGAAAAAAAAGGTTTAATATCCATTTAGCTCGACATGGAGAAGGCTTTCGACCTTGTTGAATGGAAGTTTCTCTTTACGGTAATGAAAGTATTGGGATACAGTCAAGGATGGATAAATCTGATAAAAGAGTGTGTAACAACTGCAACCTTCGCCATCATTATAAACGGCTCACCAAGGGGTTTCTTTAAAGCACAAAGAGGATTAAGACAAGGATACTCGATTTCGCCCCTTCTCTTCATACTAGTCACAGAGGCATTATCAAGAATTCTGTTAAAAGTTAAAGCGCAAGGTACCCTTGAAGGAAGAAAAATCAGTAAAAATAGTCCACCCATCTCGCACCTACTCTTCGCGGATGGCACAATCATTTTTGTGAAAGCCATGAAAAGAAATGCTCAAGTTATCTCTGAAAGCTTAGCAAAGTATCAGCATTGGTCGGGGCAAAAAATAAACTTGAGCAAACCCTTTATCTTCATCACAAGGAATACATGTCCTGCAACCAAATCAATCATCACTCAATGGCTTCCTTACAAAGCATCTTCAGCGAGAATTAAATATTTGGGCTTGCCAACTCCCTTTAGTAAGAACAAAAAAGAAAACTACAAAACTGGAAGGTTGGAAATCAAAGCTTTTATCACAAGCAGGGAGAACAATGCTAATCAGATCAATAGCAAGCATCATCCCATCTTACCATATGACCTCTTTTCAACTCCCAAAATCAGTATGCAAGGCTCTCGACACTACAAAAAATTTTGGTGAGGGATTCTCAGAAGACAAAACTCACAACTTGACTTTAAAATCATGGAAATCAATTTGCCAACCAAAAAAACCAAGTGGGCTCAAACTCAAGCTGATGGAAAAAATGAATCAAGCTTTATTAGCAAAGATAGGATGAGAAATAAGTGAAAGACAAAATGGTCTATGGCAGTCAATTCTCTTAGCAAAATATCTCAAAAACTCGAATTTTTGAAACGTAGCACCAAAATCATCAGACTCCTACCTGCGGAAGTTTTCTCCAGACAAGAGACCTACTCAAAAAAGGAAGATGCTACCAAATCAATAATGGGCTTTCGGTTAATATCTAGTCAGAACTGTGGATTCCCTCAATAGAAAATTTCCCACGGTCTTGGGATACGCCAAAAATGCAGAATCTATTCGACCAAGAAAGTATCACAAAAATTCAAAAAATTCCACTCCTGACAATCTCTCAGAGACATGACAAGATAATTTGGACCCCAAACCACAATGGGAAATTCTCAGTTAAAACAGCTTACCACATAATAGTCAGTACCCAAGACTCAACTCAATAAATTCTCACACTGACCCTCTTCAAACCCCTATGGAGTCTAAGAATCCACGACCATCACTGGCTGCTACTTTGGAAATTACTCTGGAATATCCTCCCCACCAAATCAAGATTGAGCACAATCGTTCCCCAACTTGGCTCCAAAGAATGTCCATTGTGCAATCAGGCAGAAGAAATCTTGCTACATCTTTTCATAGAGTGTCCAACAAATCGGATATTATGGAAACAAAGTCCCTGGCCATTAAATTTAGCAAATCTACCCATACGCTCCATTCCAGATTGGATAATGATGATCTTATACCCAGAACAGGAGTTGAGACTACGGGACACGGAAAAGCACCACTTCCTGCTATTTGCGGTAATTATAATGGATATTATTTGAGGAAACGAAACGATATAATGCATAACCATGCTTCCCTATCCCTTAAGACAAAAAATCATTTGAACCAGGTTTATGAAGAATACAAGAAAGCATGGGAAGAGAAACAAAAAAAACAAGAATAAGCCTCTGCTACCAAATTATCAAAGCTTTTAATTCCTTCGATGCTGCAGTTAGAGATGAGTTCTCAGTAGCATTAGTAATAGGCAAGGACCACAACGGGGACATCCTGGCTAGAACAGAAAAAAAAAAATTCAAACGAAAAACCCTTGTTGAAGCTTCAGCGGCACTTCTAGCTTCCAAAATAGCATCACAACATCAACAAAATTTAGCAATAATTGAAGGCGACGCTCAATCTGTCATCACAATCATTGAAAGCTTGGATCCGTCCACATTTTGGCCGCAAATCTCCCCCATCATTGTAGATTTTCAACAAATCTTCTGCCATCATCAAAGATGGAAAGTAGACAAAATCCATCGATTCCAAAATTGATCTATGCACTATGTAGCGCAATGGGTAACAATTAATCAAGCTTTTGGATGCATACCTTTAGATAATCTCCCTTGATGCTTTTTATTTATTGATAGTGAAGAAAATGATTCACCTTGAACGTTTTATAATTCAGTTTATTCTGTAATATATTCTTGGTTAGAAAAAATAAATAAACAATAAGATTTTTAATTTGTATATTTCGTTACTTGTGGCTCAATTTCCTGCCCTTTTTTACTGATCAGTTGGCCGAGTGAGTTGTCCCCAACATGATGCCTTATCATGAACCACCTTCCAAATATCAGCCTAGCATGAGTAACCATTCGCATGGAAGGAAATGACTGATAGACGATGCAAGGACATGACGTCATAAAATTAACCACCAATATAATCATCTATCTATATATGTAATTATATGACATTATTATTAGTGATCTGTTCACATCGAAACACTTTCCCTGGACAATATTTAAAGGCATCCCAACCTATGAAGGTCCCACCTCCTCGTTGATTAGGTTTTTCGAGGATTTGAACCCAATATATAAAGAAAAATGATATAAATACAACACCGTTAGTCATTCATGACCACCGGTGGGTGGGTGATAGTTCAGCAGTAAGTCCCACTTCCATGATCATGTACGGTGGATTCTTCAGCTCTTTAGATTAATTTAGAGCAAGATGATGAAATTACGATGTTTCGAGAATGAGATGAAATGAGAATTTATAAATAGTAGTGAAATGATTTATGAATATATAGTAATGAAATAGTTTGAGTTAAGATTTTATTAGATTTTGAGAGAAGAGATCTAAATAAAAAGTTTAATAAAAAATATTAAAAAGTTAAAATATTGTTATAATATAATTTTTTAATATTATTTTTATTTTATAATTTAAAAAAGTTTAATTATTTTTTGTAATTTGATAGAAAATTTGAAAAAATTGTAATTATTAGATTAAAAAAATTGAAAATTGAAAATTAAAAAATATTTATATTTGAGTGATGTTTGAAAAAAAAAATATAAAATTTTTTAAGATGAGATGAGTTATGTTTTCTAAACAACCTGTCAACCCGTAAGAATAAGAATGACAATTAGTTCCTTGCAACTAAAACAGAGCAGCAAAGTAAGCTTATATTTTTTTTCTTTAAATAAAAAAAAGAGTAGCAAAAAGCTCCTAATGTTCAAGGAATATAATTATATACATGTATCTCTAATATTTTATGTTTTTCAAGACAATAAAAGGTTATAGAGACAAGATCGCCGAATATCCGCTGAATAGCATAAAGCTCAATGGCATAAAGCCGAAAGTGTTATGACTGTTCTCTCACTTGCGTCTACTTCAAGTCTACTCAATTTTGTTTTGTTGCGTTTGTGATGCCAAATTAAATCTTGTATCAATGCATGGAAAGATGATTTTATTCTTACCAGTGAGATGACATGAACCTTCATGCAAATTTAATTGTGGCAGTAAGTTCTTTCAAAAAAAAAAAAAAATTGTGGCAGTAAGTACTCTCTGTTTAGAATTATTAATGTGATAAAGTGTGCATTGAATTCATATAAGGGTACCCATTATCGTTGTAGTGATTACATGGGTGAGAAAGTTACAAGTAATTAATTAACACTCTATCTAGTTAATTAACTCTATTCTTACCCGTTAATTATCCTTTAAAGAAGAGTCTTATATATGTTAGTTGTGTGTTTGGAAAAAGTGAGTGAACGTACAAACAAAGGTTGTTCTCTCCCTCTACAATTTCTTAGAACAACAATCTTAAACTCTTGTTCCTGAAGAATGAAATTATTTTGGGAGAATCTAATAACCTCTTAACTGACATAGAGGTGCAATCACAATAATCTGTATTCCTGATTTATCCACTAGGTCAATCGGGTTGGTTCTTTGCGCCTAACTTTGGTGTAGCAGCTATATTTCGATTCATCCTATTTTTCCAAGGGTTTCATAATTGGACATTGAACCCATTTCATATGATGGGGGTTGCTGGTGTATTGGGCGCTGCTCTGCTATGCGCTATTCATGGTGCTACCGTAGAAAATACTTTATTTGAAGATGGTGATGGTGCAAATACATTTCGTGCTTTTAACCCAACTCAAGCTGAAGAAACTTATTCAATGGTCACCGCTAACCGCTTTTGGTCTCAAATCTTTGGGGTTGCTTTTTCCAATAAACGTTGGTTACATTTCTTTATGTTATTTGTACCAGTAACCGGTTTATGGATGAGTGCTCTTGGAGTAGTCGGTCTGGCTCTGAGCCTACGCGCCTATGACTTCGTTTCTCAGGAAATCCGTGCAGCAGAAGATCCTGAATTTGAGACTTTCTACACAAAAAATATTCTTTTAAATGAAGGTATTCGTGCTTGGATGGCAGCTCAAGATCAGCCTCATGAAAACCTTATATTCCCTGAGGAGGTTCTACCCCGTGGAAACGCTCTTTAATGGAACTTTAGCCTTATCCGGTCGTGACCAAGAAACCACCGGAAATCTTATTGCAAGCAATTTTGTGCATCAATTCGTGCACCAATATTGATATGTAATATATATGTTTAACGAAACGATGTGAATTAAAGATAAAAATAATTTTTATGATATAGGAGATTTTCTTCTTCTCTCAATTTTTTTTTTTCATTTTTTTAAAATAAAAAAAATTATCGGTACGCGATATGGTGCACGAACTCGCTTGTATCTAGCAAAACCCTAATTCAAATTAACCTTGTTGGAATTTGAGAGATGTTCTTTTTGCTACTAATTACATTTTGAACCACGACCTTCTAAGTCTATTCCCTCATGTCTCAACCCCTACATTTTGAACTATCATGGAATGATGCAAAAACAATTCTCAAACATTTGTGGCATTGGGGTTTTGCGGGTTATGCTCACATCATTTCTCATAAATATGGGAAGCTTAACTTTAGAGCAAATAAACATATCTTCATAAGATATTGAGAGAACTCAAAGGGTTACGTACTAATATATAGTAAACATCCTAACGGAGAAATGACGGAAATAGAATTGCGTGATATCACATTTATTGAGAATGATTTTTCCAATATTAGTGAAACAAAGAAATATATTGGACTTTTTGAGTTACAAGAACTCGAGAGATTAGAGTTACACCATCTTTTGATGAGGTGGATAATTATCATATCCTAAAATCGTAAAAAATAGTGGGAGTAACTTGCCTCCTAGTGTGAGTATACACCACTATAAAGTGAATCAAAAAAGTTTTAATTATGTAGAACGTGAAACCATTCGTCATCGTCATTTTGAGAATAAAGGAGAATCTTTCATATGTGATCCGTATGACCTTGATGTGTCTACTTCTTGCAAGGAAGAAATGGCAGGTTTGGGGGGGTGAGATGAGAATTTTGTGTTTTATTTTAGTGTTTAAAATATTATGTTTTAGTATTATTATTGTATTGGGATTTGAAAAAGTTAAATTGGAATTTGAAAAAGTTAAATTGTTTATTATATTTTGTATGAAGATTTGAAAAATGTGTAATGATGAGATGAGATGGAATTTTGTGTCTCATCCCACCCCCCCAAACCTGCCCTAAGTTCACTTGTTTCAGATAAATGATTGGCTGCTACAAAAGATGTGATAAGTTCTATGACAAAGAAATAAAGTTTGGGAGTTAGTAGATCTTCCACTTGGGCGCAAATATATTTGAAACAAATGGGTTTTAAAAATTAAGCTCTAGACAAATGGATTAGTCGACAAGTATAAGTCTCGTCTTGTGGCAAAAGGTTATACCCAAAGAGAGGGTATAAAATATGAAAAAATATTCTCTCATGTGGTGATATTTGCTTCAATTTGCCTCATTTTAGCTATAATGGATTTTTTTTTTTCAAATAGATGAAAAAACTGCATTTCTCAATGGAGAATTAGGAGAGGAAATCTATATGAATCAACTTGTTGGTTCTGATTTTGAGGGATAAGAGTACAAAGTATGCCAACTGAAACGTCTCATTTATGGCCTTACAATCGTTTAGACCAAGGCTTGAAGAAACGGTTCGATTCAGACCAATTAAAACTGAATCGATAAGAAACCAAATCGATTTTAGTGAACTTTTTGAATCGTTCACTAAACCATTTTAATCGACCGATTTGGACTGATTCAGACCGATTCTAGCCAATTTTAGAATGATTTGAACCAATTCAAAACTATATTTATTTTTAGGTTGTCTACAAATTGAGTTTTTTTTTTCTTGTACAAAAATATGATAGAACTAAACATATATATTAACTTTGTCATCATTATATTTAATAAGAATTGCAAAAAATCTGAAAGATAAAACAGTTAGTTCTTTATTTCTTTAGTTGCACAAAAAATTAGGAGATAAATAAGTATTTTATATTAAATTTGTGGTTGTGCATAAAATACTACATTTTCCATGTGCATATAATTTAATGGTTTTTATCTTCTTCTTATATAAGGCAAAAGAATGTTGACAATTGAGGATAAATACATAAATTACATATTTTTCGAAACTACTTAGATTCATATAATATTTTTATTAAAACTAGTGAATGAATTTATATTTTATACTCTTTTATACATGATATAAAATGTTTGAATTCAATCATCTATGATTTTTAATACTTTTTATCAATATTAAAATAACTGATTCAAAATTGTTATGAATCACCCAATTCAATTTGTTGAATCACCGGATTCATTAAATCAGTCCTTTTATCTTTAGATTTCATGGGGCTATTACCTAAATTGACTTTGATATGTTAGAAGAAGACCATTATGTGTATATCAAACGTACATGGAAGAGTTTTCTGATTTTATCTTTATACGTGGATGACATGTTTTTAGCTAGAAATGATATGAAGATAATTGTCGCCACAAAAGAATTGTTGACCTCTAATTTTGAGATGAAAGACATGGATGAAGCAAATTATGTGTTTGGAATTAGAATTTCAAGAGATCAATATAGATAACTTTTTGGTTTCTCTCAAGAGACTTACATGATTGTCTAGGGAAGATTATTTGGATTCTTACTTGTTATTTTATGCATGACTCATAGCTAGAACGATTATGTCATTTTGACTCGATATAATCATGAGCATATTATATAATGTGAGGTCAAGAATTACTTTGAGTTATAAATTCATGAGGGATCAAGAACCCTTGACCTAGTGAGATCAAACAATCTGGGGCATAGATGAGATATTATGAGTGATGTACTATATTAGTAAGATGGTGACTTAGTATAGTACTACTACTCTTTGCCTTCTCTTCAAGTTGCACGCTTCATTGTTTGTGTAAATTGATTAAGAGATCACGAGCATATTGTTAATGGACATGACACCCATTGTGGACAATCGAGAGATGTTTAATTGGGTACTTCATAACCCATGTAATGTCCACATGATGGGTATAGAAGTTACAAGCAGTTAATTAACTCTCCACCACAAGCAATTAATTAATTCCTCACCATTGACATAAAAAGATTCTTTAAATAAGAGTCTTACATACAATAGTTGTGTGTGGAAAAAGTGGGTGGACGTACAAATAAAGGTCTCTCCTGTTTCTCTATAATTTTCGAAAGCAACCGTCTTAAACTCTTGATCTTGAAGTGTGAGATCATTTTGGGAGACTCTAGTAGCCTTTTAAGTGACGTAGAAATGCAATCACAACAATTTGATGTGGAATATAAAATGAGTAAAGAACCGAACTTGTAGAAATCTCTCTCCGTTTGAGGTAATTCAAATTAACCTTATTCAATATATATGTGTTTGCGTGTGTGTTTGTGTAGTGTAGGTCTTTAACCTGGTTTAACTAGAAGTGATAATCTTTTAGATTTAAAGATGTTTGGGTTGAGGTACTTTCTTCCTTGCCGCGCGGCTAGGGTGCATTTTCCAAGTTCCTGGTGAAAAAGATGTTCTACATAAAGGCAGAGTCACGTTTACTTTAATTTCTGTCACATTTTATGTGCGAGCTAGCTAGCAACTTACAGTATTCTCCATAGCAGAAGCTCGTGAATGCATTCGTAATTTACTAATACATAATCAATACATTTGAGTGGTTTAACTAATTGCCTTATAAAGAGTAACAACTAAGCCATATCTCAGAAGGTCATGATAAATCTCAAGCATTAAATAGGTAGGCTATTTCTCTCGGACTACTTGACAAAGCTTAAAGCAGATACCCATGCATATTCACATGCATGCACACATGGAACACATGAATAACACTGACTTGGATGTGACAAAACACATAACATGCAATAAGAAAAAGTTGGGAACAACCACTTTGTAGCAATCATCCCTTACTGATCTAATGGACAGCAGATGTATAAAAATACTATGTATCCTCCTTAGTAAGGGTGAAACTGGTCCGATTCGGTCTTATTTTGGATAAATTTTGGAATTGAATCGATATACACTGGTTTTAAAAATTTAAGAACTGATACGGACCGTTTAATCACCAAAACTGAAACTTTCTGTTTTTTCAATTTCGATTCGATCTAGGTCGATTTTTTCAGTTTGCCGTTTACACATGTGGCACTACAAAAGTTGAGACTCGAGAGCCGGTACTTTTAGCTTGTTCTCCTCAAAAATAAGTTTATATTAATAACATAATATTAATATTTATGTTATAAGATTAATATACATGAATAATAAGATTAAAGTTTCATATTATATTAATTAGCGATTTAACATATAATATATATAGTATCATATAAATAATTATATAAATAATATAAAAGATTAAAATATATATATATATATACATACAAGTACTGATCCGGTTCATTTCAAATCGGTTTTTAAAATATGAAAATCGATACGAATCGGTTTGATCCGGTTTCGGTTCTTAAGAACCAGTATCGGACTGAACTTGTTACGAACAGTACCGAATCCCTAGTCCGGTTCGGTCGGTTCAAACATATTTTCAGTTTTTTTAACACCCCTACTCTAGCACAACTGTACCCCGGCCCCTCTTGATAAGTTGGCAAGAAAAATGATTTCAATTACCCCTAATCAGGGAAAAAAATGTGGAGTCATTTCTAAAACTTATCAGTCAAATCAATATCGCTATGAAAAACTATTTTTAGAACTATATTATCAATTGGCCCTACTTTATTCATTTATTTACGTACTAAATTACAATCCAAATTAAACTAGGTCATACGAGGGAGGCAAATCCTCCATAGACCTTTTTCCAAATGCAAATGGCAAGTAGTTTACATGTACCCTCTTCAACTAGACAAAAATCTTATCTTTTACAAAGATTAGGGTCATGCTCGAGGAATCATATATAACAAGAAACAGAAAGACATGAAAATGCACTAATTATTTCCTCAAGTAAGTGGTCAACCATGACAAAAGAAATCAAACGTAGTACGTGGTGTAGAATAAGCTGTGGAAAGTACTTTTGAGGATATAAAGGTGTTTGCAGCTTCAGTATAATGGATCCCATCCCAACTTACGAGTTTAGATCCTTCATTGCAGACCTGAAAGCCAGGCTGACCACATGTCACCTTGATATTATAATTATATGGAGGACCTCCATGCCCGCAGCATGCCATTAGGGGACTGGAGAGACCTACAAGGTAATGGAACAAGGTGACTTCTCAGAACGATATCCCTTGAGTTGGATATATATATCAGTTTCCTAATTATTGGTAGTGAGTAACCCCATGATCTATGTTGTATTCGCATAGATGGAGAGGTTGTTAATTAACTCTCCACAACTACAACTTAATTTCAAGGAAGTTAATTAACCTCCTACGTGAAAATTCTTTAAATAAGAGTTTAGGTACATTAAATGAAGAAGAGTGAAAAAGTGAACGTACAAAAGAAAAATTCTCATCTCCCTACAATTTTATAGAAAAACCATCTAGATCTCTTATTTTGAAACATGGAATTGTTTAGGAGACTCTAGTAGCCTCCTAAAAGACGTAGATGTGCAAACAACAAAATGACGTGAGCTGTGAGACGAGCAAATTAAGATTCAGACTTGTTGGAATTCTGCTCCTTAAAGTAATTCGAATTAACTTTATTTACATTAATCATGTTAAAACTTTTGCAAATTAAGTTCTGTGAGTTTAAGGTTATATATAGGACTGGATCATGTTCAATTTATAAAAACCTACATAACAAAAACCACTAGAGATCAGGGAGAAAAAACTTTTGAAACAACAAATTACTTACCGTATTTGGTGGAGTTGGCGATGAGATCATACTTGATTGCAAATATATCTACATAGACTATGCTAGCATCCTTCAGTTCAGATCTCATCTCTAGGCACAAATGACGCAGTCTTTCATTAAACAATCTTGCAGCAGAATTATAACTTGAAAGACATCCATACGGATCCAAATCCTTGTTTTGAACTAATGAAAGCTTTTGAGGTAGGCAACCCAATGGTCCAGTGTTATGTATCCAAAAGTTCCGACCACCTTGAGTATACAAGGTCTGCATTTCATGTAACAAAAAACAACAGTGTTGATAAGGACGTACACGTTCGCAACTGTGAGTACTGCATGGATCATCGAAGGTTGGCCCTAATTTATAATGTGATCATATATTACCAACAAAAAGTACAATTTTTTGCAGGAGCATTGTGAAGTTTCCTTAACATATATTATTGGAGAATAAACGCACCTTGACAGCATTCTGGATTTCTCTAATGACTGATGGAATTCTTTTTACAACCTGTGCATAGGATAGGTTCTTGGAGAATGTATTGGCAATGTCATTTTGGCCCATATCAATCATGTAAAGTGCATTCCGGAATGCCTCATCATTGATCAAAGTCCCTGAACCTGTATATATATATATATATATATATATATATATATATATGCATACTCACTTTCAATTATGATTGAGGATGATGGAACCAGAAATACACAAATGACTTTTTAATATTAAACGTGTCAATATATTAGTCAATAACGAGTTATAAGAGTATGATTTCTCTCCTACTTGACGGAAAGTTGGCAAAACCTTATTATGTTTATGGGACTAGGTGATATATAATTAGTCAGGCCCCATTCATCCATCTTGGTTCAAAGCCAGGACAGACCTTTGAGTCAGAGTTTTCAGCAGTTTTGAGGATTAATAGGACTACCAAAATTTCGAATTCAAAGAACCTTTTAGATCACTGCAGGAAAGGGATAAAAACCCTTTTCAGTCCAGTTTTCTTCTATGCATAGAGGGGTTTAATGGTTTTCCAATTAATTCCTTTTAGCCTCTTCACTGAATAGTTATTGTTAATCTAGAGATCTAGTAGTGTTTGTGGAAGTCAAACTTAATATGCAAACAACAGCACAGTTTAGTACTGATGAACAGTCGATTTCAATATTAAGTTCACATGTTATGACCACCTATTTTCACTTTTTCTTGGGCATGACTTCATTTATTTGCTAAACAAAAAACGGTGAAACCATGATAGGATGGTTGATATATGGCTTCCTGTTAAATTTTCGATAGAATCTCACCTGTTTCATCTACACTGGTAAAACATTATAACAATTCAAGATGATCATTTTAATGTTGTTAGAGATTTTGGTTGGACAGTTATAAATCATGTTGTGGAGTCCATTTCATTTCATGTGTACTGTCAATCTGTCTAGCTTTTAGTGTTCGGTCAAAACTGTAGGAGTACTTATCTGTCGAGGATAATGAAACGAGAAAGCGCCAAGTAAATGAGAAATAGTACCTGCGGCAGCAAGTTCAATGGAGCGAGCCTTAAAATGAAGGAACTGCATGACCTGAATATTCAAAGAAAATGGGACATAACGAGGGAGAGTAGAGGACCCCACCACTGCAAAATTTGCCCCATTTGAGAACTTGGATCCTCCCAAGGAGTCTAGGTATGGGCTCAGTAAGCTTGCATTCAAACTCTGGCCTACACATTAAATATGATCTTCAATAAATATCGTCTACAGGTTATTGGACTTATGTGATCCGTAACAGTATTGGTTCCTGCCTCCTCCGGTTTGGAGGATGGGTGTGGTGTTTACTTCTCCTCTATTGAAGGATGGAGTGTAGATGCGGATTGGTTTTACCTATGTTTTATACAGAGATTGATACTATCTTTTGAGAGTTTTTTGAAATTCAGACAATATCCGTCGCAAAGATATTTATGTATGGAAAAGCTTACAACAGAAATTAGTTTGACTTGTAACTTGAGTCACAAATGTAACTTTGAAATGAAACGATATCTATTTCTTATATATATATATATATATATATATATATATATATATAAAACTTTGGATCCAATGCATGTCCCTGACACCCTGTCCCAACACTTCATGGGATACTCCAAATTCTCAGAAACAAAACAAAACAAAAAAGAAAATAGATCTATGGTCGTCCCATACACACATTCTGCAATTAGATCCTCTGGTTTTTTCTTTTACTCTAATTACCACGTTTGAAAAATGAGCATATGTTACTTAAGAGTGCACACGAAGGAGAACATTATATATGTTGACTGGTAAGCCTGAATTGAGAATCTTTTGCATATAGTCAGATATTCTTAAGTATTCTGTTAATATATAATTGTAAAAAAATAATAAAAAAGTAGTGATAGAATATTAAATAATAATAAATAATAATAAAATGTAAGTAAAAAATAATAATAAATAGTAGTGAGGTATTACGAGAACAACCAAACTTGGTCGGACTGATAAATAAATAAACACAACATATTGGGCTCATTTCATATTTCTATTTTCCACTAAAGAAATTGCTGGAACGTCTTTTCCCATCTTAGAATTATAATTGCGAACGTCTTTTTCAAAAAAAGAAAAAAGAAAAACACTTTTGTGAACGAAATAGAAAATTCAAGAGCATATTACATGAAATAATTTCTTGACAAATAAAAATTAAAAAACCAGACCCACCTTCTACGAAATCAGTTCATAACCAGGAAAAACAAGACAAATCTCCAAGCATCACGCAAGATTCACATGATGATGCTGAGAAGTGGGACCCTGCACGGCTTAGAGATGTCGCTTTACACTTGAGTGAAAGAAAGGCTTAACTTACCCGTAAATCACGTCCAGGCATGAGGCAACACACTGATTACAAGTGATTGCAACCGTGGAGAACATGAATAATAAACATGATGAACGGTCATAATTGAAGGCGAGGGCTCACTTACACAGGAGGTCGATCAGGAGCCGGCCATCGGACAACCTGCCGGTAGACCGGTGGAAGAAGGCACGACCGTTGGGAAAATTGACAGGGAAACCGAGCCCGGCGACGAGTCCACCCGTGTCGGAGTTGGAGTCCCCGAAGTTGAAGATAACCGGAGGTCTTTTGCACTGGCAGAGAACCGGGATTGGAAGAGAAAGCAGGGAAAGCAATGGAACGAGGAAGAAGAAGAAGAAAAAGGAGCAAAAGTAGGAAGGAGAGAGAGAGCGAGAGGCGGCCATAGTGGGAGTGGGAGGTTCTAATAATTTCTTTCTTGCAGCTTATTACTTTGGCCGATGCTGCTGCTGGCCACTGCTTTTTTCTGTTTGTTTATGTATTGGGGTATGGAGTTTGGAGTTTGGACATTTGGATTCCATTATTAGTAATTTACATATTTATTTTAGGATGCTTGGTTGTCGGTGTAGGTGTCTCATGGTGAGTGTCGTTGCATGCATGTGGTCGTCATGATCTTCGCTTCATCTTGGTCACTTGCATGGATCGATCACCTTTAATTACATTATCTTTTTTTTAATATAAATATATATTTATACATAATTTGTACAACACCAAATACCAATATAATAAAATAAATAAATAAATAAAAAGGAGAGAGCAAATGATTGGTAATTACTACCATTCTTCATTTTCTTAAGAGAAATGATACTTGTAGTTGTGAGTGTGCAGGCACCGTGCAGTTACTTTGAAAGAAGTGAATAAATATGAGATCCACATGAAAAGAAATTAATTTTTTAATAGTGAACTCCACTCTTTTTCAAAACGACTACACAATATTTACACATTTCACAACTGTATATACGTAGCATTACTCCTTTCTTAATTGGATAAATTAAGAGGGAAAGCCACTAAATGATAGTTTTGATATAATTCGACCACTAAATTGTGAATCTACAGCTACAAGCTGCGGCCAGGACGGTTTGGGCAGTGCTGCTGCACTTTGCTATTTTGGATTGTTGAAGAGACAAACATACTCTTTCTCCTTATTCTAATTGGATAAATTAAAGAAGACTGGTTCTTATACTAAAATATATAATTGGGATCAGTTTAGGAGCCATCGCGTAAAGTGTCAGTCACAAAACATGCCATTTAAATTCATGCATGGCTGTACTAATACTTCTATTTGATAAGTGAAGCAATACTTTACTTTGTTATTATTTACAAACAGTTTATGATTATTAATTTATAGATTATTTATTATTTTTTTTACTATTATTTACAAATAATTTGAGATCACCTTAGCATCCAAACGTAATCTTAAGTTGGGTGTCTTTTGTTCCTACGTATAAAATAAAAATTAAGGCGAAGCTAATTAATGGGTCGTGGTGGGAAGAAGTTGCCGGCCGGTGATTTTGAGGGTGGATGTGGTTTGTGGGTGGTGATGGATCACTCTTTCAACTTGTTTGTTGTACAAGGATGTGTCAACTCCTCCTGATTTATTGGAAAATGGTAAGATAAATAGAAGATGCAAAATCAGATTATAGTTTCGCCGACTTCCGGGAGACTCAATAAACTGTAGCTATATATGTACATCACACGTTGGCTGTGCAAAGGATATATGGGGTATTCTCTGGAAATGGCTCATGTTGGATATATGTAGAGACTGGTTTTGAGGTTGACAATTAAGAAATAAAGTATTTGCTTGATAGTGGGCTCGAGCGAAGCTCAATTTGTGAGTTCGCTCGAGTCCCAAGCGACAATGATTGGAAGAGGCAATAATCGAGAAATAGAGTATTTACTTGAAATCCTGCGCTTGTCATTTTCATCAAATTTCCATCTTCAAAATTTGATGAAAATGCAATATTTTTCATAAATTCAAAACTTCTCTAATTATAATCACACATGATTGTATTAGTCAAAATAATAATATAATATTATATTTTTAGTAATAATAATTTTTATTTTTTTTTATATTTTACAATTACACTAACTATATGTTAATTAATAATAATATTTCTTTCTTCACATATTTTAAAATTGAACACAAAAATGAAAGTAAAGAGCGTTCGGGAGAAGTGAAAACCATATATAAGAAATGAAAACTGAAAAGAAAACCAGTTGGAGCAATTTTTACAATAAAATATTACTTTTGAAGATTAACAGTACATCTTCAAATTAGAAGATATACTTAAAATTATTGTAGTTTATAGTTCAAAGTTTTACTTTTTTAAAAAGTCAATATAGATCATTTTATCTATATTTCTTTAAATTTTGAAGATATATTAACTTTTGAAGCCAATGTCAGAGCTCGAGAGATAGATATTGGGTTGAGCAATGCTAGCAAGGTACACTTATGATCAGTTGTGTAGATGTCGTCTATTTCTTTTCAAAAATAGTAAAATTTATTATTAAAAATTTAATTTTTTTCATTTAAATCTTATACTTATTCATTTATTTTTTAAAAAAATAAACAACAATTTTATAATTGTAAATATATCTCTATTCGTCGATGGGAATCTAGAAACAGGAATGTTTCTGAGTCCTCACTTTCAAGTCTTAAAAGCAATCTAATTAATGAGATTGTGTACTGAAAAGTCGTCACTTTGTATATTTTCTTGACAAACCAGAATCAACGTGATATGTGCTGATCAAGCACTTTGTTATGTCCATATTGGGTGATCGTTTTATTACAACATAGTAATTACCTTAACATTTGTCGGTTTGAATAAGTGCTTGTTCTGTCACTTTTAACGTTTCTGATCAGCACTAATTAATTTAATTTAATGACACATTTATTGGGTTTCATCGTTGGTAGGTACGTAGAGTTATTGAAGTCATGAAGTGAATGAAATAAAATATAATTTATGCATGCTTGAGTATTAAGGCACACATTTCCTCTGCCTCAGGTCATGGTGCTCAAAACGATGCTTCTAGAGTCGTCAGCTCAAAGGCAAAACAAAAAAAGTACAGTTGTGGCAATAGATGCCATATAACAGAAAGAATATGGTGCACTGCTACGGAAGGCTTAGAAGAATTTTCCATAACAAAATTCTTGTGATTTGATACCCATGTATTTGCCATCTGTTGTGCTTTATAAATACTGTGAGGCATTGTAAAAACGTTGTAAGGGAAGATGGTCTCATAGTTCAGACTACATAATGGAAAACAGTTCATAGAGGATTTTTGTCTAATACCTTCAATGCCTTGTCCATTTGCATTTTTCAATATGGTACCAGAATTGTAAAAGGACCCACGTCCATTCTTTCCTTACCTGCACATCATGGAACCAGGAAAAATGCCACCCAGTGTCAACTCCACTGTCATCAATCATGAAAGATGGTACCGAGGCCTTTCAAACGACTGTGTTCTTATCAATCGTATGCCTGCACCAACTCTTAATAATATTTCATCCTTTTAAGCTCTCTTTCATCATTCTCCTGATTATTCTTTTCTGTGCATTTTTTACTTTGCATCTTAGCCCAATTTACGTCCATTTAATTGTCACAAAATGGACATTCGTTCTCAACTTTGTGTTTTCATGGACTATAGCCCATATCATAAAGGCTACAATTGCCTCCATATTCCAACAGGCCGGGTATACATTTCACTTGATGTCCGTTTCAATGAGACATGTTTTCCCTTTGCGCCTCCATCAAGCCCCTCAACTGTGTTGGCCCCAATCCGTTGCTCCACTCATCCACTTCCTTCATCGTTGGATTTGCTCCATATTGGGCCTAGTCCCTTTTCTTACTCAAATTATCAGCCCACACCTTCTAACCCATAAACACTCCCTTCAAGTTCAGACCTACTTTGTGCTTCCCCTTCTCAACCTTCCTTGTCGCCACCTTCAGCACATCCAAACCCTACTGCATCTTCATCTCCATTCTCACGACCTACCTCTCCTTTGCCTGATCTTCTCACTCAGCCTTCCACAAATCATCCTATGGTCACTCGTTCAAAAGCAAATATTCATCGCCCCCTTCTCCAATCTGATGGCACCATGCTGTGGCCTCCTCCCAAACTTCCCTCTCTCTCACTATCTCTGAGTCCCCTGCCATTCCTGAGGAACCTTCCTCATACACCGAAGCTTCTAAATTTTTTGAGTGGTGCGTGGCCATGGCCACCAAGTTTCATGCTCTTTTCCAAAATTAGACTTGGGATTTAGTTCCTTTTTCGCTCAAGCTGAATGTCTTAGGGTCCAAGTGGGTACTCAACCAAGCGGCGTGCTGATGGAACACTTGAGTGTCGCAAGGCTCACCTTGTGGCCAAGGGATTCAACCAGCAAACCGGTCTTGATTACATAGAGAATTTAGTCCTGTGGTGAAACCAATTACCATTCGTCTGCTCATCTCCATTGCAATGACTCATCAATAGTCGCTGCATCAACTTGACATTCAGAACGCCTTCCTACACGGTGACTTGGAGAGGACGTCTACATGCAACAACCAACTGGGTTTATAAATCCTAACTTCCCTACTCACATTTGTAAATTACAAAAATCCATCTATGGTCTAAAACAAGCTCATAGGGCTTGGTTTTCTAAATTGAGTAATAAATTGTTATCTTTAGGTTTTCACAACTCACGATCTGATTCCTCTTTATTTATTTTCTCTAATGCATCTGATTCAATTTATGTCTTGATCTATGTTGATGATATTATTGTTACTGGCTCTAACTCCTCTCTTATTATTGATTTTATTACCGCCCTTCGGTCATCCTTTCCAGTCAAAGATCTTGCTAATTTGCATTATTTTTTAGGTATTGAAATCTGTCGTAATTCCATTGGTTTGCACATGTCTCAGGCACGATATATCTCTGACTTGTTAATTCATACTAACATGCATAATGCAAAACCCATGTACACCCCAATGTCTGCCTCAGTGAAACTCAATGCTCTTGATGGCTATTCTTTTGAGGATCCTCAACGCAGTATAGTGGGAAGTCTCCAGTATCTTACCTTTACTAGGCCCTATATTTCCTTTATTGTAAATAAAGTCTGTCAATTTATACACTGTCCTCATCTTCCTCATTGGCAAGCTGTCAAGAGGATTCTTCATTACCTTTGTCTAACTGCTAATTTTGGGTTGCATTTTTCCTCTACCATGTCTTTAACACTTACTACCTTCTCTGATACTGATCGGGTTGGCTGCCTTGATGACCATAAGTCTACCGGAGGTTTTTGTGTTTACTTTGGCTCTCACCTTGTCTCCTGGGGCTTTAAGAAGCAATCTACTATAGCTCGTTCCTCCACCGAGGCTGAATATAAGGCAATGGCTAACATTGCATGTGAACTTCTCTGGTTACAATCCTTGTTAAAAGAATTAGAAATTTTTCTTGTTGATCCACCAACTTTGTGGTGTGACAATCTTGGCGCCACATATTTTTCTGTTAATCCTATTTTATATTCTCAGACTAAACATGCGGATCTTGATTACCATTTTGTGAAGGATCGTGTGGTTGCTAAAGCTCTCAAAGTCTCATTTGTATCAAGCAAATATCAAGTTGCTGATATCCTCACCAAGCCTCTCTTCATAGCTCGATTCTCCATTTTATGCTTAAGCCTCACCATCTTCTCAGTTCCGCTTGATTTACGGGGGCTATTAAGGCATATATTTCCTCTGCCTCAGATCATGGTGCTCAAAAGGATGCTTCTAAAGGAATCAGCTCAAAGGCAAAACAGAAAAGTACATCTGTAGCAATAGATGTTGTATAACAGAAAGAATATGGTGCACTGTTATGGAAGGCTCTAGAAGAATTTTCCATAACAGAGTTCTTGTGATTTGATACCCATGTATTTGCCATCTGTTGTGCTTTATAAATACTGTGAGGCATTGTAAAAACTTAGTAAGGAAAATGGTCTCATAGTTCAGACTACAGAATGGAAAAAATTTCATAGAGGATTTTTGTCAAATACCTTCAGTTGCCTTGTCTATTTGCATTTTTTTAATATTGAACAAGAATATGGCATCACATGGGATTTTCAATAATTTGTTAACTAGGCATGCACTGATCTTTTTAGGCTCAGGGCCAATGTCCTACGATTATATATATGTGTGTGTGTGTGTGTGTGTTTTAGACATTTTATATATTTAGGAGAAAATTAAATAAAATATGTAGAAGATTTTTATGTTATGTTTATCTTTCTCATAATTATAGAAGATTTTTCAACAAATAAAAGATTAAGTTTATTCCCTTTCTTCCTTGTAAGGAACTTAATTGTCACTTTTACCTCCATGACCAACCAAAAAAAGGTGGAAATTATAATTTATTCCTATAATTAGTTAATTTCAGTAAATTTTTGCTTAATTTCTAACTTTACAGTACATATTACAAAAAAATGGATAGAAGGCAAGTGAATACATCAACCTCAAAAAGTACAATCTACCAAATGCACTAATTTACATCATGCTCGAACTTGCATAATATAAGATCATATCGAACTTATTCTATGATGTTTCGAGACTATTTAATAAAAAATATTAATTAAGATTGTAATATTTAAGAAGAGATCAGGAATTGTTTAATTCTTCAAGATTGATATGGTTTATTGTAGTATATTAAATTATATAATATTTTGTACTATAGAATAGATGTAATATGATCAGTCACTATATATATATATATATTACAATTGCATACTTGAGCAAAAGCACAAAGTTATAATTAAAGATTTAAAAAAAACTAAAAGATTAATCTCTATTTTAATTAAAACAACACATTAATGTACGTAGCTATAACAACACATTAATATAAAAGAGAATAATATCAACTTATCCACTAATTATAAATTCGAAGGAAACTAACAATTAAGGTAACAATAATATATATATATATATACATATATATAAATGAGTTCATGTACACATGATGATTAATGTACGTAAAAGAGACTCGATTCTTGTCCACCTGTTTAAAGAAAATTTAGGTACATCAGCTGGCTATATATAGTAATGCTTTAAGCAGAAATTGTTCGTACTCTCTGGATGATCGGTAACGTACTACGTAATATAAATATTCCTTCTAAGCTCAAGCTGTAACTTACACATGATGATTAATACGTACACCATTACTACTTTCTCTATATACAAAAATCATGGGGATATTCCACGTACATACATATATATATATATATATATATATATCTATGGGCTTCACATTGGAATTCATTGATTAATCAAAAGATATTGCTTTCATAATGATATTGATCATGATGCTCTTGATCAAATATAATATTTAATATCTAGCCAACATATATAATATGCATATCATGGGTGTGTTCTTTTCTTTTCTATATATACTACCCTAGCTTATAGAATCCTCGATCTGTTGCATATATATATATAGTAACTTAATTTCTAGCAAGGTTGCTGAATAAATCAGGAACACATCGATCATAAAGAGAATATTCCAGCTTATATCATTGTTCGATCGATCACTTCATATATATATAATGACGTGCGTCATGCATTAATCAAGGGATTAGGATCCTATTTATCCGAATTTTAACACTTGAGGTGAAAGAAGAGATAGATTCACAATTTGATAAGTATTGTTATTTGTGTGTATCTAGTACTTTTGCATTATATATATATTCAATAAAAATAGTACTAAAGTTCATAAATAAGTTTTAGAGATCGACTGATCTTCAAATAGTCTTAAAGTTGAAACATAAATTTGAGAGAATCTTCGTCTATCATTAATTAAGGTCTGGTTTGGAAAGATAGATGAGATGAGATGATTTTAGATAAAAGTTGAATAAAATATTATTAGAATATTATTTTTTAATATTATTATTGTTTTAGAATTTAAGAAAGTTGAATTGTTTATTATATTTTATGTAAAAATTTAAAAAAAAAAATTGTAATAATAAGATGAGATGAAACGTCACTTTCACGAGCAATATCAACTTATGCACATGTTACAAAGTTTTCTGTTCCGATAGGGATGAAGTTGTTGCAGAGGTACTGCCCAAGGGTTTATTTCCCTTTACACAAGCTGCGCGCAGCTAGAAACCAATATCATTTATTATATAGTTTCTTTGATCAGTATTCATTTAAATGGCACCAAATACTGTTAATTATTAATATCAAGCTTAAAAGGGGGTGGGAAACAAGCTGCAAAAAGCATGTTGAATTGTAACAGCCAGAGGGCGAGGACCCACCAAAAACACAATGCATGGGTCCCAATTTCATTTTTTTAGGTGATATATTATATTATATTGCACAAAGGAATTTGGTTGCTTCAAGCCTCCGAACGTAAGCCGTATAGCTGGCTCAGCACGTACGTACAAGACAAAAACTGAAAGCGACTTTATGGAGTGGTGGCATTCACTTGCTCCCACGCATTGGCCTTGGTGTAATTGCTAGAATTCAATCTTCAAACGGGTTCCCTCTTCTTTTTTCATGCCGATGATTCTCTTTAATAATTACTTTCTGTTGCAGCTCACCGCTATAAATATAATATATATGTATATATATATTGGCCTCCACTCCATTATTTCTCATTCTGTACTCCATCTCTCCCTCTCTCTCTCCCTCTCTCTCTCTCTCTCTCTCTAAACCACCATCTCCATCTCTCTTTTTAAGATCAAATAAGGGCGTGGTAGGTTTTTAGAGAAACAAAATAAATGGGTCGTGATTTGATGCTTTTCTTAGCCAACGTTGTGCTGCAAGTGTGTTATGCAGGGATGAACATCACATCAATGTTGGCCATGCAGTCAGGCATGCACCCACTTATTCTCGTCGCCTACAGGCAGATTTTTGCAACCATGGCAATCGCTCCCTTCGCTTATTTCCTCGAGTGGTAAAAAAAAAACGAAAAAACTCAGAAACTTGAAAACTAGTTACCATATTACATGACTTTGTTTCCGGTTTTTTTTTTTGCATGCATGCATGGATTCACTTTACTCGCATTTTGCTTTGTCTGGTTTTCTTTGGGGTTCGACGTGTGGCGCCTATGGACTTTTCTTTCTAAAGTAGGATACGTTTTCTGATTTCTTGAGTTTCTCGAAATGGATTACTTCAAAAGTTGCATTTATTTTTTTGTTTTTTCCTTTCTGTTTCGTTTGGTGCAGATTTTTTTCTTTTATTTAATATTCTTTCAGTGGATTGTCGACAGTTCGGCGTTTGTATTCGAATAAATGGGGTTGGAACTTGGAACCTTTCACTAATGCAAGAGAGAATTTCTTCTTCTTGTTCTTCTTCTTTTTAGTGTCATTTGGACACACAGACATATATATAAGACCTTTTATATAATTTTCCGAAAAAAAAAAATAGGTTTTATTTCAAAGGTTCTGAAATTGGTTTTTTTGGGAGATCGGGCGGCTAGCTAGCCTTTTTAGACACCGAAAGAGTTCATAGCTGCATGAATTAATGAGACTGTTTCGCAGGTGCATATACCGTGGTTTTGCATGGTTTCACCATACGATTTATGCCACTTCTTGCTAGGCTTAGCTAGTTGGTGCTTGCCACTCATGCATGCATGGGTGATCTTGCATGTGCACCACATCAAGCTAGGCATGTCTTTCTTTGTAAAAAAAAAAAAAAAGAAAGTTAGGATTAATAATACGCTTAACCTAGCTAATCCTTTCAAGTTTCAGCTCCTTTTCATACATTTCTACTTTTAAGATTTCCCAAAGTTGTTCAAATTCATCATGTGATCTTCGTTACATGGTCATAACATATAAGAGTACTAATGCTCATGTTCGTATGAATGATTTTAAATAACTTAATTAATTCATATGTCAATCATTTAAATATCCATATCATTAGTTAGCTTCGAAATCTACATTTCTCATGTTCTCACTCTTTTACTTGTCATAATAGAAGTAGTAGTACTTGGGAAAATGATTAAACGTACAACATGATATTTTCAACTTTTAATTTATAATTACTTTGTTTTAAACGGATATCATTTTGTAAATTAGCGTAATGATATGGATGACCATTTTTATAAATTTGTTTAAATCATTTTTAAATAGAAGGTATTTTTATAAAATAATAATATTTTTAATTACAACTAATTTTTTTACAAAAATACACTAAATCTATTTTTTTTACAAAAATACCACTACAAAAAAATTGCTTATTTGTGGTCAGTTAATTCCAGCGAAATGATTATTTATAGTTAAAATGAGTCTGTTTTGGTTACAAATAATATTTTGCCGCAATAAAATGGTCACAAAAACTCGTTTTTCTTGTAGTGTACACTCATTTTGTTTTAAATAGGAGCAGAAATATTACAATTTGTACACGGGCCATAGCATGCAAGCCCTTTGCTTTTCTGGAGTGGTAGAACCAAAATCGTGATGAAGTACTAGTTTAGGAATTAGCCAAAACTTTGTTCCGGGTTCTCTTGCATGCTTGGATTTGCTTTAGTCACATTTAATTGCTTGTTTAGTACTTCATGATTTGAATTGAATCGGTAGATTTAGGACTTTTCTGCCAAAAAGGATATTCAGGAAATGATCTATATCTCCTACTTTTCGTTTCGTATTCAATTTTAAAATTTATTTTTATAAATTTTTTCATAAAATTTTGAAATATTCTTTTTCAAAAAGCCTCACAATTAATTAATTAATTAAAGACTTCATTGTAGTTGTCTAGGTCGCATGCATGCATGCAAGGATCTCAGAAAGTTCTGAAATCGTAATTAATTGAAAATTCTGTGAATGACAAAAAGGGATTTGCATTAATATTAATACGGCAAAAATATTGAGGCCACGCACGCATGCATGGTCGCCACGTAGTTTGTCTTTGTCCTTTGTCCGTGTACAGTTGCTTGGGAAAACCCCGTTGACAGCTGCACCGCAGTGCACTATGCTTTACCATTAATTAATGCTTTCAACCCCTATCACATTCGATTATCTTTCGAGAAAGGTTATCATCGTCACTATCTTTTATTATTTTACGATGTTTCATTATATGATTAAAAATTATTTATTATATTTTATTTATAAATCTATCATCTAATATTACATCATAAAATGATGAGAGAGGTTGATAGAAATTAAGATGATGAATAAATTTTTTCTAATCCCTTTTTAGGCTTTGTTGCAATTTCTTCACATTCTTGTCTTCGGTTGCATTTCTTTTTACCCAAAAATGTCATCCATCGAGTACTTAATTTGCATGCTTATTTTGCGTTGGCACTTGCATGCATGCATGTTTATGTTGTTGGTCTTTGGTCCACACGATTAAATTAAAATCCAAAGAGTAAAAAAATAAGAGAAATTTTATTTGCAGTTTCTATTATCCTTCATTAAATAGAAAAAAATATTATTTTGAGAATAATATTATTGTAATTTTAAAAAATTTTAAAGATAAAATTGACTAGACTTACATCTGCAGTCCTCATTTTAGAGACGGTAAGTAGCATTGTTCAAAAATTAATATTAATTCATATGATATTGTTTCGGTACTAATTAGCCCATAATTAAAAGTCCAATCAATTTTATGAATTTAGTAGTAATTTTCAGAAGAAATTAATGAAACCAGCTTAGAATAACGTACTCATGTTAATGATCTGATCTCGTATATATCTTAATTTCTATATATGTACATGCAGGAGGACAAGGCCGAGAATTACAATGCCTATTTTGTTCCAAATATTTTTGTGTTCTTTAACAGGGTAATGAATTTATTCAATCATTAATCTTTCCTGCATTAATATTGGCAGATCATAAAATCTACCTGTCTTTTTGTTGTCTTCTACTTTTAATTACTGCTCTATCTGTTGATGAACTTGAACGTCTCAAAATGCAGGGCACTAGGAAATCAGGTTCTTTATTTTCTAGGGTTAAAGGAATCGACCCCAACGATTGGATGCGCATTAACTAATACACTTCCAGCATTCACTTTCATCCTTGCTGTCCTGTTCAGGTACCTGTATACCTTACTTGTTTATCATGACCGAGTATACACGATCGACTATTAATGCATGAGATACTCAAATTTTTTTTCGAATCTCTATATACATGAGAGTTTTTGTTTAATTAAAGAGAGATATAGACTAATGAATTAGTAGCTGCGTACGTACAAGATTAATGAGCAGTACGTTATTAATATTACTGGGAAAATTCACATGAATAACGACATATATATGTTATATATATATATATATATATAGATCGAGTAGTTTTTTTTTTTTTGTAATAAATCGGAAGGTTCAAGAGCATATGTTTGGTAGGCAAGAATATGTGGGAATCAAGACCAGGCCAGGGCAAGCAAAGGTACTTGGTACAATTTTATGCGTGGGAGGAGCTCTTTTGTTGTCATTCTACCATGGAAACGCCATAGATATAGGAGAATCCAGCATTCACTGGACGTATGGAGAGAATATGGAAAAGAAGAGTTCTTCAACTTCCACTGGCCAGGGAAACTTCATCCTGGGCCCCTTCCTCCTAATTTGTAGCTCTCTCTCTTGGGCAATGTGGTTCATACTTCAAGTAAGCACTCAGCTCATTTTCTCTTTTGGATAGTGAAATGAGATAAGATAGTTTTAGATGAGTTTAATAAAATATTATTAGAATCTTATTTTTTAATATTATTATTGTTTTGAGATTTGAAAAGTCAAATGGTTTATTATTATATTTTGTGTGAGAATTTGAGAAAGTTGTAATGATGAGATCATGAGATAAGATGAGATGGGTTGAAAGTATTTCTCAATCCAAATGACTCCTAAATTTTTCCCAAATTAAAGAAATTTTGATTTGAGTCTGATACACTTCTAGCTAGTTCAACTACGTACATGAACTTTGTATGTATATATTTCTGTAAGTACTATACTGTTTTGGAATATTTTTCAGGCAAGAATGGGCGAGAGGTTTCCAGCTCCTTACACAACCACCACACTAATGTGTTTCATGGCCAGCATCGAGTGTGGGATCATTGCCTTAATTTCCAAACATAACGCTTCTGCGTGGTCATTGAGCGATCCGATGAGGATTATTGCATCTCTCTACGCAGTATGGTTCAGTTTACTTAATGTCAAGAACAGTACACATACACACACGCACACATTTATATACGAAGAATTAGTTGGTTCAAGCCCTAGCTAGGACATTCTCAATCTTAAAATATCAATAACTTGAATCAAGTGAAAGAGAGAAGAATGCATGAAGTAGATCTTTTACTGAATATTTAAATATAGTACTAGTCGAAATTAGCTGATAGACAAAATTAATTAAGATCCAGTCGCCTTAAATATATATATATATATGATCGATGCTGATGCTTTTCAGGGAGTTGTGTGTTCTGCACTAGGATTTGCCTTAACTTCCTGGGCTATCCAGATGAAAGGTCCTCTCTACGGCTCGGTGTTCAACCCTTTGTCGCTTGTCATCGTCGCCATTTCTAGCTGGGCCCTCCTTCGTGAGAAATTACATGTTGGAACGTGAGTCATCATTCATGTCTATATATCTATATCTATATATATATGCATCTTACCTTCATTGATTTTTTATACATTGTTGATGCCATTAATGGCATAATCTTTAATATCTACACATGATATATATGCGACAATCTCTTTGAACAGGCAGATGAATTCAAAAATCTTATCCTGTCTCTGTAATTTGTTGCATGGTTAGGTTAATTTACTCCTGACTTGACTGGCTAAGTGGTAATTAAATTAACCCAACTTCGATCATAATTTCAAAGGCAAGCAATTCTCATGCACACTTAATGCCAATAGCTATATATATATATATATGTTATATATTAACGTGTACTTGTAAATTACATGATCGAATTAATTAACTGGATTAGCATGCATGTATACTTGATCTGTTACTAAATTTCAGTATGTACATGGTTAAATCAGTGCTCTAGGGTCTTGTTTTATTGTGATGGGACTCTACGCTGTTCTATGGGGGAAGAATAAGGAGATCATGAGACCGATGAGTACTACTGCTATTCATGAAGATCAGACAGCATCAAGAAAGCTAGATGATGATGATGATAAGCTGGTCGAGATCAAGGATGACTTGGAACTGCAGTTGAATCCAACATCAAATGGAAACCATCATGTCACGACTGGAGATCAGGAGAAACACATGAACGACACCAAGCTGTAATCCAACTCGATATTGTACGTTGAATGTTTGTTTGGCCATGCATGCATGTCAGGAGTTTACTTGCTAGTTTTAAGTTCAAATAAAATTTTCTTCTGAACAATCTCCTACTCCTAGTACTATATATAATTTCACAATTCTATTTTTTTTTTCTAAATAAAGGGTCATATTCTCGAACAAACAGTACCCGGCCGATTATAATTTATGTACAAGTAGAAACGACAACAAAAGGGATATATTTCTTGTAGTACCCCACCTTCGTACGTATTCCTTGATAAAATCAAAGAGGAGAGTCGTCCTATCTCGAATAGCATTGGATTGGTACATGGAGTACTAGTACTTCATGACGGACTACTGCAGAATTTTTGCACAAAAATGTTATCATTCAGAGCATATATGATCCATTATTGGGGACTAATTAAGAGCCAAGCCTAAATAAATTCCAAAGTAGGATATATATTGAGATTAGTGAAAAGATGCTATTCATTTTAGCTAGATTTTATCATCTTAATTATACTTTGTGACATGATATAATTAAAATAGCTATTCATTTAAGTAGTTAACTGCGTCACTACAAGAATAAATGTTATTTGTTTTGTAACAAAAAATATTATTTATGATGAAAATAGACTTATTTTAGTTAAAAATAATCATTTATTAAAACTAACTTATCGCAAATAAGTAATTTTCTTATATTACATTTGAATTATTTAAAATGTGTTAGATCAGTTTGAAATTACTACATAGATGCAAAAGCAGCAATCAAGTGGCTCAATGCAACGCATGATGTGATTGCCTTGAAGTTATACATGCAACCAAATGTTCTTTGTATTGAATCAATAAATAATAATATTTCTTAAACAAATTAAAGAGTCGTTTGGATAGTAAAATGAGATGAGATAGTTTTAAATAAATAAAATAAAATATTGTTATAATATTATTTTTTAATATTATTATTATTTTGAGATTTGAAAATTTTGAATTATTTATTATATTTTGTATAAAAATTTAAAAAAATTATAATGATAAGATGAGATAAAATAAATTGAGATGATTTCTCTATCCGAATGAGCCATAAATCATAATTGACCTAATATATAACTAGATATAATAAAAAGTTGGTATGTTTCTTTTCCAAGAAGGAATTATACATTTTCTCTTAAAATTTAAAGGAAGGGAGCTGCTACAGATATACAAGGATCTTACAAAGGGATTACACACACTAAGTCTATTTTTTTTTTTCCAGTTGCTGCATTACTGCCAATCATCTCGTCTGCAGCTCCCTCATGCAACATCCCACATGTCTCTTGACAACGTCCCGCATTTTCTTAGCAAACCACACAGCTCACTCATTCACACACTCAAGCTTGACAACGTCCCTTTCCCTTCCCTGGTATCCCCCCCCTCTCTCTCTCTCTCTCAACCTTCTCTGGTTTTCGTTTTTTTTATTATTATTATTATTTCATGTATCTATCGCTAGCTTCATTCCTCTTCTTCTTCTTCTTCTTTTTTTTTTTTCAAGTATCAATCATCGGCTTCATTCCTCTTCTTTTTTCTTTTTCTTTTTTCAGGTACTATCGCCAGCAGTGTCCTTTGAGTTCGAGAAAGTGAGTTCCAGGTATTGCCGTTTCTTCACTCCTCTTCTTTGAGTTCCAGTTTTTTTTCAGGTATTCCTTTCATTTTTACACATTCAAAATGAGTTCTAAGAGATAAAAATGACATTTTTACACATTCTTGAGTTTTCATTTTTACACAGGTATTCCCGTTTGTATCTCTGTCTACCTTCCACTCGCTCCTGAGCACAGGCTCCCAATTGCATGCGATGAAGCTTACTCTGCCTTCCGTTGGCTTCTTGCCGTGGCTCAGGGTGAAATTTTGGAACCATGGCTCGAGACTTTTGCTGATTTTGCAAGAGTCTTTCTCGTCGGGGATACCACAGGTGGGAATTTGGTGCATCAATTGGCAGCAAGAACAGGGGATACTAATACAGACCCCGTCCATCTCACGAGAGGGGAGAAGGGGAGAGGAAAGAAAAAAAAAAAGAGAATAAGAGAGAGACGTCGGGGAGAAGGGGAAAAAGAAAAAAAAAATAAGACACGTGGCACATTATCAGTGTGCCACATCTATTTGTAGGATCTCTTTGTGGAATTCCTTTGTATCTATAGTGTTTTCCAAATTTAAATTGTAAGATGTTTTAATCAAGAAAAATTGAATTATTAAGATCTTTTAATTTTTTTCTCTAATTCTTGATTTGCAGATATTCACGAGACTTATAATTATTCAGAGTAGAATTTTTGTTTTTTTTTTATGAGTTTTGCTATGTACAAGCAAGTTTTGTGTACCAATCTGTGTACTAATGTTGTTGCCTTCATATTTTAAATTCAAATTAACATTGTTTTTAATAAAATCTACTTTCTGACCAATCATATTGAATGGGTGCGCGTATTAGTACACATAATCGCTTACAATTAGATTTTTTCTTTTTTTATTATTTTTGTTTTTAGATAATCATTTTTGAATTATTTATTTATTTTTTTGAGTTATTTATTGTTACAAATTATACGTGGAATATGAATTGCTAAGGTGATTGGTGAGAAATCGGTTTCTCTGAGATCATTTTCCACAGGAAAAATCTACTTGCAAGCGATTTCGTATACTAAATTGTGTACCAATATTAAGGGTGTGTTTGGATGTTGAAGTGAGTTGAGTTGAGTTGAGTTGTAATAATAAAATATTGTTAGAATATTATTTTTTAATATTATTATTATTTTGGAATTTGAAAAAGTTGAATTGTTTATTATATTTTATGTTGGGATTTGAAAAAGTTGTAATGATGAGTTGAGATGAGTTTGGAATCCAAACTCACCCTAAATGTAAGACATTCTTTTATTTATTTTTATAATAAAAAAAATTATGTGAGTGTTGGTACACAGTTTGGTGTTCAAAATCCCTTGTACCTAACAAATCTCTTTTCCACGTCACCACAGCCAATACCTTCTCCGTACCAAACCCTAGCAGACGTCACCCAAATGTTTATAGACGCCGTCAAAACGACCGTTATCTAGGACCAATATATAAGACCTCTACATCCACGCCATTCTTTTCGTCCCCATTTCTCAGATCTGCCCAAGACGTCCGGTCTTTGCCGTGTGAGTCTCTCTCTCTCTCTCTCTCTCTCTCTCTGTCTCTCTCTGCGTAATATATAATATGCGTAGATCGACTAGATCGGTTTGGGTTTACACCTGAGCCTGTTTCCTTTTGGTTTGTGAGATTTCGGTTTTTGGCATTTTATATTACAGTTTTGAAGTGGTTTATGGAAACCCATTTGGATGTAGGATTTGGACGATGTGTTTCTGTTTTGGTTTTGAAGTTCTCGCAGATCTCTTGCATATAGGACCCGTTTAGATGTAATTTATTAAGAGCCTGATTTGGATTTGTTTTGATTACCACGTTCTCTGTTCTCAGAAAATCTCTAAAACCCAATCGCTGCCTTTCTTTCGCAAAATCAAATATTCTTTGATGTTAAATACGAGATCTTGTTTTCATATTGTTAGGTTGGCTTGTAATTGTAGAGCATAGATCTGATTCAAGGTGTATAATGTTGAAGGATGCAATATGGATTTCTTTGAAAAAAAGATTGGATTTAATGTCATTTCTGAGATAAATTGGGTTTTTCCAAATCTTCGGTTACTTGAAGCTAACAAACCAATCAATTTTCAGCTACTAGGGGAGAAATTAAGATCCATCATCCCATAGGTCTTGTTGAAGAATCTACAAGGTTTATAATAATCGCTCTCTATGTTGATGCACAAATAACTCTGATGACCAAACCGACTTATTTCTTGCTTTTCCTCCTATTCAATAGAAGATGTTTTGAATGTCGTGTGCTATTATCGGTTACGTGATTTGCATAGTGTTAATGATTTGGTCTGACCTGGAATTTTGGGATTTCAGCTGAGATAAAAAGATGGGGTTGTCTTTCACAAAGCTATTCAGCCGGCTTTTCGCCAAGAAGGAGATGCGGATTCTTATGGTGGGTCTTGATGCTGCTGGTAAGACCACCATCTTGTACAAGCTCAAGCTGGGAGAGATCGTAACCACCATTCCCACCATTGGTATGATTTTATTTTTTCTCAACATTGCTCAATATATGTAGTCTGTAGATGAGCTATTATTTTACAGTTACAGGTGATTGGATTAACTCTCTTGTTGCTTAGACTCTGGTAAGTGATACTTATTTGCCTTTACTCAGGTTTCAATGTGGAGACCGTGGAATATAAGAACATTAGCTTCACCGTTTGGGATGTTGGTGGCCAGGACAAGGTTTGTGATATTACTGCATAAGTTCTTTAACGACCATAACATTAACCATACAATTATGAATCGAGTCATTTAATGATGACTTATTATAAGATGTTTTAGTTCCACGTAGTGGTAACTGAACGGAGATATCAGGCACCCCTTAGACCATGGGGCCTCCAACCCTGGGACAGTATGTACAGAAGTTAATTTTAATTTCTTAGTGCATATTTGCGTATTCTTATGATAAAAATTTTGTTTACTGATCAAAAAAATATTCTTTTTTAGTTTCTCCTTGATGTGTGATGAAAAGCACTTCAACCCGTGCCAGGCATTTCATGTGTATTTGAACATGTTTGCATGACTTGAGTTATGTGTGGTTACAGCTGCTGGAATTAATGTGCTTTTATGTTTTTCTTGATTGAATGCTAGCCCATCAGGTGTCAGCCCACAACAAAAGCATAAGTTACATTAATTTGAACCACCTTGTATTTCTTTTGTTCTTTGAGGAAAGGCTACCCACGCTGTGACAGACAAATAAGTATTCATATATGTATTTTAAATATTTATGTTTGCAAGAATTCTGTACAGTCAATTTTTTTCATGATGTATGTGCTTATTGACGGTCTTGTGCTGATTAGTTGTTCTCCATCAGCACATAACATAATCATAAGCTACATTTACTTATGCCACCGTGTATTTTGGTTTTTTCCTTGTATGAGGAAAGACTGTCCATGCTGTGGCATATATAATAATATAGGCATAAATATCTTCATACCATACCTTGTGACTCCATGTATTTTATGTACAGTTCTTGATGAGTATATGGTGCATTTCATGCATTATAAATGACAAGCTTGGGGGTGAGCCATTAATATTAGTCCTTGGCTATTAGTTCAATCTTGTTATTTTAGTTATATTTGGGAAAGCCAGTTTGTTGCGGCTTATAGGATGTGCCTATCTGTATGAATTTGAGTTTATTTTTTATTTTTTTAAAAGTAGATCTTGTTTGGTTTGTAATGCATCGAGTTGTTAGCTTCATGGTAAGCTTTATCATATGCTATCATATAGTCAGTGCTGTGTCAAGCCTTTTTCTGAGTGTTATATTGTCTATGTACAGATTCGACCTTTGTGGAGACATTACTTCCAAAACACTCAGGGTCTTATTTTTGTGGTTGATAGCAATGATCGTGACCGTGTGGTTGAGGCTAGGGATGAGCTGCACCGGATGTTGAATGAGGTAATTATAAGGCATGCTCATTTTACAAAATAAAAAAGACCTCAAGTGGGCATTGCTAATTATAAGTAGCACATGTTCGAGTACTCATGCCTTTGTCTAGGATATTTACTCGGGCCTCTTCCTGTATACTCAAGGCATTTGTCTATTTTATGCTCGATAATTTTTTTTTTTCGGTTATCCCCATGTATACTCCCTGTATACTTGGGCTTTGTCTACTTCCATAATAAAACTTCTTGATCACCGATCCAAAAAAAAAATTTGTTTATTGATCACTAAAAAAGTAGCACGTCCGAGTATGTTGATTTCTTCTTGTTGATTTTTAGGATGAATTGAGGGATGCTGTGCTGCTTGTATTTGCAAACAAGCAAGATCTTCCAAATGCTATGAATGCTGCTGAGATTACCGATAAGCTTGGTCTTCACTCCCTCCGCCAACGCCACTGGTATAATGATGATCTCTCTCTCTTTGTCTCACACACACTCACACACTCATTCACACACATACAGTGCCCTATGTATAGGATATTTAGTATCTGCTAATTGGTCATGGCGGTTGTGGGTTCTATTGCAGGTATATCCAGAGCACATGTGCGACTTCCGGGGAAGGTCTCTATGAGGGACTTGACTGGCTTTCCAATAATATTGCCAACAAGGTAAAGGCTCTAACGCTGTGTTGGAACTCAGCCCTGATGAAGTTTTCATAATTATGCGTTAATTATTGGTTTTTTTTTTTTTGTTGGGTCTTGCAGGCTTAAGAGATCCTTAAATCTTCAGAAACTTTTTGGGCTGCAATCTCTGTCAAAGGGGATGTTACCTTTGTTATTTGGCGTTCATGCGTTTTGACTTGTTCCTTTCCTGAAAATGTATCCGTTTGTTTAGATCTTTCTTACTACTATATGATAGGCATCGGCATTGTAGATTCTAAATAATTCTTGACTCAATTTATACATGATCCGTTTTGCAATTGGTTCCTTCACTGGATCTGCTTGAAATGACTTAAATATCCCGCACTCCAAGGCCAATAATATCATCTGCTGAATGCCTATGGGTACTGGTTGAGTATTGGCATGTAAGTTGCGATGCCTTAGTTCCTGGAGCTTCAGCTTCAATATGGTGCAGTTGATTTAGTCTTTTCAGAAAAATTACATTCAAATGCTTCCAAGTTGTGGCCTTGTTTGGATGTTGGAATGAATTGAGATCAATTCAGTTCAGTCAAATTTTAAGATAAGTTTAACATTTAAACACCAAATTCTCAAATTACTAAATTTTACTAAACTCAAAATTTGTTTACATAGTATCCACAATTCTTTTGAACTTAACATTTATTTATATGTTGAATCTATATTCTTTTTTAAATTCTCATAAATACTTTTAAACTCATTTTAATATTTAAATATATTTAAATTTATCTTAGGTGGGTCTTACAAAATTCATTTCACTATCTCAACTTATTATTATTCATAATGAATTCAACTCATCTCAACTTAGGCTGCGTTTGAATGTTGAGCTGAGCTCGGTTATTTATGAATAGTACTGAGTTGAATAGTGGGGGGAGTTATGTGGGGTCTATCTAAATTGAGTTTAAAGTATGTTTGGATGTTAAGATGAGTTTAATACTTTTTATGGGAAGTTGAAAAAGGTTGTAGGTTCCACATATAAAGATGTTTTAAGTTGAAAAAAAGTTGTGGGTCACATGTATAAGAAAGTTTTGAGTTGAGATGTGTTTAGTAATTTGAGAGTTAGTATTTGAATGTTAGACTGAGTTTAAAATTAGACTGAACTCAACTGAGTCTTGTAACCAAACTTACCTAAGTAGCATCTCTTGGCCTTGGGGATGGGTTTGGTTTTAACTTTTAAGCTTTATAGCGAGGTTTTCAACCCATTGGGGTGGGATTTTCGCAAGGGTTGGGTTCGAAGTTCTAAACCATCTAAGAATTGAGATGACTTTGGTGCGCCAGCCTTACTGACTGCGGGTTAAAAATGTATCTCAACGGTTGAAGGACTAGTTGAAATTTCTAGTTAAAAGCACTAGCTCCCAAGTTGGGGCGTAAAGCAAACAACAATCTGTTGATATTTGAACTTGTAGGGTAATACTAATTCACAATTACTTCCCTAAACTCCATAACAAAATAATGTATATATATTTTTTCTAATTCAAACACATCAAAATCAAAGCAACAGTCAAACCAAATTTTTTAAAAATTAATGTCTGCCTTTATCATTTTTGGTTGGACTTCCGTTTGGTAGTACTTGCCCACTTTTGACAACACTGCATCGAGCATGAATAGGATGTAAAGGCGGTTAGCTGTTAGTGCACCACTAAACAATTGGTGCCAACTGCTAAGGCTGATCACTATCCATTTAGAGCTCGGATCGGATGGAATACATCACTTCCTACATTTATGTCAAGGTTTGGGACAGGGAAAAGTTAACCAATCTGAATTTGATGGCTCACAATGTTGAAAAATTAATGTTTGACAGAAAGATGAGATGAGATGAGATGGTTTTAGATAAAAGTTAAAAGTTGAATAAAATATTATTATAATATTATTTTTTAATACTATTATTATTTTGAGATGTTGAATTGAGATTTGAAAAAGTTGAATTGTTTATTATATTTTGTGTGAGAATTTGAGAAAGTTATAATAATGAGATGAGATGAGTTGAGATGGTTTCTCAATCAAACAAGGCCTTATTTGATCTGAATTGAATTGAGTTGACACCAGTGATTTTAGTACCATATATAATTTCACAATTCTATTTTTTTTCTAAATAAAGGGTCATATTCTCAAACAAACAGTACCCGGCCGATTATAATTTATGTACAAGAAATGACAACAAAAATGGATATATTTCTTGTAGCAATTCTTCTATGTACAGTCGGTTGGCGCAAGCGGTGGGGAGTCGTTGATGCACGTCAGCCGAAGAAAAAAAAAGAAAGACAAAAAGACAAAATGAGCGAAATTAAAAAAAAAAATCAAGACAGAGCATTTAGGTTTCGTCTAGCCTTTAGGTGGGTTTCTTTTTCGTGTTCGCTCGTTTGGATCTTCCATTTTTTCTTCGTCTTCGTGATCGAGAAACTGATTTTTTCTTTGACACGAGCCTTCTAAGTCTTGGTTCTTCCATTGACTGTTCTTGGTTATTTTCCATCTCTTTTGCAGCATTTTCAGATATTATTGCTTGTAGCTTTCCGAATGCTAGAACATAAAGCGAGGGAAAAGTAAGAACTGTCATCTGAAAGAAATTGAAATATTGATTTCAAATAGACCATTGAAAAGAATGTTGTTCTCATGGTTAAGATACATAAGGGCAAACGTGAACAGGATGTTAAAGAGAACTGCGAATCTCAGGTGTGCTCCTGTGCCGATCCAGAACCAGTTTTTAAGGAAAAACTTCGAAGTTCTCAAGTACTGCCACACCTAATCTGGTTGCATTGTCTGAAGCCTGCAGCAGAATCAAGTATAGCTCAAAAGCTTGCACCCTTTAGAGTGTCATATGCATAGCTCTCCTAACTTTTTGTTCTTTTATGAACTTAGTTCCATATGCTTCTTCATATATGTATCGAAGGCCTAGTTTTAGCATACCAGTTTGTTCATCCACTTGGGAGCAAACATTTCATTTATAGAAATGGCATTGAAAGCATATGTCAAAGGTGAAATCCAATAGCCCCACACCCACTTGCGCCATTGAAAGCATTGAAGACTGTCTTCGTCACCTCACATGCGCCTAAAATCAAATCTTAACTACATTTTACACCCAACAAAAGATAAATTAAAAAATGATGTTGCCTGTGCCATCGCTTTCCAGGAGAGGATTAAACTGCAGGAAGAGAAAATAGCATACTTTGAGAGCATGGCCGAGATGTACGTATGCTGGGAACTGGAAAGAGGGAGAGTTAGAAGGGAAATGGGGTTTAAACTAAACGGTGCTTTTTTTACTTTTGCCACATAAGCCGCCGTTTGCCTGCGCTTATACTATGCGATTGTCTATAGCTTTTTTCTTCTTGTAGTACCCCACCTCACTACTAGAAAAATCACTTTTACCAACGAAAGTTTTAGCAGCGATATAAAAACTGTAGCTATAGGTTTACCTTTAGTGAAGAAAATTTTAAATTCGTTGTTGATATTACTTTTAACAACCAAAATTGTACCGTCATTTATATTGGTTGCAAATACATAAGTGAACAAATTTTCCACCAAATGCGAAAGTAATTGTGACGACAATTATAAAACTAGCAACGACTATAATCGTTGCTAGTAATTTTGATGCAGTAAAGTATTACAAACTAGTTACATTTTGTCATAAATAATAAGTTTTAGTGAAACTATATTTTTTTGCTAATTTTAGTCTAATAATTGAATTTTTGTGACACAATTTATCTTCGCAAAACGTAATATTTTAGCGACGATATAAAACTTATAGTTAAACATTTATCTTCAGTGAAAAACACTTTAAATTTGTCACTGATATCACTTTTAACTACCAAAATTATACCATCATTTGTATTGGCCACAAATACATAAGCGGACAAATTTTCTACCAAATGAGAAAGTAATTGTGACAACAATTATAGAATTAGCAATGATTATAATTATCACTAACAATCTTGTTACAATTGAGTGTTGTCAACGAGTTGCATTTTCTCATAAATAATTTCTTTTTAGTAAGTAAACGTCATTTTATCATAAATAATAAGTTTTAGTGAAAATATAATTTTTTGTCATTTTTAGTCTAATAATTAATTTTATGTGACCCAATTTATCGTCGCAAAAGATAATGTTTTAGTTACGATATAAAACTCGTAGCTAAAAGTTTATCTTCAATGAGGAAAACTTTAAATTCGTCCCCGATATCACTTTTAACGACCAAAATTATACCGTCATTTATATTGGTCACAAATACATTAGCGGGAGAATTTCTCACTGAATGAGAAAGCAATTGTAACGACAATTATAGAAGTAACAACGACTATAATCATCACTAATAATTTTGCTGCAGTAGAGTATTACCAACGAGTTGCATTTTGTAATAAATAATTAATTTTAGAGAAATTATAAATTTTTGTCAATTATAGTCTAATAATTGACTTTTTACTATCTAATTTATCTTCACAAAAGGTAATGTTTTCACGATGATATAAAGCATTATCATAACTTTGTAGTATTAATTATTATTATGTTTTTATTAGTATTGAGATATGTATTTATTTTTTTTACAAGATTTAATAAAAAGATAAACTTAATTTGGACATTAACATAAAAGGAAGAAATGAAAAAAAAAAAAAGAGGAGAAAAAGAAGGCTGGGACGAAGAAGTGATAGAGAGAGGAAAAAAAAAAGAAGAAGGAAAAAGTGAAGAAGAAAGAGTCGTATAACTCAAGGAAAAGAGAGAAAAAAGAGTTGGGTTAACGAGAAATGATCGACCCACATCAAGTTCTATAGCAATTTACACAACATCTTACGTGTCATTACTTTTCCTTTTTTTTTTTTTTCCTCACACAAGGGCCTTGGCGGGACTGAAGTCTTAGCGTGACGTTTAACCAAAAAAAATCTAGAAATTTTCTGAGAGTCATGCCGCACCTCACCTCACCTCTTTTGCCCCAAATTTCAAGCCCAAAATCCGGCCACCACCATCCACACTAGTGCCGAAGGTAAGTCTCTCTGTAAATCCGACTACCACCATCTGCATCGGTACTACCGTAGGTAAGTCTCTTTGCTGTCATTGGTACTGACCCGCATACACCACCTATTTCCATATACTTTCAAATCCCAAAAACTAGTTTTGCATAAAACTATAAACAAACAGATTGATAGTCTTATTCTCTATCATTTTGCACTAATTTTTCTAACTACCAAGCAAAAGGTAACCCCCAAATTAAACCTAAATCAGAAAAAATCGTAAACCCAACAGAACTAGATCCAATTACCATCGACCCAATCCCTAAATCCAGTCCTATCCAATCAGAACAACCAAAACCCATAAACCTCATGGTCAGAAAAATTGTAAAAATGATAATAAAAAACCCAGAAATTATAGAACACACAGCACCATCAAACCGGGTCAAATATAAAAACCTAATTTGGGTTTGCAAGATGATATTTGGGACAACAGAGAAAATGCAATTTTAAATTAAAAGAAAAGTACCGATCGGTGAGACAGTGATGAGGGTTATGGAGAGCCTCAACCAAAAAGGAGTCCACCATTTACTCATTATCTTTGAGCCCAACAAGGCCACAGTTAGTAGCTGAGGCTTCCATGGCCATGAAGAGAGAGGATGATATTTTTATGTCCCAAGATCATCTTTTTCATTTATTTTAAAACGCCGGAATGAGGGTTTTGTGGAAGAGAGAGATAACAATGAGAGAAAAGAGACTTACCTATGACATCGGTATGGACGGTAGTGGCTGAATTTGGGTTTGAAGTTTTAGGAGGGAGACGTGATGAGCTCTCGTGCGTGTTTGAAATTGGAGGAAAATTATGGAGGTTTTACAATTTTAATCGCTTGTGGGAGGAAAAAAGAAAGGAAAAAAAAGGGAAAAAAAAAGTAATGCCACGTAGGATGTTGTGTAAATTGTTGTATAACTTGATGTGGGTCTATTATTTCTCTGCAAGATGCAAGGGGCACCTGCAGGCCGAACGAAATCCAACAGAAAAAAAAAAGTTGTGCCGCACAGGAGTATTACGGATTTGAGAGAAGAAAAATTGAAATTCGACAACTGCGTTTATGTATGTCATTTTTATTTTTCTATATTTTCTTTTAAATATTATTTTAATGTTTCTTTACATTCAAATTTTAGAATTTTTTTTTATCAATATGTTTAGTTAAGTTTGAGGATGAAACCTCATTGATGATTATATTGTAGTATTATTTATGAAATTGATTTTTTCTCTAGTTATTTATGTGTTCAACGATCTATTATTTTTACTTCATATTAATTGAAAGATAAAGTTCTTGATATGAGTTCAATCATGTTTTTCTCATGATACAAAATAATCTTAATCAATTGAGAGTCTGATTTATAATTTTGTCAAAAATAAAATCTTATATCTTTTGTGATTTGTTTTAACAGATATAAGTGATGATTTGATTTTATATCTTTGAGCGAACAAGAACATACATACTTTAAATATTTTCTTAAAAATGGGTTTCAACGATGCTATTTTTCATAATAACAAAATTGAATTCTAGATTATCATGTAAATATTTCGGAAGAATCAATTTTCATAAATCATGTAATTATGATTGTTTAGTTCTTAATTTTTTGTTTTATTTTACAAGTCATCTTTCTGAACTAGATTAGAATTTATTTGGTTTATAATTAATTAGTTTTCTATGTTTTTATAATCCCTGTGAGTTCGACCTCGTTCTCACTTAAACTATATTTCGGTACGATTCGTCCACTTGCGAGTATAATTAAAATTTCACAACAATTTTGTTGATATCTTTACGTTTTAGAAGCACTGTAAGTGTTATTTTTCTTTCAATTAATTATTTTAAATATCATTTTATTGTTTATTTATATTCAAGTTTTTGAGTTTATTTTCATGAACATGTCTATCTGAATTCTTAACTAAGATTGTAGATGAAACTTTATTATTATGAGATGTGATTTCTTTCCCAATTGTTTGTGTTCAATAATTAATTGTTCTTGCTTCATGTCAATTGATAGAGATGGAATTATGGATATGGGTTCAATCATAATTATCTCACGATCTTGAATAATCTTCATCAATTGAGAATGATAATATCGGAATTCTGCATAATTTTACTACTTTAAATATAGATTTATCACAATTAAGTAGTGTTAATCATTATATTTTTACTAATTTCGAAATAATTTTTTTCTCATTTAACTTTAAATTTTATTTTAATGAAGTAATTAAAATAATTATTTTTTTTCTCATTTTATTTTAACAAATATAATTGATGATTTGACTTTATTATTTTAAAAGAAAAAGAATGTGCCTTAGAATTTTTCTTTAAAAAATAGTTTTAAAGATATTATATTCCATGATAATGAAAGTTAATTTCTAGATTATAATATAATTGTTAAGAGATGGTAAATTTATAATTTTTCACACATATACTTTTCAATGATGTTTTTATTTTTCATTAAGTTAGATTTGTTTGTTAGATTTTTTATAGGTATAACAAAATAGACAAAAGGTGGATGAATCTTACTAATAGATTTTCTATAACATATGTAGAAGAGGTAAACCAACTTATTAGTATTGCACGTGGTCATGCAGACAAACTGGGTAGGATCAGATGTTCATATGTTAAGTATAAGAATAGCTATTATAGGACTATAAATGTGGTGGAAGATCATCTATTCATTAAATGAATTGATAAGAATTACACGCAATGGATATTTCATGGAGAAAATGAAACATGGAATGAAAACTAGGTTCGTGACAATGCTAATGAGAATTATTGGACAGAAAATGTTGACGAAGTTGAAGAATTATTAGATGATGTTTACATGGAAACATTTATGGATACTAATGTCGGGGAGTCTTCCAATAGCCAAGGTCTCGTATTGCCAGAATTGGGGAATATAAATTTTGAACAATTATGGGAAGATTCTCAACGTCAACTTTATCCAGGTTGTGTGAAGTTTTCAAAATTGGCTTTCATTATAAGGTTGCTCCATTTGAAGACAATTAATAATTTGAGTAATAAGTAATTTGACATGTTGATTGATCCGTTGAGAAAGGCACTTCCCGATGAAGAGACGTTGCATAAGTCATACTATGAGACAAAACAATTGAGACGAGATTTGAGCTTTAATTATGATAAGATAGATGCATGCAAAAATAATTTTGTACTTTTTTGGAAAGAGCATGCTAGTAGTCAAAAGTGTCTTATATGCAATGAGCCAAGATGGATTGACAATGAAAACAAAAGAAAAGAAAATTCCTCATAAGGTGTTGCGGTATTTTCCATTGAAGCCAAGGTTGCAAAGGTTATTTATGTCAAAAAATACAACTGAGAATATGAGATGACATAGATAATAATGAGTTCAGGATTTGAATAATTTGAGACATCCAGCCGACTCTGTGGTTTGGAAAGAATTTGTTAAATCACATCAATGGTTTGCTCAAAGATCTTATGTTCGACTTGGACTGACAACAAATGGTTTTAATCCATTTGGTAACACGAGTATATCTTACAGCGTGTGGCCAGTATTACTTATGCCGTATAACCTACCTCCTTGGAAGTGTACGAAAGATCTGTACTTCATAATGACCTTACTTATTCATAGGCCTAGGGCACCTAGAAATGAAATTGATGTGTATTTGAGACCACTGATTGATAAGTTGAAGTAGTTGTGGGAAGAATGTGTAGATACATTTGATGCTTTAGTATCACAAATGTTTCGATTACGTGCAACATTATTATGGACAATAAATGATTTTCCTGCATATGCAAACCTCTCAGGATGGAGCACTAAAGGAAAATTAGCATGTCCAATGTGTAATAAGGAGACAGAGTCTATGTGGTTGAAATATAGGTAGAAGCATTGTTATATGACTCATCGTCGTTTTTTGCAATCGAGGCATATTTGGCAGAAAAAAAACTATTTTTAATGGTAAAAAATAACATAGATTGGCATCTCATGAACTGTCTGGCAATGATGTATTAGAACAATTTATGAATGTCAGAGATATGCAATTTGGAAAAACAAATAAGAGAAAACGTGCAGTAGAATAGTTGAATTGGATAAAAAAAAGTATTTTTTTTGAGTTACCATATTGGTCAACATTGAAATTAAGACACAACCTGGACGTCATGCATGTTGAGAAGAATATTTGTGATAATATTCTAGGAACATTGATGAATATAGAGAGAAAGACAAATGACACAATTAAAGCACGAAAAGATTTGTGCAAATAGGTCTCAGGAAGGAACTACACTTAAAAGAAGATGACAATTTTTATCTAATGCCACGTGCAACCTTCACATTGTCAAGTGATGAGAGAAAAATCTTTTGTGCTTGAATAGAATCTGTGAAGTTCCCTGACAATTATGCTTCAAATATTTCTCAGTGTGTGAATGTTACTAATCGTAGGATATCAGGAATGAAAAGTCATAATTGTCACTTTTTTTGCAACGGTTACTCCCAGTTGTAATTTGTGGGTACTTACGAAAATATATAAGGATGTCATTGATTGAGCTAAGTTTTTTTTTTTTAAAGAACTATGTTCACGTATGTTAAACATAGAGGTTTTGAAGCAACTAGAAAGCAACATTGTCATCATTCTTTGCAAGTTTGAAATGATATTTCCATCAGTTTTTTTTATTTATATAATGATACAATTAACCATTTATCTACCATGCAAAGCATTGCTTGCAGGACTGGTGCAATTTTAATCGATGTATCCCATTGAAAGGTTTCTCGGCAAACTCAAAAGGTATGTGCGAAATCGAGTACGTCCAGAAGGGTCAATTGCGGAGGCATATATTGATGTTGAATGCTTGACATTTTGCCCCATGTATTTTCATGATGTTGAGCCGCCCCTTGAGTCTCGAATAGACTCGTTTCTTAGCGTTAGTTAGTACTAAGAAATGGGTCTATTATTAATTAGTACTACTCCAAGTGGAATGTGTTGTGTTTTCTAAAAATATAAGGTGGGGTCATGGGTAATTGCTATGATCTGCTGGTCTTTGATCTGCCGTTAACATCTAATCCCATTATCCCAAAAGTGATTTTTCAGGCTGTGTGCTTATTTAATGCTACTTTCGTTTGGATGCTTATTTAATTATGGCTTATTGCTAGCTAAGTTTATGTGTGTATGCATGAAGTTTAGTGTCAGCTCCAAGATCCTCTTAACCTAATTCTCAATTGTTAAAAATCTCTCTAAATAAAATAATTAAAAACTATATTTCTGGTTTCACAATCTTAATAATTAAATGTATAGTTTCAAATGGTCGAGTAACTTATCCTATATTCAGGCCTGCGAAATTTAATATAAAAAGTACTTTGAATTAATGTAAAATGCCTAAAACTCAATATATCAATTGAATGATATTGCATAGAAATTAAATTTTGATCATCACATAAGGGGACAGAGAGATAAACATATATTTCTGAACTAAAAACCTTTCAAATAAACATGTAAAGAAATAAATAAATAATAGAACTAATAATAATATAAGCAGCTAAAATCTAAGCTAAAGCAGAGTTGTTACCACGTAACTCTTTCTTCAACACTGCTAGATATAGTAAAACACATTGGATTTGAAGCACCCACAATAATATTTGTAGCCTCAAGCATAATTTTAGATATACCAAATCAAGTTTCATTTATTTCCTTACATCCAAAAGCATAACACAACCCAACCAAGCATACCAACAACATCCAATATGAGTGAAATTAATCCCAACCAACCAAGCATACCGGCAACAAACTCACTACAATTCTATCATTCAATCACAACACTTCAAGACAATTCATCAATAAACATAGTCCAACTCAAACATAATCACGCATTTAGAAATCATTTACATCCTCACAAATCCAATATGAGTGAAGTTAAAGATTAAATATTAAATCCATCAACTACAAACAGTCCAACCATTACATTACTCCAATATTTAGCATCAATTCATAGGATTCCACTTCACACTCCCACATGCATAATCTAATAATTTCACAACACAACATCATCACAAACCACACCAGCTTTCCTCAGTCTACCACATCGACACAATCAATTTATAAAACAGATATGTCCATAATTTAACGCACACAACCAATCACATAAACAACCTAGAGGAGATAAAGGGAATAGTTGTTATACCATAAACAATCTAGACATTGCTTGTTGCCGCTTGAGGAGGTGTTCAATGGGTGGCCGGACAACCACAGAAGTTGTGGCCAAAGGCGTGCTTGTGGTGGTGCTACATTGTGGTGGCTGATGGCGTGGGTTTTCGTGAGACTGACCAAGAGAAGGGGCTGGGTCACGAGGGAGACCTCGATTTCAGGAGGCCAATCGTGAGACATGGGAGGAGCAGCCGTGGGGTTGGAGGTGGTTGATCTCGTGTGCGGCGGATGGTACTCGGCTAGGGGAGGAGGAGAACCGTGGGAAGAGAAAGGAGAGGAAGGTTCTACTGCCGTGTGTGGGGGTGGCCGGCGTGCCTGTGCTCTTGGTGAGGTCGTGTTGCTGCCATTCACTGCGGCGCTGGGTTGCTATGCACAGGAGAGGCGAGAGAGCTTGAAAGGGAGATGCCGAGAGAAGAGGAGAGAGGGATTCGAAGGCTGAGAGGGAGGAGGGGTTTTTACTGCCAGTGAGATGTGATGGCGTTGCGGCGGCGGCCCTTGCGCCATGCGGGTTTGAGCCGAGAGGGAAGGGAGAGGGTACTGCGGGGGGTGGGGGGGGGTTGTCGGTGGAAAGGAAGAGGACAGTGATAGATTGGGGAAAAAGTGGAAAGGCTGGGGTTTAAGGGTTTTAGGAAAATATAATTGACCTGATAAAATTGATTATTTTATTTTAAAATTTTACTTAATGATTAAAGAAGTAAATATATTTTTTTAAAATATTTAAATTTATGTAAAAAATGATTAAAATAAAATAAAAAAAAGAAAATACATTTACACTGTATTGGTTCACTTTGTCGGTTAACCATCGGTACTACTAGCATTATCCTAAAGGATTTATATCGTGGAAAAAGAATTCATGGGAAAATGTCAATTTTGTTTTAGTATATATATCAAATGCAAAGTAGTTGTTGCATGCCAACATTATTATATATGCATGCATCTTGTAGAAGAGCTACAAAATAGTAATTCTAAAAATGATTTCTTCCTATATTTTTCAACCACTTCTAAGGTGAAATGAGGTTTTGGTAAAACACAGTGCATATCATTTGAGAAATTGAGAAAAACTAATCTCATTCCAATAAAAATAGAATCGAGCAATAAGGGAGCTACTGGAACAAATAGTACTGCTTTTATTAGTAGGGTAGGCTATATTGCTAAGCATTTTACTCCCATTACATGCAAAAGCTGGAGGCACATCCCTGAAGTAGATAAGGAGGAGTTGTACGCTCGAATTCACGTAAGTAATCGTTATGCTTATTTATTTTTTTCCTTTTTTGGTTTTAAAAATATGTAATACATTTGTTTAATTCAATTATGTTTTAGGGAGAGTTCCTTCTTGATTGGAATGAAGATGAAGTCAAAGAGAGTGTTAAAGCAAAGTTACAAAGAAGCTACAATGACTATCACCATACATTGCACAAGATATTCAAGAAATACTCAACAAAAGAAGAAGCGATTGCTCATGTCCAAATGATTGCATGATTTGAATCAAGCTGATTGGGAGATATTGTGTGATCGATGGGCAGATCCAAAATACAAGGTATCTCAAATTTTTAAACTTTTAAGTAATGTTAAAGTTTCTCGCGTATATAATCATAAGCTATTGTATTAGGTAGTATCAATTTCGTCATTAACAAGCATGCATAAAAAACTTCATGAAAAAATAAATGTAAATTGATATCTATATTATTTACAAATAATGTAAATTTGGAGTTTATGGTGGGTGTTGTGTATATAGTAGGCTTGTGATGGAATTGGAGTTTGAGAATGTGTATATATATGTTAAGGGTAGAACTAGTTGGTTGGTACTAGTTCCATTTCTAAATAAAATAAATATTAAGTTAGGATGGACAAAGAGGTTAGCTGTTACCTACTCATAAACCTTGTAGTTCATTTTTTTTTCTTTATGCTTTTACTCCTGGAATTAACTTTATTTTTTGGTTTTTTTTTATAGAAATTGTGTGATCAAAATGCTTTGAACAGAAGCAACTTGAAAGTTAGTCACATGGCTGGATCAAAATCATTTGCTCGACTTCTCGAAGAAAATGTATTTTTTAATTGTCATTTATACATTGTGATTTTTAATAATAGAGATTTTTTTTAATTTTTTTAATCTATTGAAGCGTGGGGAGGATACTACTCTGATTAATTTTTATAAACTCACACACTCGAAAGATGGCTCTTTCATGACTCCTACAGCAGAAGAAAATTATGTAAATAACACATTTTTCTTAGCGAAATAGCTTACTTCAACTTGAGCCTTGATTTTTTTGTCTTAACTCTAGCATATAGATGTTATATTTCTACTTTTTTCTTTTATTGGTCTAAGGAATCTAATATATATATATATATATATATATATATATATATATATATATATATTATCCTTGTCTTTGTCTAAGTTATTGTGTAGAGTTCCATTTCGAGTTTGAGTTAAAATATTCTATCTTGCACTATTTGCTTACTATACTTCATAGAAGAACTGATACATATAACTTAAACGTTATATGTGAAGTTATTTTTTATGTGCAAGAGTTTGGTAGTTACATTGTTGTTTATTAGTTTTTAGATTTGGTGTTTTATGGCACCATGTAATTAGAATGTTCTTGCATTATTAATTATTATGATTATTTTAAAATAATGGATTATAAATACCTCTTGCTCCTTATTTTAACAATAGTTGTAAACTATATTGTACAACAATGAACAAAAATAAAAACAGTTAATTTTAACTTTGAGATGTTACTTATGTTTGTTTTTTTCTTTTGTGATATTTTATTTCTTAATGTTAATTTGTTTTATTTTACTTGGGTTATACATTGGACTTGGACAGGAACAATGCATACATATACTAACTTACTTTTCTAAGAAAAACTTGTTCTTACTTTTACAACATATAGAATGAAAGATTTATGGAATGAGAGAAATGTTGCCGGATTATCACAAGCTGCAGAAGATATTTTCAATGAGATTTTAGGGCAAAAATCTGGATATGCCAAAGGATTGGGCAATTATGTCATGCCTATTCCATCATTTTCATGTTCATCTAAAGTCATCCGACTCACTCAACAAGTAGAGAAATACAAGAATGAGATGAATGTTTATAAGGAAAAATGAGAGGAGTTGGTGCGAAGGGTAGGATCTATGCAATCAAATATCAACAATATGGTAGAGAAACAAATTGAATATGATCGTCACCTCTAAGAAATTATGGCACAATTAGAGACTCATAGAGAGTCCCAAAAAGACATTCAATTTCACATTTCTATTTTAGTTTGCAAATAACAAACTTTATTTGAGTGTTTTTATGAACAATGGTACTAGATTTAAATGATGGCTTTAATTTTATGCATTTTGTTGTAGCACTAGAATTTGTTATTAATTGTTTTTTAATATTGATGATTATTTGGCCTTTTATTTATAAAGAATGAAGAATTATGCAATCATATGTGATGAAATATATTTGTCACTAATTTTAAATGCATGTCACCATTTATGATGATAAATATTTATCACTAATTCTAAATCATGGTGAGTATTGACGAGAGCTAGTCGTCGCCAATAGTAAACAATAACGAAAAACTTAACTCGTCACCTATGCTAGACTCTAGCTTCTTATTGGATTATTTGTGATAAATAAATTTTGACGGCAAAAATTATCTTGGCGATGACAATACTTCCTCACAAATAGTTTTTTATTAGTAATGATTATTTTGGTTGTTATAATGTTCATATCTGTGACGAATTAATTGTCTAATATTAATGAGGAACAAATCTTTCGTCATAATTGCATTAGTTTTTACGATGATTTTAGTTTTATGGGGACTTTTTGGGACCAAGTATGAAACCCTTCTTGCGACACAATTGTAGTCGCTAAATATGATATTTTTTGTAACGGTGTGCTTTTGTTATCATTAATAACTTTCAATGATGAGATATTTCCGACGAATATAAGATGATTTTTTTTCCTCACAAAAACTATTTACGACGAAAATTTAATTTTTAGTGATAAACTTTTATCCCAATAAAAGCTTTATTTCTTGTAGTGCCTTCGTATTCCTTGATCAAATCAAGAGGTGAGTCGTCCTATCTCGAAAGTAGGATATCATCTTTTCACTAATCTCAATATCCTACTTTGGACTTTATTTGGGCTTGGCTCTTCATTAGTCCCCAATAATGGATCAAATCAAGAGGCAAGTCGTCCTGCAAAATTTTTGCATGAGGCAAGTCGTCCTGTAAAATTTTTGCACAAAAATGTTATCATGCAGAGCATATTTGATCCATTATTGGGGACTAATTAAGAGCCGAAATAAAGTCCAAAGTAGGATATTGCGATTAGTGAAAAGATGCTATTCATTTTAGCTAGATTTTATCGTCTTAATTATACTTTCTGACATGATATATTTAAAATAGCTATTCATTTAAGTAGTGACATTTGTGACATGTTTTTGCAACGAAAAAAATTATTTATGATGATAACAGATTTATTTCAGTTAAAAATAGTCATTTCGTTATAAATAACTGATCATAAATAAACAATTTTTTTATAGTGCGCGTGAGTTATTTAAAATCATGTGTTAGATCAGTTGGAAATTACTACATCGATGCAAAAGCAGCAATCAAAAGGCTCAATGCAAGGCATAATGTGACTGCTTTGAAGTTCTACATACAACCAAATGTTCTTTGTAATGAATCAATAAATAATAATATTCCATAAACAAATTAACGACTAGTTTAGATAGTGAGATAAGATTAGATAGTTTTAAATGAGTTAAATAAAATATTGTTAGAATATTATTTTTTAATATTATTATTATTTTGGGATTTGAAAAAATTGAATTATTTATTATATTTTGTATAGAAATTTGAAAAAATTGTAATCATGAGATAAGATAAAATGAACTGAGGTGATTTCTCTATCCGAACAGTCATAAATCATAATTGACCTAATATATAACTATATATAATAAAAGGTTGGTATGTTTTCTTTTCCAAGAAGGAATTGTACATTTTTCTCCTAGAATTTAAATTGTAAGATGTTTTAATCAAGAAAAATTGAATTATTAAGATTTTTTAATTTTTTCTCTAATTCTTGATTGCGGATATTCACGAGACTTATAATTATTCAGGGGTAGAATTTTTGTTTTTTTTTATTATTATTTTTAGATAATCATTTTTGAGTTATTTATTTATTTTTTTGAGTTATTTATTGTTATAAATTATATGTGGAATATTCAATTCAATTGCTAAGGTGATTGTTGAGATTTGAGAAATCAGTTGCTCTGAGGGGGAGTGAGACTAGGGGCCGGATGAGGTGAATAGAGGGCATTTACACCCTCTAATAATATTGTGACACGTTTGCATTTCAAAAGGAGAAGAATAGAACCGCACACAGCAAATCCCATGCAACCCCGTCCCCCTCCTCTCTCGCTCGTCGTCTTGGTCGTGCTGTCTCTTGAAGCTCTTACTTTCTCTCATCACTCAGTCTCCATATGGGCACGAGCATAAGATGATTACTTCCAGTAAAATGATTATCTAGGTTTCCACCTATCGCTGAGGCTAGAACAGAAGACCCTGACTCAACCCAAATCCTCCCACCACTTTTTTTCTTCGAAACTTTCTAAATCCTCTTCAAGATGGGAAAAAAAAAACATGAATACAACCCAAAAGCTTATTTGCTGCACTTGGCAAAACTAGATTGATAGCCCATGGTGAATCTTCAAGCACTATCATATCTTACACATAACAAGACATCATTTCAGAGACTCCCAAGTAATCATTGTTCAGTATACAGACCAAATTCTCATCTGAATCAAGTTATACAAAATTACTAAAAGCTACTGCCAACTGAGTAAACCAATTGCAACTGCCGTAAATTCCAAATGACGAGATTGTCGTCTCACATTATTAACAAGGGATTGAAAACAAGCATATCAAAACTCACACTCAGATTCAACACCAAATTATTTTAATTTAGGATTATCTTTAATTTACCCTCTAATCTGTTGATTTGAACAATCAAGCTCTTAATTCGATTTAAACCTTTAATCTATCTGCTGACTTAGCTCCTCTTCAAAGTAGATATGGGCACGAGCATCAACTCGCAGCTTTGTGGAAAACTATCATTCACTTGCTCTATTTTTGTGCTAAAAAATACCAAAACTGAAGGGAATTGCATTTTTAAGCTCTCTTTAAATATTGATGGTTTCGGATGCCATGGGAGTGAGAGTTTGGATGCGACTGCAGGTTTTAGGTTTCAGGCTACGGTGGCTTGCGGGTACAATGGAGGCTTAGGGGTGAGAGAAAGTGAGAGCTGAGAGAGAGAGAGAACGACCAAGCAGTACTTCTGAGGCGAAAGAGGAGCAAAGGAAAAAGCGGGGAAGGTATATGGGAGAGAGAACTTGCCTACAATCAGTTCTATTGTCTTTCATAAACAAAAAGTATACTTGTCACAATATTATTGGAGGGTGTAAATATCTTTTTAACACTCATCCTGTTTGAAGTTTTTTTCTTCTGGAAGATCATTTCCCACATCACCACAGCCAATACCTTCTCCGTACCAAACCCTAGCACCCAAATGTTTATAGACGCCGTCAAAACGACCGTTATCTACGACCAATATATAAGACACCCACGCCATTCTTTTCGTCCCCATTTCTCAGATCTGCCCAAGACGTCCGGTCTTTGCCTTGTGAGTCTCTCTCTCTCTCTCTCTCTCTCTCTGCATAATATATAGTATGCGTTGATCGACTAGATCGGTTTGGGTTTAGATCTGAGCCTGTTTCCTTTTGGTTTGTGAGATTTCGGTTTTTGGCATTTTATATTACAGTTTTGAAGTGGTTTATGGAAACCCATTTGGATGTAGGCTTTGGACGATGTGTTTCTCTGTTGGTTTTGAAGTTCTTGCAAATCTCTTGCATATAGGACTCGTATTAAGAGCCTGATTTGGATTTGTTTTGCTTACAACGTTCTCTGTTCTCAGAAAATCTCTAAAACCCAATCGGTGCCTTTCTTTCACAAATCATATATTCTTTGATGTTAAATACGAGATCTTGTTTTCATATTGTTAGGTTGGTTTGTAATTGTAGAGCATAGATCTGATTCATGGTGTATAATGTTGAAGGATGCAATATGGATTTCTTTGAAAAAAAGGATTCGATTTGATGTCATTTCTGAGATAAATTTGGTTTTTCCAAATCTTCGGTTACTTGAAGCTAACAAACCAATCAATTTTCAGCTACTAGGGGAGAAATTAATATCCATCATCCCATAGGTCTTGTTGAAGAATCTACAAGGTTTATAATAATCGCTCTCTATGTTGATGCACAAATAACTCTGATGACCAAACCGACTTATTTCTTTCTTTTCCTCCTATTCAATCGAAGATGTTTTGAATGTCGTGTGCTATTATCGCTTACGTGATTTGCATGGTGTTAATGATTTGGTCTGACCTGGAATTTTGGGATTTCAGCTGAGATAAAAAGATGGGGCTGTCTTTCACCAAGCTATTCAGCCGGCTTTTCGCCAAGAAGGAGATGCGGATTCTTATGGTGGGTCTTGATGCTGCTGGTAAGACCACCATCTTGTACAAGCTCAAGCTGGGAGAGATCGTAACCACCATTCCCACCATTGGTATGATTTTATTTTTTCTCAACATTGCTCAATATATGTAGTCTGTAGATGAGCTATTATTTTACTGTTACAGGTGATTGGATTAACTCTCTTGTTGCTTTGATTCTGGTAAGTGATACTTATTTGCCTTTACTCAGGTTTCAATGTGGAGACCGTGGAATATAAGAACATTAGCTTCACCGTTTGGGATGTTGGTGGCCAGGACAAGGTTTGTGATATTAACGACGATAACATTAACCATAAAATTATGAATCGAGTCATTTAATGATGACTTATTATAAGATGTTTTAGTTCCACGTAGTGGTAACTGAACGGAGATATCAGGCACCTCTTAGTGCATATTTGCCTATTCTTATGATAAAAATTTTTGTTTACTGATCAAAAAAATATTCTTTTTTAGTTTCTCCTTGATGTGTGATGAAAAGACTTCAACTTGTGCCACGCATTTCATGTGTATGTGAACATGTTTGCATGACTTGAGTTATGTGTGGTTACAGCTGCTGGAATTAATGTGCTTGTATGTTTTTCTTGATTGAATGCTAGCCCATCAGGTGTCAGCACACAACAAAAGCATAAGTTACATTAATTTGAACAACCTTGTATTTCTTTTGTTCTTTGAGGAAAGGCTACCCATGCTGTGACAGACATAAATAAGTATTCATATATGTATTTTAAATATTTATGTTTGCAAGAATTCTGTACAGTCAATTTTTTTCATGATGTATGTGCTTATTGACGGTCTTGTGCTGATTAGTTGTTCCTCCATCAGCACATAACATAATCATAAGCTACATTTACTTATGCCACCGTGTATTTTGGTTTTTTCCTTGTATGAGGAAAGACTATCCATGCTGTGGCATATATAATAATATAGGCATAAATATCTTCATACCATACCTTGTGAATCCTTGTATTTTATGTACAGTTCTTGGTGAGTATATGGTGCATTTCATGCATTATAAATGACAAGCTTGGGGGTGAGCCATTAATATTAGTCCTTGGCTATTAGTTCAATCTTGTTATTTTAGTTATATCTGGGAAAGCCAGTTTGTTGCGGCTTATAGGCTGTGCCTATCTGTATGAATTTGAGTTTATTTTTTATTTTTTAAAAGTAGATCTTGTTTGGTTTGTAATGCATCGAGTTGTTAGCTTCATGGAAAGCTTTATCATATGCTATCATATAGTCAGTGCTTTGTCAAGCCTTTTTCTGAGTGTTATATTGTCTATGTACAGATTCGACCTTTGTGGAGACATTACTTCCAAAACACTCAGGGTCTTATTTTTGTGGTTGATAGCAATGATCGTGACCGTGTGGTTGAGGCTAGGGATGAGCTGCACCGGATGTTGAATGAGGTAATTAGAAGGCATGCTCATTTTACAAAATAAAAAAGACCTCAAGTGGGCATTGCTAATTATAAGTAGCACATGGTCAAGTATTCAGGCCTTTTATTAGGATATTTACTCGGGCCTCATCCTGTATACTCAAGGCATTTGTCTATTTTATGCTCGATATTTTTTTTTTCTGTTATTTTCATGTATACTCCCTGTGTACTTGGGCAAAACGTCCGTAATAAAACTTCTTGATCACCGATCCAAAAAAAAAAAATTGTTTATCGATAAATAAAAAAGTAGCACGTCCGAGTGTGTTGATTTCTTTTGGTTGATTTTTAGGATGAATTGAGGGATGCTGTGCTGCTTGTATTTGCAAACAAACAAGATCTTCCAAATGCTATGAATGCTGCTGAGATTACCGATAAGCTTGGTCTTCACTCCCTCCGCCAACGCCACTGGTATAATGATGATCTCTCTCTCTCTGTCTCACACACACACACACACACATCACTCACACGGTGCCCTATGTATAGGATATTTACAATCTGCTAATTGGTCATGGTGGTTGTGGGTTCTATTGCAGGTATATCCAGAGCACATGTGCGACTTCCGGGGAAGGTCTCTATGAGGGACTAGACTGGCTTTCCAACAATATTGCCAACAAGGTAAAGGCTCTAACGCTGTGTTGGAACTCAGTCCTGATGAAGTTGTCATAATTATGCGTTAATTATTCTTTTTTTTTTTTTTGGGTCTTGCAGGCTTAAGAGATCCTTAAAATCTTCAGCAACTCTTTGGGCTGCAATCTCTGTCAAAGGGGATGTTACCCTTGTTATTTGGCGTTCATTCGTTTTGACTTGTTCCTTTCCTGAAAATGTATCCGTTTGTTTAGATCTTTGTTACTACAATATGATAGGCATCGGCATTTGGCATTGTAGATTCTAAATAATTCTTGACTCACAATTTATACATGATCCTTTTTGTAATTGGTTCCCTCTTCACTGGATCTGCCTGAAATGACTTAAATATCCCGCACTCCAAGTCCAATAATTTCATCTGCTGAATGCTATGGGTAACTAGTAGATGTATTGACATACAGCTTTTTCGAGTCTCCACTGTATCTTGCGGGCATGGAAGTAGCGATGCCTTAGTTCCTGGAGCTTCAATATGGTGCAGTTGATTTAGTCTTTTCATAAACAATTACATTCAAATGCTTCCATGTTGATTTAGGGTACTATCTCTTGGGGATGGCAAAAGGACGTGATGGGTTTTAGGCTTTTTAGCGAGCTTTTCAACCCATTTGGGGGTGGGATTTTCCGAAGGGTTTGGGTTCGAAGTTCTAAACCGCCCAGGACTTGAGATATTTGAACTTGTAGGGTGATATACTAATTCACAATTACTTCCCTAAACTCCATAACAAAATAATGTATATATATTTTTTCTAATTCAAACACATCAAAATCAAAGCAACAGTCAAACCAAATTTTTTAAAAATTAATGTCTGCCTTTATCATTTTTGGTTGGACTTCCGTTTGGTAGTACTTGCCCACTTTTGACAACACTGCATCGAGCATGAATAGGATGTAAAGGCGGTTAGCTGTTACCACTAAACAATTGGTGCCAACTGCTAAGGCTGATCACTATCCATTTAGAGCTCGGATCGGATGGAATACATCACTTCCTACATTTATGTCAAGGTTTGGGACAGGGAAAAGTTAACCAATCTGAATCTGATGGCTCACAATGTTGAAAAATTATGAATTATTTGATCTGAATTGAATTGAGTTGACACCAGTAATTTACACTACCACTTTTGGTAGATTTGACTACGAAATAATCACCCATCTTGCATAAGTTTGATCTCAAGAATAACCGTGTTGATATATTATGGGATGAAAGGTCATAAACGCACTAATTCTTCCTTGAATAATAACAAATAACAAACAAATTCCACATCATTGAATGGTGGTCGAAACCATTTAGCATAGAAAAGAAGCCAATTTGGACGTTATTTCTTAAATAATAATCAAACAAAAGACATCTTATAAACAACAGCACATGAAGAAACAAATTCTGCTGTTGTTGCAATTGATAGGAGCCTCAACAACGCATATATCCTGATCGATTACCCCAAACTAGTTTTATGAGCCGTTGATCAAATTTGGGGAATTTCCTTTATGTTCAATTCGTCCATTTACCTCAGAACTCTATTTGAGCTGAAGACAAAGTTATCTTCTCCAGCAATGGTGGAATGCAGCCGTCCAGCTGCCCAACCATTGTTAATAACACGAACCGCAGCACGGGCTGGATCACCAGTCACACGGCTACCTTCTATCTGTTCATCAAATTCTGGAAGACCACATGCCTTTCTCTCTTTCCTTCTTCTCCTCTTCTCCTCTTGTTCTCTCCTCAGCCAACTCTCGACAGTTCTCTGCAAACCCAATCTCACCAGATAAGCACCAACTAAAGCAAGAAACTGTTGTCTGCAAGTCCAATTCCAGTTTCTCTCTCTCTCTCTCTCTCTCAATAATTGATATGAAATGCATCTTCAATATCTACTATAAGCGCGGAATTACTTTGAAGTTTGAAATCGAAAAACCTACCATTAATGACAATTTACTGATGTCCTTAACTTTTTCCATAGGCATTGCTATTTGCAACATCCCATGAGCCACATAAACCTGAAAACATAGTAGTTTTGACCCTAAGGAGATGTAAAGACTCATACAAATATTAGGAAAGAACCCTTAACGAGAAAAAATGGAACATGGACATACAATATGAGATGGCCAGTCCTCTAGACCATCAAATATATGTGTTGCATAGATGATTGTGGCACCTCGTTCTTCACACTCCTTTCTTAGAAACCTCAGAAGGTCAGCCCTTGCTAGTACATCAAGGTCGACTGTTATTTCATCAAGAAGAAGGACCTAGATAACCAAGGAGGCAAACTAAGATACATTTAGGATATGAGATTATTAAAAAATAATAATAAGACACATCATACATGATTATGAAGAACTTACCCATAATGAGGTGTGCATAAATAGGAAAAATAAGAAGCTGTGCATAAAGAGAAAAAGGGTGGGAAAATATTGTGGTTGTATTCAGATATCAATACATTGTGGAAATACCTTGAATGGCTTGAGAAGACCCATACAAATTTGCACTCGTCTTCTCTGACCATCAGATGCTTTGTGCATCCTCCATGATAGATCAATATCGAGTACCTACATTATTAAGGAAACAAATTCCATAAAGAAAGCCCTGGCATTGGGCAACAGCACATTGTGAACTCAGAAATGCAATTTGCACAAGTATTCTCTGAACACTAGCTACATTGTGCATCCTCAGAACAACACCTCTGACGCCTGAATTTTTAACACAACAAAACAGTGTTGCTCAATCACGCAAAGTAAAATTACTGTCTCTACGATCTAGGCTACAAATATTTACAAAAAACAGCACTGAATAAAACTATTGACTTTTACACCCAAGCCAATGATATGAGAAGATTTAGAGGCATAAATCTGACACAGGATCCCGTCCCACCTAACAGCTTGTATAACTGACTAAATTGAATATCAGGGCAATTTTTTAGGAAGTTGTTGCATCACAATGAAAGAACACAGAGCATCATACCTTGATCAACTCAGCTCTTCTTTTCGGATCAATCCCTGCAACTCCATAGATCATTTTTTCTGCAGAAACATCCATTTGTATCGGAACCTCAAATCCTGCAAAAGCGACTTCTCGCCTCCACTGCAAAAGAATAATTCCCAAAGAAAACTAATTTAATCTGATTACAAGATGTTCTCCAACCTATCCAAGTAATGGTAACATAAAATTGCTGAGCACAATTGGGCATGTAAATTCAGGTTCAAATGAAATTGTACATGAACATAATCGAGAAAGGATGGATGAAAGTTGCGAAAAATATAGGATTAAAAAAGCTTGTATTTTTAATCTTTGGAAACTTTGCCTGAATGTTCAAGTAAAATTTGGTATGTTGTGTAAAATTTAGCATGTGCGTGTGTAATGGAAATTTGGATGAGTTTGATCCCAGATGGATTGATGAATTGCCTACATGTGTCCAAGAAAACTTGTTATGCCAGATTTTCATTGAATTATCCATGTGACAATCATGCACGTTTTCCTCAATATCTAATTCAAAAGACCAAGAACGTCTAAGTAAAACTCACAGGTCAAGCCACAAAACAGATTAATCAGCTCTATTAAATAAATTAAAAAAAAAAATACCAGCATATGTTTTATGGTGTAACACATAAATTTTCTAACACAATAACTAAATAAATGAAACACAAACCTCGCCACCAAGATAGCTGAGATCCCCAGAAGATGTCAACGAGGTGTCATGAAAAGCCGATCTTCCAAGTACGCGTACCATATGGGGTTCCACCATGTGCTTCCCACCCAATATCTTCAGAATTGTAGTTTTACCTATATTAACAATTAATAAACACACGCACAAACCATCAGAGTTTTCATTCAGAACCGTTCTAGTTAGGTTGCTAATAAAATGAGATGAAGGGAAAAGATCTCTTGGGTCTTTATTTTGCTCCGTCTACTGGACAACCAAATAGAGGCCAACGAAAATTCTTCTTTCTATGATAGAATATAACCATTTTGCAAACGAACAATCGTATTGGGGGCTCAATTCTGTCCATCTCCTTGCCGATTAAACCCATTCCAAATTAACTACAGAATGTATTGACTCAGTGATATAGCTTTGATTAAATTGTCTTCAGTTTTGTCAGCAACCGATTAATCAAACAACAATCTGAGCTAAGGATCGTATATATAAGTATATTGCAGAGAAAACCCATTACAATTTAACGATAAGAAACATTAACCTTGATTTAAAAAATTTTCCGCATTTTTGCATAAACCAAACGGAGAGAATAAAGAAAACAGAGTATGAAAAGAAAGTTCCGAAGGTGGAAAACAAGAGGAAGTGAAACGAACCAGCGCCATTGGATCCTACAAGGAGGCAGCGATGACCAGCGCGAAGGGTGAGAGAAAAGTCGTCAATAAGAGGAGTGGACCCCGGCGGAGGGTGGCCGTCGATTCCGGGGTACGTGAACCTCAAACCGTTGATCTCTATCGTTCGCTCGGAAGTTTCGTCCTCACCCATTGCTTCAGAGATTGAGTTTCAGAGAGAGAGAAAGAGGGAGTTATAGGGGGCGAAGTTGGGGGAGTTTGGTGACTCGGTGGGTGGGTGAGTAAGATGCAGAGAGAGTAGGCGAGGCGTGGCGGAGTGACATTCACTTGTCAAAAAACACAAGCGGATCCCATACGTGTAATGCTTCCATCCACAGTTGAACAAGTGAAAGAGGTCAAAGTCAAACTCTTGGTAAAAATTAGGATTTTTTTTTAAATTATTAGACACACCAAAGAAATCTCACAAATAGACGCGACGCTGTAGAACATTAGTCAAGTTTGTTTTCTTAATTTCCTCGTTCTCCCCTGTGCCCCCCAGTTCCCCCCCCCCCCCCCCCCCCCTCCCCCACGTTCCATTGTATTCCCAAACCAACCCCTGCATTTCCATCCCCGTTCGTCGGTGATCTAGTAGGTCTCCAATTGCAAATTTCTCTGATTGTATTCCCAAACCAACCCCTGCATTTCCATCACCGACGAAATGCATATAGATGTTATATGTTTTTTGTTTTGTTGGTTCTTAAACAGTGGCTATGATATGGCTTTTGGTTGTGATACGATGGCACTTGGGGTAGGGATCCGAATGGTAAACTAAGCCACTCGCCCGCCCTTCGAACGGAAGGGGGTAGGGATAGGGTGCGTAAGAAAAACTGACTCCTTGTCCAAGTGGGAGTAGGTTGTGGGAGGGGTGATTGCTTGCTCATGTTGGCCGAGTAGCAACTCTAATAAAAATGTTTAGTCTACATGCAAATCTTACACAAGATAGTTTACACACTTGCGTGGTTTAATATGATCTATTAGATTTTAAGTTTTATTTTTTTAATAGTAGATATGCCATATTACATTATTTCATATTAGCGTATAAACTTCATTTTGTAAGATTTACATGTAAATCTAGCACTTCTAGTGAACAAATTAGCATTAATATATTAAAATTAATCATATTTAGGACCAAAAAAATGCCTCACCCACCTCGGCCAGTTTTTACACAATCCACGCGTCTAAGTCCACATGAAGCAGGCTTGGTTAGCAGGCCCCCTTGTCCAATCCTACACTAATTTACTTGGAGGGGCTCATTTATCTTCACAATACGAGCCCAACAATATTGAATGAGGCCCATTCAGGGAGCTCTTGGATTGAAAGACTATGGGCATACCGTACGCATGCCACCACGAAATCGCACCACCTAAGGAGATCAATATGTTTACCATCGCCAATTAAGGATATTATCTCTCAAGGAATCAACAAAATATTCGCTTGCGATATGGTAACCCCTTCCTTTATCAAATATCTAGGGAACGTGATAATCAAATCCTCGAGACTTGGAAAAGGATTGAACTATCCTTATCAGCAATAATTCACATCTATATAAAGAGCCCGTATTAGAAATCCAAGGTAACTTTTTGATCCCTCATTGCAAGTCAATAGATATATTTTTAATTTAGGCATTGGAGGTACACCATGCACATCGGGCCACCATCATTTCTGCCACAGGTTTTGCGGTCGAGATCAATTGGCGGTGAAACACGTCCAAATTAGTGGCACCGTTTGTGAGATTTGTATAGAATTCCTAACGACATCTCAACATGGTTTTCACATGCCTACTACGACACGCTCCCAGACAACCCGTGACTAGGAAACCACTTTAACAAATATGGAAGCACGACTTTTGAAGATTGAAGAACAATTGAGGAAGATGGGTGTAGCAATGGAGGCTCTCCAGCGAGAAAACGAGAGCCTTAGATGGAAAGGGCAAGAATATAGCGAGGGTGCCATGCCAAACCATAGCGAACAACCAGAGAGAGAGGCACACAGTGCAGGTGGAATGAATACTAAGGAGGTGGACAAGAAAAAGCTGCACGAAAAATTGCACAATCTTGTCGATAAATATGAGGAGATTGGGGGGGGGGGGGTCATCCTTGGTCGACTAGCTGCTCAACCGCATATATTTACCTTATAGTGCATAAGTGATGATCATGCTGCTCTTGCCAAAATTCAAGGTCTTGCAGATAGATCTATACGATGGGTCCTGAGATCTAGTAGATCATTTGGAGAATTTAAAGCACACATGACCCTTCACGGATTCCCTGAAGAGATAGCATGTCGAGCTTTCCCATTGACGGAGTTGCCAAGCAATTCCTGACGCAATTCATGGCTAGCAGGAGGTGAAGACGACCCACAATATACCTCTTGAGCATCAAGTAGAAAGAAGAAGAGAACCTGAAGGCACACCTCACTCGGTTCAACAAGGAGCGATTAACCATTGATGATCAAGACGGGAAAATTACGTTGGCTGCCCTTCTGGGGGGCGTATGGCCTCGAAGCCCATTCACGGCAGAGTTAGCATGGAGGACCCCGTCAACACAGATAGTTCATGGACATGGCTGATGACTTTGTCAATGCTGACGACTTTGTCAATGCCGAAGACACACTACAAACCCTAATTACACCACAAAAGGTGGAGAGGAAGGAAGAAGTTAAGGACCCTTAGAGATCGAGCAACCGAAGAACTTTGGAGAAAACTGGGGGAAGCCAACATGACAAAAGGCTAGAAAGGCGAGCGCTTCCTCACCAACGTAGTCCAAGATTCACTCACAACAGTCTAGTCACCGGACCAAGGGGGAGGCGACCAAGTGAGAAGAGGACGACGTTCTTGTACCTACCATAAGCTAGACAGTCACTGGACGAAGGACTACTATACGATGAAAAGAAGAGTCGAAGAGTTGCGGGGAAGCGGCAAGTTGGAGCAGTTGGTCGCAAAACGTTCGAAGCCCCTAAAACAAGCGCTTGGGTGGAGAACGAAGCGAGATTGAAATGTCTGACGAAACAGGAGCCCAAAAAAGCGACGACCAATGAGGAAAGATGATCGAGACACCCCTGGCCAGAACCCAAGTCACGGTGAGGCACCTTTGGGGGAAATTCCTATGATAGCAGAGGGTTTGTTGGAGGAGGGACCTCTGCATCCAGCAGACAAATGCATGCTCATAGGGCAAGATACGAGGAAGTTTACACGACAGACAGACCTCCCAAGCAACCAAGGCATAAGAGCTTGAAGAACATCTCCTTTGGGGAAGAAGATTGCGAAGGGGTCCTGTACCCCCATGATGACGCACTAGTAGTAACATTGCTGGTCACCAATTACACTACTAGACAAATTCTGACCAACAACAGAAGCTCAGCTGACATCCTATTATGGGAGGTCTTCACCAAAATGGGTATTGATCCTAGTAAATTGCAACCATCACCTATGTTGCTGAAAGGTTTCTTCGGGACTGCAGTACAACCCCTATGCACCATAACCCTACTTGTCATAGCTAGGAAAGGAGCATATATTGCCATTGCCACTACCATGACTGACTTCCTAGTAGTCAGAGCCTTATCGTCCTACAACACTATATTAGAGAGTTCAACCTTGAATAGAGAGCTGTCACTTCTACCTATCATTTGAAGATAAAGTTCCCGACGGAGGCAGGAGTAGGAGAGGTTCGAGGCGAGCAAGCCCTAGCTTGGGAGTGCTTTGTGCAAGAGCTTAAGTAAGGGGGTGGATGTCTGTATCATGGAAAACCAGAATCAGGGCAAAGTCCCAACCCGCCACCGGTCCTCCTTAACCGTTATGTGGAAACGAGGGATGAACAAAGCTTGTAGCAAGCAGAAGCAAATGAGCTACTGGAGCTAGTAACACTATACCCAAAACAACTGGAGACTACAACACAAATTTGGGACCACGCTCCAGCCCAAGATTCGAGAGGCATTGAAGCAGCTCCTGGTCGAACATAGGGATGTGTTTGCATGGAGTTATAAAGACATGCTTGGGATAAACAACGCAATCATCGACAATCACCTTTGTGTTGACCCTGCCATTAGGAAGGTAAGTTAGAAGAGAAGATCGTTCAGTATAGAGAAATACGCGGCCACAGCCGAAGAAGTCGATTGACTGCTCATCGTAGGATTCATCAGAAAGGCTCACTATCCCAAGTGGTTGTCCAATATTGTACTAGTATAAAAGTCCAACGAAAAATGGAGGATGTGTGTAGACTTCATCGACCTCAACGAAGTGCGCTCAAAGGACAGTTTCCCACTATTGCAGATTTAATTTGATTGTCAACTCTATGGTGGGACATTGGATGCTGAGCTTCATAGACGTTTACTCGGGGTACAATCAGATCTGGATGAACCCAAAAGAAGAGGAGAACACCTCATTCATAACAAACCAAGGATTGTACTGCTATCAAGTCATTCCCTTTGGGTTGAAGAACGTTGGTGTAGCGTACCAAAGACTTGTGAATCAAAAGTTCAAGAGGATATTGGACGAAGTATGGAGGTTTATGTCGACGACATGCGGGTTAAAAGCAAAGAGCCATCCCAGCACCTGGAGGATTTGAGGGAAACCTTCGCCTTGTTATGCTAATAAAAAATGAAGCTGAACCTAGCCAAGTGCACCTTTAGTGTCGACTTGGGAAAATTTCTGAGTTTCATAGTGTCTAAGAGAGTAATAGAAGCCAACATGGAGAAAATCAAGACGATCATGGATATGAAGCTCCTCGGAACATTGGTGAGACCCAAAGACTGACTGGCAGAGTAGCAGTACTGAATAGGTTTGTGTCCAGATCCATGGATAAATGGCTACCATTTTTTAGGGTCTTGCGCAAGGTACACTGATTCGCTAATAAAGCTATATTCCAAGTGCAGAAGTTGTCAAGTTGATTCAAGGGAGAGTCCCAAGGTCCATTCCACAGGGACAATGATGATAAGAAAAATCACTTGAGTTTTAGATGCTTGAGGATGCTATTGAATTCAGAAAAGGATACCAAGAAAAAAAAAACTATGTGAACAAATTAGTGTGCAAAACTAAACTACGCTTCAAAAGAAAACTAAGCTAATTATTTATGCACACATGAGAATGTACCAACTGAAAAGTGTATATGATGGAATTATTCCAACTCGGATTTCTCATATTTGTATGAAAAGTTGAGGATGTCAAACAATAAATAATAGAAGAAAAGCGAATTTGAATACAAATTTATGTCTAAGAAGCAAAAGATCAAACATCTAAGCTGCGGGTTCACTCTTAATGGATTGTGCTTGAATAAATATCGATTCCTTAACCCCTTCAAATACTATCTCTGTCAAAAGATTAGCATTCGGAAGTTTTAGCAATTAAATCCAACTTCCAATCAATACCAAGATTTCCTACTGAGTTGCTAAACAGTTTTGGAATAAACATTTTAACAATGAACTCTTATTGCAAACCCAAGCGCCTCTTGTCAACAATAAACCAAGGATTCGAATGAAGAACCCTTGTTGAACCTAGTGTAAACTGATTTACAATTTCATAGGATTATGAAATGAAACCAAAGGAAAATCAATTTATTAAACTCACAACCCAATCCGAGCTACTCTCGACCTTAGTCACAGAATTACTCTTGCATGGTGAAAGTAAAATTCTTTTTAACCAATGCAGAAAGTTTTAACATGAAGAATAGAAAATGAAAAAGAAGAAGATGAAAAACTCTGCTCCTTTGAATCCTTTCCAGTTGTGTTTCTCTACCTTCACAAATCTCCCTATGCTCTCCTGTTTATGCTTTTCCCATTTGCCTTGTTGTCATAACCAACTTCCCCACCGAATATTCTTCAGCTTTCCTCCAACTCAGCTCAGGATCCCTTTTGGTCAAATAGGTGTATATTAGTGCTGTTGCAAGGTTATAAACAGAATTTGATATTCTTGAAGCCCACTATGTTATCACACGGTGAAATAAGCAAGGGGTCACATGGATGCCTCTGCCTGCTGATATATTACAATAGGGCTCTAGCACAATTTAAGCAGATGAAACCCCAAAATGTTACCTGATTTAAATTTCAGCAATTATTTCCATTCTAATGCATAATTAAGCATTTGTCAAAGATTTCATTCTACATTTTACTTAATCATAATGCTTGATTATACATTATTAACACCTCATCACCCCCCTCGACTAGCCTTTTGCTAGTCTCTAGCAAATTGAGCGATTGAAAGAAGAAGAAGAAACTTAGCTTCCTTCCAAATTTACCGAGGTAAAAAATCTATGCCATAGCTGGAGATTGTCAAAAGTATAGGTATTAAAGCTAAAGTAGATCAGAATATAGCTCTTCGCAAAAGCTCATGAAATACAAAAGCAATTGAACTAAGGAAATGTGTAAAAAGGTTGTAGCTCACTAAGTGTAGCAAGTGTGTGGCAGGACTACCAAGGTTGGCTGTAAAACTTCATCAAGTACTCCCAATATCAACACCTTGTCAAGAAGGATCAAAACTGATGTTGCTCTAATTCAAAATCGTTGTAATGGTTGCTTTCATAATTCATAATTTAACATTTGTCAAAGATTTCATTCTACATTTTCCTTAATCAAAATGCTTAATTATACATTATTAACCCCTCATCACACACCCTTGGAGCGACGATGGCGATCAAGTGTTTCGGGTTTTTAAAATATAAAACTAGATCGAACTAATTATGACAGGTTTTTAAAATGGAGGAACCGGTTCCGAACAAAACCGGTCCAGGCCAGTTTTCCGATTCTCTAGTTTATTTTTACAGCCATAGGCATCACTAAAAATCTTTCAATATGGGTCCTTGTGGCCTCCATCCAAATAGCCTCCTAGTTGTGCTTGACCCAGAAATAAACTCTCTCAACATGGGCTTGCTCTCGTTGAGAGATGGTAATGACTATCTCTTTGTTGTTGGGGACTTTCCCCCATATGGCACGGATTGGGAAGTAGTCTTCTCGCCCTCCTTACTAGGAAACTCCCATCCCTGGCCAGAAATAAAAAATAATTTTTTCTGCCACTGTTTGGCAATAGAGTGATGACCTTCAAATCGAGTGAGATGATATCGAGGGCGAGAATGAAAGCTGCAAATATTGCCTTCCAACTCCTTGACCGCGTGGGTAGCAAGGAATTCTCGGGCAGTCAAATCGGGATACACCTCTTGAGTAGGTTCCAAAACCATTCTCTAAGCAACGTAACAACACATTAGAATTCTCCAAGAGTTAGAGTAAAGCGTACTAGTCGACACCAACTTCAAGTAGTCAAGCAGTGAGGGCCACCTTCTCAGCGAAGCCCTCAGAGTTGACGGCTCCAAGCACTTTGGGCCACCATCTTGTCAGAGATTAGTGGTAGAAATCAATTAGTGGTGAAATATGTCAAAAACATTACTGATAAATATTTCTATATCCTAGTTATTGTTTTAATGTTGAATGACAAAGAGTTTTCCAAATTAACATTTATGAAATTAAAATATTTAATATTTATCATATATAATAAAATGGCGATTCCATAAAATCGGTAAATAATGACTAGGATTCGAAGAAAGCCGCTACTATTAAAAATGTCTATGGAAATTAAATAAACTGATTTATTCTCCACCAAAACCACTTAAAAAAATGATCTCATGACTACTACATAAATAGTAAAAATAATCATTAGAACACTAGTACTTTACCATTGTGAACTCTCTAATTTTTCTACATGTATATTGGTGTTTGATAGACATGTTCAGCTTATCTATTTATGTATTTTGATGTTGCCACGGATGGATAATCACAAGCTTATCTAGTGTTAGGCAGACAGGCCAACACCTTTACTTGCAAATTTTTAAACGTTATTCTTTCATTTTTCATTAATACCAAAAAAATAATGTTTCACGAGTAATTATATATCTATATTTTAAAGTATTCAGAATTTAATATTATGTAATATATATAATTTAATATATATTTTTTTAGTCAGAAAACGTGGCCATCCAAGTCTTCTTAGATAGGCGATTGATGTTTAGACATTTTCATAATGAATAATTAGTCCCTGCGTGTGATGCCGTGATAGGTTTTGAGTAGTAATGCGCTGTGTGGTAGGTGAAATCAGAGATGATCTCTTCTCTTGATGGTTGACTCCAATCTAACAGTAGGACTTTTATGAAAAAAAGAATAGAAAAGACAGAAACAGAGAGGAGCTTCATTGTCTCCGTTTGATCACATGCAGCTTGCTTCATCGATCAGTTCATTTATCTGTCCGACAGAATGAGAAATTAGAGACAGACGGCGGCGACCAAAAGCGAAAGCGTATGCAGTTTGGGTAAGGAAAACACACTCACCATCATGATCACCTTCTTTTTCTTTCTACTTTTTGAATTTGTTCTATAATCTCGTATTTTAATTTACAGCTTATTGAGAATCATTAATTTTTTATTGTTTATATATAGAAACGAGGAAAGAATGATAATTACTAGATGATGAATGATATTTTTGTTATATGTTTAGCTAGATTTACTAACTGGATGCAACCCAAGAGCAACCTCTTTCAATTTTTTCTTTTTTATTATTATAAAGACGAATGAATCATATTGAAATATCATTTTATGATTCTCCATCAGCCATACTACCACTCTACAGACGAGGTCTGAGAGACTTCACGTCTTTGCCAAATCAAAGAGACTCAAACCTTACTCTTCAAATAAGAGGACAATTATCACGTTTTCAATTAATTAGCTGCTATTGGAAAGTCATTCAGTACTGATTTACAATGAATGTAGCCAGCTCTTTGTCAATTTTATTTATTTTTTAATCTAAGGCCGGATTTAATTACAAGATTAATTTGAGTACCTACGTACGTGTTACACTAACGTACATACTACAAAATATATACGTATGTATGCAAAAATATATACGCCTCTAGACAACTTATATATTGTTCTTCCAAGCTTTTATCATAAGTCATATATATATATATATATATGTGTGTGTGTGTGTGTGTGTGTAAGGATTTGTGTAAAGTCTAAATGTATAAGCCTTATAGTTCTTTTGTAAAAAAATAGATTTTATTTTTATTTTTATTTTTTTAATATAGTACTTAGTTCATCAGCTAATGCACTCAATTCGTTGCATACAAAATTGATGCATGGCTTGCTTGTTGATTTGGGTATTATTTTTCTAGCTTGCTCTACGTACAAATAAAATATAATATGATACGCTTAATTTACTTTGAATGACTGATCATATATAATGGGGTTTTAATTTGTTTGCTAGCTAGCTGCTTTACTAGCTGGGTACTTATTTTAATACCTTTCTTTTAATTTTTAAAGCCGTCAAATTAAAAAATTAGCATTAGCATTAGTATTAAAGTACTCTAATTAAGTTGCCCACAAAATTGGCCCATATTTTTATAATATAATTGTATTGTAGTCAGTACTGAGTCATAATCTATGTAAGCTGCAGGCCGGGAGCTGGAAGCCAATTAATTAATTAAGAAGATTAATTGTGAGATGGAAAAATCAACTAGAAATCAAGAAATTCAACAAAAAGTGGAAACTGTTTCAGTCACAAATGGAAATCAAAATCATGCTGAAATTCATCAATTGGATCAGGAAGCTGCAAACACTTCGAGTCGTGGAATTAATGGAAACCAACATAGAGAGTTGTTAATTAGCATCAAAGAAATGGTTGAAACCAGCTGGGAGTTGCCTCCCTTATCATCAAACAAGTGTTGTATCTACAGGATTCCAACTTGGCTTCGTAAATTGAATGAGGAAGCCTACACTCCTCAGGTTATATCGATAGGGCCTTTCCACCATTGCAGCAAAAGATTAGAACCCATGGAAAAGTTGAAACTGAAATATTTTCAGAGATTCATGCAGCGGATTGACTTCAACGTGGAGATTTTAGTAAACACCATAAAGCTAAATGAAGAAAGTGTGCGTAGTTGTTATGCAGAAACCATCAAGTTTAGTAGTGACGATTTCGTGAAATTAATTTTGGTGGATGGGATCTTTATTATTGAATTTTTCTACGGACTATGCTTCCAAGGACCATATAGTGTTATTCGTGAGAACCATATACTGTTAAACCCAATAACGTGGGTGGCAATTATGTTGGACTTGAAGTTACTGGAAAATCAACTTCCTTTCTTTGCTCTTGAGATATTATTCCGCCATGCACGTGTACCGATTTGTGAGCATCCTTCCTTCACTTCGCTTGCAATTCATACCTTTGAGAGGATTAACGATCAGAAATTGCATCAAAATCATGAAGCATATGAAATTAGACACTTTGCTGATTTGGCTAGAGCATTTTTTCTTCCATCATCCAGAAAGCTGCCACCATATGGAAGAGATCCTGCTTGTGCTGATCATTTATATACTGCAAGCCAGTTGAATGAGGCTGGAGTGAAGTTTAAGGTGAGCTCAAGTAAATGCTTACTTGACCTGAAATTCAACAGAGGAACGTTCGAAATTCCATGCATAAAACTGTATAATTCGACTGAGAATACTTATTGAAACGTCATAGCACTCGAGCAATGCCATTATTATACAAATAATCCACAATTTACTGACTACATTGTGCTATTGACTTTCCTAATCACCACTCCCAAAGACGTAGATTTACTTATTAGAAAAGGAATCATCATTAATGGGCTTGGCAGCAGCAATGCAGTGGCTTCTTTCCTCAATAATCTGGGCACAAATGTCCCATATGGCATCAACTCTGCTTATTGTGATTTGTTTGAAGATTTGAATGCATTCTATGAGAACCCTAAGCATATTTGGAAGGCTACCTTGAAACGTGATTATTTCAGCACTCCTTGGAGAATAGCTTCTACTGCAGCTGCTGGTCTCTTACTGTTGCTCACTCTCGGACAATTTATATGCTCCATCATCCAAGTTGTGAAGATGTGAAGAAGCTTTGTCCATGAAATGCTGGTAGGACATAATTATTTTACTCATCATGTTTAGAAATTAATTAATTTGTTAGATTGCTAGCAACATCTTGGAAAATTTGAACATAACATGCACAAAGATAAGTACTATTTGAGATACTATGACTTATCTTCACTTTCTTCATCTGTTAGTGTAGAGCCTTAGCTCTGAATGCTGTAAAAATACACTCTCATATGTACATAATAGAACATACACAACACTAATATCTTCTAACTTCAACACATTTTCTTTCTTTACTCTGTTCTTCATTTGCTGAGTTACTGATTGCTTTGTGCTTTGCCAAACCCCTTGCATTTGATAGCGCCACATGTGAGGTCATGGATTCTATGGTGATTTCTTTGTTGTTAAGTTGTGTTTTCCTCATTGCTTACTCAGACAAGTTCTCAGAATGAAGTACAAAATCATAGCTCGATGTTATCCCATCCGTGATTTACATGATGTCCAGTGAATTGTGTGATATCAATGTTCTCTTTGCATCATTCAACATTTGGTGGCTTGATTTGGAACAATTTGTGATTTACTATATGAAAACAAGTTCGGTCAAAGAGGATGTGGACTTGAGAGTTCAATTGTTAAATTATGAACTTTTTTTAAGGAACATATACGGACTGAGATTGGAGAAAAGTAAGTGATAGATGAGATGAATTTCATGCAACAAAAGAATGAAGTGATTTTTGTGTCTTTCTTTCTTATTAACATACAATTTTATAGCTTTGTTGTTATTGATACTATTGGGATATTAATGGGCTTGTACTCACGAGAATTTATTTATATTTCTCTCATAATTAATTATTGTGCTATATTTCTATATAATATAATTCTTTTTTTATTGTTAATGATGGATTGGCAAAAATTATTTTCATTATTTTCATTCATATAATACTTCATTATTTATCATTCATATAAATTGTTCAAAGTCAAGACATTGCTGATAAAATAAAATGAAATAAGGGAAATAGATAGATGGTGTAGGCCGAACCAAGCAGGGTGAGGCCCCACAAGGCTATGAATAAAGTTCACAGATAAGATTCTTGCCATTTAGATAGTGGGATGAGATGAGATAGTTTTAGATGAGTTGAATAAAATATTATTAGAATATTATTTTTTTAATATTATTATTATTTTGAGATTTGAAAAAATTGAATTGTTTATTATATTTTGTATGAGGATTTGAAAAAATTGTAATAATTTTATGAAATAAGATAAGATGAATTGAGATCACTTCTCAATCAAACAGGGCTATGTCATTTTTGCACTTTAACTTTTGTAAAATGCATCTTTTATTTTGGTTTTGAATTTATTTTTCTTTCTTATTTTTCACTCACCTATTTTTGTAATAATAATATTTTATAACTATTTTACAACTAACTAATGTGACAATACAACTTCCTAAACATACTTGAATTTAAGATGCTCCACAAGTATCACTCGATTAAAATTGAGTTGTAACTGATATTTGTGTTTGGTGGGGATATTTTTCTCTTGATATTGCTCAGGTTATCTGGGTTGATAATCGGTTGTAAACCTTTCTTTTTCAATAAAGTTCTATTTTGATATAAAAAAAAAATTTGAGTTGTGAAAATAATTATATAATAAATTATATGTATATCGTTACTTTGTTATTTTAATTGTATCCCTAAAAAATTACAACTGAAGAAGTTATTTCCTATCTAAAATATGCGCCCCCTCAATTATAACCTTGGCACTTATAAAAAAAAAAAATTATAATCTCGGCATTGTCCCTAATTGGGGGTTCAATTTTTGCTCGTGATCTCATTTCCAAGAAGACTCATTACAAATTACGAAGTGACTTTAGTCTAGATGGGATGCAAAGCCCCCCCTTTTACACTTGCCAATTGAAAATTGACACATAATATTTTCATTGATATTCATTGACTTTCTCTTACAATGTGTCTTAGGCCTCGTTTGGTTTCACAGATAGTCTCAACCCATCTTATCTAATTTCATCTCAACATCCAAACACCATTCAAATACAAACACGACCTTCAAATTGAGTAAGACGATATCGGGGGCGAGAACGAAAGCTGCAAATATTGCCTTCCAACTCCCTGACTACATGGGTAGTAAGGAATTCTCGGGCAGTCAAATTGGGGTACTCCTCTCGAGCGGGTTACAAAACCATTCTCCAAGCTACGTAACAACACATTAGAATTCTCCAAGCGTTAGAGAAAAGCTTAGCCGACACCAACTTCAAATAGTCAAGAACGTCACGCACCGATCGACAGAAAGTGAGCAGTTACCCATGAGAAAGGGCACAAGTAGTGAGGATTACCTTCTCAGTGAAGCCCTCAGAGTTGATGGCTCCAAGCATTCTGGGCCACCATCTTGTCACAGATTACTGGTCGAAATCAATTAGCGGTGAAATATGTCCAAAACATTACTTTTTTTTTTTTTGAAAATAACCTCAGAAACTTTCCATTGAAATTACGTATTACAACTTGTATCATTAATAAGGCATCCCACAATGAAATCTGGGACCTCTTCTATCCAAAGTAGTTCTTCTCCTATCTCTAAAGCTTTCTTTGCTAAAGTATGAGCTACCGTGTTTTTTTTTTCTACTAACAAATTGAATAAACCAATCTGTCCTATTTCTGAAAAGAAACTTTACATCATCAATGATAAAGCTAAAATAAAAAACAGCTTCCTCTTCACTCTGTATGGCCTCAACTACTTCCTTTGCATCGCCCTCAAAGACAGCTTTTTGAATATTGAGTTTTGAGCACAATTCAACTGCTTTCCTTAATGCAAAACTTTCTGCAACAACTGCATTTACCACATTAATCTTGAGATCACACACAGCCACCAAAGCCTCTCCTTCTTCATCTCTTATAATGATACCAATCCCCATTTTCTTTCTTTTAACATCTAAGGAGGCATCCCAATTAACCTTGACTAATCCACTTCTTGGTTTCTCCCAAGTCTCCAGTAACTGCACTGAAATTCTCTGTTGTGCCTCATTCTGCCTGTTTTGATGAGCTTTAACTTGTATTTCCTGAAACTCTTGCAAGGTTGCTCTCGTGGCAATGAATGAATTTCTGGAGTAATCCAATCTCTTTTCAAAGATCCATTCATTTCTCCTGAGCCAGACCTTCCTTAGCATCACTGCCACCTCTTCTAATTGGTTCTTGTTGAGTCGGCATCTGAGTTGTTCCCAAAGTTCTAGGAAATCCACCTCTAATCTAGTCCACTTCTTGATATAGCTTGCATCATAACCCCATAAATCATTTGCTGCAGGGCATTCCCACAGAACATGTATAAGAGATTCTTCTTCTGCATCACACATAGGGCATCTTTTGTCCATTGTTATCTTTCTTTTGTATAGGTTTACTTTTGTTGGCAGCAGACTGTTTGCAGCTTTCCATAAGAAAAGTTTTGTCACACCTGGTACCTCGAGATCCCAGATGTTTTTCCATATGTCACCTACTTTCCTTTCTAATGAACTCTCTCCTTTGCTTCTTTCTTTTAATTCCAAGTGCAAGAAATATGTACTTCTGACTGTAAATAGACCCTTCTTAGCTGGCCCCCAAAAGATCTTGTCCTTTGCTCTACCCCTACTCAATGGCGTACAAAGGATCTGTTCAGCTTCTTCCTTCGAGAATATGGTTCGTATTATTGTTTCATTCCACTCTCCCTTCTGACAATTAATTAACTCTTCCACTTTGGCATCCTTCTGCAGTAGAGACACTGGGGACTGTACAACAAAGGTGGTGGGTCTAGGTAGCCATTTAGACCCCCATATATTAATCTCTTTCCCATCCCCCACTTTCCACCTAAGTCCTTCTCTCAAGAGGTCCTTTGTAGACCATATGCTCCTCCATACCAGAGAGGGGTGAGCACCCAGCTTAGCATCCAAAAAATTTCCATATCTGAAGTATTTTTCTTTGAGTAAAACTACTGCCAAGGACAGTGGATATTTGAGTATCCTCCATCCTTGTTTAGCAAGGAGTGCAACATTAAAGCTCTCCAAGTCTCTAAACCCCATTCCCCCTTTGCCTTTTTGTATACTCATGTTTTCCCATTTCCTCCATACCATCCCTCTCCCCTCCTGCTGACTTCCCCACCAGAATTTAGAAAGCATAACATTGATTTCCTTACAAAGTTTAATAAGGAGTTTAAAAACTTCCATAGTGAAGGTTGGAATAGACCGCAAAATAGCCTTGATAAGCACTTCTTTTCTAGCTTGAGACAAGAAAATACTTTTCCAACTAGAAATTTTCTGCCAAATCTTCTCCTTTAGGTTTCTGAAAGTGTTGAACCTTGATCTCCCTACCATAGCAGGAAGTCCAAGATATTTTTCGTAAGTGCCACAAACAAGAGAATTTCCAGCTTTCTTAATGGTCTGCTTGTCTGCTAGCTGAGTATTATTGCTGAAAAAAACATAAAGTTTTTCCTTTATTAAGGAACTGTCCATAAGCCTTTTCATAAACCAGTAGAATTTCTTGAATTTTCCTCCATTCCTCAATGTTAGCCCTTCCAAATATACAATCATCTGCGAATAACAGATGATTGATACTAATCCCTCCTCTAGCCACTTGCACCCCTCTTATGAGCATACTCTTCTCATAATAATCAAGCAAACTGCTCAGTCCCTCAGCACAGACAATGAACAGGTAAGGTGACAAAGGGTCACCTTGCCTCAAACCTCTCGATGGTAAAAATTTATGGTCAGGTACCCCATTGATCAGAACTGAGTAGGAAACAGATCTAACACATTTTATCACCAAATCTGTCCACTGTTTACAGAAGCCAAGTTTAGTCAAAACAGCCTCCAAAAAAACCCACTCCACACGGTCAAAAGCCTTAAACATGTCTAACTTCATAGCCATACTTCCTATTTTCCCTTTCTTTCTACTCTTCATAGAATGTAATAACTCGTAGGCTACCATGACATTGTCATTAATTAGTCTACCAAGCAGGAAAGCACTTTGAGAGGGGGAAATAACCTCATATAAGACAAGTTTGAATATGTTGGAGATAACTTTGAAAACTATTTTATGCATTACATTGCACAGACTTATAGGTCTGTACTCAATAACTTTTTTGGGTTTCACAGATTTAGGGATCAAAGCTAGATAGGTAAAATTGAGGCAAGGATCAATAGGGTTACCATTCAGAATATCAAGTGCAACTCTACACACTTCTTCAGAAACTACACCCTAATGATTTTGGTAGAAACATGGTCCAAAACCATCTGGACCAGGGGTTTTTAATGGGGCCATTTGTTTCACAGCTTCCTCTACTTCTGCTGATGTGAATTATCTTGACAACCTTTCATTCATTTCTATAGCTACCCTCTTACTCATTCCCACTAGACACCTTTCAATCTCCTCCTGACTTGGGTTAGTAGTTTGAAACAGCCTGCCAAAATACTTTCTAAAGGTTTCTTCCACCTTCTTGAAACCAGTGGAATTTTTGTTATTCTCATCAACCACTTCATTTATAAAATTCATTTTCCTTCTTTGGTTGGCATAAGCATGAAAATACTTAGTGTTTCTATCTCCATGCTTGTACTAGTTCCTATTTGCACATTGCTTCCACCAAAGATCCTCCTTCTCTAAGATCCTCCTTCTCTAGTGCTAGATGCAGCTCTTTAGTGACCTTCTTGATTTCCTCCACATTACTTCCATTTTCCAAAGCTTGTAGATGTTGTAAGGTCTTAGTTTTTCCTCTACTTCCTGCCCGTGCCTTTGCTTCTTATTTTTATTCCATCTTTGAAATGCTTTCCTGCTATTATCTAGAAACCCAGTGACCTTTAAAAAGCCTGAACATGCCTCTTTTAGAATCACTTCACACTCTTCTTCTAAGGCCCAACTAGCCTCATATTTGAAACCCCTTTTCCTCTGCCTTATCTGCATCCTTGTAGAAGTGTCATTCGCATTAATATGGACTAACAATGGCTTATGATCTGAAGTTCTAGCCACCTTCACTTCCACCCGTGTCTTAGTATAAGTGCTCATCCATTGAGGATTCGCCACAGCTCTATCTAGCCTTTCTTTAGTGAAGGTTGCATCTGTATGAGAGTTACTCCAGGTGTACTTGTCACCCTTCCATCCCAGATCAAACAAGTTTCCATCTCTCATGAATTCTCTAAACATTTCCATTTGGTTTTCAGGTCTAGCCTTTCCTCCCCACTTCTCATCATTAGTTATAATTTCATTGAAGTCTCCTACTATACACCAGCCCTCATTGCCACTGGGTTTCATAGTTTTAAGTAAACACCATGCCTCTTTCCTCTTCACAGTTTCAGGTGGGCCATAGAAACAAGTTAACGGCCATCTAGTTTCCCCTTATCCTCCAATCCAAGCATTTATATGTCTTTGGTAATAGTTTAAAATTTCCAGTTGCACCTTCATCATTCCAAAACAGAGCCAACCCCCCCCCCCCCCCCCCCCCCCCTTTTTTCCAACTGCATCCACTCCAAAACATCCATCACACCTTAGTCTTCTCCTTATTCTATCACATTTCTTATTATTAAGTTTAGTTTCCATGATGAAAACTATACTGGGTTTTGACTTCTCTGCCATAGAGCAGAGATCTTGAACTGTCCAAGGGTTCCCCAACCCTCAGCAGTTCCAACTCAAGGGTTTCATGATAATTGGCGGGGCTGTATCACAGCCTCCGCCACTTCAGTAGGTTTGTCAACCATCCCATACTCTTTCATTCTCTTGCCTAACTTGTCACCACACATTCCCTCTGGTTTGTGCTTAGCTCAAGCTCTCCTCTTCCATACCCTCCTCTTGATTACCTCCCTATCCATCACCATGGTGCCTTCTTCCTCTACTTCTTTCTCAGGATTTTCCTTCCTCACCAAAGGCTCAAATTGCACTTCATCTTCCTGCAAATTTTTGTCTCCCCTATCAATGAGATCAACTTGTTTAGTCTAACCTACCTCTAAGAAGCTGTCCGCCACTACCTCCCCTCCCTCCTTTGATTTTTTACTCACCCCATTTTCACTCTCTTGGCTTTTTTTACTCACTCTTGTCTCTTCCTCACTATTTCTCCTTCCCCTCATGCTCTCTTCTACTGTTTCCCTCCCTTTTACTCCATCTTGAGTTAAGTTTTCCTTTTCACTCCTCCATCTACTTCCATCTTCAGCTCTCCTATAACCACTATTAAGCAGCTTGTTTCTTTGAGGTTGTGCTGCCCTCATCCATTGGCCATACTGGTTTCCTTCTCCTCTCGAGTTCCCCTCCCCATTGCATCCAAAAATGCCATGGTATATGCATCCACACGAGAAGCATATTCTTGGCATCTTCTCATAGCTAAAGGGAACCATAAATTATTTCCGTTAACTGTGAGTGTTCTTCCTCTTGCCAGGGGTTGAGTTATATCCATGTGGATTTGAACTCTCAAGAACTTCCCCCAACCACTTCCATCTTCTTGCACATCTACCTTCTCCACCCTTCCCACCGTATCCCCTATTTGCTTCCCTCTCTTTTCTGTCATGCATGACAGTGATAAGTTGTGAAATCTCACCCAAAAACTCTCTGTGTGAAACTCAACTTGTTTGAGAGGCAAACTCTTTTAGGACCAGCAGCTGATTGTCAAATAGCCATGGTCTTTCCGACCATACTCTTTGTTTGTCAGTAATATTAGCAAACACAATAGCGAAGACATTTGGACTCACCTCAGTAAACAGAGCTTCATTACTGACTCTCCAAATTTTTCCTAGCGTGGTTTCCAGCATTTCCTTGTTGATCAGCCTTGTCGAATAGAGTTTCGCCATTAAAGTCCTCTGTTCCTTCCTCCTCAGCTCCTCCAGTACATCATCATCAATCACAATCTCCTTACTTTCCTCATCAAGCAGCCTCAACTCCTTCCATTCCTCAGTAACAGACACTAGAGTTTTCACTGAGATGGCATCACTTGGTTGATTTTCACTCCTTCCGTCGTAGTTTTCGTCCTCTTCTAACACCTGACAGCAGTTGTCAGCTAGAACAACCTTCCTCGCACAGCGGGGACCACCTCCAAAATTCCTTTCCTGCCGTTATAACCGCCTCCCACATTCCATGTAACACCCCGTATTTTAAATTGAAGGATTATTTTTATTAATTCAAATATTTATTCTCTTGTTTTAAAGTTGTTGGATTTTTAGTTGGTTTATTTTTATGATTTTTAATTTTGTGAAAATTATTTTGAAGTGCTTTCTTAATATTAATTATTGTTATGCATTTAAATTACTTTTCATATTTAATTAACTTATTGTTGGATTTAATTATTTTATTTTCATTTAATCACTACGTTGGAATTATTTTATTTAACTTGTTGTTTTGAAGTTTTTTTCGTTAGATCATTTTTGTGACCCAAGATGTGAGGATTGGACCTCATTTCTTTCCATTTCCTTTTTCTTTTCCTCTTTTCTTTTTCTTTCTTTTCTCCTCTCCCTCTGTTTCTCTCCCGCGCGACGCCACCCTCCCTCTCTCTCTCCCGTGCGTTTTCTTCTCCTCCCCCAGGCCGCCGTCGCGCGCTGCCGTGATTGACACCGCCTCTCTCCTTCCCTTCCCCACCGGCCAGCGACCACCTCCCTCTAATCTCAGCTCCTCTCGCGCTGCCATTTGCTCCCACGCGCAACACTAAGCCGCGACATTCCTTGTGCTCGCGCGCCGCTGTCGCGCCACCTCCGGCCACCATTTCTTCACCACTTCATCCTCGACCTCCTAGCAATCCAATGCACCCAATCCTAGCTCCGATCCGCTACCGGTGAAGTACATCCAACTCTATTTCAGTTTTGGGTTTTTTGGTCTCCAACCACCGCTCACGCCGCCTTTCACGGCCAACCACCATCACCATTAGCTTCACCGACATCCCTAAGCCCTTTCCTATCAATCTCGGGTCTTCGTTTGTACCCGTTCAAAGTGCATTTGGCACTGTTCTATTATTGTGTTGCCACTTCGTGCAGCTTTGTGATCCTTCAAAAATTAAAAAATAGCACTGTAAGTATTTTTCAAAGAACTTTCGTAATTTAAATGTATTTTTATACTAACTCATTATATTGTGAATTGATTGGTTTTGCCAGACTGAGTTCGAGGAGTAAGAGGGTCGGATGGATTAGTGGATGAAGTTTGATTCTGTATTTGGGCTGTGTTGAATTGTTGGTTGGGTATTGTGTTGTTCATGTACATTGCATATTTGCACGCATGATCATGTTTGTAAAGAAAACTGGGTTTTCGTATAATTGCATTCATGTTCACGTGTTTATTGAAAAATGGATTTTCATGTGAAATGATTTTTGGGTGCGTGTGTATCACGACCCCAAGCCGAGATGGAGCATTATCTCGATGGAGCTCCTCTAGTCACTCGAGAGCGGAATATATTGAGTGACGTCCCCTGGGTTGTCGCTGGGTGACAACGGGATCGGACGGGATGGTAACGCTCTCGTGCCGACTCCGTGGCCCCTTGCTGGCGGGGGCTAGAGGATGCTTGGCCACGTATGCGCTGGGCGTGGAACTGGACATCGCTCATTACGAAGTCAAACGTACGGTCGTTACCCGTGGTGTGGCGATGAGAGCCAGGGTGTGCGGATGGTCCCTAGGGGAGATCATAGTGCATACGATAAAATGGAATATTTGACTATTTTCTAGGAAAATAGCGTGTGTTGGATATGGATTTTGTGTGAATAATTTTCTGGAAAAATGTTTTACGGATATGTTTAGGCCAAAATGGGATTTTGGCGTGCGTTGGAAAATATTCATTTTCGGAGAAAATGACGTTTTGGGGCATAATGCATATTTCATCATATGCATGCATTATTGTTGGTTGCATTAATGCATTTTTATTCTCGAGGTTGTTTGGTTTATGCTTACCTGCGATACCGTTTATAGTAACACAGATTTTTATGCAGAGGATGCTGAGGGCGAGCCTGAGGATTTGGCTCCGCCGGAGGGAACACTCGTATTTGTATCTGGACTTGTATTGTATTTTATTTTAGGATGACTGTATAACTCTTTTAAAACCACTTTTATTGATATTTAAATTGTGTTTAAATTCTAGTACTTAGTTGACTTAATTAAAATATCTGTTGCGTTTTTTTGTACACTGTTACATGTACACACTTGGCACTATCTTGGGATGCGTGACCGTATTGTCATCATCTGGGTATCTCGATTCCCGTGTTCCCGTACATGGGGGTCGGGGGCGCCACAGGTCACTTACTCACCACTCCAAAACATTACTGATAAATCTTTCTATATCCTAATTATTGTTTTAAAGTTGAATGACAAAGAGTTTTTCAAATTAACATTTATGAAATTCAAATATTTAATATTTATCATAAATGGCGATTCCATAAAAAGAAATGATACTTACAGTCGTGAGTGTGCAAGCGCCGTGTAGTCTCTTTAAAAAAAGTGAATAAATATGGGATCCACATGAAAAGAAATTAATTTTTTAATAGTGGATCTTACTCTTTTTCAAAGCGATTGCATAGCGTTTACGCATTCCACGACTGTATGTAGCATTACCCTTCCATAAAATGGGTAAATAATGGCTAGGATTCGAAGAAAGCCGCCTACTATTAGAAATGTCTATAGAAATTAAATAAACTGATTATTCTCCACCAAAATCACTTAAAAAATGATCTCATGACTACTACATAAATAGTAAAAATAGTCATTAGAAGTTAGAACACTAGTACTTTACCACTGTGAACTCTCTAATTTTTCTACATGTATATTGGTGTTTGATAGACATATTCAGCTTATCTATTTATGTATTTTGATGTTGCCATGGATAATCACAAGCTTATCTAGTGATAGGCGGGCCAACACCTTTATTTGCAAATTTTCAAGCGTTATTCTTTCATTTTTCATTAATACCAAAAAAATAATGTTTCACCAGTAATTATCTATATTTTAAATTATTCAGAATTTAATATTATATAATGTGTATAATTTAAGAGTAATGTTACACATCATCCTAATTTTTATCATCCTCTCATCATCTTAATTATAATGTGGTATTAGATGATTGGAGACTAGTTATATTTTATCATCCTCCACCTTTGAAACTCCATAAGAAACCGATTCTCCCCAATCTCTTTAAAAATAATCCAGCCCTCAGGTTTCCACACTTGAGACATTGTGGACCAAAAACCTTCTTTGTTCACCCCCTCTATCTGATATGATCATTGCCAGGAGGCATTGCTTCCCTTGATTCTCTAAAGTTTGAATAACACTTTCTGAGAGATTAATAACGTGCTCGATCCTCCTCTTCTGTGAGGCTTAAACCTTCCCAGAGAGTAAATAATTCTCCATCAGCTATACTACCACTCTAGAGACAAGGTCTGAGAGACTTCACGTCTTTGCCAAAGATACTCAAACCTTACTCTTCAAAGAAGAGGACAGTCGAATATGCATCATGTCGAAGTTATCAGTAATTAGCTGCTATTGGAAAGTCGTTCAGTACTGATTTAGAATAAATGTAGCCAGCTCTTTGTCAATTTTATTTTTTTTAATCTAAGGCCGGATTTAATTACAATATCAATTCGAGTGCCTACGTACGTGTTACATTAACGTACATACTACAAAATATATACGTATGCATGCAAAAATATATACAGCTCTAGATAAATTATATATTGGTCTTCCAAGCTTTTATCGCAAGTCTCTCTCTCACATACGCACAAATATAGAGTAATGCAAGCTGCCTAAAGTGGACCAGTATTGTGCAGATTCTTTGTAAAAACAAAAAGAGAAAATATAAATATCAGCCTACTGTGCATAACAGCCGCCGTACACTCAATGTATTGGGTGAAAAAAAAAAATTACCTGTGGTGTGCTGCGGCTTCCGGCTGATTCACAGCACAGCTCAAAAAATAAATCGTCCCACTAAAAAGAGTAGTTTTTTTTTTTTGTACTTTTTCATAATAGAATCTTTTTTTTTCTTTTTTGTTTTAACAAAAGAACTATATATGTAAGGCTTATATATTTAGACCTTCCACAAATCATTACTCTATATATTAGAAATTTCTCTCCACCAAAATAAATTGATTTACTGATGATCCTCCACCAAAATCACATAAAAATGATCCCAAGGGTACGTACTACAATAGTTTCATTAATTCTAGTAAGTTATTTTAATATTTTTAGCTATACATGATATAAGATTTGAGAAAAAAATAAAATAGTTATAAAAATATCATTAAAACATCAGTACTTTATATACGTTCTTCTATTAATGCATGCGAATTCTTGTAGTTTTTCTACATGCAGATCAGATCAGTATTTGATAGAAATTTTCAACGTACTTATCTATTTACACACTTCGATGTCGTGAGATGGATAATTATAAATTGAATAAATATAGATAGAAGTCATTATTGGTAGCATCCATTTTGCACACATAATGTGGCATCATGTAGACCACACATCTCTCCAAGTGAGTGTTGGAAACAATCAATTAAAAGCAGCCACGCAGTGAGTGCAAAGTGTGCACTGCTATAATGGCTTCTCTCTAGCATTACTCAAAATTTATCTATGGATAAGCAGACACTTCTATTCGCATCTTTCATATATATATTAATATACATCAGTTTTATTGATCGTTGACTCCACTCTAACAGTACGACTTTTGTGTAAAATAAAATAAAATAGACGAGCTTCGTTATCTAATTTGTCTCCTTTAGATCAATTCATGACTTGCTTCATCGCTTCTTTGATCTGCAAGTCTGTGAAGTTGGAGAAGGCAGAGGCGACAGAAAGCGAAAGCGTTTGTTTGGGTAAGGAGAACAGCTTCACCATCACCATCTTTTTCAGATCTCCTTTTGAATTTGTTCCATAATTTCCTATTTTTAGAATCATTTATTATATTTTTAGGCTTATAATTAACTGTCACCCATGCAACAGCGACGACTTCTTTTAATTTTCTCACGGAATCAAGCACATTGATCAAATAGACTATCCCTTCATGATCATCTGTGAAGTTGTTGCATGCTTTGCATGAAGTAGTACCAATATCAATTATCTATTATCTTAATCACTAATTACTTTGATTTTGTATTTAACATCAGACTACTGATCTAATCTCATCATGTTGATCACATTACCCAATTGAAGTTAGTCTTAATAATTAGCCCCGTCGTCTATATATATATGGATCTAATTCCATGCATATATTTGTGCTATCGGGCCGGACCTCTTTGTTTTGAGTATTGAGATATTAATTTATTAGAATATTGACATTTTTATGTATAGCTAGCTAGTTAGTTCATCAGCTAATGCACTCAATTCGATCGTTGCATACAAAATTGATGCATGGCTTGCTTGTTGATATGGGTATTATTTTTCTAGCTATACTCTACAAATAATATAATTGTATTGTAGTGAGTACTCTTCTTAATTTGTGTAAGCAGGCTAGGCCGGAAGCTGGAAGCCAATTTATTATATAAGAAGCTAAATTGTGAGATGGAAAAATCAACAAGTTATGATCAAGAAATTCAACAAAAAGTGGAAACTGCTTCATTAGTCACAAATGGAAATCAAAATCATGCTGAAATTCATCAATTGGATCAAGAAGCTGCAAACACTTCGAGTAGTGGAAATGGAAATCAACATAGAGAGTTGGTAATTAGCATCAAAGAAATGGCTGAAAGCTGCTTGGAGCTTCCCTTATCATCAAACGAGTGTTGTATCTACAGGATTCCAACTTTTCTTCGCAAATTGAATGAGGAAGCCTACACTCCTCAGGTTATATCGATAGGGCCTTTCCACCATGGCAGCAAAAGATTAGAACCCATGGAAAAGTTGAAACTAAAATATTTTCAGAGATTCATGCAGCTGATTAACTTCAACGTGGAGATTTTAGTAAACGCCATAAAGCTGAATGAAGAAAGTGTGCGTAGTTGCTATGCAGAAACCATCAAGTTTAGCAGTGACAATTTCGTGAAATTAATTTTGGTGGATGGGATCTTTATTATTGAATTTTTCCACGGAATATGGTTCAAAGGATCAGATAGGGTTATACGTGAGAACCATATACTGTTAAACCCAATATCGTGGCAGGTAATTATGTCGGACTTGCAATTACTTGAAAATCAACTTCCTTTCTTTGCTCTTGAGATATTATTCAGCCTTGCAGATGTGCCAGTGCATCCTTCCTTCACTTCGCTTGCAATTAAGGTCTTTGTGGACATTCAAGATCAGAAATTTCCTGGAAATCTTGGAGAGCAACCAATTAGACACTTTGTTGATTTGACCAAAGCATTTTTACTTCCATCATCCAGAAAGCTATTGCCACCACATGAAAGTAATGATCTTGCTAGATCAGCTAATCATTTATATACTGTAAGCCAGTTGTACAAGGTTGGAGTGGAGTTTAAGGTGAGATCATGCAAATGCTTGCTTGACCTAACAAGACACTATGCTGATTTGGCTAGAGCATTTTTCCTTCCAACATCTAGAAAGCCAGTGTTATCAGATAAAAGTAATGATCTTCCTAGTGCTGATCATTTATATACTGCAAGCCAGTTGTACGAGGCTGGAGTGAAGTTTAAGGTGAGCTCAAGCAAATGCTTACTTGACCTGAAATTCACCAACGGAACGTTGGAAATTCCATGCATTAATCCTGATAATGAGACGGAGACTATTTATCGAAACGTCATAGCATTTGAGCAATGCCATTATCCACGTGATTCACATCTTACAGACTACATTGTGCTATTGAATTTACTAATCAACACTCCCAAAGACGTGGAATTACTTATTAGAAAAGGAATCATCATAAATGGCCTTAGCAACAATGATGCAGTGGCATCTCTTCTCAATAATCTAGGCACGTATATTGTATATGATGCTTGGAAATCTGCTTATCGTGGTTTGTTTCGAGATTTGAATGCATTCTGTAATAACACTAAGCATACTTGGAAGGCTACCTTGAGACGTGATTATTTCGGCACTCCTTGGAAAATAGCTTCTACTACAACTGTTGTTACATTATTGCTGCTCACTCTCGTACAAGCCATATGCTCCATCATCCAAGTTGTGAAGATGTGAAGAAGCTTTGTGCCTGAAATTCTGGTAGGACATGACATTTTATTTTACTCCTCAAGTTTAGAAATTAATTTGTTAGATGTCTAGCGCCTACAACTTGGAAAATTTGAACATAACATGCACAAAGATATGTACTGTTTGAAATAATATGTCTTATCTTCACTTTCTTAATCTATTAGTACAAAGCCTCAGCTCTGAATGCTGTATAAATACACCCTCTTATGTACAGAACATACGTTGCACTATTATCTTCCAACTTCAGCACATTTTCATTCTTTACTCTGTCCTTCATTTGCAGAGTTATCGATTGCTTTGTGATTTTCCAAACGCCTTGCATTTGATAGCACCACAAGTGAGGTATTGGATTCTATGATACTATGATGATTTCTTTGTTGTTAAGTCGTGTTTTCCTTGTTGGTTACTCAGACAAGTTCTATGGCTGCGAGTGTATACAAACGAGTTCTGTGTGAAAATTTTGGTTGCTTCATTTAGAAAAATTTGTGATTTACTATATGAAAACGAGTTTTGTCAAAGAGGATTTAGAGTTCAATTGTTAAATTATGATTTTTTTTTTTTTTTTATAGCAGGAACACTTATATTGGCTGAGAATGGAGCAAAGCAAGAGGAGATTAAGGTAGTGATAGATGAGATGAATTTCATGCAACAATAGTGAAGGTCATGCTATCAACCCAAGGGATTTGAATGAAGTGATTTTTGTATCTTTGTTTCTTATTAACATACGATTTATAGCTTTGTTGTTATTGATACTATTGGGATAATGGGCTTGTATTCACGAGAATTTATTTATATTTTCTCTCATAATTAATTATCTTGTTCTATTTTTATATAATAACTTCTGTCAAAGAGGATTTAGACTTTTTGGCAAGGACTTTTTGGTACAAAGTAGGGACAGAATTCTTTTATCCAAAATTAATTTCAGGGACGAAATGTAAAGCTTTTGGGATGAAAATACTTGTTCCTAAAAAGTAATTTTGTTGTAGTTATTTTTATTATCCCACGATATGGCATGAAATGATTGATAGAGAAATAATAAATAATAAATAATTTTTCAATCATTTACTGTTACATCGGAGATGATAAAAGAATCATAACTAAAACGATAATAAATAACATATTTTTCTTTTAAATTATAATTTTACTATAATAGCAATAATAAACACACATATAAGCCTTCACAATTTTCATTCATAATTGTTCAAAGTCAGGACGCTGCTGATAAAATGAAATGATAATTATGCAATGTTCTCGAACCATCTCGCCTTTCCTTGGAGCAACAAAGGTCAAACAAGAAACCACGCACAGGCACTTGAAATTCCAGCAAGCACACAAACGCATACTTGGAACCCATTAAGAATCCCCACAAAATAAAATAAAAATAAGGAAGGCAGAGGCAAAAGTGGCAAAAAGACACATGAACAACTCTCCAACACTCTCACTAGTGACCACTTTTTGCCTGACACAACGAAGAGGCAAATAGCTTGAGGTAGTTTCGTCACTTATAATTGTATGAATTTATTTGTGCTAACACATTTAGCTTGTAAAGGTCTTTCCATGAAAACTCCTTAAGATTCCATGAGTATCCCAATGGGTGAATAAGCGGGAATGGACTTTACTCGCTAGTCTTAACAAATTCAAACAATCCACACCCCACACAAGCGTCTCGAAGCATATAGGCGAAACAAGAAAGTTGCACAATGACGATGAATCCCATCAGACAAAAAGAACAAGAACCATCCACCATGTGGGAACCTCAACTCCTCACCTTCACTTGAACAGAGGCACACGCCGAGCAACAACGCTCTTCCCGAGAAACATCGCTCTTCGAACGACATCAAAGCTCGCCCCAAGCAACTAAAGGGCAATGTAGCCCTCAAGCCTCACCGGAACACCTCAGACCTTGCTTGAGCACTGTAGAGATCGAATACCAACCAGACATTACGCCACTTGACTTAGCACAACCGAGTGCATTTCCCACCATAGCAATGTGGTTGAGCCCTGTCTCCTGCCATAGCAGCACGATTGAGCCCTACCTCCCGCCACAGCAGTGTAGTCGAGCACAAGGGGCAAAAAATCCACTACTGTCAAACAAAAATAAAAACAGTTTCTAAATATGGAAATATGCACTCTTTGCTCATGATAAATAGTCATATGCAACCATTTGAACGCTTGATTATCAGGACACATTCACGCAAACAAAATTCTCAGAATTTATTTTTTTCCACAAACTATCTCTATCATGATTAAATTGAAGATTCTCAAGACTTTATTGTTGAACAAATCAACCTTAAGAATCACGGCATTTGTTAGGTATAAAGTCAACAACCAAGAATTTAGCCCAAGGATAAGGCCAAGAATAAAGCCCATAGATAATGCAAGTTGACTCAGACGTAAAAGGAAAGGGGTGCATAAGGCAAGTGTGACCCAATCACTCCAAGGAAAGAAGCAAAACCTCTATAAAGAGAGGGAATATGTGTCACCCTCGATCCCCGCTTGTGTTTTGATGGAAGTCATGACGCCAGAATGTTGGCCACTCGGATCATACACCCCTAGTGCATTGTGACAACAAAGTGTATGCATACATGCAATAAAATGGTGAGTTAATTCGCAGGGGAAAAATGAAAAGGGTGGTCCTTAAAACACCACCTTCCAAATAATCCATAAGTCCCCAATCTTTAACCATAGACAAGAAAATTATTCAAGTCATCGCATAATAGTAAAAAGAAAAAAAAAACTTAATAACAAATGAGAAAAAAATAGACTCCAATCTTCACTCCTTAGGTGGAGCTAGATCTCTATACTCGTATCCATCATTTGTATCAAAATCTATGCTTATGCAAAGCGAAACCACAGGTGGGGACATGAAAGTGAGATTAGGCAAAAACTCAGTAATAAAACCAAGTCTAACATTGGAAATAGGTGCAGGTGGGAAAATATGAAATTATGTAATAGGAAATTATAGAGAATTATGATGTTTGCAAGTTACCAAACTCAAGTATGTACCCATTTATCACACAAGACACTAAGCACCCTAAAATATCACTTTTAATTTTGAAAACATCCATTTGATTAAGGTATGCACCATGGTCTCCCCTATGAACCATTCACACACTCTGGCTCCCTTCGTCACACCAGAGTAACGATTGTACGTGTAACTTCGTAATAAGCGATGCCCAGTTTCGTGCCCAGCGCATAAGTGACCAGACATCCTCTAGCCTCTGCTAGCAGAGAGGCAATGGAGTCAACTCGAGAGCGTTACCGTCTCGCCCAAGCAAGAACCCAGGGGATGTCACTTAGTTTTACACGCTCCCGAGTGACTAGACAAGCTCCACGGTGATAATGCCTCATCTCATCTTAGGTTCGTGATCAACATAAAGTCATTACAATCATTTTGTTGATGTATGCACCATGGTCTCCCCTATGGACCATCCGCACACTCTGGCTCTCTTTGTTACACCACGGGTAACAACCATGCATGTGACTTCGTAACAAATTATGCCTAGCTTCCCACGCGGCGCATACATGACCAGACATCCTTTAGCCTCTACCATAAGAGAGCTATCAGAGTCGACCCGAGAGCATTACCGTCTTGCCCAAGTCTATTGTCACCAAGCGACAACCCAGGGCATGTCACTCAGTTTTACAGTCTCCTGAGTGACCAAAGTAGCTCCATCGAGATAAGGCCCCATCTCGACTTAAGGTTGTAATACGCACACAGCCACAAAAATCATTTGACACAAAAACCAATAGTTTTACAAATTTTAACTTATACACACACAAAATCATAATTAATGACATAATTATCAACGGCAGCTATCAATTATAATGCAGCAAAAAATGCAACAATTTATAAGTGAATGACATAACAACAACAATATTTATTAAAACAAAAAAGAATATTTCAAAAGCATATACAATCCCAACATCACAACCAACTGCAAATTTCAGTCCCAACACTTCATAGGGGCCTCTGGCCACCACAAAAATTCATAACCAAACTACAATTTCCATCCCAACAGTTCACAAAGGCCCTTGACCACCACTCAAATTTACAGCCAAACAGCATGATACACAATTTCACAATTTTTCAACAATGGTTATTTTAAAAGTTAGTCTGAGAATTACTTACAATGTGGAGTTAGGAATTATGGATGAAGGTGTCCTAAGCACCACTGCTAACTATGGTTGCTCGTGACAGTGGGTTACACGATAGTCTCGATGGCCGAAGGCACATGCAGTGGCGACGAGGAGTTGCATGTAAAGGAAATAGAAGTATAGGGATCGATGGAGACTTACCGGCATGAGGCGGCATGGCTAAGGTTGGGATGGCATGGGTGGCATCAGAACATAAATCACAGAGAGAGAGGTAGAGATAGAGAGGGTGAGAGAGAAGAGGGAGAATGTGAGCGAGAGAGAGATTGAGAGACAGAGAGGTGAGGGATGGGGAGAGGAAGAGGGGACAGTGCAGAGGGACATAGAGAAGGAGAAAAAGTGGAAGAGATATAGAGAGGATGGGAGAGGGAGAAAAGATTTTATAAGAAGCATTCCAAGAGAATCAACCGTCTTTAACTTATTTGTAGATTTGAGCCAGTATAAGATGATTCATTTACATAGAAAATATATTAAAGTTGAAATTGTTGATGCAACAGTTGAGAAAAATGTTGACTCATCTGAAATATCTACAGATGAGGACAAATGAGGAGGGCGAATAATCAACTGAAACTGATATGGATGATTGATGTGGTTTTTGTTCTTATGAGAAATCTTTTATGGGAAGTATGTACAAGTGCTTTTAAATCATGCCACCAAGAGGAAGGATGCTTGCATCCCATCATATTTCTAGCTCTCCGACTAACTCACCACTGGAGATTAACTCTCTAGAACAAGGTAAAATATTGATAATAATTTTGTTTCAATTAAGGTAAATCATGCAATTAAATATTTTCTAACTATCATTTTCTTCGTTTCTACCATAAATATGATTTTCTTTAGAGCTAACCGTACAATCTCGTTGAGGTCGAGACACTAATAGAGGCGTTATATTAGAAAAATATTGTAAAGTGGGTAAGATTAAAGTTAACATTCCTAATGAACATACCAGATGTAAAGCAGAACCAACACCTTGGCTTGCCTTGCATATGGGTGCTCTTACACGAATTTATGTACCTTTGGCTACGAGTTCATGGCATAAAGTCCCTCAATATATGAAAGACCATATCAAGAAGCGTTATTTGGTAATATCTAATTGATTTCTCAAATATAGAATATGCAAATGATTTGTTTGTATATAATTTTTTTTAAGGATGACTTCGAACTAAATTTTGGCTATAGAGAGGAGCGTAAGACTATTGATGAGTTTATGTGTAATGCATTATGAAAATATTATATCCGATCTTTCAATTGGGAAAACTTTATGACATGTTTAAGGATCTTGCATATAAGGTAAATGACTTGTTTTACGTGTCATATTTTAAAATTTTCTCTTGCTAATATTTTCAAATTATTTGCAGGAGCAAAGTTCTATAAATAAAACAAATAGATCGAACTTGAAGATTCATCATCATTCAGACTTAATATCTTTCCATTGTCTCTCTAAGAAATTGATAATGTTATTTTATATAATGGATTGCTCAAGTTTGTTATTTTTTGTATTCTAATGATTTTATATCTATAAAATATGTGTCTTGTAGCAAGAATCAGATACCAATTATGATTTGACAAAATTATATCCTGCATCATTTACTGATCGTAATGGAGAGTGGACTCATCCCGAAGCCCGTGAAAATTATGTAAGTATTATTATTTATTTTAATTAAACATATTTTTATATTTGTGACAATATTAATTCTTTCTCTTATATGCAGGAAAAAATGGTTGTCCTGTATGTTGAATTTGCATCTGATCAAAATTCCTCAATAAGTGATGTTGATATTTTTACAAAAGTTTTGGGTTTACGTTTATGATATTTGAGGGGTTTAGGTCGCTGCGTCAAGCCTTCTAGCTCGTCCTCTTCATCTAATAATGACTCCAACAATTTTAGAGTGTTAAAGGAAGCAAGGCTTGAGGTTGAGGAATTGAGAACAAAGTAGCATGAATTAGAGTCTCAAGTGGCACAACAAGCAGACATGAAAATGCAATTAAAACAACAAGAACAACAACAATAGGAGTTCAAAAGAGAGATTTAACTCCAAATGCAAATGCTTATTCTACAATTCAGACCTCCAAACAATTGATTTAATTTATAAATATTTTACAACTATTTCTATATGATGAACACTGTTTTTTATTTATTTATTTAGTTTACACTTTTGAGGCTACTTTTTATGTTTATTGAACAAATTGTAATGTATTTTTCAAGATATTATATATGTGTATTTGGTCTTTCATTATTGGGTAAAACAATTCCTACTGTTTGAATAACCAACAACCGTTCGAATAAATAGTCAATCTAAACATTCAAACAGTTACATAGAACATTCGAACATATTCCATAATCGGCGTTCGAACAACAATCAAACATAATGAACTCCCTGTTCAAACGTAATAAGCGTTCGAATGCCTTCTGACGACATTACATCTACGTTCAAAGACTATATTTAACGTACGAATGTCTTCTCCTAGTAACACGTTCGAAGAATAATAATCCAATTGAACAATCAACGTAATGAGTTCAGACATAGTTGTTTGGTTGACCACTAAATTTAACGTTTCAATGTTTTTCTATGTCACTACGTTCAAACGAATTTATTTCAATCGATCACTCAACCCAACGTGTTCGAACATACGTTTACATTCGAACATAATTATTTGACTATTCTACCATAAATCTGGGAAGAAATTTAATCGTCCTAAAAAACTTTCCATTCAAACTCTATCGAACAATTTTGTTCAATTTTGTCCCAAAAAAACCATTTGCAAACAATGATATTGGGATGAAATTGTAGATTTTTGAATGAAAAATTTTGTCCCAAAAACCCTCTTTTGTGTTTAGTAAACGCCATAAAGCTACATGAAGAAATTGTATGTTGTTGTTACGCATAAAGCATGAAGCTTAGCAATGATGATTTCGTGAAGCTAATTCTAGTGGATGGGAGCTTTATTATTGAGTTTTTCTACGGATTATGCTTCTGAGGATCACAAAATGCTATTCTTGAGGACCATTTACTATTCAACCCAATATCACGGCATGCAGTAATGTTAGACTTGTAGTTAATTGAGAATTAACTTCCTTTCTTTATTCTTGGGATATTATTCAGCCTTGCATGTGCACCGAATGATGAGTATCCTTACTTCACTTCGCTGGCAATTGATTTATGTCTTGGATGTGTTTCACCGCCACCACCTCACGATCACCTGCAACCAAAGTGTAGAGAGCACGGGGGTCCAAGGGAACGCCTCTGATGCCTAAGTTAGTAATTTGTGGATAATAATAATAATAATGACAATCAAATCGATCCCTTTGCTAACTTGGGTTTTTCCTTTATATACAGCTTCATGATCTATCTTTGTTCATGTAGATAATGGTTATCCTTTATTTAAATTCAAATTTAGAGATGAAGATTCATCTCTTTGCAAATTCGAATAATAACCACTTTTATCTTTTATCATTGACTGGATAGCTATCTCATCGCTATTTAGTTTATCCAGTTGTTGTTGGCCATGGACTGGTTTTGTTTGTACTGGGCTGGGTTCCTCGATTATGATCTGGGCTTTAGTCAGTGCTAAAGGCCCAGGCCCATCTTAGGACTAACCGGTTGAGATATCCTCTCCAGTTACCCCACGAAGTCTCATTGCGCATGGCATAATGGGACTTAACTATTTGGGCATCATTTCTTTATTCGAGGCATGTCAGAACACCGTTTCATTTTCTCTTCTTGGGAACACCAACCATCACCTCATTTCAACTCCTATTTAATGCTCATTTTCCCTCTTCTTTTGGTCTCCTGTTACGCTTCTTGCTTTCTACTTCTTCCTTGAGTTCTTGCATTTATTTTCCTGGGTTCTTGCCTCTCTGTGATTTCTTTCAATCCTTCCATGGCTTCCTCTTCTTCCAAGGGCAAGGATGTTGCTGCTCCAGACTCTTCTCCACCCCGCGACTCTCCTCCCCAACTCGTTATTGCTCCACCGACTTCCATTTTCATGGGTTCTCGCTGGTCTTCCATTGCCACTCCGCGAGAGTTGGAGAATGCTCAGAATAATTTCAATATCCCTAACTCCATCGAGTTGAAAGCCCCAGCTCCCAACCAGAAACCTATCGATGCCAAAGGTATGGCCATCTCTGTTGCCCTTTATCTCGCTATGTTCACCATGGGGCTTCGCCTGCCTTTTGTGCACCCTGTTCGCGACGTGCTAGTCGTCCTAGGGCTTGCTCCTGCCCAGTTGGTACCCAACACCTGGAGGATCTTGATGGCCTACTGCATTTTGTGGCGGTAGGTGCTGGAACCCTTGGACGATGAGTACCCAGACCTAACAGCCCGTGAGTTTTTGTCTCTTCACGGGCTTAGGCATATGGATGGTAATCTATGCAGTTTTTGAGCCTGTCGGGCCTTGGTCAATTTAGAGCACAAGTACTCTCATGTGAAGGAATGAACCAATAAAATTTTCTTTATTGTTGGGTTTGGCTGGGAGTTTTCTGCCAATGAAGTTCCTAATCGAGAATTTCCCATTAGGCCCAATTGGTCTCCTGTCCCTGACGGGGATGACTACGAGGTGATTTTTTCCCCGCGTGAAGAGGCTCGTGTTAGGATGGTGGAGTCCTTGGCTCAAGCCCACCACAAATTGTGCCTCTTGAATGCACTTTTAACCCCCAGTAACATTGAGAGGTTTGTGATGGTTCCTAGTCGGGCCCATATTTTGGGGCGTGAGTTTTTTAGTGCTCCGCCACCGGTGGGAGATTTGAGAAAGAAGAAACGTCCTGGTGATGGCGGGAGGAAACAAAGAAATGTTAAAAAAGCTCGTGTCTCGCCTCGCTCCGATGAGTCCATCTCATCCAAAGGTGATGTTTTACTTCCCTCGATGGCGGGTGGAGATATAAATTTGGTACCTCCCAAAAAAAATAGTGGGACCAAGTCAAGTTCTTCCTCGAAGTTGCCAAGTAAAATTGTCCCCCAAAAAGGTAGGAGCACCAAAATGGCCACTTCTCAGGAAGAACCAAGTGTTATGGATTCACTACCTCTTTCTTTGGATGACGTCATGTAGCAGGCCGAGAAAGACATGGATAGTATACTCGCCGTAGAGGCGGCCGCCGAAGCTGCTACCCAGCCTTCGACGGCTCCGACTGATGATTCCCGACAGCAATGTGATGATACTTCAGTAGAAGAAGACATCCTTGTTTTGAACCCAGTCCTCCTTACAATGCCACATCCTCTCCTACAAGCTTCCCGCCCTTTGAAGCTCCCACGCCTCTACTGAGTTTGCCCTCCAATTGTTTTTGTGCCTTCTGATGCTCCCTTGGATCTCCCTCGATTGGAGGGGGTGAAGAGGATAGTGCTCAAGAGTTAATTGCGGCACTTAGTTCACCCTTGCCTCAACGACTTCGGGTGGGGTTACTCCAGATTTGCCATTTGTTTTTCCAGCCCTATCCCTCACCAATGGCAGCAGGATTTCAATTCCTTCGCCGCCTTTTAGTGTGTCTCCTTGAGGAAGCGGCGAAGCATCTTTGACAACTCCTGAGGAGGGTCTTGGTACCGATGAGGCTGTACCCCGCCAAGAGGAAACTGATGAGATAAGGAAGGCCAAGAACTGCATGGTCCCTCCAGTTGAACCATCTATTTGCCGCTACTGAAGCTGCCTTTCCCCAGGGGGACTTTGCTAACATCTCCTCGCCGGCTGTCAACCCAAGAGGCTCTTCTAGCTCCCATCCTGTGGCTTCCTCGGCCTCCTACCTACTTGCTGAGCAAAGGTTATCAGTGCCTTTGTTCAACAGTTTCGTAGTATTTTTGCGCTGGTATTGTTACATTCTCCTTATTACCTTAGTCAATAATTCTGAAGAATATATTTTTAATTCTTCTTTTTTTTTTAGGTGATTGATCATCTTGCTGCCGATTTGGCAGATGATTGGATGCATTTGGAGGGCAAGAAGAATCAACTGGCCGACGAGTTGGCTCTTTTTGAGGCTTGCTCTCATTAATCTGATGACGAGTTGGCTCTTTTTGGTACGTAGTTGATGTCATACTCACTCAGTTCGATTGACCATTTGACCAACCGTCCTGAAGTGTCTGGTTTCTGCAACACCTTTTGTAGGGGCGACGAAGTGATTACTTTTATTGGATGGGCTTAGAAATAAGACCGTAACCGCCTTGCTGCTACTACCACTGCGAAGGCGACCAAATCTTCCTTTAGGTACCTGGTCTCTGCTCCTCTCAGTGCCCTGCTTTCGTAATACACTGGTTTTTGCTCATTTCCTTCCTCTTGTACCAACACAGCAGATACTGTGTCTAGAGTTATTGCTAAGTACAATGACAATGATTCTCCTGGCTTGGTGTGACTAAGCAATGACGGCTTAATTAGATACTCTTTCAACTGAGAAAACGCTCATTCACACTTGGCGTCCCACGCCCGCGCTTTCTTAAGCACCTGAAAGAAAGGAAGACATTTATCCGTTGATTGGGATACAAACATGTTCAGAGCTGCAATCTTCCCCGCCAATTTTTGTACTTCATTCAAGTTTGTGAGTAACTTCATCTATATTATCGCTCTGAGTTTCTCAGGATTTGCTTCGATCCCCCTCTCTAACACCATAAAACTGAGGAATTTTTCTGATTGTATTCCGAATGCACATTTTGTTGGGTTGAGCTTCATTTGGTACTGACGTAAGACCAGAAAAGCCTCTCTAAGGTCTTCTATGTGTTGGTCAAACTCTCTACTCTTTACTAGTAGATCGTCAACATACATCTCCATGCTTCTTCCGATCTGATTTTTAAACATTTTGTTTACCAACCTCTGGTAGGTTGCCCCAGCATTCTTCAAGCTGAAAGGCATCACTTTATAACAATACAATCCTCGGTCAGTTATAAAGGCAGTTTTCTCCTGATCAACCTTCTTCATTCTTATTTGATTGTATCCCGAGTAGGCATCCATAAAACTTAGCATTTTATGCCCTGTTGTTATGTCCACTATCAGATTTATCCTTGGTAATGAGAAGCTATCCTTTGGGCAAGATTTGTTGAAGTCGATAAAATCTACGCACATTTGCCACTTCCCATTGGATTTTGTTTACTAACACTACATTAGACAGTTACTCTGGATAACATGCTTCTTTGATGAATCCAACTGCTAATAACTGATCAACCTCCTCTGCTATTGCTGCGTACTTTTCGGTACTGAAGTTTCTCTTCTTTTGTTTTACTGGGCATATCTGTGGGTCTACGTTTAGTTCATGTTCGATGATTTCCTTGCCTATCCCAGGCATATCTTTATGACTCTATGCGAATACATCTTTATGGTCCAGGAGGAAATCTATCAGTTGCTGTCTCTCTTCTTGCGCCAATTTTTTCCCGATCTTCACGTGGCTTTCAGGATGGTTATGTTCAAGGGTGACCAACTTTAGAGGCTCATCTGCCTCTCCATGCCTCAGGGTATCTTCATCCCTAGTCTCTAACTCCGTCGCCATTACCAGTGGTCCCAGCGGGAGGATCATGTGTTTTTTAGAATCTATCATGTTGACCTCGCTTTGCCCTTGTCTGAGCTCTTGCACATAACATTCCCTAGCCAAGACCTGCTCGCCTTGTACTTCGCCTATTCCTCTTGGTCTGTGTACCTCACCTGTTGGGAACTTCATTTTTAGATGATAGGTTGAGTTAATGGCCTTTAATGCATTGAACGTGGGCCGCCCAATGATCGCATTATATGCCAACCGAGTTCTCACTACTAAAAACTCAGTTATCGTCGTGGCGACATAAGGGTTTGTGCCTACAGATATTGGCAATGTAATGGAGCCCATTGGTTGTACCGCATCTTTAGTGAATCCTTTCAGCGTAGTTGTTGTTGGTTTCAACTACTCTTCGCTGCTTTCCATTTTGTTAAAAGCATCCCAGAACAAGATATCCGCCGAACTTCCATAGTCAATCAGTATTCTCCTAGCGGTAAAATTTGCCACCAACATTATTACCACCAGAGCATCATCATGGGGGTACACAACCCCTCGACAATCTTCTTCGCCAAAAGATATCGTGGGTGATCCTAGTACTCGGGGGCTATTTGGCAGGCCTCTCTACATTATAGATTTCTTCATATCTTGCCCACCTTGCATAAGTCTTCTTCCTGAGGAAGTTGGGCTTCATCCTACATATCTGTCGGCGATAGTGTCTATCTCGCCCAAAGGTTGGTTTCTTCGGTTTTTATCTACTCTCGCTCTTCGGTCCCTAGGTTCATTTGATCCCCTATCCCTTTTTGGTGATTCCCGTCGCCTGGGGCCCTTACTTCTTCTCATCTTGTGCTCATTCTTCCTTTCATTTGTTTGTCGTGGGGGGGTCATGTTCTGTGCGATCAGTTGCTCTGACTCGCCATTGTTCCTCATTTCTTCCACTTTTCGCTTCAGGTTGTAATAGTTCTCGCTTCAGGTTCTCAGTCGATCAGTCGCTCTAACTCGCCATTGGTCATGTTCTGTGCAATACTTCTCAGTTTGCCGTTCTTTCTTAGTTGGTTCTTCTTCCTTTGTTTTTTCTAAATAGTGTACATAACCGCCATTATGCCTTCTTATATTACCATCCTGCATTGACTCTTGCAGGTCTCTCTTCGCTCTTTGTCCTCCATCTCGGTCTATCCTCTATCCTCCTTACATTTTCCTCTCACTCCTTCTTTCTGGTTGGCTAGTCAAGGCGATCAAGGTGTGTTCAACATTAACAAAATCATCAGCTCTATCCATGAACTCTCGTAAGGTGGATAGGGTTTTTCGAGCCAGCTCAGCCATAAAAGGCCTCATTGGCCAAATGCCTCCCAATAGTACTGCTAGCATGATTTTCTCGTCTTGGTCGTCGGTCCTCATCTTTTCTTTATTGAAGCGTGTCAAATACGCTTTCAAGCTTTCATCCTCCCTTCGTTTCGTTTTACGGTCAACAAGTAAGCGACAGGTCTCCTACGTTTTCTACTCGCCATGAATTGGGTCAAGAACTATCGACCCAACTCTTCGAAACTTTCTATGGAGTTTGGTTGCAGTGCACCAAACCATCCTCTCGCCAATCCTTTTAGAGTCAAAGGGAAGGCTCTATAAGCAATCTCTCCCAGGAATCCGTGAAGCGTCATATGAGCTTTTAAAAGTCTCAAGGTGCTCCACGGGATCTTTCGAGCCGTCGTATAGGTCCATTGTCGGGACTTTGAATTTCGTGGGCAAGGGCATTGCTAGGATTTCCGTAGAAAATGGCAGATTTGTGCTCAACAACAATTGATCTACTGAAAAAGGTGTTCCTATCTTCTTGGCCATCTCCTCGTATTTGTCCATCAAGCTACGTATGTTGTGGTGCAATTTATTTGCTTCCTCGTTCTCTTGATAGTCCTTTCCCGCACTATTTGCCTCCATCTCTACCCTATCAGCATGACTGGGTATTGCATCCTCGCCTGACGGCCCATTTCATGACTTAAGAGTCTCATTTTCCTTACGCGAGGAATCCATCTCAGTTAAAAGCTTCTTTATCATTTCTTCCATCTCCGCGATCTTCTCCTCCATGTTTTGCGAAGTCTTTTCCTAATCTCTAATTGCCTGAGATCGAGTAGTGATGGGCATGTGAAAAGCACATTAAGTGTGAGATTTAAAATATCCCACAGACGGTGCCAACTATTTTGGACGTGTTTCACCGCCACCATCTCACAATCACCTGCAACCAAAGTGTAAAGAGCACGGGGGTCCAAGGGAACGCCTCCGATGCCTAAGTCAGAAATTTTTTGGATAATAATAATAATGACAATCAAATCGATCCCTTTGATAACCTGGGTTTTTCCTTTATATAGAGTTTCGTGATCTATCTTTGTTCCTGCGTAGATAGTGGTTATCATTTATTCAAATTCAAATTTAGAGATGAGGATTCATCTCTTAGCAAATTATAATAATAAACTCTTTTATCTCTTTATCATTAACTAGATAGTAATCCCATCGGTATTTAGCTTATCCAATTGTTGTTGGCCAAGGGCTGGTTTCCTTTGTACTGGGCTGGGTTCTTTGGTTATGATCTGGGCTTTAGTCGGTGCTAAGGGCCCAGGTCCATCTTAGGACTAACCGGTTGAGATATCCTCTCTAATTTGTTTGACAGGTCTCATGCTCAGAATTGCCTCAAAATCTTGAAGTGGACGTAAGACACTTTACTGCATTGGCCGGAGCATTTTTTCTTCCATCATTCAGAAAGCTGCTACGACAAAGAAATCTTGCTAGAGCTAATCATTTATATACTGCAAGCTAGTTGTAAGAGGCTGGAGTGAAGTTTAAGGTGAGCTCAAGCCAATGCTTACTTGACCTGAAATTCACCAACAGAACGTTGGAAATTCCATGCATAAACTGTATAATCAGACGGAGACTTGTTATCTAAACGTCATAGCTTTTGAGCAATGCCATTATCCGTATGAGTCACATTTTAGAAACAACATTGTGCTATTGAGTTTCCTAATCAACACTTCCAAAGACGTGGATTTACATAATAGAAAAGGAATCACCATTAATGGGCTTGGCATGCAGCATCAATGCAGCAACATCTTTACCGTATAATTTGGGCACGAATGTCGTTATGATGGCAGGAACTCCACTTATTGTCATTTGATTGAAGATTTGAAGGCATTTTATGAGAACCCTAAGCATAATTGGAAGGCTACCTTGAAATGCGATTATTTCAATACTCCTTGGAGAATAGTTTCTACTGCAACTGTGGGTATCTTACTGCTGCTCACTCTGGTACAAACTATATGCTACATCATCCAAGCTGTGAAGATGTGAAGAAGCTTTGTGCATTAAATTCTGGTACCACATAATTGATCGCATTGTACGTTCTTATGACATTTTATTTTACTCCTTGAGTTTAGAAATTAATTTGTTAGATTGCTAGCTACTGCTTGAAAAATTTGAACATAACATGAACAAAGATAAGTATTGTTTGAAATAATATGCCTTATCTTCACTTTCTTCATCTATTAGTACAAGCTTGTCCAATTTATGTTGTTCTTCTTGAAATTTCTTAACATGGACCATGGATGAGGGTGGAAAACTCAAATGTTGAGAAGGAATGACATGCTCGGTTCACAACAACAACAACAAGCAGACTTACCTCAAGCACCGAATAAACATAGACCAGCCCCAAGAGCATCACTGCCTCTAGTTAAAATTAGAGAACCTTGCGAAAATCAAGCACCAGGAAATCGACGGCCACCAGATGGAAGAAGATCGATTTTACTTCATTCCTGCAAACCGGGGAGACTCACACCATTACACCAAGATCTCACACCATTAAATCCCAAACAAAGCCAATCAAATTCAATCCGCTTCAGTGTTCTAAAGCAAGGCCCGTTAGAGTTTAGTCCCTACATCATTGGCCCATCGGTTTACTAACAAATCTTAACTCATTTTGAGAACCTATCGGGCCCTATCTTCTGCGATGAACCAAGTGGCTTTGAGATTCATGTAGGCCCAACTCCCTCTCTTAAAACAAGCCTACCAGTTGTCCCATATGTTAATGGAAAAAAAATAAATAAAAACAGTCGCCACGAGTACGTAGTGCTGAGATAGGTGAAATCATAGGAAGCTCCAAATAAATCTCTTGCTTACATCGTTGGCTCGTCACTCCACTCTAACAGTACAACGGAGAGGAGCCTCATTGTCTCCGTTTGATCATTACTTGTTTCATCGGCTCTATGATCTTTCTGAAAGTCTGAGAAGTTATAGACGCGGCTACCAAAAGGGAAAAGAGTTTGTTCAGGTGAGGAAAACACTCACCATCACAATCTTTTTATTTCTTTTTCTTACAAATCAAATAATGTTATGTGTATGCGGTGTGCGATTTAGAGACCTTAGAATAAAACAACTGTTTAAATTGTTCCATAATCTCCTATTTTTATAGCTTATATTATTGAGAATCATTTATCATTTTTTATATCAAGAAACAAGGAAAGAATGATAACAATTACAGGATGATGAATGATATTTTTGTTATAATTTTAGGCTTATAACTAACTGCATATATGCCTCCCGAGAGCAACCTCTTTTAATTTTCTTTTTATTGTAAGGCCGAACCTTGCAAGCACATATATCATCTGTGAACATGTTGCTCAGATGTTTGCTCTACATTAATTTCATCCAGTACCGGAGGTGGTGCTTACTTTCAATATCATCTGTGAACATGTAGCGTCATATATTATCTTTATCTTATTCATCACTTAATTTGATTTTGTAATTATCATCAGACTGATCTAATCTCATCATTGTCACACAAGTTAGTTTTAAATGAATCATCTATATGTATGGGTCATGTCGGCCCAGTTCCGGCGGTCCAGGGAATTAACTCATGTCACCAATAATCATGTCTCTCAATACAATATAATTTCCAAAGCTCCAAAAACAAAACATAAATTCATCTATTTCAGCTAGGGGTGTAAATTCAAACCGGACCGGACCGGTTTTACCGGTTTTGAACCGGTCCGGTCCGGAACCGGTTTTTAAAACGTAAAAACCGGCCGGTTCCGGTCCGGTTCCGGAATTTTTTGGACCGGACCGGACCAGTTGATTAAAAAAAATAAAAAATAATATTTTTATATATAAGTTTTATACAAAATATTTTATATATATTAAATATTAATATATATAAGTTTTATATATAATGTATAATTATAAATTTTTATGTGAAATTTTATATATAACATATATATTCATATATGAAATAATTTATTATTATAATTTATAAATTATTACATAAAATGTTAATACTAAATCACTAAAAGTTTATAACTAATACTAATATATAACTTATAACTATACCAATAGTCTAATATTAATACTATTATATAGTCTAATATATTAATAAAAGTATAAAACAGTTTTTTTTAAATCAATTTTTTTTTATAAACAAATTTTTAATGACAAATTGTGAAATATATCGTATCGTATCACCATATCATATCATATACCATGTTTAACCCCCGTGGTAGGATTGTACTATCCCTGATGGCCAAACCAGGTAGTATCAGAATGTGAAACTTTTCCTTATTCATTCTCGGAGCCTCGTGTGTGCACACAGGAAAGAACACACAAAAAAATCAATTTGTTTCCAAAGTGGATGCACTCATATCAAAGAAATTGGTACCAACCATAGAACAGAATCAGAACCATTGTATTAGAATAAAAAACAAAATCAAATACAGAATCAGAAAGTCATGCCAAAGATTTTTCATATGCATATCATATCAAACAGAGTGCTGAGCAAGTTCATATTATTTTCACATAATCAAAAATGGATTTAGAATATCTTCATATAACATGTACAAAATTCCCAGATTTCATATTCAATTTTTTGCACATTTCATAAACATGTCAAAATATTGTTCATGTCTACACCAATCATGTCAGAAAACATTTTATCTTCAATACAAATCATGAGTAATGCAGAACACATATCTGAGGTTGTTTTCACATTTCTTTTCAAAGCATTTCCTTTCAAAACATATCACGCACATTTTCATAAATCAACCTCAGTTCATTTTCTTTTTATACAAAGTCTAGTATAAGAACCCCGCTTACCTAACTCTTCAACTTCTCTAAAAAAAATTCTCACAGCCAGAGCAATGTCAAGCAAATTGATCGTCACCTAGACATAATCAATAAATACCATGCGTTAATACAAATAAACCGGCACATCAAAAATGAACGTCACAACTAAACGACTCTTAAGACAACAATCCTATGTTTCCAAATCTTCTAACTATAACATCAACATACTTAATCCATAATAATGCCTTGTTCCCAACCACGGCACAAGCCTACACACTCCTACATTAAGGGCTCGTTTGGTTGTTAGACTGCACTCAGCTCAGCTAAGTTTGGTTTAGATTTAGACCTCTTCTAACATCCAAACACCAACTCTCAAATCATTAAACTCGTCTTAACTTAAAACCTCTTTACACATGGGACCCACAACCTTTTTCAACTCAACACATATTTACATGTGGGACCCACAACCTTTATCAACTTCCCATAAATACATCTAAACTCATATTACCATCCAAACACATCTAAACTCATCTTAGGTGAGGCCCACTGAAGTCACTGCACCATCTCAACTCACTACTATTTATAGAGAACTCAATTCAGCTCAACATCCAAACGCAGCCTAATACTTTAGCCCAAACTCTTCAATTCCACTTTACTAAGCACAATGACAAGCCAAACAAACAACATACACTTACTCCCACCACGTCAGGCAATTAGACAGCCCATACTCCTGACAACTCTACAACCTACAAACCAACAAATAAAACACCACAAACAGTCCCCAAAATCACTTGTTTTAAAACAAGCCACCGCCTATTTTATCTCAACACTAATTATTTCGATCACAATCACAACGCCCAATTCATAATTTCTCAAAGTCCAATCACATCACACAGCATACAATCAAAATCATGACTACACAGTTTCCCAACACTTCGTACCATATATCACAATATCAACGTGAAGTCCATAAATTTCACAAACTCTAACTACAATTTAATATAATTCAAGACAGGGAGATAGAAGTTATACCAAAGTTTGAGAGGCAGCAGTGTAAAGATGCACGATGTCGCGAGCAGGGTGGTGAGCAGTGGAACTCCATGCGATGGAACTAATTGGGTCATAGTGGTTCAAACGGAGGTCATGTAGTGGATCAGCCTGGTGGCAAGGTCAATAAGAAATGGAGAGGGTAAGGGACAGAAAGAAAGAGGGGTTATCACACCACCAAACAAAATCGTAGAGCGAAATGTAATCGTCGACGACCAGGAACCTAGATTAGAGTTATCGGCATTAGGTAATCACCAGAGCAATCAATCTCGGGACAAAGGGGTGAACGGAGAGATAGAGAGAAAGAGAGCCTCACAAGGGTGACAGCGAGCGCCGGTGTACGCTAGCGTCGTGTGTTGGTCGTTAGCTGGGGTCGACGGGGAGGGACTAATCAACTGAGAAATAGAGAGGTGAGGGGGAAAATCGATGAGAAACCTAGGTTTGAGGGAGCAAGAAACAGAGGGAGCGAAATTAGACAGAGGCATACCATTTACAGCGTCGAACGGCGAGTAACGGCGGTGGTGGCGTTTCCATAATGGTGCCTAGTGACTTGGTACGGAGAAGATAGAGAGAGAGAAACTGAGATGAGAGATATTGTGAGAATGAGAAGAAACGGGAAGGGTAAAAATGGGGAAACTGAAGTGATGGGGAGGAGAGAAACACGGGGAGAGGAGTGACAGGGAGGGGAGGAGAGGGAATCGGGAGTGAGAAACTTTCGGGAGCGTGGGGAAGAAGATGAGGGAAACGAGAAAACACCCACCCCAAAGGAAACGACGTCGTTTTCCTTCCTTCAGTGGGCTGGGCTTTCAGCGAGCCTGGGCCTCGGGTCTGTGTGTTACATGTCAATTATTTCAGAGACTACAATTTCTGACCGGCCTGATCTAATAATTCTATGCATGTTATCTGGAGATTCTGGACCTCTTGATTGAGATATTTAGGATATTGACATTTTCATGTGTAGTTCCATCAGCTAATGCAGTACTCAACTCGTCACATACAAAATTGATGCACCCAACCCCATTTACCATCCGAATTGGGTTCCTGATACCGCCGCTACGCATCACACGTGTCCGCATCGATCATGGTTTAGCTCATATGAGTCATGTGAAGGCTTGGGAATTATTTTTCTAGGTCTATAAATAATGTATGATATGGTTTAATTTACTTTCAATGACTGATAATGGGGTTTTTGGTCATGGAGACTAGGCTAATTAATTTGTTTGCTTGTTTATTATGGTTTTTTTAATTCCACTGTAGTCACTCTTCTTTGTGTAAGCAGCCTGGGAGGAAGCCAATTAAAAGAAGCTTTGAGAGATGGAAAATGCAAATCAAAATGCTGAAATTCATGCACGGGAGGAAGCAAACACTTTGAGTTTGAGTACTGAAAATGGAAATGATGATCAACATAGAGAGTTGGTAAATAGCATCAAAGAAATGGTTGAAAGCTTGGAGCCTCCCTCATCGAACAACTCATCATGTTGTATCTACAAGATTCCAACGGGTGTTCGCAAATTGAACATGGAAGCCTATACTCCTGAGGTTATATCGATAGGGTCTTTCCACCATGGCAGCAAGAAATTAGAAACCATGGAAAAGTTGAAATTGAAATATTTTAAGAGATTTCTGCAGCGAATTGCCTTCAAGGTGGAGATTTTAGTAAACGAGATAAAGCTGCATGAAGAAAGAGTGCGTGGTTGTTATGCAGAAAGCATCAAGCTTAGCAGTGACGATTTCGTGAAACTAATTTTGGTAGACGGGAGCTTTATTATTGAATTTTTCTACGGCTTGTGCTCCCGAGGATCACAAACTGCTATTCATGAGGACCATATACTGATAGACCCAATATCGTGGCAAACAATGATTTTGGACTTGCAGTTACTTGAAAATCAACTTCCTCTCTTTGTTATTGAGATATTATTCGGCCTTGCGTGTGCACGGCGTTTTGAATATCGTTCCTTCACTTCACTTGCCATTGATTTGTTTCAGAGGATTCACTCTCGAAAATTACCTCAAAATCTTCAAGCGGATGCAAGACACTTTGTTGATTTGGCCAGAACATTTTTACTTCCATCATCTAGAAAGCTAGTGCCACGACATGAAAGTAATCTTGCTAGAGCTGATCATTTATATACTGCAAGCCAGTTGTACGAGGCTGGAGTGAAGTTTAAGGTGAGCTCAAGCAAATGCTTACTTGACTTGATATTCACCAACGGAACGTTGGAAATTCCATGCATAAAACTGTATAATTCGACGGAGACCAGATATCGAAACGTCATAGCATTTGAGCAATGCCATTATCCATTTGAGTCACATTTTACAAACTACATTGTACTATTGAGTTTCCTAATCAACACTCCCAAAGACGTGGATTTACTTATTAGAAAAGGAATCATCATTAATGGGTTTGGCAGCAACAATGCAGTGGCATCTTTACTCAATAATCTGGGCACGAATGTTGTATATGATGGTAGGAACTCTGCTTATTGTGGTTTGTTTGAAGATTTGAACGCATTCTATGAGAACCCTAAGCATACTTGGAAGGCTACCTTAAAACGCGATTATTTCAGCACTCCTTGGAGAATAGCTTCTACTGCAGCTGCTGGTATCTTACTGCTGCTCACTCTCATACAAACTATATGCTCCATCATCCAGGTTGTGAAGATGTACTGAAGAAGCTTTGTGCATGAAATTCTGGTAGGACATAATTGATCGCATTTTATGTTCTGATAACATTTTATTTTACTTCTCATGTTTAGAAATTAATTTGTTAGATTGCTAGCTACAGCTTGGAAAATTCGAACATAACGTGAACAAAGATAAGTACTGTTAGAAATATATGCCTTTCTTCACTTTCTTCATCTATTAGCACATAGCCTCAGCTCTGAATGCTGTATAAATACACCCTCATATGTACTGAACATACGCTGCACTAATATCTTCTCATTTAAGCACATTTTCATTATTTTCTCTGTTCTTCATTTGTAGTTACCGATTGCTTTTTGATTTGCCAAACGTCTTGCATTTGATAGCAACACATGAGGTCTTGGATTCTATGGTGGTTTTTTTGTTGTTAAGTTGTGTTTTCCTAATTGTCTACTCAGACAAGTTCTATCGCTGTGAGTGTATACAAATTGTTCGTTGAATACATGAACCCAAGGCCATTTACAACCTACGCTAAGAATAAACAAACTCATAGCTCGATGTTATCACATCCATGATTTACGTTATGTTTAGTTAATTGTGTGATATCAATGTTCTCTTTGCATTCAACATTTGGTTGCTTGGAAAATTTTGTGATTTACTATGAGCAATGCTACGTACAGTCCCCAAACAGGGACTGCATTGCAAGGCTAGTTAAATTTGTCTTTAAATTTTTTTAAAATTACAATAATATCCTTATCAAAATGGTACTTTTTGTCATTTAATGAAGGGCTTGCATATGCAGTCTCCAAATGGAGACTACAAATAAAATTTCTCATTTACTATATGGAAGCAAGTTCGGTCGAAGAGGATCTAGACAGTTCCATTGTTAAATTATGAATTTTTGTGCAGGAACACTTATATGGGCTGAGAATGGAGCAAAGCAAGAGGAGATTAAGCAAGTGATAGATGAGATAAATTTCATGCAACAAGAGTGGAGGTCGTGCTATCAACCCGATAGATTCGAATGAAGTGACTTGTATCTTTGTTTCTTATTAACAAACAATTTTAAAGGTTTGTCCGTATTGATACTATGGTTTGTATTCTCGATCAGTTGTTTATATTTATTCTCATGAGAGCATCCACATCTCATGCCCCAAATCACCACTTTCCCTATAGTTTGAGATTTATTTTAGGATTTTGATCAAAATACTCTCTACATCTCAATCCATATTTTAGAAAAAAGGTTTAGGGATGAACAGTGGTTCTCCAAATATAGGAAATCACTATTCATCCTGGAAACTATTTTTTATCAATATTTTATTCTAATACATAAAGTAAATTCTGCTTCCAATTGTCTACACTTTCTCTCAAACTCATAGTTGTTATAGCTTTAAATAATAATTTAATTAATTACAAAAATATAAAAAAAATTAATTTTAAAAATATTATCATATCCACAAAAAAAAAAATAATTTAAATTTTTGTTTAAAATATTCACTAGAGTAATAGTTCAAAATATAAAATATATATATATATATATATATTGAGTAGTTAAGTTTGTAAATGGAAGTGAGAGAAAAAAGTAATAAAGAAATAATAGATAAATATTATTTTAATAGAATAAAAAATGATAGTGAATCGGATGTAGGAGGCTTTTAAAAAATGAGTAAAATTTTAAAAAAAAATTAGGGAATATACTTTTTAACTAAATTAAAGGAAATTTTATGAAAAATGGGATGTGAATGCTCTAACTAAGTATCTTGTTGTGTTTCTATGAAAAATGCTCTGTGTCCTGACAAAGCATCCCAACAATGGGTCCTGACACCTTTTGTCTTAACTTAATGATTAAGTAAGTGTTTTTTAATGATATTATGAATTTTTAAAAAATAAATGTTTAAGAGAACTAAAAAATGCATGAAAAAAAAAAAAAAAAAGAGAAGCCAAATGACATTGTCGGTGACTTTTCTATATGATAAATTCTTTTTCATTTTAATGATTGAATGAAAAAAATTACATTTGAACATAAAAAGTGAGGTCATTCAAATATTGGTTAAAACCCCATTCAAATGTTTTTTATTAGAGAGGAAATCTTAGGTGCCATTTGGATAATGAGTTGAAATAAAAGTTGAATACAATATTGTTATAATATTATTTGTTAATATTATTATTATTTTAGAATTTGAAAAACTTAAAATTTTTATTATATTTTTGTGAAAATTTAAAAAAGTTGTAATAATGAGATAAGATAAAATGAAATGAAACATTTCTTGCAACCAAACGGAGTTAATCTTGGTTAAATAGTACTTTTCTCCATTTTCCTAGAAGCCAAACAGAGGAAAAAAAACAGGGTTACAGAAAGCTTTAAGGTGGAAAAGAAAAGACGTCGTATAAATATTTTTTATTATATATACAAATTAGGGTTGTGCAAAAAACCCGTTAGACTGAGCAACCCGTCTGACCCGATCAGATCCGTCCAACAAAATACGGCTTTGCTTCGGTGTCGGGTTGAACCCGATAAATGATGGGGCAGACCGACTCTTAACATTCTTAAGTATTCAGACGAAAATCCCTAGCACAGCAATCCATTTCTGAAAATGAAAAGAAGCTTTTTGTTGACGCTGGTTATAGTGGCGGCCTCGTCCGTTGGAGTTGTTACATTTCTTTTGATTCTTTTGGTTTGGCGGTGTTTTTGTTTCAGAGAACGTAAAGATTTTGCACCAAAAGCTCCAAGCTTTTGAGCAACAGTTGGGAGTTCTGCAAGAGTTCAACAAACAACAAGTTTTCATCATCAACCTCGATACTCAGATGTCAGAAGAAGAGGGAATCAGTACGTTTTCGCACGAGGGGTTTCGGTGAAACCTCTATTTAGTTGGGCTGATCATCTATCGCTGATTAATGATGCCGTCGAGAATGGATGGTCTTAATTTGCTTTCACCGGCAACAAATCCTCGACGACAAGATCAACGTTGCTGGGTTTCTGCACTGTCCGTGATAAGGGAATTGAAACCGAGGCTGAAAATGAATAAAAGGAATAAAAGATGATTGAAAAGTTAAAACAACAAAAATGGCCCATGCAGGTCTCGAACCTGCGACCTTCGCGTTATTAGCACGACGCTCTAACCAGCTGAGCTAATAGGCCCCTATGCTTTTTTCTTTCAATAATTATTTGAATCTTATAAGCTTCTATTTTGCATTTCTAGTTCATTGACGAGTCTCTTCTTTTCATCGTTGTAATTTCTCGTTTCTTCAGTATTTTCTTTCTCCACAGATTCGCCTCGAAATGGCAGCAATTTACAGCCTCTACATCATCAATAAGTCGGGTGGCTTGATCTTCCACAAGGTCGGTTCCTTTCTGTTTCTCTCTCTGTCACACGCTAGACTTGGGTATTGTTTTCTATTTGTTTCCCGACAAAATATTTCTTTTTTGAAAAAGAAATTCTCTTGAAGAAACTGAGTAGTAGTGAGAAAGACTAGCCTTTAAGTTGTTTGAGTTCGAATCAAACTGTTTTGGATTCTTAGATTAAGGAATAATTGATTTTTTCTCTTTCTCAATTTTTTTCCAGCTACCAAGACAGACGGGTATTATACTATTATGTGTATGTGTCTCCATGTGTGTGTGTGTGTGTGTCGAAGAAAACTTCCAGTTTTCTTTGGAATCTTTGTCTAGTGAAAGAGTGGTCGCTTAAGTTCTTTCCAGGAAAATTTTCAGTTTTCCATGGAAACTATTTCATATTATGTACTTTCAAGCCTTGCCTTTGTTTAATATTTCATATAAAAAATAAAGAATTTTTTTTTTATTGGGAATGCGCGCGGCTTGTTTGATGAAATTTGTTTGTGCACACCTGCACGCTTGACAATTAGGATTATGGATCTGCTGGACGGATGGACACTAATGATAGCTTGAGGGTGGCGAGTTTATGGCACTCGATGCATGCGATCTCTCAGCAGTTATCGCCAGTAGTAGGTTGTTCAGGGATTGAGCTCCTTGAAGCGGATACATTTGATCTCCATTGCTTCCAATCACTTACCGGTAAATTTTGATTTAACAACATACAATGGATCAAACACTGCAATTGTTAAGGCTGTTTTATGGTAGGCGTTAATTATATACAAGAAACTCGATAATGCGTCACGCAATAACGTGTTGGTAATCTCTCAAGCCTCATCCGATCACCAACGTGTGTGTTAGTTACTGTGTTAAGTTTTTGTTAATAGTGTTGTGTCATCTCAAAGCTTTGTTGAGGTTGTGATCTAGGAGATTTCATGATGAAAAATTTATGCATGCATGAAGCTGGAGATATTTATTGCGGTCTAAATCTTGCATATCTGGTAAGCCTCATATGAGTGTGGACTGGTACTTTTGCGTATCTTTAGTTACCGAATTATGCCCAGTATTTTATTTTTTCATTGTTTTAACCTACTGAAACTTTTTTATGAAGAAGCATTCTAGAATCTAATGGTACCTGTTGTTGCACGTGGTCATCTCAAATGTTTATGAAGACTAGGGATAATTTTTTGGGGAGAGGCTAGCCCCCTGTTGTGAGCCTCCAACAATGTATAAAGGGGAGGATGCCATATGTTTGAAAAAATCATCCTATGGGTAAAAGTATGCCACATAAAACAGCAAATCAGATTTGGATAAATTCTTGCCAAGGGTTTTCTTGAAAAGGACCTCAAGGTGGAAATCAATGCTTAAGGCCGTCTGTGGTGGCATATCAATGGTTGTGTGGCCTCTATATGAGCAGCAAAAGATGGGCAGGGTGGATTAGTGAAGGAATTGGAGGGGAGATTAACAATGAACGAGTCAAAAGACAGGTTGGTGAGTGCAGCTGATTTAGAGAACATATTGAGTTAATGAACTTGAAAATATGGGAACAGGTGAAAGAGAGGGTTTTTACCTTTAGATTTGATTCTGTTAGATTAACTTTCTTCGTTGAATTTCGTTAAATCCATATTTTCTTTGTAATCCCGCTAATTTAGTATAAGAGGGTGGTGAATGGGATAACACATTGGTTGGGATGGAGAAAGTTTTTGTAATCTACAATGATTCCAAGGAACTCCAATTATAACTTTGACTTGTCCTTTTGGAGCGCAAGCTTAGATGTGGTTTGGGTTTTTCTTGGGTTGTTACATTCTTGGTACAAATTACAACCCCCTTCATCTTCCTTGCCTTCTAGTTGGCAGTTGGCCTGCCTTTAATGCTTTTGTGCTTCTTGGTTGCAATGCATCTAGTGATGGTTCACATCCCTTCAATCAAATGGATTACAGTTTTGGTTTTACTGGCCTTCTTTAGGAATCCCAGAAGAACTTTGGTTGTGGAAGTGAGGAAGAGGTTTTTATTTTGGTGCAATAATTTCATCCAAATTTTGCTTCTTTTCATTATGGTGATGGCCACTACCATTCCTTTCATCCAAATTTGATCATCAAGATATCTGTTGGCAATAACTCATCCAAGGTCTTCCATGCTTTTCTTTGGGGAGGAATTGGGGATGCTTCTCTTTGGAAAATCCCTACCATTGATAACCTGAGGAAACATGGTTTTATTGTTGTGGATTGGTGTTATTTGTGTAAGAAAATTGGGGAAACTGTGGATCATTTACTATTACATTGTAAGGTGGCCAAGTTATTGTGGGATGACATCTTCAACGGGCCTGGAGTGGCATGGATGATGCCCAGAAGGGTGGTGGATATTTTGAAGTGTTGCAGAGGTCTTCTGGGTAACGGCCATATTGCTGATGTGTGGAAAACAATTCCTCTATGTCTTATGTGGTGCCTTTGGATGGAGAGAAATGGCCGGTGTTTTGAAGATCAAGAGCATTCCTTGGACAAGCTTAAGAGATTTTTCTTCAACACTCTATTTTCTCGGGTTACTGTCATTAATTTAATTGGGCTAGTTTTCATAATTTCCTTGAATCCATTACTAGTTCTTAATTTGTAGCTAGGTATTCTTTTTGTATAACTCCTGTGAACTTGGCCTATGCCTTCTTTTCTATCAATGAAATATTATCTTACCTATTTAAAGAAAAGAATCATCCAAAACTGGCTGTCGTTATCTGGTAGTGGATTTCTTACCACCCTCAGGAGCCTTTGGCACTTAGAATCCCATGCTTCCAAAGCACAAAAATACAAAGCTCTGACTCGCTGTTTTATGCAGCAGATTTTGAATTGAGGGAATATGAAATGCGGATATTCAGAACAAGGGAAATTCGAGTTTAGCCGTTTTTGAGTTAACTGATAAGAACATTTAATTTGGTGAAGATTCATCTGCTTCTATGTTAGAATGTGCTGCTCTTGCTTTTACCTGGGGCGCACGTCTCTGCTTTATGGATTTCACAATATTGCCACTGGGTGGAAATGCTCTTTTTGTGAACGATTACCTGGGTTTTAGGAGTGTCTAATACCATTTAGAAGTAATAGTTAATCAAGAGTTTCTTTTAGATAGTATTTGATCTTCTTTTCTGCAAAATGTTGACTGAAAGACTAATATTACCTTCTTGGCAGGGACAAAGTTCTTTGTGGTCTCTGAGCCGGGGACACAGCACATGGAAAGTCTCCTCAAAGTCATCTATGAATTGTACACGGATTATGTCTTGAAGAATCCCTTCTATGAGATTGAGATGCCCATAAGGTGTGAGCTTTTTGATATTCACTTGACACAGGCAATACAGAAGGATCGTGTTGCCTTGACAGGCCGATGATCCGCTTTGGAACTTGCATTTGACCTGAGTGTTGTTTGCTTTTATACTCCGATGTACATTTCCAGAGCAGTATTATCTTCTTGTTTTAAACTTTTATGTAATAAGATATTTTTATACTTCAAAGCAATCATAATATCTGGATGATTTTGTACTTAAAGAAAATCCTAGATGATTAAGCATGTGAAAATGTTTTAGTTGGTGATGAAGAGAGTTTCTTCCTGCTGGAGTTTCTGGAAATCTTGCCTGCCCGGTTTGGATTAACAAATTCTCCGACTCATCTCATCAAATCATTACAACAAATTCAAACATGCAAATAAGTTATTTCCTTACACTCGCTTGATGACCCTCGATTGGTATAAATTCAGCTCAAATAAGAAAATTGGAAATGGTGTATACCCTTCATGGCATTGAGTTCAGCTGGTTCGAAAGGATGTTTGCATTATGATGAATACTAACTTCACAAAAGTTTATTTTCTTTTCTTTTCTCTTTACGTGATATGCTCATATTTTTATCATCTCTACCATACTTGTCATGGCATTGTCATCAAATCTGTAATTAACGTTCAGACGAACGAAGAACGATGAATTGAATACATGTGTATATAATTATAATAGCTTGCCAACAAAACCAAAGGGGAGAAAAACCTATCTGAATTGCCGATAGTAACAAGACGATAGATTTCTTAGAGAGAGAGAGAGAGGAGAGAGAGAGAGCAACATCACATATACTTAAATATTTGTATTTGATAAAACAGAAAATATGAAGAAACCCAAACAATGGCCAAGGAATGGCAAGCAGGACCCAAAAGTCCTGAACAATCCCAATGAAAAAATAATAGGAAGGTCTTCTACTTAAAAATAAAGAAGACCAAAACCAACCGATACAATATTACTTACAAGTTACATGTATAGGAAGGTCTTCCACTTAAAATACAGAAAGACCAAAACCAACCCTTCAACTAAGTAAAACCTACACAAGCACTAAGCGGCGGATGGGGCTGAAACGTAGTTAACGACACCAGCCTTGGAAAGTGCCACCAAAAATGCTTGCAGGTTCTTTTGTTCATCCCCTGCTCCAGCCTCTCCTGCAGGCACAGTATTCTTGTAGTCCAATGACTCATCGTTGTATATGTCCCACCATTTCTTCACCAGCATCTTGATGTCTTCCCTGTCCATGTTCTGTTCCTCCCCAGTATACCTCCATGGCTTTGACCCCTAAAAAACCAACCAAATTCACCATTAGAAGACTATCATTCATAGAAACAACAGTAGTTTATACATAACTCTGGGATTGTTCTAAAAAAAAAAGTGGATACTCACAGCAGCACAGTAGTGAACAACTTTGACCTTGTCAAGCTCGATGTTCTCTGGGTGGCGCCACATCAAGGCCAGGACAAGGTTGTAAACTGGAGGGATCGGCTTGTAAACATCCCTAAAGAACATGTTCAGAAAGTCCTGCAAGAATCATAAATATATATTTGGGTCAGATAATTGATTTGATTGACTAAAAACCACTCCTGAGTCCTGAAGTTTCGAGAATTACCTGCTCAGCAAAAGGGGTAGGAGGGGTAGTTTTGAGTGTCCTGAGGAGGTCATGGTATGTGGTCATGTTGGGTTCATACACAAACATGCCGGCATTGAAGTAGAGGGGAGGCTTGGGGCCTAACTCAGCAGGCCACTTGACCTTGTCTGGGCACTGCTGGCAGTAACCAACCTTGTATTGTGGACTGTGGCTCCATGTTTTCTCACAGAAGCAATCCATCACAGCATAGAAATAGTTGTCCGGGAGATCAAAGAGGTGATCTATATTCTCAAAAACTTGGATGTCTCCGTCTAGGTAGATCATCTTGCTGTACTCCACAAACTGCAATTTCCATCGTAGAAAACTTCAAATTAAACTCCACTCACAAAGATATTGAAACTCATGCGGGTAGGAAAGAAAAACAATAAATTTCGTTTCTTTTACAAAAAATTATGTCACTGTCAAGAATATTTTTGTGGTGGCAGACAATATACTCTGTCAATTTCGTATACACTTTCACAGGAACAGCAAATATATATAACAAGAGGTTAAAAGGAGGTCAAAGCAGAAGTAAAAAGATTGTTTGGTTGCACAAGCTGACAAAAGACAAGCTTGGCTTCCTTTTCAAATCAAGAGAGAGCTTCAATGGATTCAAATGGATATGTTTCTAGAAAAAACTTTTTCTTCAATATCCGGATGAGGAACCGAACCGACTAATTTACTTTTATTCGAGAAAAAACTAAGCCTTATCTGGAACAGGGCAAACTAACTAGCTAGCAGTAACAGAAAGCAGTAAATACGTGTGAACCATAAAAAATTAGAAAATGGGTTACCAACAAAGCATGCATACCTCCCAAATGCGAAGCTTGGAGTAATTGATAACGTAATATGCCATGGCAAACTGGGTTTGGTTCTCAGGTGGGTAAACCGGCTCAATCTCCTTCACTATGCAACCCTGAGACACCAGAATGTCACGGTGCTCCTCGGGCACGTCCGGCAAGATTGCCACCACCAGTGGGTACTTGCTCTTTGCCTTTCTCAGGCCCTTTGCCAACCCGACCACACCTTTCACGTAGTCCCCGTTGCCTGCCAAGAACGTAACGTATGCCCTGGTGGGCATGCTGGCGGCCTTGGTTAGCCCAGTGGCGGTGATGTTAGGAGCCATTTGAAGTTGGTTTTTTGGAGAAATTAAGGATGATATGAATAAAGACCGGGTGAATGGATTTGATCAGAAGGCTAGCTTTTAGAATGTTTGGTCTGGAAGAAAACAGTTTATTTTTCTAGGGAAAGGAAGAAAAAAGGTAATGAGGATGAGGTTTTGGAGTTGAGAAAAGAAAATGGTTTTGTTTGTTTGTTTGGATGATGAGAAAATGCGTTTGAGAAGAAAAGGTTTGTAGTCAGAGTGAGATGGATTTGGAGGTTGGGGGTTGTGGGGGTTTATATAGGATTTTGGGTTGATTTGATTAGGTGTAATGTTGAAGATTATGGTAATTAAATAATAAATATATTTGTTCTTGTCTGAAACGAGAGAGAGAGAGCGAGAGAGAGATCCGGGATCTGATCAAACGGCCGTGAGAGAGAAATTGAAGGAATTGGGCGGTGCAGGAATAGGAAGGATAATAAATATAGAGAATAAAGTATGGAATTTGTTAAATGAGTCAACTTTGATCTTCTCATACTTGCCGAAACGGTTATCAATGAAATCGGCAAAATTGAGAGAGAGAGAGAGAGAGAGAGAGAGAGAGAGAACATGGGTTTATTTAACCGTATTTATGTTGAGAATTTAATGGCATCAAGTATTGTAAAATCCACCAATTGGTCCTAATAGTTTGACTACACTTCTCAATTTTAAGAATATTTTTTTGGTTAATAAAAAAAATCATAAAATAAAGTTAATGACAAAGAACCCCTAAGTCATGATAATTTGTATGATTTTTTGGTATAAGTGAAATGCTAGAGATATAAAAGGATTACGTAAAAGTAGACATATAAATTGACGTGATTTCATATAATCTGTCAGATCTACTTTACGAATAAAGTAATTTTACAATCTAACATACCATATTAAAACATGTCACTTTATAAATTTCAACGATATTTGTTGCTGTCTATATGAATTTATCTAAAAACATTAAATATTTTATAAATTTTATAAAAAAAAATTACTTCGTAATGTATATATTATTCACTCTGATAAAACCTCAATTAAACAAACAAATAGCGAAGAAGATTGTAGGCACCAAGATTTTATTTATTTATTGAAAATATTTTATGTAATTAAGACAGATAAACAGTTTGTAAACCTCATAATAAATAAAAATATAAATATTGACAGATAGACAGTCTAGGTGAGTTTGGATGTTGAAGTGAGTTGAGTTGAGATAATAAAATATTATTATAATATTATTTTTTAATATTATTATTATTTTGAGATTTGAAAAAGTTGAATTGTTTATTATATTTTTTGTTGGGATTTAAAAAAAGTTATAATGATGAATTGAGATGAGTTGAGAGTAGTTTATATTCCGAACGCACCGTTAAGCTCATAATTTTCAGAAATATAAAATTTTTTTTAAAAAATACATATTTTACCGGTTAACCGCTGCACGCGAAACTCCCACGAACTTGAGGCACGTACAACGAAACTTCGACACGTGGCGTTCTCGTAGGTTGTCATTTTATATACAATGATTCAATGAATAATCCTGGTTTTGGTAAGCGAAATGAGCCGTAAAGTCAAAACGGTCAAGTAGGGTCCACAAATACATTTTTGCCACTTGTACTATGGAGGCAACGTGTCGGCTTATGATTCAGTGGACGGTGTCTCGCCACGTGGCTGAAACTTTTTTCTCTAGTTTTGTTAGTTGGTCTACAAGGGGTAACCTATTTAATAAAATAACTAAAAAAACTATATTTGTGGGGACAATGCAATACATAAATTCGTTACATAAAAGGGATCACGTTGCATGTGTATTTTTTGACTTTGACTGAACCGACCAATTCACTTTGTTTAGACTTTTATTTTTTTTAATTATTATTAAAACCTCCGAAATAGCTGTAATATGACCAGGGACAGTGTTTTTTAGAATATTCCATCATAATTCTTGGAGTTTTTTTTAATAAGCAAGTTTGCGTACTAATCTGCGTACTAATCTTCTTGTCTTTATATTCTAAATTTAAATTAGCACTGTTTTCAATAAAGTCTACTTTCTGACCAATCATATTGAATGAGTGCACGTATTAATGCGCAGAATCGCTTGCAACTAGATTTTTCCTTTTTTAATAAGCCTAGCATTGTATTTTATTTTAAATAAATTAATATTTATTTTATTAACTTTTTTCCTTTGAGAGTATTTTTTTTAAATATTTCTTTCCTTTTTCACTCCTTAATTTGAGCCATTAATTCATACCCAAATCGCGAAAAAGTCAACATAGAAAGGTCAGATATTAACAAATATTTGATGAAGAAGAGGAAAGAAATCTCACTAACGGGGTATATTTTAAATGAAAATATATTTATTATGATGTGCAAGTATCGTCTATTCTTTTTTAAGATCTATATAAAATAAGTAAATAAATATAAGATCTATATGAAAAAATTATTATGTTTTAATAGTAAATTCTACTTTTTTTCAAAATAGATATACTAGTATTACATACTTTAAGACTGTATCTAATATTATAATTGAGGAAGAGAAATTATATTTATCATTCCTACACCATACACCTATTTTATTTTTTTTATTTATTTTGATATGTAGTATAAAAATAATAAGTAAAATAACTTGTAAAAGAAAGTGAGAGAATGGTATTGAAAAGCATGGGGGCCATGAATGACTCATGAAATTATGGGCAACGACCGAAGCCAAGGCAACTATTTGTTAAGAATGGAAAGTTAAGAAAATACATCATTCATTGAATCGATGCACGCATAACCTGACGCAATGGACAATAACGACGCAAGCCTATGACAATTAGGGGTGGGCAGCGGGGCCCCACCCCCGCTGCCCCGCCCCGCTTCCGCCCCGCACCCGTGCGGCGGGGCGGACCACCCCGTCCGCCAGATGCGGGGCCGGGGTCACCCGCCCCGCATCTGGCACTCTAACCGGGGGCGGGTGCGGGATGGGGTGACACCCGCCCCGCAAATACCCCGCCCCGCCCCGCATATATATATATATATATATATATATATATAAACCTACGCATGAAACGGCGTCGTTTCATGCGTAGATATTTTTTTTTTTAAAACCCAGGCATGAAACGACGTCGTTTCATGCCTGGGTTTATTTCATTCCCCCCCCCCCCCCGATTCCCTCCCTCCCTCCCTCCCTCACTCTCGAACTCTCACTTCTCTCTCTCGGACTGCCTCCAGCCCGCTCCAGCGCCGCTCGTCTCTCCCTCTCTCTGAGTTTCCGGCGCCGCACCCATCGCCCAGCATATCCTTCACGTCGCCGTCACCGATCCGATCCCTCTCTCTGCATCTCCATCACCGAAGCCGAAGGTAACAAACCCTAATACCCTATCCTATTTTATTTTTTTGTAATTTATATTTTTAATGGAGATTGGAGGAAGGATGGGGTTTATCGGAGATGGAGGATGGGATTTTTGTGAATTGTGTGCTGTGGAGCTTAGATTGTGCATGTGTTTTGGTTTGAAATTTGAATTTATTCCGTGAAATGCATGTAAATTGTGTTTGTTTTCTCATTTCTGTAATTATTTCGGATTGGATTCGAATTGGAACCCCTAAATTAATTTAGGGTTCAAATCCGAAACCCTAAATTAATTTAGGGGTTTCAATCTTTGAAACCCCTAAATTAATTTAGGGTTTCGAAGCATAGGGAAGGGATAAGTGTAGTGTCAGATGGGCAATGAAAACAACATCGCTGGTCAGATGTATGGCATTGTTTGGTTAAGGGGACTGTTATCACATTGACAATAATAAAACCATCTTATGGAAATGGTCCTCACACGAAAGTTCTAAACAATTTATTTCAGTTTTATACAACAATGTCACTTTACTTCTAGGCATATAGGAGAACCATAGCCATTCTGCCATGAATATATGCTGCCATTTATAAAAGAAAGATCCAATGTCAACTAAAAACATAATAATAACTAATGCACTCAGTATTTATGCCTGAACTCACCAACAAATGAAATGAACACAAAATATGAATGGGTTAGAATGTATAATTTTTTTGTGCATTCTATGTGGCATAAAAAAAGTGAAAAAACTCTAATATCACTCCAAACAAATATCACTGTGATATTAATAGAGGAAATGACAACCACACAACAACAATAGTCCCCAATTATCAATGGAAACTCCTCTAAGAGAGAAAATCCAAACCTTGAGTCGCGCCTAGCTGGTGTAGGTGACCTTGAGTAAGCTGAGACAAGCAAAAACAAATTAAAATAACATTTTTTCATAAGTAATACAAGTTAAGATAATTTAGCAGAAATTTTAGGGAACGTATTATCTTTATACAAAACTACATGTAATTGTATGGCGTACGCATTTCTTGAGGCGTTTTTCTATTCTCCTCAGCAAACACAATTCTTATTTCACGTCCACCAATAATTGTATGGTTCAGTTGTTGTTTGGCTTCAGCAGCATCTTCAGCATATCGGTATTTCACAAATCCAAAGCCTCGCGGCTCCCTATTAATATTGAAAAATAATAATTCGAAATCATCAAATTAATACTATCATAGTATTTGAACCACAATATCAACAAAGTAGGAAGTAAATAATTTTCCAATTTCACAAAAGTGTTTGCTTGATGAAATCTATCTTTTCTAGCATGCACGCACACACACAACATAACCATAAAAATATTACAATAGACATTTAAAATCAAACTGATCTATACCATTGCCATAATCCATTCTTGAAGACAACATAACTTGCACTGCTTTTTATGCAAGGTTTGTAACCAATATCCATATATTAGTCACACTTTATTCTGGGCTATTAGCATGTGTACAGACAGATATAATTCTGCACTGTGAAATCATTCTTGATTGATGTTAAAGACAACCTACCGGTAGATAATGGATCGGTTGCTGTATTACTAACAATAACATAAGGACAGAACCTAGACATGTCCATAGCCCATGAACTAAAGTCTTGCAAGTAAATTGGCAGCACGCGTGAGATGGGAACTAAAATACAGGCACAATTAAGTGATAGTGATAGTGTCAAGTGATATATATATATATATATGAATGTCAAGTGATAGTGTGATTAGTGATACTTTTTTTTATTCTACTTTTCTTTTATGTTCATTATATACTATATAGTTGTTATGTTTTCTAATATTTCAGATTTCTTGTTTGCTTTAGTTCATGGATATGCCAGCGGATTCGAGTGCGAGCTCTCCTTTTCAGGTCGAGGGCACCCCTACCCCTACCTCTACCCCTACCCCTACACCTACCCCTACCCCTCCTACTCATACTCCTATCCCTAGCTCTACGGCACCTTGCCCTGCCCCCAAACCCAGCAAGAAACCTGGTTCAATAGTTTGGAGTCATTTCACCAAACTAGAGGGTGGTGACTCAAGTAACCCCCAAGCCAAATGTAACCATTGTGGGAAAATTTATGGATGCCACTATAGGAAACATGGCACCTCACAATTAAAGGTGCACTTAGAAGAGCAATGCAAAAAAAGTCCAATATTAAGATCATTACAAGATAAAAGCCAATCTAGGCTAGAAGTTGGACTTCAAAAAATGACGGATGGGACTAGTGGGGGTGCAAGTTTGAGGGGGTATACTAAGTATGATCCCGATGAGTGTAGAAGACATCTAGCTCGTATGGTCATAATGGACGAGCTACCTTTTCAAATTGTAGACGGGAAAGGGTTCCAAGCGTATTCTCACTACTTGGAACCAAGGTTTAATATTCCCTCTCGCCACACGGTGGCAAAGGATGTAAAAAAGCATTTTTACATTGAAAAGGAGAAGTTGAGGGGTCAATTGGCAGATCAATTTGTTTGTCTCACCACTGACACTTGGACATCGATCCAAAATTTTAATTATATGTCTTTGACTGTGCATTTTATTGATTGCCATTGGACATTACAAAAGAAAATTATAAAATTTTGTAAAATCACCGATCATAAGGGTGAGACAGTTGGGAAGGCCTTGGAGGCTTTAATAAAAGAGTGGGGTTTGAGCCGAGTTGTTACAGTCACAGTCGATAATGCCTCGTCTAATGATGTTGCATTAGGACATTTGAAAACTTATCTTAGAGAGGCAAATAAGACACTTATGGGTGGTGAGTGTCTGCATGTGAGATGTGCGGCACATATTCTGAATTTAATTGTCAGTGATGGTTTGAGAGATCTTCATGACTCGATTGCTCGGGTTAGAACTGCTGTGAGATGGGTGAGATCTTCTCCTTCAAGGTTGGAGAAATTCAAGGTTGCTGCGAGATCTGCGGGTCTAACATCTAAGAAGGGCCTTTGTACTGATATGCCTACACGATGGAACTCAACATTTCTGATGTTGGAGGCGGCCCAAGAATATAGGCTGGCATTTGCATTATTGGGTGAAGAAGACATCCAATATGTAAAATATTTTGATGATCATGGGGGATTGGGGAAACCCGTAGATGATGATTGGGAAATTGTAACTATTTTTGTAGAGTTTTTGAGACTTTTTTACGATGTCACCACGAGGCTATCCGGAACTTTGTACCCTACATCCAATGTTGTATGCCAGCAAATATGTAGGGTAAAAGAAGAATTAGATGACATGGTCGCGGGTGGTCACATTAGGCTGCGGGAGATGGCATTGATTATGAGGTCAAAGTACGACAAGTATTGGGGAGATTTAACTAGGGCTAATATTTTGTTATATGTAGCTGTCGTCTTTGACCCGAGGTATAAGTTGGATGGCATGATATTTGGATTGGGCCTTGCGTACGGGCAAGTATGGGCGGAGCTTATTGCAGCAAGGGTTCGGGAAACTCTTACTAGATTATTTGATGAGTTTTCCACCCTGCGGGGTGGTAATATTGCGGCACCTACATCTACCCCCTCAGCCTCAGGCTCACAGTTTCCTGAAGTCGAGGTTGGGAAAAGGCGTAGATTGGAGTGGGGTGAGAGGTATGAGCAGACCCCCTTCCTCCGGACTTCTGTAGAGGCTCAGTCAGAGATAGACAGATACTTAGCAACAGAGATTCTACCATTTTCACGAGATTTCGATATATTAAGTTGGTGGAAGGTGAATGCTGTGAAGTATCCCATCCTTGGAGAGATAGCCCGCACACTTTTGGCCATCCCTGTTAGCACAGTAGCCTCAGAGTCGGCCTTTAGCACCGGAGGGCGTGTATTAGATTCATTTCGGAGTTCATTAGCTCCTGCCACTGTAGAGGCTTTGATTTGCACGCAAAATTGGATCAAGGGAACTCCAATTCATGTTCCGGATGTTCTTGAGTATGAGGAGGCCGACGTCGAGGAGGAGGGTGATGATCAGTCTGGATCTGCATAATTTCTCCCCTAATAAGCTAATTGTTTTTTGCATTTAAAACTTTGTTTCATTTTTATAACTTTTTAATTTTAATTTGTTTTATTTTTAACTTATTAATATTTCAGGTTTTTTGACTTATTAACTTTTATTTTTAACTTATTGATTTTCAGTCTCACAGCAATCGACAGTCTCACAGCAATCGACATTCGACACATTGACACAACTCAGTGAACTCACAACTACGGCTCCACCCCAAAATCAATTTTCTTAATTTACAATTATTGTAATTTTGTTACAATAGTTAATTATACAATTTGTTATATTTTTTTTAGAAGAGTTTGTAATAGTGTAATAGTTTATTAGTTCTCTTAATTTGTATAATTGTAAACTATTTATTTTAGCATAGTGTCTTACTGCCTTAGTGATGAATATTACTTAATTATTTTTTAGTTAAAACTTAATATCTACTTATCAAAAAAAAAAATATTTCTTTTCTGTTTTTAAATTTATATTTTTTTTAATCTAAATAATGGGCCCAAAGTGGCCCAAAACGAATTCTGGGCCATTTAAGGCCCAGAAAAATGTACTGGGCCGGAGGCCCAGTACCATGTGCGGGGGTGCGGGCGGGTGGGGGTCCACCCCCGCACCCCGGGCAGCGGACGGGGGACCCCGCCCCCGCCCATGCGGGGGCGGGGTCCGGGGGAAAAAATCCCACCCCCGCATATGCGGGGGCGGGGGGCGGGGGAGGGGTGGCCCCGCCCCGTAGGGGGCGGGTATCACCCCTAATGACAATATCTCTTTAATCCAAATTTCCCTTTCTTTACTGTCATTTTATAGTGAAAAAAATCCACCTATATATGATTAAGCTTCGGTCAGACAACTTATGATGTATTAGTTTATCTGATTTCATTTATAAAATATTAGACTTCTTGAGAGAGAGAATAAAAAAAAAGAAAAAAAGAAATTGCCACCTCGAGGACCTACTACATGGATTGGTGAAACAAATGCTCCTAAAATGTAACGTCCCTTGAGATAATAATTAAAAAAATAAAAAGATAATCATGCTGTCATAAGTTCATAACTATAGGGCCACGTCTTATTGTCACCGAAAGAAAGAAAAATCAAGACGCGTAGATAGAGTAAGATTAGGTAGCAGATGGATTGAGATTCACGTATGGTTTTAACTCTCTCTCGTATCATCTTAGCATTTAAATATCATTAAAATATAAATATTTTTTAATTTCAAATTTTTAACGTTTTTATTTAATCATTATTTAATCATTATAATTTTTTCAAAATTTTAAATTAAATATAAAATTTAAAATTTTCAAATCTCAAAACAAAAATTATATTCTAACAATATTTTAATTTTAGAATATTTTTATTCAATTTTTTTCTCTCATTTCTCAAAACACCATAAAATATCTTAACTCAAATAATTTTATTACTATTAACAAATTATTTCACTATTATTTATATATTATTATCTCATCTCATTTTATATGTTTAACCAAACGAGGCCTTATAGTTTTTATCGGGTCTTTGTTAGTTGTTGTATCCCATCGATCCTTAAAGATCATACACTCAAATTCATGTGTGAGCTTAATGTCTGTCCAAGGGAGGGAGAGATAGACACGAGTTTGTAAGATTGATTGGATTCAAAGATGGTCTCAACTCAACTCATCTTATCTCATCGTTACAATTTTTCTAAACTTTCAAATAAAATATAAGAAACAATTCAACTTTTTCAAATTTAAAAATAAAAATAATATTATAACAAAATTTTATTCAACTCTCAAATCTCAATTCAACTTATTATCAAAATCTCCCCTTGTGAATCTAATAATATCAACTCAACTCATTATTCTAATAATATTGTTGCGTTTGTGAATCTTCGGACAGTATTAAATACTGATCAATACTATGTAATTATATCCACTTTATGCTTCTATATCTATTATGCTAGGCTCACAAGTTTGGAAAAAAAATTCGAGAAGATCTTATTAATCTTATTTATACTTCATTAATATTCATTAAATGTTGTTAGGCCCGTATCTATTATTTTAAATATGAAAATAAATATAGTGTAAAAATCAATACCAGATCTTCAGCATTAAAGAAGGACCCATCAATGTAATATTTTTATTTTTGATAATAAGAATTTCATTCTAGGCTTCAAAATAAAGTGCTTACAAATTAGAAAGATTTATCCAAATATACTGAGACAGAAAAAGAGGGAAAGGCCCATCCATATTTCCACATCTGAGATGGCCCATGCATGTCTTGCCAGGAAATGAGCAACCCGATTCCTACCTCTAAGCACATGTTGAACTTGGTGATCTTCAAAATGACCCAGCAAATTCCTGACTTCCTTTAGTAAGTTACCTTGAATTGATAGTGAGTCTTCATTAGTAGACAATGCTTCCACCATAAGTAAACTATCACTTTCCAACACAACTTTCGTAACACCCAGATGCAAGTAGAATTGTAGACCTCGGAACATGGATAGCAACTCCACTGAATCTGGTTCACTGATCTCATGCTCAACCTTACTCACAGCCATAAGTACTTCTCCTTTCTCATTCCTTAATGCAGCACCCACCCCAGTTTTTCAATGGTCGAAAAAAAGTGCAGCATCTACATTTAGCTTACAGTAACCTGGTGGAGGAGCCTGCCAACAACCTACTTTTTTCATAGCAAAGCTTCAAACAACATCTGTTGGGAAAGTCGGTATCTTCAAGTTGATAGCATGGTTTGCAGTCGTTATGGGATCCAACAGAGAGTGTTCAAAAATCCACTTGTTTCTCCTGTACCAAAAAGCCCATGCAATTAAGAAAAACCTGTCCAGTAAACTTTGCTCCCCTCTATGTAATAAAAACATAACTACATCAATAACAGAGTTCATGTCATGCAAATTTGATAAGACAGGCATCAACGCTCCCCATGCCACTCTAATGTCAAGGCACTTCAACACAGCATGAGATGCATCCTTAGTAGGATAATTGCAGAGATCACATGCAGTGCTTTCAACAACTCTCCTCTTCAACAAGTTATGTTTTGATGGAAGACTTTCCGTACAAGCTCTCCAAGCAAACACTCTAACCTTGCTAGGAACCCTCATTTTCCAAATAGCTTTCCACATCTTTCGCTCTTCATTTGCACTTGAACTCTCAACAACATCTTGATGAAACAGAGAGTTGAAAAATCTGTAACCACTTCTCACACTATAGGCCCCATTCTTCTCAAACCTCCACATCCACACATCTTCATGTTGACCCAGGCTGAGGAGGATCCTCATAATATCAGAACCTATCCTTGGATTGAAGAGAGCTCGAACGCGTGAGATATCCCACCAGCCTGTTTCAGTATTTAATAGAGAATCTACCTTTGCTGAGAGATCCTTTTCTTCACTACAATCTGACTCCATAAGTAAAGATTGATGACCAGGCATCCAATTATCTTGCCATATATGAGCAGTAGCCCCATCCCAAATCCTCCATTGACACCCTTTAATCAACAAACTCCTAGCTTCCCAAATTTCTTTCCAAGTATAAGATGAGTTATGACCCATATTAGACTCAAAAAAAGAAGTATTTGAGAAATATCGTACCTTGAGTAGTTTATGGACTAAGGAATCTTTATGTTTAAGTACCCTCCAAGCTTGTTTGGCTAGTAAAGCCATATTAAAAACCTTGAGGTTTCTAAATCTCAATCTCATTCCACCCCTATACTTAGAAACACACAATTTATCCCATGCTAATCAATGAATTCTCCTCCCATCATCTCTTTGTCTCCACCAACATTGAGCCATCATCTTTTGATCTAGGTCTCTACACAAAGTAATGGGCAGCTTGAAACAGCTCATAGTGAAGGCTGGGATAGAACAAGCAACAGCCTTGATTAAGATTTCACGGCCCCCTTGATTAACATTTTCTACAGGAAGCTATACAAGAGCTTGGCAGATGGAAAACCGAACAAGAGATCAAGCAAACGGAAATTCAAATATTATCTAGATAATCAGGAAATTCAACAAAAAACAGCAACAAATGCACCAATGATCACAAACGGAAATCAAAATATTGAAATTGAATATTATCAAAGGGATCAAGCAAACACTTGGACTAGTACTGGGAATGACAATCAACATATAGAGTTGGTAAAAAAACATCAAAGAAACGTTAGAAAGCATGAAGCCTCCCTTATCAAACGCGAAGTGTTGTATCTACAGGATTAGCATATATCAATATATATATAGGGCCTTTCCACCATGGCAGCAAAAGATTAAAAACCATGGAAAAGTTGAAAGTGAATACTATAAGAAATTCTTGCAGCGCATTGACTCCTAAGTTGAGATTTTAGTAAACACTATAAAGAAGCATGAAGAAGGTGTACGTCGCTATTATACAGAACGCATCCAGCTGATTCAAGATGCTTCACTACGTCTGATGCTACACTAGAATCTTCTGGAATTACTTAAACTAGGTTGGTGCCTACCCCAGGTTGTAATATTATGACATACAAAATGTAAGAAACTCTGTTTGTAATGTGCAATGAATCCCAATGCACACCAACTGCTTAAGAATATTCTCAAGTTTGTTAGGATCTTGTGTGTAGATATACTTCCTGTACAAAGCTATCGAATTAATAAGAACTATAAATATTTCTCCTCACTCTACTCTTACATGGTATCAGGGCAATACCACGACTAACGTCCCTTTCTTTCTTCTTCCTTATGGCCGACGAAAGCTCACTCTCTAGAAAAGAATCCTTCAACTCCACCACTTCAACTCCACCACCTTCCAACTTCTAAGTAATTTTTCCCATATCGTCTATGTTAAATTTAGATATGATAATTACTCACTCTGGTGTGCCCAAATAATTCCCTATCTCCATGTCTAAGATCTTTTTCACTTCATAGACGGCTCTACTGCCCCTCCTCCTCCTCCTCCCTTCCTTCCTACTGCCTCTCCCTCTCTGTCTGGCTCTTCTCCCCTTTAAACCAATCCAGCCTATCTTCAATGGCATCGCACATATCAACTTCTCCTCAGTGCTCTGCTTTCTTCTCTCACTGAACCAATTCTTTCTCTAGCCATAGCATCCCGCACTTCTCGTGACCTCTAGGTTACTCTTGAAACAATGTTCACTTCCAATCTCAAGCAAAAATTTTTCAGATTCATCATCAGCTTACAAATTTCAAAAAATGTGCTTTCTCCGTAATTGACTATTATCGCAAAATTCGCCTTCACTCCGACACCATGACAGCTGCCGGTGAGCCACTCCGCGACTCGGAAGTCGTTTCCTATTTGCTAAATGGTCTCAACTCTGACTATGAATCATTTGTTGCCTCTGTTACTACTAGATCCACTCCTATAAGTTCAACTGAACTATTCAACCTCCTTCTCACATTTGAAAGTCGTGTTTCCATCACCTCCATCCAACATGGTCTTCTTCCTACTCCCTGTCAATCTCACTACCTCATTCACTAATCATTGTGGTAGTCGTAGTGGTCGAAACATCTATCGTTGGGGCCGAAATACTAGCCGTGGTGGTCGAAACAACTATCGTTGGGGCCAATATACTAGTCATGGTGGTCACTCTCGTGGTGGCTGCTTAACTCAAGCTTCTCAATCCTCTTTACGAAAGCTCAACAAACTAACATGTCAAGTCTGCAATAAGATTGGTCATATTGCCTTGCAATGCTATCATCGCTTCGACCAAGCTTACCAATTTGAGCCCCCACAATCTCTCCCCCCGCTCACTACACCAGTTCTCAGTCTCTCTCCAATCTTCAGTAGTACCTTAACTCAGCTGCAACGAACCACCTCACCTTAGATCTCCAACACTTAAATCTCTCCATGGAACCATACCTTGGTCCTGAACAAATTTGAGTCAGCGACGACACTGGACTCCTAATAACACACATTGGTGATTCTCAAATCTCTACTCCCACTTCTAGTTTTTTCCTTCAAAAATTACTTTGTGTTCCTCACAACACCAAATCTAGTTTCTGTCCAACAATTTTGCAGTGACAACTCTGTGTTCTTTGAGTTTCATGAGTCTAATTTTCTTATGAAGGACAAACGTACGAGAACTCTGTTACTCCGAGGACCGGCACATAATGGCCTCTACTTGTTTCCTCCTCCAGTCTCCTCAAAGCCAGACCTTGTCACTCTACTTGGTAAATGAACCACTGCCACTCAATGGCATCATTGCTTGGGTCATTCAAATCTTTGACTTGTTTCACAAGTTCTGCGCACCAAGTGCTTGCCAATTATCCCATCTCAGCCTGATTTTTTCTGTTCTACTTGTCCTCTTGCCAAGTGTCGCCAATTACCGTTTAAATCTTTTGTTACTCGGTCCTAAGGACCTTTGCAATTAATTTTTGTGGGTGTTTGGGGTCCATCCTCTCATATATCATGAGATTATTTCCGTTATTATATATCTTTTGGTGATGATTATAGTCGTTACACTTGGTTTTATCCTCTTGCGTCAAAAGGTGATGCACATCCATTTTTCTTTCCTTCCAAACACATGTTGAACGTTTATTCAATACTAAAATCAAAAGTGTTCAAAGTGATTGGGGCGGAGAATTTCAACCCCTCACCCGTGTACTTAACTCTCAAGGAATTCCTCACCATCTCACTCATTCTCACACTCACCAACAAAATAGTATGGTTGAGAGAAAGCATTGTCATATAGTTGAAACGGGCCTTGCCCTTTTAGCAGCGGCTTGTCTTCATTATAAATTTTGGGCTGATGCATTCCAAACTGCAACCTACTTAATTAATTTTCTTCCCTCTCCATCCTTTAAAAACAAATATCCCCATTATCTTCTCTATAACCAAGAACCCAATTACTTCTTAAAGTTTTTGGATACGAATGTTGGCCCAATCTTCGGCCATACAATAATCATAAAATAAATTTTTGATCACTCCCTTGTTTTTTTCTTGGTTATAGTCCCTCTCATAAAGGTTATAAATGTTTTCACCTTCTATCAAACAGAATGTACATCTCTTGTGATGTACTTTTTAAGGAAAATTCCTTCCCTTATGCTCTACAAATTCTGAACCACGCACACCATCTTACCTATTTCCTCCACATCTATTCTTGGCCCATCGTCGATTTCCACACAAAATAGCCTATCCTCACACCCTAGTCCAATTATCACATCCAACCCTTCCTCTCTATCTCCATCTTCTTCTTCAACCTCAACTCGGACGATTGCATCTGTAAGACCCACCTCGACATCTCACTCTTCTTCACCTTCTCTCACCTCTATTCACATAATACCTGAGGTACTCTCACTACCCACTATAGTCTAACCCACCATGATTCGGTTAGCTCTCTCTCACAGTTTCTAATGGCTGGTCCCTTCGTTAACTTGATATTCAGAAAGCCTTTCTTCATGGCGATCTCACTGAAACTGTGTACATGTCACAACCTTTCTTTACAACAATGGGTTGCTTCGAATCTCATTGCAAGCAAGAATCCCATCTTGGATTATGGATCCCCAGTGCTGAGCAGCATTAACCAATATATGAACTCCACGGGGTTGATCCTCTCAAAACAACTGCACATATTGAATCTCATGATGTCAATCACTTTCTTAGTTGCAAAGCTTGCAATGCTCATGTAACCTTAAGAAAACTTTAATGTGTTTTGGATGGATGCTTGAAATAAGGCATCATATGAGTCATTTGGTGATGTTATAACGTTTGACATAATGTATTTTTCTTTTTGTATATCTGTAACATACTAGTATTGGATTTAGGGCATATAAGTAAATCTTCTAGTTAAATTTTTTCTATTATTATTATTATTATAGTCTTACCAGATTTTATATTGATTATTTTAATAATTTCTATTATAATTTTTTTTTGTAACTTACTAGGGTTTTGTGTTATTTTTTTAATTCTAATAACTATTACTAGATTTTATCAGATTTTACAAATTTTAGTTTGAATTCAATTCTTAGTTCCTCCTATTTCCACCGAACCTCATCTCTTGATTTTAGCCTTTGAAATAAACACTATAAACCTCCAAACCCGTACATCTCTCAGTATTAGTTGTTAACATTCTAGTGGAAACCGACTCTATTAATGAGCAATTTCTCCACTCCGCACGTCTCCACTCCCATGCACATGCACGTCTCTACTCCTCTAGGTTTCCTTTTATTTTTTTTTCTCAATCTTCTACATTTATAAATTTCGCTTACCCCTTATATGAGAAGAAAAAAATCGAAGCCATGAGCCACCCCACTTTTGAACTTCTCCACACCGTGAGCCTTCCCCCACTCTCAACCACCGTGCAAGGCCAAGAGCCCCCCCAAACATAGTAAGCCTCAAACCCACCCTCTTCACAAAACCAGTTTTGGTGAACCTCTGTTTTCCATGTCCGAAAACAGAGCCGTCGCTCCTCCACAGTAGCCACCTCAAGAGACGCCAAACTACCTCTCCGACGACACAGAGTTTGATGGCCATATTTTTTCGTCGCACCCACTCCCTTCTGGTAAACCCTCGACCGTCGCCAACCTCCTCTCCCTCTTGGTTGTTTTCGGTTTAATAGAATTCTCCCTCTCTAACTCTTGCTTTCTCTCTAGGCGTCGCACCTCCCTGCCCAGAGGACCACCCAGTCGCGCCGCCCTGACCCCTGCCAGCCACCCAGAGCTGCCGCACGTCAGCTTCTTCTTTCGGTGAGTCCCCTGCCTCGCCCGCCTCTAGCTGTTGCTCCTTGTTCTCTTCATAATATAAGTTGCTTCTAGGTCTTAATTTACTAAGTGCAATGAGATTACTTTTATGCCCTTTTAATCCCTTCCCATAGTATCTTGAAGGAGTGTTTTAAGTATAATTATATTTATCACCTTACATTTAAGTATATGTTAATTATGAATATGATTATGTCATTTTAATTGAAGTTGAGTTTAATAATTCAAGTTGAGCTTAATTTTATTAAATAAATATATTAGTCAAATGCTCATTTTATAAGAAAGTGTTGAAAGAATTTGAAATATGTTTTAAAGTATATCATTGAACCTAATATTTTGTTAATATTCCTTTGTCTATTTAGTAGAATTTTAATAAATTATTATGTTAAGAATATTAAACAATATTAATATTTATTAGGTTCCTTATAAGATTTAATAATTTTGTTAAGAAATGAAACATATTTTAAGAATTGAGGTTTTTATTACTTATTTTCATAGAATTGATCATATCTCAAAGTATTATAGTAAGTTATATTTTGAAAATGAAAATATGCTATTAGTATTGTAAATAATTTAATATATCAGTCTTCATTAATTTTTGTGATAAACAAAATATTTATTTGATTATGTTCTATGATGCAAATTTAATTTAGTATGATATTAGTACATATTTATTTAAGATATCAGTATTCTTAAGTTTAAGTGTATGAGAGAAGAAGTTGTATGCAAAATTTAAGAAATGAGAGTTCTGGTTACAAGAGATTTCCTTTTTGGGACACGTGGTGTCAGCAAAAGGAATTTTAGTGGACCCAACGAAGGTTGAGGCAGTGGTAAAATGGGCCAAGCCTAGTAATGTCAATGAGGTACGAAGTTTCTTAGGTCTTGCTGGCTACTGCAGAAGATTTAGAGAAGGATTTTCAAGTATAGCAGCTCCGATGACAAAGTTGACAAGAAAGGATGAGAAGTTCCTGTGGACAGATGAGTGTGAGGACAACTTCCAAGAATTGAAGAAAAGATTAGTGACGGCACCAGTTCTTATAGTTCCCTTGGGAGATGGAGGATTTGTTAGATACAACAATGCTTCACTAAAGGGTTTAGGTTGTGTTTTAATGCAGAATGAGAAAGTTATTCCATATGCTTCCTGATAGCTAAAGAATAATGAGTAGAATTACCCAACCTATCATCTGGAATTTGCAGCAGTGGTTTTTGCCTTAAAGACCATAAAAGTGCGAGATTTATACCGACCATAAAAGTCTGAAATATTTCTTCACACAGAAAGAATTGAATATGAGACAATGGAGATGGTTGGAACTTTTGAAGGACTATGACTGCAATATTAACAACTATCCTGGTAAAGCAAATGTCGTAGCATATGCACTTAGTCGAAAGTCATCATCTGGCACCCTGGCTATGATGTTTACTCCTCTGAAGCATATACTACTAGATATGGAGCGAGCAGGCATTGAGGTAATCCAGGACACTCAATCTAAGATGAATAGTTTGACTCTAGGTTCAACATTGATAGATCAAATTAAGCCCGCCCAAGCAAGTGATACAGAATTGATGAAGTTTAAAGAAGAAGTAGCAGAGGGTAAAAGACTTGATTATCTAGTATCAGGTGATGGCACCTTGAGATTTAGGGGAAGATTATGTGTACACAATGATAGAGTAATCAAATATTTGATTTTGAGAGAAGCTCATCGTTCACTCTACACAGTTCATCCTGGGAGCACCAAGATGTATCGGGATCTAAAACAACACCATAGGTGGAGTGGGATGAAACGAGAGATAGTGACATATGTAGCACAGTGTCTGACACGTCAACAAGTCAAAGCAAAGCATCAGAGACCCTCAGGTACAATTCAGTCACTCCCTATACTAGTGTGGACTTGGGATGAGATCGGGATGGACTTTGTTTCAGGGTTTCCGAAGGCATTAGGAGGTCAAGATGCAGCATGGGTGATTGTTGATCGACTATCAAAATCAGCCTATTTTATTCCTATTCAGATGACGTACTCCGTGGATAGACTGGCAAAATTATATGTTAGAGAGATTGTCATATTACATGGGATACCATCTAAGATCATCTCTGACAGAGATACCCGTTTCACTTCAGTTTTTTGGAGGAAGGTACAGAAGGAGTTGGGAACTCAACTGAATTACAGCACGACATTTCATCCTCAGACAGATGCTCAATCAAAGAGGACAATTCAGATCCTAGAAGATATGCTTAGAGCATGCGCGATGGAATTTAAAGGTAATCGGATTAAGTATCTACCCCTTATTGAGTTCGCATATAATAATAGTTACCAGGAAAGTATTCAGGCAGTGCCGTATGAAGTTCTCTATGGACGTAAATGTAGGTTGCCCTTCTACTAGGATGAAGTAGGAGAGCGGAGGATATTGGGACAAGAAATTATACAAGACATGTGTGAGAAAATATCAATTATTAGAAAGAAGCTCGCTATAGCACAAGAGCGATATAAGAAATATGTGAACCAACGACGAAGAGAATTAGAATTTGATATAGAAGATAAAGTACTCTTGAAGGTTGCACAGATGAAAGGGATAATGCATTTTGGTAAAAAGGTAAAGCTAAGCTTGAGGTACATAGGCCCTTTTGAAATCTTAGAAAGAATAGGTGCTGCAGCCTACAGACTAGCACTTCCACCTCACCTGTCGGCAGTGCACAACTTGTTTCATGTCCCTATGTTACGGAAGTATGCCCCGGATCCCACACATGTTTTGGAGTATGAGCCAGATTCGAGACGACCTCAGCTATGAAGAAATTCCAGTGAGAATATTAGCACAGAAGGTCCAAGTGCTACGACACATAACTATTCAAATGGTCAAAGTACTTTGGAGTCACCACAGCGAGAGAGAAGCCACTTGGGAACACTAGGAAGACATGAGAGAGAAATACCCCGACTTATTTAATTGAGGTACGTTCCATCTCGAGGACGAGATTTTCTTTTAGGGGGGAGATTTGTAAAATACTAGTCTTGGATTTAGGACATATAAGTAAATCTTCTAGTTAAATTTTTTCTATTATTATTATTATTATTATAGTTTTATAAGATTTTATATTGATTATTTTAATAATTTCTAATATAAATTTTTTGTTTGAAATTACTAGGGTTTTGTGTTATTTTTTTAATTCTAATAACTATTACTAGATTTTATCAGATTTACAAATTTTAGTTTGAATTCAATTCTTAGTTCCTCCTATCTCCACCGAACCTCATCTATTGATTTTAGCCTCTGAAATAAACACTATAAACCTCCAAACTCGTACGTCTCTCATTATTTGTTGTTAACATTCTAGTGGAAACTGACTCTATTGATGAGCAATTTCTCCACTCCCATGCACATGCACGTATCTACTCCTCTAGGTTTCCTTTTATTTTTTTTTTCTCAATCTTCTACATTTATAAATTTCGCTTACCCCTTATACGAGAAGAGAAAACTCGAAGCCATGAGCCACCCCATTGCTTAACTCCTCCACACCATGAGCCTTCCCCCACTCTCAACCACCGTGCAAGGCCAAGAGCCTCCCAAACACAGTAAACCTCAGACCCACCCTCTTCACGGAACCATTTTTGGTGAACCACTGTTTTCCACGTCCAAAAACAGAGCCGTCGCCCCTCCTCCACGATAGCCACCTCAAGAGATGCCGAACTACCTCTCCGACGACATAGAGTTTGCCGACCATCTTTTCTCGTTGCACCCACTCCCTTCCGGTAAGCCCTCGACCGCCGCCAACCTCCTCTCCCTCTCGGTTGTTTTCGGTTTAACAGAATTCTCCCTCTCTAACTCTCGCTTTCTCTCTCGGCGTCACACCTCACTGCCTAGAGGACCATCCAGTCATGTCGTCGTGACCCCTTCCAGCCGCCCAGAGCTGCTGCACATCAGCTTCTTCTTTCGGTGAGTCCCCTACCTCGCATGCCTCTAGTCGTTACTCCTTGTTCTCTTCATAATATAAGTTGCTTCTAGGTCTTAATTTACTAAGTGCAATGAGATTACTTTTATGCCCTTTTAATCCATTCCCATAGTATCTTGAAGGAGTGTTTTAAGTATAATTATATTTATGACCTTAGGTTTAAGTATATGTTAATTATTAATATTATTATCATGTCATTTTAATTGAAGTTGAGTTTAATATTTCAAGTTGAGCTTAATTTTATTAAATAAATATGTTAGTCAAATGCTCGTTTTATAAGAAAGTATTGAAAGAATTTGAAATATGTTTTAAAGTATATTATTGAGCCTAATATTTTGTTAATATTCCTTTGTCTATTTAGTAGAATTTTAATAAATTATTATGTTAAGAATATTAAACAATATTAATATTTATTAGGTTCCTTATAAGATTTAATAATTTTGTTAAGAAAGGAAACGTATTTTAAGAATTGAGGTTTTTATTACTTATTTTAATAGAATTGATCATATCTCAAAGTATTATACTAAGTTATATTTTGAAAGTGCGAATATGTTATTAGTATTGTAAATAATTTAAGATATCAGTATTCATTGATGTTTGTGATAAACAAAATATTTATTTGATTATGTTCTACGATGTGGATTTAATTTAGTAGGATATTAGTACATATTGTTCCCAAACAGATTTAGTGATAGTTATTATTGCGTATAAGTGTCAAGTTACGAAGTGATATTGAAGAAGAAACGCAGCGAGGTAAGTAATTTGACCACAAATTAGAATCATCACAATTCAGCTTATATATAAGTATTATTCAAGTCAGTTCATTTCCAGCCATTATTTATGCACCACTCATGTCATATGCAAACATGTCATCCAACATAGCATACAATTATGTCATTTCGCATCATGTTTAAATTCAGAAATTATAATTATATATGTAATATGTCATACATCTCATGTGTATAAAACATATAACCTATCTTAAGTTCAAGTGTAAGATAAGATAAGATCAGTTAATTAGATGGTCATTCAGATGCATGGTACCAATGCAATTCAGTTTCAGGGTGGATGTGCAAGCCACGGGCTCAAGCATGATCCACCATAGTATGCCAGAATACTATTAGTGGCTCCCCTTGCGACCGCGGGACGTGGGGCCGATGCACAACCTCGCACACAGGGTTAAGTGTGTTGGCCAGTCAGATAAATCGGTTAAATCAGATAAATTAGTCAGATATGCATAGCATAAGCATCAGTATGAACAGTCATAAATTTAAACTCTCAGCATGAAAATTTTTATGAAAGCTTTATGTTTACGCTGTGATGGATTTCTTGCTGAGTCTTCGACTCATTTTAGTTTGTTTTCATGTTTTTAACCACCTAGGTGAGGATGATTAATACGAGCAGACAGGCCAGGATTAGAAGGAGTTGTTAATTTTAGTTTCAGACTTTTTAAAATAAAATTTTCATTTATGACATGAATTTATTCAGTTTATTCATTTAATATTTTTGGAAGACATTTTATTAGACTTTTTTTCTACAAAATAAATTCCTAATTTTATTTATGAATTATGAGATCTATTGTCAGGTTTATTTTATGAAAAATACATGACACTCCTAGTCTACGGAAAGAGGGTGTTATAATATCTAACCCATTCATCTGTGATTAAATTAAAAAAAAAAAAAAAAAAAGATGGCGTTTCGAGTGAAGAAAATCTTTTTTTTTTTTTTTTGTGGTTAATGTCAGTTATAATTTCTGAATCTCAGATTTTGGAGGGGCTTGTTAGAATCTTCTAAATCCCCTTCTAGGCATGTTGCAGATCGTGTTAGATGTCCAAATCTTGACTGACATTCTCTTCTATAAGAGGCTGGTTTCTAAAGTTATTTGGCCTACAGGTTGTATATAGAAATAAATCTTGTGTATCAAACTGTTAAAAGAGGCTACAACTCAACCATTCCTCAATAAATATTCTGCCTCGCAATACTTGAAATCTTTCCAACAGGGAAAGACAGTACTCTCGTAATTAGCATAGCCAAGAATTAAAAATGCTTCTCATTTTAGTTAATGAAAACTACCAATCAGTTATATAGCTAAAGCTGAAAAATGTGATTATGAAGAAGTGTTTTGGGCTAGTGAGACAATATCCAAAGTGCATGGAGCTACCCTCTGCACTTTGGATAAAATTGTTAAGTTATATGTGTCCAGTAGATTTTCCATGTCATGTTTATTATTGACCAAATGCCTACAATAAATACTCACAGGTTTGGTATCCATTACCATGCAGAAAATCTAAGAGATTTGCACTTTTATACCAAGAGCAAGGTTATAGTAGAGGATTTGGTGCATCTCTTTCTCTCTCTCCCGGCCTTTTATATGGATTTAGAACCCATATCATGAAATATTCAACCAATTTAGTATAGTGAACTTGACTTCATTGGATTTCTAGATTTTTTTTTTTTAATCAACTTACAACATGAATTCATGGCTTCAATTCTCTATAGTAACCATCATTATACAATCATATTTACAGAATATTTTTTCTTTTTCCGTTTGTGTTTAGTTGCTAGTGATTTTGGTCTTTTTTTAGTGTATCTTAGGATATATGGGAAGCACAATTACTAGATCATGAAATGGCGAAGCCCATATGCATATGACTGCTCATTCGACCTGACCCGACTCGAAAAGGCACACTTCCAACCCGACCCGATCATGTAGCATTCCGTTTGGCCGATTAGCCAACCCGAAAGTATGTCGGGAAATCGGGTATTCCGACCCGACCTTTTTTTTTTTTTTTTATAAAAAATAATAATAATAATTTATTTATGTGTGGTAATAATCTAAAAAAATTTGATTACCATTTTATACAAAATATTTGAACACATAAAACAAATTCAATATACAAATTAAGAAATCACTTAAAAGTTAGCATAAGTTTTAAAAAAAGTAATAATAATAAGAAAAAGAAGAAGAGTGACTGAAGACATACTAAGGCCTCATTTGTTTTCACAATTATTCTCAATTTATCTATTTTTATCTCATCTAATAATTACAATTTTTTCAAATTTTTACACAAAATAAAATAAACAATTCAACTTTTTTAAATTATAAAATAAAAATAATATTAAAAAAATATACTTTAATAATATTTTATTTAATTTTTAATTTTAATCTTAACTAAACTTATCTTATCTTAATTTATCTACAAAAATAAAGGAGAACTTAGAGACATACATACCGCCAAACAGATATAAGGTACAAGGGAGCACGTATTTTAGTTTATCATAAATCATAAATAATATGACATAATATTCTTAATATATATATATATATATATATAAATTAATTAGAAAAACGTGGCCATCCAATTCTTATCACAGGAGACCTAGGCCAACATGTTTGTTTCTGGGGCAACCAGATTGACGTTATAAGAAATTTTCATAACGATAAGTCAGCACACGTGTGATGCCATGATAGGTCTTGAGTTTAGATAAGGTTGTTAATATTAATAATGCTTGGTCCCGCATCCAGCTATAATGAGTAATGTTGTGATAGTGAAATCAAGGAAACGTCAAAATAATGATAAAACTCTGTTCTTAGTGGACTATAAACTACCCAGTCTACGACTTTTGTGGAAACAAAAAAAACAGGTGATCTCCTCGCTTCATCAGGTGATCTTACTAAGAAGTTAGAGACGGTGCGCTCGCGGCGACCAAAACCGAAAGCGTTTGTTTGTTTGGGTAAGCAAAACATTCACCATCACCTTTTTTTTTTCTCTCTTTTTTATTCTGTTCCATAATAAGGATAAGTCAGCACGTCTGATGCTGTGATAGGTTTTGAGTTTAGCCGAGGTGTTGAATATTGCATGAGTAATACTGTGGTAGGTGAAATCAACGAAACATCCGGATAGATCTTTTTTCTTGACCGTTAACTCCACTCTAACATGAGTACGAGCGTCTTTGTCTCCGTTTGATCACTCGACTTGTTTCATTGGTTCTTTGATCTGTAACTGTCTGAAAAGTTAAGGGATCGTTTATTTTCCGAGATGAGATGAGATTAAAAAGTTGAATAAAGTATTGTTAAAATATATTTTTTAATATTATTTTTATTTTGAGATTTGAAAAAGTTGAATTGTTTATTTTATTTTGTATTAGAAGTTAGGAAAGTTGTAATGATTAGATGATATGAGATATTTTCTGAAAACAAACAAGGCCTAAGAGACTCAGGCTTTGTTTGTAACCTAAATTCATCTCAACTTATCTCAATTTATCATTACAACTTTTTCAATTTTCAATATAAAATATAATAAACAATTCAATTTTTTCAAATCTTAAAATAATAATAAAATTAAAAAATAATATTCTAACAATATTTTATTATCTCAACTCAACATCTAAACACAGCCTGAGGCCACCAAAAGCGAAAGCGTTTGTGTGGGTAAGGAAAACATGATTTGCCATCGCCGTCTTTTTCTTTTTCTTTTTAATATCTTCTAATTTTTTTAATAACTTATTGATAATTATTAATTATGTTTTTAGGCTTATTCACTGTAAAAAAAAAACGAGTATTTACGATGAATTATTTGTAAAAACAAATGACTAATTAGCCCGGTCGTCTACATCTATGGATCTAATTCCATGCATATATATGTGCTATCTGGAGCTCTTTGTTTTGAATATTGAGATGTTAATTTATTAGGATATTGACATTTTTATGTATAGTTAGTTCATCAGCTAATGCACTCAGCTCGTTGCATACAAAATAAATGCATAGCTTGCTTGTACGTTGATTTGGGTATTATTTTTCTAGCTAGGTGATCTATAAATAATATATAGAATATGATATGGTTAATTTACTTTGAATGGCTGATAATGAGTTTTAATTTGTTGGTAACAGCTTTACTAGGGTACTTATTTTAATTCCTTTCTTTTAATTTTTAAAGCCGTCAAATGAAATATTAGCATTAGCATTAGCATTAAAGTACTCTAATTAACTTTCCCACAAAATTGGCCCATATTTTTATATAATTCTATCGTAGTGATTATTCTTTGTGTAAGCAGGCCGGGAGGAAGCCATTTTATTATATAAGAAGCTAATTTGTGAGATGGAAAAATCAACGAGTTATGATCAAGAAATTCAACAAAAATTGGCAACTGCTTTATCAGTCACAGATGGAAATCAAAATGGTGCTGAAATTCATCAATTGGATCAGGCTGAAGCAAAGACTTTGAGTAGTGGAATTAATGGAAATCAACATAGAGATCAGTTGGTAATTAGCATCAAAGAAATGGTTGAAAGCAGCTTGGAGCTTTCCTTATCATTAGACGAGTGTTGTATCTACAGGATTCCATCTTGGCTTCGCAAATTGAATGAGGAAGCCTACACTCCTCAAGTTATATCGATTGGACCTTTTCACCATGGCAACAAGAAATTAGAAACCATGGAAAAGTTTAAACAGAAATGTTTTAAGAGATTTCTACATGAGCGGATTAAGGTCAACTTGGAGATTTTAGTAAACGAAATAAAGCAGCATGAAGAAAGAGTGCGTGATTGTTATGCAGAAAGCATCGAGCTTAGCAGTAACGATTTTGTGAAACTAATTTTGGTGGATGGGAGCTTTGTTATTGAATTTTTCTACGAATTCTTCCAATTTCAAAGTTCTACTCTTAAGGATTGTTTCTTGCAGTTAAACCCAATATCGTTTTTGGGAATAATGTTGGACTTACAGTTACTTGAAAATCAACTTCCTTTCTTTATTATTGAGATATTATTCCTCCATGCACAATTACCGATTTGTGAGCATCCTTCCTTCACTTCGTTTGCAATTGATATCTTTGAGAGATTTAACGATCAGAAATTGCATCAAAATCTTGAAGCATATGAAATTAGACACTTTGCTGATTTGGCCAGAGCACTTTTTCTTCCATCACCCAGAGAGCTATCACCACATGGAAGCAATCCTGCTAGTGCTGATCAATTATATACTGCAAGTCAGTTGTACGAGGCTAGAGTGAAGTTTAAGGCGAGCTCATGCAAATGCTTACTTGACTTGACAAGACACTTGGCTAGAGCATTTTTTGTTCCATCATCCAGAAAGCTGCAACCATATGGAAAAAATCCTGCTTGTGCTAATCATTTATATAATGCAAGCCAGTTGGACGAGGCTGGAGTGAAGTTTAAGGTAAGCTCAAGCAAATGCTTACTTGACCTAAAATTCACCAGTGGAACGTTGGAAATTCCATGCATAAAATTGTATAATCAGATGGAGACTAGTTATCGAAACGTCATAGCATTTGAGCAATGCCATTATCCATATAATTCACATTTTACAGACTACATTGTGCTATTGAGTTTCCTAATCAACACTCCCAAAGACGTGGATTTACTTATTAGAAAAGGAATCATCATTAATGGGCTTGGCAGCAGCAAAGCAGTGGCTTCTTTCCTCAATAATCTGGGCACAAATGTCCCATATGATAGCTTCAACTCTGCTTATAAGGATTTGTTTGAAGGTTTGAATGCATTCTATGAGAACCCTAAGAATATTTGGACGGCTACATTGAAACGTGATTATTTCAGTACTCCTTGGAGAATAGCTTCTACTGCAGCTGCTGGTATCTTACTGTTGCTCACTCTCGGACAATTTATATGCTCAATCATCCAAGTTGTGAAGATGTGAAGAAGTTTTGTCCATGAAATGCTGGTAGGACATAATTATTTTACTCATCATTTTTAGAAATTAATTAATTTGTTAGATTGCTAGCAACAACTTGGAAAATTTGAACATAACATGCACAAAGATAAGTATTACTATGACTTATCTTCACTTTCTTCATCTATTAGTGTAGAGCCTTAGTTTTGAATGCTATAAAAATACACCCTCATATATACATAATAGAACATACGCAACACTAGCTAATATCTTCAACTTCAACACATTTTCATTCTTTACTATGTTCTTCATTTGCTGAGTTACCGATTGCTTTGTGCTTTGCCAAACCCCTTGCATTTGATAGCACCACATGTGATGTCTTGGATTCTATGGTGATTTCTTGGTTGTTAAGTTGTGTTTTCCTCATTGCTTATTCAGACAAGTTCTCATAATGAAGTACAAAATCATAGCTCGATGTTATCCCATTCGTGATTTACATGATGTCCAGTGAATTGTGTGATATCAATGTCCTCTTTGCATAATTCAACATTTGGTTGCTTGATTTGGAACAATTTGTGATTTATTATATGAAAACAAGTTCGATCAAAGAGGACGTGGACATAAAGAGTTCAATTGTTAAATTATTAACTTTTTTGCAGGAACATATACGGGCTGAGATTGGAGCAGAGTAAGTGATAGATGAGATGAATTTCATGGAACAAAAGTGGAGGTCATGCTATCAACCCGAGGGATTTTGAATGAAGTGATTTTTGTGTTTTGTTTCTTATTAACATACAATTTTATAGCTTTATTGTTATTGATACGATTGGGATATTAATGGGCTTGTACTCACAAGAATTTATTTATATTTTCTCTCATAATTAATTATTGTGTTATATTTCTGTATAATATAATTATTTTTTATTGTTAATGATGGAATGGGGAAAATTACATTTGAACATAAAAAGCAGTGAGGCCATTCAAATCTTGGCTAAAAAACCATTTGAATGTTTAGTATCATCTAAAATTTAACAATAAAATGTTCAAATGCAAAAATATTCGTACAATTAAGATATCTATTTGCATAAAGCTTTGGGGACCAAATTATTAGTATTAATTTTCTTTTAAACGAAAAATATCTATTCAAATGGAATTATTCGTGTTGGCTTTTGTATCACTCAAGTATCACTCGATTAAAATTGAGTTGTAACAGGTATTTGTGTTTATTGGAGAGTTTTTCCTCCTGATAACTGGTTGTAAACCTTTCTTTTGTAATAAATGGTTGAAAGCAGCTTGGAGCTTTCCTTATCATCAGACGAGTGTTGTATCTACAGGATTCCATCTCGGCTTCGCGAATTGAATGAGGAAGCCTACACTCCTCAGGTTATATCGATAGGACCTTTTCACCATGGCAACAAGAGATTAGAAACCATGGAAAAGTTTAAACAGAAATGTTTTAAGAGATTTCTATATGAGCGGATTGAGGTCAACATGGAGATTTTAGTAAACGACATAAAGCAGCATGAAAAAAGAGTGCGTGATTGTTATGCAGAAAGCATCGAGCTTAGCAGTAATGATTTTTTGAAACTAATTTTGGTGGATGGGAGCTTTATTATTGAATTTTTCTACGGACTATGCTGCCAAGGATCAAATTGGCTTTATCGTGAGAACCATATACTGTTAAACCCAATATCGTTAAAGCAAATTATGTCGGATTTGCGGTTACTTGAAAATCAACTTCCTTTCATTGCTCTTGAGATATTATTCAAGCATGCAAATGTACCAGTGCATCCTTCCTTCACTTCGCTTGCAATTATGGTCTTAAAGCCCACTATGCACAAGGAATTTTTCGAAAATCTTGGAGGGCAACCAATTAGACACTTTGTTGATTTGACCAAAGCACTTTTTCTTACATCATCAAGCAAGCTATTGTCACAGCAGGAAAGTAATGATCTTCCTATTGCTGCTCATTTATATACTGCAAGCCAGTTGTACAATGCTGGAGTGAAGTTTAAGGTGAGCTCAAACAAATGCTTACTTGATCTGAAATTCACTGACGAAACTTTGGAAATTCCACGCATGATCTTGGATAATTCGACGGAGACTAAATATCGAAACATCTTAGCATTTGAGCAATGCCATTATCCACATGATTTACATCTTACAAACTACATTGTGCTATTGAAGTTATTAATCAACACTCCCAAAGATGCAGAATTACTTATTAGAAAAGGAATCATAATTAATTGCCTTGCCGATAGTGGTGCAGTGGCATCTCTTTTCCATAATCTAGACACGAATATAATATATCGTCACAGGGACTCTGCTTACCGTGGTTTGTTTCGAGATTTGAATACATTCTATAATAACACTAAGCATACTTGGAAGGCTACCTTGAAACGTGATTATTTCGGCACTCCTTGGAAAATAGCTTCTACTGCAGCTGCTGTTACCTTATTGCTGCTCACTCTCGTACAAGCCATATGCTCCATCATCCAAGTTGTGAAGATGTGAAGAAGCTTTGTGCATGAAATTCTGGTACAACATAATATTTTATTTTGCTCCTCACTTTTAGAAATTAATTTGTTAGATTGTTAGCTACTGCTTGGAAAATTTGAACATAACATGCACAAAGATAAGTACTACTTGAAATAATATGCCTTATCTTCACTTTCTTCATCTAATAGTACAAAGCCACATCTCTTAATGCTCTATATATATACACCCATTTTTACAGAACATATGTTGCACGAATATCTTCTAACTTCAGCACATCTTCATTCTTTACTCTATTCTTCATTTGCTAAATTACCGATTGCTTTGTGATTTTCCAAACCCACCCTGGCATTTACTAGAACCAAGCATGATGTCTTGGATTCTATGGTAATTTCTTTGTTGTTAAGTTGTGTTCCTCATTGCTTACTCAAGACAAGTTCTATGGCTACCAAATTATGATTTCTTTTTGGCAGGAACACTTACATGGGCTGGGGTTGAGAATGGAGAAAAGCAATGGAAGATTAAGCTAGTGATAGATCATGATATGAATTTCATGCAACAAGAGTGAAGGTCATGCTATCAACCCAATGGATACAAATGAAGTGATTTGTGTGTCTTTGTTTCTTATTAACATACAATTTTATAGCTTTGTTTTTATCGATACTGTTGGGATATTGGGCTTGTCTTCATGAGAACTTATTTATATTTGCACCCATAATTAAATTATCTTGTTGTATTTCTATTAGGGGTGATACCCGCATGGTGCGGGGCGGGGGGTACCCTCCCCCGCACCCCGCCCCGCACCGCACCATGTGGGGGTGGGGGGTTTTTCCCCTGCCCCCCACCCCCATGAGGCAGGGGCAGAGTCCCCTCCTTGGTGCCGGTGGGCGGGGGAAAAATCCCATCCGCCCCGCCCCCCGCTTAGGCCACCCCATTATGTTTTAAAAAAATGGTCTAAAAATATTTTTTTAGACTCAAATTATAATATAATTTAAATAATAAATTAAAATTTATAAATATAAAAAAACCTTAAACTCATTAGAGTTAGATTTTGGATTGATTTGGCCTACTAAGCTAACATTTATATAGGAGGCCAAGGCAATACAATAGTCATTCTTAAACAATGTGTGCCTTGGCCTCCTATATAAATGTTGGCCCAAGAATCCAAGACAATCCAATGACTTAAATATAATTTTAAGTCTTTAATAAATTGTATATATCTATATACAATATATTTATTTATATTTACATAAATAAAAAATATATATATGTGGAGCGGGGCCGGGGGGCGGGTGAGGCCCCGCTGGGGTCATCCCGCCCCCCACCCCCGCTAGACCCTCTCCATGCAGGGCAGGGTGGGGCAGAGCCCCGCTGGCCACCCCTAATTTCTATATAATAACTTCTTTTTTATTGTCAATTACAAAACGGAGAAAAATACATTTGAACATAAAAAGTGAGGCCATTAAAATATTGGCTAAAAAACCATTCGATTGTTTATTATAATATGTCTAAGTTTTAAGAATATAATGTTTAGTTGTAAAAATAACAAGAAAATTACAATATCTATTTGCATAAAGATAATTTGGGGATCAAATTATTATTATTTTTATATTTTAAATAGAATTATTGGTGTTCAAACAACTATTAAGGATGAAAAAATTTTGTCCCAAAACAGACTATTCACTAGATATAATTTGATTTGTAAGGTTTAAATTTTAAAATTTGTCTTTCAAATCAAGTTCTGTCAGATGAATTAGGGGTGCTACCCGCCCCAAGCCTCCGTATGGGTGGAGGTATCAAAATCTTCCCCGTATCCCACCCCCGCCCATGTGGGGGTAGGGTACCCCGTCCGTTCGTCGGGGTTCGGGGGTGGACCCCATCCGTCGCCCCCCCTCCTCCCCAACTAGGCCTTCAGCCCAACTTATTTTTATGGGCCCTAAGTGGCCCATAATCTATTTTGGGCCCAAAATCCATTTTTGGGCCACTTTGGGCCCAAAATTTAACTAAAAAAAATAAATATGTATAAAAATTGAAAATATATATACATATATATAGATAGAATATTAACTATATACTAAATTTCAACTATTAACTAATTAAGTAATAATCATCACTAAGGCACTAAGCTATTACAAAATACAAATTACAATTTACAATTATACAAATTAAAACTCTAAGAGAACTAATAAACTTAAACTATTACAATATTACAAACTCCTCTAACCCATCCATGCAGTAATACCATCAATTATATTTTATCTTATTATTCACTAATTAATTTGATTTTGTAACTATCATCATACTACTGATGATCACATTACCCAATTCAAGTTAGTCTTGATTAGCCCCGTCTATATATATATGGATATGTTAGATGGAGGGGCGCCCATGTGGGGCTTACCCTCTCCTCTCCTGGCAGATTGAAGCCTTTAAAGGCTAGCCTTGTGGGGTGGGCTATATATGGCCCCCCTCAGTTAGTTTTTTGGATCATCTAAAATACAAAATTCTCTCTTTTTGTTCTCTCTTAAATAGTATTTAGGCTGTAGATTTGTTGAGTGTTATTCTAGTTTACACTACGCAGTACACTTCGCCACTAAGAGGAGACGCTTGAGATTTGCTAGGCTGGATAAACTTGTGGAACAACTTAATAAGTTGTGCATGAGATGCTTTCTTACATTGGAATCAGAGCATGTTTTTTAGCTATTCCCAGTGTTTTTTTTCCTTACATATGCTTGAAATCTGGGTGCCATTTTTTTGTCCCCTATTTTTTTTTTTTTAAATTTCATGAAAGTCGTTCAATGTGTGCGCACCAGTGGTGTTGCCACAATTTTTTTTTAAAAAACTCAATCTGGGTTGAGCCACCATGAGTAGTGAAGTACTGCGCGCGTGCACCAGGGTGGTGCTGCAGCACTGCAAGGTGCAGCGCCACCTTAGTGGTGTAGCGCCACCTCAATGTTGCACTGGTGTTGTGCGCACCAAAGAGGTGTTGCGGCGCCACCTTTTTTTTTTTTTTTTTTTGGTGGAAAATGCTAGGGTCTTGGTGGCTCAGGAAACGGGTAGATTGCGAATGCGGCTGTTCGTGATTTTTGTTATCTCTTAAAATAGTATTTAGGCTGTTGATTTGTTGAGTGTTACTCTAATTTATACTACGTAGTACACTTTGCCAATAAAAGGAGACACTTGAGATTTGTTAGACTAGATAAACTTGTAGAGCAACTTAATAAGTTGTGCTTGATGTATTTTCTGTTGTACTTTCTTACAGGATCTAATTCCTTGTATATGTGCTATATGGATCTCTTTGTTTTGAATATTGAGATATGAATTTATTAGGATATTGACATTTTTATGTATAGTTAGTTTATCAGCTAATGCACTCAACTCGTTGCATACAAAATTGATGCATGACTTGCTTGTTGATTTTGGTATTATTTTTCTAGCTAGGTGATCTATAAATAATATATAATATGATATGGTTAATTTATTTTGAAGGCTTGATAATGGGTTTGTATCTGTTTGCTGCTTCACTAGAGTACTTATTTTAATTTGTTTGGGGCACTATTGAGAAGGCCCTTTCTAAGCAGGTAACCTGGCCTGGCTCATCAATAGATTTGTGATGATTTTGTAATTTTCAAAAGCAAAATACATTTTAATTTTGCTTATCGAAACAAGCTTATCTGAAATAATATCACTTTTGTTATCTAAACTCTTTTCTGCCATTATGCTCTATCTAGAGTTGTTCACTCCAAAACTTCTTGACTCCAAAAGTTCTTGGCCTGTTTTTGTTCTTTTGACCCTCGTTTTAATCTTCAACACACTTGCCCTTGCTAACCATAATAACTCAGGATTTTGTTAAAATTCAAGTATGTTACAAAAGGTTCACTTTTGTGTATTCCACCAAGTCACTAATTCCATTGTAGTTGTACATTCTTTCAGATTTACCCATATACTTGATTTTTATCATTTCGTAGTTACCGTATTGTTTGGCTTGATAAAAGAACCCGTGCAATCTATTAGTCAAAGGGTGGGTTTTCGCCCATTTTTTGTTGAAAATGTTCTTTGAGAAGCATGATAACTACAAGGTAGTTGGAATGAAATATTTCTTTGTTATTGAGCACTTTTTGACTTGAAACACTAGCATGAATCATGTGATGAAGAAAATAACCCAATTGAAGCTTTAAAACAGTGTCATATCTCATGGCCATAATTGAAGAACAATGATAGATAATCATAGTTGCCTTTTAAATTGAAAATTAAATAAATATAGAAGGTGCCAAGATCGATCAATTGGTAACACCTTTGTTTCTAACATAAAGAACTAAGGATCGAATCTCCCTCATCCATATATAAAAAAAAATTTAATAAATAAATATAAGAGGTAGAAGAAAAACTAGAGTCTTGAGAAGTTCCATGTTAAAATAAAGAATACATTTTATTATTATATGCATTTGCTTGAATTATGCATTTGTTAATTGAAGGATTTTTTTTTTTATTATTTAATTTGGTTACTTACTTGTATGCATTTGTTATTGACTTTCTCTGATACCGTAATGTGCTTGGGTTCCTTTCTTGTTGCATGCATAGATGAATATTGGATTCTTTTTTGTTTTACATGCATTTTAGTATATTTAGAACACAAATATTATACGTTTTAACTTGACTTCTCAGGGAAAAAAATAATAATAATAAAATAAAGGCTTCTATATAAAATAAAATAAAAAATTATGTATTGAAATTTTTTATTTTGAAATTATGTGTTTCAGCTTGATTTTCAACATTTTTTGTTTTGTAAATTTGTAAATAAATATAGGTTTTTACATAAAAAGAATTATACTTTTAAGTATGGATTTTTCTTGAAAAATTTTTAATAAAATATAGGCTTTTACTAAAAAAATTATGCTTTTAAATTTAATTAAATATGAAATTTAAAAAATAAAAAGAAATCCAAGTACTAGGTTTCTAAAATCCGGATTCATCCGGGTACCGGATCGGGTCATACCTCGGGCTAATCCAAGCTGGGACCTAGCCCAAGTTAATCCAGACTCCGGGTCAGGTATTCAGTCTAAAACCTGAATGAACAGTGCTACATTAGCATTACCATTAAAGTACTCTGATTAAGTTGTCCACAAAATTGGCCAATATTTTTATAATGTAAATTCTATTATAGTCAGTATAAACTCTTCTTAATTTGTGTAAGCAGGCCCGGAGCTTGGAGCCACCCTTTATCATCAAACGACTAAAATAGCTAGGATTCCAACTTGTCTTCGCGAATTGAACGAGGAAGCCTACTATCTTAAAATTAATTTGTCAATTCATTTTAACCTAATTAGCAAATTAAATAGAAAAAATTAATATTTTGTTAAAATAAAATTTAAACTCGTAGTCTATTCTAAAATTACTCGTTAAATCAGAAGGGAGCTTCCCATCTATATTAACCTAAAAAGAGTTTATAGAACTCGTGTTACAAAAAACATTTATATTCCAAAATTGCCTTGGGCTTGGTGTTGGACCTGGAGGGGTATTACAATTTTAATTTTTTTTTTAGAGATGAGCAGTACTGCTACCAATATTTTAAATATTGTACCGGACGTCGTACCGGTCAAGACACTGGAACGAAATATTTCGATACCGGTACCGTTTCGGGATAGCGTTTCGGGCTAACGTTTCGGGATAGTCGATATATAAATAAATTATATATATAAATATATATAAAAATTATATTCCAAAATAATAGTCTATATATAAATAAATTATATATAAATACATATATATATATAAATTATAAATAGTCTAGTCTGAATTAGGGGTTAAAAAATAAGTTTGTAGTTTGAAAAAACTGAAAAAAAAAAAAAAAAAAACACACAGGCCGAAATATCGGCCGGTACAGGCCGAAATTTAGTCCGATATGGCCGGTACGGCCGGTATTTTAGCCGGTACGGAACAGATATAGTACCTGTACCGGCCGGACGGCCGAAACGAAAAATTTCGGCCCTACCGGCCGGTACGGTACGAAATTTAAAACAGTGACTGCTACATCCACTGCACGAGACGGTCCTGATAAGAGCAACATAAGTCTTTTATTTTTTTTATTATTATTTTCATTCATTTTTTTATATCCTTTAACATTTTTTTTTTAAATTCACAACATTATTAAAAAATATTTTCTTAATTATTAAGTAAAAATTTTTGGGACCCAACTATCGATGACAATAGCATTTTTATTTAGATATACATGATATAAGATTTAAGAAAAAATCAAATAGTAAAAATAACCATTAGACCACTTACATTTTGCCGTTGTGAACTCTCAGTCTTTCTGCATGAGGAGTATATATTGTAAATTAATCTATAGAGCATTGGCCAACACATTTATTAGCAAATTTTCAAGCAATATTTTCCTCCCTCCTTTTGTGTACGTTAAGATAATGGAAAATGCTAACGGCTTGTTTCTATAGTGAGATGAGATAAAATGAGATAAGGTAGTTTTAAATGAAATAAATAAAATATTATGTTTTTAATATTATTATTATTTTACAATTTGAAAAAATTGAATTGTTCATTATATTTTATATAAAAATTTGATAAAATTATAATGATGAAATTATAAAGAGTAATTCTACATACAACCGTGAAGTGCATAATCGCTTTGAAAAAGAATAGGGTTCACTATTAAAAAATTATTTTTTTTATGTGGGTCCCATGTTTTATTCATTTTTTTCAAAGCGATTACGCGGCGGTTACACAATTCACGGTTGTAAGTATATTTTCTCAATTATAAAATCATCATTTGTCCCAAAAACTTAAGCTGATGGGAAGAGATAGATTTTATTATTTATTTTATATTTTAACACTCACCCTCACGTGTAGGCTAGACTCCCCCTCAATAGGTAGCCCAACACGTGAAATATTTAATTAAATGAGATTGAGTGTAGAGTTAGGGTTCGAACTCAGGACCTCTGCTCTGATACCATATGAAATCACCACTTGTTCTAAAAGCTTAAATTGATAGAAAAATATAGATTTCATAATTTATTTTATATATTAATATAAATAAGGTGAAATGAGATAATTTATGTATCCAAACGTTCGGACATTTGATAGTGGATGGTCTCGATAGTGGTGTTAGTGCCACCCTAAATTTATTTCTTAATGAGGTACCACTAGTGATGCTGTGAAAGCTGGTTAAGTACGACTTTTGTGCAACAAAAGATAAAAAAAGAAAAAAAAAATGGGTGAAAGGAGGTGAGCTTCGTTGTCTCAGTTTGATCACTGGCTTCATCGGTTCTTTATCTGGGAGAAGTTAGAGACGTACGGAGGCGCTACCAAAAGCGAAAGCGTTTGTTTGGGTAAGGAAAACACTACTCACTATCACTATCATAATCTCGATCTGTAACATCAATTATCTTTTATTTTAATCACTAATTACTTTGATTTTGTAATTATCATCAGACTACTCATCTAATCTCATCATGATCTAATGATCTCATCAGGATGATCAGATCACTCAATTCAAGTTAGTCTTAATAATTAGCCCCGTCTATATGGGTTTATTTCCATGCATATATGCTATGATCTGGACCTCTAATTTGTTTTGAATAAATTGATATTAATTTATTAGGATATAGACTTTAATTTTTATGTGTACTATAAATAATATATAATATGAAATAGTTAATTCTATTGTAGTCAGTACGTACTCTTCTTTGTGTAAGTTGCTGCAGGCAGGAAGCTGGAAGCCAAATAATTATATAAGAAGCTTAATTGTGAGATGGAAAAATCAAGAATTCAACAAAAAGTGGCAACTACTACTTCAGTACTCACAAATGCAAATCAAAATGCTGAAGAAATTCATCAAATATTAGATCAGGAAGCTGCAAACACTTTGAGTTGTGGAAATCAACATAGAGAGTTGGTAATTAGCATCAAAGAAATGGTTGAAAGCTGCTTGGACCCTCTCCCTTATCATCAAACGATCGAGTACTGTTGTATCTACAGGATTCCAGTTAGTCTTCTCAAACTGAATGAAGAAGCCTACACTCCTGAGGTTATATCGATAGGGCCGTTCCACCATGGCACCAAAAGATTAGAAACCATGGAAAAGTTGAAACTGAAATATTTTCAGAGATTCCTGCAGCGGACTGACTTCAACGTGGAGATTTTAGTAAATGCCATAAAGCTGCATGAAGAAAGTGTGCGTAGTTGTTACGCAGAAAACATCAAGTTTAGCAGTGACGATTTCGTTAAACTAATTTTGGTTGATGGGATCTTTATAATTGAATTTTTCTACGGATTGATATGGTTCAAAGGATCAAATAGTGTTATTCGTCAAAACAATATACTGTTAAACCCAATATCTTGGCACGCAATTACGTTGGACTTGCAGTTACTTGAAAATCAACTTCCTTTCTTTGCTCTTGAGATATTATTCAGCCTTGCATATGCATCGGATGATGTGCATCCTTCCTTCACTTCGCTTGCAATTAAGGTTTTTGAGATTGAGGACATTAGAGATCAAGAATTTTCAGGAAATCTTGGAGATCAGCAACCAATTAGACACTTTGTTGATTTGACTAAAGCATTTTTTCTTCCATCATCCAGAAAGCTTTTGTCACCAAATGAAAGTAATGACCTTGCTAGATCAGCTGATCATTTATATACTGTAAGCCATTTGTATGAGGCTGGAGTGAAGCTTAACTTGAGATCATGCAAATGCTTGCTTGACCTAACAAGACACTATGCTGATTTGGCCAGATCATTTTTCCTTCCATCATCCAGAAAGCTGCTAGTGATACTGCATGAAAGTAATGATCTTCCTTGTGCTGATCATTTATATTCTGCAAGCCAGTTGTACGAGGCTGGAGTGAAGTTTAAAGTAAGCTCAAGCAAATGCTTACTTGACCTAAAATTCACCAACGGAACTTTGGAAATTCCATGCATTAATCTTGATAACGAGACAGAGACTACTTATCGAAACATCCTAGCATTTGAGCAATGCCATTATCCACATGATTCACATTTTACAGACTACATTGTGTTATTGAGTTTCCTAATCAACACTCCCAAAGATGCAGATTTACTTATTAGAAAAGGAATCATCATTAATTGGCTTGCAAATAGCAATTCAGTGGCATCTTTTATCAATAATCTGGGGACGAATATTGTATATTATAGCAGGAAATCTGCTTATCGTGGTTTGTTTCGAGATTTGAATGCATTCTATAGGAACACTAAGCATACTTGGAAGGCTACCTTGAAACGTGATTATTTCGGCACTCCTTGGAAAATAGCTTCTACTGCAGCTGCTATTACCTTATTGCTGCTCACTCTCGTACAAACTATATGCTCCATCATCCAATTTGTGAAGATGTGAAGAAGCTTTGTGCATGAAATTCTGGTAGGACATCACATTTTATTTTATTCCTCTCGTTTAGAAGTTAATTTGTTAGATTGCTAGCAACAGCTTGGAAAATTTGAATATAACATGCACAAAGATAAGTGCTGCTTGAAATAATATGCCTTATCATGACTTTCTTTTTCTATTAATACAATAGAGCCTTAGCTCTTAATGTTGTATAAATACCCCCGCATATTTACAAAACATTTACTGCACTAATATTTTCTAACTTCCCACATCTTCATTCTTTACTCTGTTGTTCATTTGCTGAGTTACAGATTGCTCTGTGATTTTCCAGACAACCCCCCCCCCCCTCCCCCTGGCATTTGCTAGAACCACACGAGAGGCCTTGGATTCTATGATGATTTCTTTGTTGCTAAGTTGTGTTTTCTTCATTACTTACTCGGACAAGTTCTATAGCTACCAGTGTGTACAAACGGTTTGATGAAATGCCTAAACCCAAGGCCGTGTACAACATACGCTCAGAATAAACAAACTCATAGCTCGATGTTCTCCCATCTGTGATTTACATGATGTCTGGTGAATTGTGTGATGTCAATGTTGTCTTTGCAATCAAGTTCAGTCAAAGAGGATTTAGACTTAGTTCAATTATTAAATTGTTAAATTGTTTTTTTTTTTTTTTTTTTTTTTTGCAGGAGCACGTATATGGGCTGAGAATGGATAAAAGCAATAGGAGATTAATTAGCTAGTGATAGATCATAACATGAATTTCATGCAACAAGAGTGAAGGTCATGCTAGCTATCAACCTGATGGATTCGAATGAAGTGATTTGTGTCTTTGTTTCCTATTAACATACAATTTTATAGCTTTGTTATTATTGATACTGTTGGGATAATGGGCTTGTCTTCATGAGAATTTATTTATATTTTCTCTCATAAGTAATTATCTAGTTATATTTCTATATAATAAATTCTTTTTTATTGTCAATTACGAAATGGAGAAAATTACATTTGAACATAAAAAGTGAGCCCATTCAAATATTGGCTAAAAACCATTCGATTGTTTATTTTAATTTGATTAAGTTTTAATAATAGAATGTTTAGTTGTAAAAATAATCGAAAAATTACAATATATATATGTTTGAACACATATTAGGGATAAAAAATATTTTGTCCAAACAAAGTATTCCTAATTTTCATTCATATTATGAGACTTCCTTTAATTTTCCATTTTTGCTGAACAACCAAGTAGCGGGCGTAGACCGGACCAAGCCCGGTGAGAACCCAAGGCCTTAAAGTTATTTGGCTTTCTCAGTTCTCAGTGGAGTCTCCACTGAGATTTATGTTTGGTCCCGCATCCACCTGCTACAATGAGTAATGCTGTGATATCAACGAAACGTCAAATAATGATAAAACTCTGTACGTTCTTGATCGTTGACTCAGTCCATGCAGTACTCTAAACTACGAGTCTACGACTTTTGTGGAAACAAAAAAGAACAGAGATCACGAGCTTCATTGTCATCTCCTCGCTTCATCAGTTGATCTTACTGAGAAGTTCGAGATGGTGCGCGCACGCTATGGTTTGGGTAAGCAAAACATTCATCATCACCTTCTTTTTCTTTCTTTCTTATTTTGTTCCATAATTCTCCTATTTTTATAGCTTATAGTATTGAGAATCATTTATTATTTTACTCAGTTGTTCACCCAAGTTAGTCTTGAGCCACACCTATATGCAGGATAATCGATCTATCTATATATATATGGGTTAATTATTTCAGGGCCTTTTCTAACCGTAATCTAATTCCAAATGAAAAGTGTTACAATCACAAATTAATAGGTTCCATAAAAATTAATTCACAAACTGACATGACATTATGTGATACATTGGATCTACTTTATAATAAAAATAATTTTATAATCTGATGTATCAACCAAATCACGTCAATTAATTTGTGAGTTTATATTTATATGATTCATTTGTAGCCAAAGCATTTCTTGTTCCATATATGCTATTTGGACCTCTTTGTTTTGAATATTGAGATATTAATTAATTAGGATATAGACAGTAACTTTTAGGAAAATACTTCAACCACAAAATGAGTATATAAATAAAAATTCACAAACTGACGTGGTTTGATGTAAATACATCAATTTTAAAGTTACTTTTATGTGAAGTACTAGATCTAAAGAATTTCATGAAATCACGTCAATTTGTGAATTTATTTTGTGTAATATATTTGTGTATGTAGATGATTTTTTACATCAAGAAACAAGAAAATAATAATAATAATTAAAAGATGATGAATGATATTTTTATTATATTTTTAAGCTTACAAATATTTATTACATATGGACTATCACTTTATCCATATATGTTATTATCTGGGCCTCTTTGTTTTGAATAAATAGATATTAGGATATAGACATTATAAATTTTTATGTGTAGTTAGTAATTCATCAGCTAATGTAGTACTCAACTTGTTGATTAATTTGGATATTTATTTTTCTAGCTAGGTGATGATCTATAAATAATATATAATATGAAATAGTTAATTCTATTGTAGTCAGTACGTACGTACTCTTCTAGTACTCTTCTAATTTGTGTAAGCAGGTCGGGAGCTGGAAGCCAATTAATTAATTGTATTATAAGAAGCTTAATTGTGAGATGGAAAATTCAACAATTCAACAAAAAGTGGCAACTACTACTGCTTCAGTACTGATCACAAATGCAAATCAAAATGCTCAAATTCATCAAATATTGGATCAAGAAGCTGCAAATACTTTGTATTCTGGAAATCAACATAGTGAGTTGGTAATTAGCATCAAAGAAATGGTTCAAAGTTGCTTGGACCCTCCCTTATCAGCCAACGAGTGTTGTATCTACAGGATTCCAGCTAACCTTCGCAAATTGAATGAGGAAGCCTACACTCCTCAGGTTATATCGATAGGACCTTTTCACCATGGCTGCAAAAGACTAGAACCCATGGAAAAGTTGAAACTAAAATATTTTCAAAGATTCTTGCAACGGACTGGCTTCAACGTGGAGAGTTTAGTAAATGCCATAAAGCTGCATGAAGAAAGAGTGCGTGGTTGTTATGCAGAAACCATCGAGTTTAGCAGTGATGATTTCGTGAAACTAATTTTGATGGATGGAATCTTTATTATTGAATTTTTCTACAGAGAAGGGTTCCAAGAATTAAGTAGTGTTATTCGTGAGAACCATATACTAGTAAACTCAATATCGTGGCAGGCAATCAATATGACTTGAGGTTACTTGAAAATCAACTTCCTTTCTTTGTTCTTGACATATTATTCAACCTTGCATATACACCAAATGATGAGTCAGTGCATCCTTCCCTCACTTCGCTTGTAATTGAGGTCTTTGGCACCTTTCAAGATCATAAATTCCCTAGAAATTATCTTGAAGTGCAACCCATTAGACACTTTGTTGATTTGACCAAAGCATTTTTAGTTCCATCATCTAGAAAGCTATTAAAGTCACCACATGAAAGTAATGATCTTGGGAGATCAACTGATCATTTATATACTGCAAGTCAGTTGTACGAGGGTGGAGTAAAGTATAAGCTTATAAGATCATGCAAATGCTTACTTGACCTGACAAGACACTTGAGAAACTTGGTTGGTTTGGCTAGAGCATTTTTCCTTCCATCATCCAGAAAACCAGTGCTATCAGATGAAAGTAATAATCTTCCTAATGCTACTCATTTATGTACTGCAAGCCAGTTGTATAAGGCTGGAGTGAAGTTTAAGATGAGCTCAAGCAAATGGTTAGTTGACTTGACATTCACCAACGGAAATTTGGAAATTCCACGCATTCATCTTGATAATGATACAGAAATTATTTATCGAAACGTCATAGCATTTGACCAATGCCATTATCCACGTGATTCACATTTTACAGACTACATTGTGCTATTACAGTTTCTAATCAACACTTCCAAAGATGCGGAATTACTTATTAGAAAAGGAATCATCATTAATTGGCTTCCCAACAGCAATGCAGTGGCATCTCTTTTCCAAAATCTGGACACGAATATAATATATCATCCTAGTACCTCTAATTATCGTGTTTTGTTTCAAGATTTGAATGCATTCTATAATAACACTAAACATACTTGGAAGGCTACCTTGAAACGTGATTATTTCGGCACTCCTTGGAAAATAACTTCTACTGCAGCTGCTATTACCTTATTGTTGCTCACTCTCGGACAATTTATATGCTCCATCATCCAACTTGTGAAGATGTGAAGAAGCTTTGTGCATGAAATTTTGGTATGTAGGACATAACATTTTATTTTACTCCTCACGTTTAGAAATTAATTTGTTAGATTGCTAGCTACATCTTTGAAAATTTGAAAATAACACGCACAAATATAAGTATTGCTTGAAATAATATGCCTTCTCTTCACTTTCTTTATCTAATAGTACAGACCCTCAACTCTGAATGCTGTATATATACACCCATTTTTACAAAACATATGCTGCACTAATATCTTCTAATTTCAGCACATCTTCATTCTTTACTCTGTTCTTCATTTGCTGAGTCACCAATTGCTTTGTGATTTTCCAAACCCACCCTTGCATTTGCTAGAACCACGCATGAGGTCTTGGATTCTATGTTGATTTCTTTATTGTTAAGTTGTGTTTTCCTCATTGCTTACTCAAGACAAGTTCTATGGCTGTCAAATTATGATTTTTTTTTTTTTGTTTTTTTTTTTTGGCAGGTAATCAATATGGACTTGAGGTTACTTGAAAATCAACTTCCTTTCTTTGTTCTTGACATATTATTCAGCCTTGCATATGCACCAGATGATGAGTCAGTGCATCCTTCCCTCACTTCGCTTGCAATTGAGGTCTTTGACACCTTTCAAGATCATAAATTCCCTAGAAATTATCTTGAAGTGCAACCCATTAGACACTTTGTTGATTTGACCAAAACATTTTTAGTTCCATCATCTAGAAAGCTATTGAAGTCACCACATGAAAGTAATGATCTTGGGAGATCAACTGATCATTTATATACTGCAAGTCAGTTGTATGAGGGTGGAGTAAAGTATAAGCTTATAAGATCATGCAAATGCTTACTTGACCTGACAAGACACTTGAGAAACTTGGTTGGTTTGGCTAGAGCATTTTTCCTTCCATCATCCAGAAAACCAGTGCTATCAGATGAAAGTAATGATCTTCCTAATGCTACTCATTTATGTACTGCAAGCCAGTTGTACAAGGCTGGAGTGAAGTTTAAGGTGAGCTCAAGCAAATGGTTAGTTGACTTGACATTCACCAACGGAAATTTGGAAATTCCACGCATTCATCTTGATAATGATACATAAATTATTGATCGAAACGTCATAGCATTTGACCAATGCCATTATCCACGTGATTCACATCTTACAGACTACATTGTGCTATTACGGTTTCTAATCAACACTTCCAAAGATGCGGAATTACTTATTAGAAAAGGAATCATCATTAATTGGCTTCCCAACAGCAATGCAGTGGCATCTCTTTTCCAAAATCTGGACACGAATATAATATATAATCCTAGTACCTCTAATTATCGTGTTTTGTTTCGAGATTTGAATGCATTCTATATTAACACTAAGCATACTTGGAATGCTACCTTGAAACGTGATTATTTCAGCACTCCTTGGAAAATAACTTCTACTGCAGCTGCTATTACCTTATTGTTGCTCACTCTCGGACAATTTATATGCTCCATCATCCAACTTGTGAAGATGTGAAGAAGCTTTGTGCATGAAATTTTGGTATGTAGGACATAACATTTTATTTTACTCCTCACGTTTAGAAATTAATTTGTTAGATTGCTAGCTACATCTTTGAAAATTTGAAAATAACACGCACAAAGATAAGTACTGCTTGAAATAATATGCCTTCTCTTCACTTTCTTTATCTAATAGTACAGACCCTCAACTCTGAATGCTGTATATATACACCCATTTTTACAAAACATATGCTGCACTAATATCTTCTAACTTCAGCACATCTTCATTCTTTACTCTGTTCTTCATTTGCTGAGTCGCCAATTGCTTAGTGATTTTCCAAACCCACCCTTGCATTTGCTAGAACCACGCATGAGGTCTTGGATTCTATGTTGTTAAGTTGTGTTTTCCTCATTGCTTACTCAAGACAAGTTCTATGGATGTCAAATTATGATTTTTTTTTGTTTTTTTTTTTTTGGCAGGAACACTTATATGGTCTGGGGCTGAGAATGGAGAAAATCAATAGGAGATTAAGCTAGTGATAGATCATGATATGAATTTGATGTAACAAGAGTGAAGGTCATGCTATCAACCCGATCGATGGATTCGAATGAAGTTATCTTGTGTGTTTTTGTTTCTTATTAATTAACATTTGTTAGTATTGATACTGTTGGGATAATGGGCTTGTCTTCATGAGAATTTATTTATATTTGCTCTCATAATTAATTATCTTGTTGTATTTCTATATAATAACTTCTTTTTTATTGTCAGTGATTTTCATTATTCTATGCATGATATGGTATGAAAGGATGAATAGATAAGTAAAAATGTTACATTAGAGATGATGAAAAAAAAGATAATAAATGACATTTTTTTTCTTTAAAATTATAATATTACTGTAATAGCAATATATAAACACACGTAAAAGTCTTCATACTTTTTCATTCATAATTGTTGAAATAAGGGAAACAAATATTTTGAGACTTCCTCTAATTTTCCATTTTTACAGTTTTACTGAACCAAATAGATCAGCATTGTATTGTTTTAAAAATTTATTAATATTTCTTTTATTAACTTTTTTTCTTTGAGAGTATTTTTTAAAATACTTCTTTCCTTTGTCAATCCTTAATTTGAGCCATTAATTTATAGTCAAATCGCAAAAAAATCAACATCGCAAGGTCAGATATTGACAAATGTTTGATGTAGAAAATGAAAGAAATCCCACTAACGAGGCATATTTTAAATGAAAATATATTTATTGTGGTATGCAAGTATTTTTTATTATTTTTTAAAAAAGTAAATAAATCTAAGATCTACATAAAAGAAAATTATTTTTTTAATAATAGACCCGGCATTTTTTTAAAATGGGTGTACAAGTATTGCTCTAAGACTATATCTAGTGTTACAATTGAGGAAGAAAAATTATATTTATCATCCTTATACTATATATCTTTTTTTTTTTCATTTATTTTGTTATGTAGTATAAGAATGATGAACAAAAGAACTCGTGAAAGAAAGTGAGAGGATGGTATTGAAAAGCATGGGGCCATGAATGGCTCATGAAATTGCCACCTCGAGGACCTACTACGTCACATGGATTGGTGCAACAAATGCTCCTAAATTGTAACGTCTCTTGAGATAATAATTAAAAAAATAAAAAGATAATCATGCTGTCATAAGTTCATAAATTGCCATCAAAAGAAAGAAAAGTCAAGACGTGTAGATAGAGTAAGATTAGGCAGCAGATGGATTCAGATTCATGCCATTGGAATTTGAACATTGGCAAGGATGTTAGAGCGCCACTTGTCTTGGATCATTCTCACCATGTCTAGAACAAGTTTTTTCTATACAATTCTAATTTTACTATAATAGCAATTAATAAACACTCGTATAATACTTCATAGTTTTCATTCATATAAATTGTTCAAAGTCAAGACATTGCTGATAAAATGAAATGAAATAAGGGAAACAGATAGAGGGTGTAGGCCGGACCAAGCTGGGTGAGACTCCTCGTTACATAATAATACATTAATACTATAGACTTATAATGATTAGTTATTATGAATCATGATTAATATAACTTATAAGTTTATAACTATATAATAGACTATTAGTATTAGTATTAGACTATTAGTAATATACTAATATTAGTTATAGTGATTTAGTATAAATTATAACTATATTAGTATAACCATAACTATTAACTATAGTCTTAGTCTATATTAGACTATTAGTGTATATATATATATATATATATATATATAAATATATATATTTAATACCATATTAGAGTCTAGACTATTAATATAATACTTGTATTAGTATAAATATTAGTATTACTATAAAATTATAAATATTATTATTAGTATAAAATTATAAATATTAGTGTTAGTATAAAATTATAAATATTAGTATTAGTTAATAATTACTTAATAGTGAGTTAGTGATAGGATTAGGTTAATTGGTCAAATGAAAATTATATACTTAATATATATAAATTATTAAATTATATATATATTTCATTCGGTCCGGTCCGGACCGGAAAACCACCGGACTGAATTCATTCGGTCCTTTGAATTTCAGACCGAACCTGACCGGAACCACTCCCGGTCCGGTCCTGTCCGGACCGAATTGGCCGGTCCGGTCGGTTTTTCTTATCCAGACTGCTCAATTCTCACCCCTAATGGCGGCACAAAGGTCTATAAAGCCCAATGACCGCGACAATGTTATTTTTATATTTATATATCTAATAAACAAAAAAAAATTGAGAGATGGAAGAAAGGAGGTGGACGTTGGAGGCATGAGAGGCTGGAGACGCTAGAGACACCTTGTAGGCTGCACCTCGCCGAAAATACCCACGGCTGCACCAGAACAAAGCAATAATGCTCTCTGCTGCGGCAGCTACTCAATATTGAAGAAAAAAAAAAGGATAGTAGGATTTTTCTTCAACCCATTAAAGGCTTTGGGCCCAAACCGAGAAGAATAAAAGGGGCAATAATATGTACGGGCCAGCATAATGGACCAAAATTTTGGCTCAGCCCAATAACCAAAAAAAAAAAAAATCTGAAATTTGATTTTCTCTTATGTGCATTTTTTTTTTGGTTCAATAAATGCGTGAATTATTTAACTTTGGTTTTTGGCTCTAAATTATTAATATGCCACATATAATGTTTATCCCATATAGAACAAATGGTTTGCACCAAAATTAAGAAAAAAATTAGTTGTCCAAAGGTACAAGATTTTTTTTAACTTTGATGGAAAACCAATTAAACTCCATAGTAAAGATAGATATAATGAAGTGAACAATTTATGTGTCAAGATCTATTCCCAAATGAGGATTTTGATAACATTACTAGTTCATCCATCAAAGTAATGTTGGAATGAACAATTTGTTTGTCAATATCTACTCCCAAATGAGGATTTTAATGACACTACTAATTCATCCATCAAAGTAAAAGTTGAGTGAACAATTTGTATGTCAATATCTACTCCCAAATGAGGATTTTTATAACATTACTAGTTCATCTTTCAAAATAAAGTTAAAGTGAACAATTCGTATGCCAGAGTTTATTACCAAAGGAGGATTCTGGTGATACAGCTAGTTCATCCACATAATTTAAGGATGGAAGAAACTCTTTGGTCATTTAGAGTTTACTCCTAAAAGAGAATTCTGATGATACAGCTAGTTTATCCACAAAACTTAAATTTAGAACAAACATTTTACGTGTTAGGATTCACTCCCAAAATAAGGATCTCAATGATACTATTAGTTCATACATAATAGTTTAAAAGTTGTTATTGTTTATGAGTGTCGAACTCAAAACATTAATATGATTAAAATATTTTTCTTCAGTAAGTATATGAATATCTTTATAAGGTTTCTTGTATAAAATAGACTCTAGTTTAAATAAACGTGAGCATGTCAAATTTACACTAATAGTTTTAGATCCTTGTTTATTATTCATTTTAAGTTTAACATCAATTATTATTGAGAATAGTGATAAGAGTTAAAAAAATATAATGTTTAAGAAAATTGAATTAATTACTACATATCAAATTATAAGAATTTTTTAATTTTGTATAGAATGATTTACTCCAAATGCATTATTATTTAATTAAAATAATAAGATATAAACAAATTGGTGTTAAAAGTCTCATTTTAATATTATGTAATATATTGTTTTTAATTAGAAAACGTGCCCATCCAACTTTCCATGTCTTCTCACAGAGACCAAGGTCACGAGTGCTCCCCACACGTGATGCTTTTGTTTTTTCGAGGACAGCCAGATTCCATGTGAGTAATTTTACATATAACCGTGAAGTACGTAACCACTGCGTAATCGCTTTAAAAAAGAGTGGGGTCCACTATTAAAAAATTAATTTTTTTCATGTGGGTTTCATATTTTATTCATTTTTTTCAAAACGATTACGCGGCGGTTACGCAATTCACGATTGTAAATATCTTTTCTCATTCCATATTCACCAATTGATGTTAACTGTTAAGATACTTTCAAAATGATAAGTCACCACGTTTGATGCTGTGATATGTTAATTGAAAAATAATAAAGTTATTATCTTCTTATTACATATTTATTATTTTTTTATTTAATTTTATTTAATAATTAAGAAAATAAATATAAATAAAAATATATATATTTTTTAATAGTTAAATTTGTCATGTACGTTGTGTGGTATGCTATGAGGAATCAACCTCCAAATAGATTTATTCTTATTTTAAAGTTCAACGACAAAATTATTTTTAAACTAACATTTATCAAATTCGAATATGTAAATATTTATCACATTAATAAAATTGTGATACCATAAAATCGCTAACTAATGGCTAGGATTCAAAGAAACCCGTCAAGTATTAGAAATTTCAATAGAAATTAAATAAATTGATTTACTCTCCACCAAAATCACTTTAAAATGATCCCATGACTACTACAATAGTCTCATTTCTAGTAAGTTATTTTAATACTTTTAGCTATACAAGATATAAGATTTGGGAAAAAATAAAATAGTAAAATAATTATTAAAACACATACATTTTGCAATTGAGAATTCTCGTAATTTTTCTACATGGGAAGAGTGTTTGATAGAAATTTTCAACTTATCCATTTACACAGTACTTTGATATTGTGAGATGGATAATTATAAGTTTATCTATAGATAGGCTAACATCTCAAATTTTCAAGCATTACTTTTTTTTTATATTTCATTAATATAAAAAAATAATTAATAATGTTTCTTGAGTAATTATCTTTCTTTTAAATTATTAGAATTTAATATTAGAGCAATACTAGATACAGTCCCCATTTGGAGACTACAATGCAAGTCTAGGTAATTTTATCTTTAAAAGTTTTTAAAATTACAAAATTATCCCTCCTGAAATGATTTTTTTTCTCATTTAATAAAAGACCTGCACATGCAGTTTCCAAGTGAGGATTACAAATAGTATTTCTCTTAATATTATGTAATCTTTTTTCTATTTTAATTACTTGAAGATTATAAATAGAATTTATCTTAATATTATGTAATCTTTTTTCTATTTTAATTAGAAAACGTGCCCGTCTATTTGACAGAGACCTAGGTCAAGCAAGAGTGCTCTCCACATGATACTTTTGTTTTTTCGAGGACAGGCAGATTCCTTCTTGAATTATTGATGTTGACTGTTAAAATACTCTAATAAGGAGAAATCACCACGTGTGATGGTGTGATAGGTTTTGAGTTTAGCCGAGGTGTTGAATATTGCTGCTTGTCCGGTATCCAGCTACCATGCATATATGAGTACAGTTTTGCTATATACCACCGGGTGGTAACCCCGGCGCGGCTTCACGGCTGACGTGGATTGCCACATCAGTCGAAAAAAAAAAAAAAAAAACACGAAAACGAAATTTACTCACACGGGAGGAGGGAATTCTTTTTCTTTTGGTTTGAAGAAAGCAGCGCCGGAGCGCCCCCAAGCCAGAGCCCCCCAAACCCAGATCTGCGCTGCGCGCGGTCTTCTTCAACGTTCTTCTCTTGCGGTCTTCTCTTCTGGGTAAGAGATCTTCATTTGCTTTTCATTTGTGGGATTTTACTTCCCATTTTCTGGGTTGGTGGGTTTTAGTTTTGTCTTCTCTTATGGGTAAGAGGTCTTCCATCTGCCGTTGGTGGGTTTTAGTTTTGTTTGTATGTGATTATATGTGCTTAATGGGTACTGGGTTATAGTGATTATATGTGCATTTTCGATGGCGATCGACATGATGAAGCAAAAACCCAGAATCTCCAGATTTTAATTTGTTGTCGTAAATTGTCGTAAAAAATCATTCATATTGACTGAGTCTCTTGCGGCTGACCAACACTACACCCTGCACCAAAATTAGACCCAACCGTCCTTTTGCGCGCTTCGTCGCCACGAGTCCAGGTCAAGATTCTCACCCAAATGTAGCCAGGTCCACCCTCGGTCTTTAATCGCTTCAGTTTTGCTTCAACATCTACGCACGCACGCTGTACTGTCTGCTTCCTATACTTTCTCTCAGGAAAAAAACATGTGCTTTCTCTCAAGCTTTATAAAACTGTTATAAATAATGTCTGTCGCATTGTTTAGCTGCTGCTTGGTTGGTATATATTAGGGTGAATGCATTTACTGGGTATATATTAGCTGCTGTTGGGTTGGCAGTTTGTTTGATTGGGACAATAATTATTACCATCCAAAATAATTATTATAACATTCATGCAAAAGTGATGGTGCAGTAAAAACATATATGGTAGAGGATGAAGTTTGTTTAGAAGAGTTCACTAAGCCGGTTACCCATTTTGTGAACTTTAGTGGCGAAGATGCAGTTGCAAAGTGCTCTTGTGGATTATTTGAGATGAGGGGGATATTGTGTCGGCATATTTTGGCCGTATTCAGGTGTAACGATATTAAATTTTTGCCAGAAATGTACATTCTAGATCGATGGAGGAAAGATATTAAAAGGCGATACATATTAATCCACAGCAGATACGATGGAGGGGAACAACGGGCAGATTGTAATAGATATTCAAGTCTTTTAAATATCTGTTATAAGATGATTACTCTCGCATCAGGTTCGAGAGAGCATACTGAGGATGCGAGTACTAAGTTATATGCAATGATTGATTTGTATCGAGCCAATCAAGAACCCCCATCGATAACTCAAATTGGTTCCAATGTTCATAGTCCGGCAAAGGACACTATGGTCGATGGTTCTAGGGAAGTACGTAGTCCGCATGTTGTGCGAGGTAAAGGCAGACCTCCATCTCTAAGGAGAGCATCCAGGATGGAGATAGACATGCGGAAAGCTAAAGCAAAGATCAAGAAAGCACCAGCAAAGGGGAAGCGTAAAGAGGTGATGATATTTTAATTTCCACTTTTTATTTATATGTGCATTTTTTATGAATAAAATTAAATTACTGTCAATTTTTTTTGTTAAATCAATCATTAGCGGGATGGAGGACATACCCAAGTAGTGGATAGAGGAGATACACCGATAGTAGAAGTATGCAGGAATTTATTTGGCTCTTCTGAGATGGTATATTCGCTCCAGTTTATATATAAACTTATTACTAATTTCCATTGGTTTGGCTATATATTTACATTTGATTTTCAGCAGGCTGTTCCAGAAAGAGAAAGTGTGGCTGTAGACGTTATTGGAACCGAACCCCGAGAAATAGTGATTCAGAGTCAAGAAAGCGTAAGTGGTTCTTAGCTTTTTTTTCAAGTAATATAGCAATATATATTACTTGAATAATATTATTTTGTTGTTTATTCTTTACAGATGCAATTTGGATTAGATGGATCACAACCATTGCAATGATGTTCTAGGATAAACTTTTTGTTGGATTTGATATTCAAGTTGTTGATTGGTTTTATTGAAAGTATTTGATAAATTAGTTGTGGATTTGAGCTTGGGGACTTTGTTGTAATGGTTGGATTTGATAAATTAGTCGTGGATTTGAGCTTGGGGACTTTGTTGTAATGGTTGGATTTGATAAATTAGTTGTGGATTTGATATATTTTGTGTATTTGAGCTTGGGGACTTTGTTGTAATGGTTGGATTTGATAAATTAGTTGTGGATATATTTTGGTGTTTTTTTTAACTTCTAAAATAGGATTTGACCATATGTGAGTGCTTGTGAACCATACTGATTTTACCTCATTTTTTATCTTGTTGTTCTCACTCCTTTATTTCAAGCTTCTATACGTGAACTTTATGATAGGGTGTGTTCACTTGATAATGTTTTTGTCATGTGGTAAAGATACTTCCTTGCTTGCTGGGGAATATATCTTGCGGATTTGGACCCAGATGTCTTTTTTAGGAATGATGAATATTGGTTTGTTCTCTAATGCAAACATTTACGCTTGTAAGTAAACTAAAAGAATGCAAAATTTTGCTTTAAACTGGTGACATACGTATTAATTTTTACAATGCTAATAAAGTGTGGCATCCAATGTTCGCTGATGACCATTTAGTCCTAAGAAAGTATGTCATGTTACCTACGTGCTGCAATTCGTTCAGCCCATGAAGTGAACTTTGAAACACTGATACAACACTATAATAATTAATCTGAACTATAAACTGCTTGTAATGAAATACATAAACTGTGTCAAATATGGAAAAAGCTAAACACAACCATTCTATATCAATCCCATTCGGATTTGGACCAAGAAGTTCTACCAATCTGTTTGAAATATACATGAATGCATAATCTCCAGATGTTACCATTTGAGGGACATTCTTTAAGTCCAATACCTACTTAAAACAAATGTACAAGTCTAATAAAAATTTAAGACAAATGTACAAGTCCAATACAAAGATAAAACAAATCTAACAAATCTACAAGTCCAATACAAAGATAAAACAAATGTAGAAGTCCAATCCCAAATTACTTATATAACACTAGGTAACATACATGTACAAATGCAAAATAACAATAAATCCGAAGTAGCGTGCCTACACGCCTAATTTTAGCTTCTTGTGCATTAACCACCAACTCCTTTTGCATAACCTCGTCGCTTTTATTGGATAGTACCATCTGCACCCTCTCGAGGCGATCCACTATCTTACGCAGCTCAATCTCCCTCTTTTCAAGAAGCTCGAGTATTTTCTCGACCTCTTTCTCTTTCTTTAACAGTTCTGCTGTTCTTTCTTCAACTTGTAGGTCAATCACTTCATTACCATCCAACCACTTGAAAAACTTACAGTATGGTAAGCCCTGCTCATTTCATACATATATTGTATTGTATTAGAAATGAATGAATTGTAATGAATATGAAATTAATATATATAAAAAATGTTTCAGACAACAAATAATGTAGTTACCTGGGTATTGTACTTTGAACACCCTAAGAAAGGTCTTCTAGGATTTTTTGCAGTACTTGACCATTTCAATGTGGCTTCGAGCTCGCAAAAGCACAATGGTTTTCCCAAAGTACTTTTGGGAAAAGATGAAGAAGATATTGATGAAGATGATGATGACATTCTAAGATGAACCCCCATAAAACAATTGAATAACAGTTTTATAATGGTGGAATAAAATTGAATAGCAGGAAGTTTTAATTCAGTATTTGAACTGCCCCTGCCCTAACATGAAAATATCATGCAACATGCAAGGGGCAGAACAACATCAAACGTGTAACCATGTATGTGGTGGTTGGATGTCTTCACCCAACACACAGGAAAAAAAGATTGCTGAATAGACAAAGAAGAAACCGAGGAAATGAAGGCATATAAAAAGCAATAGCAGTTTCATACATGAGATAGTGGCTTGCTTTGGTAACCTTTAGTTTTTACTGTCAATTTGCTTAGATTGGTAATCTTTAGATTGAGACTTCAAACAATTTTATTAATCTAATCTAATCTAATTTTTTTTTCCCCTTACCATTGGGATAAATATAGACACATCATGTTATTATACAATGTTCAATAGACAGATGTTACTATAAAAGCTTAAAATGATATTCTATAATTTGATTTGCATTGCAAGAGATTTAAAATTCAATTATCTTGTGATTTTAATGCAGGCAGGATGTATTTCCAAAATATATCTCCCCTTACTAGATTGTTGTTTTGTTTGACGTACAAAATAATATCTGAGCAACCACTTGCACCCAAACTAACCATGATCAGCTAGTTTAAAAATGATGTGGAATGCTACCATCCACATTTAAAAGCATATGACAAGCATGTTAAATACTACAAACGGTTCTTAAAAAAAGGCTGCCTAAAAAAGCAAAAAATAAAAATTTGTCCACAACTAGTAAAACATGACAAAAAAAAAAAAAAGCAATCCACATTTAACAGCATATGACAAACATGTTAAACTAGTTGTGGACTGAACCTTTCCAACCCTAGTTGGTGTAGCAGCTTTTTGTACAGAGGCATTGGCAAGGTACAAAGAGAACCCATTTAATTCAAATTGCAAACTATATAAATAAACAGAATCCAAATCAAACAAAATCTCCAAATCAAGTAATGAATACTTAAAATCACAGCACAAATTTGATTCATAAAAGTAAAAGCAACAATCCAAATAAAACCTGGGGGGTTAGTCGAGCACAGGGAGGACCGTGTCCAGTCGCGACCTCAGGGGTGAAGACGACGGGTATGGAGGTTCGGGGGAGAGGGAGGACGATGGGAATGGAACTTTGCGGGTTCGCGTGGGTTTATGGATATCAAGGCTGAAGAGGACGGGTAGATTAGGGTTAGGGTTCGTGCGAAACAGAGGGATTTTCTCTCTGGGTTAGGGTTCGGGTTCATGCGAAACAAAGGGATTTTCTCTCTGGGTTAGGGTTCGGGTTTGTGCGAAACAGAGGGATTTTCTCTCTGGGTTAGGGTCGAGCACGACACAAAGGGATGTTCTCTCTGGGTTAGGGTTCGTGCGTGTGTGCAGAAACAGAGGGATGTTCTCTCTGGGTTAGGGTTCGTGCGTGTGTGCAGAATAGAAGGATGGAATGCGGGGGAAGGGTAGATTAGGGTTAGGGTTCGTGCGAAACAGAAGGGATTAAGTGGTAGGGATTAGGGTTAGGGTTCGGGTTCGTGCGAAACGGAAGGGATTAAGTGGTAGGGGTTAGGGTTCGTGCGTGGGGGAAGAAGAGAGGGGTGGGATGCGGGGGAAGGGTTGAATTAGGGTTAGGGTTCGTGCGTGGGGGAAGACAGGGATGGCATTAGGGGGGAAGAAGATGGGGATGAAGCTTTGCGGGGGAAGGGAAGAGGGGGATGGAATGAGGGGGGAAGAAGAGACCGAAAGACTTGAGCCCGTGAATTCAAAATAATCGCAACGACGTCGTTTAGCACTAATGCCACGTAGGCGCCGAGGCCGCAACGGGGATAAGGGGCGGTTGTGTTTAGCTTTTTTCATATGAGTTATACTGTGGTAAGTTAAATCAACGAAACATCCCGCGGATAGATTTCTTAACTTGATCGTTGACTCCACTCTAACGTCTTTGTCTTTGTCTAACTCCACTCTAACAGTACGAACGTCTTTGTCTCCGTTTTCATGACTCGACTTGCTTCATCGGTTCTTTGATCTATAAGTCTGAGAAGTTAGTGACTGCGGCGACCAAAAGCGAAAGCGTTTGTTTTGGTAAGGAAAACATGATTCGCCATCACCGTCTTTTTTCTTTCTTTTTCTTTCTTCCATTTTTTTTTTTTTTTTGGCTTAAAATTTATTGAGAATCACTTATTATATTTTTAGGTTTATTCACTACAAATTATTTATAAAAATTACGAAAAAAATATATTTATTTGGACAAGAAATAATTATTTTATTAAGAAATTACATACCACAATTAATAAAATTTCTTTTCGTGACTAATTGTCAGTACCGGACATGAGCAACCTCTTTCAATTTTCTGACCGAACCAATCACATTCACATTGTAGTATACTAGTACCATCAATTATCTTTTATCTTATTATTCACTAATTACTTTGATTTTGTAATTAGCCCCGTCGTCTATATATATATATATATATGGATCTATAGATCTGGACCTCTTTGTTTTGAGTATTGATATATTAATTTATTAGCTACAATATTGACATTTTTATGTATAGTTAGTTCATAAGCTAATGCACTCAATTCGTTGCATACAAAATTGATGCATGGCTTGCTTGTTGATTTCGGTATTATTACAAATAATATATTTATATATATATGTATTTATAATATGATATGGTTAATTTATTTTGAATAACTGATCATACATAATGGGGTTTTAATTTGTTTGCTAGCTGTTTTACTAGCTGGGTACTTAGAACGGCTCACTCACACGAACGATCGCCTCTAGCGCTTAAGTAACGAGTAGAGATGAGACATTGTGTCCCTAAGTACTTGTCCAAAGGGAAAAGTTGGTTGACACAAAATTATGTCGCCTTAGTGGGAGCTAAGATGAGGTCTATTTGTAACACCCCGTATTTTAGTGTATTTTTATTGAAAGATTATTTTTAGTTATTCAAAAATTTATCCTCTTATTTTAAAATTGGTCGGATTTTTAGTCGGTTTATTTCTATGATTTTAATTTGGTGAAAATTATTTTTATGTGCTTTCTTAATATTTATTTATTGTTATGCATTTAAATTTCTTTTAATATTTAAATTAATTACTATGAGATTTAATTATTTCAATTTGACTTTACCATTACGTTTAAATTATTTTATTTAACTTGTGGTTATAAAATCATTTCCGTTGGATCATTTTCGTGACCCAAGTTATGAGGATTGGACCTCATTTCTTTTCCCCTCTTTTTCTTCCCTCTCCTTTTCTTTTCCTTCCTTTTTTCTTTTCTCCTTATTTTTTTCCTTCGGCTTTTTCTTCCCCCGCGTGAACACTCTCTCCCCTTTCCTCCGCCCGAACCATCGTCCCCTCCCAGCGCCGTCGTCCGTCGGCGGTGGTCAACACCGCCCGGTCCCTTGCAATCCCCTGCCGCCGGCCGTCCTACCCCATCAATATCACCGCCGTTCGTGCCACCGTTAGCCCCCACGAAACCCACAAAGCCGCGGCGCCATTTTCGCTCCAGCGCCGCCGTCGCTCCACCTCCGGCCACCATCTCCCTACCACTTCATCCCCGACCTCTTGGCAATCCATTGGACCCAACCCCGGCCCCGATCTGTCACCGGTGAAGCCACACTAAGTACATTTCCGATTTGCATTTTTTTGGCCTAAAACCGCCCCTTGCGCCGCCACCCACGGCAAGCCACCACCACCATTGGCTTCACCGACCTCTCTAGGCCCTACCCTACCATTTTTGGGTCTTAGTTTGTCTTCGTTGAAAAGCGGGCATCTGTGACCCACGGCCACAGTGTATTTTACACTGTGGTGTTGCTCAGATGACGCCATTTTCAGCTTCGTGATCCTCCGGAATTTATTATATTGCACTGTAAGTATTTCTCCAAAGAATTCTTGTGAATTTAATGTATTTTTACATTAACACATTTCACTGTATTTAATCTAATGATTGGTTTTGCCGGACTGAGTCCGAGGAGTATGGGAGTCAGATGGTTTGTTAATTGGAGTTGTTTGTTGGATTTGTTGGGATTGGTTATTGATGGATTTTGGATTGATGATGGTACATGTACATCTCATTATTTCATGCATGATCATGTTTGTAAAGAAAACTGGGTTTTCGTGTGGTGCATTCATGCTCATGTGTGATTTGAAAATTATGATTTTATGTGAGAGTATTTTTGGGTGCGTGTGTATCACGACCCCAAGCCAAGATGGGGTATTATCTCGGTGGAGCTCCTCTGGTTACTCGGGAGCGGAATAAACTGAGTAACGTCCCCTGGATTGTCACTGGGCGACGATGGGATCGGACGAGAGATTCGTGCCGACTCCGTGGTCCTTCTGCTGGCGGGGACTAGAGGATGTCTGGCCATGTACGCACTGGGCGCGGAACTGGGCATCGCTCGTGTGTAATGGGTGTTCGGCCATGCACGCACTGGGCGCGGAACTGAACATCGCTACGAAGCCAGGACGTGCGGATGGTCCCTAGGGGAGGCCACGGTGCATAGGTTAATAAAGGATTAAATTGGCTATTTTCTAGGAAAATAGTGTGCGTGGATTTTGTGTAAACCATTTTCTGGGAAAATGTTTTACGGATTATTTTTGGGCCAATGAGACTTTGGCGTGTATTGGAAATTATCATTTTCGGGGAAAATGATTTTTGAGAAAATTGCATATTTCATCATATGCATGCATGTTGGTTGCATTAAATGCATTTCTTTCTTGAGGATTATTTTGGGTTATACTTACCTGCGGTACCCTTCTGTGGTAACGCGGATTTTGATGCAGATGAGGAGGAGGGCGAGCCTGAGGAGACGGCTCCGCCCGAGGAGTGATCTGGGATCACTAGCTTTATTATTCTATTTTACTTATTTGTATTTTTGGACATGTGTTAATTTTATTTTGGGATGACTGTATAACTGTTTTTAAACCTCTACTGATGTTTAGTTGTGTTTAAATTCTGGTCTCTCTAAAAGTGGCCGCTTGGTCTCCCACCAATTTGCCGCTTCACCTTGCAACATATAGCTTCCATATAATACCATCTGGGTCTCAGTGCATCCACATACTTTAAATGTTCTTTCTAGGTCTTGAATCCACCTCCTAGCTCGCATTGGGTCCACCTCGCCAGTAAAGGCAGGAGTCCTATGCGTCAGGAAGCGCTCATAAGTGCACCCAACTTGGACCGCTCTATTTGGATCTACTTGAGGCGGTCGGAAATTCTGTTGTAGGAACTCCGTCATCCTATTCAACGCCCTCGCCATGGCATAATTTCCATCACCCCTAGGTAGCTCATCCTCAGGCACATCAGCTTGTCTTCTTGGTCTCACCATATTCCTGTCATAGAGCAATCTCCAACCCCGCTTAAATCCAGACAAAACCAAACTCAACTAAAAGCAACATAAAATACAATAAGATAAAATATAATTAAATAACATCAAATAACATAAAAATAAAATATCGTTAAACCCATAAAATAAAATAAATAGCTTAACTTACCACACTTAAAAATATTTTAAAATAATAAAAATAATTTTCTGGTACTATCCTAAGGGACATGTGGTTTTACCCAGAGCCGAACTGCTCTGATACCACCTGTGGCGCCCTCAATCCCCCTTATAAAAATACACGGGGATCTAGACACCAGGATGGTGACAACACGGTCATACATCCCAACGAGGTGCCAGTGTGTGTACATGCAACGGTGTACAAATAAAATAACGCAGCGGATAGTCAACTAAGTACCAGAATTTAAACACAACTAAACATCAGTAGAGGTTTAAAAACTGTTATACAGTCATCCCAAAATAAAATTAACACATGTCCAAAAATACAAATAAGTAAAATAGAATAATAAAGCTAGTGATCCCAGATCACTCCTCGGGCGGAGCTGTCTCCTCAGGCTCGCCCTCCTCCTCATCTGCATCAAAATCCGCGTTACCACAGAAGGGTACCGCAGGTAAGTATAACCCAAAATAATCCTCAAGAAAGAAATGCATTTAATGCAACCAACATGCATGCATAAAAAAGTAGATCCAAATAGAGCGGTCCAAGTTGGGTGCACTTATGAGCGCTTCCTGACGCATAGGACTCCTGCCTTTACTGGGGAGGAGGACCCAATGCGAGCTAGGAGGTGGATTCAAGACCTAGAAAGAACATTTGAAGTATGTGGATGCACTGAGACCCAGATGGTATTATATGGAAGCTATATGTTGCAAGGTGAAGCGGCAAATTGGTGGGAGACCAAGCGGCCACTTTTAGAGATGGAGTTGGGGTCCTTGGCTGCTGTGTCTTGGCAGCGGTTTAAGAAAGAATTTGATGATCGATTCTTCCCTGTTTCGGTGAGACGACAAAAGGCTCGAGAGTTTAATAATTTGGTTCAAGGAGGCACGACTGTTGAGCAGTATGCAAGGAAGTTTATGGAGCTTGGACAGTTCGCTCCTCATCTTATTGCTACCGAAGAATTGCGGGTTGAGCGTTTCATGGAGGGACTGCGCCCTGAGATACGCAGACATGTGGCTTGCCTTCAGATTACGGAATTTCAGAAGTTAGTGGATTTGGCTAGCATTGCAGAGCGGGAAAATAGTTTTGGAGTAGGCTCCCCTCCTAGGCAGAAGAGGCGGAGTTATCTTGGTGAAGGAAGTAGTTCTGGATCGCCACAGAAATTTGTTCAGAGGACTGGGGCCCGTTCATAGACAACCTCAGGCGTTCGTGCAGGAGGCCGGACCCCAGTGTGCCCTAGATGTAGTAGAGCCCATGAGGGCGACTGTGGTCAAAGGGGAATTCAGTGTTATAGATGTGGCCAGCCGGGTCACTTTGCTCGAGAGTGTCCTATGCTAGTTCAAGGAGGGCAAGGAGCGAGAGGAGGTCGACGAGGTGGAAGGGGTGGCCAGAGACAATTGGTACAAGCCCGGGTTTATGCAGTGACTCCTGGTGATGTGGACTATGAGGCTCCTGAGACCCACGACGCTGGGGTGATTACTGGTACGTATTTAGCTGTTTTATTTCGATTTAATGTTTGGTGTGGTTGGATTTTTTGAATTTGTTTGGTGGTTGTGTTTGCCTCAGGAAGAGTTCGTCTATATAATTTTTATGCTTGTACTTTGTTTGATTCTGGGGCGTCCCAATCGTTTGTGTCTGCCACGTTTGCACGGATGTGCAATTTGGTTACAGAACCTCTACCACAATCCTTAGTTGTGGCTCTTCCCAATGGAGAGATTGTGTGTTGTTCCAAGGTTGCTTTGGGTTGTCCTTTGGATTTTGGTGGAAGGACACTGGATGCAGATTTGATTGTATTCAAGTTGCTTGGCTTTGATATAATTTTGGGAATGGATTGGCTGTATCGCTATTCTGCGAATATTGATTGTAGAAGACGAGTGATTGGTTTTCAACTCTCGGATGAAGATTATTTAGAATTCATGGGAAGCAAGTTAAAGGCAAGACCATCAATTATATCAGCAATTCAAGCTAAGAGAGATATAGCTTGTGGGGCGGATGCTTTTTTGGTTCAAGTCGTGTCTACATCATCTGAGAAGAAATCATTAGTGGAGATTCCCGTGGTGGAAGAATTTTCCGATGTGTTTGTGGATGAGTTACCTGGATTGCCTCCCGTTCGTGATATGGAATTTGTTATTGATCTGGAACCTGGGGCGGCTCCTGTGCATAAGTCTCCTTACCGCATGGCACCGGCGAAGTTAAAAGAGTTGAAGATTCAATTGCAAGAATTGGTCGACAAGGGATTTATTCAGCCGAGTACTTCGCTGTGGGGAGCGCCCGTATTGTTTGTCAAGAAGAAAGATGGTACGCTCAGAATGTGCATAGATTATCGGGAGCTTAACAAGGTGACTATTAAGAACAAGTATCATTTACCTAGGATTGATGATTTGTTTGATCAGCTTCAGGGAGCAGCTGTCTTTTCGAAAATTGACTTGAGATCAGGATACCATCAGCTGAGAATAAGGGATAAGGATGTGCCCAAGACTGCTTTCAGAACGAGGTATGGGCATTATGAATTTAAAGTGATGTCTTTTGGGTTGGCGAATGCTCCTGCTGCTTTTATGGATTTAATGAATCGGGTGTTTCGACCATTCTTGGATTCTTTTGTGGTGGTATTTCTCGATGACATTTTGATTTATTCTCGAGACTTGGAAGAGCATGCTTATCATCTTCGTCTAGCACTTGGGAAATTAAGGGAACATCAGTTGTATGCTAAGCTAAGCAAGTGTGAATTCTGGTTAGAAGAAGTTAAGTTTCTTGGGCATGTGATTTCCCAAGAAGGGGTGGCTGTGGATCATAGTAAAGTGGAAGCTGTTTTGTCATGGCCTCGGCCTTCAACAGTTCGTGAGATACAAAGTTTCTTGGGACTAGCTGGATACTATCGAAGATTTGTGGAAGGTTTTTCTCGGCTATCCGGACCTCTCACTGCTTTGACAAGGAAGAATGTTGAGTTTGTATGGTCTGACAAATGTGAGAGAAGTTTTCAGGAGTTGAAGAGAAGATTGACAACGGCACCAGTTTTGGCACTTCCGGAGCCACACAAGCCATTCGTGATTTTTAGTGATGCATCCAAATTTGGGTTGGGATGCGTTCTTATGCAAGAGGGACGGGTTGTAGCTTATGCATCTCGTCAGCTGAAAGTTCATGAAAGGAATTATCCCACTCATGATTTGGAGTTGGCGGCAATAGTTTTTGCACTTAAGATTTGGCGGCATTATTTGTATGGCGAAGCCTGTGAAGTTTTTACTGACCGCAAGAGCTTGAAGCATCTGTTTACTCAGAAGAATCTCAATATGAGGCAGAGACGGTGGTTAGAGCTGATTAGCGACTACCAATGTGAGATGAAGTATCATCCCGGAAAGGCAAATCTAGTCGCTGATGCTTTGAGTAGAAAGTCTCAACAAGTGGATGAAGCAGAGCCATCGGATTTGGACTCTCTCCTTTATGGAATGAGGAGACTTCTTATCAAGAGTTCTCAGCAAGAGGAATTATTATCTTCAGTTTTGGATGTCCGAGTAGTGGATTTTGAAGAATTGAAGACTCTTCAAAGAAGGGATCCTGAATTGTTAGCTATCAGGAAAAGAGTCAGGAAGTCTAGAGGACCCTTGCATTACAGCTTGGATAAGGATGGTATTCTTCGATTTCGGGATCGTAGAGTAATTCCCCGAGATTCTGAATTTAAAGAGCGGATTTTGGCAGAAGCTCATGCGGCTCCTTATTCAATTCATCCAGGAAGCACAAAGATGTATAGAGATTTAAAGAGAAATTTCTGGTGGGAAGGAATGAAACTGGACATCGCTTTGTTTATTGAAAAATGTGACACATGCCGTCAGGTGAAGGCTGAGCACCAGAGACCTGCTGGTAGACTCCAACCTCTCCCAATTCCAGAGTGGAAGTGGGATGATATTTCCATGGATTTTGTTGTGGGTTTACCGAGGACTCATAGTGGAAAGAATTCAATTTGGGTGATTGTGGATCGGTTGACCAAGAGTGCCCATTTCTTACCTAATAATAATACTGACTCTTTGGGTAAGTTAACTCGGATATATGTTAAGGAGATAGTGCGTTTGCATGGGATACTCAAGAGTATTGTGTCGGATCGGGACCCGCGATTCACGTCCCGTTTCTGGAAGAGTTTGCAGGCAGCATTGGGCACTAAGTTGCAGTTTAGTTCTACATATCACCCCCAAACAGACGGCCAATCAGAGCGTACTATTCAGACTCTGGAGGATATGCTGCGGTCTTGTGTCACGGAATTTCAAGGAAGTTGGGAGAATCACCTACCGCTCATTGAATTCTCTTACAACAATAGTTTTCATTCCTCCATTCAGATGGCCCCGTATGAGGCTTTATATGGGCGGAAGTGCAGATCGCCTTTGTGTTGGGATGAAGTCGGCGAGAGTAAGGTAATTGGGCCTGAGATAATCCAAGAAATGAAGGACCAAGTTCAGCTTATCAGAAAGAAGATGGCTGAAGCGCAAAGTCGCCAGAAGAGCTACGCAGATACAAGAAGAAGAGACTTATCATTTGAAGAAGGTGATTGGGTTTATCTTAAAGTCTCTCCTATGAAAGGCGTCAAGCGTTTTGGTAAGAAAGGAAAGCTTAGTCCTAGATATGTTGGTCACTTTTAGATCATAGAGAAGGTTGGGCTTGTTACTTATTGAGTGGCCTTGCCAGATTACTTTGGGGATGTTCTTAATGTGTTTCATGTGTCCTCATTGAAGAAGAGTTTTGGACAGCAAGAGCCACATTTTGTGGACCCTGGACGTATTCAACTACAGCCTAACCTTACTTATGAAGTTGCTCCAACTCAGATTGTGGATTGGAAAGAGCAAAGATTAAGGTCCAAGGCAATACCTTTGGTGAAGGTGTCATGGGGTGATCCGTTGGCTCAAGATTTCTCATGGGAAAGAGAAGCTGATATGAGAGAACAATATCCCTACTTGTTTGATTAATCTGGACGGTATGTTCTAAGTCTGCTCTTAGTTGAATCTTAATCCTGTCTTAGTTTGATATTTGACCTTGCTAATTTCGAGGACAAAATTTTATTTAAGGGGGGAGGATGTAACACCCCGTATTTTAGTGCATTTTTACTGAAGGATTATTTTTAGTTATTCAAAAATTTATCCTCTTATTTTAAAATTGGTCGGATTTTTAGTGGGTTTATTTCTATGATTTTAATTTGGTGAAAATTATTTTTATGTGCTTTCTTAATATTTATTTATTGTTATGCATTTAAATTTCTTTTAATATTTAAATTAATTACTATGAGATTTAATTATTTCAATTTGACTTTACCATTACGTTTAAATTATTTTATTTAACTTGTGGTTTTAAAATTATTTCCGTTGGATCATTTTCGTGACCCAAGTTATGAGGATTGGACCTCATTTCTTTTCCCCTCTTTTTCTTCCCTCTCCTTTTCTTTTCCTTCCTTTTTTCTTTTCTCCTTATTTTTTTCCTTCGGCTTTTTCTTCTCCCGCGCGATCTCTCTCTCCCCTCTCCTCCGCCCGAACCATCGTCCCCTCCCAGCGCCGCCGTCCGTCGGCGGTGGTCGACACCGCCCGGTCCCTTGCAATCCCCTGCCGCCGGCCGTCCTACCCCATCAATATCACCGTCGTTCGTGCCACCGTTAGCCCCCACGAAACCCACAAAGCCGCGACGCCATTTTCCCTCCAGCGCCGCCGTCGCTCCACCTCCGGCCACCATCTCCCTACCACTTCATTCCCGACCTCTTGGCAACCCATTGGACCCAACCCCGGCCCCGATCCGTCACCGGTGAAGCCACACTAAGTATATTTTCGATTTGCATTTTTTTGGCCTAAAACCGCCCCTTACGCCGCCACCCATGGCAAGCCACCACCACCATTGGCTTCACCGACCTCTCTAGGCCCTACCCTACCATTTTTGGGTCTTAGTTTGTCTTCGTTGAAAAGTGGGCATCTGTGACCCACGGCCACAGTGTATTTTACACTGTGGTGTTGCTCAGACGACGCCATTTTCAGCTTCGTGATCCTCCGGAAATTATTATATTGCACTGTAAGTATTTCTCCAAAGAATTCTTGTGAATTTAATGTATTTTTGCACTAACACATTTCACTGTATTTAATCTGATGATTGGTTTTGTCGGACTGAGTCCGAGGAGTATGGGAGTCAGATGGTTTGTTGATTGGAGTTGTTTGTTGGATTTGTTGGGATTGGTTATTGATGGATTTTGGATTGATGATGGTACATGTACATCTCATTATTTCATGCATGATCATGTTTGTAAAGAAAACTGGATTTTCGTGTGGTGCATTCATGCTCATGTGTGATTTGAAAATTATGATTTTATGTGAGAGTATTTTTGGGTGCGTGTGTATTACGACCCCAAGCCGAGATGGGGTATTATCTCGGTGGAGCTCATCTGGTTACTCGGGAGCGGAATAAACTGAGTAACGTCCCCTGGATTGTCGCTGGGCGACGATGGGATCGGACGAGAGATTCGTGCCGACTCCGTGGTCCTTCTGCTGGCAGGGACTAGAGGATGTCTGGCCATGTACGCGCTGGGCGCGGAACTGAACATCGCTACGAAGCCAGGACGTGCGGATGGTCCCTAGGGGAGGCCATGGTGCATAGGTTAATAAAGGATTAAATTGGCTATTTTCTGGAAAAATAGTGTGCGTGGATTTTGTGTAAACCATTTTCTGGGAAAATGTTTTACGGATTATTTTTGGGCCAATGAGACTTTGGCGTGTGTTGGAAATTATCATTTTCGGGGAAAATGATGTTTTGAGAAAATTGCATATTTCATCATATGCATGCATGTTGGTTGCATTAAATGCATTTCTTTCTTGAGGATTATTTTGGGTTATACTTACCTGCGGTACCCTTCTGTGGTAACGCGGATTTTGATGCAGATGAGGAGGAGGGCGAGCCTGAGGAGACGGCTCCGCCCGAGGAGTGATCTGGGATCACTAGCTTTATTATTCTATTTTACTTATTTGTATTTTTGGACATGTGTTAATTTTATTTTGCATGACTGTATAACTGTTTTTAAACCTCTACTGATGTTTAGTTGTGTTTAAAATCTGGTACTTAGTTGACTATCCGCTGCGTTATTTTATTTGTACACCGTTGCATGTACACACACTGGCACCTCGTTGGGATGTGTGACCGTGTTGTCACCATCCTGGTGTCTCGATCCCCGTGTATTTTTATAAGGGGGATTGGGGGCGCCACACTATTGATAGGACTATGCATGGGTTACCTCACCATCCATGTAGCCTGTAATAAGCCAGATGCGAGTTCCTCTTTGACGACTTGGAGGAATGCAAATAGAGGAATTCGGGTTAGACGCTTAAGGAGCGGCTAGACTAACATCTGTACGGTGTTGATATAGACATATGCTCTTTAAGAAAGAGAAATCCAGCATAGCATGCGTTTCATGCTATATGTGCTTATACGACCATATGAGTAAGTGAGTAAAATGTTTTCCTCTTTCTCACTGTGTGAGCCACATTTTTTAAATGTCCTTTACTTTTGACTATGTCACGAGATGGAGGTTGTGATGTCTGCTACTTTGGCATGTTGTCTATGGCCATGGTTGATACGGTCTAAAGAGACATTGTTGGGAAAGTGGTTCGACCAAAATTGAGTGATATGAGTGCCAAGGGAAGACTATTCGATATTGTATCTTCGATAGTGTTTGCTGACATCAAACAATGATGCTACATCTTGGTAGCGGCTAAAGGTTGTGAACACATTGAAATATTTGGAGGTAGTCAAGCATTGTTCTAAGATTTTTTTAAAAAAAAAAAGAGAGTTCGAAAATTCTTGATCTTGATGCGATCGAATGAGTCTAGAACATGACCAGATACTTTAGCGATGTTACTATGTTGGTCTTCTCTGTGAGAGATTTGGTGTATGTACTCCCTCCTTTCTACAGATGTGCTTGGTGGTTGCACGACCTATTAATTTGTATGAACAAGATTGAGAACATTAGAGAGATACTGACCTGGGGTCATGCCCACTATGTGCAAGTGGGAGATATTAGATGGAGGGGCACCCACGTGGGGTTGACCCCCTCCTACAGTGTAACGCATGGCTTTAAGCCATGCGTTATTTGCTTGTAACACATGGCTTAAAGCCATGCGTTATTGCCTTTTAATAAGACAATTGAAGGCTGGCCTTCTGCCTTTTAATAAGACAATTGAAGGCTGGCCTTCCATGTAGAGAAGGACTACTCCTCAATTGTGTTTTGGCACCATCTGATACACAAAAGAAAGCTCTCTCCCTTTTTGTTCTCTTTTGATAAAATATTTTGGCTGTAGATTTGTTAAATATTACTCTAGTTTTATACTACACAGTACACTTCACCACTAAAAGGAAACGCTTGGGATTTATCAATCTGGAGAAATTTGTAGAGCAATTTTATTCGCTAAGCTTGAGGTACTTTTCCGCTATGCATTCTAACAGTTTGGGTAGTGGAATATTATCAACAAACTCTATTATTATTTTTTATTATTTATATTATTATTTTTTATTATTTAATATTTTATTATGATTTTTTTATTATTCACAAAATATCTTATATTACCTCAGTGCCCCAACGCAACAAGTATCCCATGTTAAACCAACAAAAATGGCCAAGTGAATTACTTTCTATAGAAAGATTCCTCCCCAAAGCGTGTTTTATTTTTCTATCAAGCTTTTTAACTTTTAAGTCCAATCAATAAGTGTAGAGGATGACTACTCCTCAATTATGTTTTGGCACCATCTGATACACAAAAGAAAGCTCTCTCCCTTTTTGTTCTTTTTTGATAAAATATTTAGGCTGTGGATTTGTTAATTGTTACTCTAGTTTTATACTACGTAGTACACTTTGCCACTAAGAGAAAATGCTTGGGATTTATCAATCTGGAAAAATTTATAGAGTAATTTTATAAGCTGAGCTTAAGGTACTTTTCCGCTATGCAATCTAACAGTTTGGGTAGTGGAATATTATCAACATACTCTATTATTATTTATATTATTATTTTTTATTATTTAATATTTTATTATCATTTTTTTATTATTCACAAAATATCTGATATTACCTTTGTGCCCCAACGCAACAAATATCCCATGTTAAACCAACAAAACTGACCAAGTGAATTACTTTCGATAGAAAGATTCCTCCCCAAAGCACGTTTTATTTTTCAATCAAGCTTTTTAACTTTTAAGTCCAATCAATAAGTGTAAAGGAGGACTACTCCTCAATTGTGTTTTGGCACCATCTGATACACAAAAGAAAGCTATCTCCCTTTTTGTTCTCTTTTGATAAAATATTTAGGCTGTGGATTTGTTTAGTGTTACTCTAGTTTTATACTACGTAGTACACTTCGCTACTAAGAGGAAACGCTTGGGATTTATCAATCTGAAGAAATTTGTGGAGCAATTTTATAAGCTGAGTTTGAGGTACTTTTCCGCTATGCATTCTAACAGTTTGGGTAGTGGAATATTATCAACATACTCTTTTATTATTTTTTATTATTTATATTATTATTTTTTATTATTTAATATTTTATTATGATTTTTTTATTATTCACAAAATATATGATATTACCTCTGTCCCCAACGCAACAAGTATCCCATGTTTTTTTTTTTGAATAAACAAACGATCTTCATTCATTTAAATCAGATGATGGATACAAGGAGGGACTCCCTCCATTAAAATGCTCTCCTCAGAGAGTTTAAGTGCATCCTTTGCAAGGCAATGCGCAATACAATTAGATAATCTAGGAATGAATTGTGCTGATCCGAAAGACAAGCTTTGTAGTTCTCCTTTGATTTCTTGTATGATCAGGCCTGTTGAACTCCAATCCTCTGTCTCGCTATTAATGTCCTTCACCACACTCTTGGCATCCCCTTCAAGTATTAACCTTGTTATTCCAAGACTCTTACAAAGCAAAACTGCTCTGAGAGCCGCCACTGACTCGGCAAGTTTGGGATCAGGAAACAAACTCCTTGGGGCTCTTAGTGTTGCTACTATCTTCCCTTCCCAGTTTCTTACCACCACTCCTATTCCCACTTTGCAATTAAGTCGATCAACTGAAGCATCCCAATTAGCCTTATAGACATTCAATTGGGGGGGGGGCTCCAGGGTTCTATATCGGGTGGTCTGCCATGTTCGCCTATTAAATTGCTGTAATTTGCCTCCTTGAACTCCTTTGATAACTGAGCTGCAGACAAGACCACCCTTGAGGGATCTTCGAACTTCTCTTCAAAAACTGAAATATTCCTCCTCCTCCAGACCTTGTAAGCTGTACATGCAAACTCTTCTGTTTCTTCTTCTTTTAAATAAGTTAATGCATGTTCTATTACCTCTTTGAAGAATTCGAAGTTGACCTTCATTTTTTGCAGACTTCTCGAGCAAGCTGCCCACACATCCTGCACTGAAGGACACGACCACAAAGCGTGAAGAACAGATTCTTCTTCCAAGTTACATGCTGGACAAGTAGAGCTAATTCTGATTTTCCTCTTGCAAAGGTTGAGGTTAGTAGGTAGTAATTCGTGGGCTGCCCTCCATAGGAAAGTTCTTACTGCACTCGGCACCTGTAGCTTCCAGATTTTTGACCATATTTCCTTATGGTTGTTAGGTGCAGAGGATTGCCCCATTAAGCTCTTAGTCAGAGAACCCAACAAGTGGTAGGCACTCTTAACTGAAAACATGCCATCTTTGTTACATCTCCATATGAGCTTATCTGGTCTGCCACTACTGCTAATTGGGATTTTGCAAATATTGGTGATATCTTCTTCATTGAGTATGCTTTCCAGAGTTTCCAGCTTCCAGGATTTTGTTTGTTGATCTATCAAGTTGTTGACCTGCCAGTGAGCATAACTCCGGTTTAGAGGTGTCTGCACTTTGAACGTGTCTGGTTGAGGGATCCACTTGTCACTCCATAAATTGACTGCCTCTCCATTTCCTATTCTCCAAATCAGGCCTGTCTCCAGCAGTTGTCGTGCTCCCATAAAGCTTCTCCAGAGGTAAGAGGCATTGCTGCCTATTTTTGCATGTAGAAAGTCTGATCTAAAGTGGTACTTGGCCTTCAGCACCTTTGCCACTAGGGATTGGGGGTGTTGGATTAATCTCCAGCCCTGCTTTGCTAATAGTGCTATGTTAAAATGCTCAAACTCTCTGTAGCCCAACCCTCCTTCTGCTTTGCTCTTTCCCATTAGTTTCCATGGAAGTCATTGGATTTTGGTATTGTTGCCCTTGCTACCCCACCAGAATTGTTGCATAAGTCTGTTTATTGCATTGAGTATAGTTCTAGGGAGCTTGAATATACTCATGCAGTATGTGCGTATTGCTTGAACAACTGATTTCAAAAGAACTTCTTTTCCTGCATTTGAAATGAACTTGACCTTCCAATTTTGTATCCTATTTCTTATGGACTCCAGAATTGGTCTAAAGGAGGCTAGTTTATTCCTTCCCACATAAGAGGGAAGACCAAGATATTTTTCAAAAACTTTAGCTTCTGCCATTTTAGAGGTCGAGAGAATAACTTGTCTGGTCTCATGAGGAGTGTTCTTGCTGAAGAAAATGGCTGACTTCTCAAGGTTTAGTCTTTGGCCCGAGGCATCCTCAAAAATCATAAGGATACTGAAAAGTCTGCTCCACTCTAGAGCATTAGCTTTGCAGAAAATTAAGCTGTCGTCCGCAAAAAAGAGATGATTAATCAACAAAGACCCCCTTGCAAAAGGAAATCCCGAGATAAGGCCCTTCCTCTCAGCAGTATCCAGCAAGACTCACAGGGCTTCTGTGCACAAAATGAAAAAGTAAGGGGAGAGAGGATCCCCTTGCCTTAAGCCCCTAGAAGGGATCATAGGATCTTGAGGGACTCCATTGAACAAAATAGAGTATTTTACAGATGAGACACAACCCATAACCAAATCTGTCCAGTCCTTCTCAAAACCCATCTTAAGCAATACTGCTTCTATAAAAGACCATTCTAGCCTATCGTAAGCTTTACTCAAATCCAGCTTCATAGCCATGTAACCCTCTTTCTTGCTCCTCATTCTATGTCTCATAGAATGCATTGCCTCATAAGCAACTATGATGTTATCCGAAATAAGCCGACCAGGTATAAAAGCACTTTGTGAGGGGGATATCAGTTTTGACAGAAAAGGCTTGATTCTGTTAGCTAAGACTTTGGAAAACACTTTATACACCACATTGCAGAGACTTATAGGCCTGTAATCAGTCACTAGAGAGGGCCTGTTCTTCTTTGGGATAAGAACAATAAAAGTGTTATTGATGTCCTTAAGAACTGATTTGGAATTAAACAGCTCCTTAATAGCCTCCACAACTTTTGTTCCAACTGTCTCCCAATGATCCTGGTAGAAACCAGCTGAGAATCCGTCAGGGCCTGGGGAACTTTGAGGATCCATTTCAAATAAAGCCCCTCTGATTTCTTCTTCAGTGCATGCCTTTTTTAATTGTGAGTTCATTTCAGGGGTTACCACATGATCTAGATTCTCCAATGCTTCCAAGTTGCCCCTCGGGTTTGAGGATTCAAAAAGCTGCTGGTAGTATCTTTGGAAAGCCTCACTAACTTCAGTAATATTGCTGACCAATTCCCCCATTTCATTGGAAATCTGTTTGATACTATTAGCCTTTCTCCGTTGAGTTGCACACTTGTGAAAGAAGCTAGTATTTTTATCTCCCTCCTTAAGCCATAACTGTTTTGCTCTCTGTCTCCACTTAACTTCTTCATCAGCTAAAACTTGGTTAACTTCTCCTTTGAGGGTCTTGATGGTACCATTGAAATCACCTTGATTAATTCTCTGCATCTCTTTGATCATTTCACTCTTCTGTCTGATAATAAATTTTTGATTGCCATTAAGAACTTTTGACCAGCTTTTCAGTGCTTGTTTGCATCTGTCTAAACCAGATTGCAAATTCCTCAAAGGTTGGATGTCTCTGCTCGGGGTCTCCCAGTTTCTCTTGATTAAATCTCTGCACTCTTGTTTAGTAGACCAGAACGCTTCATACCTGAATAATCTAGACTTTTTGTTCACAACTTCTTCCTCATTGTCACAATTGATCAACAGGGGGGCATGGTCCGAGTTCACAGCAGATAAAACTGAAACATTGGTGTTTCTGAATTGGGATGGCCAAAGGCCATTCCCCAAAACTCTGTCCAGTCTTTCCTTAATGAAGTCTCTTCCCTCCCTATTGTTATTCCAAGTGTATTTTGAGCCTATATATCCTAGATCACTCAATTCACAGTCGTCCAATGCTAACCTGAAATTCTCCATTTGAACGTATGGCCTGGTGCATGAACCTGTCTTCTCCTCATTGCTCAGTATTTCATTATAATCTCCCATGCAAATCCATGCCATAGAGGGATCAGGTTTGAGCATTCTGAGAAGGTTCCAACTTTCTTTCTTCTTTTCAACTGCAGGATTTCCATAGAAACCCGAAAGTCTCCAGGGAAGACCACCAAACTGAGATGAAATTGTCAAAGAGATATGATTATGGGAATAATTGTGTACTTGAGCATTTACCTCTTATTTCCATAACATTGCTAGTCCACCACTCTTGCCTAGGCTGTCAACCACGAAACTTTGGTCCATTCCTAATTTATGTCTTATTTTCTCCACCTTGTTCCTGTTAGTCTTTGTTTCTGAAAGAAATATTACTACTGGGCCTCTTTCCTTCACTAAAAAGTGAAGTTCATTAACTGTCCGAGGGTTCCCAAGCCCTCGGCAGTTCCAACATAAAAGAATCATGATGATTGGCAGTGCTGCACAGCAGCCACTGCCTGGAGTTCAAAGTCACCATCTTCCTTGACATAGTTTTGTTTTTTCCTTTTATCTGCCACCCTCTCAATCTTTTCTTGGCATACCCTTTTCCTTAGTTTCCTTGGTTCATCTACCTCCATTTCATTCGCATAAGTCTGTGTAACCTTGCTGGCTGACCCAGCACGTGCCATCCTCTTCCACTTACTGGTTTGTCCTTTGACTCTTAGGGAAATTAAGTTGTTTTCTTGGGCACTGAAACCTTCTTTATCAGTTGGTAACACGTGCTTCAGTCTTGTCACCTCTACCCTCTTTTCCTTAAGATAAGGAAGTTGTTCTCCTTCTACTGACAGAACTACTTCATTTTCCAAAAAGCCTGTCACTGTCTTACTTGCCTCTCCCTTCTCAAGCCTAGTTTCAGTATTACCTTTTAGCAGGTCAAAGTCTAGTTTGCTGCTTCTGTCACCCTGATCTCCCGCCTGTCTTTCCTTCTCGATTCCTTCCTCTGTCTCCTCAGCAGTGCTCCTCCTTCCACTTTTTCCTTGCTGTTCATCTTCTTCTCCCTTGCTTCGGTTGTGCCCTGAACCTTTTCCAGAATCTGCCTCCTTGAAGGTTTGAGGAGAAGCTGGGGAGGGTAACTTTTGACTTGCCCTCAACCAGGGGCCATACTGCTGGCTGAAACCTTCCAATCCAGCATTTCCTCTGTTCCGCATATCACACCCTCCCAGAGCATGTTTGATCTTCCCACATTGATAACAGAAGTTTGTTAGTCTTTCAAATTTGAAAGGGATCCAGAATTTTGACTTACCAAGAGTTAGGAACCTTCCTCTTGTCAATGGTTTAGTGATGTCTATCATAGCTCTAATCCTTAGGCAGCTTCCCCAATTAATTCCACTACTCTCTGTGTCCACCTCAATGACTTCTCCCACTGATTGGCCCAGTTTTAGGCCAGTATTAGCATTCATCCCTGCAAACGGAAGATCATGGCATTGCACCCAGAATGGTTCATGCTGAAAAGGCATTTCCTTCCATAACTCATATCCTTCACAGTCCTGAATACACAGTAAGTTCTTGTCAAAAGACCAGGGCCGTCCCTGCATTATCCTCCTTTTATCAACTCTCTCTTTTAGCTCCACTAAAAACAGGTTCTTACTAACTTCTTTAAAGGCAACCTTTCTATCTACTTGCCACATTCTTGCCAGAGAGCTTCTTAGTGCACCTCTGTTTACCTCCTTATCAGCTACCACACACATCATAAAACAGTGACGACTCTTTGATACTGATAAGATAACATCTTCTTTGCTAACCTCCACCTCCTGTTTCTCTTATTCCGTTAACTTCAGGCCTTCACATAAAGCTGATAAGTCACTCTCCATTGTCTAACCTGCACAGACCAAGACTGGCAGGACAATACTCTAAGTTTACAAGAAACTTAGAAAGAACACCTTACACTCAAAGAGAGAGAAGGGACAAGTATCCCATGTTAAACCAACAAAACTGGCCAAGTGAATTACTTTCGATAGAAAGATTCCTCCCCAAAGCGCATTTTATTTTTCAATGAAGCTTTTTAACTTTAAAATCCAATCAATAAATTTTAAAGATTCAACAAATAAAGCAACTTTAATGAATAAGCTTTGGCAGAAAGTATCCATGTGGGGGACACTACCAGTCTATTTATATTATTTTATGATAATTAGTTCATATTAATATATTATTAAATTTAATTATATATATTCTAGTTACATAACTATATAACTATACTAGTATATATAATTAATATATAAATAAATACATATTTTTATAACATATGTGTAATATTAAATTCAGATTCGGAGTTGGGGTCAATCAGGTGATGCTTCCAACTCTACATTATTTGTCTTTTTTACAAACTTTACCTTTTTCTACATTACAACTTTTTGTTTTTTTCTTAATGAAAAAATCTATTTACAACCGGCCTATAGAACCTCAGGGACACCGCATTCTATGTGGCCAGTTATTTTAAGAAAACAAAAATATCTTAAATGGAAGAACAATGATTGAAAAAAAAAAACCCACATTAGAAATGCAAGCACACGCGATTTAGAGCAATTAGATAGGTATAAAATTATCTGAGAATCAGTAATTTAGAGACAGTGATGCGTTAATTATAATTTGAATATCTCCAGAAGGAAAGAAAAAGGAGAAGAGAAATAAAAGGAAGTGTAAAGAAGAAAGATTGACCAGTTTGGATTGAGAAGAGTAAAAGAAAATAGAAGAAAAAAAAAATGAAATGGGGCAATGGCCTCTGCTTTTGATGTTTTTCCTTTTCTTTTAAAAAAGAAACGAAAAGTGTGGAGAAGAAAAAAAATATATATGTGAACATTTATTTTCGTAATGGTCCGCTATCGATTCAGAAATAAGAAAAATAGAAAATATTATTTGTTTGAAAGTATGGTCTGTTGTACCGAAGAAAATAAAGCAAGGTGATTTTAGATGTTGAAGTGAGTTGAGTTGAATTAAATTGAGATAATAAAATATTGTTAGAATATTATTTTTTAATATTATTATTATTTTCGTATTTGAAAAAGTTGAATTGTTTATTATATTTTATGTTGGAATTTGAAAAAATTGTAATGATGAGTTGAGAGTAGTTGATCATCCAAACGTTTGGTTGTCAAACTCATCTCAACTCATCATTATAACTTTTTAAAATTCCAATACAAAATATAATAAACAATTCAATTTTTTCAAATCCTAAAATAATAATAATATTAAAAAATAATATTCTAATAATATTTTATCATCTCAACTCAATTCAACTCAACTCAACTCACTTCAACATCCAAACATAACCTTAGTGGTTTTCTTTTGTTTTTACCTCTACTTTGTCGTTTTCTTTTGTTTTTGCCTTTTTACTTTAACGTAGAGAAAGGCAAAGTGGTCTCTACGTTACAACTTTTTGTTTTTTTGGTTAAAACCCATGACAAAGTGGTCTCCCTTTCATACTTGTCTTTCTGTCAAAGTTTATTCATTTTTTATTTTTTATTTGAAATAAACCTTGTAACCTTTCATTCATTCACTTCAGTAATACATTGCATTCCTCTTGACACGAGAGAAAATAAAATCATGCCCCTCCTTGATCCAAACCATATTTGTTTCTAACGATTCTTTTACTTTTATTAAAATCCAATTTTGCAGATCAGAAAAAAATCCAGTCAGAATGAACAGTCCTAGTCCAGTATTAGAAATTTTTATAAAAATTAAATAAATTGATTTACCCTCCATCAAAATCACTTTAAAATGATCCTGACTACTACAATAGTCTCATTTCTAGTAAGTTATCTTAATATTTCTAGCTATACAAGATATAAGATTTGGGAAAAAAATAAAATAGTAAAATAATTATTAAAACACATACATTTTACAATTGTGAATTCTCGTAATTTTTCTACATGCGAAGAGTGTTTGATAGAAATTTTCAACTTATCCATTTACACAGTATTTTGATATTGCGAGATGGATAATTATAAGTCTATAGAAAAGCTAACATCTCAAATTTTCAAGCATTACTTTTTTTCTATCTTTCATTAATATAAAAAAATAATTAATAATATTTCACGAGTAATTATCTTTCTTTTAAATTATTAGAATTTAATATTATGTAATCTTTTTTCTATTTTAATTAGAAAACGTGCCCGTCTATTTGACAGAGACCTAGGTCAAGCAAGAGTGCTCTCCACATGATACTTTTGTTTTTTCGAGGACAGGCAGATTCCTTCTTGAATTATTGATGTTGACTGTTAAAATACTCTAATAAGGAGAAATCACCACGTGTGATGGTGTGATAGGTTTTGAGTTTAGCCGAGGTGTTGAATATTGCTGCTTGTCCGGTATCCAGCTACCATGCATATATGAGTAATACTGTGGTAAGTGAAATCAACGAAACATCCGGATAGATCTCTTTTCTTGATCGTTAACTCCACTCCAACAGTACGAACGTCTTTGTCTCCGTTTGATCACTCGACTTGCTTCATCGGTTCTTTGATCTGAAAGTTTGAGAAGTTAGAGACTGCGGCGACCAAAAGCGAAAGCGTTTCTTTGGGTAAGGAAAACATGACTCGCCATCACCGTCTTTTTCTTTCTTTTAATTTCTTCCTTTTTTTTTTTTGTTTATAACTTATTGATCAGAATCATTTATTATGTTTTTAAAAAAACTTATTATAATTATTTGTTATGTTTTTAGGCTTACTCCATGCATATGTCCTATCGGTTTTGAAAATTGAGATATTAATTTATCAGCTAGAATATTGACATTTTTAAGTATAGTTAGTTTGGCTTGCAATTCATGTTTTTTTCTGTATTGATAAGTTATAGCTGTAACTTCGATTTATTAAATAAAATGAAGTCTATTTCTATAAAAAAAATAAAAAGAAAAAAAAAAGTTCATCAGCTAATGCACTGATCAACTCGTTGCATACAAAATAAATGCATGGCTTGCTTGTACGTTGATTTGGGTATTATTTTTCTAGCTAGGTGATCTATAAATAATATATAATATGATATGTTTATTTTACTTTTAATGACTGATAATGGGGTTTTAATTTGTTTATTTATAGCTGCTTTACTAGCTGGGTACTTATTTTAATTAATTCCTTTCTTTTAAAGCCGTTACATGAAAAAAATTAGCTAGCATTGTAGAAAAAAATTAACAAAATTGGCCTATATTTTTATAGAACTCTATTTTAGTCATTATTCTTTAATTGTGTAAGCAGGCCGGGAGGAAGCCAATTTATTACATAAGAAGCTAAATTGTGAGATGGAAAAATCAACAAGTTATGATCAAGAAATTCAACAAAAATTGGTAACTGCTTCTTTAGTCACAAATGGAAATCAGAATCATGCCGAAATTCATCAATTGGATCAAAAAGCTGCAAACACTTCGAGTAGTGGAAATGGAAATCAACATAGAGAGTTGGTAATTAGCATCAAAGAAATGGGTGAAAGCAGCTTGAACCCTCCCTTATCATCAGACCAGTGTTGTATCTACAGGATTCCAACTTTGCTTCGCAAATTGAATGAGGAAGCCTACACTCCTCAGGTTATATCGATAGGGCCTTTCTACCATGGCACCAAAAGATTAGAACCCATGGAAAAATTGAAACTGAAATATTTTCAGAGATTCCTGCAGCGGATTGACTACAACGTACTGGAGATTTTAGTAAACACCATAAAGCTGAATGAAGAAAATGTGCGTAGTTGTTACGCAGAAACCATCAATTTTAGCAGTGACGATTTCGTGAAATTAATTTTGGTAGATGGGATCTTTATTATTGAATTTTTCTACGGATTATGGTTCCAAGGACTAGATGGTGTTACTCGTGAGAATCATATACTATTAAACCCAATATCGTGGCAGTTAATTATGTTGGACTTGCAGTTACTTGAAAATCAACTTCCTTTCTTTGCTCTTGAGATACTATTCAGCCTTGCATTTGCACCGGATGATGAGCATCCTTCCTTCACTTCACTTGCAATTAAGGTCTTTGAGGACATTAACGATCAGAAATTTCCTGAAAATCTTGGAGAGCAACCAATTAGACACTTACTTGATTTGACTAAAGCATTTTTACTTCCATCATCCAGATCAAAGCTATTGCCATCACATGAAAGTAATGATGATCTTGCTAGATCAACTGATCATTTATATTATGCAAGCCAATTGTACAAGGCTGGAGTGAAGTTTATGGTGAGATCATGCAAATGCTTACTTGACCTGACCAAACACTCTGCTGATTTGGCCAGAGCATTTCTCCGTCCATCGTCCAGAAAGCTAGTGCTACCACATGAAAGTAAAGATCTTCCTAGTGCTGATCATTTATATACTGCAAGCCAGTTGTACGACGCTGGAGTGAAGTTTAAGGTGAGCTCAAGCAAATGCTTACTTGACCTAAAATTCACCAGCGGAACTTTGGAAATTCCATGCTTGGAACTGAATAATCAGACAGAGACTAGTTATCGAAACGTCATAGCATTTGAGCAATGCCATCATCCATATGATTCACATTTTACAGACTATATTGTGCTTTTGAATTTCCTAATTAAAACTCCCAAAGACGTGGATTTACTTATTAGAAAAGGAATTATCATTAATTGGCTTGCCAACAGCAATGCAGTGGCATCTTTTTTCAACAATCTGGGCACGAATATTGCATATCAAAGCACAGAATCTGCTTATGGTGGTTTGTTTCGAGATTTGAATGCATTCTATAATAACAGTAAGCATACTTGGAAGGCTACCTTGAAACGTGATTATTTCGGCACTCCTTGGAAAATAGCTTCTACTATAGCTGCTGTTACTTTATTGCTGCTCACTCTCATACAAGCCATATGCTCCATCATCCAAGTTGTGAAGATGTGAAGAAGCTTTGTGCATGAAATTCTGGTAGGACATTACATTTTATTACTTGTTAGATTGATTGCTACAACTTGGAAAATTTGAACATAACTTGCACATAGATAAGTATTACTTGAAATAATATGCCTTATCTTCACTTTCTTTATCTAATAGTATAAAGCCTCAGCTCTAAATGGTGTATATATACACCCATTTTTACGAAACGTATACTACACTAGTATCTCTAACTTCAACACATCTTCATTCTTTACTTTGTTCATTTGAGTTACCGATTGCTTTGTGATTTTCCAAACCCACCCTTGCATTTGCTAGAACCACGCATGAGGTCTTGGATTCTATGGTGATTTCTTTGTTGTTAAGTTTTGTTTTCCTCATTGCTTACTCAAGACAAGTTATATGGCTGCCAAATTATAATTTCTTTTTTTTTTTTTTTTTTTGCAGGATCACTTACATGGGCAGGGGCTAAGAATTGAGAAAATCACTAGAAGATTAAGCTAGTGATATATCATGATATGAATTTCATGCTATCAACCCGATGGATTCGAATGAAAAGATTTTGTGTGTCTTTGTTTCTTATTAAATACAATTTTATAGCTTTGTTATTATCGATATTGTTGGGATAATGGGCTTGTCTTCATGAGAATTTATTTATATTTGCTCTCATAATTAATTATATTGTTGTATTTCTATATAATAACTTCTTTTTTATTGTCAATTACGGAATAGAGAAAATTACATTTGAAGATAAAAAATGAGCTAGGCCATTCAAATATTGGCTAAAAAACCATTCGATTGTTTATTATAATTTGTCTAAGTTTTAACAATATATAGAATGTTCAGTTGTAAAAATAATTGGAAAATTAGAATATCTATTTGCATAAAGATTTGAGGATCAAATTATTATTATTTTTTATATTTTAAATAGAATTAGTGGTGTTCAAACAACTATTAAGGATGAAGAGATTTCGTCTCAAAAAATTATGTTTGAATGGTATTATTGGTGTTTGAACAGTGAAGTTCCAGGTGATGTGAAAGAGGAAGTGAAGAGCCTAATCAAAAAGTACTTAAGGTTTTCTAAGTACTTTTTCTAATTGTATGGCTCGGTAGTGTTTTCTAAGTACTTAAGGTCTTGATACCATAAACATTCTTGATATCATAGGACAATCAACTGGTGCTACCTACACTTGTAGGGTGGACTATGTGTAGCCCAATCCCTTGTCCACTTTCCTTGCAGTGGGGAAAGACGTCAACTCCCCACCTTGTCCCCGTTGATTAAGGAACTCACCACCATCTGTTGTACAGGTGAACAATCGAGACTTAATAATAATCCGCCATGTGTATTGTTGTGAAAAGTTCTGAGACCTTTATATTTGTTGGGGGTGTTAAATACTTGGGAAGGCATCTTAATCTGATTATATACTTAACCCAAAAAATGCATCCAAGTACCAATCCCTTACCCCTAAAAGACAAATTGATTCTTTTTCCTTTACCTTTATTTCTTAGAGCTCTTATTGAACTAGCTAAAAGTTAAATCTAACGAGTATTTAATTATTAGAGAGTAAAATATGTTCACATTGAATTAGTAAAATGAAATTTAGCTACAGTGACTTTCAAAAGTTTTTTTAAATTTGAAGGTTACTGTACATACATCAAATACATATTTTATTAATTATTTATCTCTCCCTTTCTTTCTATCACATATTTTATCATAATTAATATATTAATTTGACTTAGTGATATATTAATTTAATAAGAACATGATTATTAATTAACATATAATAAGTAGAATAGTAAAATATGATAAAATTAAATAAATTAATAATTAAAAAATTAAATATTTTTGAAATTAGTAGTTATTCATTATCATATAACGAATAAATGTATAATCTAATATAGAGATTTAATGTGAATAATCAAAACCAAATTCATCTTATATCATTTTATTATTATATAATGAAAAAATAGCTATTTCAATGTGAAGATTTATGTGAAAGAAATAATTAAAAGTTAAATTTCTCTTACATTCATCAAAACTATCATTTAACTTTTACTAATCCAATGAGAGTGCTCTTATTCCTTTCATCAAAACCCAAGTCATTTCATTTCTTTTTCTTATTCCATGACTTTCTCCCAAGATTTCTCTATTCTCTCCTTCCGGATATTCAGCTCTCCCAAATTTGCTCCGGTTAGTCTTTCCTCTCTTCCTATCTTATACTTCTCTCTGTAATGAAAAAATTGTATAATCATATAGCCAAAACTCAATTTTGCCCAATTTTGGGCACAACTTTGGGAAATCCCTAAATGCATTTCATAATTCTATTTTTTCTTTGTCCTAGCTTTGGATCATTTTGCCGCCACACCTAGCCAACCTCTTCGAGCTTGGTCTAATCCTTTCATTCAGGTATAAAACCCCTCCAAAGTCTTAATTTGAATTGGATGAAGGAGATGAATGATATTGTGTGTGATAAACTTGCTTCATTCATTTGATTTTTAGATTTGTATGGTTGTGTATTTTAGTCCTGTTTGGATTGAGAGATAAGATGAGATGGTTTTAGATAACTTGAATAAAATATTATTTTTTAATATTATTATTATTTTGAGATTTGAAAAAGTTCAATTGTTTATTATATTTTATATGGAAATTTGAAAAATTATAATGATGAGATGAGATGAATTAACATTCCTTCTCAATCTAAACGGTAGTTTTGGGATGGGTTTTGATTTCACCTTGAGGTTTATTATATGAGAAATTCGATTTGCAGTCCTCAAGTGGGGACTGTATGTGTAGGCACATTATTAAATGAGAGAAAACATAATTTTAGGAGGGATAATTTTGTAATTTTAAAAAATTTTAAAGTTAAAATGGCCTAGACTTGCATTGCAGTCTCCATTTGGGAATTGTACCTAGCATTGCTCTTATTATATTTTGGATTGGCGTTGCCAAATTGTTGGGCTCTTGTCCATGTGAATAATTGGGAAAGTTTTGTTTTTGTCTTTTTTTTTTCCCCCCTTTAATGTCTCATTTTGCTTGATTTGGGAAATATATTTGTTTTAATTGGTTGATTTTTTATGCTTGATATTCACAACAAAAGAAAGGAATTAGAAAACAAAAATTGAATTTTGAAGAGTAGTCGATCATATTGTGACAAAGGGTAAGTTTTGATGTGAGGGTATGTTTTTGTATGGATTTTTTTATTATTAATTTTTTTTTTATCAATAATACATTCAAATTAAATAAGAAATACAAGAGTAATGGGTGCCTATGATTCCCCATACAAAATCCTCATACAGTGATTTCAATGCTCGGAGGGAAAGATAAGATAAAAAGAAATAGGTAATGAAACATAGATTCGGACCCATGTACCCTGGCTGAACTGGGGAAATGACCGACGTCGAACATAGTTTACTTTGATCTAACAAGTGGATTAATTGGTTGTTGCATGAAACCACAATCAATAGACAGACACTAAGATCTTTTGTTTTGGCACATTTTATATATAATAGCTAGAACTCCACTTTCACTACCTCAATATTTTCATTTGGAAAAAGCAGCAACATAGTGGGATAACTAGAGATTAAAAAAGAACTGATCTTTTGTCAAGTATTTTAGAGACAAGAGGCTTAAATTAAGTTTGTCTTGAGGATATATATATATATATATATATATATATATATATATATATATATATATAGACTTTAATAAGTATTAGTGGAAACGAGTTTATGAAACTGAGAGAGAAGAGAGAAGCAACGGAGGGGGAAGAGCGGGAAGTCTGAAATTGAGAGAGATAAGAGAGAAGAACGGGGAAAGGATTGTGGGTTTTCGCTCGCCTAAAATCCATGTCTCCTTCTCAGAAGCTCAGCTCGACCAAAATGCCCTCTCTTCCAACAAAAGCCACCCAAACGATGCTTGAAAGGGTATCGATCTTCTCTCTCTCTCTCTGTGATGATAAAAATTGAAAACTAATAACAGTAGGAAGCAGAGGATATAGAGAAAGCAGAGGATAAACTTCACTCTTTTCATTGATAAACAAACAGCCTATAAATAGGCTAACACATAACAGAAAATAACATGAAAATAGGCACTACCCAACGTTCAAAAACAGACTCCTATTGACTAGGTAAACAGAAAGAAACTCACTGATACTCCTAAAAACTAGGTCAATTAAAACGTGCAAATTACTAATTTTCTCAACAATCCCTCCCTTAAACTGATGTTCCAGACATAACATTCAGTTTAATAAGAGTCAGACTTTGAAGTGCCATCCTTCAAATTGAATCATTTGAAATGCAAACACCAAGTAGCTTCCTGAGCTTCTGAAATGCAGGAAACTTGAGAGGCTTGGTTAGAATATCAGCGATCTGGTCTTCACTTCTACAGTAAATAAGATTAATGACTCCATCATTCGTGAGATCCCTCAAGAAATGATATTTCACATATATATGTTTGCTTCGACCATGTAAAACAGGATTTTTTGAAAGCTTTATTGCTGAGCTATTGTCACAATAAATCTGAGTAGGTCCATCCTCCTTGAAATGCAGCTCTTTAAGGATTTTCTTTAGCCAAATAGCTTGACAAGCACAAGCTGTTGCAGCAACAAATTCAGCTTCAGTGGATAATAATGTGACAATAGGTTGCTTCTTTGATGACCATGAAACAGCTCCTGTCCCCATCATGAAAACATACCCAGATGTGCTTTTTCGATCATCTGAATCTCCTGCATAATCACTATCTGTAAAGCCAAACAGATCTGATTTTTCTCCATTCTTGTAGAACAGCCCAAACTCCTTAGTACCTTGCAAGTACCGAAAAATTCTTTTTGCAGCCAAGAGATGAATCTCTGTAGGACACTCCATGTATCTACTAATTACACTTATAGCATGCATGATATCAGGTCTTGTTGCTGTCAAATACATTAAACTCCCCACTATCTGTTTGTAAAGAGTGTCATCAACCTTCTTGCCTCCATTATCTTTGTTTAGCTTCAAACCAAACTCAGATGGTATATTTACAGGATTACAATCCTTCATCTGAAACCTGTCCAAGATTTCTCGCACTTACTTCTTTTGAGAAATAAAAATTCCAACATAGGATTGCACCACTTCAATGCCAAGAAAGTAATGCATCATACCAAGATCAGACATCTCAAATTCAGCCATCATGGATTTCTTAAAACTTTCAAACATGGCTTTAAAATTTCCAGTATAGATTAAATCATCTACATATAAGCAAACAATGAGCATTTTCCCTCCATCTTCAATCTTTATAAAAAGTGTATGTTCGTAAGGACATTTTTGAAATCCTTTCTTCAAAAAATAAGTTTCTATACGATTATACCAAGCCGGTGGAGCTTGTTTTAATCCATATAGAACTTTCTTTAACTTATACACTTTATGCTCATTGCCAAGTTTTACATAACCAGGAGGTTGATCGATAAATACCTCTTCTTTCAAATCTCCATGGAGCAATGCTGATTTTACGTCCAACTGGAAGATAGGCCATGAGTTTTGAGCTGCCATCGCAATCACCAATCTGATTGTATCATACCTTGCAACCGGAGCAAAGACTTCTTTATAATTAACACCAAACTCCTGCTTGTAGCCCTTAGCTACCAAGCGTGCCTTATGCTTGTCAACCTCACCATTCTCCTTCAGTTTTGTCTTGTAAACCCACTTTACACCAATTTTTTTTGCCCTTTTGGAAGATCACATAGCTCTTATGTATTATTTTTTTCAATGGTTGTAATTTCAGCATCCATAGCCTTTCTCCATTTGGGTTCTTTGACAACCACTTCAAAAATGGTAGGATCACAATCTGAAAACAGAGCAAAATGTATAAGTGGGTCATCACCTTGGTCAATTCCAGTTACCTCATAATTAGTCATCCATGCTGGTCTTCTTCGAACACGTTGAGGCCTTTGAGATTCAGTTGCAAGTGGGCTTTGATCAGCTATTGGAACATTTTGAGTGACTTCCTCTTCTTGCTCATTCTCCATAGGCTGCTGCCCTTTCTCATCATCATCAAAATCTGCTGGAATATTTTCTTTAATACCATTTTGATTCCATGACCAGGTGCCTTTTTCATCAAATACCACATCACGGCTGATGACAATTTTCAAGGTGCTAGGATTGTATAGTTTATAAGCTTTTGACTTATTACTAACACCAAGAAAAATGCATTTTTCTCCCTTGTTATCCAGCTTCTTCCTCTTTTCGTCTGGAATATGGGCATAGGCAATACAACCAAAAATTCATAAATGATCTACAGCAGGTTTCCTCCCGCTCCATGCTTCTTCTGGTGTCATATTTTGAACAGCAAGTGTGGGACTTTTGTTCAATATATGAATGCTCCAATTAACTGCTTCAAGCCAGAAACTTTTTGGAATGCCACTTGTTGTCAAAAGACTTCGCACCATATTCATAATAGTGCGGTTCTTCCTCTCGCATACACCATTCTGTTGGGGTGTATAAGCTGCTGTAAGTTGTCTCTTGATTCCATGGTTCTCACCAAAAATTACAAATTTATGTGAGTTATATTCTCCACCGCGATCCGTGCGAAGAACTTTTATTGGGTTCCCAACTTCTTTCTCAACAAGCGCTTTATAGCTTTTAAAAGCTACAAAGGCTTCAGATTTTTCTTGCAAAAAATAAATCATTTCTTACGACTATAATCATCAATGAATGTAATTATATATCTTTTACCTCCATTAGAATGTGGTGTTATTGGCCCACAAATGTCGGAATGAACAAGCTCCAATGCCTTCTTCGCTCTCCAAGATTTTCCTTGTGGGAATTGATTACGATGTTGTTTGCTAACAACACATTCTTCACAAACTTGAGAAGATGCTGTAATTTGAGGAAGCCCCGTCACCATGTTCTTCTGTCGTAGTGTTTTCAATCCGCCAAAATTCAGATGCCCATAGCGAAAGTGCCATAGCCATGCTTCATCTTTTAATTTTGCTAAGAAGCACGAATGAGCGGTATTGTGGAGATAAAGTGGGAACATACGATTTGCCGTCATGTTAACTTGAGCAATTAAGCCCAACTTTGCGTCTTGAATTTGACATACTCCATCTTTGATAAAAATCTCGTATCCTTTTTCTTGTAACTGATCGACACTAACTAAGTTGGTCTTTAAATCTGGCACAAAAAGAACATTAGCGATAGTGTGGGTGGAATTTCCTTTGGTTTGGATTGTTACATTTCCTTTTCCCATAACAGAAATTTTGGAGTTGTCACCAAACTTAACAGAGCTACGAAAGGATTCATCCAAGTCAGAGAATGCCTCATTCTCTCCACACATGTGGTTGCTGCAGCCAGTGTCTAAATACCACGTGTTTTGTTGAGTTTCTTCCTTCACGTGACACACCATCAAAATAGACAACTCTTCTTCTTTTTCTGCAAAGTTAGTTTTTTCTCCACTTTGGCTATTCAAATTAGTTTGACATTCTGACTTATAATGGCCATACCTATGACATCTGTAACATTCAACATTGGACTTGTCTGCTGACTTTGGTCTATAAGTTGTTGAGTGGTGGCCGCCATGTCCTCTGCCTCTTCCTTGAAATTGATGCTGATGATTTTGTTGTTGTTTCCCACGATCATTGTTGAATCTGCCTCCTTTACCTCGACCTCTACCTCTACCTCGTCCTCTATCAGCTCCACTAGGTGTAGAGTTATTTTCTGATAAAGTCTTTAATGTTTGTTCTTCTTTCTCCTGCTGGTTAATTTTTTGCTCATGAACCAACAAAGAACTTTGTAATTCATCAATTGAAAGTTCATCAACATCATTAGCTTCTTCTATAGAACAGACAACAAAATTAAATTTTGGTGTCAAGGATCGAAGAATCTTCTCAACTATGGTGACATCCTCTGCCTTGTCGCCATGGATCTGCATCTTGTTAACGATTGCCATCGTTCTTGAAAAATAGTCTGTAACTGACTCTCCTGATGTCATTCGAAGCATTTCGAACTCCGAACGAAGTGCTTGAAGCTGCTGCCTCTTAGCCCTTGCTGTACCTTGGTACTTCTTCTTCATGGAATCCCAAATATGCTTGGTTGTGTTCTTGCAAAGAATGGTTTCCAAGATTGAGCGATCAATAGCTTGGAAGAGATAATTCTTTGCTTTAAGATCATTCAACTTCATCCCTTCAAACTCTGTCTTTTGTGCATCTGTCTGCACAACACCTGCTACTGGTTCTGCTACTCCAGAAACAACAACTGTCCAATATTCTTTGGACCTCAAGAAGTTCTCCATGAGCATGCTCCAATGGTCATAGTGACCATCAAAGCGTGGAATGGCTGGCTGTACAAAACTTTCGGAAGCCATCAATTTCACTTTTACTCTCCTTGGAACCTGGCTCTGATACCACTGATAAAAATTGAAAACTAATAACAGTAGGAAGCAGAGGATATAGAGAAAGCAGAGGATAAACTTCACTCTTTTCATTGATAAACAAACAGCCTATAAATAGGATAACACATAACAGAAAATAATATGAAAATAGGCACTACCCAACGTTCAAAAACAGACTCCTATTGACTAGGTAAACAGAAACAAACTCACTGACACTCCTAAAAACTAGGTCAATTAAAACGTGCAAATTACTAATTTTCTCAACATGTGAAACTCTCATTGTGATGCACCTCCTACAGTGGCCAGCCACCGTTCAATGGCAGCTGCCTGAGATAGAGAGGCCGAAGTGGGAAAAATGGTGGCACGATAAAATTAAGAACTCTAAACTAACTTGAGACTGTGTATCGTAAGATACGAGCAACATCTTTCTTAAAATTTGTCATTCTACACTTGAAATAATAAGTTATAAGGAGAATTTAATTTAATATTTCCAATATGATTCTAGTAGTTATTAAGGAAATTGAGTTATCGCATATGTTTTAGGGCGATCTGAATAACACTTTTTACGCTCAGATATATTTGATTCTGATGGTGCTGGTGAAAATTGCAAAAAGCATTCATGTGAGTTTGGTTCCTTTTTCCTTATGTTGCCATTCAATTTTTCATTAGCATTGCAACAAACTTGTTTGGATCTGTTGGTTCAACTTCAATTCTATGCCCAGTTGTATCTGGCCAGATTACTGAAGATGGAAAAATGAGTTTAGGATTTTCCATGAGAACAAAGTGATGAACACTTCTGAACTGTTGCATACATTTAGAAAGAAAAGCTTAGATCATGAAGCTAAAGAAACTCAGAGTGATGAACTCGTTCCATTTTCAACAGTCAATGAGAACTCCGTTCTGTTTAGGAGAGAGAGAGAGCATGTGCCTTCTCTGTTTTAGGCGAGTGAATAGACTTGAAGGAGACGGAGACTTCTATCACAAGTTTACGGCAGTTTTCGAATTTTGGGCAGCGGAAATGCAGTAGACAAAGGAGAAGAACAAAATGGTAAAAAAAAAACAAACAAAAAACAAAAAAGTCACGAAAGTAAGGTATCATCACCCCAATCAATCAAGCTTTAACTTTTAAGTCGAATCAATAAATGTAAAACAGTCAACAAAGAGGTTGCTTTATTTGTTGAAGGGAAATGTTTTGAATCTGAATTTATAGTCTGAATATATTTTTTTATTTAATAATTAAAGAAGTATTTTTTAATGGTGTTATAAATTTTTTATTTTATTTTTAAAATATTTATGATTAAAAAAATATATAAAATAAAAAAAATAAAAAAACGGTTTTTGACTTTTCGGTAGATTTTCGGATTACATCAATCACTTGGAAGATATAACACTATTCTTGACCCACACACTATAACTTCATCTATGAAGGTATTGGTCGGAGATGCTTGGCATTAGATTTTGGGTCATCTTACTGAGAAATTAGAGACGGTGCGCGGCCACCGAAACCCGAAAGTGTTTGTTAACTTTGTTTATAGCTTATAGTATTCTGCTTTATTTATTTTTTTAATGTTATCATGTTGGTTTTTTTTTCTCTTTGAATTTATGCACTTCCCTAATTTGGTTTTTTGAAGGAATTTAGGTTGTGATCTCACCGTTTCGGTTTGTTTTGTAAAATCGAAAGAGTGAGATCAAAGTTTAAATTTGCTAGAAAAGATATATCAATTTTTTTTTTTTCGCATTTCATTACTTTAGATTGATGACAAATTTGAAACAAATTTGGATTGTTTCAATTGTACTACGTATAAATTTCTTGAGTTACTGATTTTTTAATTTTGATTGATCATTCTATTAGAATGCAAGATTTTTTAGGTATGGACTATTTAGTTTGAGGTTCGTGTTTAAGGATTTTGTCATTTCTATATAAATCTTTAGTGATTTTTTGTTATAATTTTATATTTCTAATAGTATAAATCTTTGGTAATTTTTGCTTATAATTTTATATTTCATTCTAGAAATATTTGGTTATTAATCTATCAAGATTTCTGCTTGTTCATTTATTAACGTATATAAACTTCTCAAAACAGAAAATTTAGATGATGAGGATTTTCATTAGTTGATAGGGGTTCTTAACACAATCTTTACTGTGATAGTACTTAGATAAAATAAGTTATTATTATAGCTTTCCTTCATCGTTCGATGAAAATCCTCATTCATGATCTTCTTTGTTTTGAGAACAAGATTTATTTTGTATGTTATAGATGTTTTAATATTTAAATTAACATCATGATATTTATTCAGAACATGTAGAATAATGTAAACATTATAATATAATATGATATTATGTGAATATAAAATATTAGCTTCTTTTATAATATACTTTGTGTATTTTGTTTTAGTGTAAAAGATTTGAGTTATACATTATTATTATATTGGTTACCTGATGTGTTTTTTTTCGTTTGTATATTCTTTTGTATGTTTCAAGATTTGATATGTAATATAACATATATTATGTAAACATTAAATATTAGTTTTAAAATTTGTAAATTGTTGTCTTATTGTGTTATTTTGATGTTATGATGACTAACTGGTTTGGACTTTTTAAGGTTGATATCTCATAACTTTCTCAATTTGTTTAAATATGACTTCATATTTATCTTTTATATTGATATTTGCATTTTTCTATTGTTTTTGTTTATGATTTTTTAATATATTTAGTTTATTTAGCGGATTTTACCTATTTGGTTTGAGGTTTGCATTTGTATAATTTGTAAATTTTGTATAAATCTATAGTTATATATCACAGTACAGTTAATATTAAACATGTATATTATTATAATTGATGCATATAATTATGGAGTAATGTTACATACAGTCGTGGAATGCGTAAACGTCATGCAGTCACTTTAAAAAAGAGTGTGGTCCACTATTAAAAAATTAATTTCTTTTCATGTGGGTCTCATATTTATTCACTTTTTTCAAAGCGACTGCACGGCGCTTGCATACTCACGACTGCAAGTATCATTTCTCATAATTATGTTATGATTAATGTGTATATTATTTTATTATTATTTTTATATATATAATTGATCTATATGTATATATACACACTAGTAGTGGGAGCAGGTCCAAGGGACCTAATTCGCCAGTTGAAAGCAAATAAAAGAGCCTATGCAGCAATCTACAGTGTTTTTTCTTCAAATTTTGTTTTTCTATTTTATCCCTTTTATTCTTGCTTTTTCCTTTTTGTCCTTATCATTGCTTTTCTTCTATTTGAAAATTTATAATTTTGTCCTTTTAATTTATTGATTGATTTTACATATTTGACCCTGTTTAATTGCCTCTAATTGTTGTGTAACCGTATATGAACAGTAATTTTATCCAAATTTCTTTCCAATTTTACTCCTATGCATTTATCATTTTCTCGTTTTGTTCGTATTATTAGTTTTGTTTTTTTTTGAAAAATTATGTCGTATTATTATGTTCGTATTATTAGTGTAATCGGAATCCATCCCGCCCCCTATCTTGGGGGCGGAAGACAGGAGTGAAAACCCCACCCCCCGCCCTGTATGGGGCAGGGTGTGGAGAAGGGGTGCCCTCGCCCCGTAAGAGACAGATAGCACCCCTACAGTATGTTGGTACGATGGATAGAATATTTATTTAAATATCTTAAAAAGAAATCATTAAATATTTAAAAATATTTTTATTCTATCATCTGCTTTCTACAGGAAAACCTTTATATTTTGGTAATTTTTTTCTGTAGGTTCTTGATCATTGACTCAGTCCAGTACTATAAACTACGAGTCTACGACTTTTGTGGAAACAAAAAAATCAGGTGATCTCCTCGCTTCATCAGGTGATCTTACTGAGAAGTTAGAGACGGTGCGCTCGCGGCGACCAAAACCGAAATCGTTTGTTTGTTTGGATAAGCAAAACATTCACCATCACCTTCTTTTTTCTCTCTTTTTTATTCTGTTCCATAATATTCTGCTTTATTTATTTTTTTATTCAATTATTCACACTTTTTTTAATATTATCACGTTGGTCGCCCCTCTAACCTTTAAAAAAAAGATTTTACTAGATACAAGCGAGTTTGTACACCATATCGCGTACCGATGATTTTTTTTATTTAAAAAAAATAAAAAAAAATTAAGAGAAGAAAAAAATCTCATATATCATAAAAATTATTTTCATCTTTAATTCACATCATTTCGTTAAACATATATATTATATATTAATATTGATGCACAATTCGGTGCACAAACTTGCTTGCAATTAAATTTTTCCTTAAAAAAATCTTACCTGTACAGTACCATCAATTATCTTTATCTTATTTACTTAATTTAATTTTGTAATTATTATCAGACTGCTCATCTAATCTCATCATGATCACCCAAGTTAGTCTTGAGCCACGTCTATATGGATAATCTATATATGTGGGTTAATTATTTCAGGGGCTTTTCTGACCGTAATCTAATTCCATATGAAAAGTGCTACAACCATAAATTAACAAGTTTCATAAAATTAATTTATAAACTGACATGATATTATATGATACGTTAGATCTATTTTATAATAAAAATAATTTTATAATCTGATATACCAACAAAATTACTTCAATTTATAAATTTATTTTTATATAATTCATTTGTAACTAAAGCATTTCCCGTTCTATATATGCTATCTAGACCTATTAATATTTTTAGCTATACATGATATAAGATTTGGGAAAAAAATAAAATAGTAAAAAATTATTAAAACACATACATTTTGCAATTGAGAATTCTCGTAATTTTTCTACATGTGGAGAGTGTTTGATAGAAATTTTCAACTTATCTATTTATACAGTACTTTGATATTGTGAGATGGATAATTATAAGTTTATCTATAGATAAGCTAACATCTCAAATTTTCAAGCATTACTTTTTTCCATCTTTCATTAATATAAAAATAATAATTAATAATGTTTCTCGAGTAATTATCTTTCTTTTAAATTATTCAGAAATTGATATTATTAATATATATTTTTTAATTAGCTTGTCACAGAGACCTAGGTCACGAGTGCTCTCCACACATGATACTTTTGTTTTTTTGGAGGACAGCCAGATTCCTTCTTCAATGATTGATGTTAACTGTTAAAATACTTTAATAAGGATAAGTCACCACGTGTGATGCTGTGATAGGTTTTGAGTTTAGCCACAGATCTCTTTTCTTGATCGTTAACTCCACTCTAACATGAGTACGAGCGTCTTTGTCTCCGTTTGATCACTTGACTTGCTTCATCGGTTCTTTGAGATGCAGGGAAGTTTGGATGTTGAAGTGAATTGAATTGAGATGATAAAATATTGTTAGAATATTATTTTTTAATATTATTATTATTTTGAGATTTGAAAAAGTTAAATTATTTATTATATTTTATATTGAGATTTGAAAAAATTGTAACGATGAGTTGAGATGAATTGAGAGTAGTTAGAGTTCCAAACGCACCGTACCCCTGAGTTAGAGATTGTGACGATTTCGTGAAATTAATTTTGGTAGATGGGATCTTTATTATTGAATTATTCTACCGAATATGGTTCCAATGATCAAATAATGTTATTCGTGAGAATCATATACTGTTAAACCCAATATCGTGGTAGTTACTTGAAAATCAACTTCCTTTCTTTGCTCTTGAGATACCATTCAGCCTTGCAGATGTGCCAGTGCATCCTTCCTTCACTTCTCTTGCAATTAAGGTCTTTGAGGCTAGAAAAGTTCAGGAATTTCCTGGAAATCTTGGAGAGCAATCAATTAGACACTTTGTTGATTTGAACAAAGCATTTTTTCTTCCATCATCCAGAAAGCTATTGTCACCACATGAAAGTAATGATCCTACTACATCAGCTGATCATTTATATACTGTAAGCCGGTTGTACGAGGCAGGAATGAAGTTTAAGGTGAGATCATGCAAATGCTTGCTTGACGTAACAAGACACTTTGCTGATTTCGCCAGAGCATTTTTTCTTCCATTATCCAGAAAGCTGCTAGTGCTACCGGATGAAAGTAATGATCTTCCTAGTGCTGAACATTTATATTCTGCAAGCCAGTTGTACGAGGCTGGAGTGAAGTTTAAGGTGAGCTCAAGCAAATGCTTACTTGACCTGAAATTCACCAATGGAACATTGGAAATTCCATGCATTAATCTTGATAACGAGACGGAGAATATTTATCGAAACATCATAGCATTTGAGCAATGCCATTATCCACATAATTCACGTTTTACAGACTACATTGTGTTATTGACTTTCCTAATCAACACTCCCAAAGATGCAGATTTACTTATTAGAAAAAGAATCATCATTAATTGGCTTGCCAACAGCAGTTCAGTGGCATCTTTTATCAATAATCTGGGGACGAATATTGTATATGATAGCTGGAAATGTGCTTATCGTGGTTTGTTTCGAGATTTGAATGCATTCTATAGGAACACTAAGCATACTTGGAAGGCTACCTTGAAATGTGATTTTTTCGGCACTCCTTGGAAAATAGCTTCTACTATAGCTGCTATTACCTTATTGCTACTCACTCTCGGACAATTTATATGCTCCATCATCCAAGTTGTGAAGATGTGAAGAAGCTTTGTGCATGAAATTCTGGTAGGACATTACATTTTATTTTACTCCTCTCGTTTAGACATTAATTTGTTAGATTGCAAGCAACAACTTCGAAAATTTGAACATAATATACACAAAGATAAGTACTGCTTGAAAGAATATGCCTTATCATCACTTTCTTTATCTATTAGTACATAGCCTCAGCTCTGAATGCTGTATAAATACACCTGCATATTTACAAAACATATACTGCACTAATATCTTCTAACTTCACCACATCTTCATTCTTTACTCTGTTCTTCATTTGCTGAGTTACAGATTGCTCTGTGATTTTCCAAACCCCCTGCATTTGCTAGAACCACATGAGAGGCCTTGGATTCTATGGTGATTTCTTTGTTGCTAAGTTGTGTTTTCCTCATTACTTACTCGGACAAGTTCTATGGCTACCCGGCCAGTGTGTACAAATGGTTCGATGAAATGCTTGAACCCAAGGCCGTGTACAACATACACTCAGAATAAACAAACTCATAGCTCAATGTTCTCCCATCCATGATTTACATGATGTCTGGTGAATTGTGTGATGTAAATGTTCTCTTTGCAATCAAGTTCGGTCAATTTACATGATGTCAATTGTTAAATTGTTTTTTATTTTTTATTTTTTTTTTTTTGCAGGAACACTTGTATGGGCTGAGAATGGAGAAAAGCAATAGGAAATTAATTAGCTAGAGATAGATCATGGTATGAAATTCATGCAACCAGAGTGAAGGTCATTATTGATTTGAATGAAGTGATTTGTGTGTCTTTGTTTCTTATTAACATACAATTTTATAGCTTTGTTATTATCGATATTGTTGGGATAATGGGCTTGTCTTCATGAGAATTTATTTATATTTGCACCCATAATTAATTATCTTGTTGTATTTCTATATAATAACTTCTTTTTTATTGTCAATGATGGAACGGAGAAAATTACATTTGAACATAAAAAGTGAGGGCATAAATATATTGGCTAAAAAACCATTCAATTGTTTATTATATATGTCTAAGTTTTAACAATAGAATGTTCAGTTGTAAAAATAATAGGAAAATTACAATATCTATTTGCATAAATATTTGGGGATCAATTTTTTTTTTTTTTATTATTTTCAGTGGAATTATTGTTGTTCAAACAACTACTAAGGATGAAGAAATTTTGTCCTAAAAACAGACGACTATTCACTTCATATAATTTCAATTGTAAGATTTAAATTTTAAAATTTATCTGTCAAATCAAATTATATCACATAGATAGTATGTAGTGTAAAAATTTTCAAATATATAAAAATAATGTTTCAGGAGTAATATTATTTATATAAATAATATATATATATATTAATTAGAAAACGTGGCCATCTAATTCTTCTCATAGGAGATGTGAGAATACCTAGGTCAACATGTTTGTTTTTGGGACAACCAGATTGATGTTAAGATATTTTCGTAACAAAAAATCTTTACAACTTCCTAACACTCCACACTCCACATTATTTTAATTTTTATTATTTTTTTCTTTTATTAAATATTTATTATATGAATAATGAATAAAAAATTTGAAATAATTTAAAAAAAATAAACTCAAAAAAAATTTAAAAAATATTAAAATTTTAAAAAATTAAAAAAAATGTGGAGTGTGGAGTGTGGTGGAGGTTATGTAGCAAAGTTCTTTTCATAATGATAAGTCACCACACGTGTGATGCCATGATAGGTCTTGAGTTTAGATAAGGTGTTGAATATTAATGCTCAATAACTCTAGACACAAATGACTCGTGCAGTCGCCATGCAAACGACGCTGACGTGGAAAATTGAAAACGACGTCGTTTTCAATTTTTCATGTTTTCGCCGTTTGTCATTTCCCCATTTCCCCATTTCCCTCATTTCTCCCTCATTCTCTGTGTTTCGAGTCTTCGACCCCCAATCCCCCTTCCTCTTTGATTCATTCCTCTCTCCGTGAACCTCTTTGTTTCTCACCCCACCAGTCGAAGCCCACCAGCACCCTTCCACTCTAATTCCTTCCTCCCTATGTGTCGCTCTCTGCTTCTCACCCCATTCATCTCTGTGTCGCGGCGCAGCGAGGCGAAGCTCCAGCTCCAGAAGCCCCTTCCTTCCTTCCTTCCTTCCTCCCTCCCTCCCTCCTATCCCTAACCCAAACCCAGCCCATTTCCCTTCATCCCTAAACCCTAACCCTAACCAGCCCATTTCCCTCATCCCAAAACCCTAGCCCTAACCCTAACCCTAACCCTAACCCTAACCCTAACCAGCCCCTAACCAGCCCCTTTCCCTCATCCCAAAACCCTAGCCCTAACCCAGCCCATTTCCCTTCATCCCGAAACCCTAATCCTAAGAAGGTGTCCGGTCCAGGTTGAAGGCAAGTACACATCGTTTCAATTCCTTTTATATTATATTTTTTTATCTAGTTTTTAGTTTAGAAAATCCTATTTGGCAATACGAGTTGACACTCACACAACATCCTAACCCTAACATACCAGTTGACACTCAAAACTCTGATAATGTCTTTGATGTGCTAAGTGGTACGTTCATGTGCAAAATCTACATATATGGGGTTGGGGTATGCATTAATTTTATCAGATGGATTGTTAGGTTTGTCAGATGCAAAGGCCCTTTACTACTGTACATAGCATTTGATGTAAATGGATTCTAAGTGAACCGTTTTGCTTTATTTTGAAAACCATAATAAAACTTCATATTAGTTTCCCTTTTATTGTCTCTAAGCTGGTTGATGAGAGTTGTACTCGTTATTGTTGTTAGGTTGTGATGTAAATGGATTCTAAGTGAACCGTTTTGCTTTATTTTGAAAACCATAATAAAACTTCATTTTGAAAACTTCATAATAAAACCATAATAAGCTGGTTGATGAGAGTTGTACTCGTTATTGTTGTTAGCTTTTGGTGCATGTAGCAACATTTCTTGGTACTCTATTTTTTTAGTCAAACACAGTGTTTTCTTGCTGTGCGTGGTGCTTTTTTTTTCAGTCTTCAAACCTGGTTCCTCGTTTGTTCAACTATTTCCAATATGACTAGGAGCTGGCAGAACCATCTATAAGGGATGCCTTTGGTTCTTGATGAGAACCAAAAAAACTTCATCAAAAAAACTTTTTTGATGAGAACTAGCACCCTTGTGTGGGCACTCTAGAGGAATTTCTACTTGTACTGTTCTTGCTGGTTATGTTTTTGATGATGTTAGCTTAGGTTGACTTCTTAAGCACGATGATTTACTGGGAAAAATAGAAGATTGGTTTATGTGTCTTTTGATGTACTGGGAAAAATATAAATACACGTGGAGTAATGCATACAATGATGAAAGTTTTACAAAGGAAAGGTTGGATAGGGCAGTGGCTAATCCAAAGTGGATGGAAACATACAAGGAGGCTTGGGTGGAAGTTATGGTGGCAAGAACATCAGACCATAAACCTTTATTAGTCTATTTAATTACAAGAAGAGATACTGCAGAGAGAAGGTACAGATGGAATCAAAAGCCTTGCAAATATGAGGCCAATTGGGCTTTAGAAAATGACTGTGAAGGGGTGGTAAAAGAAGCTTGGAAGAGTGAGCAAGTAGAAGGTTCACAACAGAGAAGGGTGACTGCTTTTCTGCAGAGAAGCAAAGCTGCTTTCTAGAGGTGGAGTTCGAGGAAGAAAGAGGGAAGGAATGAAGTAGAAGAGAAAACAAAACTATTAAAGAGCATGCAAGCAAAGGAATGTCACAGCATTGTGGGGGAAATCAGAAAGGTAACTGCTGAACTGAATGTGCTATTAGAGAAGGAAGATTTATGTTGGAAACAAAGGGTTAAAAATTATTGGTATAAGCATGGAGATAGGAATACTAAATATTTCCATGCTTGTGCCAATAAAAGGAGAAAAAGAAATTTTATTAAAGAAGTGGAGGATGGAAACAATAGATTGGTTGGTGGTTTTAAGAAGATTGAAGAATCCTTCAGGTTGTATTTTGGCAAATTGTTCCAAACTTCCATGTCAAATAGAGAGGAGATAGAGAGCTGTCTTGTGGGTTTGAACTCAAGGGTCTCGGTTGAGATGAATGAAAAGTTGTCTAGGAGTTTTTCTGAAGTAAAAGTGGAAGAGGCTGTTAGGCAGATGGCCCCATTAAAAGCCCCGGGTCCAGATGGGTTTGGCCCTTGTTTTTATCAAAGTCACTGGAGCATTGTGTCTGCAGGGGTGTGCAAAGCTGTAGTGGACATTCTAAATGGTAACCCTCTTGACCCTTCTCTTAATTTTACCTATTTAGCTTTGATCCCCAAGTCAAAAAACCCAAAAAAAGTAAGTGAGTTCAGACCTATTAGTTTGTGTAATGTCATGTATAAAATAGTTTCCAAAGCTATCACAAATAGGTTCAAAGGGGTCTTAGCTGAAATCATATCCCCAAACCAGAGTGCTTTCCTCCCTTGTAGATTGATACATGATAACACAATGGTGGCTTATGAGCTGCTGCATTCCATAAAAAATAGGAAGAAAGAGAAAATGGAGAGTATGGCTATGAAGTTAGATATGTCTAAAGCCTATGACCGTATTGAGTGGGATTTTTTGGATGTTGTTTTGGGTAAGTTGGGTTTTTTTGAGAAGTGGGTGAACCTACTAATGAAGTGTGTTAAATCAGTTTCATACTCAATGTTGATTAATGGTGCCCCTAGGTATTGGTGCCCCTAGGTATAAGTTTAAGCCTTCAAGAGGATTGAGACAATGGGATCCCCTGTCACCCTACTCTTTTTAATTTGTGGTGAAAGTTTAAGTTCTCTTCTTAACTATTATAAGAAAAGCCAATTAACTAGAGGAGTGCAAGTGGCTAGAGGTGGTACAAGTATCAATCATCTGCTCTTTGCAAACGATTATATTTTATTTGGGAGAGCAAGGATAGAGGAGTGGAGAAAGCTTCAAGAGGTGCTAGAAATTTATGAAAAGGTATCAGGCTAGCTCCTTAACAAAGAGAAGACTGCTGTTTTTTTCAGCAGTAATACCAAAGCAGAGGTCAAAAAGGCTATTTTGGAAGCTGAAAATTATGTTGTATGTGGAACATTTGAGAAGTATATTGGTCTTCCTGCTATGGTAGGAAGATCAAAGTTTAACACATTCAGAAACCTCAAAGAAAGAATATGGCAGAAAATGAGCAGTTGGGAGAACAAGTTCAATTCACAAGTTGGTAAAGAGATTCTGATCAAGTCTGTTCTACAGGCCATACCAACATATACCATGTGTGTTTTCAAACTTCCTAAGAAACTGTGTCAATAAATCAATGGATTGTTTGCAAAATTCTAGTGGGGAAGACCACAGGAAGGTAAGGGGATTGTTTGGAGGAAATGGGAAAAATTGGGACTACAGAAAGGCAGGGGTGGTTTGGGCTTTAGGGATTCGGAGAGCTTTAACACTGCTCTTCTTGCAAAACGAGGATGGAGGCTTCTTAAATTTCATAATTCTTTGGCTCCAACAATTTTTAAGGAGAAATACTATAGAAATTTCAGCTTCTTGGAAGTAAAACTGACCTCACAACCGTCTCTGATACGGAGAAGCATCTGCTTTGCCAGGGAACTTTTAAAAGAGGAAATTAGATGGAGGGTAGGAGATGAGAGGGTCATCAAGATATGGGGACATAAGTGGCTTTCCAGCCCCTCGTCTTTCATGGTACAATCACAAGTTGCTGTGTTGCAAGAAGACTCAAAAGTAGAAGCATTAATTGATAAACAGAAGGGAGAATGGGATGAAGGAGTGATTAGATCCATTTTTAATACTGAAGAGGCTGAAAACATACTTACTATCCCACTGAGTAGAGTTAGAGCAAAAGATAGGATGTATTGGGGTGCTTCAAAAAATGGCATCTTCTTGGTGAGAAGTGCATACTATTTGCTTATGGATAGTAGGGAGAGGATAAAAGGAGAGTGTTCAAGAGGAATTAAAGATGATGAAAGCTGGAGGAATATATGGGAACTGGAAGTACCTGCTGTAATTAGAATGTTTTTATGGAAAGCAAGAAATAATTTACTGCCTACCAAAGTGAACTTATTTAAAAGAGGAGTGGTGAAGGATAAAAAATGTCCTATGTGCGAAACTGAAGAAGAAACTGTGATGCATGCTTTATGGGAGTGTCATGCTGCAAATGACATATGGGGTAGTGATAAAAGCTGTGTTCAAAAGTAGGGCAGATTTGAAGATGATTTTATGATATTGTGGGATAAATGCAAGAATTCTCTAAATAAGGGCCAGTTGGAGGAGATGGCGGCAACCCTTAGGAATGTCTGGTTTCGAAGGAATGGTGTGGTCTTTGAAAATAGAATGGAATGTCCTAATAGACTTATGCTATCTGCAAAGACTATTGTTAAGGACTACCAAGCAGTGCAGACTTTGGGCAATTCAGACAAACAAGTGCAGGCCAGAGGTGCAAAAACTTTGAGATGGGAAAAACCAGATTGTGGATATGTCAAAATTAATTGGGATGCTTCATTTGATCAAAAAAGAAAGAAAATGGGAGTATGGATTATAATTAGAGATGAGACTAGGAAGGTTTTAGCTGTTGTGTGCGATCAGAAAGGTTATGTAGAAGAGACAGTTATTGCAGAATGTCAAGCTTTGAGGATTGCAGTGGAGCCGTGCAGTGATCTTCAGATTCAGAAAGCAAAATTTGAAGGATGCAAAGGAGATCATCTTGGCAGTTTCTAGTGAAGATGAGTTGCTGACTTCCTATGGTTCATTAGTAGATGATGTTAGGTTTCATTTTAAGAACAATACATACTGGTCAATACATTTTGCTCATAGAGAGAAAAACATGGTTGCTCATACCTTAGCAAAAAAAAGCTTTGTTTTTAGAAGAAAAGAAAGTATGGATAGAGGACTTCCCAGAATTTATTATTGTGGGATGCCTTAATAGAGACATCAATTGTTTTACTTGATATATAAAAGAAATTTAGAGGTTTATTCAAAAAAAAAAAACAAAAGATGAAGTAATTTCGTCCCAAAAAATTATAATTGAATGGTATTATTGGCGTTTGAACACATAGTAGCTATTCATTCGAACGCTTCTCGAATAGGTTGAAAATGAATAAAAGAGGATTGAAAAGGAATAACAACAAAAGTGGCCCATGCAGGTCTCGAACCTGCGACCTTCGCGTTATTAGCACGACGCTCTAACCAGCTGAGCTAATAGGCCATATTGTTCTTCTTTTCTTCAATCCTTATTCGAATCTTAACAACTACCATTTTGCGTTTCTTGTTCATTGACGTGTCTCTTTCTTTTCATCCTCGTAGTTTCTCGTTTCTTCAGTATTTTCTTTCTCCAGATTCCCCTCGAAATGGCAGCAATTTACAGCCTCTACATCATCAATAAGTCTGGTGGCTTGATCTTCCACAAGGTCGGTTCCTTTCTGTTTCTCTCTTTGTCACACGCTAGACTTGGATATTGTTTTCTATTTGTTTTTTGAAAAAGAAATTCTCTTGAAGAAACTGGCTAGTAGTGAGAAAGACTAGCCTTTAAGTTGTTTGAGTTCGAATCAAACTGTTTTGGATTCTTAGATTAAGGAATAATTGATTTTCTCCCTTTTTCAATTTTTTTCCAGCTACCAAGACAGATGGATATTATGTATGTGTGTCTCTGTGTGTGTGTCGAAGAAAACTTACAATTTTCTTTGGAATTATCTAGTGAAAGAGTGGGCGCTTAGGTTCTTTCCAGGAAAAATTTCAAGTTTTCCATGGAAACTATTTCATATTATGTACTTTCAAGCCTTGCGTTTGTTTAATATTTCATATAAAAAATAAAGAAATTTTTTTATTGAGAACGCGGCTTGTTTGATGAAATTTGTTTGTGCACACCTGCACGCTTGACAATTAGGATTATGGATCTGCTGGACGGATGGACACTAATGATAGCTTGAGGGTGGCGAGTTTATGGCACTCGATGCATGCGATCTCTCAGCAGTTATCGCCAGTAGTAGGTTGTTCAGGGATTGAGCTCCTTGAAGCGGATACATTTGATCTCCATTGCTTCCAATCACTTACCGGTAAATTTTGATTTAACAACATACAATGGATCAAACACTGCAATTATTAAGGCTGTTTTATAGTAGGCGTTAATTATATACAAGAAACTCGTTAATGCGTCACGCAATAACGTGTTGGTAATCTCTCAAGCCTCATTCGATCACCAACGTGTGTGTTAGTTACTGTGTTAAGTTTTTGTTAATAGTGTTGTGTCATCTCAAAGCTTTGTTGAGGTTGTGATCTAGGAGATTTCATGATGAAAAATTTTTGCATGCATGAAGCTGGATATATTTATTAATGCGGTCTAAGTCTTGCATATCCAGTAAGCCTCATATGAGTATGGACTGGTACTTTTGCATATCTTTAGTTACCCAATTATGCCAAGTATTTTATCTTTTCATTGTTTTAACCTACTGAAACTTAGTTTTATGAAGATGCATTCTAGAATCTCATGGTACCTGTTGTTGCACGTGGTCATCTCAAATGTTTATGAAGACTGGGGATAATTTTTTTGGGGAGAGGCTAGCCCCCTGTTGCGAGCCTCCAATGTATAAAGGGGAGGATGCCATATGTTTGAAAAAATCATCCTATGGGTAAAAGTATGCCACATAAAACAGCAAATCAGATTTGGATAAATTCTTGCCAAGGGTTTTCTTGAAAAGGACCTCAAGGTGGAAATCAATGCTTAAGGCCGTGTGTGGTGGCATATCAATGGTTGTGTGGCCTCTATATGAGCAGCAAAAGATGGGCAGGGTGGATTAGTGAAGGAATTGGATGGGAGATTAATAATGAACGAGTCAAAAGACAGGTTGGTGAGTGCAGCTGATTTAGAGAACATATTGAGTTAATGAACTTGAAAATATGGAAACAGGTAAAAGAGAGGGTTTTGCCTTTAGATTTGATGCTGTTAGATTAACTTCCTCGTTGAATTTCGTTAAATCCATATTTTCTTTGTTATCCCCCTAATTTAGTATAAGAGGGTGGTGAATGGAATCACACATTGGTTGGGATGGAGAAAGTTTTTGTAATCTACAATGATTCCAAGGTACTCCAATTATAACTTTGACTAGTCCTTTTGGAGCGCAAGCTTAGATGTGGTTTGGGTTTTTCTTGGGTTGTTACATTCTTGGTACAAATTACAACCCCCTTCATCTTCCTCGCCTTCTAGTTGGCAGTCCGCCTGCCTTTTATGCTTTTGTGCTTCTTGGTTGCGATGCATCTAGTGATGGTTCATGTCCCTTCAATCAAATGGATTACAGTTTTGGTATTACTGGCCTTCTTTAGGAATCCCAGAAGAACTTTGGTTGTGGAAGTGAGAAAGAGGTTTTTATTTTGGTGCAATAATTTCATCCAAATTTTGCTTCTTTTCATTATGGTGCTGGCTACTACAATTCCTTTTATCCAAATTTGATCATCAAGAAATCTGTTGGCAATAACTCATCCAAGGTCTTCCATGCTTTTCTTTGGGGAGGAATTGGGGATGCTTCTCCTGGGAAACTCCTTACCATTGATAACCTGAGGAAACATGGTCTTATTGTTGTGGATTGGTGTTATTTGTGTAAGAAAATTGGGGGAACTGTGGATCATTTACCATTACGTTGTGAGGTGGCCAAGTTATTGTGGGATGACATCTTCAACGGGCCTGGAGTGGCATGTATAATGCCCAGAAGGGTGGTGGATATTTTGAAGTGTTGGAGAGGTCTTCTGGGTAACATCCATATTGCTGATGTGCGGAAACGATTCCTCTATGTCTTATGTGGTGCCTTTGGATGGAGAGAGATGGCCGGTGTTTTGAAGATCAGGAGCATTCCTTGGACAAGTTTAAGAGATTTTTCTTCGACACTCTATTTTCTCGAGCTACTGTCATTAATTTAATGGGGCTAGTTTTTATAATTTCCTTGAATCCATTACTAGTTCTCAATTTGTAGCTAGGTGTTCTCTTTGTATAACTCCTGTGTACTTGGCCTATACCTTCTTTTCTATCAATGAAATATTATCTTACCTATTAAAAGAAAAGAATCATCCAAAACTGACTGTCGTTATCTGGTAGTGGATTTCTTGCCACCCTCAGGAGCCTTTGGCACTTGGAATCCCATGCTTCCAAAGCACAAAAATATAAAGCTCTGACTCGCTGTTTATGCAGCAGATTTTGAATCGAGGGAATATGAGAGTTTTGCGGATATTCAGAACAAGGGAAATTTGAGTTTAGTTGTTTTTGAGTTGACTGATAAGAACATTTAATTTGTTGAAGATTCATCTGCTGCTTCTATGTTGGAATGTGCTGCTCTTGCTTTATGGATTTCACAATATTGCCACTGGGTGGAAATGCTCTTTTTGTGAACGATTGCATTTAGAAGTAATAGTTAACAAGAGTTTCTTTTAGATAGTATTTGATCTTCTTTTCTTGGCAGGGACAAAGTTCTTTGTGGTCTCTGAGCCGGGGACACAGCACATGGAAAGTCTCCTCAAAGTCATTTATGAATTGTACACAGATTATGTCTTGAAGAATCCCTTCTATGAGATTGAGATGCCCATAAGGTGTGAGCTTTTTGATATTCACTTGACACAGGCAATACAAAAGGATCGTGTTGCCTTGTCAGGCCGATGATCCGCTTTGGAACCTGCATTTGACCTGAGTGTTGTTTGCTTTTATACTCCGATGTACATTTCCAGAGCAGTATTATCTTCTTGTTTTATGTAACAAGATACTTTTATACTTCAAAGCAATCATGATTTCTGGATGATTTTGTATCTGATAAAACCGAAGGGGAATAAGGCCTATCTGAATTGCCGATATGGTAACAAGACGATATATTTCTGAGAGAGAGAGAGAGAGACATCACATATACTTAAATATTTGTATTTGATAAAACAGAAAATATGAAGAAACCCAAACAATGGCCAACGAATGGCAAGCAGGACTCTAAAGTCCTTAAACAATCCTAATGAAACAATAATACGAAGGTCTTCTACTTAAAAATAAAGAAGACCAAAACCAACCAATACAATATTACTTACATGTATAGGAAGGTCTTCCACTTTAAAAACAGAGAGACCAAAACCAACCCTTAAAACTAAATAAAACCTACATAAGCACTAAGCGGCGGATGGGGATGAAAAGCAGTTAACGACACCAGCCTTGGAAAGCGCCGCCAAAAATGCTTGCAGGTTCTTCTGCTCCTCCCCTGCTTCAGCCTCTCCTGCAGGCACGGTATTCTTGTAGTCCAATGACTCATCGTTGTATATGTCCCACCATTTCTTCACCAGCATCTTGATGTCTTCCCTGTCCATGTTCTGTTCCTCCCCAGTATACCTCCATGGCTTTGACCCCTAAAGAACCAACCAAATTCACCATTAGAAGACTATCATTCCTAGAAACAACAGTAGTTTATACAAAACTCTGGGATTGTTCTCATAAAAGAAAAGATACTCACAGCAGCACAGTAGTGAACAACCTTGACCTTGTCAAGCTCGATGTTCTCTGGGTGCCGCCACATCAAGGCCAGGACAAGGTTGTAAACTGGAGGGATCGGCTTGTAAACATCCCTAAAGAACATGTTCAGAAAGTCCTGAAAGAATCATAAATATATTTTTGGGTCAGATAATTGATTTGATCGACTAAAAACCACTCTTGAGTCCTGAAGTTTCGAGAATTACCTGCTCAGCAAAAGGGGTAGGAGGGGTAGTTTTGAGTGTCCTGAGGAGGTCATGGTATGTGGTCATGTTGGGTTCATACACAAACATGCCAGCATTGAAGTAGAGGTGAGGCTTGGGACCTAACTCAGCAGGCCACTTGACCTTGTCTGGGCACTGCTGGCAATAGCCAACCTTGTATTGTGGACTGTGGCTCCATGTTTTCTCGCAGAAGCAATCCATCACTGCATAGAAGTAGTTGTCTGGGAGATCAAAGAGGTGATCTATATTCTCAAAAACTTGGATGTCTCCATCTAGGTAGATCATCTTGCTGTACTCCACAAACTGCAATTTCCATCGTAGCAAAACATCAAATTAAGCACCACTTACAAGGATATTGAAAATCATGCGGGTAGGAAAAAAATAAAATAAGAAATTTCATTTCTTTTACACAAAAGTAGGTCGCCGTCATGAATATTTTAGTGCTGGCAGACAATATTCTCTGTCAATTTCGTAAACACTTTCACAGGAACAGGATGTATAAGAAAAGGTTAAAAGGTGGTCAAAGCAAAAGTATGAAGGATTGTTTGGTTGTACAAGCTGACGAAAGACGATATTGGCTTCATTTTCAAATGAAGAGAGAGATTCAGAAGATTCAATTGGATATGTTTCTAGAAAAAACTTTTTCCACAATATCTGGATGAGGAACCGAGCCGACTAATCTACTTTTATTTGAGATAAAACCAAGCCTTATCTAGAACAGAGCACAGGCTCTTGAAACCCCGGAGCAAGTGTCACGGCAAACTAACTAGCAGTGACATAAAGCAGAAAATACATGCATGTAATCCATGAAAAATTAGAAAATGACTTACAACTATACAAAGCATGCATACCTCCCAAATACGAAGCTTGGAGTAATTGATAACGTAATATGCCATGGCAAACTGGGTTTGGTTCTCAGGTGGGTAAACCGGCTCAATCTCCTTCACTATGCAACCCTGAGACACCAGAATGTCACGGTGCTCCTTGGGCACGTCCGGCAAGATTGCCACCACCAGTGGGTACTTACTCTTTGCCTTTCTCAGGCCCTTTGCTAACCCAACCACACCTTTCACGTAGTCCCCGTTTCCTGCCAAGAACGTAACGTATGCCCTGGTGGGCATGCTGGCGGCCTTGGTTAGCCCGGTGGTGGTGATGTCATGAGCCATTTGAAGTTGGTTTTTTGGAGAAATTAAGGATGATATGAACAAAGACCGGGTGAACGGATTTGATCAGAAGGCTAGCTTTTAGAGTGTTTGGTCAGGAAGAAAAACAGTTTATTTTTCTAGGGAAAGGAAGAAAAAGGGTAATGAGGATGTGGTTTTGGAGTTGAGAAAAGAAAATGGTTTTGTTTGCTTGTTTGGATGATGAGAAAATGTGTTTGAGAAGAAAAGGTTTGTAGTCAGAGTGAGATGGATTTGGAGGTTGGGGGTGGTGGGGGTTTATATAGGATTTTGGGTTGATTTGATTAGGTGTAATGTTGAAGATTATGATAATTAAATAATAAATATTAAAATATATTTGTTCTTGTGACTTGTCGTTAAGGTAAAGGTAGAACGGGTGCTACTTTATAAATTTATAATTCTACCCATGATGGACTCACGACGTTACTTTATAAATTGCAGTAAATTAATTACTTATCTGAAACGAGAGAGAGAGAGAGAGAGAGAGAGAGAGAGGGAGAGATCCGGGATCTGATCCGACGGTGAGAGAGAAATTGAAGGAATTGGGCGGTGCACGAAGGGGCAGGATAATAAATGTAGAGTATAAAATATGTAATTTGTTTGTAAAATGAGTCAACTTTCTTCTCGTAATTGCCTTGTTGGGAAGTGATAGGGTTATTATTTTATTATTATTTATTTATTATTTATAGTTCATTTTAAGTTTTTTATTTTTTTATTATTTTCTCTTCAATATTTTTTTTAATATTTTTAATCATTAAGAAAAATTTAAAAATATATATAATTTTACTAATAATCACTTTCTTAATTATTAAGTAAATTAAAAATATTAAATAATAAATAAATAGTAAATGAGTAGTTGGAGGACAACCTAATAGAAGCGACACAAGTACGAGGACAACTCTAAACTTAAACTCATTAATCATGTCTTCGCATATCCATAACAAATATAAATACATGTACATAATTCATCAATTGGTTTAAAGTTTGAATTTAGGTCTTTGTTATATATATATACATCATCTTATTATTTAAAATAATTATTGTGTTTATACCATTCTATTTTTTTGTAACGGTATGAATTGATTTACTTGCCGATTTACAAATAGCGAAGAAGATTCTAGGCACCAAGATTTCATTTATTAATTGAAGATATTTTACGTAATTAAGACATATAGATAATGTTATGAATCTCATAATATTTAAAATTATAAATAGTGAGAGATAGACAGTCTATTAGGATGTAAATTTTAATCGAAAAACTAGATCAGACCGGCCCGAACAGGTAGAATCGGTCCAGAATCGATTTCTAAAATGTCAAAACCAACCAAAACGGTCCGGCTCAGGTTCTATGAATTTTAGGACACGAGTTCATTATAATATATATTTAAATAAATATTTTTGATATTATATCATATATATTTTTTATATCATATATATTTTTTATATATAATATATAATAATATAAATTATAATTATATATAATACTATTGTTTTTCCTCTTCTCTCTTCTAGTTTTTTGAATTCCCGTCAAATTCTTCTTGTTGTTATGCTTTTTTTGTCCTTAATCATCACAACCTCTTGAGATTGCATATAAAATGTCGCAAAAGTATTGCACAAGAGTTAATAAACATGTATGAATGTCATAGTCTATATTTATGGCTTACCTCATTAGACAGTAAATGATGATACTCATGGTACTATTTTTTAAGTTTCATTATTTCCGTACTATATTTACTTCAGTTTACTTGGTCTAACACAAGTAGTTATTGAAGGGAATTCCCTACAAGTCATCAACAATCTTAGAAGGGACAAAGAATGTTGTAATAGTGCAAGTATGCTTGTATGTGAAGCAAAACAGCTTATAAAAAACTTTGCTAAGTGGGAGGTTTCTCATGTAAGGAGAAATGATAACTTTATAGCTCACTTGTTAGCAAAAGATGCTCTTTCCAATTATGATCATGAGTAATGCTACAGATCAGCCCCTATTCACGACTGATCCGTATCACACCTTACGTGTGCATTTTTTTTTTTTAAATAACAAAATCCCATTTTCCCCTCTCCCACTTGATTCTCTCTCTCGGTTCACTGCCTCACCCAGTCCCATCGTGCGCCACCTGTAGTGCCACCGCCCACCACCATCAGCTCCCCCTCACGCCGACAACCTCCAACTACCTTCAAACCTCCACGGAAGCCCCACACGTAGCGCCTCCATGTAAAACCCGAAATTGGTTCTCCTACATGGTTTGTCGTTGCTATTGCCGCCGTCGTCAGCCTCTAGCCCCACCGTCGAGCACCATTGAGCCCCTTGACCTCCCCCTAGCCCCGTCGAGCACAGTAGCCCTCTCCCTCTCTTTCCCAAAATGGGTTTCACCCATACAGGTTCTGCCCCTTACTGAGCCGTACGCCGCCGGGTGTGGGTGAGGATGCCGATGCGGGTAATTGTAACGTTAAAAGATCCCCTTCCTTGTATCTCTTTGGTTTGATTGAATGGAAATGAGTTATTCAAAAAAAAAAAGAACATGTGAGATATGCCATTCTATCCACCACCATTTTTTTTTAAATAAAAGAATTATTCTTATTAAAGTTGCATGAAGATACCTACAATTTTTTATAACAGAATTTTTTGTATAAAATAGATTTTTATAGTAGATTTTTTTATAAAGCAGATTTTTATTAATAGTAACGGATTTTTAATAAAAAATATTTTTTTAAACAGTTTTTTTATAAAAAAAATTTGGTATTTTATTAAAATTGTAAAATTAGACCGAATCAGATTAAAAATCGATAAAAATGAAAGTATCGATTTAAAAGGATAATTAGTATATAATTGATTTTAAAAAATATAAAATCAATATATATCAATTCCATTCTAAATTTTATCCAAATCAAATCCAACGATTACATCCCTAAGATTCATATGAATCTCATAATTTTAAGAAATATAAATATTTAAAAAAATACATATTTACCGGTTTAACTACCGCTGCTGACCAAATCACTAGAGTACAGAGCCAGTGGCTTCTAACCGCTGCACGCGAAACTCCCACGAACTTGAGGCACGTACACCGAAACTTCGACACGTGGCGTTCTCATAGGTTGTCTTTTTGTTTAAATTAGTAATATATATTTGTAATCGTGAATTGTGTAACCGCCGCGTAATCACTTTGAAAAAAGTGAATAAAATATGGAATCCACATGAAAAAAATTAATTTTTTAATAATGGACCCCACTCATTTTCAAAGCGGTTACGCGGCGTTTACGCACTTCACGATTGTATGTAGAATTACTCTTTTTTTGCCGCGTCTACTAGGAGGCAACGTGTCGGCTTATGATTCAGTGGACGGTGTCTCACCACGTGGCTGAAATTTTTTTCTCTAGTATTGTTGGTTGGTCTAAAAGAGGTAACTTATGTAATAAAATAACTGAAAAAACTGTATTTGTGGGGACAATGCAATACATAGATTCGTTACATAAAAGGGATCACGTTGCATGGGTATTTTTTGACTTTGACTGAACCGACCAATTCGGATTTCGGATAATATTTTAGACTTTTTTTTTAAATTATTATTAAAACCTCCGAAATAGCTGTAATATGACTAGGGACAGTGTTTTTGAGAATATTCCATCATAATTCTTCGAGTTCTTTTTGAATAAGCTAGAATAAAATAATATTTCTTTTATTAAATTTTTTTTCTTTGAGAGCATTTTTTAAAATATTTCTTTCCTTTGTCACTCCTTAATTTTAGCCATTAATTTATACCCAAATCGCGAAAAAGTCAACATCGAAAGGTTCAGATATTAATAAAGAGAAAAGATACTTACAATTGTGAATTACGTAACCGCCGCGTAATCGCTTTGAAAAAAATGAATAAAACATGAGACCCACATAAAAAAAATTAATTTTTTAATAGTGGATCTCACTCTTTTTCAAAGCGATTACGCACTTTACGGTTGTATATAGAATTGCTCGTTAACAAATGTTTGCCGTAAAAGAGGAAAGAAATCCCACTAGGTATGTTTTAAATAAAAATATATTTATTATGGTATGTTCATTCATTTAAAAAAAAAATCTAAAATTTACATAAACAAATTATTCTTTTAATAATAGACTCTGTATTTTTTCAAAATGAGTGTACAAATATTACATACTCTAAGACTGTATCTAGTATTATAAAAAAATTATATTTATCAATCCTATACTATATATCTGTTTTTATGTTTTTATTTATTTTAATGTATAGTATAAAAATAATGAGTAAAATAACTTGTCAGTGAGAGGATGGTGTTGAAAAGCATGGGGCCATGAATGGCTCATGAAATTGCCACCTCGAGGACCTACTACTACATCACATGGATTGGTGCAACAAATGCTCGTAAAATGTAACGTCTCTTTGAAATAATAATTAAAAAAATAAAAAGATAATCATGCTGTCATAAGTTCATAACTATATTATTGCCATCAAAAGAAAGAAAAGTCAAGACGTGTAGATAGGGTAAGATTAGGTAGCAGATGGATTGAGATTCATGACATTGGAATTTGAATATTGGTAAGGATGTTAGAGCGCCACTTGTCTTGGATCATTCTTTTGGACTTTCTCACCATATCTACAAGAAGTTTTTTTTGTTGATGGGCTGCCTAAAATTTATTATCCATGTGCCAGGACGATTTTAGTGTTTGCATAAAGTCATTTGGAAGGAAAATATTTTAGTTACGAAATGATTATACAAAAATAAATTTATAAATTAATATAGATTTATGTGATATATCAAATTATAAAATGTTGGAAATATTTTCAAAATAGTATATATAATATTTATTATTATTAATATTTTGGGATTTATTTTTGGAAGTTGTGAATTAGTTTGGAAAGAGAGAAGTTATAGAAACTTATAATGGCTATATTATTGTGTTTTTGTTTGCAACTATAAGCCTTTAACTGGTTTAGTGGTATTGATGCTTCCCATGTAAACCCATGGACTGGGTTCGATCCACGCCTCTTCCAAAGGAAGGATTTTTGTTGATTTAATTGAAGATGCCTCTCCAAGAGGCATGCGGCCAGCACTAAGCCGTGCGTGCGTGAATCACTGCAATGCTTGGGGATCAAGGGGCGCGCGCGCAAGGCACATGCAGCGAGGCGCTGCAATGCTTTGAAAAGTGGAAAATAAAACTCCGAAAGTGTGCGCCTCATGACTCGAACTGGTGCCATCCAGTTCAAGTGGAAGCAAGGCAACCATTGGACTAAGTCCAACTGTTGTGTCATTTGGCAACAGGCACAATATATGTACTGGTTCTGAACAGTTTTCAGAAATAACTTTTCGTTCACAACCTTTGGTTATCTATAAATAGACCCATTGGCCTGCCATTTGAAGAGGACATAATAGAATTTCGAATTCTCTCACTCTCTCTCTCAAGTTCTTCACTTCTTCATTTTATTAGAACTTGTTAGAATCTGTTTGTTCTCGAGAAAACAGATTTCTAATTTCTTGGTTGAATAGCAAAATCTGAGGGTATTCGGGGTCTAATTTCGTGTGTGCATAACGCAGTTAGACAAACAGACTTGTTCTGGGCTTCATTGTATCTTGGAGGCAAATTCGCTTGTAACCCGTGTGCATACCGTTATTGGTGGGGGCGAATATTGTCTTAAGGAAAGCGACATTGTAACGCGCCTTGAAGTAAACTTTCTCTCACTATTGTCTGTTTTGCAGCCCCTTTAAACCAACAATCTTAAGACAATATTCCATTACTAATGGCACATAGTTTGAGAGAGTTTGCTGTGGATTTTGTTAAACTCGAACGTTTTGATGAAGCCAATTTTCGACGCTGGCAAAAGAAAATGCACTTTCTCCTGGCCAGTCTTAAAGTGGTGTATGTTCTAACCACTCCTAGGCCGTCTGCGAATGAGGACGAGACAATTGCTCAAAGTCGGGCAAGAATCAAGTGGGAACAAGATGACTACATCTGCAAGGGTCACATCTGCAATGCAATGTCTGACACATTGTTTGACGCGTACCAGAACAAAGCAACCGCCAAGGATCTTTGGGACACACTTGAGGCTAAGTATCTCTTAGAAGATGCTACAAGTAAGAAATTTCTGGCTACCAAATTTTTCAGTTATAAAATGGTAGACTCTAGGCCTATTGTTGAACAATTCAATGAAATTATGCATATTCTTGATCAATTCACTCAACATAATATGAAGATGGATGATTCTATATCGGTTTCATCCATTATCGATAAACTTCCTCCATCATGGAAAGACTACAAAAGAAGTCTAAAGCATAGAAAGGAAGAAATGTCTCTGGAAGATCTAAGCCAACATATTCTTATAGAAGAGGAAATAAGGCTCAGAGATGGTAAAGAAGAGTATGACTCTTTGACCTCCAATATGCATATGATAGAGGAAGGGAAGACTCACAAAATTGGACAACCCAATAAATCTGGATATGAAAACCGGAAGAGAAAGAATGACTTTGGAAGAAAACAAAGTTACTTCCAAGGCAAGAATCAGAAGAAACTGAGTGTAAATTGCTTTCATTGTGGAAAGCCAGGCCATTACAAAAGAGATTGTCGTTTCCTTAAAAAGAAACAACAAAACTCTGACTCCAAAGAGAATTTTATGGCCATGATTTCTGAGGTCAATATTCTTGAAGGAGACAACTCTTGGTGGATTGACTCAGGAGCAACAAGACATGTTTGCAAAGACAAGAGTTTGTTTAAAAAGTATGAGTCGGAAGAAGATGGATGTGTTATCTACATGGGAAATTCATCCACTTCTACAGTTAAAGGCAAAGGCACAATAGATTTGGAGTTCACCTCTGGAAAAGTGCTTACTCTCAGGGATGTATATCATGTACCAGAAGTTAGGAAAAATCTTGTATCTGGTAGTCTTCTGAATAAGTATGGGTTTAAATTAGTCTTTGAGTCAGATAAATTTGTTCTGACCAAAGGGGGTAATTTTGTGGGGAAGGGATATCTGAGTGAAGGCATGTTCAAACTCAATATTAATAATAAAGTGAATGTTTCTGTTTATATGTTTGATTCATATTCTTTATGGCATTGTCGTTTAGGACATATTCATGCTAGAAAGCTTGATGACATGGTTAATTTAAGTTTAATTCCTAAATATGCTAAAGATATGATAGATAAATGTAGAATATGCATGCAAAAAAAAATTACAAGAAAACCTTTTTCTAGAGTAGAAAGGACTTCATCTTTATTGCAATTAATACACAGTGATGTATGTGACATGCATAGCACGCCTACTAGAGGAGGTAAAAAATATTTTGTGACTTTTATAGACGATTTCTCTAGATATTGCTATGTTTATTTGATGCATTCAAAAGACCAAGTTTTGGATAATTTTAAGGCATATAAAAATGAAGCAGAAAATCAATGTGATGTCAAGATAAAATGTCTTAGATCCGATAGAGGAGGTGAATATCACTTTCCTGCTTATTGTGAATCTGTAGGCATTATTCATGAAACTACTATGGCTTACACTCCACAACAAAATGGAGTGGCGGAAAGGAAAAACAGAACTTTAGTAGAGATGGTTAATGCCATGCTTACTAATTCTGGTTTAAACAAAAGTTTTTGGGGAGAAGCTATGCTGACAGCATGCTATATTTTGAATAGAATACCCCACAAGAAAACTAAAGTTTCTCCATATGAACTATGGAAGAAAAGAAAACCAAACTTAAATCATTTTAAAGTTTGGGGTTGTCGAGTCATAGTTAGATTACCTGAACCTAAGATAAAGAAGTTAGGACAAAAAGCCATTGAGTGCATTTTCTTAGGTTATGCACATCACAGTGTTGGCTATAGATTCCTAGTTGTGGAACCTAACAGTTCTGTCGATGTCAATACAGTGATTGAATCTAGGGATGCTGAATTTTTTGAAAATAGATTCAGTGAAATTCCACTTTTTAATGATAAAATAGTAGAATTAGACAGATCACTTGAAAATAATGGTGAATCTGGTGAACCATTTGAACCAAGAAGGAGTAAACGAGTCAGAACCGAAAAGTCATTTGTACCAGATTTTGTTGTGTACTTGGTAGATGGTACAAGAGATTCATCTTGTAACCAAATCATGATTACACACAATGTTGAGAATGATCCTATGACGTATGAAGAGGCTATGAAGTCTCAGGATGTAGCTTTTTGGAAAGAAGCTATTAATGATGAAATGGATTCAATCATGGGTAATAATACTTGGAAATTAGTAGATTTACCCCCTGGTTCGACACCTATTGGTTGCAAATGGATTTTTAAAAGGAAACTGAAAGTAGATGGAACAATTGAAAAGTTTAAGGCAAGACTAGTAGCAAAGGGTTTTACCCAGAAGGCAGGGTTAGATTACTTTGATACCTACGCACCAGTTGCTAGGATTGCTACTATCAGAACTTTGATTGCCTTAGCAGCCATCTACAAGTTTGAAATCCATCAAATAGATGTTAAGACTGCCTTCTTGAATGGTGAATTAGAAGAAGAAATTTACATGGAACAACCCGAGGGGTTTGTCATGCTTGGCCAAGAACATAAAGTTTGTAAATTGGTTAAGTCACTTTATGGACTTAAACAAGCACCAAAACAATGGCACGAAAAGTTTGATAAAGCTGTAGTGAAAAATGGTTTTAGGATACATGAATCTGATAAATGTGTCTACAGCAAGTTCAATGGAAATAAAGGTGTTATAATATGCTTATATGTGGATGACATGTTGATTTTTGGCACTGATAATATGAGCATTGAAAGTACTAAGAAATTTTTGTCATCAAATTTCGATATGAAGGATTTGGGTATTGCAAATGTGATTTTGGGTATTAGAATTATAAGAAATGATAATGGTATAACTCTAACCCAATCACATTATATTGAGAAAATATTGAAAAAGTTTAATTACTTTGATTGCAAACCCATGGCTACACCTTTTGATTCAAATTTTAAATTGTATCCTAATACTGGGAGAGCAGTGGATCAACTTGAATATGCTAGAGTTATTGGTTGTCTAATGTATGCTATGACATGTACTAGACCTGATATTGCATTTGCAGTAGGCAAACTTAGTAGGTACACTAGTAACCCAAGTCATATTCATTGGATAGCTGTACAAAGAATTTTCAAATATTTGAAAAATACCATAAATTATGGTATTGAGTACAGCGGATTTCCTTCGGTAGTAGAAGGATACTCAGATGCCAGTTGGATAACTGAGCATGATGATCACAAGTCAACCAGTGGGTGGATATTCACCCTTGGTGGAGGAGCAATCTCCTGGGGATCAAAGAAGCAGACATGCATAACTGACTCTACCATGGCAGCAGAGTTTATAGCATTGGCTTCTTGTAGCAAAGAGGCAGAGTGGTTGAGAAACTTATTAATAGAGATTTCTATTTGGCCAAAACCAATGCCACTAATATCTTTGCATTGTGACAGTCAGGCTACACTGTCGTGGGCCTATAGCCATATATATAATGGCAAGTCTAGGCATATTGGATTAAGACATAGCTATGTGAGGCAGTTACTCACAGATGGAGTAATTACAATTGATTTTGTGAGATCTTGTCAAAATTTGGCAGATCCGTTAACTAAAGAACTTGCAAGGGATTTGATGTGGAAGACATCAAAGGGGATGGGTTTAAAGCCAAAACAATAAAATCACCAATAATGGAAACTCGACTCAACTCTTGAACATATCAAGACTTGAGTTCAATGAGCAAAGTACATTATATGTTCGTGATTTGCAAGCACTGTGATATTTAAATTAGTTTTCAAACTAATTTAATCATCCCAAGGTTTGAAGTGCTTGGTACTGTAATGAAAAGGAGAGGTTGAGCAATAAGCTCTTAATAGACTTATAACATGGTTATGTTAAAGTGTTTAGTTACAGGACATTTTCGATAAGTCTACCTATATGAGTGTCGGGGGTGGTGCCGCCTCCTATGCGAATTAAGGCTTTGTCACTAGAGCGCTCATGAAACCGGGATATAGACACAAGGCCAATCCACGTGTCGGTTTTTATGAACTACCTAAAGAGAAGAAAATTTATATGTGAGATATATCCGGCTAATCGTATAGAATCGCTAGTTCAAAGCATTGTCTACTATGCCATTTTGGTTAGCTTTGATGTATTTTCACTATGTGAAGGTTGAAGTCCAAAAGACACCTTCATTTATGTATAAATTTTCCTATTCTAACCAGGATGTATTTTGAAAATGGTGGGGGATTGTTGGAAATATTTTCAAAATAGTATATATAATATTTATTATTATTAATATTTTGGGGATTTATTTTTGGAAGTTGTGAATTAGTTTGGAAAGAGAGAAGTTATAGAAACTTATAATGGCTATATTATTGTGTTTTTGTTTGCAACTATAAGCCTTTAACTGGTTTAGTGGTATTGATGCTTCCCATGTAAACCCATGGACTGGGTTCGATCCACGCCTCTTCCAAAGGAAGGATTTTTGTTGATTTAATTGAAGATGCCTCTCCAAGAGGCATGCGGCCAGCACTAAGCCGTGCGTGCGTGAATCACTGCAATGCTTGGGGATCAAGGGGCGCGCGCGCAAGGCACATGCAGCGAGGCGCTGCAATGCTTTGAAAAGTGGAAAATAAAACTCCGAAAGTGTGCGCCTCATGACTCGAACTGGTGCCATCCAGTTCAAGTGGAAGCAAGGCAACCATTGGACTAAGTCCAACTGTTGTGTCATTTGGCAACAGGCACAATATATGTACTGGTTCTGAACAGTTTTCAGAAATAACTTTTCGTTCACAACCTTTGGTTATCTATAAATAGACCCATTGGCCTGCCATTTGAAGAGGACATAATAGAATTTCGAATTCTCTCACTCTCTCTCTCAAGTTCTTCACTTCTTCATTTTATTAGAACTTGTTAGAATCTGTTTGTTCTCGAGAAAACAGATTTCTAATTTCTTGGTTGAATAGCAAAATCTGAGGGTATTCGGGGTCTAATTTCGTGTGTGCATAACGCAGTTAGACAAACAGACTTGTTCTGGGCTTCATTGTATCTTGGAGGCAAATTCGCTTGTAACCCGTGTGCATACCGTTATTGGTGGGGGCGAATATTGTCTTAAGGAAAGCGACATTGTAACGCGCCTTGAAGTAAACTTTCTCTCACTATTGTCTGTTTTGCAGCCCCTTTAAACCAACATAAAATAGATCTAACGGATTTCATAAAATTACGTCAGTTTGTGAATTTATTTTGTATAATATTTTGTGTCTATAGTAATTCTATGAGATAATTAGATATAAATAAACTCTATAATATTTGATATTGTTTGTATAGAGGTTTTGGATAGTTTAGATCCCACGTCAGCATTTAATGAGTAATTCTACATACAATCGTGAAATACGTAAACGCTGCGTAACCGCTTTGAAAAATAGTGAGGTCCACTATTAAAAAATTAATTTTTTTAATGTGAGTCCCATGTTTTATTCACTTTTTTCAAAACGATTACGCGGCGGTTGCACAATTCACGGTTGCAATATATTTTCTCGCATTTAATATAGTGTCTATCTTTATGAGTATTGAATTATGCAATTCGATCCAACAATTCAAAAAGGATCTCAATTTCATATCTCTTGAAACGTGTTATATATTCGAAAGACCATATTCACGTACATTTTTCTTTATGTGAACATGGACTTAGAGTTGAAACTGGTGTGTGCAAGTTCAGTCTTCGTTTTGCAAAGATAGCATTGTATTTGCAATTGTCAAAATTACTTGACATTGGTGTGATTATTCTTTCTCAACTTGAATGGAAAAATAAGTTGGATGAAAGAAGAAAACACTAGAAAGGAATCAAAGATAGGGATGAAAGTAGGTCATCAGACAAGACTCTTACCAAGAATCAAGTCATGATCTAGGTTGTCGGAATCAGCAAGGCCATTCAATAGCCTGAATTCAAGTTTCCACCCAAACACACTCTTTTGCTTTGTCGATTGAGGCATAGAAATGCTCTCAGGCTCGGGAAATTAAGACAATATAATTCAGCTTGGAGAGACATTATCTACTTCCCTCGAGTAGTTGTAAGGTTGTGGATGCTATATGGAAGATCAAAAAGCTCATAAGGCTTTGAAATCAAGAAATAAGTTGTTCTTATTTCCTCAAACCTCGAGGGTATTGGTGCAAGCACTTAAAGAAGGCTCATCGAATAATGCTAGATACAAGTCTCAAATAGACAAGTCTCATACAAGCATTTTGTAAAAAAATAGGTCACACTAATAAAGAATAGTTTTTTTTACATTTTTTTAAGGTGGGATTTATTTTTTTACAAGGGTTTGTATAGGACTTGCTTATTTAGGACTTGTACAAATCATTTCTCATAAAGAAGATACCGAGCTCCTAAACTTAGTGAGCAGATCAGCTAATGTTCATCTTCCGAAACTCATTCTAGGTTAAAATTGTGATGAGATTTTTGTATGGAGCACCCTATCCCATCCTCTTGTATCTCTATTTTGATTTAAAAAAAAAAAAACTCTACTTTGCTAACTTAGACAATGCCTTTTCTGATTTATCTATCATGATTTGAAAAAGATGATCATACACAAAATTTGTTTAGATCTAAACGGTTTTGTTGCCTTTATTATCCTCACAGAAACAGCCAAACGGTGAACACTAAGCAAGGCTAAACCATCTATAACTTACCTCGAAGTGGGAAAGTAATTTGTAAATCGGACTTGGGGTTCGGTAGACACCGGCTGGCTGAGAATCAAATACATGTAAAACAAAAGGAACAATAGTGTTCGGTTTTCCTCAACAATATACTCACATAACGCATGAACAAAATCAAAGGTATATCAACTACTTACTCCACCAACATAATTTGACATGTACTAAATCTTGGACTCAAATTAAGTATGAATTCACCTTAAGCTATTAGTATTAGTTATTTAAGGATCTATTAGATCTTTTAATAGAGTCGAGAGTCTAATGTTGCGTTTAGATATTCAGATGATATGAATTGATCTGTAAATAGTAGTGTCTCATTGAGATATATTTGAATATATAAAGTAGATTGAGATATATTTAATTTTTAATAGAAAATTTAAGAAGTAATAAATCTCATCAATAATTGATTTGATATAATTGAAATGGATTTGACATCAAAAGATTCCAAACATATCCTAAATAATGGTTGAAATCCAATTTGAATGAGCATCAACGATTTCTCACCATTTTATTTAGTCGGAAAAAGGCACTTACAATTGCTGATATGGAAGAATTTCAAACCGGTTGAGTGTGGATTTAATTTTTACACATGCCAGTAAAATTGTAACACATAGTAGGCTTATTGAAGTTACAGTGGAATCACATACATTCTACTACCCTCTCTTCTCTCTTCCCTCTTCTTTCCGAAACTCTCCCTCGAACCCATCTTCGTCTCCTTTAATAGAGGCCATTTTCGTCTTCAGATTTCGTCTCCTTCAACACCCTGAACCCATTGTTCTTTGAAAACACATTCTTCCATTGTTGTGACCCTCTCTCTAAAGACCCATTATTCCGTTGTCTTTACCATCGAAGCCCCTCAAAGTCGAATCTACAGCAGTCCAAATCTACAATAATTTGTAGTGAAAGCTCAAATTTGCAGTGTCCAAATCTACAATAAAAATCGAAGAGATTAAATTACAATCTCATTAGGTCATTACATTGACAAACCCATTAGCCAAAAACACTATCTGTCTCCTTTTGTCAAATGCCCATATCTTAATTTGCAAGAAAATGAATAACAAGAAAACCTATTTCTTTACATCCACACATTTGCATTAAAAAGTCCACAAAAAATTTAACCCTTTTATATTTTTGTAGTTGAGAGAGAGCTTGAGGAGGGAGAGATAGAGCAAGTGGGGTTGAGAAGAGAGTGGGTGTACTCCCATCTGGCTAGTAGCTTCATCATATGCTTTTATAAAGAGAAAATATATTTACAATCAGCAACTGTATAATTATTATGTAATTATTTAAAAAATAAATAAATAAAATATAAGATTTAATTAAAAAAATTAATTTTTTTAATAATAAATCTTATTTTTTTCAAAATGATTATATAAGGTTTACGCATTTTAAAATTTAATATAGAATTACTCTTATTAAATCGAATCAAACCAACCCAAGTTACCCAAGAAAACACGCCCGGGAAACCAATTTATTTTTAATAAATTTAGGGATTTTTTGCAAATCTAATACAAACGTCGGATCTACGAACCAGGGAGCTTGAACAAGACAAAAGAAATCCGTTCGAACTCCGAAGGACCAATTTTTCCGTCTTAAAGCTCGCTCTCCGACCGATTAAGAAGCCCCCAATCATCTGATAAATTCTTGAACCTCCCCAGCATGGATCTCAACCCGGTGAGTTTACTCACTTCTGCGACGTCACCTCTTCAGATTTTTTAAGCATGGTGTTAGTGTAGCGTGCGTATTATAATTGTAAATTTTGGCTAATATATGGTGATAGCTTTGGTTTTGGGAGGTGGTTAAATCTGGATTTCAGAACTCGATTTGGGTTGTATTTGTTGTTGTTAGATGATTCGCCATTACGTTTTGTTGTGACAAGGTTTAGGAAAAGAAAGAGAGAATTAATTGCACCTTCTGATTTGAATATCTCGTACAGTTTTTGCTGTAATATAAAACTAAGAAATGATCAAATTCACCTGATTAAGCTAAATGCATGAATTAAGTTAGTTTTCTGTGTTGGGCGGTTGCCCATATTGAGTATGGTTGAGATTCTCATTGGGTTCTTTTGGTTTATGAGAAAATGAAGGAAAGGATAAAAAGTTGGGATTATTGTTATAAAAGGTCTTGGCATTGAAAGAGAGAAAAAAAAGGGAAATATTAAAAAGAAGAAAGTTTTCATCGTTGTTAGCCCAAGAAAGCAATACGCCTGTAAACGTAATATAATTATTTGGGAAAACTTATTTATGACAAATTTTTCCATTTTATTTTTGTAAAATAGAAAGAAAAACAATAAACAGCATTAAGGTCATGAAATAAACTTGAAAGCTGAATGTGACAATGGCAACTCAATTTTTGGCACAAGAAGGACTAGTCTGGAATCCCTTTATCATTAGGATGAAAAGGAGTTCTAACTTTCTTGGGTAGTGGTCATGGACTATTGAGTGCATCTTTCATTGCTGATTCTTGTGAAGATTTTTAGTATTGCTATCTGGAAGTTTGTTAAGTCGAAGAAATGTCTAAATTGACATTTTTTTAAGGTTTGTCAGATATTGTCTCCATTTCAGATGATTATCCTTTTACACTCATGTGCAGCATGCAGGAGAAAATTACGCCCACCCGAAGACGTGTCTCTTTCATGTTATCTTCAAGGTCATATACCTGGTTATTTTCTTAAAAAAAAAATTCTCTGTACCCAGTTTCTGCACCTTTTGAATTAGGAAAGAAGATGTTTCAGAACATGAATTCGTTCTTTTTGGATTTGGCAGGCTGCAGCATTGGCATTTTACATACTTTTTGCCTTATTTATTAGTAATTTTGTCATCATTTTTGTGGTGACTGTTCTTCTTGCTGCTCTTGATTTTTGGGTAGTCAAGAATGTGAGTGGCCGTATCTTGGTTGGTTTAAGGTGGTGGAATGAGATAAATGATCTTGGTGAGAGTGTATGGAAATTTGAATCCCTTGACCAAGAGGTTAGTATGTTATGCTTTTCTAGCATCAACTTATTTTTTCTTCATCTGGTAAATATCTCTTAGTGGTGATGCTCAAGTTCTATTTTCTCTTTAGTTCTAGAGTCTCATATATGTTGGTGCTTGTTTGTGCTTTAGTCCTTGGCCCGCATGAACAAGAAAGATTCGTGGCTATTCTGGTGGACCCTGTACCTTACGGTAAGCAAATATGATTTATTATAGCATGTGACAATCCACTTACTTCCATGCAGCATGTGTCCTGGAGTATAACCTGCTGTCCCCCCTCCCAAGAAATATAAAAAATAAAAAAGAAGAAGTGCATGCAGTGCAGTGGTGTAACTGGAAGTTTCCATTTGGGGGTGCTGGAGGTTAGGGGGCAAAATTTTGGAGGTTGCATGGCTTCACCACACACCCCCAGCTCTGCCTCTGACATACTGCGTAATAAACTGAACTAAGAGTGCACTTGGCACTTGTAATGCAAGAGATTTGACAGCTAGATGTTAATAGAAATAATTTTTTTTCCCGGAAGTGTCTGTCTAAGAAAGGGTACAGAGAATATATTTGTAATTGGATTTAGAGTTTAAGAATTTAAAACTGACCAGAATCTGAACAGCTGGTCTGGACCTTTCTGCTTGTAGTTAGGCCTTTTTATGTAGTTTGTTTCAGTATCTAAACTTGCTATTCTGTATTTTTTTAGGCGGCTGCATGGATTGTGCTGGCAATATTCTCTCTCATAAGGCTTCAGGCTGATTATCTTCTCGTTATAGGAGTTTGTCTAACCCTCAGTATTGCAAATATTGTTGGCTTTACGAAATGCCGTAAAGGTGTGCAAGTAGTTTTTTTCATTTTCTATCATAACCTTGTAATATTAGTTGCTGGGTGTGGCCTATTAAAATGTCTCTTTCCCAAGATGAGCCAATATAGGCATTCCAATGTTATGCTCTACAATCTAAGAATAAATAACCGTATATTATTTTTAATTAATATTTTTGTGAAAGGTAATTATCATTGTGAAGAATTTTTTGGGGGGGTTGGGGTTGGAGATTGGACTGTAAGATGTGATTTCTACAAGATAGTTTTTTTTCGTGAGAAAAGTAACATGTAGGTTAGGTGTTGAATAAATCAATGGATGCACTATAAATTGGGTGCTGCGTAATGTAGCTTACACTCCACTGTTCATGGTTTCTGTTTGGGTGATTTCCAACCATGTTTTGAGCGAGTGTTCATCATAGATGTCTTCTGAGCATGCTAATGAACATTAATATGGAAGGAAAGATGATTAATTGTTCTTAGTTTAATTTGGCACAACTACTATAGGGCTTTGTTTAAAGAACTCGTATAACCCAAGAAGAGTACTCCAATTGAGCTTTTATGCTGTTAATAGGCAAACTTCAATAGCGACTCATTGTGGTACCTGTATTTGCTTTGGGTCTTTTGAATTCCTCTTGTGCTCTGTATGTGCATTGCTTGATGCATCGACATATAGCTCTCCTTTCATTTTTCTCAAGTGACTTTGGTTTGGGCGATGTTGGAGCATGTAACTTGTTATTATAAGTTAGAAACTTCAGTATTATGAAAGATATTAGGGTGCATGGATTTGAAATGACACACCTATGAATGCATTCATCTAGAAATACCCATCTGCAACAAATAAGAAACACAAAGCAGGGATTACATCTTTACTTATATATATGAAAAAAGAACAAAGCAGTGATTTCATATTTACTTGACATCCAAAAATGCTTTAGTGAGCACACAAATTACAGCTGCAACTTGTAGTGTCATTGCCACCTTGTACCATTTGTGCAGATGCTTAGCTATATTATGTTCTAATTATCCAAATCGTTTTTAATATGGGACTCACGATGAAAAAAACGGTGTCCTTTTCAGATGCTAAGCAGAAGATTCAACAATTTGCTTCTCAGACCATTGCATCTCAGGTATCATCCACCATACAGTCAGCAATATTCAGTGCTGTCTGACTCTGAGTTATTCATTGGAGAAGTAAAACGGGAATGCACTTGTGAAAGACTTTGACAAGTGGAAGAAACGTGTAAATGCTCATTATATTGCCCCACAGTCCGGAACCTTACTGTACGGCAAACAACAGCTTTGAAGTTTTGCTCGACTTCTTTTTGTTTAATATTCCTGTCTAAATTCGTTAATGGTTTGTATGAAAAGCATGTGAATTGCAATATCAGAAACATCAGATGATATTTTGCCTGTAAATCATTCAATTCATTTTAGTTTTGGATTGCAATGATGGGTAAGAGCCTACTGGTCATCATCCAAAGATGCCTTGTCTTCTCAGTGGGGCTGCTTCCCATTATATTTCCCATTTGCATGTCCTGCTCTCTGCCATTTCCAATCATTCGGTAAAACCAAGTCAGTGGAATTGTTTGTCCAAAGGCATCAATATTGTGTCAATGTCCACTGTAATCCTAATTTGATGTGCATTAAGATTGTTTGGGCTCAGAAAGACACTCTTTTCATCTACTGATATGCATTTTCGGTTTGGATTCAGAGATGAGATGAGATAATTTTAAATGAAAGTTGAAAAAATTATTGTTAGAATATTATTTTTTAATATTATTATTAAATTGAGATTTAAAAAAGTTAAAATTATTTATTATATTTTGTGTAGAAATTTGAAAAAGTTGTAATGATGAGAAGATAAGATATAAGATGAGATGAAATACTTTTTGAATCCAAACAAGTGACGGAGTCTTGTACTCTTGTTCCTGTTATTTGTTTCAAGCAAAGTCTAAACTTGTCTATAAAAAATGGGAAAGTGTTTGAAAAAAAAATGGTTAGTTTTAATCCAAAAAGGATTCAAACAACATTCATAATATTAGGAACATGGTTTTCTTTTATCTTTTTAAATACCCAATATTCATATTATAAATTAAAAAATAATAAATATAAACTTATTCAAGTTTCTATAAATTTATACGAATCAAACCAAGTTTTATATGAATTGTATGATTTAATAATCGATTATGATTTTTTATTTACAAATAACTTACAACTGATTATAATTTTGTATTCACGAATGAGTTATTAAATAAACTAAATTCGATCAAACTAATTTCGAGTAGTCTTATTTTCAGTAATTAGAAATTAGTTAATATTTATGCTGATTAATAACAATCTTATAACTCCATTAAAAAAAATAACAATCTTATAACTAAAGAGAGAGTGCAAGAAAAAAAATATATATATATATATATATAGAAAAATTCTATATTTTTTAAGTGGCGTACAGAATGTGAGACTTCTGTGTAGCATATATATATGTATATATATGTAAGTAATTCTATATATCAGCCTACACTCTCTACACACTATGTATATATAAAAAATATTTACATCAGCCTACTATTTATAACACATTCCACACACTTAGTGTATTGAGTTAAAAAAAATTGAATGTATGGTGTGTGGAGAGTGTAGCATGATATATAGAATTATTCTATGTATATATACTGGATCACCCAAAAAAAAAAAAAAAAAAAAGGGTCTTCCTGCGTTCTTACATCGGTTGTAAGACAAACGGTTTGTCTTTATTTTATAAATATACGCCATTGCGTCCCCAGTCCCGGTCATTTTTTTTTGGTCGATCCGAGCTTGTGCTTCAGAATCCAGATAGAGATGTTGCAGTGTATATTTCTTCTATCAGATTCCGGGTAAGCACTAAACTTTTCTTTTCTTTTTGTTTATTATTGAAAGCAATTCCAATTCCGACCCTTTAGATTTGTTGGCTGCGAAGACTTGCAGAACATGTAAACCCAAAACATGTCGACCTTAAGTCGAATACCAGACTGGGTTTTTCTGATAAACAAATACCAGGCTGTGATTTGGATTCATTAATTTTTCTTCATGAACTGTGTTATCTTCTCGTGATTTGTGGTAAATTCCTTTGACTGGTTTAAGTTGAAAGCTTATTTTTGTCAATCTTGGGTTGCACAGAGAGGTAATGCTGGAGAAACAGCTAACCGGGCATCGAGTTGACCGGTCCATATGTGCGTGGTTCTGGGAGCAGGCTATTTCTCAAGGTGATTCCTTCAAGGTACCTGTAAATTACTTATTTTGGGAAAAGAAAAATGTATAGCTTTGTTTTTATATTTAAGTTTTTGGTAATTTCTTTATTTTTCTACTTTAATTTAGAGAATAATTCGAGCTAAACATAGTTGTTTTCTGTGTTTGGTTTTCTTACTTAAATTGTGCTCCTCTAATTCACGCTTTTAGATAAAGACTTTCTTCGGTTTTTGAATTCTCATTCCTGGTTGTCAATCTTAGTTAATTTCTGTTTTATTTGTATCTGAGACTGATTTTATTTTATTTTTTGTGTTTTCACGCTTCATCTCTTATGTATTGTGTCGGAAGCTTGATATCAGAATTTATGTTTGCTTTGAAGTTTTTTATTCGTAGTTTAGTTTCTGCAGTCCAGTTTGTTTGACATAGTTACTTTTGTGTATCCTAGTCTTGTATTTCACATTGTGTTCATAATTTTTTTGTATTCCACGTTTTTTTAGCAGTGTTCTTTATTTAAGATATGGTTCTCATTTCCTTTCAATTTTGTCTGCTTTATTTTGATGCGGCCATTTTGTGTGTTTGTCGACCCATCTTTTATACTTTGGTTGCTGCTTTTTATATAGCTACAACCAGTAATTGCATCCCCAACACATTACCTTTTCCAAGTTGTTCGTGAAGGGATCACATTTTTAGCATGCACTCAAGTTGAGATGCCACCTTTGATGGCCATCGAGGTAGATCTTCTAGCCTTATAAAGTTTTCAATTAAAAATGTGTTTATCTTTGCAAACTTGGGCTGTTGCCTATCCCTTTTATCAATAAAATTTTGTTTATCGATTAAAAAATGTGTTTATCCTTGCATTGAATAAAATAAAATTTCTTGACCCTCGATCATTTATTTTTAGTTTCTTTGCAGAGTAGCCGATGTCCTCTCAGATTATCTTGGAGGGTTGAATGAGGATGTGATAAAGGATAACTTTATCATTGTATATGAGGTACTTTTATTACATAAACTTTCCAGGCTGATTGTTGCTTTGGAGTACACAAGGGCAGGGATAGCAGCACTCAAGTCGGTTAAAAAACCAAAACAATCACATGTGGAACTGTGCATGAAAGGTGGCACATTTATTGCACCTAAATCATTTCACGTGAAGAGGCCCAAAAAACTCGCTCAAAATAAATCCCATATATGTATTAGACTTGACTTTTTTTTTGTGAAGGAAGCCAAGCCACACATCAACATTATGTCCATAAAACTAATCTACATGAGGTTTTCTTTTATAACTTGTGCTATGGGTTTAGAGTTCAAAAAATATGCAGAACTATTCATCCATTAGGTGATGGATTTGTCATTCAATACACGTTAAGGTTAGTGATTTGGAACTGAACTACTAGTTGAGGTTAACTTTTTAATCCTCTTTGCCAAGGAAATAGCACTTTTGAGAGTGTGCGCTCAAAAGGATGATTTGGAATCCGGGGGTGAGTAGGTGTTTTTCAGCTAGATCATTCTAAAAGGCTCTTTTGGGTCATCATAGTAAACCATTTTCCTTGGAAGAGTATTTGGATATGTAAGGTTCCTTCCAAAATTGCTTTCTTTGGTTGGACTGTTTCCCTTGGGAATATTCTTGCCATTGACAATTTGAGGAAATGTGGTCTTTTCATTATGGGTTGGTGTTATTTATGTAAGAAAGATGGGGAAACCATGGATTATTGTTACATTGTGAGGTGGCCAGATTTTTGTGGGATGATAGCTTTAACTGGACCAGTGTGGCATGCATTATGCCTAGAAGGGTAGTGGAGACTTTTAGGTGTTGGAGAGGTCTTCGGGGTAATATTCATATTGCTGCGGTGTGGAAAATGATTCCTCATTGTTTTAAGTGGTGCCTTTGGATGGAGAGGAATGATCGGTGTTTCGAAGATCTAGAGCATTCCTTGGAGGAGTTGAAAAGGTTCTTCTTCAATATTCTATTTTCTTGGGGTTTGGTCATTGATTGTAATGTGATTAGTCTTCATAATTTGCTTGTATCGATTTCTAGTTCCTAGTGTGTACTTGGACTATGCCTCTTTTCAATGAATATCATTTTCCTTATAAAAAAATAGCAATTTTGACTTTATATTGTAAATGTTCATTTTACTCTTCAAAAGGAAGGCATAGAAGAAACACACGAGTCTCCACTTTAGACTCAGTTAAGAGCATTCTCATTCTAAAAGACCACTTTAGATTCAGTCCGTTCCCGATTTCTCCATGTTAATTTTCGTTATGTAGGTTTTTCCTTGTTCTTTTGGTTTTTCTTTGGTTGAATACACCGTTATGTTTGTTTATACATGCAGCTTCTGGATGAGATGATAGACAATGGCTTCCCTCTCACTACGGAGCCTAACATACTGAGAGAGATGATAGCTCAACCAAGCATTGTTAGCAAAGTTTTGAGTGTTGTCACTGGTAATAGTTCCAATGTCAGTGAAACCCTTCCAGGTGCAACAGCATCATGTGTTCCATGGCGGACACCGGACCGAAAATATGCTAATAATGAAGTTTATGTAGATCTTGTTGAAGAAATGGATGCAACTATAAACAGGTATGATATCAAGTTTTAATTGGACATTGCCTCTTTATGTGATCCTTTATCTATTGGTTTGGATTAAGCAACTCAGGTCTTATTATTAGCTGTACAGGTATTTATACATCACCACACTGCCGCATGCATTCCAGTGCTGCCTCGTGTGACACCGCGCCTTTTTGGGGGGGGGGGGTGGAATGTAGTCTAAAAGTTATGTACAGTAATTTGCAAAACAGAATAATAATAACTTGAGAAATTGAGTAATTGAGTGTCGGGAAGGGAGATGCATTTTTCTTGGTAATTGATGACTTTTTACACAAGCCAAGAGACAGTAGCATTTAATTCTTGTTTGGAAGTATAAATCACATGTTTTTTGGTGAATGAATATAATTTTGCTTATCCATGTTGCTTTCTGAAAGGTTTTTGAATGGGATAAGATCTGACATTTCCTCATTTAAATATTGGCAGTGGGTAATTGTATTTAATATGGAAGCCTCGAATGTCTCTTGTAGAAGCTTTCCCATTGAACTTATCAAAAGAGTCTTTCCAGTTTAGTAGTTAGAACAGGATGCTAATTCTTTTTACACTCTTGTTTCGTACCTGAGGTGCTAACCAATTTTCCCCTTACAAATTCTCCTAAGGGATGGAGTACTGGTGAAATGCGAAATTTATGGGGAAGTTCAAGTGAATTCTCATCTCTCAGGTCTTCCAGATTTAACTCTTTCATTTGCAAACCCTTCCATCTTGGATGATGTGAGATTCCATCCCTGCGTTCGGTTTCGGCCTTGGGAGTCCAATCAAATTCTGTCATTTGTGCCTCCTGATGGACAGTTTAAGCTAATGAGTTACAGGTGCATATTGTTTTGAGGAGATATTAATCCCTTAATTCTTATTTCTTCATGTGGAGTTCTGCTGTACTTTTAGCAATTATTATGAGTGGCATATTAATTGTGTACCAAGAAAATGTGGTGACATAGGTAGGTTCAGGGAAACATGGACAACAGCACTTTACATCTGCTTCTTACTTGTCCTATAAAATGTATTTATAATTTCAACAACCCTTTTACCTTTATGCAGGGTAAAAAAATTGAAGAGTACTCCAATATATGTAAAACCACAGCTAACGTCAGGTGGTGGGACGTGTCGTATCGATGTGTTGGTTGGAATACGAAATGATCCTGGAAAGACAATTGACTCCATAACTGTGCAATTTCAACTGCCCCATTGCATTTTATCGGCTGATATGACTTCAAATCATGGAACAGTAAACATCCTTGCAAATAAGGTACCTATTTGTTTTCATTGTGATATATTTGGTGTAAATACTGGCCCCTTTGGTTGTTATTCTGGAGGGAAGATTCGATACTGCACTTCATCTCATGGTTTGTTCATTGTATACATACACGAGGAAGCCTACAATGTTTGAGTTGGAATATCAGAATATGCATCTCTGGTTCTCTACTGCTGCATAGACTACTAGTTAGATTTTTTATTAATGATATTGGCTGTTTGCAGTCATTAAACTTCCATGTTCAAGAACATAAAATGTAAAACATATGCTGTTTCTCTCCTTGGAATTTGATTCTATCTTGTTTATGCAGACCTGCTTGTGGTCAATTGAACGGATTCCTAAAGACAAAGCCCCTTCAATGTCTGGAACCTTGGTGCTTGAGACAGGGTTAGAGCGCCTTCATGTATTTCCCACATTTCAAGTGGCTTTTAGAATAATGGGTGTTGCCCTCTCTGGCCTGCAAATAGATAAATTGGATCTGAAGAATCTACCTAATCGCCCTTACAAAGGTTTTCGAGCTCTTACACGAGCAGGGGAATTTGAAGTAAGATCATGAGTCCAATTTGATGCATCAAGATCAATTTTTGATGTGTTTTGGAGTAAGATAGTTGCTGTTTTGGATTTCAAGGTTTTTGTGTCATTAGGATTTTGAGCAATAACTTCATTTAACACACACTCAAGTTGATAAGATAGCATTTGGTGGTTAGATAGATTTAAGCTTCAGTTGAATGATTAATGTCATGAACATCTGTTAAAATACATAATTGTGGAGCATTAGCCTATAATGAGCTTTGATGCTGTTCATCTATATCAGAACCTTCCATATCTTCTCTCATGATCTTGAATTAAATCTCGTTTTATTGGTATTTTGGATTGAATCATAAGGTGCGTTTTCATTAAAGAGGATTTTAGTAATCAGCGTGGAGCAACACCTCTGCACAAATCTGTGAGTATGAATATTTAAAAGACTCGCACGGTCTATAGTCAAACAACCTTCGACCTTTCTAGGAATATCATGTAAATAATCCTAAGATTTTCTCTCTATTTAAGCAAAATTTGTGAGGGTTTTTTAAGATAAGTGCTACAGTTAACATATTTTATAAAAGTAAACTTATAAACTAACATAACTTGATTTAATACGTTATATTTATTTTATAAAAAAAATAAGTTTACAATCTGAAATATTACATCAAGCCACATCAGTGTATTGGTTTATTTTGTGAAATTCCTTTATAGCCAAAGCATTTCTCCTTTCTTTTTTCTTTATCACACAAGATACTAAAATTGAGATTGCTTCTATTTATTACGAGGTATGTTAATTGTTTACAAATCAATCTTATCTATTAACTTTATCCATTTTCCTGCATATCGTGCTACGGCTTTATGACTAGCATAATTCAAAAACCGTGTTGAGGTTGAAAGAGCAGGATGAGTTTGGAAATTGGAAAGAGTTTCGCTTATAAAGCTCTTACCACATCCACATTTCAGTGCCCCCTCCGAAAAGGATTATGAGAATGCAACCATCAAACAAACAGGAACATAACCAGGTAAACCCAAGTGGAAAAAAAACAGCCAGCCATGCAAGTTCATTTATATTCTTTATACCATTCCAAGTTCCAAGGCCTGTACTAATGAGTTGGAAGAATGGATTGCAAACTGGTTCCATCATCCCTGCAATGCGATTGCTTAAGGACAAAAGACTTTGATTCATAAATTATAGTTTCAGAACTTCATCCTTTGACTCACATATATTGTTGATTTCCAACCCCGTTTGAATTCAAAGATAAGCTAAGATGAGTTGAGATGGTTTGTAAATAGTAGTGAGATTTGTGAGTTGAAATTTGTGAATAGTAATAAATAGTAGTGAGATGAGTTGAGATGGGTTGAAGTGGTTTTTGAATCCAAACCAAGGCTTTACATTTTATAACCACTGGTCAATGCAAATTCAGGGCAAGTGAACATGATCATGGAGTAATAAACGAATATGGACATAGAACTCAATCAAATTCATATGAAAGAAGCTAGAGCTAGCCTGTAAGAAGAGCTTTTCCTACAAAGTGTTTTAGACGTACTCCCCTTTATCTATCACCATTACTAGTTACAAACTCACAACAACTGAACATTTTCCACAGGACGTTCAGCTAGAACAATCTTTTTTCTTGTATAAGTATTCAGCAAGAACAAATTAATGCACGATTAAGGGAGTAGCACATGAAAGATAGGATATGAAGTAGAAGAGTGCCGAAGCTGGATTATCCTTCATTACATGTAGTAGACAAAAAATTAAATTTACTCATACAAAAACAAAAGGAAGAATAAAAGAAACAAAAAAGGAAAGGCGGCATTGATCAAGCAACCACCTTGTTTACTCTGAAGGAATCCATGACTTGGCGAAGATCATATTCCTCTTCCAAGAACACATTTTCAGGTGTTTGCAGTCTCAGCTCATATAGCCGATTGTTTTCAACTCCAAGAACTGAAAGGTATCGCCGGTCCCATTCCAAGCGAACCGGACGATCTTGTGGCATAACAGCCAGCTCATTGTTGTTTGCATATGACTTTATGTTCACCTAAAGTCAATAAAAAACACATTGTCAGCAACTCAAACAGTTGTATTTAGATCACCCAAAATATATACATGCTGAAGATTCAGCCAAATATGATGCACTGCTAATCTAAGGGTGAGTTTGGATCTCAAACTCATCTCAACTCATCATTACAACTTTTTCAAATTCTAATACAAAATATAATAAACAATTCTACTTTTTCAAATTTCAAAATAATAATAATATTAAAAAATAATATTCTAACAATATTTTATCATCTCAACTCAACTCAACTCAACTCACTTCAACATCCAAACACACCCTAAATCACTCTATATCTCTGTGCAACTAGCCTTCTATGGGGGCCAATCTGACCGGACAATCTTAATGAGTATAATCTCTGCAATGCAAGCACTCAACATTTTCAGCACTCCAAATACCTTACCTCAACTTGATAGTAAGTCCTCCCATCATCGGCAATTCTGGAAGACGTGGAAAGAATATTTGATTCACGCCTGACGCCGAGTCTCGTAGACATGAACTCAGTCAAATATTGCTTCAGCACTTTCTGTCCAGCCTCTTGAGGCGGACCCAAGTCTTCAACACTCTTGTACCTAGAGGACGAGGGAGAGGATAACTCCACAGAGATATTTTCATCGAGAACATAAGGGTCCCTGAAGAATATGTCAGCCCCAGCACCTCGGACTTGAATCCAGTTCTGAGGGTACTTGAACGTATACCCATCAAACGTATCTATGTATTCTCTTAGCCCAACGGACGGTTGAGCAAATGCAGCATCGCTCAAACTAACTCCTGAGAAGAAAGCAGTCGAGAAGATCAAGGCTACCGCATTCCTCCTAGGAACTGCAAAAGCTTTAGTCTGATTATATATTAGAAAACGAATAACTAAAAGTCACTGCAGATTGTAAAGCCATGCAGACAATCCTTGAAAATTAGAAACCCAGAAAAGTAAGAATCCTTAAGTATGCTGTCTTTTTAAGTTGTCAACAAAACTACCCAGTACTCACATGAACTAAAGGAGTACATGTAAAGAAGAACGAAAATATTTTTTTTTCCCTGTTTTTTATTTCCAGTATTTTGGTCTTGAAGCGAAGTTGGAAAATTGGAAGAATTACCGTTTGGGCTTTGCAAGAAACTGAGCGGCAGTGCGTGGAATCGGAGGGGTGGCTGTGAAGTGAATGGTTAAGCCAAGGAGTGAAGATGCGGGGATGGAACGGCGTCGTATAGCGAGTTGACCTCGATGGTGCGTGAGTCTCTGAAGAGCGAGTCGGGGGAGAAGAGAGGGAGCCGAAGAAGACGGTGGCCATTTTCACACAGAGAGAGAGAGAGAGAGAGAGAGAGAGAGGGGAGAGCTAGAACTCACTGTAAAGAGATGGAAAGGGATAACGAGCACACGTGTCTCTCTCTGGTTGGCCAATCAATAAAGGAGACCTATTTACATGATCGACCTGGACTGCAGCAGCTCATTAACACTCAGCCTTCTTTTCTTGCCTTCCCGACGGTTCCTCAAACCTAGTTAGTTCTACTCAAGCGTTTGGCGGTCTGCTGCTCTTCTCGACAACGACAAGAAATGATCTTGCCCAATGTTGGCTGCTTAGTCTTCCTCAAAGTACCGTGTCGCTCTTCTGCTCTGATAGCAAGCATTTGGTCTGGCTAGGGTCGAATATCCTCAAGAGTGGCCTCAAGCTTGGCCAAAATCGCCAAAATGGCTTCTGTAAGTTCCCATAAGTTTAATGTATTGATTATCTTTTTTGGAAAATCCTGAGTTTGGTTTTTTTGCATAGGGAAGGGCAATACTGAAAGGGCTATACCCGGTTACCAAATTCGCGTTTTGTCTCATAGACTCATCATACCGATTGTAAATTCACATTTGTTAAGCTTTAATTTCTCATTCGCTTTTGTAATTCTCTGAGCGATATCTGGTGTGCTTACCTTTATGCTTCCAGAGATAAATTCGTAAGTTGTGTCTACCAAATGCATGAGATACCACGGTTATATATCATTTTGGATGCGCAGACACTATGAAAAAATTGCAGATTTGAGAATGCACATTATATACCACGCTTTGATGAAGGCTAAGGCTAGGTTTTAGGTTGGCTGGAAGGCCAGATCCTTTCCCGTCGCCGTCGAGAAGAGCACCAAAATAGAGGGAGGAGTCCACGGTTTGTGGAAGAACATTAGTCGGTTGGAATAACAGGTTCTTTCCCGTCACCGTCGAGAAGAGCAGATCTCAGTGGGAAGGCTAGCTCCTTTCCCATCGCCGTCGAGAAGAGCAACAGAGCAGAGGCTATCTCAAAGAAATAGAGATGCAGAGGAAGAAGATGAATCACGATGATGGTTTTGCTAGGGCTTTCAGACGAGCTGCTGATGGTTTTTGTTCCGAGGAAATTTCTTTCTTTCTTCTACCTTTCTTTGCCGAGTTGCAAAGCGGAATACTTATATTTGTTTAAAGCCACGTCACTGTACACCCTGGCCGGTGTGGCTAGTGTGTTAAAATATTGGCTGATCCCTAGTAGGGCCTATGAATTTCATCAAAGCTTTGAATCACAGACCCGCCTTCAAACCAAGCATAAATCTCTCAATCCTAGAGGCCCACTTGCCCAAATGCCAAAGTCCCAAACAGCTGAACCAAGTCCTCTCCCAAATGATCTTCACTGGGTTCATCAGGGACACCTTTGCTGCCAGTAGAGTGCTCAAGTGCTCGGCCGACTCACCCTTCGTTCACATTGATCACTCCCTCCAAATATTCAACCACATCGATAACTCAAATGGGTTCATTTGGAACACCATGATGAGAGCATATGTGCAAAGAAACTCTCCTGAAAAGGCTATATGCTTGTACAAGTTGATGTTGGATAGGAATGTGGGTTGCGATAATTACACATACCCAATTCTAGTGCAAGCCTGTACTATCCGGTTATCGGAATTTGAAGGGAAAGAGCTGCATAATCACGTTTTGAAAACGGGTTTTGATTCGGATGTTTATGTACAGAACACATTGATTAACATGTACGCAGTTTGTGGAAATATGGGTGATGCACGTCACTTGGTTGATGAAAGTCCAGTTTTGGATTCAGTTTCATGGAATTCAATTTTGGCAGGGTATGTTCAGATAGGGGATGTTGATAATGCCAATTATATATATGATATGATGCCGGAAAGGAACACAATTGCTTCAAATTCTATGATTGTATTGTTTGGTAGGACAGGTCGACTGATTGAGGCTCTTCAGTTATTTAATGAGATGCCAGAGAAAGATATGGTGTCATGGAGTGCATTGATTTCTTGTTATGAGCAAAATGAGATGTACGAGGAAGCTTTGGTTCTGTTTATGAAAATGAAGGCTAATGGAATTATGGTCGATGAGGTTGTGGTGGTTAGTGTTCTTTCTGCGTGTGCTCATTTATCACTTGTCAAGATAGGGAAAATCATCCACGGCTTGGTTGTGAAAATTGGTATTGAATCTTATGTTAACCTTCAAAATGCTTTTATTCACATGTATTCAACATGTGGGGACATAATAGCAGCCCGAAAACTGTTCAATGGAGGCTGCCACTTGGATCAGATATCTTGGAACTCCATGATATCTGGCTACTTGAAATGCGGATCAGTTGAAATTGCCAAGGAGTTATTTGATTCCATGCCCAACAAGGATGTCGTGTCTTGGAGTGCAATGATATCAGGGTATGCTCAGCATGACCGTTTCTCAGAGACATTGACACTCTTCCAGGAGATGCAGCTTGATGGACTTAGCCCCGATGAGACAACTTTGGTTAGTGTAATATCAGCTTGCACTCACCTGGCTGCCCTTGATCTAGGCAAATGGATTCATGCTTATATAAAGAAGAATGGTCTAAAGGTTAACGTCATCTTGGGTACAACCCTAATAGACATGTACATGAAATGTGGGTGTGTGGAAAATGCATTGGAAGTTTTTTATGGCATGGAGGAAAGGTGGGTTTCAACTTGGAATGCTCTCATTCTTGGTTTGGCAATAAATGGGTTGGTAGATAAGTCGCTTGACATGTTTTCTGAGATGAAGAGATGTGGTGTAGTGCCTAATGAAATAACATTTATGGGAGTTCTTGGGGCTTGTCGACACATGGGCTTAGTAGATGAAGGGTATCGACACTTCAATTCAATGATTCAAGAGCACAAGATAGAACCCAATATTAAGCACTATGGATGCATGGTGGACCTTCTAGGGCGTGCCGGTATGCTCAAAGAAGCAGAGCAACTCATCGAAACTATGCCCATGGCACCAGATGTTGCTACCTGGGGTGCCTTGCTTGGGGCTTGCAAGAAACATGGTGACAATAAAATGGGGGAGAGGGTAGGAAGAAAGCTCATTGAGTTTCAACCTGACCATGATGGGTTCCATGTGTTATTGTCCAATATATATGCTTCAAAAGGTAATTGGGATGGTGCTCTTGAAGTTAGGGGCATGATGATGCGACATGGGGTGGTGAAGACCCCAGGTTGTAGCATGATTGAAGCAAAAGGAGTAGTTCATGAATTTCTAGCAGGAGATAAGACCCATCCTTGGATGAAGGAGATTGAGGATAAGCTGGATGAAATAGCTAAGAAATTAAAAATGGAAGGTTATGCACCAGACACAAATGAAATTTCCCTTGATATCGATCAAGAAGAGAAGGAAACCTCTCTGTTTAGGCATAGTGAGAAGCTTGCAATTGCCTTTGGGCTTATTGCTATCAGTCCACCAACACCAATAAGGATTATGAAGAATTTACGAATCTGTAATGATTGTCATGCAGCAGCTAAGTTCATTTCTAGAGCTTTTAATCGGGAAATTGTGATCAGGGATCGGCATCGCTTTCACCACTTTAAGCAAGGTTCTTGTTCATGCACGGACTATTGGTAGTAATATATTATACACAACCAAATATATTTCAATGTTATTGATTATTCACCTTATTCCCCGAGAGCTTATCCAGTTCTGGCTGTACAATAGACATCTGCTTCACTGCTGCCTGATAGTTTGCTGTGAAGCTTGATAGTTTTACAGTTCCAAGTTGCATGCTGGTGAACCACCATGGCAGCAATTAATTGCTTACTGGCGATGATTGATGCAGCACCACTCTTGTGAGACTTGAAGATAGTTCCTACGACGAAAAGGAAAACTTGGAAGGCTAAGGCCTATAACGAGGCTTTAAGGAACAGTTCCGCTTTGGAGTGGATTTGCTGTTCTATTGAGAATAACGGACACCAATAGCATATAGACATGTAAGCCCTCCACATAATAAGCTCCTGAGCCGCATAACAGGAGATCTAGAGAAAACAAATCCTGCCTTTTGTGTATTTTCCGCTGCTTTCTCACTTGGCTTACTCCCAGGACTTCTTCCCCACAGCCTTACAATTTTTTCTTCCCACCACCATCAACCAAGTCGCTGCCGTTGAGACCATTTCGCCGTCGCAACCAGACTGCCGTCGTCCTCTGTCTATCTCCATCCTCTGAAAATGGTTTGTCTTTCTATTTTTTATTTACTGTTTTTTTTTTTAATTCTGAATTTTTTTTTTTTAAATTCTGAAATGCATCTTTGTAGGAGTTGTTGGTATATTGTTTGTACCTGAAAATTTAACCCAGGTCTATAAGGTTGAACCTTTATGGAAGGCAAGATTGAGTAAAAAATATTGCACTCTAAATTTAGATTTTGTTCCAGAAAATTTACCCCAAAGCTACCCCATTCACATCCACATTATTCATTGTCAAATAAATTATTTTTTCTTGCCCTCTAATATTGTGGTTGAGGAAGTAAACGAAATTCATTGGAGTAAACAAAATTATTTTGGTTATTTTGTAACTTTATTTTACAATTCATTGTGGACACAAATCTATGCCTTATATTGTTGGCAATAGTTGATGCTAATGTCTTGTTAAAGATAGTGGATTAATTTAATTGGAAATTCATTGGAGCCATTCAAGTTATAGAGAAATTCTACAGACCAGCAACTGTTCATAACGCCACACCCCACACCTAAGCTGGAATATTTTTTTTCCCCCACTACAGAAATGTGTGTTTTGGATTGAGCCCCATTTCGAATTGACATCCTGCGAAAACCACTTCCTAACCCAGCGCCATCCTGCGTCGCCTCTCTCTGCCCAGCGCCACCCCGCGTCGCCTCCCTCTGCCCAGCGCCATCCCATGACACTCTTCCATCGCGCCGCCCCTCCCCAGAGCGAGTACATAGTGCAGATCTGTATAAGCAGGATCTTCAAGGTCAGCTCCTTGTATACAAATCCATTGTTTTTGTGGTGTTAATTACTCTATTGGATTCCTTTTTGTTCTGTTAATTAAACCTTAACCTAGACCCTCCCTTTCCGTCCTCTTCGCACTTTTCTTTTCCTTCCCCCCTCCTCTGCTCACACAAATGCAGGCAGAAACAAACGCTTTTCTCGGTAGGATTTGCTAGCCAAACCCTAGGCTCTCCTGCTCCTTCTCTTATACATTTGCTTTGATGAATGTGGTAGGGGTATTTTGGCTTATTTACGAATTATAGCAATATTTTTTGCAAGCTCAAGTTGGGTTTGGTCTGGGAGAGGTTGAACCCTTGGAGAGGTTGATGAGAAACGTTGAAATCCTTCAGTTCTGTTTGGTCTGGGACTGTATGTGTATGTGCTTTTACCGTTTGCTTAACTTTCTAGAATGCATGGGACGTCGGTCAGTACTCTGTAGAAGAACCCTATTAATTACCTCTTCTAAACGCAATTTCTTAAATCAACAAGATTGTTATGGATGTTTCAACCCAACTTTGTACTATCTATATATAGCATTTTTCTTGAAAAAAAATAGCATAGGCAGCTTGAATTGTCAAAAACACAAACTTTGCCTCCCTAAATATTGCCTCGGTTTATGCATCACAGACAAATATTTTGGCTGCTCTCTGGTGAAATTTTTGTGTTCTGATTAAGAAAGTATTGTCAATTACTGGGAAAATATCTTTTTTTTTTTTTTTTTTTTTTTGGGGGGGGGGGGGGACGATGAAAAATAAATTTAACATTTAGCATGCAAATGTGCATGCAATTGATGTTGGATCTTCAGTTGAAAGTATAAATCTAAAACAAAGATGGAACTTTCTGATTGTTTGGCACATAGCTAGCCCACTCTCAATTGAATTGAGTTGTATGTTCTTTTTGATACAGTTTCACTGGTTTTGTGCCAAGAATCCCATCTAGTAGGTTTATTATATTTTGATGTTGTCAATCAATGACCGCTTCTTCAATCGTATGGTTATCTCTGGTATTGTTTGGAATGAGAGTGAGTTTTAATCATCCCACGAAGGTCCATTAACTATTGGAGTCACAATCTCTTTACCTGCTAGTAAAATCACATATGGATACATATTTTAATGCTAAATTATGTTGCTGGAACTTTATGGTTGTTAGTTTGGTCTGTTCTGGTTAGTTTATGATATATGATGGAGATCATTGTTGATCCTGCGATCGTTAGTTCAATCTATATCTGTTCTATGTGACATTAGTTCATTTGTTTCAATAATCCTTCACTTCAGGCTGTTCTAGAATTAGCTGATTTACTTGTTATAAACATTGAGTTTCATATGCTACCTAATCATATTAGTTGCCTCGTGTTATTTGTTGCATGTTGCCAAAATTGGGTAGTAGTTTCACCATTGATCATGAACACAGATGCCTCCTCATCTCCAAGACTCCTATCTATTGGTACTTTGTTTAACTTGAATTTGTTCCAAAATTTCAATTTAGTTGATGTAATGTTTGCCCTATATTGGGCATGATTCTGGAAAATGGGCCATGAATAGATAGGAAAATTAACTCTCGGTCGAAAATTAATTCTATCTGACTGAGATATGCTGACAAATATGTACTTGTATTAAGTAGTCACATGTCTCATTGAACTGGAACTAGTGCATATGCTAATTCAGTTTGTTGGCTGAAACCTACCCCTAAAATTCTAAAGCGCAACCAGTAAAAATATTCTGAGATTATAACTGGGGTGCATTTTGATTAACATGCACATCAATGGATCCACAGATGCACATGCTCCTGCTAGTGCATAATTATTTTCTTGCATGTTTCATCCTCTCACGAAGTTGAATTTCTTTAAACCTAACTAATCCTGTGGAGAACTAGCCTTTCATTTTGAGTTTATACTGGAATTTCTTTGACAAATTAGGGGTATTGAAATTGATTTTCTTTCTTTTTGTTCAAATTCTAATTAGTTTAGTTAACCTTGCCTTATTTGAAGTTGATTCTGTCTTTTAAAATCTGTTTGTTGTTTTTGGGCCAGTTGTCAAGTTAAGACTTTATCACTGTGAATACTGTAAGTTATTGAAAGATAATTTGTCTAATTTATCTTTTCTGGTCGGTGTTCCTTTTTTAAAACATATTGAATCTTTGTGATTTATTTATCATGGCTAAGGCTTTATATCTAGCTGTTTATGCTTTACTACAAACTGTTAGTGCATTGTGTTGGTTGTTTCCAATTAATCTGTAAATGCTGACAATGCACTTTAGTCAAAGTTAGAGTATGTTTCCAACTTCGAGTCTTGTCGAATAAACTTAATTCTGTGCCACCAGAACCTGCTTGGTTGAATTTTTTTGTACAAATTCACACACCTGTATGGGACAATATCAATTACCCTATCCTTCACCCTTTGTTTGAGTGAGAACTACTTGGCTTCATAGCATGCAAACCTAATCATCTTAGCAAATTAACTACATTAACTTCAAACTTTCTTCTTAGAAGATTCAAACTCAAGCCTTTTATGCCTATATAATCTGTAGAATGAAGGGATGTGAAAGGCATTGACTGAGATCTAAAAGATGCGAGTTATTTTTTTCAAGAAGTTTCTTCCACAAAACCTGCTTTACATCTACAAATTTAGATGTATAGTCGCTTGCATATGCTTATCCACCATTAGTTTCTTGTGTTGATTCCCTACTAAAGCTGCTCTCCGTAGCTTTGTCAGTTAATGATGAGAAGTCATATTTTCTCCATAAGTTTGTAACAATCTATTGGAAAAGGGACTAAATTCCGAGATTCATTAGAAGTATAATCTATGGCTTATAGTCTATGCACTAATTGCTTTGTTCATCTTATCTATTACAATATAGGTCATTGAATTTCCATGCTTATTTCTTGGTAGAACATGGTCTTCTATTTAAGGCAGCATTTATTTGTTTCGTTGTAGTCTTGGATGACTATAAGGATGTTAAATATGTGCAGGATGTTAATTGAGTATTTGATATGTTTGTTTATGCTATTTTTCAGATCTGGGTTTGAACTTTGGTAAACATTCCACCAAGTATTTTGAATGGCTTTGTGGCACTTCTTTCGGATGGAGGATTTTGACAAGATTGGAAGCGAATACATGACTGGGATTTTCATTTGCTATATATTTAGTTCTTCTATAACTTTAATTTTGGTATGTGGTTGCTAACCATGCACTGATTGTAGGAGGAAAATAAAAGGGAAAATGAGACCTGTAATATACATCAAGTAATATTTGTTTAATTTGTGTTTCATTTGCTGTAATATCTGTATATGCAGATATCAGTGTACAGCAGCAGTAGCATTAATCTTGCCATTCTATTAACGCGAGTAGATCTACCTGCCATGCTGTTAACATCCAAGACATTTTAAAAGTAATATAAAAAGGGCTATTCTCAACTTCTCCAGTTATGAACTCAATTCAAGAAAGGTTAATTTACAAAACTTTTCATTACAACGTTGTTTAATCTGAACCAATTGCTAAGTTGTTTTCATTACACAACTTTTCATTATAAAGGTTAAGTTACAAAGATCATAACAAAGGTCACAACTTGAGAAGTACCATTACAGCTGGACTATTCAAATTTTGCATTTTGCCTCTCCCTGCACACAATACGAATATTTAATTGAAAATGATAAAGCACACCATGCAAAATCAAACTCACCATACTGCCAGGTTTGGACAAGGAAAAAGGGGAAACTATGCAGTGGAAGAAAGTGCAAAGAGTCTACAAGCGGATAAAACTTCAATACAATCCCTCAAGCATATTGATGAGATACGTTAAGGGGTTGTTTGCATTCAAAACCCACCTCAACTCATTTCATCTCATCATTACAACTTTCTCAAATTTCTATACAAAATATAATAAACAATTTAAATTTTTCAAATCCCAAAATAACTTTCCCAAATTCCCACACAAAATATAATAAATAATTCAACTTCTATTCTACTATTTATAAACCATCTCAACTCATCTCTGAATCCAAACCACTCCATTTTACAAAATTCAATCTCACAAATTGATAAGACTTGTTGTGGTACGTTAAATTGTAAAATTCTTTTATTATAAAATAGATCTAACGTATCACATATAACATATCAATATATGAATTCACATACTAGGCTTCGTTTGGATGATAAACTCCTCTCAACTCATCATTACAACTTTTTCAAATCCCAACACAAAATATAATAAACAATTCAACTTTTTCAAATTTCAAAATAATAATAATATTAAAAAATAATATTCTAACAATATTTTATTAACTCAACTCAACTCACTTCAACATCCAAACTCTTAAGTTCTAAGAATTTTAGGATACTTGGTTTTTTATTTCATTAAATAGTACTTGTAATCACCAAGGTATTCAAAATTGTTACCATGCTTTTTTTTTTTTTTACCACCAGTGAGAACTTATTAATAAAATTATAGTACCGTCATCTATCTTTAAAAAAAATGATTTGATCTAATAAACAGTTTTCTCACATACATTAGTAATACAATGATATTATTATCCAAACACTCACCAAGACCTTACTCTGCATACACTTCCATCACATGTCTATTGGGCAAAGGTTTAAATGGTGCCATTGATGGAAAATAAAAATTAAATAACACCATTCAATCAAAACTACAAGAAACACAGACCATGCAGTTACCCAGAAAACGGAAAATGCATGTGAATAACATACTATAATTGTTAATAATTTAGACAATTGTGGTTTTTTTATAACATACAATTAGCAGTAATATTTGATAAAATTGTTTTCTTTTTAGAAAAGACTAGTGGAGTCCCTCAAAGATACCGCTTAAAGTTACTGCTTGATTATTTTAATTTTTAATTTATTTTTTTTTTTTACTTAAAAGAACTAAATATTAATAAAATTGTGTATTTTTTTATTTTTTTTAATAATTAATGATCTTAAGAATTGTTGAAAAATAAATAAAAGGAAAATGAAGAAATTGAAACACACTAGCTGTACGGCCCGCTAGCACTACAGCAACAAGATTACCCGAGGCTGCTTCTTCTACACCCAGACGAGAGACAACTTTATCACCCGTACAGTGAATAGAGAGAAAAGACCGTAAAATACTCATATTTATAGTGAATTTACGTCCAAAACGACCCGTAGACGTAGAATACTCTTATTCACTGTGATACACACGTACGCACACTATGTTGCCACTCCAGATCGCCACCAGGCACCCGAATCCAAACCCATCGAGACCCGATTGTCACTATACACCGGGAATGACCCCTTCTTCCTCTTCATCCTGTCCCTACAAAGCAGGTCATAACATATATACTTTATAACTGTATCTAAACTCGCTACTCTTGTTAAATTGACAAGCCTGCCAAGCAGTAGTTTCACTCTTTTTAAAATGGATCATCCTTGATTATACTCTTTCAAGATCTAAGCAGCATTTGCAATCCTTTTGTTCTACACACACCAATAACTATTAGGTCTAGGTAGACTCTGAGTGACCCTTAAGCATGTCCTCCCCCGTTTTAATTAGATATTACCTGAACTTAAAAATAAGTACTTTTTGAAGTACTCAAGTTCAATAGGGAGAAAAGAATACCCAAACATGACTGGACAAGAATAGGTTGCTTTTTGTTTTCAATCAACCTAAACAATATGGGAAAACCCTCAAAAAGTGTTGGATCTATCTATCGTATCAAGGTTTCAAACTAGGGACCTACTGATCTCTTGGTCCCTCTAAGCAGTTATGTCAGCTTGTTACCATAACTCCATGCTTACCATGGCATCCTTACAGAGCAACCTCCTGTTGGGGTATATGTCTCGTGGGTCGACAAAAACCCAAACTTCATTAGACTTATTCAGAACCACTTTTTTAACCAAAAGTTCGAAAAAGACTATAAAACAATATGTTTGCTTCCCATATTGCATTCAGAATAAATCCTTAAAACGGTTCTTTTACTTCTCCCAATTGAAATAACAGCTTATACAATATAAGATAGTCTTCTGCACTCTGCAGATCGATATTTGCTTCACAAACTTAAAAATATCTATGACCATACAATGATTCCCGATATGAAATTATTCTATTATCGGTAACACTTTTTTAACTCAAAAGAGATAAGAATATTCATGATCATAACTCCATTTTATTATCGGTCAACACTTTTTTAACTCAAAAGAGATATATCCACTCCTAAAAATCAGACCTCTTGCACTTCCACATGAGCTTCATTCACTTCCAGGTTTTCCTTCACAGATTCCTTGACATGCTCCTCAACTTCAAAAGCTGACACTGGGAATGACCTGTAGAGCCCTGTGGTGCTCTTGAAAGTGATCTTCCCAGTAGGGGGATCGGCCACTGAGAATTCAGTGAGTGTGAGCCAGACCAAGAGCTCCTTGGCCTTCACCCCGGTGAGCTTCTTGATCTTTCCGGGCTCAACATAGGCTGTGACTTCAGTGGCATAGGTCACAAGCCTGTCAATCTGTTCAAATTTGTGGGTTATGCTCGCTTTCTGCTTCAGCCATACAAACCCAGTCTCCCTCAGATACCCACATTCTTCAATGTCATGCAGCGGCAGTAAACCATTTGGCAACCCCATTTCTTTGAGCAATTCCTTCGACTTTGCTTGACATATCTCGTCTCCTTGGTAGAACTCTGCCTTGGCTTTGATCTCATCTGTGACCGTAGACATTTTTGCTCTAGCTTCCTTCTTGGGTGCTCCTTCCTTTCGTTTGATGAAGTGATGAAGATGAATGTTGAAAAGTTCGGAGGAAGAGCTCGGGTTTATATGGTTGTGAAGCTATAAAGTCACCCTTGTTTCTTCTAAAATTTTCAATCATGCCACTGGGGTTTATAAAAACAATCCAATAAATTGACATGACTTCATCTAATCCATTAGATCTACTTTACAATAAAAGTAACTTAAAATAATATGACGAATCACATCAAGTTACGTTAGTTTGTGAGATTTTTTTTTTTTTTTTGTAATCCTTTTATGGCTAGAGTATTTTCTATTTAATAAATGATAAATCACATTAAGCCACATCACTTTATAAGATTATTTTTATATAATCATTTTGTAGTTAGAGTATTTCTCTTTAAGAAATGAGAACTTGTTTATAAATCTTAATTTGGTTATGGATTATCTTAATTGTAAATATAACATAAGACCAACGTTAGGTATAGTTTTAGAATATGTAAGTTTCGTGCACTCTCTTTAAGAAAAAAAATCTATTATTAAAAATAATTTTTTTTATATGAGTCTCAGATTTATTCATTTTTTTTAAAATGAATACGTGATACTTATACACCTTATTACTGTAAATATTATTTCTCATAATATAATAATATGGGTGTTTTATTGTACAGAATTTTCAGGAAATGTTATCCCTTTCTCATTATGCTGACAAATAAAATGATTAAATATATTGTATACTTGGATACCATCTACTCCAGGTGAACTGAAGGAAATTGGATCATTTTTATTCTTTAAAATTACAAAAAAACTGTTTATTTACGACCAGTTAATTTCAGCGAAATAACTATTTACAACTAAAATTGGTTGCGAAAAGTCTTTTAGTCGCAATAAATTGGTCGCAAAAGCCCGTTTTTCTTGTAGTATAAAATTGATGGAATCATTTAATATAAAACGTAAGATTATTATGATCATTTTATTTTATAGATTTATTTTTATGTAATATTTTTTTTTGTAAATAACACTTATTCTCTCATATTTTGTACTATCCATTCTATTTAAAATGAAAAAATCCTAGTTTAATGAGTACGTCAATGCATAATTCCTTTCAAAGCCTACCTGAAAACAGATATAATACTTCTTGATGATAGTGAATATCTAAAATGGACAAACGGATATATTTTCTTTGAATCAAAACAATTAGAATTAAGCTCACGGCCAATTTGAACGTGTATCATTAGCATGAAAAAGACATTATCAGTAGAGAAATAATTTAGTCACAAAATAATTATATAAAACCAAATTCATAAATTGACGTGATTTGATACGATACATCAGTTTATAAATTTATTTTTATTATAAAGTAGATCTAACTGATCACATAAATTAATAATGTCAATTTATAAATTTACTTTTATATAATCTCTTTATGTCTGTAGTACTTCTTTTATCAATATAAGAGATATTTCAATTTAAATATTTTTAATTTCAGATTTTATTGATTCCCATCTATCCACCAAGTTTGGGATGGCTTGGTGTAATTTTTCTTATTAAAAAATTCATTATGATCTATGAGTTTCACTTTTTCAGCAAGAGTAGCATACATGCAAAACTCTAGTAAATTCTTTGAAAAAAATATCCATTATAAAAAAAAATTAAATTAATTTAAATTAATTTATATATATATATAGATCCTATATTTTTTCAAATGAATTATTACATAAATTATTTTCCTATGGCACGATTAATACATGAAGATTAAATAATAAGGACAACATATATAGGTATTGGTAATGATATTATGGTTGAACATTTATGGTGGAATTAAGGTGTGTTGAGGAAGCAGCCAATTATATTATGCCACATGTGATGCAGTTGGGAACACTGAACTATGTATTGGGGGTTGGGAGTTCGACGTGTATGACCGAGGTGTCAATTGAATATATGGGAAGTATATATCCATCCACCAACGAACACCACACCTAAATAAATAAATGAATTTTGTTGTTATTTTTATTTGTTCAAACATCGAGTAATTTATATCAATCTCATCCAAGGATCTATTCATTTCAATTAATTAAATATGAGAAATTTTGATTATTTTATTTATATAAAAGTGATTTTATCTATAACGATAAATAAAATAATTAAAACATCTTATATTTTCAATTAAATAAATATTTAAAATTTCATATTTATGTTGTGGAAGGTACAATATTGGAAAGAAAAACCTTTGCCAAGTGTGATATCGGTTTTTGTATCATAGAAAGGTATATTTTCTGTGTTTGACAGATTCATCAAACAGGTTCTGGATAGTAAGATGAGATCAGTTGAAATGATTTGTAAATAGTAATGAGATTATTAGTTAAAATTAAATAAGATGAGATGAAGTAAAATGGTTCTATATCCAAACGGATCTTAAGTTAGATCCCATTTATTACAAGTGGGACATGTGATTTAATAGGCAGTTTTAGATCATCAGTGAGCTTGGTGAATATTAACATTAGGAAGCCCATCACCTGTCTAATCAGCTAATGAATGAAACATTCAAATACACACTGTCCCTCTCACAACCCATAACAGCCAACTGCATCCTGATGCAAACCTAACTGTCACCTACCCCAGGTCCATGACATCGAGTGGAAGTAAAACCCAGGCGCATATTCACCACACCTGATTACCAACTTCAACATTGCTTCTATACCCAACACAACCTAAACCAACCAAAATGCCTCCTGCCCTGGTCCATGAGACTGAGTGGAGATTGAAACATGGGTCATATCCACCTCAGCATAAAACCAAGTTGAACACTGCTTCTTTGGCCTAGCTGGAACGGTTCTAGTATCATCCAAAACAGCATTTTAGAAATACTTGTCTTTTGCTGCAAAATCTCTTACCAAATCATATATTACTGCAATAAGCCCAGCATAAATAACATTTATCAACTGACTGGATGAAAACACCTGCATATGAAAGAAATGGCAATGTTCTGTTAAAGGAGTGGATAGGAGCTGTCAATTATATCTTATGAAGTTGTTTCCTTTTGAGGTTTTGGCACAGTAGGCATTTTGTTGCAATTATATAGAATGAAATAGCAGTAATGATAGTCATGGCTAGTTTCTTTGGGAGTAGCATTCAAGGTGTGACTGGCATTGAAGAGTGCTAAAGCTAGAGAAGTGGACATTTTCAAAGAAAAGGAAAGGCATGTGGAGTTCAAATGAATCTAAACATGAGATTTATACCAGATGTCCCATCATAATGTCTATTAATAGCAGGAAGATATTCACTTACAAATTTTTCTGCTTACAAACGGTCAAAACACACCCCTTATTTGTGAAACCAATTATAATTATACAAAAAATATTCACATCCATAGCACTTAGGCAATTAGGTCACCATGACCTCGCCATCAAGAAATCTACTCTCACAAGATTTTGGCTAAATATAAAGACTAAAATATTTAAAGATTAATCTCAGTTCTAATTCTTATGTATAGTTCACTCGTAGCCAAAAAAAGGTCCAAATCTTGCACTCAAGAATACCAATTAGAGAAAACGTTGGAGAAAATTTCGGATCTCATCAATATAAGGAGACCGTGTAGGAATGATATGACCGCAGTCATGCTCAATAATCACACGACAACCATCATCAAACAAAGAAGCAAGGTCCCTGCTAGCCTGGTTTGCAATCTGCCTGTCCTTCCCATGGTCACTGCCGAAAATGTGAAGCGAAGGGCAATTGATCCGTTTACACTCAAGCTCTGGTAATTTAAGAGCAAATCCAGAGCACAAAATCACAAATCTAAAATCCATTTCACCTGTTAGCCTCCCTTCTTGTGCAGAAACTAAAGCAGCAGCCATTGCGGCTCCCTGAGAAAATCCCAATATCCCATCAAATGGCCCTTCCTGAGAGAACACGGTCTTCAAGTATGCCAGTGATGCCTCAAAGCCATCAGTTTGTTGCTGGTACTGGAGAGGATCAAATGGACAATCTGCAATTTTCCAATCTGCTTCACTCCTTCCATTGAAATCAGGTGCCACTAACCATCCATACTTTTTCTTGCAATTCTCAGATGGTGGAGGCTGGGTTCGTTCGAATGAAGGTGATGTGCAGTCTCCATGCGACTCTGTGAAGCAGGGCTGGTAGATGTATGGTAATTCATGAGGTGCGTCAACAAATACGAGCTCAACAAAGGTTTTGAGCTTTTTGGCTAATGATGCAGTTCTTCCTTTAAAACTGGAGGCATTCTGCCTAAAGCCGTGCAGGCATAATATTTTTATTTTTCTTCGAGGTTGGTTATCTACAATGTATCAGGATGTTAGGAAGAACACAGAAGCCAAAACATGGACCCTCAACCTTCAACTCTTCGGAATTAAAGAAAGCCACTAATCACTAAATGAATATTTCTAATTTAACCACTGAAAAAAAGGAAAAACACAAAAAATATTATACCATTGCTAAAAAGACTGTTCTGATTCATCCAAATAAGGGAAAATACGAGAAAATAGTGTTCCTGAAAGTTACAGATTTGGATAATATGTGCTGGGGTCTATGTGTGTATGATAAGTGTTAACTGCCAGCAACAGAAAATCAGGAATATTGATTAATTTGCTCTGGCTAGTTGGGACAGAAAGGGCATTTAGAGTGATGTAAATTTCAGACCTTACCATGGCTCCAAGACACTTGACGTGAGAGCTCTGTATCTGAGAAAACAGTTTTAAGCTCTTCTGACAATACTGCTTGTGTTTTGCCATTTTCAATTGATGGCACTGATCCAACACCCTTCCCGTGTTTCTGGCAAAGCTCACAAACATATAGAGATTTCTCCTTCTGCTGACCATGATAACAAAATTCAGAAGAAAAAAATACAAGGTATGAAGCACTTGCAATCATTTAAGACCAAGACAAAGTGAAATCTAAAATAGCTCAGCCAATTTCTAATCATGAGAAGGATTATTTGCCTGTACCCTGCAACTACCACAGACCAAAACTAGCATCCTACAATGGGTGCATCGGCAGCGTGAAGAATAATCATCAAATGCAGAGCCACAAAGTAGGCAGGTGGAAATGACACTAGCATCCGAGCTCCCAACTGATATCCTACCAGCCACAAAACAAAAAATAGTAGGAATCAAAGTTTTTCTTTTTACAAGTAAAAAGAGTAGGAATTACGTTTGCAACATTGTCAATGTTATTTTCAGCAGTTCTCACAATGTAAGTTGCATATGTATCATTGATCAAAAAAAAGTTGTGTATGTATCAAAAAAGCCTATATTCCAATATAGCATGAGTCATTTACATTTTCCTTTTTTGCTTGGCATATTTAAGCACACACCCATGGGGCATGTCATTTACTTTTTTTCAATGTTAATAAAACTAGATAAGGATCATCAAAAGAGGACACAACAATAATATCATAAAGGAAGAAAAAAATAACAAAAAATTGATACATAGAGAAAAAAAATCAAAATAGAAAGATCCCGAAGTTAAAAGAAAAATGGAAACAAAAATTATAAGCATCCTATAGTTAAGAATATTAATGACATCAAAGAGAAAGCCTTAAGAACCAAATAAAGGGTGAACCACGTCTGCATGTCATTTACTACACACACATATATGTACATAAACATCCCAAAAAATTCAAATGTTTGATGTTCAAACCATGAGATTCTCATCTCAATAGCGATTCTCATCTTAATAGTGTCTCTTTTTGGTAAAACCTCTGTTCTTTTCTTCTTTCTTTCTTTTTTTTTTATCGGTAAAACAAAGGGAAAGCCTCTTCTTAGGTGTTTAATCTAGCAAATCTAGGGCTCTCAAAAGAAGCTGGAAACCAAAGGCAGTTTTATTGTTACATAAAAAGTGAAGGGTCCATACATAGATAGCTGTCACAACCACTATTTACTAATTTATTTATAACATGAAAAATTCACTATTTATAAGATGATAAAACCTTTAAGCTAACCAGCACAAAACCATAGCCCTTGAAGTCTATGTAAAACCATGTATATCATCATAATTAAAATAATTATAAAGATTCAAATCACTTGCTTAGTACTCTGGAACCCAAGCTCGTGAACAAGGACATCTAGTATGTCTCTTTTAGGTTGAGATAATGAGAAACAAGAGACTATCTCAACTAATTTCTTTGGGAAACGTTGTGACAGTTTTTAGAAACGTATTTCCAATAGAGGCTTTGAATATGTAACTGATATGAACCCATGGGAATGGAATCCCATAAGTAACACTTGCAAATTCAAATTGGATGTACCATATTCCAGACCTCACATGATAGGTAGCAGTATCTGTATAAATAAGTAGAGGCATTGAGAGATTAAAACGACATACCGATGGTCAAAAACAAAATTCTTTCCTTTGAAAAAACCACCATCCGGAAATTGTTCCAAATAACGCTGTATCCCACCAAATAACTGCAATAATTTTTTTGCTAAGTCAAACAACTGCAACAATGACCATATCGTCAACAAATATAATCATTATCACCATTAATAAGAGCCATGTTTTTATGCCATTTTATCAAGGAAAGTATGTTTTTTAGATGTACATACACTATCTTTATGTAGATAACACCCAAACAAAATATAGAGGTATGTATCATGTCATAAGTTCTAGCAGATCTCTATAAAACAATAAGATGACCAAATAACACAATTACTCGGGTAAATATGGTAACGCAATCCTTGTCTTGGGAAAGATAATGAAATTGAAAAATAGACCACAAATTCATGAGCTTTTCAAATAAGCTTATCGTAGTCTATGGTTCATGACTAGGAAGCACTAATACAAATACGGAATACCAAGTATCAATTCTCTAAAATTTAAGATATGATACAATATGGGTTCTCTAATGTATTGAGATATAAGTAAATATTTTATAAATATATAATATGCTTAGCCTTACTTCAACAGAAAAATCAAAAGGCTAGAAGGCATCAAATGTGCCAAAATAATAAAATTAACTAAGAAGCTATTAACGAGAGAGAGTATTTATCAAGAGAGAGAGAGAGATAGCAAACAAGTATCCTGCTGTATCCAAGATTATCCCATCAGATACATACTGGATATGGATACAGCAACTATTGAAGGATAAGTACTTCCTATGGCGAGGAAAAAATTTCCAAGAAAACAACAGAAATGGTAGCAACATCGCCAATAGAAAAAATTGTTTTGGTGAAGAAAACTTTCTCTGCAGGAGCTCACCTGAAACACATTCTCAAACCCAGCACCTTTAGACCTAATATAGGCTGATGCCATCTCACACCTAATTCCACCAGTGCAGTACCTGAAACATAAACAACGAAGCAGGAGCCAAAATGATGTATGCATCACAGGATTAGAAAAAACAGAAATGACTCGGAAGTAGTATTGCCCATATACAAAGAAGTCGATATATAAGAAATGCTTGTCGTGGTAGTCCATAGTTAAATTACCATTCCGAGCAAGGTACATTAGAAAAACTATATAAGTAACATATTGGCTTTTCCAATCAATCAGTAAGCAATTGACAAAATGTAAAACCCCCTGAAATGCAAATAAAAAAGTTTAAAAATGAACTGCACTGAACTTATTATAAGTACTTTCTCAAACAGCTACAATCTCCTAGACTCTACTGCAGAAATATAAATCAATAGAAATATATAAGCTACTCACTTGAGCATTGGCTGCTGTAAATTAAAACTGAGGGTACTAACATATGGTGCAAGAAACAGTATCAAAACTGCTGGGTCTTGTTTGGTGTTCATGAAGGGAAATGAATGCTCGCATTTTTTAGGCTTAAGAAGCTTCTGTTGCGGATTTGAAGCTGCTACTTCTCTTAATTTAATACTTTTTTTGGCATTTCTCCGGTATATTTCCATGTATTAGATTGCACTTTTCTTTGCTTTTAATAAAAAAAAAAAAAAATAGTGGCAACAAGGCTTTCTACACAAGGAAACACCATTTTTTGATAAGTGATAAACAAGACAGCAATGGGAAACACACAGACAAATGTTATAAACAACATAAACATAAGCAGGCTCCACAAATAGCTAGAGATAAGACACATACATCATGTTGTCCCAACCTAAATCTCTACCAAAAGCAGAAGTGCAGATAGAATCATTCGTCCCAACAAATATGTATCAAAACAATTTGCACCCCAGGAAAAAAAATTCCAAAAATATGTTACATGATTATGTTGTTCCAGCTATGCAGTAAGATAAATAGAAAGTGAATAGCAGGAACCATCTAGAAGAGTACGAGTTCCAGAGGTGAACTTACATAAGAACACATTTCCCTTTCAATTGCTCGGAGTTATCATCAATCCATGAGGACAGATCACTATACTGCCTAATTCCCGGATCTAAAGTTTCCACGTTTGGTGCATGGAACTTCCCAATTCTTGTCTCATATAAATTCCTTGCATCCAATAAAACAAGTCCTTCGGTGTCTGCAGGACTTTCTTTCTCCAAAAGTTGTCCTGGCAAACATATGTGCAATCAGAAGATGACCATTGCAATTCCCAATTATTTCCTCCATAAGAGTGTAAAGAGAGAGAGAGAGAGAGGAAAAAAAAAGCATATTCAAGAGTTTCTGTGTGCCAAAACCAAATAACTTACCAGCACTCTGAAGGGCAGAATGAAAATCAACTGCAGAGAGATGTGTCCCAGCATTAGAAATTTCAGGTGACTTTAACAGGGGTTGAGAACTAAGCGTAACCAGATCCTGAAAATGAGGTAAAGCTATGTTATTAAATGGCTGAAGGAAATTTACACTAAACCTTGCAATTATTTGAATTAAATTGATAGTTTTTTGGTGAATTAGTTAAGTGATGCCATATCATCTTCATCTGTTTGATCCCTTGACTGCCCAAAATCTTTCCTCCATGCTTGTCTTCAATTTCCTATAATTAATTGGAAGTAAAATGGCCTTTACAATAACCTTTTAATAGTCATGGAGGTACAGCGCAATTAGACCTAACCAATTGGAGGTAAATTTTAATTTCAACCTCTAAACAAATGAACTCCTTATGGTCATTGTGTGAGGAATTACGCGTGCAAAAATATCAGCCTCCACACCAGAAAGTTCAATCTCACACTGCTAACAACAGATGACGAATGATGGTTTATAACAGTCTAAGCTATTCTGGGAATCGAGTAATCCTTTTGGGGTGGGCTTGGGAGTGTATTTACGGACCCCATCCTTATCCCCTCTCTTTACGGTTACTCAGCAAAACGAAACGCCACAGCAAGCATACGTCATGAAGAAGTCCCTCTAGTATCCCATGACATAATCAAGAAAAATGAGAATTTAAATCTTAAATTTAAAATTAGATAAAACTAAATATAGATTAATCAAAGCTAAAGTTTTGAAAAAAACACAAAGGAACCATGGAAAGAAGATCGTGTATGCAAATGTAGTCCTTTCAATTTTGCAAGTAATAAGAGAATTCATTAGAAAGAGGAGAACCCTCATGTACAGGGTGTGTATAAAAAGTCTTCAAGCCTACTCAAATTGTAAGGAAGAAAAATCAATCACAATTACCTTGACGACTCGAATAGAAAGAGCAGTGAATCCACATTCCTTTGCAACCTTGTCATTCAGTGGGTGATCACAAGTCGCGAGCTTGAAGTCAGTCCCTTCAAACAAAATATTTGACATGACAGCAGCAATGTGTTTCTCCAACAAGGACAACTTCCCACCAACCTACTCACGTACCAATCACAATAACTCATCAAAGCGAGATAGAAGAACATATGTTAATGCCGCACTTTGTAAAGAATCTTTGTATTCTCTCGGGAAACAGGAGGGTGAAGAGGGAAAGGAGGGGCCTACATACAGTGACATTGACGCCTTGTGGTGAGAGGCGGACACGGCCGAGGAGACCGAGGGAGTTGCAGTTGGACTCGTAGAAGGCAACGAGATCGTTCAGGTCGGGGATTTCGGTGTACTTGTAGTAGAGGAGGACGCCATACTGCTGTCGGTCTTGCTCTTCGGCATGGGTCTTCGCCATTGCTAGGGTTTCTATGGCAGCTATCTTTGAGTTGCAGGCTGATATGGTGGAGGAAGAAGGTGAGACCGGAATTATCATTGGGCCCAATATATTGGAAAATTCTTTTCTGCCCTTATACTTCTTCTGTATTATCATCTTTTTTTTTTTTTTTTTAAATGATTTATACAAATTCTAAAAGCATTCACATTGACTTCTTCAAATTACATTTCATCTCTAAATTTAAATAACTTTATAAATAATTGACCCACATTGAATTAGCCAAATACTTTTCATCTTAAATATCAGCTACAGTAAATTCATCTTTTTCTTCAAATATGAAAAGTACTATTTCACTTCCAAATACATTGTTTATTAATATCTGCTCTCTGTCACGTCTCCTTTCTCTTTCTTCTTCCCTCTTCCTCCCCCGCGTTTCTTCTTCTCTTCTTCGTTCTTTTCTTCCCTATTTCTCTCTCGCCTCTTCCTTTGTTCTTTTCATCTAATTTTTTTTTTCTCTTCTTCTCTTCTTCCCTTTCCCGTAGCTCCTTTCGTTCTCTTCTTCTCATTTTTTTTTTCTCTTCTTCCCCATTTCTCCTCTTCCCCATTTCCGTAGCTTTGATCCTGCACGACAAGCACACGGTAAGCTTCGAAACCCTAGCCAAAATTTCACTCTTGATTTTTATTGTTTGGGTTTGATTCGAAACCGTAGCCTTGATTCTACTTTTAATTTTGTTGATGTTTGGGTTTGATTTTGTTGATGGATTTGAGTTCTTCGAACCATCGATTGAATTATTTGGAGCATGGGCTGAGCTTCTTGAATTCCCTTAAAGTTTGAAACATGGTCTCGGGTAGTTTGAAATATGTTTGTAATTATGGTCTCGGGTACTGTGTGTGATCTCGCTTGTCTCCATGTTTGTAAAGAATAGGATACCAAAATATGAGGAGTGTGTTAAAAGAAAATCTAAGAAGATGAACAAAATCAAAACTAATTGGAAAGATGCAGTATAGAAACCAAGAAAGTGGGATTGAAACAGAGAGATGCTCAAAAGTAAGCACCAAAAAACATAAGCATATAGCTACAATATAGAGTTACAAACAGAAAGGGAAGAGGAGGAAAAAAGACCCAAAAAAGAGGGAAAATGAAATCTGTCCATTGGATTGGATGCAGTCATCTAATCAAAATTCTTTTTGAGTAGCTTAATCTCAACCCATATTGGAAAAGTTAAATGGCATCGATAATAGATTTGCTCTATTGAAAAGGGAAAGTCAAGTATAGTTGAAACTATTCTGAAATGACCTTTAAAAAACTTCAATCTAAAAAAAAAAAAATGAAAACAAAATATATGGGAAATCCTCTAAGCAATCTGCCCATGTCGTTTTAGATATAACATATTGGAACAAATTGGAAATCAAGGAAGGTTGATATATGGGAAATCCTTCAGGCTAATATAACATATTGAAACATTAAATGGCATATAATTCGAATTTCTCTAACCATATAAGCCTGTTATTTAAAAAAGATATGACATGTATTTACTGCCAAAGCACACGCCCCTATTACTGGTAACTTTTTGGGCACAAAGCCTATATTCATTATTTTTTGTGCCTTTTTAGGTAATATATTGTTTAATTATAAGATTTAAACTCATCCCACCTCTCTGTATATACAGTCTATATATATATATATATATATATGAACTAAAAGTGAGTTCAAGACACCATGATGAGGTATTAGGAAGAGATTGGCACCATGCAGACTAGACATCGAGTAAATGGTATCAATATTGGTCCTCTATGGCAGGCAGTTCTAAAACTATGATTTAAAACTCATCCCACCTCACTGCAGTTTTAAAACTCTTCTCTGAAATCTCATGCTCCCACCTCACTGTAGTTTTAAACCCATTACACTTGTTTCAACAGTTGCAACTATATTTTATTAGGCTTCTCCTTTTCTTACATTTTACATATTTATGTGTTCTTCCCATCTATATAAGCATATATACCATTCAATATATAAAACAAAGCACTGTACCAATATTGGTCCTTTATGGCAGGCAGCTCACGGTTAGTATACCTATTTTTTGAAATCAAGTATTGTCTTTAAGCAATGGTTTAATTAGACCTGCTTGCATGAGATTATGTGTGAATACTTGAGATTGTGGTTGTTGTTCAGTAACAGTGTTTATGAGTCTAGTCCTGATTTTTTACAATTATACTTGAATCAAGGATGGACACCACATTTGATGAAGATCCTTTCTTTACCACTCTATTGCAAAGTGGTGAACAAGGGAGATCCACAACCGTAATGACCTAGTAGCCATGATAATGTTAGACTCCAAGAAACACTATTGGAAGGTGAAAAAAGGCCACCTAGTAAGAAAACACAATGAGGTGTCTTTCACCGTAGAGGAGGACAATCTCCTTGTGTCAGCTTGGCTCAATATTAGCATGGATGTTATACGGGGGACGGATCAAAAATATTTTCAAATGTGGGAGAGAATTAGCAATTATTACAAGGAGCATAAAAATACTAGCATGGCAAATCGTTCTGGGGGGTCATTGACCAATCGATGGTCGGTGATCCAAAAATGCACAAATAAATTTTGTGCTGTTGTGGCTCAAGTAGAATCTTTGCATCCAAGTGGTGCGACAGAGCAGGATAAGGTACGAGTTTCTAACTAAATTTCATTTTAAATTTTCTTGCTAAAATTCTATTCTCACATTTTTGTTACATTCGCATATTTAGATTGAAAGAGCTAAAATCATGTACAGAGAGAATGAGAAGGCCACATACAATATGGAACATTGTTGGTGTCTATTGAGACACCAACCAAAATGGCAGCAACACGTGTCCATGTTGTCAACTAAAAGGAAACCACATGGGAAACGCCCTGCTATGGCAGAGTCGACTCCACTAGGAGACGACACGATAGATGACAACGTAGAGGTCATTTTTGAAAGGCCTCCAGGCAAGAAAGCTGAGAAAGAAAGTGAGGGAAAAATGAAGGCTGCAGAATCTTACGATGCAGAATTTGTTAAGACCTTAACTTGCATAACAAATGATAGAGCTATTTTCATATCTGAAAGAAGACAAGCGACTAGTAAATTGGATGTTGATAGGGCTCAATTACTAGTAGAGAAAAAAATGAGAAATGATACGGAGAATAGGAAGATTGATATGGAGATACTGAAGATGGATCTTGCTGGCATGAATGGAATGCAACGAGAGTATTTCTTGAATCTTCAAAAAGAGGTTTATGAGAAATCAAGGAAGCGATTTTCATCTCCATCTCGATCTTTTGAAGATGTGTAGCCTTTTGTTGATGGGGAGTTTTGGATTGTAGCCTATGCTATTTTGTGGTTTTTTGTTATTTTGGATCACAAATATGGGTGTGATGTTCATTGTTTTATATGTTGGTTACCACCCTATTCATTACTCTTATTTTGCATTAGTTGGTGATGATGTTTGTAAGAATTGACTTGGTTACATTGAAGATCGATGTAATTATTTTGATAATATTGATGTCGTGTGATTAAATTTTGTTTATTGAATTGGGAAAATGAAAATGAATATAATTGTTAGAGATTATAGGAGATTATGAAAATATAATTAACTATAAAATAAAAATTAATTATAAAAATAAAAAATAATAATATTTTATTATTAGAGAGAGTGTGATAGCTAGTCCAATGTAGACTTTATGTTTTGAATGGCTAGCTAAAAGTGAAAAAGTTACATATTCTTCAAAATTTGAAGAATAAAATAGTCAATCCAATGTCAATGCTCTAAATAGATATAGTTTATGTAAGTCTTTGTACAAAAATAGACCTCACCTTAAAAAATATGTAAAAAAAACTTATTATTTATTAGTAGAACTTACTTTTTTACAAATAGCTTATATGAGACTTGTCTATTTAAAACTAGTATCTAGCATTACTCTTTCTTTTCAGCCCAACTTTACACTATGCTAACACTGGATATGTCCTTAGAGTAAATTATTTTTTTCTTTTTCTTTTTCTTTTAGAAATTTTTTTATTTTTTAAGATATTTTTTCAATATTTTTAAAAAATAAAAAAATTTCAATACATTAATAGTCACTTTCTTAACTATTAAATAAAAAAATTAAAAATAAAATAAAATATATGAGCAGTCAAATTGAGGGAGCAAACTGAATGGCATAATGTCATTTTCCTTTGCACAATTTTTATTTCAAGTGAAGTATGAGTAAAATATACATACAAGTAAATAAGACTACTCAGCAAATTGTTTAAAATCAACTTAGTTAAACTACCTTTTTTTTTTTTTTTACTTCAACTCAAACTAGACATCAACTCAAATAATTTATAAAATGAACAGATCGTAAACATAAAATCGATTATTAAATCTTACAACTCACATAAATTTAAATAATTTTGTATTTGTTATATTTTATAATTCTATTTTTAGCATTACAGCAACAATCTTAAATGTCTAAAAAGATGAAAAAACAGCATTCATAATACAACAAAGTGTTTTTTTTTTTTTAAACAGACTTCATTTCATTCAATGAATTGAAGTTACAGCTGTGACTTATTAATACAGGAAAAACCTGAATTACAAGCCAAACTATGTGTCTGCTCTGAAGCACCCCCGCACACAAATTCCTTTGTGACGGACATTATCTTAACTTCTATAAAACTTTTTCCTAACAGAGAAAGCATTATGTAAAAACAGAACTAAACAACACATCTTTTAAAGAAGAGAAGCATTGGCCCCCTCCATTTTCTCAAGGAAGAGAAGTACGGAACTCTGCTGGACATCAAGTCCAATAGCCTATTTCTTTTTATTATTATTATTAATAACTAAAAACAAAAACTACCAACAGATACATAAAAAAACAAAACACAATAAAAAAACTACAAGTGAGACTTAGGGTTTCATCTCATCCAAACCCGCCTCCCCCTTCCACTTTCTTTTATTATTCTTTTTTCTTTTTCACTTTTCTTTCTTTCTTCTTCTTCTTCCTACGGTTTTTGGGTTGCCACCTCCCCCCTCTGTTGCTCTCTCCCTAACTCGTCCCCTTCGCTGCTACCATCGCCCACCACAAGCACCGGCGTGAGCCTAGACGGCACACCCACCGCAAGCACCGGCATCACGAGTCCAAACGGCACAAGCACCCAGCTCTCCCATGGACACCGACCTCCACTGAGCAGGCGGCTCCTACGCACGAGCACCAGCCGCACGACCACCGACCGTAGCATCCCCCACCCCTCTCGACCAGCACCTGCCCCTGTAGCGACCGTCTTGGGGGATCAACCTCACTCAGGTCAAAGGGAAAAAATGAAACAAGAAGAAAGGGTTTTCTGGAAGTGAAGAAGATGAATAAAAAACTCTGAAATGAAGAAGAGGAACAAAAGCTAGATCTGAAAAACACACAGAAAACACCCGAGAGTGCTCACCTATATCAGGTCTAAAAAAAATACAAACAAAAACAAACAGAGGGAAGTGAGGGGGAAGGAGCCAAAGCTCCCACCCCCTCAAAACAATATTCGGATTAGAAGAGGTTTTTTTTCTAGAGAGAAGTTAGAGTATCTCTCTCTAAGAATATGGGTGCAAGATTCCAATTCTACTCTATAATACAACAAGTGTTGAATATGCTTTAACAATAAAGCTAGTCTGTTGCCCAAACCATACTCCTCAGTTTGACCGCTTGCCATTTTTTTTTTTTTACTTAGTAATTAAAGAAGTGATTTTAAATGTATTGAGGTATTTTTTTATTTTTTTTAAATATTTAAAAATGATAAAAAAAATGTGAATAAAAAAATTGGATAAAAAAAACACTAATTTTACACTAGCGGTCGGCACGCTAGTGCTACTCTATGCTTTAATGATATGTATAAATATATAAAGTTATATGATATGAAATAAATAATTTAATTTTTTAAAATTAAATGACTCAAAAACAAGTTTAAACTCGTTTAAAAAATTAAATAAATTATTTATAAACATAAAACATAACACAATAATAAACTCAAACTCGACTTATATTCCAACAAAATTAACCAAACCAGCTTAACTCACCATTCGTTCAAACTAGACTAGTTTAAACCCTTGCAAATTGAATTTATTAGAGCTGCATAACTTCCATGCAAGCTTCAAGTACTACATTAAAAGGTTCTCATTTTGTCATGGATCTCCAAATTCTCAGACTTTGTTTGTTTTCAGTGTTCATCTCATCTAATCATTACAATTTTTTCAAATTTTCATACAAAATATAATAAATAATTCAACTTTTTCAAATCTCAATTCAACTTTTTCAAATTCTAAAATAAAAATAATATTAAAAAAATATATTCTAATAATATTTTATTCAACTTTCAACTTTCATCTCAACTCATCTCATCTCATATCATCTCAACAAATAAAGGAGACCTCAATCGTATCCAACCCATCGCAATCATCAACCAGTTGTGCATTATTGATTTCATTATTCATTCATTTTCCCTTCGGCCTTCAGAATGTTCTCAAGCCCTTCTAGGCACACCGTCACAATCATCAGGTCTGGCGAGATTAGAAGATCGCATAGCGGCTTAATGCAACCTTGGCTCACCAGGAATCTACAAGAACATAGACCAGGCATGCAAGTGCAAGGCTTTGTTGTCTATGCATAATGGCAGTAAAAATACAAGACGAACTTTATCACATGGATAAAATAAAATGAAAATGATGCATTTTACGAGATATGAGTCCCTCAGGTCAAAACTTAAAACCAACAAAAGATGTTCTTCCAACTTGTCGATTGTAGGAATTAGAACAGTCTACTAATGATTACAAACATAAGAATGGTCTTCAAGAAATTACCTTGAACAAGCATAAGAAAAGCCAAGCAACACAACGAGGAGTAAGTAATATTGTGCTTACTTTGTTTTGTTTAGCAAAGAGGGAAGATGGCAACAGATAAATGAAAAAGTTGATAAAAGAATATAAAACAGACCAGCCAATAAGGGCATCAGCTGCCCAAATATCTCTCTATTTGTGTGATCTATCACAGACATATACATATATATATATATAAGCAAGATAAAAGGCCAGTCAATGTAAAGAAGAAAAGCCAGTGTAAGAGTAAAGCCTACTGAATCTGCTCGTGAGGTCCTCCAAAGGTAGCATTTGATATAGCCCAAGCAGCCTCCTTTTTTATGTCAAATTCAGCATTTTGGAGAAGATGAAATGGCACCTTAGACTTAAAACACCTATATTCATCAAACTTGCTTGCTGCCTTATAAAGAAGTGAGTGTAAGATGTGTTTAACCTTGTTACCTTGTTGTCCATTCAATGAGAAACACATGCAAACCCACAACTCTCAGCATTTCTTGCTGACCACATGGTTTTGATTAAATGATTAACCACCTAAAACAATGGCTCCTAGGAAAATCTTTCTCCGTGAACAAGTGGGTTTTCATACAATTTATTTCACCATTAAAAAAGGGTTTACAGCCAAAGGACACAGGCTTGATTGACATAACTCCCAACCTCTAAAATTGAGTTTTGGAGTTCGAAACCCCCCTCCCCCAACTCAAAAAAAAAGAGTTTACATACACAGAACAATTATGTTGTGTGATTCTCTCTTCATGCAAAACAAGTAAGAGAAACCAACATGCAAATTATCAAGAAAAATGATCATCCGTCATTGCAGAAATCAGAAAACAACTTGAAAAGAAATAAACAATAAGAATGGTCAATCAAGGATGAGGAATAAAGAGTCAAGACCAGCACACTTGATAACACAAGTACTGATTACACAACTTCCATACAAGAAAATAATTTCATATGAGAAATTTTTTTGATAAGTAATTTCATATGAGAAATTATCCACTTCAAGAAAGAGATAAATTCCCCAAAACCCACCCCAGACCGTGCAACAAATTCCCCTAAAGAGTCAAGACCAGCGCATTTTCAATTCCCTTGTTGGACTATAGGCTGCAACAAATCACCTCTTTCAACCATTCTCTTGGAAGCTCCTCCACAAAATATAGCTAAAACTTAATTTTGATGGTGTCTTATTTCAACCTTCAGAGTTAGCTGGTATTGGTGTTATTTTAAGAGATGATATAAGTGTTGTTTAAGGTAGATAACATTGAAGTTTTAGCTGCATTATGGGGTTTACAATTAATATTGCATTTGGGTGTTTCTAATATGATTTTAAAATGGGATTCTTTGACTATTATTGAAGTGATTCGTTCTAAATAATCAAATTTATCTAGACAGGGGTTAGTGATTGTGGATATTCAATGTCTTCTTCTTTCGGTTCAAAATGTATGATGTGATTCATGTTGATCGACAAGGGAATGAAGCCGCTCACTTACTTGCAAGACATGCTTATTTTGTGGAAGACACTATACAATAGTGGCATCAATATCCAGATTTTATCCAGTTTAGAGTTTTATTAGATGTTGTTCATGTTGGTCGATTGCCCATTTTTACTACGACTGGTAGTCTGGTATGGTTAATATCATTATTCCTTATTAAAAATATAAAATTTAATTAATTGTTAATCCATGTCTGTTTGTAATATGTATGCATTCGACGATGGCTTGGGCGGTGGAATTGGGCTTCTTTAAAGTCGTATTTCCTTTCCGGGATTTTCATATACGACATGCCGTCTGTGAATCACTCTCGAAGTCATATCATGAGACCTCCCCAATTAGCTGCAATGGTGTGTATTCGCGAGTTAAACTCTGGTAGAGGCTGGCGGGGAGCGATGGCATGGAGGCAAATAATCTTCAAAGCGAGAGCGATTTCCATCTCCCCACAGCCGCATCCAACACCTGGGTTCTCTAGATTTTTTTCCAAAACATCTCTTTATGTAGGTGAGGTTTTTCTCTGAGTTTATCACATACCCATCACACGGTATTCTCTGTCCGTTTCGTTTCTTAAAAATGTAAGAAAATTTGGGAAAGGAAAAGCAATTTTTGGGGGTAATGATTTATTTTTTTCTTTTGGGATCTTGCTGAAAATAAATTTGTGTCTACCATGCTAAATAGTTATACGAGGTAATATGAAGCATTTTTTTTTTCTTTGTTTTGTATGATTACTTTTTACTTTCATTTGGTTTCTGAACAAACTTAGGATGGCATTCCAAAGATTCGATGTTGTTTATTCTTTCTAAATAACGAAAAACATATATCAACGAATATAAATGTCGGGTGAGAGTAAAGGTTGGTTCTTTGTGGGGTCCCGGATGTTCGAAAAAAAATGGAAATTGCAACAATTTGATTCCATTTCTTTGCAACCAAACCAAGCATTGACCTTTTTTGGTTTCTGAATTACTGAGATAATTCCAAAGGAGAAGGAAATTGATCACGATATTCTTTTTGAGCTGTCTGGGTTTTCTGAATTTTGTTTTTGAAATTGAAAAAAAAATAACGTGCATAAACTGAGCCAACGATTAGGCTCAGTTGAGGAGAGGTCTTGTTTTCTCATGCCTCTAATTACTAATATTTTTCACCAAGAAAAGGTTCTGGTTGTTGAGGCCCAGTAATTGAGTTTGAGGCTCTGATTGTTGTCGTTGCAGAAAAGGTTGGCATACCAGAGTTTTTAAATGGAATTGGGAAAGGGGTTGAGTCCCACGTGGCTAAGCTTGAATCTGAGATTGGTGACTTTCAGAAGCTACTCGTCACTCGCACTCTCAAGCTCAAGAAACTTGGCATTCCATGCCAACAGGTAGTCACTGCAAATTCTTCTTAGTCGTGCCTGCATGCATTCATGTCTGATATGTAAACGGGTTTCATAGTTGTGGCTAGAAATATTTGTACTTTGGAGTTTGTATCGAGAAGTTTCTCGTTTCTCCTTTTGTAAGGTTGCTTCTAGGGCAGAAAATAAGATATAATATATAAAAGAAAAAAACAAAAGGTTGCTCCTAAATCAATAAGTTAAGTTCTCTCCTGCCATACATGCATATAAAGCCAGGGCTTGCAACAAAACTATAACTTGCCTTACGGCCCCATTATGCTGATATAGTGCAAGGACTTCAAGTTAGGCCAGAGATTATAGAGTCTGATGCATGTCTTGTCTGAAAGGTTCTCTATATTTTGCCCACAGTAGCCTAGCTATGATATGCTTGTCTAATTAAGTGCAGAATCACAATGAACTATTTCTTAATTTTTGCATGGTATTAGGTTGGCGAAAGGATAGATAGAAGCTCATATAACATATGCAAAGCTCCATTTTTGCTCACCTGGCACTGTAATCTATACACCTGTTTGAGATTTCATTACTTTGTTATCTTTAAGATGAGTCAGATGACTTGAAGAAGAGAGATGCACATTGCATTGATTAACATTCAAATCTGCTCCATTTTCACTATTTTGTATTTATGCAACCAATTTTTGGTCGCAGTTGCAACGAATAATGTTTCTCTAGATGATATGTTTTTGCCTCAAATTTCTTGCTGTGTTTTGGGTTATAGTTTTTTGTTTTTTTGAAATCACTGGCAATACATTCCAATTTGGCAGCTGATTATTTTTCTTTGAGTTACCATGTTGATGACCCTGTGATCTTCTTTCGTGGCTTTTGGCTGATATCACAGCTTGACATTTATTATTTTCTATGCTACGAGAATCTGATAGACATTGGTCTATGGAATATGGGACTTTGGTTGACTTCCCAAAGATAATTGGACTGATAGATTTATGATGGTTTTGGGGATGTCATGTAACAACTTTAGTGTTCACATTCTTCTTCTCCTTTTTTTTTTTTTTTTATTAATGTCGGGGAACCTCTCCAAGGCAGGGCCCTTCGGACCCACCCCTACAGAGTAAACCCCGGTCTCATGCACTGCACCCTCGGAAGTTTCCTTACACGAACTGGTTAAATCGCTGGCTTTTCACCTGAGGGTGTGGCCCCAAAAGATTGTTTGCACCCATGAAGTGTTAAACATTGGACCTTGAAGGGAGTGATACCCCAAGACCAAGACCTTCACCACTTGGGCCAACCCCTTGGGGTTAGATTATGGTTCTTTATTTTATCATCGTATTGTTTGATTATGGTTCTTTTATTTGATATATGTAACTGGTTACTTGTGAGTATGAATGCTTAGACCTTTGACAATGGCTGTCTGAGCCAGATATCATTTCATGGTCTGATGGATGAATTTCATCATTAACTTTTTTTGCATTGGCAAATTACATTTAGAACTTGGGCTGAGCCTGAATGAATTTCGATAATGAGATTTTCAGGGGGGAAATATGGCATGATCAGGTCTATATATTATATTTGGGGCATGATTGTGGACAGTAGACATGATCTATTCTGGTCAACTTCCATAACTTCTGACATCTCATTTTTGTTTGCAGAGGAAGCTGATATTGAAATATGCCCACAAGTATCGGCTGGGACTCTGGAGGCCTCGAGCTAAGCCTTTGAAATCGTAATTAGTTTCTTAGTAACTAGTCATTTAAGGATTTAAGAGCAAGATGGTTGTCTACTGGAGAACATGATAGCTAGACATTTACACATGAAACTGTTTTTGTCTTGAAGACTTTTAGCATCTAAATGTTTGAAAGCTTTTTGAAGAATTTAATGGACAGGATTCGTTGGTTTAATTCGAAGTACTTGTGCGTTGTGCACCATGCATGGTTAAACAGCTTGGTAGTTGCATGCATTAACCATATAACCATATAAGAGGGGAGGCACTCCATCCCTGCTTTTATTGACATACTTTCTCACTTTCTGCATTCTCTCATGTCTGATTAAAGTAAAGTGAGACTGCGTTTGGATGTTAAGCTGAGCTTACCTGAATTGAGTTTTTTATGAATAGTAGTGAGTTGAGTAGTGAGGAGAATTATGTGAGGCCCTTCTAAACTGAGTTTAAAGTGTGTTTGGATGTTAAGATGAGTTTAATACTTTTTCTGAAAATTTGAAAAAATTGTGGGTCTCACGTATAAAGATATTTTAAGTTGAAAAAGGTTGTGGGTCCCATGTGTAAAAAAGTTTTAAGTTAGGATGAGTTTATTAATTTGAGAGTTGGGTGTTTCAATGTTAGATTGAACTCAACTGAGTTTGAAAACCAAACGTAGCCTGAATCTAACTAGGATGAGAGGTTTGAATCCTGCAATTCAAGATTGTTTGCCTAATATTTCCAAAATCCCCAGCATTTAGCAATGTGTCTAAAAGTGTAAGTTATAGTTCAAACTTATTGTGGGTCTCACGTATAAAGATATTTTAAGTTGAAAAAGGTTGTGGGTCCCATGTGTAAAAAATTTTTGAGTTAAGATGAGTTTAGTAATTTGAGAGTTGGGCGTTTAGATGTTAGATTGAACTCAACTGAGTTTGGAAACTAAACGCAGCCTGAATCTAACTAGGACGAGAGGTTTGAATCCTGCAATTCAAGATTGTTTGCCTAATATTTCCAAAATCCCCAGCATTTAGCAATGTGTCTAAAAGTGAAAGTTATAGTTCAAAGCAAACGCCAGACTTTATACATAAAATGGATAATTATGCTAGATATTGCATTGTCTTATCTACGTATAGGATGGAGAAAGATTCATGTTATATTACATTTTCATCTCAGTTCTATCATGCTATGCTGATGCGGCATTGCCCATTAACCAATAGATCAAATCCTATATTTCAAAATAACAAATTTAAATGTTGATAAATTATATCTCATCAACAAAAGGAGTGGAATGGGAACCTACCATATAGCATTATATATATATATGGTTTATGATAATATTACACTGTTATCATAAATACAATGGGAAGAAATTTCTCCAGGTCTCGCCACATGACATCAGATATCCACCAAAAAATGAAACAATGTTCTGCCAGGCCATGGTCAAAATCCTTGTGAATCATATGCTCTTAGTGCTTTGTGCCCTATGAGATGATAATCGTGGCCAGTTTGGATAATCGAGGCCAATTTCATGTATCAGCAAATCAGGATTCAAAGTTCCGACCTACCCTGCAGAAAAGGCCTGTTGACTATCCACATACATATGTTTTTAGAGACTGATATATAATACAGGAAAAAGTTTCGATTTAATTTTTTATTATTTATTTTTATTTTACTTAGGCTCGATTTGACCCAAAATATTTTATTCCATTATTACAACTTTTTTAAACTCCACACAAAATATAATAAACAATTTAATTTTTTCAAATTTCAAAATAAAAATTATATAATAATAATATTTTATTCAATTTTCAACAAAACATCTCATCTCATCTCATCTAAACTGTGTAACCAAATGAGACCTTAGTGTTTAAGGAAGTGTTTTTTAATAATATTATGAATTTTTTATTTTTTAAAAAATATTTAAAAGTGTTAAAAAATACATATAAAAAAAAAATATAAAATACACTAGCGGAAGCTCCCGACGGTGGCTGCAGAGCCACCTAAAATAGAAAGTGGAATACAAAGTTTAGCAGGAACAAAAAAAAATGCAATGTCTAGATTTTTCTGCAGCTGTACAAAATTTCGCTTCAAAAACCAACAAAATTTGACAATTTTTCCACAAGTCCACAACTGAAGAAAAATGGCTGAACTTTCTAACTGGCAGTAATGCCTTTGCAGACCTGATCCGAGGATGAGTTACATACCCAACTGGAGAATTATCAAAAACAGATAAGTTACCTACAAGAACCAAACACCAGCTTTATGTGACTAAGCATAAGATTGCTTACCCAAAATGCAGTTAGTAATTGCACAGACATCTCTGCACATTGAAAGTTGTAATGGATACAGGGCAACATACCTGGGAATTCTAGAATCGGGTCCATTGGTTCCCTTACAGAAGGATCCTGAAGTATTCAACTTGAATCTCACCACCAATTGCCATCGTTGCACACTTGGGAAATTTTTGGAGACCAACCTTTGAACGCTGCTAAAGCAAACGTTTGAAAATAGGAAAATTTTATACACCACATTACCATCTTACTTTTATCTCACTATATAAGATGTGTCATATTTATCACCATTAGATGATCTTTTATTGGATAATTATTTATCATCCAATAGTGATAAATGTGTCACATCTTATATAATGAGATGAAAGTGAGATAGTAGTATAGTGTATAACATTACTCTTCCTTGATTGGTAAATTCCATTATGTCGTCTACAATCACACAAACGTATAAAAGAGCGGTACTTTGCAGCTACCTAACAAAGAATTACGAACATTTGCACAAGTCCTAGCAAGAAAAGGAACCAGAAACGAGTAGCAATGCTATTTATCAATTCAGAACAAGCTCTTTTTTCTGTGATATGAATAGCAAAGCCAAACCAAAACAATAGCAGGGGAGAGAAAGAACAAAAGGGTCAAAAAGCAGATATACATGAATGCACTTGGTACCAAGTACCAAGTGAAGACTAACACGTCTAGAGACATCACACACAAGACCCCAAGATACCTGAGAGTTGAAAAAAAGGAGACACATTATGATTCCTAAATGAAGAGCAACTATAGATGTGGAAATGTACGAGCAAAAACAAAACAAAACAAAATATATAAGGGGTAATTTGGCCAAATACACAGCCTTCATTTTCATCGCAATTCCCTTGTTATAGAAATTTGATAGGATTATAAGTTTATAACCTTATAATTTTTGCGAGTAATGCTACATACAGTCGTGAAGTGTGCAAGCGTTGTACAGTCGCTTTAAAAAAAATAATTTATTTTTATGTAGGTCTCGTATTTATTCATTTTTTTCAAAATAATTGTACTGCACTTACACACTCACCACTGCCACTATCATTTCTCAATTTTTGCAATGTAATCACTCTTGAGTGATAGAATAGTTTTTCTTTTTTGGGTTTTTAAAAAAGCTTTTTACATGCCCATTCTCAAATCTATGGATATTATCCTATAATTAACATATTCAGAGTAATATTGGAATTAAACAGCAAAAGCAAACTTGAACAGGAAAAAAAATAAAAGAAATCATGAGGGCATGTTCAATGTGCTATCAAAGGCTACGTAAAACTACAAAGTCCTCTATTTTGAAAAGTATCATAAAATCCTGAGGGGTAGTTCAGCTGGTCCGGCTTTAGGTTTGTTCTTCAATGATTACCAATCGAGTTTCCTTAGAGTCACTGGAGGTTTACCTGGTCGTTAACTTCAAGACCCCATAGGATTAGTCAAGATGCTTACAAACTAGCTCGGACATCCACGATTATGAAAAAAAAAAAAAAAAGTATCATAAAAATGCTATTAGTAGTGCTGATTCATTGATAACCCTTTAGTACGATGAGATGAGTTGCGAAAAAACAAAGAAATATTTAAGTTACCAATCAGTGACAACATAAGGCAATCTCCAAAGTAGTAACCACGATTAATAGGACAAAAGTACCTTGGAAGATTATCACAAAGCAGAAGAGTGTGGCGATGACCAACGCAATAAGGTTAGCATTTGACGATGATGCTTTACCTGCTCTCCTTTTCATTATTTTCTTCCTTCTTTCAATCCTTGCACGCCTCAATCTTGCAAGCTCAGAAATTTCTGTGACCAACTTCATATCTGCTACATCGAATTTCTGTGGCCAACTTCATCTCATCTTATCATTACAATTTTTTTAAATTTTTACATAAAATATAATAAATGAGTAATTCTACATACAACCGTGAAGTGCGTAATCGCCGCGTAATCGCTTTGAAAAAAAATGGGGTCCACTATTAAAAAAATAATTTTTTTCAAATGAATCTCATGTTTTATTCATTTTTTTCAAAACGATTACGGCGGCGGTTACACAATTCACGATTGTAAATATATTTTCTCGATCAGATAACCATAATTCAAGAGATCATGATCTTGCAACCAATAAAAAAAATGGAAGTTATACCCAGAAAAAAACTTAAATAAAATTACTAAACCCATATATTATTAAAAAAATACAAAGCAATCACATTGTAAGAACCGGAAGGCTCCGTTTGGTTGCAGAGAAAACGTAAAAAATAACTTCGGAATTGGACGAGGAAATAAAAAACCGTACTTATTACATGAGCCATAAACAGTTAAATTGAATTAGCTAGCATGGGTTTTTTCATTTTGACGTTAGGCAAACAAACAAAAAAGACTCGTAAGATTAAAATTTCTTTGGTAATGTTTTTCGTTGGTTTTCTCCGCAACCAAACAAAAAGTGAAACCAGAAGCATAAAAAAAAAGTCTCAACGATCATCGTAGAACGTGCCGTTTGTTGTTAGGAAGAAATGAAATGCAAGGGAAAGAAACGGAACGGAGAGAAATTATATCGGGAAGTCTTGGCCAACAGTGACAAAGTTTATCTTGTTAATATTTTTGAATGAGAAAATATAAATAGCACTCTACTGTACATAACAGCCCCTGCACACTAAGTGTATCGGGTGGAAAAAAAAAAAAAAATACCACAACACGGGTGTGCTGCAGCTATGGGCTGATGCCCAGAACTTCTCTTTTTGAATAGAAAAAATATGCTTTACACACTACTGTGTGAAGCAGGCCCAGCACACCTAACGTGCTAGGGTGACAAAAAAAAAAACTTTTTGTGAAGTGTGGTGCGGCTTGCGGGCCGTTCCCCAGAATTTCTATTTTGAATAATTCTACGTATAATCGTTAAGTATATAATTATTATGTAATTATTTTGAAAAATAGTGAAGTCTATTATTAAAAAATTAATTTTTTTTAATATAAGTCTCATATTTTGTTCATTTTTTCAAAACGATTACGCAATGGTTATACAATTTACGATTGTAAGTATATTCTCTAATATTTTTACCATTTCGGCGTATGTTTGAAAATTTTCCTCCAAAATAGTGTTCTTCGAGCCGCGCATCATAGACATGTGACTTGCGCGTGTAAAGAACCAGCATGATTTTATTTTATTTTTTTCTCTCTTTTCTTTTCAATTTCGCGTGCTTTTCTTTGTGAGTTGGCAAGCGTTTGTTCTATTTTTTCTTCCGTGAATTCTTTTGATCTCAGTGCATGTATTATATGAAAAATTAGAGAATAAAGAAATAAAAAAAAGTTAAATAAAATATTAAAAATGTATTGTACATGTGAATAAATATTATACAATTAAATTACAAGTTATAAATTAAGTATAAACTATGCTATCAATCAATTTTAGTCTCAACTTGGATTTATGCTTCTGAATTATTTATCCATCTAAAACTAATAATAATATCATGAAATAATTGAAATATATTAGTTTTAGGTATATAAAATATACAATAATTCAACTCAATCACATAATACATTATTATTGTAAAGTAATAAAATATGTTACTTATACATAAAGTAACAAAATATATTAATTATACAAAGTATAAAAAATAATACACATAACACATAAAATATATACAATAAAATAATATATGTAAGAATTATATATTATGAGTATTGTGACGAATTCATAACGAATCCAATCGAGTTTATACGAATTTTTTTTCCGAGTCTACACCAAATCGAGTCGAGATAACACAAATTTAGCTCGTTTAATATTCAAACTAATAGTAGTGGTCGCGAACAACTTATTTACCAAATGAATTGAATTCGAATCAAGTTTATACAAATCGAGCTCAAACTATTCACGAGCAGCTCTATTCGTTTGCAGCTTAAAAGAAGAAAATAGTAAAAGTTTAAAAATCTTTGATCATTATCCAAAGCTAGTGGTAATGGTAGGCCGTTTTAAAATCATAGGCGACGTTTTGACAGTGAAATGATGATTTTAGATAAAAATAAGAAATTAAAAAAATTATTATTAAAAAAATTGTTTTTTAATATTATTATTATTTTAAAATTTAAAAAAATTAAGTTATTTATTATATTTTATATGAAAATTTAGAAAAATTATAATGATGAGAAAAGTTGATATAAGATGAGATAATACACTTTTACTATCCAAACAGGTCTAAATTAAATAATTTAAATTTGGATAAGGATATCTTACACTTTATTTACGTTTTACTATTCAATTTTTTTATTATTATTATTTGAATTTATATTAAAAATTTCATAATATACGTTGTTATATAATTTAAAAAAAAAAAAATTCAATCAATCAATATAATCATGTAAATTAATTCAAAATAAATTTAATTTTATAAATTCCATCAATGAATCAATATAATCATGTAAATCCTACAAAAGGCAGCTAACTTTCTCGAGAGATAGAACATCCTAATAATTTCAGAAAATCATTGCCATTTTTCATATCTTATTACTGCAATGTTAATCCTACAAAAATAAAATAAATAAAAAACAATCATATTAGGTACAACCGCTTATGCAAAACCGTGATACAACGACTGACACGTCAATATCATGTGGCTTGCCATCTCGTGGATCAAAAGCAATCTTGAGTTTCGGTGTTCCATATTTACAGAAGTCCATCATCGTCCTAACTATTTGACCCTCTCCCTCCCTCCCTCCATCCATCTCCATCTTCGTCCTCTCCCTCTCCCTCTCCATTTTGTTTTCTTCTCCCTCTTCCTCTCCATATTGTATCCTAAATCCATCACTCTCCGTCTCCATATTCCCTGCTTTTCTACTTTTGGGTGTTTATAAAATAGGTTTTGGACTTTATTTTCTCTATTTTTTATGTTGGCATTAACTTTGTTATCTATGTAAATTTGAGTAAATAATCGGTCTCATGCTAAATTAAATATGTTTGGAATTAAGGGGTTTTTATTTTTTTATTTTTATTTATTACTGATTTGGACATCTGGGTATTGTTGTGATGGGGTCGGATTAGTCCATGACATTTCAAACAGATTTTGACTTCGTAAAACTTCTTTAGTTGGATATTCTTGAGGATTTTGGTGACTAGGGGTTCTGGCTATTATTAGGTTTGTGCTTCTGTAACCTCAACGCATGCATTTGACTCCCATTTGCTTCTGTAATTGAAAAAAACAAAAATAGATTTTTGGGCAATTAGCAGAGATTTTCTAACTCCATGGCTCTAGATCCGAGTTAGAAGAAGACGAAGAAGATACAAAGATTAAGGACTTTGGGAGAGAGGCTCGAAGGATGTTGGAGAAACAATACAAAAAAGTTCGTGTGGGTATGTGGTAAGAAGAAGGGAGGAAGATGACAAAAATGAAGAAGAAAATGAAGAGGAGGTGGTGAGTCTAAGAGCATTGGTAATGGCCTAAATCTAAAATTTGGCTAGAATCTTAATTTTTGGTTATAATATCAATTTTTGACTAGGTGAGTCCACATTGGACTAGTCATTATAAAGTTAAAATAATAATATAATATAATATAATATAATATTTTATTTTTTATTTTTTATTTTTTTGCAAATACAATTTATATACTTCTTAGATTTTCATGTTTTGTAGAAATAATGTGTCTATTCTATCAATAAGTAGAAATAATGTGCATGCCATGTATGTTTTATCATTTAAATAGAGAGGGAAGTGATGAAATAATTAAATATTGCTTTCCATTGTGAATAGTAGCTAGCCATATTTGGAGAAGACTTAAGATTTACTATTCATCAAGTCTTAAGCTTTAGACCATTGGCTAGTCCAATGTAGAGGTTTTTTCTCACATCTAGCTAAAGTTTAGACTTGTATTGACATTTGACTAGTCCATTACCAATGTTCTAAGGGCAGAGTAGGCTGCAAGGAGACAAAGTTTGGTGCATATACAGTGATGATATAAACGACATTGTTTCTTCTATGCCACATGGGTAACGTTTACCCGGCAGTTCTCCAGCCGGTTGTGTTTAACATTTTTTTAAAAATAAATTAACAGAGAGGCTTGTAAATTGCTCCAAAATTTTAAGACATGTAAAAACAAAAGAAAATAGACACACACACCAAAAAAAAAAAAAAAGAGCTAGAAATGGATGGGAACTGAAACTATCAATGGAGAGGTAGAAACTAGAAAGAATCAGGTGTCATTTTCCAGGCCACAGAGCAACCAACCAGCTACGTGTTTGACGTTTGGGTCAAACTTTATGTTTGTCACAAGACAAATTAGAGAGGAGATTGTGCTGATTATGAATGGTGACATGCCAGCCACGTGGTTGATTCAATAATTTAATTTAATTTATGGCACCACATGACCCCCACGCACACTGTTGCTAATTGGTATGACTACCTGTCCAAAAGCCTGATTCGACAATCATTTCTTGTCTCTAACTCTGTCAGGGTCCCAACCCAAAACGTGAGTATGTGACCCGCACTTCTGGGGTGCTTGTCCTTCCACTTTGATAACTCAAAACTTCTCTCTCTATCCTTGTCGTTTTGTGCCTTTCGGAATGCAACTTGGGTTGTCAAGTTAACGGTCAAAATACACATTTGATCAAAATAATTTTTTTATTTTTTATTTTTATTTAATAATTAAAGAAATAATTTTAAATATATTGATATATTTTTTTATTTTTTTAAAATTATTTAAATATATTAAAAAAATATGACATGTTTATTATGCCAAAATATTAAAATTATTTAAATATTTTTTTAGGGACTGAAAATTATGCCAAAATACCGAACTTTGACATGTTTATTATATATTATTGGGTGAGGACTAATTCCCCAATTTTCACAAATAAAAATGAGAATATATATATATATATATATATATAAAATATATATGCGTGGACTTGATCAAAAACGGTGACACGCCATTCGGTGCAAGTGCAATGATGGTGCCATGTGGTGACAATTAGTCAGTTTCAAAATACTACTCAGAAGTTTACATGTGGCCCACAGGGTTAGTCCACGTGTCGGAATTCAGTAGCCATTTTTACGACACCTCATCCAAATTTTAAAAAAGAAAAATAATATTTATAATTATAAATGTTCGTATAATTATTTTAAAAAAAATAAATAAATATAAGATTCACATAAAAAAAATTAATTTTTTAATAATAAAACTTATTCTTTTTCAAAATAATTACACGGTACTTACGTACTCCACAACTATATGTAGCATTACTCTATAACTTAGTAGTGATAGGATTAATACTTTTTTTTACTATTTATTTATTATTTAAAATATATTTATTTATTTATTATTTTTTAATATCTTTAATTATTAATAAAAAATTTAAAAACAATAAATATAAAAAAAACAAATTAATAAATAAGTAGTAGAAATATAATAACCCTATCATCTTTCTAACTTATAAGATCAGAAACAAGCAAGTGGGAATGCATGCATGTGGTGTCATTGTAATAGCATAATTAAAAAATAGAAATGATATTTACAGTCGTAAATATTATACAATCATTTTGAAAAAAAATAAATAAATACGATATCTAAATAAATAAAAAATAATAATAGATCTTATTCTTTTTTAAATCAATTGTATAACATTTGTATACTCTACAATTATACATAGCATTACTCGTTCAAAAACATGCAATTGAGCTTGAGTTTGCAAATGTCAAACGGAAAAAGCAAGCACACGGTAAAAAGGAGAATTTAAAACATAATTATCAAGAATGGAGGAAAATCAATAAGCTTAGAATTAAATTTGGGCTGGGAGAAACATGATGAGCAGGTGCACACTTTAAATTGAAAGCATATAGTATTTAGTATATTTCCTAGAAGATCCAAAAACAATTCATGCATTAGAGAATTGAAGGGAGAGACATAAATGATCAATTACCACATCCACAGGCTTTAAATGGCTCATCGACTAAATTCAGAAATTTATGCTGTTTTCAGCAAGTAGCTAGCTCTAGCTAGACAGGTATATACTAATTTCCTTACAACATAAATGCACATGAATATGCTATATATCAATATTATATATATATATATATATATATGAACAATGTTACGTACAGTCTTTAAATGAGGACTGTAATATAAGTTTAAGTAATTTTATCTTTAAAATTTTTTAAAATTATAAAAATATCCCTCTTAAAATGATGTTTTTTCTCATTTAATAAAGGGTTTGTACATACAGTCTCTAAGTGAAGACTGTAAATAGAATTGAGAGAGAGAGAGATTGTTTGTTAAATGAAATGAAGAAAAGGCACATGGATGCATGTGAATTATTATTATTATGGTGCATAAAGATCAAAGGAATAAATGAAGGAAAGCAAGCAACAGAGACATGAATGAGGTTTTCTGGACAGACAAAAGCATTCAATAAAAACAACACATTAAATTTTCATGTGGTCCTTAATTAATAAAATTCACTCGATCAGCCTATCTAGCTCGGTCTTCCTGTCTTGATCCAAAAACTGACAGCTAGGCAGTCTCGAAAGCGAACGTGTTCGCCCTTAAAGCTTGGAAAAAATAAAAGTATCTCCTCCTGTCGTCCTGGGTCTCGGCCTCACCGTTTTTCACTCCACGATGGCTGGGCAGCTTGCTATTGCATGCCTTAAGTTTTAATTAAGAGTAATGCTAGAGAGAAGCTATTATAACAGTACATACTTTATATTCATTGCGTGACTGCTTCTTGTTGATTATTCCCAACACTCACTTGGAGAGATATATGGTTTAGATGATGCTACATCATGTATGCAAAATGAATACTCTTAATAGTAACTTCTATCTATATTTACTCTTTAATTAATATCCATGCATGAAAATGTTTAACATATATAATATCTTTTATGAAAATTATAATTATTTCAATACATTTTATATATTCATATATATATTTTAGACATCAAAACTTTGGGTTTTCAAATAAAAAAACTTATCTTTAAATTTTTATTTAACTTTCAACTTTCATCTCATATCATCTCATCTCACTATCCAAACGGAACTTAGAATTAGATGTTTTCTTTTCTTCTATTTTGAGAAAGGTCAAGAGATATTTCATATTTTCTTGGGAGATTTTCTTTTTTAAATTCTTGTTTGGAGCTAAAGAAATTTTAGTTTCTAGCTAGAGGGCGGAGGGGGCCATCCCCCTGGCCTCCACGTGATTCCACGGCTGGTCCCCAAAATGCCTTGTCCTCCACCATAATGTTTGTTCTTGGAACAATGTAGATGAATGCACATTGTGTAAAAGGAAAAACAAAATCGTAATATTCTTAAACTTAATGACACACTGAAGATTTTTCATACTCACATCCAATCCAATATTGCTTGGGAGAGGGGTGGGGTTGAGGGTCAGAGCACTTTAGATTGTAGGGCATGCATGCATGTTGAGGCACATGAGGTGGTGAGGCAGCTTCCCCTCGTTTCAAAACGAATAATGCTAGATATTATTGTGGAATGTGTAAGCGTCCTATAATTTTTTTGAAAAAAAAAATGAAGTCTAATATTAAAAAACTAATTTTTTTGTCATGTGGATCTCGTAATTACTCATTTTATTAAAAGGATTGTGCAGCGCTTACGCACTCCATGACTGCAGATATCACTTCTATTTCCTTCTCACCTTTCACCTTCATGACCTCCTTCCTTATTTTTAGAAGAGTATACACTTTGTGCATTGGTTAATGTTATTCTCAAAGAAAAATTCTATTCATCATCCTTACACACCACATTTATTTTTATTTTCTCTTACCAAATATACGTGTATAGATGATGAATAGAAGAATTTAATTAGTTTAATATGAATAAAACAAAAATAAAAATAAAAATAAGCGTGTGCTGCTACTCAATTCCATTATTTTATCTTCTCAAACCTAATAATAGAGTAATTATATATATATTTTTCATTTTTCTTTCAAATATTTTTTAAATATATTTAAATATTTAAAAAAATACACAAATTTACTAATATTCACTTTCTTAATCATGAAAAAAAATAAAAATAAAATGAAGATACAAAACTAGGGGCCACTTAACATTTCCCTTACTAGACAGCTGGTTGATAAATGCAGGCTACTTGAATTTATGTGACACTTCCGTGTCTTCTGGACATTTTGGAAATCAGAGAAAATACAATTCTTACAGCAATATCTTGTTGAGTATTTGTTTGCCAAAAGATTCATTTGTCCCCCCTAATATTTGTTCCCTCCCAAAGTGGGAAATGAACAAATATGGACATTTGAAGTTGAAGGCAAATATGTACATATAAGACAAATACAGTCGTGTAATGTGCAAACGTCGTGCAGTCGTTTTGAAAAAGAGTGGAGTCTACTATTAAAAAATTAATTTCTTTTCATGTGAATCTCATATTTATTCACTTTTTTTAAAGCGACTGCACGTCGCTTGCACACTCCCGACTGCAAATATCATTTCTCTTTTTCAAAACAATTACGCGGTATTTACTCACTTTACGATTATATATAAAATTACTATACTTTCATACTAATTGATGTGATCGACTTTGACATCAATAACATGTTTAATATTTAATAACTTGTTATTAGATTTTCTATTGTGTTTTAAAATCTTGTTTTTAAAAATATTTTGTCTCTAAAGTGTTTTTCTTTATCTTTAAAATAAAGAATAAACTAAGATGGTAGAGATCGAGAGACAGAGACGGTAATGTACACTGTAAAATACATGACTATATATATAAATCCATAAAACAATATTTAAATGGGGAAAAAAAAGAACACCTGGCCTATGTAAAGCCAAGGTCTTAAGAGTTGGAGGTCGAGACGAGCCGATCGACCGGTGGACCGGTGACGAGCTCGGTGAGAGCAGTCATGGCTCGGACCTGCATCTCCAAAGCTGCAATGTAATCGGTGGCTTCTTCCAGAAGGTTCGGGAACGAGACCTTCCGACAACCGGGAACCAAACGGCTCAGAAGCCTTGCTTTTCTTTGCAGAGTCGGTGAAAATCTCTTCTTCTCCAGCCTCTTCGGCCGGCTACAGCCAGTCACCTTTGCCCTCTTATGCTTCATGTTGCTGGCGAGTCTCAACCTGAGTTGGCTAGCCAGAATCGCCCGGCTCCACCGAGTCCTACCCTTGGCCGCCACGGCCAGGACGCGGTCCGCAGCTTCCCGTATTTCACGGAAGCTGGATACCTTATCCGCTGCCGAGGGATTCCGGCGGACAAGCCGGAGAGCATCAGCAAGCTTGGTGGAGTAGATCCTCTGCTCAGATTCGGATCTCCAGCTAGTTTCGGGTCTCGAATTCGGATCTCTCAGCTCGTACCCGGTTTTCCACAGCTTCTTCCGCTTCGACTCTTCTTCTAAGTTTAAGTAGGAGATCAAAGATGCCATGGAAAGCAATCCAACAGCAACCTTCGATGGATCACCAAATTAAAAACGAGAAAAATATGACTTTAGAAACAAACTTCAAGAACCTGCCTTGCAATGTATGTATATATGTATGAATAATATAATACCTTCGAGGAGGAAGACGACGACGAGGAGAATGAATGAATATGGAGGTTGTGTGAGAGTGAGGGGGGAAATATGTAGTTTTGGAGATTTTAGTTCTGGAGAGAGAGAGAGAGAGATGGGCAGTAGGAGAGGGAGGGGAGACTTTAAAAGCAGTCACGGGGAGGGGTGGGGAACCACGCGGACTCGTCCTTTAATCGCATCGCCTTTTGGCCCATTGAAGAATTTTTATTTAAGAAGGAGAAAATATATTTATAATTATGAATTATATATCTGTCGTGTAATTATTTAAAAAAAAATAAATAAAATATGAGATTTATAAGAAAAAAATTAATTTTTTAATCGTGGATTCTATTTTTTTTAAAGCGATTATGCGGTATTTATACACTTCACAGTTATATGTAAAATTACTCATTTAAGAAATAGAATTAAGAAAATTAGTTTTTTTTTTTAGGAACGAATTATTTGGTGGAATAACATGTTTTTGGCCCTTTTATTTATTTTGCACTTTAACAATGCTATTAGTGAAAATAAAAAGAGAGTGACCAAATTTAGTTGGAAAATGTTAAATGTATTTAAAGAAAAATTTACAAAAAATTTAATTTTCTAGTCAGTTATTGATATATTGAAAATCATGAAATTTAAAATTTAAAATTTGAATTTCTAAAAAAAATTAACAAAATGAGTTTTATAAGTAAAATTATAACTAAAAATGCAAGTAAATGTAGCACTACTCAATTTAGTTATATAGTTGGGTTTAAAGAGTGAGATGAGATGAGAATTTTGTAAACAGTAGTTAGATAATTTGAGTTAATGTTTTATGGAATTTTAAGAAATGAGAGAGAAAAAGTTGAATAAAAAATATTATAAAATTATAATATTATTTTTGTTTCAAGATTTAAAAATTTTGAATAATTTTTTATTTAAAAATTTGAAAAAATTATAATGATTAATTTAAAAATATTTATGTTTAAATAATGAGAAAAGATACTTACAACCGTGAATTACGTAACCGTCGCGTAATCGCTTTGAAAAAAATGAATAAAACATGGGACCCACATGAAAAAAATTAATTTTTTAATAGTAGACCCCACTTTTTTTCAAAGCGATTATGCGGCGGTTACGTACTTTACGGTTATATGTAGAATTATTCTTAAATAATATATAATATTTGAGAAGGAGATGAGATGAAATTTTAATATAGTTTCCAAACAAATCTTCGGGAGGTTGCTTTTGTCGGGTGGTTAAGTTGATTAGCCTATTACTACGTGCGTGTATAGCCAATGGTATGTGAACTTCGATCCTAGTTATTGTTGGTTAGAAAACAAAAGAGAGCAATAATAATTATATATATATATATATATATATAATTAAATGAGAGCAATTTAAGATATTTGGTAATGGAAAATGATAGGCATCCGATGTTGTCTACAAACCTTTATATATCCGTGTTTTAAATAAAAAATATTTTATAAAAATAACATTACTTTATATAAATACTTTTATTTTAAAATTTAATGTAAATGATCGTAAAAAGTGTTGGTGCGTATATCATGAACTTGGACTTAAATTAGCTTAACATGGAAGTTTTATTAATTAATAGTGATAGACTATTACACTAGCTAGGTAGTAAAGATCAAAAGATACCACCTCACATTGTTATTGATTGAGAGTGCCTTACGTTACCCATGAGCAAGCTCAATCTTTTCATTTTTATTTTTGAATTTTTATAATCATAAAGTGCATTTTATTCCTTACAAATGAGCTTCCATGGGCTCAAATGTGTTATATGCACCTAGATGCAAGGATATAATTTAGAAATAAATATGATATTGACATAACTATTCGGTAATTTTTATATAATTTTTTTAGTAATGAATATGCCATCCACAAAAAGATAAGAAGCGATCCGCTTTAAGTGTATCACTTGAAGCATAGAGTTCGTTTGAATACAAAAAGCATCTCATCATTATAACTTTTTCAAATTCTCATATAAAATATAATAAACAATTTAACTTTTTCAAATTTCAAAATAATAATATTATTAAAAAATAATATCTTAACAATTAAAGAACTGCTACAGACACAAAAACGATTATATGGTTTCATGGAATCCGTTCGATCTATTTTTATAATAAAAGTAACTTTACAATCTGACGTACTACATTAAGGCACATTAATTTGTGAGTTTACTTTTGTGTAATCCCTTTGTGCCTAAATATTTTTCTAACAATTATAATAATATTTTATTCAACTCATTTAAAACCATCTTATATAATCTTCAAAACGTTTGCTTATGGTGAATGTGATATTGTATGCAAAATGTTAATTCAATCATACCACCTTTGAACACAAAGTTAAGCAAAAATAAATAAATAAAAATTGTGACAATAATAAAGATTGATTAAATCAACAAAAAGGGCTAAAATGACACATAATTATTTATGAAGGGACTTGTGAAATGTTTGGTGATGATAAATGTTCCAAGTTGTACGTCACCCGCCAAGTGAATCATTTGATCTTGTCTCAACACAACATTAAAAGAAAGAAAAAACATTTCAAAGTACTTGCCAATTGGAGATTCGGAGAAGTGAAAATCTTAGATTTTTGCCTCTTGAGAGATATAAGGCTGGGTTTGGGTAGTCGAGTGATTTCTACTATTTAATATTTTATCATTATTTTTTTATAATTTTTTTTATTATTGTTTATAAATTATTTAAGATCATCTCATTATTCAAACGTAACGTTTAGCTTTTCACCAAGCAACCAGATTGAAAATAATTAATCAAAGAGTGTCATTCTCACTCTTTAATATTTTAATATTATTTTTTGGAGATTTGGAGATAAGTGTTTGGGTAGTGGAGTGATTTCTACTATTTAATATTTTATTATTATTTTTTCACAACTTTTTTAATTACTATTACATATTACCTCAGATCATTTCACTATCCAAACATAACTGAAAATGACCAATCGAAGAGTGTCATTCGCATTGGATCAATCGAGATCGAGTAGTACAATTTGGGAAATAACAGTCAATAGTACATTATTTTAGGTATGGTATGCCCCATTTGATACTTGTAAGGCCATGCAATAAAAAGTATAAACACAAAAAAAATGAGCATTTATATTATTACGAATTTATTTTGCATATTATTGGATAAAAAAAGAATAAAAGTTGGGGGCTCTTAATTTGAGCTGGTTGATGATGTGGAAATAGGTTATTGGATAGAGTTTTGCTATGTACAAGCAAGTTTGCGTACCAATCTGCATATTAATGTTGTTGCCTTCATATTCTAAATTCAAATTAGTACTGTTTTCAATAAAATTTATTTTCTGACCAATTATATTTAATAAGTACATGTATTAATACGCAGAATCGCTTACAATTAAATTTTTTTTAGTGTATAATAAAGCATGTGTTGGCTTTAGGCCAATGGAATAATTTGTCTTTTTGCATAGCAATGATTAGTGGGTGATGCACCGAATAAATAGAAAAGGAAAAGCTTGTGGATATTTTCATGGCACTTTCTATCATCTGGGCCTTTATTTTGTTTGTTTTTTCCATTGGAGGCTTTCGACTCAACCCCACTTTATAGATGTGGCCAGGTTTGATCCACATTGCCTTCCCTCTCTGCAATTTTCCTTCCCTTCATTTCCTATTTTCCTTTTCTTTCTTATGGCTCCTCCAAATTTTTCCTTTGTACTGCTGAATGCATTCCTTGTACTACATTCCTTGTAGCTTTCTTTTGCCTTTTAATTACTAAATATTATTGGAGTTTTGTTATTAATCAACAACTATTCACGTCACACACCTCATACCTATAACATTTTTTATAGGGTGTGGTCTGCCTGTAAGAATGTTTTTCATAGGATGTATGTGTATTTTTCATAAAGCATGGGATATGAAATAATGAATAGTGACTGATGAGAAAAAAAATAAACGTTACTACGTCCACAGAAGATTTCTACCGAAATCCTCTACCAAACACTATAAATCTTTTTTTTATATATTTTTTTATCTTTTCTTTCACTATTTTTTTAAACTATTTAAATATTTTTTAAAAATAAAAAAAAATCACATATTCATTTAAGAATAATTACTTAATTATTAAGTAAAAAAATACAGTAAAAAATTTCGGTGGATATCTTCCGTAGGTATGGTGTTTTCCTTAAAACACACATGTATTTGATTAGCAAAATGAATATTTTATTCAAAAAATTCTGTCCAACTACCCGTTCTGGCCTTTTTACTGTAGATAGGCCTGTAGCTCGACATGGAGGAATAAGGATCACAAGGGTATGCAGCGTATGCTCCCCGTTTGTGCGAAGGAAAGGCCCCGCGGAGTAATTCTACATATAATCGTAAAGTGTGTTAATGCCGCATAATCGTTTTGAAAAAAAGTGGAGTCTACTATTAAAAAATTAATTTTTTACATGTGGGTCCCATGTTTTATTCACTTTTTTCAAAGCGATTACGCGGCAGTTACACAATTCACGGTTGCAAATATATTTTCTCTAATAGAGTTAAATTAAGGACTCTTTAGATAGTGAAAATGTTTCATCTCATCTCATCATTACAATTTTTTTAAATTTCCACACAAAATATAATAAACAATTCTACTTTTTCAAATCTCAAAACAACAATAATATTAAAAAATAATATTTTAACAATATATTATATTATGGTTTGCCACTTTCTCTCCTTCCACTAACGGATAACTTATGAATGCTTGAATTTGACATACAAACTGTCTAATTTGTATAGAAAAATTCTATATATCATATTGTCATTCTATTAAATAAGATGTGACATATTTATTACTATTAAATAATTATTTATTACATATTTTTTTTATCATTTAATGATAATGAATGTGTCACATACTACTTAGTATGATTAAAATATGATAAAATTATAATGTATAGCATTATTCAATTGCATTGTATAAGTTGTTGTGGTTGTTGACTCGCTCATCATGCAGTGGAGTTTTCCAAGAATGATGCAAATAGGTCAGTCGAGCCACTGCAATCTGCTGGTGTTGGTTTTCAGGTATTAAAGATTCATTAATCTTCTTCTATTTGTCAGTCCTTACAGATTCATACTCGTGTCTAAATTCACCCCACTTGGTTGTGGAAGCGGTCGGTAATTAGTTTATAAATGTGAGAGAAAATTCCACCTTTTAAGCTAGTTTTAGAGGTTAAGAAAGTCCCAATATCACCTAACAAGTTGTAGAGGAATAATTTTTAAAAACTTTCAACAAAATCTTACATCCAAACATCATTTTGAGATTGAGAGAGGGTCAAGACCACTCAACACTGGTATTAAAATCCAAGTTTACCAACAGTCTCTAACCCAATAGTACTATACAAGAGAAACGGGCAGTCGTTGCTCCAACCCAAAACCCAATGTGTGAGGAAGAGATTGTTGGGATTGTCTCACATTGATTGTGGAAGGGGCTGGTGGTCAGTTTATAAATATGAGGAAAAATCCCACCTCTTGAACTAAATTTTATGGTTGAGAGAGGCCCGAGACCACCTAACAAATTGTTAGGAATAAGTTTTAAAAACTTTAAACAAAATCTTACATCCAGACATCCTTTTGGAAAAAGTCATTATATTATTCAAATGCTACTGTAACAAAGAGGACTGAGTAATGAAACCTGCATTAATAATTTTTCTTTCTTTTGGTTTTAGAAATTCCATTATGTTGTACCGTTTTAGGTGTTATCCATTGAACCCATCATTCTAAAACTCCATTTTCCTCAATTTCCTTTACATATAGAGCGAATGTACTTATTTTACATGTTAAATCATCACTTATCTTAAAAGTTTAAGTCGATGAAAAGAAATAAATTTTATTATTTATTTTATATTTTAACACTCTTCCTCATGTTTGGGCCAGACTCTTCCTTAATGGGTGACTTAACACGTGGATTAATATTATTTACTTAAATGAGATAGAGTGTAGAGTCAGAGTTCAAATTTAAAATATTTGCTCTGATACTATGTGAAATCATCATTAGTATCAAAATTTTAAGCCGATGTAGATTTTATTATTTATTTTATATCTTAATATTAAAATTATTGCACCTTGTGGCCTATAGCAAGGCATGGTGGGTGATAAAACTGAACTAACTGGTTCTGTCTGTGAGAGGTTATTGAAGGGAATTAGTATTTCTTTTTCCAATGGTAATGGAGACATGGGCCTTTTCCTTTTTGTTCGTTATCCACCTGTTTTTTCTTCTTCTTTTTTTCCCTGTAATAGATTAGTGTGATTTTGTGTCAGCTCAATGGGCTGGGTCCTTTTTGGATTGAAGTTTAAAATAGAGACCAAAAGGCCCAAACATCCCAAAATCTTAATGACATTATAATTCGGATAATGCGCTGGGGGCTCTGCTTAGAGCTCCTATGTGTTTTTTTCTGTATTTTTTTAAAGTTATTTTTTATATAAGTTTTTTTATCACTTTAGAATATTTTTAGAAAATAAAATAAATTTAAAACATCATTAAAAAAACATTTCCTTAATCACAAAGTAAAAAATCAAATAAAAAAAATATTAGTCTTCCTTTTGGGAGCTCCTGCTATGATTTCTTTTATTTTTTATTTTACTTTGTGATTAAGAAAGTATTTTTTGATGATGTTGTGAATTTTTTTTTAAAATATTTAAAAGTGTTAAGAAAATCTATATAAAAAAAAGAACAAAAGAAATAGATAAAAAAAACACATGCTAGAGCCTAGCGGGAGCTCCCAACCCAGTGGTGGCTCTAGCATTATCCTTGTAATTCTGTCATCCTTCAATCACCATTGCACCATGCTATCTGTGGAAAACTACAGTATCCAACATGAATTACAACCACTTGCCTGCTATCTGAACCCTATAATGGCAACATAATCAAACTATAGTATATTAATAACACCATGTAAACCTCACATCATACCATTTCTCAGGTAGTTTCATTGTCATATTTACTGTTGCATGTTTACTACTTTAGGATAGACCACTATCGAGTGGTACAAGCACACCAGTCATCCCACTAAAAACTCTTCTACCATTAGTCCCTACATTCAGAGTCTTACCGTATAAGCACTCATCATGCTTAATATCCATGAATCAAACACATTTCTTCTATAAATTATCTTCCATCAAACAGCAGCTACCAGAGAATAAAGAATACAAAGGTATTCCAATATGCTCACCCTTCTTAATTTGGTTCATATCTTTGATCATATATATATTGTTATAAGAACTTAATATTCGAGTATTGGTTTTAAGTGCAGGTTAATCATCATGAAGACAGTACCTGTATTTCTAATTGCCACTGGTTTTCTGCTCCTATGTGCACTCCAAGGTGATGCCAAAAGGTTTATCTTGGAGGATGTGATCAGAGGAGAAGAAGCTGGAGGAGTAGTCAACAATGGCAGCATTAATTCAGCAACAGGTTCAGAACCACCAACTGTTGTTGAGGCCAATTCAAATGATAAAAAGAGCATCAACGATTCCAAGCAAGATAACAGCAACAGAATGGATGAGAAGAACGAGAGTTATCGTAATAATGCTTCGGGATCATCATCAACTGACAGTCACCATATTTATGTGACTGAGCGTCCGCCTAAAAAGAACTCGTGAAACTTTCTTTCTGTGAGTAATTCGTACGTAAACTACAGTAATAAAAATGAAGATTGTGTGGACAATGGTCTTCCACAGTACTGTTTAGCAAAAAAGTAAAGCTTTTTAAGACGTGTGTAATTAATGTGACCAGTGTGTCATATTGTCATGTACTCATGGCCAGTGCATGTGTGGTTTTTGATATTGTATTATACTATCTATGAATGATTATGGCTAAAGGAAATTTAAGATTATATGTATGCATGTATTTATCTATCTTTATAATCTGATTGAGTAACATCCAGTTCCATACATAATTTAAAGTGATTGGGATGAAATAGGTTTTCTCTCTTTTTCCTTTGGCATTTATATATTTTCTTTAGAAAAAGTTTATTTGTAACCGGCCAGGGAAATCACGGGAGCGCCGCGTCCCCCGTGGACAAATTAAAGTTCATAAATTGTTCATGCATTTGCCCTCTTTTCGTCTGCTCCTTCAGTTCCAAGACAAAGAAAACTCTTTTCGTCTCCTCCTTCATACCAAGATCTCGAAGTTTCCATATAATCGGCTTGCAATGAAAAGTGTTGGCAACACCACAACTTCTACTTCTTTACCAACCTTTAGATCTTGGTCTCAGTCTTCCCTATCTTTTTCTCCCACTGAATCCATTTTTAGACTCGACCTCTAGATCATTAGTTTGCAATTTTTGTTATGGGTTTGCAATTGTTAATAATGATTGGCAATGAAGGAGGGATTATAGGATTAATGGAGACAAGCGAGAGAAGAAGAATGAAGAAATATTAGTTGAGTTTTTTCACTCATAAAACTGAGAGGATGCTTCTTTTGTGTTTATGGCAGAAATGGAAATGGAAGAAAGATTCTCAAGAGAAAAAGATGAGTGTACGCGATCTTTCTTTTAGACCCAAATCTTTTGATTTTCTTTTGGCTTCTGAACTCACATATGTGATTTCTTCTTTTTTCTTTTTTCTTTTTATGGGGTAACGTGGCATGCCGATTCCCCCACGGTTTTGTAGTTGTCTATAGCAGAGCTATTTTCTCAATCCCCTTCCTCTTCACAATAAAAGAAGAAAGAAAAAGAATTATGTAAGCTTCAAATTTTTTTTTTTCTATTGATGAATTTTTTGAGTTATTAAGTCTTGGTTAAGAGTGCCGCTACATGTATTTAGAGTACTTTTACCTACACTTTTACTTTTAAAACTCACTTTGTTAGTTTTTTTTTTTAAATTTAAATTTTGAATTTTATGATATTCAGCATATCAATAACTAACACGTGGAGAAGTAAATTTTGTTTTTTATAAGTTTTTCTTAAGTACATTTAACATTTTTCCTTGGTTAAAATGCATTTCCTTCTCCTATTCTCCAATGCCAAACAAAACTTGGGATGGTTTTTTTTCAAGAGTAGGGTTTTAATCGAGCGAACTCGAGATTTTTATTTAATTTTTGTTTAAGCTCGGCTAGAGTTGTTTATTTATTTATTTTTTAATAAGCTTTAATGTAACAACCATATCCTAAGATTAGGCCATAAGATAAATTTTATGTATTTTTCATATAACTATAAATATTTATTATTATTATTATTATTATTATTATTATTATTATTATTATTATTCTATCAGATTTTACATTTATTAATTTTAATAATTATTATTATAATTTTATTAGATTTAGTTTTGATTTGAATTTAAATCGTATTTCTTTATATCTCTACCCGTAAACATCATCTCTTGATTCTATAATCCTAATCTCATACTCATCCTTTTCCCTCTACATAAACCCAAGAAACCTTTGAAATAAACACAAGAAACCTCCAAGCCCTTACGTCTCTCAGTGTTAGTTGTTAGTATTCTAATGGAAGACCAATTCTCACGTCAAAGCCCTTATAAATCCTTTCTTCCTCCTCACAATATTCCCATCAACAAACCCACGATCCCTCACGTTTTCCTCCACACTACAAGCCAGAGTTACACGGAAAAGAAACAGAGAAAATACTTCCCTTCAAACTGCAAACCGTGAGCCTTGTTCCCCAACAACCACCGCAGCCTCCCTCCCAGAAACCAGTACCACCACAGAAAGCGTCGCCTCAGCCCCTTCCTCCCTCTCGTGCTCTTCCGCCGTGATCACCACCCTTCTCTCTCTCCCTCTTGTTTCGGCATAACAATATCTCGTTCTCTCTCTCTCGGCGTCGCACTACCCTGCCCAGAGAAACCAGTCGCGTCGCCATCCACCTCCAGCCACCCAGAGCCGCCGCGCATCATAGTTTCAGCTTACTGCGAGTGTTAAATAAAGATGATTTCAAAGATCCCTTGACCCTTGATGCGTAAACCCCGAGCCCTCTGTTTTATGAACTACATGTAGTATTTTAAACAGGCCCTGAGCTCATTTTGATAAACCTGTGTTTTAAAAGATAATATGGTTTTGTTTTAACTTGTTTGGTATTTAAATTTGGTGGGCTAATTTCCTTGTGGGCTGAGCTTGAGGTTAATTGACATATACCACTGTGATAGATTTGTATTTTAAATTGGGCTTGATTTTATTATGTTTCAATAATTATTTTAGTGATTTTTATTGAGCTTAATATTTCTAGTTGAGTTTATTTTTATTAAATAAATATATTAGTCATAAGTTCATTTTTTATAAAAATGCTTAAAGAATTTGAAATGTAATTTAAAATATACTGTTGAGTCTAATATTTTTTTAATATTCCTTTGTCTATTTATTAGAATTTTAATAAAATTATTATTATGTTAAGAATATTTTAAACAAAATATTTATTTGACTATATTTTAGATTGTGATTTTAATTAAGTAGGATATTAGTACATTTTGTTCTTAGACAGATTTACTAATAGTTAATACTAAATTTGATCATAATTAAGTAAATAATTTGATCATAAATTAGGATCATCACAGTTCAGCTTATATATAAGTATTATTATAGCCAGTTCATTGACAACCATTATTTATGAACCACTCATGTCATATGCAAACATGTCATCCAACATAGCATACGATCATGTCATTCCACATCATATACAAATTCAGAAATTATAATTATGTATGTATTATGTCATGCATCTAATGTTTATAAAACACATAAGCTATCTTAAGTTCAAGTGCAAGATAATATAAGATAAGATCAGTTAATCAGATGGTCAGTCAGATGCATGGTACCAATGCAGTTTAGCTTCAAGGTGGATGCGCAAACCACAGACTCAAGCGTGGTCCACCATAGTGTGCCAGAATACTATCAGCTGCTCCCCTCGCAGCCAGGGGACATGGGGCCGGTGCACAACCTCGCACACAGGGTTAAATGTGTTGGCCAGTCAGATCAGTCAGTTAATTTAGATAAATCAGTCATGCATAGCATAAGCATCAGTATGAACAGTTATGAATTTTAAGCTCTCAGCATGAAAATTTTTATGAAAACCTTATGTTGTTATGTTTACGTTGTGATGGATTTCTTACTGAGTTTTCGACTCATTTTAGTTTTATTTCATAGTTTTAACCACCCAGATGAGGATGATGAATACGAGCAGGCAGGCTAGGAGTAGAAAGATGAGTTGTTTTAGTTTCAGACCTTCTAGAATAAAATTACTTTCATGACATAAATTTTATTCAGATTATTCATTTAATTTTTTTAGAAGACATTTTATTAGACATTTTTCTACAAAATAAATCATAAAGTTCATTTATTAAATATGAGATCTCTTGCCGGGTTTATTTTATAAAAAACACGTGACACACCTAGCCTACGGGAAGTGGGTGTTACATTTAATAATTAGTAAATTAGATAAATAAAGAATGTAATGTTAAATTTGTACAACTAACAAGTAAAACCTCTGTTGAATTATAAGATTTTAAAAATTTATAAATAATTAATATGTAATTAGTTGATATTTATCCATAATAACAATATATTATATGTCTACATAGATTATTAATACATATACATAATATGATAGCATATATCTATTTCATATACTAGTATATTTCATATATGATTCCCACATACTAGTATATAAAATTATTAAATCTTATCGACTAATTATTATACAAATTATATAATATAGCTACGAAACATATTCAATGTATCGACATAAGTAATTAAGTTACACATTATATATTTAATTATAAAAGTGTTGTGCTTATATTATTAGCTAATACACACATACATATATATATATGTATGTCTATTTACATAGGTGTATGTATATAATTATCAATATATGAATGAGTTTTAATTGAGTCAAACTAACGAGTCAACTCGGGCATAAACGAGCAGGCCTTAGCTGAGTCGAGTTGAGTTGAGTTTAGTTAGATATGTGTCATTTACTAACCGAGCGGGTATCTGCTTTCATAGGCTAGTTTTTTTTTTTTTTTTCACAAATCGAGTTCGATTTGAATTTAACCGGACAAGTATCGAATGAACTATTGAATAGACTAGTTCATTTACAATCTTATTCAAGAGCCATATTCATAACCCGAGCAAAACAAATTGAAAGATTTGTTCTTAATAAAAATGGGAGTTTATTTAACATCTTCCCAACATTTTTTAATATGATATTAAATCATTGACCTACAAGTAGAACATAATAAATAATCTTCACTTATTAAATATCATATCTCGTATGAGATGAGATGATAGAAGAATGAAAATTGTAAAAAAGATGGTGGGTAACAATCTATATGGCAGATCGCCCATTCAACTCCAACAAAGTTTATAGAGTGTAGTGTAATTTTCCTTAAAAGGTATTATTTGTATAACTTGAATTATCCAGACATACAACATTGATAACCCTTTGCCTCAGCGAAAACACATGGATAAGGAATTGTTTAGAAAATATTAATAAATAAAAATATTTTTTTTCCTATTTTTTTATGAAATCATAATAACTAATTACTCAATTAATAATTACAATAATAGTAATAATAAGAGAGATAATTTAAGTTAATAAAAAAAACAGAATCAAGACAGGGACGCAGACAGACAAATATGGTACCATGAACCTAAAAACTCTCCTGTGTTTCTCACGTGTACTGTCCCCCTCTGTCTCTCTTTTTACCGTATCTATTGATTCCATTCCCAAGTCCCAAACAAATTAACATTTTTTTCTTTCAACGTTTCCTAATCTAATCTCCCGAGATATATAAGATGGAAATACATTACTCATAAAGAAATTGCATAAAAATAAATATATAAATTGATGTGATTTAATGTGATACGTTAAATTATAAATTTATTTTTATTATAAAATAGATCTAATAAATCCTATGAAACCACGTCAATTTGTGAGTTTACATTTGTATAATTTCTTTATGACTATAACAGTTTTCTAAATATAATATTACTTTATTCATATTAGGGAACATATTACTAATCCAAATACTACTACTCCTGTTAATCATGTTTAAATGTTGTATTATTCTAGTTCAACCAATACACTCCACAATTATGAACACTGCAAAATCTAGAGTTTTTTTCAATCCATGATCTAGGATTTGGATTGAAAAAAAGTGAACAAATCTTGAATTTTAAAAGAGAATAATTCTATTATTTTTCTAAAGAAAATGCACGATATTTATTCTTCCTAAAACTATATAATATTACGCTTATAGATTTGGTGAGGACACATAAAAAGCCTTTTGAGCTAAACAATGCCAACCCTTTTTCTCAAAAGCTAAAAAATTTTGCTCACAACACAAAGCTCTACACTTTCCCAAAGACCCCTTGAGGAAAGTGACATCTCTAGATCCACATCAATAACCCACCTTGAAAATTGGGGCGTGAAGAGAGATTGAGGGCAACTTGGCAAGTCTATCAATCCCAATGTCACATTCACGAGGAAAGAAATAGAGATAATTTTTTAATATTATTTTTATTTTAAAATTTGAAAATGTTGAATTATTTATTTTATTTTATGCAAGAATTTAAAAAAGTTGTAATGATAGATGAAATAAGATGAGATAGATTGAGAAGAATTGTGAAAACAAGAGGCGCAACATCACTCTCTAACTTGTCTTGTCAAAACCTCAAAACCCCATGCACCTTCGTCCTTCTTCATCATTTTCCACAACCAAAATGTCCCCACACTCCCATCATTTTCAGTAAGACAAGTATGAAAAAAGTAAAGAAACTACTGATAAACAACTTACAACAAAAAATAAAGGAAAAGAAAGAAACAGTCTGTCTATCTCCTACTTCATACTCACGATTTTACATCACTGGTCAATGTTCTTTGAGCTTATCCAACCACGTAGTGTATGTTTCTAGTATAGAAGATTTTAATACGGAGAAAAACGTTCTTTTCACCTCGACCCTCTGTTGCTGTTGGTTGACATTGATTTGGGACTTGAAAGCGCCATCTTTTCATGTCCATTGACAGTGATTGTTGATACATCATTGGGCTTGTTCATGTCCTCTTTTGGAACTTTATTTCCATTCTCTCGTCTTCTATTTCTTCAACTTTTCTCAAGCACTGTGTTGAAGAAATACTAGACTTGTGGTCAGAGAATGAGCGTGTATTTGATAATGGGGTCTTTGGGAGGTGAAACTACGAAAAAGAAGGCAATGTGGCTCTATCCAAAGGTTTTGGGATTCAATCCTTCCGAGAGATGGGGGCATTCTGCTTGCTGTTCTCGGGGGGTTGTTTACGTGTTTGGGGTTTGTATAATTTACTTTATGAAGTACAAATTATTTTTCGCCTTTAATGCTCCAAGGATAACTTTTTCCTTCTCAGATTGTGGTTTTTTAGGCTTCTCATGGTTTCACTTCTTTGAAAAATGCTGCCTTAAAATGCAGAAATCGTTTCCTTTAGGCAGTTGTTCTGTTACAACCAGTAACATTTTTTTTTATGTTCATTTGATGTTATTTTCATTTGGATGCTTGCTTGTACCCTCTTCTTTAGTTTTGCAACAAATTTATTATTGGCTTAAGGAGACATACACTTTCTTCATTGGAGATTGCTTCTTCCTAAATTTATCTTCTTTTTGTCTTGTTGGAGAGTATTGACTGAATTCTCTTAGATTTTTGTTTCTTTAATTAGTAGGACAATTAAGTGGTAGTATGGGTTTCTTGAAATAGGGAATATTTTTTTTCCATTTGCTTTTCTTTTAGCCTTCCATTTCCTTTCATCTACTTGTTTCCCTCCTTCTTTAGTATCTTTTCCTGAAAATTTTGTAGTGCTTACACATAAAATGAGATTAGTTGTGTTTATGACAATTTTTCTGGTTCTGAGATAATAAGTAGTGCATAACAAAAGTTTGATGTTCTGGTTTGAAAATTTTATTCAGATGCTAAATACAGCTCTTACACTTTTCCTACTGATGATACTCAAATACTTCAATTTCTTTCTAACTTTTCCTTCTCTCTTCCGATTTTTTCGAGAGAATGAATGCTTTTAAAAAGATGTTTAAATGACAAGAGATGTTTTACTCACTGAATTACATGATTGCCTCAAATATACTACTATAATTTTTCTTTTGAGTTGATCAATCTTTCCCATAGAGTTCCTCTGGTGGTGTCTGTGTTTAGCACAGCAAAAAATGGTTAGCGATACCTGTCAAAAGAATTGTGTGGTTCAAGCTTCTTCCACTCTAATGGGGTATGATAATTTCTCTTTCTGAAAAAAGTAGGGGTGGTGAGGGGTGGAAGGGAAGATATGGATGAAGCACTTCAGGTTTCAGCCTTCAGACTTTTGTTTTGAAGAATGTCTCTGTGTTGCTTTTTTCTCTGATGTTCAATTTGATGCGTCCTCTGGGGGAGAAACATGTCCTTTATATAGCTATATTCTCTGGATCATTTAAAAAATAGAAATCTGTGATTTACTTGGCCTTTACGAGCTTAAAAACCTTTATGTTTGACAAAGCAGAAATTAAAATTTCATATTTCTGTCTGCAAGATATAATTTACTAAAATTGATGTTATTCGGCTATATTAACTAACTACTATAGTTAGATCATTTAGAACTACATTTTACTGTAATGCAATATTTGTTCCCATTGATATTGCAAAATTGATCTCTCCTCTTTGACTGATCGTTTTAGGGATGTTGTGGGGGTTTGCATTTCAGTGACGTTTAGGGGTGTAACCGGTCCGGTCCAGTCTGGTTTTGGACAAAATCTAGGACCGAACCGGTATGTACCGGTTTTGCATTTTTCAAAACCGATTACGTCTCGATTACCCTCCTAAACCGGTACCTCCGATTTTACCAGTTTCCGGTCCGGTTTTCCAGTTTTTTTTTAATGTAAAAAACATATAATAAAATGTTATTTCTTATGATAAAATGTTATTAATAATTATATATATATTATGTTTAAAGCATATGATCAATTAAAATTTCATCTTTAATATTAAACTTTTATTTTATAAATTATAACAATATTATCTTATATATAATTATATTAATAACATATGATCAAACAAATTACAAATGTTCATATTTAAGATTAACATTTTATGTTATAATTTATAAATAATAATATGAAATTATTTCATATATGATATATAATTATATATTATATATATAAATATTTTATATAATATATAAAATTAATTAATATATATATTTTTTCCAATCGGTCTGGTCTCGGAAACAACGGAACCGAAACCGGACCTGATTCGGCCAGTTTTCATAAAATAGGAATCGGTTCCAGATCGGACTAGTTCAAAACCGGACCAGACCGATTTTCCGGTTTAAATTTACACCCCTAGTGACGTTCTTGAGCTGCATTTGGATTCAATAGTTTGGAACACTCTTGTAACCACGGGTCAAGGACCTAGCCCAAGAGACAGTCACAATGCTGTTCTTGTGGGGCATAGGATGATAGCGTTTGGTGGCACAAATGGTTCTAAGAAGGTGAATGATCTTCATGTGTTAGATCTTAAAACCATCCCCCCGTGAAAGTCATACTGCCACGCTTATTGGAGATGATAAGATGGTTATATTTGGGGGTAGTGGAGAAGGAAAACCAAACTACTTGAATTATTTACATGTTCTAGACCTCCAGACTATGAAATGGACTTCACCTGAGGTGAAGGGTGATGTACCTGTTCCTAGGGATAGTCACAGTGCGGTTTCAGTGACAAGCTTTTTGTTTATGGTGAGAACCGTGGTGATCGTTATCTTGGTGATGTAGATATCCTTGATATGAAGACACCAACTTGGTTAAGGGTATAGGCATCCCCTCACTATTTGCCTCATATTTTCAGCACTTTACTGATGGATGAATAGCTTTAAATTTCTACATGTTTGGAAATATATATTGGTTGTAATACATGCAAGAATCCTCATGATAGGCTGACTTGCTCATTTTTTAGTATTTAGTAACAGGTCTTACCTTTGTCCCAACGTTCACAGCAGCATGACCTGCTCTAACACCTGGAAAATGTTCTTTTTCCCACCAGTTGGCAATTCAAACCAAAAGCAACCCATCCAATCAGCGTCAAAAAATGTTTGTAGTTGAAGGGAGGTAGATTTTTTGAAAAGAAGTCCAAAATTTAATGTGTGCTTGAGATACTGAAGTAATCTCTTGACAGCTTGCCAATGGGATGCTTTCGAATCATGCATGAACTAAGAAATTTTATTTACAGAAAAATCAAGGTCTAGGTGAGTTAATGATAAATATTGTAGGCTGCCCATAATGCTTCTGTAAAGGGTGGGGTTAGAGAAAGAGGGAGAATCAGAGAGGGATAGATGAGAGGAGGCAGACATGGGAGATGTAACACCATTTGCAGACAACATGTTTGTGCGAGATAGAAGATCACATATATATTTCCATTGTGAGAGGTGAATGCCATTAGATAAGTAGGAAGTTTCTAGGCCAAGAAAGTATGATAATTTTCCCAGGTCTTTTATTGGAAAAAAATTAATGACATGTTCAATTTGGGACGTGTGAGAGCTAGTGACAATAATGTCATCTACATACACTAAAACATAAATAAGCACCGATTTATAAGAGTAGACAAATAAGGAAGGATCGGACTTGGATGGAAGAAAACCATACTCACATAAGTTTAGAATTGAGTTGTGCAAACCATGCACGGGGTGCTTGCTTGAGACCATAAATGGCATTTTGCAAGCGACATACAAGTGGGGATGGTTATATAATAAATAACAATATATAATAAATAACCAATATATAGAATTTTGGTTAATTACCTATAAATGCTTTTCGATCAATGCCCAAATTATCATACAATTTTTTTTATTTATTTTTTGTTAAAAACTTTGTCAAAATTTTATTAGTTCACCCTTAAGGTCATGAGTTAAGTTATATTGGTTGTGGCTACTAATGGGAAAACAATAATAGTAGACTTTATTTTTAGGAAATTATATTTTCTTCCTTTAATAAAGTTTTCACATAAGATGTAAAATATAGGGACAAAATATTTTGCACTCTAAACTAATAAAATTAATACATTTTACTCTCAAGTTATCAAAATCCAAAACTTTATACATTCTATAAAGGTCAAATTTTTAAAATTGCACCACATTATTATTTTTATTTATCATTTTTCTCTCTTTTTTTTTTTTTTGTAATTAAATGATATGAAGTATCAATTTTAAAAATTTAAGAATAAGGTATAATAAAGTTCACAATATTTTACTCATTATTTTTTTGGTAATTTGTTGTAATTGCATAAACTACGCGGGATATGTCTCCTCAGTTCAATGCCATGTAAGTTTTAAGATTCGTTTGGATAGTGAGATGAGATGAGATGATTTTAAATGAGTTGAATAAAATATTATTATAATATTATTTTTTATATTATTATTACTTTGAGATTTAAAAAAATTTAATTGTTTATTATATTTTGTGTAAAAATTTGTAATAATATGATAAAATGAGAATAGATCGCTTATCTATCCAAACAAGCCCTAAACTGTATCAAAGTAGACAATCGTAAGAAAATCTATACCCAAATACGACAAAAAGTTGGAAACAAGGAGGTAAGTGAGATCATTATTATTGGGTTAGGCATTAATTTAGTTAATTTTTTACTAAGGTGTAGTTTGTATAGTGAGATAAGATAAGATGATTTTAGATAAAAGTTGAAAGTTAAATAGGCTGGATTTGGATACAAAGATTGTTTCAACTCATTCAACTCATTTCATCTAATCATTACAACTTTTTCAAATTTTCACACAAAATATAATATACAATTCAACTTTTTAAAATTTTAAAACAATAATAATATTCTAATAATATTTTATTCAACTTTTAACTTTCATCTCAACTTATCTTATCTCAATTCAATATCCAAACCTCAACTTTGTATTGTTAGAATATTATTTTTTAATATTATTATTGTTTTGAGATTTGAAAAAATTGAACTGTTTCTTATATTTTATGTGAAAATTTAAAAAAATTATAATGATAAAATGAAATAAAATGAAACATTTTCGCTATCTATATGGAACTAAAAATACAACTTTTTGCATGTTAACTAATGTATTCAAAATAATCTATTATTACTGGATTGATCATCATTCTCTCCATATTAATAATAATAATTTATTATTTATTTATTTATCTAATTTTTTAATGTATATATTATATCCATCAAATAAGTTTCATTTCCATTATTTAAAAAACAACAACCTCGATATTAAAATACATCCGCAAAATACAAAAGCATCAAAATACATAAAGAAAAATAAAATTAACATCCTCCTCAAATTATACAAAAAGAACAATGTATTGAATACAATAAATGTTAGATATAATTGTAGAGCGCGTAAAAATCACATAATCATTTAAAAAAATAAATCTACTAACAAAAAATTAATTTTATATCATATAAATCTTATATTAACTTATTTTTTTAAAAGTATTGAGCGATTTTTACACGTTACACCATTATAAATAGAGAGATGTTGGAGAGCAGCCAGAAGCCACAGTACATTACAGGTAAATTTTTTTTTTTTTCCACCCAATACATTAAGTGTACGGCAACTGTTATGAACAGTAAGCTTCTATTTATATTTTCTCTTATAAATATCATTTTTTCTTATTATATTATCACGTACTTAGCTAAATTTTAGTTAGCACCGACATATGGCTAACAGCAAAAGCTAAGGTGCACTAGGGCTGCGTATATCAACTAGCCTACGCACTCACCTGCATCGCCCTAAGGCGCACCACCAAGGGTCTGGATCTATGAATTATTGAAGGTTAGAGAGAGAGAAGAGAGAGAGAGAGATGGGGGACCCTGAAAACAACAACAAAGACAATAGTAAGATAGGCTACAAGGTGGTGACCCAACAAATGCACAGGACCATTGATTTTGGAACAATGGTGAAGATTATTAGTCCTCTGGTTCCTCTCCCTACCTCTAACCTGGGAACCCACGTCTATATTTCCAATCACACCCCACTACCTGGCTAAAATTTCTAGCCTTTGTTTTCAATTTGCAATTTTATTCCCCCTTTGTCCCTCTCCCTAGCCTATCAGGTTCAGATATTATCCTTGATGGTGAACTAGGGTTTTGACGATTTTGTTGTGACCCACAAAGGTAAGCTTCTTTGTGATCTATTTGATGGTTTTTTGGTGAATTTGTGAGTTTTGCACATGTGGGTATTGATTTTGGTTTATTTGTAAGGTTTCGGCATGTGGGTTTGCCTTGAAGTTAGTTTTTATGGTCATTTTGTGTTTTTTATGGATGGATTCTCTTTCTGCGCCATTTATATGTCGAATCTGTGATGTTTTCTTATATGGATAGCTATGCAGATTTTGACTGGGAGTTGTTTATGGGTGTTTGTAAATGAGTGTCCTTCAAAATATGACTTTTTTTTTATGATTAATAGATATTTTTACTTGATGGATCATTTGGGCGTTTGTGATTTCTTTTTTTTTTTTACATGATTCATTTAATTTTTTTATTATTATTTATGCGTCTGGGATCTTTATTATTATTATTATTCACATATTTGTTTTAGTTGTCTTAATTCGTTGAAGTAAATAGCAAAAAAAAAAAACTAATCAGTTTATTGGCTTTGTTGAGGTGGGTTTTTCAGCTTTTGGAAAATCAAAGCTCACAGAAGGTCTAGAATTATTTTCTTTGTTTCACGTAATTATATAATCCATCCAATGTGAATTAGAAGAAACATTCTGTTTCGCAAATATTGACAGGCTTAATTGAATTTTCTTCACTTTCTTGGTGTATTGTTTCTTACCATTTGTGTATCCTTTTTGACTTATCCATGCACTCCTCTATTTGAGAAATTACAGCAGCATTTGGCTGTGGTTGCCTTTTTGACCGTCATGGAAGCTTTTGGAAGTTTTGGGCTCAGTGATAAAAACAGCACTGTGAGGAAGAAGAGGAGTAATACGTTCCGTCGTCCTCGAAATGAATCACAGCTACCTCCAGATTACCGTGATATTTCTTCCTTATCATCCACACCACCTTCAGATAATGCGAGCAAAGTATCAAGCGATGAGAATAATGATTATGGTTCGGTTCCTCGTAAGAAAGATGTCAATTTGAACCCATGCAGCTCAAGTGTGATCAATAATGAAAATGGAGGAGGATTCGGAGAATCTGATGAAGCTTCCATGAATGGTTCTTTCCAAGGAAGTAATAAACAAAAACATAGTGCAGTTGATTCCAAAAGACACAGTGAAGGTGTTCTTGCACCAGCCGATTGGAAAGGTACAAGCAAGGTGGTGCATTTTGGAGTTGTTTCAGCTGGCTTAGAAAATAATAACAAAGTGAAAAAGGTTAAGCTTAAAGTTGGAGGTGTCACACGTACAATTCATGCAAAGTCAGTAACAGATGGTGCATCTGGTGTTGGGTTTATTTCTACGAAAGCTTCTCGTGTTTCAGGTGCCCCACGGCCAAAGCGGAAGCTGATTACTCAGGTATCAAGGAGAATTAACCTATTTTTCAAAAAAATTCAAATCTGCATTGTTGTATGCAGCATGGTTGATTCGTACTCATCGTATTGCAAAATTATGGATATTAGTTGGCTTATAAAATGATCGGGGTAGGTACATGTCAATTGCATTTCCTTTACTTCTACATAAGGAATCAGAATGCATGCAAAAAACTGAAACCTAAATTTCATGTTAACCTTTTCTAGATGTAATTGCATGCAGAACATAAATATGTCACGCTCAAGGAAGAAACCAGGATTGTAATCTTGTGGGGCTGAATTTCTAGGAGTTGGAATAGGCCATTAGATTGTAATTATTTGAGGGTTACCTTTAACAATGTGCGAGAAAAAAATACAAAGGAAAGCTGATGATAATAAAATAAGCATACCAAAGAAGAAGGATGAGGAAAAAATAGAGATTCAAGCCCAAAGAAAATAGATGTTTTACTAAACTCACAAGTACACATAATTTATGTACGTTTTTTTTATAAGTAAAATAAGATTTATTTCATCAAGACAAAGCCCAAGTACATAGGAAGTATGCCTGGAGAACACCTAGTTACAAGTTAGGATCTAGAAATGGATACAATAACATTATGGGAACTAAGAATTCATATAACTTTTTAATTAGCAAGCGTACATGATTTAAGTACACACATTAAGAATGGGAAGCACACTATCCAGGCCTTAATCAAAAGTGACTCCCTAGGTTGTGTTCTGATCACCTTCCTATCCTCCTTGATTGTGGAGGTCTTCATGGAGTCCCAAGGAACTTAAAGTTTGAGAATATATGGTTGAAGTCAAAAGTATTTCTTGCCGACAATGGTGGTTTTCTTACCAATTTCATGGAAACCCAAGCGCTCGCTTGCAAATTGAAGTCTCTGAAGAAAGATTTGAAAGTGTGGAATGAGCAAGTGTTTGGTGATGTGGAAGGCCAAAAAAATACTCTTGGAGGAACTCAAGGGATTGGAAGAGGGAGGGGGAACTATCTGAAGCAGAGAGGGCTCGTAAAACCCAAGTGACTGCGAAGCAGAGAGCGGGGTCATACGAAATGAAATATGATATGACCTATAAAAAAACCCAAGTGACTGCGCATATTGAAAGGGTTTCTTTATTGGAAGAAATATCTTGGAGACAAAAGTCGCTAGCATTATGGTTGAATGAAGGTATAGATGCACCAAGTTCTTCCACCCGGCAGCTAACTCACATAGGAGATACAATGCTATAGAGATGTTGGTAATTGATGGGGTGGCTTCCTCCAACCAAACTGAGGTCACATATCACATTGTCAATCACTATGAGAATTTGGAGATTGAGATTAGATGGGCTTGCTTTTGACGTTCTTGGAACAGCTTGAAAGGTCGTTTGATGAGTTAGAGGTTAGACAAGTATTAAAATGCAAGGCAAGTGACAAAGCTCCAAGCCCAGATGGCTTCTCTTTGATTTTTTTTCAAACATGTTGGGAAGTGCTTAAAGAAGACATCATGGGGGTCTTCCATGAATTTCATGAAAATGGTAGGTTTGAAAAAAGCGTAAATGCAACTTTTATAGCACTCATACCAAAAAAGCCTGGCATTGTAGAGGTAAATGATTATTGTCCCATTAGCTTGGTGAGCAGGTTGTACAAAATTCTCTCCAAAGTATTGGCAAATAGATTGAGCAAGGTGTTGGAGAAGTTCATATCGAAGCCTCAAAATGCCTTTGTCAAAGGTAGGCAAATCATTGACCCAGTACTTATTGCCAACGAAAGTTTGGATAGTAGACTCAAGTTGGGAGAGCTGGGGCTTTTTTGCAAGCTGGATATGGAAAAAGCCTATGATCATGTCAACTGGAGATTCTTACTTTACATTCTCGAGAGATGTGGCTTTGGTATGAAATGGTGTACTTGGATCCATCATTGTATATCTACGGTTTGTTTCTCTATAATTTTTAATGGCTCACCAAAAGGCTTATTTAAAAGCTCATGAGAATTGAGACAATGTGATCCTCTATCCCTGCTCCTTTTGTTTTCGTGATGGAAGCTTTTAGTAAGATGATTTTAGGTGTCATGGAGGGTGGGCTCATATTTGGATTCTCAGTTGGGGAGGCAATTACTGCCTTGCTCAACATAGCTCATCTATTATTCGCCAATGATACCTTAATCTTTTGTGGAGCCAGCTATGATCAAATTCAAGCTTTGAGGGCTCTCCTATTATGCTTTGAAGTTATATCAGGGTTGAAGTTGTATTAGGGTCGAAGGTGAACTTGGCGTAGTGTCCGTGGAGAATGTTCCTAATGTGGAGAGTATGGCTTCCATTTTGGGATGTAAGATATCTCAACTGCCCATGAAATATCTTGGCCTCCAGTTGGGTGCTACGTTAAAGTCGAAATCTATTTGGGATGATGTTCTAGAAAAAATGGAGATGAAATTCGTAGTCCGCTCTTTCTACCAAGCCATGACCACGCACAACACAAACCCATTTCCATGGAAGAACATTTTGAAGACAAAGGCACCTCTAAGGGCAGCAGTTTTTGTATGGACAACTTCTTTAGGGAAGATCCTGACTCTAGACAACTTGAGGAAATGTCGAATCATCGTCATGGATTGGTGCTGTATTTGCAAGAAGAGTGGAGAGTCTACTGACCATCTACTGCTTCATTGTGAGATTGCCATGAATTTGTGGAATCAAGTCTTTGCTTGATTGGGACTAGCTTGGGTGATGCCGAGGTAAGCGACCTCGCTTCTTGGAGAGGCATTCGGGGCAACTCTCAAATTGCATCAATATGGAAGATGATCCCAATATGCCCATGGTGGTGCATTTGGAGGGAAAGAAGTTTTGAAGATCAAGAACTGTCAACGGATGAGCTTAGAAACTTATTTTTCAATACTATACTCCATTGGTCGATTGTAATTGATTTTCATGGCATGACCTTTCATGAATTATGTGTATCACTAAACTGGCATGCATAGGTGTTGCTCTTGTATATGTACCGTATACTTGGGCTCTTGTCTACTCTTTTCGTCAATAAAAATTTGTTTACCGATCGAAAAAAAAAGTACACATTAAATGAATGATGTTAAGAAGAGAAAAGATTTGTTACATCTGTTACATGCTTTAAATGTGTTGAAAATTGGTGACAGTTAAGCAAATGAACACGTTATTTCACTAAGGACAAAATTAAAAGTTTTATTTGTCAAAAAGTTGATATGTTTTACCATAAAAAATAAAATAAAATAAAAGAGTTTAGAGAATAAGAGAGGTACTGGACAAAATTGGTAAATGAGACCAACTAAAATCAATTTGGTGGAAAAAAAAAGGCCTATTTACTAATGGGAAAGACCGGATTGGAGGAAGAAGTTAGATTGTATATATAGACGATTTTCATATGCATACAAGATTTTATTCATCCTATTGTTTTTCATATTTTCCCTAAGTTTTTGTTTTTCCTCTTAATCTGTTATATCAACCTATTGTTACATCAGCCTCTGTTATACGCGGTTCATATAGCTTATAGCTTTTTACCTTTTTTTTTTGGGGGGGGGATTGGGGGTTCTGCTTCGCCCTTGGTTCCACTGGATTTTTTCTTGATCCCTTCCGTTAGCCGAGAAGTCAATATTCTCTGACAACTTGCTTTCATCCTGCTGCGGCCTATTTGTGCAACACTGTTAATAGTCCAATTATGAGATTGGGTAGGCATTTAAGTGGGGCTGTCTATCTCATGTGTATATGATCTGCAGGACAATTCAGATGATGACAATCAATCTTTTACTCCAGATAAGAGGAATCACTTACGAGGGGTTCCAAGGAAGGATTTCCCCAGGTATGGTTTCAATGTTGGAGAAGGTGATTCTTCAAGGAATAGGATACCTGAAGGAAATATATCCACAAACCAAGATGATAAATATGAGCCTATTCGCAAGAGCAAACGGATCTCTAAGAGACGCTTGGTGGATGAAGCAGTCGGTGATGGAGATGATGATGATGATGAAATTAGATACCTTGAAAAACTCAAAACATCCAAGGCTACCATGGATTACAGTGTGGAGTATGAAGATTATGAGGAAGGAGGGAATGGGAAGCAACGGAAGATATCAAGGGCAGTGAAAAGTAATGTTGATGGAGAATTGGATGTTGATGTGGATGGTCATCATCCATCGAGATCAGGCAAGGAGGGTAAGAAAACTCGGTTTCGGAGGATATTTGAAGATACTGATTATGTAGAAGAGGAAGATCCAATCTCAGATGGTGAGGCCAACTCTAATAAAAAGAAAACAAAAACGGAGTTCGTTGATTTATTGGGTGATAATAAGAAGGAAATGACAGTCACTACGCGTCAACGTGCCCTTCAAACTGGCAAAGATGTCTCTTCCAGCTTTGGTGCAAGTCTAATTGAGTTCCCAAATGGCTTGCCACCTGCTCCACCTAGGAGTGCGTAATTTCCACTATTATGCTCTTCTGTCATTGTTATTGTTATAGCTATACCTTCTGCTGGTTATTGTTGAAATTTCTTTACATCTTAACTGTCTTTTTTTTTTCGCTTTCTTTCTTTTTGTTTGTTTTGTTGACAGAGCAAAAAGAGAAACTTTCTGAAGTGGAGCAGCAGTTGAAGAGAGCCGAGGCCCTTCAGAGACGTAGGATGCAAGTGGAGAAGGCAGCTAGGGAATCTGAGGTTTAGCCCCTTCCTTTTCTGATTTTTTTTTTCTTTGCATTTTGAATTGCACAAATAATGGATGTAATTCATGTGTTTTCCTTTCCTTTTGACTGGAATTTTAGGCTGAGGCGATTAGAAAAATCTTGGGCCAGGATTCAAGTAGGAAGAAGCGGGAAGATAAGGCAAAGAAAAGGCAGGAAGAATTGGCACAGGTGACAAGTCATGCATTAGTACTCTTGCTCTTATTCCCGGTCGTTGATTTGTTCTTTCCTTTTATATGCTACTCGTATATTTGGGCTGTCTTCATCTGTTTTTCATTAAAGAAATTATTTATGGGCCAAAAAAATTAAAAGATCATGTGATGAAGCATTATTCTCAATCTTCATACTTCTGTAATCTAATGCAGGAGAAGGCTGCAAATTCTATGGTACTTGCATCAGACTCTGTTAGATGGGTGATGGGTCCCTCAGGAACAGTTGTTACATTTCCTGATGAAATGGGCTTGCCAACTATATTTGATTCCAAGCCTTGCAGGTAAACAGAGAATTTTTAAGAATTCTTGTATCAATTCTCAATAATGTCTTTCAGCCTTAATCTATTAGACTTCTTTTATATTTGGTCATCAAGATCTGTATTAGAATTCTTGTATCAATTCTCAATAAGTAGGTTGTCTTCCTGAGTGATTGTTTAGTAGGAGCAGGTTATTTGTTGAAGTTGCATACCTGCCATCAGAAGATCCCTTCAAAAATGTCTTCCATCCTTAATCTATTAATAAGTAAAAGGTTTCTTCTCTAAAGAGACTTGTATAGTAGATGGAACATTATGGATTGCTGGAGATTAGATTTCCTTCGAGTTGTTTTCTTGCACATTGTTACTCTGATGGCCCTATAGGTTATACAGGTCTTAGTACCATGCTTTGTTAGTCTTTGCTCTTACTCTATGACAGTTGATGGTTTGGTGTATTTTTTTAACTGTTTTTTTGTGTGGATGTTAGATATCCCCCTCCCCGTGAGAAATGTGCTGGGCCATCTTGCACAAACCCGTACAAGTACCGGGATTCCAAGTCGAAGCTCCCCTTGTGCAGTCTCCAGTGCTACAAGGCAATAAATGAAAAGATGCAGCCTTTAACAGCCTGCTAATCAGGCAGATTTGGCCATATGGCCTTAATGTGTGTCATTGTGGGTATTCTTGCACTTCTGTCTGTATTTTGCAATTAGATTCAATCCTGTCACCGCTAGTTGTTTGTGATTTCCCTAATAACAGATCAAATTTCTGTATATGAAAGAAATTCTCTTCCCTCTTCTTCTTCCTTTTTTTTTTTTTTTTTAGCTATAGGACTTTAGATATTGGCCTTTGTTCTTGATGGAAATTCTGCCATTCTTGATAATCAAGAGGATTATGTTGGGTGGTGAAAAGAGCAGTGCTTTGAAGATTCATTGATTTGTGTGAATTCCTAAAAACTTATGGTGAAATATTTGGATAGAAAGTTGGGTAGCAATAACATTTAAGTTTCTTTCTTACTTTCAATTGTTTTCTTTATATGATGTGGAATGCAACAGGACCTTGAACTTGAAGGGGAAACTTTGTTTACTTGGTATAAACATGTCTAAGTGTGGTGAGTTGATTTCCTTTTTAAGCATTCTGTGAGTGATCAATTTCGTTTTCACAAATTTCTTTCCTGTAATATTGAACAATATATTATATTTTGTATATTTATGTATTTATGCTATTCTATTTTCAATTGAGCGTAGCCAATATAGCCCATACAAGTCTAGCACTTTGTATGTTGTAGCATCTAGTGTTCATGAAGTAGACATCTTGAGTTTTGAGTTTAATTTTACACCAAGAGTTCCAGCTGTTTTACTTGATATAATGTGCTAAGAGCACCGCTCCAATTGACCGCTAAGTTGGTATTTTCATTTTTGTTCAATTTTTTTATCATTTTAAAATATTTTAAAAAAAATATAAAAAAAATATCAATACACTATAGTCACTTCCTTAACTATTAAGAAAAAAATAAAATAAAAAAATAAAAATAAAATATATAAAATGTCAAAATGAGGAGGCAAGTTGAGTGGGCAAAAAGTAGCATTTTTCATACTCTTAAAGGATGGGAAGTGTATTTGATATCTATTTATTTGAAAGATTCTTTCTTGGTCGCTTTTAAAGGATGGGTGAGCAATCTCTTACATTAAACGAATAATAAAAATATAGAAAGTAATGTTGGATATTGTTTTAGAGTGTATAATTTATGTGCAATTCGTTTTAAAAAAAAGTATAATCTATTATAAAAAAAAATTATTTTTTTTTTTCCTGTGAATTCTAAATTTTTTCTACTATTTGTAACAAGAATATACGACTTATGTAGTCCAAAATTGGATAATGCTAGAAGGATCGAGAATAGTCCGATAGTGCAAATGTACTTTTTTATTTTGTTTTTTTTAATATATTTTAAATATTTTAAAACATTTTTAAAAATTAAAAAAGAATTATTAAAAAAAAAGACTTCAAAATGAGGGCACCATTATCGGTCTCTCTATAATTTTGTATATTATTATTATTTTGAGATTTGAAAAAATTATATTATTTCTTATATTTAATTTAAAATTTTGATAAATTTGTAATGAGATAGTTTTGGTATCAAAACAAATCCTTATTTTTATATTTTTATAAAGAGTAATGCTAGAGAGAAGTCATTATAGCAGTGCACATTTTGCACTCACTGCATTGCCATAGCTGCTTCTGGTTGATTGTTCCCAACACTCACTTGAGAAGATGTGTGGTCTAAATGATACTACATTATGTGTACAAAATAGATACTTCCAATAATAACTTCTATCTATATTTATTCTTTTATAAATCATTTCCCAAATATAAAACATTCTTTGCCTCATGCAAGGTTTTCCCGTTTTCGGGGCAAATTCCCAAATTCCACACATTTCTTGCCCGTTTGAACAAGTCAGAATTCAGCGTGCACGCCAAGTTGGGCTCTCTAATATTCCTTCAAATTTATCTCACCTATAAATACCACCCCCACACACTCACTTTCCTCATTCGCATTTTCCCCCAAGCCCCTCACCCTGACCTCCTTTCTTCTCGAAACGTCTTCTAGGTTTTCCTCTTTTATTTTCAGATTCCTCGGTGTCTCGTTGTTTTCGGATCTTCAGGGTAAGCCTTTCTTCCACAAATATTTATACTAATCTAACGTTTCATTGATCTGATTATCGATTGGAGTTGTTAGGGTTTACTTTACCCTTTTACGGGTCGATGATGTTTTCGTTTGGTTTGTGTGGTTTATTTTGTACGAATTTGCTCATTGACTGCTTGATTGATCTGATTTTTGATTTGGAATCGCTTTCCGGATTTAGATCTAATGCTTTTACGTTTCGATCATCTTTTTGTTTGTATATGTCTCATACATATGGATTTCATGTTTTACCGTTTAATTTCTCTTATTTTCATCGGAGTTCGAAATAACGTTTTGTTTGAGGGTTTGGATCACACTTTTACGGTTGGAGAATCTTTCGCTTTGGTTTTTTTTTTTACCTATCAAAAAAATAATCTTTGGCATTAGTTTCTTCTGCTTTTTGGGAATTCGGTATCTGTTTTGATTGCTCTGATTTTCTTTCCGAAATAGGATTTTTGTAACTTTGTGATTATCATGGATTTTTCATCGCACTGATTTAGTTTTGGGATTATATAATTTGTATTTTTGGGAATATGCTTATCCTTTCAAATTGTTGAGGCTTTTAATTTTTCTTGTAATTGTTATTAGGTTTTTTGTATGTGCGCATCTGTTCATTTTGTTGAATCTAATCTTGTGCAAGTTTGTGTTCTTTTTTTGTCATAATTCCAATATGGTCAGACAAGCTAACCAAAGAACGTTTTTTCCCATTAAGAACAATAAAACCAAGAAAAGTAAAAAAAAATGTGTTTTTTCCTCTGCCCATGATACTTTTAGCATTGGTTAAATAAATTTCTTATGCCCAAGTAAGGGCCAAGTTTTTATTAAATAGCGCAAGTAATTTGCCTTTGTTTAATATGTCAGTGTTAATTATGGACAAGTTTTAATTATAAATTTTTTTTTGGAGAAATGTGGATTCCTTGGTTTTGTGGGTATATTTTAGTTGATTTTTTTTAACCTATATAAAAAAAAATTTAGTTGATTTTGTATAGTTTAGTTTTTTATGTTATTCATACAGTTTGTGAATTGATGGATCCTTTGTTTCGATTGATCTTGTCTATAACCTATTGCTAGTGGTCATAAATCTCTTTCTGAATTTCGTTTAGAAGGTAAGTTAGGGGTGTGATTGTGAAAGAGAGAGGCTATCCAACGAAAACTTCTGGGAAGCCTCTCTTCTTAGACATTGAAATCGAAAGAAATAGAGGAGCTCTTCTGATGCTGAACCACAATCAGCATACAACAAACTCTTGATTGATTCGATTATGTTAAATTCGTTTTGGCTTTCAATAATATTAAGTTTGGCACTAGCTTTAGGATGTGTCAGTATCTTGTGTGATTTCTTGTGTTAAAGAATTTTACGGGTACCTGGCATTATATTCTTTGAGTCATGCTACAGTTACAGATGCAAGTCTACGGAGGTTTCTCGCAAGTCTACGGAAGTTTCTCGCACGGCAATTTTTGCCGTTATTTTTTTGCATTTCCTCTATATTTCTATCATTTTTGTTTTCTTTAGGTTATGTTTTCTTTTTGCTTGCTGATTCTGATTATGTTTGCATATTTATCTGTCTACAGATGCAGATCTTTGTCAAGACTCTTACTGGAAAGACCATAACTCTCGAGGTGGAGAGCTCTGATACTATTGATAATGTCAAAGCAAAAATACAGGACAAGGAGGGAATTCCCCCAGACCAGCAGAGGCTTATCTTTGCTGGAAAGCAACTCGAGGATGGCCGAACTTTGGCTGATTATAACATCCAGAAAGAATCCACCCTCCACTTGGTTCTTCGTTTGAGAGGTGGGATGCAGATTTTTGTCAAAACGCTCACTGGAAAGACTATTACTCTTGAAGTTGAGAGTTCCGACACCATTGATAATGTGAAGGCAAAAATTCAGGACAAAGAAGGAATTCCCCCAGATCAGCAGAGGCTGATTTTTGCTGGAAAGCAGCTCGAGGATGGCCGAACTTTGGCTGATTACAATATTCAGAAGGAGTCTACACTCCACCTGGTTCTCCGCCTCAGGGGTGGTATGCAGATCTTTGTTAAAACTCTTACAGGAAAGACAATCACCTTGGAAGTTGAAAGTTCAGACACAATCGATAATGTGAAAGCAAAGATACAAGACAAGGAAGGTATTCCTCCAGATCAGCAGAGATTGATATTTGCAGGAAAGCAGCTTGAGGATGGACGAACATTGGCTGACTACAATATCCAGAAAGAATCCACTTTGCACTTGGTCCTCCGCCTCCGAGGTGGAATGCAAATCTTTGTCAAGACCCTTACTGGAAAGACTATAACCCTGGAGGTTGAGAGCTCTGATACAATTGACAATGTGAAGGCAAAAATTCAGGATAAGGAAGGTATTCCACCCGACCAGCAGAGGTTGATATTTGCTGGAAAGCAACTTGAGGATGGCAGGACATTGGCAGATTACAACATCCAGAAAGAGTCTACTCTTCATTTGGTTCTCAGGCTTCGTGGTGGGATGCAGATTTTTGTAAAGACCCTCACTGGAAAGACCATCACCCTTGAGGTGGAGAGCTCTGATACGATTGATAATGTCAAAGCCAAAATACAGGATAAGGAGGGGATCCCACCAGACCAGCAGAGGCTTATTTTTGCTGGGAAGCAGCTTGAAGACGGCCGCACCCTGGCGGATTACAACATTCAGAAAGAGAGCACTCTACATCTTGTCCTTCGCCTACGAGGTGGTATGCAAATATTCGTGAAGACGCTGACGGGCAAGACAATCACACTTGAGGTCGAAAGTTCTGATACCATTGACAATGTGAAAGCTAAGATTCAAGACAAGGAGGGGATCCCACCTGATCAGCAGATGCTCATCTTTGCAGGAAAGCAGCTTGAGGATGGTAGCACCCTGCGTCTTGTTCTTCGTGGTCGTGTTTAGTGCTTCATTGGTGATAGGAGGTTCAAGTTGGGTCTTTTATTGTTTGTGTTAAGGTTTGTTGAACAGTAGTATTAAGTCTTTGTTTTTGTTATGATGGTACTCGAAATATCGTGTTTGTAGTAATATACGTTTGATATGGTTACGTTTGATATGTTTAGTGCTTTAGGTTCGCTTCTCTGTTTCTGTGCAATAAAATCAGTAAGTTTGATTCATCTTGTATTATTATTGGAACTATGAACCACTCATCCAAAACAAAATAAATAAGATTTCGTATGTTTTTACATTTAAATTAAAATTCAAAATTAAATAAAATATTATTAGATTATATTTTGTTAATATTATTTTTAGGATTTAAAAAAAAAAATTTAATGATGGTGGGAGAAGATGGAACTTTTTATTTTGTTGTTCGTTAAAATTTTGTTTGTAAATCAATAAAAACGTCATATCGGGTTCGATGCATGCCGAACTGACCTGTGTTAATGCTAACCCTAAGACCCATCTTAATTTCACACACCAAAACAAAACCTTAGTTTCAATTTTGATTTCCATTTCCATTTCAATTACTCATTATTCACTTCGATTTCGATTTCCTAGTTTCGGATATATACGTCTGAGACACATTGAGACATCGAGTCTTGAGGACAGAAACACTGAGGTAACTCCCAATTTCATTCCTTGCATACTCGTTCCAATTTTATTTTTCAAGAATGTCCCACTTGCTATTTGATATAGAGACTACCTATTTATTTGTTCTATAGTGGATTGGGTTGGGTTCTATAGTGTAGGATGGATTGGGTTCTATAGTGGATTTGCCTAGGAAATGTATAGAGCTCCTGTTGAAATTTTTCTTTTCCTTTGAAAAGGGTGTTGGCGAATGGACCTCTTATTGATTATTTTGAATACATGGAGAGTGGTGGTTAAGTTCCTCCTGGTCTATTGGCTGGAGTTGAGGCTATTCCATTGTCTTTCTAATGCAATAACGTGAAATACATCAATTTATAGTTTGAGATTCTAAAGTCCCAAGAATCTTGATTAGCTTTTAGACAATTTTTATTTGGCTGAGATGATGATCTTTGATGGACAAACTTCCCAAGTTTTTATTTGGTTGAGGTGGTCTGTGATTGTGGAAGTGCCATATGCATGCGTGTAGACAGACATATGAATGGTTTCAAATGAAAAACTATGTGAATCCTTCTTTCTGCATTTTGTGAATTGTTTTGTTTCGTTTAGTTTTGTTTCAAATGAACTTGAAAAACTATGTGAATCCTTCTTTCAAATGAAAAACTTGTTATTACAGATTCCTTGGAATAGCATTTCTGATCCCAAGGCTCCAACACCATTATCTTTCAGACACCTACTTAACAGCTATTGTTTTGTTACCACAGTTGCATCCAAAATTCTTCCTTCTGCGACAATCACCTATTTCTGATCCTAAGGCTCCAACACCATTAGCTTTCAATCAAGTTCACCCCCACCAAAGTCTTACGACTCTTATCAACCACCAAACACTTCTAGATTATAATTTATAAATAGCTGAGAAAAAAGGAATTATAAATTCTAAGTAAATGCAACATAAAAATAAAAATATCAACATCCATCACAAAGGATGGAGCTTGTTCTAAGACAATTTGTAGTCAAAAGTGTGGGTCTTAAGGCATGGGGGTTGAGAGGCTTTAGATCAGTTGCCCACCCAGAAACTCCAATAATATAGCTGAAGTTTGGCAAGTGACGTGTAGGTAAAATCATGCTGGGTCTGCAGATTTGAATACCCTCAAGTACCTTGCTATTATAATACCAATAGGCATCAAAATACCCCAACTCGCCAAGTTTAGCACTCCATGAATCTGAAATTTCATTCCAAGTCTAACAAAAGCTATGAGCATCTCAAAGCCTTGAATTCAAGAACATAATGTGAAATAGAAATACATATGGCCATTTATTACCAAACTGTTAAGAGACTAGAAAGGAAACATATCTCTGTCAAAGCAAGGAGAGGAAAGAAAGCAATTTGATGGAATAGGACTTTCGATTTGGTGTTGCAGAGCAACCCAAACAGGTCTGTACATGATAGATATCAAGATTTCCTATCTTATAGATAGGAAAACTTCATGTAACACAAATTTAGAATAATCGCATACGATTGCATAGAATTATAGGTCCCACATACTGAATCAAAACAGAAAAAGCTGTAAGGAAGAAAACTAAACTCAACAAATAAAACCCAATTTATATAAAAACCTGAGCAAAAAGATTTAAAAGAATAAAGAAGAACAAGGAGAAAAGTTTCTCATACTCACATTTTTGTCTCTGGATCTTGAGCTCCCCCCCTTCAGTTGTCGTTGCAATCAGCCCCGGCAGAAGATTCAAGGTTCCCATGGCATTAGTATGGCAGCAGCAAAAGAATGTCAGGAAGATATTGAACACATAACTCAAAATAATTCTTAAAAAAATAAAAGAAATGTTATATCTGAAAGCTGTTCTTGTACCATCAGCAATAACATTTATTTTGTTAAATAGAATTAGTTTGAATGTTGTGGTATTTTCATCTGGATTGAATTTGACTTAAGTAGCTCAACTTCCTTGATTTCTATTTGCAGGTAAGAGCACACAAGTTTTATTTTGTGAAACAATTTTTATATACCAATTGTGACAATTGGAATGTCATCCTTAGGTTCTTCATCATCGTTGGTTCATCGTACCTTGAGTCAAGTCCCGATGTGCAAATGCAATCATAAAAAATCTAGTACACTAGAAAAATTTGGACGATACTTCTTCGGGTGTCCAAAGTACAATATAGAGGTGAATTGACTCTGTGACATAATCACATATACATGTTGAAATGAAAATTGTTCACATCTGACAAGTCTGGTTTATGTGTAATATTAACAGGATTACCATACTGTAAGTACTTCAAATGGGTCGAGAATAATGATATGATTTAATACAATAGATTATAGTGATATAAGATTTTAAAATTTAATATTATATTAATTAATAATTTATCATATAATACAAAACTATTTTATATATAAAAATTATATACAATATAAAAAATTATAATGTATATGAACCAATCCAGTTCGGTCTGATTCGGTTTCAAAATAAAATCAAAACCATTTCAATTTTGACCAGGTTTTAAAAAATAAAAACTAGTACCGAACCAAACCAAACTCGGTACCAGACCCAATCCATCGGTTCAGTCCGGTCCAATTTACTGGTTCATCGATTTTTTTTTTTACACCCCTGACTGGCTTTGTGTTTGGTTGCTTACATAATGCAGAAGGAGAATGAAAGAAGATAACCATTTCGAATTGTAATTGATTGGATTCTTTTTTGGCGGATAATGAGTTTTGCTATGTACAAGCAAGTTTGCGTACTAATCTGCATACTAATATTATTGTCTTCATATTCTAAATTTAAATTAGCATTGTTTTCAATAAAGTCTACTTTCTAACCAATCATATTGAATGGGTGCACGTATTAGTGCGCAGAATCGCTTACAATTAAATTTTTTCTTTTACTTTTCCTTTCAATTTTATGAGGAAGCAAACAGAGGGTTTGAAGGACCGCATGGTTTTGTTTCATTCTTTTTAAATTAGCCACGTGGCATGGGCACATCAAGCAGTAAAATGGAGCGGTACATCATAGGCGGCCGAGTAGCAAGACCCATCAAATTAACTTAGTAGTTTCAATTTAAAATAAGATTGTTCACAATGTGCCTTAACTCTAAGACCTTGTTTGAACCGTGAAAGTATCTCATTTCATTATTTTAACTTTCTTAAATTTTTATATAAAATATAATAATCAATTCAATTTTTTTAAATTTTAAGACAATAATAATATTAAAAAAATAATATTCTAATAATATTTTATTCAACTTTCATCTCAACTCATCCCGTCTCAACTCACTATCCAAATAGCACCTAAATTAGTGAATACTTTAAACTTATAGTACAATAATGGTTGTTTTCACCCTGTCATCCAAAACTTAATTACAGCCTATAATCTAGAGCCACATTATATAAAATCAAAGGAAAATTTTATACACTATACTACCATTTCATTTTTATCCCATTATATAAGATGTGGTATATTTATCATCATTGGATGATCCTTTATTTGGTGATCCTTTATTTAGTGATTCTTTATCATTTAATGGTGATAAATGTGTCACATCTTATATAGTGAGATAAAAGTGAAATAAAAGTATATTGTATAACATTATTCAAAACCAAAAACAAGAAAGAAAATGACTATCAAGCCTGAAATGGGAGTGTGTAGAAAGTAATAGCTAGCTCCATTTGGGCATCTCGCCACGAGACATCTAGATCAAAAAAGACATCTCATGCCGATAATGGTGCACTCGTGAAAAATAAAAGGGAAATGCTTTGTATCGCGAGGATCCCTACCCACAATGGGTCTTGATACTTTTTATTTATTTACTTATTTAGTGATTAAGTAAGTATTTTTTTAAATAATTTTGTGATTTTTTTAAAAAATGTTTAAAGATATAAAAAATGCATGAAGAAAAGAGAAAAAAAAAATGGGATATTTAGCCTTCTCATAACATAAGTACGTATTTTTTTAATAATTTTGTGAATTTCTTTTTAAAATGTTTAAAAATATAAAATAAAAAAATGTATGAAGAAAAGAGAAAAAAAAGAGAGTCATTTAGCCTTCTCATAACATTGGCATTAGTTTCATTAAAGTTATAAAATAATAATATAATATTATTTTTTAAATAATAACTTTTTAAATTTTTTTTTTCATATTTTATGACTACATTAACTATATATTAATTAATTATTTAATTATTATTTCTCAATTAATTTTTTTCCTCTACCTAATTGCAACTTGTAATTCATGTTGCCAAAATCATTTGCAGCCTTGAATTCATGTGGGCACCTAGAATGAGGAGTAGATTATAGGATCAAAAATGTGAAGTACTAAAAAAAAAAAAAAGAAGAATGTATTAATATCACTTTTGGAATAAAATGTCACTGTAATTGATCTGATATTTTATTCTAAAATATCACTTTTAAAGATGAATAGTTAAGCTCTCTCTAAATATGAAGATAGACTTAGAAATACTGCAGTTCAAATTTAGAGTTTTTATAATTTGACTACTCTAATATAGATCATTTCATCTATATTCTTTTAAATTTGACGATGTACTGATATTTGACAAAGGCCTCGTTTGCATTCAAAACTTATATCAACTCATCATTATAATTTTCTCAAATTCTCATACAAAATATAATAAACAATTTAACTTTTTCAAATCTCAAAATAACTTTTTCAAATTCTCATATAAAATATGGAAAATTCTTTACACCATACTACCATCCCACTTTCATCCCACTAAGTATGATGTGGCACATTTATCACTATTAAATAATCATTTATTACATGTTTCTTTATCATCTAATGGTGATGAATGTACCACACACAACTTAGTATGATCAAAATATGATAATAGTGTGGTGTATATCATTACTCATAAAATATAATAAATAATTCAACTTTTATTCTACTATTCACAAATCATCTCAACTCATCTTTAATCCAAATTACTCCTAAATCAATACCAATTAGTGGGCAGTATCGGGGCCACCATAAGTGGCTCTAGCAGTGCTATGAATGCAGCCTTTTCTCTCTCATCTTCAATACTGTTTGGGTGAATTTGAAAAGAATAAATATAGATAGAAGTTACTATTGAGAGTATTCATTTTGCACACATGATGTGGCATCATCTAGACCATACATATCTCTAAGTGAGTGTTGGAAACAATCAACTAGAAGCAGTCATGCAGTGAGTGTAAAGTATGCACTGCTATAATGGCTTCTCTCTAAAATTACTCATTTGAAAAAGTGTGCAGGTGTTATTTGGGCTTGGCCCACCGAAAGAGCGCATTGGAGACCAGAAAATTTAGACCCAAATTCCCAAAAGGCTCCCCACGGAATGAATACATGAATGCAAACTCCCTCCTCTTCGAGAATTTTCAGAAAGAAAACCCACGCGCTCACTAGGAGTATTGTTAACCAACACAGGTTACACAGCTGCTTTGTCTAAACTCCCCATGGCTAGAGTTCCCGGCAAGCACGGTCGCGATCAAGCTCTGGTACGCTCATACCTATACAAATTTCAGGCAGTAACTTTCCAATTCTTGCTTTTCCCTCCTTTTCGAAGGGATGACGTTGGTCTATTTTCTGTTTTCTAATTTCCCATTTGTGGAAATGTTTGTTCGGTTTATGTAAACTAATTTGAATGCTTTAGGTTATGAAGATGGTTTTTTTTTTTTAGACACTGGAACAATCTAATTTGTGCTTAAAATATTGCATGCTAATTTTTTTCTTTTTAATTATATGTTTTATGTATATGGGTTTTGAATGGTTATTTCTAATGTGTGTTCTTATAGAGTGATGGTTGTATATAGGATTTCCAGGGATTTTTGAATGACTTGCAGGATTGGGAGCTTTCTTTCAAGGATAATGACAAGAAAATGAAACCTCAAGCTCCTCAAAAGGATAAATCGGTAAGGATTTTACTAATCCATGAAAATTTAGAATGTTTCCTTGACATTACAATTAAAGTTTGTATGAGTACCAATTAATGGATATTTACTTATAAAAAAAAGAGTACCAATTAATGGATATGAGTCGACATACAATGTTTCATTTCCCAAAGAGTACATACATATTTTTGGTATTATCCTCTATACTAAGATCTACCATAAGACCAGTAAGTTGATTTGAGAACTTGCCATCAAACTCGTCCTAAAAATTGCTATCTTTCTCGATAAAGTCATTTGATTAGGATAAAATTGCATCCTTAGGAACCATATGTGCACGTTCTGAATTCTCTGATGCATACACTTTGCCAAAATTTATAAGAAAATAGGGCAATTATTATAAAAAATTGGGTACAGAGAAATGTTATTGTGATCATGATGTCTTAAGTAGCTGAATAATCGCTATGCTTTCATTTTTACTAGCATCATGCACTTGGAAAAGTTAATCGTATTTGGTGAGAAATGATTTACTTGCTTCAACATCATGTCCTCTGTATCTTCGAAAAAATGACAGTAAGTATGTTATCATAAATGAAAACTTTGGAGTAGAATGGTAGTTTTTTATCATGAATTTTCCTGTATGAAGAAGAAATGTGGAGACTGAAAATTGGTCGGGCCAATCCGACCGGCAATTTCCAACAACTCTCTGGTGCTTCTAGATTCTGTGGTGGATGTGTTGAGTTTGAAGAATAAGGTAAAGTGTAGTTGAGACGTCTTTTTTGGACTTTAACGCCTGGTTTGGATAGCAAGAGCCTCCCATCTCATCTCATCTCATCTCATCTCATTTCATTTCATTTCATTCTATCTTATCTCAATATCCAAACACCACAAACACGAACACTTTTTAACTTCAAATTTTCAACTTTTTCATCGAATGATTACAACGTTCCCGTACTTCCAAACAAAACATAAAAAACAATTCAACTTTTTCAAGTCCCAAAACAAAATTAATATTTTAACAATATTTTAACTTTATAATTTTTTATTCAACTTTTTCTCTCTTTTTCCAAAATCTCATAAAACATCTCAACTCAAACAATTTTACTACTATTCACAAACCATTTCATTACTATTCACAAACCATCTCATCTTATCTCACTATCCAAATGAGGCTTAATTCTCTGATGATATAATGACATCATGTGTGCAGATCAACATGTGTTTATTTTATAACAAATATATGATGCATGATATTCTTGGGCATTTTCATAGGTTTCTTCATCTCGGAGTACTGGAAAAATTCCCAAATTTGATTATTCAAGGAGTAATGCAGGAGAATTTGATTACAAGAATTATGGAGTAAATCAAATATCAAGCGGTCTCATAACTGAAGAGAGTTTTCCTGATGCTACTTCAGAGAAAGAACTGGTAGGAGATGCTCTCTTCAGTAGGTTTTGATGATTCAGGCTGTTTGTGCGACTACGCTATTGCCAATGACGCTAATCATGAAATCTGTTGCACTTTCAAGGGTAATGAGCATTTTAAGCAGAAGAAATTTAAGGAAGCAATTGAATGTTATTCAAGAAGCATTGCCTTGTCACCAACAGCAGTGGCTTATGCAAATCGAGCAATGGCCTATCTCAAAATTAGAAGGCAAGTTTTGTACAGAACACTATTTTTTTCCGTTTAGACATCAGGTAAACGTGTTATTTTTATAAGTACATCAGGTAATCTTAAAAACTTGCTTTACTTATCAAAAAGTACATCAGGTAAACATGTTTTAGAGATGCAGAAAAAAGTCCCTTTCTTTGGTGTGTGCTTATATTATATACACTTTTGAGTACCAGAAAGTTTCCGCATATCTATTAACTTGCACTTTTATTTATGTTTAACTGCCTTTGTAGTGGTCCTAGTGGTCGTAAGTCACGAATACTACAACCTTGTTTCCCTTTTTTTATTTTCATATTCTTATTCATTAGATTCCAAGAGGCTGAAAATGACTGCACGGAGGCCTTGAACTTAGATGATCGATATATAAAAGCATACTCACGTCGTGCAACAGCTAGAAAAGAACTTGGGAAATATAAAGAATGCTTCGAGGGTACGCTATATCCAAAACTATATCTTGATTCATTGAGATTATTAAATATATTTTTTGTTCTGATTTTTTGGGTATGTGATCTGTCTGATATAGTGAATATAGCTACTTGCAGATGCTGAGTTTGCCCTGAGGTTGGAGCCTCAGAACCAAGAAGTTAAGAAACAATATACTGAGGCCAGGTCTTTGTATGACAAAGTATGCATTTCATCCTATCGAGTTGTTTCTAGTGTATTTAAACCTAACCCCCCTTCTCCCAAAAATAATTTTGTTCCTAGTTCTTGTCACGAAACCCTTTTTTCTATTGTTGTCTATTGACATAAATTATATGCTACAAAAAAGTTGGAATACCTGTAAAGGCCATAATCTTTGTAACTTTTATGTACTTCATTTATTCCAGGCAATTCTTCAGAAGGTGTCTGGACCATTGAGAGGCTCCATGCAAGGAATGCAGAAAGTAGGAAGCTCAGAGAGCCAGGTTAATGGCCACAACATTCATCCTGTCTTAAATAATATTCAAGGGTCAGAAGTGGCTAATGTTCAAGATCATGCCAAGGTATTGGCAATTAGAGATTTAGCCCTCGTTTGTTTTCACAGATGAGATGAGATGAAAGTTGAAAATTGAATAAAATATTGTTAAAATATATTTTTTTAATATTATTTTTGTTTTGAGATTTGAAAAAGTTGAATTATTTATTTTATTTTGTGTGAAAATTTGAAAAAGTTGTAATAATTAGATTAGATGAGATGAGATGAGAATAGTAGCGAAAACAAATGAGGCCTTAGGTTAGGTTTGGATAGTGAGTTGAGATGAGATGAAAGTTGAATAAAATATTGTTAGAATATTATTTTTTAATATTATTATTGTTTTGGGATTGAAAAAGTTGAATTGTTTATTATATTTTGTGTGAATTTGGAAAAGTTGTAATGATTAGATGAGATGAGTTGAGATCAACTCTAAATCCAAACGGGGCCTTAATTTCCTTTTCCCATGGCATGTGAATAAAAGTGTTTATTTGGTAAGGCCAAACACCGAATCCAGCACAGCCTTATCGATTCTCCTGTCTTATAGCATGTTTTTGTTTCTGAGCAACAGCATTGATTACATGAAGAAAGTATTGCATGGTGTTTATCAGGTTTTGTTGCAATATATTTGACCTAGTCATATAGCTTTTTGTCAAACAAATTTCTGTTTTGGTTTTTCTTGCCGTGTTGTTGTCCCTGCCCCCCCTAAAAAAAAAACAAACAAACAAAAGGGTTGTTGTTGTTGCCAGTTTATAAAAGAAACATAACACATTTAATGGATTAATCTCTTCTTCTTGCCACACCATTGTACAGATCGGTTCCACACAAGGCGATAGATGTAAGAAAAATAGATGAATAGAGGTGAATTATTGTAAGAAAAAGAGATGAAGAATTGACTTATTAGCCAATAATTCAATCTAGTCATCTATCCATCAATTGGCGATTTTCAATCTGGCTAATATTATGTTTATTTTATTGATAAAATACTTGATACAACGCCAAGTGATGGGTAGATGATTCTAGAATCCCCCCTCCCTCATGATACATGTTTAACTTACCTGTTGTCTTTTCTCCCTTAAATTTGATTCGTAATTCTGCTATGTTTTTCAAATGAATTCGACAAGAAGCACATAAAGAACATGTGAGATTATTATCAAACTGTGATATTGGTAGCAAAGTCTTATTTCCTTGTGCTTTTGACCTCTGTTGACAGGAAAATGATGGACTAGTCCCTGTGAGGGCATCTGCATCTGTGGAGGAAATAGAAAGCAAACATGTAAAAGCCGGAAGTAGAGTAGGACAACAAGAAGTTGATGGTTCTCGCGTAGATGCAATTCAGAGTTCTAGAGTGGACAGTGTTAAGGTTTATGATGAAATCCTTGCTCAACTGAATGCTTCTTTATATGCTTACTTTTAATTTAGGTGCTCAATCATGTGTATCAGTTCTGCTTATTGTTGGCACCCGTGTAAGTGTTCCATAGAATAGTTAGACAATTTTCTTGTTAAGGTGTTAAGGTAGTCTTTGTAAGGTAGCAAAGGGCTAAGGGCGTGAAAAGGAGATACGTCTTGAGCTTGTTGTTCCCTACTAATTTGCTTCATAGGTCCACTGTCTTTTCATTATTGGATGATGTACCGACTCTTAATTTCAGAAACCCTTTGGAAATTTCTAGTCAAAGAGTCACTCGTATATGAGAAAAAGAAATGATTCTTTGACTAGGATTTCATGGCTGGTTTGAGGTCCATGGTCCCTTGACTAGAGAGAGGATATTCAGTCAAAAGACTATAAGATGTTTGCTTGTATCAAGGTGTATAGATAACCTTAAGTATGTTCTCTTTTGATTCTTTCTTCACTATGCTTCTCAGCCCAAGTCCCATTTTCTTCTGAACAGACACGAGCTCCTTTATTCATGCTCTATTTTGGAAGTTCTTTTCGGTGTTATCAGTGATTTCTGTTCTCTTCCTTTCTTCTCTTTCGGTTTGACACGGCTCGCTTGATCATTTTCTCAGAAAAATCAACGAACTGGAACCCAAGAGCTTAAGACGTCAGTGCAAGAGCTGGCTTCTCAAGCAGCTTCTCGAGCTATGGCTGAAGCTGCAAAAAATATCACAAAACCAAATTCAGCTTATCAATTCGAGGTTTCTTGGCGGGGACTCTCTGGTGACCGTGCATTACAGGCCCGTTTGTTAAAGGTGAGTGATATTATTTTTTATATTTAATATTAGAGAGATTTATGTTTTTGATACCCCATTTAATATGCCTATGGCAATATGAAAATTCATGTTCATCTGGCTGCACCGCCCCTCCTTATGGAAAGTACCTAAACTTTATAGTGGCTTTCTTTTTTGAGTCCCCAAATGTAAACCAGTTGATGGATTGTTAGGCTCTGCCGGCCTGATCTTTTCATGCTAGGGCTGCTCCGTGAATTTTTTATTCATATGTAGTCTTAATTGATCAGCCAATTCACTGTGCCCTTTTAGTTTGAGTCATAGTACTCATGCTAATGTTCTTTTATGCGACTGCGCTATTTTCAGTTGATTCAATGATGTTGCCACTAATCATTGTTCCTCTTTTTTGTATTAGGCTGTATCACCAACTACATTACCTCAGATATTCAAAAATGCATTGTCAGCTTACCTACTAATGGACGTTATTAAGTGTGTTGCCACCTTTTTCACGTATGTACATATCTCTGGATGTCTTTCTCGAGTGCATATAATTTTCTGCTAGTGCTCCACATGGTGCTTAATTCCCTTGCACTTGATACTTCTGGCAGTGAAGAAATGGATCTGGCTGTCAAATACGTTGAAAATTTAACCAAAGTTTCAAGATTTAACTTGCTCGTCATGTGCCTTTCATCTTCAGACAGGGATGGTAAGTACACGTGACTAAATTGCTTCAGTTTTTACTAACATGTGCCCATCATTTACACAATGCTTACCTATCTTTCGGTGATAAGAACTTCCGGTGTGGCTTGTGGATATTTGGCTTCTCATTTCGTTGATCCACAATATTGCCACAACCATGTAAATTAGTCTTGCTACTTAGCATTGCACAAGCTTCATGCACAGCCTTAAATTAGTGTGATACCTATTGATGTTGGTTGTTTCCAACGAAGGTCTCTTAGAAGTTACAAAATGAGGAAAGAAAGTTTAAATATTTTTACATTTCAGTATTTAAACCATTTTATAAAGCTAATCGGATTAAGTACATTATGCTTCTAATGCCATGATCATCTGGTGAACAGATCTCCATAAGATTTGGGATGAAGTATTTTGTAGCAAGGCAACACCAATTGAGTATGCAGAGATCCTTGACAACCTTCGTTCAAAATACCACCTTAAGCGGTGACAGACAAGTCCCGAAAGGGTTTTTAGAGATGGTGTTCGAGCTATCTGAGTTTTTTTTTTTTTTATCCTGAGCAATCATTGCACACGACTTTCTGGTCTTAATCTACTGGCTAGACCTGTATAAAAACAACCTACTAATGAGTTAAATATGTTCTTTGGCATCTTGTTCTTCTATAGGATCCCTTCAGGTCAAATCTATGATCCAGGGTTGTGAGTTTGTGCGTGCGTGTGTGTGTGTGTGAGCCTCGATAAATTTTGACATGTTCTTTCCTTCAGCCTCCATTATGGTTTTTTGTTAAGTAAAAAATTATATATATCAAAAGGAAAAATAAGTATACTGAATGTATACAAGAAAATACCTCGTCCAAAATGACTCAAAAAACCCCTAATGATCCAAAAAGTCCGTGGAAAAATAACTCAAAATACACCGGACCCGACTCCAACCCCTTGTTTTTCGTAAAACTAAAATTCTACCCGAAGACTAAACCCCAACCCTTTGATTCTCCCGTGTTCACAATGCCCGATCAGCCTCCATTCTGTTATGGAGTAATACAATCATTATCCCAGAAAACATGTAGTGGGATCCAAAGTTTGCTGACTATTGTGGTCTTTGGCACATTCAATGAATGGATTGATTATAATTTGAAGATTCTTGAAGGGCGAAGAACTTAAATTGCTTCTTGTGGTTGGTGTCGAACTTTTTGTCCAACCTCAGTTCAGTTGGATTACAGGTGGACAAATTCAGGTAGTGGAAGAGGTACCTATTTTCAGTAACAGTATATTCTGGCATGCCCCATCGTCCAATTAGGCTTATTTGGGAACATGCTAGTTAAGTGACACGCTAAACATACTCGTGTAAAAGTTCTCTACATCAATTTACATAATATATATATTGATATTTTAACCATTTTAATAAACATTATAGACTACAAAAAGTGATATTATTTAAATGAGTAATGCTAGATATAATTTTAGAGTATGTAAGATTCACGTAATCCGCACTCCATTTGAAAAAGAGTGAAATTCACTGTAAAAATATAGATTTTATATTTTTCCACTTTTTTCAATATAAGTGTACGAGATTTGCTTTAAAACTATAACTATCATTTCGTTTAACTAATTATGCATAATTTTGCGATATTTTTCTCCCATTTATTTATGAGAAATACTCTAGCCACAAAGTGATTATATAAAAGTAATTTTACAAACTAATGTGTCTTGATGTGATCTGTCAGATTGTAAAGTTACTTTTATTGTATTACAGATCTGACAGTTCACATGGAACTACGTCAGTTTGTGGAATTACTTTTATATAATCCCTTTATAGGTATATCACTCCTCTTTATTTATATTGTCCAATCATGTCACAAGAGGCTGGGGGTTATCCAAGAGATTTAAACATCACCACCACCAAAATTGTCGAGAGTAATGTTTGGCAGCTGGTGTCTTGTAGTCTACTAATCTTTTACTCTATTTTTTTTAATGTATTGTAAACCTTTTCAGTTGTGATCAGGTCAACATCAGGGAAGCTTTCTGCATCTGCATCATGGCTTACATTTCTTTAGGCATGTGCTTTCCAACAACTCAGAATTCCTTGAGCCATAGCTGTTTACAAACTTTTAATTGGCCAACAAATTCTATACAAAACAAAAGAAAATCAATTAAATATAGAGTTGCATATGACTTCCTTAACATGCAAAGACCAAGTTGAGGTTAGTAGGACAAGGAATTTAGGATAAGATTTAAGTCCCGTTTAAATAGTGAGATGAGATAGTTTTAGATGAAAGTTAAATAAAATATTGTTATAATATTATTTTTTAATTTTATTATTGTTTCGAGACTTAAAAAAGTTGAATTGTTTATTATATTTTGTATGAAAATTTGAAAAAAATTAAAATAATGAGATAAGATGAAACTGTTTCTGTATTCAAATACGACAATTGTTTTTACAAAGATGGGTATAGGATGGATATATGGGCTTTATTAGGAAGAGATCAATCATGATACTGCCATTCCAATCCACATAAGCTTACCAAATATAAAAATGATGATGAGAATTGTGAATATTGTTGGTTGGTGACATAAATTGTCATGTGCTGCACGGTTTAGTGCCCTACTAATGATTAATGATGGTGTTCGTTATTGTTGCGTAGTTTCCCCATTAAGGTGGTCCTAGTCCTTACATTATTCAACAACACTTAATAAAGGAGTTCGAATACGGCCTCGTTTGTTTTTAGAAATGAGATGAGTCGAAATTAAAATTAAATTAAGTTCGAATACGGCCTCGTTTGTTTTTAGAAATGAGATGAGTCGAAATTAAAATTAAAAAGTTGAATAAAATATTGTTAGAATATATTTTTTAATATTATTTTTGTTTTAAAATTTGAAAAAATTTAATTATTTATTTTATTTTATGTGTGAATTTAAAAAAATTGTAATGATGAAATGAGAAATTTTCAAAATTTTAAATTTTAGTCTTGAAAACAAACCAAGAGACTTGGTCATATTTTTCATACGGGAATGAAATAAATGTCAAAACCATGAAAATATATTATACCATATATCCTTATCATCTCACCAAGAATCTCTAGAAAATATTTCACATACAACTAGTCTCCTTTACATAATCTTAATTTAAACGATGAATATTTTTATAAAATAACATCGTTTTATTTAAATACTATAAATTTAAATCGTTATTATATAAAATATTATAAAAAAAATTGTATGTGTATCATTACATAATATTCCATAGGATATGCAATAATTCTTATTATTAACTACAATATTCGACATGATACGATAATCATGTGATGTGTGTGAGATGGAAGGTTGCACTTGTGTCTGATAAGCTTGTAGAAGAAGTATTTATGATGAGATCAATCTTCACTTTATAGGTCATGAAGGATGGAAAACCATTGCATTGAAAGCTTAGCACTCTCAAGTCTCAGTGGTTTCTTTATCGTATCTTTTAAAACACATTATCAAAATATACTTTTTTATTTTACATATTAATTTTTATAATATACTATATATTAGTCTATCTATTTTTTCTCTGTATTATTTAAATATTATATTTTTTAATACTTTTGTTTATTTCAAATATTTTCTCTAACTACCAATAATATCCTCATATATTTTTATATTTGCAATATCTCATATGTAAGGGGAATTTCCCTCACTAAGCCCAAGAGACCCATAAATGAAAGGAAACAAGATCAAAAGCCCGGACCGGAGTAACGAGCCCCTAACCCAGCTTATAGGAATGCTCCTTTGTACACAACCTGCAAGAGGGATGATGCTACAAAGGATAAGACTTGTCAATCTGAGGCCCCCTCGAGTAGTGTCCAGTCCTCAAGTGTTCACCTGCACAACATGCGTGATATACGGGGAGCCCCTAATCTATTGACAGAGAAGGCTTGAACGGCTCAGAGGGGAGACAAACTGAGAGAAGGAGGTCAGATAACCACGCCACATTAATAGCTCCACCACCCAGACAACATGCCACATTAATAATGCCGTTATAGAGCCATGCCACATTTAAATATTATAACACAAGGAACAGTATGGGGGATACGAACTTCATGAGAGCAGGCACTATCTGCTCTGTTGTGGAAACGATGACAATAAAGTGAATGTAAACACACGAAAAATAAGCAATCACACACGACACAGTATTTACGTGGTTCGGCAAATTGCCTACGTCCACGGGAGCTGCAGATGATTTTTATTTCTTGAGGAATCACAATACAATAGTGTAGGACGGCTACTGTTCACTCAGCTACAGTGCAAGACAAAACAAAAATACTATTTATATGTTGTACGGCGGAAACCCTAATTCAGGAGAATTAACAATGTTCGCTCGAGCGGCGTGTCGAGCCCGCATCGAGCGAACCTGTTTCCCGCAATTGCTCGAGCCGTGAGTTGAGCGGCTCCTCAAGCGAAGCTCTCTGACTTCCCTCCGCTTGAGCCATGAGTCGAGCGGTCATCGAGCGAACCTCTCTGACTTGCAATTGCTCGAGCGGTCTGTCGAGCTTCCTTCGAGCGAAGCTCTTTGTCTTCCCTCCGCTCGAGCCGTGAGTCGAGCGGTCATCGAGTGAACCTCTCTGACTTGCAATTGCTCGAGCGGTCTGTCGAACTTCCTTCGAGCGAAACTCTCTGTCTTGTATTCGCTCGAGCGGCTAGACGCTTCGCTCGAGCGGCGTGAACCAAACTCCACATACTCAACATGCTCAATGTCTCTTTGATCTCTAGACTCTATTACTTATTTGTTACCCTCTAAGAATATTTACTAAATTTAGCATCGAAGGTTACCTGGCCCCTAGGCTGGCCTCTCAAAATTGCAATTTTTTTACCTTGTGTAGGGTTCGTTTTTGAAGATTTGAGTTGTTGAAGATTGACCAAAATGTGTGCAAAACATGACGTTAACATCCCATATACCATCCCATTCTAAAATTCAACTTTAATGTTTGTTTTACATGTTGAAATTAAGTCGTTGCTAGGATTAAAAAACAATCTGTGACAAGAAAAGCAAGATATAATAAAATATTTTTCTGGTTCACGTTATAAGAGAAAACATCTGATTTCAATGCTTGAAATCCTTATTGAGTTTGGAACAAATTCCTTTTCTTTTCCTGAAAAGTAGTAAAATTAATTGGAAGAATGTGCAAAGATACCAAACACAGAAGAAAACAATGCGATGTGGGAGAGGAGCTGAAATGCGATGGAAATGAAATATGGGAAAAGGCCGGCAGTGGGGAAAAGTAGACATGAGGAGGGAGAGATGAATTAATAAATTTTTGGAATTGTAAACAATAGACTCTACGTCTAACAGGATCACTTTAGCAACTTGTAAAATAAAAAGAGTTCGACTACACATAAGCCGCACTCTCTGTACATTGTGATTGTTTTTTTTTTTTTTAAACTCAATATACTGAGTGTGTTGAGAATTACATCAACAGTAAGCTGATGTAAGTAATTTCTCAAATAAAAATCATAAACAACATCTATTGGAAGCAACTTTTGAACAATTTTCTTTATATTTTAGAGGAAAGTATATTTTACAACATCATTGAGGATGCATTTAGGTGCCGTTTGGATAATAAATTGAGATGAAAGTTAAAAGTTGAATAAAATATTATTTTAATAATATTATTTTTTAATATTATTATTATTTTAAAAATTAAAAAAAAATAAATTATTTATTATATTTTATATAAAAATTTATAAAAATTATAATAATAAAATATGATAAAATAAATCCAAATGGAGAAACCAAGCAATCAATTTTGGCGGTAGATAAAATAGGGAATAATGCTACAAATTATACTCAATATCCTTCTTTTATTTATCTATATAAAATATGACATGTTTATAGTCATGATTTTTCTTTAAAAAATTCAAAAGGTTGATTGGTTACGCCGTTTCATCATTGTAAGATAGGAATTATAATAGCAGATTAAAGTTTGTAGAATTTTTCCTGAACTTTAACATCAGTTTATAAGGAGGGGAGCATAGCTCAATTGTTTATTCTTTGATACCGAGCAAAGCATAAAATCTCTCTTAAAATTAGAAATTACGCCACCTGCCTCCTGCTTGGGATGCGTCAAATAGGGACTTTGGATTTTTTTTTTTTTTTTATAACAACGGATCTCATTTCATTTATTGAAGGAGGACATATAAAGTTGACTTTAAACAACAAGTCAATTACAAATGTTAATAGAATCTCAGTATACTATTGTAATTGACATAGTCTAGTCCAGACGGCTTATCTTTAAAAATCGAAGTCTAAGAGATAGCACAATTCTATTATCAACAGAATTTGCAGTAACCAAACATAAAACTCCATACCCAACTAGACGGAGTATGGAGAAACTAAACCCCAACATCACCAACTAAGCGGAAGGGGGACAACACCCTTTGGACCTAATTTGGATTTATTTCTAGATTGCGTTTAGATGTTGAGATTGCTTGAGTTGAGTTGTAAAGTATTTATACATCATATTGAGATGAATTTAATTTTTTTAAGTTAAGATATTTAGATTAAAATATATGAAATAGGTTGAGAATTTAATTTTTTTATATGAAATTAAAATGATAATAAATTTCATTGATTTGAAGTGAGATGAAACTAATTGATTAGGATTATCTTCCATGCTTAACTCATAAATGTTATTAATGAAATTTGGAAAATTCATTTTTGTTTTTATTTTTTTAAATTTTAAAGTTGCGTCTAAATGTTAAACTAAGTTGAGATGATAAAATATTATTAAAAAAATATTTTTTAATATTATTATTATTTTAAGATTTAAAAAAATTAAATTATTTATTATATTTTATATTAAAATTTAAAAAAATTATAGGAAAAATGTAGGGCGGAATTTATTGCAAATGATTTTAGGAGGAAGAAAGGTATTTCAAAAGAGTTTCAAATTTAAAAACCAAGTGTGCCTTTTTTCAACATAAATAAAGTTTAAAACACAGAGTCTGGTCTTCCAAAAGTTCTGAGTTCTGACACAAACCCATTAATCCAGCAATCCATCGTCCGTTGGACAGTCAAAATGTTTATTTTATTTTATTATTATAATATTTTTATATAAAATATAATAAATAATTTAATTTTTTAAAATTTTAAATTAATATATTTTATTCAAATTTTTTATTTTTATTTAAAAGTATTTATCTTATTTTATAATTTAAATTATATTAGAAATATATTATTAGAATATATTTTTTAATATTATTTTTATTTTAATATTTGATTTATTTTATTTTTTATGAAAATGCGAAACTGACACTCATCACGTGATCTACCTTATGTTCTCACTTCTCTCTCGTCTTCCTTTAATTTGTGTCATTCCACGCGCCCTCTTTCTCTCTCTCTCTCTCTCGGAGTCTCTTCGCTGTTCCTGTACCTTCTCTATGCTCTCATTCTCGCTCTTTGTTTCGCTCTCTCTGTTCTGAAAACCCTGCACGAGGTGTGAGCTTCGCCCTCTTGATCTGCACTTCCGGGAAACGAAATAAGAGTAGTTCTTTGCTTTCTCTCTGTTTTTTTTTTTTTTTTTTTTTTTTCCTTCTAATGCGTTTTTTGTTTCATCGAGCTTTTTCTTTCTTTAGTTTTTTCTCGCTTTTGAGGCCTATATAGTTGGGTTTCTAATGTTGGCTGGTTTTATAAGTCTTTTTGCTTCGCACTTGGCTCTGGGTACATTTGAAAATATTCTGTATGCTTGTGTCTGTTTTGCATTTCTCATGTCTGTTTCTTATGTAGCTTCAAATGTTTTGTTGGCCTTTTCTTTTGGGTTGGCCATTTTCCCTCCCTCTAGTTCATTCCTCTTTCATATCTTTTATTTTTTCCGTTTGTTGTTTTTGGGCTGTTGGGGGGGAGTCGTAACTCGTGTTTGTTCTTCGCAGCCTTCAATGGGGGCCAACCTTCTGTTTTCTTTTGCTCTCCTTCTGGGATTTTCCTTTTATCCTGTATTCCAACATTTTCCCCCGGAACATGCTGTTTGTCTTTATTTTGTGTTCTACTAAGCTCTTCTGCTGGACTGGTGGATTCATCTTTGCTGCGCTTAGTTTTGGTTTCTTTGTTTTTGGGTACAAGTTCACCTGTTTGGTTGTGGTTTTCATTACTTTGTTCTATTATCTAAAAACTTGCAGGAATGGGTGTCATCTCCAGAAAGATTTTCCCAGTGTGTGGCAGCATGTGCGTTTGCTGTCCTGCTATGCGGTCAAGTTCTCGACAACCCGTTAAGCGTTACAAAAAACTGCTGGCAGAGATATTTCCTAAATCCCCTGTTAGCATCTTGCTCCTTTTATATTATGTTTTCAGTAATTTTGAACGTTTAGTATCTGATAGTGTAATATAAGATGCTACGTTTATGTTCTCTTTGAGTTTAGAGGTACCCTAGCTAGCAACCATAACTTGTTTAAATGTAAAAAGTGGTTAGCATTTAGCAATTTGACCATTTGATTATGTAATGTGGTGATCAATGCCAAATAATGTACTTTGCCATTATGTTTCCCATGACTAAGAGAAAAAACGCACCCTCCTTTGAAGCAAAGAATATAAATGTCTTTATCACTTTTCTGGTATGGCTGCTTTTAACAACTGGACGTGCCCTTGCTACTGTTTGCTTATTTTGGAATGCTGGCCCTCCAATTGGATCATGGAAGAGGATCTGAAACGTGCTAATATGCTTGCTAGATGAAGATTATCTTTGAATACATTTTGTGCTTTGCCCCGTCCTCTCTGGGCCTATAGATGGGGCTTAAGTGTTATCCTACATTATCCTTTCACTAGATTTCCTCTGTACTTGATTGAAGAAAACTTGAGTGTGGAGCCCCACTCTGTACCACCTAAATAGGGATGAAATGGGGTTTAAACCCAAAAACCCAATCAGCCAAATCTAGCATGGATTATGAGTTTTGGTTATAAGCATTTTAATAGAAGTATTTCTTAATAAGACATTTGCTTGAACATGGAAGATCATTTTGTAGTTTACAATTCCTATCAATAAATAACTAAATACGATGCTCAAAGTCTTGAAATATATTTCAGGATGGCCATCCAAGTGAAAGAAAAATAGCTAAGTTATGTGAATATGCCGCAAAAAACCCCTTCCGGATTCCAAAGGTATTGACTCTGACATGCTACTTACGTATCTGCTGGTAAAAGTGTAATATAGTATTGAAATAGAGACCCTGATGTTGAATAGCAATGGTACTTTCTATTTATCAGATAGCGAAGTATCTTGAAGAAAGGTTCTATAAAGAACTGAAATATGAGCACATCAAGTTCATCAATATTGTTGTAGAGACGTACAATAAGCTGCTTGGCATATGTAAGGAGCAGATGTAAGTGCAAGTTTTTCCTTTCCCTTTTCTTACTTGTATTATCGCTGAAGTGTGTGTAGATTTGTCAGCTTCTAAGTTGGTTCTACAATGAATTCTAAATGAACAACTCATTTCTAGCTAATGTTTGTATGTTTAGCAAGACAACTCGTTAGGTATTGTGTTCCCCAGAATTGTTTTCTAAGAAGTCTTTAAGGCCTGTCACTTAATGCTTCTAGTAGCTATTGAATACATGATATTTTACTAAAAGGTAGTTTTTTCTTGTAGTCCTTCAAGTGTTTGTATCTGGTCTTTCATTTGTATTTTTAAACGGAGAAGTTGAGAAATTTGTTTCAGATGGGTTTTTTTTGTCAGTGTATGTGATGTAGTTTTGTAAATTTCACTGTGCAGGGCATGCTTTGCTGTTAGTCTGCTGAATGTGGTTACTGGACTTTTGGACAACTCTAAGCAAGATGCCATGAAGATAATTGGATGCCAAACCTTAACAAGGTTCATCTACAGTCAGGTAAGTTCAGACCTTGCTTTATATTTCTTTTGTAACTGCTATCAAAATATGCCAAAGAGGATGAAGAACTTCTTAATTATAATTATGTGCTTTGATATGACTTTTTTATGTATCTTGGGAGATTAAGTTCTTTTTTTTTTTTTTTTTCAAATTTCTTCTCTTCAGAAGGGAAGAAACATATTCAACTACTGATAAGAAAAAGGACATATTCAATTACGATTGAATGTGAGAAAAATTGATTCTTTTGGCTTTGGTTCCCATACTTATAAAAAAAAGGAAAATGGATTCTTCTGGCTTCCTGGGATATTTCAACATTACGTAAACAATGACCAAGGGCAAAAATTAGAAAAGAACAAAACTCCTTAAGCTAGAAAAAGTTTCTTACCATGGTATGGTAAAAGTTCCATTCCATAAGATATGCGTAGGTTACGCTATTAATAAAATCTTCTATTACTTATCAAAAAGATATACATATAGGTTATGCTCCATTAATTTGATGAATAAATTAAAAATTTAAAGATGGGTGAGAGCATACAACAAGCTCGTGCTCGTGTTCTAGAAGATCATGTCAAGAAGGTAGAAATGCCTATTGTGGATGTTAGCAGAGTGGATTTTATATGGCATTCACATAACTATTTGAAGGCTGTTGGTCCTACCTCCAGAGCTCTCTTTAGGTTGTAGATCAATGGCCCATGCAACCAATAAAAACTAAACGAGGAAAATAGTTAGCAGTATTTAAGGTTTGTGCGTATATCAGATACTTTCTTTCCTGTCATCCTCAAATATTAATTAGCAGTATTTTTATCACTCAATACATAGTTTTGGCTGTTGACCTAACGTCTGAACAGGCAGATGGAACCTACACACATAACATTGAAAATTTGGTTGGTAAAGTATGTGCACTGGCTCGTGAGAAAGGGGACGAACATCAAAGGCTCTGCTTAAGGGCATCAAGCTTGCAATGCCTCTCGGCCATGGTAGTTTTATAGTTTGATTTTCTCCTTCGATGTTTCTTATTACCAGGATCAGGAAGACAGTTTTTATAAAATTAATTTGTGGTATCTATTTCCCATCATGACTCCTTTAATAGCTTTAAAATATATGAGCCATTAATCGCCAGTTGTTTTGGAGCTGGAAGATTGGTTGTTTGATAATTTTCTCCCTTGGCAGGTGTGGTTTATGGCACAGTTCTCGCACATGTTTGTTAATTTTGATGAGGTTAGTTCTTTTGAGTTAGTTTTTTCAAAGCTATTTAATGATTCTATTAGATTTTTGTTAGATTCAACAAACTCTTGCAGAATTGAGGGGTTTTATTAACATTGAAGTATTGCAATATTTTTCCAAATGTTGTCTAAACTCATAGGATTGCAACATAATGACCAAATAAAAATCGTAGTTTGATTTTATACTGAAATTCATATCATTATGTTTCATTCATATCGTTATATTTCATTTATATCGTTATATTTCAAACAAGTATTACTCAAAATGGACACAGGTGGCATTTAAAATCCTAGAATTTTAACTTTCTTATGAGATGATGAACATTCAACTGGTTATTCAGATGCCTTTGAATTAAGTCCACTTAAATTGCACTGAATTTTTCAAAGGAGTGGAGAAAGAGAGATTGCTTTCTCATTATTCTTTCCTTTCATTTTAATGTTCAGTTAATTTTAGAGGCTGGTTTTGATGTCAATTCTCACCTACTAAGACTAAAGGCCAGTTGGTCGATTGATAATAATCTGAGACAGTGATGAGCTCAGCTGGTACTTCACATTTTTTTCCAACATTCTCCACCAGGGTTATTAATTGGATCAAGATGATGTGATGCCTTGTGAGAGGACCTGTCTTTTTGACAGTTTTAGCACTCTTCTAGTTATCGTATCGAAGTGTATACTGTTCATATGCTTCTTTTTGTGTTTCACTTGTTTTGCCGTACTAAATTCTGCAGTCTTTTTTTTTTTTTTTTGCTCATTCCTTGCTTTTGTGTTTCACTTAATTGTTCCATTTTGTTGTAGTTCTGGTGTTGAATTTTAATTTCTTGATATATCCATGCTGCAGATTGTATATGGCACTTTGGATAACTATGAGCCTGATACTCATACAGAAGGTGATGTTGAGAGAGGGGAGGCACGCCATAATTGGGTGGATGAAGTAATTAGATGTGAGGGCAGAGGCGGTGCTGTTGCAAGTTGGGATACTAGCCCTAGCTGGCTGATCGTGAGGCCACGACCAGAAAAAAAGGATCCTTCTCTTTTGACAAGGTAGTAAATATTCGAGAGCCTGTGATTTTAACCATTTATGGGAATTTGCTCTTCAATTAGTCTAACTTTGATTTTTTTTTTCATTTATTTCCCTTTGACCAATACCTTGCCTTTATTATAGAGAAGAGATTGAGACCCCAAAAGTATGGGCACAAATTTGTATCCAAAGAATGGTTGAATTAGCCAAGGAGAGCACAACAATGCGCAGGGTACTGGATCCAGTATTTATTTATTTTGATTCTGGACAGCACTGGGTGCCTCGGCAAGGGTTGGCTGTGATGGTTTTGTCCGACATGTCGTACTTCATGGAGAGTTCAGGTATCTTGATCCTCCTTTGGCTTCTTACTCAATACGTGTTATTTATATTATATTAGTCTTTTACGTATTGTATTTAGGTTTGAAATTCAAACTATCTTAACATTTTGTGGATTTCTTTTTTTTTTCCTCTTTCTGCAAAAATGTTTATTGGTGGAATATATATGTATATATATAGGCTACTTATATAAAAAAAAAATATGTATATATATAGGCATTTAGTTTTAGCCATCTACTGTGCGAGTATTTTGCTAATGTTTCTTTTTATTTCAGGGAACCAGCAGCTGATTTTAGCTTCTTTGATACGTCATCTGGATCACAAAAATGTTGCACATGACCCCCAACTCAAATCTTATGTCATTCAAGTCGCTACTGCTTTAGCTAGGCAAATTAGATCAGGAACTTCACTGGCAGAAATTGGATTTGTCTGTGACCTGTGCAGGCATTCAAGGAAAAGTCTTCAAGCCACAGTTGAATCAGTTGGTGAGCAAGAGTCCAACAAAAATATCCTACTGCAGAATTCCATTGAAGACTGTTTACTCGAAATTGCTAAAGGGGTAAGTTTGATACTTTGCTGTATATAGTTGCTGCTTTGTGCTTCCAGTTTAACAAAATGTGTTGTTGTCTTTCGCAGATTGGTGATGCACGGCCACTATTTGATCTGATGGCAATAACGCTGGAGAAGTTGCCATCTGGAGTTGGTTCCAGAGCAACCATTGGATCATTGATGATTCTTGCTCATGTCATCTCGGTAGCATCGGCCTCTTCACGGTCTCAACAGGTGAGAGGAGGGAAATCATTTAATATCCTCTCCAGAGGTTTTCTATTTGCTGATGTTCAATTTAATGACCTCTGATTACATATTTTGACTATCATACTTCATACTTAAGGTAGAAAAACTGATGGAGGGGATAGTGATTGGATGTAACTTGCATGTACTAAATTTTGTTATGGTTACTTATAAATAAATTATGTTCTGTTATTGTTTCAATCAGGCTCTTATTGGGAAATGGTTTTGGTGGTATAATATGGAAAGGGAAGCTTTATGGAAGTTGGTGATTGACTTCAAGTATGTGGTTTTGTTGGGGGGAGGGAGGGAGGGGAGGGGGGGTGGAGCACTAGGGAGGTATAAGGGGTTTATGGAGTGGGAGTCTTGAAGCACATAAGATGAGGTTGGGGAGTTTTTGCTCGACACACTAGAATTGTAACGGGAGACGGATCTAGAATAAAATTCTGGTATGACTTATGGTGAGATAGAGCCCTTAAAGACACATTCCTTACAGTTTTCAGGATTGCACATGAAAAAGAAGCATTAGTGGCTAACCTCATGGAGATGTCTGGTGGCTTAGTCCAATGGAATGTGAGCTTTATTAGGGCGGCCCGTGATTGGGAAGTTGGCAGCTTTTCGGATTTTTTCAAACTCCTGTACTCCATGAGATCAAGTGCTCAAGGGACTGGCAGTTTGTGGTGGGTACCCACTAGAAAAGGTACATTTTCTGTTTGTTCCTTCTATAAGTCCCTCACACATCCGCAGAACAATCACTGTCCATAGAGAAGGATATGGTGAAATAAGGCGCCTACCAAGGCGGTATTTTTTTGCTTGGATAGCTTCTTTGGGTAAGATTTTGACGATGGATAATTTACGGAAACGCAGGGTGATTATAGTGGACTGGTGCTGTATGTGCAGAAAAAGTTGTGAGACTGTAGATCATCTTTTATTGCATCGTGAGGTTGCAAAGCGTTATGGGATGATGTCTTTAGCGTTTAGAAGGTTAGAGCTAGCCTAGGTTATGCCTGCTATTGTGGTCGAGCTTCTGGCTAGTTGGACGAACCTGGGCAGTTTTCCACAAATCACAGTTGTGTGGAAGATGGTTCCTATTTGTATTCTATGGTGCCTATGGAAGGGACGTAATGATCGGATTTTTGAAGACAAGGAACACTCATTGGAGGAGATTAGATTATTCTGTTAAACATTATTCCTAGGGCTAAAGCTGTAGATTTCAATGGCCTATAGACTTTCATGACTTTCTTGTTTCTATTTCTTCCTGCTAACTAGGTGTTACCTCTTGTATACCCCCTGTGTACTTGGGCTATGCCTATTCTCATTAATACAATCGTTTACTTATATAAAAAAACTTGTTTGAAGATTCTGAAGTGGAATGTTATATGGTCGAGGTGTTAGAAAGCTATATTATCCAGGGGTTGTGAGGTTGACTGCTATACGGATTGAGGTACAATTTTCTTTTTTCTCTGGGGCTCACCCTGTTAAATTATTTAATTTTTTCATGTAGGTTTTTCCAGAAGGCCTTCTTGTTCAACTGTTGAAGGTGATGCTACACCCAGACATAGAGGCACGAGTTGGAGCGCACCAGATATTTTCTGCTCTTTTAATTCCAATCTCTAACCATCAACGACATGAAGTTGCTTCTCTTACAAGTGGTTTTCTACACCAACCGAGGAGATGGCACTCAAATCCTGCATCTGCATCGATTAAAGCTTTACTTGAAAAGCTACGGAGAGAAAAAGATGGCATCAAAGTGGAAAAAATTGGAAGTAATTGTCATGATGATCTTAAAGAAAGGGACATTGTTGAAGATGACTGGAAACAGGGGCGCGTCCACAAGAATTCCCCCAATGTTTACAAAATTAGCTGTATTATTGACAGAACTGCTGGGTCAACCAGCTTGTCGGATGCTGTAAGCATAATTTTCACTTCCATAAATGGGTTGTTTTTGGGTGGCATTATAGATCTTTTCCATTTATACAAGATTCTTAACAAATTTGGTCTATGATTGGCGCAGGAACCGCATATTATGAAGTTTAGTGAGGAGCAAATAGTGCAATTGCTGTCTGCCTTCTGGATGCAGGCCAGTCTTCCGGATAATTTACCTTCAAATATTGAAGCTATTGCTCATTCTTTCGTATTAACACTTATTTCTTCAGGCTTAAAGGTGAAGTTCATACTTAAATACAGTACTTGCTTGGGTATTTTTTCATCAATTCTTTTCTCCTAACATATCTCTTGCTTCTTATTTTCCCATTCACTTCTGGCTTGTCAGAGGGACCTTGCTAATTGTTAATTGAATGAGGGCATAGCCTGGATAATTTAGTTTAGTGACTATATCTCAAATAAATGATGTGCAGAACTCAAATGACAACCTTGTGGTCCGATTCTTTCAGCTTCTCCTGTCTCTCAGGAATACATCCATGGATCCTAACAATGGTATGACGGTAGAGTTTCACAAGTAGGCTTTTCATTTTGGTGTGTTAAAATGATCTATTGATATATGTTTCTGTTTTGGTAGGTATGTTGTCTCCAGCATGCCAAAGATCTATCTTTGTATTATCGACAGGCATGTTGATGTTTGCAGCTAAAATATATCACATTCCTGATCTGAATGATTTCCTCAAGTCATCAGTTCCATATGATGTGAGTTATGTTTGCAGCATGCTTTCTGGGTGGGTGGTTGCGTTAGGGCTTGGGGTGGTCTCTGTGCTTAAAACTGCTGATATTGTTTGTTATCTAATAAAAAATTTGTCTTCGACAAGTTCAGGTTGATCCTTATCTGGGTATTAATGATGACCTGCAAGTATATGTAAAGCCTCAGGCAGATATCAGAGAGTATGGATCTGTTGCTGATAATCAACTTGCTGCATCATTGCTCTCTGAATTACGGAGCAAGGTATACAAATCTGACAATGTCATAATGGACATTTTAGTTCAGAGTCTGTCTAGCATTACCGAGGTATGACATTTTATCCAGAACCCCCTCCTCCTCCTCTCTCTCTCTCTCTCTCTCTCTTTCTGATCTGTTTGTTTCTGCTTGTAAAGCTGGAGGCAGATGCCCTGACTGAGCAACTGTCAGAATTATTCACACCTGATGATGCATTCATGTTTGGCCCACAATCAATACTTGAATTTGATCACAATCAAATGGTTCCCCATTCCAAGAAATCGTTGTCGTTTGATGGGGTAAGCTCTTTATGATCATTTTAATGCTATTTTAAGCAATGACCTTGCAAGGAGCTCATTGCTTTCTGACAACTGTCCTCAGCTATAGTTGGTAAAAAAAGAAAACAACGATTGGTGAGGGTGTGTGGTATTGTTTAGATGCTATGTAAATATGTGGAAGTGATGAAGTTATATTCAGAAATTAGCTCATCCTTGGAGAGAAGAGTAAACAAAGATGTTGCAGTACACCAACCCTACCATCCACTGCTCATCGCAGTCAAATGGTTTCCCATTCCAAGAAATCACTATAGTCACTATCTATAGTCTTTGTTTGCTTATGGTGTAGGATTTTCCAACAAATTCATTAGTTGAGGATGATGCAAGAAGTGAAGCATCCGTTGCTGACCTATCTCGGTTCATACCCAAAATGCCATCTTCACCGTCTATGTCCCATGTCATCAGCATTGGACAGCTTCTGGAATCGGTAACCTCCCCTTCTCTTTTTGTGTCTGTGAAAAGCGTATATGCAAGAAGATGTTAAAACAAGGTTGTATTAACTTCCTGATTTTCTGTAATATTATTTATGGAAAGACTAGTCTGAAAAAGGATCTATCTAATAAAAAATATTGAAAATATCAAGACTGACTGCCCTATCTGCTAAAATACTATGTATTGCAAATTGTTCAATATGCGTTTGTTTATTAGGCAATTTGTGTGATGATTCCTATATATCATCCTATGTGTAAAGAGAGTTGAAGTAATTTTTTTTGTTGGTTAGAAATAGTGTATCTTCATTTTAGTAATCGATGTGCAAGATGCCTAGGTCTGTCCATGAAAGTTTTTCGCCTACTAAATTATGGTGCTTTCAGGCACTTGAAGTGGCTGGGCAAGTGGCAGGAACATCTGTGACTACATCGCCCCTCTCGTACAACACCATGGCTAGCCAGTGTGAAGCCCTTGGCACAGGCACAAGGAAGAAACTCTCCAATTGGTTGGCCCATGAAAATCACCAAAGTAGAGTGGTTGACAAATCGTTTCCTGCATTTCTTGCAGATGGACACTCGGCACTCAAAAAGGTTAGCCTTCGACACAACATGTTAACTCCCTTTGGACTTTCCACATAAATCCCAGAATGTATTATTATAAAGGGAAATTCATATAGAAACATCTTGTGTTTATCTTCAATTTGATATTAAGGCCCAAGTTTTCACTTGATGCTCTCCATACTCAATTTATGATCAGTTTTTTCTTAAAACTTTTCTTTTGTTAATTTTCTTACATTTATTTTTTAATCTTTTGGTTTTACCAAATTTTACAGGTCCATCTCTTCTTCTTCTTCTTTTTTTTTTTTTTTCCTCTTTTAACTTTGTTATTTTTTACAAGTTTGACTCGAAAAATACCTATTGGTTTACCCTTTTTTATTTTTTTATATTTTGGTTTTACTACTTTCACACCTTAGTGGTTTCTTATATACTTCAAGTTGTACTCATTAATGCTTTCTTTCCTTACCCTTTCATTTTTTATTTTTAGTCGTTATAGTTGACGGAATGCTTGACGAAGACAAGGTTATGAGAATCTTGAATTTAGTTATTTGGAAGGTTAAATAGTTGCAAATAACTTGCTTGACACTTATTAAAAAATAGTTGCAAATAACTTCGTATTAATCATTTGAACTTTGCGACAACAGTTTCTATGTTTTATCAGTTATTTTCTGTTAATACCATTCTTAATCAATTCTATCATGTAGGTAACAAGTAGCGATGGCCCCCCTGCTCAGGCAAATGTGTTGCCACAGGACCCATGGTTGGCAATGAGGCTGCCTCCTGCCAGCCCATTTGACAACTTTCTCAAGGCAGCTGGATCGGCTAGGTGTTAGAAGAGAAGCCACACATTCTTTCTGGTGATAGTTATCTTGTAAAAGTCTTAGGCAGCAATTAGGATTAATAGCTTAACCTTTGATTTAGACTCAGATAATTTGTGGGCTTCCATGTCAGTTCTTTAATTCTTGTATGCACAATGTACTCTTTGTTCTTAAAATGTGTTGGTGCAGCATAGCTTGTGAGCTTCCATGTCAGTTTATTAATCCTTGTATCTGTCATTTCTCCTTGGACTTACTTTGTTTGCGCTGAGCATAGGTTGTGGTATTTAGTTTCTTATTGGATCGAGATCTCCTACAATTTCCTGATCCAAACACTTTAAAAACTTGGAGAGAGAGAGAGACATAGCAAGTGGACTACTGTATTAAACGTCAGCAATGTGGACTCCAACATGAAGAATGCTACTATGTCGTCTCATTTTGTCTTCTCATTTTGATCGTTTATGTATTTAAATTTTTTTTCTTTTAGTTATTGATTAAGGAAGTGACTATTATTTTATTGGTATATATTTTTTTATTTTTTTAAAAATATTTAAATATATTAAAAAATGTAAAGAAAAAAAGAAGAAAAAAATAGGAAGGGAAATTTGTACTAGTGGGCACGCCTAGTGGTCAAAGCTGGGCGACACAGTAGCACTGCCACTCCAACATTTAATATAGTAGAGTTTACATATTGTCTATCTCTGCGAATTGTAAAAAGTATTTATGTTAAAATTATAGGAGATCTCGAGGCATCTCTTTTCCTAATTATGCGTCATTTCATGTGTGACGTGTGGTATATGAATGAGAAGCAGGATTTTTCTATACTAAATTACTAATACCAACATCTTGGTGGGGGGAAAGAAGCAATTGATAGCCTAGGCATTTTTGCTCTTGACTTGCATACATTGGGTGATATAACTGGAGAACCATATGATAGAGGGCTATATCTTTTAAGCCCAAATTATGATAGCGGTGGAGGCAATGGTAATGGTCATATTTGAAATCCAAATAAATGCAAATTTTGTTTGAGCAACACTTGGGGGATTGGCCCCCTTCTGACCCGGCCCTAAACTGTCGGATATCCGACCGGATTTTATTGAAGAGTGCAATTCTATTTCAAAGATCTTTTTTTTTTTTTTGGGGTGAAGATGAAGATTAAAGGAAGGATATCATCAGCTAAATGAAATCTTTATGGCCAATTTCCAGCAGATATAGATTGCAGACCGTTTCTTATTGAACCGATTTGAGTTAAAGAGTTAAAAGTCAAAATAAGTAGCGTGCAAGGGCGGCACTCCTAAATATTGCCAATTTTGTTGTCAAGCCTCTGTGAACCTGTTCAAAGCTTTCACAGAAGCCTTTCCTTTTTTTAAGTCTAGGAACTATGAAAATGTAAAGCTTAACAAAGCAAGAAGATAAAAGAATTTAAGAACACTAGTTCTTGCAATATATATATATATATATATATATATGTATATATGTATGTATATGTATATATATTGCTAGCCTCCATGGCATGTGAACCTTTTCTAGTTAACTGGAGGAAAATTCAGAAACACATATGGAACTTATTTTTTTCTTAATTTGAAGATGCAACAACACGAAATAAAAGCATGCTTCAAGAGGGTAAACTTGTTAGACATGCATGAAAACATGTGAGAAAAGCCATTACATGACTCAATACTCATGTATATAGATGGAGGGTATTGTAGACAGACATCTTGGAGAAAGAAAGACAACTAGTCTAGGAAAGTTGCTCCTCAAGAGCTAGATCCTCAATCATGTTCCCATGGTTGAAAGGATTGAATGCTTGGATTTCAGAACACTTGCTTGGCAGTACTATGGGGCCAAGACCCTGCTGTTGCTCAAGTGAGTGTGTAGTCATGGGATATTTACGTGCAATCACAACCGAATTAATAACCTCATCAGTTGGATGAAACACTGAAAGAACCTCGAATCCAACAAGATCAGACGGATCAACCACAGGATAGAGAAAAGCCCTAGCACCATGTGCACTCCTTAGCATCAAAAGAGCTCCTGGCGCCATGTACTTGGCGAAATGATCTATGACTCGGACCTTGTCCTCCTTGTCCATGCCCACTAGAGCTGCCAAGAAAACAACTTCAAAATCTTTCAAAGCAGTTGTTACATTCATTATATCAGTGGTATGGAAGAACATTCTTTTTGACAAGTCAGGATCAGATGAAACTAAACTAACAGCCTTTGAATTGGCTAAGGGGTCAATATCATAATTGTGAAAGGTGGAGGAGGTGAGGTGATTAGATGCCAAGACAATAGATGTAAGGGGAAGGGGACCAGAGCCCACAAAGGCAATTTTGCTAGGGACATTTTGGGTGCAGTGTTGGGAAAGGATGTTGAACTCAAGGAGACTAAGCTTGAGGTAATTAGAATGGTAAGGAAAGATATCAAGATGGTCAAGTGGTTTCTGATATGAGCCCAAAATGGTAGAGTAATGGATCTCCAAAAGTCCCTCAGCCTCCCCACAAAGCCTAATCAGCTTTGACCTGATTTCTTGCACCCTTTTGCACAGCTTGGTTACATCAATTGGAGTTGGTGGCATGCATGTGAACACAAGTTGGGTGAAGAGCATGTTGACATCTTTGGAGGGTTTGAGACTCTCGAGGTTTGAGATTTGCTCAAACAAATTGCAGACTTGTTGAACCAAAGGCTCTTCCTGGCAACCCATGTCGACACTATGAAGTAATAGGAGAGGCTCCAATCCAAGGAAAAGGATAATTGAGTTATGATAAAAACTTGAGAGCAAGTTACAACGTCCTGTCCTCTGAGGGAGTCATTATTTATGGGCGGTGGTTGGGCCCACATGGCGCAGAGGGTTGGCCTTGTTATTTACATTTCTAATGCGATAAACATTTACATAATACATTCTCATTTCGCTCTTAAGTTCTGTTATATACAGTTATTTTTACATATTCTTTGTACATACTATTGATGTGATTGATTAAAATAGTTATTTTATATTAAAAAAAAATAACGCAGCCAATTATATTAATAAAATGTACAAAAAATAAGCAAAAATGACTGCAAATAGAATTTTTGAATAAAGATACAACTTCAATCCTTCTAAGCAACATTTTTTCTTTCTCCATCCTTCATTACAATGCCCCATCTTCAAGCTCAGCGATTACAACTACATAGGCAACTGTTTCCTGTCTTTTCCCTTCACATCTCACGCATGCTTTTAGTTTAGTTACAAGGGGCATAATCAGGGGCATATTTAGAACATGTTTGCTTTTAAGCACACAAAAATAAGAAACAAGATGAAAATACTCTTGTTAAATATACTTTTTCTTAATGTTATTCAAAAATTTCATAGGGTAACAATAAATATTGTAAGACGAACTTTACGTCTATTTTTTTAAAGAAAAATTCTTCTCATCAATCACTATTCACTACCTCACACCCCATAGGCTGTGAGAATGAATAGTAACTAATGCATAGCATTCATCTTTTTTAAAAGTTCTATTATCAAACGATGTATAGAACACTCTACTAAAATGATTACATGACATAACTTGATTTGTAAGATAAGTTTTAAAATTTGAATCTTATAAATCAAATCGTACCATTTAAATGATCTGGATGATATATTCTACACATCAATTTAAAAATAAAATAATTCATATTTTTTTTCACTTGAGATCCTTAATTTTAAATAACAATTTGAAAGAATATCGTTCATAATTATCAGCATCACTCCGTTCACACTAGCTGGCCAATAGCCAATTTAATTAATACCAAGAGTACCCCCACGTACGTCCATGTAACTTAGCCAATGATCGTCATGAAAACTTGTTCAAACTTAATAAATAAATTTATGCAGTTTACGTACACTCTATTTGCACTTCATTGGCTCACAAGTCACATGTCTCGATTCCTTTCATATTAACTTTGTTTATATGTACATGACGCTAATTGGTTTAGTAGTGTTTAGAGCATGGCAATGCCTATTTTCAAGTTCAAATTTTGACTAACTAAACCATTGAGGTTAATCCATGTTAGACTAGTAATTTTAAAGTTAAAATAATAATATAATATTATATATGTTAATAATATTTTAATAATTATTTTTTTTATATTTTACAAATATACTATTCAAATAAATTATTTAACATGAAGAAGAAAGGAAAATAAAAAGAAGAGAATTTTTTTTGAGACTTTTCCCTCAACTTCAACAATATAACCAAAATATATGATTCTATGAGGGTAGTGCGAATTACAATTGGATACTTTTATATTACTTTTAGATGTTGATGTGATTTCAGATGATCTATAAATAGTAATAAAAAAATAATAAATAATTTGTAAAAATAGTAAACTGTTTACGAATAATAATGAATAGTAATAAAGTAGTCTATACTATTGATTTGGGAATTGAGGGGGGTAGACTAGGGTTCAAAATGTTCTATTTTCTTTTCAAGAGCTAGGACTCCAAAATGTTATATCTATTAATATTATATCATATGATTTTAAAACTATTTTTTATTTTTCATTTTAAAACTCTGTCATTTCATTTATCTTTTGATCATTTAACACCATATTATCTTTAAAATAATGATTAAAATGATGATAAATAACATTTTTTAAATGTCAAATACAAGTTATATTAGATATATTGATGCTTTTCCAAGATTCCATAATAGCATATGTATATTGTTTTTCTAAAGAAAAAATCTATGCATCAACTACTATTCATCCCCACACTCCACACTATAAGAAGAAAAAGAAAAAAAAGTAAAAAGTTGTCAGGTATGAGGTGTGAGAGTGAATAGTGACTGATGCATAGATTTTCTCTTTTCCAAATCGCACCCATTGAGGGATATAAACAGGATAGATGTTGACATTTGTCACATTACAATACATTTTATTAGGTCATGATATTATATATTTTCGTTCCATCTCTCTTGTGGTCGGAAAAAAGGGATGATACATCTATAATATGATAATTAATATTACAATTTTTTGGCAAATTTGGCCAACTCCCACTGCCAACAAGAGGACTAACGCGACAACTCGACATTGAAGTTGGGTTATCTTCGATCCATGCATTGTCAAGATTCAAGAGGTGGGGCTATATATAAAGGGAAATGACATGATGTGAAATGTCGGAGCAAAATGAATCATTTTGGTTCACATGATTTCAAAGTGAGTTTATATTATTAGTATTTTATATGCATAGCAAAAAAATTATTTGGGCATTGTCATTTGGAAGGCAACCCTTGATTCATTTCTTGTCCAAATGATCTATTTATGGAAGAAAAATAAAAATTATAAACTCGTTTTAATCATTATTTTTTTTATCATCTTTTGATATAAAATTAAAAGACTGATAAATTAATAAAACATAACAAATAGTTTTCTTATAATTTCATTACATATTTTATATTAGTTAATGTTGAAGATTTCCATATGAGCGGTATGTTAAATACATACCTCAATAAGAATGTTTATTAAAAGGGTAATGCTAGATACACTTTTAGAGTATGTAATTCCTGCGTACTCCCTTTGAAAAAAGTGGATCCCATCATTAAAAAAATGATTTTTTTATATGATTATCAAATTTATCCATTTTTTTTAAGAAAATGTGTGGGACTTGTACACTTTTGGACTCCAAATAGGCAAATATCATTTATCCTATTAAATAAAAGTAATGGTGGATATAAGATTAGCACATACAAGTCCCTATCTTAAAAAAAAAATATAATGCCAACAATAAAGAATGGTTCATTTTTCCTTTTTCAATTGGCCAATTTCCTATCATGTTCAACAATGATGGCACCAATGACCGTATTAAAAGAAGACAGTGTTACATACATAAAGAGAGTATACATAAATAAATTAATAAATTGATGTGATTTCATTTGATCCGTTAAATTTACTTTATAATAAAAATAACTTTATAATTTGACGTACTGCATCAAATCATATCAATTTATAAATTTAATTTTATATAATATTTTTCTTAAAAGAATGAAAGGCTTTATTATTATTATTTTTTCAATCTTTGTGTAGTTCTAAATTCTTCTAATTTAAGAAAAGAAAAATGAAAAAGGAGAAAAAGACAGGGGTTTGTACTTAGTAGCTAGGGGCATCCTAATAAAACCTGGTGGTGGGACCATTGAAGTATGGCACATTTGTTGGCTATGAATAAAGTCAAATTAACAGTAGCCATTTTGAAAATGGGAAGTGTGGCAACCACACGACACCATGTGCCTCACACCTGCCACTGAAAGTGATGGGGCCATCTTTTGCTGCATCTCTTCTGTACACTAGTCTACTACACCATCAATTTCATCTTCTTCCTTGGGGCCCGAATCTTCCCTTTTATCTTCTCTTTTTGTGGGATAAGGACCTTACTATTATTTTCTCTTTCCTATTGTTTTATAATCACCAAAGAAATCACATACACAATGTGAACGTTTAAGATTCTTTTGCGTTTTTGTATAAATTTAGAATTTGAAATAAAAAGAGATAGATAGATGATGTAACTTAATATATAAGGATAATAATTCACTTAATGTGACTATCTTTCATATTTTGTACAGTGAAATAAGATGAGATGAGATGAGTTGAATAAAATATTATTTTTTAATATTATTATTATTTTAGGATTTGAAAAAATTGAATTGTTTATTATATTTTATATAAAAATTTGAAAAAGTTGTAATGATGAGATGAGATGGGTTGAGAGTATTTCTATATCCAAACAGAGTCTAAATACTGAGGAGGAGAAGGTGATTACACACACTTTAACACAACCATTCAACCTAACAAGTGGTACTATTTAAAGGCATTTACACCACACACTATTGCATAATTTGATTTGTAAGTTTAAGTTTTAAAATTTATCTTTTAAATTAAATTAAGTATCATAGATGATGTGTGATGTAAAATCCTTCAAATAAAATTATTCCACCCTATAACTCAAGAAATTGGACTTTTATGTCTGGTTGTTAAAACAACTAGGCCCAGTGTCAATGGTCCTTGTTATGCCGCCTTGATCAAACTCATTGGGCCTGCGTGAGTGACTGGAACATCATAAAACTGAACCATTGGCTACCCAAAAGTGAGTGGATTTGGCATACATCTGACTATAGTTTGATCCAAGATGATCCTCCTCCTCTTATCTCTTCTAACCAACAAAAATAATGTAGAATGGCCTAAAAGTGGGTAATCACTGCTCAAAGTTTCAAATCATGCCCCGATTATTGGCTGTGAAGCTTCACTCATCACCTACATTCTGCACTCTCTCCTGCACCATCAATCCATGTAACTAAATGAATGTTACTTTTCCCCTTCCTTCAATTCAACCCAAAAAATAGGGGAGAGATATGGGAGGGAAGACACCCTTCCTAAAACCAGCACAACATCATAAAGGATGAATGAATCCGCGTTTCACTATATAAAAAGTGACTATATACCAAAGCTCCATCATTTTTCAAGAGGCTTATTGCATAAACAAACATCTTTTAGACAGACAACTCCCAAATGTTAATTATGAGATGCAAACTAAGCATGTTCAACTAAATGACTTCCCGTAGAATTACAAGACAGTTGTAGGACAAGACTTCACATGGGGTTTATGCACAGATTTTGAACATGTCACAAAAAGTACAGATTATAATGAAACTATAGGCAATAGACTTTGAAGAAAAGAATGGCAAATGATCCTACAGTTCCGAATCTTCATATGCTTCAGAGCTCTCATAAGCAGGAGTTTCATAAGCATTGGAATTTTCAGACTCTTCAGTACTCATGTACGATGGAGTCTCATAAGCAGGAGTTTCAACAGCTTCAGAATTTTCGTAAGCTGGCATTTCACGAACTACATTTTCTTCAGTTTGAACAAATTGAAGCAAGTAATGCACTCCATTAACCACATCATATACCATAATTCCTATCCTACCTCCAACCCAACTGCCCAATTCACTTCCCACAAGATAGCCAACCTTCCCTAGTCTTTGCTCTCCTAGGAAACCACCGGCATAGGTGCCAAACAATGTTCCAGTGCCTCTGAGGAACCCTTCTGTCAAGGTACCACCATAATATATTGCTTCAAAAAAGTCCCATCCAGAAGAGATAATGGGGCCTATTATGCGTTTGGATTGCCGGGTCACCAACTTTGCCGCCTTTGCACCTTCTTTCTGTGCTTGTTTGGCAGCATCTTTAGCAGACATTCCCTGTGACAATGCATCAACTAAAGCAGCCTCAATTGCAGAATGCCTCGCCTTTTCAACATGAGCAGCTCTGATGTTGTAGAAGTACAGCTTCACACCCTCCTTCACAGCGCAAGCAACAGATCCAGAGCCCATGTCAAAACAGTTCAAGAATGTAAACTTTCCACTCTGAGATGACGCTTCTTCCCCAACCAGCTGCCGACATTTTTCAGCTATAAAAAGTAAAAGCCAGGTAAACTTTCTATACCTCTATTGGAACAAGATGCATAGAACAGGACAACTAAGTGAAGATATGTAAACAAACACAACTAAAAATTACAGAAGCAATTTAAAATTAAAATCAAACACCATTTCTATATATATATATATATATTTTTTTTTGATAAGTAAGAAAGGTTTATTGATCCTCATAATTAGGCAAGACCCAAGTACACAGGTAGTGTACAAAAGAGATATACCTAATTACAGCCTACTAGGAAAGAAGGAAGCATACATTTCTATATTTGGGTATTCGTAAATATTGTTTAAACACCCTAGGGTTGAAAGCTCAGCTCTCTTTTCAAGAAAAAAAAAAATAATAGGGAAAATCAAAAACTTCAAATCTTTCTCAAAAGTGTCACCAAAAACAAAATGTAAGAGATTATTTTAAAATTTCATCTCTCTCTGTCTAGAAACTAAACATTATTATCACTAATTCTTTCTAATGGGTTGACGGTATGAGCAGAATAAATAAAATGTATCTGATTTTGGCAAGAACTGTGCTACTTAATTCAGAAACAAATGCAAACCAAAACTAATCAGACCCAAAAGTTGATAAATTGAAATAGCTAATCAAAATTCAAGTTCAGAAAAGTTATAGTAGGAAGGAAGATGAGAAGGTATGGAACTGAAGTAACAAAGTAGATGATCACGAATCACATGTCTCTACTATCACGATAAAATTGTCTAGGACAATCGGTATAACTACACACCAGATCGTTCCACCAAATAAAGCATAAAAACATATATTAGTTTAATGTATATTGCCACAACATATCCATTTTATGCAGAAAAGTTGGGAAAGCACCAGAAGAGTGATGAAATGAGAAAATCTAGTGTGCAGTTATGAGGATGAATGATTGATAAAATGCTGCAAAAGATAACAGATACAGGTAACGTTTAAGACCTTACGGGCAAATTGTAATTCCTGTCTCAAAAACTTAGATCCCTACAACTGTTCCATATTCATGAACATAAAACCATTCCAAGCATATCCAGTCAATGCACAGCAATAGAGGCCAGAACGAAACTAACATAAAAAATCAAGATACAAACCTTTTTTAACTTCCTTTCACGTATCTTCATTGACTTATATGGCCGTATGTCACCTCTCCCATACTTACCAACAGAAAAAAATATTACTTTACAATTTTGATTAGGCATAATCATTGAGCAAAGCTCGAATTATCAGCATACTCTGTGATCAACCTTTGACCATTTCTTTCTGGTATTGTATATATACAAAACGGCCAACATTATTGAGCTTAACGTCCTTCACTCAAAACCAAACCTTTTACTCCATTTGCCACAACTTACGACAATGGATCACAAGCAACATTAATAACTGAAGCTTTGGTGGGGAAAAAAGCTTCAGAAAAAAAAAACTACGAACGAAAAAAACTTATAATTGTGAATATTGGGAAAATCTTGAATTTATAACCCGGAATAGCTTATGATGTTGAATCTTAGAACTTAAATTAAATAATAATACTTGTGATCTAAATTTTTTTGTAAAATATCTATGTAACACTAGATTCCAATTTCCTTGAAAATTCAATATGACAATTATTTTCTTTCATTTCCTGCATTTTTTCAGCAACCGAACAATGCATAACTCGAGACTTCAATAAAACAAAGAAGCAAACACCATATGGTCACACGACAGCCAGATATCATAAAATCAATTCGAATTCCACCATTATATTAAATTTGAGTACCTGCGATGCTGAGAGCGATGATACCGGCGATTAAGAGCAGAAGCTGAATCCGCTTCTTTTGAAAATCCATGCACTCCAAAGAAAACCCTAACACGAATTCAAAATCTATTTTTCTCTACACATACATGAATAGTACAGATACAGACATATATAAGCATTTTAATTTTTGAGATCTCGGGGAGATTGAGAGATCAGAGATTCAGAGGTGTTAATCAGCTACTAATACCTTTGACGAAGAGAATCTTAATTTTCAAGCCGCGTGAAATGAACGCTCGCGGCTTGACCACGTTAAACGCTGCGTATTGAGACTGGCCTTCATGAACATTATCGTTTTGATACGTGAAGCTAAAAACAAAACGACACAGAAAATTGTGCATTGATACCGTTGCTCAAATCACATGAATTTGTAATTTTTGTAAATAATTCTCTTTATAAACTTAATATTTTTCTACCTCTCAAATAAATATATTAAGTCTAACAATGAATAAAAATTACAAAACTCAATAAAAACTGAACGTGCAAAATTTTGTATTGTAAAGAAGTAGGGGTGTTCAACCGGATCCGGATCCGGATCCGGATATCTGGCCATAACCGCCCGGATTAATCCGGATTTAATCCGAGCAGATAACCGGATTCAATCTGGATATCCGGATTTAATCTGGATCCGAGTTATAATCGGATTTAAATTGGGTTATAATCGGATAAATTCGGTTTTAATTTTTAAAAAAAAAAAAAGACTTTAAAACTTAAAAAAATATTTTTATAGCACTTAGTTTTTTTTTTTTTTTTTTAATTCTGATAATAAATTAACAAACAAAATAAATAAAAAAGCAAAATAAATAATAGTTGTTACATTACAATGCAAAATATAAATTTACAAAAAATAAAAGAAATAATAATACATCACAACTAATTAAATTAAAGCATAAATTTACAAAGAACAAAAGAAATAAATTTACAAAGATCAAAATTTATTAGTCTTCACATCTTGAAACTCCAAACAACATGATCTTACTTGCTTAGCTATGGCTCTCCAAACAAAATTTATTAGACGTTGATAGAAGAGTGTGCTCTCTGATGATAAAAGAGCCTTCAGATACATCTGTATATACCACATCACAAGCAAATTATGCTGTAAATTGTAGATAGAAGTGTGTATAGCTGCAAGTTTTGAAATTAAAGAAAGCAACAACCCATTTGGAATAGTCATCCTGGAAATTAAAGAATTTACCTTAATCTATATAACATGCTTCATACGGTATTCTCTTAAAGCAAGCAAGCCAACTTAAGTAATAATATTGTACCCATGTCGTGATATGGGCAAGGATATGCCATTGACAACCTAAAATGTCAAAGTGATTTTTACTATCATCTATCAACTATTCATGAATAAGAGAACTTGCAATTTTTTCAGAAATCCAAGAAAATTTCAGACAACTTGAATTTAAGTACAAAAACGAAGTCCATATCTAAGTCAGCTTATATCTTGTATCAAATGTTCTCATAAAATCATCAAATATAAAATAATGCTGGCACCATGAAGGATGGAGCAATTAAATGAAAAATAAAAATAGACTAGCAATGCAAGTCACTGACCTGAATCTCCGCATCACTTAAAAGCAAATAACAAGTCAGGAAGTTGTTGATCATGACAAAGCTTTTTCTCATTCAAACTGAATACTTAAATGCAGCAACTCATAAAAGAAATACTAAGCTACATCTACTTTCTCAGGAACCAAGCGATCACTTCTATCACCCAAGCCCAAGTTTCCATATCGGCCCCAGCCCCATCCATATAGCTCTTCATCTTCTGTAACAGTAGCAGTATGTTCTCCACCTGAGTGGGCATCATACCTGTGGGACAGTCAGATCAGAAACACTCACATCAGAGTGGGCACCATTAAAAGTTCACTACCTCACCTCTTTGTAATAGTCATCTTTCTCTTACTTCCAACATAACAAGCATATTAAGCACATTTGTAATAGTGTTTTCCTCCATATCCAATGATATAGGAGCTGATCCATCAACACTACCACTAAAACTATCTTCCATCTGTTTTAAACATAAGAAATAATATACATGCTTCAGCAAATATAATAAGAACCAACAATGACAGCAAATATCAAACAAGCTTGTCCAATGAAACAAATATGTCGTACCATAATTTTCTTCACATTTTACATTTTTGCAAAACACAAAATCAATGTAGTCATGTAAACTATAATGACCCAAGTTCACTGTACCTTCGTCAACCATAAACACAAAATCAACCATGACTAATTAATGGGCATCATGTCCTTTGCATTGAATTTGATAAAATGGATATGATAAAGTTAATGCATGCCTTGTATATTACTCCTAGCTAGCTGTCACAACCCCTACTGGCATGTGATGAACTTTATCATCGTCTAATTAAAGACGGCACACGACAAGATGATGTCATGACCAGAACAATATTTTTTTTTATAATTTTATAATTTAGATATTTTAAAAAGATTCCAAGAGAATAGATAATATATAGTTCACAGTATTGAATATTAGTACTCATTAATAATATGAATTTCAGGATTAAATAGAGTGTGGCCCATATATTATATCTATCTCGATTCAAATTATAGAAAATCTTAAAGTAATTATAAATCTACATTTCATTCTTCATATCACTTAATGAATGTGTCATCAATATTTATCAGGTTTTAAATTAACACAATTTTAAAAAAATTCGAATGATGGTGCAATATATAGCATTGTCGTCTCAATGGTAGTCTCACTAGTAATGCCATCCATATGATTTTTCAAGTATTATAATTTATGAATTCCAAATTTCCAACTTCCCGCTTAATGTTTGCTTTATCTTTTTCAATGATATGTAGTTATAAATTATCTAATTTAGATAGAAAATTGAAGAGGTCTCAGCCTTATTTTTCTTTATTATTGTTTTTAATTTATTTCCAAACAAATCTATGTTAACTTCAAAATGTCTATCTACGTGGATATGTTTCCACAAAATGATGTTATATTTCTTGAAAACAAATAGTATAAACTACCCTTGACTCTTTTCTCTCTCTGTTTTTTTTTCAACTCTCTTTTGGTCTCTCATATGAATTTCCAGACCCCAGGACCTCTTGAATTAATATTGACAATTCATCAAAATCATGTTGAGCCTGAATACACGCTTGCTAGCTGTAGCCAGAAAAAGAGGTGTAGGCTAGGCTACTAAATTAGTAATGAGAAAACTCGAATGCATATAATAATATAACAAGTCTACTGAAAGTCCGAGAATGGGAGAACATGAAACAAAAACCTTGGTTAATTCCCCAAAACCAGAAACAAACCCACCTTGCCCCCTAAAATAATATGCAAAAATCTTGGTAAATTCCCCAAAACCAGAAACAAACCCTCCCCATCTGAAACAACCACTCATATCATACATAAGAAAAAAAAAATCCCTCTTATTCTCTTTTTCATAACTCGGTCATTTACAATCAAATCCTAAAACACCCAAAAATACAATAAAGCCCTAAAACACAAAAATCCCAAAACACAAATCGTTTACAAAAAAAACCCAACACTCATAATAAAAAATCCCGAAACCCATCATTTACAGAAACTAACAAAGTAGAGAAAGAGAGATGACCATACTGTACAGAAACTAACCGAGTAGAGAAAGAGAGATGACATAGTAGAGAAGGGATTGAGAAATATACCTTATGAGCTTAGACTTCAAAAATGTTGGATGATAGTCTCCGCGTCTCTCTCCCAAATGCACAAACTGCGAAGGACTTCGAAAGGAGAAGATAGGTTGCGTCGAAGAAAGTAGGAGAAGAGAAGGGATAAGAGATGCTGCGTCGAAGAGAGCAGGAGAAGAGAAAGGAGAACAGACGGAAATGATTATGAAGTTAGGGATTTTGAGATGGGACGGTTTTTTTTTTTTTAAATGACCCGGTTACGGATAACCGGGTCACAAAACTGGATTCGGATTCTTCTCACCTGCCCGGGTGTAATCCCGACAGATAACAGCCCGGATACACCCGGATTTCCAGGTTCCGGACCGGACCGGAAAAAAAACCGGTTCGGATGCACACCCCTATAAAGAAGTAAGAACATGCATGATGTTACTATTTTTTAATAAATAGTATGTTTGTAAAGAAATACTTTAACCACAAAAGTAATCTAATGAATTGATGTGGCATGATGTGGTTCATTAGATTGTAAAGTTATTTTTATTGTAAAGTAGATCTAACGAACTACATGAAACCATGCCAGTTTGTAAGATTACTTTTGTATAATCTATTTGTGACTGTAGCAGTGCTCATGTTTGTTACGTTTGTTTTAATCAATGTTCTTAAGTGTGGCTAGCTGCTTTCATTTCACAAGTTACACAAGTCTAACCGGATCTCCCAGGTTTAGATTGTTGCAGTTCAAGACCAAGTACACATCATTAGTGTTCCTTAAAAGGGAGGAATATCTTTCCTCACTGTAATAAGTATTCAGAGGTTGTCATCCCTTTCCAATTCACTTGCATTGTTGTTTTCGAATGCTTAGTGAATATGCCTGTATGAACCAGAGAAAGACGTTCGTGCATGCAGGTTTAAAGGGAAAAGAGTGGTTTGATCGTCTTCATGAAATTGGTACACTTGCCCAGGCTGTTTGATCGTATTCATGAAAAGAGTTGTTTGATTGGCTTAAGAATTTGCCACTTTATTAATGTATGGCTTTTAAGGCCAACTGTGATATGCACATGGAGGGCTATATATAGTCCCTTCAAATGGTTCTCAGAAAATTTCAAAAAGTACAAAATCTCTCTTTTTATTCTCTCTCGTGAAAGTATTAGGCTGTGGATTTGTTGAGTATTATTTTAGTTTATTCTATGTAGTATACTTACCACCAAGAGGAGATGCTTAAGACTTGCTGGATTATTTGTTTAGATTGAATAAACTTGTGAAGCAACTCAATAAGCTGTGCTTAAGGTATTCCGTTGTGTTCTCTAACATTGACCATCTTAAGGCAAGCAGTCCATGTCTTAGTTGTGTTATATGCTCAAACAAAATTACACTAGGAGAGGTTAATTGTACCATTTTTAGTTTGTGCTGGTTATCATAGTTCCATACAGTTGTGTTGGAGCCTTTATAGTAGCATTTTTACATTTACTAGGTTTACATCTTCTCATCTTTTCCATGCAAATGTTCCTACGTTCAGCGGTCATGGGTTTTATTAAAACGGTCAAAATCATCTCTTTTTGATAAATTAAATGTATGATTGCAAATGTTTTTTTCTTCAATGCTGAAGCTATTTCAAAAGTTGCAGTCTTATCATCTAGAGAATGTGCTTTTAAAGTTTTTCAACTGTCTTCTAACTTGCTCTGTCATGGATGATGCTCTCTCTCTCTCTCTAATGCAGTAATCTTGAACGGCACATAATTTTTCTACTTTGATTAGCCTGCATAAAGATTTCGCTGATAACACAAACCAAAGAAGCATGTCTCCATCATTAAAAAAGCCTGTTTATTCATTGTATATCCAAAAAATTACTGGTTTGAAAGCAACTTTAATATGAATACATTAACTGATTGCAGTGCTAGTTATCTTTGTTCATGTAATCACTCCCTTGAATTTCTCCCCCCATTAGTCGATGGCTGGTAACAATTGAGTTTTCCGAGATTTTCTGACTCGATCTTAATCAAAACATCTTTAATCGGTCCCACTACTTCTCACAAAACCCCATAAAACCCATCTTTAAATGTTTTCTCATAGGAAATCTCACTTGGATCCCGGTCCATAGTCTGACTTAACATGACAAATGCTTGGTCTAAATGTTTCTTTTCCTCCTTTGGGTAAAAAGATTATTTGGGGCATATCACCTATCAAATTCATTTAAGATGACTTTTGTGAGTAATAATTTACATATGTTGGTAATGGGGATAGTTTTCACAATCTGCTTGTATCTTTTTCTATTTCCTAATTAATGCTAGATGTAATCCGTGTATACTTCCTGTGTACTTGAGTTAAGTGTATCAATAAAACTTTATTCTTACTTATCAAAAAAGAAAAAAAACCCACCCATGGGTAGCCCAAGTGGTAAGGGCGAACTTGTGTGCATGAGCCCCATATCACAAGTTCGATTCTCTCTGAGATCTAGGGGTGGGTAGCGGGGGTGGGCCCGGTTCTGCCCCACCCTAGTGTGGTGGGGCGGATTACCCCATCCGCCAGATGCGGGGGGCGGGTGGCCCTGCCCGCTTATAACACCCAAGGCGGGGGTGGGAGAGGGGTGACCCCCGCCCCGCCTCGCCCCGCATAATTATTTGTAACAATCACAATGGTTGTTCACACCTCATAAGATCATCAATATCAAAATTCATGTGTGTGTGAGTGAGAATACTTATTCCAAGGAACCATATATATATATATTTTCTATCTCCTTTTTATTTATTTCTTTATTTCCATAGATATTCCCAAGAGATTGTCCCTCACCTTAAAAGTCAAATTTTATGCTAGTGCTTAGATACTTGAAAGAGTATCTCCTCTAAACACAAATTTGCACAACCCTTTGATATGTTCACTTTTATTGCTCATCTTTTTCCACAATGATTAGATCAATGATTTTTTTTCATAAGAACTTAAGGGACATATTCGTGTAGGGTGTTTGTCTTTTTCTATAATGATTAAACACCGATTTTTTCTTTATGGATCACCCATTTATGTTCGGCAAGGGGAGCTCTCTTGCTTTTAGTACTAGATTCAACTAATACTAGTCAATTTAAGGCATAGACTCCCTCTATGGTGAGTATCTCAATAATAACAATGGAACATGATTATAATAAGCATAATTATAAGTTCCTCACAGTGCTTGAAAATAAACTTTGTCAAGATGACCCATATGATTAGTAAGCTTAAAGTTGACAACACAAAATAAAGAGATGCATAAGTTCAAGAATTTACTATGTGAGAGCTCAAGAGCTCAAACCTTGACATACTAAGTATGTACTTTCCTTCAAAAAATAGACTAAAAAACAAACTAGAAAAAAATAATATATTTTAGCTGAGAAACAGAAACATAAAACAAAATAAAACAAAAATGCATGTCCTAGACTAATGCAATAATATAAAGTGCCTCTCACTTGATATCACACACACCTATGACTTTCTTTCTTTGCAAGTTCCACTCAATATCTTCTTTGACTATCCATTTTGTTTTAATTTTTGACTTATCCATATCATTTTGCTCACTTTTTCCTTTGTTGAGAAGACAAAATTCTGCTAGTTCACCAAGCTTAAGGCTTATAGAGGTTATTTGACTACTCAACTCTTCAATCTTATTTTCTAAATTCTTTTCCTTCCTTGTAATTTTTCTTTTTCCTTATTTTTCTTGCACTTTTCTTAAATTAAAATAGTGTGGTCTTATATGACCAAGCATACCACAAAAATGACAAGTAGCAGTAAACCTACCTTTGGACTTATCTTGGTTAGGCTTCTTTATCATTGATCTATCGTGTGAGGCTCTTGGAATATGAGTTTTAGGCACGACCTGCTTTGGAACTCTTCATCTTGATTTCCTTTAACAAAGATAATACATTTTGATGAAGTGGCAGCGGATGATGAGGTTTGGAGTTCTTTGCTTTGGGAAGTCATGTACCCCAAACCCATGCCAACTAGATTTTTGAGAGCTCAACATCTTATCTAATTTCTGAGTTGCAATTTTTTTCTTGTATTTTTGAACTTTTTCCAATTCCTTCTCAAGTACTCATTTTTAAGTGTTCAATCTTGATATTTCAGCTTCAGAAATTTTTAATACCTCGGACATATTATTTTTTTCATTCTCCACGGTTGTGAGCTTGTTATATAGTTTCTTGTTTAATTTTATCAGATTCACCACCTCTTCACATAGATCATTGTAGGCTTATTGTAAACTTAGTTCATGATCAGCCACAACTAAAGCAACCACCAAATCACTATCATCACTATCACTTTCAGATTTGATTAGATTAACATCAGAAAATTCATTAACAACAACAGAAAAATCTATAAATGAAGTTTCATCCTCAAATGAGGAATTGAAATTTACAGAATCAGAACAGTCACTAAGTGTGACATTAAGAGCTTTTCTTTTGTTTCTTTTAAAGTTTGGACACTATATTCTTATGTGCCTATAACCTGAGCATTTATAGCACTTAACTTCATCTTTTTGCTCAGATTTATCTTTGTTCCATTTTTTAGAATCACTTTTTTTAGCAGGAAATTCCTTACCTCTCTTTTTCTTTCCATTTGTTCATGTGATATGTTAGATTTAGTTTATAACAAAAGTAACTTTATAACTTGACATATCATATTAACTCACACCAATTTAAGAATTTATTTTTATATTTTTTTTATGACTAAAACATTTATCGTATCCAAAAGTAGAAATTAATGGCGAAATTACAATCAACAATCACTCCCTTTAATTTGTTCCATAATAATATATTACGATGGCCAGATGGATGACCTGTGGCGGCCAACCTTTGAAGATATGTTGTTCTCAAAATATCCAAAATCAGATTCTTGGAGATACTTGGGGCCTTGACCCGGCTGCATCAAACATCATCTTCAATATTTGTCCCTTCTCAGTACATCAATTAAGCACAAAGAGAGAGAAAAAAAAAACTTCAAATCTCATTAATTAATTGATTACATGGTCATGACATTTTGAAAGCATCAATTTTATAGTTTGTCATGTCTTACGAAGAAAAGTAGCATATAGCACTCTCATTCAACTTTAGTATTAATGAAAAAATAAAGACAAATGTTTTAGCTACAAAGAGAAATCCACGAACTAATGTGACTTGATGTGATACGTTATATTGTAAAGTTATTTTTATTATAAAGTAGATATAACGTATCATATGAAACTATGTCAATTTAAAGATTAGTGGAGTATTTTTCTGCAAAATGTGAAAAAAATAACTCATTTTTGGAGATTGCTATGCAAGTGAAAGCCTTCAGTAAAACAGAGGCTTTGACTAGTTTTTTCTTAATAGCTTGGGGGCTATGGTATAGGAGGAACAAGAAGATGCATGAACAAGTGACACTTGAGCCGAGACAGGTTGTGGAGCATCCTTTTTCTCTTCACAGGATGTACACAGATGTAAGACAGAAGTCCAATACAAAGATTCAAAAGTTATGTGGGTGGAAACCACCTCCTGCTGGTTTTTTTAAGTTAAATGTGGATGAGGCAACATTTAGAGATCAACACAAAGCTGAGATTGGAGTTATACTCAGAAATGCTAATGGTAAAACTTTTATGGCTACTAGCAAAGCTGAAGTTGAGGTTGTTGCTCTAGGATATAGAGTTGCTTGTAGTGTTTTGAGGCTTAAAGTTATGTGAAAGATTGGTTAAAAAAAATTATACTTTGCACTTTTTATACCATCATAATTTTATACTTTTAATTTCAACTATTAAGACAGTTAAATAAAATAATAAATAATTTTGAAAATCATATCTTAACGAAGAGTGTGAAATATTTTTTTGATAATTTAAGTATAATTAGGTATATTAATATTTATAAACTAAAAATAAAAATATAGAAATCTTAATTAATAGTTAAAGTTATAAGATGTATTCTCTCTCTCTCTCCCTCCCTCCATTTTAAGTGGAATCCATATCAGAATTGAAGTAAGAGGTTATATCGGACCCATAAGCATGCATGACGCTGTGGTGGCGCCTTAAGACACTTTAGTTGTTAGAAGTCTGCTTCCAATTAGAGAGAGACACGTAGATTGTGAGTTTTGGAAACAAACTTTCTATGACTATCCAAATGACATAAAAATAAATTAGAAAATATTTTTATAAGAAAATATCACAAATAAAATTTCTATAAAATTACCGTAAAATAATTTATAACTCAAAGACTTTTTAACTCTCCCCCTCAACAATTCAACTCCCCCTCAACAACACACTCTCCATTTTTGTCACAAATCTGTCAAGGCTTAAAATTCATCCTCATCAGAATCAAAAGAATACATATCAAGCATATGTGTGCCGAGATGAGAACACTAAGAGCAATCTTGATTTGACACTGCTAAATCTCTATCTGATCTTAACTCAACCATGCATTTTGATAAACCTAATGTATGAATGTGAATGCATGTCAAATAGTGAGCAAATACTGAAGGTAACTTGGTTGAGACATAAAACCAAACAATTGGTGGGTACTACTTGAAAGTCGAGATGAACAATGTCGTGACCCACACAAAATCCTTCCTCAATACAAATAAAACACAATCCCAACTCAGATAAACCAGTAATTCATGCCCCATTTTTTTTTTAAATCAATGTCACAAACACCCAACAAACCAATTCACAAAGTACATTCTCAATCGAGAATCCCATGCCCTAAAATTGGAAAAACAGTGGAGAGTCGTATGGGACACATACCTCGAATAGGAGTAGTGCAGATTAAGAGTCCTCTTTGATTTTGTACTCACTCGGTGGATAAATGTACAATCAGAATGGGATATGGCACGAAAGAAACTAAAAAAGGCATGGAGAGTGGATATCAGGAATGAAGGAATTTGGGCTTATCCACCTGGGTGAGTGACTTAAGTCACTTAAGACATGGAATGTGTTACTCATGAGACCCTTCTTTTTAGAGCAAAGTCCCTACTGGGACTTTAAGCCATTAAAACAGACACCCACTCCCAAATGAACAACCATCAGTTTCAGACTTATGCACAGACACTAAGCTACTCAAAATTGAGTAAGGCCAAAAAATAAAACAATAAAAAGACTATACAATATATTTTATATTTTCCTTTTTTTTAAATAGGCAATGAACATACTTAAATGCATATCAGTTCAAGCATAGTACCACTCAAACAGAAAAATAAAATATACTCTCATATTTGTAACAATCACAATGGTTGTTCACACCTCATAAGATCATCAATATCAAAGTTCATGTGAGTGTGTGAGTGAGGATACTTATTTCAAGGAATCATATATATATATATATATATATATATATATTCCATCTTTTTTTCTTTTTTTTTTTCTTTATTTCTATAGATATACCCAAGAGATTGTCCCTCACCTTAAAAGTCAAACTTTATGCTAGTGCCTAGATACTTGAAAGAGTATCTCCTCTAAACACAAATCTGCACAACCCTTTGATATGTCCATTCTTATTGCTCATCTTTTTCAACAATGAGTAGAGCAATAATTTTTTCTATAAGAACTTAAGGGACAGATCCATGTAGGGTGTTATCTTTTTCCAAAATGATTAAACACCGACTTTTTCTATATGGATCACCCATTTATGTTTGGTAAGGGGAGATCTCTTACTTTTAGTACTAGGCTCAACTAGTATTAGTCAATTTAAGACATTGACTCCCTTTATGGTAAGCATCTCAATAATGAAAAGGGAACATGATTATAATAAGCATAATTATAAATTCCTCACAGTACTTGAAAATGAATTTTGTCAAGATGACCCATAGAGTTAGTAAGCTTAAAGTTGACTGCATAAAATAGAGAGATGCATAAGTTCAAGAATTTACAATGTGAGAGCTCAAGTGCCCAAACCTTGACATACTAAGTACGTACTTTCTTTCAAAAAATAGACTAAAAAACAAACCAGAAAAAAATAATGTATTTTAAACTGAGAAACAGAAATATAAAACAAAATAAAACAAAAATGCATCATGTCCTAGACTAATGCTATAATATAAAGTGCCTCTCACTTGATATCACACACACCTATGACTTTCTTTCTTGGCAAGGTCCACTCACTATCTTCTTTGACTACCCATTTTGTTTTAATTTTTGACTTATCCATATCACTTTGCACCCTTTTTCCTTTGTTGAGAAGATAAAATTCTGCTAGTTCACCAAGCTTAAGGCTTATAGAGGTTATTTAACTATTCAACTCTTCAACCTTATTTTCTAAATTCTTTTCCTTTCTTGTAATTTTTCTTGCACTTATCGTAAATTAAAACAGTGTGGTCTTATATGACCAAGCATACCACAAAATGGCAAGTAAGAGTAAACTTATCTTGGTTGGGCTTCTTTGTCATTGATCTATCGTGTGAGGCTCTTGGAATATGAGTTTTAGGCACGATCTGCTTTGGAGCTTATTCATCTTGACTTCCTTGAACAAAGATAATACCTGTTGATGAAGCGGCAGCGGATGATGAGGCTTGGAGTTATTTGCTTTGGGAAGTCATGTACCTCAAACCCGTGCGATCACAATTGGATTTTTGAGAGCTTAACATCTCATCTAATTTCTGAGTTGCAGTTTTTTTCTTGTATTCTTGAACTTTTTCCAATTCCTTCTCAAGTACTCCGTTTTGAGTGTTCAATTTTGATATTTCAACTTCAGAAATTTTTAATGCCTCAGACATATTATTTTTTTCATTCTCCATGGCTGTGAGCTTATTATACAGCTTCTTGGTTAATTTTTTCATATTCACCACCTCTTCACATAGATCATTGTAGGCTTCTTGGAAACTTAGTTCATGATCAACCACAACTAAAGCAACCTCTGAATCACTATCATCACTATCACTTTCAGATTTGATTAGATCAACATCAAAAAATTCATTAACAACAACAGAAAAAGCTATAAATGAAGTTTCATCCTCAGATGATGAACTGAAATTTTCAGAATCAGAACAGTCACTAAGTGTGACATTAAGAGTTTTTCCTTTGTTTCTTTTAAAGTTTGGACACTCTATTCTTATGTACTCATAACCTAAGCATTCATATCACTTAACTTTATATTTTTGCTCAGATTTATCTTTGTTCCATTTTTCAAAATCATTTTTTTAGTAGGAAATTCCTTACCTCTCTGTTTTTTTTTCTTATTAAACCAGAATTTTTTGAATTTTCTTGCAATGAGATCTATATCCTCGTCGTTCAGATTTTCTTTATCGTTTAGATTTTCTTTATCAGAAAAATCTTCTCGATCTTCTTCTACAGTTTTTAAAGTAATGAACTTACATTTTCTTGTTTGAGGAAGAGAAGATTCATAGGTTTGTAGAGAACCTACTAGTTCTTCAACCTTGATTGTATCCAAATCATTGCTTTCTTCTATGGCTGTAACCTTTGGGTGAAATCTTTCAGGCAAGGACCTTAAAATCTTTCTCACGACCTTTGAATCCTCCATCTTCTCGCCGAGATTAAACTTGGAATTAACAATATTATTAAGTCTAGCATAAAAATCATTAAAGCTCTTATCTTCTAGCATTTTAATCTCCTCAAATTTAGAGGTTAATAACTGTAATTTTAAATTTTTTATAATTCTTGTGCTTTCATATATAATCTCCAAAATATCTTATACTTCTTTAGCAATCTCACACATTGAGATTCTATTAAATTCATTGAGAGATACCACTATGAAGATAGCATCAAGTCCTTTGCTATTCCAATTAGAGTTGGTGATCTCATCTCTCGTACAAGCATCAATTGTTGTTTCGGGTTTAGTCTATCCTCGCTCAACTGTACACCACACTTGTTCATTCAAATACTTGAGGAAAGCTCTCATACGAACTTTTCAATATGCATAGTTTTCCCCATCAAAGTGTGGCGAGATATATAGTGACATGGTTAACAGGGGAACAGATCACACTCGAATGAGTGAACCACTCTCTGATGCCAATTGAAATTACCCAAGTACCCCTGTAATGTAGCGGAAATATCTACCAATTCACTCAATAAATTGGTTAGTTGTCAAGTATGCAATTAATTTGATAAACAATCAAATACATAAAATAAACGAAGTGCGTAACACCAAGATTGGTATCGAATGGAAACCCTTTAAAGAACTCTTTAAAGATAAAACCCTATGGGGCAGCCAAACCCAGAAAAGTCAATTTTATTATTTGAAAGTCAATTACAAGTAAATCACAATTACAAACCCTTTGTAACTTAACTCTCTTACTTGACCAGACAAACGATCTGTTTGTCTTCTACCGCAGTAGCAGCCAGAACCTCTGGCGATTTTCAAACTATTGACTTCCCTCCTAGAACTCAAATGGCTGAACTCGATTACCTCAACTTCGACACGGAGTATGCACGCACTCACCACTCTCTGAGAGAAATAGAATGAAAATTTTCTAAGGAATTTTCTCACCGAAATATGTATTGGAAATAGATCTAGAAAATATGCAAATCTGAATCTCTACTGATCTACCAATAGGATCCATTAAATAAACAATCTGAAAATCAATTCCAATTGCACTAGGATTCTGCTGACGGAACAAATCTGATAAGAGTTTGATCTGTAGTAGGATTCTGCTAACGGGCTCAGTTTGTTAGGACTTTCAGGTGTAGTAGGAATCTGCTGACACCTGGCGCCGAGTCTTCTTATCAGATATAAATTTCATTCAATTGGATAATTTTAGACTCCTTGAACTTTGGATACACACTCTCATGACTTATTTAAGATATTATCTAATAACCGCTCAATTCAAATTAAATGTTCTTAGATAAAGATAAAATATTTACATTCATCCAATCTCCCAACTTAAATAAATCTCTATCATCCTGGTCATCTAATTTTAGCCAACTACTTTTACATTTACATGAATATTGTTATAAATAAAGTCAATAAATAATTTACGTTCATCCAAAATTACCAATTTAATGATAGGATAAACTCTATCATTTTAGTCACTTAATCCTATCAAAACTTATCGATTTAGTCCCCTAGTCCTAGCCAAACTTTTACATCTACACTTTACAATTTCTTTGTATTAACTTTTCCCTTTTTCTCTTGAAATCTTTAGCATATAGGTGATTTCAATTTTCCGAGGCTAGCAGATTTTGGAGCTGCAATATCTGGTGCAAACAAATTGCAGTGCTAGCAAGTGCGTGCTTGAAGAGTTAGATCATGTATGTAACAATTGACATGTTTCAGTTTCATGGTTGTTCTTCAAGAGCTTTGCAACACTCGGGCTCAAGGCCCAAGTCCAGATAAAGCCTAGCCCGGAAGACTCCAACACAAACGGCATCATTTTGGTGAGTCTCCTTCTTCCCTCTTTGATTTCTTCCCTCCCCGACGGTTTTTCTCTCTTTGCCCAACTGTCCTGTTTTCCCGAAAATCTCTCCAGCCCGTGTGCCTCTTCCCACGTTCCCACAACTAATTTTCAGTTTCTCACTTGAAAACTTCCCTCACTGCATTTGAACTACTCAGACTCTCTCTTACGCAGATTGTTTTTTGGGTTCATCCTTGGCTGGCGCTGCGTGTTCCGTGAGCCCTCGAAATCTTGATTTCCTCGAAGGTGAGCCATCGTCTCTCGTTCTCTGTTTTTCCTAGCCTCACCGACAGTTTCATAATTTTTCTCTTTGGGTTTTGGCACTGTGCAGCTTCCTCGTGGGTCTCGAAATCTTGGTGCCGTTGTTGAGTCCTCTCTTCGAAAGTGCTATTGTCGGTAATTATCTCTACCACCCACTGATCTCACTCTAAATTTCTTTATTCTATCCCCAGTTTTTGTACACACACAGACCCTCTTTTACTCTATTTTCCTTTGGTTTATTTTCCACGCACACAACCACTCTATCTTGACTTGTCGTGCACACACTTAGACCCTCAATCCTTCCTTGCGCAGGCCACTATCTCTTTCACTAGAGATTTCTGTGAATTTTGGGCGTAGACTTCAGTGGGTTGCTTTGGTTCGAGGTGGTTCGAAGCTTTCGTGACTTTGTTAGGTAAGTCTCTCCTGGAGCCTTCGGTAGTATTTGGATATCATATTGTTGGATTGTGAAATGTGGTAAAGTGTTGTTGATATGGTTGTAGCGGTGGTTAGAATTGCACTACTGTAGTAAGCTTTTGACAATTTATTACCTATGTAATTTATGGTGTTTAGGTGTTTTATCTGTTGGGGTGTGGTTGCTTATGTTGGAAGTTTTGAAATTGAGGAGTATGATTATTTGGACGGTTTTGTGAGACTGTTATGGGTTAGTAATTGGGACTGCTTAGTGTTAATTTTTGGGTTATTTTTAGGCTGTTCGAGTTGGATTAAGTGGCGGTTGGGTGGAAATTACTTGGTGGTGCTAGAGTGAAAATATTGACGGTTTGAAGTGGGCTGTCTAGATTTACCTTATAGAGAATTTTAGATTAAAAAGGGGTTGGTTTAAGTTTTATTAATTGAGCTTAGTGATATACCTGTTTGGATTATTAATTATGTGGTATACGTTTATTGTTTTAGGTTGTGATACTGTTAGAGGACAGATCCAAGTCATATCTTGTACACGAAAGTCAGGTAAGTGGGGTTCATATACTAGATTTGCATAAAAGAAATGAAATGAGGTTGACTTTGAAAATAAACATGTATGTTTTTGAAAAGAAATCTGAAAACGACCTCAGATGTTTATTCTGTATATGCATAAATTCAATATAAGAGAGTATTTTTTGTCATGACTGGTGTAGACATGAGTCAATTTTGTACATTTTGTTTCTGAACTATGCAAAAGAGCGAATATGAAAAATCTAAAAGTTTTGTTATGAATAAATGAAAATATTTTAATTCTGTTTATTTCGAACATGTGAAATGATCTGAAACTATTCAGTACTTTGTTTTTATATGATGTGTCATCTGAAAACCTTGGCATGAAGTTCTGATTCTGTATATGAATGTGATCTGATTCCGATGATATCTGTTCTGTTTTCTGTTAAGGCCCAGCCACGGGTATAATGGTGGTTTATAACCCTACCACGGGGGTGAAACATGGTATACGGCCCAACCACAGGTATAATTGTGGTTTATAACTCTACCACGGGGATGAAACATGAAATACGAACCAACCACGGGTATAATGATGGTTTATAACCCTACCACGAGGATGAAACATGGAATACGGCCCAGTCACGGGTATAATGGTGGTTTATAACCCTATCACGGGGGTGAAACATGGTATTTGTCCCGATGTGATGCTAATAGATGATATGATTATAATGTTTTAGTTTGGAAATGCCAATGGATTTTTCTTTTTGGGAAAGAAGTTTGTCTCTTTGAAAATTTCACTCTAGTGTTTTTGTGCCAAGTTTGTTTATGCATTTCAAGAGTAAATATGTTGTTTTTGCATTCTGAAAGTAAATATTTTATTTACATACTGAACGTTATAAATGCTTATGTTTACATGCTAGTATATGCTCTCTACTTGCTGAGTTGTTGATAACTCACCCCTTAATCTTCATAATATTTTCAGATGACATTGACAGTTCAGCTGATGATCAGTATTAGAGGTTGCGGACAAGATTATCTGTGAATAGATATTGGGTATCTCGCGGTATTAGTACTGCTGTTGGATGTTATTTATTTATTAAGTTGATTTCTATAGAGTTAGACGGTTTATGGAGACTTATGTCAATTTTATTTTATTTTAGTTTGTTATTTGGGACCTCAAGAAGAGTTGATATTTTAATTGGGTTGTTGGATTGAGGATTAATTTGATATGTGAGTATGTATGACTTGTTAATTTGAAATATTTATGCTTGATTTGAAGTTTTGGAAGTATATATTCTTGAATTTGGAAATACATTAGGATTGATGGAGTTGATTATCAGGTTATATGAGTTAACTCTCCGGACCCTCGGGGTCGGGGCGTTACAAGCTTGGTCTTTATGTGGAATATATTTAGAAATGCTCACAAAAGCATTTTTATATTGCAAGAGATGTGAACCTTCAAAATATTCTTCTATCTAATGTCTAAAACATGCGCATCTATACTTCAGATTGATACATCCAAGCTGCTTTTGAATCAATGGCCAAAGCCATTGAAGAAAAGATAAGCGGTGAGCAGCGACGTTACTTGTTGAATGAACAGCTTAAGGCCATAAAGAAGGTATTTAGCTCGATTGCCATGCATTTATGTACACACGTGACACACACAAGCACATATGTATGAATCTGATTTGTTATTCGTGTTATCCTGTCATTCCACCATCTTTATAGAGTGTTATTTTTTTAAACCTTGGTACATCTTGTAATTGTTTTGATACAGGAATTGGGATTGGAGACAGATGATAGTTCTTTTCTTATCTCTGCTCTTAAGTATTATTAAGTTGCTTCCCTGTTGAAAAGGTACACTTCATGATATGGGCAGAAGGTCTAATTGTAGCTGAAATCTGTATTATCAAGGTTTAGCATGGCTGGTTTCCAAGCAAAAATTTGTAGAGATCAAATTGAAGGCATACATATATACTTTTTGATCTAATTGGATGATTCTAACTGTAATGACCAATGACCAAAGGCATGTGGCCTGATTGACATAAACCTTCAGCCTCCAAAATAGAGGTCTTGGGTTCGAAACCCCCTCCCTAAATGTGTATATATATATATATATATATATATATAAACTGTAATGACCAATGAATGAATTAATTGTGTGGTGGTATAATGTAATATGGATCAAGGGCATCTACAGCAAGATGTAGCTCATCCCTACTTTCACTAAGTTCATGATGAAAGCTCATAGAAGAAATGCCCACCTCATGTTTTGCAAGTAATAGAAGAAGAGCTTACAAAGCTGCAGCTCTTAGAAGCCAGTTCAAGTGAACTATCTGGATTGGTTGACTGCTCTTCCTTGGGGAAATTATAGGTTTGTTTACTCCTGCAACAAAAGTTATAATTAACTTTAAGTGAATAAAATGTTTTTGAGATGCCAAAGTTGTCATGCTCCTATATCTGCCAATGCTGATGTGAAAAATTCAGTAGCTAGCTTTGATTTAATTTCAATTGTGTTATGGAATGGATAACCGTGTACAAACTGCTTACCACATTGAAATATTGTTTTTTTATCCTGAAATTTTGAATTATGCAGATTATTGAAATAAGCATTTTATATTGCCATTGCCAAATGCAGTGATGAGAACTTTGATGTCCTTTGGGCACATTGTTAAGATAGAAAATAAATAATAAAATCTATCTCTTTCCATCAATTTAAACTTTTGAGACAAGTGGCCGGTGATTTCACATAGTATCAAAGCAGAGGTCCAGACTTTGAAACCTGATTTTATACTCTAAGTACTCCATTTGATTAAATATTCTATGTATTGGGTTCACTCATTGAGAGAGAGTTTGATCCACACGTGAGGAGGACAAGTGGTGATTTCACAATAAAATTATTGATGAAGATCATTATGAATTAGCCGATCATGTAAAGGAAAGGATATTGGAATTCATAGATGTTGGAAAACTAAGAGGGACCTCATGACAAGGTTGGCACAGTTCTCATTTATGATTGTTGAATAAATTTAAGTTCCCTATGTGTCTATCTTTTACATATTTCCCGAGCATCAACGATTGTTGTCTCATTTTCTTTTTTGGATAAGTTAGTAACCAAATTCATTGCTCTCAAATCTGTGAAGAGCGGGGGCCATTGCCCATGAAGAAAATTGGGAGTGGGGGCAAGGGCCCCCCTTCCCAAAGATTTTGGAGCAACGAATTGCTTACTCGACTATCAAAGCCATAAAGCACTTAGGATCACTTGGATACACCCAATGTATAAACACAGGCAAATGGCCCATTTATACTACAGCATATTTTCATGAGCTGATGATTCTCATCATGTTAAAAATTAATACAAAACAATAGTGGCATGATGACATGATCTTATCTGCCAGATGAATCTCTCCTTTGGCTAGTTAGAAGGTAATTTATTTAGAATTTACTATTTCTGCCGATCAACAATAGAACATAATTCTTTATTTTCATACTTGTCCGACCTTTTTTCAAAGGGCCTATACGAAGCTTGTACATCTTAGACCTGTATAAATCATTTTCCTGTTTGCAAAGATCTTGGTTCATCTGAGGTCACAGAACTTTCATTCTTGTGGTCAAAATCAGGTTAAGGAAAAAACTATAGCAGCAAAGAGGAGCAATTAGCAAAGTAAAGACCATCATATTCCCTGTAATTCCTTCTTGAATTATGCAATTATGTTTATAATTAATTAATGTGGCAAATGCGATGGTGTTATTATTGTTTGAGGTGAGGAATGTGATGACTTTGGTTGGAGTTATGCTATGTACTATATGTTTATTCCATTTTTTTTTCTCATTGGGTTGATGTGACCCTTTTTTTCTTGGAAAAACAAAGAATAAATGAGTTATGCTATATTTTGATATTGAGATGTGATGGAATGAGATGAGATAAAATGGAAGCATCTCTCTATCCAAACTAGGCCTAAATGCATGTGATTTTTCTACTTGAATATGACCGTAGTAACACTGTATCCTCTAAATATCGGACAGGAAAGACCTAGATGATAATAGCTAGCTAGCTAGCATTTAAAACTATGTCACATGTCTTGATCATTAAAATTGGACAAAGAGTAGTGCTATTGAAGAAGAGTGATAGATGGAGTGCAGTATCTTAATTTCAACAGCCTAATACTACAAGACAAACCGATTTAAAGGTTAGAAGTATATTTGCTCTAGAAATATGTAGTAGTCAGTAGAAGAAAGTTGCTTACTCAGCATTGAACCCACGCTGCCACTTGCAGATCTTAATGTCACTGATCATTCTATTCCTGGCTTGGGTGCTTCACTTAAAACTGTCATGAGAGTGGGTTGGTCACTTTCTTTTCTTTTTCAGAGTGTTTGACTCTTGTGGAAAGAAAATCTTTGTGGGCGGTTGGATCATCATGTGTGTCCCACTGAATTTGACTAGACCTAAGAGGATCTGGACCCACACAAATCAAATGCCCTCAAATCTCACTTCAAAGCATGCACTTCACTTATGATTATAGTCTCTCATCTCTTTTCTTTTTCAAAATTGATTGGAGTTTTAGGGTGGGAAAGTAAGAAAATTGGTCGATCTCACAAATATTTGTTTGTATCTGAAATGATATACACTAGAATCATGTTTCTTTTTGATATCTTTCTTTGTGCTTGCATTTTAGTGGCACCCCTATAAGATCTTGAAACAATTAGTAAGAATTTTTACCTTCTAATTATGAGATTATTTACAATGTTTTGTGTCACGCGGCGAGATCGACTAGACGGAAAGAAGCATGATTAATAGATAAGACTCATTATTATGGAATCATGCATTGTCACTAAGTAGTCAAGACTATGACAATTAAGTATATATATATGAAGTAATATCTTTGGAGTGTCTTTTTGTAGACCCCAACCATAAACAGATGGTCAGGAAAGGAAAGCCTTGGTAGTAATTAATTAATAAGATCTTCAAAGACTTTATGGTGTATTAGAAAGAACCAATTATAATGGACCCTCAAAGATCTCATGCATGAACCTTCAAGATTGGGATAGGGAGAGAGATCTAGAGAGAGAGAGAGAGAGAGAGAGAGAGAGATTGGAGGTAATGATGTTGGGTCATACTTCCACCAAGAAATTGAGAGAGATTGTTTGTTCTTGTAGGCCATGGATTCTGAGGCCATTTTACATAGTTGAAACCATCACTATCAAAGCTAGTGATTGCTCCCCTTAAAAGGAGGATGATCATCTTCTGTGACGTGAAAATTAATAATCAAAAGTTGGATAATTTTATTTTATTTTATTTTTAAAATTTATTTTTCCTCCTATTAGATGAATGGAAAGTGTGGTTGAATTTAGAATAGCAATATGCATAGCTTTCTGAAATAGTAGGCGCCTAACTACGTCCATTATCCGCTTCAACAGCTTTTTGCAGCCAACCCATGCATTCTCAAATCTCACGTGGGACATTTAGCGGATTTATCTCCAAATCACAATAAATATTTTTAAAAAAAAGTTAGAATCTTTTTGTACTAATTTCAATCCCTTATTGAGTCTATATATAATTATATACAAGTATATGATCATGTCTTCCTTCTCTTCAATCTCATTCTTTTATATATAGTTCTAATTAATCTTTATATATCGAGCGAGCGTGAGGGCTACATCGTCCTTGAAGGATAGAAATTTGACTACACACGCTTGTAGGAATGGAGGATTAGGTGAAGATATGTCATTATTTTCTTAGAGCTACAATTAGAGTGCAAAATCCATGATTGTGATAAAAGAATGAGGTTTTGATGGCCTAGAGTTCAAAGTTTATGCCTTAGAAATGGAAAGATATAGACACATGAGGGGCTCGTTTGGATACTGAGATGAGAGAGTTTTAGATAAGTTGAATAAAATATTATTATTGTTTTGAAATTTGAAAAACTTGAATTGTTTATTATATTTTGTTTGAAAATTTAGATAAATTGTAATGATGAGATGATATGAGATGAAACTATCTCTGTATCCAAACCGGGCCTGAATTATTCGAATAAATTGCTCAAGCAGTATTAAATGGTCAACAAATATTATAGGATCTATTTGATATATTTATCGATATCTCTTTCAGTTTTGGTCCTAAAGTTTGATCAATAACTCTAGAAGAACTTTGTTAAAAAAAAAAAAAAAAATACCACATCCATCCTTCCACAACAAATGGATAAAAAAAAAAAAAAAGGAGAGAGAGTAAAAAGGGATGCTTCCTTCATAAGATACATCCATTATTCTTTAAAGCAAGAACAAAGCCAATCAAATAAATAAGTAGATGTCGTCTATTCATGACTTTCTAACTAGGTAAGCGTTAATTCTAAGGCTGTGTTTGGATATTGAACTGAGTTGAGTTGAAATGATAAAATATTATTAGAATATTATTTTTTAATATTATTATTATTTTAAAATTTGAAAAAGTTATAATGATGAGTTGAGATGGATTTAGTAACCAAACGAAGTCTAAATTAATTATGCTTACCACAAACTAGGGTTTAGAACAACGATAGAAAAAAAAAAATACTATATTTTTTAGTCATTCTATTCATAAGCTGGTATGAGAATACATTATTGATGTGTCACAATTTGATTTGCAAATTAAATTTGTGAATTTTTCATATAAATCAAATCATGTCGTAGTAGGAGTATATATAGAATGTGCGTAGGACACGAGCTGATCAGTACTTGTGAATAAAATTTTCTTTGTTAATTTTGTTTTGGGTTCTGTTAAGTGACAAATCAATTGCGACTTAAATTTGCATTGTGTACGTACATCACTTCGATTTTTTTTAGAGCAAACTATATATCAAAGGGGCTGTTTATAATTGGAAGCTTTTTGAGGCATTCTTGATATATAGTAGTTTTTTAACATCCAAATATAATGTATAATAAACTTCTTAATAGAAAAAACAAAAATCTCAATATAACTTGAACCCTATATCTTGATCTTGCAAGCTTTCTAAAAAATTCAATAAATCCCATTTGGATATTTTCTAAGTTTTGAGGCTTTTATCAAATTGTGACTTAGACTGTGTCGTTTTCTTCTTTTTCTTTTTTTTTTTTTAAAAAAAAAAAGAGGACGGTATCCTGATTTTATTGAAAGTCCAGGTCACTTATGACGGAGGAAAACCGTGGTTACATTAACATAGATACCTGGGGGATACAAATTAGTGACAGATTAGTTTAATATATTTTTAGACTATTTTACTACTATTTACATATATTCTTAATATCTAAACGGATTCTTAGTGACAGATTTATGAGTAATATTATTTTTCATTGTGAAGTTTTGATCTCTAATCAAATGAATTGATACGATATACAATTGATATGTTAATCATTTAAATAAAAAAAATACTCAAAATACGATATAATTGAGTAACAACATTTTCTCTTGAATTATCTATTTTTCTCATCGTTTCTTGTAAGGTTTTAATTACTTGTCAAAACATGCAGCGAAATTAATGAAATATTAAGAAGTGGATGCATGGAGACTTGGAGTACCTATAAACTTTTGGATTGCTAATTGTCGTTACCCTAAAAAAATATGTTATGTACACGTAGTACAATCCATTTCCATTTGCATATTCTTAAAGACCCTCCACCATGAGCACATGATTGTTTCCTACTCAGTCTGACATCTCGTTCTTATCCACATGCATACAGTACTCTAAGTCATGAAAATGAAGCAGCTGCATGCATGCTCCCCTAATATATATGATCATCATCCTCTAGCTCTTAAAAATAATTAATTATTACTTCCGATTATAATACACAACATACCCTTACTTTTCACAGCTCCCATGTTACAAACATTATTTATCCACTGCCACTTATTTATTTCTTTAATTTATACGAGTAAAAATTAAAAAAAAAATTAAAATTGAAATGAGATAGCCTGGCTAACCTGGTCAAGATTCCGGCCTAGTTTTGAAACTCGGATTCCGATTTGGGTATACCCGAATTTTCGGGCTGAAATCTGAATGAACAGAACTAGAGATTCAAAATAAAAACTTAAAAAAAATATCATATTTTTAATGAATTGATATCGCATTCGTGGATGTAAACTAGATTATGTTGCCCATCATGTAAAGGCAAGAGTTAAAAGCTAGCTAGCTAGCAGCCTCCAAATGTTCCCATTTTATTCTCATGTCTTAAAAGCATTAAATAATTAGGGAAAAACTTTGATTATGACCTAAAAGATCACTCAAGTTGATCGATCAGCGTCATGATATCATAAAATAAGTACTTATAATAATGATATCTAAATTTCCCAATCTTCACCCGGCCTCCAGAATATATATATATATATATATTTATATATATATATATTTATATGAGAGGAATTACAGCTCACAATTTCTCAACCATTTCTCTTTAATTCACAACTTTACTAAACAAAACTGCTATATATTTTTATCAAACAACACTAACATAATATAAGAAGCAAACAAACATGAATTAAAAGGATCCCCATGAACTTCCCTAGCTTATAACAGTCCCAACTCCATGCTCATCACCAACTAATTAATAGTCTAATATTAATTAGTGCTAATTAAGTGTATTGGAGCATTAAGCCAATCTTATCATGATTTTGTTATTTTTAAATTAACCAAGTGGGCATTTCTAACAATTAATATAATCACAAACATTTTAGTACCATTAAATGAAAAAATACCCATACACAAATTCACATTTCCTATGTATTATTAGGATATTATTGCATTATGCTGATAATTTGGATCATTGGATCATGGGCAAATAGATAAAGTGATATATATATATATATATATATATATATATATATATATCCAAACACAAGTGCTATAATAAAGAAATTTTACAAAAGTAAATTTACAAATTGATGTAGATTCATGTGATATGTTAGATTTAGTTTATAATAAAAGTAACTTTATATCTTGACATATCATATCAACTCATATCAGTTTATGAATTTATTTTTATAACTAAAACATTTATCGTATCCAAAAGTAGAAATTAATGGTGAAATTATTAGATGCAAATTAGGCGTAAGACAGTGTACCAATCAATAATCACTCCCTTTAATTTGTTCCATAAATATTATGATGGATGGATCATGACCTGTGGCGGCCAACCTTTGAAGCTACGACGTTTTCAAAATATTCAAAATCAGATTCTTGGAGATACTTGAGGCCTTGACCCGGCTGCTTCCAACATCATCTTCAATATTTGTCCCTTCTCAGTACATCAAGCACAAAGAGAAAGAAGAAAAAAACTTGCAAATCTCATTAATCAATTGATTACATGAAACCATCAATTTTATAGTCTGTCATGTCTTATGAAGAAATGTAGCATATAGCACTCTCATTCAACTTTAGTATTAATGAAAAAATAAAGAGAAATGTTTTAGCTACAAAGAGAAACCGACGAACTGACGTGACTTGATGTGATACGTTAAATTGTAAAGTTATTTTTATTATAAAATATATATAACGTATCATATGAAACCATGTCTGTTTAAAGATCAATGAGGTATTTTTCTGCCTGTTATGCAAAATGTGGAAAGAAATAACTCATTTTTGGAGATTGTTATGCAAGTGAAAGCCCTCGGTAAAATAGAGGCTTTGACTATTTTTTTCTTAATAGCTTGGGGGCTATGGTATAGGAGAAACAAGAAGATGCATGAATAAGTGACACTTGAGCCGAGGCGGTTGTGGAGCATGCTCTTTCTCTTCACAGGATGTACACAGATGCAATACAGAAGTCTAGTACAAAGATTAGAAGTTATGTGGGTGGAAACCACCTCCTGTTGGTTTTCTGAAGTTAAATGTGGATGAGGCTATGTTTAGAGATCAACACAAAGCTGTGATTGGAGCTATACTCAGAGATGCTAATGGTAAAACTATTATGGCTGCTAGCAAAGCTGAAGTTAAGGTTGTTGCTCCTGAGGATATAGATAAGTTGCTTGCTGTGTTTCGAGGCTTACAGTTACGTGCTCCTATGGGTATAAAAAGAATATCATAGAGCGATTGTCTATTAATGGTAAGAGAGATTCAAGCTACAACAAAGTCTTCTTCAATGCTGGGAATGTTTTTGCAAGAAACAAAGAAGTGATTGGCTATTTTTGAGGAATATCAGATTCAACATGTGAGTAGGTTGTGAAATGAGGCTGCTTCTGGTCTAGCCCGACATGCTTGGTCTGTTAAGTCTATTGAGATGTGGTGTGATGGTTTTCTTCATCTTTCAAGCAATTTGGCTTGATAGTTGTCTGTAATGTTTTTCATTAATATTATGTTTCTTATTATCAAAAAAGAAAATAAGTAATGTTGTCATGTGGGCACCATATTTAACAAGTTTTTTCAAAGTGAGTGTATGGAACTTACACGACTTAAAACTGTAAATATCATTTCTCTTAATTCTAATCGTTAGAATAAAAGAGTATTGTATGTATACATACAAAAGAAGTCTCGAATGTGAAAGATTGGTTAAAAATAAATATACTTTGCACTTTGTATACCATCGTAATTTTATACTTTTAATTTTAACTATTAAGACAAATAAATAAAATAATAAATAATTTTGACAATCATATCTTTACGAATAGTGCGAAATATTTTTTTGATAATTTAAGCATAATTAGGTATATTAAATTTATAAACTAAAAATAAAAATATAGAAATCTTAATTAATAGTTAAAGTTGTAAGATGTATTCTCCCTCCCTCTCTCTCTCTTACTCCTTTTAAAGAGAATTTGGAATGAATTTGATAAGTGCCAAGTGGAATCCATATCAGAACTGAAGTGAAAGGTTATATCGGACCCATAAGAGTGCATGACGTTGTGGTGGCGCCTTAGGACACTTTAATTGTTAGAAGTTTGCTTCCAATTGGAGAGAGACACGTAGATTGTGAGCTTTGGAAACAAATTTTCTATGACTATCCAAAGGACATAAAAATAAATTAGAAAATATTTTTATAAGAAAATATCACAAATAAAATTACCATAAAATAACTATCACATTCAGCCAATGTTGTACTATTTAATAACCTTTATTAATAATAAAAATCATCATATTAAGTCATATTAATTTCTTGATTTTCGTTTTATAATTTATATATATATATATATATATATATATATATATATATATATATATATAACGAATCCAAATGGCAAAAATTCCAAGAAATATTTTTGGAGCCAATTTTTTTATATTTTAAATTTTGATGACCAGTCTCATTGTCTGTTCTAAACTTAAAAATCCGTTTTATTTTCAAATATCACAAAGACTTCTTTCCCATACTCTGCTTTCCCCTGTTTCTTACCAAACTACGCGCGCCATCTGTTCTTATTGGCGGCCTCTCTCTCTCTCTCTCTCTCTCTCTCTCCATATATAGATATATATTATATCGTCCAACTGAAGGATTTCTGGATTCATTTGAAAGTGTGTGTGGGTTATTCTGATCTCAAATAGTTTGCCAAAAAGAAGATAGTAAAAGCGAAGACATGGTTCGTGGTGGGAAGTTTCTCTCGTTGAATCAGAAGCATTGTGAGTTATTTGAGTCTCATGAACAGTTAAAGAACCCGCCGTTTGAGTCTAGCGATAACAATAGAAGCTCTGCTTGTGCGCTTCAGATCCAAGAAGCAGCAAATCAGAGGCTGATGCAAACACCAGCAGACACTGAGGAAAAGGTGTCTTGAAGCACTCTTTTCTTTCTCCCTTTCTTTCTCCCATTGTATGTCGACCAAGATTCATTGTTTCTTAACTAACGTCTGGTTTTCTTGATCTTTTTCTTGATGAGTTTATGGCTGTATATCCGCTGGTTTATGCATGGGGTTCAAACAGTACGTCATATCTGTGGTTGCCTCAGGGGTGTTGTTTCTGGTTTGAGGTTTTGGAAAGGTTTTGTGTATCTGCATGGAGAGTTTTGGTATCTGCATGCAGCATCTATACTACTCATTGCGGGGCTTATATATAGTGTATGTGTATATATATATATATATATATATATATATATATATATATTTATATTTATATTAAACTCTATCCCTCTCAAGTTTGGTTTCTGTTCAAAAGATTTGATCTTTTTATTCTTTTCGCCATTTTTGGAAGTGAACAATGTAGATTTCTGTTCTTTGCGCATGCATTGATATAAATTAATAAGGTTGGTTTCTGTTGTTCTGATATCATTCATGAATTACACGCTTAAGTTCTAAACTTCTTCTGTTTTTTTTTGCCATATTAAACATAATTTGTAGGCTAAGTTGATTGAAGCTCTTCTGCGCTTGCGTCCTATTGGTTTGACACTCTCGAACATGGCCCCTTTCTTGGGCTTGGATGAACTGGGCGTTTCCCATGCAGAAAACACTACTAAATGTACTGATGCTGATGCTGGGACTAGTAGTCATAGCTCAGGCGATTCTGGGGTTCAAGAAAAGGCCTGTACTGATAATAAGAAGATGAAGGCTTCAAACTTCTGCGCATCATTTATTAGAATCGGCTCGTGGAATGTTGTTGCTAAACGTGAAGGTGCTTTGGTGGCAAAGTGTTACTATGCAAAGAAAAAGATGGTGTGGGAAATTTTGAAGGATAGTTTGAAAAGCAAGATTGAAATACAGTGGTCTCAAGTTCTAGCAATTAGAGCTTCAATGGTGGAAGGTCAGCCAGGAATTCTGGAAATTGAGGTCATTCTCTTTATTATATATCCTTAAATTGATAAAGTTTTTTTTTCCTTGTTCAAGTCTCAATTCATTGTAGTGTTGTTACTTTTTTCAGCTCAGTAGTCCACCTGCATTCTATAAAGAAGCTAATCCGAGGCCGAGGAAACATACTCTTTGGAAAAATAGTTCAGATTTCACTGATGGTGAAGCTCTAATTCACAGGTTTATTCGTTTTCAATAAACAATATGCTTATATATATATACACATAATTTCCTTGATTCATTTGTTATTGAGAAATACTTTAACCACAAAGAGATTACACAAAACTAAATCTACAAACTGATGTAGCTTGATGCAGTATATCAGATTAAAATTTATTTTTATTGTAAAGTATATTTAACGGATTACGTAAATCCACGTCAGTTTGTGGGTTTACTTTTGTGTAATATTTTTGTATCTATAACAGTTCTCTTTGTTATTTTAATTTCTCACTGACACGCTATCTATATATAGGAGGCACTATCTTGAATTTCCACCAGGTGCCCTTGACAAACACTATGAGAAGCTCCTTCAATGCGATAGCCGGATGTTAATGTTGAGCATGAGACCATTCCCAAGTCTGAGTTCTCCTTTCTTCCACTCGGATCAAGATCATTTCTACAATGCGACAAGAGAATTTTCTTTGGATTTCAATAGAGATAGGCCAAACATGATCAGCTCCAGTAATTTGCAGTCGCCTTTCTCGAATATTGTCCCTACTCCATTAATGGTTGACATGCAACAAATTCAAGCTTATGAACAAAACAATTACCAACCATGCTTTAGTATCAATGATCCAACAGGTATTGAATTGCAGTAATTTTCTTCCTTTTCAGAACTATGCATGTCAAGGTTTTGACACCCAAAAATAGTACTGCTCTTTTAACTTTCTTTTAGAAATGTTTTGTGAAGGGATGGTTATGAATTTCCCTCCGCATTTAGATGAGAATATTAGAAACCAAGGAGCAGAAAATCCAATATTAGCTACATCATCAGAAGATCATTTGAGAGATCAGATCATTCAAGATCCGTACAGAAATATTCCTTTGGAAATCCAAATGAATCCAAACATACCTTTTCAAAACTATAATCAAAACTACAGTGGATCGGCTCCTATTTATGCTGAGCAAGTGGGGAGGTTTTGTTCAGAATCTCAAAGATACGATCTGAATGGAGTTTTAAACCAAATGAATTTGAGTGACGTCGAACTTCTTCAATGCAATGATGATCATGATCAGAACAGGTACATAGTAGAGAAGTCTTTTTTCTGGAGAAAGGATGCATGAGACATTAATCCCCAACAAGACCGCCTGCATGCAAGCTGCCTCCGAAGTCTCACTACAAGCTGCAGAAGTGATCGAGCAGGTTTGGCTGTCGTGTTGGCATTAATCCCCAACATTGTCTTCCAGCAATCTTGGTTTGGCTGTCGTGTTGGCATGATCGAGCAGGTTTTACATCTTCAACTTAAGTATGTATAGCTTCGATCGGATTGCATGCTTTGCATGGATTGTTGGGGGCGCATTTTGTATTTAGATTGAGTTGCAATTTATTTACAAATATCAATTTTTCATGAGTTGCTGATGACTGCTGGGGATTCTAATGGACCCGTGATAGCTAGTCCAAAGCTCATCTCATGGCCCAAAGGTAAGGTTTTACTACCACAAGTGATTTCAACTTATGTCTTAACTCAGAACTCCTGACCTGAAAGCCATGAAATACCAGCTCGTACTAACTGGGCTACCACCTTGATAGTCTATTCCTCCAATTAAACTTTGGCCATTGATCTCTGTCTCTTTTGCGTGTGCATGTTTTCATCAAATTATATTATTTATAAAATATTCAATGTTCAATATTTTGAATATCGTACCAGTGAACCGTTTCGGTCGAGGCATTGAAATGAGATATTTTGATACCGGTACCGTTTCGGATACCGTTTCGAAATAGTTTATATATGAATAAATTATATATATAAATATATAAAAATTATATTCCAAAATAATAGTTTATAAATTATAAATAGTCCAGTTTGAATTGGGGGTCAAAAAATGAGCTTGCAGTTTAAAGAAATGAAAAAAAAGGAAGAAAAAAGTAAAGACCAAAATATCGACCGGTACAGGCTGAAATATAGGCCAGTACGGGTTGAAATTCTGACCGGTATGAAACAATATCCTTCTCTGTATCGGCTATGCCACAGAAAAAAATATTTCGGCCGTATCGGCTGGTTCTGTACGAAATTCAAAACTTTGAATTCAAACTATATTTTAAACATCAAAATTAATTTTTTTAAAAACAAACTCTTGAAATATACAGAAAAAATTAGTCAATTAATTAATGGATGGTTGTAAACAAAATCTTTCTGAAATTTGGCGTGCTTGATTAGCTTAAAGAGGATTAATTAATAGAGGCCTGCTAGGTACAACCGCCCATGCGGCATTGATGTGCAACCAGCTGACATAATCTTATTTTTTATTCGTATATCTGCCATCTCCTTCCCATCAACTTTTACATTTAAAAAAAAAAAAGTCAGTTGGCGTTGTCCATTCATCTGCAATCTGCAATCTCCATATCTCAAGGAGAGAATGCAACTTCATTATCAGCCCAGGAAGTAATAGCCCAATGTCGGTTAGGGTAAGAAAGAGAGAGGAAGAAGAGGGTATGAAAAAATTGACAGAGAGAAATTGAGAGAACGAAATGAAGAGAGAGGTAAAAAAATATATTTTATCATTCGGTTTCGCGGGGGTTTCCCCAGCCGGTTGTAAATAGAATTTTTGTAATTAATAATAAGGCACATGCATTACCTTCAGAAAATCAGCAAGAATCCTCTAGAGCCTTTGAGAATACGTCTGTCGAATCTCATTCTAACAAAGAGAATAAATAGACTAGCTAGGTGTCACAATATTAGTGGTCATTCAATTAAATTATGTTATGTACATATTCTATAAATAGCCATCACTGTACAGAGCACTTTATGCAAGGAAATATACTGCAATACAAAATATAGTTCTATAGAACTTTTCCATAAACACTTGGTGTATATTTCCTTACTCTGTTTTAGCATGGTATCACGAGCTTAACGGACCCGCGTCCTTCATGCAATTTTTTTTCTCTCTTCTTCCTTACTGATATACACTTATGGCTCCTTCATCAAAATCAACCAACTCTTCTACCTCTCCCTCCCTTCTTAATTCTGCCAATCACTTTGTAATATTAAACTTACCATTGAAGATTTTCTTCTTTGGAAGGCGCAAATAATGCTGTATTTGAAGGGGCATCAAGTCTTTGGACATGTTGATGGTTCTCTTCCAATGCTGCCTACCACCATTGATAATCTTCATAATCCTGCCTATCCTCAATGGATTCATCAAGATCAGTTGGTCATTTTGGCCATTAATTTTTCTTTATCTGATTTGGTCTTGGCCCGGGTTATTGACTGCTCTACTGCCTCTGAGGTCTGGGAAACACTCACCGATCTCTTTGCAGCAAAATCGTCTGCCCACCTCACTAATACGAATTTTCAAATCGCTACCATAAACAAGGGATCTGACAATCACTGAATACTACAACAAAGTGAAAGCTCTTGCTGCTACTCTGAATGCTGCTGGTCATCCCTTAGACGATTCTGAAATTTCTATCACTATCTTAACTGGTCTATGCAGAGACTATGAGTCCTTAGTTACCTCACTCACAACTCGCCCTGATTTCTTACTCCAAATCAAATCTACAGCTTCCTCTTAAACTATGAATCTTGACTTTCTCACCAAACCAGCTCTCTCTTACACTAATACATGGTTTCCAGATTCTGCAGCATCCCATCATTTTACATCCGAATCACATAACCTTAACTAGGATTCATCTATTTATTAGGGTCCTGAAATAGTGAGCCTCGGTGATGGTTCCAGTCTTCAAGCTCGGCTCAATTTTCATCAAACAATGGAAAATCTCTCTTACATAATATTTTACATGTTCCTTCAATTTCTTGTAATTTTCTTTCAGTTCGTCAATTTCGTCAAGATAATAATGTCTATTTTGAATTTCACTCTTCTTTTTTCAATGTGGAGGATTCATGCACCCAGGCAGTGCTTCTAGACATGTTGTACCCAAGCCGATTGTTTCTCTCACTGAGTCACCCTCTTTGACTTCATCTCTTCCTTCGGTTCCAGAGGAACCCATGTCATATACCGATGCCTCTAAACATCATGAGTGGCGATCTGCCATGGCCACTGAAATAGATGCGTTGCTTCAAAACCAAACGTGGAACCTTGTCCCTCTGTCTACCACCTATAATCTGCTTGGCTCAAAATGGATTTTGAAAACAAAACTTCACGCTGATGGAATCATTGAGAGGCGTAAAGCCAGGCTTGTTGCTCAAGGGTTTCATCAGCAGCAGGGTATTGATTACTCTGAGACGTTCAGTCCAGTGGTTAAACCCACTACCATTCATCTCCTTCTCTCAATTGTTGTTTCCTCTCACTGGGCTCTTCACCAACTTGACATACAAAATGCGTTCTTGCATGGAGATCTTGGGGAAGCAATGTACGTGAAATAGCCCATTGGGTTTGTGAATCCAGACTTTCCTCTTCACGTCTATAAGTTAAACAAGTCTATCTATGGTTTGAAACAGGCTCCTAGAGCTTGGTTTGCTAAACTTAGTGATAGATTGCTTACTCTTGGTTTTCGGTGTTCTAGTGCTGACCTGTCTTTATTTATTTTTCGCACTGGCTCATATTGTATTTATCTTTTGATATATGTTGATGATATAATTGTCACTGGATCGAGTCCTCTACTGATTTCTCAATTTATTGCTAGCCTGAGTAAATATTTTCTTGTCAAAGATCTCGGTTTATTACGTTATTTTCTGGGTATTGAAGTACATAGGACATCCTCGAGTCTATTTTTGTCTCAGACCAAATGCATTACTGATTTTCTCAAAAGAACAATATGCACAACTCTATGGCAGTGTCTATGCCCATGTCTTGTTCGGAAAAGCTCACTGCTTTGGATGGTTGTACATATGAGGATCCTCAATGGTATCATAGTGTAGTTGGGAGTCTTCAATACCTTACCTTCACTAGTCCTGATATTTATTTTGCTGTAAATCGTGTCTGTCAATTTATGCATAATCCTAGTATTCTACATTGGTCTGCTGTTAAACGTATTCTTCGTTATCTTAATAGTACACGTCTGCTTGGCTTATGCTTTTCTTCCTCCTTCTCTACTAAATTAATTGCCTTTTATGATGCTGATTGAGATGGGTGTCATGATGATAGACGATCCACTAGATGTTTCTGTATTATTTTGGAAATCATTTAATTTCATGGGGTTCTAAAAAGCTACCTGTAACACCCCGTATTTTAGTGTATTTTTACTGAAGGAATTATTTTTATGGATTCAAAAATTTATTCTCTAATTTTAAAATTATTGGATTTTAATTGGGTTATTTTTAGGATTTTTAATTTGGTGAAAATTAATTTTTATGTGCTTTCTTAATATTTATTTATTGTTGTGCATTTAAATTACTTTTCATATTTAAATTAATTACTGTGAGATTTAAATTATTTCAATTTGACTTTACCATTACGTTTAAATTATTTTATTTAACTTGTAGTTTTAAAATCGTTTCCGTTTGATCATTTTTGTGATCCAAGTTATGAGGATTGGACCTCATTTCTTTTCCCTCTATTTTTCTTTTCTTTTTCTTTTTCCTTTCTTTTTCCTTTTCTTTTTCTTCTCTCCTGGCTTTCCTCCCACGCGACCAGCTCCCTCTCTCTCCTTCTCTCTCCTTCCGTCCGATTTTTCGTCCGCCTGTAGCGCCGCCGTCCGCCGGCGGTGGTCGACACCGCCCGGCTCCCCAGCCTCCCCAGCTGCCGATGAACACTCCCCTCCAATCTCACCTCCATCCGCGCCGCCGTTAACCACCACAATCCCTTCAAAGCCGCGGCGCCACTTTCGCTCCAGCGCCGCCGTCGTGCCACCATCTTCCTACCATTTCATCCCCGACCTCTTGGCAACCCAATGGACCCAACCCCAGCTCCGATCCGTCACCGGTGAAGCCCCACCAAGTCCATTTCTGATTTGCACATTTTTGGCCTAAAACCACCCCTTGCGCCGCCACCCACGGCAAACCACCACCACCATTGGCTTCACCGACCTCTCTAGGCCCTACCCTATCATTTTTGGGTCTTCGTTTGTCTTCGTTGAAAAGTTGGTATTTGTGACTCATGGCCACAGTGTATTTTACACTGTAGTGTTGCTCAGACGTCGCCTTTTTCAACTTCGTGATCCTTCGGAAATTGCTATATTGCACTGTAAGTATTTCTCCAAAGAATTCTTGTGAATTTAATGTATTTTTGCACTAACACATTTCACTGTATTTAATCTGATGATTGGTTTTGCCGGACTGAGTCCGAGGAGTATGAGAGTCAGATGGTTTGTTGATTGGAGTTGTTTGTTGGATTTGTTGGGATTGGTTATTGATGGATTTTGGATTGATGATGGTACATGTACATCTCATTATTTCATGCATGATCATGTTTGTAAAGAAAATTGGGTTTTCGTGTAGTGCATTCATGCTCATGTGTGATTTGGAAAGTTATGATTTTATGTGAGAATATTTTTGGGTGCGTGTGTATCACGACCCCAAGCCGAGATGGGGCATTATCTCAGTGGAGCTCATCTGGTTACTCGAGAGCGGAATAAACTGAGTAACGTCCCCTGGATTGTCGCTGGGCGACGATGGGATCGGACGAGAGATTCGTGCCGACTCCGTGGTCCTTCTGCTGGCGGGGACCAGAGGATGCTTGGCTACGTACGCGCTGGGCGCGGAACTGGGCATCGCTCGTTGCGTAGTGGGTGCTTGGCTACGTACGCGCTGGGCGCGGAACCGAGCATCGCTACGAAGCCAGGACGTGCGGATGGTCCCTAGGGGAGGCCATGGTGCATAGGTTAATAACGGAATAATTGGCTATTTGCTGGGAAAATAGTGTGCGTGGATTTTGTGTAAATCATTTTCTGGGAAAATGTTTTACGGATATTTGGGCCAATGAGATTTTGGCGTGTGTTGGAAAATTATCATTTTCGGGAAAAAATGATGTTTTGAGAAAAATGCATAATTCATCATATGCATGCATGTTGGTTGCATTAAATGCATTTCTTTCTTGAGAATTATTTGGGTTATACTTACCTGCGGTACCCTTTTGTGTTAACGCAGATTTTGATGCAGATGAGGAGGAGGAGGGTGAGCCTGAGGAGACGGCTCCGCCCGAGGAGTGATCTGGGATCACTTGTTATTGTTATCTTATTTTACCCATTTATATTTTCGGGACATGTGTTAACTTTATTTTGGATGACTGTATAACTGCTTTTAAACCTCTACTGATGTTTAGTTGTATTTAAATTATGGTACTTAGTTGACTATCCGCTGCGTTATTTTTAATTGTACACCGTTGCATGTACACACACTGGCACTTCGTTGGGATGTGTGACCGTGTTGTCACCATCCTGGTGTCTCGATCCTCGTGTATTTTTATAAGGGGGATTGGGGGCGCCACACTATCTACTATTGCTCGATCTTCTACTGAAGCCAAGTACAAATTAGTTGCTAATACTGCTTGTGAGATTCTTTGGTTGCAATATCTTTTAAAATAACTTGGTGTTGGTCTCTTGGAACCTTCCACACTTTGGTGCGAAAACATCAGTGCCACATATCTGTCAATGAACCCGGTACTGCATTCTAGGACAAAGCATGTTGATGTGGACTATCACTTTGTCTGTGAAAGGGTTGCTGCCAAATCTCTTCACGTTGCATTTGTTTCTAGCAAAGACCAAATAGCTGATATTCTCACCAAACCGCTATCCACAACTAGCTTCACACTTCTTCGATCAAGCCTTACACTTACACCAATCAAAATCTAACTCTTGATAAATTAACGCCATGTCATACATAGGGCCGTAAGCCTGTCGGTGGCCCAAAGTTGGGACTAGTCTGTCTCCGTTCAAGAAATTTCATTTTTTCAATTTTCGGTCCAGTCTCGGGGTGGAGTTTTCTCGGACCGGACCGACTGAATAGGAAAATATTTATTTTTTATTTTTAAATATATTATTTTATATGATAATTGTATAATTAATTATGTAATTTTTATCTAACCTATCATTATTAACAATATAAAATTTTAAGTATGTAATTACAAATTAATATTCTATTAATTAACTAATGTATATTATCAATTAACCTATCACTAACCATTAACATATTACTAACATCTATATCTATGATCTAAGTAAACATAAAGCAATTACAAATATTATTGTAAATTATAATTAACTAATGTATGATATCAACTAACTAATATATCACTATATCAACTAACTAATATATCACTAATTCACCATTAACTAATTACTAACATTTATATCTATGATCTAATTAAAGTTATGAGATAAATGTTTTTGTAAAATACCTAAGTTGCAAGTAAATATAAAAGCATGTATTGTAACGCTCCGTTCCTGGAAGTCCAGAGAGTTAGTTTTTAATACCTAATATCAACTTAAATAACACAACTATAAAATCTAGAAAACTCCATAAAATATTAATCCATTTAATCAATCCAAATATCTAAGTTCCTCCATGGGACGACAAAGAAATTCTCAATGACATAAATTAGAAATTCTCCAAAAACTCGAAAATATCCTTAACTCATCAAATCAAAATACCCGAAAAATAAATCAGTTTACTAACTACGACTCTCAAATAAGCATTTGTACCCTCAGACACTTATTCCACTACGATCATAACACCTTGTTAAAACTTCTTATTCTTGTTCTCTAGCTGAACCATCAAAATTATTTGAAAAATATATGGAAATAAGCGATGAGTTATCAACAAATCAGTAAGCAGAGGACATATACTAGTGTATAAACATGAGCATTTACAGAGTTCAGAATGCAGAACAAAAATATTTTCTTTTAGAATGCAGAATCAGAATAATTTTTTCAAAATGCAGCGTCAGAACGTGTTATAAAAAATATTAGAGCGAAAATTAAAAAATATTCATAATCAAAATCCCTTTGGCATAGCATAAACTGAAACATCACATCTTATCTTATCATATCAGAACAAATACCATGATTAACCCCCTTGGTAGCGTTGTGCAAACCCCGATAGTTAACCGAGCAGAAACAGATTGTGAATATTTCTCTTATTCATTCTCAGAGCCCCGAGTGTGCACATAGGAAAGACCACACAGAAAACCACTTTGTTTCCAAAGTGGGTGCACCAGAAACAGAAAAGTTGGTACCAACCCAAACAGAGGCCACAGTTTTACACTCGTGGTAAGGTTAGAACGAAACAGAATGTTATACCAGAGGTTTTCAGAAATCACATCATATCATGTCAGAGTACAAAACATCTTCAGAACAGAACATAATCATATCTCAAAAACATAATTTATGTACAAAATTATGTATTCGCTCTCTTTTGCACAGTTACAAACAGAATGTCAAAAATAAGCTCATGTCTACACCAGTCCTGACAGAAAATACTTTCTTCTTAAATAAAATCTCATGAGTAATGCAGAACAAATAACTGAGGTAGTTCAAATTTCTTTTCATAACCAAATATGTATATTTTCCAAAAAGTCAACCTTAGCTCATTTTATTTTAATGCAAAGTCTAGCAAAGGAACCCCACTTACCTGGACTTCTTAGCTTTTTCAGAATTTTCCTCAAAATGTTGAACAATAATTAATCGTCACCTATAAAATAATCACGTAATTCTCGTAAATTTTCAATTAATCACGTATTTCGATATTTAATCCTAAACTTCTAAAATAACCTATTTAATTCTTCAAAACCTAAAATTTCATAACCAAAAATTATAAATCATCAATATTGATTTAATAACTTTGACTGAAACATTTAAAAGTCTGACCTATTTATTATTGAAAACCAACTATAAAGTTTAATACTAGATAATATAATTATCTCAAAATATTTTAAAAATAAACCATAACTATTTTTTTAATAGACTAAATCATATCTAAAGTGTAAAAAATAACATTACATCAATATTGTTTACTCTTAAAATAAATCTTTACTTAATAACATGTTAAAATACTTAAGTGATTTTCTGTAATCATAAATATATAAGAGTGTACTAATACATAATAAAAGTTTAAAAGCACATTAATATAACATGTAGTAAAGGATACTAATGTAATTTTATTTAATTCTTTGAAAACCAATATACCTGCGTAAAACAAATAAACTTGCATGGCAGGGGCTTACTCAAGGAGGAATCACGTGGTAGCGTGCGACATAGCGAGGGGCTAGGCAGACGGTGGTGATCTCGGTGGAGCACTGAGAGAGAGAGAGAGAGAGAGAGAGAGCATGGTGAAAGTATGAGTGAGAGACGGAGTGAGTACAACGTGCGGAAGGGAGAGAGAGCTCACCGTGGGACAACGAGAAGGCGTGCGATTGGTTGGGAGCAACGTGCGGTGGCTTCTGGCGTGTAAGGTGGCTGAAAAACTGAGGGGCACAGGGAGAGGGAGAGGATGGCGGGGGAGCTCAGTGGACTGCTTGAGCAAGGACTTGCTTTGTTTCGGGAGTGGGAAAATAGAGGCTCTCTTATTTTTCGGTGATGGCCAGTGGTGGTTCCGTGTGGATTCATGGTTGGGCAGTTTGTTATGTGCAGTGGACAACCCAAGTTGCTTCCGCTAATGGCGAGGTCGCACGAGAGTTGGTTTTAAAAGGTGGGCAGCACAGAGGTTCGACGACAACGGGGAGGGCTTGACAGGGGGTTTTATGATGGTCGCTGGCAAGTGGGGGAAAAGGGTCGGAGTAGGATAATCTGGTGGTGCGGCGGCAGTGAGAAAACTGGGAGAAACGGAAGAAAATTGAAGCGGCAGCTCTAGCTTTAGGTGGAGGATGGCTACGAGTATGTGTGCGATACAATGTAACGAACATATATATAGAAAGAAAAAAAACTGATAAAACCCTAGAGAAGAGAGAGTGGCGTGCATGCAGTGAGTAAACGGACGTGAAAGTGATGAACTTGGAGTCCGAAATTTATTTTCACGGGTTAGGCCTCTTTACAAAATGTGCACTATGGGATTAATGCATGGACTTTTTGCCTAATTTTTGGGCCTCAACTAAACCTAAAAAAAATACTACACTTGTCCAATAAATTTTATTTTATTTTATTTTTCGAGTGAATATCCATTTGGTCTATTAAAAAATTTTAAACCTATCCCAAAATTATAATCCCCCAAAAATATTTTAGGTTCATACTTGCTTCGAAAACTTTTACTCGAAATTTCAAATGGGCTTTTTATACCTATAAACCTAAAAATTTTGTAAAGCGGGCTTATTTGGGCCCGGGTGTTACATGAATGGACAGGGACCTATGCATAATTCAATTATTTATTATTCATATACAAAAAGTAAAAAGTTTAATATAGCTCATTATGCATTAACTATCATAATACATCATACTCTAAGTTAGTAATAAATTAGCAATTCACATCATCAATATAATTATAATTAATAATTCACTTAATTTTAATTTAGAAATTTAATTAATTTTTTTATTAATTTATTTGAAAAAAAGAACATAAATAATAAAAAATAATTGGGCCTGACCGAACATACAGATAGCTATCAATCCGGGGAAAATGATGGACCGAATATTTTGGTCTATCATCTTTTAAAAATGAAAACATTGTTTAAAATTTGAAAAATTCTATTATCAAGTTGTTGTGTAGAGTAGGGGTGCAAGACGAGGGGCTACCTTGGTCTCATCCCCTGCCTCACACTGGGGCAGGGATAGGGAGTTGGGGGCAAGGTCTGTCTGCCCCGCCCCCCAGTGGTGAAAACAACAAAAATCCAAAATCCGCGCATACACACTCAGAGAGAGAGAGAGATATCTGGGGTTGGGAGGCCGGACTTGAGAATGGAATAACTCTTAAAATTTTAGTCATTAACTGTGTATTTTCACAAGTTGAAATCCACCTCTAGTGTGGTTTTTATGAATAATATCCTATGTTGCGATGAGTTTTGGATCTGGCCACTTTGTTTGGAAATTCGTCAATCCTAACAAATGGAAAACACTTTGACAATACCACTTACTGACACATGAAATTTTATTTAGAACAAATAAAGAAGGAATTGTGATTATTTATTTAAAAAAGTGGTGTCCATTCTCGACCTTGATCTTTTTTATTTTCTATTTTTTAAATGTAAGTATAATAATTATTATGAAAAAGTTCTCATATATCAAGCTGCCACCATCTTAGCTAAATGACAGTGCAAGCTAAAAAAATAACTAATATGAGAGAAAATGCAGTTACATTGGATGCATTGGTAAGTCATACTGGCTATGATCTACAGTTGTTCAACAGCTTTGTACGGAATTATTGCATAGTTATCTTTTTTTTTTTTTTTTTTAAGCTGATACTCTTATGTTTTGTAGTTGCTCCGTTTGTTAAGTTATTGTGATGGGCAAGTTTTAGGTAATTTAATATAGAGTTTTTCTGCAAATCAACCACTGTTCACATCACACACCCCACACTTATAGCTTTTCATAGGGTGTGGAGGTGTTTTTATATGGTGTATAGATGTTTTTCATAGACTGTGGAGTGTGAGATGATAAATAATGGCTGATGAGAGGAATTTCATTTGATGTATAAGTTGCTAGAAGTCATGAAAATGAATCCTTTATTGGATATATTTTGATGTGTATGTTGTTGATAGGATGAAAGTAGTGTTTTACTACTTTGCATTTTATGTAATTTAATATATTTTTATGCAGTGTAATTTGTGTTTTGATGCAATTCGAGGATGCTGATTTTTATTTTATTTTTTAAATTTATTTTCCCTCCTATTAGATGAATGGAAAGTGTGGTTGAATTTAAAAGAGCAATATGCATAGCTTTCTGAAATAGTAGGCACCTAACTACGTCCATTATCCACTTCAACAGCTTTTTGCAGCCAAACCATGCATTCTCAAATCTCACGTGGGACATTTGATGGATTTATCTCTAACTCACAATAAATATTTCTTAAAAAAAGTTGGAATCTTTTTATACTAACTTCAATCCCTTATTGATGAAAGATTTGCAAGAGAAAGGGTTTGGTCACCAAACCTGTTGTATATTGTATATTATATATAAATTGTGTTACATGTATGCTTGGTAACTTACAACTTGACAATTTTGTATACCAAATATAAAACCTACGCTATACATAGAAAGAAGAAAAATATGATATCAATCAAATAACTATGGAATGATACTGTCATTCCTATATTGGCTTGTGATAGTCACTGCAAAATTTGAATGATTTGCAGATTTAAGTGGATTTGATTTGTCTTGCTTAACGCCCCCTCTCAAACGAATGGGAATGTCACAAACCATGAGTTTGTCTTTCAAAAGCTGGAACCGAGAGGATGTAAGGCCTTTTGTGAAAATATATGCGATCTGATCTGCAGTAGAGATGTAGCGAGTACAGACGTCCTTGTTCAAAATCTTTTCTCGAATAAAATGAAAATCCACCTCTGTTTGTTTAGTGCGAGTATGATAAATTGCATTGACTGCAAGAGCAATTGAACTTTGATTATTACACCAAATCACAGGTGGCGAAAGGAGAGGCACATGAAGAACCTTAAGAAGCATCTGTAGCCAATATAATTAAGCAATAACCATTGCCAAAGCTCGGTATTCGGCTTCTATACTAGAGCGAGAAACCACACCTTGCTTCTTTTCAGACCATGATATCAAACATGGACCCAGAAACACTCCATAACTAGTAGTTGATCTCTTATCGCGAGGATCTCCCGCCCAATCTGAATCGTAGTAGGCATGAAGATTTAGAAAACCTTTGTCAAAGTATAGTCCATGGTCTACCGTGCCCTTGAGATATTGCAAAACTCGTTTGGCTGACTTCCAATGTAGAGCAGTGGGAGAATGTAGACGTTGACATAATTGATTTACAGAATATGCAATCTCTGGTTTTGTTAGCGTACAATATTGAATTTCACGAACTAATTGCCTATAACCAGTGATGTCTTCGACTGGTTCATTGTCAGCTACAGACATTTTTCCTCCAGAGACACACGGAGCTGGGTAGGGCTTTGCACAAACCATTTGGAAGCGATGAAGGATGTCTAGTATATATTTGCTTTGGCGCAAATGAAGTCCCTGAGCATCCCTAGAGGCTTCACTTCCTAGGAAGTAGCCAAGCTCACCGAGAGCTTTCAAAGTAAATTCTTGTTTAAGCTGAGCAACAAGATTCTGTATGGAGGTAGGACATGAGCCAGTAATGAGGAGATCATCAACATACATTAGCACAAAAGTGTGTACATGACCATGATGAAATGTAAACAATGGGGTATCAACAGATGAACCTGTGAAGCCATAATCGAGTAGACGAAGGAACCACGCTCAAGGTTTCTGTTTAAGGCCATAAAAGGCCTTTTTAAGGAGACAAACATGTTTAGGGAGCTGGGGATGAGTAAAGCCACGTGGTTCCTCGATGAACACTTCCTCCTTAAGCCTTCCATGTAGGAAAGCGTTTCAAACATCATAATGCAAAATGGGCCAATCAAAGAAAACATATAGTGCTAAAACAACTCTCAATATGGCGGATTTGATCATAGGACTAAAGGTCTCAGTAAAATCCACACCATCAATTTTTTGGAATGCCTTAGCCACTAGTCTCGCCTTATAATGATCCACACTTCCAACAACCTTTTGCTTGATTTTGTAAACTCATTCAGTACAAATAATGGTGTAATCAGGAGGGCGAGGGACAAGATCCCAGGTGTAATTGGCAATGAGCGCATCATATTCTTGTTGCATTGCCCGTTACCATTCCTATGATAAGGTAGCTTGAGAAAATGTGTTAGGTTTAATAGGTTTAAGCATAATGGTGTATGCACGGAGAGGATGCTTGGTGGCATAGAAAAGGTGGAAATCTGGGAATTCCATGGGACAAAGTGATCCAGTTCTGGACCTAGTGACCATATGATGTGCTAAGGAAGATTAGACACTACTGGAGAGGTAGGACTAACAGTGGCCGATAGAGATAAGTTTGTCTCATGTAAGGGTGACAAATCTGTAGGTGGTGGAGATGATTGAATTGCATCGGATAAGCTTGGTGAGATTGACTTAGGAGACACACTCTGGCTTTCTGAGGGTGAAATGTTTAATGATTGAGATTGCAGGTGAGAGTAAAAAGGAGTGAGATCAAATGACATACCTGGTTGAGAAACACCCGTTGTTGTTGGAGGAGAAGAGGAAGGCCAATCCTTTGTTGGAAACGTGTGCTCATCAAAGGCAACACTACGGGAGATCCATGTCTTATGCGTCACAGGGTCAAGACAACGATACCCTTGATGATGTGAGGAATAGCCAATGAACACATACTGTTTGCCTCGAAAAACAAGTTTATGAGATGTGTAGGGCCTTAACAGTGGATAACATGCACAACCAAATGTTCTTAAGGAAGAATAGTTGGGTGTTTGAGTAAACAATTTAAAGTAAAGGGAGATGTTATCTAAGACTCGTGTAGGTGTTCGATTTATCAGATAAAATGCAGTCATAAAGGCATCAAGCCAGAATTTTGTAGGTAAATGTGATTGAGCTGGTAACGAGAGCCCAACTTCCATTATATGTCTATGTTTCCTCTCAATTAAACCATTTTGCTGAGAGGTATATGGATATGAAAGGAGTTGATGAATGCCACATTTACAAAGAAAGTCTAGAAATTGATTAGATAAATATTCGCCACCATTATAACATTGAAATTGTTTGATGTTGGTCGAGAACCGATTTTCAACTAAGGCTTTAAAATGCACAAAGGATGAGAAGATTTCAGATTTTTTGCGATATGGATAAACCCATGTAAAACAAGAGAAATCATCTACAAATAGAACGTAATATCGATGACCTTCACTAGACATAATAGGTGAAACCCAAACATTTGAGTGAACAAGTTCCAAAGGGCATAATGTAACACGACCAAACTCACCAAACGGTAATCGTTTGGATTTTCCCATTAAACAAGATTGACAAACAGAATTAAGGTCAAGAGATTCAGAAATAGGCAAATTAAGGGACTTGACTAAGCCTTTCGTTATTTGCAAAGATGGATGACTCAAACGAGAATGCCACACATCAAGGGTGGTGTGGACACTGACAAGAGCAACATTCGATTGAATTTTATTTATTGATTTTCAATCAATTGGAATGGGGTATAGCCCTCCTTCACTCTGTCCTGTTAGCAACGTTTGTCCCGTGAGCTTGTCCTTGACAAGGAAATGAGAATCAGTTAAAATAAAGAAACAATTGTTTTCAACACATAACTTATTTATTGACAAAAGGTTGACAACAACTTGTGGGCAATGAAGGACATGATTTAAGTGAAGTGTTGATTCGGGTGTAAGCAAGTGAGTTTCACAGTATGTTTAATTTGCAAACTATTACCATTCTCTATTGCTACTTTGTCATCTCCTTGATATGGCCCAGTCAAGTGAAGATTATCAATATTAGTAGTAACATGTTGGTTTGCGCCATTGTCAACATACCAGGTACTGTCTCCATGAAAGAAGTTGGAATGTGCAACCATTGTTGCCAATTGTTGGGGTGGATGTCGCCCCTTGATAGTTGTTATCGTAGCGATGGAAGCAATCCAATGCCATGTGATTCTTCTTGCCACAATCTTACATGCATATGGATCATTAGCCCAGGTAGGGACTCAGACAGAGTTGTTTGGGATAGCATTACTTCTAGTATGACCTGATTTTTGTGCAGGATCATAGGTAGGTTTGGTGCGTTGTGATGGTTGCCAATTGCATTTATCTCTTTTACCATTCTTTCCTTCACCAGATTCATTCGCAACCATAGCAAAAATGTTGTGATCACCTTGAACACTTCGTTGTTGAGTTTCAAGAAGTGTCTCAAATGCAAAAAGCTCAGATTGAAAATAGTAAGAGACAAAAACTTTTCACGTTGGGCAAAATAGCAATTGGAAATAAATGGTGTGTAGGCAGTATTAAGACCTCCTAGAATGTGGGAGATTAAGTCTTCCTCCACAACTGGCTTCCCAACTGCTGCTAATTGATTTACAAGATATTTTACACTTTCAACAAATTCTGAGCAGCATTTTCCTCCTTCTTGTAAGCCTTGCAACAGGCGTTTCAATTGATTGGCATTTAAAGTTGAGAGAGAAGCAAAACGGTTTGCTTGAGCAAGCCTAGTCGAGCAACCCTCATTCCATAGACCATAGAGAACACCTTCTTTGAGATTATAGATTTCATCCAAACCAAGACCAACTGATTTTTTTTGTGCCATAGGACGAAGTTCGGACTAGTTTCACGAGTGTCTTTACCTTGAGTTCGAGGTAAGAACTCTTCTGTGCACGGTTCGGTACCATCCATGAAACCTAGAAGATCATGAATACTAAGAGCACATTCAATTGGAGAGGATCAGTTTAAGTAAAAGGCATGTCCCTCAAGTTTCACTGAAACATACTGTAACAGGTTGTTTGGTGGAATAAAGAGTGCAGCAGAAGACGACATTGTTTTAGCAAGATCAGGCTTAAGCCAATCAAGCTTTGATTACCATGAAAGATTTGCAAGAGAATGGTTTTGGTCAATTACCAAACTTGTTGTATATTGTGTATTATATATAAACTGTGTTACATGTATACTTGGTAACTTACAGCTAGACAAATTTGTATACCAAATATAGAACCTATGATATACATAGAAAGAAGAAAAAATGAAATCAATGAAACAACTATGGAATGATACTGTCATTCCTATCTTAGCTTGCGGTAGTCACTGCATAGTTAGAGTGATGTGCAGATTTAAGGAGATCTGATTTGTCTTGCTTAACAGTTGAGTCTATATATATATATATTATATACAAGTAAATGATGTCTTCCCTTCTCTTCAATCTCATTCTTTTAGATATAGTTCTAATTAATCTTTATATATAGAGCGAGCGTGAGTGCTACATCCTTTGAAGGATAGAAAATCTAACTACACACGTTTGTTGGGATTGAGGATTAGGTGAAGATATGTCATTATTTTCTTAGATCTACAATTAGTGTGCAAAATCCAAGATTGTGATAAAAGAATGAGGTTTTGATGGCCTAGAGTTCGAACTTTATGCCTTAGAAATGGAAAGATATGGACGTATGAGGGCTCGCTTGGATGGTGAGATGAGATGGTTTTAGATGAGTTGAATAAAATATTGTTAGAATATTATTTTTTAATATTATTATTATTTTGAGATTTGAAAAAGTTGAATTGTTTATTATATTTCGTGTGAAAATTTGAAAAAATTGTAATGATGAGATGAGATGAAACCATCTCTTATCCAAACAGGGCTTGATTATTCCAATAAATTTCTCAAGCAATATTAAATGGTCAAGAAATATTATAGGATCTATTTGATATATTTATCGATATGTCTTTCAGTTTAGGTCCCAAAGTTCGATCAATAACTCTAGAAGAAATTTGTTAAAAAAAAAAAATGCCACATCCATCCTCCCACAACCAATGGAAACATAATTAAATGAACTTAAAAAAAAAAGAAGGGTAAAAGTGGATGCATCCTTCTTAAGATACATCCATCATTAAAGCAAGAACAAAGCCAATCAAATAAATAAGTAGATGTTGTCTATTCACTTTCTAACTAGATAAGCATTAACTCTAAATTAATCATGCTTACCACAGACTAGGGCTTAGAACCGCGATAGAAAAAAAAAACTATATTTTTTAGTCATTCTATTCATAAGCTAGTATGTATAAGAAATCGACAAACTGACGTGATTTGATAGAATACATTAAATTGTAAAATTATTTTTATTATAATATATATATAACGTATCATATGAAACCATGCCTATTTAAAGATCAGTGGGGTATTTTTCTGCCTGTTATGCAAAATGTGGAAAGAAATAACTCATTTTTGGAGATTGCTTTGCAAGTGAAAGCCCTCGGTAAAATAGAGGCTTTGACTAGTTTTTTCTTAATAGCTTGGGGGCTATGGTATAGGAGGAACAAGAAGATGCATGAACAAGTGACACTTGAGCCAAGGAAGGTTGTGGAGCATGCTCTTTCTCTTCACTGGATGTACACAAATGCAAGACAGAAGTCTAGTACAGAGATTAAGAAGTTATGTGGGTGGAATCCACCTCCTATTGGTTTTCTGAAGTTAAATGTGGATGGGGCTATATTTAGAGATCAACACAAAGCTTGGATTGGAGCTATACTCAGAGATGATAATGGTAAAACTGTTATGGCTACTAGCAAAGCTGAAGTTGAGGTTGTTGCTCCTGAGGATATAGATAAGTTGCTTGCTGTGTTTCGAGGCTTTCAGTTATGTGCTCCTATGGGTATTAAAAAGTAGATCATAGAGAGTGATTGTCTATTGATGGTAAGAGAGATTCACGTTACAACATAGTCTTCTTCAATACTGGAGATTTTATTGCAATAAACAAAGAAGTGATTGGCTATTTTTGAGGAATATCAGATTCAACATGTGAGTAGGTTGGGAAATGAGGCTGCTTCTGGTTTAGCCCGACATGCTTGGTCTGTTGAGTCTATTGAGATGTGGTGTGATGGTTTCCAGACTTCATCTCTCAAGCAATTTGACTTGATAGTTATTTGTAATGTTTATCATTAATATTATGTTTCTTTTTATAAAAAAAAAATGTAATTTTGTCATGTGGGCCCCATATTTAACCACTTTTTTTAAAGTGAGTGTACGGAACTTACACGCTTTAAAATTGCAAATATCATTTCTTTTAGTTCTAACAGTTAGTCTAAAAGAGTATTATACGTATAAAAAAGAAGTCTCGAATTTGAAAGATTGGTTTAAAAAATTATACTTTGCACTCTTTATACCATCATAATTTTATACTTTTAATTTCAACTATTAAGACAAATAAAAAATAATAATAAATAATTTTGATCATATCTTAACGAAGAGTGTGAAATATTTTTTTGATAATTTAAATATAATTAGGTATATTAATATTTTTGATAAATATAGTTTGGTTTATCTTTAGGCGTTGTTTTGAGCTTGTGATGGTTTTATTGTATTATAATTTTTCATAAGTTAGTTGTTATTGTAATCATGGTTTTTCTCCGCCATAAGTGAGTTTTCTTTAATAAAGTGCCGGAGGTGCCATCCTCCCTTTGGCCAAAAAACAAAAAATACGTATATTAATATTTATAAACTAAAAATAAAAATATAGAATTCTTAATTAATAGTTAAAGTTATAAGATGTATTCTCCCTCTCTCTCTATCTCCCTCCTTTAAAGAGAATTTGGGATGAATTTGATAAGTGGAATCCTTTTAGTTGTTATATAATACACAGTAGAGGTCTGCTTCTAATTGCAGAGAGACATGTACATTGTTAGCTTTGGAAACAGACATTCTATGACTATCCAAAGGACCTAAAAATAAATTAGAAAATATTTTTATAAGAAATTATTACAAATAAAATTACCGTAATATAACTATCACATTCAGCCAATGGTGTCCTATTTAATAACGTTTATTAATAATAAAAATCATCATATTAAGTCATATTAATTTCTTGATTTTTGTTTTATAATTTTTAAATATATATCTCTTTATCTATATAAAGTGCCAATCTAACGGAAATTTTTGTTCTAACAGATTTTGTTCTTTTTCCTTTAAAGTTAATGCATTACTCTAAATCCGTCTGTTAACTGTGAAAAAGAAATCGGATAATAAAAGTAACAGATCACACATACCTCGAGCCCTTTCTCCTTTGCAACCGATGTCTCTACCCTCGAAGCGATGGATTTGGCTCAACACTGAGATCCACCATGGATCTCAACCCTCAACCAGCCCCTCAGATTCGTTGTCGCACGGCATCTTCTCTCTTCCGGTAATTCTTTGCCCACCATTTTTTTGTCTATTTTATCCCTCTTTTTTTATCGATGTCCTCGTGTTCTGTTGTATCTCTGTGGGATGTAAATCTGAAGTGTAGTTTAAATTTTTGTTGTTGTTTCGTTCATTCTGGATTCAAAAGATTTTGTGGATTTTTTTTTTTATTTCATCTTTTGTTTGTTGGATTTTTTATCTCAATTTTTGTTTGTTCAATGTGAATCTTCTTGTTGGATTTCCGTTTGTTGGTATGGACCATTTTGTGTTGGGTTTGCCATTTGCTTGGATGTGAAATTTGTTATTTTTTCTTTCGAATATGCGACGTTTCTAAGCTCTCTCATCTGCTTCATCTCTCGCCGAAACTGGGAAAATCCCTGCAGCCCTTGTGTTTTTCCTGGTATCTTTCTATCTTGTAGGTGGCGTTTCACTATCTCTCTCTGCCGTTTGGTCACACACATACACAACCCTTGACTGAGAACACATTTCTTTGAGATGCTATAGAATAATGACCGTGCAATTTATATGCTATTTTTCTTGATTGGTACAAATTTTGATTTTGGATGAGGCTGACAAGCTATTGGATATGGGGTTACAAGATTAATTCCATTATATCTCACTTACCAAAGCTTCGTAGAACTGGTCTTTAGCTTCAAACCGAAACGGTTGAAGAGCTATCTAAAGCAGGGCCGAGGAATCCTATAAAGGTTGAAGTTAGGGCAAAAACAAAGCTGGCGAATGGTCCTTCATCATCAGTACAACTTAACTTTTCAAAAGCACCTTCAGGCCTTCACAACGCGGTACACTGTGTTTCCAGTTGATTTACCCCCATTTAATGAAATTGCACTTTGACTTGGATTAATCATTGGTTTAGAGTCGTAATGTTGTCTGACTGATGCTTTGACTATATCAACGATTGGTTGGTTCATGAAGGTGTTTGTGTATATGGTGTTTTTTGAGAATGTATGTACATTTAGTTTATTGGATGCTCTCTAGGATGGCTTCTTATTCTATATTTTTTACACAATTGGGACAAAGAAACTGCCCCATCCTTATGAAGTCATGTTACTTGGAACTTCATTTTAAGTTGAGTTGAAGATAAACTTTAAAAATGGATGATTTGTGATGCTGTCATGTTCTAAGATTGAGAACATTGAGAAACATTTTCAAACAAATGTATCAGAACATCTAATACTCATACCAAAAACCAAGTAAATTTTATTACATTGGCTACTGTGTCATTTCAAGAGTTACGCCCTTATCTGTCCTTCATCAATCACTTTGTTTTAAGTTGAAGTCTCAATTTTTCTTGCAGTACATGGAATGTGAAGCAGATAAGAATCCCAGCTTGTTGATCTTCTTATCAAGAACAAGTCAAAAAAAAAAAATATATATATATATAATGTAAGTTATGCCAGCATATTATGGTTTGCATTACCTCAGTAAAGTACAATGAGTTAGTTCATAAAATTATTTTTCTTGCCTTACGTAGATATTACATGACTTGTGCTTGTGTTGATTATTGGGGAGTCATTCTTCCATGCCTTTCTGTTTTGAAGAGGTTCTCTTTGATCCCGTTGCATGGCCAGATGAAGCAGGTAATATTAGCACACTGAGTCAATATTGAGGACTAGCATTTTATGGACTAATTTTGGATATCCTGATTTATCATGATTGTAGACTGTGAGGGAAAAGGCATTAGCTTCATTTAAAGCTCTTTCAAGTGGTATTCTTTTATGTACTGATCTTGTAGCACGTGGACTTGACATTCCAGATGTTGATTGTATCCTGCAGGTAGCTTAATAACTACCTAGATTGGTGTAGCCTAACTATTATGTTATCTTTAAAGATATATTCTTTTTTTTTTTAATTTTACTCTTAAAGCTAAGTGTTAATTGGTGATTTATTTATTGGTTGCTCTTACAGTATGATCCTCCTAAAAATCCAGATGTTTTCATACACAGAGTCGGTCGAACTGCCCGGATGGGTAGACAAGGAAATGCCATTGTTTTTCTATTGCCAAAGGTGAAATTCTTAGATCAGTATCCATCTGATAATTAAGCTCTATTTTCATTCATTTTTCATTTGTTGTTTTTAATTTAAGATGAGAGTATTTTTAGTTCAATTCTTACAGGAGGAAGTTTATGTAGAATTCCTACATATAAAATGGGTTTCTCTTGTAGAGAGGAAATGCTCAGATGAGGCTCCTGATGTTGTTCCTCAGGTAAGCATGAATTTGTGCCACTCTCTCTCTAAAATGATAACGTTCTTTTAGAGAAATATGGTTTAAAAAATTTATGTACAAATGTTCTTATTTTTTCGTTTCTAATCTTCCACATGATTGTGCAAGTGTTGGCGAAGGTTGTTCAAGATTTATTACGATGGTTTTGTTTTGGTCAGGAAGTGGAAGGATATTGTGGGTGAGAAACAAAGAGGGATAAGGCATTGAGTTTACCAGTGTATCACAAATCTGAAAAAAAATGCCCAACAATCGCAGCACCAACTACAAACTAAAATTGCAGGAGAGATCCACAAGACCCACAAACGTTAATTGGTTAGACATTTTCATGCACATATGTTTTCATCAGTTACATACCCTTTTGGGATGCATGCTTCTTGGATCTACATTATGTTTCTTCCCCTTTGAATGGATCTGCATAAGCTCACAATATTGAAATGTACTGGGATCCTACTTTTCATATTCATCTTTTTAACTGGCAAATACTGTAACGTTAGTGATGATAGATGTCATCTGACCTTGCTCTATCTTGCCATTCCATGACGAATCTTGAGGGGTTCTAGAAGGAAAAGATTGTTAAGTAAGTTTGTGGAAAGTGAGTGTGAAAAAATAGACTGACTTATGAAACTTTATATGAGGTGGACTGGCTCATTTTGTTTTTCCTTCTACTATTAAATGATCAGGAATAGACCTAGGATTGTATGGAATTTGATAATCAGGCTCTCAATAAGGACCTTTATACTGATAATTTTCATAAAAAAATAGTGACTACTTATGCATCCAAAAATAACTTCACAGCCAATGCCAACTAATACCATGGAGTTCATAGCATTGGTGGTTTCCATCAATGGTCACATTTCATCTCTGGAATGGCATAACTCTGTACTTGCCTACCCTGTTATAAGTTAGAAAAGACCTCTTTGAGAGCCATTATCTTCAAATTAATCTTATTATTGATAATCGTTTATTGGACCCCAATCCTTTTGCTATGAAAGGAATAAAAATAATTTGGAAACTGCATTCAAAGACTTATATTCTCATTTCAAGAATGTTGAATTTTCAGATATTCTGATAGAGTCAGAACAGAGACCGACCGGCTGGATAATCTTGAACTTGATGATTTAGAGGTTATTTTCTATCTGCTCTGTTTCAGATTTATGTATGCCATTTGGAATAACTTCACTTTCAATTAGAATTGAGGTTCATTTTTCTTCCATTCTCCAGATGAATGAAGAAGAGAAGTACAATCAGAGGCAAGAATCTGGACTTTATACCCTTCAGGTTAGGTTTTTGTTTTGATGACCTGTCAATTTTAACCATCAAAATGGGTTTTTTGGACACAAGCATAGGCTAACATAATGATCAAAATCATTAGTGATACCTTATTCAATCACTGGGTTTTCTTTTATTTTGTTGGAGATCCATCAAGCATTGCCAGCTTGCCAGTAAAAAACTTGAGGAGAAAATAGAGAACATGTTTTTTCCATTAATACTTGTAAAAGAAATTAATTCAAATGTCTGAAAATGGGTACTTTTAGTTCAAATAAAAAGATTTAATTGTATTGTGACCCTGATTGCAATTATGTTTGGCAAAGATTTGAGTCCATTAAATCTAAATTGTAATTCCATAGATGGGTTTTCAAGATAAGGAGAAAATATTATTTAACAAATGAGAAATTTCCTAGGCGAATAGGGTTTCCCTTTGCAGATTTCTCAATCAACTAATGCTATTCCCATTAATCATAGTTACCTGGAAGAAGAGGGTGAGAGGTGGGTTTAGGTTCAGGTAACTGACCATGATAATTTTGATAGAAAAAAAAAGGAGAAAATTTAGCTTACTATAGAGCAGTTCGATAGGCATTTAAGGAATTTGAATTGTAGAAGATCATATGGATAAAGCTAAATACTATGCTGGTCAAGTCACTTTATACATGTTAAAGGTGCATAATCTCTCTTATTTTTCTAATATTTCTAAATTTATGGAATTTGTTCTTTTAATTATTGATGGGGTTATTTTTTTGTATATATTCTGTGTACAAGGGTTTTGCTGCCATGCACTTTTATTGAAATAAATACTATAGGTGATCCCCATGAAAATATACTTCCCACGCCTTGTTGCTTTCAAGTTCTCCATTTGCATTTTTGGCTTAGACCTCTTTACGTACGATCCTGCAGTTAATTGCCGTAATCCTGGGTCATCTTTGGTGCTCTGAGTAAGCATTTGTGTCCAAGTTTTAGATACTATTCCTTTTTTTTTCATCTGTTAAGTTAATATCTATACGTGCAGGCACCCTCAAATGAGAGCTAGAATTGAATTACTACTAAAGCAGCAAAAGCTTGCTCGGAAAGACATCAAGGATATACTTACAGGCTCCCTTTCACTCCAACTGTATCAGTTCAGCCTAAGATTTCTGACAATGTCTTTGTAGGTTTTATTCAAATTCCCATACTAGCCATGATAGTTGCTATATGATATGTAAAAGGGTAGTGATAGGGTTGCTACCCTATTACTACCCATCTACTACCCAAGTGCATTTCAAGTTTCTTAAAAACTATGGACGATATTATTTATTTATATGACTATGCTATAGCTTCTATTAATGCTCTTCTTTTATAATATATCACAACATGTAATTATTTATAAATTACATAAATATTACATCGTTATTTAATTAACCAAAAACATAACGTCTTTATTAAGGAAAAATTAGTTCTTAACAAAAAAAAAAAAAAAAAACGTTTTATTTTCAAATATCACAAAGACTTCTTTCCCATACTCTGCTTTCCCCTGTTTCAACGATTCCTACCAAACTACGCTCGGCATCTGTTCTTTTTGGCGCCCTCTCTCTCTCTCTCTCTCTCTCTCTCTCTCTACATATATAGATATATATTATATCGTCCAACTGAAGGATTTCCGGATTCATTTGAAAGTGTGTGTGGGTCATTCTAATCTCAAATAGTTTGCTTAAAAGATGAGGAAAAGCGAAGACATGGTTCCTGGTGGGAAGTTTCTCTCGTTGAATCAGAAGCATTGTGAGTTATCTGAGTCTCATGAAGAGTTAAAGAACCCGCCGTCTGAGCCTGGCAATAATAATAGAATCTCTGCTCGTGCGCTTCAGATCCATGAAGCAGCAAATCAGAGGCTGATGCAAACACCAGCAGACACTGAGGAAAAGGTGTCTTGAAGCACTCTTTTCTTTCTCACTTTCTTTCTCCCATTGTATGTCGACCAAGATTCATATTTTTTTTTAATTAACGTCTGGTTTTCTTGATCTTTTTCTTGATGAGTTTATGGCTGTTTATGCATGGGGTTCAAACAGTCAAATCTGTGGTTGCCTCAGCGGTGTTGTTTCTGGTTTGAGGTTTTGGAAAGGTTTTGTGTATCTGCATGGAGAGTTTTGGTATCTGCATGCAGCATCTATACTACTCATTGCTGGGGCTTATATATAGTGTATGTATATATGGATATTTATATATATTATATTAAACTCTATCCCTCTCAAGTTTGGTTTCTGTTCAAAAGATTTGATCATTTTATTCTTTTCGCCATTTTTGGAAGTGAACAATGTAGATTTCTGTTCTTTGCGCATGCATTGATATAAATTAATAAGGTTGGTTCTGTTGTTCTGATATCATTCATGAATTACACGCTTAAGTTCTAAACTTCTCTCTCTCTCTCTCTCTCTTTATTTATTTATTTATTTTTTGTTGCCACTTTAAACATAATTTGTAGGCTAAGTTGCTTGAAGCTCTTCTGTGCTTGCCTCCTATTGGTTTGAGACTGAACATGGCCCCTTTCTTGGGCTTGGATGAACTGGGCGTTTCCCATGAAGAAAACACTACTAAATGTACTGATGCTGTTGCTGGGACAAGTAGTCATAGCGCAGGCCATTCTGGGGTTCAAGAAAAGGCCTGTACTGATAATAAGAAGATGAAAGCTTCAAACTTCTGTCAGGGACCCGAAGGCTGGCATTCGGACAAGGGCATGAACCCTAGAGAAGGGTAAACGGTGCGTTGCGGGTCCCTCGAATATCAATTGTAAGAGTTAGTTACAGGTATTGAGTCTGTCATTTTAATTGAAAGTCAGTCATGGTCAGTTTATCAATTGTAAGAGTTAGTTACAGGTGAGAGAAATGTAAGAATAAAAGGGGAAGTCAGAGGAAAGGAAAAATATCATTGAGAATATTATCGTAAGAGAATTCCTGTAAAGAGGTTTGGGAGCCCTCGAAGCACTCCCGTGACAATACAATTTCTGCTAGTCTTTTTACCAAACATCTTCTGTGCACTCTGTTCTTCTTCTTGCAGCAACCATCTCCCACATTTTCTTCATCCTTCTCTATTACAACAGCATACCACATGAAGGTTCTTAACAACTTCTGCGCATCATTTATTAGAATCGGCTCGTGGAAGGTGATACCCGAAATTTTAAATCTGTAATTAATAAAATAAAATAAATAAGATTATCTGGCTGAAAAATGAGCAAGATTATCTGGAAGGTCAGCCACGAATTTTGAAGGATGGTTTGAAGAGCAAGATTGAATTATATTGCGCTTCATTTTTTTTCCTTGTTCAAGTCTCAATTCATAGTACTGTTGCAACTTTTTTCAGCTCAGTAGTCCACCTGCATTCTATATAGAAGCTAATCCAAGGCCGAGGAAACACTCTTTGGAAAAATAGTTCAGATTTCACTGATGGTGAAGCTCTAATTCACAGGTTTATTCGTTTTCAATAAAGAATATGCTTATATATACACATAATTTCCTTGATTCATTTGTTATTTTCATCCAACTCTTATATTGAATGTCAATTTCTCACTGACACGCTATCTATCTATATATATATATATATATAGGAGGCACTATCTTAAACTTCCTCCAGGTGCAGTTGACAAACACTTTGAGAAGCTCCTTCAATGCGACAGCCGGATGTTAATGTTGAGCATGAGACCATTCCCAACTCTGAGAGAGATCTGGGGCTGGGAGGCCAGACTTGAGAATGGAATAACTCTTTACATTTTAGTCATTAACTGCGTATTTTCACAAGTTGAAATCCACCTCTCATGTGGTTTTTATGAATAATACCAATTTGCTGACACATGAAATCTTATTTAGAACAAATAAAAAATGAATTGTGATTAATTATTTAAAAAAGTGGTGTCCATTCTCGACCTTAATCTCTTTTTTTTTTCTATTTTATAAATTTAAGTATAATAATTTTTATGAAAAAACAAGTTCTCATATATCAAACTGCTATCATCTTAGCTAAATGACACTGCAAGCCAAACAATAGCTAATATGAGAGAAAATGGAATTATTTGAATGGAATTATTGCAAGTTATCTTCTTCTTTTTTTAAGCTGATACTCTATGTTGTAGCTACTGTGTTTGTTAAGTTATTGTGATGGGCAAGTTATTGAGCAATTCTAAACATCTGCCTACACTCTCCACACACCATGCACTTAATTTTTTTTTTTTTTTTAACTCAAGATACTAAGTGTGTTGAGTGTGTGATAAATAGTAGAGTGTGAAGAAGATTTTTTCAATTTAATATAGACTTTTGCTACAAATCAACCATTGTTCACATCACACACTCCACACTTATAACTTTTCAAAAGATGTGTGGGTGTTTTTCATAAAGTGTTTAGATGTTTTGAAGTGTAGGATGGTGAATAGTGGCTAATGTTACTAATATATAGCTATACTAATACTATTATATAGTTATACTAATCATGATTCATAATAACTAATCACTATAAGTCTATAACTGTAACACCCCAAACTCGGGTGGCTTGGAGAATTACTACTTGTCACTCATAAACATGTCTCCCAACACATCCAAAGAATAATCTCCAAAAACTTCATAAATGAAATCAATCTCATATCTTCTCAATAATCTCATTACAAACTCCACACAATCTTTAATGCAATAATAATAAATCAAAGGGGTCCATAACCTCCCGGTAGTCATAACAAACCAACTAAATATTTCATAAATCTTACTAAACTCAAGACATAAATAAAACTCAAAGACATTAAGACTAAGAACACTAGAAGTCATTCTTCTACCAACATCTCCTCAGCTTAAACACAAACAGCATTCTAATCCAGGTCCTCATTTGGACTCACCACATAATCTGAAAAATATTATAATGATAGGGGTGAGTTATCAACAACTCAGTAAGCAGAAATCATATGCTAGCGTGCAAACATGAGCATTTATAAAGTAGAGTATGCAGAACAAAATATTTTCAAAATAACAGAGCGATGGTTTTAAGACAAGTAAAACCCATAGTACTTTGGCATAACATAAACTGAATATCATCATCAGGTCAAAACAGAGCATCAAACATAGCAGAGACCATGTTTCACCCCCGTGGTAGGGTTGTGCTAACCCCAGTGACCAAACCAGGCAGAGACAAAGGTGAAATCTTTCCTTTATTCTTCTCGGAGCCCCGAGTGTGCACACAGGAAAGAACACAATAAAACCACTTTGTTTCCAAAGTGGGTGCACTCAGAGACAGAGAAGTTGGTACCAACCCAAACAGAGCAGAGCATAACAGAGCAGAGCAGAGCAAAACAGAGATAGAGTCAGATACGAAAACCAGTACACCATGCCAAAGGTTTTCAGATGTTATATCAAAATAATACAGAGTACCAAAACAGAATCAGACAGTTTACACACGCTGAACACAAAAGTCAGAACATCTTTCTATTTTCCTGTCGTGATGATGCGTGGATATGTGCTGAATGTCCTTGTAATAGTTGATATATTTCAGAATGAAGTTGAATCTGGGTTTTCAATATATGTAATTACCAATTGGGCATTCCCTTTTATTATCGCTAGATAATGAGTTGAAGCCATCTTGGTTGCTAGCAGCGCTACTTTTGCTTCTGCTATTAAAGGGATCGTGGTTTGTACCTTTTCCATCATGATTTCCAGAATATCTCCACTATGGTTTCTTCGTATTACTGAGATTATTGAAAATTAATCACGCACTGTTGCATCGAAATAGAAGCTTTGATAGTTTGGAGGAGGGGGATACCATTTTTCTTCTTTGCTTTGCTAATATAGTTTTCCCTTCCATGCTTCTTTATAGTTTTCATAGATGTGCTTGAGTTGAAGGTTTGCCTCTTCAATGGATAGAGAAGTGTGATTATGAATAATATAATTTCTCTTCCTCCAAATAAAATCCATCATTATAACTGCAAACAGTTGGAAGTGCTGTTTTTCCTCCTTTTGAAATCCCAATTCCCTTTTCAGATAAATGATCATTCAAATCCAATCTGATATAGAATCAATAGGCAGATTTGCAAGGTTTAGAGACCAACTGCTTTGTTACCACAAGATTCTGTTAATAGAGCATTCTAACAAAAGATGCATTAAAGTTTCTTTCTCGTGATTGCAGAATATACATTCTTTTGTTTCTTGATGGGGAATGATTTCAGCATGTCTAGATCTGGTAGAAAGAATATTCCAAAGAAGTTTCCAAATCAGTAGTTTATGACGATCATGGATTTTAAGACTCCACATTAGCTTGAAGAGTGTCATTGAAAGATTTTGCTGAGTTGAAACTTGATCTAGTAAGGTTACTTGATAAGCAGATTTCACTGAATATTTCCCATTGTGGTTTAGAGCCCAAACCACTTTATCTTGCTCATATGATCTTATTGGGAGTGGGATTTTTTGTATTTTTGACATGCTTTCCTAATCGAAAATAATTTGTATTTTTGGAAAATCTCAAATCCAGAGATTAATGTTTATAAGATCTGAAACTGTAAGAGTTGGATATTCCATATCCATACCTTGGATTGGCTGTGGTTTGAAATTAATCAAAGAGGGAACCCACGGATCTAGCCAGATATTGACTAATTCTCCATTGTAAATTTGGAAGCATCGACATTTGTTGAGCAAATTTTTTGTTTTGAGTATTCCTTTCCACATGCATGAATCTGATGCCTTCTGCGAAGCCTCCCAAAATGTTGTGTTATGTAAATATTTGGCAGTTAGGATAGAGCGCCACAAGCCATTCCTAGATCCACTTAATTCTCATCCTGTTATTGCTAGCATTGTTTTATTCATCTTTTCTATCAATCTGATACCTAGACCTCCTTCTTTTTTCGATTGACAGATAGATTTCCAGGACTTAAGTGTCAAATTGAGAACTTTGTCTTTTGAGAATCCCCACCAAAAATTCTTGAAGGTTGTATCAAGAGATTTGTAGACTGATTTTGGTAGCTGGAAAGTACTCATATGATATGTTGGTGTTGTATTTACTACTGATTTGATTAACATGGTTCTACTTGCCTGGGCTAATAGCTTTGACTTCCAACCTTCCAATTTTTTCTCCACTTTGCTCAGCATTTCACTGTAGTTTTCTTTTTTGCTTCTACTAAAGGAGGTGGGTAATCCCAAATATTTCATTCTGGCTGATGTTGGTTTGTAAGACAACCATTGAGAAATAGTTGTTTTTGTTGCTTGACTTCTGTTTCTGGTGACAAACAATGAAGACTTGCTCAGATTGATCTTTTGTCCAGACCAGTTTTGATATTTTGCAAGACAATCTGAAATGTTTTGAGCATTTGTTTCTGTGGTCTTTGCAAATATGATTGTGTCGTTTGCAAATAATAAGTGTGACACTGTTGGACTGTTTCTGCTAATTCAAAGTGTGACACTGTTGAACTGTTTCTGTTAGGATTCAGCCTTTAATAAAATTCTAGATAAGGCTTCTGTGACCAATATAAAGAGAAATGGTGATATTGGTCACCATGCCTGATTCATCTCTGAGATTTGAAGAAGCCTTTTGGTGAACCATTGATGAGGATAGAGAATGACACTGTTGTTATACACTCCTTTATCAGATTTATCCATTTTTATTGAATCCCAAGTTTTGCATCACTATAAAGAGAAAATCCCACTCCACCTTCCACCTGATCAAATACCTTTTCCATATCTGGCTTAATCGCCATCAAATCTTTTTTTCCTGTCTTTTTTTTTAGATGGTGAAAAAGTTCGTGGGCTATGATAGTATTTTCCTTAATATTTCTACCCGAGACGAAGGCTGTTTGGAGTGGAGAGATGATTTTTGGGAGTAGGATCTTAAGACGGTTGACCATGATTATGGTGATAATCTTATACCTGACATTCGTGAGACTGGTATGGCGATATTGGCTTGGACTATTTGGACTTGCCGTCTTTGGGATAAAAGCAATGTTAGTATGATTAATCTGCTTAAGAAGCTAACCACTGCTAAAGAAGTTTTGAACTGCCAATATAACTTATTTTTTAACAATGCTCCAATAATGTTTATTGAATAAAGTTGTCATTTCATATGAACCTGGAGCTTTATTACTGGGAATCTGTTTTAGAGCTTTTAGTATTTCCTCTTCTTCTGGTATGCCGATTAGAGATGTATTCTCTATATCCGAAATTTGATTTTTAAAAAGGTTATCCAATTGAATCGGAACACTTGGATTTGAAGAGGAATATATAGTTCTGAAATGATTAATAAAGGAAGACTTTATAACAGTAGAACAGTAGGGTCCATTGACCAATTACCTAGCACCAGTTTGATTGATTCAATAGCATTCATTCTTCTTCGGATGGTTGTTGTCAAATGATAGAATTTGGTGTTGAGATCCGTTGAAGTAAGCCAAGTGAGGTTGGATTTTTGTTTCAATAAGGTTTCTTCATATTCTCTTTGCTTGTGAAGTCTATGTTGCAAGAATCTTTCTTTTTCTTGATTGGAATGAGTCATAAGATTATCTTGCACCTTGAGAAGTTCACTTTCTATCTGATGTATATTGTGGTTGATTTACCCAAAGTGATTTTTGTTCCTGATTTTGAGAGTGTCTTTGGTTGACTTGATTTTCTAGCATAGAATGTAAGACGAATTGCCCAAATGAGGTTTACTCCATGCTTCACTGATTATTTGACGGCTTAATGACTCATGGGTCCAAAATTCTTCAAACTTGAAAGATGGTGCTTAACGAATATTAGCCATAGTAGATAACAAGATTGGATGGTGATCTAAGGCTGATGATGCTAGGTGTTGCAATGTAGCATATGAAAAAAGCAATCTTCATTCTTGATTTGCAATAGCTCGGTCTAGTCTTTCTCTTATGAGTGCTTGACCCTGTCTATTGTTGGCCATGTAAACTTTGGGCCCATGTAATCCATGTCTTAGGCCATTTCTATCCATGAGCAAATTGATAAACTGCTATATATATATCCAAACACAAGTGTTATAATAAAGAGATTTTGTAAAAGTAAATTTACAAATTGACGTAGATTCATGTGATATGTTAAAATTAGTTTTTAATAAAAGTAACTTTAATACTTGACATATCATATCAACTCAAATCAGTTTACGAATTTATTTTTATAAATTATGACTAAACATTTATCGATCGTATCCAAAAGTAGAAATTAATGGTGAAATTATTAGATACAAATTAGGCGTAAGACAGTATACCAATCAGCAATCACTCCCTTTAATTTGTTCCATAAGAATATATTACGATGGCCAGATGGATGACCTGTAGCGGCCAACATTTGACGATACGTTGTTTTCAAAATATCCAAAATCAGATTCTTGGAGATACTTGAGGCCTTGACCCCGGATGCATCCAACATCATCTTCAATATTTGTCCCTTCTCAGTACATCAACTAAGCACAAAGAGAATGAAAAAAAACTGCAAATCTCAATAATTAATTGATTACATGGTCATGACATTTTGAAACCATCAATTTTATAGTTTGTCATGTCTTATGAAGAAAAGTAGCATATAGTACTCTCATTCAACTTTAGTATTAATGAAAAATAAAATAGAAATGTTTTAGCTACAAAGAGAAACCCACGAACTGATGTGTCTTGATGTAATACGTTCGACTGTAAAGTTATTTTTATTATAAAAAGTATATATAACGTATCATATGAAACCATATCAGGTTAAAGATCAGTTGGGTATTTTTCTGCAAAATGTGAAAAAAAAAATAACTCATTTTTGGAGATTGCTATGCAAGTGAAAGCCCTCGGTAAAACAGAGGTTTTGACTAGTTTTTTCTTAATAGCTTGGGGGCTATGGTATAGGAGGAACAAAAAGATGCATGAACAAGTGACACTTGAGCCAAGGTAGGTTGTGGAGCATGCTCTTTCTCTTCACAGGATGTACACAGATGCAAGACAGAAGTCTAATACAGAGATTAGGAAGTTATGTGGGTGCGAAATGTTTTTTATAAACAAAAAATAAAAATATCTTAATGAAGAGTGCGAAATGTTTTTTATAAACAAAAAATAAAAATATAGAAATCATAATTAATAGTTAAAGTTATAAGATGTATTCTCCCTCTCTCTCTCTCTCTCCCTCCTTTTAAAGAGAATTTGTAATGAATATGATAAGTGGAATCCATATCAGGACTGAAGTGAGAGGTTAAACCGGACCCATAAGCGTGCATGACGCTGTGGTGGCGCCTTAGGACACTTTAGTTGTTAGAAGTTTGCTTCCAATTGGAGAGAGACACGTAGATTGTGAGCTTTGGAAATAGACTTTCTTTAACTACAAGAAAATTGTTTATTTCTTGCCAAAAAGATTATTTTCTACTAAAATGAATCTATTTTTGTCCCAAATGATCATTCTCTTCGCAAATAATCTGTCTCAAATGCCCTATTTTTTTGTAGTGTTTAGTTGTTAGAAGTTTGCTTCCAATTGGAGAGAGACGCGTAGTTTGTGAGCTTTGGTAATAGACTTTCTTTAACTATCCAAAGGACATAAAAATAAATTAGCAGAAAATATTTTTGTAAGAAAATATCATAAATAAAATTACCGTAAAATAACTATCACATTAAGCCAATGTTGTACTATTTAATAACCTTTATTAATAATAAAACTCATCATATTATGTCATACTAATTTCTTGATTTTTGTTTTATAATTTTTAAATATATATATACATATAACGAATCCAAATGGCAAAAATTCCAAGAAATATTTTTGGAGCCAATTTTTTTATATTTTAAATTTTGATGACCAGAGTCTCATTCTCTGTTCTAAACTCAAAAATCAGTTTTATTTTCAAATATCACAAAGACTTCTTTCCCATCCAAACTACGATTCCTAGCAAACTACGCGCGCCATCTGTTCTTATATATTGGCGCCCTCTCTCTCTTTCTCTCTACATATATAGATATATATTATATCGTCCAACTGAAGGATTTCCGGATTCATTTGAAAGTGTGTGTGGGTTATTCTGATCTCAAATAGTTTGCTTAAAAGAAGAGTAAAAGCGAAGACATGGATCATGGTGGGAAGTTTCTCTCGTTGAATCAGAAGCATTGTGAGTTATTTGAGTCTCATAAACAGTTAAATAACCCGCCGTTTGAGTCTGGCAATAACAATAGAAGCTCTGCTTGTGCGCTTCAGATCCAAGAAGCAGCAAATCAGAGGCTGATGCAAACACCAGCAGACACTGAGGAAAAGGTGTCTTGAAGCACTCTTTTATTTCTCCCTTTCTTTCTCCCATTGTATGTCGACCAAGATTCATTGTTTCTTAACTAACCTTTGGTTTTCTTGATCTTTTTCTTCATGAGTTTATGGCTGTTTATCCGCGGGTTTATGCATGGGGTTCAAACAGTACGTCATATCTGTGGTTGCCTCAGGGGATCTGTTTCTGGTTTGAGGTTTTGGAAAGGTTTTGTGTATCTGCATGGGGGGTTTTTGTATCTGCATGCAGCATCTGTACTACTCATTGCTGGGGCTTATATATTGTGCATGTAAATATGGATATATATATATATATATATATATATATATATTTATATTAAACTCTATCCATCTTAAGTTTGTTTTCTGTTCAAACGATTTGATCTTTTTATTCTTTTCGCCATTTTTGGAATTAAGTGAACAATGTAGATTTCTGTTGTTCTGATATCATTCATGAATTACACGCTGAAGTTCTAAACTTCTTCTGTTTTTTTTTTTTTTTTTTTGTGCCACATTAAACATAATTTGTAGGCTAAGTTCATTGAAGCTCTTCTGCGCTTGCGTCCTATTGGTTTGACACTCTCGAACATGCCCCCTTTCTTGGGCTTGGATGAACTGGGCGTTTCCCATGCGGAAAACACTACTAAATGTACTGATGCTGTTGCTGGGACTAGTAGTCATAGCTCAGGCCATTCTCGGGTTCAAGAAAAGGCCTGTACTGATAATAAGAAGATGAAGGCTTCAAACTTCTGCGCATCATTTATTAGAATCGGCTCGTGGAAGGTTGTTGCTAAACGTGAAGATACTTTGGTGGCAAAGTGTTACTATGCAAAGAAAAAGATGATGTGGGAAATTTTGGAGGGTAGTTTGAAGAGCAAGATTGAAATACAGTGGTCTCAAGTTCTAGCAATTAGAGCTTCAATGGTGGAAGGTCAGCCAGGAATTCTGGAAATTGAGGTCATGCTCTTTATATATATCCTTAAATTGATATGGATTTTTTTTCCTTGTTCAAGTCTCAATTCATAGTACTGTTGTAACTTTTTTCAGTTAAGTAGTCCACCTGCATTCTATATGGAAACTAATCCGAGGCCAAGGAAACATACTCTTTGGAAAAATAGTTCAGATTTCACTGATGGTCAAGCTCTAATTCACAGGTTTATTCGTTTTCAATAAACAATTATATGCTTATTTATATATACACATAATTTCCTTAATTCATTTGTTATTGAGTAATAATTTAGCCACAAAGAGATTACGCTAATGTAAATCCACAAACTGACGTAACTTGATGCAGTATGTCAGATTGTAAACTTACTTTTATTGTAAAGTTGATTTAACGGATCACGTAAAACCACGTCAATTTGTGAGTTTATTTTTGTGTAATCTTTTTGTATATGTAACAATTCTAGCTCTTTGTTATTTTAATTTCTCACTGACACGCTATCTATATATAGGAGGCACTATCTTGAATTTCGACCAGGTGCCCTTGACAAACACTATGAGAAGCTCCTTCAATGCGACAGCCGGATGTTAATGTTGAGCATGAGACCATTCCCTAGTCTGCGTTCTCCTTTCTTCCACTCAGATCAAGATCATTTATACAATGCGACAAGAGAATTTTCTTTGGATTTCAATAGAGATAGGCCAAACATGATCAGCTCCAGTAATTTGCAGTCGCCTCTCTCGAATATTGTCCCTACTCCATTAATGGTTGACATGCAACAAATTCAAGCTTATGAACAAAACAATTACCAACCATGCTTTAGTATCAATGATCCAACAGGTATTGAATTGCAGTAATTTTCTTCCTTTTCAGAACTATGCATGTCAAGGTTTTGACACCCAAAAATAGTACTGCTCTTTTAACATTCTTTTACAAATGTTTTGTGAAGGGATGGTTATGAATTTCCCTCCGCATTTAGATGAGAATATTAGAAACCAAGGAGCAGAAAATCCAATGATGGGAATGATCTGGGGTCAAGGAATGATCGATTCTGCAAATATCATGGGAAGAGATCAGATTCAAGAACCATTTTCAATATTAGCTACATCATCAGATGATCATTTGAGAGATCAGATCATTCAAGATCCGTACAGAAATATTCCTTCGGAAATCCAAATGAATCCAACCATACCTTTTCAAAACTATAATCAAAACTACAGTGGATGGGCTCCTAATTATGCTGAGCAAGTGGGGACGTTTAGTTCAGAATCTCAAATATACGATCTGAATGGAGTTTTAAACCAACTGAATCCGAGTGACGTCGAACTTCTTCAATGCAATGATGATCATGATCAGAACAGGTACATAGCAGAGAAGTCCTTTTTCTGGAAAAAGGATGCATGAAACTGACAATGATTTTGCAGATTTCATCATAATTAATAAAGAATAATATGAGAGATTGATATGTCATGAACAACATTAATCCCCAGCAAGCTGCCTCTAAAGTCTCACTACAAGATGCAGAAGGATGAAAATTGTAACGCCCTGTATTTTAATGTATTTTAATGAATGAATTATTTTTATTAATTCAGAATTTATTCTCTTATTTTAAAATTATTTGATTTTTAATTAGACTATTTTTATGATTTTTAGTTTACGAAAATTATTTTTTTGAAGTGCTTTCTTTAAATTAATTATTGTTATGTGTTTAAATTTCTTCTCGAATTAAATTAATTTATTGTTGGGTTTAATTATTTATTTTCAATTTAATCACTGTGTTTGAATTATTTTATTTCACTTGCAATTTTAAAATCGTTTCCGTTGGATCATTTTTATGACCCAAGATGTAAGGATTGAACCTTACTTCTTTTCCCTCTATTTTTCTTTTCCTTTTCTTTTTTTTTTTTCTTCTTTTCTTTTTTTTTTTTTTTTTTCTTTTTCTCCTCCTGGTCTTCCTCCCTGCACGCGAGTTCTTCTCTCTCTCTCTCTCTCTCTCTCTCTCTCTCTCTCTCTCTCTCTCTCTCTCTCTCTCTCTCGTCGTGCAGCCGTTCCTCACCCAGCCCGCCGACGTCGCGCCACCGTGCACGACACCGCCCGGCCGACTAGCTCCCCCACCGGCCAGCGACCTCACCCCCCAAATCCCAGCCCCTACCTCGCTGCCGGTAGCCCGCACGCACCCCACGAAGCCGCGGCGTTCTTTGTGCTCGCGCGCCGCCATCGCGCCACCACCGACCACCATCTCTTCACCACTTCATCTCCAACCTTCCAGCTACCCAATGGACCCAACCCCGGCTCCGATCCATCACCGGTGAAGCCCCACCAAGTCCATTTTCGATTTGTGCATTTTTTGCCTAAAACACCCCTTGTGCCGCCACCCACGGCAAACCACCACCACCATTGGCTTCACAGACCTCTCTAGGCTCTACCCTATCAATTTTGGGTCTTGGTTTGTCTCCGTTGAAAAGTGGGTTTTTGAGACCCACGGCCACAGTGTATTTTACACTGTTACGTTGCTGATCCGCCACTTATTGCAGCTTCGTGATCCTTCGGAAATTATTATATAGCAATGTAAGTATTTTTCAAAGAATTCTCGTGAATTGAATATATTTTTGCACTAGCACATTACACTGTATTTAATTGCTGATTGGTTTTGCCGGACTGAGTCCGAGGAGTAACGGGGTTGATTGGATTGGGTGATGGAGTTGTTAGTATGATTGATTTAGACTATGAGATTTGTTGGCTGTTCGGGTTTAAATATTGGTGTTTTGTGTATGACGTGGGTTGTGGTGGATATTGGTGATTTTATGAAGTAATGATATATTTTGGGATTATGAAGGTTTTAAGTTTTGAGAAATTTAAAATAGGTTATTTAAGAAGCTTAGGCTTAAATATCGACATATGTGATCTATTGGAAACTTACAGAAATTACGTGATTATTTTTATAGGTGACGATTTATAGTCGACTCGACATTTTTGAGGAAATTTTTGGAAAAATTAAGTCGTCCAGGTAAGCGGGGTTCCTATGCTGGATTTGCATAAAAAGAAATGAACTGAGGTTGGTTTGTAAAAATGTGCATGTTGTTTTAAAAAGAAAAAGTGAAAAAAGCAACCTCAGTATATGTTTTGCATTCCCTCATGAGATACGTATGAAAGAGAAAAGAAATGTTTGACATGAAATGTGTAGACATGAGCAATATTTGACATGTTTCTGAAATATACAAAAGAGCGAATATGATATCATTGAAATTTTTATGCATGTGATATGAAATGATATGGATCTGTTTTTTATCAAATAGAAATGATATGAATATATTTCGCACGTGTTATGATATGATATGGATATGATAAAACTTTGGCATACTTATATGTTCTGAATATGGTTCTGATATGATGATACTGTTCACGTGATATGGTTGGTACCACCATGATATGATATGAGTGCACCCACTTTGGAAACAAAGTGGTCTTTTTACGTGTTATTTTCTGTGTGCACACTCGGGGTTCCGAGATTGAAAAGGGGGAAGTTCACCACATGATACTGCCTGGTTTGGCCACCGGGGATAGCACAACCCTACCACGGGGGTTAAACATGGTATATGATATGATATGATAAGATGAATATGTTCAGTTATGTTATGTCAAAGCGTTTTTGAATATGAAATGGATCCTCAAATATGAATTGTTGACTTGAGTATTAAATGCTTGAAAAGTCGCTCTGATTTTTTGATAACACGTTTTCTGAGATCTGCATATAAAAATAAAATGTTTTGTTTCTGCATATTGAACTTTCTGAAAATGATGTTTACATGCTAGTATATGTCCTCTGCTTACTGAGTTGTTGATAACTCACCCATTATCTCCACAATATTTTTCAGATGATTTGAATGTTTCAGTTGAGGATCAAGGATATGGAGCATGGGTGAGAAGAGTTAAGAATGATGGTTTAAGCATAGAAGGTTTATATGGGTATTGAGGATTTTCATTCAGTAAGCTTGTTGTGCTCTGATGATGTGATTTGTTGGGAGATTGATGTTTATATTAAATTTTGTATCGTATTAGAATAGTTATTCTGGAGTAATTGATGTAAATATATGAGTATTTTGTGCGATTGGGAAAGATTAGCATATGTACTATGTGAAAGGAAAATAATTTTTAAGTGACATGAGTTAACTCTCCGGACTTTCGGATACGGGGCGTTACAAAAATAGTGTTTTACTATACTTTGCATTTTATGTAATTTGATATAATATAAAATTAACATTAAAAGTTTTAATATAACATTTGATTTATGATATAACATAAATTAATCTTATATTTTTAATATATTTTGATATTAATATATAAATTTTAATTTTAGAACTTTTTAGTCAAAAATTATAAAATGAGTGAAATGGGTCAATCATTTGTTAAAGTTTTGTTAGAGTATGATTTTGTTTATCCGTAAAGCTAGAAAAACTAGATTGGACCAGACCGAAACTGGAAAAATCAGAAGTTCCGATTTTGGTGGTTAATCGCGGTTTGGTATTATTTTTAAATTTTCAAAATCGGTAGATACTGGTTTTGTTCTATAAAATGTTCAAAACCGAATCGAACCGGACCAGTTACACCCATAATTGAAGAATAAAAAAATAAAGAGATGTAATTTACTACTCTCTCTCTCTCTCCGTCATATTCTCCACCAAAGTAGCGTACTTTGAACTGTGAGAGAGAAACACATTAATCTCTCTTCTTGAAAACCGCTAAGCTCTCTAGTGGATTCAGGACTATGACTTGAACGTCATTCGATATTTTAGAAGCAGCGGATCATCGAGGATCACATTGAATAAAATTTAGGACCGAACCAGTATGTATCGGTTTTGCATTTTCGAAAACTGATTACGCACCGGTTTGGTCCGGTTTTTCAATTTTAATAAAATGCAAAATTTTCATAAACAAATCTGTTTATAAAAAAAATGCTTCAAAAAAATCTGTTTTATTAAAAATCTATTACTATTTACAAAAATCTGCTTTATAAAAAAATCTGTTATGTAAAAAAAAAAAATCTGTTATAAAAAGCTGCTATAAAACAAAAACTGAAAGCAAAAATCTGCTATAAGCCTATAAATATAAGTGCTACAATAATTGAAAATAAAAAATCTGCAATAAAAAGGAAATTCATCTAATCTAGTATGTATATATAACTTGAAACCTAAATGATCTTGATCTTGAAAGCTTTCTAAAAAATTCAATAAATCCCATTTGGATATTTTCTAAGTTTTGAGGCTTTTATCAAATTGTGACTTAGACTATGTTTAGGAACACAATTAGTTTCATATATTCTCAGAGTACTATTTACAGATATTCTTAATAACCGAACGGATTCTAGTTACAGATTTATGAGTAATATTATTTTTCATTGTGAATTTGTTATCTCTAGTGATCAAATCAATTGATATGATATACAATTGATATGTTTATCATTTAAATAATAAAAAAATCACTCAAAATACGTTACCATATAATTGAGTAACAACATTTTCCCTTGAATTATCTATTTTTCTCATCGTTTCTTGTAAGGATTTAATTATTTGTCAAAACATGCAGCAAAATTAATGAAATATTAAGAAGAGGATGTATGGAGACTTGGAGTACTTATAAACTTTTGGATTGCTAACTGTCGTTACTCTAAAAAAATATGTTATGTACACGTAGTAAAATCCATTTGCATGCATGCGTATCAATATATTCTTAAAGACCCTCCATCTTAGGGGTGAACATCGGGCGGTCCAGTCGGAACCGACCGGACAAGACCAGACTGAGGCTGGTCTCGGTTGGTCTCGGTCCAAATTTTATAGGACTGACTTCATTCGGTCCAGTCCACGATCTAGGGATTTTTCAAACTGAACCGGACCGAATGTAAATAAAATATATATATATATATATTATAATTTATATATATAATTAATTATATAATGTTCATCTAACCTAATCCTATCACTAACTAATATATAATTATATTATATTATAATTATAAATTAAGTATAGACTATAGTTATACAGTTATACTTATACTAATATTACTACTATATAGCTATACTATATTACTAATAGTCTAATACTTTATACTAATACTATTATATAGTTATTCTAATCATTATTCATAATAACTAATCACTATAAGTCTATAACTATATATATTTTCTATTTAGTATCAATGAATTAATATATTCTTTATTGCATTACTAATACTATTAAGTATTAAGAGTTATAGTATAAATTATAATATATGTATAATTTATAAATTTATAATAGTATATATAATTAAATATTTTATGCTTATTTATAATAGTATGTTAATTAGTATGTATTTTTCTCAATTATGGATGTAATATGTATGGATAATTAAATTATTTTTGCTTATTGCTTCATATACAAAATGTTAAAAGTTGTATATGGCTCAAATTCAATGGCTCATTATGCATTAACATACTTTAAGTTAGTAATAAAGTAATAATTAACATCATCAATATAATTGTAACTAAACTAAATCACTATAGTCTATAACTATAATTATAAATAAATCACTATAAGTCTATAAGTCTACTGTCTATATATAGTATTAAATTATTAATATCACTATGAGTCTCTGAGACTATGACCAAATATTATTATATAGTATTAATATCACTATTAAATTATTAATATAGTATATAGTAATAATAGTATTAGTAATAATTTATATCAATGTATTATTATATAATATATAGCATTAGTATCACTATATCATTATAATATATATATACACACGCTATAAGTCTATATGTAGTAGGAACAGTAACACTATAGTCTATAATAGTATAATATATAGTATTAGTATATATTAATATATCATAAGAGTTATAGGATTATAGCAGAATGTATGTATAATAGTATAGTATTAATATCACTATAAGTTATAACTATATATACCTAATAGACATATAGGCTAATGCAATGATTTATTAATCATATTACAAATTTATTGTTTTCTTCTATCATTGTATTTTACAAGATCAAGTTTTTTTTAAGTATTTTTAGCTAAAAAATGTACAAGATTTGAAGTGAGCCGAAAATAATTGAAATTGGAAAAAAAAAACCCAGATTTAGATGCACTGATTAGTCCATTTGGGGCATGTCCAGACCAAATGGACCGACACTGGACCGAACCAGTCCTATATATACTCGGTCCGATCCAGGGTTGAAAATCCCTGGACCGAATAGGTCTAGTCCAGTCCACAAAATCGCCTAAGACCGGACCAAACCGATATCACCACTACTCCACCTTGAGCACATGATTGTTTCCTACTCAGTTTGACATCTCATTGTTATCCACAGTCTAAGTCATGAACATGAAGCAGCTGCATGCATGCTCCCCTATTATGTATGATCATCATCATCATCCTCTAGCTCTTAAAAATAATTCATTATTACTTCCGATTGTAATACACAACATTCCCTCCCTTTTCATAGCTTCCACGTTACAAACATTATATACCCACTACCACTTATTTATTTCTTTAATTTATAGGACTACAATTTTTTTTAAAAACAAAATTGAAATGAGACAATCTGACCCGGGCTAACCCGGTCCAGGTTTCGGCCTGGTTTTGAAACTCGAGTTCCAATTCGAGTATATCCGAGTTTTTTAGCCGGAACCTGAATGAACAGTACTACTAGAGACATGAGATTCAAAATAAAAACTTAAAAAAAATCATATTTTTAATGAATTGATATATATCACATTCGTGGATGTAAAATAGATTATAAAATAATTATATTATAATTGTCATTTCTTAATTATTTATGTTGCCCATCACGTAAAGGAAAGAGTTCTTTTTTTTTTCTTTCTTTCTAAGCATATTATAGATAATAAAAGTTATAAGGTTTAAGGAGGATCCTTTCTACTATCAATATACAGAAAACAACAAGGAATTTTATCAAAGGGCAGCCTTCCAAAAGCATAATTGGTAGCGGCCCATTGCACCACTGAGTACGCACATCGATTTTGCAACTTTCCTGCCATGATGATGCTTGAATATGTGTTGAATGTCCTTGATAATAATTTATATATTCCAGAATAAAGTTGAATCTGGGTTTTCAATATATGTAATTACCGATTGGGCATTCCCTTCTATTATCGCTAGATAATAAGTTGAAGCCATCTTGGTTGCTAGCAGCGCTACTTTTGCTTCTGCTATTAAAGGGATAGTGGTTTGTACCTTTTCCATCATGATTTCTAGAATATCTCCATTATGGTTTCTTCATATTACTGAGATTATTGAAAATTGATCACGCATTGTTGCATCGAAATGGAAGCTTTCATAGTTTGGAGGAGGGGGATACCATTTTTCTTCTTTGCATTGCTGATATAGTTTTCCCTTCCATGCTTCTTTATAGTCTTCATAGATGTGCTTGAGCTAAGGTTTGCCTCTTCAATGGATAGAGAAGTGTGATTATGAATAATATCATTTCTCTTCTTCCAAATAAAATCCATCATTATAACTGCAAACAGTTGGAAGTGATGTTTTTCCTCCTTTTGAAGTCCCAATTCTCTTTCCAGATAAATGATCATTCAAATCCAGTCTGATATAAAATCAATAGGCAGATTTGCAAGGTTTAGAGACCAACTGCTTTATTACCACAAGATTCTGTTAATAGGGCATTCTAACAAAAGATGCATTAAAGTTTCTTTCTCGTGGTTGCAGAATATACATTCTTTTGTTTCTTGATGGGGAATGATTTCAGCAAGTCTAGATCTGGTAGGAAGAATATTCCAAAGAAGTTTCCAAACCAGTAGTTTATGACGATCATGGATTTTAAGGCTCCACCTTGGCTTGAAGAGTGTCATTGAAGGATTTTGCTGAGTTGAAACTTGATCTAGTAATGTTACTTGATAAGTAGATTTCATTGAATATTTCCCATTTTGGTTTAGAGCCCAAACCACTTTATCCTGCTCATATGATCTTATTGGGAGTGTGATTTTTTGTATTTTTTACATGCTTTCCTAATCGAAAATAATTTGCATTTTTTTAACATCCCAAATCCAGAGATTAATGTTTATAAGATCTGAAACTGTAAGAGTTGGATATTCCATATCCATGCCTTGGATTGGCTGTGGTTTGAAATTAATCAAAGAGGGAACCCACGGATCTAGCCAGATATTTACTAATTCTCCATTGTAAATTTGGAAGCATCGACCTTTGTTGAGCAAATTTTTTATTTTGAGTATTCCTTTCCACATGCATGAATCTGATGCCTTCTGCGAAGCCTTCCAAAATGTGTGTTCTGTAAATATTTGGCAGTTAGGATAGAGCGCCAGAAGACATTTCTAGATCCACTTAATTCTCATTCTGTTATTGCTAGCATTGTTTTATTCATCTTTTTTATCAATCTGATACCAAGACCTCCTTCTTTTTTCGGTTGACAGATAGATTTATAGGACTTGAGTGTCAAATTGTGAACTTTGTCTTTTGAGAATCCCCACCAAAAATTCTTGAAGGTTGTATCAATAGCTTTGTAGATTGAGTTTGGTAGCTGGAAAGTACTCATATGATATGTTGGTGTTGTATTTACTACTGATTTGATTAACATGGTTCTGCTTGCCTGGGCTAATAGCTTTGATTTCCAACCTTCCAATTTTTTCTCCACTTTGCTCAGCATTTCACTGTAGTTTTCTTTTTTGCTTCTACTGAAGGATGTGGATAATCCCAACTATTTCATTCTAGCTGATGTTGGTTTGTAAGACAACCATTGAGAAATAGTTGTTTTTGTTGCTTGACTTCTGTTTCTGGTGACAAACAGTGAAGACTTGCTCAGATTGATCTTTTGTCCTGACCAGTTTTGATATTTTGCAAGACAATCTGAAATGTTTTGAGCATTTTTTTCATGGCCTTTGCAAATATGATTGTGTCGTCTGTAAATAATAAGTGTGACACTGTTGGACTGTTTCTGCTAATTCAAACCCCTTCTAGTTTCTGTTGGGATTCAACCTTTAATAAAATTCTAGATAAGGCTTCTGTGACCAATATAAAGAGAAATGGTGATATTGGTCACCTTGCTTGATTCCTCTCTAAGATTTGAATAAGCCTTTTGGTGAACCATTGATGAGGATAGAGAATGACACTGTTGTTATACATTCATTTATCAGATTTATTCATTTTTATTGAATCCCAGATTTTGCATCACTATAAAGAGAAAATCACACTCCACTTGATCAAATGTTTTTTCCATATCTGGCTTAATCGCCATCAAATATTTTTTCCTGTCTTTTTTTTTAGATGGTGAAAAAGCTCGTGGGCTACAATAGTATTTTCCTTAATATTTCTGCCCGAGACGAAGGCTGTTTAGAGTGGAGAAATGATTTTTGGGAGCAGGATTTTAAGACGGTTGACCAAGATTTTGGTGATAATCTTATACTTGACATTCGTGAGACTGGTATGGCGATATTGGCTTGGACTATTTGGACTTGCCGTCTTTGGGATAAAAGCAATGTTGGTATGATTAATCTGCTTAAAAAGCAGACCACTGCTAAAGAAGTTCTGAACTGCCAATATAACTTATTTTTTAACAAGGCTCCAATAATGTTTATTGAATAAAGTTGTCATTTCATCTGGCCCTGGAGCTTTATTACTGGGAATATGTTTTAGACCTTTTAGTATTTCCTCTTCTTCTGGTATGGTGATTAGAGATGTATTCTCTATATCCGAAATTTGCTTTTCGAATAGGTTATCCAGTTGAATCGGAACACTTGGATTTGAAGAGGAATATATAGTTCTGAAATGATTAATAAAGGAAGACTATATAACAATAGAACAGTAGGGTCCATTGACCAATTACCTGGCGCCAGTTTGATTGATTCAATAGCATTCCTTCTTCTTCGGATGGTTGCTGTCAATTGATAGAATTTGGTGTTGAGATCCGTTGAAGTAAGTCAAGTGAGTCTGGATTTTTGTTTCCATAAGATTTATTCATATTCTCTTTGTTTGTGAAGTCTATGTTGCAAGAATCTTTCTTTTTCTTGATTGGAATGAGTCATAAGATTACCTTGCACCTTGAGAAGTTCACTTTCTATCTGATGTATATTGTGGTTGATTTACCCAAAGTGATTTTTGTTCCTGATTTTGAGAGCCTCTTTGGTTGACTTGATTTTCTAGCATAGAATGTAAGACGGATTGCCCAAATGAGGTTTACTCCATGCTTCACTGATTATTTTATGGCTTAATGGCTCATGGGTCCAAAATTCTTCAAACTTGAAAGATGGTGCTTAACGAATATTAGCCATAGTAGATAACAAGATTGGATGGTGATCTGAGGCTGATGATGCTAGGTGTTGCAATGTAGCATATGAAAAAAGCAATCTCCACTCTTGATTTGCAATAGCTCGATCTAGTCTTTCTCTTATGAGTGCTTGACCCTATCTATTGTTGGTCCATGTAAACTTTGGGCCCATGTAACCCATGTCTTAGGCCATTTCTATATATAAGGGCTTTGAGACTCTTATTTGGTGTAAAAGCGATAGGCCTTCCTCCATATTGTTCAGATTGATCGATGAGGTCATTAAAATTTCCCATGCAAATCCAAGGCCCTGGAAAAGCTTGATATAATGAATCGAAGTGGCTCCAAAAGTTAGCTTTGTTGTTCCATTGAGCTGGTGCATATACATAAGTAACCAACCAAGGTTGATGTGTAGGATCAGAGTAAACTAGAACTGAAATTGCATTAATATTTATATTTACAGGTTCTATTTCTACACCCAGTCTCCACAAGCAGCAAGAACGTGAACAAAATAATAGAAACCTAAACTATTTACTGTAAAAATGGTGCGATCATCCGTCACCAAGGTTTTCGACAAAAAAATACGTCCGGGTTATATTTTTTAATATTAGCCCTTAAGTTTCTGATTGCTTTGGGATGAGCTAATCCCCTGCAATTCCATGGCATTATCTTCACTTGGCTGCTGGAGGCATTTTTAATCTTACCTCACTAGCTTATTTGAATTTTCCATGAGAGGGTACTGGTGGTCTGCTATAAGGATTGAATTTGGCTTTTCCTTTTGATTTTTTTCCTTCCCCAATGAGCCTACATGCATTTCTAGAAGAGTTAAAGCCATTGAGTCTTCATAAGTTTGTTGTTTTAGAGTCTTACCTTCACATGGATCAATTTTCTCCACTTTGATAATGCGTTGGGACTTTCTTTTTGGAGTCTCAGAGATTTCAACAATCTGCTTCCTTTTGGATTGGAGGATTGCCTTAGGACTAATTTCACTGTGAATGAGATCAGCAGATAAGTTTGTTGTCATGTCAAGTTGCACGGGGCTGATTTCACAATGAGGATTTAATTCTTCGAGCAATTGAATATTCATCTGGCTTGGAGGGAATTCTGTGGCTTTTGCATGGGACTGAATTCCGTGACTTCTGCGTGGAACAGTTGTTTTCACATTGAGAGACGAAAGCTCATCTGGATCACGTGGGGCTGAAGGATTGAAACCTGAGTTTTCCGTGACTTTTGCGTGGGGCTGAAGGATTAATGGGCTAAAACCTGATGATGAAGACTTATCCGATTGCTTAGGCCTTTTAGAAGTTAAAACTTTAGGGTCCATAAATAGAGGCCTAGTTTCCCTTTAAGGGTTTGAAGTGCTCGTGGGTTCCATAAAAAGAGATTGGTGAAGTCCAAGCCCAATCCCTAAGCCAAGCCCATGGGTTTCCTTTTGAGGTTTATATTTATGCACAACCGTATATACATGCTGCCATTGAGATCTCCATGGTGGGCTGTACTTCATTAACTCGATGGCTATAGGAAAAGTAGATGAATCTTGTCCCGATGGAGTAAATACATCTGATACCTGCGTCTCGAAAGCTGAAGACAAAAGGGATATTTTTCGATTTTAGGTAAGGTTGCTTAATTCAGTGGTTGGGTCAACAGTGAAAAAATTAACTCTTCTTGGTGAAAGAATTAATGATCCTGGATCAATGTAGATGTACGGCATCACTGAGTTTTCTCTCATGAAATTTCTAGTAGACTTCTGCGAACTCAATGAAGATGAAACCGATTTCTGGAAATCCGATTTGTTGGCCGAGACTATCTCAAAATGATCACTTGCAAAACTGTTTTGGCCCTTGAGAATGATTTCCTACTATTTACTTGCTTGGATGATTTCTTTTCCTTTGTTGTAGTTGTCAATAGTAGAGACCAAAGGAGAGAAATTTTCTAAGTGCTCAGTTTCTTCATACTGCCCACTATCTGTTTGATGAAATGCCTGACTATTCTCATTGTTACTATTAAACTCTGCTCTGATCCATGGTCCATAATTTAGTCTCGTTGGTGGTGAACTTAGAAAACCACTAAAGATTTGGGAGTGTCCAAGTCTTCCACACGCATAGCAAAAGTCTAACAACTTTTCATATTTGATAGCTATCCAGATTTCATTGTTATCGAGTCTTGGCATCATAAACCCTTGTTGAAGTGGTTTTGTGATATCTAGCTCAACTTTAATTCTTATAAATTTCTTGAAAGCTAATCCATAGAGAGGATCTTCCTCCACCTTGATCAAGTTACCAATTGGTTTCCCAAATTCTTTGGCATTATTGAGAGTTATGTGATCAAGAGGTAATCCATGAATTTGTACATTAAAAGTTGCATGATTTAGGTTGATTTCATGGAGAGTTGCACCCAGGGACCATGGTTTCAGGATAACAAATGTCCTTTGATATTCCAAGGGGTTTGATTAAGCACTCTGAACTTATCTTGAGATGTTCTAAATGTGAATATAAACTTGTTTATAGCCATGTCTTCAATGAGAAAGTTTTGGATGAAGTTCCAAGAGGCTTTAATACTAGAATGAATAGCATATTTGTTCAAGGGTCTATCAGCTACCAACTTTCCTATCATAATTTTGTCTAAAGTAGCTTTTGCTATCTTTGGAGTAGGTTGAAGATTAAGATCATGCCAAGACATTGCTTTTGTTTGAAGGATCAACGAAGTAGAAGTGTTTGATGGTTGGAAGGATACTGAGGAGGGCTTTAGCAGCCTAAGATGTTTAGAAACCCATTCTGTATAATAAATAATTACGAGAAAATGAGCAACAGTAAGTGCAGAAAAGTTTTCCACCTCCTAGATAGAGAAGCTCTAACTTCTCTCTAGCCGGTTCAATCTGGGTTTTAAGTAAAGGCAAGAGTTAAAAGCTAGCGAGCAGCCTCCAAATGTTCCCATTTTATTCTCATGTCTTAAAAGTATTAAATAATTAGGAAAAAACTTGGATTATGACCTAAAAGATCACTCAAGTTGATCAATGTCATGATATCATAAAATAAGTCTTATAATGATATCTAAATTTCCCAATCTTCACCCCTCCAGAATATAATATATATAAAGATCGGGAAAATTAGAGCTCACAATTTCTCAACTCCTTTTCTCTTTAATTCACAACTTTATTAAACAAAACTGCTATATATTTTTATCAAACAACACTAACATGATATAAGAAGTAAACAAATAAACATGAATTAAAAGGATCCCATGAACTTCCCTAGCTTATAACAGTCCCAACTCCATGCTTATCACCAACTAATTAATAGTCTAATATTAATTAGTGCTAATTAAGTGTATTGGAGCATTAAGCCAATCTTATCATGATTTTGTTATTTTTAAATTCACCAAGTGGGCATTTCTAACAATTAATATAATCACAAACAATTATTTTTATAAATTTTTTTTTATGACTAAACATTTATCGATCGTATCCAAAAGTAGAAATTAATGGTGAGATTATTAGATACAAATTAGGCGTAAGACAGTATACCAATCAGCAATCACTCCCTTTAATTTGTTCCATAAGAATATATTACGATGGCCAGATGGATGACCTGTGGCGGCCAACCTTTGATGATACGTTGTTTTCAAAATATCCAAAATTAGATTCTTTGAGATACTTGAGGCCTTGACCCCGGCTGCATCCAACATCATCTTCAATATTTGTCCCTTCTCAGTGCATCAATTAAGCACAAAGAGAATGAAAAAAACTGCAAATCTCATTAATTAATTGATTACGTGGTCATGATTACATGGTCATGACATTTTGAAACCATCAACTTTATAGTTTGTCATGTCTTATGAAGAAAAGTAGCATATAGTACTCTCATTCAACTTTAGTATTAATGAAAAATAAAAGAGAATTGTTTTAACTACAAAGAGAAACCCACGAACTGATGTGTCTTGATGTATTACGTTCGACGGTAAAGTTATTTTTATTACAAAGTATATATAACGTATCATATGAAACCATATCAGCTTAAAGATCAGTTGGGTATTTTTCTGCAAAATGTGAAAAAAAAATAACTCATTTTTGGAGATTGCTATGCAAGTGAAAGCCTTCAGTAAAACAGAGGCTTTGACTAGTTTTTTCTTAATAGCTTGGGGTTATTGTAACGCCCCATTCCCGGAGGTCCGGAGAGTTAGCTTTTAATACTTGAAATTAACTTAAATAACACAACTATAAAATCCAGAAAATTCCATAAAATATTAATCCATTTTATCAATCCAAAAATCTAAGTTCCTCCACGGCGACAATAAAGAAATTTCCAATGACATAAATTAGAAATTCTCCAAACATTCGAAAACGTCCTCAACTCATCAAATCCAATACCCGAAAATAAATCAGTTTACTAACTACGACTCTCAAATACGCATTTGTACCCTCAGGCACTTATTCCACTACGATCATCACACATTGCTAAACTTTATACTCTTGTTCTCCAGCTGAACCATTAAAATTATCTGAAAAATAATTAGAGATAAGGGGTGAGTTATCAACAACTCAGTATGCAGAGGACATATACTAGTGTGTAAACATGAGCATTTACAGAGTTCCGAATGTAGAACAAAAATACTTTCTTTCAGAATGCAGAATCATAATAATGTTTTCAAAATGCAGTGTCAAAACATGTTATCAAAAATATCAGAGCAAAAGTTCGAAATACATTCATAATCAAAATCCCTTTGGCATAGTATAAACTGAAACATCACATCTTATCTTATCATATCAGAATAAATACCATGTTTAACCCCCGTGGTAGGGTTGTGCAAACCCCCGTAGCTACCCAAGCAGAAACAGAATGTGAATCTTCCCTTTATTCATTCTCGGAGTCCCGAGTGTACACATAGGAAAGACCACGCAGAAAACCATTTTATTTCCAAAGTGGGTGCATCAGAAACAGAAAAGTTGGTACCAACCCAAACAGAGGCCACAGTTTTACACCCGTGGTAAGGTCAGAACGGAATAGAAACAGAGACATAATGTTATGCCAGAATTTTACACCCTAACATAGGAACCCCGCTTACCTGGACTTCTTAGCTTTTTCAGAATTTTCCTCAAAATGTCGAACAATAATTAATCGTCACCTATAAATAATCACATAATTCCCGTAAAATTTCTAATTAATCACATATTTCGATATTCAATCCTACGCTTCTAAAATAACCTATTAAATTCCTCAAAACCTAAAATTTCAAATCATCACAAATGATTTAATAACTATGACAAAAACATTTAAAAGTCAGACCTATTTATTATTAAAAACCAACTATAAAGTTTAATACTGGATAATATAGTTATCCCAAAATATTTTAAAATAAACCATAACTATTTTTTAAATAGACTAAATCATATCTAAAGTGTAGAGGCAACATTAGTCCAATATTATTTACTCTTAAAATAAATCTTTACTTAAATAACATATTAATACTTAAGTGATTTTCTGTAATCATAATTATATAAGAGTGTACCAATACATAATAAGAATTTTAAAGCACATTAATATAACACTTAGTAAAAGGGCACTAATGTAATTTCTTTCATTTCTTTGAAAACCAATGAAAACCTACGGAAAACAAATAATTTGCATGGCAGGGGCTTACTCACGGAGGAATCACGCAGCAGCGTGCGATGGCTGGACTGGGTAGGCAGTGGCGACGCGGCTGGAGAGCAGACGTGCGGCAGACATGCTGTCAAGCTGGGTTAAGCACGAGAGAGGGAGAAAATGGAGAGTGAGAGAGCGAGGGTCCACAGCGTGCGGAACGGAAGGAAATCAGACCGTGAGACGGGAAGGAGGCATGCGACGGAGGCTCATTGAGAGAAGTGGAGCTGCGACGGAGCTGGGTGGCTCGGGGTGACGTGAGATGGCCGACGGAACTCTCTGTGGAAGTGGCGTCGAAGTGGAGGGGCTGGTGCCGTGGGGTTGCTGGGTTAACTCAGGGGGGAAATAATTCCCATGTTTCAGTGTGGCAGATCGGAGGAGCACTTGTAGTGGTTTCCGTCGTGTAGCAAGGCTGAAAGCCAAGGGGCACGGGGAGAGTGAGAGGCCGGTGGAAGGAAGTTCAGTGGAGGACTTGAGCAAGAACTTTCTCTATTTTTGGATGGATAAAACAGAGTATGGGGCTTGGGCTTTGGTGTTGCTCAATTACGGTGGAGAGAGGGGCTACTATGCAATTGGGTGGTCTGATTCAGGCTCTGTTTCGGGCTGTGGCTGGGGACAGATCGTTTTTCCATGGTCCCATGGCTGACACTAGGATGAGGGGAACAAAGCATGCGATGCTTGACATATGGTAGTCGGTGTCCGTGAAGCAGTGCTGGATTTGGTTGTCCACGGAGCAGCGGCGTGGAAAAGGAAGCTTGAATGGAGGTTTGCGGCAACACTAACGCTTGGTTGATAAAGTTTACCTATGTATATAAGGTGAAGGGAAAAACCCTAGGGATGAAAGACGTGCATGTGACTAGCGGAAAGAACTATACACCGTTTTTTTTTTCTTTTTTTTTTTCTGAACAACTACTCGTTGCGTCTCTCCATTTACAGCAAACGGGCATGGGCCCTGTGGTGATCGGGAAGAGCCCATTTTCAATATTTGGGTCAACATTTTAGATAATAAGAAAATCATAAAAGAAATGGATTTTGGACCTCGACTCATCCTTAAAAAAAATGTACTTGTCCTATAAATTTTACGAGTGAAGATCCACTGGTTCCATTAACAGATTTTAAACCTAATTATCAAACCTATTGAAAAATTTATATTCTACCTAAAATATCTTAGGTCTGAACTCTCTTCCACAAAATTTTACTCTCAATCCCAAATGGGATTTCCATAACTATAAACCCAAGGATTTTGTAAAGTGGGCTTGGCTGGCCCGGGTGTTACAGCTATGGTTTAGGAGGAACAAAAAGATGTACGAACAAGTGACACTTGAGCCAAGGCAGGTTGTGGAGCATGCTCTTTCTCATCACAGGATGTACACAGATGCAAGACAGAAGTCTAATACAGAGATTAGGAAGTTATGTGGGTGGAAACCACCTCCTATTGGTTTTCTGAAGTTAAATATGGATGGGGCTATGTTTAGAGATCAACACAAAGCTGGGATTGGAGCTATACTCAAATATGCTAATTGTAAAACTGTTATCGCTGCTAGCAAAGCTGAAGTTGAGGTTGCTGCTCTTGAGGATATAGAGTTGCTTGCTGTGTTTCGAAGCTTCCAATTATGTGCTCATATGGGTATTAAAAAGCAGATCATAGAGAGTGATTATCTATTGATAGTAAGTGAGATTCAAGATACAACATAGTCTAAAAAAAAAAAACAGATACGACATAGTCTTCTTCAATACTGAGAATTTTATTGCAAGAAACAAAGAAGTGATTGGCTATTTTTTAGGAATATCATATTCAACATGTGAGTAGGTTGGGAAATGAGGCTGCTTCTGGTCTAGCCCGACATGCTTGGTCTGTTGAGTCTATTGAGATGTGGTGTGATGGTTTTCCAAACTTCATCTCTCAAGCAATTTGGCTTGATAATTGTCTGTAATATTTATCATTAATATTATGTTTCTTCTTATCAAAAAAGAAAAAAAGTAATTTTGTCATGTACGCCCCATATTTAATCACTTTTTTTAAAGTGAGTGTACGGAACTTACACACCCTAAAACTGTAAATATCATTTCTCTTATATCAAATCGTTAGACTAAAAGAGTATTGTATGTATAAAAAAGAAATCTCAAATGTGAAATATTGGTTAAAAAAAATTATACTTTGCACTTTTTATACCATCATAATTTTATACTTTTAATTTCAACAATTAAGAAAGATAAATAAAATAATAAATAATTTTGATAATCATATCTTAATGAAGAGTGCGAAATGTTTTTTATAAACAAAAAATAAAAATATAGAAATCATAATTAATAGTTAAAGTTATAAGATGTATTCTCCCTCTCTCTCTCTCTCTCTCTCCCTCCTTTTAAAGAGAATTTGTAATGAATATGATAAGTGGAATCCATATCAGGACTGAAGTGAGAGGTTAAACCGGACCCATAAGCGTGCATGACGCTGTGGTGGCGCCTTAGGACACTTTAGTTGTTAGAAGTTTGCTTCCAATTGGAGAGAGACACGTAGATTGTGAGCTTTGGAAATAGACTTTCTTTAACTACAAGAAAATTGTTTATTTCTTGCCAAAAAGATTATTTTCTACTAAAATGAATCTATTTTTGTCCCAAATGATCATTCTCTTCGCAAATAATCTGTCTCAAATGCCCTATTTTTTTGTAGTGTTTAGTTGTTAGAAGTTTGCTTCCAATTGGAGAGAGACGCGTAGTTTGTGAGCTTTGGTAATAGACTTTCTTTAACTATCCAAAGGACATAAAAATAAATTAGCAGAAAATATTTTTGTAAGAAAATATCATAAATAAAATTACCGTAAAATAACTATCACATTAAGCCAATGTTGTACTATTTAATAACCTTTATTAATAATAAAACTCATCATATTATGTCATACTAATTTCTTGATTTTTGTTTTATAATTTTTAAATATATATATACATATAACGAATCCAAATGGCAAAAATTCCAAGAAATATTTTTGGAGCCAATTTTTTTATATTTTAAATTTTGATGACCAGAGTCTCATTCTCTGTTCTAAACTCAAAAATCAGTTTTATTTTCAAATATCACAAAGACTTCTTTCCCATCCAAACTACGATTCCTAGCAAACTACGCGCGCCATCTGTTCTTATATATTGGCGCCCTCTCTCTCTTTCTCTCTACATATATAGATATATATTATATCGTCCAACTGAAGGATTTCCGGATTCATTTGAAAGTGTGTGTGGGTTATTCTGATCTCAAATAGTTTGCTTAAAAGAAGAGTAAAAGCGAAGACATGGATCATGGTGGGAAGTTTCTCTCGTTGAATCAGAAGCATTGTGAGTTATTTGAGTCTCATAAACAGTTAAATAACCCGCCGTTTGAGTCTGGCAATAACAATAGAAGCTCTGCTTGTGCGCTTCAGATCCAAGAAGCAGCAAATCAGAGGCTGATGCAAACACCAGCAGACACTGAGGAAAAGGTGTCTTGAAGCACTCTTTTATTTCTCCCTTTCTTTCTCCCATTGTATGTCGACCAAGATTCATTGTTTCTTAACTAACCTTTGGTTTTCTTGATCTTTTTCTTCATGAGTTTATGGCTGTTTATCCGCGGGTTTATGCATGGGGTTCAAACAGTACGTCATATCTGTGGTTGCCTCAGGGGATCTGTTTCTGGTTTGAGGTTTTGGAAAGGTTTTGTGTATCTGCATGGGGGGTTTTTGTATCTGCATGCAGCATCTGTACTACTCATTGCTGGGGCTTATATATTGTGCATGTAAATATGGATATATATATATATATATATATATATTTATATTAAACTCTATCCATCTTAAGTTTGTTTTCTGTTCAAACGATTTGATCTTTTTATTCTTTTCGCCATTTTTGGAATTAAGTGAACAATGTAGATTTCTGTTGTTCTGATATCATTCATGAATTACACGCTGAAGTTCTAAACTTCTTCTGTTTTTTTTTTTTTTTTGCCACATTAAACATAATTTGTAGGCTAAGTTCATTGAAGCTCTTCTGCGCTTGCGTCCTATTGGTTTGACACTCTCGAACATGCCCCCTTTCTTGGGCTTGGATGAACTGGGCGTTTCCCATGCGGAAAACACTACTAAATGTACTGATGCTGTTGCTGGGACTAGTAGTCATAGCTCAGGCCATTCTCGGGTTCAAGAAAAGGCCTGTACTGATAATAAGAAGATGAAGGCTTCAAACTTCTGCGCATCATTTATTAGAATCGGCTCGTGGAAGGTTGTTGCTAAACGTGAAGATACTTTGGTGGCAAAGTGTTACTATGCAAAGAAAAAGATGATGTGGGAAATTTTGAAGGATAGTTTGAAGAGCAAGATTGAAATACAGTGGTCTCAAGTTCTAGCAATTAGAGCTTCAATGGTGGAAGGTCAGCCAGGAATTCTGGAAATTGAGGTCATGTTCTTTATATATATCCTTAAATTGATATGGATTTTTTTTTCCTTGTTCAAGTCTCAATTCATAGTACTGTTGTAACTTTTTTCAGTTAAGTAGTCCACCTGCATTCTATATGGAAACTAATCCGAGGCCAAGGAAACATACTCTTTGGAAAAATAGTTCAGATTTCACTGATGGTCAAGCTCTAATTCACAGGTTTATTCGTTTTCAATAAACAATTATATGCTTATTTATATATACACATAATTTCCTTAATTCATTTGTTATTGAGTAATAATTTAGCCACAAAGAGATTACACTAATGTAAATCTACAAACTGACGTAACTTGATGCAGTATGTCAGATTGTAAACTTACTTTTATTGTAAAGTTGATTTAACGGATCACGTAAAACCACGTCAGTTTGTGGGTTTATTTGTGTGTAATCTTTTTGTATATGTAACAATTCTAGCTCTTTGTTATTTTAATTTCTCACTGACACGCTATCTATATATAGGAGGCACTATCTTGAATTTCGACCAGGTGCCCTTGACAAACACTATGAGAAGCTCCTTCGATGCGACAGCCGGATGTTAATGTTGAGCATGAGACCATTCCCAAGTCTGAGTTCTCCTTTCTTCCACTCAGATCAAGATCATTTCTACAATGCGACAAGAGAATTTTCTTTGGATTTCAATAGAGATAGGCCAAACATGATGATCAGCTCCAGTAATTTGCAGTCGCCTCTCTCGAATATTGTCCCTACTCCATTAATGGTTGACATGCAACAAGTTCAAGCTTATCAACAAACCAATTACCAACCATGCTTTAGTATCAATGATCCAACAGGTATTGAATTGCAGTAATTTTCTTCCTTTTCAGAACTATGCATGTCAAGGTTTTGACACCCAAAAATAGTACTGCTCTTTTAACATTCTTTTACAAATGTTTTGTGAAGGGATGGTTATGAATTTCCCTCCGCATTTAGATGAGAATATTAGAAACCAAGGTGCAGAAAATCCAATGATGGGAATGATCTGGGGTCGAGGAATGATCGATTCTGCAAATATCCTGGGAAGAGATCAGATTCAAGAACCATTTTCAATATTAGCTACATCATCAGATGATCATTTGAGAGATCAGATCATTCAAGATCCGTACAGAAATATTCCTTCGGAAATCCAAGTGAATCCAACCATACCTTTTCAAAACTATAATCAAAACTACAGTGGATGGGCTCCTAATTATGCTGAGCAAGTGGGGACGTTTAGTTCAGAATCTCAAATATACGATCTGAATGGAGTTTTAAACCAACTGAATCCGAGTGACGTCGAACTTCTTCAATGCAATGATGATCATGATCAGAACAGGTACGTAGCAGAGAAGTCCTTTTTCTGGAAAAAGGATGCATGAAACTGACAATGATTTTGCAGATTTCATCATAATTAATAAAGAATAATATGAGAGATTGATACGTCAACAACATTAATCCCCAACAAGGCCGCATGCATGCAAGCTGCCTCTAAAGTCTCACTACAAGCTGCAGAAGGATGAAAATAGTGTTTTACTACTCTGCATTTTATGTAATTTGATATATTTTTATGCAGTGTAATTTGTGTTTTGATGCAATTCGAGGATGCTGATTTTATTTAATTTGATGTATTTTATGCTCTCTGAATTTGTTTTATGCTCTCTGAAATTTTGGATGTAATTTGATGTATGGTTGGTTATTTTCGAAAATAATGAAAGTAAAAATAGGGGCAGGCAGCAGGGCCCTGCCTCCGCTGCCCCGCTCCGCCCATGCGGGGGCGGGGCCCCCTGCCCCACATCTAGGGCACCTAGCGGGGGTGGGTGGCAGGGAGGGCCCAACCCAGCCCCCGCCCCCATTTTTTTATATATATATTATTAAATATATATTTATATTTTATAAATTGTGTATATATAAATATATATTACAATTTGTTAGACTTGTTCACAAATATTTATTAAAAATTTTAAAAACTACATAATTTAAAAACTAATACACTACAATGTACACAAAATATATACTAGAAAATTTAAAAATTACATAGTTTTTAAATTATAGTCATATTTACAAAATTTAAATTTATAATTTAGATCTAAAAATGTATTTTAATTACTTTTGCACTTATAAATAATTTTTAAATCAAATAAATGTAGTGTTTGTTTTTAAGTGTAAAGAGACGAGACAGATTGGGAATCCGCCCTGCCCACCGGGGCGGGGTACGGGGGTGAAAACCCCACCCCCCACCCCGCATGGGGTGGGGGGTGGGGAAGGGGTGCCCCACCCCGTTAAGTAAAAATGAAACTAATTTGATAAGTTTAGTATCTACATAAAAACAATAATTATATGGGCAACCGGGGTACGTCTCCGCCGCGGCCCCGCGTCTGACGTGGCCCATGCCATATCAACGCCTTATTTAAAACAAAAACAAACACCAAACTTAGTAGACCACAAAATCGCAAAGCGGGAAATCACAAAACGCATAGCTTCGTCCGTCTCTCTCCTCTGGGTTTCATTTTCGAGTTGCAGATAAGGGAGCTCAGATATATGGGCTATAGATATTCCTCTATACAAGTATAGAATGTGCAGAAACAACTCACAAATTGGCAGTTTATTAGCAGGCCGATGACCATATAGATTCATCATTGTCCATCATATATTATGCACTTGTTTAATTAATTTACAGCCAAATAGTTGTCTAAATAGGAGAACTCTTGCTTAATCTACGATTGATTTTTTTTGTTTTTCTGCTTTTCAACAACAACAAAACTTGTTTGACAATAATTCGAGCATGTTGAAATGATCAGAAGAAATTTGATGTAAATGCAAGAATGGATTTCAATTACAAATATGTACAAGAAATAATACAAACCATAACTAGAAAATTTGCTAAAATGAAATCTGAAGAAATCTAGGGGAGTAGTGAATAAATTAGGCTAGAATGCAACAAAATTTTTGGCTGGGTTTTGAAGAACCCACTCCCACACAAAACTGAACGCACGCAGAAAGTGTTACACCAGGACCCAATCAAGCTCAATTTTTTATTTATTTTTTAGTTCATTTTATTTTATTTTATTTTCTTCACACGTTTATTTTTCCTGCATGTTTTATTTTGTTTTTTTAATTTATTTTCTTTCTGTCTATATTTTTTTTTCTTTTCTCCCTAGGTCTTCCTTTCGTTCACAACATGCATGCACACACACGACTCAGCTTTCATCCACACGCACGTCTCCCTCTTATCTCTAGGGTTTCCTCCTCACATATATATAAATACACATATCTTTCTAGTATATTTCAGAAACCGCCCCCTGCCTAACATTTTCCCTCCGTAGCCACTTCTCCTCCACACCGTGAGCCCTTCCCCATAGCGCAGCCATGCAGCACCTAAACCATTGCCACAAACAAGCCAAGCCCGAAACACTCGAACCACATCCCACACGACGGAAACCACCGTGTGTTTTCACCTCCCAGAACTCTCACTACCCCATACAAATCGACGCAACCAGGGCACACTACAACTCCACGGATTGCAGCTCCATTTCGCCGTGCGCCATCTCCACTTGGCCATCATTGGAGCTCCCGCTCCTCTGCCGTATACCACTGCACCACCACCTTATTGCCGAGGACGACCACCTACATAGTGAACCGAAAGCTCCCCAGTTTTAGCCACCGAAAACAGAGCAACCCAACCCGGTGCACTTGTCGTTCGAAGCCACCACACACGGTGCCAGCGCTTCCACGTCGTTACCATCGGCACAGAGAACTCCGACGGTCACTCCACGCCACTCCTTTTTCCGCCCCGTCCCTTTCGGTAAGCCACTGACAGCACCTCTGTGTCACTCTCTCTGCTTACTCTATGTCTTTCATTTTTTTTCCTCATTCGTTGGTCTCTCTCTCTCTCTCTCTCTCTCACGTCTAGTGCTCCGCCGAGACCACCGTCGTCTGCCTAGCCCCTCGCTTACGTCGCACGCTGCCGCTTGATTTCCTCCATGAGTAAGCCCTGCCGTGCATGTTATGTTGATTTACGTAGGTTTTTTGTTGTTGTTAGTTTTCAAAGAATTAAATGAAATTACCGTAATACCCTTTACTACATGTTATATTAATGAGCTTTTAAACTTTTATTATGTATCAGTACACTCTTATATAATTAGGATTACAGAAAATCACTTAAGTATTTTAACATATTATTTAAGTAAAGATTTGTTTTTAAGACCAAATAATATTGGTGTAATGTTGTTTTTTTTTTTACACTTTAGATATGATTTAGTCTATTTAAAAATAGTTATGGTTTATTCTAAAATATTCTACAATAATTATATTATCTAGTATTAAACTTTATAAATTGTTTTCAATAATAAATAGGATGTTTATTTTGTACTATTGGTAGTAAGTTATTTTTATAGTAAGTGTGTAATTTTATTTTGAACATTTAAATTATGATTAAAGCTTTTTTTTTTATGAAATTTTTACTAGTACTTATCTTAAATGTTGATTGATATCAAGGAAATTTAGAGAATAAGGATATTTTGGGAATGATGAGAATTTTAGGTTTTGAGGAATTAAATAGGTTATTTTAGAAGTTTATGATTAAATATCAAAATATGAGATTAATTAAAAATTTACTAGAATTACGTGACTATTTTATAGGTGACGATTAATTATTGTTCAACATTTTGAAGGAAATTTCGGAAAAGCTAAGTTCAGGTAAGCGGGGTTCCTATACTAGACTTTACATTAAAATAAAATGAGCTGAATTTATTTTTGAAAAATATACATATTTGATTTTGAAAAGAAATTTGAACTAACTCAGTTATTTGTTCTGCATTACTCATGAGATTCTGTTTAAGAAGAAAGTATTTTCTATCATGACTGGTGTAGACATGAACTTATTTTTTACATTCTGTTTTTGAACTTTGAAAAAGAGAGCGAATATGAAATTTGTGCATAAATTATATTGTGATATGATTACTCTGTTTGGATAAGACGTGATTTCTGAAAACCTTTGACATGACTCTCTGATTCTGAATTTGATTATGTTTCTGCTCTGTTCAGTTACGGCCCTGCCACGGGTGATAATAGTGGCATACGGCCCATCCACAGGTTACAATAGTGGATTCGGCCCAACCACGAGTTACAATAGTGGATACGGTCCAACCACAGGTAATAATAGTGGATACGGCCCAACCACGAGTAATAATAGTAGATACGGCCCTGTCATGGGTTATAGTAGTGGTCTATGTTTTGAGTGCACACCTTGGTGACAGAGTGATTTATGTTTAGCTTGGCTATCCGCAAATGCACCCTACCACGAGGGTTATAGATGGCCTCTGTTTTGATATGATGTTCTGATGATGATGATGATCATTTATGCTATGCCAAAGAATATTTTCGAATGAAATTATTTCTAAATCTTCGCTCTGATATTTTGATAACATGTTTGCTTCCGCACTCTGAAAATGAAAATGTTTTGTTCTACATTCTGATTTTTGTAAATGCTCATATTTACACACTGGTATATGTTCTCTGCTTACTGAGTTGATGAGTATTCACCCCTTATCTCCATATATTTTTCAGATAATTTTGATGGTTCAGCTGGAGAACAAGAATAGGAAGTTTTAGCAAGGTGTAATAATCGAAGTGGAATAAGTGTCTGAGCGTACAAGTGCTTATTTGAGAGTCATAGTTAGTAAACTGATTTTATTTTTCAGGTATTTTGATTTGATGAGTTAAGGATAATTTCGAGTTTGGAGAGTTTTTAATTTATGTTATTGAGATTTTCTTTATTATCTCCATGAAGGAACTTAGATCTTTGGATTGATTAAATGGATTAATATTTTATGAAATTTTTCTGGATGTTATAGTTGTATTATTTAAGTTGATTTTAGGTATTAAGAGTTAACTCCGGACCTCCGGGAACGGGGTGTTACAGAAAGACAGTGATATTAAAGCCAATAAAAATGTGTAACTACAGCAAAGTAGAAATTCAAAGAAAACAAACTACACCAATAAATTCAATAATTTATCAGGTCTATTGGTTGAGGTCGAAGTTACCGTTATTCTCTCGGGAGAAGATAAAATTCGAGACTTCGGGCCAAGATGAGAGAAGAAGACGGAGCTCGGGAGCTAAGCTCGGGATTCTGCAACTCGGGAGAAGAAGAACCTCAAGACAATCTGCGTGCGAAAATGAGGGGCGAGAAGACGAGGGAGAGAATCAAGAGTCTGCAACTTAAAAACGAAACCCAGAGGAGAGAGACGGACGAAGCTATGCGTTTTGCATTTTGTGATTTCCTGCTTTGCGATTTCGTGGTCTATTGAGTTTGGTGTTTGATTTTTGGGAGGAGAAGAACCTCAAGACGATCTGCATGCGAAAACGAAGGGCGAGAAGACGAGGGAGAGAATCGGGAGTCTGCAACTCGAAAATGAAACCTAGAGGAGAGAGACAAACGAAGTTATACGTTTTGTGTTTTGTGATTTCCCGCTTTGCGATTTCGTGGTCTACTGAGTTTGGTGCTTGATTTTTTTTTTTTTAATAAGGCGCTGACGTGGCATGGGCCACGTCAGACGCGGGGCCACGGCGGGGACACACCCCGGTTGCCCATAGAATTATTGACATAAAATATATATATATATATATTATTATGGATAGACCCCCTTTGGTCCGGACCCCACCTGGCTGGAGTAGGGGCCCCCAGCTATCAACAGCAAGCTTCGGAGCATCCACCCGCATGGTGAAGCCATGTGGGGACAGGGCCGGGGTTCAGAATATCCACTTCATTTCATTACAAAGTTACAAAAACCTACATATTATCACATTTTCTCTCTCTTCTCTCATTCCTTTCATTCCATATTTCCTTGCCGCCTCCCTTCCCCCTCCTCTTCTCTTTTGAGTTTTCTCCCCCGTCCATTAGGCTTTTACGCCTCAATGCCAGTGGCCACGATCAACCATCCTCGACTTCTCTCTCGTTTCTCTTCTTCTCCCTCTTGTCTTATTCTTCTCCTCCTCTAGGCTGGCAAAAATGAAAGAACTTCTCTTCGTAACCTCATTGTCGTGGGTAACGGCAAGCAGCTGTAACCGTGGGTGACACTGTCATGGGTCTTTGCGTTTAATGACCAACAACCGCGACCATGGAAACCATCGGACATATAGATTTGCCCACATATTTCGAAAGATCTATATAGCCCATGACCGTGGTTGTGGCCCATAGGTCTGTTGTTCATTTTTTTTTTTTTTTTTTCGAGTTGTTAGATTTTTCTAATTTGTAAGTTTGTTTGGTTTAATCTGTAAGTTTATTTTATGATTTTTGTTTGAGTTTGTAATATTTGTTATTCTTTGTTCAATTTTGTTGGAATATATTATATGTTAAATTACTAATTAATATAACATAAAGTATTAATTTTATTATTCATGTCTATTAATCTTATAACATAAAATTAATATAACATTTGATTTATGATATAACATAAATTAATCTTATATTTTTAATATATTTTGATATTAACATATAAATTTTAATTTTAGAACTTTTTAGTCAAAAATTATAAAATGAGTGAAATGGGTCAATCATTTCTTAACGTTTTGTTAGAGTATGATTTTGTTTATCCGTAAAGCTGGAAAAACTAGATTGGACCAGACCGAAACTGAAAAAATCAGAAGTTTCGATTTTGGTGGTTAATCGGTTCGATATCGATTTTTAAAATTTCAAAATCGATAGATACCAGCTCGGTAATATAAAATGTTCAAACTCGGATAGAACCGAACCAGTTACACCCATAATTGAAGAATAAAAAAACAAAGAGATGTAATTTACTATGCTCTCTCTCTCTCTCTCCCCGTCACATTCTCCACCAAAGCAGCTTACTTTGAAACTGTGAGAGAGAAACACATTAATCTCTCTTTCTGAAAACCGCTAAGCTCTATGGTGGATTCAGGACGATGACTTGAACGTCATTCGATATTTTAGAAGCAGCAGATCATCGAGGATCACACTGACAACAGCTTAACAAAGTCGTTCATCTAGATTAGCTTTTCTCTTCTATGTAACTAGGGGTATAACTGGCCCGGTCTGGTTTTAGACAAAATTTAGGACCGAACTAGTATGCACTGGTTTTGTATTTTCAAAAACCGATTACGCACCGGTTTGGTCCAGTTTTTCAGTTTTAATAAAATGCAAAATTTTCATAAACAAATCTGTTTATAAAAAATTGCTTCAAAAAAATCTGTTTTATTAAAAATCTGTTACTATTCACAAAAATATGCTTTATAAAAAATTCTGTTATGTAAAAAAAATCTACTATAAAAAACTGCTATAAAACAAAAATTGAAAGCAGAAATCTGATATAAGCCTATAAATATAACTGTTACAATAATTGAAAACATATAAATTATTCTTGGGATGAGATGTTAACTCAAAAAACTTGTACAATATGTGGATGTATTGAGATTTCTTACAATTTTCAACTCTTTAACACATTTTATAATTCGAAGACTGGTAGACACTAGACAAAATATGTGGATTCTACTATATTTAATGTTGTCTATGTGCAACATTTAATATACGATTCTAACAGGCAGGTTCGTGTATTCAAGATTTAATCTTTGAGGATGGATCTGAAGATCTTGCCTTAATGAGGTTCGAAATCATGAAATGGAAACCGTTATATAACCATCCATCGTTTAAATGGTGCATTGGGTTGTTATTTTATGAAGGTATTTTGATAGTTGAGTTACGGGAAAAAGACAAATATGGTCGTATATATTCAGTGATTCACAATAACACAAACATCAAAATTCTTCACATTGATTATAGATCTAAGAAAATCAAGAAAAAACAAAGCAAAAGACGAACACTTCTTGCCATAAATCATGATCACACACCATTCAAGAGAGAGAGAGAGAGTACAGATGGCTTACCAATCAATGTAAGGGTGAGAGAGAAATAGAGAGACAAATATGGTCGTATATATTCAGTGATTCACAATGACACAAACATCAAAATTCTTCACATTGATTATAGATCTAATAAAATCAAGAAAAAACAAAGCAAAAGACGAACACTTCTTGCTATAAATCATGATCACACGCCATTTAAGAGAGAGAGAGAGAGAGAGAGTACAAATGGCTTACCAATCAATGTAAGGGTGAGAGAGAAATAGAGAGAGAATGTGTGCTGGAGAGGCTGGAGAGGAGAGGGGATGCGACGGAGTCGTGGAGGGGCTGGAAGGGGTGGGGGGATGCAACGGAGTGCTAGTCGCTAGGGTTCTCTCATTGAAGTATAGCTAGACTCGGTATTGATAAATGGCACTGTTTAGTCTTATCATAAGAGTTACTCTATCGATTTATCTTCACATTTACGCACGAGTTCTCTATGTCCAGTCCCTCAAACGCAGTCCCGCGTACTACTCTAGTATCTACGAGTCCCTTGTCTGTATAAGTTCTCACGATGACCAAAAGATAAAACAATTCTGCTAGGGGCAGTTGGCCCTTTACATGTCAGCCGTATTCTATTTAAAAAAACAAAAACAAAAACAAACTTACTATTTCCTTAGAAATGACAAAGTAAAAGGCCGCACATTCTTCCTTCTCGGAGTGTTATAATAAAGATAAGGGAGAATATTAGAGCCATCCGTTCTGACGAGGTAGTTGAGGAACTCTGCAGCAGTTGCTACCGCACAACTTGTAATGGCATCTATCATAATCTTGTCTTTGTTGTTGTTGTTGGCTGCAGATACCAGGGCACTTGTCACTGCACCACCCATCATGGCATTCTTCCAGTCTCTTTTGCCACGAATCCTCTCTGCTCCATACTCCATTCCCACATACACTCTAGCCACAATTCCCCAATACACGCCTTCTTTACAAATCTTCTTCAGCGTGTGCGCAAAATTATGCTGAGAAATATTCCCTTTTCTAAGAACGTGATAGGCATCCTCTGCAACTGCTCTGGTAGTCGTGACAGTGCCAATCTTCAAGAAACCATCGACATCGACTTTAGGAGTAGTCACAGAACCAGATAACCTGCTCCATGGCATCCTTCTCCACTTTCACACAACACACTCTCACTCAGTGACTACCTCCCACTCTCTTGCTTTCTGTTTCTTGCCATGGTCCTTCCGATTCACAACAAGGTAAGAACATAGTCGATTTTTTTTCTTTTTGGGTTTCAATTAAAAAAGACAAGCCAAGAGGAGAGAGTGGGAGACCCACCTAGCCGTGGAGAAGATTGGCCGGCGATGGGGCCGAGGTGGAACTGAGGCCGGAGGAGGCCGGGTAGGGATGATGCAGAGGAGGATGAGCGTCGGATTGGGGAGGATCTGCCGGTAGAGAGCAGATATCTGGGATCCGGAGCGCCAAGCCATTGTTTTCGACTCCGAGTTGAGTGAATCCCCCAACAGCAAGGGTTTAAAGGGATGGGATTCGAGGGAGGAAAAAAAAAAAGAAAAGATAGATAGAGGGAAATCGTCTTCGAGGGATTGAAATGTCAAGAAGGAAGCATTGTCTTCAACAAAACGGTGCGCTGTTATTTCGTTAAAACGGTGCATTTTTATTTACGCCACATAGGACTCATTTGCCCCGTGTTTGCCCGAGGCGACTGCCGCCAGTTTGCCCCGTCGCCCATCCTCCTTCCCAAGGATCCTCTGCAAAGTTGCCCCGTCGCCGTCGACCCTCCTCCCTTCTGTCAGTTCTTCTCTTCGACTGAGTGCTTCATCCTTTCAATTCTTCTTCATCTCTTCATCCCTCTTCTCTTCGACGTCTTCATCTCCCCCTCTTCTCAAATCCATCCCCTCCATTCCTTTACATTTCCCCCAAAATGTAAATCAGCGACCTGCAATAGAAAGAATCCGGCCACGAGTCTGCGGAAGAGATCTGCCGGTCACGCAATAAGGTATTTATTCGTGTAAATAATCTTCTTCAAAAGGATGATATGAAAATTCTAGGGTTTGTGACAAATTCTATGAAATTCTAGGGTTTACTCCATCTCTTTTTTTCTGTAATTCTTGGGTTTAGGCATACATTCCGAAGTCTGATGTCTTTTTTCTCTTCATTTGGATGTGATTTTAGGGCTGCACACAAACATTTGGAAGGTAGAACACGTCCCTGCGTCCAAATCTGCATCTCGCCAGGGTAAGAATCTTCTTCGAATTGGATTTTTGGAGTTTTTATATTCTGGTATATAAGGTAATTCTTCTGCAACTCTTTTAATGATCAATAGATTTTTGGCTTCATTCTGATTATATATATAAGAGCTTGTGATTAGGATGACGTTGTTTCGTGCCTTTCTTATCTGGTTTTCTGTATAATGTGTGTATATTTGAAGGCAAGTAGTAGAGTAATGAGTTTTCATGTATCTGGTTTTCTGTATAATGTATGTATAATCTGGTTTTATTGAAGTAGTAGAGTAATGGGTTTTGCAACTATATAGTGCTTTACAGAACTTTCAAAGCACTTTCAAGATGATGATCCTAAGTATTGTGAAGTCATTATTTACTTATCAAAAAAAAGTATTGTGAAGTCATTATAATTGCTATCAATAAACCCCACCAAGGCTTCTAAAAATGGTTATAGACTTTATTGGACTTTTCTGTGTGTGTTTAAGTATTGTGAAGTCATTATAATTTATATCAATAAACCCCACGAAGGCTTCTAAAAATGGTTATAGACTTTATTGACGGAATGATTAATTCACCAAATGGACTTCATGCCTTTTAACTCAAAAACCAAAAAGATAGATTCTTCATTTGGTTCTATGCCTTTTCAACTCAAGAAATCAGATAACCAATCGAATCATATCTGTTGGCTTGTGCCAATCATAGATTTTTTAATTTTATTGTTGCCATCTTAGGCTAAGAACCTTGGTAATCGTTGGAGTATGGAGCTGCTATAATTGTTCTAGTTAACATTTGCTCACGGATAAGGATTGTATGGTTATTGTCCCGGTGTTAGGGTGCTTTAATTTTCCCATTGTTTCAATTCTCATAGAGTAAGAGATAATTGCAAGATCAGAAGCCACTACCTCTTGTGCATTGAATGGTATGCAAAAAGTATGATTACAAACAAGAGTAATTCAAGAAATCAGAAAAGAAATAAAGGTTCTTGCTTCTGTTGTCACTGCTGCTTGTCTATCCATGAAGAGAAACTCAAAACTGAAATTGCTCCAAGTCTTGGATAGAGTTTGTCCTAGCAAATAGGTAAACCCTTCTCGGGAATAAACACCAAAAAATTGTGTTAAACTTTAACAACAATTATGACTATACTATTACACATTCAAAATGGACGGAGTAGGTTGAAAGTTTGAAAACCAAAGGCTCCTAAATTCTAGTCATGGTCACAACCCCGGAACATCCCTTGTTTAATCACATGGAACTGGTGTGCACAATTGTAAGTCTAATTTGTTATGTAAGCTCCTATCCCATGATCCTACCACAAAGTAGAAGATTGCTAAGGCACAAAAAACTAGATGCACTAATCTGAACTGAAAATAGGCGCAATAAACTGCAATGAAAAAAAGGGATTGAGACATGCCTGTGTAATATTAACCTGGGATAAAGCTGGAAATCTAAGCTTAGAAACCACATAAATGTCCACCAACCCATGTACATGGATGAAAAACTCATTTACTAAAACAGAAATTCATTTATCTAAATAATACTATGGAAGCCCATTTCAACCATGGATTTCACACAAAATTTCAATTTCAAATCAACTCAAACAACAAAACAGAAATCCCTTTCTCTAAATAAGAGTACAGAAACGCATTTCAAACAGAAAATTCAATTCCAAGCATGCCACAAGCTATAAATAAGTTATCACTTTTCTAGAGCAATAAGGGGAGGAAGGGCATAATTGAATAGCAGTAAGAAAAATTATCACTTTCCTAGAGCAAAAAAATATTAGGAATGGAAAACAATGCTTCTACTATTTACAAATCAATTAAGGGTTCGATTCAGAACTGAGATTTGCCCCAATTGTCTCAAGGAGTAAACCCATTGCCCCTGGCCCATGCGTCTCCATCCTATTCTGCTAAGTGCGATATTGCTACTGCAAATTCCACACCCTATTCATCTTCTGCCGCACTCTCCCTCTTTTGGAATATCATTCTCCCCCCTTCAGCTAGGCAAATTAATGAAAGTAGTTTACAGCAGCTAAAGATACGGGATACAGAAACGAAAACACAAAAAACACAAACCCGTCTTTTGAAATAGACCATTGTCGGCAGCCACAGACGGGGTCGTTCGGGAGACGAGCAGTGAGAAGCAACATCACCGGCTATGCGACGAAGCCGTATGGAAAAGGTTGGTGAGGAGGTTGTATAGCACATTTCGAATGGGGAGATGAAACCTAGAGAACTGCAGATTTTGAATGGGAGAGGAAGGAGGGCGACGCGGGTTGCTTGGCGAGGGAGCAAAGGGTTTTTGTGGGATTCAAATTTGGTTTTGCTCCTTTCAATGAGCTCATTGGGAGTGGCGGCGCTAGGCAGACCGAGGCTCGTCTCTCGGTGGCGCTAAACGGAGAGACAGTGTTGCCGGGTGGCGTTGGGCAGAGGAAGGTGACGCGACGCAGGTTGCCATCGAGGGAGGAGGGGGTTTCGCGGGGCAAAAATTGAATGGGGAAGAAAAATACCCACCGATCTTTATTTTAATCAAAACGCACGTTTTTTGAAAAAAGGCCATGTAAGGTGTGTGTTGTGTGTACTACTACAGTGGTTGATCCCTAGTTTTACTCATGACCAAAAACCCCTCTGCTCTCACAATGACCAAAAACCCTCTGCTCAAGATTTCGGACATTCAAGATTCAATTTTGATCCCTTTTGCCGTTGCCACCCAAATTTCGATTCTGATTTCCGCCCAGCCCGGGCCACCCAGATTTCTCTATGCCACTCGAGTTCTCTCTACAGCACCGTCCACCAGAGTCGACCTGCTTAGCTCCTCCACCACCATCGGCCAGTAAGAGTCGTCGACCCAAAGCAAAGCTCTGGCATTCGAGTTCCGCCCAGCCCGCACCACCCAAATTTCCCTCTGACAATCGAGTTCCCCCTGCAACTCTGTCCACCAGTGCCAAGTTACTAATCTCCTCCACCACCATCGGCCAGTAAGCTCTCATTCGAAGCAGACTGCGTTTGAGTGCTCTCAAAACAGATCTTTATCCGCCCCAGAGCAAAGCTTTGCTTTGGCACCACCCATCACGACGCCACCACCAACCAGGTAAGGAACCATTGCTCTGCTCTCATGCATGATTCTCGTTTCGCGCGGTCATACATAGAAGATTAGGGCACTAGCTTCTGTCCATATTTGCGCCATCGGTAGCCATCTAAAATGAAAAGATGTATTGATAAGTGAAGCCATGCTAATTTTGTAGGATTGGAGACAAAAAAGTTCTTACATTTTTGCTTTCTCAATTGTCATTTTTAGGATGCCTCCCCCAACAATTAAATGGTGACTCAATCTCCCCCTCTTTCTCTCTCTCTCTATCTCTCTCTCTCTCTCTCTCTCCAAACATTCTGACTCAGACTATCAAACCCACATTATAATTTACACCACAGAACTCAATCACTTTATCATCAGCTTTTTATGCTTTATTACAGATCAGTGATATGTACAAGAGAGGAGGAATGGTTTCCTCTGAGTGGTGAGTAACAAAAGTGGTTGCAACTTATAAATTATCAAAATCTTATGCCTTTTTGGGCGGTCGGATCATATATCAAACTGTTCTTCTCTATGTCTATCGTTACGAGGGTCAAGGAGTATATAAAGTTGGTACTAATCAGACCTTACTTGACATTATTAGTCACCAAATATTTTAAGTTTGTTTTTATGTCCTTCTTACTAAATTTGTACCCCAAATTCCTTGCAAATTAGGTAGCATATACTGTCCTCTTGAAACTCATCTCAATCCTGTTTTCTCCCCCCACCCCCAAAAGTCCAAATCCAAGATGGGTTGTCATGAACAGAAACCTAAGCTTCATAAGCTGACAAAAATATATATAATTACTTTATATTTTTAATCAGTTTTTCAAATATGAGAAGAACATGATCTAGTCAATGTTTATCTATATCTATATAAGAAAAATATCGAAACTGCATGGTTATGTAAAACTTACCATATTTTGTATCATTCACCGCATGGGAATAGGGAGTTGATAAAAAATCCTTGATTCTGAAGTACTTGTCGAAAAACATATGCAACCAGATGCAATTTGAAGTACATGTATGGGTTCTTATGCTTTTTTGTCTTTAAATTTGAATAGGTTTTTGTTCTTTTGCTTTTTTCCTCTTTAAATTCGATTTGGTTTTTTGATTCTGAAAAATAGTCTCTTTCTGTGTTTTGAGAATTTGCGGCTCTCTCCTTATTGGGGTTCAAACGTTTCCAGTTTAGGTCACTTGCTGCCTATCTTCGTTTCACGCATGTATCTTTTGAGGATGAGTTGCATGCGTTTAGTCAGTTTGGTCACGGATGTGGTTGGCATTTGTGTCTTTCCAATTATATTTTGATTCACTAATCTACATGCATATTATTATACAATCTATACGGATATGGTTGTCATTTGTGTCTTTCCAATTATATATCGGATAAACACGTCTTCAAACCTTGCTTTCGTTTTCTGGTTACCTCACTCTCTCTCTCTCTGTGACAGCTTCCGGATATCTTTATGGATATCTTTATGCATCGGAGCTCCAAGGTTTTTGGGGGAAAATTTTTCGATGGAAGACTTATTATTTTCCTGAGACCTTTCTGTTCTTCAGACTCCACCGCATCAACGCTAACCTCACGCTCCCTCACCATCCCAATTCTCAAAGACCTCATATCAAAGCAACACTGGTCAGAGGTCAAGGCCCATCTCAAAGAAACAGATCCCACCGTGCTTCTCTGCCGTTTGCTTAGCTCAAAGGCCGATCCAGAGATCATTCTCAGGTACTACAACTGGTCCCAGAAAGAGCTCAAAATCTCACACCCTCTCCAACTCTCTTTTGGGCTCTTGCACTCGTTAGCCACTGCCAAAAAGTACTCAAAAATCAGGGCTTTCTTACACACATTTGTCCAAGATGAGAACTTGCACTCGAATTCTTCTATTTTTCATACACTTTCAATTTGCAGCAACAAATTATGTGCTAATTCAATAATAGCCGATATGTTAGTGTTAGCCTATGTGAGAAATTTGAGGATCCGTTTGGGTTTTGAGGCGTTTAAGCGAGCTGGGGATTATGGGTTTAGGTTATCTATGTTTTCGTGTAACCCGCTATTGAGTGCTTTGGTCAAGGATAATGCAATTGGGGATGTGGAATATGTGCATAAGGAGATGATGAGAAGGAGGATTGAGCCTAATGTGATTACATTTAATGTTGTCATTAATGGGTTGTGTAAGGTTGGGAAGTTGAACAAGGCTGGGGATGTGATTGAGGACATGAAGGCATGGGGCATTCCGACAAATGTGGTTACATATAATACTCTTATTGATGGGTATTGCAAGATGGGTAGGGTGGGAAAAATGTATAAGGCTGATGCCATTCTGAAGGAGATGGTGGCAAATAAAGTTTTCCCAAACGAGGTTACCTATAATATTTTGATTGATGGATTCTGTAAAGATGAGAATGTATCAGCTGCAAAAAAGTTGTTTGAAGAATTGCAAAGACAGGGCTTGAAACCCAATGTGGTCACATGTAATTCGCTGATTAACGGGCTGTGTTGTGCTGGAAAGCTTGATGAGGCCATTGAGTTATGGGATAAAATGCTGGGCTTGGGTTTGAACCGAAATGTTGTTACTTATAACGTGCTTATGAGTGGGTTTTGTCAGAAGAAGATGATAAAGGAAGCTAGAGACTTGTTTGATGATATGAGGGGACATGGGTTGGTTCCCAATGCTATAACATTTAATACATTGATTGATGCTTATTGCAAGAATGGGATGATGGAGGAAGCATTTGTGCTGCAAAGTTCCATGTTAGAGAAGGGGGTTTTCCCACTCACTTCGACCTATAATTGCTTAATTGGAGGTTTGTGTATAAATGGTGATGTAAAAGCAGCCAGAAAGCTTATATTTGAAATGGAGGATAAGGGACTGAGAGCTGATCATATAACATATAATATTTTGATTGGTGCATTATGCCAGGAAGGGGAGTCAAAAAAGGCTGCAAAACTCTTGAATGTGATGTTTAAGGTGGGTTTGAGCCCAAGTCATGTGACATACAATACTTTGATGGATGGCTTTTGTATGGAAGGTAACCTCAAGGCAGCCCTGAATGTGAGGATGCAAATGGAGAACAAAGGAAGGTGGGCAAATGTTGTTACTTACAATGTACTAATTAAAGGATTTTGTAGAAAAGGCAAGTTGAAAGATGCAAATGGACTTCTTAATGAGATGTTGGAAAGGGGTTTGATCCCAAATCGGACTACTTATGAAATAGTAAGAGAGGAAATGATGGAGAAAGGTTTTATTCCAGACATAGAAGGGCATCTGTATAATGTCTCTATCGGCTCTTGACCATTGAAATGAGAACTGAACTATTATAACCATCACCGACGTATCATGGGACGCAAGTAGATAAAAAGAAAATGCAGAATGGGTCCTCATTTCACAAGTTACACAAGTCTAACCGGACCTGCCATGTTTAGATTGTTGCAGTTCAAGACCAAGCACACATCCTTCATGTTCCTTAAAAGGTATATCTTTCCTCACTGTTAAAAGTATTCAGAGCTTGTGATCCCTGTCCAATTCACTTGCATTGTCTTTTTCAAATGCTTAGTGGATATGTCTGTGTAGTGTGGATGATAAGTAAAATTCAGTATAGAAATCTTGATCATGTCAAGGGTCCCCAATCATATATGTCTGTATATTATATATGTCTATATCTGTACTATTCATGTATGTATGGTGAAAAATATATTTTGAATTTGTGTTAGGGTTTTCTTTGGAGTGCATGGATTTTCAGAAGAAGCAGATTCAGCTTCTGCTCCTCATCACCTGTATCATTGCTCTCAGCATCCGTCCCTTGTATATGATGGAATTCGAATTGGGTTTATGGTATATGGCTGTCGTGTGATCATATATTGTTTGCTTCTTTGTTTTATTGAAGTCTCGGGTTATGCACTGTTTGGTTGCTGAGAAAATGCAGGAAATGAAAGAAAATAATTGTCATATTGAATTTTCAAGGAAATTGGAATCTAGTGTTACATGGATATTTTACAAAAATTGTGAGATCAGTAGTATTATTAATTATACTTATCAAAAAAATTATTAATTAATATAATATTTAAAATTTGACATCATAAGCTATTCCGGATTATAAATCCAAAATTTTTCCAAGATTCACCCATCGTTGGTTTTATCTTCATCAGTCGTAAGTTGTGGCAAATGACGTAAAAGGGTTGGTTATGAGTGAAGGACGTGAAGCTCAATAATGTTGGCCGTTTTATATATGTACAATACCAGAAAGAAATGGTCAAAGGTGGGTCACAAAGTTTGCCAATAATTCAAGCTTTCCTCAATGATTATGACCTAATCAATATTGTAAAGTAATACCTTTTTTCTGTTGCTAAGTATGGGAGAGGTGACATACGGCCATATAGGTCGATGAAGATACGTGAAAGGAAGTTAAAAATGTTTGAATCTTGATTTCTTATGTTAGTTTGGTTCTGGCTTCTATTGCCGTGCATTGACTCGGTATGCTTGGAATAATTTTATGTTCATGAATATGGAACGGTTGTAGGGAGCTAAGTTTTTGAGATAGGAATTACAATTTGCCCATAAGGTCTTAAACATTACCTGTATCTGTTATCTTTTGCAGAATGGTATTAATCATTCATCCTCTTTTTTTTTTTTTTTTTTTTTTTTTTTTTTTTTTTTTTTTTTTTTTTTTTTTTGCAGAATGGTATTAATCATTCATCCTCATAACTGCACACTTGATTTTCTCATTTCATCACTGTTCTGGTGCTTTTCCGACTTTTCTGTAAAATGGATATGTTGTGGCACTATACATTAAACTAATTTATATTTTCATCCTTTATTTGGTGGAACAATCTGGTGGGTATGTTATATTGATTGTTCTTGATTATCTACTTTAGAGTTGCTTCTATTCCGTGCCTTCTCATCTTCCTTCCTACTAAAACTTTTGTGGACTTGAATTTTGATTAGCTATTGCAATTTTACCAACTTTTGGGTCTGACTAGTTTTGGTTTGCATATGTTTCTGAATTATTATTTTTTATTCTTCACATACTGTCAACCCATTAGTAAAAATTAGTGATAATAATGTTTAGTTTCTGATTTTGGTCAGATCAAATTTTAAAATAAGCTCTTATATTTTGTTTTTGGTGATACTTTTGTCAAGGTAAAATCCTTTGGGGGCGTTTTGAGAAAGATTTGATGTTTTTGAGTCTCCCTATTTTTTTTTTTCCTTGAAAAGAGAACTGAGCTTTCAACCCAATGGTGTTTAAACAATATTTACAGATACCGAAATATAGAAATGGTGTTTGATTTTATCTTTAAATTGCTTCTGTGATTTTTAATTGTGTATGTTTACATATCTTCACTTGGTTGTCCTGTTCTATACATCTTGTTCCAATAGAGATATAGAAAGTTTACCTTGCTTTTACTTTTTATGGCTGAAAAATGTCGGTAGCTGGTTAGGGAAGAAGCTTCATCTCAGAGTGGAAAGTTTACATTCTTGAACTGTTTTGACATGGGCTCTGGATCTGTAGCTTGTGCTGTGAAGGAGAGTGTGAAGTTGTACTTCTACAACATCAGAGCTGCTCATGTTGAAAAGGCGAGGCATTCTGCAATTGAGGCTGCTTTTAGTTGATGCATTGTCACAGGGAATGTCTGCTAAAGATGCTGCCAAACAAGCACAGAAAGAAGGTGCAAAGGCGGCAAAGTTGGTGACCCGGCAAGCCAAACGCGTAATAACATTGTTTGGCACATATGTTGGTGGTTTCCTAGGAGAGCAAAGACTTGGGAAGGTTGGCTATCTTGTGGGAAGTGAATTGGGCAGTTGGGTTGGAGGTAGGATAGGATTTATGGTATATGATGTGGTTAATTAATTGTGTGCATTACTTGCTTCAATTTGTTCAAACTGAAGAAAATGTAGTTCGTGAAATGTCAGCTTACAAAAATTCCGAAGCTTTTGAAACTCCTGTTTATATATATATATATATATATATATATATATAGAGGTAATAAAAGAAGTTTTATTTATAGTAGGGCAAAGCTAACTACACCGTGAGTACACAATCAAAAGACATTTATTCCACTACAAACATTGACTCCCATCCATAAGAACAATGTTTTATAAAGAAAACTTAAGCTTATCCATTATCTCGCGGTATTTCAAGCTTTTATCATTTCTTTCCCGTCAAATTATACCAACACATACGTTTAGTAACAATTTTTCGTGTGTCTTTGGTCCGTTTGGATGATTAATACTACATACAGTTGTGGAATTCACAAATGCCGTACAATCGCTTTAAAAAATAATGGAATTCATTATTAAAAAATTAATTTTTTTTATATGGGTTTTATATTTATTTACTTTTTTCAAAGCGACTGCACACTCACGACTGCAAGTATCATTTCTTAATCATTTTAATTCATTTTATCTTATCTCACTATTTAAATTATATTTAGATAGTGAGATAATCTTATAAGATCTGTGAATAGGAATAAAAAATAATAATAAAAAGTAAATAAATAATAATAATAAAATATTAAATAATAGCGGATGAGACCAAAGACAGCCTTCGAACATGAGTGATGAGTATTGAAAGAGTCCGAAAATTCCAATGCTTATGAAACATTGAACTCCTGCTTATTTTTCGATGATTAAAAAAACAGAGATAATTTACTATTATCTCTCTCTCTCTCTCCATATCCTCCACCGAAGTAACTACTTCGAAACTGTGACATAGAGACACGTTTATCTCTGATTTCCTGAAAACCTTAGCTCTCCGGTGGATTCAGGATTATGACCTGAACGTCATTCGATATTTTAGAAGCAGTGGATCATCGAGGATCACACTGACAGCACCTTACCACAGCCGTTCGTTCGTCCAGGTTAGCTTCTCTCTGCTATGTAACACGTCCATGTGGTTATCTGGTCGACAGGTGTGGCAAAATTGTTTGGATTTCAAGAGAAGTCTAGCACACCAAATGTTTGATGAAATTCTTACTGTAACGGAACAAGCTAGTGTTGGGTTATTGTATTTTTTTCGTTTTTCTAAAATTTCCAATTTAAAATTTCCTACCGTTTGAAGAACCTGAATCAACCACAAACCAATGTTCGAGTTTATTTTTCATAGATTAATTCGTGTCTATTTAAAATGTGAAAACTTTCCTTGGGAATACTTAAAACTAAAAAAAGAAGAACTTTACTTGGGAATGGCGTAAGTGAGTTCTTTTCCTTTTTCCCTCTTTAAATTCGAATTGGTTTTTCGATTCTGAAAAATAGTCTCTTTCTGGGTTTTGCGAATTTTCGTCTCTCTCATTGTCGGGGTTCAAACGTTTCCAGTGTAGGTCACTCGCTGTCTATCTTCGTTTCACGCATGTATCTTTTGGGAATGTGTTGCATGCGTTTAGCCAGTTTGGTCATGGATGTGGTTGGCATTTTTGTCTTTCCAATTATATTTTGATTCTCTAATCTATATGCATGTTATTATATGCTAAATTTGGTTCATTGTTGGCGGTGAATGTGGATATCAGCCAAGTAATTTCCATGCCCAATAATTTTGCTTTTGTCAATAGAGCATCTGTACCATAATTTTTGTATTGTTATGTACGTAGATGACCTTCCTTGGATTGTTACAAATGATCTGTAATTGACTCTAGAGAGAGAGAGAGAGATGGATTTTATCTTTGGAGGTTGCGTGCAACAAATACAAAAAGCTTATCCGTCCAGGTGCATGGAACTAAGATGGGTTAGCAGCAGAAGGAAAAGAATAATTGACAAGGAAAAGAGAATACTGCTGCCAAAGAAACCATTTATACCACCGGCATTAGTCCCAATATATATATCCACAACCCCATCGCACATAAATCCTGAGGAGCTTAAAGACCTCTACAGTGCCTCCAATCACTCCTGCCACCGATTCCCCAGCTATGTGGACTCTGAGGGCACTGTCAGAGTTGAACCGGTCGACATTCACAAGCTCAGCGTAGCTCTCTCCCACAGCTCTGTTGTCGTCTCTGTCTTCTGCAAACCAACTGATGTTTTATGTGCTACTGAAACGTGGTCACCATCATCGTCTTCTTCTTCTCTAGAAGATTTGATAAAACCAAGAAAGACATTGGGTTTGGGAGATTTGTTCCAAAAAATGCTGCCGGTAACACCATCCAATGGTCAGCTGGTGGGCTTTGGCCGTGCTGTTTCTGATTTTGGATTGACTGCTTCCATTTATGATATCATGGTATGCCCTGACTACTATTATTTTCATGATGATGATTAAATGGTCGGATTCCATTCTTACTTGCACCAATCTTGTAGGTGAATAAAGGGTTGCTTTCTACTTCAGATTCTATACAAGTTTACAAGATTTAAATGGGCCCATCCATTTTTACTTTCAACTAGATATTAACATTTACATATATTTATAATCATGCTTCAGTGGCTTCCCAGGTTATCCCTTCATTACGGGGAATGGGAATCGGCAGGATTATTGTTAAAAGAATTGTAAGGTAAGTCGGTACTTTGTTATAAAAAAGCAATTTGAGCTCTCATGAGTACTTATCCTTTTCTATAGTATTGGTAAATTTAAACTTTTTTATCCTGCTCAAGTTACTTTTATCCAGTTCATCTAACTTGTTCTTGGACCGATATTGTTCTTCCACTTCTGCTACTCTGAATACTGGCAACTGTTGGAGGAATCAACTCATATAATCATATGATCTTTAAAACATGATTATTCCGTACCTTTCATACACACACACTCTCTCTCTCTCTCTAACATTTGACTTCCTTCAGAATGCTTGCAAGCATTGACATTTATGACATATCAGCAGTTTGCTCAGAGAATGAGAGGTACTTTTACGGATTTGCTTGAACTTTAAAATATCAATTCTATGGTCTAACTTTCTTTTCTTTTATAAAAATTGCCACTATCCAGGATTGAATACCCTGGTTTCATTCACTAAATCAGACCAGTCTTTACCTCTAACAAACTGCAGCCTATCCACACATACATAAATGGAAGAGGTAGATATCAATAATTCTCACCAAAGATAGAGTGGCATTTTTTTTATGAACATTCTTTTAGTACTACAAAATTTTATTTTCTTGACCATAGCACGTTATTGAGCAATACTTTCTTAAATTTTGAATAAAAAAAATTGTGTGGGGTCTAGTCTCCACCCTCTTCTGTCCCCCTCTATCCATCAAGGGTGGAGGGAAAAAAACTAACAGACCTGAGTTTGAAGGTCACCGTCCTTAATCCATATATTCTGACATTGATTGAAACCATGGAATTATCTATGCGAACAAATCGGTCGTGACACGATTCATACAGATAAGTTGTTAGAAAATTGAAAAACTTGAACTTGACATAAAAAATTGTGAGAATGTCATGCCAGGCCAAACGTTGAAAGTTCCCTTGTCAGGGCTGTAGGTCGCTCCTGTATTACCACTGGAGATTGGCCATCTTGAAGTTAACAAGCAACATAATCATGCATGTCCATATTCTGTATACCATGGCCAGATATTTTTCCAGTGTGACAGATGAGCTAAAAGCTTGAGTTTGTATTTCCTGTCTTGTTGATCTCCCTAAATGTTTTGTCAGATTGTTTTTCAAAGCATGCGGATTTGGAGATGACATTTTGAGCTCCACCACAATGATGTATTCAAGGAATGCTTCCACTTATCACCAAGGCAATCAAATAGTTATACGTGCAGGTCGAAAGCTCTTGTTAGCTCCTCCACATAGAGAAGCCCCTTAATCTCTGAAGGCTATTGAATCATTAAGTTTATGTACACTGTACCCTCAGCTGATGCATTACAAGGCAAAAATGATAAGAGTTTGTCAGCTTTATTAGAAATTCATGTATCATATTGTAGGAATCAGGACATGTTAGCTAACACAGATTTGTGGAAGTCGTTCTTGTTGCTGTCTGGGATGAGTATGACATGGCTTAAGGGATGTAATTGAGTAGTAGTCGGTATTCATTCTCCTGACTGTTTACTTGTATTACGTAAATTTCAAGATGTATCATGTCCTTTGAATCTCTTTTATATCAGTTTCATTTAAGCTTGTATTACCATATGCTAAATAATTATTGCATATGCATTTTTCTTGATTTTTGAAAGTACTTCGGATGCTTCTGCATCATCCATTGAAGCAATATATAGACATTGTCCCTCTTGTCTATATACTGCTTCGTTCAAATTGTTACCGTCCGTATGTTTTCCTTTTTATCAATCATGTAATATAGGTGTTTCACTCCACATCTTGGATTGATATCATTTCTACTTCTATTTTCAATGATTAGTTTAGCGCGTTAAAAATACATGCATCCAGGCATTGCAGTAATGATATCAAAATGACCCTATTGCGCAGCAAAATTCTTCCAAAATTATGGTGAGATGATACTATCTTTAGACATTTTGCTTTTCTGAGGTGCAAACCCAAAATTCTGTGCATCGATGTCTAATTCGTACTTAAGGGGTTAGTGCCAGATTGTTTTCGGTGTAAAACGGCTGCTGCTATTTGCAAAAAGCTAGTTGTCAAGCCGATTGCAGTTATCCTGTTTCCTCATCCTCACTCCCCCCATGTCAGCCATCACAGAAAAGGATGCAATCTTCAGTTTCCCAATGATAGCTTTGGAAGAGGTTGTGAGTCACTAATGTTTTAGGACTTCATTCATGATGAGATTCTCAACGTCGTGAAGTCACTTTTCTCATTTGAAAGATCAGTTGGAAAATTGTTTGAAGTAGTTTGATATGGGTGAGCTGAATTGTTTAAGTTGCATCTTCTCAGATGAGCAAAGATTTTTTCACTCTGTTATGTAGAAAGTGGAAGAGACTGATCCATTTTTTTTATCCGTCGTTGAGGATATCTATAAACAACTTTTAGCACTCTGGGTTTTTGGCGTATTGAATGGTGAAGCTTGCTTGTGGCAGCTCCATGCAGACTCAAAGTGAAGATGGGGGACCAATTTTGATGGAAAATTACTGTAGTGGTTTGTGAGGTTTGATCATTTTTCAGTAAATGTTTCACAACAAGCCCTGATGTGGTACTTATATCATAAAAAAAAAATGATATTTGTAGTTCTAGAGTGTACAAATCTCTCGCACTCCCTTTAAAAAAAGTGGATAAATCTAAGACGCTCATGAAAAAATTATTTTTTAATAGTGGATTCAACTTTTTTTCAAAAAGAGTGTGCGGTACTTACACATTCTAGGACTATATATAATTACTTTTACGAATACGACACGATAATAGTGGGTTTGAGTTTAGTTTTAACGGATTCAGGTCAAAACGAGTTGACATGTTAATACACGATTGCTTAACGAGTTGATAACAGGTCAACCCGTTTTGACTCATTATGATCCGTTAAGAAAGTTAGAGTTACAATTACACCCTTATACCTAAAAGTAAAATTGTTGAAATTTTAATTTCGATATTTTTTTGTTTGGATTGTAATTTTGAACTTCTTGTTAGTTTTATATTTTTTTTTTATAGATATTATGATTTTAACATTTATATAAAATTATGTTAAACTTAATCAGGTCAAACGGATTAATTTCGGGTCAGTTTAACCTATTTACATAAAAGGGTCGAGTCGTGTCAATCCGTTATGTTAATGAGTCGTGTTATGATTTGAGATTTTAACACGATAAACTTAATGGGTTGTATTCAAGTTAACTCATATAATATAATATACATGTATTGACATGATATAAACATAACCGATTAACACGATTTGAAATCCTTGGAAAGTTAGGAACTGATCTCGGATTTGAACTAAAAAGACACAAAATGTCACGTCAAAACATGTGTTTGACTGGGTCCGAGCGCTTACTTTCGTTTTAAAATGTAAACCTTTTCAGCAGGCTGTGCAACATAATTGATTGGCGACCAAGCAAAGAGAGTTTAGCTTAATTAACACTGAACCCCGATCATGACTTTGCTACAATTTTTAAGAGCATTTAATTAGGCTTTTTGGAGGGAGGGGATGACTTAATTATGAGTCGATGCATCTATATATGTGTATTTTGGCTCATCCCAATTTGTTTATAAATTAAGAGAAATGATAGTTACAGTCATGAGTACGTAAATTCTACACAATCACTTTAAAAAAATTGAATATATATAAGATTTATATGAAAAAAAAATAATTAATTTTTTAATAGTAGACTCCACTCTTTTTCAAAACGACTGCACAATATTTACGTACTCCACGATTGTATGTAGCATTACTCGTAAACTAATCTTAGACAAATTACATGTCGTTATTCTAAACACATCGGATAATTACTTGATGTGGGTACATCAATTACTGTAAAAGCATGCATATTAGTCATAAAATTTAAATTATAAATAGTTGTAAATAAGACTTGATTTGCTTTATGTTATCAAGTTTTCTTTCTTAAAGAGCACTCCCAATAGATTCTTTATCTTATCCTTTAAAATACATCACTAAAACTCACTTTTTCTATTTTACATACTGACTTTTACAATATGTCATCTATCAGTTTATCTATTTTTTCTCTATATCATTTAAATATTCTTTTTTTATTCTTTTTAAATATTTCATTTCTACCAATAAATTTACAATATCCATATATTTTTTTATATTTGTAATTTATTTTTATATACAATATAAAATAATTCAGTCCTATACACGTAAAACAAAAATATATAAACCAAATAAAAATTAAAAATAAAATCAAATATGAAAAAATTGGTTTAAAAATAATTCTAAGATATTTTTTAGAAGAAAATGAAATATATGTGTTTTAAATGATGAACAATAAAAAGAATTTGCTTATATGATACAAATTAAAATAAATAAAAATGAGGGAGTAAATGAAATATCAACAATAAAAAAATTTTTACAGGATGAACATTAACCGCTACATGTAGCGGGGTACTGTAGCTAAATGTATTTTACATTTCATTTTACATAATCAGATGGAGCTTCTTTTTGAAATAATTTTTTAAATTATTTACATTTCTTATATAATACAAAAGTTATTGGGAGTGGTTTTAGACGTAGATTGTGGAGGTAGTCCTTGAACTACTCCAAGAAAAAGTGCAGGCGTGTAGGTGGGAAAAGATAGAATACCGTGGCAACCTCATCTTGGCCGTGACATATTTTATTTGAATTGAATTTGAATGAACATTTTTTTACGTATCAATTAATACACAATAGAAGACATTTTGTCCTTTTATTTTATTTTTCTTGCAAGTTGAGATATTCAAAGTGGACAAGAATCATACAGAGAACTTCTTGCATTCGTTCAATCTTACCCAATTTGCGTTTCCTTGACTATCTTGGAAGCTATGAAGGAAAAAAGAAAGCCCTTTAATTAATGAGAAATGATAGTTGCAGTGTGAGTACACAAGTGCCGTGTAATTTACTTTGAAAAAAAATTAATTAATTAATTAAAATTCATATGAAAAAAAAATTAATTTTTTAATAATAGACTCTACTATTTTTCAAAACGACTGCACAACATTTACGCATTCTATGACTATATGTAGCATTACTCTTAATTAATTAAACTAATCATTTTATTTATTTTTTAATCAAAATCCTCATCGGTATAGAATAGAAAAAAAAAATATTAGAAAATAAAATCAGGTTGACCTAATTTGTTTATTTTCTTGGTTGGAAGAGAAGGAAAGAGGCTTTTTAATCGTGCAATTTACTTTTAATGTCACCTTTAAGGAGATAACGAGATTAATAAATAACACTTATTAAGAAGATGATAAATAATATTAAGAAGATGATAATAAATAACGTCATTTATTTGATATTATATAAGAAGATGATGAAAGAATGAAAATTAAGAAGATGATAAATAATAAAACTACTACAAATATAAAGAGATTACACAAAAGTAAATTCACAGAAATATTTTTCTCATAATATTTTTTTCTATTATAAAAATAGCTCTCGGCCAGAATTCAATTAACCGAATAATATAATTAAAAACTTAAGGACGAAGTAAAGTGAGCTAAGCCTAATGACCACTCAAGCCTAATAACTAATTGGGTTTGGGTAGTGAGAATATCTTATAAGTGTTGAGAATGTTTGTGAATAATAGTGAAAAAGTAATGAAAATATAATAATAAAATATTGAATAATAGTAAAAAGTAGGTGAAAATTAATAAATAGTAAAAAAAGCAGGTGAAAAGTAATAATAAAGTAAAGAATGGTAGTGAGAGTACTTGAGGTACTCTTGATAGCCAAACTAGCCTGATTGTCCTTGAATAGTGGTGGTTTTAGAGTCAATTGTCCTCGTAAACAGGTTGCCTTCTAAAATAAGAGAAAATATATTCATAATTATGAATTGTGTAACTGTCATATAATCACTTTAAAAAAAGTTAATAAAATATGAGATCCACATAAAAAAAATAATTTTTTAATAATGGATCTCACTTTTTTTCAAAATAATTATGCGGTATTTAAACACTTCATTATATAAAATTACTCTTTAAATAAATTCAACAAGCTACATTTTTATAGGATTATCCCATGAAAACGTGTGTAGTGCTATTGACTGACTCCACCCACATATATATATATATATATATATATATATATATATATATATATATATTAATGTTCTCTCTAAAGTCTTGATCTTTGATTTTTTCCCTAAGAACAAGATAAAAAATTTACTATAAATTTGAGGACTTTTAAAAAATAACACTATTAAAGAAAATAAATAAATCTTAGATTTGTCATTTCCTCTCACAATTTAATGTGACCCATTTTAAATAGTTTGAGAGAAATAATATGGGTGGCTCTACGGGCACAGCTCCTACCGTTAGTTATTAGATCACTTTTTTTTTTTAACTTTTTGATACATGTATTTTTTAACATTTTTAAATATTAAAAAAAAATAAAAAAAAAATATAATATTATTAAAAAATACTTACTTAATCACTAAGTAAAAAATAATAATAAAATAAAATAAAAAATCACAGAAATAGAATGGAACGATAAGAGTAGTATTTTTCAAATAATATTATAGTTTTAAGACGTGTAAGACTACTGTAAGTCTCGCAGATTCATTTTTAAAATAATAGATAAATCTAAGATTTATATTAAAAAATTATTTTTTATTATTTTTTTAATAATAGATATCAGTTTTTTTAGAGGTAGTGTGTGAGACTCACACAACCTAATAACTTTATTTAACATTATTTATAATTTTATATGCCGTATGAATTGTACATACATTAAATTTGAAGTCCGATAAATTTTAATAAAAAAAAAAGAGACTAATTTCCCATAGAATAGAGAAGCAATGGTGCCAGTAAAAAACACGAGGAGTCAATGAGTCATACATTACAGCATAAATATTAATAATGACAAATGAGCATTAATCCGTAATTTATTTATTTAAAAAAATCCTAGACACAAAATAAATTATTATCCGTTTGGAATTTTGGAACTCGAGGGAGGATATTTCTTGTGCAATGAAGACGTATTTCCACGTGCCACGCAAGAATTGGTCAGAGATCCAACTCCTTTGTAATCTTCAAATGTGAGATGGTTATGAATGGACAAATAATACTTGCAGTCGTGATTGTGCAAGTATCGTACAGTCATTTTGAAAAAAATAAATAAATATAAGATTCACATGAAAAGAAATTAATTTTTTAACAGTAAACTCTACTCTTTTTCAAAATAATTACTCAATATTTATACACTTCACGATTGTATGTAACTTTTTTTGAATAAATAATAATAAAATTTATGAATTAAAATTTATAAATAATAATAAATAATAGTGAGATGAATTAATCCGAACCGACACTAAAATAAATTCACTTTTATAAGATTAAAATCTTATTATTTTCAAATAATTAAATTAAAATAAAATAAAAACTGGGTGGTGGTTAACCACCACCTTTGACCCTAAGGCGGTGGCAAACCATCCCAATTCGAGACCTTACAAGTTAAAAATGATTGAAATGGCTAAATCCGACCAGGTGTAAGATCCGATCGAATATGATAATACCAGCTTGATTATTTTTTTTTTTTTATGACGAGAAATCACTCCACGGCAGACCTTTTAGTATTCAACCATGGAATCTAAATCTTCGAGAAGATTAATTTAATAATCCACCGCAATGATCTCTCACTTAAAATATTTTGCTCTCAAGAGAAATCGAATTTAGGTTGCGTGTGAATGTTGAACTAATCTCTATTCAATTCAATTGAGTTGAATTCTTTGTGAATAATAGTAAGTTGAATAGCGAAAAGAGTTATGTAAGGCCCGTTTAAACTGAGTTTAAAGTATGTTTAGATGTTAATATGAATTTAATATTTTTTATGAGAAATTGAAGAAGGTTGTAGGTCCTACATATAAAGATGTTTTAAGTTGAAAAAGATTGTGAATCTCATGTGTAACAAAGTTTTGAGATGAGATGAGTTTAATAATTTTAAAATTAAATATTTAGATATTAAATTCAGTTTAAAATTAGACTGAACTAAATTAAACCACCAAACGTAGGTTTAAGCTACCATGGCTGGGTTTGATTAATTTATTTTATGATTACTCCGGCCGTTTTTGAAGATGGTGGCCGAAATGATGTCTCACATTGTCTTAAAAATAACGAGTAATCTGCTTCTAAATGTTGAAGTAGTTGAGTTGAGATAATAAAATATTTTTATAATATTATTTTTTAATATTATTAATATTTTAGAATTTAAAAAAATTGAATCGTTTATTATATTTTATGTTAAAATTTAAAAAAATTGTAACGATGAGTTGAAGTGAGAAAATTTATTTTTTTATTTTTTTATTTTTACTTAGCTATTAAGAAATTGATTTTAATTGTATTGGTCTATTTTTTTAAAGAGTAATGTTATAGAAAAGTCACTATAGCAGTGCACACTTTGTACTTACTGTGTGGCTGCTTCTAGTTGATTGTTTCCAATACTCACTTGGGGAGATGTGTGGTCTACATGATGACACATCATGTATACAAAATAAATGCTATAAATAATAGCTTCTATATATATTTATTCTTTTTTAAAACATTTAAATATATTAAAAAAAAAGTTACGAAAACCCACTCCCGTTAACAATGAGGGCTGAGGAGCACCGCTCATATTAAATGGGGGCGTTAGATAAACAGGTAAAAGATATAGATAGAGTAGCAGCACCCTACACCTAATCCCAAAAGCAGCACCTTTCTAATTGATAACACGAAGTGGTACCTTACTCGTTCGGAAAATTTAGTGCAAATCCTGATAACGTGTCCCATCCTTAATCGAGAAGCAATTATTTGCGTTGTCCTTATCTCGTTTCTCGAATGCCTGACCCATCCAACTGTATCCATCTTTGACAAAATAAATATGCTCATCGGATAAAGATTGCAGTGACAGAACCCGTACCGGTTGATCAAAACAACCAGTTTACAAAATCCAAGCTTTGGACGAATCTTTCCTGATTCCCAACAGTCATTCCAAGCCATATGGTTCATACATTCTGAAGGCCATGCAAGGACAGCGGGATATGCTCAGAGAAAAGCAGGCCACTCAGATATTTTTTGGATAATGTACTTTCTGGATTTGTAGGTTGGAGCTAGAGGCTGTATTTCGGAACCCAGAACTGGTTTTTGCTCTTTTTGCTAAGGCAACTCAGGAATCATTTAAAAAGGGTTGATTTTTTGGTCATGGGTGTGCTGAGTGAGGGCCTTACACAGGTTCTGATACCTGTGGCTGCCTTGATCGGGCTTGCGTTTGCTTTGCTTCAGTGGTACTTGGTCTCAAAGGTCAGGGTTTCTGGCGACTCTGGTGGTCGTAATGGGTATAAGGACAGGCTGATTGAAGGAGAGTTTGAGGAGGGTGTTGACGCTTTTGAGGTTTCCATCAAGTGTGCTGAAATTCAGAATGCCATATCTGTCGGTGAGCGCTCTCTCTCTCTCTCTAAAGTATGTATTTACTTTTTCTGGGTGTATTTGCGTCATTTTTTGGTTTAGCTCCTGATGATTGAGATCTCTGGTTGTTTATTGTTTGTTATGCTTTGTGCTGTATTCTATGGATCAAGGATATCCTCGTGTTGTAATTTGTTTTTTGGTGTCATTTTGTTATTTAAATTGGGATGATGAGTTTCATTATGTCAGCCGGGACCAAAATAGGAGAAAGATTTCATAGATTGTTAAATCTGTGAACTCCTAGTTTTTTTTATTCTCTCTTCTTGTTTGTCATCTCTGTTTTCACTTTTTGGCTGTTCTCGGGATATAGTTTTTTGCTTTTTTATTTTTATTTTTTTATTCTCTCTCTTTGCAATTATCACTATTTGTTATTTGTTAACTCGCTCGGAGTAATTTATCTTTTCACTCTCCGTTCATAGCCCCCTACTCCCTTCTTCTTCCTCCTCTTCTTCTTCCTCTTCTTCTTCTTCTTCCTTTACCCTTTCCAGATAGCTGTCTGAATTTTGTATAAATAGATTTACCATTTTTTTGTCTGTACACAAAATGTGTTCTTCCAGCTCATAGCCTCTGGGATTTTTTTCAGGTGCTCATTCAAGTTTCAAGAGCTAGTAACTAATTTTTATCCCTTTAATCACATATGTATTTGCGACTTTTGTCGGCTTATCTTTGAGAAGTGAATTCATCAAACAAATACATGCAACCATTACAGCCGACAAGAAGCAAAGAAAGGAAAATTTGGAAACTAGAGAGTTCGAAGACAACTTCCAAGCGTAGTGTTTTTTTTTTCGCTCATGATCCATTTCTCATTGCTGTTCTGGGTTGAATCCGTTATTCGGTGTTTTCAACTTGTATATTATGATATTTTTACTCGTTTATTCAGGGCTGCTAGATGGGTCTTCTTAATATGGTCTTCTATCTGTGGGTGCTTTATGGGCTAACTGAATAGTTGTATGTTTGAGTAAACCAAAAAAAATAAACGCACGCATGGAAGTTCTGTAATTTTATGATATGAGACATGTTGTTTATGTTCTCCCTAACATTATACTGTACTCTGGAGTTTGGACCCATTTTACGTTAATCCACTTGAACAACATGCCAGTATAATCGAAAAGGAAAATACTCTAGCCACAAACAAAGGGATTACATAAAAGTACTCCCACAAATTGATGTGGCTTGATGTGGTTCATCAGATTGTAAATTTACTTTTATTGTTAAGTAAATCTTACAGATCACATGAAGTCATATCAGTTTGTAGGATTACTTTTGTATAATCTCTTTGTGGCTTGAGCATTACTTGATCGAAAATGTAGAATGTGGTACAAATCTTGAATTTTCAATTTGTTGTAAAAGAATGGAATTTGGCTGCATTTTGTTGGACAGGGATAATGTCACCATGTCCGAATATTATCTGACCTCGATTTGATCTATTTCATGTTCCCAGGGGCGACCTCATTTCTGTTTACAGAGTACAGATATCTTAGTATCTTCACGGGGGTATTCAGTGTCATTATTTTCCTCTTCCTTGGTTCAGTTACGGGTTTCAGCACCAAAAGTGAGCCTTGCACTTACAACACAGGGAATATTTGTAAACCAGCTTTGGCTAATGCCCTCTTTAGCACCATTGCATTCTTGCTTGGGGCTATTACCTCCGTTCTTTCTGGTTTCCTTGGGATGAAGATTGCTACCTATGCCAATGCTAGAACCACTCTACAAGCAAGGTATGGTGTTGGTAAGGCATTCATTACAGCTTTTCGATCTGGTGCTGTGATGGGTTTCCTTCTTGCTGCTAATGGCCTTTTGGTGCTGTGGGTCTCGATCAATCTATTCAAGTTGTATTATGGGGATGACTGGGAGGGACTTTATGAATCTATCACTGGTTATGGACTTGGAGGTTCTTCAATGGCACTTTTTGGAAGAGTTGGTGGAGGTATATATACAAAAGCAGCTGATGTTGGCGCTGACCTTGTTGGAAAAGTTGAGAAGAATATCCCCGAAGATGATCCACGTAACCCAGCTGTAATTTTCTATTTTTTCTCCTCTTATAGTTTGACTGAAATTGACCAGATTCCAAATCTCTATGAATTTCTTCATATATTTCTGAACACATCATTTGATTTGTAAATGCATGGTTTTTGTTTGCCATCCAATTTCAAAATTCAGACTTACTCAGTACAGTCAATAACTCAATATTGGTTAGTTTGAATGAATGTTGTGTTGCTTCTTTTAGGTAATTGCAGACAATGTGGGTGACAATGTAGGAGACATTGCTGGAATGGGTTCTGACCTGTTCGGATCTTATGCCGAATCATCTTGTGCAGCACTCTTTGTTGCTTCAATATCATCTTTCGGTGTCAGCCATGACTACACGGCCATGTCTTACCCTCTGATTATAAGCTCAATGGGGATTGTGGTTTGCTTAATAACAACACTTTTTGCAACTGATATATTTGAGGTTAAGAATGTGAGTGATATTGAACCATCCTTGAAGAGGCAACTTCTTATCTCAACTGTCTTGATGACCGCTGGTATTGCCACGGTCACCTTCTTTGCTTTGCCATCGGAATTTACTCTTTTTAATTTTGGGACTGACAAGGTCGTAAAGAACTGGTATGCCTTCCCCAGCTGCACCCCTTCTTCTGTACTCGGCATGATTGGTTTGTAACTCAAAAGGATTTTTTTAATTATTAAATTATATGTGACTTCAGGCACCTTTTCTTCTGTGTTGCCATTGGCTTGTGGGCTGGACTTGCTATTGGGTACACTACAGAATATTATACTAGCAATGCCTACAGGTGAATAATCTTCTTCAGATTATAATTTAGTACTTGGTTTCTTCTGGTCTGTTTCTTCTGGTCTTCTGCACTGCTTGTTATGATCTTAAATTAATCCATTGCCATACAGTGATAATTGGATCTAGTCTTCCTGCCTCTGCTGCAAACACATGGCATTTGCTACTTGCCCCCCCGCCTTCAAACTTTTAAATTTTCAGAACCTTACAAATTTTGGTTCCAGAAATGATATCACACATTTTGATGCTTAAGACCTAATTAAAATGTCATTGCTGCCCATAGAATTTCCACATGGTTAGAGGTTAACCAATAGAGGCTCAGAATCGAAATGAAATGTCAAAAGTGTTAAATTTGTAGAAAAACTTTTTATTAGAAAATAATTTTATAACATGTTGATAACTCTGATTCCTACTTCTGCAAAATACAGCATTTAACGCGCTCAAATGAACTCTTTCAATCTAAGGAATTTGACACTATTCACTTTATAGCATCTCCAAAATAAATGATTTTGATTATATTTGAATGCGTCGTATCCATCAACTTACGAATGTGATGTTTATTACCATGTTCAACAGTCCAGTGCGCGATGTGGCAGATTCTTGCAGGACAGGTGCTGCTACAAACGTGATTTTTGGATTGGCTCTTGGATACAAATCTGTCATCATTCCCATCTTCTCAATTGCCATTGCCATTTATGTGAGCTTTAGTTTGGCTGCAATGTATGGAGTTTCTGTGGCTGCTTTAGGAATGCTCAGCACAATCGCCACTGGTCTAGCAATTGATGCTTACGGCCCCATAAGTGACAATGCTGGTGGAATTGCAGAAATGGCGGGTATGAGCCATGAGATACGTGAAAGAACAGATGCTTTAGATGCTGCTGGCAATACTACTGCTGCAATTGGCAAGGTGTTTTATCCTTTTTCCGGTTTTATACTTTCTGATTTAGTTAAGAGTAGCATTTCATAACTATATTTGAGCACAATCTTAAAGATGCTGCTATACATAATTAGTTACTGAACTCTGTATGAGGTCGTTGTTTTTTGTTACCTTGCTACAGTGGTGAATATTGGCACTAGTTGTTAACCAAGAAGAGTAACTTGAATCACATTATCCCGAGAACTAGCTTATATTGAAAAACTTCTGTTAACTTTGAAAACCAATTAAAGATAACTAAAAGAATGGAGAGGATATATCACAAAAATTAATCCTGGGGAAAGTGATGGCCTAAACTGTTTAGTGGCAATGGAAAAGTTGTTGAATAAAATAACACTTTCTTTCCATCGGTCTTTGGAAATATTTCCCATAACCATGGAGCAAAGGAGTTTACATTGACACTGTTCATCTTTTATCATTTTCTTTTTTATTTTAAGAAAAGGTGATGAAAAGTGGCTAATAAATTGTATTTCCAGTACTAATAAAGTTAATCGTCATGGTATATGCCGCTATGCCAGGTTTCCATAAGACCTGACTCCATTTTGAGATTGCAAGTCAACCTCTGAAATTTTTGACATGTTATGCCTTATGTTTCAGGGTTTTGCAATTGGATCAGCTGCTCTTGTTTCCCTAGCTTTGTTTGGTGCCTTCGTGAGCAGGGCAGGCATTAAGACCGTGGATGTGTTGACTCCAAAAGTCTTCATTGGGTTGATTGTGGGAGCCATGCTCCCATACTGGTTTTCAGCCATGACAATGAAGAGTGTGGGAAGTGCAGCTCTCAAAATGGTTGAAGAGGTCCGCCGGCAGTTCAATACTATTCCTGGCCTCATGGAAGGAACAGCAAAACCAGACTACGCAACTTGTGTCAAGATCTCAACTGATGCTTCACTAAGGGAAATGATCCCACCTGGCGCTTTGGTGATGCTCACGCCTCTAATTGCTGGCACCTTCTTTGGAGTGGAGACTCTTGCTGGGGTTCTTGCTGGTTCTCTTGTTTCTGGTGTGCAGGTATACCATTTTTTTTTTTTTTGGTTCTTCACAACAGTGGCATTTGTTTGTAGACCAATACATGTTTGTCTTTAGGTATAGTTTTGCAACTACTCTTACTTTGGCTACCTCAGAAATATCTCAGTTTCTATTCTGATTGCTCATATTTTTCAAGTTCTTGAATTCGTTTACTTCACATACTCTTGTTTTTGTCTGGTAATTGAAATTTGAGTTTGTCATGATGGTCAATCCATCCCCAAGTATGTATTGGATATGTTGTCATTTTCAATCACCATCAAATGAATCCTCAGTGTTGAACTGAGTATTCTATTTTATATTTTTCTTCAAAGGTTGCCATCTCAGCTTCCAACACAGGTGGTGCATGGGATAATGCAAAGAAATACATAGAGGTAAGTTGTTTGCTCTTCCAATTTTTGTTTGATATTTCTTTCTAGTCTATAATACTTCATCATTAGATTTCATTCTGCACTCATCTTTGTAAGGAGCTGAGATCTCTTGGCACCAAATTTTAGGATTTTGATTCACTAATTCAATGCAATACTCACAGGCCGGTGTTAGTGAACATGCTAAATCACTTGGTCCCAAGGGGTCAGACCCCCACAAGGCAGCCGTCATAGGCGACACGATTGGAGATCCTCTCAAGGACACCTCTGGTCCTTCACTCAACATCCTTATCAAGCTCATGGCAGTCGAATCCTTGGTGTTTGCTCCATTCTTTGCCACTCATGGTGGCATAATCTTCAAATGGCTTTAAAAATTGGAGCTGTAATATGGTCATCTAACTCTGGTGTGGAGACTGGAACAGCAAACTTGATGGAGTTCTCATCGTAGTGAGTAGCTCCAAGATGTAAAGAAAAAAATAATGCGGCTTTACTTTATAAACAAGTATTGTGCATGTATATCTTGTACTGATTTTTGCTTCACTTTCTAGGCTGTTTTCATATCATGTACCTCTGTATTAACTTCAGTTTCACTCTTCAGACTCTCATCTTTCCAACTTCGAGATATTCTTGATTTTCGTTTGCTTACTATGAAAATCAGATGATTCTACACATCAACAGTTGGGCTGCATTTGAATGTTAAACTAAACTGAGTTCTCTATAAATAGTAGTTAGTTGAAATAGTGGAGTGAGTTCTGTGGGACTTACCTAATATGAGTTTAGATGGTAGAGTGAGTTTTATGTGGTTCACCTAAGATGAGTTTATATATGTTTGGATGTTAAGATGAGTTTAGATGTATTTATGAGAAGTTAAAAAAGGTTGTAGGTCCCACGTGTGAAGAGGTTTCGAGTTGAGGTGAGTATAATGATTTGAGAAAAATATATGATGCATATATGTATGTGTGTACATATATATATATATATGTACAAACCTATATAAAATAAAGAGAAATTTTATGCATTAGTCACTATTTACTTTCATACACGACATCTATAGCTTTTTTTTCTCATAGAATGTGAATATGTTTTTCATAGAATGTGAATGTGTTTTTCATAAAGTATGGGGTGTGAGGTAGTGAATAGTAACTGATACATAAATTTTTTATAAAATATAAGCATTTTTTATCATCTTTTTAATTACCATCATGTTAATTATTATATTCATATATAATACAAGATTGTTAGAATTATCTTCCGATATAATATGAGTACTAATTATTTTTTACTCATATCCTAATTATTTAATATCTTATTAAAAAAGTTGATGAAAAAGACATTAGATAAAAACTTAAGACCTAGTTTAGATACTGAGAATTTTAAGAATACCTTACTATTATTTATTATTTTATTAATTTTTATTTTTTATTTTAAATTATTATTTAATATTTTATTATTATTTTTTATTACTATTCACAAAATATTTGAAAATTCCTCCCTACCCATCCATTAGTCACTTTCAAAACAAAAGTTTGTAGACGTGTAAAAGGTCTAACCTTTGCCCCTTTTTATCATCGACGGCAGAAGTGGCTTATAATCTAAGCATCTACAGAAGCTGAGAAAATAAAATAAAATAAAGTGCCGGCCGGCCCACCTCGAAGATTTTTGCAGATAGCCCTCCTGACTTATTATTATTATTAGAGCAGTGCATCTTCCGAGAGATGTAGTCCGAAAGTGTTCCGAACAGGTAAAAAAAAAAATTTATTTTTATTTTTTTTATTTCATGTATTATTTTAATCATCATAAATATTTAAAAAAAAATAAAAAATTCACAACATCATTAAAAAATATTTTTTTAATCACTCAGTAAAAAAACAAAAAAAAAAATCTCATTCAAGATATTTTTTGAAGCATTTCTCTTATTATTATTATTTATATTATATAACATTCTCAATTATTATTTATTTTTACATTTTATGTCTATAATTTTTTTATAAGGTGTAGAGATGTTTTCATAGGATGTAAGGTGTGAGATAGTAAATATTGATTGATAAAAAGAATTTTTATTAATTATTTTCACTTTTTTTGACAAGCACAAAGTTTCTTTTTTTCCTTTTTCCTTCCTTTACTAATAATTCATTAGCTAAAACTAATAATATTAGTTACGAGTTTTATATTTATAAATCTTGTACAGATTTGTTGTAATAATAATATTTTTTTTTATATTTTTTATATTGGAGTCTATTTTTTTAAGAGAAATGATAGTTACACTAGTCATGAATGCGCAAGTCGTATACAATCACTTTGAAAATAAATAAATAAATAAATGTGAGATCCACATGAAAAAAATTAATTTTTTAATAATAGATCTTACTATTTTTCAAAATGACTATGATATTTACACATTCCATAACTACATATAGTATTACTTTTTTTTAATAAAAAGTTTATACAAGACTTGTATGTTTGTAACTTGTACAAATTATTACGCTTCTACTCTATATACTTTTGTTGTTATCTCGCAATGGTATTAAATGCTCTTTAAATGAAACTATTCTATAAAGCAACTCTTTTATAAAGATAGTAATATTCCTATCTTTTGTACCCACAATGAATTTAAAGAAGTCTTTTTTTTTTTTTTTTTTTTAAATAGGATTTAGAGAAATCTAGAAGCGAAGATAATATGCAGTTGTAGAAAACTATTGACTAGAATCCGGATTAAATTTTAGAGCTTTGCTACACAACTTCCACTACACTTCACACTCCATATTTTTTTTAAATTTTTAATATTTTTTTTTGAGTTTATTCTTTTTAAATTAGTTCAAATTTTTTATTCATTATTCATATAATAAATATTTAATAAAAGAAAAAAATAATAAAAATTAAAAATAATGTGGAGTGTGGAGTGTTAGGAAGTTGTGAAGATTTTTTATAAATTTTAATAATCAAACCTCACTTGTGTTGTGTGTCAATTGGACCACATCGAGGGTACAGTTCCAAGCGGCTTGCATCGATCTATCTAGATTTTTTATTGGTATTGATGCAAATTTTATCGACTTGGAGAGGGGAGAGAGAGAGAGAGAGAGAAACTCCAAATTTGAGAAAGGAAGAAAAAGATCGAAGGAGAGGAGATGGACTCGTTTGGTTACACTATCACAAAGTCATCTTATCTTATTTTAATTTATTTAATTATTATAAATTTTTTAAACTCTCACATAAAATATAATAAATAATTTATTATTTTTAAATCTTAAAATAAAAATTATATTAAAAAATTATATTATAATAATAATTTATTCAATTTTAAATTTTCATTTTATCTCATCTATGTAATGAAACAAAGCCGAAGAGACAAGCCAACCTTATGCAAAGAGAAGTTGAAGAGCAATTGAATGTTGCTGAAGGGTTTGGAATTGGATGCTCCGAATAAAGGGGAATGATACCCTTACCACTGATAAATACTCATTTACTACCCGTCTTACGTGGACTTTTTTTTTTTCATTTTCTCCTGCCTTCTCTAAACACCTGCCTCTGCCTTCTGTTTTCTGAAGCTCCTGTCAGGCGATGTGATTGTTATCAATCATGTCCCTCCCTCGTCTTCAAGTTTCGTTTTCAATTTGAGATTCAAAAGAAAAAATCTCAGACCGCTTTTCTCGTCCGCTCCTTCTCTCCCGTCATGGGAACAACGTTCTCCTCCGCTCCACCACGAACCAACCAGGTCGATAAGTCAGCTCTATCGGGAACGATTCCCCAGGCCAATCCTCCTCTCCCACCGTGGGAACAACGGCACCTCAAAGGTGAGATACCCATCCCCCATACCCATTCCCGAGCCTCTCTCTCTCTCTCTCTCTCTCTCTCTCTCTCTCAGAAGCCTTGGCGTCGCTCCTAGGCCGAGCCTCCTTTCCCCTTGGAGTTGCACCTCCTGCAGTGTGGTCACCATTCAACAGCGCCTTTGAAGGTGAGGGTATTGTCTAACTCCCACCAAATTTCTCTATCTAACTCTCTCTCTATCTCAGGTTTGTGAGATTTCAGCAAAATCACACCAGGGTCTACTGCCGTCGCCCTGCACAGTTGTCCACACTCCTAAGCCGCCATGTAAGCCCCCACAATTTCCCTCTCTCTACGATTTTGTTTTCTTAGATAATTAGTTGGATTGTTGTATACTAATGTGATTTATACTAAAGTTTATGAAAAAAAATCACATGGTAATAGAAGGAAATGAATGTTGGAAATGAATGTTTGTTGATGATTAATATTGTTGTATACTACTACGGTTTATTGTTCATAATAAAAGGAAATGAATGTTTGATGATGATTAATATTTCTGTATACTACTATGGTTTATAAAAATCACTTGGTAAGCTTAGGGACATCCATTATTGTTCTTAATAGAATGAAAGGAATGTTGGAAATGAATGTTTGATGATGATTAATATTTTGGAAAATGAATAGTGCAAATATTTAAAAGATGATTAAAATTTGTCCAATGTGTCTCTTATTTTAAGACATTCATTTTTTTTTTATTTAGAATAAACATCTGAAAATAAAATTTATCATCAAACATTACAGGACTTATTCCTCATAACATAAGCGAAAATCGATTATGGGACCTCTTCTTTCTATCCACACCTTCTCACTCTCACAATTCAAAGCAAGCTTAGCTAAATTATATGCAACCACATCTAAATACAAAACAAACTTTCCATTTAGATTTTATATTGATTCTAGTGTCTTCTACAATCTGTTCATGCTTGGTTAAATCATCATCTCTACTGTTAGTTGCTTGAATTATATTCATTGCATCACCCTCAAATACAATTCTTGAAAATGCCAGCTCAATAGCTAATTCCATAGCTCTCCTCAAAGTACAAGTTTCATTATAACTAGGAGATAACAAATAGTTATCTCTATGCCATCTTATTTAATATGGATTCAACCTCATTCCTACGTTCATTCCTAACCAAATTTATTTATTTTTCACATCCACTGCTGCATCCTAATTAATGTTCACCTCATATGCCATCTAGCATTGCTTCTTGCATTCATTGAATCCTCTTGTATCTCCAACACATTTTCTTGGGCAAGCTGAAACTCATCAAGAATTGAGTGGCTGCTGCAATAACCATCTCCAGGACTTTCAAACTGATTCATGAATACAAAAGCATTCAGGAATGTCCCAAATCCCGAACATACTTATTGTAACCTGATTGAGCTCCTCTTTTTTCAGCTTCTCAATTATTTTCTACCATAAAACTAATTTATACAAAGGTCATATCCATTGAACCTATAAAGAGGAATGTGTTCCAACATCTTATATTAAAGAAATTGTGAGAAACTTTATCAACAAAAAATGTTAGAGCTTAGAAACAAAAGATTGCAAGTCCCTGATATTATTTTCTAAAGAAAAGAATCTTCTAATGTCACAAACTGAATTACAAGCTAAGTCCAAAAGTAATCTCAGTAGACAAATTAAAAGCTTTTTCTAAATCATCCATTGCAATTAAAGAAAGTATTTTGATCCAGAACTGAGTAGCGAATCACAATATCAAAGTCTAGTTAAAAATAATCTAATATGGCATCTCTAAAGATGTCTAAATGGGTTCAGCACGAAATTTAAAGAAATCAGAAAAGAATAGATAACACTTCCACTCGATCCACTCCAACAAATAAAATATCAGACACTAAGAACTGTCTATTAGTAGTTAATTATCCATTGAATATCAGACTTCTATTTTTTTTTTTTTAATTTCTCTTACCCAAGGCAGTTTTGCATAAGTGCCCCATCCCAAATGACTAGTTTGAGGAGCTTTTGACCTTTTGAATCAGATGTAGGAAGGACTTCATAGCTACTTGACTTTAAAGAAGTTGAAGTTTTGTATTTTAAAGAAGCTAAACCTGCATGCAACTTGTATTTTAATTTCATCCTTCATTTTATGTTAATATGGCTAGTGTATACTTTGTTGTGTGATAACTTTAATAATATAAAATGTCCACAAATTATGTGTCAAGCTCAACTTCTAGATTAACATTTGACTATCCAATATGTCGATGTGGTATGAAAGCAAGGTTAAGGACTTGTCGTAAGGGTGCAAATAATAGCAGACGTTTTTTTACTTGTAAGAATTGATAGGTAAGATGCGATATTTTAACCATGTCATTGTTGTTGGAAAGTAAGCCCAACCCACGTGTTCTCTATTTTGTCTTACAATATGGCCAGTCATGCAAGTTTTTCAGTTGGGTAGATCTTGAAATTCCTGAATATAATGTGGCTATAATAGAACATCTCAAGAACAATTGCTGGCAAATACTACTCAAAACAATTTACCAGTTCAACAAGAGGCATCTAAGTTCCACAATTCAACGGAAATTGAAGCTACCCGACATCAAGTAGAAATTCCAAACGAAGCACGTAAAATCAAGATTCTCTTGTGTAGATATAGGGTTGCACTTATAGTGTCGTGGATGTTTTTCTTAATTGTATTAATGTAGGTGTTACTTTAATTTAACCACCCTAAACCATTTTGAAAAATTTGCTAGTTTTTTTGTTGAAAATCTTGTATATGTTGTTTGAATCTGATCTGACTAAATATCATGTTTGGTATGTATATGTGTACTCTAATCTGACAAAATATGTATATGATGTTGGAACTAGATTGATATGGAAAAAGCCTCTTTATCTATGGTTTTTAGATTGATATAGAAAAAGACTCTTTATGTATGGTATATTTTGCACGCTATTGTAGTGCATTGGTGGTTGTGGCGTTGGTGAGTACACTGCTTGTAAAACAATAAGGGGTTCTAGAGGAACTTGGCTTCCATTTGTTTGGACTTCTATGCTTATAGCAAGTAAAACAATATTGTCTTTAGTTTTGAAATAAATTACAAATAAATTACAAATTGAGAATCTCAGCTTTCTAGTTCTCAGCCAACGAGAATTGCATAAAACACAATATTTTAGAATTTCAACATTCAACATTTCAAGTGACAAGTAAACAAATACTATGTTACGATAAGATTTGTCAAAGTGCATTATATAGTTACATCAATGATTGTACTATTGTGAGTAATATTTAAGTTCAGCATGAGTGTTAAAGTATTATACGTATGGATTTCGACGTCTAGATCTTGGTATGTAGGAGTACAACAAGAGTTATCCTTGTCTAAAAATTGTTAAGACGATTGTACCTACCAAGGGAAGAGAAGACAACCTCTAGTTAATATCGTCAAAGAATGATATTATATAAACAATACTTGCAAACAATATCACAGTTGACTGCGCAGTAGAGGATATGGGAAAGTCATAATTGACCAAGCTAGGTGACCCAAAATCTGCCACAACGGTTCTATATAGGACACAACCTATTTTTCTGTTTTGAATTGCAAGACGTATAGTTAATGTCGATAGGTTACCTCAACTACCAGACTTACCTAAACCCGTTGAGTCTTCCTTGATTTCAACATATTCACTGTCTTTTCAGTCTTTGATTGTTTCCTCTTAGAAATTGGCCTATTTCAACATATTTACAGCGAGCAGCTACATGACTTTTTAATTTGTCAGAACCTTTTGTCACCCCTGACTCAGTAGACCGATGATTATCACGCATTGGCAGGACCTCAACCCACTCCAGATTTAACTTACTTAACTGAGTCATTAACTTCACACAACCTTCATATGAGGTACTTGTAATTGAAAAAATCTTGTAAAAAGTTTTGTTCAATTTATTAATTCGGTGTGCATTTGGACTATAACTCAGATCATTATGGCTACTTCAGACAAACATACAATCTCGTTTCAAGTCCTTCCTCCACCTATCACAAATATATTTTACAAGAAACTCTTCATTATCATGGAGTGTCAACACGCGGATGACATGTCTACACAAAATGCCCTTAAAAGCAAATAACTTATATGTGCAGCTTGCTTCGCACTATTCTTCATTAAACTCAATAACATATTTTATACTTTTTCTAAACTCATCCATAACTAGAACCTGATGAGCCACATGATATGTAAAAATTCCTCGTTCACTCTGAACCATTGATGCACAACAATAAATCAAACCTTTTAACTTTTCTTGAACTTTTTTAAATTTTACATTTGTATAAAATACTTGGAACTGCCACTCAATGCCATAAAAAGTTACACGGAATTTGTGTGTGGAATGAACTGAAGTCAACTGCAAGCCCATTCTCAATCTTGCACCTAAGTGCATTATCATACTGATCTACAAACTGTTTTAATGTTGTTTTTGAATTTACGTAATCATCAAAGAACACATTCATACCCTCACTTTTTTGAGTAGTTGACATTCCTGCCCAAAATTCATTCCTTACGTACGCTGACACCCACAGATGATGCTCATAATATAACCATTCAATTCGTGAATTATCATATAGATCAAAACTATCAAGAAGTTGCAACCAGCAATTGTCAAATTTATCACTAATCAATGTGTCATAAACACACATGTGTACACAGTCCAAAGACCAAAAATCATTTTCCATAATAATTAAAAAAGATAACACAACATTTAAGAAATAATCATGGAAAACAAATACTTGTGTAGCTGACTTTTGATGCCATCGTAATGATTGTATGACTCAAAAATTTTCAAAATTTTTTTCATTATATACCACAAACAAAATCGATATCAAGATTTTGAAAACACCTTTACAATTGCATTTTGCATAGCTTTATCTTGGTCTATTATGATGGCATCTGGTATGCAGTCATTCATGCACTTAAGCCACGACTAAAATAATCATACAAATGTGTCTGTGTCCTCCCCGAAAATCAAACCACATCCAAACATAATTGATGATCATGATGATTAACTCCCACAAAAGGAGCAAATGGAATTTTGTATGTATTGATCAAATACGTCATGTCGAAAGTTATAATATCACCCAACAATTCGTATGCAACTCTACTACGGGCATATGCCCAAAACACTTTTCACAATCTGGTTTCATGATCAACATCCATGACATAATAGAAACCATCATTTTGCACCATCATACAAGTAAAGTAATTTTGTAGTGCTTCGGCTCCTCTAACCCAAGCCGAAGTAATCTAACCTCACATATGTTATTACATGCATCTCTTTTTCCAAACGTAAGATTCTCATAACCTCTTGCCTCAGCGACGCAAGAACTACAGTTCTTGCTCAATTGAATATCATTCATATCATTGTATTGTAGTCTTCTTTTCATTGACTCATCTAACCTCTTATGACATCTAATGTATCTTGTCTTTTCAAGATTGAGAGCATGAGTGTGCTCAAGGACAACATGGTTCAAGCAAAACTCTCATTCAGAACCCAATATGACATTGATCTTTGCCTTGCATCAGTTGTGTTCCATCGGTCTCGGTTTAAGAATATTCGACAATGTGCTCACAAACATGCCTTGTCGGACACAAGTAAGGGTGAAATATCTTATTTTTCCATCTACTCTAACTTTGGAATTTCGCTTTGTCACTCCAAAACCAACTTGTTTTGCATACCTCGTATAGTATGTCCTTACTTCCTCATCAAAGGAAAATGACATTCACTACTTTGTCTCTTCAACAACATATGCACCTCCAATATTTGGTTCTATCTACATAGCATTAAGACATCCAATGTATTTTCTTATATATCATCATTAAATTTCATAACAGCAAAATTTTCAGTTATAAATTTATCATTTGCATTTATTTTGATTTTTGGGTAAAAAAGAAAAAAACAATCTCTTACGTTATAAGCTTAATTCATTCTCACAATTAAATTAAAAATATTAGAGAAATAAAATATTTGTCTAATAATTAGATTTACAATCAGAAAGGCCAGATTTTCATGAGGACATCGTGACCAAAACCAAGTACCAAACTAGCAAGCATTTAAAATTTCGAAATATTTATCAAAAAAATCTCGTGTGGCAACATCTCAAGATTTGCATGATGTCAAATAGTTGAAACTTTAAGATTGTGATTTGGTAAAAAATCGTCTTTATCTTAAAAACTATTTCAAATGTAATGTATATTTTGCATTGATCATCAAATTTTACTTTTTGAACTAAAACAATTAAAATAAGTTATGCTTGCAACAATTAAGTTTAATTTTAAATGGTTGCCCCTATGATACCAAACAATTGTATAATAATAGATGCTTGCAAATTAAATTTGAATAATACAGGAACTATAGGAAAACTATGAGAATTTGAATAATAATTGCAACAATTGTTATCAGTGGTAAGGGGTGATTGTGTGATGGTTGGCTGAACGGGGTTGACGAGACGATGTGAGTTGTTATGGTAAGGTTAACAACATAAAAAAAAAAAAAAAAAAAAAAAAAAAAAAAAAATCATTCATCATTGTTAATATATAAATAAATATTCTTCTTTATTTTTTTAACAAGGCATGTCTGATAAATTTAGAAAAATTTTATTTGGAAGTCAATATGCAAAATATACCCTCAATTTAATTGACATGATAAGACTTGATTTGTTAAAAAAATTTAAAATTAAAATATTTTAAAAATCAATTCTTACCATGTCAATAAAATTGAGGGTGTGTTTTGCACACCGACTTCCAAGTAAAAAAAACTCATAAATTTATGAAAAATTATTTACATCAGTCTGTAGCCGCAGCACACTCAATGTATTGAGTTTAAAAAAAAAAAACATCATGTGTGGTGTGTTGCGGCTACAGGATGATGTATAGCCATTCTCTAAATTTATTAGACCGAGGTTAATTTTTCTTTACAACAATATTACTCTTTATTCTCGATTAAATTATGATATATATAATGCTCATATTCTATTTTCATTATGTTGTATTGATATGATAATATTAATCAATTATTAGATCAACTTTTATTTTTTAAAATTACTAATTCAATAATTGATATAATGTCACATTGTTAAAATATGATGAGAATATAACATATGACATTTTCTTTCTTGATTTATAATCTTGTATCTGTAGATGTGACATATTTTAAATAGTTTCATAAGTCAATCTAATGGTGCATATGGATCTCATGTGTCATTTCTCACACTTCTAAAAATATTAGACATTGTTCCCCCTACATGCCAAACATCCACCATGTGCCTATCATTTTGCTTTCCTTCATCATCGTCTTCCCAAACATGCACTTGTTGTCTCTCACCTATCAACGTGTGTGGCACATGCACCACTAGGTTTACTACCTCATAACCACTACTTACAACCATTTATCTTTCCAAACACCACTACCTTCACTTAAGTATTAGATTTGTGGTAATATATATTGTCACTACATGTCAAACATCCCCGCATCTATCTTACCAGTTCCCTTCACTGTCGCCTCCCCAACCACACACTTATTGTTGCTCACCTATGAACGCGTGTGGCATACACATAGCTGGATTTACTACCTCATAACCACTGCTTACAACCACTTACCCTTCTAAACACCACTACCTTTACTTGGGCATTAGATTTGTGGTAATATATATATATTTTTTAAACTGATTTATTATATATTTTTTGTGTATTTTCTCATCTTTTTTCAAAGTTATAGAAGAATTAATTCATTGTACTTTGTCAACAACCATCAAGCATGCACTCCATCATCAATATTTCAGTCCTCGTACCCACCACCTCCTTCCATTGCGACCGCCTTTTGCCACCGCTTCTAGTGGCTCCAGACCGGCCCGAATCGGTGGAACTGGTCTGGTCCAAAACCGATTTTCGTAATGGCAAAACTGGCCAAAACCAGTCCGGTTCAGGTTCTAGGCTTGTTAGGCCCAATCCGATTCTCGTTCTAGACTTTTTAGGCCCGGACCAAACCAGTTCCATATAATATATATTTTAAATTATTTTTTAAATATTATATAGAAGATTTTTTATATTATCTATAATTCTTATATATAATAATATAAATTATAATTATATATAAAATAATGTTATTATAATTTATAAAATAAAAGTTTAATCTTAAACATAAAAATTTAATTGACCAAAAGCACATGCTTCCATATATAGTGATGAATCTAATATGTAATAATATTCTAGCTAGATATCATTTTGATGAAGTTTCAGTTCCATGCATTTGTTTTAAGCTATTTGTCTCTCTCTCACACATATATTTGTTCTAAGTTTTAGATTGCTAGCTACTTTCAATGCTTCTCTCTCACACAAATCTCATGCATTCACACAATTAATATATGCATTTACACATATATTCTCTCAACATTTACACACCATATATGCAGATTTTTTTAGTAAAGTAGATTTTTATAAAACAGTTTTTAGTAAAACAGATTTTAGTATATTGGATTTTTTTAGTAAAATAGATTTTTTTAAGTAAAGCAGATTTTTGTAATAGTAACAGATTTTGGAATAAAAGTATAAAACATATTTTTTAAAGCATTTTTTTTTATAAACATATATATTTTTTTTTTACAAATTTACATTTTATTGAAACCGAAAAACCGGATCGAACCGGAACCGATAAAACCGGATGTACCGGTTTATGGGAGTAACAGATTTTTGAAAATGCAAAATCGGTATATACTGATTCAGTCCTAAACTTTGTCCAAAACCGAACAAGACCAATTACACTCTTGGTGATAATAGTTTTATTTTCTTTTTCTTATTTGCCACCTCAAAACGAATTGTTTTAGTGCTCATTTTATTATTGTAGAATCCTCCTTTAAAAAAATCCATATTAAAGTTGTCTTTTTCTCAATTGAAATCAGATAAGAAAAATTCTAGACATAAGCTTCACACCCAGCACACCCACTTAAAAATATGTGATTTTACATTTTTATCCATATAATGAAAATGATTCCAGACATGTTTGTAAGTAAAATAAGATAAAATGGTAAAATGACATGTTTTTAAATGAGTATACAGGGTGTGAGGTTTATGTGTAGCACTGCTCAATCGATAAATATGGGACCAGGACCATTAAGTTCTATTTCACCTTTTTTATTAAAACAAAATTTTAAAATATAACCGGAATTGAAATGGAAAGGTGAATAAGAGTGGAGGATGAGGTAGAGATTTTAAAAGTACATCTTTCTTATTTTAAGTTGCGATTTAATCCAAAATAGATATTTAAATTTATAAAAAAATTACATGAAAATAAGATAAAAGTAAATATATTAATTTAATAATTATCAAAATTAAATCAATTAATTAAGATAATATCAAATTAAATTCAAACTCTTGATTGTTATTATCTCTAATTGTATTTTAAGCATTATAAAATTTCTTTTAGAGTATTTGTTAGGGGGGTCCACCACTGTTAGTAGTCCTAATTTTAATTAACTTCATATTGCCCATAATTAGGGAAAAATAAAGAAAAATATTTTACAAAATAATTATATAAAAATAAATTTATAAATTGATGTAGTTTAATGTAAATGTCAGATTATAGAGCAATGCTATATACAGTCTCTATTTGGAAACTGCATATTTGGAAACTGCATTGCAAATCTAATTAATTTTTTCTTTAAATTTGTTTAAAATTACTATAATATCCTTGTCAAAATAGTATTTTTTTCTATTTAATGAAAGGTTTGTTCTATTTAATGAAAGGTTTGTACATGCAAATGGGGATTGCAAATAGAATTTCTCCAGATTATAAATGTATTTTTATTATAAGATATATTTAATGAATTCTATAAAACCACATTAATATATAAATTTATTTTATATAATTTTTTTGTATTTATAACATTCCTAAAAAATAAATAAAAAGTAAATATGTAATTGAAAGCGATAAAGTTGAACATCAAATTTTAAACACAGTTATCTCTTTTTAGGCATCCCTTGTACTCGAGGGTAGTTCCGGGAAACCGGAAAATCGAAACGTATCACCCACGTGTCACATCCAATTAGAACTTCCCAAGCTAGAACGGAGACCAATCAAAAGGGGCCACGTCAAATGAGTGACACTCTGAGCTTACCTGGCAGTCGACTACTTGACACGTCAAAAGCTTTTAACCACTCTGAACTTACCGGCTCTAGCCCCCGAAAACGAACCCAAGTACGGGCCCTATATAGTTCACCCGGCGTTCACACTTGTTCTCTGAGGCTCCTACTCTCTCTATCTATCTGTCTCTTAGCCATGGCGTTTGGGGCTCGTGACCCTAACCTCTTCTCTCTTGTCCTTCTCTCTCTCCTCGCAATCGCCTCCGCCAAAGTCTTCTTCGAAGAACGCTTCGACGGTATCTCTCTCTTTCGCTCTATGTATAAAATATATGTTGTGTTCGTGCGTGTTTTTCTTTTTCTTTCGATCGCATTTTAGCTTATTAGAGTCTTCGAGGGCCTGTTCGCATAAATGGCCATGTGATTCGAGAAGGATCGGGTTTTTGTGTGTATTTGCGTTCGATCTAGTGGTTTTGGATTTTGAAATTGTGCGAATGCCATAATTTCCATGTTTTGAATTAGATCTGAGAGAACCTTGACATTTCGATTTTTTCATTGTCGAAATGGTGAAATAGTGGCTTCGCTCACGATCGGGATGGTAATGTCAAACATTTGGGATTGGATATGATTAATTTTGTTTGAGAATTTTCCATGTTGTGTGCTGAATTGATTTATTACTTTTGTATTTTGAGTACTAAATCGTGAAAAAACGTGTGTGATGGCGTAGCGTTGATGAGAATGGTTAGTTATTATGAAATGAAATGTTGTTATAAATGTGTTAGGGTTAAGCTTGCTTTTTGTTTTCAAGACTGAAGCCATGATACACAAGGGCTGCTTCTTATATGCGTTGGTGATATATATATATATATATATATATATATATACGTACATACATACATACATAACGGACTATTAGATGTCTATTGGTTGTGTGTGGGTATGCAGTAATGTATTCAGCCTTGGAATTAGATGGAAAAACTACATAAATGATTGGAATAAGAAGTCTGTATTTTTATGATGTGTTGGTTTGTGCACTTTGAATAAAAAGGAAGGCATGCCAGAAGAAAGCTTAGGTGATCATATTTTGGTAGCATTTCCTCAAGGTCCATCTGTTTTTATGGGGATCAATCCATAACCTTTCTTTATAATTTAGCTTCATTTCGAGTAATCCCAAAGATAGATAAACGAAGAAAAATACTTATAAGAACGGTCGAATCTTACATATTCCAATCCGTGACATATGACAAAACAAAGCCTCCTGTTGAACTGGGGAATGTACACTTGTGCGAGTGTAGATCCTGCCCACTCATGTACATGTGGGGTCCATGGGTTGTCCACTGCTTCTATATGAGGGGCACGGATATGTACCCGTTTGTTGCAAATAAGCTGAATTCTTATGCATTGTTCATTGCTGAATGTTGCTTTACCGTTTGCTATTTTTTGCTTTCCTTTAGCACTGTATGTTCACTGATACTGATTTCCTTGGGTTCTTTGTGCCTGTATTGTTGGATGAATACTAAAGACGGATGGGAAAGTCGCTGGGTTAAATCTGATTGGAAGAAAGATGAAAATGTGGCTGGGGAATGGAACTACACTGCGGGTAAATGGCATGGAGATCCTAATGACAAAGGTACCCCTTCTAAACTGCATAATGTTTGTGTATATGTACTGGTACAATATGTTAGCATTTTCAATATAATGCTGCTTTCTCAACAGGTATCCAGACTAGCGAAGACTACCGATTTTATGCCATTTCAGCTGAGTTCCCTGAATTCAGCAACAAGGATAAGGTTCTAGTCTTCCAATTTTCTGTCAAGCATGAACAAAAGCTTGACTGTGGAGGTGGCTACATGAAATTGCTTAGTGCAGGAATTGATCAGAAGCAATTTGGTGGAGATACCCCTTACAGGTCAATACCCTATTCCCTTACGATTTGAAATTTTCAACTTTCACTGTGCATTTATTTCTTGTTGAAAGTTTCTGATCTTGTATTGAAAAATTGTTTGTTGTGCAGTATCATGTTTGGGCCAGATATCTGTGGCTATAGCACCAAGAAAGTCCATGCTATTCTCCATTACAATGAAACGAACCACTTGATCAAGAAGGATGTCCCGTGTGAGACTGACCAGCTCAGTCATGTTTATACTTTTATCCTCAAGCCGGATGCAACCTACAGCATTCTAATTGACAATGTGGAGAAACAATCTGGGAGTGTATACAGCGACTGGAGTCTCCTTCCTCCAAAGAAAATCAAGGATCCTGAGGCTAAGAAAGTAAATACTTATCCATGCACAGTCTGACTAGTTTTATTTTAGCTTCTCTTTTCTGGTTCTGGATATTGATGCTGTCCCAACTTTATTGATGTTGGCAGCCCGAAGATTGGGATGACAAAGAGTACATTCCAGATCCTGAGGACAAAAAGCCAGAGGTAGTGGATCCCTTGAACTTTTCCCTAGTTCATAAAACCTTTTTCTTCTATATATATATTTTTGAAGTACATGGAATATGACTTTCAATATGTGTATAGGGCTACGATGACATCCCAAAGGAAATTCCTGATGCTGATGCCAAGAAGGTAGCCACTGAATTTCCTGTTCTTGAAAATATTACGTCTCTGGGATGTATGTAGTTAATGGCTGCCTCGTGAAGGAAAAATAATGTAGTTCCTGACAAGATGGTTTGTTGTTTCAGCCTGAGGACTGGGATGATGAGGAGGATGGTGAGTGGACTGCCCCATCCATTGCAAACCCTGAGTACAAGGGCCCATGGAAGGCAAAGGTTTGTAGAATACTACTACAAGGTATGGTGTGTAGTGTGGTTTAGAATCCCCTTTTTCACACTTTGCTCCACCTCTATGCAGAAAATCAAGAACCCCAACTACAAGGGAAAGTGGAAGGCACCAATGATTGACAACCCAGGTTCGTTGCCTATCACATAATAAGCATAGGATACAATATCAACAATTCTTTGTTTTGCGACACACCGAGAATCTTGATCACGGTTGGTTTAACTATTCAATAACACTCCTTAGTTTCAATATTAAACAGAGTTCAAGGATGACCCAGATCTCTATGTCTACCCCAATTTGAAATATGTTGGCATTGAACTGTGGCAGGTTTGTATGCTTCTACTTTGTTCTTTTCTGGTACCATTATGTTTCCATGCAGCAGCTTAATTCTGACAAGCAAGATGTGTGATTTTCCAGGTGAAATCCGGTACCTTGTTTGACAATGTTTTGATCACTGATGATCCGGAATATGCCAAGCAGTTGGCAGAGGAAACATGGGGCAAGCACAAGGATGTAAGTGGCAGTTGTGTTAGTTTTTAATCTATTCAGGTTCATGTTTTATAAGAAAGCTCTCAGTTCTTACTAGTTGGAGATATGATCTGATTGATCAAACGATTTTACAGGTTGAGAAGAAGGCATTTGACGAGGCCGAAAAGAAGAGAGAAGAAGAGGTACTCCTATTTGCCCACATATTCTGTTTCTCTTCTATAGGAAAGCTTTTAAAAGCAAAAATGCATGTACATATGGGAGTTCTGAATGCTGAAAGTATTTGCTGGCTCTATTCAGAGTTTATGATTATTATTTATTTGCTCGTTCCTAACTCCTGAATTTGATTATTTACAGGAAGCAAAGGATGACCCAATTGATTCTGATGTAAGCCTACAAGCTGATTTCTGTCGATTATGACTTAGCATCACTTGCTGTGGTCCTAACATTGGTAACCCGTTTTTCAGGCCGAGGATGGAGATGCTGATGCTGATGATGATGCAGGAGAAGATTCCGATGTCGACGCCAAACTAGAAGAAAGCACAGATGAAACAAAGGAAGAGGAGAAACATGTAGGTCTTCTATTCACTTTAATTAAACAATATCGTGTTTGTCTGTAAACGTGTAATTGATCGTTCTTTGTTGTGCTTTATGTTTGCAGGATGAACTGTGAGGAAGAGAAGTTGCAGTTCTGGAATTAGCCTTGGGCATGAAATGGTCCAAAATTTTTAAAGAAAGCTTTTAGTGGTGTAGGGGGTTTTTGTCAGAAACGGTTGTAGGCTTCATGCTAAAACTGCGAGGCTGATTGGCTTTTTAATGCCTTTTTAAGTCAGAAACTATTTGAGCCATTTTCGAACAAAGAGAATATTGTCTGATTTATATAGTCAAAACTCTCTGAAGTAGCTTGGATTTTGGCTTCTCGTCGACTGGCATTTTTAATTTTTCACTTTTTTGTTTGTTTTTTGCTTTAGATGAATCAACCAGCCTACCAAGGTACATCACAGGTGTCGGAGCTATTATTATTATGCTTTAGGGTAATATGGCAAACTAATTAAGATACGGTAGGTGTAACACTCTTTTTAAAATTAAATTTTTTGGATTTGAAAGTTCAATTGAGTTACCGAGTACTTTTTCTTGTATAGACTCTGGCCTAAAATATTTGTTTTGGCAGAATATGATTTTTTTTGGGTTGATAATTAGGTTAAAAAAAATTGTGGGCCAAGAAAAATGGTATTAGAGTTTATTTTAACTTGAAATGTGATACTTGAATCGTGTCACTTACAATGGATAGGTTCTATAAAGACGTCAGGAATTTTAGGGAATAGTGAATGTGATCACATATTGTTTAGGAAGGAAAAGTTTTTACTCTTTATAAGATTTAAGATTTTAGTAAGATTCTAATTATATCATTTATTAATTTTTTTAAAATATAAGTTGAACCTTCATTAAGACCTTACAAAGGTGACCTTTCCTTTAAAAAACAAAGGGAGTCTTTCATATGGCAGTGAAATTGGCTTAATTGATCACTTTGTGAAGAATGACGCACAGAGGCAGGAAAGTGAAAGCCTAGTATATGCTTTTAGCAAACTTTTCCTACTAAAAAAGTTGAAGAGACATCAATTTAATATAGTTCAACACTACAAGTCTATCTCCATAGGTTCTAGGGAGATAAAAATTCACTATGAATGAAGTTTGAAACAAACTCACTCTCAAGCTCCATGACTCCTTGTTACAGTGGGTAGATCAAGATCATGCGGAATAGGGTTGTACAAGAAACCGTAAAACATATTGGAACTGACTCAGACCGGCCGCTGGAGCTCGGAACCAGCCGAAACCGGCGTAGAACCGGTCGGCCGGCAGTTGAATTTGGTCAAAACCGATGTCTAGCGGTTCAGTCCCGGTTTGAGCCTGGACCGGACCGCTGAACCGACCGATACTTTAAATGTTTTTTTTTTTTTAATTATACATATATGAAACGACGTCGTTTTGAGACTTAGTGAGTGAGTGAAACGGCGTCGTTTTGAAACTTAGTGTTTGAAAAAAATATAAAGGAAACGGCACCGTTTGACTTGAACCAAACAGCGCCGTTTCACTCTAGAGCTTAAACGCACGCACTCACCCTTCTTCTTTTTTGTTTCTTCTTCATCTTTCTGAGTTTTCACAGCACCGCCCCCACCTTTCTCTCAATCTCTCTCTCTCTCATGGCGCAAGGCGCACGCAGCCGTCTTGTTAGGGACCTCGGTCAAGTCCCTAAACACTAGGTTCACCACGCCAATGAAGTCTCGAGTTGACCGAACCTTAGTTCCTCTCTTGCTTGGTTCTCAATCCAAAATGGTCCACCGGCCAATTGGGTAGGGTGAGGTTATGTGTTTAGGCTAGAGGGACAATGGGGCAAGAACTTGGATCAAGGATTGTATGGCTAAGAGTGGCTAGAATGCACGGCACTATGGTATGCTAGGGTTGGCGCCACTTAGAATTAGGGTTTAGGAAAGTATGAAGGTTAGCTAGGGTTTGGAGAAGGATGGAGAGGTTGGCGGCTAGGGTTAGCCGAATTGGCTAATGGACTTGAATTTAGGAAAGTTTCCTAAATTCTAGGGAATTTAAATGGGAATGGTTATGGCCGAATATGGTATTGATTGGGTCAATTAGGGTTCCTAAATTGTAGGAACTCTAATTATGGTAGGTAAGAGGGGCGGCTAGGTCAAGTCTAAATTAGGCAAGTGTTTGCCGAATTGGACTTGATTTGCTAAGGGAGATTTCGGCTATGGCTACACAAGGAAACACTCAAACTATGGAAAGTTTGACTAACACTTGTGTTGGTCGAAATCTTGTGTCAAATGGATTGGAAGAACACTTTGATGAAGAACCTCAAGAACAAAGATGAACACTCAAGAACAATGTGTAAACACTAATGCAATTGAATGAACAATAAAGTAATCAAACACACATTCAAATCTTGATTCACGAATTGCACAAGAGATGAATAAACCTCATAGATTGATAAATCAATTTGGAATTCACGGATTGCACCCAAATTGCCCAAGTGCATAAGCACCGAAAATATGATCTCTCAACAAGTGTTCTCTCACTTAGATTTTTGCCAAAAGATCCCTAAGCAAGTGCATAATGTTCTATTTATAAACAAAACAATTTGGATACCCCCAATAGGTCCCTTGAAAGTAATTGAATTAAATAAATAAAATAATAAAGAGATAATGGTCATGGACCCCTTCTAGCCGTTGCATGCATGGCCCATGGTGGGCTAAGATGGTGCATGGTGGTCTCGGGCTGGTCCATGGTCAAGTGGTTCGGTCATGGCTTGCTGATGGTGAGCCATGGTCAGGTGTGGTGCGGTCATGGCTTGCTGATGGTGAGCCATGGTCTGGTGTGGTGCAGTCATGGTCTGGCCGTGTGGCTTAGGTGCTGGCAGCACGGCATGGGCTGGAGCCATGCGCTGGTTGGCATGCCTGGTGGGCATGCCACTAGCCTGCTCTGCAAGGCACGGGCTGGGGCCGTGCGCTGGATGGCATGCCTGGAGGCATGCCACTAACCTCGCTGGCGTGCGGCAGGTGCTCACTTGTGCGTGCGCGTGCGCGTGCGCGCTGGCTGGGCTGGTTGGTCTGGCTGTGCGGCGCATGGGCGATCGCAAGGCCTCGCGGCCCATCAGCGTGCGCATGGGCCTGCGCACTGGCATGTGCGTGGGCGTGCGGCGCGCGGTTGGTCTTGCGCGCGCGGCCTGCGCAGCGCGCATGGCTATGCGCGAGGGCTGATGCCCACTAACCTCGCTAGCTGCGCGCGCGGGCTGATTTGCGCGTGCGGCTTGTGCCGCGCGCATGGCTGTGCGCGCGGGCTGCCTTGTGCGTGTGGCCTGTGCCGCGCGCATGGCTTTGCGTGCGGGCTGCCCCTCACTAACCTCGCTAGCCTGCATGCTGGGCGCCCCGTGGGTGGTTCCCCACGAGCCAAGGCATGGCTGAAAGCTAGCCAAGGTCTCTTCCCCCGCCAAGGCTAAGACATGTGCGGCTCCCCTAGGGCCCGCTCGACGTGGGGGTCTAACAATCCCCCTCTCTTCAAGAGTATCCTTGCCCTCAAGGATAAAATCCGGGAATCTTGTTCTTATGTCATCATAATCTTCCCACGTGGCCTCTTCCCTTGGAGCCTTACTCCACTTGATTAGCACTTGCCAAACACTTTGTCTTTTCCTTCCTCTTGAAATGACCCTATAGTTAAGGGCCTCTTTGGGTTGCAAAAACATGCGTCCCTCATCATCGAACTTGGGTAGTTCCTCTACAATGAGGTTGGGATCCCCAACTCTCTTCTTGAGTACGGTTACATGGAAAACCGGGTGCAACCTTGAAGTTGGGGGAAGTTCCAACTTATAGGCCACTTCTCCCACTCTTTCTAGTACTTTGAATGGCCCATAGTATTTCTTAGCCAATTTGAGGTTAAGTTTCTTCCTCAATGTTAGTTGGCCGAATGGTTGCAACTTCAAGTACACATAATCTCCTACTTCAAATGCAACCATCCTCCTTCCCTCATCGTAGTATCTCTTCATCCTTTGTTGTGCCTTCGCAAGCTCTTTCTTTACCTTTGCCAAAACTTCATCCCTATTAATCAACTCTTGTTCCACTTCTTCATTTTTTGCCGTTCCCCTTTCATAATTTACCAATATGGGTGGTGACCTCCCATAAACCACCTCAAATGGACTTCTTTGAATTGAGGCATGAAAGGAAGTGTTGTACCAATACTCGGCCCAAGATAAATAACCACCCCATCTTCTTTGCTCCTCATGGCAAAAGCACCTCAAGTATTGCTCAAGTGTCCTATTGACCACTTCGGTTTGGCCATCGGTTTGTGGGTGGTATGATGAGCTTGCTTTCAACTTGCTTCCTTGAAGCTCAAATAATTCCTTCCAAAAAGAACTCATTAACACTCGATCACGATCCGTGATGATGCTCTTTGGGAACCCATGAAGCTTGACTACATGATCCACAAAAGCTTTGGCCACACTCTTGGCCGTGTAGGGGTGAATAAGTGGGATGAAGTGTGCATATTTGCTCAACCTATCCACAACCACAAAAATGACTTCATAACCCCCACTAATCGGAAGTCCTTCAACAAAATCCATACTCAATTCCTCCCAAATCAAATTGGGAATGGGTAATGGTTGCAACAACCCGGATGGAGGTCTTGTCTCATAATTTGACTTTTGGCACACATCACATTCGGCTACTAGCTTCTTCACCGCCTTCTTTATGCCTTCCCAATAAAAGAAATGCTTGACACGGATATATGTCCTCAACCACCCCGAATGTCCACCTTCTTTGCTATGGTGGAAGTGTTCAAGGATCTCTTTTCTCAAGTTGGGTACATTAGGAACATAAACATACTCCTTGTAGTAGATAAGGTCATCTTTGACCTTGAAGCCGATTACTCCATCCCCTTGAGCTTCTAAAAGCTCTTTGATCTCGATTGCTCTTGCATCTAGCCTTGTTGCTTCCCTTATCTTGTCCCATATTCTCCATTCGGCCCCACTCAAGGCCTTCAAACAACTTTCATCTTCCTCATGCACTTGCCACAACAAGGAGCTTCCCTCTTTCCTACTAAGTGCATCCGCCACTTTATTCTCTTTCCCGGGTTGATAGAGAATGTCATACTCAAAGCCCAAGAGTTTAACAAGGAACTTTTGTTGTTCCGGAGTCACTATCTTTTGTTGCAACAAGTGTTTTAATGCTTGTTGATCCGTGACTATGGTGAATTTCCTTCCCAACAAATATGGCCTCCACACCTTCACGGCATGAATAACCGCAAGCATTTCCCGTGCATATGTACTCCAAGCCTTCTTCATAGGCCCTAGTGCTTTGGAAATGAAAGCAATTGGTCTTTTTTCTTGGACCAAAACAGCCCCTATTCCCTCCCCACTAGCATCGGTATAAACTTCAAACTTCATCTCAAAGTTTGGTAATGCAAGCACGGGTGTGGTGGTCATTGCTCTCTTCAATTCTTCAAAAGCTTCCCTTGCTTCTTGGGTCCACTCAAAATTATCCTTCTTCAACAAGGATGTAAGTGGCTTAGCAATAAGCCCATAATTCTTCACAAACCGCCTATAATAGCCGGTTAATCCCAAGAACCCTCTCAAAGCCGAAACATCATTTGGCAATGGCCAATCAATCATGGCTTCAATCTTTCTTTGGTCCACCTTCACTCCTTCTCCCGAAATGAAGTGCCCCAAATATTCAAGCTCCTTTTCCATGAAAGCACATTTTGAGGCTTTAATGAAAAAGTGGTGGTCTTCAAGGATCTTCATCACTATCCTCAAATGTAGTTTGTGGTCTTCCACGGTTTTAGAGTAAACCAAAATGTCATCAAAGAAAACCAACACAAATCTTCTCAACAAGGGCTTGAATATGGTGTTCATGGCGGCTTGGAATGTTGAAGGGGCATTGCATAACCCGAATGGCATCACAAGATATTCATAATGACCATTATGGGTTCTAAAGGCCGTCTTGTGTACATCTCCCTCCTTCATTCGGATTTGATAGTAGCCCGCTCTCAAATCAAGTTTTGAAAAGATAGTTGCTCCATGCAACTCATCTAACATTTCATCCACCGTAGGTATTGGAAACCTATCCTTAATAGTGGCTTCATTCAAGGCCCTATAGTCCGTACAAAATCTTCATGTGCCATCCTTCTTTCTCACCAATAAGACCGGTGAAGAAAAAGGACTATTGCTAGGCCTTATCAAGCCTCCCATCAACATTTCTTCCACTTGCCTTTCTATTTCTTCTTTTTGGAAATGAGCATACCGGTATGGTGGAACATTTATCGGTTTGCTCTCATCACCCAAGGCAATGGCATGATCGAACACTCTAGAAGGTGGCAAGGTAGTTGGCACCTCTAGAACCTTCATGTGACCCCTCAAGACTTCTTGGACCTCCACGGGCAGCAAGGACAAGTCACCAATCTTGCTTCCTTCCTCACTTTTCTCACTCTCAACTTCTGCCCCTTGTGTTGCTAGAATGATGGCAAAGCAACTAGCTCCACCTTTACACAATTTCTCAAACATCATCGCCTCACAAGACTTCACTTCCTTCGTGGTCAAAGCGGTCCAAAGTTTCTTCTTATTCCCAATCCGGAATTCCATTGTCATCTTCTCATAGTCATTGACAACTTTACCAATACCCTTGAGCCATGCATTGCCCAAGACAACATCAAGTCCAACTAGTGACAACACATGCAAGTCCGCTACAATTCTTACTCCTTGGACATTCATTTTAACTTCTCTCACAAGGCTCTCACACCTCAACTTGTCCCCATTAGCCACTTTTACATCAAATGGCTCAATGGTGCTTGGTTTCAATCCCACCTTGGTGACGATATTGGAATTGATGAAGTTGTGTGTTGAGCCACTATCAACCAACAATGTGACTTCAAATTTCCCAATCCATGCCATGACCCTCATTGAAGTGGGTCTTTGTACTCCGGACATAGCATTGAGTGACAATTCGGCATCCTCTTCCTCTTCACTAGGTTCGGCTTCACCTTGCTCAGATTCACTACTTAAGGACTCTTCACTCTCTTCTTCTTCAATCATCAAATAGGCCTTACCCGATTTACAAGCATGCTCTTTGCTCCATTTATCCCCACATTTGAAGCATAGTCCCTTCTTGATTCTTTCTTGGACTTCTTCTCTAGAGAGCTTCTTAACCTCATAGGGCTTAGGTTTAGAAGTCTCCATCTCCCTCTTCGGTTTCCAAGGTGATTTGGTTTGCAAAGTTTTTGAGGCTTTGCTCCCCACATCCTTGGAGAATCTTCTCTCCATGTTACCACTCTCTTCAAGGATTTCGGCCATCCTCATTGCTTCTTGAATCCGTGTAGGTTGCTTCAATTTGATCTCCTTGGCTAACCAAGGTTTCAACCCATCAACAAAGGTGCCAATGAGTGCCTCTTCGGACCACCCCCTTACTAGTGTTTGTAGTTGCCGAAATTCTTCTATGTAGTGATGAACCCTTCCCTCTTGTCTTAATTTGGCCAATTGACCATGGTGATTAATTGTGGGTGACGGGCCAAATTGCAATAGGAATTCTTTCTCAAACATGGTCCATCCCAATCTTTTCTCATCTTTCTCATATTGATCTCTAATCCATCTCCACCATTTGCTTGCTTTGCCCTCCAAGTAGAAGCATGCCGTGGACACTCTCTCTCTTCTTGGAACTTCGTAGGTGTGGAAATAATGGTCGACTTTGTCAAGCCATTCGTAAGGGTCACCCCCATTGAACTTTGGAAAATCCACTTTTGGCCTCTTGGGTCCCCGGTCATTGTTCCGGTTTCCCCTCCTTTCCTCATGGAAATCATCATCATTTCTTCTTCCATGCCTTCCTCCATGTCTTGCATAATGATCATGTCTTCTATTCTCACGACGGTCAAGGCCAAATAGCCTCTCTCCTTCATACTCATGTTCGGCCTCATGGCCCTCTTCATATCTAGGTAGCTCATATCTCACATCTTGTGGTCTTCCCCTCAAACTTGGACTCCTATGGTGGCTTCCATCGTGAATCCATCTTTCAATGGCCACATTACCATGCTCTACCCGTCCTCCTCTTCTTACTTCCACTCTTAGTGATTCATGCATAGGCTCATGCATAGACTCGGTCACACTTGTCTCTACTCCGTCTACAAAAGCATCACGCCTTTGTCCATTCATCTCTTGACGTGGAGCTTGACCTTCAACAATTCTTCTTTCGATTCTTTCAACGTTCTCGTGTGTTTCTCTCCTCAAGGCTTCCATGGTTCTTCTATGCTCCTCGTTGTCACGTGAGGTGACATTCAAGGCCATCCTAAGTTCGGCCATATTGGTGTTGACCTCACTTAAGATGTCCAAGACTCTATTGCTTTGTTCTTCAAGCTTCTCAATACGTTCCCGGTTGGAACTAGTGAGCCCCTCGGTCTCTTGATGGCTTGTAGTCATGTTGCTTGCAAACTATTCCCTCGAATGTGCTTGCAAACTGAAAAATTCTGGTTGGTGTAGCTTGGACAGCTTGTGCACTTCTCTTGGTCGATAGGATGATTCACCAAGTCCAACCTTGAGTTGTCCACCTTCAAGGATGGGCAACCCCTCTTGCACACTCACGGTCCAACCTTGGATCCTCCACCTTCAAGGGTGGTCGATCCCCTCAAGAACTCTACTCCGTCCTCTACCTCAACCCCCAAACGCCAATTTTCACAAACAACAATAATATATGGGATCCAACGAGGGTCTCCCCCAACCAATTCACAAAGTTTGAGTTAACGCGTCGTTTACCTCGTGGAGAAGTGAGAACTTCTCAATTTTCACCAAACAAGAATCCTCTCAATGAAAGCACCAATTAATGTTAGGGACCTCGGTCAAGTCCCTAAACACTAGGTTCACCACGCCAATGAAGTCTCGAGTTGACCGAACCTTAGTTCCTCTCTTGCTTGGTTCTCAATCCAAAATGGTCCACCGGCCAATTGGGTAGGGTGAGGTTATGTGTTTAGGCTAGAGGGACAATGGGGCAAGAACTTGGATCAAGGATTGTATGGCTAAGAGTGGCTAGAATGCACGGCACTATGGTATGCTAGGGTTGGCGCCACTTAGAATTAGGGTTTAGGAAAGTATGAAGGTTAGCTAGGGTTTGGAGAAGGATGGAGAGGTTGGCGGCTAGGGTTAGCCGAATTGGCTAATGGACTTGAATTTAGGAAAGTTTCCTAAATTCTAGGGAATTTAAATGGGAATGGTTATGGCCGAATATGGTATTGATTGGGTCAATTAGGGTTCCTAAATTGTAGGAACTCTAATTATGGTAGGTAAGAGGGGCGGCTAGGTCAAGTCTAAATTAGGCAAGTGTTTGCCGAATTGGACTTGATTTGCTAAGGGAGATTTCGGCTATGGCTACACAAGGAAACACTCAAACTATGGAAAGTTTGACTAACACTTGTGTTGGTCGAAATCTTGTGTCAAATGGATTGGAAGAACACTTTGATGAAGAACCTCAAGAACAAAGATGAACACTCAAGAACAATGTGTAAACACTAATGCAATTGAATGAACAATAAAGTAATCAAACACACATTCAAATCTTGATTCACGAATTGCACAAGAGATGAATAAACCTCATAGATTGATAAATCAATTTGGGATTCACGGATTGCACCCAAATTGCCCAAGTGCATAAGCACCGAAAATATGATCTCTCAACAAGTGTTCTCTCACTTAGATTTTTGCCAAAAGATCCCTAAGCAAGTGCATAATGTTCTATTTATAAACAAAACAATTTGGATACCCCCAATAGGTCCCTTGAAAGTAATTGAATTAAATAAATAAAATAATAAAGAGATAATGGTCATGGACCCCTTCTAGCCGTTGCATGCATGGCCCATGGTGGGCTAAGATGGTGCATGGTGGTCTCGGGCTGGTCCATGGTCAAGTGGTTCGGTCATGGCTTGCTGATGGTGAGCCATGGTCAGGTGTGGTGCGGTCATGGCTTGCTGATGGTGAGCCATGGTCTGGTGTGGTGCAGTCATGGTCTGGCCGTGTGGCTTAGGTGCTGGCAGCACGGCATGGGCTGGAGCCATGCGCTGGTTGGCATGCCTGGTGGGCATGCCACTAGCCTGCTCTGCAAGGCACGGGCTGGGGCCGTGCGCTGGATGGCATGCCTGGAGGCATGCCACTAACCTCGCTGGCGTGCGGCAGGTGCTCACTTGTGCGTGCGCGTGCGTGCTGGCTGGGCTGGTTGGTCTGGCTGTGCGGCGCATGGGCGATCGCAAGGCCTCGCGGCCCATCAGCGTGCGCATGGGCCTGCGCACTGGCATGTGCGTGGGCGTGCGGCGCGCGGTTGGTCTTGCGCGCGCGGCCTGCGCAGCGCGCATGGCTATGCGCGAGGGCTGATGCCCACTAACCTCGCTAGCTGCGCGCGCGGGCTGATTTGCGCGTGCGGCTTGTGCCGCGCGCATGGCTGTGCGCGCGGGCTGCCTTGTGCGTGTGGCCTGTGCCGCGCGCATGGCTTTGCGTGTGGGCTGCCCCTCACTAACCTCGCTAGCCTGCATGCTGGGCGCCCCGTGGGTGGTTCCCCACGAGCCAAGGCATGGCTGAAAGCTAGCCAAGGTCTCTTCCCCCGCCAAGGCTAAGACATGTGCGGCTCCCCTAGGGCCCGCTCGACGTGGGGGTCTAACACGTCTCTCTCAGTGTCTAATGGCACACCTAGTCGCAACCACCTCTCTCGCTCTCTCTCTCTCTCTCTCTCTTAAATCGCACCTCGCGTCTCGCGGCATCATCTCTCTCAAATCGCAACTACCTCCGTCGCCACCGAAGATGCCGACGAACCGATCGGAGTTACGTCGAGACCGATGTAGACGGTTTCCTCCCCCTTCATCGGCCGGTTTCGGTCGAGATTCACACCATTTCAAGATATCGGTGCGGTTTCGGTTTTGGTCTGAAACCAAAACCGAAACCGAACCTTCGGTTTTCACCCCTAATGCGGAAGGAGAAAGAAGACGACAGAGAAGCTAAAGTAGAAAGTAATTCAAGCCCATGAACTTGAAGCCCATTTTTTTTTATTGAATAAATAATAATTACAATTTGTAAGCCTTGTATATTTTTTAGAAAATAGTAGATAAATATGAGATTTATATAAAATATATATATATATATTAATATTGAACTCGCCTCTAAAATTGGATAATATTTTTATTATTTTTATTATTGTTATTATTCATTTATCTTTTATAGTTTTAAAAAATATAAACACGCCAATTTTATAATTATTTATGATGTTTTAAAATATAAGGTACTTTTATAAAAGTACTTTTATTTTATTATAGGAAAAGTCTACTCTGCCGCCTCCATGGTACCTCTCAAGTGTACAGTTTGGTAAATTTTTTTATTTAGTGATTAAAGAAGTGATTTTAAGTGTATTGGTGTATTTTTTTATTTTTAAAAATATTAAAAAATATTAAAAAAATGTGAAAAGAAAAAGGAAAAAAAAATAAAAAAATCTAAAAAGTAGTGTGCGGTCAAACCAAGCGGGATACTCTTGGCAGTAGAGTAGCCCGACCCTTTATTATATATATTATGAAATATATCATTAACTTTATTGTTACCATTCCTTTGTCCTTTGTTTGTAGGTTTCACACTTTTTTTATAGGGCTTCATTTGTTTTCACAATCTATTTCAACTTATATCATCTAATCATTATAATTTTATCAAATTTTCATACAAAATAAAATAAACAATTCAACTTTTATTAAATTTTAAAATAAAAATAATATTAAAAATATATATTTTCACAATATTTTATTCAACTTTCAACATTTATATCAATTCATTTCATTTCATGTATAAAAATAAACGAGTCAAAGTCTCCTGTCAAATCAACATTCTTTTTACTTTTCCTTTCAATTATGAGTATTGCTAGTCCCACCGTGGCAATTTTTGTTATTTTATTTTTTTATTTTTTTTTACTCCGTAATTAAAGAAATATTTTTTAATAATGTAATAAAATTTTAAAAAAAAATATTTAAAAATATTTAAAAATATTAAAAAATACATAAAAAAAAAAAATACCAAAATAACTAACGGCAGCTCACGGTGGGCGGAGAACGGTAGAAGCGTCCGTCAATTATTGTGGGAGCTCACTATCTCCGATTTTTATCCTGAACACCAATTAACATGTGACGCAACAAAGTTCTTATTTTGGAAATTCCAAAGCAATGATTAAAAAATAGTCTTTATCCTACAAATTTAAAAATATCTTGATACAGTTTAAAACATACAAAATCTTATTAAGAATTTTCTTGGATTAGAATGTGAACATTTTGGTCACGTTATCAGTTGAGAAATAATAAGTTTTATGTTTATTTTAGAAGATCACTTAGTTAGGGATGTAACCCACGCGCCGCCCTCTGCAGCTCTTGACCGAACACCTTGATCGCTTGTCCCGCCGACCGGTCAAGCATATTTCAAGCTCATTGTCTGGTATTGTTCAAACCAATCTGAATTTCGAAACCCATGTGTCAAGTACCAAATCGGTAAATCCGACCTCCGAATCTGACCATCCAACTCTAAATACATAAATTTTACAAATTAAATTATACCATATAGATTATTTGTGGTCTAAAAACCTTTAAATACATAGATTTAACACACCATCCACTCCACACCTTGCGGGACGAGTACATAGATTTAACACCTCCAAATACCTAGATTCAACACACCATAAATACCCTATTCTAGGTTACACATTCTAATATCTCAGAAAATAACTACATGATTCAAATTTAATGTTTTGAAATTATACTTCCGTAAGGCGCCATAAATTAGAGAATTAATACATTTAATGATAATAAACATGAAACATAAATTACTTAATTAACATGATTTAAAAATAGAGAAAAGATATTTACAACCGTGAATTGTGTAATCGTCGCGTAATCGTTTTAAAAAAAGTGATTAAAACATGGGATCCACATGAAAAAAATTAATTTTTTAATAGTTACACCCACTTTTTTTCAAAGCGGTTACGTGACGTTTACGTACTTCACAGTTGTATGTAAAATTACTCTTAAAAATATAAAGTAAGAATACACTAGAGGTTTTTACTATATACAATCCAAAGCAACGTGATCGTATAGTACTAATTAAAATTCTATAAAAATATATCTATAAACTGATATGATTTGATATGATATATCATATTGTAAAAATATTTTTATTATATAATAGATTAACGAGTCTCATAAACTACATTAATTTATAAATTTAATTTTATGTAATCTTTTTATTTTATATATGTAATACTAATAGTTTTAGAAAAAAACTACTTTACCTCCTAATTATACAGCTATCGTTTGATAATTTTTTTTTATTTAATGATTAAAGAAAAGATTATAAGTGTATTAAAATATTTTTTTATTTTTTTAAAAAATATTTAAATATATTAAAAAATGTGAAAAAAAAAAAAAAAAAAGTAACGTCAACTTAAGCGGGCAGAGGGCAGAGTAGCCCGACTCATAGTGTTATAATACTAACAGAATCGCAGTAGCTACAATCGTAGGTCGGTCCCAGCACCTTCACCCGGTTAACCGGTCCACCCACAACTCACATCCTGGCCACCTACCCCCAATCTCCAACCGGTCCAGCCTGTCACCGGTGAACACCTCCAGGCTCCAACAATCAATCCCACGTAACTTTTGGTCATTGAACACATTCATTTCCATCTTCCACACAGAGCAACCCCTCTCTCTCTCTCTCTCTCTCTCTCTCTCTCTCTCTGTGTGACCGTTTTGGTGTCGATTGGGTGGCAGTCGCGGTAAATACTGGGCGTTTCGGAGAGTTGTTCTCGTAAAAACCATGTTTTTGGTAGACTGGTTCTACGGCGTTCTTGCGTCGCTTGGGTTGTGGCAAAAGGAGGCCAAGATCTTGTTCTTAGGTCTCGATAATGCCGGCAAAACGACGTTACTTCATATGCTTAAAGATGAGGTACTTATTTTGGAATCTTTTGTAGTCTTAAATTCTTCTGTTTGGTTGCCGAGAGAAGTTTAGGATGTTTCGAAATTGTTTTTTGTTTATTTTCATCTGTTGGTATTATGATTCTTTTTCGAAAAATTAATTTGGGTATTTTGATTGAAAATTGGGCTTCTTAAAAAAAAGAATTATGGTATAATGGAATGAAAGAGAAGAAAAAGAATCGGATTTCTATTTTATATGTTCTTTGCTCTAAATGTGGAAAAGAAAAAGGTCTCGACTTGGATTTTTTATTTTTATTTTACTTTTTAGAGTGTTGAGAAATTTTGGGCTTTTAGCTTTTAATTTGAAAATCTTAATTTTGATATCAAATCGTGTACTTTGTTGATGAGAGAATGTCTAACACTTAGAAAGTGACTTGGGATGAGATTGTTAACTGGTATTACCATAACTACATGATAAGTGCGGCATGTTCGACTTGACTGGAAGCTGATTTTGAGCTAAGTCCTGAATTTTTTTTGGTTTGTAATTTTATTTTATTTCATTTTCATTGAAAGTTCTCTTTTGCTGCATGGAATAGACAGGAGATTGGGAAAAGTGATGAGAGAGAGAGAGAGAGAGAGAGAGAGAGAGAGATTTTCGAACCGACTCGCTCAAAAAAGTTATACTTGTTAGTGTTTACACGAAATTTTAAATTTTGGAAGTCGCATCAATATGAAACTTGGACTGAGAAGGCAATTGTTTTTCGATCATATTGTTTCTGGGCAAACAAATGCTGGGCAGGGTTTTATTGAAAAATACTTCCACTTACTTGATATTCGTTTTTCTGGTTCTTGGTAATGGGATATTGCAGAGATTAGTTCAACACCAGCCAACGCAGTACCCAACATCAGAGGAGTTGAGTATTGGGAAAATCAAGTTCAAGGCTTTCGATTTGGGAGGACATCAGATAGCTCGTAGAGTTTGGAAAGATTACTATGCTAAGGTAGATTTCTCAGTCTATCAATTATCTCTTATGAGAATATTAGCTGTTTTACTGATAAATAAATAAATAAAAAATAGTTGATAGTACATGCAAAGTAATCTTATAGTGATCGTGCTTGACCATTTACACTTGGGAGCATCATATGAAGTGTTGATACGATTGTGATTTTATAGCCCAAGTTGGAATTTTGAATAACTTTTTTTAGTATGGAAAATTTACGCCTTTTGTAGTAGTTTTAACTATTTTATTAAATAATGGGAAAATGAGGATTTTGGTGCTTGTATCCACATGCATAAATATCTCTCTCTCTCTCTCTCTCTCTCTCCCCTAGCTTGTTGAAATCTGGCCCATATCCTTCTGCTTTGATATCTCAATTGAACACCAGCAGCCTGTGCTATTGTTTTTGGGCTTATGTTAGCCTATAGAAACCTTAAATCGTAAGATAGTTCTGCCTTCATAATCCCAGACTAACCTTTTTATGTTTTATCTGATTCATGGGAGGCAGAAATTGATTATGGGAGTTCGCTGATAGCACCTTTTGTCTTTAAAATGTGTGCTAATAGTATCTCACCATAAATGATCCATTTTCGTTGCCATTTTACCAAATTTGTCGAGGTCAAAGAGTGCATGCAGATCTCTTGCATCAGAATAAGAAAGTTCATAATTACGAGTATTCAGTGTCTTCTGACATGTCAATCATGAACATCTTAGGTGCTGAGTATGAAATGCCAGGTTCCATGAAAAATTACTTGGTATATAAATAAATAAATCTCTTTAGATTCTTGGTGGGTGTAATATCCTGAATGTGTGATTGTGTATAGGAAGGTGGTGAATAAGATCTCACATTGCTTGCGAGGAGAAGTTTATAATGATTCCAAGGGGCATTAATTGTAACCTTGACTAGTGCTTTTGGAGTATGGGTTTAGATGGGGTTTGGGCCTCCCTTGGGTCGTTATAGTTGAGAATATGAATAATGAATATGTTTCAGTTATGTGCTTCTTGTATGTTGCTCCTTATTGCCGCAGGATTTTGTATATCTTGTTAATTTTTGAATGCTCTTTTGCTAAATACATTTCATCTTTGTTGTGAAGGTGGATGCAGTTGTCTACTTGGTGGATGCTTATGACAAGGAAAGATTTGCCGAGTCTAAGAAAGAGCTGGATGCTCTCCTCTCTGATGAGGCATTGGCAAATGTTCCATTCCTTATTCTTGGCAATAAGATTGATATTCCATACGCTGCCTCAGAGGATGAGTTGCGTTTTCACCTTGGCCTAACCAACTTCACCACAGGCAAGGGTAAGGTGAACCTGGCAGACTCGAATGTCCGTCCCCTTGAGGTTTTCATGTGTAGTATTGTCCGGAAAATGGGTTATGGAGATGGTTTCAAATGGCTCTCTCAGTACATTAACTAGTAGGCCCTAGAAGTGAGGGTTGGCCATCTTAATTTTTATATGTTATTTCTATATGTCAGTTCGAAAGTTACTGTTGGAGATATTTCACTTGTCCCGAATTTTTTTCCTTGTTTATGGTGAATCCACAGAGATAGCTCACCATGCTTTATCCTTAGCAAGAAGAAATTGATGATTTGTGCTCTCCTAGAGAGGGGAGAGGGTCATTTTAAAGACAAGTAAAACCCATTTTTTGGCTTTGGTAATTGAAGGGTGGCTTCAAGATTCTTCCCAACCTCCTCGTTTATGTGTGAATCGCAATCAATTCATTTGTTTGCTTTAAAGTCACGCATCAGAAAGAGTATGCAGTTGCAGATTTCTTTTTTGGGTTGTGGCTTTTTTTTTTTTTTTTTTTTATGAGGTTCACTATTTTTGCTGCTCTTTCAAGAGCCAATATTCACTCGTCAGCTGCTGCATGACAATGCCAAGTCCACTCAATGCGGTAACTTGTGTTCTGTTTTGTTCCTCTTAGAGCTCGTTTGGTTCATTGACTGCATTCAACTCAGCTGAGTACTATTCAAATTTAGACTTCTTCTAATATTCAAATTATTAACTCTTAAATTACTATTCATCTCAACTCAAAACTTCTTTAATGTAGAATTCATAATTTTTTTCAACTCAACACTTTTTTATACGTGGGATCTAAAATCTTTTTTAACTTTTTATAAATACATAAATTTATTTTAGCATCCAAACACATCTAAACTTATCTTAAATGGATCTTACAGAATTTATTTTACCATTTAAATTCATTACTATTCGTAAGGACTTAACTCAACATTCAACATTGCGGATTGCTCACGACCCCAAAAGCGTGGAAAAATTACTTCCCTCGCTAGAGCCTAAAGCAGCTCGTCGACCAATAGCACGCAGCTAATGGTATTTGATGGTTTGTTTTGTCATGCGGATCGAGCAAAGCATCGTTACTGATGCAACTATAATCAAATTCAGAACAAACCATCATTGTTTTGTTATGTGGTTAGTCAACATGTGTATATATTATGCACATTCATCTTGGATAAAAGAACTTCAAATGACTTAGAACCCAAATTCAGAACAAACCATCATTGGTTTGTTGTGGTTAGTCAACATGTGTATATATTATGCACATTCATCTTGGATAAAAGAATTTCAAATGACTTAGAACCCAAAGGTTTGCTCATTAGATCTGCAACATGTTGAGCAGAAGATACATGCAAAGTAGTGATTAGACCCTCTTGTAACTTCTCAGGCACCAAATGACAGTCTATTTCTATGTGTTTAATACAATGTTTTGAATACCGTACCGGATGGCGTACCGGTCAAGGCATTGGAACGAAATATTTCGGTACCGGTATCGTTTCGTGTACCGTTTCGGGATAGTCGATATATGAATAAATTATATATATAAATATATATAACAATTATATTCTAAAATAATAATTTATATATGAATAAATTATATATAAATACATACATATATATAAATTATAAATAGTCTAGTCTAAATTGAGGGTCAAAAAATGAACTTGTAGTTTGAAAAAATGAAAAAAAAAATGAAGGCCGAAATATTGGCCGGTACAAGCCGAAATTTAGGCCGGTACAGGCCAAAATTTAGGCCGAAACGACCGGTACCGGCTGGTACGGCCGGTATTTAAGCCGGTACGAAATACAGGTAGTATCTGTACCGGCCCAATGGCCGGTACGGCAAATATCGGCCGTACCGGCCAGTATGAAACGGTTTTTAAAACTTTGGTTTAGTACATTCATGGTAGACTGGATTGGCTACTATGTGAAGAGCCGCTTGGTTATCACAGAATAAGAGAGCTGATTGGGTGTGTTGTTGATGCAGGTCAGCAAGTAAGGTTTTGATCCAGATAATTTTGCAAACTGTGAATGCCATTGATCGATATTTAGCCTCAGCTGAAGATCTTGATATTGTGTGTTGCTTCTTAGATTTCCATGATACAAGAGAATCCCCAATGAAAATGTAATAGCCACTTATTGATCTGCGAGTATCCGGGCAGCTAGCCCAGTCTGAATCCGAAAAGGCTTTGATGTGAACCTTTGATGAAGCTAGAAAAAATAAACCTTGTCCAGGAGCAAACTTGAGATATCTCAAGATTCTCATAGCAGCTTGTAAATGGGGCATCCGAGGGCTATCTAAGAATTGACTAAGATGGTGTACTGCAAATGTAATGTCGGGTCTGGTGTGAGTCAAATACAATAACCTGCCAATTAGCCTTCTGTAAGCTAAAATATCATCCACTAATTCACCATCATCTTTCGATAACTTTGCATGAGTATCCATAGGAAATAGAACTAGTTTTGCAGCAAGTAAGCCAGAATCTAAAATAAGCTCTAGAGTGTACTTTCTTTGAGACAAAGAGATGCCCTTTTTTGATCGAGCTATTTCCATGCCAAGAAAGAATTTTGCTGGCCCCAAATCTTTCAATTTGAACTCAGCACATAGAGATCTTTTAACACTCTCAATTGCAGCTATATCACTACTAGCTAGCATTATATCATCTACATATAACAACAAGGCAACAAATGAGCTTCCTTCTTTCTTAGTAAACAAGGAATAGTCAGCCTTTGATTGTGAGAATCCCATATTAAACAGCACAGAAGTAAACTTGGAATTCCACTGTCTTGAAGCTACTTTAAACCGTATAAAGACCTTTGCAATTTACATACTCTTTTGTCCCCCTTGCTAAGATAACCTGGAGGAGGTTTCATAAAAACTTATTCATCTAATTCGCATATCGGAATGCATTATTAACATCTAGATGAAAAATCTGCCAATTGTGTATTGCAGCAAGTGACAGAACACACCTTACAGTAACCATCTTTGCAACAAGAGAGAAAGTCTCAAAAAAAATCTAAAACTTCATTTTGAGTAATGAGTATACCCTTTGCCAACAAGTCTAGTCTTGTGTCTCTCTATTGAACCATCCGAATTGTATTTTATTTTATATACCCACTTACAACCTATAGGAGTTTTATTAGGTGGTAATGTTGTGAGAGCCCAAGTGTCATTCATTTCTAATGCAGATAATTCTGTAGACATAGTAGCTCTCCCATGAGCATGCTGGACAGCTTGGTGATAAAATGAAGGTTCTGATTCTAAAGAAATAGCAACAAAGAAGGCTTTGTGTGATTCAGATAATTTGGAGTAAGAAAGAACCTCATATATGCTATGTTTATTACATGGATTAGTAGCAAGATCCCTCGTAGATAATTGAGAAGCAGCTAAATTGCAATGATAGTTTTGCAGATAACCAGGCATCTTGTGTTGTTGAGTTGATTTTCTCAAGGGTGGAAATTGATTTTCATCATGTAGAGGTAAATCTATACTAGTTTGAGTAATTGAATCAGGAGAAGGAATTTCTGATTGCAATGGTTCAAGATAGATTACATTTTCATTGTAATCTGGAACTGGTTTTGGAAGAACTGAAATGGAATTCTTTGAAATGTTATTTTATTAAGATGTATTTTCAGTCATAGAACTTGTATTCAAGTGAGATGAAAAATGAAATATTGATTCATGAAATATTACATCTCTGGAAACAAAGAATATTTTCTGTTCCAAATCATAAAGCTTGTAGCCCTTTATACCAAATGGATATCCTACAAACATACATTTCTTGCTCTTGGTGAGAATTTTGATTTGTATTTTGTAAGGATTGATGCATAACATAAACACCTAAAAACTTTTAAATGATGATTTGCTGGAATTGAATTGTACAAAACTTCATGTGGAGATCTATTATTCAAAATTAAGGAAGGAATTTTATTAATGAGATATGTTGCAATAAGCATACATTCTCCCCAGAAAATTAAAGGTATGTTTGATTGAAATTTTAAAGCTCTTGCTACATTTAATAAATGTTGATGTTTTCTCTCAACTATAGAGTTTTGTTGACGTGTTTCTACACATGACACTTTATGCAAAATTCCTTTTGAATTAAAAAAAATTGTCATTTTAAACTCTAAACCATTGTCAGATCTCACACATTTTATTTTTGTCTCAAACTGTGTTTCAACCAGATTGTAAAAGGCAATAAAAATATTTTGAACTTCAGATTTCGTTTTCATTAAGTAGGTCCAAGTAAATCTAGTGTGATCATCCACTAAGGTAAGAGAGTATCTAGAACCATTATGAGTTGAAACAGAAAAAGGACCTCATATATCAGCATGAACAAGATTGAAAGAAGAACTTTTATTATATGAATGAATCTCAAAAGAAAGCATTTTCTGTTTGGCTAGAGGACAAACTGTACAATGACCATCAAGTTTGTCTAAAAAACCAATATATGGTACATTCTTTGAAAGAAGAGCAATCGAGATATAGAAGGATGTCCTAATCTATTATGCCAGATTTTGGAATTTGTAACAAAGTTCACAGTGTTTGATTTAGGTGGAAACTCAACAGCATAAGCACCTGATTGTTGTAAGATGTATAGCCCAGCAGACTTTCTAGCAATCCCAATCATCTTCCATGGGGTAAATTTCTGAATAAAACAAACATCAGGTAGGAATATAAAAGTGCATTTCTAAGATGATGTAAGTTTGCTAACCGAAAGCAAATTATATGAAAAAGATGGTACACAAAGTACATCTTTGATAATTAAATTTTCAGAAAACTTGATTGTGCCAAGATGGGTGATTGGTACAAAAGTATTGTCATTTGGAAGCTTAACAGAAGTGTTTAAAGACTTTGTTATGGAAGTAAGATATCAATGGAATGAATAATATGGTCTGTCGCACCAGTGTCTACGATCCAAATATTTTGAGATATTGATGAAGATAGTAAATAATTTGAGGAAAAACTGGAAAGTATCATACCTTGGGTAGTTTGAAAAGGAGTGTTAGAAACAACATTGACTGCTTGATGAGTGATGGTTTCATTAGATTGTGAGTGGATTAAAGCTAACAATTTTTCACAGTTCTCTTGAGAGAAAGGCAGGTTATTATAAGACTCAAAGGGTGTAGCAAAAGGTTGGCTCGTGACTTGGTTTGCTGATGAAGACTTTCATTTCTATCGAGAGTTGGTAGATTTGAATCCTGGAAAATAGCCGTGTACTTTGTAACATTTATCAATCGTGTGATTAGTCATCTCACAATGAGTACAAAACAATTTTCTCTCTCTGCTTTCTTTCACTCTGTATCTTGGTGTCAGTGTAAGAGGATCCATGTCCACCGATTCAGCTTCCGTTTTTGCTTCTGTTACTAATTCTACGAATATGGAGAGTAGTCCATACCACTTACAGAGTGGTGATTCACCAGGTGCAATCTTGGTGTCCAATGTCCTCACTAAGGAAAATTACCATACATGGAGCAGGTCCATGATGATGGCCTTGAAGGTGAAAAATAAAATTAAATTTGTAAATGGATCGATAGTTCGACCAGCTTCAATAGATGATTCGAGTGTTTTGTGGGAAAGATGCAACAATATGGTATCTTCTTGGATTATCAGTTCTGTGTCAAGAGAAATTGGGGCCAGTATCATTTGTGCGCAAACTACAAAGGATATGTGGCAAGACCTCAAGAATAGGTTCGCACAAGGAAATGGGCCAAGAATTTTCCAACTTCAGAAAGATTTATCGATGCTGACTCAAGAAAATATGTCGGTAAGAGATTACTATACAAAATTCAAGTCTTTATGGGATGAATTGGCTTATTACAATCAAATTCCAACTTGTTCTTGTGGTATTTTAAGAACTTGCACTTGTGATGTCATTCGGCAATTCTTGAAATATCAAGATAGGCAACATGTCATTTAATTTTTAATGGAATTTAATGAATGTTTTTCTCACATTAGAGGGTAGATTATGATGATGGAATCTCTACCAATGATAAACAAAGTATTTTCTTTAATGGTCTAAGAAGAGAAACAGAGAGAAATTAGCAAAACTATTGTAATTGACATTGTTGCTTTTATGAGTAAAATGCAAGAATCGAATTCATCAGGCCAAAGATTTGTTTCTGGAAATCAGCAGCAAAGAAGAGCCAAATTGTTTTGTACTCATTGTGGGATGACTAATCACACGGTTGATAAATGTTACAAAGTACACGGCTATTCTCCAGGATTCAAATCTACCAACTCTCGATAGAAAGGAAAGTCTTCATCAACAAACCAAGTCACAAGCCAACCTTTTGCTACACCATTTGAGTCTTATAATAATAACCTATCTATCTCTCAAGAGGATTGTCAAAAATTGTTAGCTTTAATCCACTCACAATCTAATGAAACCATCACTCATCAAGCAGCCAATGTTGTTTTTAGCACTCCTTTTCAAACTACCCAAGGTATGATACTTTTCAGTTTTTCCTCAAATTGTTTACCATCTTCATCAATATCTCAGAATAATTGGATTGTAGACACTGGTGCTACAGACCATATTATTCATTTCATTGATATATTTACTTCCATAACAAAGTCTTTAAACACTTCTGTTAATCTTCCAAATGGCAATAATGTACCAGTCACCTATCTTGGCACAGTCAAATTGTCTGAAAATTTAATTATCAAAGATGTACTTTGTATACCATCTTTTTCATATAATTTGCTTTCGGTTAGCAAACTTACTTCATCTCAAAAATACACTTTTATATTCCTACCTGATGTTTGTTTTATTCAATAATTTACCCATGGAAGATATTGGGATTGCTAGAAAGTCTGCTGGGCTATACATCTTGCAACAATTAGGTGCTTATGCTGTTGAGTTTCCACCAAAATCAAACACTGTGAACTCTGTTACAAATTTCAAAATCTGGCATAGTAGATTAGGACATCATTCTATGTCTCGATTGTCTCTTCTTTCAAAGAATGTATCAGATATTGGTTTTCCGGACAAACTGGATGGTCATTGTACAGTTTGTCCTCTAGCCAAATAGAAAAGGCGGTGGACATGGATCCTCTTACGCTAATAGCATGATACAGAGTGAAAGAAAGCAAAGAGAGAAGTCTGAAATATCAAACGAAATGAACTAAAATTGAACTTCATTCATTCGACTTGTGTTTACAATCTAAATCCTCTGTATTTATAACCAGAGAATAAAAGGAGGGAAGTAACATAAATAACAAAAAGTAAACTAACTATTACATGCATCAAATGTAATTATTACAATTATTGCAATATATAATCTATCTATTATCTGTGATAGTGTCAACTGATTATAAGATTATTTATTTTTTAGCGAAAGATGATGAAAGGATAATAGTCAAAAGAATAACACAAAAGCTGAGTTACTCATCAACAGTGTTTCGCATTTAACTCTTAAATGGATACTGTAGCTTTGTATATTTACGTTTTCGCATGCATATTTAACCCTTAAATGGGTTAGCTTCGTATGTTTATATTTTTTGCTATGACAATGCAATCTTGGTATTGTCGGTGGGAGAGACAAACGGATTGCACTTGGGCCTGTTTAGGGTTGTGTTAAGAGTCTTAAAAAAAAATTTAAATAGTTTTAAAAGTTTTTTAATGAAAAAAATAAATTTTGTGAATATTACTTATTGAAGTACTTTTTAATCTCAAATAGTTAAAAACCAAACGTGCTTTTCCAGATAATCTGGAATGTAGTTCAAATTTTAAAAAGACTGTCAATGGGCGAAAATACTCCTACGACTTTTAGATAATTACAACTTTTAAACTTTTAAGGATATAGTCATAATCTTTAAAAAATCAAATGATCGTCATTTCTACTTCAGAAATCATTCTTAAATTTATTTCCAAAAAAAAGTAACATTTTTTTAAAGTGTTTTAAATATATGGTTATCAAATAATAAATAAATTTTTAATAGTAGAACTTATTACTTAAGTTATAAATTATAAGTCCTAAAATTATAAGTTATATTTTCGATAGCAATCTCAAACATACATTTTACATGGGGCTATAAATCTTGTTGAGATTGTGTTGGGTCATTTTTTAGTCAACCTGAATCCAACATGAATAATTAAATGTATCAAATACCTCAATTTGAACTTGATACGCCTATTTTATAGATTGACTCAACATGACCCGTTTGACCCGCTTTAAAATTAAAAAAATCCTAAATATTTGATTATTCTTACTATTGGATAATAAGACAGGTTATATAAAAAAGTTTAAGAAAATATTTAAAATAAGCGTATATTTCTCGATTTGAGCTGAGCTGAGTTCTTTATAAATAGTAGTGAGTTGAGATGGTTGAGTAAGTTTTGTAAGACCCACTTCAAATGAGTTTAAAGTGTGTTTTGATGTTAAGATGAGTTTATATATATTTATGGAAAGTTGTAAAATAATTGGTAAAATAATTGGTTCCCACCATTAAACAATATTGTTCATATGACACCTTTGTCCCACTTCCGTTTCCAAACTTGCAAGCAAAACAAAAAAAATCAAAGGCAAATAATGGAAGCTACACTTACAGCCAAAGTAGGTTCACGTGGGTTTGTCAGGTGGGGTCCAGCAATAATCTGAAATCTGAACTTTGTCAGGTATGGGGCCCAGCCAATAATCTCACATTTGAACTACACTCAGAAGAGGATGAAACATGAGTTTGGATGTTCAAAACAGTTTAAAAATGAAGTACACTCAGCTAAGTTGTGCATCCAAACGAGGCCTAAAGTTTGGTTTCTAGCTAAAGCTTGTGGTAGCTAACGGGTTGACCTGAGTGACAAGTAATCTGTGACCCGAACTGACCCAAATAATATTTTTTAATATTTTTTTCTTTTGACTAATCAAGTCACTTGAGTTAACCCTTGAACCTACAGATTGATCCGATTATTAATTGGGTCAAATTCGAGTCGATCCAAATTGACTCGAATTCAATTATGTCTAACACTAATCCTATTATTAGGTGTTGGATTCATATCAAGTACTTGGATCGTGTCAAAATTGACAGTCCTCAATTAAGAGTACAAAAAGAATAACGTTATACACCACATTCTCACCCTACTTTCATCTCATTATATAAAATTTGACACATTTATCACTCTTGGATTATCTTTTACTCTTTTTAAAGAATAAATATAAAAGGTTGATGGGCAATGCCACTTCATCATAGTGGGATAGAAGTAAGATGAGAGTATGGTGTATAGAATTTTTCTTACAAAAATAGAGTAATACTATACACCACATTCACATCCTACTTTTATCATACTAAATAAGATGTAGCATATTTATCACCATTGGATGATAAAGAATCATTCAATAAATGATCATCCAATTGTGATAAATATGTCATATTTTATATAGTGAGATGATAGTGTTATTTATAGAATTTTCCACAAAAATATGTGAAGTTTGAAAGAGTTTGGTGGGGTAGCGAGAAGTGAGGTATATTAAACGAGTAGTCGTTTATGGTTGCTTTTTGCTCGAATTGCAAGTAAAACGACTAACATTGCATTCCGCGTGTTGGCTTGCAAGCTCTTTATCGCCTCCATGTTTGCTCAGTTAATAGAAAACGAATGAATCATCCTACCGTGGGTTTTCATTTTGCCTGAAGAGAAATGATACTTGCAGTCGTGAGTGTGCAAGCGCCGTGCAGTCGCTTTGAAAAAAGTGAATAAATATGGGACCCACATGAAAAGAAATTAATTTTTTAATAGTGGACCTTACTCTTTTTCAAAGCGACTACATGGCGTTTGCGCATTCCACGACTGTATGTAGCATTACTCTTGCCTGAAACCATGCATTTTTTGTGAAAGCAACCATTATGCCACATGAACCATCTTTATTGTACTGGTCCAAGCTTCGGGAAATATTCCCCAACTGTAGGAAACGAACATTCAAGTATGAAGAACACCACGAATAGCTAAATATATGAAGTTGATAGAAAAATCTTTACAAAGAAAATTCGGAAATGTTTCATTTCATCTTATCTCATCATTACAACTTTACTAAATTTCTACACAAAATATAATAAACAATTTCAACTTTTTCAAATTCCAAAAAAATAATAATATTAAAAAATAATATTCTAACAATAATTTTTTGAACTTTCATCTAAAACCATCTCATCCGATCTTTGATTTCAAACCAGCCTAAGAGCCAAAAGATTTCCTACTCAGGAGAGCCTTTCAAGGAATATGAATAGGTCAAACAGCACTCAATGGCCTCAGGGAACCTTGCATATCCACCAAGAAAGAAGGTCCTCAAAGTTGTAGTCATCCTAAGTTCACTCTACAACAGAACAATTCAACCTCACACAATAAGCTCTACACCTAACACGATGATACCTCAACCTTTCACAAGCGGCACAATAGTAAAAATGGTCTTGTGCTCCTTTGAAAGGTAAGCCCTTCTTCTCAACTACTCTCCTAAGAACAATAGCAACAGGTAATAACCCCCCTCCATACAAACTTTGGCACCAAAGTCCTCCTCGGTCAGGAACTGCCAATGGTCGCTTACACCATCCCCGTCTTCTGTCTTGCAAGCTTGACAACCCAAGCTTTCACGGAGGAGGCACTGTGAGGATGGGCAGGGACGCAGCCTGCTTCTATTTCCAATCTGCCAGTAAATCTCTGCAAAGCAATACAACCTCACAGTTTGCCACTCATGTATACATTTGCTCAAGGAGAGGGAGGGAGGAGGTGCAAGAACCCATTCTCTCCCACCCCCACCCCCAACTCTCTCTCTCTCTCTCTCTCTCTCAGGTTAGCAACTACGTTTTTGCCATCTTCTGAATTTCCGAGGATACTGGTGAGATTTTGTGGGATTCTTATTACACTATTACTTTACACAAACACACAACGTTTGCATGTCAAGCAAAAATTGCGTTTTCCAAATTCACAAGAGCCGGAAAAAATGTACAAGGTAGCCTTAAATCTTAATTTCAGTATCTCCTGCAAGGAGAAATGTACAAGAATGAACATGAATGACATCACTTGTTAAATGTATCATAAATGTTGAGTCATACCGTGAATTTTGCTTTTTTATACAAATATAGAACATCAAGAAAGCACTATAAAGCTCACTCCCAGTACAGGATACAACTATCAAACATAGTCACTTCTTGGATGAACTGAATCCTCCAAATCCCATCATAGCTGCAACATCAGGATCCACTTCAATTTCCTCCTCTGCTGCCTTCTCTTTCTGAACTCAGAAAAAACAAGCCAAAAATTATCAGGAAACGTAATGGTAAACATACCATATTTACACCTTGAAAAGAAAATACAATCTTGAATTACAACGCTGGTCTGTGAGGCCTTAGGCAAAAACATCATATGCTTTTCGCCCCTGCAACCTTATGGCTCTCAAGTATAACAAGCAAACCATGCTGGTTGAGTGCTGACCTTCTTCTCTTTTTTCTTTTCTCGACGTTGGCGCTTCCGTTCCTCCTCTTCTTGCTGCTGCTTTAAGATCCGCTCATCAAGATCTGCAAGAGAAGACATCAATTGTCCACCACCTATCAGATAAACCCCCCCCAAAAAAATACATGCATATTCATCTAAACCTTCAAATTCTTTACCTTGCTCTGTGAAGCTGCCAGGAGCTCTACGTTTCTTGAGAACTTCAAATCTCTCCTTGACCTGCGACCATAAAACTTGCAGCTATCGTTCACCATTGCTAGATAAATATGAACTTGTGATCAATGAAATGTCTGGGCCAGATGAACTGATTTATCTTCAAAAGAATTGTGGCAAACTCCTCTTCCAAAATCTCCAGAAGGTAGGATTTTAGCCTCTATCTATATATTATGTGGTTCACTTGTGAACATTGTCGCCTACATATGAACTATGCTTGAGAGAACTCTCACTTATAAGTAAAGGTTGCATCCTTTCTCACGTGTTTAATTATTGGTGCGTTAATGAAGCTTCAAAGTACTTTCCGAAGCATACCTGTTCAACAGATGCCCGTTCTACCCGCATAGACATACCCAGCGCTCTTTGATCTATGAAACCAAATCAATAGAACCATTAGAAAAATGGAAGAACTTAGAGATATAGGTCTCTAAAAGAATTGATTAAACAACATTGTCTACAGATAACCACATACGTTTCTTTCCATTGATATGATCCAAGTAATTTGCAGAATCCTTCACGACACACTCACAAACAGAACAGTAGTATCCAGCCTGCAAAAGAACATATTTATTCACAAACTTATGCGTGCAAACAAAAATTTTAAACATGAAAAGAGTTTCAGTTAAAAACTCAACTCAGCTCATTCAATGATAATACCACTATTGTTCTACCTTCATATAGCAGTAAATAAAAAAAGACAGTCCTCATGCCTGAAATTCCAGTTTCTTCAAGAGGCTAATATAGTTAGTGTTCCATTCTTAGTAATGAATTAAAATGCAGTCATAAGAGATGTACATCATCCACAAGGTTTAAGACATTTCCAGCATCCCCAACTAACGACCCAATGAATATAAAACCAAATAATCGCTTATCAGAAAGTACCACAGTGCAATCCTGGATGAAAAATGGGTAAAGCAAATATAGAAGCACACAGTCTCAAGTTAAGTATTCCCTTCAGCAAAGGAAATACGTTTTGTCACAAATGTTCTTCTTTGATGCATTGATATAGATGATAAACATCTACAGTCAACACAACCAATTTAGTGAACTTATTGTTGTGCTTGAAATAAAGTCCATGGATACAACGCCTAAGATCACAACCACAATCACATTATCCTATATGACTGCGATGTGGTCAATTTGTTAGCTTAAAACTCTTTGATCTTATCCTAGGTTTAACCAAGCACTATTCGCATATAGAGACCAGATATAATCAAATCTGAAAATTTAATCCCATTAAAAATCATATTAAACTAGACCTTCATAGAAATTTAAATAACAACCAACCTCTTACAACGGTCTTTTTTTTATAAGTCTGTAAATATGAACTAGTATTGAACTAGTTCACATTCAACTAGTATCAAAATAGCACCCAAAAAATCATAAATGTGGCTTAGGTTTTGTTTCTTTGGCTGGTGCATATGTTTTATTACTTTAACTTTGAAAAAAGGTGGCCATACTCACATTAAAATAGTACATTGAGAATGTAGACGCCAACAGTAACTATATGATGACATCATGATAAAGGAGATGTGAGAACATGGTCGAATACCTGCTGACTTAAAGGTGCCACTGGAGTAACAACCTGCAAAAATAAAAAATAACACAACAAAGTCATAAATTATTCGAGCAAAGAGTTGTGCACAAAATATCGACATAAATTCTGAGAGATGTTTCAAACTTTTGAAACTAACAGGGAAATAAAAATTCATGCTATACGTGCCACAAACTAATCAGGCAGGCAAATCAAAACATATGAAAGCCAGAGCCAAAACACACCCCACGTGATTAGAGCAATGATAGAATAAACACATAAAAATTGTATTAACAAATTCATAATCTAGATTGTACCAAGCACAGCCCATTATATTGTGCACATCAATATGATTAAGGCCTACAAGTTTTGCTCAAGAATGAAAAACAATACTCTTATAGGATGTTAGTATTTGTTTCTTTTACCATATGAGACACTGTATTTCTACTTCCAAAGTAAAAATGGAAGGCCTGATTTTAAGATGGGCAACTGTTAGAAGCATGCTTGCTTCAAAGGTGTGATATCCTCTATATTGGTAGAGTGATGTCACCCCATCCAATTCCTTTTCAAATCATTAGTTTCGCTAAAGTAGCATTTAAAAACATAGAGAAACCTAAATATTATACAATGTTGTACCAATCTCTACCACCAGCAACTTATCAAAAAAAAATCTCTAGCACCAGCAGTGTCACTAAATTTTATTCATAATTCCATGTATATAGAAAATGGAACCCCAAAAAATTTATAATTCCCCCCCCCCCCCCCCGGTATGCATTCTAAAGTTTTTATTTCAATATAAATAAGAATGCCTCTCTCCAAATTTTTTCCTATAGCCCCAAAATTTTGTATAATTTCTATATATTATCTATTTTCGACGATGTGCCCCACCAAAATTAAAATAAAACTAAGTTTAGGAGAAATAATAAATTATAAACTTATTATATGCTTAATGTGACACGAAAATATCTAGATTTTACATGAAGCTTGATAAACTAACTTACATACTAGAATGAAGCATGGTCTTCTAAAAGATCACTTGATAGTTTCTATGAAGAAAACAAATTCTAAATATTTCATTACAAAAATAATAATAATAGATGAATATTATTCCATGAAACATTGTCGTTAGAAATCTGAAACAGATTTTAAGTTGTGTTTTTAGAAGTTTACTTCTACATGTATGTAGCAAATTATCAAGATCTAACTATTAAGATTAAGATTTGTCTTCTTTTATTTTACATAAACGTGTCACACGGTAGAAAAGTTGGCCCCCCCTCAGAAAATTTGCCGGTTCTGTCACTGTCAATAGTAATAAAAAATCAGAATCCCAGCAAGCTACAGACAATTATCATGTGAAAATGCACCAAGTTGTGCAAAGACATTATTTGGTGCTCTCAAAAGTGGCACATCTACCATATGCTTTCAGAACTTGGACTGTTCTTAAGGAAGTCATAAAAAATGTCTTGCATATGTTGAAAGTTATAATACTATCAAGAACCATCAGCATGTTGTACGAAGGAGAGTTTGCTAGTGGAAACCACCTTCACAAGGTTAAGTTAAACTTAATTTTGATGGTGCTTTGTTCAGTTCCTCTTAACGCCTCAGGAATTGGAGTTATTTTACGTGATGATAGAGGTGAAGTTTTGTTTGCTATGAGTAGGAAGGAAGTGCATGTGTTAGAGGCTCAAGATGTTGAGACTATGGCTGCCTTAAGGGATTTACAAATGATTTTAAACTTGGGTATCTCAAGTTTGGTTTTAGAAGGGGATTCATTGGTTGTTATTGAAGCTATTAGATCAAGGGAAGATAATTTATCAAGACATGGACCTTTGATTGCAGAAATTCAGGTTCTACTGAATCAATTTAGGGATTTTGAGGTGCTCAATGTTGGAAGACAAGGTAACGAAGCAGCTCATTTGCTTGCCAGACATGATAGGCTAGTGGAAGACATAGTACAGTGGTGGTATCAATGTCTAGATATTATCCATTCTAGAGTTATGATTGATGCTGCTATGTAATTACCTTTGATTGTACTTGGTTTTTCATTATGAATGAAATATGTCCTTTTATCAAAAAAAAAAAAAAAAGGTGGCACATTTATCAGCATTATATAGATTAACCATGTCATTTGCAATGGACACAAATGAAACTATTAACTGGTGACACGAAAAAAATATATATATATTCATAAATATAAGTAACTTCACAGTAATGCTCTTGCTGTTATTGTGTCTTAAACGCCAACTTTATCATGTTTGATAGATTATATGGGACCCATAACCAGGGAATCTAATGCACAACGCCCATTAACCATTGCTTATGCAAAGTGATTGTACTCCTAAAAAAAAGTGCAAACAACGTCATAAACATAATATTGAGTAGCTCATATAAGAACTAGCTTACCAAAAAGGACAAGTTACAAAAAAAATGACCTAACACATATCTAGGTAGATATACAATTGTAGAAAAGATATAGAAACAAAGCTACACACCTGAGTTTTTCCCAATCGAGATTCAAGGTCCACTTCAAAATCCCTATGTTTCAAGGGCTTCCTTTGCACTGCAGGACCTCTCGCTGCAACACAAGCAACCAATAACAATAATTCTTCACCCATCAGTCTAGAATTCACTACATTGGGTTCTTTGAAGCAAAAAATTCCCAACATGATACTCACACGAGTATAACGCCCACAAAACCAGTACTGTACAGTTCAGAGGGTCCAATTAACAAACACACAAATACGTATAAAAATCTACCATCCAGAAACAGTCAAAGGAATAAGATTGTCGGATTAAATGGCTCACATTTTGATTTAACCCGCGCGTCCGCCTCCTATAAACAACATAACTAAGAAGAGTCAACTAACAATAATTAATCAGGAAACAAGAAAAACATTTAACCAGGAAAAAGAAAAAGTGGATTAAAAAACCTGTCTTTCACGCTCCCTGGCTCGTTCCAAATACTCTTCCCGATCAAACTTCCTTCTGAAAGTGTTATCAACCCCTACAACCTGCACAAACAATTGCGGGCAAAAAACAACACATTAAGGTCAACACTTCCCCCAACCAAAAAGGGAGAAAACAATACAAATTGGGGAAAAAAAAAAAGATTCAAAGTCTTATCTAGTTTAATTTTCTATTTCCAAAATTTTCTCGGCAACAAAACAGAAAAAAGGGATAAAATTTTAACGCTTCAGAAAGTAATAGTAAGGGACTCGAACTTACATCGTCGCTGGTGTGTGCCATGGATTAAAAAAAAACGAAATTCTTGTGGTAATTTATAGATTAGCCCAACACCGCAATTGAATTCTTCAGTCTCCAAGTAATTCGAGCTAAACCCTAATTCGGATTCCGAGTCACTGAAGTCGAAGAAAAGTGGACAAGGATCGAGGAACCGACGAAGGACAGAAAGGGGCGGGTAAAGCTACACAATAACGGGAAATTTTTATCGTATGTTCCCTTTCTTTTACTTATTTTTTATATTAAATAGTAATTCTATATACAACCGTATAGTGTGCAACCGCCGCGTAATCGTTTTGAAAAAAGTGTGGTCTACTATTAAAAAAATAATTTTTTTTATGTAAATTCCATGTTTTATTCATTTTTTCAAAACGATTATGCGACGATTGCACAATTCACAATTACAAATATCTTTTCACTATATTAAATAATTATAATTGATATTAAATACTTTTAATTTTTTATTTAAATTAAATGATTTTACAAATAAATTTGAGAAAAACGTTTTTTCATCCCATTTTTTATTATCCTAAATACACTTACAGATTGATATTAAATATATAAAACCATTTAAAATATATATGTTGATTGAAGATCATAAAATCTTAACACTGTATAAATAATAAAAAAGACTATAAAAATTTATTCTAAAAATTTAATTTATAATAAATCAACTGTTGGAAACAATGGAAAAAAAAATCGTAAAAGAAAGCAAGCACATGAAAAAAAAGTACATTCATATACCTTCAATTTCTACTGCTAAATTCATCTTCATGACATATTCACATTGAAAATGAATGGCCTGATCAGATTTTGGAGAACACCAATTAGGCAAAGATAGTTAAAAGAGAAACACTTTAATTATAAAGAAATTACATAAAAATATATTTACAAAATGGCGTGACTTGATGTATTAGGTCTGATTGTAAAATAACTTTTATCGTAAAGTAGTTCTAACAGATCACATAAAATCACGTCAAATTTATGAGTTTAATTTAGTATAATTTCGTTGTATATGAAGTTCTTCTCAATTTAAAATTCTACATTCACATTCTTAAAATTTGGACAATAACATTCATCAACAATATTTTTTGAGTTTTACTATTCATCATCCTTACTTACCACAATTATTTTTATTTTTTTAAATTTTTTATTGTTTTTAAACTAATTGAATTTTTCTACTCATCATCCATATACCGGTCATTTGGTAAGAAAAAAATAAAAATAAAAAATTATGTATAGTGTGTGGTATATGGTGTAAAGATGATAAGCATAATTTTTCATATATTTAACTTTTACATTTTTCAATTTAATAAATTAAATTACGTTACTACATAAATTTTTTTTGTTTGAAATTTCTGTATAAATTAATTATTGCTCTGTTGAAAACTCAAAAGAGAGAAGAACATAGAAATCGAGGCTATATATAGATAGATATATATCTTTGCATACCTCCTTGACCACTCCATTTTCAAAACAAGAAAGCAAGCATCAAACAGAAAAATCACCGAAATGTTGAGCTCAAGTACTCGATTCGCGTTGGTGGCCCTGGCTCTGGTCCTCGCTGCCTCATCGGCTGTCGCTGAAGACGTAGTTGTGCTCACCGACGACAACTTTGACAAGGAGGTCGGTCAAGATCGAGGCGCCCTCGTCGAGTTCTACGCTCCCTGGTACAACTAATCGATCGATCATTGCTTTTCCCTTCCCGATTCTTTGTTTGATTCCTGAGAAAACGTTGCAAAACGAAAATAAAGTCTAAGATGATTTCACTGGACTGAGAGACTTTAAGATTGAGTTATAGTTTCTTTTTGTTTTTTTTTTTCGTTTTTGTTTCTCGGGAACCAAAAAATAGTTGGTAAGCGTATATTATATGGTTAGGGTTGTTTTAGCAATCGGCGTGTTACGGATCAGATCAGTGTTCGATGAGCTCGTAGCCTCGTACCTTGTTAAAGTTTTTTCTATTTTTTGGAATATGATGATAATTGAAGCTGTGTGATTGGAGATCTGTGATTTGGAGCTCAATATTACCATATTCGAATCCTTATTGGCCGATTGATTTAGATCCGAGAAACTATCTTTTGGGGGGTAGAGAGAAACTGAGAAAGTCCTTTGACTTTGCTCAATGCTATAAAGCGTAAAGTTCAAACGATAATACAATGCTTTTCCGAAATAGCATACTTTTCTTTGGTCTTTGATCTGTGTATTTAGTAGGTTCAATTTGGACTTATGCTAGCCTATTACTTGCTTGCATTTTATTAACTTGTAAATGATCAAATAGTGCATTGACTTAATTCGATGGAGGATGAATCCGTTCCTGTTGATAATTTCTTAGCGTTCGTTAGAATAAGGAGTTGTTTGTATTTTTAAAATTATAAAATAAGAAGGTACAGAATTTCTTGGATCAAGGCATCTGTGATCTAACCTGTGTTGCATGTATTAAACAGAACAATGGAGTGCGGTACTCTGCTGTCCTTGCTGCATTTTGTGAAAGCATGGGGTTCATTAATTCAATCAGAAGCTTAACTGACTCTATCTCTGTTTTTTATAATTTTTGATGAGTTACTTTCTGGTCTGAGCTTTGTTTGAAACCCCCGACTAAATTCTATCATTGTAATACAGTTGACAGAAAGCTTGTTTTATTATGTCAGTTGTAAAGTCTTAACTATTTTGTGCCCCATGGCAGGTGTGGGCACTGTAAAAAGCTTGCCCCAGAGTATGAGAAGCTTGGCACAAGTTTCAAGAAAGCAAAATCTGTTCTTATTGGGAAGGTTGGCTCCATGAATCCAATTTTTTTTATTTGTTTCTAATATTGCTATATTTATTGATGTATGATTTTTGATCAATTGTTCCAGTTGCCAATTAAAAGTAAGTTTAATTGTATTAGCATGACTTATTGCTCTTATGTTGCTACACTCTCAATGGAAATGCATTGGCATATTATTTCGCTTAATCTGACGGTTTCTGATGTAGGTGGACTGTGATGCACACAAGGACGTATGCTCTAAATATGGGGTTTCTGGATACCCAACGATTCAATGGTTTCCTAAAGGGTCCCTAGAACCCAAGAAGTGAGTGCCTCCATTACCCCAAAGTTCTGCCCTCCATAGAACAATTTTTTCGACTACTCCTGTGGCTTTGAAGAATTTTACTTAGATATTTTAATCAAATTCTACATGTTTTAGGTATGAAGGTGCTCGTACTGCAGAAGCCCTTGCTGAGTTTGTGAACATGGAAGGAGGTACTAATATGCTTGTAATGCAATTGAATATGGCAATCCCCAAAAGTTTGTCGATATTTCCTGCATAATGTGTATTTGGCTCCATCTGGTTTCCCCCCTCTAAGTTGCTCCATCCTTCTTTCTTGTGCTTGGGATTTTTTTTGTTTGCTCCATCCTTTTTTTCTTCTGGTCGCATATGTATTTTTGAGAGTTTGTATACTTCCTATTTATTATCTAGATATATTATCTTTTTTCAAATTTCATTGGAATACTTGCACGTCTTACCTTAATTTTGCTTGAGTGACTGATTTGATGGATTGTTCCAATAGCTCAATCTCGTGGATTGTCTGTTTCATTAGATCAGCACAAGATTGGGAACTTGATAGTATAGCTGGTCTTTTTGGTCTGTTTAATGCATTGAATTTAGGTAATGTTGTGGAGGATTGAATAATTTGGTTTCCAAATGGGCAGGGAAATTTTCAGTTAGATCTTTTTATGAGTCTCTTTTGGGTCCTCATAGTAACCACTTTCCTTGGAGTAATATTTGGAGATGTAAAGTTTCCCCCAAGATTGCTTTCTTTGGTTGGACTGCATCCCTTGGGAAAATTCTTGCCATTGACAACTTGAGGAAACACGGTCTTATCGTTATGGATTGGTATTGCTTATGTAAGAAAAATGGGGAAACTGTGGATCATCTCTTGTTACGTTGCAAGATGTCCAGGTCTTTGTGGGATGATATCTTCAACCGGACTGGTGTGGCTTGGGTGATGCCTAATAGGGTTGTGGATATTTTTCAGTGTTGGAAAGGTCGGGGGTAATGCTCATATTATTGTTGTTTGGAAAATGATTCTTGTTTGTATCATGCGGTGCATCTGGATGGAGAGAAATGGTTGGTGCTTCGAAGATCGGGAGCGCACTTTGGACGAGTTGAAGCGCTTGTTTTTTAACACTTTATTTACTTGGGCTTCTGTCTTCGATTGTAATGAAGATAGTTTTCATAATTTGCTTTTATCTCTTACTAATGCCTAGTGCTTACTAGGTGTATTCCGTGTATACTCCCTGCATACTTGGGCTATGAATAATGTGTTTCTATTAATAAAATTTTACTATTACCTATCAAAAAAATTGCTCGAGTGAACCTACCATAATATTGGCGGTGGAATAACTTTACCATTGGCCAACTTCTTGAAGGTGAGAATTTCTTTTCCAATGTTGCTCCTTTAGTCATTGAGTAGATATGGGTAGGTAGGTTTGAAGATCCTTATGCCTGTCAGCGGATTTCTTCTTGAGTTTTGCCATGTTATGCACTGAGTTACTCCATTGATTGGTGCCTATTTGTTTTGTTGTTGCGACTTTGCTACATGGGGCTCCATCTCAGGGGTCTCTGTAGTTATTATCATCTTAGTACTTCTACATGGTATATCATGCTGCATTCAAAGTTGTCAACACAAATATTGATATCAAAGCGTTGCTTTGTTCCAGGGGTCAATGTGAAGATAGCCGCAATCCCTTCCAACGTAGTGGTGCTAACACCAGAGAGTTTTAATGAGATTGTCCTAGATGAAACTAAAGATGTTCTGGTTGAGTTCTATGCACCCTGGTAAGTTTAGGCCTTCGATTTTTCCTTAGACCCTTTCATGTTCTCTACTATCTTAACATTGCAAATCAGTGAAGCTATTTCAGTTCAGATAAGGAGAAAAGGTCTGTTCTGGTTACTTGAAATTTGACATCTCTAAATTGGCCTTTTTTGTGCGTGCTTGTGTGGCAGGTGTGGCCATTGCAAATCCCTTGCTCCGGTCGGTATATTGTTCGCTTCTTGATAATATTATCGTTGCAGATCTTTATCATGTGTCTAAAAAATGGTTATTCTTATGTCTGTTGTCTGTTCTCTAGATTTATGAAAAGGTTGCGACGGCATTTAAATTGGAGGAAGACGTGGTAATCGCTAATCTTGATGCCGACAAATACAAGGATTTGGCTGAAAAGTGAGTTCATTAGTACCGTACAAAGATATCTAGGGTGTTTGCCATCAAGTTTCAGATTTCTGTGATTGATAATTATGGACTTAAATGGGACTGTTAAAATCCACCAAACCAAATAGGACTTTTGTAAAAGGATTGAATAAGAGCAATGCAAAAATGCTGCTTTTGCAGGTATGATGTCAGTGGATTTCCCACGTTAAAGTTTTTCCCAAAGAGCAACAAAGCTGGTGAAGATTTTGCTGGTGGCCGAGATTTAGATGACTTCGTAAATTTCATTAATGAGAAATGTGGCACTAGTCGTGATGGGAAAGGGCAACTCACATCCAAAGTTAGTGAGAGATGAATACTCGTAAATGGGTCACGGGTAACATATTTTAACTTTATTGATCGATGTTATCATTCTTAATGTAGGCTGGTCTAGTTGCTAGTTTGGACAACCTGGTGAAAGAGTTATTGAGTGCTGGAAGTGAAGAGAAGAAGGCAGTATTTGGCCAGATAGAAGAAGAAGTCAAGAAGCTCACAGGTTCAACCACCAGGTTATATAAATTACTTCATACTCCTGTCCAATACTTTTGTTGGATTTTATTTATACCCAAATTGTCTGTCAGAATGTAATTGTTTTGTGGCTGTCACCATGTATGAATTTTTTACTGGTACCACAGGAATTGTTTGTGTAAAATACTAAAGTTTTCTTCTTCCAAGTTTCTGACTTAATTACATCCTTTTAGATATGGCAAGATTTACTTGAAAGCTGCGAAGAACTGTATGGAGAAAGGTGCCGATTATGCCAAGAATGAAGTTCAGCGACTGGAGCGCATTCTTGAGAAGGTAATATATCTCATCACTTTCTCATAAATCCTTCTCCACAAAGAATAAAAGCGTCTGTATCTATGAACAGTGTCAGGTGATAGTCGACCTAGACTATTACTCGACACTGTTCTTAATTGTGTAAAATATGAGATATATTGCTTCATGTCATACCACTATGAATTGTTCTTAATATAATATGGAAATCAATTATAATAGTCCATAACTAATACGTGAACGGTAACAAATGTGAAATGTTGTGGTGCTGTTCTTAATTGTAATGAGAAGTATCCCGGATGCCTTCATTGGCACCCACAAAAACCTGCATATAACTCAATGGGCTCTTTCATTTTGTGTTGTTGGAACAGTCTATAAGCCCAGCAAAGGCAGATGAGTTCACTCTCAAGAAGAATATACTATCTACCTTCGCTTAATCCTTGGGATTCATAGGAGGAGCCACCTCTTTCCATTTTGCTTGGAGGTACGGGCAACCCAGTTACAAGGGTTTCTATTCTTGAGGTTTTGTAGCTCGGGAAATATACTCTCTCTATGTACCTTTAATGCTTAAGATTTTCTCCACATTTTGAACTTTTTAAGTTATAATTGTAGCAGAGAAGATAAGGTTAGTCAGTACACGATCGACAGTAATGTAGTGTTTTGACATTGGAAATCAGAATTATCATATGCTCCTTATGGCATAACTAGACGTTGATTGAAAGACTGTATAACATGTTTCTTGTTTACATTATCGATGTGTTCCCGGCCAAACCAAACTCTACTGTGACCTTGAAGAGTAAGCAACTTTGATTGGGTCCCAAGGCAACCAAATTGGGAGATTAGATTACATCATATGCCGGCTACACTAGTTCCCTTTAGAGGATCTTAAAAAAATGCAGACATGGGAAGGACGCTTGCTGCTAAGTACAAAACTGCAGTTTTCAGAAATTTTGATGAAGATGAAAATGGTGGTAATTAGAAACACAAACGGAAATAGAGTAGAGTGCCCCGTTTGGGTTTAGAGATGAGATGAAATAAGTTAAGATGGTTTGTGAATAGTAGTGAGAATCTCTCAATCCACTTCAAGCGAAAATCCGATAACAACCAAAGACTTATTTTATCGACCGACCCCTTTGCGGCTTTCATCCCTAGAAATTAATGCAGTCTTTGAGGACGGTTCATCAGTGAGACAAGTCGTTTGTCCATTACATTCTGGGTTTGGGCAAGTGGTATGTAGGTTTTGATTTTATGTAGCTTACCAAGTTCAAAACACCAGCCCAAACCTAGCTGTCGGTATTAGAAATGAGTGCCAGAGCCACTGTTACAATACATGGAGATGTTGAAGCTTAGGGAAAAAAGCCATTAAAAATGTTTGTTGCTGTCTACCTTCCACATGGGACGTGGAAGTTACAGAATAATCTCAATGCAACACTTCAAGAAAAGCTTTAAATTAACTACTGATGAATAAAAAAAAGTACTATAAAATATTACGATTACTTTAGAAAATTTGGGCTCGGAAATCTGGTGTTCAATTATAGTACAATGGGTAAGAAGAATTCTATTATCTGAGAAAAGAAAAAAAAAAAGAAATTTATTATCAAATCAATGCGCAAAGCACACTAAATAAAATACTTCGATGACATGATTTGATTTGATAAATAAATTTTAAAATTAAAATCTTACAAATAAAATATGATTATTTAAAAACGACTGCTAGAGATACATAGGGATCCCACAAAAGGATCTCACAAACTGATGTGTCAGTACCATGTCCAGTTAGTTTTCTTTTTTCTTTTTAATTTTCCCGCCCCAGCCCCAATCCCCTCCCCCTCCCCCTCCCCCTCCCCGTCACAAACCCACGCTGTTGTTCCCAGCAAAGAGCTAGCGCGTTTGTTGGAGCCAGCCCTAGAAAACAACAGACGTTGATGTCGTTGTCGCCAGTCCCATCCCTCACCAGCAACAAACCTCTCTCTCTCTCTCTCGGTCTCTCTTTCTCTTATATTCATTCTATTTTCCTTTGCAATTTTCTCAACAACCAAATAGATTAAGATCTTCCCTCTCAACAACCAAACACAGAACAAATATTATTTTTCATTCATTTTCTCAACAATCCAACAAGAACAAGTTGCGATTTTCCCTCTCAACAACTAAATAGAGAATAAATATTATTTTCTTTTCATTTTCTCAATAATCAAACAAAATTCTCCCTTACATTTTCTCAACAACCAAACATAGAAAGATATCCAATGGTAGAGGGTTATCGACAACATCATCTAAGCTTTCGGAGACTCGACGGGAATGAGGCTCAGGTGAACTGACGAACTAGTCTCTGTCTGGAGGAGGGCTCGCTTCGAGATAGTGAAGTGCGGGAAGACTGGGCAGGAGGGGGGGAGTGAGAGACAAGTGGAATAAAAAATGAATTAAATGAAATAAAACATTAAAAAAAATACCTGATATCACTTTGTGGGATCCTATCGTGCCTCCAATAGTTTTCTTATTTAAGTGATGTAGATAATGTGTTCTACTGGGAGTGAGAGACGAGTGGAATAAAAAATGAATTAAATGAAATAAAACATTAAAAAAAATACCTGATATCACTTTGTGGGATCCTATCGTGCCTCCAATAGTTTTCTTATTTAAGTGATGTAGATAATGTGTTCTACTTGTGAGAATAGAATTATCATATGGTACTGAATAGTAACCAGGTCTATCTTGTATCCTTTTGCCATCAACTCCCATGAACCAGATTTATACTCGGCATACTCCTATATTTTGTGTACTGTGGATTACAGTAGCCCAGAGAAGGCACAGATGAGTTCACTCTCAAGAAGACTATCCAATCTACCCTTTGATTCTACCTTCGTGTGATCCACAAGAGTCGCAAGTGAGACTATCCTATCTAGCCTGGAGGTACCACCAATCCAGTACCTGGATTTCTATTCTTGAGTTTTTGAGCGTGGGAAATATGTACTGTTTCAGTGGGCGGCGGCCTTTTCTTTCAACACTGTTGACTTTTTCAAGCTACAATAGTATACAAGAGAAGTAGAGGGTAGCCTCCATGGCGTAGAAGAAAGATTAAAAGATATATTTTTTTTTTCTTTTTTACTTTTTTATATTTTTATTTTTAATTTTTTTAATAACTGACGTGGCAGTATACTGTAGCCCCGCGAAGAAAATGAATGGTATAAATAATGGAGAAATGATATTTGCAGTCGTGAGTGTGTAAGCACCGTGCAGTTGCTTTAAAAAAAATGAATAAATATGAGACCCACATGAAAAGAAATTAATTTTTTAATAATAGATCCTACCACGATATTTACACATTACACAACTGTATATAGTATTACTAATAGAATCATTTCTTTTCACATTATTGGGTGTTCCCAGCCAAACGCTACCGTGTAGAGTGCCAGACTTTTCTGTCAAAGAACTTGCATTCCCCTTGATTTTAAAGGCAAGCAACTGATCTCATATTTTGCCACCAAATTGGTATAACTAGATGGAAAAAGCTAGTTTGCTCACAAATGGTTACCGCTCGATTTGACCGTTCGGATAAAATAAAAATAAAAAAATTTAATATTAAGAAAATGATTTTAAAATATATTTTTAAAATTTTAAAAAATATTTAAATATATTATAAAAATATGAATAAAAAAATTATAAAAACAACTATTAGAACCATATGGGTACTCGTTTTGACAGATTGTTTTGTGTATTACGCCATTACATTGCCCACCATTGTTGTAAAGATTGCATACTTTTTGGTGCATAGGCAGGCCAATGTGGGTAAAACCTAGTGAGAGTAGTAACACATATTAAGCTCCAAAATTACAGAATGTGTGTGGATTGAGGTTGCAGTCTTGCAGGAGAGGCAGTCGGCCGAACCCAGCTGATTAAGGAGAGATTGAAGTACCAAACGAAACTTTGACCAGGAAAAATGAAGATGAACTCTTACAGTGCCTGCAGAGGGACTCTGAAAAGTTTCACATGGATCACGCACCACGACCTAAGGCAATCCAATCAGAAAGTGGTGCTTAACATTAGTCCCACAGGGTGCAGCAGCAGCAACAGCAACAGCAGCAGCAGCAGTGTGGACTGTTTCACGATTCATGATGTGGTGTGAGCTTCTTTGTTCAGATTAGGAACAGAAAAGGATTGCCCTCGCACCGTCACATCCCTGAGCTTTCATGTACATTGTGCGAAGGGAGAGACCGATGTGATTGCAAAGAGATTTTTCTTGGGGGTTGGGGAATTTTTACTTTCTTCGTACTAGATTCGATTCTCTTGTTATTGAAGAAAACTGAACCTTTCATATTGTCTTTGATCTGCAAAATGCTGTGCACACACAGAAGCTTTTACCCAAACCTTGGTAAACTCGCACTGCAAAGTTCCCTCTTTTAAGCCTTTTCAGATCTTTTCAAATCCTGCTTTCTCGGATTAAGTTGAGAATTGTCTACCTACCCTCTTGGAAAGTAAATTCCAATTTTGATTTCAACTTGGGTTGACGAAAGCAAATGCAAATTCCTATAGAATTCACCTTGCTAGAACATTGGCACCGTTGATCAAAGTTATCTCTAAAATTTAATTAAAATTATATAATTTTTATAAATTTAAAATTTTCCTAACCATAACTCCACATTAAATTAACTATTGAATTCATCAAAATAATAATATAATATTATTTTTTTAATAAAAATATTTTTATTTTTTTTCATATTTTACAATTACACTAATCATATGTTGATTAATAATTTAATTTAATTCTTACATTATTATTACAAGACGGTTGGAGATTAAACGTGAATAAAAAAGACATTTGGAGATTAAAACTGAATAAAAAATAGATCTGATGAATTAATAGTAGACTTTCAAATTTGAAGAAACTTATATATTTACTGTAGTTCAAAGTTTCACATTTATCTATTTGACTAATCCAATGCAGCCCTATTTTGATGAAATTCATCAAATTTTACATTTGACTAGACTTTTGATAAAGCCAATGCTAATGCTCTTATAGAGTCATTTTAATGTCTATCTTTCTACAAAAGAGGTATTTATCAATGAATAATGTTATGCATCAGTTATTATTCACGCTCACTCTATACCTATAGTTTTTTCATAAAATGTAAAGTTTTTTTCATAGAGTGTAGAGGTGTTTTTTATAAGATATGGAGTGATGAATAGTAACCGATGACAATAATTTTTCTTTATCAAGAGAAAAGGAGTCGAGAAAATTGATTTTTTTTTTTTTTTTGTTAAGAATTATAAGCCAAATGCAAATCCTTATTTTGGGTATTTTTTTTTATTTTTGTTTCACCATGAAAAAAAAAAAAAAAAAAAAAAAAACTAGAAATAGTTAGAAGTGCTCTCTGGTATCAGAAGAAATGCCTATCTCAGATCGATGCAGCTAGTTAAATAAAATTTTGACAGGAGCAGCGAGTCTGAGTGCTCGGGAGAAAAGAAGATAGGATAGAGAGAAGACAATTTTCTTTTCAGAAGATAGAGTTTAGTGAAGAAAAGTCATAAATTTCGACTTTAGACAGGAGATTTAGGGATGAAATGGGACCAGAAGTAACCAACGTTTCCGCGTACGTCCAGCTTACCTTTTGATCCAACGGTGTGGGATTTTCACACGGATCTTTTATAGTACAACCCCAACTTTCTGTTTGATTCCTTGGAAACTTGGATATAAAAGCCAATGAAAAATAATGGGTATTGGGACCAATATGATTTGGTTTTTGCTTCTATTGCTTATCATCTCACCAGCTCTAACACATTAATAAGATGAACCCTTGTGTCTTTGATTAGGAAACAGCGTGACCCATTTGAATTTAGAGATTATTAGACCCCGTTTGTATCCAACATTATTCACGTAATAGTATCAAAAATAGTAGTGAAATAGTAATGAATATTTTATAAATAAAAGTAAATAATTTGTAAATAGTAATGAAGTAATATGAAAATAATAAATCTAGACTCATCGGGATCCATCTCGAGGGTGGGTTTCGATGCAAATTTCTTTTTACTTGATGATTAAGAAAGTATTTTTTAAATAATCTTTATGATTTAAAAAAGTAAAAAAATATTCAAGGATATAAAAATATCTCATCCAAAAACCAAAAAAAAAAAAAAACATTAATTGGAAAAAGAAAAAATAATAAAGAATTCATTTGACTTAGCTATAATAGTCTTCATATATGACTTCAAATTATAGCTTTAATTGGTATTTAGCTAAGCCAATGCTCTCAGCCTTTAATCACCTTCATCTAGATCTTCCCTAGTTAATTGGTTCAATTGCGATCAAAGTAAAATGATTTCATAACAAGTAGGTTCCGTCGCAACAAAAAAATAAAATCTATTTGTAAGTTTATTTATTTCTTAACATAATAAAGACATTATTGAAATAAAAGCCCAATCCGCCACAGCAACTTAAAAATAAAAATAAAATAAAAAATAGAAAAGTGCTTAACTCCAATGTGTAACTATCAAAACTTGACTCCAAAACATGTAGCATAATAAAATTAAATGGGGATTCTAGATTTTCTATAATTTCTCGACTTTTTCACCGTAAACTTTGTAAACTTTCTACAATTCGGAGAGAAGTAAATATGACATGTAGACCCCGCTATATTTAACATTGGGGTCCAAGTTGGACACGAAGAACAGTTTAATGCAGTGAAACTCTCATGTTGTGTCTCTCCGAATTGTAGAATATTATCTCGGATTGTCTAATCTATACTCCAACGTATCATTCAATATGGGGCCATATGAATCATAGAGCTTGAGCCAGGAAAATACAACCAAACACACGTACATTTCCTCTATCACACACACACCATGCAGTTCAAATTATTGGTTCAATAATATAAATGATAAAAGATATTTTAATTATACCTACGTAATTATTTTGAAAAAAATAAATAAAATATAAGACTCACATAAAAAAAAAAAGTAATAATAAACTATACCTTTTTTCTCAAAACAATTAGACAACGATTACATATTTCACGATTGCATATAGAATTTCTCCATCCAAATAAAGCCTCTGCATCCTAATGATGCAATTTGGGTTCACCATTACAACACTGGAAAAAGCATCAGATCATTGGTACAACAACTAGATTGACTTTGACTTTTAAACTTTCTAGCAAGCTATAATTACTTTTGAGTGACCACAAGGAACAAGATCCACAGTTTATCTTCCTCATGGTTGCTTACAACAAACAAACCCCATTAGAGAAAGTTCCATTACATATCAAACTGATACAGCTGCTGCAATACGTTAGCTCTAAACAAAGCATTACTTCATCAACCCCATCAAAATGAGGGACAGCTTCTCTTTTAAGCAGACAGAGAAGATCCAAAAATAAATACTTAGATAATTATAATCATAAAAATCCTAAATAGAAAGAAAATAAAAAATCTGTACAGTTTTTCTTCGACCCCCAGCAGAGATATTTACCTGGAGGAAACTGGGTTTAAAGCTCTGGCGATTCCGTTCATGGCTCCATAACCCTTTGAACTAAACCCCAAGCACCCCAGCAACCCTTGCTTGTAAGGCAAGAAAGTCTTCCTCCTCATTTCCTCAGCTTGGGCTCTATTAGCCGTGTAATGCAACTCATGTGGCGACGGTGGCATGCGCCTCTTTCCGACCCCATTGGTGGGCTTTCCGGCCGGTTTCTTGCCCGAACCTCGTCCATTTCCCTTACTTTTCTCTGATTCTGAAGCCGCAGTGACCGAGTTGGTAACCTTGTTATCCTTATCTCTTGCATTAACGAGGCTTGGAAGCGTTTGGTTTCCAGGTTTTTTTTCTTTAATGGGAGAAAACGAAATAGAAGACCAGAACTTGTTGTTGCTTCTCCCTTCGCTTTTGCTTCTGAGAAAGTCTTTTAAGAAAACCCACCTCTTTGAGCTCCTCCCAGCCGAAGAAGATCTTGAAGACGAAGCAGAAACCGAAGGAGTGATTGTCTCTGAGCACAACTCTTCAATCTTTTTCCTCTCATTTTCTTCTACTTCCAAACAAACATCCTTCTCTGCCAAGCTCGTGTTTTTCTCGATATCTTCGTTCTCCGTCCACTCATGTCCTGTGTTTCTCACCGGAGACATAGATCTGGTTCTTCTGCGCAGAGACTTATCGCGTAGTCTCAGATCTCTACCTCTCACGCCATGCTGATCCGCGTCATACTCATCCACTTCTGCTCCAAGATCCAGTAACGGACCTAAGACCTGAGGCTGCTCCAAGTGGGTGGACAGTTTCATGGGGCGGATCTTCCCGTTCAAGAAAAGCTCGTCCGCAGAGCTCATAAACGGCCCTGTGCTACCCAACCCTCCCGAACCAAACCTCGCAGAGAACTCAAAGTCGTCCATTGTCGAAGAAGAATGAGGATTTGTTGTATTCGAGGATGTCAAAGCCAAGCTCATGAGTGCAAAGTGCATTGGGCTCGCAGGGGCACTGTAGAAGAAGCCGGAGACAGGGGCGCCACGGCCAGGGCTAGAGGGAGCACTGACATAAGGAGTAGAACAAGAGCTATCAATGTCTTCGAAACAGGGTTGGGTTTCGTCTGCGTTATAGCTGCTGGGGTTCGGAAGCTCTGGGTTTGAGGATTCGCCATTGTTGTTGTTGGGGTTCCGAATTCCGAGTTCCATTGCGTCGTTAATTTGTCAGCGTTTGCGAATGAGTGAATTGTATTTGTGCGAGGCAAAGCAAATGAAATGCACAGAGTGGGAGTGGGTGAGTGTAATTGCCCCTTTGTTTTGGGTTGTATTACGTCAATGCCAAGTTTCATTTTTTACGATTTCAAAGATTAATATGATTTGATATAATAAAAACTGATTTATAAATTAGAGTAATGCTAGATACAGTCTCCATTTAGGGACGGCAATGCAAGTCTAGATAATTTTATTTTTAAATTTTTTTAAAATTATAAAACTATCCTTCCTGAAATGATGTTTTTTCTCATTTAATAAGGAGCATGCACATGCAGTCTCCGAATTGGGACTGCAAATAGAATTTCCCTATAAATTATAATTGATTTATCACCTTGAAAAATGTCAATTATTTTCATTTTAAGAATAATATTATATTTTATACTCTCCTCTTATTTTCATTTCATTATATAAAATATAGCATATTTATCATCATAAATGAAAAAAAAATTATTCAATAAAGAATCATCTAGTAGTGCTAAATATGTTACATCTTACATAATAAAATAAAAGTAAAATAATAATATAGTATATAAAATTTCTTTTTTTTATAAGAATTTTATTAAAGTAAGTACATCTTATTTAGAATTACAGAAGTATTCCTTGCACATTTGTGTTGAGAAATACTTAGTTTATAAAAAAAATTATATAAAAATAAACTTATGAATAATTTATATTTGATATCTCACATTACGTCGTATCAATTTATAAATTTATTTTTATAAAATCTCTTTACAGATGTAATACTTCTTTATCTTCTTATATTTGGTATGTTATGTTTTAGTAGCGTTTTCTTTTTTAAAAAATTAGCAATGTGTACCTTCTAGTTAGATCTTGAATATACAAAATATCTAGTTAAAAAAAACTAAAAATATATATTAAAAAATAATATATTGATAATATTTTATTTAACTTTCAATTAGTTGCAGCTTAATTCATCAAGAGGGGATGGAGTTTTTGAAAATTTTCTTCAACCCATCTATAAATTTATAAAAAAGGAAAAATTACATTTTTTAACGAAGGAACACGTGATAACTTTTTAATTTGACTGTTAAAAAAAAAATATGTGCTTACTACTTGTTCAGTAGACAATTATCTATTTTTAGAGATGAATTAGAAGAAATTTGAAGAAAAACTCTCTACTTTTCAAAATATACAAAAATGATATTCTAGACTGCGTTTGGGTGTTGAGATATCTCGAATTATTTGAATTGATATGTGAATACTATTGAGTTAAAAAGGGCCCATTTGGATATAGGGGTGAGATTCTTATCTCATCTTATCTTTATCTAATTTTAACTAATAATTTTACTATTACTCACAAATCATTTCAATTCATCTCATCTCACTATTCAAACGGGCCCAAAATGTTTGAGTGAGTTTTGTGGATCTATTAAGATGTATTTGAATGTATAATGAAATAGGTTGATATATGTTTTAACTTTTTATGAGAAATTTAAAAACTAATGGATCTCATCAATAATTTATATGAGATAAACCGAGATTAGTTCAGTATCCAAATATACTTAGGATTACGTTTGGATAATGAAATATTCTCAAATATTTTGTAAATAATAGTGAAAAAATAATAAAAATAAAAAATAAAATATGTAATAATAATAAACAGTAATAAAAAGTATGTAAAAAATAATAAATAATTATAAAGTATTAAAAAGAGCAGAACATAGTGGTGGTGAAGGGTATATATGGGAAAAAGAATGTTACGAGTTGTAGCGTTTATAAGGGAAAATGAGACCTAAAAAGAATGAAAAGGAGTAGTGAGATTGAGACTTGAGAGGAGAGTTGGGATTGATTGTATTTGTGGGGAAATGGAAAAGGGTCCCATTTTAGCCTTAAAAAATTCATAGCAGAACAGCAGGGGGCGGCACGTTCACCTTCCCCCAAGTTTGTAGGTTATGTTCCTCTGTGTTGCCACCCCACCATTCTTCCCCTGGCTAATGCAGACCGACCATTTTCCAGTAGGACCCGCCTTGACTACAATGCAGACGTCGGTGTCTACTGTCTTCCACCTTTGTCCCAAGCAAAGGTAGAAAAATCTGAATCGAAACCTCTCCGTGTTGTACAGTACAGCTTCTTTAATGTCATGCAAATTTCAAAGCTTGAAACTCTTTGCAATAATGGCAGTGAAAAGATGTGTATAATGCAAAGAAAAAAACAGATAGAGAAAAGTCATTAAAATCTTGTGATCAAGTTTTTCTGCTGCACTCCTTTAATATTTGGATATCTGCTCTGTTTTTTATCGTTAAAATTTTGAATTCTTAGAGCATTTAATGGCATTTACAAGTTCTGTTGGAAAAAAAAAAACATTAAAAGCGATTTGCTATAAGTGTTGTTTGAATTCAAAATCTACCTTAATTTATTTCATTTTTTTTATTATAATTTTTTTAAATTTTTACATAAATAAAATAAATAATTTATTTTTTTAAAATTTTAAAATAATTTTTTCAAATTTTTACATAAAATATAATAAATAATTTAATTTTTTCAAATCTCAAAACAATAATAATATTAAAAAATAATATTCTAAAAATATTTTATTTTATTATTTACAAACCATTTCAACTCATATCTGAATCAAAATTACTCTTGTTAAGTGTTTTTCTTTTGCTGCACTCCTTTGATTTTGGGTATTTTTTTATTTTGCTCAGTCATTATTTGAAATGGAACATCAAAATGTTCATTTTCTTATAGATTAGAATCATAGATAGTTCTAAGCTTTTTCTAGTTGTGTAATCAATAAGAAAAAGAGAAAATATATTTACAATCGTGAATTATGTAACTGCCGCGTAATTACTTTGAAAAAAGTGAATAAAACATGAGACTCACATGAAAAAAAAAATTAATTTTTTAATAGTGGACTCTACTCTTTTTCAAAGCGATTACGCGGCGTTTACGCACTTTACAGTTATATATAGAATTACTCGAAAAGTAGCATTACACTTCTTAAAACTGGAGGATTCAATGTTGAAGAAGCCTGAGAAAATAAGAACAAAACTTGATGCCATCTTAGAATTCTGGCACAATCACTGTTTTTATTCCATTTCAGGAAAAGAAGAGAAAGGGGTTCTTAAATCATAGTACCCAGTTTTACAGAAGGGTTTACAAAGTGGTGAAAAGCCATTTCTACCTGACTTTTATCTAAGGACAAGGTACACCTTTGAAACACAGAGTCTTAGCTCTCTTCATAGGATCCTAAGTTTAGTGCAGCAGCAACGAGGCTGAGGGTCTGAATCCACACACCCTCTTCTCTAATTAACAATTAATCATCATAACAATAATCTGTTTCGGTAAACTATTCATTCATTAAATATAAATAAATATAGATAGATAGATAGATAGCATACCAATCTGCAGACTGATAAAGAATGCAAGGGTCTCTTTTCAGTTTCCCTGCAACCAAGAAAGAAAGAATATTGGTGTTAGCCATACTGTAATAGGTAGGAAAGAGAATGCACCAGCCAATTAAAAATCATGTGCATTTTGTCCAAGCCCTATCACAGGAACTAAAAAAGAATTGAATTTGAGAGCAAACATCTGACTTTTCAGATTTTAGATTCTTAATTTCTTACCCAGAAATCAGTTAACTTGAAAAGCAATGTATATGCTTAGACTAAAAATGAGTAATCTTTTATTGTAAAATAGATTTTATAAGATGAGTTAGGTCTATAAAATTTGTCATGGTATCAGAGTCTTTCATAGAACGAATAAGTAGACGTATACTATTTATCCTGTAACAAAGATCAAAAAAAAATATTGGCCTGTATGTGAAGGAGAGTGTTGAAGAATAATCTCACATTACTTGCGAATAAGGTCTTGGATATGTTTGTAAAGAATGAACAATCATATCTTGTAGAATCCATTTCATGAGATGAGTTAGACTTATAAAATTCTTCACAAAACACTTCCATACCTCAATCATTTACAAAAAAAAGGGTTGAAAGTTCAAGTTTTTTGGGAAGCAATTTGGGTTGAGATCCTTACCCAAGAACTCAGTACGGTCTGATTTGTTTTCAAAAAACATCTCATCTCATTTAATTATTACAATTTTTTCAACTTCTAATATAAAATAAAATAAACAATTCAATTTTTCAAATCTCAAAATTAAAATAATATTAAAAAATTAAATTCTAACAATATTTTATTCAATTTTTTGATTTTAATTTCAACTCATTTCATCTCTAAAAACAAACTAGGTTAGGACTATCTATGTCTTGGAACTGGTTCGGATGTGCTGACACTTGCAGCAAAATCTGCATTAGATAATCTCTTATCTTGCTGTTTTCTTTTCTGGGTTTCTCTTTTGGATATCTCCTCAATAGTCAAGAATCTAGAAAGGGTGATGAAATTCAAGGAATCACCAGAGAAAATAACTTGATATAACAATATGATGGTGGTGGAAAATGAGAAACTGTGGAGGAAATTACACGTGATATGTTCTTAGATATGTTTTTTTTCCTATGCCCCATACCATGGCCATGTGAGGACTGACGAGTGTTGACATTGAGCATTACATGAACTCCAATTGAAAATAAACAGACACAACTACTTTTCCATCAGCAAGCCTGCAAAGTGAATGTTAAAACTAGCCTCGTTTATTGAAAAAAGAAAAAAGACAAAAACGCAAAGGACAAAAGAAGGATAAACTTTGCCATGTGCCTGTTAACAAATAACAAGTACAATGACCGACTTTTGCATAAAAAAAAAAATTATGTATTTGAGAAATGATATTTATAATCGTGAGTGTGTAATTATCGTGTAATTATTTTTAAAAAAATGAATAAATATAAGACTTACATGAAAAGAAATTAATTTTTTAATAGTAAACTTCACTCTTTTTTAAAGCGATTGTATGGCGTTTACACATTATACGATTATATGTAACATTACTCTTTGATGTAAAAGTCGGTCAATTTTTAATAGTAAACTTCACCCTTTTTTAAAACGATTGTATGGCGTTTACATATTATACGACTATATGTAACATTACTCTTTGATGTAAAAGTCGGTCAATGTACTTGTTATTTGTTAACAGGCTAGGCTTAGGCCCATGACCACTCGGATTCTCGGAATAAATGAACCCTTTTTTTTTGGCTTTATAAAGAAGAAAATAAAAGGCATAGGTTTTATTTTATGTATTTTGTAAATTCAGACGTCAAGATATGTTTAACATTGCAAATCAAAGCTCAAAATGCTGTTTTCAAATGGACTTGGGGTGAGGCTGAATACCAGCATCCCAATCCCCACTGGGATTGCCCGGCTCTTGTTCCACCATTCTTGCGGATGACCATGTGGGCCTGGCTGACAGGAAACTGTAGCAACAGGTTTCATTACCAGAAGGGAAGCCCTTGACCACCATAGATCGACACTATAGCTTTAGGACATTGGCAAGTAAACAGAATCCCATTTTTTACCTGCAAAGGCCAAATGTGGAAACTTGGTGCCAGTAGCCAATTTTCAAAGCTGCCGGCACCTTTATGGCTTTAGCGGCTGTGGTTGTGGCCAACCACCTTTAACTCATCATATCTCCCCACTGTCTATGAGTCACTATGACTCTATATTGTAACATCATTAACACTGCTCTTACGATTGTCCTGCATATTCACCAGAAAAGAAGTTTTTTAATCAATTTTTGGAATCAAGTTTATTATCATATATTGTATAAGTTTTTATTTAAATCATCTCCACTCACGTGCACTGTAAGCTAGCATGTGCTTTAGTTAGTTTTAGTCTAGTATATAAATATTTTGTGTAAATATATATTCAGATGAATGATAGTATTCTAGAATTTTCTCCAAACTTCTCTCTCGACTCCCTCTCAGTTTCTCTCTTATCATGGTATCAGATGAAACCCTAACTCTAGACCACTAAAGCGCCGTCATGCCCATTCTCACCGACGAATCGTCTTCTACCAACCCTAACCCTTCCGCTGTTCATTCTTGTGTGGATTATTTGAATCCATATTATCTTTAGAGTGGAGATCATCCCAATGTAATGCTCGTCTCCCAACCCCTCACTGGTGATAATTTTTTCACATGGAACAGATCCATGTCCATGACTCTTATTACCAAAAACAAACTCTGTTTTGTTGATGGTGCTTTGCCGAAACCTTCTGAGAGTGTCATATGTATCACGCTTGGATTCATTGTAATATTGTTGTTCTTTCTTGGTTGCTTAATGCTTTGTCCAAAGAAATCACATCATCGGTCCTTTATATTGATTCTGCAGAAGAGATGTGGAGTGACTTTGAAGGAAGAGATGGCCACAAAGCAATCGGCCTCATATCTTCCAAATCCGGAAGGCTATTGCTTCTTTACTTCAAGAAAATACCTTTATAAGTTCCTATTTTACATGTTTGAAAAGTTTTTGGGAAGAAATGATTCATTTTCGTCCTCTGCATCCTTGTTCCTGTGGAGCTATCAAACAGATTGTTGATTATCAGCAAGAGGATTATGTCCTATAATTTTTTATGGGGCTTAATTAGTCTTATGCTTATTTACGTAGATAGATCCTGCTCTCTAATCCTTTTCTTCCGATTAATAAAGTTTTTTTGCTTATTCTTGAAGAGGTAAAGCAGCGAGAAATTGTTTCTGACTCTTTATCTTCTAATGAGGTTGTTGTTATGTTGACTAATCGTGATTCTAGTCAGATGAAAGGTTCTGTTGTTTGATCTAGAAATGGTAAACCCTCGGCTCCTCCTAAGGATAGGCCTTACTGTACCTATTGTGGCTTGTCAGGCCATACAATTGACAAATCCATAATTATCCACCAGGGTATAAGGCCAAATTACGAAACCTAATAAGGCCACTGCCAGCCAATCTGTTTCGGATTTGGTTATGGTTCCAACTTTCCCTTTTTCTCAAGAGCAATGTCAAGAGCTCCTTACATTTCTCCAAAATCAAACTAATGTCTCTTATGTGAATCAAGCAGGTACAGTTCCTTCTAGCTCACTGCACCATCAACCTCCCCTGCACAATCTTTTTTAGGTATATCTATTACTGATATTTCTCATCCTTCCGTATCCTCTGTTGTTGATACACTTGCATTTCATCAACAATCTTGGATTCTTGATTCTGGGCAACTGATCATATGATTAGTTCTCTTTCATTTTTTACCTGACTACCAATCCCTATAAATATATATGTGAAATTATCTAATGGTTCTTGCATTCAAGTTACACATAAAGGCATAGTTAGATTTTCTAATTCTTTAATCTTAATTGATGTTCTTTATGTTCCTACATTTACCTTTGATCTTGTCTTAGTCAGCAAGTTAACTTCTCAGTTATCTTGTTTTCTATTTTCCTTACATGGTTTTTGCTATATTCAGGATCTCTTCAATTGGAAGACGATTGGAGTAGCTAAACATTCTCAAGATTTATATCATTTACTGCAAGTCTCAATGTTACTAGATTTCTTCGTTTTCAATCAAATATTTCTTTACATTTTTGGAGTGACTATATCATCACTGCTGTTTACCTCATCAGCAGAATACCTACACTTGTTTTAAATAACAGATCACCATATGAAGTACTTTTTTCTGTCAAACCCCCGTATAATCACCTTAGAACATTTGGTTTCCTTTGTTATGCTTCCTTATTTGGTAATTCTCTATATACCAAGTTCTCTGCTCGAGCTCAAGTTTGTGTCTTTCTTGGATATCCTATTGGTATTAAAGGCTATAAACTATATAATCAACATTCTCATAAAATTCTCATTTCTAGAGATGTCATATTTTATGAACATCCTTTTCCATTTAAACCAGATTCTTCATATCATCACTTGTCTTTGGAAAAACAAAATCCTCTTCCTTCTTCATTGGACCATGTTTTACCAATTCCCATTTCAGATGTTTCTCTTTCATCTACATTAACTTTTGGATCTCTCAATCCTCCTATTTCTTCTACTTCCACTCAAAATACATTACCACCAATTCCTATCAGAAAATCTACAAAAATAGAAAGGTACCTGATTACTTGCAGCATTATCATTGTTCATTGATTTCAAATACAAAAGTTACTACATCTCCTCTGGTTGATGATTCTTCCTCATAAGGTACTCCTTATCCTATCTTTTCATATTTGTCACATTCCAAATTTTCAACCTGCTATAAACACTTATGTGCTTCTGTTGATTCACTTTATGAGCCCAAATTCTTTCACCAAGCCATTTCATATTCTCATTGGAGGGATGCAATGGCAGCTAAGATTACTGCTCTTGAAACTAATAAAACTTGGATCCTAACTGAGTTATCTCTTGGCAAGCAGTCAATTTGTTGTAAATGGGTTTATAAGTGCAAGTTGAAATCTGATGGCACTTTGGAAAGATATAATGCTCGGTTGGTTGCAAAAAGATATACCCAACAAGAACGGGTTGATTATTTTGATACTTTCTCTCCTGTTACCAAACTAACCAAACTAACCATTGTTTGTTATTTTCTTGCCTTAGCTGCTATTCATAATTGGGAATTGCATCAATTGGATGTCAATAATGCATTCATTCATGGCAATTTGGATGAAGAGGTATATATTAAGCTTCCTCTTGGGTTTTCTAAATCTGGAGACACTTGGGTTTGTAAGTTTCTCAAGTCCTTGTGTGGCTTGAAACAAGCATCTAGACAATGGTTCTCTAAAGTTTCATCCACATTGATTGCTTATGGTTTTACTCAATCAAAGTTTGATTATTCCTTGTTTACCAAGTGTTCTGGTGACTCTTTTATGGCCTTGTTGGTTTATGTGGATGACATTGTCATTACTTCTAACCATTCTCAGTCTGTTCTTGATCTCAAGCACTTTCTCAATTTGCATTTCAAGTTGAAAGATCTTGGTACTTTGAAATATTTTTTGGGTCTGGAAGTTGCACGATCTGCTAAGGGCATATCTTTTTCTCAGAGAAAGTATGCACTTGAAATAGTTTATGACTCTAGTTTATTTGCTGATAAACCTGCTAGTAGTCCAATGGATTAGAATTTAAGACTATCCAAAACTGATTCTGGAGGTTCTTTACTTGACGATCCCGCTTCTTATAGAAGATTAATTGGTTGTCTTATTTATTTCACTCTTACTAGGCCTGACTTGTCTTTTTCTGTTGCAACATTGAGTCAATTCATGCTCTTCAATCACACTATGATGCAACAATCTAGTTGTGAGATACATCAAAGCTACTGCAGGACAAAACTTATTCTTCCCCAGCAACTCCTCCTTGCAACTTAAAAGATTTTGTGACTCTGATTGGGCCACCTGTCCAGATTCCAAACGATCAATTACTGGTTTTTGTCTCTTTCTTGGAGATTTTTTAATCTCTTGGAAATCCAAGAAGCAAGTCACAGTTTCCAGATCATCTGCAGAAACTGAGTATCGGTCCATGTCTTCTATCTGTTGTGAAATCAAATGGCTACTATATCTTTTCCATGATTTTGGGATTTCTTTTTCTTCAATACCAGTTCTCTAATGTGGCAGTCAAGCAGAACTCCACATTGCAGCTAATCCAGTTTTTTACGAAAGAACTAAACACATTTAAATAAACTGCCATATAGTTAGAGATATGGTTCAAAATAATAATCTTGTAACTCTTCATGTTTCTTCTGAGCATTAGTTAGCATATTTTTTACTAAACATTTAGTTTCAGATAGATTTTTTAGTCTTCTTAGCAAGCTAGGTGTTATTAATCTTCACATTCCAGCTTGAGGGGGGCTATTATCATATATTGTATAAGTTTTTATATAACTCATCTACACTCACGTGCATTGTAAGCTAGCATGTGCTTTAGTTAGTTTTACTCTAGTATATAAATACTTGGTGTAAATACATATTCACATGAATGATAATATTTTAGAATTTTCTCCAAACTTCCCTCTCGACTTCCCTCTCGGTTTCTCTCTTATCAAAGTTTTTTAATCACTTCCACATATGCCGACTGCTGAGTGCTCATCCAGCATCAAGTTCTCCATGCATGCTTTTCCATCCTAAAATCTCCTTGTACAGTTCCTCTACGACCTGCATCTTCCTACCAGGCCATGTCACCAAGTTAGCCCCTGATTTGCACCTAAAATCCAATATTCACTCACACAATCAAATAGAACCCTCCGCCCAAGCTTGAAATACTCTTCTCCATCTCTTTTTTATCCATTTCCCTTAGTCTCCAACAGATCAAAGAGATCTGGGGCCATAACCTTACTGGTTTGTTCCTGTGCAATATCTTCCAACATCAACTCAGACTGTGTCTTATGAGAGTATCATTCCAATATTTGTCTTATGAGTGTATTGAAATTTTTTATAATGTGTTGATTCAAAGACTTTCCAAAATTTAGATAATATTGATAAAATACGAGAATCGTAATGGTAGGCACATTTTATCTGTATTTAGGGTTGTAAAAATAAGCTAGAAAATCGGTTAGACCGGCCGAACCCACCTAGTCCGGTTCTGGTTTCTAAAAACAAAAACCAGTTGAAAACCGGTCTGGTATTGGTTTCCACATTTTAAAAATCGATTTGAACTAAAATGGTTTCTATATTCATATATTTTTTATATTATATATAAAATATTTTTTTTATTATATATAAGTTTTGTATATTATATTATCCATATTATATGTCAAATTGCTAATTAATATAAAATAGACTTTTAATCTTATTATTCAAATTAATTAATCTTATAACATAAATTGATATAACATAAGATTAATCACATAATTTTTAATATAGCATTTGATATAACATATAATTAATTTCAATCTTATAACATAAAATTAATATTACATAAAATCTTAATCTTAAATATAAACATTAATATTAAATTATTAATATAAAGTTACTCTTGATATGTAGCATTTTTACAGAATTTGTACTAACCAATACTATTTATGCACTGTAAATTCTGTACCTTGACTAGGTCCATATAAACATGTTTATTTTCTATTTTTTTGGTACATTTGTATCTCAACGTTTTCGATAGCGAAGCAGACGAAAACTCATCAGAAAGAGACTTTTGTCAATAAATGGGATAAATGTATGAGAAGTAGTCGCTCCTGTTCAGAATCGAGATCTAAAACCCCATATTAAAAGCAAAAGAATAGCACTGATTTGAAAACTCCTTGCATTCATGCATTAAACATGGTTGTATTTAGATATTGAGTTGATCTCAGATGATCTGAATTAATCTATAAATAGTAATATTTTGTGAATCTCATTGAGATGTATTTAAATATAAATAAATTAAGATATGTGTTTGAATGTATGAAATAAGTTGATATGAATTTAAATTTTTATGAAAAGTTGAAAAAGTAGCACGTCGAAACATAACCAAATAAGTTGATATGAATTTAACTTTTTATGAAAAGTTGAAAAAGTAGCGGATCGAAACATAACCCTAAACCTTTTTCTAAATTTCCCTACTTATCTTCGGGGCCTTTTTCTTGAATCCCACCATCAACGTATTTTCATGATCTTTCGATATCGAAACAAAAGATCAATACATTAAAGAAAATTATTATTCATCATTCTTTTCATGCGTAATATTAAATTATTAGAAAACTAGTTAAAAAAATTTATAAGGATGAATGTTAACAAAGCAAATTAAGCAGTGATCAGAGCATAACATGCAATGGGTATTGGTCTGGCTGTTAAAAAAAGAAAAGAAAAACATATATACGTACACATGAGGAAAAGAAGAGCACAGTAAGCTAGAGAAAAAACTTCTCATATATATATATATATATATAATATGTACGTAACGAACAAAGATTCTTGCATGGGATATTAAATACAGAAACTCTCTCTCTCTCTCTCTCTCTCTCTCTCTCTCCTATTTCTTTCTTATTTTTGCAGTCTCTTTTGATCATAACCGACTTACCATGACGATGCACTTTTTCTTGAGCCAATGGAACCCTTTCTTGAGAGAAATCTTGATCTTCCCTTCAGCGCTATAAAGCTTATATTTAGCGACTCTCCTTCTTCTCTTCATCTCAGGATCATTCCACCATTTCTTGGATGATGATGAGGTCTTTGTGCTCCTGAAAGCTCGGTGTTTTGTCGGAGAACGTGAAGAAGGATCCAACGAAGGGCGGCGGCGAGACCGACCCACGGAGTTCTGACCTACGTTCAGGCCAACTCCATAGGAGCTGTACTGCAGCCCCTCCATACCTTCGATCTCCTCCAAGTTTCTTCATTCGCCACACACCACATGACATCCTTTTTATGAAGGGAGGGTGTTTTTCTGTTGGGGGATGGAGCGGAAGGACTTGAGACAGGGTCCCAGATTTTTGGGGAAATTTATTGGTCGGTATTCTTTCTCCAATATTTTTGGTTATGCCCAAAAATGTATTTTTCGTTTTCTCTTTATCCTATCACAAAATACCACGTGTTCATCATATTTTGAAAAATTACTCAAATTATAAATTAGCTTGAGGTGTGGGATAAACCTGTCTACTAATAGTTTCACAGGTCTATAACGGTCCGAGCCATGTGTCCCATTTTAAATGAATATCAACATAAATAAGAAAACCAGTCACAAAAATTATGGTACAAATTATAAGTGGATTGAACTGCAAACATGCTTGAACCCCCCATCTTTTCTTCTATGAATTAGATTAGTTGCAATCCACCTTTCGATAGTCTCCTATCTAGGGCTGAGCAAAAATTTAAAAATCCGACTCCGAATCCAACTCTACTCCGACTTGATCCGACAAAACGGAGTCAAGAGTCTAATATTTTTTTTAATTTTTCAGTCGGAGTTGAAGGTGTCACAGGACCAACTCCGACTTTGTCCTCTGACTCACATATTGTACATATGTTATAAAAATATGTATTTATCTATATATTTATCATATATACTAGTATAGTTATATAGTTATATAACTAGAACTTATATAGTTAAATTCAATAATATACTAGTATGAGTAAATTATTATAAAATAATATAATTATACTATAATATAAATATGTAAACATTGTTCTATTACTACCAAGCATAATTAAGAGTAGAAATAAATTAGACACTAGTATTTAAATAAGTCTAGTATAATAAATTAATAACATATATACTAATTTACTCAAGTATAATAACATGTAATTAGATACTAAAAATAAAATGTAATACTATAGTATGATAAAATGTAATTAGACACTATAGTAAAAGTCTAGTATAAAAATAAGTTAGATATTAGTATATAAGTAAATTAGTAGTGAATGATTTAGTTTTAGTTTTAAATTTTTTGAAAAAATTGAAATTTCAAAGGCAACAAAAAATTCTTTTTTAAAATAGGCTAAATATGAAGCTAAAAACAAGACTAAAACTGAAAGTCCAAATCTGAACTCGAACTTTGTAATAAGATCCTAAATCCAACTAAGTCGGTGCTCACCCCTACTCTTATCCTTTTATTGTAATAATAATAATAATAATAATAAGTTTCAATAGGGTATGTTTCTTGACTATAAAGCATTTGTCAAGTAGGCTTTACATTGGATCCTTTTTTTATTATTATTATTTGCATTGAGTGTCCATAACAAAATACCGACTAATCTATGAGGTTCACAAGTTCTCAAGAGTTTCTCATAAGTGCACATTAGGTAACTCAAGGAGAAATTTCTCTCAATCCTATAACTTTTAGAAATTATTAACACCCAAAGATCATTCAAATTTTAAACCTGAAGTGAGCATACCACCGAGACTCTAATGAGTCAACCATGAGGAGTTAAAGGCTTTATGTTATTCCCAAAATGCAGCAAAGAAATGTTGAAATTAATGATATTAATGTTCCAAATAGGCCAATACTAGTCTAAACTCTAAAAGTCTAGAGGGTTTAAAAAAAGTATTATACTTGCTGCCCTGTGCTGTGATATAGGTAAACTTCCTGAATCGCCTTAAATTCGCTGGGTTATATTCTCTTTGTTTATTACTTTTCTTGGGTACACTGCTAACTTTAAAAGAAAGAAAACCTGAAAGTAGGAACTAATCTTTGGACAAATAAAGGGAAACTGCCTTGAGACTGACATTTAAGTACCCCTAAAAGAGTGGGGAGAATATATGCTTGATAAAAATCTCGAAAATCAAACAGGCAATACTCTCATTCTCATTATAAATTACCGTTTTCTTTCTGAATTTCATAATTAGTGCTTATATAAATAATTTTCTCGTGACAATATGAGAGTACTACATCATCCATACTCCATATTCCGTACCTATCAAACTCAAACAGTGTCAAGCAGTGCGAATACCGCCGCATCCTCTTAAACAAATATAGTCAAACAGAATCATAGATAAATTTTTTCTGGGTTATGTTTGTTTCTATGGAAACTGGAAAGTAGTCCCCCCAGCTTCGAAGGGAATTGTTGGTGCTGCTGCTTCAATTATTATTGTGCAGCAGACACTCACCGCTATGTGCACCTATTTTACTTGTTTGTATGGACCACCATTAGCGTTAAAATCATAAACAACAGGACTAGACGCATCATTTTCAACAACAGATTTTTACTCCTGACAAACATGCAGAATAGATTCAGCAACAGTTTCTGTCTGTTTCAAACTAGCAGTTTCAAAATATTTACAGATGACAAAGGTCTAAGGCAGTGAGCATGAAAGTCTGTAACATGGCACTAACTTGATTGACAATGCTGGTCGGTCTGAGATTGTCTAGGCTGCTTTTTACTTCTAACTCCTTTTTTGGACTTCTTGACATTATCCATACGCGAAACCTGTCATTAGTCCCAACACATCGAAGAAAAAAGGTTTAGACAGAAAAATTAATACATGCATACAACTATTCTACGCTGCACTAAAGGCGGCTACGGTGTGTATCCTTGCACTCGCATGACTGTACTGGCTACCCGTGTTCTGACCTGTAGAAAAATAATCCAGACACAAACACAACTTGGGATTTCCACTTACAATGTGGGATTTCCACTCAATTTTCTCATGCCCTTCATTGACAGTAGCAGGATGAGAATGACTTTGAACATTGAGGAATATGTGAACAAGTACAGCAGCATCCAGAGCAGCGTATTCTAGCTGCATCCAAGGTATTGTTTCAGTTTCGATGAGATAAATCAATGAGTTTAAGACCAAGCATAAATGATTTTAGATCTTAAATGTCAATCATGATCAAATCAACAAACAGATAACATATTCATAACTCTACCAAAAAATCATCTCTTAAGTTCAGAAGACCATATGCCAATGTCACAATAAGATTTAAGAGCACACCACATCCCTCTCCTCTTTAAAAGGGGTTGAATACATTTCGGAAAAAATCTATTTGCAAACCAATTGATTGACACACTCAACACTCTACTGATGTGGAAGCCTTACACATCAACTAAGATAACAAAGTATTGGTCTTCTATTTTTTATAACTGTAATGGGTTCCTACTCAAGTGGTGTTTATAAGCAGTAGAACTTTACGGTTTGCTCCCCTAAACTATCACATGTTTTTCACTCTGCATCCTAAACTACCAAAATCAACACATACATCTTCTAACTATTGAGACCTAGCAAATAGCACCTTCCATTAAATTTAACCGTTGAGATGATGAAAAAATAACCAAGATGGCACAACTTGACTGTCAAATTTTAACACAGGGTGCTATTTGCCATTTATGGTAGTTAGAAGATGAATGCTGTTATTTGCAACTTTTCAATCTTAAATTAATAGGTATTACACTTTTACCTAAAACTACTAAACTGACCCATTGCATTGAATCCACTACTAAGAACTAGCAAATAACACATTTGGTTAAAATTATACGGAAAAATAGTGCCACAGCTTATTTTTTTCATCTTAACTATCATATTTGGATGGAGAGTGCTATTTGATAGTCTTGCTAGTTGGAGGATCAATGCAGTGCCAGTTTTAGTAATTTGGGGTGTAAAGTAAAAACCCCTGGTAATTTAGAGTGATGCGTATTTGATTAACAAAAAAAGCAAATGCACACTAGAAACCCAGTTTCCCATGTTCCCGATCTCAAAAACTAACAAAAATCTTAGGTTCAAATAATTCTAACAAATGATTTACATTCGAAGGATATGTGAAAAATCTTTTGTACGCAACTATTATGAAATATTCCAGTGTGTAAACATAAGTTGGCTTCAATAAGTTCTCAAATGACAAGCAGTCGTCTATGTTTACCATCCACATCATACTAGATATAAAAGATCTCTTAATAACGCAATTAAATGATGCTCATAATTTATCATCAAAATAACTTGTAAGTTAATACTTTCTCGGATATAATCAGATGTTGGACTGCAAACATGAATCCATGGTAATTGGATGGGAAAGGAGAACTTCTTCATTTCCCTTAATCGGACTAGGCTTCTGTAATTATCTTTCTTAATCTTCTTCCTCATGCAGTTTGAGGAAGTTACATTGTGATAAAGGAACAAAATGAATTTACCTGATTCTGTGTCAAAGGTCGTTGCTCCCAGTTGCTATTCCGTCTTGTCTTGTTCAAACCGGCCCCCAATATTTTCTAGTATAGTAATAATCACCAAGAAGTTATGTCAAATGATTAGGTACTTATTTGGATGTATTGCAACAGCAAACCATGAGAGAGAGAGAGAGAGAGAGAGAGAGGTAAACAGCAGTTTAGATAACATATAATATAATATACAGGAGCTCAAATAAATCTATCCTTAATTTACCTTTGCAAGCCCAGAGAGACCACCTTGAGGTTCTTTAAACACATTCTGGACGTCCAGTAACATTTCATATTGCTTGAAACACTCCAACTCTCCATATGAATGGGCCAGCTGCTTTATATCACATTGAAAGTTATATCCTACACAACATTATCAACACCCCCATCAACATTACAAAATAAGCCCAAGATTTTTGTAGTAACGATAATGAAATTTCCAACACTCTCATCAACATTACAAACATAAAGAGGTCTACATCCACATCTGAAAGAAAAACCAATCACCTAATTATTTCCACTTCAATAGTTTGATGAAACTTTCCTAGCCAGCTGTTTACATGGTCGATTGAAATAAATACAAAGGATCACAGGGAATGCAAGGGTTCTTCTGTCCTTCCACATAGAGAATTCTTTTTTAACATATTATACAAGGTTTCAGAAGTCAGGTAGAGCACTTTTGTAGACAAATTTGTATAAAGCTTCACGAGTCATTGAACCCTAACTTATGCATTTAGATTTCTCATACCAAGTTTTAGAATTCTAGGAGACTGCAAAATGCAGGCCAGACAGTTGTCTAAAATGTCAGGCACGTCTTCGAATAACTTTATCAGATCAAAGATAAAAACCATCTTTTCAGATGCAATCTGCATGATAGAAACCTGAGACATGGAACAAAGCTACTTTTAGAAGGGAAAAATACAGAACTAAAATAGAAGGCATTATCCAGATATCATAATGGCGAAGAAACAAAATATTGCTAGCAACAGACATAATAATCATTCATCAGATTGCAGATGATACTGATAGATGTGCCATGCTAGTATATACATCCCAGCACACAAGGTCTTTCTTGTGATAAAAAAGTATTGCTCCACAAAGAATTAAGAAGATATTTCCAACTCCATTGGCATATAGATTCAAATGGTCTACTGGGAGCAAGAATTTCCTGCTATACCTTGTCCTTGAGTTTCTACCTTCCGTTGCATTATATGCACATGGAGGAGATCATATTATTAAACTGGGTTTCTGCTTAATAGCAGAGTACTTGGTGAAGTAATATGTAAATTTAGACTCTAACAAAAGAAAAAGCAGTCTTCTGCCATAAGCGAACCTTAGATAAAGCCCACAAAACATTCCAAGATCCAGAAGAGCATTTTTCTAATCCAAGTCGAGCAAAGAAAAAAAAAGGAACCACTAAAACAGGGCTCGTTTGGGAAGTGAGACAAGATGTGAATTATGTGAGTAGTAGTAAAATGGTTTGAGTTAAGATGTTTTATTGAGTTTTGGGAAAAGAGAGAGAAAAAATTGAATAAAAATATTAAAAAATAAAAATATTATTTTTGTTTTGAAACTTGAAAAAATAGTATTATTTTTTGTGTTTTGTTTGGAAGTTTGGGAAAGTTGTAATGATTAGATGAAAATTTTGAATTAGGGGTTCTACACGCCCCTTACAGGGCAGGGCCACCCCGTCCCCCACCCCTTCATGGGCGAGGGTGGGGATTTTTTTCCTATAATCCACCTCCGTCCATGCGGGGGCGGGGTACCCCGTCCGTTGCACGAGGTGCGGGGGTGGACCTCCATCCATCCGCCCCCCTCCTCCCCTCCTCGGCTCCCCCAAACTCAACGGCGTCTGTTACAACAAACCCAATCGAGTCCTCTACAGGCGTCTGCTACTTCCATGGCAAACGAGATCGAGAGAGATTGAGAGAGATTGAGAGAGTTCGAGAGAGTTTGGGAGTCTGGGTCTGGCACGAGAGAGTTTGAGATCGAGAGAGTGAGAGAAAGAGAAAGAGAAAGGATTCGGGGGGGGGGGGGGGGGGGCTTAGACATGCTGGAGCGGGGCAGGGGATTTACGGAGCAAGGCTGAGCCCCCTCGATCCCCAGCCTCCGCAACTCCCCTTTCATACGGGCGGGGGGACCCGCCCCCCGTCTGTGTGGAGCGAATCCCCTACCCCACCTAGCGGGGGTGGAGCGAACGGGGTGGTGCAGCGGGTGGCGGGCACCCGTTGCCCACCCCTATTTTGAATATTTGAAATTGGAAACTGTTTGTGTTTTAGTTATATTTGGGAAGGAAATTATGAGAAATTTTGAGATAAGATCATCTCACTTCCCAAACAAGTCCGTAAGGTCCATATTTAGAACACAAACTCATCTTAACCAATCTCAAATCAATCATAGATAGGACCCACTACTTTTTCAACTTCCCATAAAAAGTTAAACTCATCTCAACCTATTTCATGCATTTAAACACATATATCAACCTATTTACATTCAAACACATCTCAATAAGACTCACAAAATATTACTATTCACTAATAAACTATCTAAGATCATCTCAGCATCCAAACGCAGCCTTAGTATGCCAACCAGGAAGTGCATATACTCAGGAGCCAGTAATAAGAGAGCATCTATCTAGTAAGGATCTAGTACAGAAATCCAGAGAGATACTTATCCCGGAAAAAAAACCAAGAGAGAGAGAGCTATCAAGAAAAATGGTAGATCAATCTGATTACCTTGTTTGGTTTGCTGCCTTTTTCATAATTGGGCTTCCATTCACAATCAACACCCACGACTTTACACCCCTCAATATGGCATGTTGCATTTTGCAAACCATCAACATTATCAACCCAAATGATGTCTTCCACAACCAATTCATTAAGATGAAGATAGCGACTATGTAGATGACTTGCCTCGGGCACTATATAACGTCAAATAGTGATATATAAGGATATTTTTGTGTAAATTCAACAACAAATTTACAAGTAATAATTTAGAATTGATAACTGAACGCCAAGTAAAACAAGTTCTCTACACAATATACATGGCCTCAGAATTTTTTCTTCATGGGATGCCTATCATTTCTACATATAAATTTATAGTTAGGGGGAGAGATTGAGCTTCAAGAAATAGTGGATGGTCCTATCAATACGCAAATGTAAGTAAGCCATATTATAAAGAGCAAAAGGTTGAGTACTAGGATGAAAAATCTATTTAATAAACTTGACTGTCAGAGATACCTTTGACATCCAGAAAACCTTTAAGGGAGTATCGATCACATAGCTCATCGACCTTCTCAGAGTAACCAGCTTCCATAGCCAAATAAACCTTAAAAAAACAAAGAAAATGTAACTATTGCTCCAAACAATAATTGTAGGATTATTATCCATCTCACAACTTTCTTCCAGGTAAAGTTTTGACACAGTTCTCATCCAAAAGCAAGTAAATGATATATATGTAACTGTGACAATTACTCATGCCAAAAGCTACTAACCAAATATTCAAGAAGTTGTCTATCATCATTTGTCTTTGCCTCTGCAACATCCCAACATCCTTTTTCTGCTAGCTTTTTTAGTGAGCTGTAATGTTGGTGGTATATAAGATTGTTCATATCCTTGGGGAGGAGAGTGTTGGAATATACGGGTTATGAGGAATGCAAATCATTTTTTTTTATCAGTAAACAAGAATTTCTATTGATGATAAATAAAGTTAGGCATGGCCCCGGAATGCAAATCATTCAAAATACCTTTCTTTACACTTGTGATAAACATCTGGAAACTCTTGCTGCAGATTGTTTCTCTTTATAATATCATATGCGTGCTTCAGCAAGTTCCTGTCAATGTATTCCTGAACAAGTACACATAACATTTGCTTACCCATAAATATTGCCCACTTGTCAGCTGCTTTAAATTCTTTGCTCTGTATCATACTAAAGAGAAAAGATTTTCCAGATTGGCGGATGGAAAATTGCTCTAATAGAGATACAGCTGTCATGTATGACTGGGATTCTATCAATTCAAAAACGTAATGCTCAACGAATGTTTTTGCTGCATCACAGCCACTATCAGTCCTTTCCTTTAGTTGGCACATGGCTTTCTCGACATTATCCAATTTGATATCAAAAACTTCAACTATCTTCACAACAATCCTCTCATCAAGATTCACAAAGCCCCCTACAATATCAAGAAATAACTGAGCAGCTAGGTCTTTTGCTTCCAAGGCATCTGTGGGGTTAAGTCCTAATTTTAGGTAACGCCGTAGGGCAGATACTATTAAATGACTGAAGCCTTCACAATATAATCCAAATATGGGCAAGATATATAGACATTGAATGACAAATGTAGCTGGGCCAGGTTGGGGATTGTTATGAAGCACTTGATAAACTTGTTGTTGAAGAGCTCGGAACTTCATAGTTGCCTTACATGTGCCTACGAAATGAGTTCAGAGAGAAGCAAACATGTGAAAGGAAGCATGAAATTAAATACTAACAAAGTTGGCAAATAGTGGTCAAAGTAGATGCACTAAAGGACCAGCTAAATAATGTCCCAGAGTGATTAATTTACAATGTACAGCTATTTATCCTATAAATAATGGGAAAATCAGTAAGATCTGGACAATACTAAAGTAATTTGTTAACATCCAGCCTCCAAGCTCCAGTGAGGCCAATTTAAACATCTAGTGAAAGATAGAAATGCTATTCTTTATTTTTCGTTTTGTCATCCTCAGTTATATCGGTTGATGTGACTCTTTATATCTTTATCAGTAACTTATATTTAAGTGCTTGATATTGGAAACTACTTAATATCTGTCACATCAGTGGGTGTGACTAAGGAAGATAAATTATAATGAAGAGTAGCATTGCTCGATGAAATATTATGTCCAATAATAAACCTAAGATCTGACTACACCTCACTGTTGTAATTATAGATGGTAGGATAACAAAATACTCAAAACCTTTCCATTAGATCCAACTTTATGACAACCAGTATCCAAGCAGGATGACATTGGCAGTGATCCAACAAGTAACTGACCGTATTGTAGTAAATCAATATACTAGCTTGAGAACCGAAAGTCATGGTGTGTTAGGGAATTTATAAAGGAATGAATGGAGAAGAAATAATGAGTTAAGATGGACTGGAATGGAATAGAAATGACTGGGGTGTTCCCCTGGTCGATTTGGACTTTATAAAGGAAGGGAAAGAAAGGGAAAAAATTGTGATTTCACAACCAGCTCCTCTTTCTTTTGTGTTTTTCAAGAGAGCGGTAAAAATGATGAAGGGAAAAAAATTCCTTTCTTAAAAGATCTCTCTAAAAACAAGATAAAGGCTCCCATCATTCCCTTTCTATCTATTTTATCCCACCCACCCAAATGAGCTGTTGAGGTGAGAAGCTATCTAATGAAACAAGTGATGATTGGAAGATACACCATACCATGAATGTAACATTCTTTCAGGAGGTATAAGAATACCACCGGAGAAATGTAGGTTAGATCTGAAAAGGCATGAACCAATATAGTCCCTGTTTGGTCGGTTTTGTCTTTTTTGTTGTGTAGGTCTGTAGGTCTTTCCACCAAGCCCATGCCAGAAAAATCAGTAACGATCCTACAAACAGAATTAAAAATTAACTTGAAATATCCATATCAATTATAAAATTAATTCGGTGCCATAAATCCAGTACACCAACTGCACACAAGTTACGCAACAACTAACTGTCCTCCAGATCATTTAAAGAAAGTAAACAAATCCAGTCCAATCTTAAAAACGGGTCTTCAAAGCCTAGGAAGAAATACAACTCAAATACTATCAATGAGACACAAAATGAAAGTTCCATTGGGAAAGATAAGTTGCTTTTACAATAAGGCAGAAGAAACTCGAATCTATAATAGGTGAAACAGAAATCTATATGCAGATAGCTCCCAACTCGGTTTTCTCAGCAACCAAACAACGGAATCGAATGGAAAGGAAGGAAGGAAGGACAAATGTTAAGCTTAAAAGCGTCGAGTTTCTCAGACTTGTAGAATGCAATACTAATTTGTACGAACAGAAAGACTGAGATAAAGACATTTCTGATTTCACAGCCAGCTTTTCGTTTCGCAAATTTTTCTTAACAACCAAACAAAAAACAAACAAAGTAGACACAGGGAAACATACCGAAATGATTCAATGAAATTCTAAAGTCTCTGAATCCCCCTCTCTCGCTCTCTCTCTCTCTCACTCTCACTCTGTGCTGCAACTACTGTTTGAATTTGACTTTATGTGTTCATATGTTTGAATTTGAATATATATATGAATTCATTAACGGAGCGAAAACTCTCAATTTACAAAGGAAAAAAGAAAATAAAAGGGAGGGATATCATTAAGAAAAGGAAATGCTAAGATGCGCGCGGGCCCACCGGATCTTTCCAAAAAGGGAGAAATTGCTTCTCTCTTTCTCTCTCCATGAACCTCTGTACATAGCTGCGGTTGCGGCTAACGTGCGCAAGGAGATCTGCAGAGGGCAACGGATGGTCATTTTCGACTTTTTGGTCCCGATTGGCTCGGGTTGGAGTAGATAAGCACCAAAACCACGCTTTTAAGCTCTATTTTTTAAAAAAATATAATACTTTTAATTCGTTTGTATTCTGTCCATTCAATATTAGAGAAATGTTATTTATTATTCTTTATATCATTATTCAATATGTTATTTTTTATTTTTAATATCCTCACGTGCCACTCACATCTATGTGCGATCCTCACGCACCACCCTTTACAGTAGTTATTCTTGACACAAGTACCAGATCACCTAACTCGCCACTACCAAACCTTTCAGATCTAACATTTATGGTTAAAAAGAGACAAGTGTATTACTTTCACGAGCCGTCACAGATTTCGAAATCTACTGAATCTCTAAATGCATTATTGTAGTTTATAATGTCATGTTTGATATGAGGACATCTCATAATGTATCCAGTCATGGATATAAGTTTTTCTGACGAATGAATGATGAAAGTTTCTCTAAAAAAAAATAAAAATAAAAGGGCAAAAGAGTTTTGTTATTCATTATCCCCACACACCACATTTTTTTATTTTTTAAAATTTTTAAAATTGTTTTGGTTGTATTATTCATTTTTCTATTTATCATTCATACACCACATATTTGGTAAGAGAAAAAAATTAAAAAATTATGTGTGGTGTATGGTGTGAGGATGATGAGTATAATTTTTCAAATAATAACAAATTACATGTTGGTACCTGGTGTAGGAAATTATAAGTAGAATTTTTCATTTTTTTATACTCATCTTCATATTTTCAATTATAAAAAAGTTATTACCAAACCTATTTTTTGATTCACCTAACACCTACCCATCCCATAAATTTTTATTATTAAAAAAGTAGTTGTTAATGCTTAAAATCGGCACAACAGACATGAATGCGAGAAAAAATCATTCTCGGTCTGCTATGGCGATCAAGGTCTCGATCGGTGTGGTGTGGAGCCCCCGACAGTGGTCCGGTGCAGGCCGTGCAGATGTACAATGTAGGTGCGTACATCCATAGCAGTCAAAGGAAAATAAATACAGGAAAAATAAATAGAGGTAGACACACAAATTTACGTGGTTCGACACTAAACCTATGTCCACGGGGGTTTGGGGATGGGAGATAGTCCACTATAATATGCTTGTTTTACAGTCTCTCATAATCTCTCATCCTCACTGTACAATAGATATTGTAGGTCTGTTTTCTGATGGAGAAATCATCGTTGGAGCTCCTATTGCTAGGTTGAAGAAGCCCCTATGGAAGTCGAAGTCCCCTTGGAGAAGCTTGGCCAAAAGTCCTAGGAGTCGTCTAACTCGCCCCCTCCCCCCCTTATCTTCTGCCCCATTTTCCTACTTTACGTCTCTTCACCCCTCATTTATGTCCCCCCCTTATCTTCTGCCCTATCTTCCTACTTTACGTCTCTTCATCCCTCATTTATGTTCACTCCCATATTTTCCTCCTGACACTCTTCTCAGCCTTTTGTCCCTTTCCTCTCTCTTCTTATTATTCCCTCCTGATGAGTCTCCCACCTTGGGTTGGGCCTAGAAAACACTATGGACGTGGTATATTTTATCCCTTCCAGTAGTGTTCTATGTATGTATAATTTTATTTACAATTTTATGTACAAGACTCATTTTATCAGTTTTAAGTTCAAATTTTGAGTTTTAGATTTCATAATCATCAGTATATCAATAGTTGACACGTCAGCACATATTGTTATGTAAGTAAAAATTGTAAGTATAAAAAGTATCGTTTGGTTACACAGATAAGATGAGATAAAAGTTTAATAAAATATTATTATAATATTACTTTTATTTTGAGATTTGAAAAAACTGAATAAATATGAAAATTATAAAAAGAAAATTAATTTTTTAATAATAAACCTCACTATTTTTCAAAAAGAGTACATGAATTTTGTGCACAATAGATTATATCTAGCCTTACTTATAAATTTTATGGCGAAAATCTAATTACACCTAGAACGCAATTCTTCTATATACAGTCTATTTCGTGCACGACTTGCGCACCTTAGGTGACGTGGCATTAGCACCTAAAATTATATAGAAACGCAATTCTTCTATATATAGTCTATATACAGTCAATCCTCAATGTTCGATCATCCCCCAACGATTAAGGACTTACTTACATAGACTACAGTCTACGAGTCTTTAGGGAACCCAACTTCTCCGGCGAGAATAGGCCAGAGATAGAAGATATATTCTCCCGAAGACTTTTCAAGAAGAATGTGGCAGAAGGCCCGAGTACAGGCAACTGGCCAAGGCAAAGGGCCGAGATGGAAAGCATGGCCTTGGCTTATTCCCATTCATAGTCCTCGACCAGCTGCGAATCCACCATTTCTGCTAGCTCTGTAGCTCCCAACGTGCGGATGTCCTTCAGCAAGGGTTTGACTATGGATGTCAAGAGTTGCCCCCTTTCCAAGCAGAAGGCCTCATCTCCATGACCGATTCCAGAGGACGACCATGAAGCTATAAACATCATCTTCTTTTAGGCTATTCCCGTTTTCAAGTAGTGAAGTCGGTAGCACGGTCGAAGAAAATCCCATCTTTGCATACCCAAAATCACAGAGATTATAGTTGAGGTGCTCGTCCAGTATGATGTTTAAAGCCTTGATGTCGTCTTGTATGATCTGGGGGGGCACATTGGTCGTGCAAATATTGCAGTGCTTGCACAAGCTAGAAAGCTATTTTCATGCGTCTCCACAAAAGCACAGGCGATTCCCTTTCTATGCCATAGAGATTTTATTGCAAACTTCCATTTGTCGCATGCTCAAACGCCATGGCCCCTTATTCTGAAATCATGGAGATCGGATCTAAAAAATTGAAATATATTGGCCTTCAAACAAAGGAATTAAGAACAAACCAAATCACTAGACATGAACGTAACTGAGGAAGGAGAGGATGTATAATTAATTGAGGAAGACTTGGAGTTGGAGGACAGAGATTCATAGAACTTGGATATTGGTTATTGTTGTAAAATGTTGTGCAAAAAACACACACCAACGATGCCAAATAAAGTAAAATCAATACAATCAAGAACACGACGCACAATATACGTGGTTCGACAAATTGTCTACGTCCACAAAGCTGCAGAAATCTTATTAACCAGAAGAGATTACAATCACTCAATCTCAACTCATACTCTCTAGGACTTTTTACTCTTTCACACAATATTCACTCACTAGACAATCTTTCTCTCTCAAAATATACTCAAGGTCATACAAAACAGGTCTAATATGATATATTTATAGCAAACGACACTGAAAACGTTAAACTGGCAAAATTTGCGTATTTTGCTGAAGCAGCGTGTCGAGTGCGCCTCGAGCGAACGACCAAATCAATATTGGTTTGAGCGGGGGTTGAGCAAACACTAGGGTTTGTGTATCACTCGAGCTCACTGTCGCACAGCACTTGAGCGAACTCACGAACTTGAGCTTCGTTCAGGCCTACTATCGAGCGCACGTCGAGCGAACTTCGCTCGAACGCACTGTCAAGCCAAAGTTTAGTAAACACATTTTTTAGCTTCAAAATTAGTCTCCACATATACCCCAACAATTAATTAGATGGAAATTATATTTTTACAGTAAATGTTATACACATGAGTAGTACGTGCAGTGAATTTTTGTTAAATTTAATACTGCTCGTAGACAGAATGAGAGATTAAAAAGTTTTAAAAATTTGAAGGTCTATTTTGAACTAATTAATAGTTTTGAAGATATATTTTAAATGAATTAATAGTTTGGATAAAGTATAATTAATATTAAAAAATAATACCAAACTATTTAACAAAACGGTGCAAGTCAGTTCTTTCATGCAATAACTTTGAAATTTGGACGTTTCAAATTGTCACTAAGTCACATCCATACTCAAAAGCAGAGCATACGTGCTGTAATTCTGACACTTGATATTGTATCTCAATGAGTATCACCCATGTTATTTTTCTTTTTTCTTTTTTTTTGAAAAGAATCACCCATGTTATTAAAATGAGCAATGCGCATAAATCTCAAATATACATGTTTTCTATAAGGTTTTTTTTTAAAAAAATATTAGATCCCATTAATAAAAAATAAATTTTTTAATATCTTTGAGGTGTAGTTCACTTTTTACGAAAGTTTGTGTATAACTTATTTATTTATGATTTGTACAAATTATTTTTTATTAAATAAGAATATGACTCACATGTAAAGAAATGGTAAAATATAAATACGAAATAAATGATATTTATAATTATAAAGTATATAAATATAAATATAAATAATAAATTTGATTCTTTGCATAAGTTTAAACTAATTTTTATATATTTATTTTTATTTCTAATTAACAAACGAAGTCGGAAATAGTGGACAAAGAGAAAAACTCGTTTCATCTTTCATGTTCCAATAAAATTCATTGGAAAACATTAGTTACTATTTAACTAATATTATTTTACTCAAAGTATATATCCCTCTTTTATTTTGATAAAAGACTTTAAAAGATCTAAAGAAGTTAATAGCATTTGTTTGGCATTTTAAAAGTCTATTTTCAGAAAAAGTTACATTTTTAAATCAGTGTATAGAGTATGTATAGTAAAGTATAGTTTATATAGCATAATTCGATTTAAAAGATAAATTTTAAAATTAAAATTTTACAAATCAAATAATACTATATAAGATAAGTTATATATGTAGATGGTGTGTTCTTCGCACCGATTTGATAACATAATAACTCACGTTGCTATCAAAGACTTGTGGCCTGATTGACATGAATAAATATAGATAGAAGTCACTATTGAGAGCATCCATTTTGCATACATGATGTGACATCATCTAGACCACACATCTCCCCAATTGAGTGTTGGGAACAATCAACTAGAAGCAGTCACGCAGTGAGTGCAAAGTGTGCATTGCTATAGTGGCTTCTCTCTAGCATTACTCGATTGACATATCCCCAACCTCCAAAATGGAGGTCTGGAGTTCGAAATCCCCATCTCCCAGATAAAAAAAAAAAACTCTCGTTGCTATTTGTTTGACCAAATTGAATGTCTCATTTTAAATATAAATTACACACATCATGTAAGCCTAAAGAATTTAGTATTCTTGGTGTATGATTTTAAATTTTTAATGATTGAAGAGAATCTTGATTGCCTTAAGCACGATCATATTCTTCAAAGAATAACGACAAATAAAAATAGAAAAATATTTTTAAAAGAACAACCGAGTAAATAAATATTGTTCCTTTAAATAAGAAAATATGCATTGTTAAATAAAATTCATCATTTTTAATTTTTATTGACCTGTGCTAATTACGTACTTAGAGGTTGGGTGCATTCGATGGTGATCATCCTGAGCACGAATACTTTATGAACATGATTGATTGAGGTGAGTATATATATAATAAATACCACTAAATTATTCCTTTATTATTTGAACTGGTTGAATAATAAACAATTAAATTCATTTTTATATAGATTACTGATTCACATCTGACATGACTGAAAAAATTAATAAAAAAAAAACGAGAAATGATATTTGCAGTCGTGAGTGTGTAAGTACCGTGCAGTCACTTTGAAAAAAGTGAATAAATATGAGACTCACGTGAAAAGAAATTAATTTTTTAATAGTGGACTCTACTATTTTTCAAAGTAACTGCACGGCTTTTATGCATTCCACGACTGTTATAACATTACTAAAAAAAAAAAATATATATATATCATTACAATACAAGCCAACAATTATTGTTTTTTTTTTTTAAGTATTATCTACACCGTTTTGTAAATAGAACTTCTCAAAAAAGAAAGATGGTTATAATACAAGTCCGCCATCAAATTTATGTATTGTCATTTGTTTTTTATCCATGCATAGGGTTTTTTTCAAGTTATTTATTTATTTATTTATTTATGGATAAGCACATCTTCTACATTATCTCTAAAAAGAGATAAAAATAAAAAACAAGACTTTTTATATTAGGTCCCGTTTAGATAGTAAGATGAGATAAGATGATTTTAGATAAAAATTGAAAGTCGAATAAAATATTGTTAGAATATTATTTTTTAATATTATTATTGTTTTAGAATTTAAAAAAGTTAAATTATTTATTATATTTTATGTAAAAATTTAAAAATATTATAATAATAATAAGATAAAATAAAATGAAATGAAATCGTTTCTTCTAAACGGACCTTGGCAAACTTTAATTTCTCAAGAGTTTTAAACAATTTAGACATTAAAGATAGATCTGCAACAATAGCTGGAAAGTCGACCCAGTACTTTATGCAATGAGTAATGCTATAAACAGTTATGAAATGCATAAGTATCGTGCAGTTATTTTGAAAAAGAATGAGGTCTATTATTAAAAAAATATATTTTTTTTCATGCAGGTCTTGTATCTATTTATTTTTTTAAAGTAATTATACAGTATTTACACACTCACAAGTATAACTATTATTTCTCGATTATAACTATTATTTCTGTTATGCAATTCTCCAATCATTGATGTGATAATTTATTGCCAAAATTGGGTTGAACTTATCCACCTTGATGAATTAAATTAAAACGTCATGCATCAACTACTACTTTTGCTGCGTTCATCGCTAAAATGATGACATCTCTAGACTCTGACCCTATCAAATTGCTACTCTTAAATTGGTAATCTATTAAGTTATATTTTTTCATCAATTTATTCTATGGATAATTAAGGTCATGATACACTTATAATTATTTTACAACTATATCTATATTTAGGATTAATTAGAGCATTATTATGTCTATATGACTAACATAAAAAAATTAAAGTTTGGACACGAAAGTTGCAAGCACATTGAAAAGCATGAGAGTTTACATTGTCATTGGGATCTTTTGGTGAATCTAAAGGTAGGTTCAATTGATAAATTTTGTTAAAATATTCCATTCACATGTATATTAAAAAAGAAAGAGTAATGGTATTTGTAGCACAATCAAGGTAATATTGACGTAACATCATTGATGTTACTATATATTAGAGTTTATACACTCATAATTTGATTTTTGAATTTCATATCTTTCATGGTTAATACTGACTATCACATGGTGATATTATGTGGACAATGTATAGAGGGTGGCGCACACAACATTACTCAAAGAAAAAAAGGTTATTCTCAAAATTTCAAAGAATCCAATGTAACCCCTTAAAAAAGAAAACACGGATTGCGTTAGGAGGCTAAAAAAATGCTTAAATAGCCTTAAAAACACTTTAATAGTAAAATTAGGTTATTCGGTTGACACATATTAAAGTATTTTTTATATTTCTTGCTAGCTAAACCTAAATTCACGATATGTTGGTTTGCTCCGGCGATAGCGGAAACGGTTTCCTCTCAATTCTCTTAACGAGTTCTTTGAGGAGGAAGAGTAGTACCTTCACTTTAGGGTGGTAGGTTTGTAGTGGATTGCTTTTGAACCTTTGTGTTTTCGGTTCGTGTTGATTGAATTACAAAATGGCGGATGAAATTACTAAGAAATGGAAGGAACTATGTCTTACTGATGTGGAGAATGGTGGTGTAATTGTGGCTGACAATGATGTTGAATCTACATTTTCTAAAGGAAAATTTTGTCTCGTGGGGAAGATTATGGTGGATTAAATGATTAATAAAGAGGCTTTCAAAGTTACTATGCTCAAAGTCTGGAAATTTGCTGATGATCTTTGAAGTGGGAACAAATTTATTTCTATTTGAATTCAATTCTGAACATGCTTTGCAACGTGTATGGGAGGGTCAGCCTTGGCTCTTTGTTCAACAATTAATTTGCCTGCAATATTTTGATGGTTTTACTACTCCCAGTGATCTGGTGTTCAGTCATGCATATTTATGGGTGCAATTACATAACATGACTCTTGGATGTATGAACTATGTTGTTGGTGCTCTGGTTAGTAAGACAATAGGCAATGTTATTCATGTGGATGTGGATGATAGTGGGCATGATTGGGAAAAGTATTTACGGATACTTGTGGGACTTGACTTATCCAAACCACTAGCACGTGGGACTATGGTGTTCTTGAAGGGGTAGCAAGTTTTTGTGTCCTTCCAATATGAGAGATTGCCACGTTTCTGTTTCACATGTGGAATCATTATGCATGGACCTTCTGGGTGTATGGTACCATATCTTTCTTCATCATCCTCTACCACCACTAATAAGCAGTATGGTTCATGACTGAGGGCAACTAATTCTCGTGGTGGAGTGGAGAAATTCATTCCTGGAAAGTTAGGACAACCTCCTTGCATGCAACATGAACAACAATTATCTTCTTCCAGTTTTTCAAGGAACTGTAATGACAGTTATGTGACAATTGACAATGAGAAAGGGATGTGGCAGAAGTTTAATCCTCAACCAGTGAATGAGATTAGTTGTTTATTAGGAACTATAACTACCTTAATTGCAAAAGAAACAACTACCAAAATTGCAAAGAATCCCCCACAACCTTCTGTTCTAACAAATAACACTTCTATTGACTCTGATCCCATTATTGATGGTGGGATGACATGTGGCTTGTTGAAGAACTCAGTGGATAAAGATAAAGATGCTGGATCTTCCTTGAAGAAATTGAAGAACAAGGTTAGATTGTTTGGTGATGTTAATGCTAAACACTGTTGAATTTACTATTGTCACTCGAAAAAGAAAGTTCTTGCTTATGGGCAAAACAACAAGTAATCACAAGATGAAGTTGACTAGGCAGAAAAAATCTTTGTTTTTATCGGCGGAGGCTGGAAGACAGCTCCGCTGGGATAAATGAGGCTTTTAAGTTGGAACTGTTGAGGGTTTGGCAACTCTCGAATAGTTCATAATCTTAACCTTATGGTTAAGGATAAAAAGCCTAGTATTATATTTCTTATGGAAACTAAGATTCATAAAACAAAGTTGGGTTAGTTAAAGTATGGTTTGGATTTTCAGAATTTATTTACTGTAGATGGCTTTGGCCGTCGGGGTGGTCTTGCTATTCTTTGGAAAGATGATATAGGTTTGGATGTTCAAAGCTTTTCACATAGACACATCAACTTCTGGATTGCCAATAGCCCCAACATTCCTTGGATGCTTACTTGTTTTTATGAACATCTTATTATTGAAAAAAGGATAGAAGGGTATAGCATTCTAAGACATCTTCATTCATTTAATCCTAGCAAGTGGCTATGCATTGGTGATTTTAATGAAATTTTATTCCTTAGTGAAAAAGAGGGTGGTGCTCGAAGGAGTGACATGCAGATTAATCTGTTCAATGATGCCTTGAATGATTGTGGACTTCATGATTTGGGTTTCTCTTATGGGAACTTCACTTGGTCTAGCAATAGAACATATGACTATTTTACTAGGGAAAGGCTTGACAGAGCAGTGGCCTTTACCAACTGGTGTGATGAGTTTGGAGAAGGGGAAATAAGGGTATTGCCTTCCATTACTTCTGATCACTGTCCTATCTTACTATCTGTGGAGCAGCAGCAAAGTCACTCAGCCCCTACCAAAATATTGTGCAGATTTGAAGCTGGTTGGTCTTCTTATGAAGATTGGTGAGGTTATTAAAAACTCTTGGAGACAAACAGGTGAGTCTTGTGGTTTTGAATCCCTTTCACAGAAGCTTGGCTCCTGCATGAGAACTTTAAAAAGATGGGCGTAAGGTAAATGACAGTTTCTGATAAAGCATTGCAAGAGAAGATTGAAGATTGCAGGATTTGCAGAATACTTTAACAACATCATCTGTTGAGGAAATACAACAATTACAAATGGAGATAAGTAAGATTCAGGAAAGCCTTCATCTTAAGTGGAAACAGAGGGCTAAAGTCCACTGGTCACAACATGGTGACAAAATACAAGGTTTTTCCATCTATTTGCAAGTCAAAGAAAAAAGAGACACGATTTTTTAGGTGGAAGATGAACATGGACTTGTGCATACAACCTCAACTAAGATTGGCAGTGCTTTTACACATTTCTATCAATCCCTTTTTCATTCAATACAACCTACTCAGATTGATGTTTGTATACAAGACCTGAACCCAAGAGTGACTCCAGATGTGAATGCATCCTTGCTACAACAATTTATTGAGGAGGAAGTTAGAGTTGCTATTTTCCAAATGAGACCTTACAAAGCTCTTGGTAGATGGATATGGAGCATGTTTTTATCAAAATCATTGGTTAGTAGTTGGTCAAGAGGTTTGTCATGCTGTTTTATCCTTTTTAAATTCCAATGCTAATATTGAATATATCAATTTCACTTATTTGGTTCTGATTCCCAAATCTAGCAGCCCAAAACATGTTTATGAATATAGACCAATCAGTCTTTGTAATGTTTTATATAAAATCATTACAAAGATGATTACAAACAGGTTGAAGCCCATCTTGTCTACACTTATTTCACAAACACAGTGCGCATTTTTCCCTGTAGACTCATCACATATAATATCTTGGCTGCTCATGAGACTATTCACACCATGCAAACTCAATTCCATGGTAGTCAAGGATTTATCTAAAGTTGGATATGAGCAAAACTTATGACAGGGTGAAATGAGCATTTGTAAGGGTTGTGATGGTCAAAATGGGGTTTGCACCACAATGGGTTGAACTTATTATGAGCTGTATCACAACCAGCTCCTTTTCTGTTTTGGTTAATAGAGCTCCCCAACAGAAGTTTAAACCATAGAGGGGTTTGAGGCAAGGCTGCCCTCTATCATCATATATTTTTATTATATGTGCTGAAGCCTTAAGTTCCATATTATTTGCAACAGAACAAAAACATATCCTAACTGGGATACCAATTGCTAGAGAAAGAATCACAATGAACCACATTTTCTTTGCTGACGATAGCTTCCTCTTTTGTAAAGCAAAGATGCAGGAATGGGCTAATTTGAATCAGATCATTAGCATCTATGAAGCTGCTTTTGGACAACAACTCAACAGAGACAAGACCTCTTTGTTTTTTTAGTATAAATACAAGAACAGCAACTAAGCAATATCTTATAGAGGTGGCAAGCTTACAAGCCTCCTCTAACCTAGATAAGTATCTAGGTCTTCCATCACTTGTTGGCAAATCTAGAACAAATGTATTCAAAGGGATAGAAGAAAGGGTGGGTAAAAGAATTGGCAATTGGAGAAACAAGTTCCTCTCTCAAGCTAGAAGAGAGATTCTTATCAAAGTTGTTTTGCAAGCAATGCCAACATACAATATGAGTGTTTTTATTCCACCAAAGTCCCTTTGTAAGCAACTTCAGTCTCTTTTTTCAAAATTCTGGTGGGGGAATCAAGACAATCAATCAAGAATTCATTGGAGGAATTTGAAGTCAACGAGTGTCAGTAAAATGAAGGGTGGATTGGGCTTTCATGAACTGCATAGTTTTAATCTTGCTCTTCTGGCCAAGCAAGCATGGAGCCTCATGATGTGTCCTGATTCCTTACCTAGCAGGTTTTTTAAAACAAAGTTTTTCCCAAACCAGAATTTATTTCAAGCTGAATTAGGTCACTAACCCCCATACATATGGAGTATGATCCAGGCTATTCCTTTGTTGAGTGAAGGTATGATGTGGAAAGTTGAGGATGGTACACAAATTCAAATTTGGAAGGACAAATGGATTAATATGAACTTTTCTTGCAAAATCCAATCTCCTGTTTATGTACTTAATGAAGATGTTGTGGTTGCTGATATAGTTGACCTGAACACAGGGTGGCGGAACTTAGAACTAGTTCAGAATTTTTAATGAGAGTGATATTAAGGAAATACTGAAGATATCTATTGGAATCATGCCTTTTGTAGACAAACTAATATGGAGGGGAACTACAACTAGACTTTTTTCTGTTAAAAGTGCTTACCATCTACATAGACACCTTTTAACATGGTCAGATGGGGCATATTCAACTCAAGGAGTGAACATGTTCATATGGTGTGCATGCACTGATAGTCTGCCTACTAGAGTCAACTTACAGAAAAGACATGTCATAACAAAATCTGTATGCCCTATGTGCTTACATGAAGATGAGACACCAGACCATATTTTATGGACATGCCCTTCAGTAAGGGATGTGTGGTTACTTGGTTCCAAATCAATACAAAAGGCCTTAATAACAACATCTGATTTTTTCAGTATTTTTTAGTAGCTTGCAAATCGACTGTCATGACACTGTCAATACAGGATTTTGTGTTCTTTACTATCTTGGCCAGGTTCATTTGGTTCAGAAGAAACACTCTCATACATGGTGGTTCTTTCCAGGCACCAACCATAGTTTATAAGCAAGCTATTACAACTTTTGAGAATTTCCAAACTATAATGCAGCAACACACAGTGACCAGAAATCCTCGTCAACAAACAACAACACATTGGGAAACTCCTCCATCACATTGGATTAAAATTAATTGGGATGTGACAATTAGAGCTTTGAATAAGAAGATTGGTATTGGGGTCATAGTTAGGGATGATATGGGTTATGTTCTTGCTAGTTTAATGCAACCCAAGTTCTATTGTGCTGATCCAACTATTGCAAAAGCTAATAGTCTACAACTGCTACTAATTTCTATAAAGAACTGGGTTTGAATTATGTGATCTTTGAAGGGGACTCATGTCAGGTGGTGCAAGCAATGACTGGCCCAAGGGAACAAATTGCAGAAAAGTTTCATTGTTTTGCAGATGATTTGCAGCAACTAATGGCAAACACAACATGGAGAATTCGTCATGTTAAGAGGGAACTTAATGGGGCCGCTCATCAATTAGCACAACAAGCTGTTAATATGGAGCATGAATAATTGATCTGAATTGTGTAGCTGATTGTATTAAGACAATTGTAATGGCCGAATGCCATTTTCTATGATTAATGCAAGTTATGGTTTGATATAAATATATATATATATATATTAAAATACTTTTTAATATTAAAAATGCTAAAAAGTTACTTTTTCAATAAAAGCATTAAAGTTTTCTCCAATATTCATCCAAATACTTTAGAAGGTAGTTACACATTTAAAAAAATTGTTAATAGGCGAAAATACACAAATAACTTTGGCCTAATTACAACTTTGTTATTATCTTATTCATAATTGTATTGCTATTATATGTATGCATCGTTGAAGGAATTTTTTCCATTATACTTAATAAAAACTCTATTAGATTATTTTTTTTATTTTTTTATTATAAAATTTGATTTCTATCATGGATATGATCACGATCTTTAAAAAAAATTAAATGACTTTTTATGTCATTTTTACCTCAATTGATTTTTTAAAATTTGTTTCTAAATAAATGTAACATGTTTGAAAGTACTTTAGACATATAATTCCAAAACAATAAATAATTTTTAAATAGTAGTGTTTATTACTTAGGCCTGATTTGTTTTCACAAATCATCTCATCTCATCTAATCATTACAACTTTTCCAAACTCACATACAAAATATAATAAACAATTCAATTTTGTCAAATATCAAAATAAAAATAATATTAAAAAATTATATTCTAATAATATTTTATTCAACTTTTATGTCATATGTGTAATCAAACAAGGTCTTAACCTATGCAACTATAAGCCTCAGATTTTTATTTTTTATTTTATAAGAAATAAACTTAATTTCATTTCATTCATGAAGGAATTACAACTGTGACTAGTCAATATAGAGAAAAACTTCGAATACAAGCCAAACTACACATATGTTGTACGCCTCCCCACATGCAAATTTATTTAGTATATACATGGATAAATTATATATATACACACAAATTATATTCCAAAATAACAATAAAATAAGTCATAAACTCAATAATACTTCTAAATACAAGTCTTAAATTTTAACAACACACATACTTGTAAAACTAAATAAGTTCTCAATCCAATTATTAAAATAAAATAACTCATCTTCATTAAAAAAAATAATAAGGATCAACATTTGAAATGTTATTCAAAATATTTTCATCAACTTCACCATCATCATTACCTTCTTCCAAATTTAGTGAGCTTAATGGCTCCTCAATACTTGCCCAATCCAAGTCTTCTCTATCAATAAGCTTAGAGTTTTCACCCACGTATTCTTCCATTAAATCAATATTTTCTAGGTTGATTGGATCCAATGCATCTCTACCTTTTTTTATGTTCCTGTCAAAATAAATGTCAAACATAAGTGAAAATGTTACATATTTTTCAACGGTAAAAAACATTTGTATTGAAAAAAGTTACATTTCTTGCAGCTTCAAGTTATAATGAACAAATACTAAATCATTTAAATGTTTATGCTCTAATCTATTTCTCTTCTTTGAATAAATAAACTCAAATGTGCTCCAATTTTTTTCACATCCAGTTGCACTACAATATTGATTTAGTACTCGAACTACAAACTTTTGAAGCGTTGGAACCTCGTGATCAAAATTAATCCATCATGTAACTATAGCAATAGTGTAATTATAAATTATAAATTAAATTCAAATAAAAAAAATAAAGCAAAAATTAAAGTACAAATTCACACTATTTAACAAATGATATTGATAAATGATAATACCTAGATTAATTTTGTCACGTTGGCGGATTGCTAAAGAATGTCCAAAATCGCTTTCTACATTCTTATACAATTCAAGTTCTTCAATGATCTTGTCTTGATTATCGAGATCAAGTTCCATCCTCATAACACAGTCATTAACCCTCTTGCAACATCATTTTTATTTTTAAAGTAAGGGTTATAGTAAATTGCAGGGTTAAGAAAATAACCCGCCGCATGTAAGGGACTATGAAGCTGCTTATCCCACCTAGCATCAATGATCCTGATGAATGGACTAAATACAGTAACTTTGTTATTGCATCTTGCTTTTATGTTATCTTTGACTCTTTCCATTGCATCATACAAGTATCCTATTGCAGATTTCTCTTCCCTGTTAACAAGTCGTAGAGGTTGAACCAAAGGCTCACTAACTTTCACAATAAATTGACATTGAGCCCAAAACTCTCTATCTTCTAGAATAATCTCGGCTTTCTCCTTTCCTACGTTGCTTTTAGAATAACTTGATGCAATCCATTTATAATAAGTAAACATTTGTTTAAGCTATTTCTTAAACAAAAGTAAGCATTGAATACTTACAAAATTTGTCGCAAACCTTGTGACTGCAGGATGAGATAAATCGCGACATTTGGTGAAGTCTTTTCTCATCAAAGTGAAAACTCAAGCATGGTTATAGATGAACTTCGTTATCTTTTTTTTTTTTTTTTATAGTTTCATCAATAATAGGAAAATGCCTAGTATTAGAAAAATTCTCCAACATCAAATCTATACAATGAACTGCACAAGGGGACCAGTAGAAAGAGCCATACTTCTGCTGTAACTTTTTTCCTGTAGCTTTATAACTTGCATCATTGTCCGTTATGAACTGCACAAGATTCTCAACTCTAACTTCTTAAACTACTTCTTCAAATATGTTAAATAATGTTTTAGAATCTTTTCTAAAACTTGATGTATCAATAGACTTCAAGAAAATTGTACCTTTTGGGCAATAAACTAGAAAGTTGATTATTGGTTGTTGCCTCTGGTTTGTCCAACCATCTGCCATTAGTGAATAACTAGTCTCATTCCAAATATTTTTAATTTTTTTGCAAATAATTATGAACTTCATTCACATAATTCTTTAACAAATTTCTTCTCAATTCATATAAAGAAGAACCCTTGAATCCAGGCCCGATGGAAGCAATGACATCTATAGTGATGCAAACCAAGGAGCTGGACATGCTGATCATACAAGTGGGAATGAAGCTGAATTTGCACAAGACCCTTTGTCACTTCCTAGTTTACAAAACTTAGAGCCAAACGTTTCAAGGAAGTACTAAATGGACTAATCCAAGAGAATTGGATTGATTCTAAAAAAACCAAGATAGACTCAAATAATAATCAAGACTTAATCCATATCATCAAAGCAATTGAAGAGGCTAATTAGCATGCAGAAACTTGACCAGCATGGTTTGACCATTAAAGGACGTGAATTTGTTGAGTTTTAAGGATATTAAATAGGAGAATGAACTTGGTCTTGGCTTGGTATGTTAAATACGTTGAATTTAGTCATTTAGTTATTTTTGGTTGCCTCTAGAAGTCCAAAAGGCCTAAAATACGTGGGTTTATGTTAATATTTGTGTTGCTTTTAAAGCTGTAGTTATGACTTTTTATATTCTTGGAGGGTTGTTCCAAGTATATAGATGGACATTATGAATTTTAATAGCAGATTTGGTCTTCAGAAAATTATTATTTTTGTGAGGTCTTGTGTTCCTCTTGGTTCTTAAAAGAACTCTTTAAACTTATCAAGTTAATCTTGTGGCGTTCAAATACCAAACTTATCACCTTGATTCTTGAGAGACTCTTAGGATTTCTTGGTGTGGCGTCTCAATCCTTCGTAGTCTTGGTTCTCATCTAGTTGGATGGTGGGTCAAGGCTCAACAAATCTTGTCTATACGATTTTGGGGTTTCAAGCCATCATTGTTATCGGGTTTCATCACAATTGTTGGTGGAGTTCATATCATATAGATGGTTGATAAAACTTGGATTGAACTGCATTGAAAGGTAGATTAGTATCATACCACTAGTGTGCTACAACTATCTTTGCTTTGTCAATCTGCTTCTTCAAACACATATTGACTTACTGGAAGGTTGATACCTGAGAGTTGTTCTTGAGGTAAAAAAATCTACTCAATCCCCCTACTGACTTTATACTTCCACATTCTTTTTTCTTCCCCTTACTTTTTGAATTCTGATAGTGTCCCTAATATTATCATCAATATCATTATCATCAAATGTCAAATCTACATGACCTCCAATTTCTGAGCTTATTTTTCTTTTCTTCTCTTTACCTTTTTTCATTTCATTAAGCAGCTCTTTCATTTGTCATTTTACATAATCAGAGACCTTTTTACATGCTTCTATATTGCCTGGAATCCTAGTTAGATGATACTTCAACTGAGTGATTCCGCTACCTCTAATTAGTTTATTACAATAGACAATTTCAGTATTATTTCTTACCCTTGGCACTACATGTGCATGGGTCCATGCTGGATCTTCTGATCTCGCAGGAGTAAGTGTTGTAGATGTTGCACTGGTTGATTGACAATTAGACATTTTTATAATCCTATATAATAATTCATAATTCAACACTTATTCAAATTCAAGTGTTCAACACTTAACAGATGCATGTGAAAGTAAAACGGTAAAACTATTGATGATGACTAGAATCTTTTTTTTGACGGAATTTTCTGAGAACCTTAGAATTTAGATTGTTAAGCAAGCAAGAAAAAGAAAATGGTGAAACTTTTATTTTATTTTTTGTTTTATAGGTAGGGAATGAGTGGGTAATCATCTTTTTTTTTTTTTTTTTTTTTTCTATTGATCATTATTTCTATATTTAATTAAAACTCCATATGGGCAGATCGTAGCACATTAATCCAGATTCCAGAATGCACACAAAGTCATGTCCATACAATTAGCTAGGCCTCAAAATAAACTTGACATAATTTATCAAATGGATTCAAAGAATAAAAAATTAAAACACGAATTAACCTATTAGTCAATTTCTCCCAGTGGCTTTTCAAAAATCAGAGTCTAGACATAGGAAATAATCAACAGAGGAATGGAACAAAAATTAGAAGAAAGTTCGAAAAAAATACCTTCAGGATGATGGATTGTTGAAACCTTGGAAGTTGGATTTTTGAATGTTGGAAGCTTGGATGATGGATCCCTTGAGGCTTGAGTTGCTCGTGCTTAGTGCATAGGCCAAAAGAAAAAAGGAAGATGAAAAGAAGTTGAAGTTTGAAGTTTTGAACACGCACGGCAAGATCCAGACCAAAGAAGAAGAAAAGAAAAAAATCCTAAGGCCTAAAGACTTAAATGCCATAAATGCCACTATACTTTTACTTAAATTACAAAAATGCCATAGGCCCAAAAATCCATTCAAAATTTCAGATTTCAGTACCATTTCGGCCAAAATCCAACATACCGGTCGAAACATCCCGATACGACCGATAAGAAATAACAAGTTTATCTGTACTGGCTATGTCATGGAAACGAAATATTTAGGCCGTACCAGCCGGTATGGTACAAAATTCAAAAGCTTGATCGCAACAAGATCTCAATCGGGTTCTTCCCCAACTAGCCGCCACTCCCAAAGTTCGGGCACAAGCCTGGGGTATTGGTTTCAAACTCGGTATATAACAGCTTCGAAAGCTTCTCCTTATCAAACCAGAGACGAACCTGCAAACTTTGAACTGGAAATCTATTTGTGCCAGCGAGATTGCTTTGCATGTTCATGACTCCTTCGGTTGGGCTGAAATACTAGACGTTTTCCCTCGCCCCTCATAAGACTTGTATATTTTGAAAGTTTTGTACCCCGTATGAGATTTGTTTAACTTTTGTGAAGCTTTATATGCAATGAGACTTTGTGAAATTTTTTTTATTAATATCTTGTGTGCTTTTCAATTTCGTTTATCGAATAATAAGCACTCTTGCTATTTCTCGGTAACATGTGCATAGATATCGACATATGTTATTCATACTTTTAGTACCAGGCTAAATTGTTCATACCTTAAGTGTTAGACTAGCGGGTGAGTTCCTCGTCTATGTCGATTTTTTGGTGAGAAGGTGTTAACGGAAGATCTCTCGACCGTTTTACCTTTAACTATTAGGCTAATGGGAGATCCCTCGTTCACGTCACCTTTTGGCAAGAAGGTGTTAACGGGGAGATCCCTCGATTGTTTTACCTTTAATTGCTAGGCCAGTGAGAGAGTTCCTCGGCCACGTCACCTTTTGTGGTTATGGACTCATTCACATCTTTGAGTGCGTTTGGCCAATAGTACCCTACTCTTACAATCTTTGCTGCGAGTGATCGTCCTCCTGAATGACTCCCGCAAATTCCCTCGTGTACTTCCTCCTTTGTTATACATCGTAATAATGGGTTTGAAAAACCCTACCTGTAAAGCATCCCGCCTACCATAGTAAACTGGGTTGCCCTACTTTTTAACTTTCTCGCCTCTTCCCGAGATGGGGGAAGATTACCCGTTTCCAAATACTTTTTTATATCATCAGTCCATCCTGGCGTACTTTCTCCCATCTGCAGACTTTCCTCTCCTACTGTTGGACTAGCCAACGTTCGTAAATCAACCTCCCACGGCAGTGCCTCTTCTTGCTTTGCTGAGGCTGCGCATGACAATCGGTCAGTTTTGAAATTATCTCATTGAGGTATCTTCTCGATTCGAAAGTATTTGAGGCCTTTGCACTGCTCCTGAACTCAATGAAGGTATTTTATTAGCTTGGTCCCCCTCGCCAAATACTCCCCAATGATTTGCCCGGCTATTACCTGTGAATCAGCTTTCATCTCGACTTCCTCGCCTCCTAACATCCTTGTTATTGCTAACAGACGAGTACTACTTCATATTCAGCTTCGTTGTTTGTTACTTTGAACTCCAATCATACTGCATGGTACGACTCTTCCCCTTCACTTGTTACTACATACACACCAACTCTTCCCCCTACTCGGCAGGTTGATCCATCCACATATACTTGCCATGGATTCTTTGCAGGTGGGTTATGGACTTTTTCTCTAAAACTTGAAAATTCTGCTATGAAATCGGACAAGATCTGTCCCTTCACGGCGCTTTTTGGTATGTAACTAATGTTGTACTCACTTAATTCAATTAACCATTTAACTAGCTGCCCCGAGGTGTCCGGTTTTTGCAACACCTTTTGTAAGTGTGATAAGGTAATCACCTTTATTGGATGTGCTTGGAAGTATGGTCGTATTGCCTTGCTGCTACCACTGTGACAAAGGCGACTAACTCTAATTTTGGGTACCTGGTCACAACTCCTCTCAAGGCTCTGCTTACGTAATATACTGGCTTTTGTTCCTTCCCCTCCTCTCATACCAAGGTTGCTGACACAGTGTCCGGTATCACTGCTAGGTATAACGACAACGACTCCCTTTGCTTGGTGTGGCTGAGCAATGGTGGGTTAGCCAAATACTCCTTCAGCTGGGTGAATGCTTCCTTGCACTTGGCATTCCAATCTTGTACCTTCTTAAACACCTAAAAGAATGGAAGACATTTATCTCTCGATTGGGATACAAACCTATTAAGAGCTGCTATCTTTCTTGCCAACTTCTGCACTTCGTTTAGGTTCGTGGGCGACTTCCATTTCTATTATTACTCTTAGCTTCTCGGGATATGCTTTGATATCTCTTTTTGACACCATAAAGTTAATGAATTTTCTCGATTGCACTTCGAATGTACACTTTGTTGGGTTGGGCTTCATTCGATATCGCCGTAAAACCTGGAAAGCCTCCATACTTTTTACCAGCGGATCATCAACGTATACTTCTATGTTTCTCCCAATCTGGTCATTAAACATTTTGTTTACTAACCTTTGGTAGGCCGCCCCAACATTCTTCAAGCCGAAGGGCATCACCTTATAGCAGTATAGTCCTCGGTCAGTTATGAGATCAATTTTTTCTTGATCAGCCTCATTGATCCTGATTTGGTTGTACCCCGAGTAAGCATCCATAAAACTTAACATCCTATGCCCTACTGTTGCGTTTACTATTAAATCTATCTGTGATAACGGAAAACTATCTTTCGGGCAAGCCTTGGTGAGGTCGGTGAAATCCATGCACATACGCCACTTCCCATTGGATTTCTTCACCAACACTATGTTGGATAACCATTCCAGATGTTGTGCTTCTCTGATGAATCATGTTGCCAGCAAACGGTCCACTTTTTCCTCAATTACATCATACTTCTTAGTACTGAAGTTTCTTTTCCTTTACTTAATTGGGTGCACCTTCGGGTCTACACTCAACTTGTGTTCGATGATCTCCCCGCCTATCCCTGGCATATCTTTATGACTCCATGCGAACATATCTTTATAGTCTAGAATGAAATCTATCAATAGCTACCTTTCTTTCCTTAATAGTTTTGTCACAATCTTCACATGGCTTTCAGGATGACCCTTTTCGAGGGTGACCAACTTTAGGGGCTCATCTGCCTCCCTTCACTTCAAAGTACTTTCATCTCTAATTTCCAGCTCCGTCATCATTATCTGGGGTGCTGGCAGGAAGATTGCCTCCTCTTTAGTGTCCACAACGCTAACTTCTCTTTGCCTTGGTCTGAGCTCCTACACATAACATTCTCTAGTTAGGACTTGCTCGTCACGTACCTCGCCTATTCCAACTTTTGTCAGGAACTTCATTTTTAGATGATAGGTTGAGGTAATAGCCATCAAAGCATTCAACGTGGATCGCCCAATAATTGCAATATATGCTGACCAAGTTCTAACCACTAAAAACTCAGTCATCGCCGTAGCGACACGTGAGGGTCTGTGCCTACAGATACTAGCAATATAATGGACCCCATTGGTTGTACCGTGTCTCCAGTGAACCCTTTTATTCCAACTCGCCACTGCCTTTCATTTCTTCTACTTTTCGTTTCAAGTTGTAGCATTCCTTAGTTTTGCGCCCCTTGTTTTGTGATAAGTGCATTACTTCTCGATCCGTCGCTCGTTGGTTGGTTCTTCTTCCTTTGTTTTGTCTCGGTTTTGTGTACTGAAGTAGTACACATAACCATCATTATATCTTCTTAAATTATTGTCCCGCCTTAACTCTTGTTGGTCTCTCTTCGCCTTTTGACCCCCATCTTGGTCTTTCCTCTGTTCTCCTTTCAGTTCCCGCTCATTCCTTCTTTCTGGTTGGGTGGTCAAGGCGATAAGGGTGTCTTTAGCATTAACAAAATGGTCAGCCTTGTCCATGAACTCTCGTAAAGTGGAAGGGGTTTTCCTGGCCAGCTTGGCCATAAAAGGACTCCTTGGCCAAATACCTCCCAGCAACGCTGCTAGTATGATTTTCTCGTCTTGATCTTCGGTTGTCATCTTATTTATTGAAGTGTGTTAAATATGCTTTTAAACTTTCATCCTCTCTCTGTTTGACAGTTAGTAAGTATGCGGCTGGCCTCCTATGTCTTCTACTTGCCATGAACTGGGTCAAGAACTGCCAGCCCAGCTCTTCAAAACTTTCTATGGAATTTGGTTGTAGTGTACCAAAGCATCCTCTCGCTAATTCCTTTAGATTCAAAGGGAAATCCCTACATGCAGTTTCTTCTGGGAATCCGTGAAGAGTCATATGGGCTTTGAAAGTCTCAAGATGCTCCATAAGATCTTTTGAGTCGTCATACAAGTCTATCGATGGGACCTTAAACTTTGGAGGCAGTGACATCGCCATAATTTCTATAGAGAATGGTAGGTTTGTGCTGGACAACAATTGATCAACCAAAGAGGACATTCCTATCTTCTTGGTCATCTCCTCATATTTATCCATCAGGCTAAGCACGTCGTGGTGCAGCTTCATCGCTTCCTCGTTCTCCTGGTGGCTTTTGCCAACGCCCGCATTGTTTGCCTCATCTCTACCTTGTTAGTCTAACTGTGTGTCGCGTCCTCTCCTGAAGGCCCGTTTCGTGACTTGAGAGTCTCATTCTCCTTTCGCAGTGAGTCAACCTTTGTGGTAAGTTTCATGATTATCTCCTCCATTTCCGCAAGTCCTCCTCCATGTTTTGTGAAGTTTCTCTCTGATCTCTAATTGCCTGAGACTAAGTGGTGATAGGCATGTGAAAAGCACGCTAAGTGTGAGACTTAAAAATTCCACAATCGGCGTCAACTGTTATTGACATGTTTCACTGCCACCACTTCACGATCACCTGCAACCAAAGAGTAGATGGATTCGGGGTTCGATGGGAAGCCTCCGATGCCTAAGTCAATGACTGCAAGAATAATCTTTAATCTCAAAGAATCAAATCCCTTTTACGTACCTCAGTTCTCCTCTTATATAGAGCTTCTGAGCATTCTGTTGCTTAAATGATAATAGATGTATCTATTATTCAAATTCAAACTTGGAGATGAGGGTTCAGGCTTTAATAGATCATCATTGTAACTATTTTTATCCTTTATCGCCGCTGGGTGGTTACCCAGTCGGTCTTGGCAGTGAACTCGCCCTCTCGGTATTAATGGGCCTCTTCAGTATTGGGAACTAGAATCAGAAATAAGCGAATGCCCATGCCTATATTGTGACCGGACGGAATGCCCTTTCCAGTTTTTTTATCTTTGTACTCACTTTCCAATAACCAAAGATCATACTTTTCACTCATTGCTAAGAAATTCTACATTCTGATCAGTTGAAAACATCAATAAGGACAAATTCATGAATCATTATCCTTATAATCATTTATTTCAAGATATTGCGACTCAAATGTCACGCTTTTAATATTGTCTATTTTAGGTCTAAACTCGTGACATCTTTGTTTTTCTGAACTCGCAATCTAGAAAAATAGTCTTTTATGATTTTATCAAGAAAATCAACATCTCTAGATTTCCGTCTATCAATATCAATAACTTCTTTTTCGAATAATATGAAATTTCACTAATCAAGTTCTTGTTTGCTTTCTTTTTCTTTTTTTTTTTTTAATTTTTTATAATAAAGTTCTTGTTTGCTACCCTTTCTTGGAGGCGACTTTGAGATGTAGAGTCTATCAATGAGTCATCATAGCCACCTAACTCTAATGTTTTACAAACATTTCATAACCATTGACAGAGAGGAGACATTCTGGTAATTTTTACTGCATGTGAAAAATCACAATCAGGGTAATTATTAAGGAGAGTTGAGATAGATGGGTTGAGATGATTTGTGAATAGTATTAAAATATTTAAGTGAAGATGAAATGAGTTAGAAATTGTTTTAGTTAAAATATTTTATGGTATTTAAGGAAATAAAAGGGAAAAAATTGAATAAAAATATTATAAAGTTAAAATATTGTTAGAAGTTGAATTAGTTTTTATATTTTATTTAAAGTTGGGAAATGTTGTAATAATTAAGTAATGATTATATGAAAAAGTTGAAGATTTGAAATTGAAAAATATTTATATTTAAATAATGTTTGGATATTGAGATGAGATGAGATGTAAGCATCTCTCTATCCAAACCAGCTGGCAAGTCACATCGATTCTTGACCTAAATATATACATATATTTCCTATGTCATTTTTATTTATTATTTCTTTATGGGCAATCTATATTTTGTAAAGAAATGTTTTAATTACACAAAAATCTCATAAAAGTAAACTCATAAATTGACGTAGTTTGATGTGGTAAGTTAGATTGTAAAACTAAAATTCAAACATTAATATGAAATCAGGTCAATTTGTGAATTTATATTTATGAAATCTATTTGTTACAAGTTAGCTGCCTTAAAAAAACCAAAACCCTACAAATTAAACTCGTAAAATAGCACTAGATCATGTTTTCTTGCCTATCTCATTTATGCTCTTTTAATTTCAAAAACAGAAAAAATATTGATGCTTCAACGTACTAACCAAACTATGCTTCGTTTATTGATGTATTGATGTGGTTCGAGATGAGAGTACCGAAATGGTAAAAACAAAACACCAATGTCAAAGGCTTAAGAAAAAAAAAACACTAATGTCAAAGAAAGTTTCAAGAATCTTTCCCGGAAACTGGATTTGTGGAAAAACTGCACACGCCAGAAATTGCAAAGAACCCTGTAAATCCAATATCCCCAGCACGCCTGATTGACTAAACACAGATCAACTCGCAACCACTTAACCCCCCCCCCCCCCCCGAAAAAAAGAAAATAAAACCTGCAACCTCTCAAACCTACCGGTCAAAGATAATACATTTGCACCATTTGCACGACTCTCCTCTCCCCACACAAAAAGAAGAAAAAGAATTTCCTTTAGAGCTCTATATTTATCTAAAAATCGAAACTTGAATTTCTTCGACTCTGCGAAGAAACTCCTTGGAACCGAGTTCCCGACATTCTCTCACTTCTTGTTTTTAAAGGATGGACTCTAGATCAGTGTCAATCTCATGAAAGCCGTCACAGACGACAAATAACCGTGTACATCATGTGGAAAATTTGCGCAGTAGCATACTAATTTTCATACCGTAACTCATGTACCTTTCAATCATTATGTTAAGTAGTTCCTAGATTTGTTTCTATTTGTAGTGAATTCATGGAGTCAAAAAGAAAATGAATGGAAACATGCATGGAAATGTAAGAGAAATTGTAAGATAAACTTGTAAACTCCTCCGAAATGGTGCATTGCGCATTATGTGAAGTTCTGCTGAAAATCATGCATATGGGTTTTTTAATATAATATCGTGTTGGTTAATCTTGTTTATGTCAAGTGATCTTTTTGGGATATAGAGCATGCTCTTCATGACTTTTATAACTAGCGCGTTTTATTTTTTTTAAGGAGCTCAGATTTGTAAATGAAGCAGCTTCCTCGTAGCTTCTCCGATTCTCTTTAAAACTGATTCGATAGCGGTTAGGTCTACTACTTTATCTTGAGTTGATTGGGTTGCTCGGTGTTGGGTTTTGAGGAGTCAGTTTGTTTTGAGGAGTAAGTTTGTTTTGAGTCTTTGATGGCGCAGAAGAGGATGTCTGACGAGGATAACGAACGTCTTGTACGGTCGACGAGAAGACGAGAACTTCGGATCCCGTTGGTTTTGAGGTTTGATTTTTTTTTTTTTTTTTTGTCTTTAATGTTTTGTGGGTTTCTAAATGTGAGTCATGTTTTTGTTGTTCTTGTTTTGTGCAGGCCTTTTCGAGAAAGGATTTCAGAGCGTGAGTTTCAGAATATCTTCGAGCCTGTTGTTCGAAAAGTGGTAAGTTGATTCTCTGTTCCCTGTTCTGTTATCTTAACTCAGTTTCAGGACTCAACTCTTAGATTTCTGGTTTCTCACTTGTCACTTTGTTGATATTAGTTGATCACAACTGGTACCAGACCTTTTTCTGACTAAAGTATTGGATATTCTTGGGACTTTTTGCTAGTAATCGAATGATCTTAATGAGTACTTTACTTGGGTATCTTGACTGTTTAAAAGTTGCCTGGATACGTCAATTTGTTAGTTTAACTTCCTTGTTTTTTAGGTTACTTCATCAAGTACTATTACCAGACACTCTTTTTTGACTAAAGGTTAGATTTTTCTAGCGAGTTAGATTGATCTTAGACTCCTAATGATTATGAATTATTCTTCTGTGAATTGTGTATGAATATAATTATCATGTCTCCAAGTCATGGTGTTATTTGCTCAAGGTAAGCTAACTCATGCTAACTTTGGCAGGATTAGATAACAGGGATATGTTTTTGATTCCCTTAAAACATTGTTTGGAATGTTGTTCTGGTTGTTAATATGATATTGGAACGGCTAAACTCTTGAGATATTGAAGCACTCTTACTTTCAATTTATGGAGAGTTTTCATTAATATACCCCCATCTGTGTCAAATATAGGTCCGGGAAGAAGTGGAACGTACTTTGCAGCTACAACCATGTCCAAGGTTTGTTCTTTGGCTCGATTAGTTTGTTCTCTTGAACATTTCTGTTCTACACACTGTATCTTTGACCTTTAACATGAGAGTTTTAGGTCAAATTAAGTTGGATTTATTGGTCTTCTCATTTTCGAACAGATGAATGTTGTCGAAAAACACCATTATCTTTGAAGGTTTGCTGATCATGCAGTCCTAAATTGAACCCCCACCCTCTTTGCCCTTCTTTTAAAGTCAGATTTTTGCTCCAAGGCTTCCAATAAATGATACTATTCTCCATGTTGCAAAGTTTGCTCTTTCAACAGTAGTGTGTTTTTGTGTCACCTATGAACTGCATTAACTTGCTTCTTTAGCTGATCATTCCCCCCCTTACAAACTGTCTAACCTTGGCTTTTGTGTTGACTTTGTTGCAGACACGAACCTCAGGTGGGTGCAACATCTGGGGTGAGGAGCTTGCATCTGCACTTTGTCAATTGCTTGCCGTCTACCGTATACACCAACAATATTATAAAAGCTGAGGATGGTAATCCCATCAGAATCGAACTGATCGATACTAGGTCCGGGACTAGAGTCAAATCTGGCCCTCTTTCCTCAATAAAGCTTGATATTGGTGTCCTCAATGGTGAATTCCGTTTCGATGACCAAGAAGATTGGACAGAGCAGGACTACAATGCCAGTATCTTACGTGCAAGGGAGGGTAGAAAACCATTAGTGGTTGGGAACCTGAAAGTCACCTTGGCTGAAGGTGTTGGTGATGTTTGTGATGTCCATTTTACTGATAATTCAAGCTGGGTGAGAAGTAGGAAGTTTATCTTGGGAGCAAAAGTTGAAAAAAAACATTCTAGTCAAGGACGCATCAGGGAAGCTAGAAGTCAATCTTTCATAGTAAAAGATCACCGTGGAGAATGTAAGTTATAAGAGCTCAGTTTTAGCACCTTTTGATCTTTACTAGTTCGCATTCTAATATGTTTTAAGGTTATACTTTATACTGTCAACATTTTTAACCAAGGGTAGACAAATGAGACTGATAAACAATCTCTTTCTTCAGTAAATAAGAAACACAAAACTCCATCCAAGGGTGATGAGATATGGCGTTTGAGCAAGATCGCAAAAGGTGGTGCATACCATAAGAAGTTGACCCTTCATGGAATTGAAACTATTGCTGATTTACTGTTGCAATATGCAAGTGATCCATCCAGTGTACGCAAAGTAAGGGCCTCTTCCTTAGTTAGATAGAGTTTCTACAGCAATTTAAGTAGCACATTATCCAATTAACACATCCAACTTTCTGTCATGGAAATGAAGATTTTTGGTAGGTTTTCGGATGGAAGTTGGGAGAAAGTTATAGGACAGGCAATGGCAAGTGTTGAAAATGATTGTAACCTTTATTCTTACCACGGATCTTACCACGGAGTAGGAGAAATTGGCCTCCGGTTCAATTCCATCTACCAGGTTGTGGAGGCAGCATTCCCTGGGCATAATTACTTGCCTGTGCAAACACTGAGCTCAGAACAGAAGGTAAGCAATAACATCCCAGAGCTACTTTCTGGTTTTTCAGTGAATCTGTAACGATTTGAGGAAAGCTCAAACCACATACGAGCTTTTACTCCAAAAAATTAGTCGATGTTGTAATTTGAGTCCCTTGAAATCACTATTAGCTGCAAGAACTCCTTTCCAAATAATCCAAGGATCCCATTCAACTCTCTCTCATACTAACTCCGAAGTATAGGTGATGTAGCTCAAATTCTATACTTATGGTTGAGATTGGCTCTAATGCCGTTTGTAAGGACCCAAGGAAAACCCAAGCTGCTTCTAGATATACTCCAAAAGAATTAGCCAATGTTATAATTGGAGATCCATGAAATCATTATAAATTGCAAGAACTTCTCTCTCCTAAGCAATGTGAGATCGCATTCACCATCCCTAGTACTAAATCAGGGGTATTACAGAATCACTTCATGTAGTTGTACATTTTCTGTTTTTCCTGCTACTTGGTTATTTGGGATATAGATCGTTTCCAAATTAACATTTCTGAACTTTCATTGTTGTCATTGCACATCAGTATTCCAAATATTCCTTTAGTCTAGAAACTGATTACCTCTCTGTTCCATTGGCAGCGTCTGATAGAAGTTGTGAAACTGCAAGCTTATGATAATGTGATTCATTGGGTCCTGGTCAATGACCCATCAGCTTTCAGCTTTTCAAGGCCCTCAGGAAGCCTACAAGATGCCATTAGTCTTCCAGAACAAGGTCTGCAGCACTTTGACTTACAAGTCACACATGAAGGTATAAAAACTTATATTATGCATATGAATCAAGTTGTATTGGTCTGGAGGAAACAGTAGGCAGTTCAGTTCCATATCCTAAATTGTTAAGCACAACGATCTTATACTTTATCTTCCCCCCACAATAAATAACACAGATGCTTATTACCATTGCATGGCACATTGAGACCCTCTTAGCCACCTATATCATATATATATGCAACAGTTGCTGTATACATTTTGTCTTTTTTGCAAATGCCCTTTTAGTTTCTGTTTTATCATTTGGCCTTCACTACTGTACATATATATTTTGAGGCAGCTAAAACTTCATATATCATGTGCAGATCAACAAAAAACATGGCAGGGTTTCAACAACACAACTCCACTATATTCAACATCCCACATCCATGCAGCGAATACTAATAATCAACCAGAAGGTTCTGCAGCACAAACTAGTTTAATGGAGAACTGTTTCACTGGATCTTACAATGGAGAGGGGTCAGCTTTGCCAAGTGTTGATACAACAGTACATGACATGATTCCTCAGTTTCTAGTTCCAACTTATGGCACATCATGGGGGCAGGGAACTGATTTTTACTCTGCTTCGAGCAACCTAGAAGATTTTGGCAACTTCCCTCTTGCCAACTATGCTGGAAAACCCAAGGTGGCATGGGGTATAATCCGGGCTGCTGTCAAGTGGTGTGGAGTCTGGCGATGTGTGGCTTCTAGAAGAATGGCAATGCCAATTTTAAATTATTAATTTATTAGATTCTTGTTACACACCTTTGTGGTTGTTTACTAGGCTTTAATTGTCAGAAAAAGTTGTCTTTGGGATGTTTTCATCAGAAAAAAGGGAAGAAGGAGCTAACGTCCTCCTAGGTCTGTACAGTGTAAAGTGTTTTAGCTAAGGAGTAGCAATCAACACACTCTTCAAGAGGGCATTGTACAGTGTTCTCCTTAGAAAATATAGTTTATAAGATAGCTGGTTTTTTTTAAACAATCTTGTCATCTCCTGCATATCAAGTGCAGCTAAGGAGAACTTGTAACATAGTGATTTGTGGGTCATCATGTACAGTGTTTTAGCTATCTATGTCACAATGGCTTTAAAAATGTTCAGATTTACTAGCAGTTTAGAACATACTCTTCAAGAGGAATTGTCTGCTATTTGGATCTCAAGATAAGCAAGTTTAGAACAATACTTTCCCATTTCTTGTCTCCCTGACCAACAATCAGAGTGAAGCAAGTCATATGCTTGAGATACAGATTGGGTACTTGCTTCAGCAAAGCTGTTTTGGCTACCAACTACATCCAAAATACCATCTCTATGTATCAGTTTGGCCTATACTCTCAGAGAATGGTATAAAGTTTAGAAAAATGATATTTGTAGTTATGACGTGCATAAGTGCCGTGCAATTTCTTTAAAAAAATGAGTAAATATGAGATCCACATAAAAAAAAGAAATTAAAAACTAATTTTTTAATAGTAGACCTTACTATTTTTCAAAACGATTGCACAACACTTACGTATTCTACAACTGTAAGTAGCATTATTCTAAAAATTTAACTCCCAACTGATAAACATAACAAACTGATCATAGTTCATCACAAACAGTGACAGAAATTATATATCTACGTGATTCGATCTGATTGGAACCAGATCTTAACTGTTTCAACTGTAAACATATCTAAACCAGACAGGAGAAGAAGAACAAGTAAGAAGCCAACAGATAATAATATATCCAACTAAATTACTAATCTTTATTGCTGTCCCTAATGCCCATGATTCTCAATCATTGAAATCCACCCAGAAAATTTTGTTATCGTCATGGGCCATGGCCGTACTTAGGATTGTTCAGGTGAAAAAATTGCCATTTTAATAGATTTTTTTTGTGTTTTTTTTGGACAGGTAAGAGGTTAATGTCATTGGAGCATATTTAAGAAAGAAAAATCGATAGGACATCACTAACTCGACAATATTATAGTAGTTGGAATGATGAAATCCCAGCTTCTAACACCTGTTTGAATTTTGTTATGACATCAAAGTTGATTTGAGGTGGTGAAATTCAAAGGTGAGCCATCCAATTTGCTAACAAAGGTCATCAAGTACCACCAGAAAAGATTCTAAGGCTTCGTTTGGTTTTTCAATCTTTCTTAACTTATCATTACAATTTTTTTCAAATTTTAATATAAAATATAATAAACAATTCAACTTTTTCAAATCTTAAAATAATAATAGTATTAAAAAATAATATTATAACAATATTTTATCATCTCAGCTCAACTCAACTCAGTTTGGATAGTTGAATATCCAAACGCAGCCTATACTCCCCACATTGCTGATCATAAAAAAAAGAGTAATGCTACATACAATCGTATTATGTAGGTCTCGTATTTCTTTTAAAAAATTATAACAATATTTTATCATCTCAGCTAAAAAAGAGTGGGGTCTACTATTAAAAAATTAATTTCTTTTCATGTGGGTCTCGTATTTATTCACTTTTTTTAAAGTGACTACACGGCGCTTATGCACTCACAACTGTAAGTATCATTTCTCTTAAAAAAAAAAAAAATACTTGCTTAATCAAGCTAATATATATCATTATTCTTTTGGCTTTGCTGGCAATAGTTCATTGTCCTACTATAACTATCCTTTTTACGGGAAGTGTCAATGAGAAAATTTTTAAAAATAAATTTATAAATTTTATATGATATGTTGATTTATTTTATAATAAAATTAATTTTATAATTATTTATCACATCAAATTATTTTTATTTATAAATTTATTTTTATGAAATGAGACTAAAATTTATTTTGGACAAGTATCCTGTAGCCACCTTTTTTGTTTTTTTTAATGAGAAAAACGCCAACATCGTGTCTAAAAGAAAAATCAAATAAAAATTAAAAGTTCAACCTAATGGCACAACGACGTAATTTTCGTAAATCCAGGGCGTATTTATGTTCATCCACAAGAAAATATCTTCGGCCTCCGTAAGGAAAGAGAAGACATTTGTTTTGCCAAAATCTCTCGAAGTTTCCTTCCTCCGTATTAATTCAACCTCCCAAAAAACGAATCTACGGAGATATTTTCTTCTCTCTCTTAAAATCTCACGTTGTTTTCTTTATCCCTGCCTCTCTCCAACTTCTATGGTTTGAGGGGTATCGTCTCGTTTCTGCGCACGGAGTTCCGGTGTGTTTGGATATTTCTGGTTTTGGTTGGCTCTGGTTCATTTTTTTTTTTATGGATCGGGAAGGAGGATCCAACGGCGGATCGTCTTGCTACTACTCCGTCCTCGGGATTCGCAAGGACGCCTCCTTCTCCGATATCCGCACCGCCTATCGCAAGCTTGCTCTGGTTAGTCGCCCACCTCACTTCTTCGAAACGTCACTGTTCTCCTCCATCTTCCTCTTTCCTTTTATCTGTTATTCTATTATAAGAAACAGGGCGATTGTCGTTTTCGTGATTTTATTCTTTCTGTTCGTTTCAGAAATGGCATCCCGACAGGTGGGCCCGGAAACCGTCGTTGGCGGGGGAGGCGAAACGGCGGTTTCAGCAAATCCAAGAGGCTCACTCCGGTAACATTATCATTCCTTATTTTTCTAAGGCGGCCTTCGAATTTACGGTTACGATTTGTTGACGTGGACACTGGTGGTCGCTTGTTCTCCGTTTTTTGTGACAGTTCTCTCGGATCAGTCGAAGAGGTTAATGTACGACGCGGGGCTCTACGATCCTCTTGAGGACGAAGACGAGGTCCGTACTGTTCTTATTTGACGTGCCAAGGCGATTGCACTGTGTTCAGGACCATGTAAAACGATGTCGTCCGAACGAAGAACGACATCGTTTTGGTCATTAGACGCTGTTAATGGTTGCCTTGGGCCTAAGGCCGTCTTTTATTTGGGCTCAAATGTATATATCCGCTTTTTTCTGTTGTTTCCCATTTTGTCCCTGAATTTTGTATTTATTCGCAAGCAGGAATTTTGTGATTTCATGCAAGAGATGCTGTCCATGATGAACAAAGTGAAAGACGAGGTACTTTTTTGTTTTTTCCCGATGCAATTATTGTACTACTTTGGAAGGGTATATTCGTAACTGAGTTTAATTTTTTTTTTTTTAAAAAAAACAAATTTCTTTTAGGGGGACAGTTTCGAGGACCTGCAGAGGATGTATGCGGAGATGGTCGGTGGGGATGGGATGAATATGATGAGGGGTTTCGACGTTAACGAGGATCCGACGGCAACAAAGAAGGCACGTGTGACGTCGTCGTCGTCGAAGGGTAACGCGGCAAAGCGCAGCAGCTCTCGCTGTTAACCACGGTGTACCGGATCCAAACCTCTGTGCATCATGGCCTTTTACACCCAGTAATTTGTTCAACTGAATTAATTAATTATCCTCCGAAACACATTTTAAGATCAGATCTCATTGAGTTGGGCTGGGAAAGATGATTAACTGTTTACTTTGTCAAGGGCTGTTAGTCTGTCTAGGTAATTTAGCTGCCTTTTTTTAAAAAAAGAAAAAAATGTGTTGACTTTGGGTGCTCATTCTAAATAATGAAACTTGCCCTTTTTGTCTTTTATTTTAATTTTAATGCCCATTGTATCTTTTATTTATTTATTATGTACAGATTAGAATTATTGTTTTTCAAATCAATTGTCATTTCACTAATCAATCGCATTTTAGTTAAGTGATAAGACTCTTGTTCGAAGGAATTTTTAGACGCCATGTGGCATGTTCTATTTATTGGTACAAAGATTATGATTTTGTGTCATGTAGATGACTTACACGGTTTTGATACTGCTGGTTTGGTTTGGTTTGGTTTGGTTTGGTTTGGATTCAAATAAATACTAGATCAGATCAGATAATTTTATAAGAAAATTAAAAAAAATATTGTTAAAATATTATTATTTAATATTATAGAAAATGATAGTTATAGTCGTAAGTTTGTAAGCGCCGCGTAATCACTTTAAAAAAAATAAATAAATATAGAATTCACATGAAAATAAAATTAATTTTTTAATAATAGATTTTATTTTTTTTAAAGTAATTGCAAGACGCTTGTTCACTTTATAGTTGTATGTAGTATTATTATAATATTATTATTTTTTTAAATTTAAAAAAATTGAATTAAAATTTGAAAAAATTGAATTGTTTATTATATTTTATATAAAATTTAGTTAAGAGTTATTATATTTTTTCGAATCCAGCGGAGCCTTAATTAGTTGAGTTATTATATTTTTTAAGTTAAGAGCACATTATTCATATGGATTAAATGGAAAGATTTTATTTATAATATAATTAAATTTTAAAACTTGTGCTGTAAATCAAGTTACGTGAGAATTGTTGTATTACATCAATTTATAAATAAATATAATTTTTTATTAGATAAAGAGTAATGTTAATTACAGATTATATAAAAAAGTGAATTTTATCAAAATAAATTAGTAGTCATGTTACTTTTTTTGGTACAGAGTATGTGTTCGAATTATTGATTCGGTCGGTGGCATGAGCGGCCAGAGATGTTTGGCTTTTGTACTTGAGAATCTGAGATTGTGCAAAATATATTGTTCTGTGGTGGTAGTTCGGTAATCGGTCTTTTCTTAATCAAAATTTGGTGAAGTTAAAAACAAAAAAAAGGTTGTCAGGTAAAGGGACAAAAAAAAGAGAGAGGGCATTTCCATGGTCGAAGATATTTAGAATTGGATTCTGCACCAGCCAATATATATATATATCATTTATCTGATGAATAACTGTTACATATGGCCCCCCGACCAACCTTTTTGGGTGGAACAACTTGGGACACGAAATCGTAGTGGCAGCAGAGGCTTCTGGTGTTTATGCTCTTGTTTGAGACTCAGATATATTTTTTTTCTCTTTATTTAAAGGGTCGTTGGCTGATTGCCCTTTTGTGTGTTTATGTTAGGTGTGGGTTCGGGGATGGGACGTATCATGTGCGTGGCTTACAAATTAAAATAATGGAATTTATGTATTTAGATGTTGGAACGGGCAAGTAATCGAAGCTTTAACAAGTCTCTCCGAACAACAATTTTATAAGAATAATTTATACGAGGTTTTTTTTTTTTTGTGAATAATAGTAAATTGAGATGGTGTAATAATTTTTGTATAGTTCATCTAAGATGAGTTTAGATGTGTTTAGATGTTAAGATGAGTTTAGATGTATTTATGAAAAATTAAAAAATGTTGTGGGTCTCGCATGTAAATAAGTGTTGAGTTGAAAAAGCTTGTGGGTCTTACATATAAAGATATTTTGAGTTGAGATGAGTTTAGTGATTTGAGAGTTGGGTGTTTGGATATTAGATTCAACTTAAAATTAGACTGAACTAAGTTGATCTCAGTTCAGTTCTGAAATCAACTTAGTTTAGTCAATTAACCAGAAGGGACCTTAATAAGTAGTGGATGGGACTTATCATGACATGTGAGGTGGAACGACTAGTGTTTTTAAATTTGTATCGTACAGGTACTATAAATGTTTCGTACTGATCCAAATACCGGCCTGTATTTTGGCATTTATTATTATTTTTTTAAAATTATAAACTTATTTTTTGACCCTTAATTCAGACTAAACTTTTTATAATTTATATATAATTTATTCATATATAGACTATTATTTTGAAATATAATTTATATATATAATTTATTTATATATCGACTATCTCAAAACGGTATATGAAACAGTATCGGTATTTAAATATTTCGTTTCATTGTCTTGACTTGTACGGCGTCTGGTACAGTATTCAAAACATTGGAAATGACAAGTATTCAGGGTTTAACAAGTCACAAAAATTACCTTTCCCGCGAGCTATCTCCTGCCTCCTTTGCTTTTTTCCCTTTAAAAATTAAAGCATACAGCATTCCTAGTTTCATCGATGGATTCACTGTCCCTTTTTTATTTTTTTGGGTTTTAGCCAACTTGTGACTGAATTTCCTTTTAATATAAGATATGAAAGCATTTAATTGCTCTTCACTCACTCACCTACAAGAACAAGAGCCTCAGATGGAATATTAATCTGAGCATATATGCACAAAATGACTCTTAAAGAAGATTTTTGTCACTCTCATTTCCCGCTTTGAGAAGGACCCCACCCCTTACATACATAATTTGTAATAGCTGTATTATTTACAAGTTGCAGATGCAGCAGCTTAATTAGGTGATGCCATTCAAAGTTGTTGATCTCTTTCCTAAGTTTAGCTCTAAGTTGTTAGTTGCTTTCATCGGCCCCAAAGCTATTTTCCTCAACATTTTTTTGTTTTGAGTGGTCGAATGGGCCTTCTAACCTTATTCGACCTAATGTTGGCATCTTTCACTCTCTAGGGGGCCATATAGTTAGCAAGTTACAAATCTTGAGAATAATCTAATAGCTTGACCAGTAATTCTATTGAGTAATTCTACATACAATCTTGAAATACGTAAATGCCGCGTAATCGTTCTGAAAAAAAGTGAGGTACACTATTAAAAAATTATTATTTTTTCATTTTGGTCCAATGTTTTATTCACTTTTTTCAGAACGATTACGCGGTGGTTTTATAATTCACGGTTGCAAATATATTTTCTCAATTCTATTAGTATATTTTATCTTTGGCTCGGCTAGTCGGTCGCCTAGTTTTTATTGTTGAGCATGACTGCTAGTTCATTCTCACTTTTTTTTAATTTTTTTTAAATATTAAAAAAAATACACAAACTCACTAGTAGTATATTTTTTAAAGATTTAAAAAAAAAAAAAAAAAGAAATTAAATTATATTAGCGGTCAAACTTAGGAGGCAAACCCAATGAATAAATTAGCATTTTCTTTTTATCTTTATAATAATAGTAAGATGGAGGGTGTGACCGTTGATTCAAAGTTCTAATTCTTACATTAAAAAAGAAGAAGAGAGAAGTCATTTTTTTAGAAATAAATGTACGTTTATTATAAATAAATGACATTTGGTAAATTAAAAAACCCTTAAAAATGATTTTGAACGCAAGGGCTTAGAGTTTTGTGAAAAAAATTATGTCATCTTTATTTGTTTTCCCTTAGAAAGTGTGAAATACCAATTAGTGATAATTGGTATTTTCATTATGTCAAGGTTTTCATATGTTGAGCTTGTTTGTGTGGAGTTTCGTTCTGTTTGTGTGTAGCTTGGTTTGATGACCTGATCCGACAATAACTTGTTACGATTTTTTGGTAGATTTGCAATGAGGTTTGGGTCATAGAGCATAGTCTTGGGCCAATAGGCCTAAGTTAAAGCAAATTAGGGTTTACAAGGGAATTAAGGTTTAGCTCTTGAACCGAACCAACCTGATCCACTAATTAGAGTTTATTATATATATGGTATTATTTTTGTAGGGCTACCGTATTGCCTCGCTGTGTATTGGACTTCCATCTAAAATAAAATTATCTTCAGTTCCACGAATGTAGGCATATTGTTGAACTTCTTAAATCTTGTGTCGTGTATGATTTATTACATTTTTGCATTAGTTTCTCTCTTATCATTCCTTACAACATAGGTAGGGAGATGTAATCCATAGGGGTTGGCTCAAGTGGTAAAGAGTTTGGTCTTGATGGTATCTCCATCCAAATCTAGAGTTTGAATCATTTTAGATGCAAATAATTTTTAGAGACTATCAAATTGAGAAAACTTCTGCTTGAATTATCTGAGATGCAGTTGCAATAAATTCTTTATCAAAAGCCTATACATTCACGAGACTAATAAGGACTTTGTTCTTGGAATGCCAATTAAAAAAAACATATGTAGGGGGAGATGTGAATGCATGTAGAAAAACTCAAGCAATCAATTAGCTTATAAATTTGTGAGAGTGCTACGACGAACTAACCATGTTGCCACTCCATAGTCTGAAAGTTATTATCATAATACGTCAAACTAAAGTGCGGTTTGGATAGTGAGATAAGATAAAATGGTTTTATATGAAAGTTAAATAAAATATTATTAGAATATTATTTTTTAATATTATTATTGTTTTGAGATTTGAAAAAGTTATAATAATGAGATAAGATAAGATAAAATCGTTTCTATATCCAAACGGAACCTAAATTTTTTAGAGAGTTCATTTCAGTCGATAAATTATATAACAAATGTTCCTGAAACATATAAAGAAACATATACTTTTTCACATATTTAAGAGACAAAAATCTATCCATGCACTTCTTACGATTCAAATCTTATACCTTACAAATACACGGATTATATATATATATATATATATATATATATATATGTTGATTTTTTTAGGGTGAGGAGAATAATAGCTAGGCTAACGACAAGGGTGCCTACAGAGAATGTGGAATATATTAGATGTGGAAAAGGGTCCTACTTGGGACTGGAAAGTCGTAATATAGAATAGAGAAGCTAGCGCCATTGTTAATACGAATGAAGCTTTTTAGCCCGACTCCATAGAAACCGATAAAAAGTAGTGCGTTGTTGATGAGCTGTGCTTTAGCTGGAGATCATATCATTTCTGCCATATATATATATATATATATAAGCTGCAGGAGATTGTAAAGCTAATATGGTAATATGCCATCTATCTCATTAATGGAAATTCACATTAGGGAAAAAGCAATAGGAGTAGGGCTTTTACCCATCTCATTTGCATGGAAAATATTTTTTTACATACATTTGATTTAATTATGCCTCCCACTTTCATTCTCGATCATTGTCTTCATATCGATAATTAACTATTTAAAATCATATTAAAATAATTATAATAATATACAAAATAATAATAGTAATACAAGAATCATGGTTCGGAATTGTTTCGGTTATATGTATATATATAACGCGCTGTTACTCTCCACTCTCAAATGTATCGCTCAAAGTTAATGCTAATATATTTGTATTTTTTTAATATTAAAAAATATACAAATATATTAACGATAACTTTAAACGGTATGTCTGGAAAGACAAAATAACATTTTTCATATATATATATATTAAATAAAAAAGTAATGCTACATATAATCGTGAAATGCGCAAACGCCGTGCAGTCGCTCTGAAAAAGAGTGTGATCCACTATTAAAAAATTAATTTATTTTCATGTGGGTCCCATATTTATTCACTTTTTTCAAAACGACTGCACGGCGCTTGCACACTCACAACTGCAAGAATCATTTTTCTAAATAAAATGGAATTATAAGGTTGTCAACCTTATTAATGGAATTATAAGCGAGGCCCCACACATCATTTATGGTTCAAAGTCCAAAAAAAAATTCAGAGAGAGTTAAAAACATCATTTTTTATTTTCCCAACTTCATTTTCTAAATATGGTAATAACATGACAGTGAGTTGGAAGCATTGGGCCTTCCTATAAATGGACCGTGCGATGAAGTCGAGGTCCACACATAAACGACGTCGTTTGTAAAACATGCCTTTTTGACAAAGGAAAAGTCATTTTTTTTTTTAATTTTTAGTGAGGAACTATTGATTACCAAATTCAAAAATCATCCCTTCAGTGGCACAACCGCAAATATCCACGGATCCGAGCCCTGTTTGATATTTCCCTCCACCCTCCACAAAAATAATATATAAATCCTCCCCTGTTCTTCTCGAACCTCTGGAACCCCCACTCTCCTCTTTACCACTCTCTCTGGAAATCTTCCAATTTGGTCTGGTTCCTCTCTTCTTTGGGAATCCCTCCGAGACGATAAGATGTCTTTGAGGCCGAACGCTAGGACGGAGGTACGTCGCAACCGGTATAAGGTGGCGGTGGACGCCGAGGAAGGGAGGCGGCGGAGGGAGGACAACATGGTGGAGATCCGCAAGAGCCGCAGGGAGGAAAGCTTGCTGAAGAAACGCCGCGAGGGCCTTCAGGCCCAGAACCTCGCTTCCTCTTTCCACACCACAGCCGTCGAGAAGAAGGTTATACCCACCACCACCATTCTCCATTCAACTTCTTATTAGTGCTCGATTCGATCCGCTTTCTGCCGCTGTAGCTCTTTTTATGATTTGGATGAATTCCTTGTTGGATCGTTTATATTTGTTTTAGGTGCTTCTTGTTTTTCTTGTTTCATGTTTCCCCTGTAAATGGAATCTTGTCTAATCAGGTTTCGTTTTAGATTTTTTTTCTTGGTCTTCAAGTTACATTCTGTAAATTTGATGAATGTTTGATGGGGTTGGGGTTTGGTTGGATAATTTGTTGCTGCTTCAGCTGGTCAGAACTTGCTTTTTGGCATATCAGTTCAATTTCATGATCTCGATGAAATTGCTTGGGGGATTAGGGTTTGGTTGGATTATTTGTCGTTGTTTTAGCTGGATGTAAAACTCAGTTGGTTTCTAGTTTGTTGATCGGTGTGCGTTTAGAAACTTGGCTGTTACTTGCACTTTTGACTTTAGTGGAATAGAGCTAGAATGAGGAATGAATATTGGATTTTGCATGGTTGATTGCAGTGGTTTGAGCTGGCTGATTATGTATGATCTTGGGTTGAGTCTCATGATAAATTTTTTTTGAGCAGTAGTCATGTGATAAAATGAAAGTGAATTCTTTCTATTTTATTTAAATCAGGGCTTCGTTGAATTGGATATGGCCTTGTTTAAATGAGTGTAAAGTTTTGCGAGCTTGATGATTTTGCCTTCTTGGATTTATTCGTATGCAGTCCAAATAATAGTGAGTTTGATGATTTGTTTTGGAATTAGCGTTTTGAGTATCTTTTTTTTTTTTTTTTTTTTTTTTGTGGGGGGTGGGCTCAGTATATTCTTTTAAGTTGTCTCAATTTGGAAAAATTTTCTTCTGTTAGTTTTTGTATTATTGGCAGTATACCTATAAAAAAAAATATTTTTGGCAGTATCTATCTAATTCTGTTCCTATTGTTTGATTGCAGTTGGAACATCTTCCATCCATGGTTGCAGGAGTTTGGAGTGACGAGAGTAATCTGCAGCTTGAGGCAACTACTCAATTCAGGAAATTGCTTTCAATCGGTGAGTAATTGCTCTCTTTGTATCTGTTGTACATCTATATCCAATACAATTATCTACTTATTATTTTTTTCTCCAGAGCGCAGCCCTCCAATTGAGGAAGTGATTCAATCAGGTGTTGTTCCTCGCTTTGTTGAGTTTCTTATCAGGGAGGACTTCCCTCAGCTTCAGGTTTATTGCATGCTATCTATTATCTACTTTGTATTTTCACATGTGACCATGAACTTAGCACTTTTATTGCTTGAAAACTCCTGTAGTTTGAGGCAGCATGGGCTCTCACTAACATTGCTTCTGGGACATCTGAGAACACAAAGGTGGTAATTGATCACGGGGCTGTCCCAATATTTGTCAAACTTCTTGGTTCTCCAAGTGATGATGTTCGTGAGCAGGTACATATGATTTGTGGGCTTACACTAGATCTTTTGTACTTTTTGTAGTATTATCTGTTGTTAATCGGAACTTTCATCTTTACTTAAAGTTCAACCTGAATTTATCCTTCTTTTGGATGTACAGGCTGTGTGGGCATTGGGAAATGTTGCTGGTGATTCTCCTAGATGCCGTGATCTTGTTCTTGGTCATGGGGCTTTGCTTCCTTTACTGGCACAATTGAATGAGCATGCCAAGCTTTCCATGCTGAGAAATGCTACGTGGACTCTTTCTAACTTTTGCCGAGGCAAGCCCCAACCTCCTTTTGATCAGGTTAGATATCTTGGATGGTATTTAGCTTAAATTATGTTGCCAATTTTTATTTTTTACTCTTTGCTTGGTAATTCTAGCTGTTGTGGATAATGATATCTTGGCATTGGGTCGCTCCCTTCAATGTGGATATCCTATTTTGAGAGAGTAATGATATAGCCACAACATTTTGTACAACAATGTGTTAAATGAGGGGTATTTTTGTAAAATTTTATAGATGTTTTACAAAAATACCCCTCATTTAACACATTGTTGTACAATGTGTTGTACAAAATGTTGTGGGTAAATCATTTTCCATCTCGAAATGACATGATTGTAAAAATTATGGCGATCTTTATAAAATTTCCTATAATACATATTAGAGGGGACACGAATTTTAAAAAGAATTTGGTCTGGTTTGTTTAGAAAATTTAGGATAGTACAATAAATTGAGAAAGTAACAACTTTCAAATTGGGCATTCCAAAATAAAAGTAAAACATTTAAATTAGGATATTGAGAATACGTGAAGGTTAATAGGAGGTGTTGTTGTTGAAACTTTCTAGTTATTCCTTGGGGGGATGGGTATGCCACTGATGTTTTCACACGTATTGACCACAAGATTGTCATTCGTTTCTTTTAATTGTATATTACACAGGTTAAGCCTGCCCTCCCAGCTCTTGCACGCCTTATTCATTCAAATGATGAAGAAGTCTTGACTGATGCTTGTTGGGCCCTCTCATATTTGTCTGATGGTACAAACGACAAAATTCAAGCTGTTATAGAAGCAGGTGTTTGTCCTCGGCTTGTTGAGCTTTTACTGTGAGTGCTTAATCTTTCACCTTTTTTCCTGTTGTGGAAGGTGTTAAATCTTTTTATATTGCCTCCAAATTCTGAACTTTCTTACCATTTTTTCAGTCACCCATCTCCTTCAGTTCTCATTCCCGCACTTCGTACAGTTGGAAATATTGTTACTGGAGATGATATGCAGACTCAGGTATTGGAAACTTCTGTACCTCAAATTGTTCTGATTTTACTTGTCTTTTTCTAAAATTCCACCTCATCATGGGAGGGGGAAGAAACATGGGTCATCACTTAATTCTAAGTTGATAGGTTATCTTCTGTGCTTAGATTGGTCAATAGTTTGGTCCTATTTGGAATCAACTGAGGCATGTATGAAGAGCTGCAATCTGATACAATTTATTATTTTAATTTTCTGAATAAAATCTCGTTTCATTCCACAACTTAAAAGGGAAGAGAATACAAACTCACAAAGAAGTTCTTTCTTTTACAAATTGGATTGGACTTGGGCTTTGTAACTTTTGTTTGACTCAAGTAGCTCGGCAATATTTCTTCTACTAATTAAATTGGCACAACATAATCAGATATATATATTTTTTTTAAAAAAGAAGCTTGATGGCTGAAAAGAAGCCTTATTAGATATTGGAATGTACTGGCTTTCAGTTGGCTAGTAAACCTCAGATAACTTTTTGATTGAATTGCATATTATTTATAGTCTGAGAATCAGATGAAGGTGGTTCACGATTTTCGTTCAGTAGTACTTTCTGTTCCTTTTCTTTTTTCTTGGAGTACTATTGTTGTGACATTGCACCCCTGCAGAAGACTTGTTTAGTTGGAGTTGGAGTTGAACTTTGAACGTATAAAATAGAAGCTAGCCTTTCAAAATTCTGAGTACTGCACCACCCTCTTCCTCTCAAGAACATATGTGCTCTTTTCATTTTGTTATTTCTTTCCTTCTACATTAGTTGTCCAATATGAAATCATGCCATTTGAGTTGAATCTTTTTTGTCTTATTTTCAACTAATTAATGATGGTGTTGCCCAGGTTATTATCAACCACAATGCTCTTCACTGCCTTCTGAACCTATTGACCAATAATTACAAAAAGAGTATCAAGAAAGAAGCTTGCTGGACTATTTCAAATATCACTGCTGGTAACAAGGATCAGATTCAGGTAACTTGTATGTCAAAGCTTTTCCAGAATGAATTTGTTTCTTCTCTTTAGTTGTAGTTTTGTTTCTCTAGGTTTCACAACTTCCATCAATGATGACTACAGAATGATGTATTATCATATGTTACAGGCTGTCATTGAGGCTAATATTATCGCCCCGCTTGTTCATCTGCTTCAAAATGCTGAATTTGATATTAGGAAAGAGGCTGCATGGGCAATCTCAAATGCAACATCTGGCGGCTCTCATGAACAAATCAAGTATGTAACAATCTCTTTGTTTTCTTAGTTTTTCTTTGAAAATATGTTTGGCCTGCGGATTTTTATATTCCTTTGCTGGTTACAGGTTTTTGGTAAATCAAGGGTGTATCAAACCCTTGTGTGATCTTCTCATCTGCCCTGACCCGAGGATTGTCACAGTTTGTTTGGAAGGGCTTGAGAACATATTGAAGGTAGGGGAAGCCGAGAAGAATCTGGGAACTACTGGAGATGTCAATCCCTATGCTCAAATGATTGATGATGCGGAGGGGCTAGAGAAAATTGAGAATCTCCAGAGTCACGACAACACCGAGATTTATGAGAAGGCTGTGAAGATTCTTGAGACATACTGGTTGGAGGAAGAGGATGACACAATGCCACCAGGTGATGCTCCACAGACTGCATTCAACTTTGGAGGGAGTGAGATTCCTACTGTACCTTCTGGTGGATTTAGCTTCAACTAAAGGTATCCTCGTACTAGTGTACTTCTAGTCCTGTGGGGTGTTCTTATTCAACTAGTTTTTGCTCTTGTTTGGATAGATGCCTTTAACAGTATTTCTTATTCAAATTTGATCAGGATTTGGTGGTGGGAGAATAGTTGGGGTCAGGTCAGTTGTCTTGTCGTGTTTGGGTCCTCTTTGGTCCGTCCAGTATCAGGCGTGATTTTTGGGGTTGGTGGACTGGCTGGGTGTTGTAAATGGCTAGATTTCTCAGGTGTGGCAGGGACGATACTTGGACTGGATACATATATGATGAATTGGAATATATTGCTGCAACAAGGATGTGGAGCCAGAGTTGTTTATTTGGGGAAAGGGTTATCCCGGGTGATTGGGCTCTCCTATGAAGTTGATGTTGAGTCCCATTAAATTTGTTTTTACTGGTTAAGTTGCCATAGAAGTGGAGTCTGTCTGTTTCCGGGTGATTTTTGCACTCTCAAACTCTCCTTTTTAGCTACAAAGGGAAAATTGAAATTTTCCGTTCCTTACTATTTTGTATGTTGTGATTTTTTCGTTTCCCTTTTTGAGTCGAAATTGTATTATGTAGTATACAAATTTACTGGTATGATATGAAAAGCTGTCCAAAATGCACCATAGGGAAAGAGTTTCTATTGCTCTTGATTTAAAACTGGATTGGCTTGCACTTCATGAGATGAATATAGAGTGTTACCGGTCAGGATGCGTTGGGGTGGATTGGAGCTGTAGATTTACAAAAGTTCGAATCTGTATTGAGAGTTTTCCTTTGATTTACTTGACATAAAGTTCTAATATTTGAGTTTACTTCTCAACAGGAGGCCCGCGTCTCGTCTTTTGAAACAAAAAAAGAAGCTTGGACCGTTCTGAAAAAAACTTACTTTTTTTTTATGGTGGGTCTTTTTTTTTTTTTTGAAGGAATCATAAGACTTGTATCTGGCCATGTTAAAATTTCAGTCTTGAATTAGATTGTATTTTTCAGACAGTTGATTCAAATGGGTTAATCTTCAGCAATACCGCCGCATGCTGGCAAGTTTGGGGACTCCTTGCGCATGAACATAAACAATTACTTGCTTTTCTTTTTCTCTTTTGTTTCTGGCTACTCCAAACAGCCAATTGCCACCCTCCATTTCATTCTCTCCAGCATGCAGTGGCTAATGGCAGGGAGACTGTGTCCATGGCCATCTTCAACATTTTGTTCTTTTCGACTCATACTCGAACCTGCCTCCTATATTTTAATCAAATATCCAACTGATTCTTTTAATTTCTTTTATAACTTGTCATTTTATTTTATTTTATTTTTCCAACTCTCCCTCTTTTCTCCTCCCACATCTCTCCCTACCCCTGCCAGCCAACTTTTCCTTCATTTCCAAACTCTCTCTCTCAAATACAGAGGTAGACTTTTTTTATCAAATGCAAAAGCACAAATAATTGTAATAAGGATTTTCTCCCCTCAATCTCACCAGCAAGCTCGAGAATGGCAACCGAGGGAATAAGGACCAAAGGCTCAGTCCAAAACAAAAAAAGTCTCCAACTCGATCCATGAGAAGGCTACTATGGATGCAATCTACATGAGGGAATGTGCTGCAAGGGATGTGACTCATCGACCTGGAAATCCCTTGAATAGTATCCAGTTCTTGAGTGCTTGTCTGTGTAATGAGCGTAATGCAAATGGGACCCTCGATCCTCTAACAGGAGGGACATCAACGGACCACTAAGGATATTAACGGGGGGAAGGAAATTGAAAAATCATGCCGCATTAATGACACCACTACCCGAGTTATATGTTACATTAATGATGCCGTCGCAGAGTTACGCCGCATTAAAGGACTTTGACAAAGGGAATAGTACGAAGGACACAAACTCCATAGGGGCAGACACGATTTGTCCCTCCAGACTTATGGTATAAATAGCAAGTCTCAGGTACGAGAAAACTTTCTCTAATCCCTAGACTCTCATATTTATTTACAAACTTTCAAGAGAATTTACTAGTTTTGGCATCGAAGACTCCCCGACTCCAAGGCTGCCATCTCCTAGATGCCTCCTTCCTATCTTTTGCGGGCCCAGTTCTAAAGGCTTGAGTTGACGGAGCCTGGCCCAGAGGCGTGCGAAATATAACGTTAACAGTGACGTTATCTGTGGGATCTTTATAGATCTTAGTTGTACTTCACATGCCTATGACAACCCATTTCGGACTGCTCAGAAGAGATACAGAGGAAGCGATGGAAGTAAGATTGAGAAACATGGAGGAATGGGTGACGAAGTTGACCGACAAGGTGCAAACACATCACAAAGAAAATGAGGAGCTCAAAATACCTCAACAAATGCAGGATGAGAAAGCAGAGTCCAGCGATAGTGAGCACATGGGGTCTCGAAACACACAGGTTGGACCAAACAAGGTGGAGGAGCAAAAGAACATGCAGGACGAACTCCGTAACCTCAAATGAAAATATGAAAAGATCGCAAGGAAGGTAGGTACGTTGTCATCAGTGGACCAACTGCTCACGAGCACTAGTCTACCCTACACAGAGGAGGTGATGGTTGTACTCTTACTGCCAAAATTCAGGGTCCAGGCCAGGGAAATGTATGACGGAGGAAGGGACCCTCTTGAGCACCTGTAAACTTTCAGGGCTCACATGATACTGCATGACTTCCCGAATACTTTCTCTGACCTTCGTTGCGAACGAAGAGTGGGTACAGCGCCAGCCTGACCCAAATCCTACATTTCCTTGCGATGTCAACGAGTGGGAGTGGGTTCAATCTCAAACTGCCTGAACAAATTACCACATTGCGGGGTAATAGTGGCGAGTCGAGCCAGAGGTTGCTCGGACACTCCCACGGAGGAGAGCGGGTTCGGCCTTTAGGCTACCCGAATACTTACTCCGACTCCTATCGCAGCAAAAGAGAGGATCAACTCCACAGCTGTCCGAAGAAGTTACCTCATTGTGTCAAAGGGGCGGGTTTGACTTCAGGCATCCCAACCCCTCCCTGCTGGAGTGTAGGCCTAGTTTTTCGACTACCCGACGTGAACACAATCTCCAAGCTGGAAAAGTCATAACAAGGGGCTACGTGATGTCAACGGGCAGGAGTGGGTTCGAATCACAAACTACCCGAACAAGTTACCTTCATGCAGGGTAACAGGGATGAGTCGGGCCAGAGGCCGCTCAGACCCTCCCGTGGAGAAGAGTGGGTGGCCTTTAGGCTACCTGAATACTTACCACGACTCCTATCACAATAAAGAATGAACCTGCCCCTGACCACCCAAAGAAATTACCTTCTCGGGGGGTAAAGGGGCAAGTTGGCCTAAGGCGGCCTGACCTCTTCCTGGAGAAGTGTGAGCCAGGTCTATTGACCGCCTGAATGCTGCAACAAAAAGCACAGACTTTAGCAGCACGAACATCAACGATGTAGCAGAAAATGAAAAGCACAATACGATATAGGCCTAAAGGCCCAGGTTTGCAAAATTAACTCATACCCTTAATAAGCAAAATAATGATAGCATCATTATCTTCCAACCAGGGATCAAATACAAAGTGCCAATGGAGAGAGATGAGTACAATCTCGAACTGACTGGACTGCTTACCTCCTTGCGGACCAAGGAAGCAAGTTGAGCCCGAGGCGGCCTTGTCTCCCCACGACGAAGAGCGAGATCAGCTCTACTGCTACCCGAAGAATAGACCTTTGTCATCATCGAGGCCAAGAGTAGCATGGCCTACTCATCCAACTACGTGGGAAGGCACGAAGATGACTGCATGCCAAGTAAAGATGACAACGCAAAGTGAAACGATAAAAAAATTGGGCGAGGAAAATTCCAACCAAAAGACAGACATCGAAAAGAGGAAATCAGCACAAGGAGGAGGCGGAGAATGTTGGCCTCGTCCAACAAAGTCGCTTAGGCCTCAGGAGAACGACTACACTACAAGGGCGAATGAAAGCAGCACGAACAGGAAAGCCGTTGGCCAGCGGGGTCGTCAGGCGTAGGCCAGACATTGGCGGAGTGGACCGTCAAACCCTGTGTGGTGGGTCCTTGCGGCCAAACACCCCCAGGCCAGTCACAAAAGAAAGAAGAAGGAAAAATGCGCAAAGATACATAGTTGGACATTGCAAAATATAAGGCGATATCATTAATCATCACAAGTTACAACATAAAGCCGTAGAGTTACAAAGAGCAAGATACAACATAAGGTGGCTCATCACAACAACATACAACTAAAATCAGCTGAGCGCGACAGAAAGTTGAAAATCAAAGCAAACCAAAATCTCATCAAGTATAATCACGAGTAGGTCTAGAGAGGACGACTACCCAGTGAGGGCAGATGAACACAGCGCAAATGGATGAATGGACGGCTAGCAGGGAAGTCAGGAATCCTGCGATTTCTTGCGCCAAATTCTCCCAGGCCTGCCACAAACAAAAAAAAAAAAAGGAAAAAAGAGAAGGAAATGCAGGAAAGGAAAGCATAATAGAAACAAGCAGCCCGGCATGACAAAAGTGCAAAATACTTTCATTGATCAAAGTTATATACAAGTCGCAAGGCGACAACATATAGGTATATACATTCGGCAAAAAAGAAAAGAAAGGGAAGAGTAAAGAGCCGCAACAACACCTGGGAGCTAGGGCATGGCGACGTTAGGTCTTGGCGTTGGGAGTACCAATCTCAGGAACGTTAGGAACAGGATCACCCGACTCTGGGGCAGCAGGCTCGGGCATGACCGGAATCGGGAAAGCATCATGGATCTTTTTCCTTCCCAAGTCACGACTAAACACAAAAGCCGCTTTGTTAACAGGAATATTGGCTAGGTCGAAGCCCCACAAATAGTTCGTAAAAGTTCTCGAATGCAGCTATGGATTGCCCAAGTGGTGGTCCCGCATTGACCTATGGCACTCGGCACACTGATGCCCCCACTCTTGATCACGAACGCCCAAAACCAACTTCAGCTGCCTGTCCAGGTTGGAGGCAGCCTCCAACGCTCGAGATATATCTTCCTGAAGGTCTGCAATAAGTCGCTCCAATCGCTGGTCGTCCTCCCTCTCTTCCATCTCCTTCCTCTTGAACCTCATTGGGCGGCAATCAAGTTTCTTGTTCTTCATGCGCTCATCCTCCAAGACAAGTTGCACCCTCTTCAGCTCTCGCTCCAGTTGTTCTCTTTCTTCCCTCTCACCGTGAGCATAGTGAAGGGTGGTTTGGGTCATCGAACGATGGTCGTAGTTCTCTTGCTCGACGACCTCCTATCCATCCACATTAAAAGTCGTCAGCTGAGAGGTACCCTGACAACAAGAGGGGCCGACGTGCAACGATCAGTAAAGGAATATTAAAAAATAGTGAGAGAAAGGAAAAGGACAACAAAAGAAATAGTCGAACCTTGTACAAAAATCTGGATAAACACTTGATGACCTGGCTTATAGCCTCCACACGGCTCCCTCTTGTTTCTAGTCGGGACAAAGGAGGGATAACTTTTACTAAGCCCTCGACCTCGGACGTTTGTGCAGCCGCCTTAATCAGAGAGGGCGGACCTTCACAAGGACCTCTCAGACCAGAGCCGAATACAACATCCAGAAGGTAATCACCCTCCATTTGGTGCTCTACCTAGGTAGGCGGGTCGTCATGTGAACTCCTCGAACTCGAGCCGACTATAACATTTAGAAGAGAATCACCCTCCTCTTGGTGTTTTACCTGGGTAGGCCGGTCGTCGCACGAATTCCCCAGACCCGAGTCGACTATAACATCCAGAAATGAGTCGCCTTTTGCACTGTGCCCCATCTCGACACAATTGATGAAAGTAGCAGCCGTTGCCTCCTTATTAGCAGCGTTTAAACCTCCCGAGCAAGCCTCGACCTCGTCCCCAATGGAGTAACTACCAGCAATAGAGTGAGCTGAAGGAGGAGAAACCCTTGGAGAACGCTGCTCCTCGACAGCCCGCCCAAGGGCCTCGACCGCAAAGATTCCCTGGAGTAGAGCATCTATTTCACCCCTCGGTAGGGGCAGCACGGGGAGAGCATCAATCGAAGGGCCTCCCGCCAAGGTGTCTAAGGACTCCGAGGAAAAAGGTCTTGCCGACGCCTCCAATGGCATCACGGAGACGGTAGGACGGCGGACCTCAGGGGTAGTTGACCCTCGCTTTGGAGGAATCAGGGCTCCAGAAGGGGGCCTGCTGTCAGCTCGGATACCCTCTAAACGAGGCTTCTTCCCTTGCTCGACGGGGAAGGGCCGAGAGACGCTTTCGAGTAGGAGCAACTCGGGGCCGAGTAATAGTTACCTTGTCGTCGAAGGGAATGTGGCTAAGGGGAGGCAGAGAATCCCTTAGGCTCTCCTCAGAAAGGAGAACTTACGAGAAGACACTATGGGGATTCTTTTGCACCCACTCTTGAACGACTGCAATGCGCCTGCGTCTCGTTAGAGGTAGCCATTGGGCGTACCACCTTGTCTTCAGGAACCCTCCCCCAGTTCATTCGAATAGGGAACTCGCGACGTCTCACCTGACCCACTAGGAACTCCCACCCAAGGCCAAACACAAAGAACTTTGTAAACCAGTCCTTCACCTTACGATACCTCGGCTCCAGATTAACAAGGGCATGTATTACCCTGAAGCTGCAGATGTTCCCCTTTTGCCGTAGCACCTTGTGAGTAAGGAGAAACTCACGACCGGTAAGGTTGGCGTCGCTCGGGTCTGATTCCAGCATAGCGCGCCGCCAGATAATGTTGCAACAAATCAAAAGCCTCCAAGTATTCAGATGCAGTTGAAAGGGGGCTAGGCCAAGGTGATCCAACAAGTCGCGAATAGAGCGAGGGAAAGACAGCCTTAAGCCGCACGAAAACATGGAATGAAATAGGGTCACTCGTGTAGAATGACCCTCAACGTCGACGGCACCCTTGTGTGGACTAGGGACCTCGAAGAGCACCGATTCCGGCACCTGGTACGTGACGGCCAACGAAGCCAGCATCGTCGCAGGCCCAACGTCAGTATCACCCCCACTAGAAGCCCTAGGTTGAGTGGATTTCTTAGAAGTCATCGACGCAGAAGTAGAATGTAGTAAAGGAATGAGAGGAGAATAAGCAAAGGAAGAAGAAGTTGGAAGAACAGGGATGACAAGAGAGCTATAGCGCGATGAAAGGAAAGGGAACTTTAACCTCGATCGTATTTATATAGGGGAAAGGCAACGAATTGATCTTCCACACCCCATGACAGAAGGGAGAAGTATGAGATGCTTCAGATTCTGGGAATGTAATCCACGAAGCAAAGCGAAGGCAAATAGCTGCCTGGCACCCTCGACATTAATGTACTTGAAAAGATGCCATCAAAATTATTGAAAAACAAGCCAACAAGAATGAAAGGGAAACGCTACTAGGGTACCCATACGACGGGAACCTCTTCGGAACCGCAAACATGTCAGCAAAGGGATCTTGGCCTCAACAATAAGGCGGGTTCAAGTAATAATCATTCTCACCGTACTCGTCCAATAAAAATTAGCAAGGTAACAGTAAGGGGATTTTGCCCCCTCAATCCCAGCAGGCCTGAGAATGACAACCAAGGGAACAAGGATCAAAGGCCCAGCCCAGAACAAATAAAGTCTCCAACTCGGCCCATGGGAAGGCTCCTTTGGACACAATCTGCATGAGGAAACGTGCTGCAGGGGATGAGACTCATTAACTTGGAAACCTCTCGAGTAGTGTCCAGCTTTTGAGTGCTTATCCGTGTAGTGGGCGTAATGTATGGGGGACCCTCGATCCTCTGACAGGAGGGACATCAACGGACCACCAAGGATACTAGCGGGGAGGAGGAAATAGGAAAGTCACGCCACATTAATGGAATCACTATCCAAGCTACACGCCACATTAATGATGTCGCAGTAGAGTCACACCGCATTAAAGGATTCTGACAAAGGGAATAGTATGAAGGACGTTGACTCCATGGGGGCAGATATGATCTGTCCCCCCAGACTTATGGTATAAATAACAAGTCTCAAGTACGAGAAAACTCTCTCTGATCCCTGGACTCTCATACTTATTTACAAACTTCCAAGAGAATTTACTAACTTTGACATCGGAGACTCCTTGGCCCCAAGACCCCCTCTCCTAGCTGCTTCCTTTCTATCTTTTGTAGGCCTAGTTCTGAAGACCTGAGTTGTCGGAGCCTGTCTTAAAGGTGTGTGAAACACGATGTTAACAATCTGTCCTTTATCTAAACTCGCACTATCTAGCTTCTGCTTTATTTGTCACACCATCATGGCTTCCTTAAAAGTCAAGCAGGAGTAAGAGAACTCAACCCCACTCACACACATTGTCACGCATAGGCTCTCTCTTTTCTTTTTCTTCTTCTTCCTCTTTTTTTTTTTGAAAGTCTGAGTAGAACACAAATGCAACATTGGCACAGACGCATGCATGAGTGATCCACCGAGCACACCAACAATGTCCAAAATTTTTAGAGATTGCAATAGGATCTTCGTCTCTCAAATTCCATTTTTGCATCTCTGCAATATAGTCCTTCCTCTCTCATTCTCTTGTTCCTCTGACTACTTTAAAATCGATTGCTCTCTTGCACTACCAACGTCAACTCTGTCGTCAGATCAAAGAAGCTTTTGATTCAGCGTCGAATCTTGCAGGTAGGTAAGCACCTTTCCCTCACTATTGTACTTGCACACCCACATGACTGCTTATAGAGTTTTTGGATACCTTTTTTCTTTTCCTACAACCAAACATGAAGACCTATACGTCACGGGAGGGATGTTGGGAGAGAGTGTACCAGAAGTAGGAGAAATTTCTAAGGTAGCTCCTAAAACAAGAGAAAAAAGGCACCGTTCCGAGAATTAGTTTTCCACCCAACCCAGCTTGCTCGGATGAAGAAGAAAAAAAGCAAAACATAGATCCCAACACATCCAAAATGCAAAGTTTCATTAATCCCAGTGGCATTTGTACCCAAGGAGCCCGCAAACTCGCATGCATGTAGAGTTTTTCTAATCTTCAGGAGTTTTGCTATTTATCATTTTTACACATCACATATTATTTTTATTTTTATTTATTTATTTACTTTTATTATATTCTTTCTAAATTAATTGAGTTCTCTTTATTATTTATACATCACACATTTAATAAGAGAAAAAAATTAAAAAATTATGTGTAATGTATAATGTAAAAATAATAAATAGAATTTTCTTATTACAAAACTTAACACTAGAAAAATTGATTTGAATATGGATTCTTGAGTGAGAGTGCAGGAGGGAGCTAAAAAACAAATAATTGTTAGCATGATTTCGTGTCACCGAGTGCGAGGAGAGGAACAGCTTTTTGGCCTCATGTCGTACACACTCATGTCTAGGGTCTAGTTCTAGTGTGGGAGGAGAGATTTGCAGGCTCTGCTTTTTGTGGGTGCGCAGGCAGCATGGGGAACTTAAACGGAGGAACCACATCAATGATCAAACCTATATAATTCCCTACTTGTAGCATGGAACAAAAAGCTTAAAGCCAGCCAGACCAATATCTCTTTTTTCAGGGCCTTTTTGTATCCCTCTCTCTGTGGTGATCTGTTTTAACTTTTAAGCGGATCATCCTTTTTTTTTTTTTTTTTTAATAATTACTTTAACTAATTATTTAAACGTATCTAATTAGAAAATTATAATAAGACTTAATCTATTTTATATAGAGTTTTATTATGTATAAGCAAGTTTGCGTATCAATTTACATACTAATGTTGTTGCCTTCGTATTCAAAATTTAAGAAGAAACTTAAAAGGAAAGTTTAAAAATGATTTTCATCTCATTTCATTTCATTTTATCTCATTACTAACTGTATGTGATCTAATACCACAACACTAATAATATCTCCAAAATGAAAATCATGGGTCGACCACCTCCCTCAATCTATATATAAAAAAAAGAATTTATTTTACATCGGTCATTATTCACTCTCACATCTTATACCTATAATATTTTTATAAAATGTGTGAATATTTTTTATAACGTGTGAAATGTGAATAGTAACTGACGGAAATAATTTTTTATATAAAAAAAAAATACAGAAGGAACGGTGTTAGAGTGCTTCTGGCTAGCATGTAAGCACGATCAGTGGTACTATTATCCTGTTTGTCAACTCAGTAATATAACAGCACGTATACATTTAGTATTTTCCTCAAATGGATTTGGTTTGTCGAGAGATAGATAGAGAGAGAGAGAGTATTGCAGAACCTCATTTTCAGGGCCTTTTGCAAAGCCATATTGTAGTGTTATGTAAAAGATGGTAAGAAAAATTAAAAAATGATGGACGGTGGAGATGGAGATGGAGATTTCCTAGACTCCAAATGGTTGGGGGGCGCTCTTTTGTCTGCTCACCAACACAAAGACAAAAATATTGTACTAAAGCTTCAGCCTTTTTCCATCATTCTCTAACATGATAGATGAGCTGTTGCACACAATCTGTCCCTTTTTGCACTATTCCCTTTCTTCTTTTCCACATGCCTAAATCAATAATAATATTGATAAAAATGTGTCATCAACAAGACCACTCTTAGTTACCAATATTATTAAAGAAAATATATTTGTAATTATGAATTGTGTAACTGTCACGTAATCATTTTGAAAAAAATGTTTAAATATGAGATTCACATGAAAAAATTAATTTTTTAATAGTAGATTCTACTCTTTTTTAAAGCGATTATGCAACGTTTATGTACTTCACGGTTATATGTAGAATTACTCTATTATTATGGGTTTTTCTATATATAAACTAATATTCACTCCACTTTTCCTATTTGATGACTTTTTTTTCTTTAGATGTGGAGTGTTTTTTATAAGATGTAAGGTGTAGAATAGTGAATAATGACTGATAAGAAGAATTATTCTATTAAAAATTGGTAAAAGTTAAAAGGTCATGATATTGTCTCTCTTTTTTGTTGGATCCTACAAGTTTTAAGAAATTCTAATTCATGGAATAGACCTTACCCAAAAGATCCACGAGAATACATAGATCCCACTAAGCCTCACTCACACCTCTTTCAAAGCGTTTTCTCTTAAAATATTTTCACCTTTCATCATGTTTGGTAGGGGTGAAGAATTGAAGTCAATGGAAAATATTAAAAAGAAAAGTTCTATTCGCAAGCTGGTGTGTAGAGCACATTTAGTAAAATGTTTACAAATCATAATTTGATTTCAAAAAAAAATTTAAAAATTTTAATTTTACAAATTAAGTATTATTATTTAAGTGATATGGATGACGTGAACTATATATTGACTTAAGAATATAATAATTAAAATACCCAAATGACTTACTCAAATTCTTGGTACCCATTCACAAAAACTTGACAACATCCTTAGGTTTTCAATAATTAATTATTTTGAATATATATATATATTTAAAAGAGTAATGCTATATATAATTGTGGAGTGTGTAAGTATGTTTTAAAAAAGAGTAGAATTTATTATTAAAAAATTAATTTTTTTTCATATAAATTTCATATTTATTTATTTATTTTTAAATAATTACACGACGCTTGTATAATAACGACTACAACTATTATTAACTCTATCTTATTATAAAATAGAAGATAATGTCATTAAATAATTTAAAGAAACGATATTAACGAGAAAATGAAAATAACATCTCGTAATTAATCCTTACTCTTTATTCAAAGTAATAATAATGTGTTTGCCTGTTTGGTCATTATTATGTGTAATGTAGGACGAAGATGACATAATTCCAATGCGCCGGCAAGTACGAAAACAACACCCGCCCGTGCATGCTGACACGTGGCCTCCCGCCGATCACCAATATTTGGCGGTTTTGCAGAGTTAGGGTATTTCCGTCATTCTGAAAATGGAAAAACCCTAGAGGCTTAGGGTTTTGTGCATACTGCATATCCACGCTAAGCGCTCTCTGTCGGTCTCTCTCTATTTCTATGTCTCTCTCTCTTTCTCACACTAGGTCTGTGATTTTGCATGTCAGCTCCTATTTAGTGTTGGCATTCTCCGTCTCTCCTTCTCGGTTTTGCGTTAAGTCTCTGTTTTGGGTTTTTGCTCTTTGGTCGCTCCTCTTTCTCTTCTATCTCCTGTCCTGGTTTCTCTGATTTCCTTCTCTCTCTGTGGGAGATCGTCGACAGTGGGGTTCATGGGTGTGATGGATCGGATGGAAAAGGTGGAGCTTTAGAGAGACATTTTACCTTCAATGCTTCCACTAGGAGAAAAAAAGAGACAGATTAGAACTTCAATGTTTCGCTCCTCGTCTTTCATTTTTGATGTAATTTCTTTTGAAAATTTCGCATGAATATAAGAGACACATGATTGGTTATGATTCAGGAATCTTTATCTGAGGATATGGATATGATGAGCGAGAACAAGAAGTGCTGTCTCGATTGCAAGACTACAAAGACCCCATTGTGGAGAGGTGGGCCTGCTGGGCCCAAGGTGGATTTCTCATTTCATTTTCCTGGTTTTTCGTTTCATTTTTTTGATTATTTATTTTTTGACATGTAGGTTTTTCAGTTCTTTTGACGATTGATTTCTTCACCTGGGTTTGTGATTTTGAGTAGCTGGGTTTCTCATTATTTATGTTTATACTTCTTTTTTAATAAAATCCCTAGCTCCCCATCCTCTTGTTGATCAAGTTATGTGACCATGATTTTTGGGTTGGTTGCTTTTCTTTGGTAAAGGTTTTTTTTTTTTTTTTTGGGATGAATTGGATACTTTTGTTTTTGGAATTACCACTACCCATTTGACTGAAAAGTGTGTATTTTTTGTTTTTTTTTTTTCAGTCATTGTGTAACGCCTGTGGGATCAGATACAGGAAAAGGAGGATTGCTATGGTGGGTTTGAGCGTCGGATCATACAGGAAAAGAGACGGGACAGATGGTCATGGTACTTGTGGATCCACCGCCACAACCGCGACGTCTGCTATAACTGTTGGTAATGGAGGCAGAGACCTGAGCATGTCCTTGAAAACGAAGTTAATGGCATTGGGTAAGGATTTGTTGTTGCAAAGGTCACCATCAGTGATGAAGAAACAGAGGTGGCAGAGGAGGAGGAAGCTGAAGGAGGAGGAACAAGCAGCTGTGTCTTTGATGGCCCTATCCAGTGGCTCTGTTTTTACTTAACGGAACAAGAGGAGAGGGAATAACATAAAAAGAAAAAAGACCCTTAACATACCTTTTGGTGTCGTTTTAGCTTTTACTTTTTTCCTTAGTTTTCTTTCAATATTCATGAAAGGAAGAGAAAAGCCCCTTGTTCATCCTATTTGGGCTTTTAATATTTATATATATATATACACATTATATATGAAAAAGAAAATGAAAGGGATAGTCAGGAAAAATACAGGGGTGATGGTTGATGGAATGACATTCCTGCTTTTGTTACTACATGATGTACATATACTCACAAGTAATGATATATTTTCTTTCTGTTTCGTATGTGCCGTTCATGCCTGAATGGAAAGACTTGGTATGTAAAGCCGGAGGGGAGTGTCATTTCCTGGATCAGAGATGTTTGGAACCAACCATATAGGAAACTCAATCTCCCTTGAATCGAACTAATCAGGAGCCCATTTCAATCCAAAAAAAATAGCTATTCACAACAAGTCTCTTCATTTGCCAAATGCTTTTTAGTAATGAGAAGTGCTTAATCTGTAAAGTTAAATTTATTAATTGCCGTGATTTAATATGGGTGGAACGTAGATTATAAAGTTCATTTTAGCATAAATATAATTTAATGTAACATTTTTTTTTAAGCCGGTAGCCATATGTGTAGTGAATCCTTCTTCAATTTATTAAAATATCATCACTTATAGCGGAAGAATACCGTGATTACAAACTAAACATATGGGAGTTTACAAATAAAGAACTAAAAACCTTCCAAATACAAACCAATCAAACCAAGCAAGAAAAATAAATAAACGCCGATCTAAACAAGCCTACAAGAATAAAACCAATGAAACTGAATGCTATAAAATCTAAACAAGCCTATATAAAACCAAAATCAATAAAAAACCAGAAACAGATATAAACAAACCTATAAACAATTAGAAAGGAATGCAATAAACAAGCCTGTATAAAACCAAAACCAATAAAAAGCCAGAAAAAGATATAAACAAACCTATAAACAATTAAAAACGAAACGAAGGAAGTCTTTTAATCGCAAATAATTTAATGTAACACGTAGATTGTTGGTTCTTTTTATCACAAAAAAAATTTAATATAACACAAGTTACGCTAATGGGTGAATTTACCTTAGAATTTTTTTTTTCATTAGCTATTATTTACCATCTCATGCTCGATGAAAAACACCCTTATACTCTATGAAAAATATTCACATACCCTATGAAAAAGTCATAAGTATAAAGTGTGAGAGTAAATAGTAACTAATGCATAATAAATTCTGCTCTTTTTCAAGAAGTTATCTTCCTATTTCTCATTTGATGGAGCAGACACTTTTACTTGTTTGTTTACGTAATGATTTGGAGAGCGAATGATTGGAAAGCTCCACCAAACCTCAAGGCAATAATTCTCAAGGCAACTCGAGACTTTTTTACTTTAGTTGGAATTACATTAAAAAGAAGCACCTCTTTTTGTTGTTCACTTCTTGACTTAAAGAACATAAATTCGGACGAATTATTGACATATTGCTCTTTCTTTCCTTTTATGCCTTACACACCTATAAAATTCCATTGGCTGGATCAGATAATAGAGCCATGGTAGATGTGAAGTTGTTGTCTTTGATACTTCAGAGGTTGACTTTTGACGTAAAAATGCCTCTCTCTCTCTCTCTCTCTCTCCCTCCTTGAAAGATCTTTCAGATATGATGTTACTGACGCCAAGAAGAAGATGAATTTGGCCTGATATGATGTTTCTCTCATTCCAGGCCCTTTTTTTTTCCCTTCCTAGTTTTGCATTGGCATGGAGCGATTTGGCTTTGTGTTGAAAGAACACGGGAAGGTCTAAGACCATGTAATTCTCCATTGATCAAGAGCTCTATAACAGAGACTGAATACAGTGAGGAGTTTCCTCTTGCCTAATGCGTGTGCAATTAAATTGGCTTCTCTTGGAATGTGTCTGTCTGATTGACCAGCGTTCATGACATTGTAGCTTGATCCTGATGCCTGTTACTAGCATCTCAAAACAATTCAAATCGTCCATATGACCTTGAACAGCCATCACAACTTTCTTTGAATCTCCTTCTAGAATTATTTTCCTAAGACCCAGCTCACTAACCAAAGGTTGATGCTTGGAGAACTGCAAAGGTTTCTTCTAGTAGAAGATCTGGGAACAAAACTTGCCTCAGGAAGGTCTAAAATATTGTTGGTTGAGGGGGAAAAAAAAAGGAGAGAAAAATGCTTTCGTTGAGAGTCGAACTCAAGACCTCCCGCTTACTAAACGGGTGCTCTAACCAACTGAGCTACGAAAGCAAGCTACTCTGAAAACTGGGAAAATACTCTAATACACTGCGAATAACGGATTAAAGTCACCTAGTACCTAAAAGCCATGAACTTGGTTTTTTTTTTTTTTTTTTTTTTTTCAATATGATTTTGGTTAAAAAGTCGACCTTTAATTCAAGAAGAGTTGTAAGAAATTTGTGAATTATTGGAAGGATATTTTTTTTTCTTGTCAGTTTCCTCTTAAAACTTAGAGAATCCTATAACAGCATGCCAAACTGTTGCGTTTGAATAGTGAGATGATTTCATATATTCTGTGAATAGTAGTGAAAAATAATAAATAATAACGTAGTATTCTCAGAATACTCCATTACCCAAACTAGCCACGATGAGGCGAGAGTCCTTTACCAACTCTCTGGAGAGAAGGAATCATCTCCACTCCAATATATAGTAGCAAGGAAGGTAGCAACTGGCAGAGAATGCCATGGCCCATTGTGGCAAATTCACTGAATATGAAATTGATAAGTTGAGAAACTTCGAAGTCACAGCAAATTTCACTTACTTGGAATGTTCATATCTGGAGGCTGCACAGTAATAATTTCAAACTATATATTGATGTATTCCACTTTATTGCCTTAGAAAAAATCAATAGACACAGATGGAACAGCCTCAACTCCCAGCCAATAGAGCCACCAGGAGGAACCTAACCACCACTCTCCGTGTATTCAAAATAATCAATAACAGGTCCATTCGCCAACACCCTTTTCAAAGGAACAAAAATTTTCAACAACAGCTCTATACATTTCCTGGGCAGATCCACTACAGAACCCAATCCATCCTACTCTACTTTTCCCTCCCCAAAAACCAGGAAAATGAAATAGAACAAATAAATAGGTAGTCTCTCTATCAGGTATACTGGGGCTGTTCAGAACCCAAATGACATCCTCACAGGTATACAGCATCACCATGTCTGAGCGTGTCATGAGTCTCAGGCGAGGGTCAGAATATGAATGAAAGCAAAATCTGGAGACAACAGTGCTCCAAGATCACAAAAATATCTCCTTTAGGATTAGCAGAACCAACATGATAAAGCACATGATTATGAGCACTGTAGCACACCTCACCATCCCCCCATGTTTCTGCGTTTTCTCTGCCTGCAATCCCAATCCACCATCATGAATATAAAATTTTGGAGAGAGAGAGAGAGAGAGAGAGAGAGGTTTATAAGAAAATCCAGAATAAAGTGAAAGATGAGGAAGAAAGAGAGGACCTTCTGCAGCTGCTTTAGCCCCTCCTCCACAGTAGTTGCCACATTCTGAATGTTGTAGTCTATTCTGTCAACAATGGTGCCCTGTTTCGAGAGAGAAGCTCAATTAGTACTCAAATATGCCGGAGTCGTAAGCTTTTTACAGATAAAACTCATAGAAGGCATCTTCCAACCTGATCTATCACAAGTACCGACAAATCCTTCATAATTTGAGCAAGCTCATTGACGGATTCCACAACCTACATTAGAATAGGCCCAAAAACATTTGAGTTTTAATTAAATAAGAAAGTAGCATCAGGTTAGTGTGATTGTAGTGCACAAAGAGCTTTCACTTACCTGTTGGATCTCTCTCTCTCTTTCTGCTGTGAAAGCCTCACTTTTCTTGAGCTTGGCCATTTGATGCTCATTAAACACCTAACATAGGAATCATATTATATCGAGTTCATCTAACATGTTAAGCTCAACTGACTACTATCACAATCTGATATGTTTGAATGGAAGAGAGACTTCCTTTATTTTTATTTTTTATTTTTTTTTTGGGGGGGGGGGGGGGGGGGGGGGTCGGGCACAATACATAGCAAACTTTCGAGAGTTATATTATAAACTCCATGAACAAATACATACCATGTTGTCCAAATCATCGTCTTCCATTTTAGATCTATTTCCATTTAGATTCATCTCTAAATCAACCCCATCTTGACCCTGCACACAATAATAACGGATGGAGGAAATTTTTAGAATATATGCTTATAGGCTATATGGGATGAATAAAAAAAAAAAAAACTGGTTCTAGATTAAAAGAAAGGTGTCAGCATCAAGGCATTCGGTTTTACTTGGTTCATGAGAATGATATGACATAGCACACTTCCAAGTTCCAAAAGATAAGGCAATGAATTGAGTAACTTTTGAATCACAAAGTTGCAATAATCTCAACATTTCTGCCCATTGAAAAGTAGAGAAGGAAAATTGGTTCTGACCTCCTTTTGCTGCCTGAGGCGCTTCAAATAAGTCGACTGTTTCTTGCGAAGCTCCATTGAAAGGTTCTGAAGGTCTGTGGCAAGAGAGCGCTGCAGTAGAAAACTGCAAATATCAGCACAGTTCACCAGAATAGCCAGGCCATTTGGGAGGATCAAAGCTGACATGTTTAGGTTTACACTGATTGCACAAGCCATATGCAACGTGCTGGTTTAGACTGGAGTCCAGAAAATGACCACCACATTTCAGGGATTAGCTTCTTTCCCACTACATGGGTGGACTACAAATAGTATTTAAAAGATGTCATATGCAGGATGCAGTTGTAGACTGGAGTCCAACTGACCACAGAAGTGCAGAGACTTCCTCCCCCCCCCCGCCCAAAAAAAAAAAATCCTGGGTGGACTCCAGGTAGAATTTAAAAGATGGCATTCTACCTCTCTTCACACCATGTCCAGGGAGGAAGAGGAAGAAAGAACAGATGCCCAAAACCCAGCAAATTCAGTGCTCTAGGAAACAGCAGTATGGGTGACCAATGCATGCTTGCCCTAACCATTAAATCTTGCAACATGAACAAGAGCTTTGGAAGAATTCAAAGTACTAGAGATCCTCAAGATTAAAAGAAAAGAAGTTCAAAATATTAAGGAATGTGAAACCTTTGAGGTAAACTGATCTTGAACCAAGGGAGGATGCGTGCGTGAGAGAGAGATGTTATTGATTTCTTATAACTAGTTCCCTAATATTATCTCGTTTACATGCCATCTAATTTGAAACTGAAACCTGGAGGTCATGAATTGATGTGCTTTGTAATCAATCAAGGCCCACTGTGTATTTGCAGCATAAGAAATATGACAATTGGAAACCCTCTTACACAAAAATAAAGATATTTGAGACGATCAATATAATTGTGCAAGCAGTTTTTTAAGTAACACATTGCCCAGCAGGTCATACCTGTACGTTCTTTCTAACATTTGAATCCTCAGAAGGTCCAGCTGCTGAAAGCCTCTGTAGTTTCTTCTCTGATCTCTTAATCAATCCAGTGATCTCTTGTGAAAGAGACTCGATCAAACGTTGATCTTCTTTACCATCTCCAAATGAAGGCATCAAAGCCTTTGCATGAGCCTTGGCTAACTCAGCCATTCTAGTCCGTGCACGCTGGACATTTGTCGCTATTTCTTCAGAAACATCGACCCAAGCTGGAGGTAGACCCACAGTAAGTGCACCCTTACTGCAGAAAAAGAACAAAAAACACGATTTTACAGGCAAAAACTGATGCACAATCAAATTCGAAAAGAGGAAAGTGTAAACGCTTGTGAGAAAAATAAAGGGCCAAAACAAGAAAGAAAAGCTTAACAGGAACCTATAGTTGGCTCTACTAACACTATTCACACTACTTTAGACAGCTTTTGGATCTCCCACAACATCCCTTGGTCTGCACCACTCACCAGATGAGCAATCCAACAGCTTACTTCAACTATCATTAGTCCTTCATTTCACATAATTGCGCACCAATTGCTGTACGAATCAGTGTACCTCTTCTGCTACAATATTGATAGGTGAGACTAATGTACTTACAGCCACTACAAAACTACCAAAACCTTCCATAACCTTACCCAATGATGTCTCATCACAGAAATATATTGGACCAAAACCAAACATGGAAAAACTCAATACAGTGCCTTTTACATTACGGTCATCTTTATGGACCTGAAACCTTGGAACTCTCAGAACACATTCCAAGTCATTTCCCTAATCATAATTGCGTTATTTTCTATTTCCCTCAAGAAAATGCTAGTGACACTCAAGATTATCAATCTTTGTCTAAACGCAGATTAATCTTACTGGCTTCAACATTATCAATCTTTTTCTCAGTTTCAACTTTTTGCAACAAAAAAATAAAATCAACAAGGCTTATACTTCCAGAAAATTTCGAAGGATAGTCTATAATATCATAGAAATTCTAGTTACACAATTATTTTTTTCCCAGTTGAAACTTAGATCAGATTCTTTTAGATAAATTGATAACTCCTCCAAAGAAAGAAAAAAAAATTAATAATTTAAATTCCATCTCACGTACTTCAGATTCAGGTGAAAGCTCAGCTCAATTACACTAATGGGCTATCTTATTAGTCTCAGTTGACTAGGATCTTCGTTTTTTATAATTCCTAAAAAATGGGAAAAAGAGAAACGACAATGGAAAACTTTTATTTCTTTACTACACAATTATTCTCAGCAACAAAGCAGAGGACAGAGAGAGAGAGAGAGAGAGAGACCTCGAATTACCCGGATCCTCAGTGCTAAGCGGAGCATAGGACCGATTCGGATTGATAAGAGAGGTGCTGACCAGCTCGATCACAGGACCGCCGGCGGAGGTCGTCGATGAAGAGGCCGGCGAAGAGCTCGCTGGAACCCTGACGCTCTTCAACGCATCCCTGTACCTTCTGAAAATAATAGTCCGGTTCCTTGAAGCCATTGGGAGCGCAGAAGTCAGATCCGAAAATCAAAGGCACGGATCTGTGGAAGCGAAAACGAACGGAGGTTTGGTCATGGCGGAGACCGAGAAGAGAAGGAAAATTCAACAGAGACGTGGGTGGTCACGTGAGCTGTGATCTTAAAAGGAAGAGGCAAGGGGTTGGTTAGTGGTTGCACCGTTACAGGTAATATGATATAAATATGTATAAATTCCAACTCGATTTTATTAATAATTTTAAATTATAATTGATTTTCACAACATTTTTAAATTGAATAAAATAAAATTACATTTATTAAAAAAATAATATAATACAAATAAAACATAATTATTAAATTCTTCCTACATCACCATTAATATCCTCCTTTTAACATTCTTTTCAGGACAAAACGTAGTGGGTTTGGATTAAGCATCTAATTTATATAATATTACCAACTTTTATAAAAAAGAAAAGGAAATTAAAGACAGTTACTACTAATTTACTATATATTTACTACTTATAATGTATTTATTTTTTTATTATTTTCTTTTAAATATTTTTTTAACATTCTTAATCATTAAGAAAAAATTAAAAAATATATATAATTTTACTAATAGTCACTTCTTTAACCATTAATTAAAATAAAAAATTAAAAAAAATAAAATACAAAAAGAATAGTAAATGGGTAGTAAAATGGTAGTAACCCTGTCATTTTCCATGCATAATGCACTTAAAATAATATAAATGGTAGATTATGCACTTGTTCATCCAAATAATCATATGGGATTATGTAAACATTTATTTATTTTTCCTAATATTTCTTTATATTTATCACATTTAGATGACTTTTATTTATAAACATGAAAAATTTATAATATTATTAGAACATATTATTGTAATAAAATGAAAAATAGTACTCATGTTAAGAAATTAAATTTTCAAAACATTATATATAAAAGGATAAAAAGTATAAAAATAAATACAAATGAGTTTTTTTTTCCATCTTTATTTCCTTATAAATTCTTTATTGGGTTATTGATGTCATTTTGAAAACAGAGAGATATTTTGTTTACATTAATATATGAGCAATATTGAAAGATCTAAAAATATTAAAAATTTAATAGTACTTAAAATAATTTAAATAATATAATGATTAGTTTAAAAGTATTTATATTTGAGTGATATTTGAGAACGAAATTGGCTGAGATGATATGAGAATTTTGGGATGAAAACTTTTTACAAACAAGCCCTAAAATATATTCATGGGTGAAAAACAAAGATGAACTCTAACATGTATTTCGATAAACAATCCACGTAACAATTGAAATCATAGTAAACAAAGTGGTACCACTATTGTAAGATTTGAGAGAGAATTTAATAATAAAAGAATCGTTAAAACACTTACCTATGATTATCGTTGATCTAAGTATTCGAATGAATCAATTATTTTTAGATTGTGAACCCTCACAAATTTCAATATAGAGAGTATTCAGTAGGAGTTTTCACTTTTCAACCTATTTTTATTTTACATTAATGAAAAAAATATGAGTAATAGAGAATCACATACCTTTATATATAACTAGGCCAAGACCCTTACTCACAACTTTATCAGCGTTGCTCCGGCCTTCTATCAAGAAATGAACTGTTAATTTTTAAATGAATAGTATACTTATTTTAATTACCCAAAATTTAATACGAATAAAGAATTTTAAATAACAAATATATAAAATATATTTTAAAGGGTATACGTAGCGACCTTAAGGCTTCGTTTGGAAACTAAAGTCATCTCAATTCATCATTATAATTTTTTCAAATCCCAACACAAAATGTAATAAACAATTTAACTTTTTCAAATCTCAAAATAATAATAATAATAATAAACAATAATATTCTAACAATATTTTATTATTTCAACTCATCTCTATAAGGAGACTGTTCTTTCATAAGATTCTCTCTCTGATTTCTCTGTGGATGTACAAGCTTTCTCAATTCCAAACAAACAAAGAAAGAATAAGGTAAGGCTAGGGATCGAATAGATCATCTTGATGATCTTGTGCCTTGTGAGATGGAAGTAGGAAGCAATAATACTTGGGAATGATGTATTGGAGTGGGTGAAGCCAGCCATGCATATTAATGGTGGTGGTTCAGCTTCTAGTTGCAGGGGGCGGGGAACGTCTTTAATTTACAAACTGGCTGCTTATGATGGAATGAGCTTGAGGGTTATTGTTTCCTATCGCTTCAGTTTCGCTGCTGCTTTTATTGTCCCTATTGCTCTCCTCGTTGACATTTGTTTGGTCGCCGCCATGGATTGAGCAGAATTCAGATCAGAAATACAATTCACGACTTTTAGTAATGCTACCTAAAGTCGTAGATGCACAAGCATCATATAGTCACTTTGAAAAAGAGTGGAGTCTATTATTAAAAAATTAATTTCTTTTCATATGGGTCTCATATTTATTTACTTTTTTCAAAATGACTACATGACGCTTGCATACTCATGACTGCAATTATTAATATTATACTCTTAATTTATATTATTTGTTAAAAAGAAATAAAAATAAAAATATAAAATAATAGAATTAATCTACAATTTTAGGTCTAGTGTGGTTACGTAGTTCAGATGAGATAAGATATTTTGTTAAAAGTTAAATAAAATATTATTATAATATTATTTTTAATATTATTTTTATTCTAAAATTTGAAAAAATTGAATTGTTTATTATATTTTGTATGAAAATTTTAAAAAATTATAATGATAATTTTTCAACAAAAGAAAAACAAGTGCTTTGCTTGTATGTTTTCTGCATGTTACCGGTTTCATTGGTCTGGCTATGCTTGCTTTTGATCTAGCGCCCCTTTTTTAAAATTCTTGCATTGGTGCGCTTTACAGCTGATACTGGTCACGGCGGCAAAAGAAGAAAGCTCGATTACCAGAAGTATGGCCGCCAACTAGAGCGAAGTAGAGAAGAGTCACGCGGTGCTCATATATTTCAAAAGCTAGCAAATTGAAGCTAGCTGAGGCTGAACAATTGGAAAGGATCAGTGGTCCTACTGATGATCATGACATGAGCATGCAACCGATCGACGGCCTGTTTGATCTATAAATGTTTGCTCGGACAGCCTAGCTTCAGGGAACATGAAGAGGATAACTAGCATGGCCTTCGTATGCAGTCATGGTGAGTTTGGGATTATTACTTCATGCATTTGGGGTGCGCATGCATGCTAATGTTAGATGTTTAACTGGAGTTCATTAATTAGCTGTTTGTGGACACTACTTATTAATTTTCAACTGCTTTTTATCGTGAAATAGGAACCATTAATGTCCGGATTCGGCTGCATTCGAAGGACCGGGATAACGAGAAGTTACGCTCTGCTTCTGGAAGGAAGGGCTGATGATGATTTTCATGCTCAACACAAGAATGAAAGTGTCATTTTTCCTAGTCAAGAACAGTGCTGCTTTACTAATTCCAAGGAAAATATTCTTAGTGTAATGGTGTAACCGATCCAATTCGATCCGATTTTATACATATTTTAGAATCGAACAGGTATATATCGGTTTTAAAAATTTTAATTTTTTTTTATAGAAAAGATAATTTCATTAATCAACTGGAAACATAATTACAGACAATTATCAAGCCATACGACTTGAGAAATACAATCTGGAATACAATATTCCTACCATATATTAATACTTTCAACATTGAAAGCATTCCTAACCAATTTACGAGCTACCATATTTCCCTTCCGATATACATGTGAAAAGCTATAAGATCCAAAACAAGAAGAGAGCTTTTTAATTTCCTGGTATAACACACTCAACATAGAGTTAGTCACACTGTCGTCCTGTAGAGCTTTAACAATAATCAAGCAATCACTCTCCACCACTAGTTTTGAAATTCCCACATAATTGCATACATCGGAATATAGCCAAAAGTTCTATAGCCTCTGTGTCTTCAACCTCACAATCAGATCTGCTTGCTGCCATTAGAACCTTTCCTGTGCCAATTTGTCCGGTGCCAAGTAGGCCTCATGAAACAACAACCTCATACAAAAATGAGATTCCGGCAGAATCACTGTATATATACAAGAACATATATAGTGGGTTTGGAATAAGCATCTAATAATTTATATATATATAAATATATATATATATATAAATATATATATATATATAATATCACCATCTTTTATAAAAGAGATCAAATGGGGAATTACTAAAACACTACAAGAAAACTGTTTATTTGCAGCCAGTTAATTCAAGCGAAATGATTATTTACAGCTAAAATTAGTCTGTTTTGGTCACAAATGGTCTTTTTGCCGCAATTAAATGACCACAAAAGTTCATCTTCCTTGTAGTGAAAGAAAATGGTGGAATATGCAGCGCGCATGCATGCACTTGAAAAAGCTGGAAAAATATTATGCACTTGTTCACCCAAATAATCATTAATCAATTTCATCATGCCCTAGTCATAATAACTAAGGACATTATAACTTGTCTGCTCCCAGCTAGCTCACAATTAGTAGGAAAGTAGGTGAAATAGCACGTAGCTAGCCACCACCATATAAAAGAAAATAAAACTCAAGAAGAAGAATAATATTACTTTTAAATTTATATTAGATGATCTATAAATTAAAAAAAGTAATGTTACCTATAGTTATGGAGTATGCAAGCGTCGTACAGTCGCTTTGAAAAAGAGTAGAGTCTACTATTAAAAAATTAATTTTTTTTTTCATGTGGGTTTCGTATATATTCATTTTTTTCAAAGTGATTACGCGGCGCTTGCACACTAACTATTATTTCTCAAATTAAAAACTTGGGATATTAATAAACAATATGATCATATATAATAGGTAATAAAATTCAGGATGAAGAATAATGTTGCTTATAAAATTATATCAGATCGGATCCATTAATTAATTAAAAATTAATATCGTCAGGACGTTAATGTTCATGCTACCTATGATTGAGATACTAATTAAATAGCTTAAATTACAATTTTGGAATCATATATATCAAGATAGCATAATATAAACAAAGCCAGTGGGGAGTGCAATATTCAGTGGAGCAATTAATGAATCTTTTTTATTCTGAAAAACATAATTACCTCTTGTCTGTACTTACTGAATGGATGGTTTCTCTATTAATGATGATCTTTCTCTTAAAACTACTCATGTGCATCATCTTAATTTGTATATTTTGTTTCCATCAATTCCAAACAAACCAAGAAAGTATAAGGCTAGCTAGGAAACGTACGGATCTTTTGTGCCTAGCTTGTCATATATATATATGGAAGTTATTTGGAATCATGATGTATTGGAGTGGGTGAAGCCAGCCATGTTAATGGTGGTGGTTCAGCTTCTAGTTGCAGGGGTGAATGTCTTTTACAAACTGGCTGCTTATGACGGAATGAGCTTGAGGGTTATTGTGGCCTATCGCTTCAGTTTCGCTGCTGCTTTTATCGTCCCTATTGCTCTCCTTGTTGAAAGGTATTATTAATTATTGTTTCATGTTCTTGGCCTTAATTTACATGATCTCTAGCCTAGCTTCGAATTAATTAGCCATGCATGAGGAGTACTAGACATTAGTCGAGGGAATCTCAAGTCTAATTACTATATATATATGTACAAGGATATATTGGGATACTAATACAGGTTTTTGCAGGAAAAGTAGACCAAAACTGACTTGGCTAGTACTCTTTCAATCATTTCTTTGTGGATTATTCGGGTAATTATATATAAAGTTGCAATATCCCTTCTGCTATATATATATATATATATATATATTGGTTTTTCAGCGGCATAAGTACTAATTAATTAATTATATATGTCATCGACACCTTAATTAAAATTAATTAATTAATTAATTGTAGGCAATCATTATATCACAATTTATACATTGAGAGCTTGGCATTGACATCAGCAACGTTTACTTCAGCCATGACTAACATCATTCCTGCCATTGCCTTCATCCTGGCGTTCTCCTTTGGGTACCCCTAGCTTTCTCTCTGATCTAGATCTCTGTGATATTGATGTTCTATATATAAAGAACGCTGGATACTTAGCTCAAAAGATATGGAAATGATGATGTTCATGTGAACAGGTTGGAGAGGCTGGGACTGGGGACAACTGCAGGGAAGGCCAAAGTGTTGGGAACATTGATTGGAATAGGTGGGGCGATGCTCCTCACTTTCTATAAAGGTCCGGAAATCAACATATGGTTAACTAATGTTAACCTTTTGCGTCACGATAATCAAAGCCGCGGACACTCAACAACCCTGGAACCTGAAAACCGCCTATTGGGTTGTATATTGGCTTTAGGAAGTTGTTTTTCTTATGCCACTTGGTTAATAATTCAGGTGATTATATATATATATATATACAGCCCAGCACATGATTCCTGTTTTTTAATGAAACCTATATATATATATTATATATAATATACTATAAGAAAAATAAATATTTGTGATGGATTATTTACGACGATAACGGCTATTTACAACAAAAATAGACTCATTTTGAAAGAAATAATCATTTTCACTTGAAATAACTGATCACAAATAAGTAATTTTCTTGTAGCATGTGTCATGGTACTAGAGAGAGAGAGGATCTGATCAGATAATTAGCGAGGATCTGGATCGATTATTGACTAGCTAATTAGTAACTAATAATTGTTAGAAAATATGTAGGCTAAGATGATGGAGAAATATCCATGCCACTACTCAAGCACAGCTCTCATGTGTGTAATGGGAGCAATCCAATCTGTTGTTTTTGCCCTGTGCTTGGAGAGGGATTGGAGCCAATGGAAGTTGGGCTGGAATATCAGGCTACTCACAGTGGCTTACTCGGTATATATACGTACAGCTTATAATTGATACATTTATGCATGGATATTTGTACGTACGTACTTCAAATAATTTCTCATGCACGCCATTACCTTGTCAATAAATGCATGTGAAAGCGTTAGCAAAGGATGATCTATTGATCATATGAGTTGCATGCAGGGAATCTTTGGGTCTGGAGTTGTGGTGACCTTATTGACATGGTGTCTGCACATGAGGGGCCCTTTATATGTATCCAACTTCAACCCTCTAATGCCCGTTTCGGTTGCCATCATGGGGTCTTTACTACTGGACGAAAAGTTGCACCTTGGAAGGTAAATTATCTCTGCACAATTTCAGCTTGGAATTACGATCTATATATATATATATATATATATATATATATTCTGTTGTATTTTATAAATATATATATGTAATTAATTTTGCATATATATATATAATTTTGAAATGATGATAGCATTATAGGAGCCTTGATGATTGTGTGCGGATTATACTCGGTGCTGTGGGGTAAATACAAAGAGATGATCATGAAGAAGAAGATGGTTATAAGTACGTCTCATGCGTGATCAGATCATAGCACCCTGAAAATTAAAGCTCCTCAGAACGAACATTCCGATCGATCGATCGCAACTCATCGGAAAAAGGGGCAGAAAGAAAGCAAAGAAATACATGATCAGAAGATGATAAAAAAGAATTGATCATATAGTATAAAATTAAGCTCGATCGCTCGCATTGAAGCTCTATCAAAAACAATGGAGGAAGTAATAATAAAGCTCTCTAATTCTCTATTTATTGGGATATACATGATTTTGTGGGCTACATATTCGTGTAAGTTGCATCCATTTTGCCATATTGGTATTAATTTGCAGCAGCAAGCGCAAGTGTTTATGTAGTTTCAAAGAAATTAAAACAAAAATATTCCTAATCAAAGTTCCCATCTATCCAGCTTCAAATTTAACTAAGCTCAGCTCAACTCAACTCAATTACAAGATTATGTTTGGACGTCAAACTCATCTTAATTAACCTATCTCAAACAAATTATTGATTATGAGACTCACTATTTTTTCAAATTCTCATAAAAAGTTAATTAACATATCTCAACATATAACTTCATACGTCATTCAAATACATATTTCATACATTTAAACACATCTTATAAAATGAGATCTAAAAAATACTACTAGGTCAAATGCTTGTGGTCTGATTGGCATACTTCCAACCTTCAAAATAGAGGTCTGGGGGTTCAAAACCCCCCCTCCCCCAATCAAAATAAAAAACACTACTAGTATTTACATATCAATTCAGATCATTTAAAATTACCTCAACATTCAAATGCAGCCAATTCACTACCGCATCAGTCTCAATTGACCAAGATTGAGATATTTTTCCCATTTTCACTATAGTTAGAGGTAGAAGCTGCTATATTACAATGATAATTTTGCAAATACCCAGGGTCTTTATGCTGTCGAGTAGATTTTCTCAAACGAGGGAATTGAGTCTCATCTTGTATATCAATTGGAGGGAAGGAAGTGTTTGATGAACTGTTGGGATCATTATTTAAAGGGATATTTGGTGAAGAATTAGAATGAGTAAGATTTTCAGGTTGAGAAGTTGTAGTAGAAATTGTTTCAGGTATGTATTGCGGTATGACAACTTGAGATGAAATAGGATTGGATTGAATGTCAGAACAGAAAGGAAATATACTCTCATGAAAAACAACATCTCTGGAAATGAAGAAGACTTTATTCTCAAGATCAAATAATTTGTATCCTTTTGTGGCAAAAGGATATCCAATGAATATACATTTTCTAGCTCTAGGTGCAAATTTAGACCTATGTTGAGTTAGAGTTGAGGCATAATACAGTGAGCCAAAAACCTTTAAATGTTTATATGATGGAGGGATTCCAGTTAAAACTTCATGAGGTGATTGATTATTTAGAACAGGAGAAGGAATCCTATTGATTATATATGTAGCTGTAAGTATACACTCACCCCAGAAATTTAGAGGTACTTTTGATTGGAACCTTAAGGCCCTAGCAACATTGAGAAGATGTTGTGTTTGCGTTTAACTATTGAGTTTTGTTGTGGTGTTTCTACACAAGACTTTTGATGGATTATTCCTTTTGAAGAGAAAAATTCTATCATGTTAAATTCTGGACCATTATCAGTTCTTACAATTTTAATTTCTGTTTTGAATTGAGTAAGAACAAGATTATAGAAAGATATGAATATAGGCCTTACAGCTGATTTGGATTTCATGAGATATACCCATGTTGATCGAGAATGATCATCAACTATTGTAAGGAAGTATTGAAAGTTATCATGAGTAGAAACTGAGAAGGGCCCCCATATATCACAATGTAAGAGATGAAAAGGAAAAGTGGCAGTGTATTTATGTGTGGAAAAAGACAACCTTTTTTGTTTTGCTAAGGGACATACAGAACAATAGTTCATATGTACATCTTTATTTTGACAAACAAGTTCTGGAATTGATTTAGAAAGAACTAGCAACCTAGCTAGAGATGGATGACCAAGTCTACAATGCCAAAGATAAGGTTTGGAGTCTATCACTGAATTAATATTTGGCAAATTAGAAAATCTGTCAACATCATTAGCTTGTGGTTGTTGCAGCAGATATAGACCAGCAATTCTTCTACCCTTCCCAATCATCCTCCATGGGGTAAGGCCCTGAATATAGCACTCATTAGCCATAAAAATGAAGCAACATTTATGATGATTTGTTAATTTGCTAACAGAGATCAGATTATAGGAAAAGGATGGCACACAAAGTACATCCTTTAGAATTAATTTGTCAGATATTTGAATACTACCAATATGTGTAAACAGGAGCAATATCACCATTTGGAAGTTTCACAGATGAATTGACCTTTTGAGTAATATTTGTAAAGAAATCGACAGAATGGACTATGTGGTATGTGGCGCCTGTATCTATGATCCAGGTGTCTTGATTAAAGTCGTTTTGAAGACTTAAAATGGAAAGGCATGTATGTACAGAGTGTATACCTACTGAAGAGGATAATAGGTTTGGATTTGAGGAAACAGTTGCTGCTTGATGATTTGTATTGGATGTTTGATTGTTGTGGATTAAAGCAAGTAGTTGCTGACATTCTTCTTGAGAGAAAGGTAGTGAATTTGTTGGATCAAGGGGATGACTCGTAGGTTGAGTCATAACTTGATTTGCTGCAGAAAACTTTCCTCTCTGTTGCTTATAATTTGGAGGATAGCCATGAATCTTGAAGCATTTGTCCACTGTATGATTAGTCATTCCACAGTGAGTGCATAACAATTTTTCCCTTCTGCCTTGCTGCCTTACAAAGTTTTGTCTTGGATTCTCTGGTTTCTTGCTCAAGAAAGCTGCTGTTTGCGTGGTATTGATTCTTAAAGATCCAACTTCTTGTTGTTTTTCTTCTTGAATGATTAAAGAAAACACTTTTGTGATTGTTGGCATTGGATCTATAATAAGAATCTGACCTCTAATATGTGAAAAATTGTCATTCAATCCCATAAGAAATTGAATAACATGTTGCCTATGTTGATATTCTATAAAAAATTTAACAGCTCCACAACTACAAGATTTCAAAGCCCCACACGTACAGTTTGGAATCTGATTGTAGTTAAGAAGTTCATCCCATAGACATTTAAATTTTCTGTAGTAAACACTTACAGACATTTGATCTTGTGATAATGAAGCCAATTCTTTTTGTAACTGAAAAATCCGTGGGCCATTGCCTTGAGAAAACTGATTCTTTAATTCTTCCCACATGTCTTTTGCAGTAGTAGCATATATGATTGTTCCAGCAATATCTTTCGATACAGCATTTAAAATCCAAGATAAGATCATACTGTTGCATCTGTCCCATGCCTCATACGAAGAACTGGAACTATCAGGTTGAGTTATTGCTCCATTGATAAAGCTCATCTTATTCTTTGCTTTCAACGCAATCTGCATTGATCTACTCCATGTATTGTAATTATCCCCTGTGAGGACTTGAGAAACCAAAATAGATCCAGTCGAATCACCATTCTGCAGATGGTAAGGATTCGCTGATTGATCAGGGTTTAGAACTTGGAAAATATTCGAGTTTGGCACCTCATCTTCCATCGCAGCAGTAACAGATGGATGAAACCCTAAATGTTCACTGATACCATGTTGCAAATAGAAGAGAAACAGAAGAGAAATTGGAAGAAAGAAAATAGAGGATTCTTATTTGAAGTAAAACTTGCTCTGCATTTTACAGAAAACGTATCTCTCATATTACACATAACTTTCCTTTTATATAGGAAAGTAACTAAGGTTATAAAAGTAAAATCATACTAACTATAATAACAGAATTACATTTAACTCTCTAATAATAAGATTGAGAACTTTTCTCTCTTTCCTAACAGAACCAAGATAGAGAGACCTTGAATTACTCGGATCCTCATTGCTGATCGGAGCATGGGACCAATTCTGATTGAGAATAGAAGTACTTTTGGCCAACTCTATATTAATCATACCACCGGTAGAGAGCTCGTTGGAACTCTGACGTACTCGTGATTTTGGGATGAGTAATTATAAATTGAATCATGTCTTGGATTTGAATTTCGATTTATACTCTTGAAGTCATTTGAGTAGAATTTTTCTTTGAATTATCTTACATACACTTGCCAAAACTTATTTGTCGAGGTTGAAGGCTTTGTCCTAGGTCAATAATATATATATATTATAAAAAAAATATCATATTTGTAATCGTGAAATGTATAATCGTCTCGCAATTTATTTAAAAAAAATAAGTAAATATATGATTTATATAAAATAAAATTAATTAATTTTTAATAATATTTATATTTTTTAAATAATTACACGACACTTATATACACTTTATCACTTACCGTGAGATTACTCAATTGAATAAAAGGCAAGACTCTGATTAAGGAAGAAAAACAGAGGTACGTTGGATAATGGCAGAGAGAGAAATTAGTGAATGAAAGCGAGAGAAAGTGGAGAAGGAAGATTCAACACAGAGAGAGGAGTACTGTAGGTTGGTCCACGCACTCCATTATGGGGTAGCAATAATACAATAATAGTGCCAAATAAGGCTGCTTACTTCAGCCCCACCCATGCCAAATAAGGTCCGCCGTACATGATAAGCTAGGCACAATGAATACGCGCGACTACTGCATGCAGCTTAAAGAAAAAACCAAAAAAAAAAGCTGGTCAGCCAAGTCCGACTTAAACCACTGTATAATTCAATAATCATGTAAATCGTGGACGTCTCATGAGAAGGACCCATGAAGCCTCTGATCTCTCTCGTCGAAGTCCGCACTACTCAGTTGAAAAGTGCAAAGACTGCTTAATTAATTTGGACAATACGTACGTGATGATGCTGGGAAATAGCAACGTAGTCTGCACTGTTTCACTTTATTATAAATACTCCAATGCCTACACTCCACTCTTCATCAAAGCTCTCAACCATCTTCAGCCCTCTCTTCCTCTCTCCCTCTATCTCTCTCTACTCAGACAGCACAACCCAAGAGTAGTATAACTTTCTGATCTCTACCTCAATTTCTTTCACTTATTTGTCTGTCGTGCGTCGTCTTGCCTGTTTTGGTCTCTCAACTGATCCGAATAAACAAGGCAAGAAAGCCAGGGAATAAAGATTCTTGATCTTCTGCAGCTAGAGGTAATTTGTTTGGAAGCAGATCTAGAGCGATAAGCTGCGATATGGGAGTAGTACTGGAACGAGTCTGTAATACCTTGAATGGGCTGAAGCCGGCCATGTTAATGGTGGTGGTTCAGCTTACCCTTGCCGGGGTCAATGTGTTGTACAAACTGGCTGCAAATGATGGGATGAACTTGAGGGTTCTTGTTGCCTATCGCCACATTTTCGCTACTGCTTTTGTTGCTCCTCTCGCTCTCGTTTTAGAAAGGTATTTGGAATATTTCAAGAGAAACCCCTCCTGAAGTTGTTATTCTACCAGACAAGTATATATAAGACGAAAAAAAAGAGTAGAAAATCGGAGTATTCAAGGGTTGTTCTAAATATATATGTACACTAACATAGAGGCTTTTTGGCAGGAAAAGCAGGCCAAAGCTGACTCGGATGGTGCTCTTTCAGTCATTTCTTTGCGGGCTATTCGGGTAAGTTGCATGCATTTTGCAGTATATATTCGTTCTCTAATTAATTTTCAGCAATATGTAAGCTTAAATATTGATTCTATAATTAATGACACCGTAAATATTAATATTGCAGGGGATCATTATATCACAATTTGTATATTGAGAGCTTAGCCTTGACATCAGCTACATTTGCTTCAGCCATGACTAATCTAGTTCCTGCCATTACCTTCATCCTGGCCGTCTCCTTTGGGTACTTAATCCCTCTCTGATCACTACCACATCTTTGAAAAGAGAAATGATAGTTGTAGTCCTGATTCGTGAGTGTGCAAGTGCCGCGAAATTATTTTAAAAAAAGTAAATATATACGAGACTCACATAAAAAAAATTAATTTTTTAATAGTAGACTCTACTCTTTTTCAAAACGACTGTACATCACTTACACATGATCCCTTCCATAACTGCATGTAACATTACTAGAAAAGAAAGAGAATCTTGTCATCATTAATTAGACCTATTGGTCCTAATTAGTTTTTTGAACAGGTTGGAGAGGTTGGGTCTCGGGACAATTGCAGGGAAGGCTAAAGTATTGGGAACAGTAATGGGAATAGGTGGGGCAATGCTCCTCACTTTCTATAGAGGTGCAGAAATCAACATCTGGTCTACTAACATTAACCTTCTGCATCACGGCCAAAACCAGAGCGGACACTCGGAAAATCTACTTCTGGGTGCTACATTGGCTCTAGGAAGTTGTTTCTCATTTGCCTCTTGGTTAATAATTCAGGTGAGAGCTAGATTATTCCACACACACACGCGCACACATATATGTATTGTTGGAGAAATCTAGCCCAGGTTGTACTGTTTCCTACGTTGTTTTGCTCCCCTCATATACAGTGATCTGTATAATTACTAACTAATTATAGCCATGAAACAGGCAAAGATGAGTGAGAGATATCCATGCCACTACTCAAGCGCTGCTCTGACGTATATGATGGGAGCAATCCAATCTGCTGTTTTTGCCCTATGCATGGATCATGGGGATTGGAGTCAATGGAAGTTGGACTGGAATGTCAGGCTACTCACAGTGTCTTACTCAGTAAGTTTTAATGGATTTTACAGCTTGATTTCTACGTACCCTTTTCAGTGCCAAAACATTAACAAGGATCGCTAGCTAGCTGTACGTAATTAACTCATCGTAAATATATATATATATATATATATATATATATATATATATATATGATGTGTTGTTGCAGGGAATCGTGGGTTCTGGAGTTGGGATCACTTTGATTGCATGGTGCGTGCGCATGAGAGGCCCTTTATACGTCTCCATCTTCAACCCTCTGATGCTCGTTTCAGTTGCCATTATGGGATCTTTAGTACTGGACGAAAAGCTACACCTCGGAAGGTATATATATTATATATGTTAGACGATGCGAAAGGCTATATCTGCACTGCTTTTCACATCAATAATGCATTGAATATTTTGATCCATATCTGATCATGAATTTTGCCTACTTGTTTAATGACACTGCATACAGCATACTAGGAGCCGTGTTGATAGTGTGCGGGTTATACGCAGTGCTGTGGGGTAAAGGGAAAGAGATGAAGAAGAACAACATCACTCAAGTAGCACCCTCAAATTGCTCTCCAGACTCTGAATTGACAGAGATCGTTGTCACGTATCCAGTTGTAGTACTGGACAATAATACCAAGAACAATACAGATATTAAAACCGAAAGCTGCAGACAGCTCCCAATAATTAGCTCTAAAGCCTCCCCCATAGATGATCATGGCAACTCATTGGAACATTAGGAGGTTGGAGAAAATGATGAAGAAAGTAATACCGAAGAACATGATCATGATCATACAGAAAAACCAACAGAGTATTAATATAGTGTATGAAAACACGCATGCATGCATGCATAAAGCAAATTGAAGCTTCTTTCCGGCAAATCGGCAATTCTTGATCATCTCGATCGACCATTAATGTAATAATATTCTTTAAAGGTGAAGAGATTTGTTATTTGATTCATTCATTTTTATTTTTTTTTTGTACATGACTTGATCTTTTGACTTCATTAAAAATGAAAGGGAGAATTATGTTTTTGCTTTACTTTTCCGGAAAATAATTTGTCTCTTGGATGATTCGATCTGCAATTTGTTGTATCGATCACAACTCTCTATTATTTAACATTATTAATAAATAAAAAACTACAATCAATTTATATATATGTATATATATATATATATATATATATATATGTATACGTACGGGTGAAACAACTAGCTAGTCCGAAGAGTTGTAAGGACGAACAAGACCAGTTCTTTTTTTATGGGATCAGATCGCGCTACATATAATTATAAGAGTTTTGCAATATACAAGTAAGTTTGCGTACGAATCTGCGTATTAATGTTGTTGCCTTCATATTCTAAATTTAAATTTTCACTGTTTTCAATAAAATCTATTTTCTAACCAATCATATTGAAGAGGTGCGCATATTAGTGCACATAATCGCTTACAATTAGATTTATCCTAATTATAATTATATAAGTAAATTCGATTATATAAAAAGAGACTTGTTAAATACAAGCAGTTTGATGCACCAAATAGCGTACCAATACTCACATAGCTTTTCTTATTGAAAAAAATAAAAGAAAAAAAATTTTGAGAAAAGAAGAAGGTCATCTGTCTCACAAAAATCATTTTCGTCTTCAATTCTTACTATTTCATTAAACGGATGTCTTACATTTAACATTGGTGGGCGGTTTGGTGGGCGAAATTGCTTGCAATAAGACTTTTCCATATAAAAATAAACTTTAGCTGACATGTGTTCTGTTACATCTATTTTATGTAATATAAAAATAATTTTATAATCTAATGTATTACATCCAAAGCAGTATGTCAACTTGTAGATTTACTTTTGTAATCTCTTTATATGGTTAAAGTATTTCTTTTTTTAAAATTCCCAAACTCTCAACTTTTGATCCCTAGAGTCACAAATATAACGTTTGATTTACTATTTACATATAATTTCAGAAAACCAAATCATATATATATATATATATAGATGTTCTCATTTTGAGCCATGTATTGGTACAAAGTAAAATAAACAAGTTTATTGGCATTTAGGAAGCATAAAATTCCTTTAAGTTTATTGTCTAAATTCTTGAAATTTCCTATTCCAAACAAGTCTATTACCAAATCTTGCCAATTTGCAGACACAAAAATTCACTAAACATTGATCCATTTGCAAGACATTGAGTAAAAATAAAATTAAAAAATCGCTTCCATTTTGCAGAATAACTATCAAATTTAAGAGAAGTATGAAGTCTCTTTTTGGATACAAAAAAGTCGTTTCACTTTCATCTCATCTCATGATTATAACTTTTTTAAAATCTCATAAAACATATAATAAACAATTCAATTATTTTAAATTTTAAAATAATAATAATGTTAAAAAATAATATTATAACAATATCTTATTCAATTTTTAATTTTTATCTCAACTCACTATCCAAACCGTAGATATGATATATTATATTTAATCAAGTAAGTGTGTAAATTAATTTGTCCAATATTCCTATATATACTCATTATTTCTAAAGGATTTTGCTACACATAAGACGGTGTGTTAACACATTATAGAGAAATTCTATTTGCAGTCCCTACTTGGGGAATGCATTGCAGGCTCCTTATTAAATGAGAAAAAAAATCATTTCAGGAGGGATAGTTTTATAATTTTAAAAAAATTTAAAGATAAAATTACCTAGCCTTGTATTGCAGTCCCCAAATAGAGACTGTATCTAGCATTGTTCTTATTTATAGTAGAATGTATTATAATTTTAAACAAATTAAAATACAAATTATTTTTTAGCATAATTAAACTTCCACGTGCCTAAAAAAAAAAAAAAGAGGCAAGAGTGCATAAATATAAAATGACAGTGGAAATTTGATCCTCTCTTCCTCCATCGTGAAATTTCATTGAATCCTCGCTCACACACTCTCTCTGAGCTCAAACCCTACCCGATTCTTATCTGTCCCCCCATCTCAAGCGAATTGGGTCTGAATCCGAGAGGAGGTAGGATTCTGTTCGAGCCACGGATAAGGGTGGGGGGGCGTCTGTTGGAATCGATTTGAGCGAGAGGAGTCAGAAGAGGTGTTGGAGGTTAAGCTATGGACGGTGATTCCTGGAGCGCTCGTCTCTCTTCGGCTTCGAAGCGGTACCAGTCCGCTCTTCAATCCCGATCCGGTGAGCTCGATTGGCCTTTTTCCTGTTCTTCTTCTTGGTTGTTGTCGATGTGGGGATTGGGGAGGGTCTACGTTCGATAAGGTTGATGCGGTTATATAGCCTGAATACCGCTTTTTCTCTTTGTGGTGGGAAAATGAGGGAAATTTTTGGTGGTTGAAATGGTTGGACCTTGAGTTCGTTGTTATTTATATGTGAAACTGGAAAAAGATTTGCCTCTAGCGTCGTTTATGTGATTATGTAGCCTGAATAACAGAGTGTATGAGTTTTCTGGTAGCGAAGAAAACGGGGGAGAATTTTGGTGACTGTAGGGTAGATATGATGACGATGATTATTATTATTAGAATTAGTATTTCCTTGCGATAAATGGAAAATATTGAGTTTTAAGGCGATACTGGTATGATTATTTGGCCCGAATGACTCACTTCCTTTTGTTGTTTTTTTTTTTCGTTGCTGTGAAATGAGGGAAATTTTGGTGACTGGAGTCGTAGAGCTTAAATTGTTTGTTGTATGGACGTGGGAATTGATGAAAGCTTCACTTGTTGGGGTGATTGTTTTGTCTGAAGAGTTTTCTAAATTTTGAGTTTTTTCTTTTAAGATTCCTAGGAACTGATGAAATAGTTTCTGATTTTTGTATTGCTTTTGAGCATTTGGTGTAATTACTTGGCCTGAGCATCTCTACAATTTTGCAAGTGCAAGTGTGTTGGTATCTTGAAAGTGAAGGGAAAAGAATGGAACTGGTGTTCACCATTTTCTTGCATCGCCTAGTTCCTAACTTGTAATTAGGTTTTTGCTTTGGTATACTTCCTATGTACTTGGGATTAGCCTATTTACTTGTTTCAATAAAATCTTTCTTACTTATTAAAAAAAAAAAAAAAAAAATTGAAGGGTGGGATTAGCTTGAGTGACAACGAGAAGGGTGATCAAACTTCTAGCTTCTTGGAGAGGCCTAGCGATGTGGAAGATGGTCCCAATATGCCTTTGGTGGTGTATTTGGAAGGAGAGGAACGAAAGAAGCTTCGAAGATTGAGAGCGGCCAAGAACTTCAATACTTTACTCCATTGGTCATTTGTAATTGATTTAGTGGCATGAACTTTCACGAGTTTCTTGTATCCCTAAACTAACAAGCATAGGTGTTGTTAATACCTACTTTTCCCTTCACTGTTTTTCTTGATTGTTCAACAAAATTTTATTGATCATAAGAATAGGTAAGAGCCCAAGTATACGGGACTTGGGTTTTCAATTTTATGATCAATTAGAGTCATTAAATTAATTTTCATTGAAGTTGATACCACTATTTTTTTTTTTTTTTGGATTGGCACTGAGTGTCCGCGAACAGCATCTCGACTAATCCCGGGGGTGCATAGGCCTTTGACAAGGAGTTTCCCGCAAGTGCACCTTGGGTAATTCAAGGGGAATTGAACTTGTTACCACTATTTGGCTTTGAAGTTGCCTTTTTCTTTATAAGTAATTGAAGATTTTATTTAAAAACACAGAAAGGCATAGCCCGAGTCAACAAATGGAATGTCTTAACGGGAAATGGAAAAAGAGAGAGAAAATCATGGAACCTCAGCTCATTAAAATCTATAGAAGCTGCCCAAAGGAACTTAGTATTGAGGTTGCTTTTTCTGTAAATATATTTTGTTTAATTGCTTGATAACAATGTGTGAGTCTTGATAGCTCCAAGAGTTGGACTTGATGCAAAACCTTCATTTTGTGCTCCATTTGGTTGGGACTACCTTTCTTTCTTTCTTTTTTTTTTTTTGATAAGTAAGAAACTTTATTGATCGAATGAAACTAGGCAAAGCCCATGTACATAGGAAGTAAACAAAAGAGACACCTAATTACATTCTAGAAAGCTGAAAAGAAAGCAAAAACTCATGAATATTCCCTCCCTTTAAAACTATAGCTGAAAACCATTGAGCCAAAGAAAATACAAAGAAGTTCCATATTTCCCCCACAGCTCTCTCCTTGTTGTTGAAGCACCTCTCATTTCTTTCCACCCATATACACCACAATAAGCACAAAGGAACCATCCTCCACGTCACTGCCAGTTGAGAGCTATTATGATGCCTATTCCAACATGCTAGGAGTTCCACCACACTCTTGGGCATAACCCAAGTCAACCCAGCTCTACTAAATATACCAGCCCATAACTCCCTCGCCACCTCGCAATGCAGAAAAAGATGGTCAATCGATTCATCATTGTTCTTACACATGTAACACCACTCCATTACGATCATCCCACGTTTCCTTAAATTGTCAGCCGTCAAAATCTTTCCTAAAGCTGCAGTCCCAAGTAAAAAAATGCACTTTGGATGGCATGGGAGCTCTCCAATTCCATGGAAACACAATGGGCTGATGATCTGTCAGCACCTTATAGAAAGATTTAACAGAAAATTTTTTACTTCCCGAGTGTTTCCACAGCATTCTATCTCTCCCATTTCCTCGTATCCTCTTGGAATAAAGCAAGCTGAAAAAACCTGCAATCCTCAACTTCCCAATCCTGCTCATTTCTAGAAAAGATCATATCCCAATCCTGGTTGGGACTACTGATGAAATATAAAAATGTAAACTTTGAAAGTCCCACTAGTTAGCTTTGTTTGAATGAGCTTGTGATATGAGGCATGAACTTTTTGTTTTCCCCCCAAATTTGTTTTACTTAGTTTTCACACTGACCAAATGCAGATATGTTCACGGGATTTGAAGAAATTGATGGGGATGATGATATAAGGGAGGAGTTTCCGTGTCCATTCTGCTCAGAGTACTTTGATATAGTCGGATTGTGCTGCCACATTGATGAAGAGCATCCTCTGGAGGCAAAGAATGGGGTATTTCTCCTTTCATATATGTTAATAATATTCTGCATATGTTAAATCTTACGAGTGTAATTAGGCATGTTCATTATACCGGTGTACTTGGGCAATGCCTTTTATATCAATAAAACTTTACTTTTACTTATTAAAAAAAAAATCTTACGAGTGAGTAAGAAACTGTTGGGATATCTATATTCTCAAAATTTTTTGTTTAATGTATGCATCATTAGTAGAAAGCTATTTGATATTTGTAATTTTCTCTCCTGTGCTAGCTAGTCAACAGCATAACTAATGTTAAGAGCCTTAAATTCCAACTGTGGAGTTTCTCTGCATGAGTATTGATTCATCTAATTGATCCTAAGTATTTGGGATATAAGCAGGTAGAGAATTAGGCTCTCTCAATGATTTCCTCTCATCTAGTGCCAGCATCGAAAATGAATGGCACTATCAAAAAAAGAATTAGGCTGTCTCAGAGATTTCCTCTCATGATATTAGATAGCAGCTCTTTGCTTTTTACCGCTGTTCATGGTATTGGAGAGTTATGTGCGTATCTTTGAAGATTATGCAAAGCCTGTGTGGTTTCTTCTATTTCTCCTTTTCAAGGCTTTTAAACACTTTTCCCTTTTCCTAGTTAGGTGGTTCTTGTATTCGTCCTATGTATTGGGGTGACACCCGCTTTTCTGTCTTTATAAGATGTTTCTTGCTTATCGGAAAATCCAACTCAATGAAGAACAGGATCTGAGCGAACCAGAGTGATTACTCCCAATATCTTTCTCTAGCCTTGAGCCAAAGTTGTCATATAAAAAAAGAATTCTTGATATGCTGATTAAGGGAATCCATTTGATAAACTAATCAATCGTTAATCCATCGGTGGACATAAAAAATATTGATGTAAGAGTTTGTAAGCCTTGATTGCTTTGGCTGAGATGTACTAATAAAAAAAATGCTTTGGCTGAGATTGAAAGCCTTAATTGCTTTGGCTCTTGGTACATGCAACCTTTGGTAAGGTAAGAGTTTTTTGTTTGATATGTGACGAATAAAATATTACAAATATTTTCTTTTCTGTTCCCTAGAAGGCTAATTGAACCCTAGTTTTGCTGACTATGGGGACTGTTTATCTGCAGGTATGTCCAGTTTGTGCAATGAGGGTGGGGGTTGACATGGTTGCTCACATAACCCTACATCATGGAAATATATTCAAGATATCCTTTTTTATTTTTGAGTTCAATCTCTTACAACTTTTCTATGGAATCCATTCAGGCGGTGTTCTTGAATCATTTTTGTGCTTCATTGGAAGTTAACTTGCTTCAATATGAGTTTAGAAATAAAGTGGCTTCTGAAAAGAATAGTTGACGCCGAAATGGTTCTCTAATGATTTATGGCGCCAATTTTCTTTTCCAGCACTTTATCTGGAGGTGCTGGAAAGATCAAAAGAATTGATTTTGTTTCATCTATCCCTTCCCACATTGCTGCGCTTATTTCTCCACTGAGTTTTCTGTTTTCACTATTGCTGTTTCTGAATCACCAAAATGGGGAAAAACATTCTAGTGACCGAAGTATAGTTAGTCAACAATAAAATGTATAGTAAGTCATGTGGATTAGCCTTCTTTTGGAATTATGCTTAAATTATCTTCCTTCTTGGTCGTCAACTCCACAAATGTGCTCCATAATATAAGTCATTCTGGTGTTTTTTGGTTTTCTCTTTCTCTCACCTATTTCCTAACATTGTATCTGGTTACCACCAGTTTTGATCAAACTTATTATCAGGAGGATTTGAGTTAATGCTCTAAATTCCTTAACGAGTTGTTTACATGCAGCGCAAGAGGAAATCACGTAAAAGTGGTTCTCATTCTACGCTATCACTCTTGAGGAAAGAACTTCGAGAAGGAAACTTCCAGTCCCTTTTTGGGAGTTCTTCCTGTATAGTCGCCTCATCCAATGCAGCACCAGATCCATTGTTGTCATCATTTATTTTGCCCATGGGTGATGATTTTGTTAGTGTTCAATCTCAGTTTCCAACTGAAACAGTTTCGGTTAAGAGAAGCTCTGGGGAGAAAGAATCAAAGAGGTACGGAATTGCATTTCAATTTTTTTTCCTCTCCCTCTTATTAAGTCATTTTCATCGATGCATTAGGATCCATGACAATGTTGATTTCATTCTCAAAGAGGTACTGAAACACATGCATACGTGCCCTCAATAATTTGTCTCTAGCTAACGACAAATTCAGAATTTTGCTTCATCCAAACGAATGTAATTTGTGTAAAAGCATTCATAGAATTTAGGCCATCCTACACAACATGGTATTCAAGTGCTGTGCACATTAATTATCCTTCTAATGCATGAACGCAAGTTCGAATTTTTGGGCAGAAACCTAAGCCATGTTACAAAGAGAATGATTCTACCCTTCTTTTGATTCTGCCAATTTATCCTACTTTATATAATTTCCTTTCTATGGCCCTTAACGTTGCTGCTTCATCACTTAAGTATTCTACAATATACGTAAATATATATGTTGAATCATTTCCATGTTTGTCTGACTGAATTGTTCTTCTGGCAATATCTGATACTTTGTTTTTTTTTTTTTTTTTTTTTTGGGGGGTTGCAGAAATGTCCAGTCATCTCCGCTCTCTATCAAAGATCAGGAAGAGAAGGCAAAAAGATGTCATTTTGTTCATGGGCTGTTGCTGTCCACCATTCTTGATGACAATTTATGAAGATCAGAATGGCTGCTTATTAGTCTTCAAACTTACAATCAAAAGCCCTGCAATGTATGGTTTGTTTTTAGTGTTATCTGCCAATGTACTAAACACAGAGAGTGTGGAATAAGGTGTAGGAATGAGTGTAATTTACGCCGCATGTGAACTTTAGTTGCTAGGCCTGAACGTACTTCTATATCATCTTTTAATGTCAGGTCATAAATTAAAAAGAAAAAAAAAAGTTATCTCTATTAATGGCGTTCATCTTGGTAATGATATCTGTATATTTTATTTGTTGGAAGTTCATTTCGAAGTCACCAGTAGAATGGGAATGATACCGAAGAGCACTGGTTTCATGTTTTCTGTTCTTTAGTACTGTTTTTTTTCCTCATTTTTTTTCTTTTAATTTAGTAGCAGAACCCACATATCTGACTTTGGGCTGTGCAGCCTCAGGTTGTGTTTGAATGTTGAAGTGATTTGAGTTGAGATGATAAAATATTGTTAAAATATTATTTTTTAATATTATTATTATTTTGAGATTTGAAAAAATTGAATTATTTATTATATTTTGTATTGGGATTTAAAAAAATTATAATGATGAGTTGAGATGAGTTGAGAGTATTTGAGGAACCAAACGAAGCCTCAGTCTTTTTTATGCTGGATGTCTAAAAGTGGTCATTATAAAGGAGAGGGAAAGGAGGAATGTTCCGATGCCTTGCGTAGGTTGGGATAAAAGAAAAATGAAAGGTCCATTCTCTTCCCCGTTGACGCGAAGCTTGAGTTAGAATCCCGTGCAAGTGATGATTCTGAGACCCATGGTAAAACAGATGGTAAGGTGCTGTCTGTGTTGTAGAACATGGTTATAGTGGGAGCCATGGCTGTGTGGAGGAATTGGTATCGTATATGGGTATCAGAATACCGGTGCAGTTATCTATATTCAACAACTCTTTTGAGATTTTTCTTTTTTAAAAAAAATATGCCTCGTTTAGATACAGAAATACTTTCAACTCATCTCATCTTTACAACTTTTTCAAATTTTCATACAAAATATAATAAACAATTCAATTTTTTTAAATCTCAAAATAATAATAATATTTTAATAATATTTTATTTAATTTATTTAAAACCATCTTATCTCATCTCATTATCCAAACGAGGATAATGATCAATGGATGATGCCATATAACTTCGACAATCGCATTATCGTGTTGAGAACTTTGGAAAATTATCTACAGTTCCATGGTGGCAAGCATGTTAGTAGTTGTGTTTTGTTTGATAGTGAGTTGAAATGAGATGAAAGTTGAATAAAATATTGTTAGAATATTATTTTTTAATATTATTTTTGTTTTGTGATTTGAAAAAAATTAAATTATTTATCATGTTTTGTGTGAGAGTTGAAAAAATTATAATAATTAGATGAGATGAGATAAGTTAAGAGATTTCTTTTATCCAAATAACCCCTTAAGTGTTTTCTTTAAGACAGGTGTTTCAACAACTAAGAGCATTCACATCCGGTTCCCAAAATTTTAGCTAAAAGGGATACTTCCTATAATTTCATCCTAAATTTTACTCATCTTCAAAAAACCTTCTACATCTCATTCCCTATCATTTCCCTATTCTATTAAAATAATATTTCTCTATTCTTTCTTTATTACTTTTTTCTCACTTCTATTTACAAATTTAACTACTCAATATTTTTTCTTGTATTTTGAACTATTACTCTAGTTAATATTTTAAATAAAAATTTCAATTATTTTTAGTATTTTTAAAATTTTTTTTTTTTATATTTTCTTAGTTATTTAAATTATTTTTAAAACTATTATTTAAAACTATAACAAATATGAGTATGAGAGAAAGTGTAAATGATTGGAAGAAGAATTAATTTAATTGAAATAAATAAAATATTGATAAAAGTGATTTAGGGAATGAATAGTGATTCTCTATATTTAGGAAACTACTATTCATTCCCTAAACCTTTTTTCTAAGATAGAGATCCAGATGGAGTGAAGTTTTGAGAGCATTCTCTAAATTTTTCCTCAAATTATAAGAAAAAATAGGTTATAGGACACCAGATGCGAATGCTCTAATATCTTTTTTTTTAGGTAATTTCCTAATTTATTTGGGTTATTTTGTGTTTATAATTTCACAAGTTTGTTTATCATTTCGCACATCAGGTAATTCATGCTAGCAAAAAGGATAAAGAATCATAAGTTCTGCTAACTTATCTGGCTAATAGAACTACCTTCCAATGAAATTATCCAACAAGATTATCAAGCCAGAGTGCCAAAAACACAAGCATTCATTCAAGATTGCCAACAATACAACCAATTATTTAAAGGTCGCACCCATTTTGGTGTCCCCTTGAAAAAAAATAATTAGTGCCTCTACCAATGCATCGAGTAATTTTATGTTCATTAAGAATAGTTAAAAAAATTAACAGTAAAATGATCCAATGAGAATGGTTTTCTTTAATGTCCAATGTCAGCGAATCATCACTATAGACACCTTAACCACAGATCCTTCTCTAACTCCTAGCATTAGCAAAAAATGGTTTGCCCCATGCTGTGCCGGCCGCATCAAATCCCTAAAGGCCTAGACTCAACCATGATGATGATGGCATTCTTGTGTCCATGACCCTCTTCACTACATCCCCTACAAAAGAATCGAAGCAAGAAGAGCAGCAACCTTTCATCAGACTAGTCTGTCCACCCGCCATTAATTCTATGTGGGAACAAACTGATGGTTGGGGAACAGGGAAATAAGCCTCATTCCTCCTATGCTCGAGGCCACATGCAGCTAATATGGTGTGTGTGGAACTCCTTGCTATGTCCTTGAAAGTACTGTTACCTGAATCAAATGAACAAGTGCAGTTTGAGCTTTTGCACATACATAGTAGATAATAAGAGATCAACATATCAAAATGTAATGATTCGTGAGGAGCATAACAGACGACAATCTTATGTTGAACATGGATGAGTTGTTTCAGTGTTTCTGAAGCAAAGATTTCATAATCGAATTGAGTGTGTTTGTTTTACTCGCAGACTATACAATTCTTGTGTAAAACGTTAATAGACTACACAATGTTGATATAAGAATGTAAACTTTGCATACCTAAATCAATATCTCGGGCCAAGTTCTTCAAATGTTTTTTAACTGTAGATTGCAATTGTTCCTTCGCCACATGAAACTCAATCCCCTCTCTGTCTGTATAAGGTGGCACACTACCATTATACCCAATATTCGATGATCTACTGCATTGATGGAATTCCTCATAACCCGTTATGTTCATTCCTAAAGGTTCAGGACATAATGTCCTGTTCAAAGAACTATCGGTAGTTGTAGTAGTCTGGTCCTGTGCTGCTTGCCTTCTCAAAAAGTTTATTGCCGATGAATGTAAATCCCTGTTCTGAAATGATGGAGAGGGATTGTCCTGTAATCTATCCTCAAAGAATGCATGATATGCTGTCTCCATTTCTTGCGTCCTTGTTTGCTGAGTTGTAGTATCTCCGTCTCGATCCAGATTACTTCGAGAATTTAAAAAATCACTACTTGAATTAGCAGCTGCAGTCCCAGCAGTTCTACCAGCCATAGAATTCATTCTATTGAGGGAAAGGAGTTGTTGAATGTGACGATGTATCCAACGTCTTCCTGATAGAGTTGGTGCCCCTGCTCCGGATGCCGGAGAAGCTGCCAGAGAATCTCCAACAGGAAATCTGGGAGATGAAAGATTGACAAATCCTTGGGCAAATGGTGTACAAGGCAAGGACATTGAATTGAGGTCTAAGCTTTCCCTAACATTTACGGAATGCGGTGGTCTATTAGATAAGCTGTTGCTTCTAGCCCTTTGATCTGGAAAATGATCTTGCACTCGGGAACTTGGTGATGCCAGTGCAACGGGTCTACAACCATCACAATACCAATTACCTTCAGGAACTTCCCGCCCAAGTCCAACACAATAAGTGTGCGCAGGTGAATCACAGATATCACACAGCAACATGAGACCATCATCCCCACCTTCATGGCATTCTGTACAAAACACATTCTCATATGGATCAAGGTAACTCCTGAGTTCTTCCTCAGAGGGTTGATAAACCTGTATAAAGCAGTGAACCCAATTCAGAAAAGAAAATAACTAGAAATGCAAAATCAAAAGGCACAAAAACAGCAAGAGGAAAACTATAAGATACCTGATCGCGCTCAGGGACTTCAATCAACACTTCTCTCAAATCAATTCCTATGGTCGACTTGGCAGGCTTACTAATTGTCTTGAACCTCTGCTTGCATAAAGGGCAACGAGATTCCACTTTTGCCCACACCATGATGCAAGCAAAACAAAAATAGTGAGAGCAACAGTCCAATGTTCCCCTTACTCTTCTTTTATCTTCTTCAGACAGGCAAATTCCACATTGCTGCTTTCCCACCTCAGTCCTCACTTCCTCCACCTTCTCCTTACCCTTCTTTCCCAAAGGTTCCTCTAACTTGTCCTTACCCTTCCCTACCTGAGGTTGTCTTTGCTGATGAAAATCTCCAACCTCCTGAATTCTGCTTGGAAAAGACAAACGCCTCAAACTACCTCGTAAATTTCCACAAAGTTCTCTGGCTTCTCTCACTTGCTGTCTCTCTTCTTCAGAAATGGTATGCTTATCTTCCCCAGAAAGGGTGAAGTCATAATCAGATGACCCAGAAGACAAATAATCTGAATCTAAAGGTGCAACATACCTCCTCTTTTTTGGACCTGGTTTTTTCTTGCTCTTTTTCGTTGCAATCGATCTGTTATTAACAAACTCACTACCACCATCCTCGTCATCATCATATTGCACTTTCCTTCTTGACCCAATATTCTTTCTTCTTTTCTTTTTCAAAGACTTCTTTGTAACTTTAGATTTCCTCTTCCTTTTCTGACCCCTTACCGAAGTCTTTTTCCGTGAACCTCGCTTGCGCACTTTCATATCAGCTCTCCTCTTTCTCCCCACTGATTCATCTTCTTCATCCAGCATATATTCCTCATCATCCTCATCATCCTCTTCGTCATCAACCTCATAATCCTCATCCGCATCTTCTTCTTCATCATCATACATAACTCTTCTCCTTTTTCTCACCATTTTTGCCCCAACTTTCTGCTGACCTGAAATACTCTTTTGCGCTTTTGATCTAACCTTTGATCTGACAACCTTCCTCTCCTCCTCTTCTTCTTCTTCTTCCTCCTCCTCCTCCTCCTCCTCCTCAACAAAACTACCAAAACTCTCTTCTGATGCATACCCATCTACAGAAGAGCAACAATCCTCTTCCCAACCATCTGATACCTCATTTTCTTCATCTGAAACCACATAATCCTCATCCGAATCATCTGAACCCTTATCTTTGGACCGAACCCTTCTGTTGAACTTTCTCTTGCAACCAACCTTCCCTCCCCTCACCATCTGTTCTTGCGCCTAAAAAACATAAATTCGCAAAACCCCAATTACTTAAATCCAATCACACAAACATTATCAAGATTCATGAATTCCACCAATCGATATCAAATCGAGTCGCATATAGAAATCAATAAAAAGATTCTCTGACTTTAATTTTTTCGGTTTCTAGCTTACGGTATACCATTCAAATGGGGTGGCAAAAATTTCTTATTATCGATCTGTTTCAGCAAAGAAATCAAAAACACAAAAGAGCCAAAAAAGGAAAAAAAAAAAAAAAAAAAAAAACAAATCCCAGACTTGCTCTATAACTTATTCAAAACACGTTAGAATTAAACCAAAAAAACTAATGGAAGAAATAATTACAAAAATCATCCGTTGGACGAATAACATTTTACTTGAATTCCAGTTTTTCATAAAAGTTATAAAAATAAATAAAAATAAAAAAATAAAAATAAAAACAGCTATAGATTTTGAGACAGAAATCTACAATTTACACCAGAAAATTTATAAAGCAATATTTCAAAGAATTTCCAAAACTGAAACTCAGAAAGAAACAGGAAAAATTATAGACTTCATATATATATATATATATAATATTCTTCGAAAATTATAAATTCATCGCATAGAGAGAGGGAGGATGGGAGTTTAGTACCTGGGAAGAGGAAGAAAGAACCGGAAAACAATGAAAATGTTTTATTTTTATATTTCAGCTTATATATATATATACCCACGCACACAGAGCCGTAGGGAGTCTAGGGACGGTTTATTTCTGCAACAACGTCTAGTCTTTATTATCGCCTACGCGTTCTCAACTCTCCATAAAAAAATAAATAAATAAAACACATATTCATAGCCTACGCAACTTCGCCACTGCATCTGTGGTGCGTTACGTAATTACTATTATGCCCTTACACTTTTTGTTTTCACTTATAAATTGAAAATTCGCTTTTTGTTCTGAGAGTAATTATACTCAAAAGACAGCACACACTGCATATTACTCATGTGACAAAATTTAATTTATAAGAAAATTTTAAAAATTTAAATTTTGTAAATCAAATCGTGTCATACCAATAATATAAATGATATTAACTATGAGTAATTCTACATACAACAATAAAATGTACAACCGTAGCGTAATCGCTTTAAAAAAGAGTGGGGTCCACTATTAAAAAAATAATTTTTTTCTTATGGATCTCATGTTTTATTCACTTTTTTCAAAGCGATTACACGACGGTTGCACAATTCACGATTGCAAATATCTTTTCTCATGTTCTATATACCATCTTATAAATAAAATAGATCTTATTGAAATAGATTAAAAATATGATGCAATGCGTTTTTTTAAAAAATAAGTAAGAAAAATTATTCTCATTAGTTATTATTCACCGTCTCACACCCCACACCCTATACCCTATGAAAAACACCCACACATTCTATGAAAAAGCTATAGATGTAGAGTGTGTAAGTGAATAGTAGTTGATACATAGAATTCCTCAATAAGTAATCTAAATCTCAAGATTTTAATAATTAGTTACTAATTCTACAAGAGAAAATATTATATATTAGAGTAATGCTACATACAGTCGTAGAGTGCACAAATATCGTGCAGTCGCTTTGAAAAAGAGTGAGGTTTATTATTAATAAATTAATTTTTTTTCATGTGGATCTCGTATTTATTCACTTTTTTCAAAGTGATTGTACGACGTTTGCACATTCATGATTGCAATTATCATTTCTCTATATATTATACTCATTTGATAATGTGGCATTATTTTAGTGTCTCAATTTTTTTTAAAAAAAAATATCAAGAAATTAACAAACAATTTAGTGGAATATACAGCATATCTTCTTTCAGAGTGGATTAGAGAAATTATCTTAATCAGCCAGCCCAATTAATGGAAATAAAATTAAAAAATAAAAAAAATTGAACCCCAACAACATGGAACAGCATCATAGAAACAGCCAAACAATAAAATGACAATTCATGTTACTATGTTAAGAGTCGTGTCTAAATAATTGTTTTGCCTATTTAACGGAATGACGAAAATGCCACTTCGCGTACAAGAGCTGTTGAACGTTAGCTTTGGCTTTGGGTAATGATACTATACAGCTCACGCACATCACACCATATGGAATTGCTTAGTACGGCTAATGGGTATCAATTTTGTGATTATTAGTAATTTTAGTATAAGTAATGTTACATACAGTCGTGGAATGCGCAAATGTCGTGTAGTCGTTTTGAAAAAGAGTGAGATCCACTATTAAAAAATTAATTTCTTTTCATGTGGGTCTCATATTTTTTATTGTACTTTTTTATTATAGATTTTTAACTTTTAAGTTATAGTTTGAGATTAATAAAAATCAAGAAGAAAAATACAATTTATCTAAAAATATATACTCTTTAAAAATAAAAATATTCTATTCTTTATCTTAAATTATGACACCTCAATCACGCCAGTTATACGACACATTTTAAATGGCTATTACTTATCTAATTAGAAAATATCATTGAAATGATAAGAACAATATTATCAAATTTAAAATAGGGGAGCTACTCAAAAGATTTATTTTTTTTTTTAAAGAAATAAGGCAATTAAACTTATAAGAGGAAGTAAATATACAATAATATCAGTGTGAATATTGCTAAACGACACGTGTAGGGTTGAAGATGTGATATCAATATATATATTTTTAATTATGGTATCTTGAAATTTTTTTTTCATAAAAAACATATAAAAGGTTTTTTTTTTCTTTTTACAAATCAAATTATGTCATGTAAACATTTTATTGGATCTGTTATTTACACCAGCTTATAAATTCTAAATAGTAAACAGATTTTTTGATATTGTCCTAATTTATAAGAAAATTATAATAATATAAAAAAAATGATTTATACAGTCATACATCATGCAAGTTCCATGCACTTCTTTTAAAAATGTAGGAAACATTTGAAACTTATACGAAAAAATCAACTTTTTCACGATGAATCTCATTTTCTTCAAAGGGAGTGAATTGGACTTCCAGATCCCTAAAACTATATCTAGTATTATTTTAATAAAATTTATAATATTCTAAATAAAACTCTTTATATATTTAACATATATGCAAGATTGATGTGATTAATAAAGCAAAGCATTAGTATTAGAAGATTCCTTCACATTGTTCCGGAGGGCTAAAGTTGGCACCAAGAATTATTAATCAGTCCAATGTGCTTTGCACTTTTCTCCTTGAAGATCCTTGTGATTGACTCTCTCACATGGGTTTTGATTTGGTTTTCTTAAGAAACGACATGAACAAATCGACAAAAAAGCAACCCTTATTAAGAATAATAAATCTGTGTAATTATAAGTGGGTGCTGTATACTTTTTTTTTTTTTTTTTTTTTTTGGAAGACCTCTATCTTGGAGGTGGGGTTATGCCAACTAGACCACAGGCTTTGACGGTCCTGTACACCTTATTATTTCAGCTTAAAATAATAATTTTTTTTCTAAAATTTCTTCATAAGAACCTCTCTTTTTCATTTCAAATCTTCATCCATTAAATCACTCGATTATCCTTTCTAAATTTTGCATATTCCATCTCCTTTACCTGCCTAGAGAGAGAAAAGGAATGCGGTTTTATAAATATTGATGAGAGAAATGATAAAGGTAGGCCTTTCTAATAAATAACTAGCTAATTAAGTATGAGTAGTGCTAGAGAGCAGCCACTGTAATTGTGCACACACTAAGTGGCTACTTCTCATCTTTTTTTTTTTTTTGGTACAAAACGCACCAAACGGCTTCTCATCTCTCTCTTCATCGTCTCTCTCTTTCTCATCAGCTATTTCTCTCTCCTCGACTGTCTCTCATCCCTCATCGTCTCTCTCTCTCATCTCGGTTCTCTCTCTCATTGTCTCTCTCTCTCATCTCGGTTCTCTCTCTCATCGACTCTCTCTCTCTCATCAGCTCTCTCTCCTCTTCTCTCTCTCTCATCCCTCATCGACTCTCTCTCTCGTCATCACTCTCTCTCTCATCTCCGCTCTCTCTCATAAGCTCTCTCTCATCGTCTCTCTCTAATTTCAAATTTAAGAGATGTGTGATTTAGATGATATCACGTAGTGTGTACAAAAATAGCTGCTCTCAACAGTGGTTGCTCCTAATAATATTTCATTAAGTATATGGAGGATGAGGATAATGAAATTAACTTCTGATTAGCTACCCAATTTTTCATAGTTTTTTTTTCCAATTTACTAGACAATAAGCAAACTAGCAGAGCATATACTGGTTTGGTTACACAGATGGGATGAGATGAAATGCGATGCAATAAAAGTTGAATATAATATTATTAGAATATAATTTTTTTAATATAATTTTTATTTTAAGATTTAAAAAAATTGAATTGTTTATTATATTTTATATATAAATTTATGAAAGTTATAATAATTAAATGAGATGATACACCAAATCAAATCTGGAGAAATTGTTAACCATGTTGGGATTTTGTGATGGATAATGCTTAGTTGCCCGAAAATTGTTCCCCCCAAGGTTACCGATAGGTGCATTTGGGTTTTTAATTTTTTTTTAAAAGTATTTGTTTATGTTTTTTCTTTTAAATTTTGTTAAAAAAAAAACATACAAATACTTTAAGGAAAAAAAAAAACCACCACAACTTTGAGTAACTTGTGATAGATTTGAGTAACTTGTGATTGGGCCTTTTTCTCATTGATGCTACTCAGCTTGGGCTTTGCCTTGAGCTGGGCATGCATATTGTGCTGATATGAGCCCACCACAACCAGTGATAACAGAAACTGTTTCCATGATGGGCCGACACAAATTTTCTCACCTGTGAATGTTCCTTGTAGTTTATTGCAACTTTTGAGCTCACAAGAGGATAAAGGCTGATTTGGTTACGAAAACAAAAAATTAAAATATTTTATCTCATTTTATATAATTATTATTATTTTTTCAAAATTTAAATATAAAATATAATAAACAATTCAATTTTTTTAAACTCTAAAACAAAATTTATATTAAAAAATTATATTTTAACAATATTTTATTCAACTTTTAACTTTTATCTCATTTCATCTGTGTAATCAAACAAGAGGCCTTAAGGTTTGTTTGAAAATAGAATCTCATCTCATATCATTTCAAAATTTTTCGTAATTTTCTTTTTAAACGTCACTCAAATACAAACACTTTTCATTTTTCAATTTTCAATTTTTTTATCTAATCATTATTTAATCATTACAAATTTTTTAATATTTTAACGTTATAATATTTTATTATATTTTTTCTCTCTCATCTTTTAAAATTTAACAAAACATCTTAATTCAAATCATTTTACTATTATTTCAAAATCATCTAATTATTATTTACAGTATTATTATCTCTTCTCGTTACACAAATATCAAAAAAATGACCTGGACAGCCGGTATTTGTCTCCATATACTTTTCGAAGTTTGGTTGCTCGTGCTAAAATAGGAAAAAGATGTGTTACAGTCCACATCCTCAACACACCAGTGTTGAGGAGAAGAAAAAAAAAATTCTGAAGGTGTGCTGGGGATGTAGGCTGCTCCCAGCATTCCTCGCTAAAATATGACTGATTTCATTTGACTCGGCAATGAGGCAGTATAGGAAATTCTATGCTACGAGGGAGTGGTGATATTATAGGAAATTCAATGTAAGAAAGAAAACTTGAGCTGATATGAATTGAGTTTAAATTTACACCTAGCTTAACATTTAAATACATAATTCTCAAATCATTAAATATTACTCAACTTAAAACTTATTTATATGTAGAATTCATAATCTTTTTCAACTCAACACCTATTTATATGCAAAACCTACAATCTTTTTCAACGTCTCATAAATATATCTAAATTCATCTTAACATCTAAATACCTTTAAACTCATCTTAGGTGGGTTTCACAAAACTCATTCCACCACTTCAACTCACTGTGTATAAGAATGTCAATTTTTATAAAATTAAATTTATTTTTAATTAAATTATATGATTGCGTTAGTTGATTAAATTTATTTTATTTTAAATTATATAAGAAGGCCATGTTATAATATTTTTAATCCAGATTAAAAGAATAAAAGGAAAAAAATAACCGAATAATAATAATAATAATAATAATAATAATAATAATAATAATAATAATAATAATAATAATAATAATAATAATAATAATAATAATAATAAATGTAAGGATACCATCGTTACCCAAACTGCAAATATCATTTCTTATAAATCCCTCGCAGCACACCATAAGATTTCAAAGTGACAAAATGATGCAAATGAAGTAGAGCATCAAGATCATAGTTGTGAATTTCGTACCGTATTGTTGGCGGTCAAAATTTTTCGTACCGGCCTCAATTTCGGCCTGTACCGGCTGATATTTCGTTTTTTTTTTTTTTTTCGTTTTTTCAAACTACAAACTTATTTTTTAACCCTCAATTCAGACTAGACTATTTATAATTTATATATATGTATTTATATATAATTTATTTATATATAGACTATTATTTTGAAATATAATTTATTTATATATCGACTATTTCGAAATGTTATCCCGAAACGTTATTTTGAAATAGTACCGATATTGAAATATTTCATTTCAGTACCTTGACCAATACAACGTCCGATACGATATTCAAAATATTGATCCAGACTCTCACACTATTGGGATCCGGAGCCCTGTTGATATTACTGGGGACTACTAATTTCCCCCTGGCAAAAAAAGCAAAGATCTTGGTTGGAACTTGAACATGAAAGTTACCACCTTAATCATGAAGTCATATGCCTTTGTCGGATGTCCCGCTTGGCTTGCTAAAAAGGACAAGATATCTACACTTGGACATGTAAAATAAGTTATAGACTTGTTTGTGGCAAGAGAAATGTTACTAATATAAATGATATCTACATAAAATATTTTACAATACATATTATAAAATAAGATTTTTTTTAAAAATAATGTCACTTTTATAAATTATTTTATAAAAATACCCACCATGTGATTTATTAAAAAATAAAAATACAAAAATAAATGGGTAGAGGAAATCTAAAATTTAGTATTCATCTCTTTTTTCGGATGCTATTTTATTTTAAATATAATTTTTTTTAATAAATTACGCAACACCACTTGATAGCGGGACAAAATAAACAGTATAACTGGGATGACATAGTAGCGCGCAATTCTCTCATCCCAAAAAACTGATTATGTTCTAACCTCTTCAACTCTAGCTGATGGAAAAGAAAGTTTTAATTTTGGGTAAAAAGAGTTTTAGTAAAGAGCCAAACTTCATGCATGCAGATCTATAGCACATTGTATTCTTTAGTACTAGAAAGGTTGCAAGAATAATTTGCTTTATGCATGCTTACTACGTCTCTCTCTCTCTCTCTATACGTATATATATCTTTGGGGCTGGAATCCGCTTTATTCTGGCTAGCTAGACACAACTCATCAAAACCCTTTGCATATCTTTGCCCCAATATTATTATTGAGATGGGGCTTCAAAGTTCAAACTAACTAGCTAGGGTTGTCCAGTACTTCAATGACTGACCAGGGATTAGTGTTTATGACTCCATATGCATGCCTAGCTAGCCACTTAATCTTCTTTATTATAAGCTAATTGTCATATAATATGTTTGTTTTGGAGACCATCTTTTGTATATAGTTTATGATAATTGGGAGCTTGTTGGAATGAAGATATTGTTCTTTAACACTTCATATTTATAATAGAATCTTTATCTTTTTTGCTTGGAAGATTAAGACAGCTTAGTGATCACATTGTTCAATCCAACTTCTCTAGTCCATAATTTAGAGTTAGATTAGTTTGAGTAATAAACACATAGATTAGCTGGTAAATACATAATTCATATCAATAACAGATACTAAATTCTGGTAACTTCTAAATTATAGACTAAATAACTCAGATGATCGTATTATTCTCTTGTCTTTTAGCTTTTCAGCTTTTAAATTGATTGAAATCATCTCTAATATATATGTATATCGATCTCGAATCGCTCTGATATCACAGCCAATAACTTAATTTGAGATACAAAACCTGCTTGGTTCTCCACATATTTTGCATATATAACCTCTTTGAGCTTCATAAGCTGATATCTTATATAAAAATAATATTGGACAAGCAAAGACCAAAGTATATGAGAATGCAATATTAATGTAAGTGAAGTACAACTTTTTGTATCAAAAGAGCAAAAGTTTTGATACAAAAAGTTGTGAGAAACCAAATAACTTTCCTTTTATCTTCCATCATATGTGGTTGGCACAGAGGATTAAGTTACTACAAGATAGTGGAATGGGATATGTCATGATATCTGAGTCATAAATGATCTTCCCCACTCACCCTTCATATATGCAGTCCTATGATATGCAAGTATCGCGCATTCATTTTGAAAATTGTAAATAAATTTAAGATCTATATAAAAAAATCAGTTTTTTAATGGTATCGTACCTCACTTTTTTTAAAAGAATTGCGCGGTATTTGCACATCTTAAGATTGTATCTAGCATATATATATATGAGAAAAGATATTTACAATCGTGAATTATGCAATCACCACGTAATCGTTTTGAAAAAAATGAATAAAACATGGGACCCACATGAAAAAAATTATTTTTTTAATAGTGGACCTCACTCTTTTTTAAAGCAATTACGCAGCAGTTACACACTTCACGGTTGTATGTATAATTACTCTATATATATATATATAAATATGTTTTCTCTTTTGATTCTTATGTTATTTAATTTGGTAAACAAACCTTATAAATTATTACAACACTACCTATATAGACTGGGACCAATTAAATTAGATTTAGTCTCTTAGACATTGTCTACAGACAGTGCTGCTGGGATGGACCCTTCTGCATTGACTTTATTTCTCTTCTTTTTTGTGCAAACCAAACCCTAAACTTTAGGTATTGTTAATGTCATGTCGTGGGTTTCACGATCGAGGGCTTTAGAGAATTAAATAATTGAAAAAAAAGGATTTAATTAAATTATCTTTAAAAAAAAAAAGAACCCCTAACGTTGTTAGCTAGGTCTTGTAAACTAGCCATTTGGTGGGAAAAGGGCAACCCCTTTATAATTTACTGACTTGTGTTGAGACTTTGTACTCCAAATTTCTCCATGCATCAATTTCAGGATTATTATAAATTCTTCCCCTGGAGACTCACTCACATATCAGCTTCAATTACTTTTGAGTCCAAAAAATGATTGTTAACATGGTCATGCACATGTTTTTGACCTTCCACGATCCATCTCATTTATCAACATCTCATTACAATGGCGGATTTTCAGTGTAAAAAATTATCTGTATTATTATAATAAAAGTGTGCAAGTTTCGCCCATTTCTTTTTAAAAAGTGAGACAAATATGAAATCTAAATAAAATATATATATTTACTTTTTCATGGTGAGTTTCTCTTTTTTTTTTAAATAAAATAGTGTATGAAATTTGTACACTTTAAAACTGTATTCAGTATTAATATTGTGTCGAAGAAATAATGAAAATTTGCATTTATATTTCTTTCAAAGGGAACCAAAAATACCTTTGCAAATTACCATTCTTATTTTGTTGGGATTTGCTAGGTACAAACAGTTTGGCGCACCAAACTGCGTACCAACACTCATATAATTTTTTTAGTATAAAAATAAATAAATTAAAATACCTTACATTTAATATTGATGCACGGTTTGATGCACGAAATTATTTGCAAGAAGATTTTTCCTATTTTTTGTAAGCGATCGAGATGATGAGGGCCTAGCGTCCATGCAAAAAAAGCATGGATATTTTTAACCCATGTCAAACATGGTATTATTGGAGCAAGATATACCCGGCCTAGATGTCATTCATGTACGACGTAGTCCGCGTGTAGATTAGATTATCAAACTACATGCATGCATTTTGTCGTTTTGCAAAATAAGTCATTATCTACGTGTTAGATACAGTCTTAAAATATATAAATTTCGCGTATTCAGTGCTTTTTTTAAAAATGGTGAGACTCATCATTTAAAAGTGAGATTTTTTACACTACAAGAAAACTATTTATTTGCGACCAGTTAATTCCAACGAAATGATTATTTGTAATTAAAATTGGTTGTAAATAATCTTTTAGTTATAAAAAATTAGTCACAAAAACTTGTTTTTCTTGTAGTGTCAAATATATATATATATATATAAATTTGTCTACTTTTTTTTTTTTTTTTTTACAAAAAGATTACGAAATTTGCATATTTTAAAATAAAAAGTAAAACTTAATTAATAGAAGAACTTAATTAGTTTAGAAAGAATAAAATAAAAATAATTTACAAAATAAAAATAGAAGAACTCAATTAGTTTAATTAGAATGAATAGTAAAACTCATTTGTAAAATATCATTTTTTTTTACAAATAATGTAAGAACTATGGTATGAATGTTTATAAAAAATCATAACGAAGAAAATAAAGAGTAATGTTAGATACAATCTTAGTTTTTTTTTTAAAAATCTATCATTAAAAATGTAATTTTTTTATATGTTTTTCAGATTTAACTACTTTTTTCAAGAAGTGCGTAGGATTTTTCTAAGATTGTAAATATAATTTCTCAAAAAATAATAAAAAAATTTCGATTTAATTTTTTAAATGTACTATTTTTTATTTATAAAATAAAAATAAAAATAAAAATCATAATCCATTATCAATTAAAATAACAAGTCAAATAGTATTGACGTTAGTTTTTGCTTTGTTTTAATTTTCGTCCATATATTTTTTTCAGGCCCTCTTGTATTTGCAAGTCTTTAGCCGGAGAAGTGGAGCCCACATGTTGGGAACAGATGGGCTTGAGCCGGCAGCCTTATGCCCTTGACTGATACATATTGCCGGCATGGTACTTTTGGGCCCCGCCAATTGGATTATTCTTGTGGGGCCCATTTCCGTATCTTTTAGGGGACTTACAAACCTAATTCCTAACCAGTTTTTGGTTCGGCTCCGAGCCATGGGTTTGAATATTTTGAACGTTGGGAGGGAGACGGGACAACTCTTTTATGACAGGCTTTCGAATTTTGTACAATAGCTTTAAATTTTATAAACATTATAACATAATCCATATATTTATTAGCAGTGCTACCCATAAGCTTCACTTCTTATATATCTATTTAAAGACATATTATTTTATCTTTTTATCATATTTTACTTATAAACATATCTAAAATTATTTTCATTATGTGAATAAAAAGATAAAATGACATATTTTTAAAATTTTTCTATATTTATTTCTTTCATATTTTAGACTCGAGTGAATTGTAGGAATTCTTATTTTTAAAAAAGTATAAGTTAAGTTTAAATAGTGAGTTGATATGAGATAAAAGTTGAAAGTTGAATAAAATATTGTTATAATATTATTTTTTCTAATATTATTATTGTTTTGTGATCTGAAAAAATTGAATTATTTATTATATTTTATATTAGAATTAGTGAAAATTATAATGAGAAAATGAGAAACCAAGCTTAGACTATTTTTTTTTTTTGTGTCAAAATAAAGCATTTTTGCCAACATAATTTTTGTTTGAGAAATGCTACAGTCACAAAGTAATTTCACAAAAGTAAAGCTACAACATGATTTCATATAATACGTCAGATTTACTTTACAATAAAAACAATTTTCAATCTACTATATTATATCAAATCACATCAATTTATAAATTTACTTTCATGATATCTCTTTGGTAATCAACCTAAATTCCCTATAAATTTGGTAACAGAAACATTAATAATACGTTGCAACGTACTGATCTCAAGTAGAAAGACTTTAGTTGGGGATACTTACAACATATCTTGTGACAATTTCATTCATGATTGAATGGTATGGTACACCTCTCTTTCTCCTCTCTGTCCCTCAGCTTTGGAAAGTAGAAATTCTACAGACACGTAATCTCGAACTTAGCCATTAATGTATGTATATAGTTTGGTTCATATCTGAACCTTTGTTTCCAAATTCAGCTGACAGCATTAATATTTCTCCCATGAAAGGAGAAGTTGTTCTGACAATAGATTGCTAGTGTCCAATGGTTTGGGACAACACAGGTCGTCTTCTACCATAGATATATTGGCATAATTGTTTACACAAATGGGTGGATAGTGGCCTAAATCATGAGTTGATGTTGCATATCCTTTGAAAGTTATGGCGCTTTTCGACCTTCCCTTTCTTTCATTTCTTGGAAAAGTTAGTCTACATGCAGTCTCTAAATAGAAACTGTTCATGTAAGTCCATACAGTTATGTTTAAAAAAAATTTAAAATTCCTATAATATCTTTTTTAAAATGATTTTTTTTCTCTTTTATTCTTATTTATCAATGGAACTACACACGCAGTCCCCACTCAGAATTGCAAATAAAATTTCATTTTAGTGATGTGAAAGACGGTATTTTCTACTCCAGCCAGCGAATAATCTTTTCTCTTTATCAACTTACTCTTGTAATTTCGACAAACATCTTACCTCGCTCAGTTGTTTCTACCAACAGATAACAAGACATATTCATCCCCTTACATCTCATGATGTACACATAGAGTTGGATTGATATATATGCTTAGAACCTACTAGCTAGATAAGTATACAAAACTGCCAACAGAAGAGTATAAAATCTAATCAAATGGACTTCTAACCAAACTGTGATAAGTTTCATTACCACATGATCTCATACATCTCTCTCACTCCATTTGTGTAGTGTGAAAGATGCATCCACTTACATCTCATGATGTTCTTGTCTTTCATTGATGGGAAAAAAAACCCTTCTGAAAAAACATCTCTTGATTTTGTTTGGCTTAAGATTCCAATGCAATTGCATGTTGTTTGCATGCATCTCTATATCTTTTCATCTGTTATGTGACAATTGATGATTTTATATAGTATCAAAATAGAGGTCCTAAGTTCGAATCATAACTCTACACTGTAACTCATGCATTTTATAATCAAATATTGATCCACGTGCTAGCCTAACCCCCTTATTGAGGGAAGTCTGACCCATACGCAAGGAAAAATGTTAAAATATAAATTAAATAATAAAATTCACTTAGTTACATCAGTTTAAACTTTTAGAATAAGTGTTACAAAATCCAATAAAAAAAGTGAAAAAAAAAACCTCTCTTGATACCAGACTATTGTTAGTGGCTTAATTATAAACATAAACCGGAATCAGAGAAGGTAGGGGAGATGTATATAAAAACAGCTCACTTTTTGCACTCACATAAACTTATAAAGTAAATATGAAGTATATTTCATTCATAAATACAATATTGGTGCTAATGATGGTCTTAATCTTTTGAGTATTTGTTTTAGGTTTCTTAAAGTCGAGTTTCCTAACACCGTCCCCACTTCTAGCTTTTAGTTTACACATGAGCAAAGGGATTGGAAAGAACAAAGTCAGTATCATGCATGAAGGCATTTAACTTTAAAACATATGGGGAAGATCAGCCATTGTTTACACAAACCCATCATGCCATCACCAATTTTTATTGAGGGTTTGGGCTAAGTTCTTAAACTTGTAATGATCCATAGGCATCATAACCAAGTTGCTATTTTACTAACACCTTCATTTTTTAAATAAAAAGTAATAATACACGCACAACTTTTTTCAAAAGTTTATTTCAAATTAATGATGAACGATCATATAAATTAGAAAAAATTATATTTATAAGCCAATTATATGAATAAAGCACCTTGTTTACATGGCATAATTAGATTTGAAAAAAAAAACTTGAAAATTTGACTATTTAAATGATATAAATAGTGTGTTCTACACATCAGCTTGACAAGAAAATAACTCAGAAAATAGATCGTAATAGAAAAAGAAGACATCATTCAAGTTAGAGAGTGGATATGAACATTGGGCAGAATTATATAAGAATCCACCAAGGTAATGTTTCAAGTCTGAAAGAGGCAAAGTAATATCAACACAGCCAAGTTTGAAAGCGATCCCAGTAGAGTTAAATGTAAGTATTAATTAGGGAGATTAATGTGTATGCAATTAGGCAGATTAATGTGTACAGTTGACATCAAACCCACCTAGAAATGGTGCTCAATTTAATTTTTACTGCATTATTTTTTCTGCTTTGGTCGAGTGAATTTAACGTATACCTGCTAGTTTGTTCTCTGCAGAGAGTTTCCTCTTGTGCCAACTACCAACCAACATAGATAAATCTGAATACCATCTTGTTAGGTTGCGTTTGGATATTGAACTGACTTGAATTGAATTGAGTTGATATGATAAAATATTGTTAGAATATTATTATTATTATTTTGAGATTTAAAAAAATTAAATATGTTGAGTTTAAAAAAATTATAATGATGAGTTGAGGTTCCAAAAAGCAACGTCATACTTATGCATACCTTTTGTATGCACATAAGAAGAAAAAAAAAATCTGGCATTGTATTAAATAATGAGAAATGATACTTACAGTCGTGAGTACGCAAGCGTCGTGTAATCATTTTAAAAAAAGTGAATAAATACGAGACCTACATAAAAAATAATAATTTCTTAATAATAGATCACACTCTTTTTCAAAACGACTGTACAATACTTGCACACTCTACAACTATATATAACATTGCTCTTAAATAATACACTCAGAATTAAACTTAAATCAAGAGTTTATTAGCAACTTAATGAAACAAAGTGAGCAGTATAATTGAGACAGTATGGTAACTTTTCTTTTTTAGCTATATATTGATCAAGAAGAACCACAAGCGTTAAGTTGTTTCGGAGAAACGATAACGCGGTATTCTTATTCTATCATTATATATTATTTTATTAAAAAAAGTATTTACATAATTAATTTTAATGAAATGATATTTTATTTATAGAATTATATACGTAAACATTTTAAATAGGCTCGACACATCGACTTGAGAATAAAATTATATATATATATATAAATTAATTGATTATAGTTTTTTTATTAAAAAAAATTAAAATTTAATTTTCATTGTCCGAAAAATTTTCAAAACCGTCCAGCCCAAACCGAGAGGTTCGGAACCAGGTTCGTTCGGTGTACCTTTTTCCTTTCAATATTAGACACAGGAAAGAAAAACAAGAAGAAGAGCGAGAAAGCAAAGAGAGAAACCGAGAGAAAGTGTGAGAAAGAGCGAGGAAATTCGAACCACTTTTCCCTCTCCCTCTTCACTTGCGCATTCTCTCTTTCTCTTCATAGAAGTTCTCTTCAAAACCCTTGTGTCTTTTTCTTCCTTCCTATTCTCTTCCCTGAGAATTCGATCAAGTTAAATTTTCTTTAAATATAACCAAAATTCTTGAAATCTTTGTTACGTTCAGTATAGTTGGATGGGCTATATTGGATTTTTGGGGTAGGATTTGAAATTTGGATTTGGGGTGGTTTTAGCCGTCGGGATTTTCTGGGTTCGTTGCGGTTTGTGTGATTAAAATGGCAACAGAACAAGCTTTGTCTTTCTCCTTAGCTTCAGTGGTTGAAGATGTTCTTCAACAACATGGTACCAGATTGAGTGATCGTTTGGCTTCGAGGAAGGCTGAGGAAGCTTGTATGATCAATCATTCTCTTGAAGTGTTTTTGCTTTCTTTTGTTAAAAACAAATTTGACGGAAATTCAGAGTTCCAGTTTCTTTCAAAAACAGAGAACGTTTTTCTGGTGTTATGTTGGCATTCTTTTGTGGATTTGATTTTTAACTTGAGTTTTGCAAGAGTTCACCTGGGTTTTGACAATAAAAGATTTTGTAACTTGTGGATGTTTTAGCTGTTTGCTTGTTAAAGTGGCAAATAAATTTGTGAAATTTCATCATATAAACGAATTTTGAATCTTTATATGATTTTACATTAGTCTTATTTTCCGTATCGTCATTCTCGTTGGATTAATCTTTTTTATATGCGTTTCCTCGTTCTTCTATTTTCTTTCTGAATTTCGCTTCCCCTGAAACTTTATATGCTGAACAAACAAAAGAAACTTAATGTTGCTACATCATTTTGCAGCTTTGAGAAGATATGAAGCAGCCGGGTGGCTCAGAACGACGGTGGGAGTTGTTGGGGGTAAAGACTTGCCAGCCGAGCCTTCTGAAGAAGAATTCAGGCTTGGATTGCGAAGTGGGATAATTCTTTGCCATGTTCTTAACAAGGTTCAGCCCCGAGCTGTGCCAAAGGTATGTTTCATTTAAGGTTTTGATTTTCCTTCAAGCTTTGTTGGTTTTGACGATGTTAATCGACTGGTTTAGGTGGTTGAGGGCCCGGGTGATTCTGTTAATGTTCCTGACGGGGCAGCTCTATCGGCATTCCAGTACTTTGAAAACGTTAGAAATTTCCTTGATGCTGTGGAAGAATTGGGGCTTCCGACCTTTGAAGTATCCGATTTGGAAGAGGTGTGTATTCTTGTTTTGTTGACATCAGTAGAAAGACCTTCAAGGAAATTCTGTATGATGGGCTTCACCCACACATCTCCTTTCTCTTCGATTAACTTTTGAAGTGTAGGCAAATCTCTATAATGCTATTTCAATTTTGCATTTCCTTGTCTCTTTTTTGGATGTGACAGAATTATACGGATAAAACAAATACTTTTCGGCGGATTTTGAAACAATATGGTTCTGGATTAATGCCTAATTTGCAAGAGTTGTCATTCTGATGCCATATCGTTTAAATCGTCTGATTTACAGGGAGGGAAATCTGCGAGGATTGTAAACTGTGTTCTAGCACTCAAGTCTTATAGTGATTGGAAACAAGGAGGTGGAAACGGATCATGGAAATTTGGTGGAAATCTGAAACCACCTACGTGTGGGAAACCCTTTGTACGAAAAATTTCGGAACCATTTATGAATTCTTTTTCAAGGACCTTATCGTGTGAGAAGTCTCTAGAGAGTTTGTCTGGTGATCTGTCTTCATATGGTGATCACAGTCATGACCTCAATGAAACAGTTAGTGAGCTCTTTTTTTCTTTTTCTTTTCCTTTTTTTGTTATTTTTTTGTCTTTTACTTTTTAACTTTTTCTTGTCATTGAAGCATACCGCCAAAAAGCTAATATGTATTCTGATCTGCAGGGTTCATCTCGTTCCTTAAATATGCTAGTCCGTGAATTTCTTTCTAATAGGAAACAAGAAGACATTCCACTTGTAAGTTTCTTATGCTGTTTTAACATTTCCTAATGTAAATACATTTCAAAGAGGCTGGTCATGATCCTGCATACTAAGCAGGCGAGTATGGAGTTTAGAACAATTACTTACTGCCCTTGAGGTTTCAAATTAATTGCCTTCATGTTCCCTCTTCTTTTTTTCTTGGCTGAACTTTTGTTGTAACCGATTAGGTACATGTTTTTATTCTGACTTAAAGGGAAAATTATTTTTTTGGCCTGTCATAGGTTGTGGAATCTATGCTTAGTAAAGTCATGGAGGAGTTCAAGCACCGATTTGAAGGCCAAAATGAACTGGTAAGCATCTGTTTTCTCCAATGGTGGTGTCACCGCCTCCTAGGCAACAAAAGTTCCTCACTACCTTTGAGTATGATTGATGTGAGGGATCGGGATCCCACTTCTTGCAAGTCATGTTCTTGCTGTAAAATTGTTAATGTATTTGATTTTTTTTAAGCTCACTGTCAATGATATTAATTTTTCTGGTGATCTTTACAGACGAAAACAACTGTGAAAGATATCTCAGTATTTGTCCCTGACAATTCTCTCTCTAAAACGGTTTCTGGTGATATAAAGGTAGTTACATCTATCGTATAAAATTTAAAATGCAAGTGATAAAATCTGCGGCACTCAAAAAATATTTTTCCACAATCAACTTGACTATATAAGTTTGCTTTTGTGTATTGAGCACAAATGGGTGACCTTTTCTTTCACTATGATTAAGATGGAACAAAAACCTACTACACGAGATAAAGAGGAGGAATGTCACGATCGGATGTGTGATCTTGATGAGGGATCAAAAAGTCAGCTTTTCAATCAGCATAAGTTGGTAGAACAACAACAAAGAGACATTCTGGTAATTTTTGCTATTATCAGACGTCAGGAAGAAAAACTGCTATTCTCATGCAATTGATGACTATGTTGATATCCTGTAGGAACTGAAACACATTCTTCATAGTACAAAAGCAGGCATGCAGTTTTTGCACAATATGTACCAGGAAGAATTCAACTATCTAGGTACATTTTAAGTTATTCTTCAATGCTTTTGAAAAGTTTTTAAAGATGAATGATGTATCACTAGCTCTGTTTGATAGGTAAGCATCTGCATGGTCTAGCTCATGCTGCTTCCGGATACCAGAGAGTTCTTGAAGAAAACCGCAAGTTATACAATCAAGTGCAGGACCTAAAAGGTGACATATTGAATGGTTTGAAGGCTATCTTTATGAATTCAATAAGGAAAACTTATATTTGTGTTAGGAAGAATAAATTTTGTGTATATGTTATGTTTGATTAGGGAACATTCGGGTATACTGTCGAGTGAGGCCTTTCCTGACTGGGCAACCAAACCGTTTGAGTACTGTGGGTCACATAGAGGAAGGTAATATTACGATTGTTGCCCCTTCAAAATATAGCAAAGAGGGACGGAAATCATTCACTTTCAACAAAGTATTTAGTTCGTCTGCAACCCAAGGTATGTTTTATTTTCTTTTTCTTTTGCGTCTACAATCCTTTTTGCAAAGTGCACCATAAACTAAAAAAACTTGCAACATGCATCCTGAACTACTAACTGATTTCAATTTATACTCTCCCCCTAAGATCTAATCGTTTTAAGATCCAAAGTTTAACAGAGAATTTACATTAAAACCTATTAGTGATTAGAATGCACAATAAGTTTTCATAGTTTATGATGCACATTGAAAGATGGGTAGTAATTTGAGGGCATGAAGTATAATTTCCTTAAATTTCTTCTGGCCAACTTTGCACATATACCGCTGCTTTCCTTTCTTTCCAGGGGAGGTATTTTCAGACACCCAGCCTCTGATTCGGTCTGTTCTTGATGGTTACAATGTTTGTATCTTTGCTTATGGCCAAACAGGATCAGGGAAAACTTATACTATGGTAAGAAATTCAGCAAATTTTCATTGCAGTCAGATTGTTGCATTCTTTCACTATTAAGGCTTTGGTTTATTTTTTGCCAATGGATGTTTAGTATTTATATTATTTATATTATTCATATTGATATATCTTATCTATCAATCCAGAGTGGACCCAAAGAGCTCACAGAGGAATCCCTAGGTGTTAATTACAGGGCATTGGGTGACCTATTTCTTCTCTCGGAACTTAGGAAAGAGACCATGTCCTATGATATTTCTGTTCAGATGCTTGAAATCTACAACGAGCAAGTTAGGGATCTGCTTGTGACAGATGGTCTCCACCAAAGATATCCTTCATGAAATTTGTTTTTTTTTTTTTTTAATATTATTATTATTATTATTATTATTTGTGGATGGAATGCCTTTTACTACTATAGGTGTTCTTAACTCCTATGTACATTAGAAATTCGTAACAGCTCTCAGAACGGAATCAATGTACCCGAGGCAAACCTTGTAACCGTATCGTCAACATCTGATGTAATAACTCTGATGAACCTTGGGCAAAAGAATCGTGCGGTGGGTGCTACAGCTATGAACGATCGGAGTAGTCGTTCTCACAGGTATGATTCATTTTGCCTTGTAAGTTTTAGAATAGAGCAGTTTTTCTTTTCTAAATTTTCCTTTTAATTATTGCTCCTACAAGAAAGAAAAATTATAATATCTTTCCAGGTATTTATCATGATCGTATTGTGATTTCGGGAACATTGTTTTTTTTCTGTATGTATATATATATATATATATATATATATGGATACTTACTTGTATGTGGTCTCAATTTCCAGCTGCCTTACAGTTCATGTTCAAGGAAGAAACCTGACATCTGGATCTATTCTTCGTGGCTGTATGCATCTGGTTGACCTGGCAGGGAGTGAAAGGGTTGACAAATCTGAGGTGACAGGAGATAGATTAAAGGAGGCACAACATATCAACAAGTCTCTTTCTGCTTTAGGAGATGTGATTTCCTCCCTTGCACAAAAGAATTCACATGTTCCTTACAGGAACAGCAAACTCACACAACTTCTCCAAGATTCGCTTGGTAAGGTTCTCAATGTCCTCTAACCTATAAAAGAGATTCTTCCATTTTTCCACCGTAATTTTCTCTTTTCTTAAGTTGTTGGTAATTGTATCTATCAGGAGGGCAAGCAAAGACACTCATGTTTGTTCACATAAGTCCAGAGCTTGAAGCTCTGGGAGAAACAATTAGTACACTCAAATTTGCTGAAAGGGTTTCCACCGTTGAGCTTGGTGCTGCTCGAGTTAACAAAGATAGTTCAGATGTGAAAGAGCTTAGGGAACAGGTGTTTACTCCATTTTCTGTTTGTTCACAATCAGTTTGACAAGTGCCTATACTTCTTAATTCCCAGTCTAACAAAAATTATGTTTAGTTGTAAGTCAGAAGGCTTATCTTGAGGCTATCTATCAGTTTTATCTCTATCCTCTGTATCTAGATGATAAATTTGAGAGAAGCTTTGATGCATTTACTTGTCTTGTACGCTTTGGTAATTTTTTTGGAAATTAAAGGTGCCTTGTCTACTGTCTCTCTTTAGATTGCTAGCCTTAAAGCAGCCTTAGCAAGGAAGGAGGGAGAAACAGAGAGTCTTCATCATGCTCTATCTCGCAGTCCAGAAAGATTAAAAATGAAGTCATGTGGATCTTCTCCTCTCCATCCTAGTTGGAGAAGTGTTGGAGATCTGTCTGGGGTTCAGAGGCAAGTAATGGAGGATGTTGGTAACTTACAGGTATGAACCGAGCATTAAAAATTGTAGGGCCATGGTTTCATGTTACCTCTGTAAATTAACTTTGTCTGAGCACTATAACTTCATATCATGCATGCCACATGTGTCAAATTCAGGTTGAATATACTGAAAATTGGACGTGCCCATAATTTTGTTGTGTTCTTATTGTTACATAACTCTGTCTATTGAGGTAAACCATAGATTCTTTTTGCATTTAAAAGGATATGACTGATGGAGAAACGAGAACAGTAACTAATTTGTGGGGTTGACTCAACTTGGAGTTTATTCAAACTTCAATGAGATGTCCTAGTAATTTTAGAAAGTAGTTGTTGAAAACTAATGCAGTACTTTGAGTCAGAGTTAAGCCATTTACCAGAAAGAGAGAGACTTAGACCCAAAGTAGGGAGTAGTTTCAAAATGTTCATTGCCTAAAGATGATAATAAAAGACGTAAGCAACATTATTTGTTAGAATCTTAAACTGATGTGAACTCGTCTCATCTCTAATGTGATGACAAAGCCTAAAAATTGACTTATCTCTACAACTACTTTACTTTGATGCCTAAAATCCAATGATTTGTCTCTGCTTTTACGCAAAGGCTATTGAAAACATGGTTCATGGTCTTATATTGGATTGCAGGGTCAGAATAAGTCTGCAGTAAAGCCAAAAAGATGTAGCTTAGATCTCCAAGATATATTGACGAATTCACCTTCCTGGCTACCTGTTGGCAGTCCTGGGCTGAATGGAAAGGAGGATGACAAGGATTCAGTTTCTGGCGATTGGGTTGATAAGGTTATGGTGAACAAGCATGACAGCACAAATGGAAATGAAAACCCGGTGGATTGTTGGGAAGTAGACAAGAGACAGTCGCCTGAGATGTTTGGTCAGAGTTATCTCCCAGTTCCTTCAAAAATATACCCAGAACAAGCTTTCAATAACTTAATAACTAAACCGAAGGGCAGCCAGGACTATGATGTACCTAACGGTCAGTATGAAACGGCCACTGATGACTCTGATGAGCTCGAGGTTGCAACTAGTGATTCCTCAGAGCAAGACATGCTTTGGCAACCGAGTCCTCCTAAACCTACCAACATTCCCAATGTGGTGGGTTCAAAAACAAAGAAAACAAATCCCAAGTCAGCAAAGAGCATAGAATCGAGGTCTGTCTTCTTGCTCATATTTTGCTAAGTTCTTGAGCATTCTTGTTGGTTCCCTACCTCCACTTCTACATGTTTAGAAGTTTTCTTCACGTTTCAATATGAAATGTAGAAACTAGGAGTGAGATAATTTTTTCCTTTACATACAAGCAAACTGACAACAGTCAGCTATTCAACTGGCCGCTTATCTGGTTTTTCCTTTTCTTTCTTTAATATAATTATTTGAATTACATGTTTGTAACCAGGAGCTTAATTCCAACATTGATTCCTTCACCATCACGGATCAAACCACCCAATGGGTTTAGTCAGCCTTTGCACAAGCCAGGAAGGCAGGCTATTCCAGTTGATGGAAAACGGAAGAATGGGATTGCAAAGTGAGATTACTACTACGGGGTATTGATTAAGTTGCTTCATGATTCTTTCTTTCTTTCTTTTTTCCTCTTTTTATGTTTATTTATTATGGAATTGGAGAGAGAAAGAGAGGGGGGGGGGGGGGGGGGGGGGGGTTCTATATTGAAGGGGCAATGGTTCCAGTTGCCTGAATTCTCTGGTGGTGATCATGAGATGTATGGCACCCCAAATTCCATACAAACTCTTATTTCTAGGCTCATAAGAGTGTTGATATGGAGAACGTTTTTTCCTATTACAAGGAAGAAAGAAAAGTGTGCAAAGTGAGAAATATGTTTTACACCTCTACTTGCATTTGTCATTTTCTGTTGCTTGTCTACGTCCAATTCCCAGTTTGCATGGAATTTGGGATATTGTAAATTTGTAATGGATGAAGAACTAACAAATGAAAGAACACGGTGAGGTGAAATGCTATATACTACACTCATATTTTACATCTATTTTATTCTGTTGATATGAAATTCCTTGTAATCTTTGGATCAATTCTAATTTTTTTTTTTCAAAAAATCAAACTCAAGGAGTAAAAAATAATACCGCACCAAAATATCGAGATATAAATGTAATATATAACAAAACTCATTCAAAATAAGACTGTAGCAATAAAGTTCTGGATACTGCTAGCGGGCCGCCCAGCCTTTATTACTAGGCCTACCGCTAGTTGAATTTTTTTTTGTGATTTTTTAAACATTTTTGTAACGTCCTTAATTATTAAAAAAATGCAAAACTTTACTAGTCAATTTTTTAATTATTAAGTAAAAATAATTGAAACCGTGCTAACCTCGCTGTGCATGCCATGGGGCATGTGATGGGCACCGTCGGGGCAAGGCCACTGTGCTGTCAAGGCAAGCCTAAAATACATGAGCGATAAGATTGAGTGGTAAACTCATGGGCCATTTAGTATTTTTCTAAAGTTATATAGACCCCTGTTAATGAAACTAAAACAAATATCAAGACTCTTACTAAAATAAACATGTGATAAGAGCATCATTGGCAATGGTACAAATTTTGACTAAAACTTGAAGTTTTGGCGTAAGTCAAAATCTTTGATGAGATCAATCTATATTGGATTAACCATTTCAAAGTTAAAATAATAATATAATATAATTTTATTTTTTTATTTTACAAATATACTTCATATATTAATTAATAATTTAATTTTTACTGTCCAAACAAATTATTTAACATGAAGAAGAAAGGAAGAGAAATGAGTATTTTTCATTTGTTGTATCTCATAACTTGACTTGAAGTGATTTGGCTAGTCCAATACAGCTGATTTTGAAAAAACTTAGTCAAAATTTAGACTTGGCTAGCATTTGGCTAGTCCAATGCCAGTGCTCTAAGTTCTTTTTTATTTTGCATGTTGATCAGTACATCGATCCCTTTACTTGGTTGACGTTATACTTACTATAAATTGCAAAGAAGATTATATTGGCGGTAATACTAAGTTGTTTTTTAATATTAAGATGAGATGATAAATCTGTAAATAGTAGTGAAATAGTTTGATAATAGTAGTAAATAGTTTAAATTAAGATGTTTTATGGACTAGTTTTAAGATAGGAGAGAGAAAAAGTTGAATACAAATATTATGAAATTAAAATATTATTAAAATATATATTTTTTATATTATTTTTGTTAGGGATTTAAAAAGGTTAAATTATTTTTTATGTTTTGTTTGGAAGTTTAGAAAAATTATAATAATTAGGTAATTATTAGATGAAAAGATTGAAAATTTGAAATTAAAAAATATGTTTAAATGATGTTTGAATGTTGAGATGAGATGAGATGAAACCATGTCAATGTCTAAACGGAGCAAACTTTCTAACCTAGAAATGGAACTCAAATACAAATAGTACTCTAATCTTCTTGCCGGATACTATGGTTCTATACTCCTCATCTATTTAGTGGTATTTAGTCCTCTTTTTAAATCTGGAGAGAACAGAACGCAGCCTCAATTCCTCTGGGAAGTAATTCTCACATGCCAAGCTAGTGAACCATAACAAGTTAACAAGTCTAGTAATAAAGGACCTAAGACATTGCCCTAAAAGTTCAAATAAACATAAATAGAAAATTTATTAATCGACCATCACTTATCTTAAAAGTTTTAGTTGATAAAAAAATATAAATTTAATTATTTATAATATTAATACTTGCTCTCACATATGAGACAGACTCTCTTCAATAAATAGGTCTAACATGTAAAATATTTAATTAAATTGAGTAGAATAAAATATATAATTAGTGTTTGAACTCAAGACTTATGCTATTCAAATTGCTCACAACGATGTCTTTCATGAATGGCCTAAACATATTGAGACTGATTGTCACTATGTTCGTCACCATCTTTTTAAAGGCTCGTCACAACTTATTTGTATTACTTCTTATGATCAGCTTGCAAACATTTTTACTAAGTCATTGTTAGGAACGATAAGAGAAAAACAAAATAAAAATGTGAAATCAATCACACATGACACAAGGTTTGCCTAGGGGTGTAAAAACAAACCTGAAAACTGGTTGAACCAAACTAAATCCAACAGTTTGGTCCGATTTATAAGCGGTCCGGTGCGATACAAGTATGACGATAGTACAAGAGTATAATACAACATACGACTAAACCCTAATTAGTTAGTTGGGTCTATTCAAGCCTTTGCTCCATGGTCGAAGTCTCATTGAAAATCTACAAAAAAAAACTACAATGAATCTTTGTTGGATCATGTCAACAACCAGGATGCACACAAATAAAACCAGACTACACACTTAAAAAGGCCTAACAATTATATCCTTCAAAAAGGTTTCGTGGTCTTGTTAATAAACTCAAGTCCGAACTTCACATTGAGTTTGAGAGGGGATGTTAAACTAGTCCATCTAGTCTCATAATGCTTAAGAGATGCTTTGTATATTATTTTATTGGACTCTCTAAAAATAGGGCTCATTTGTAATAGGCTTGATGTGTGGGCCACCATACCTAGCTCGCCTGACCCATCTGCTCGCACCCGCAAGCTATTGAGAAGACTACCCACCCAAGGTATTACTTGACGAGCAAACAGATCAAAATCTTAAAGCATAAAAAGCATGCAAGGGGCGGGCTTGGTGCCCACCTGCACATATATAACCCGCCACCCTACCCCATACTATATAAGCAAAAAAAAAAAAAAAAAAAACCCTACATCTACTTTCATTTCTTCTCTCTCCTAAGTCTCTCGTCACTCATTTTTGTTGGCGATAGCAGAGCATTATCCTCTGGAGATAATCAAGGCAGCAATCAAACAGAAAATCAATCCAAGCATCAAGGAGCAAGACACGGCAATATAGATGTTGTACAAATGTATATGAGTTGATTAGTTGTAAATATTGAATGTGTAGATATCTTTCCTTTTATAACTTGTACTGCTATTGTTAGCTTTTAATACTTGTAACAATTTTCTATATAATGAAGAAACCTACGCCATAAGCATTTGCTGTGGTTTCACTATTGTCTCTAAAATCCTTTTCATGGTATCTAGAGCACCATAGGATTAACCTCCATTCGATTCTATGGCCTCATAAAATTCTTCTACACTCTCCTTTAATATTATGGTTCACATGGTAACAGTCAAGCTATCCTCAACCAATTTTCTTCTTTGGCACAGCTAAGTAGTTCCCCTGCTGCAATGTCAAAAATACTATGGATATGTTGATGGCTCAACCCCTATGCCTTCCGCTACCACTGATTCCACAGCCCACAACCTTTGGAGGCAAAATTACCAACTAGTCATGAGTCTTCTTCTTTCCTCTCTCACGGAGGAAGCACTCTCTATTGTCATTGGTCTCACAACATCAAGAGAAGTCTGGAACGCTCTTGAGACTACCTTTAGTCACAAATCTAAGGTTCGTGAACTTTAAATAAAAGATGAACTTCATCTCATGAAGCGTGGCTCTCGCAGTATTTCTGAATACTCTCGAGTATTCAAGGCCCATTATGATCAATTGTCAGCAATGGGACGTCCATTTGAAGACACTGATAAAGTGCACTGGTATTTACGTGGTCTAGGCCACGAGTTCTCAAGTTTCTCCACCACTCAACTATCGTTAACTCTCATTCCAAGTTTCAAAGATATTGTTCCTAAAGCAGAAAGCTTTGATCTTTTTTCCAAGTCTATTGATCATAATGCAGGTGGTGCCTCTGCCTATGTGGCTCATTCATCCTCTGCATCTTCCAACCAAAATGCAAGGCCAAATAATAATCAAAACAGATATAAAGGAGGCCAATCAAAGGCAGGAAATCATGGCAAGCAGCAGTATAGGAGACCTCCTCGATGTCAAATATGTCGTGAAGAAGGCCATTATGCCACGAACTGTAAGATCAGATACACAAAATCTGATGCAAACATTGCTGAAGCACTTGCAAATTGCACCATCAGCAACGACACAGCAGATTGGTACACTGATACAGGAGCATCTGCACACATGACTTCTAATGTGTCTCAACTTGATAAGGTGGAACCTTACACTGGTAAGGACAGAGTTATTGTTGGTAATGGATCCTCCCTACCCATTACACACATGGGTTCCTGCTCTCCCATTCCAACTATTCAATTAAATGATGTTATTGTGGTGCCAAACTTAATCAAAAATTTACTTTCTGTTAGTAAATTAACCAATGATTTTTCTTTGTCTGTTTCCTTTACTGACAAAGATTTTATCATACAGAACCTTTAAACTCGAAAGGTGGTGGCAAGCGGTAATCGTGTAGATGGACTCTATGTACTGAAGCGTGGAAACCATGTTTTTTCTACTGTCATTAGCAAGCACAATTTATGTAATTCCTTGACACTTGGCATGCCCGTTTAGGCCATGTATCATCCCAAATAATTTCCATGCTTAATAAGAAAGGTCTTCTATCTCTCACCTCTATATTGCAAAATCCATCTTTATGTGTTAGTTGTCAAAAGGCTAAAAGCCATAAACTACATTTTCCAGTAAGTGATAGTCGATCCAAAACAATTTTAGGACTCATACATTGCGACTTATGGGGTCCGGCACCGATAAATTCCATCTCTAGATATCGATATTATGTTGTTTTTATCGATGATAACTCTCGTTTCACTTAGTTCTATCTATTAAAGCACAAAACTGATTTTTATCAAACCTTCATTAAATTTCAAACACTTGTTGAAAATCAGTTCTCGGCAAAGAGAAAAAAATTCCAAAGTGATGGGGGAGATGAATTCACAAGTACCATTTTTCAGTCTCACTTAGTCAAATGTGGTATTCACCATCAGCTCTCTTGCCCCTATACACCTTCTCAAAATGGTAGAGCCGAGAGAAAACATAGACACATCACTGAGACAGGCCTAACAATGCTTTTTCATGCCAATGTTCATCTTCATCTTTGGGTTGAAGCCTTCAGTACAACAGTTTTTACAATAAATCGCTGGCCCATACCTATCTTGAATGGGGCTTCTCCATTTGAAATTATGTATGGTAAGTCTCCCACCTATGCCATATTTCAAATTTTTGGCTGGTTATGTTTCCCAAACTTGCGAGATTATACTAAACACAAGTTTGAACTAAGAAGTCTCCCATGTATTTTTCTCGATTACAACTCATCAAACAAAGGATTTCGATGTCTAGATCCTAAATCACATCGAGTATTTGTCACTCGACATGCTCGGTTTGATGAGATAATTTTTCCATCATCTTCGTCCAATATGGAACCTTCTCATTCACTCTCAGATTATATTTCTTTTCATGATCCCAGTCCATCAAATTATCCTTTGTCCAGCATTAATTCTTCTGCAGGTTCTCAGACATTACCATCAATCACTCCGTCCAAGCCATGTAAATCATGTGCCTTGGAGTTGAACACATCTCTGAGTTCACCAATATCACTGCCTCATGTGCCTACTCCAATAGCTGAGCAAGTTCCAGAATTGCCGCTTGTGCCTACTTCAAGAATTGAGCCACTTTCAGATATGCCGACTGCACCAGCTCAAAATTCTTCAACAAATCAGAATTCTCATTCCATGTTAACTCGTGGAAAAGCTGGTATCTCAAAGTCTAAACATTACAATTATGTTTGTCAAGTTCCTTCTTCTCCTTTATTATCATCACTATTAGTAATGAAGGAACCAAAAGGATTCAAAAGTGCTGCCAAATCAAATGGCTAGCTGCAATGGAGGATGAACTTCGTGCTCTAACTCACAACCAAACATGGGAACTAGTTCCTAGACCACCTGCTACTAATGTGGTTGGATCCAAATGGATTTTTCGGATCAAATATCATTTGGATGGCTCCATTAATAGGCTCAAAGCACGCCTTGTTGCCAAAGGCTATACTTAACTCTATGGACTTGATTTTAATGACACATTTAGTCTAGTTGTTAGAGCTTCTACAGTTCACATTGTACTCTCTATTGCAGTATCTCGTGGCTAGAATATACGTCAACTTGACGTTAAAAATGCATTCTTGCATGGTCTTCTACAAGAAGAGGTTTATATGGAACAACCACTGGGATATATTGATGCTTCTCATCCAAACCATGTTTGTCGTCTCAAGAAGGCAATCTATAGTTTAAAACAAGCACCGAGAGCATGGTTCCATCGCTTTAGCCATTTTTAAATCAAAATTGGTTTCAATGGTAGCAAAGCCGATTCTAGTTTATTTGTTCATTCATCGGACAATGGCATCATTTATTTACTCTTATACATGGATGATATCGTCATCACAGGCAGCAATGTGTCTCTCATTGGCACTTTCATTAACAAGCTACGACAAGAGTTTTCTATGAAGGATGTTGGCAATCTAAATTATTTTTTGGGCCTAGAAGTAACTCATTCTCAAAAGGGAATGTTCCTCAGCCAAGTGAAGTATGCAAGAGATATTCTTATCCGAGCTAATCTCCATGATTCAAAGCCAATTGCAACACCAATGATTGTCTCCAATCATTTGACTACTGATGGTCCTCTCTTTCATTCACCAACAACTTATCGATCCCTTATTGGTGCACTGCAATATCTCACCATTACCCGGCTGGATATTATACATGCAGTAAATTCAGTAAGTCAATTCATGCATGCACCAAGAGAACAACATTTTTAAGCCGTAAAAAGAATTCTCAAATATGTTAAAGGAACTCTTCATTTCAGACTCAACATCAGTCCATCAAGCAATCTCAACATCTCGACTTTTTCAGATGCCGATTGAGCTGGTTGTCCAGAAACCAGTCGATCAACATCAAGATATGCAGTTTTTCTGGGTAACAATTTAATCTCATGGACCTCCAAAAAGCAGTCCACAGTATCTCGGTCTTCGGCGGAATCCGAATATAGAGCATTAGCACTCACTGCAGCTGAAGTTAAATGGTTGTTAAACATTCTTCATGATTTACAAATTCAACCAACAGAACAGCCAACTTTACTCTGTGACAACACAAGTGTCATTTTCATGACTCGAAACCGAGTAGCTCAACGAAGATCTAGGCATATTGATATTGATATTGATATTCACTTTGTTAGGAAATTAGTCTGCAATGGTATATTGAAGATTAAACATGTGCCATCCACCTTACAAATACCAGACATATTCACCAAAAGTCCATCAAAACCCTTGTTTCTGCTATTCCGATCCAAGCTTCGCGTGTTGCCAACCACGCTTGACTTGAGGGGGGGTTAGCGATAGCAGAGCATTATCCTCTGGAGATAATCAAGGCAGGAATTAAACAGAAAATCAATCCAAGCATCAAGGAGCAATACACGGCAATATAGATGTTGTACAAATGTATAGGAGTTGATTAGTTGTAAATATAGAATGTGTAGATATCTTTCCTTTTATAACTTGTACTGCTATTGTTAGCTTTTAATACTTGTAACAGTTTTCTATATAATGAAGAAACCTACGCCATAAGCATTTGTTGTGGTTTCACTATTGTCTCTAAAATCATTTTCAATTTTCTCTCATTCTCTTCATCTCCTTTAACAAGTCTCACATTCTTCTTCATCTCCTTCTCATCCTCATTTTCCTCACATTCTTCTAGATTTCTTCTTGCAAACCCATGACCGTGGGTCACTCGAACCTATTGTGGCCAAGAGATCCACAACCATCATCATCGATCCTTACAAATTAAAACTGACGATCATAGCTTGCCTGTGGGTGGCGTATGGATCTTTAGAGCCCCACGACCAAGCGATGGTCATGAGTTGCAAAAGATTCATGACCATAACTTGGTTGTGGGTCTACACAAAGACCCATGACCAAGTCGTGATCATGGGTTTTATACGACCTATGACCACAGTTTGGCCGTTTGTCCCTTAGCGAGACTCATGGCCAAAACGTGATCGTGGATAAGGTGTCTTTCATTGTAGATCCTTTTTTTTTTTTAATTTCTGATCGAATCTAAGTATTAGGAGTATGGATCAAAGATTTTGGGTTGAATTTGTGTGTAACATGTGAGTTTGTATATTTGGAGTTTTTCTGGATGAAGTATGGGTGGTGGGTTGAAAAATCCACCTGTCTCAATGGCGTTTTAAACGAAGACAGTTGGACAGTGGCTCAACGCAGGGTGAAAAATGACCAGCCCGCCCATGGTGGCGGCGGGGGTGGGGGCGGGGGAGGGTGCTAATTTGTGAAGTGTTCCCTTGTGTAATTCGATATAGTCACAGTTCACTTTAGTCGACAAGTATACGAAACTCGTTAAAATGAAACACACGAAAACAAAGGATTAGGTCAATGTAGTTGAATTGGTGAATTAAAAAATTAAAAGGAAGACGTAAGAAACATTAATGTGGATGTTGTTCTCGGATTTCAACTATGGGGACAAAGAGTAGTATATCGCAGTCCACTTTTCCTCATATGTTGACCCTCCAACAGCTTAAAAAACAAACAACATGTTCAGGCCTTTAATGTCGTTGTTGTGGTAATGTATCATTTCTGGGGGACAAAAGAGTGCTACAAGCTCAAGAAATTAATGCCAAGAGACAGCGCGGCGATGCTATGCTATGTTTGGTGGTTCAAATAATTTCAAATCATTTATTGATAAAATTTTACTTTTTCAATTTCTCAAAAAAAAAATTAAACATATCTCGATTTATATTTTACATTTATTTTTTACAATAAGTATATTTTTGCTTTTACATTTATATTCTAAAATAAGTATATTTTTATTATTATTTTAATTCTTCATAAACAACTGGACATATTTAATCAGAAGATTTAGAACTAATTTGGATAGTAGAGTATTATGAAATAACATAATACTTTTTCATCTAATTTTTACATATTTTTCACAATTATTTAATATTTTTTCATTATTTTTTTATTATTTTTTTACTAATATTTACAAAATATTTGATATTATCACACTACTCAAGCGCAATCTTAATTTTTTTTTTAAGGAATATTGTCAAGTTCTTGGATTGGGGTTTGTTTAAGAAATAATGTTACATATAATTATAGAATATACAAACACCACACAATTATTTTAAAAAATAATAGATCTATTATTAAAAAATTAATTTTTTTATATAAATCTCATATTTATTTATTTATTTATTTTAATAAATTATGTTACGCACTCATCTTTTCTCTCCTTTAGGCATCAGATGTGAGAGCTCTGTACAAGCCCCAGAAAAAAACACAGGTTGTCCCTTTCAAGTATAGGCTCTTTTGTTCCATTTGTCAAAGCTCTCTCTCTCTCTCTCTAAATCTTGATTAAGAAAATCAGTTAGTTACCAATCTGTTTGTCCTATTTCACCATGATATCTGCTGTCTTAATCCACATAATTTTATTTTCCCCTACATCCTACCAAAATGACCATTATAACCTTAACATAAGATGAATGCTAAAGTCGATTTGGTTGTTAATGTTGATGAATAATATCACATTAGTTTTGGACAATATCTTGAGCATATTTATAAGCAATGAGCAATCATCTCTTATAGAACCGGTTTTATGAGATGAGTTAGACCTATAAATTTCTTCATGATAATAGAGTTTGCCACATGACGAATGAGGGTCCACACTACTTACCCCGTGATAAGGACCAGAAAAAATACTGACCTGCACGTGAGGGAAGGTGTTGAGGAATAATCCCACATTGGTTGTGGACAAGATTTTGGGCATGTTTTTAAGCAATGAACAATCCTCTATTGTAGAACCGATTTTATGAAATGAGTTAGGCTCATATCTTCAGTTAAGCTCATATGAGTTCAACTTAATTTAATCTAATTTTATGATAAATCTAATATCTAAACACACAACTCTCAAATTATTAAATTCATCTCAATTCAAAACCTCTTTACACGTCATACTTATAATTTTTTTTAATTCAATACTTCTTTACATTAGGGATGCTCAACCTTTTTCAACTTCTGATAAATACATCTACACTCATCTTAATATTTAAACATATTTAAACTCATTTCAAATAAACTACACAAAACTCATTTCACCATCAAACATCTTAACTTCAACCATTTGATTCCTATTTACAATTCATTTTCCTATGATTTTTAGATATTTCAAGGGTCGGCCTAAATTTCTCATTGAATAAGAAAAGGGACCGGGAAGACGACGGTGCAGGGACTTTTCCGTCATTTCGACAGGTTGGCCTTTCGTAATTTTGTTCCCTCAGTTACTACGAAGATTGAGACATTACTTGGCCCAAAAAGGAGGATTAGGACAAAAATGTCATTGTAGAAAAGACTGCCACCGAGAAAAAGGACACACTCTCTCTTCTTCTCTCCTTCCCTCAGGAATCAGGATATATCTTCCGATCAAATCACAGAAAAACCTGTGACTCTCTCTCTCTCTCTCTCTCGACTTTTTCGGGCTTTGAGCATCCGATCAAGTTTCAAAATGCTGGCCATGTAGAGGGGTTCTCAGCTCTGTTCAATGCACCTTCCTCTCGACTCGATCTGCATCTAAAACTGTGAGTTCATGAGTTTCTTGTTTTCTGGCGAGTTTCCCATTTTTAATATATCTTTGCATGTTATTCTTGCCACTTCTAGTTCAACTTCGCTCAAAGAATGGGTCTCTTTACTTGATGTATGACAAAAAGAAGAGAGAGAAGATATTGTGACTGCGTTGATTATTTGATACGTATTAACTTCATTGTTTATGCTTGGTACACATGGTTCGTGCCGAGTTGGTGTGTAAAGAAGTTAGATCAACTGGTGGAGATTTGTGAGTTTTATGCGGATTTTCTTTTGGTGCGAGTTCCGATTAATGTGTTTGAGTGGTGGATGTTCTTGTATCAATGTTAGAGTGGTGGATGTGTTTGAGTGGTGGATGTGTTTGAGGGCGATTTGATATTTGTTTGCTGTAAGGTGTAATTTATTTTGCTCATTATTGAGTTTTTACTTTAGGAAATCTAGATTAGTTCGGAATAATTGCCTATATTTTGTTTTCGTTTGGATATATGAAATTTTGCGTGGGAATTTTGATTAACTGATTAGTTGTAGTTTTATTCGATGCGTAGTTTAATTTAAGATATGGTCGTAAATTCCATTCGTGTAAGTTTTAGACCATTGGCGAGATATGTGCTAATTTTTATATCTGTGATTTAAGTGGTCCAGTATTCATGTAACTGATTGTTCTGGGTGGATAGGGTTTTGGCATTCGGGTCTTGGAAATGTCAATATGTAAACTAAGATGAGCCAGACAGAAGTGTCAAGGATGAAGCCTCCTCTTGTTCCGCTTGCAACTCTGATTGGTCGCGAGCTTAGGAATGAGAAGGTTGAGAAACCTTTTGTTAAGTATGGACAGGCTGCTTTGGCAAAGAAGGGAGAGGATTACTTCCTGATAAAACCTGATTGTCAGCGGATTCCAGGAAATCAGTCGACATCGTTCTCTGTCTTTGCGGTAATATTTCCTTCCCATGTATATATTAACACGGAAACATACTCATGACCTCCTGCAAATGATAATTATAAAATATATACCCCGAGAAAAAAAAACACAATTTCAATGCATCCTTTGCCATTTATTCACACTCAATTTCAAGACCAAATCTTTAGTTGGATAGAGGTTTTGGCTCTTAACTTTCTCAACCGTGGCAAATTTGAATTTGACATAAATTTCTTATCTTTTGCATCCTTCTCTCAGTGCCAGAATGGAGCGTCAATATAATTCCTTTATGGTTATAATACCCACTGGAATTCTTACTTGGCAGATTTTTTATGGGCATAATGGTATATCAGCTGCTATCTTTGTAAAGGAGAATTTACTAGGAAATGTTTTGAGTGCGATTCCTTTAGGAATCAGCAGGGAAGAGTGGCTTCAAGCCCTTCCTCGGGCATTAGTTGCAGGTTTCGTGAAAACTGACATAGAATTTCAGCAGAAAGGTAATAACCATTTTTTTATTTTATTAAATTGATATATTTTTCGTTTTGTGAATGTTCTTTTGTTCTTACATTTAACATTTGGATATTAATGACAGGAGAGACTTCTGGAACAACGGTGACATTTGTTGTGATTGATGGTTGGACAATCACTGTTGCATCTGTGGGGGATTCACGATGCATATTGGACACCCAAGGAGGAGTGGTTTCTCTCTTGACGGTTGATCACAGGCTGGAAGAGAATGCAGAAGAGAGAGAACGTGTCACTGCTAGCGGGGGTGAAGTAGGAAGGCTCAATATATTTAGAGGAAATGAGGTATAATTTGACTATTATTTTTACTTATCAGAAAAAAAATGACCATTACTTCAGCATGTGACTCACGGGTGCTAGATGATTTTATGCATTATGTACTATTCTCCTATCTTATTGGTTTCAATCTGTATATGATTCATAGGTTGGCCCCCTTCGCTGCTGGCCTGGTGGATTATGTCTTTCTAGGTCAATTGGTGATACAGATGTTGGAGAGTTCATTGTCCCAATACCACATGTTAAGCAAGTGAAGGTGAGTGTGTTATGTCTTATTGGTGACGATATTTGCATTTTTGGTAATGTATTTTGAAGTTGAACTCTTTTTCCTGGTTGTTTAGCTTTCAAATGCTGGAGGAAGACTTATAATTGCTTCTGATGGTATCTGGGATGCTTTATCTTCTGATATGGCTGCCAAGTCTTGTAGGGGTTTACCTGCGGAGCTAGGTGCAAAGCTGGTCGTGAAGGTGATGTCTATAATAGGATTCTCCTCTCAAAATCCTAGGTGACAATTAAATTAATCGTTGTGTGGCTTAATGATTTTTCTTGTTCCATAATTTAGGAGGCTCTGAGGACGAGGGGCCTGAAGGATGATACAACCTGCCTTGTTGTTGATATTATCCCACGTGACCGTCCTGTTCTACCATTAACACCAAGGAAGAAACAGAATATGCTCAGTTCAATATTTGGGAAGAAATCTCAGAATTCTATGAGCAAATCAACAAATAAGCTTTCTGCTATTGGGGTTGTGGAGGAGTTGTTTGAAGAGGGTTCTGCAATGCTTGCAGAAAGGTAAATTTGATTGTGTTCCTCATTTACTTGGCATGCTCGCATCATGATTATAACTCAGTTATATACAACAGTTAATAGAGCAGGATGTTGAGTCATCTTATGTGCTGCTGCTGTTCCAAATATCAAGGTTTTTTTAAATCTGGAACTAGTCGAGTAAATGCCTAGATGCATTCTCCCACACTATAACTTATTGATGCCTGAGAACTTGACTTAATAGACATCAGATGCCAAATCAAGACCAAATTATTTCTGCATACTTGTTCAGTACCATTGCTTACTATATCCCTTACTTTAACAATGTGTCTGCCTGATCAAAAACAGTAACTGGGGGGCCTTAGGTTTTGCCATTTTGATGTAGTTCTTAGTTTCGTCTCTTCTCAATGGAAATGCAGGCTGGGTAAGGATTTTCCTCTGAACACAAACTCTGGGCTTTTCCGGTGTGCAGTCTGCCAAGTTGATCAACCCCTTGCTGATGGATTATCAGTAAATTCAGGGCCCTTCTTCTCACCAGCATCAAAAGCATGGGAAGGCTCCTTCCTCTGTGCTAACTGTCGGAAGAAGAAAGATGCCATGGAAGGAAAAAGGCCAAGCCAACCCACAGTGACCTCATAGTAGTTTTCTCTGTTATATCGGTAAATATAGAGATTTTTGCTGGCAGTGTGAGCATGCTTGGCTTTTAAGAAATGAGGGAGAGATACAAAGAGAGAGAGAGTTTGGAGATTTTTAAACGATTGTGCCAATTCTGTCTACTCAGCTGTTGGACTGACTGACAGAGAACAAACATGTTACCTATTGGTTATATTGTGATATTGTGATAGTGATTACTAACAGCTTGAATTTGCAAGTAAATGAAGGTTGCCTAATGAGAAGTTATGATCACAGCAGTTTTTTGTGCATGTCGTTAGAAAGTCATTGCAGATGTGTCTTTTACTTTTTGTTTGCTCTCTAAACTAAACTACTTAAAGGAATGTGATTTCGGAAAGTTTTTGCCGCTTTTTACAAGCAAGCAGTCTTGGTGCACCATTTTTCTAAGTAATCATTGGGAAACAGCAACAGATTTGCTACGGTACTAGTTACTGGTTGTTACGGCAGTCTCTATGCCTTTTTATTTTTTTAATTGTACATGGTTAATAGTTGTTGTAGATGTCGAACTTGCACCGTTTTCTTTGAGCATAACTCCTTCTGATCAGCAAATCATAGACTGACCTGGGTTTTTTATTTTTATTTTTGGGGTCCGGGAGTTGACATCTATTCAAGCTTTGACATGATGCGTTGTATGAAATAAGTTTACCACAGCTGATGTGGGAAAGTCTTGGGTACCCTTGGATTAACAGACCTGGGACAAATCCAAAAAGACAGATTGTGAATAGTAGAATAAAAATTAAATTATTTATTATAGTTTGTGTGAAAATTTGAAAAAGTTGTTTGGAATTTGAAAAAATTGAATTGTTTATTATATTTTATATGAGAATTTGAGAAAATTGTAATGATAAGATGAGATGAGTTAATGTGAATTTTGAATTCAAACGAGACCTGAAAGGGCTGGAGAAAAAATAAGTTTCTCCCAAGGATGTCTCCCTGAAGAATTGTAGGTTGTGCAAGTCAAGAGGTGGGAAAATATGGAAGATTGAAAAATATGCTTCACCCTCTTGACACAAAGCCCAAGTATGTTTTTTTGTGCAAGTCCAAAGGTGGGAAAAAAAAACCCAAACAAAACTACAACCGATATAAAAGTTGGGCAGAAAACCTAATACAAGTTAATATATTCTAAAGCTCTATCAGGAACATTAAGTTGTGTTTAGATGTTGAGTTGAATTGAATTCTTTATGAATAGTAATGAGTTAAATAGGCAGAAATGAGTGGTTTGGATTCAAAGATGAGTTGAGGTGGGTTGAGATGGTTTGTGAATAGTAGAATAAAAGTTGAATTATTTATTATATTTTGTGTGGAAATTTGGGAAAGTTGTTTTAGGATTTGAAAAAGTTGAATTGTTTATTATATTTTGTATGGAAATTTGAAAAAGTTGTAATGATGAGATGAAATGAGTTGAGATGAGTTGATATGGGTTTTGAATGCAAACGAGGCCAAGTTACATGGAGCTCATCTAAAATGAGTTTAAATGTGTTTGGATGTTAAGATGAGTTTAGTACTATTTATGAGAAATTGGAAAAGGTTGTAAGTCCCACGTATAAATGTATGTTGAGTTAAAAAAGGTTGTGAGTCCTACATGTAAAGAGATTTTGAGTTGAGATAAATTTAATAATTTGATAATTAGGTATTTAGATGTTAGATTCAGTTTAAAATTAGATTGAATTGAATTGATCTCAACTGAAATCTTACAACCAACCAAACGGGGTTAAGTTTTAAAGCACTTTTAAAGAAAAAGACTCCCTCGGAAGAGATATCCGTTCCAAAAATTGAAGTCAAGACTTGGGGCCCAATGCTCTCCAATCACGATATTAGAGACGAAGAAGAGGATTGATTGGTGGCCTAGGTGTTTGATACTTATAATCTTGAGATAAAGACCCAAAACCCCAAAAAGGATGACTCCATGTCACCACTCATGTACTACCTATTTTGTTGACTGGTCTTTCATTAGCCTATGCTTCTACAAAATCAAGTGGCCCTGCTTCATTAATTCATTGCACATCGGCGTAGGTATTTTGCAAATGAAAGATTTTTCTAAATGAAATTTCATCTTTAGAAAAAGTGATTGGTATTTGATGTTGTCAGAGAGCAATAGTTATGGTGTGTCTTTCAAATGAGAGCAGAGATGAAGACTAGGCAGGTTTCTATAGCAGTGAAGAAGATCGAGCTCAAGGAGAAGGACAAGGACTGCCTCCTATTGTGACCTACAGTTTAATAACAAGAGAAAACTACATCATGTTGTGTAAACCCATAGAACAATTAATGAATCTTAAGCAGATTGAGAAAAAATAGGCAAAAGAGATTGGAAGTGACTTTAAAACCTCTGCATTTTTTGCTGCACTTGGACTGATTTAGCATACCTAACCCCCCATGTTGATAATATGTATAATCTTGTAATTGAAAGTACATGAAAAGTGAAGAGATATTCAGTTAACTACCAACATGTAAAAGCAAAAAGGAGCAGTGGAAACAATACAGACTTGCAAAGAGCGAAACATAGATACTTGGGTTTTTTATTCCAAGTTTCCAACACATGATGTTCCGGTTCGATGTGGCTTGTAACCAATCATAATACACCAAAAACTAACAGTAGATAACTGGCTCACATCTACCATAAAAGCAACAAATTATAAAGTAACCGAAATGCTGTTAATTTTTCCGGCAAATGACAACCATTTGCCACTCAATTCAACTCAGTTGGGGGGGCACCCATTGCAGCTCAATTCCATAGTTCCAAGAATCAAAAGAAGCTCCAGGTTTCATATCCACCACAGAGGTGTAAGCAGAGCACCCTCCAGCCCTGACCCGAATCATGTGTGAGGTCATGGAAAAATCTTTCAAGTAATGGCAGCAGAGGGTGTTTCTACACCCACTTCCCTCCTCCACCTTCTCCTCAAACTGCCTACAAAAGCTGTTTGTGGAACAATTCATTGGGGACCTAAGCAGGGCTTCAGTGCAATTCAGCAGCATGACAGTGTTGTGAGTAGAGATGTTGAAGGGCAAGTTCTCATCAAGTCTTAAGCCTTCTGAAGTGAAATCAGAAGAATAACATGTGTTTTTCTGTATTGAGGGTGGGCTTATAATGAGCTTATAAAAACTTGGATTAATGCTGAGGACCTTGTAGTAAAACCCTCCAGCTGACAAGAACTCGAGAACGCCATTGTTGCAGTAGACTTTATACCTTGAGTCTCCACAGCTTTCATCAGTGCTAAGTGGGTATGGAACTTCAATGCTTCCACATTTAGGGCAAGCATTGTATGCAGACACAAGGGTTACAAAAATGAGCACCAGAAACATCAGAACCATCCTCACTGACGTGCTCATTTTTTGAGGACTAGGGGGAAAGACCAGATGGATATTGCAAGAAATGCAGAGAGCAAGGCGTCTGTATATAGCAACTGATCACAGAAGCTGGTTCTAATTATTAGTACAATCTTGGGACAATTGAAATATAATAATATCTGTAGAATGTGTGGAAACCCATAAATTTGGAAATCCCACCAAAGTGGAAGCTCTTCAGTGCATTATCATCGAATCAATGACAAGAAATGTGCTTTGTTTCGGCTTTATTAGAAAGATCAAGAGCCACCACTGTACTCCCCACTTGTAGAGATGATAAAATAATTACCATGTTTTATTTTTTGTGAAGCTATACAGTTTGTTTAAGCTGGTCTACTCATCACCATACATACCAACCCATACAACCTTAAAGTGAATAAGGATTAATGCTCCGTGTCATTTTACTATAGGGTTCAAGTAAAATCAATCCTCTGCATGTCATAAAAATGCTTAAGATTATGCTCAATACCCCTTAAAATCACTGCAAAATGAACAATGCAGAAAAATGAGTAGGCCAGGATATCAAATGGAAGTCTAGCTGTCTTCATCACAAACTTATGCATAAGGGTGAACCAGTTCAAAAATGCACTGGTAAGGGGACTAAGAAAGCTGGTCAATCAGTCTCCACCAAGGTCTTCAATAGTCTTCATTTTTCTGAAAAGTAGAAATTTTAGAAACTGTGTAAATGTACCATATCACATATCGAGATAAATAGTCGATTTTTTTACCAACAGGACGTGACCCTAAAGATTATTTCCACCCCAAGTGTTCAAAGTTCAGATCTGGAGAGACTCTTCATCCTTTATTATGGGTCCTGCTTATGGTTCTCTAATGATAAATTGAATCCAACAGTACTACTACGTACGTGTCGGGGACCATGGGAATTAAAATAAAATTAGCCACCAATCCCACTTTCCTTGAATAGAGTTTTTTGCTGCCACCTGCCCAATGGAGGGCTCCCCATTTCCTGAAGTGGTCTGTGTTATATATATATATAATAGTTAATGCTGTGGCATCAGATCAATGTCATTTGGCCATTAAATAGAGTACAAGGGCTGCTTGGCCTTTAACGTGTAGATATAGACATGTTTCTGGGTTAATTGCAATTTATATATAGTGCATTTTGACAACCAATATATATAATCAGAGAAAGACACCGCCTTTTACAACAAATAAACATGGATCGTTGACAGAAAAAGCTTCTGCAGTCCGAGGGGAATATAAAATGCGTTGCAAGAGCAAAGAAGGTAGAGGAGAGCTATACTGCGCGCATTTCTTCTTTTCTGAGCTGGAGATAGCTAGACTACACTACACGTTTGCAAATTGTATGTACTTTGAAGAGGAAGTTTGAAAAAATAGAGTAAGAACACCATACACCACCATGATAGTTTTGATAAAAATGGTAGAGTAGACCTGATGATGAGAGGGAGACTGTGTTATACAATAACCAGGTATAGAAATGAGTAACCATTATAGCCTTATAGGTTCTTTGAGGCTCAATCCGGCCATCATGTACATCACTATTGGAAGGTTTTGAAACTGTGAATCATGCAGCATATATTCTTTCAACATAGTTCTTTTTAGTGTGTGTGTGTGTGTGTAATATCAAACTATCGATTTGTGTATTCCCTACGATTTAAGAAGCAAAACATCTGAGCATTAGTAGTGAAATAGCTTTTTTTTTTTCTTTTTTTTTTAATATATAAAATCTGATTAAAAAAATTCATATTTTTTTTGGTTTAGCTAACCACTTTTTAAAAGCACCCTATAATTAACAAACTTTCTAAATCTATCTCTATTCCAGTTAAATATTTAGTCATTCTTCCTTTATAAAAATTGCCTACTTTCCATACATCTTGCTAGAAAAAGTTGGGATACCGCACCACCGCCAGATCTGGTTTTCATTTTAATAAATATTTCCATTTTCCAATCAAGTATTACACACAAAAAAAAAAAAAAAGTATGATAATGTCCTTACGTAATACATGGTTTGTTGGGCTTCTTGTTTTTCTTGAATAAGTTGTCGTCATGTTTGTTCCATATAGCACATTGGAGCTTGTTAGGTGTACAATAAAGTAATAGAAACAGAAGAATGGCCAGCCAAGGGTAGTAAAGGAGTAGTAGTCAGTAGTAAGGGTATCATTACTCTTAGACAATTATTAGATAAAAAGTTGAAAACTTGAAATAGAAAAGTTTTTTACATTTGAGTAATATTTAGGAACAAATTTATGAGAAAAGTAAAGAAATGTTAAAAGAATTTGAAAATACTTGTTGCCAAAGAAGGCCTAAAAATCCCTGAAACATTGGTTAGCTCACCATATGATATTTTGAATGACAACTAAGCTAAAATTTGTCTAAAAAAAATGAAAGATGGCTAGTTGACTACTAATGCCCTTATATATCCTAAACGATCCATCAGAATGTGTTTTGTTGATCTTCCTAGTTTTTGAGGTAATTTAAAATTGCTCACCCTATCTCCCACCTTCTGTTGGTTCTTCCAATATAGGCGGGGAAGGTTAACAGGGAAAGAACAAAACCATTGTTCAAGAATAGTTACAAAAAGGGCCATTTTACAAGTGTCTCCATTTCTTCTGGCTCTTGTACAGTTGTACTTTCCAAGAACAACCATCAAGAATGTGGCTGATGAACTGCTAGAGCCTATGAAATACGTCCAATATCGAACAAGCTGGCAAAAGAAGAAATGCCTAAAAATATCTGAGAATCCAAACGCGTGCTTGATATCTCAAGTAAAATTGATAAGTAAGATGAACTGACCAGAATGCACATGTATGTATATGTATGTGTGTGTGTGTGTGTGTGTGTGTGTGTGTGTGTAAACAACTGTGTTTCTTTCCAAGTCCACGAGGTTTCTATTAACTTTGAACAAGAATTTACACTCCCAACTTTGTTTACCTCATAGCAAACACATGCAATTATCACAAGTCACGACATCACTTAAATATACCAAATTGAAAATTTCAAAAAATGGAACGGCTATGTTACGTTTCAACAATGGTACCGAAAGAAGAGAAGAATATGTTTCTGAAGATATAGTGAAAATACTTTTTTTAAAAAAAAAAGATATAGTGAACATCAATCTCATGAGTTCAAAGCAGATTCCATCAATTGTATTTTTCCATAAATCATACATTTACATCCCCAATCCCCCCCCCCCCCCCCTCCTTCTCCCAAAAAAAAAAAACCTTTTATTTTCTCAAGGGAAATAAAGGCATAAAATGGTGGCATCCCTAAATAGAGTCTGGTTAGGGTCAGGCTAACTTAACAGGATATTACCAAGTTAGAGGCTTCAACTGCAAGCTTTTTTCAAAAGTGCCATTTGACGCTAGGCTAAAACAATCCTTCTCCTGCCAGAAACAAAGATGAAATGATTAACAGGATGTTTATTTCCCAGTGTTCTCATAATTGTGTAAGTTCAACAGTATATACTAAAGGACTATTTCAAGAATTGAATATTAAGACAAACAAGCAAGCTTACAAAGATCGTCAAAAGAAATACTGCTGAGACTTTCTCTGGTCTTTAGAAGCCGGATTTTCCCTGCAAGGTTAAGAAACAATAAGGATATCCACATTATTGTCAAATATATAAGTCAGGCTTCCACATTGATAAATGGAATTCCATCTATACCAAAGACACGCTTAACGCTTCATAGACACACTTAACACTATCAAAAAGTGAACTTAAGGTTGTTTTGCACCATCTTGGTATGGCTGCCTCAACACTTCATACCCATATGAGACACTGAAACATCTCCGTTTCCTTTCTATATTATCTATCAAACATATTGACCAGTGATGCACTTCAAAGATTCTACAACATTTGAGGTAAATCAATTCTCTCTATACACCAGCTTCTTTGGAGGGAAGAAGATATGGATAAACCAAAGGATAATGGATGCATAAGTATATAAAGGGGCACAATAGACATCAAATTGCACCACAGAGAACTGAGAACAGTTACATCGTCTCTTCTAGAAGACTACTGAGAGAGGGAAAAAATTACATAAAGTATAACATACCATTTTGACGAACACATATCTCTGGGATATTTTTAACTTCACCATTGATGCGGTCGTTGTAAACTCTTGTTTCAATGTCACCCTCAACATAAACAGAAGAGCTGCATTAAACCTTCCAGCATTAGATAGAGACATCAAATGCTTAACCCAGTTTTCTAAAAAGAATGATCCGTACTTTTTAACAAGTTGTTGTACTGCATAAGCTCCAAGGGCTTCATTATGCACAGCAATTCGATGCCACTGAGCAGGTTTTGGCAAGTCTTTTGCTCCTACAATTCTTTGGTCAAACATGCCCCCCGTCCCAACTGTGAAGATGGTTACCGATCGGCCATTTCTTAGAATCTTCTGCACAGGGGCTTGCCCAACTTTTCCACATATAATTGCCTGTATAAAAGCACTACAAGATGGGTCAAATTATTCACTGGATAAAGCACTCAGAGCAGAATGCCGAATCCACTTTCAAGCAAGAGGATTTTTTATCTTGTGATAATTAAATCACAAGGAAAAGTAAAATAAATATTGAATCTAATGAGACATGTATTTTCGGTGTCCTAATAACTCAAATGTGTAAAACGACATTTTCTAGATAAATGAAGTTTCACAATATTCAATGTCTAGCCTTTTCCTAAATTTTCTTAGAAACCCAAAACAGAAAATAATAAAGACATCTTTTCAATGACACAGAAAAACAAAATCATTCTTCATGCCTTATGTATCACTACCAATCAAGTTTAAGAGTGAGACAATCACAAAACAGGTGTGTGGTCACAAACAATGACACACAATGGTAAAAATAAATAAGTAACTTGATCATCACGTGGAAGCCCAATATTCATCACAACATCCTTTGAGTCCACGAATAAAATTATTCAATTGTTTTTTTATAATTATTCAACAGTTTCCAATATGACATTATAAATTCACTGTTAAAACAGTAAGTAAAATGCCATAGAGTCAGTCAATTTCCAAAGAAGTACATTATATATATTATTCAACTGAAAATTGAAATTAATTACCTTGTAGACACCACGAAAATCCGGACCCCTTCTTGGATCCACACCTTGGGGTTGTAGCTCCTCTGCCTTCTCACCAAGAAAGTTATCAAAATCCTCTTCCACATCATTTTTCTTTCGATCTTCATTGTCACTATCGAATGACACAGTTGAGTAACACGACTTTGAGCTTCTTTGAACATTAACCACTAAAACCATAGAAAAAATCAGTATACAATGTCCACCTTTTTCGCTCATCGTTGTCACAATCAAATGACATAGTTGAGTAACCTGGATCTGAGCTTCATTGCACACCAACAGCTAAAACCATAGAAAAAACCAGTATACAAATACAATGTCCTCCCAACATGCCCATCTCCAATTATCACTTCATTACCCATTGATCTTAGTAAAATTACTAAATAAATAAGAAGTCCCGAAATACTATGAAGTGCTTTATGCCTATTAAGTACTTGTGAAAAATCCTCTAAGATCATACATGATGACCATGCCAAATACTACAAAAGAAGTAACCCAAAAAGAAAATTGAACTAACCCAGAAAGAAAACGTAGTTAAAATTACATCAATTCCAAATTTTAGTCGGCTAATTAACAAGAGTATCCATCCAAGTCCACATAGTCTTCAAAAACAAGTTCACATAACATTTTCGAAACACACGTTTTGAACATGTTATGTGAAATTTTTGGAATAGAAACAAAAATAAAAATACATAGTACTCAAACAATATCTAAGCTTGGATAGCTGCTCATAACAGCTCCCAGTTCTCCAACCTACTAGAATTCAAGGATTATTCGTCTATTTCTTTTTAATCTGATTTGGTGTATCGTTTACACAGTTCAGTGTAAATGGGTTGCACACCCTCTATGCTTTTAATTAAATATGCATTTCAAAAAATAAAAAATGACTAAAACAAAAACCATATACAAGTTTTCATATCTACGATATACAAACAAACATCGATATACAAATGAGCTTTTAGAGAGAGAGAGAACCAAGAGAAGAAGCGGGTGTGGTAGAATTAGATAGTCTCAGAAACTTCGCGAATCGCACGGCGAGTGAACTCATTTCGGCAACGAAGAGCTCAGTGAGAAGCATAAGGGTAGAGAGGAGAGAGTATTATGAGGGGGAGAGACGAGGGAGGGGCGCGTGTCCGGGTCATGGATAGCCCGTTGTATTGTGCTTATGGGCCTGAGATCCAGACGAATCTGGATTCTGGGCCACTCACATGGATCTAGTACACCTCTAATTACTATAGTCTAATAATGCTAGATAATTGTACAAGCACCGTGCACTTCTTTAAAAAAAAAAATTATTATTAAAAAATTAATTTTTTCATGTGAATCTCATATTTACTTACTTTTTTTCAAAAAAGTGCACGATATTTGCTCATTACATGATTGCAAATATCATTTCTCTGTTTATTTTGTTCATAAAGATAAGCTATTCTTGAGCCTAATCAATGACTAATTTTTTTTTTTTTTTTTTTTCTAGTGGAAATCTATCTAGTCATTGATCATTCTAGTCCTAAAAATAACGAATAAGAGAAACGTTATATAGTATTTCAAATTTAGGTTTTATACATTTTGCTAAAAAAAAAACTCATAGGATTCCCAATTTTATCAATTTTTTTTCCTAGATTTGATCACCATTATCAATGACCTCCTTGCATTTAGATTCACTACAACGTCAGCAACACTTGAACAACAAAAATAAATAAATAAATAATTTAGAAAGCATATTTATTAATCCTCAGAATAGATTTACACAAATTAATTCATTTTCTCACCCCCCATTTTTTTTTTTTCTTTTCCTAAATCAATCCAGAAGTGAATAAAAGCACTAAATTCATTTATCAAATGGTCAAAGAAGAATAAATACATTGGGCATTACAACTGTTTTTAAGGAACATAGAGATTACAAAGAGCAATTCATTTTATGAGTTGATTACAACAAATTACGTATATCAGAAACATATATATATATATATATATATATATGTAGATATAGATATAGATATCTAACCATTAACACTTTTATGTCCAAAGCTTCCCTTTGACAAGGAACAAATGGGAGGGTAAAAACCTAAATATCTAGGCTGATAAGATACAGATGGGAGGAACTTTACTAGTAAAATACAAGGAATCTCATCTTTGTGCCTGATCAGGTGTGTGGTTGCTTGTTGTCGATGATGATCCTGTCCTACCATTCGGTACCCCATTGTCCATAGGTGGAGTTGTGCCCCACTTCCCCTCTGATTCAATTGGTTCTATCACCTTTACAGACCCATCATTCAATCCAATGGAAAATTGGTTGGAATCCAGAGGATGCGCAGCAACAACAAGGGGGTACGAAGATTGGCTACAAATTAGTGCAACAAACATTAAAAACACTGCATACAACAATATTAACTAGGCAAATAGTTAGACAACCCCTTTTCACCTCTAAAAGTATATGTACAAACCCATATATATATGCACCCTAACTTACCCGTTTAAAGCTGCCTGGGATAAGTAGACTGTTGGGGCAATACGACATCTTAGTCTCAGGCTATCGGCGTCATAAACCCCAATGTTACCATCGCAAAAGGTGGCATAAACCAGTTGACTATTGCACGAGTATGCAGCAGAAGAAATGGGTGCAGGAAGTGCATCTTGTGGGACCCACTGCAATGGAACAACAAATAAGATTTTATACCAATTTTTCCATCAGATATCATTTACAAACATTTCAACAAACTTCCCACCTGCCGAGTGCGGTCCATCTTGGATACATCATATATAGCTAGCTGTGTCTCATGGACTACTAGTAAGCGGATTTGGTCAGAGTGGAACTGTACTCGGGTGTCGCCAGCAGGTGCCTTTCCAGAAGGTATTTGGATTGTAATGGACTTCCTCTTTTCCCACGTGTCAATGCTCCACACACAAAGCTGCATAAAACAGTTACCACTCACTGCAATCAGCATCTTCAAATAAGTGACTGACAACGTAAAATGTTTATGTTTTGGAGAGGATGCGAAACAAGCAGTATTGGGAATTGGAGTCATTTTCATCATCTTCAATCTATTGTACTCTACCGGAATGGGAGGTGTTGGCGAAGATAAGATAAGGTAGATTCCATCTAAAATGAGGTTCACGGCAGCACTTCTTATCATGAATTATGCCCTGCAAATACTTTATTTTTTTTTTCATGGAAAAGTGTTTGGAGGAACGAGCACAGTTTGCAAGTGGCATTCAGTATGGACAACTGCATTGGGGAGGATGTATATGATGGACAACTGCAGCGTGGAAGATTGGAAGCTTGTTCCTTTAGGTATGATGATACAGTGCGTATGGATGGAACAAAATGCATGAAACTTGGAAGATTGTGAGAAGACAATGGAGGAGCTTAATTCCTTAGTGCAAAAAACACTTTGTGTATGGATGTCAACTCAAAGTAGCTATGGCTCCTCTAGTTTTTGTTTTCCTCCTTTCTAATCCGGTGTAATGGGTTGCACCCCCTTGTGCTCTTAATGAAATTTAAAAAACTTCTTAAAAAAGAATCACAAAAGCAACTCACTTGAGCATCAGCACCTGAAGAAACCAGGATATTAAGATTTGTTGAAAAAGCTAAGCCAGTAATCCGCTTTTGGTGACCCTTCAATTTCGATTTGACCTAAAAACAACAAATAAATCATGTCACATTAAGAGAGCAATACAAACCACTCCAGGGGGTGGGGGGATGAGTAATTCCAGGAAAAATTACCTCATCCACTCTAACACTATATATATGGATAGTTGAATCCTCCATTCCAATAGCTATGATGTTATTATCCTGGGGGTGAAATGCTATAAAGGTAGAAGCAGGGGGTGGTGGCATGAATGTGGTCATTACCTACAAACAAGAGCAAATCATCATCAACAATTTTTTTGGACAAACTTTGCAAGACATGTATAAATAGACATACCTTGAATGTCATCATGTTAAATAATGAAACCTTTCCACCACAGGCTGACATTACATATGAGTCATTCTTTGATAGGGCTATGCATGGAACTGCTTCATCAAGGTTGACACCTGAGACATCATTACTCATAAGGAGGCCACTGTTTGGTTGCCAATGCTGTGGAACGACACTGGCAGTGGCCTTTAAACACCCACAAACATCAGAAATCTCTTCCTCCAAGAAAAAAAAAATCTCATACAAATTTGCAAAATATTTATATATATATATATAAGTAGAAGTGAACTTGCTCCAAGCTAGTATTACCTTTCCACTTGGATTTTGTTCATTGCGTGTCCACTTCCACAGCTTCTGAACACCATTAGACCCAAGTGCCAAAACCCCAACACCAGAATTTGTATATAAAAGTCGAACAACCTAATTATAAATGAAACACTTGAGGCACCATCATGTAGATACATTTTATAATGAAAAAATATTTAATTGAAAGATTTTTAACACACCTTGCTGGAAGAATCATTGCTGTCAGGCACGGTAACTAATCGGCACTGGACAGCATCACTAATTTCAGACAATTGCCAGGTTTTACTTCTATCAGTTACATCCTCCGCAACAATTCTTGGCTTCTCCATGCTTCTACTCATGGGATCAGCTCCATTCTTAAAAGAAAAGGTCAAGCCAATCAACACTTCAACAGTGTCTCAATTACCAAGAAAGAATTAGTAGTAAAAAAAGCTTTTCCCAACAATCAAACGCAATATCATTAGCATAAAGAAAATCTTAAACAGCTCAGCACCCCATTCTTAACCCTTTCACCAAGTATATTGCATGCTGAGGAGCATGTCCCCCTCACATGAAAGCAAGAGTTTAGAAAGGCAGACCCATAACATGCAACCCAAAACAAGTTTTAACATGTAATAAGGAACCCACATACATAATAGTTCCTCTGCCTATTTATGATATTTTGAACACAAGCGAACCTACATACATGATTGCAGCCGCAACTCTCGTGTATAATTTTAGTAAACTTATATTTCAAGTTATAGGGTTCAAGTAGCATACAAGAATTGGAGAAGGCCTGATAGGGGAGCTCATTTCTACTTTACAATTGACTGAATTTACATTTGTGACGACAGAAGAACCAGGTACCTAATGAATAGAAACAAAAATGAGATCCCAACAGATCTTATGAAGGAAATATTATTTAAGAAACCATTAACTAAAATAAAAGATATGATCTCAACCTTAGCTGCAGCAGATTCAATGGGTGACCTCAATGCTTCAAACAATGGGGCCTCAATTGCTCTAAAATATCTGAGACCAACAGCATTTGCAAGTATCTTGAATCCATTGTCTGCTGTAGTAACTCCAAGGAGATTCCCTTCTTTATTGAACCTCAAGCGAGGAAGGCTCTGAAACAATGGAAATAAAGATGTGAAGCCACCATTTATAAAGCAGAGATGTCTAAGAGAGAAATTAACCATGTAACACTGACCGAAAGTCCACCCTCTGCATCCATGCTGGTGAGAACAGTGGTATCATCCATATCCCAAAACTTAATCTGGCTATCTTCACCAGCAGCCAAAAAGTGGTTCTGTGTTGTGTCAAACTGCACAACACCCACTGATTTCTTTTTAAACCCACTATAAGTTCGCTTTATTGCTCCCTCACTTTCATTCCATTCAACTAGATAAGAATCCCCATCTTTACTTGTGCCACAAGAGAACAACCTGCCATGATTTTTGAGAAGACAAATTTAATGCAGAAATAAGAGATAAGTCTACAATGGAATAGAGTGAATACAATTACAATCTCCCATTTTTCACTCAGAATCATAAATTTGGTAAATCTTACCTGCTTCCATCAGCACTATAAAGCATTTTAGTACACCCGTGTCCAGGAGCATCATAATCAACTCTAGAACCCATGTGATCATACAGCCAGGCCTTTATTTTTCCATCAACAGCAGTTGAAAATATAAACTGCATTCACGAGTGCAACCTTAATGACATGAGCATTTTATTCATAGAGAATTCTAACATATGATGCCACGTACTTGATTTATGCATTGAAGGTATCATGATAAGCAAGGTGGTATTAGAGGTGGGATGGGGCACTAAAGAGTGGGCATTGTCAGGGAAAGGTAAAGAAGCAGAATAATGGAGATGACAGGGTAATTGTAGTCTAATAAATGTTGTGGTAAAGCTTGAGACAGAAGGGTGGCAGCAGAGTGCTAACTGAAAAGGTTGGTTTGTCACCACAGTACCACTTTTATTGCCTGTGTCACTGACGTAAAACAGCATAACAGAAAGTGTTTGGGTCGGGGGGAGGGGGTGTTATACTATAAAAATTAAATGCAAATCCTACCCCACCCTGACAGATGCATAAAAAATTATGCTCGGCGGGAGTCTGACATCCGAGTGAGAGGTCAGACCAATCCCATTCATCCTGGTCTGATCCGAACGGATCTTGTTGAATGAATTGATCCATTGTTGTGACCTCAGCAAAGGGTCAAGTTGACTATAGTTACAGGGTGGTAGAATTACATGTGATGGTGTGATTGAGGTGCATGGTAGCAGTGGAGGCAGTTGTGTCATGAAGGTGGTGGCTGCAAAGCGAGCCATCATTGTGGTGGTTTTCATTGAAATCAATTAAGAGTATCAAATAGATAAGGTACATATTAAATTTTGATAGTTGTGCTCAATGGATATGACCCTACTTGATACACCGATCAATGGATTTAGAAGCATCAGCTATGGGCTAGATGATACAATTATTGGGTGAAACCATAAAGGTAGTCATAATTAGATATTATCATGACTATTGTGGATTAATTAATAAAAAGATTCAATTTTTTAATCAAAACGTGCTCTTAATTTACCTCAAGAATGCTTCATCAGCCTCAGTCATCAGTTAAAAACAGGTTCTTACAAAGTACAGGTATTTTGGTGGTAAGAAAGCACTGAATGGGATTGAAAGATTCCTCAGATTTTAATCAAATATCGATGATTATTAAATACGTAGGTTGGCAAACCATGAAGCTTTCTCCTTTTTCTAACATACCTGAATGTTCTCCTTGTGATGAGGACAGACAGAATATACTGGAGCCTCATGACCTTCAAAGTTGAATAGCTTTCTTCCTGTCAAATCCCACACCTGTTCCACTTCTTCCATTTAGAAAATGTGGAGATTTTTTTCACAAATCCCAACATATGATGAGAATACTTCTCACCTTAATCAGCTTATCATCCCCACAGGACACAAGACATAGTTGTTTATTTGGATGAGCAAAAGCCAAGTCATTCACACCTCCAGCATGGGCATCAATCTGAAATGAGGAGGAACATGAGTCAAGCTGCGCTTACAAGTTTTCCTTGATAATAAAGCAGAAACAACATCACCTGACCTCTATATTTTGGCAAAGATCGTTTGATGCGGGATAAGCATACAAGTGAATCAAATGCTTGGTAAATGCAACTCCTGCAGCAGGAATACTAATAAAATACACAGACTAGCAACTTAAAAATGTTTGGTCAACCATTTTTGCACATACCCACAAATTTCTCATCTGGACTCCATGTAACTCGGCTGACAGATATTGACGTATCTTTGGCAAAGGAAGCCTGTACAAATTCTAAAATGTAAGAATCCAACATGAATTCATATTCTCAAGCATCATATGACAAGAATTAGAACAAAACCAAATAAAGTTGCCAGAACAGCAGCATAGTTTCGTATTACATTTTCTTGAATTTTAGATTATATTAACTTCTCAAAGGAGGAGAACAAGAAATAAATACTAAGACAATGTATAATACACAAGCTATCACAAAAGGATGAGGCTTGAAACCTGAAATGCCAATGAGCAGGTTGGCAGATCCCATATCTTGAATGGCTTTGAAACCAACCTCTCACGCAACACGAGTTCCCAGAGAGTAATTTCACCATTACTAGAACCAACTGTTCAACAGACATTACAAGTAAGAAAAATAAAACAATTTGGTATGAACACAGCTACCATTTAACTGCAATATTGGCTATAAAGAATAAGCTATACCAAGAAGCAATGTGTGACGAGAAGGATGAAAATCCATGCTTGTGACAGTGGATCCTTGGTGAATGGTCATGGCTACTGTTCTGGGCAGATCCTCCAGTGACCAATGAGCTTGCTGTCGCTGGGTTGGATATGTGACCTGAAATTGAAGCACAGGAAAGAAATATCAAGATTAGCCAGTAAATACAGTTTAGTAGCAAAGATACAAGAGGAAAGATGAAATATTCCAACACACAGGCAGGAAAGAAAATATTTTCAATGGTACCTCTTCAACAGATTGATCAGGAAGCAGTCGTTTCATTAATTGTTCATGATCATTACCCTGATAGTCCACCATTCCAGGTGTTCCTGGAGGTGTTCTAGGATGTTTCAAGATTGAAACTGTTTACATTGAAAAAAAAAAAGATTATGCCACGCATACTCATCTAGTGATAGAATTAAATAAGCAAGAATCAACTTGAGAACTCATCATTCAACTCATATCAGGTTCAATCCTCTAGGTTGCATAAAGAATTAAATACCACTATCACCAGCTGAAGCAGAGTGAAATGTCACACCAAAATTTTCCAGGAGCCACCAAAATCACATAGTTTTGGGAGTAAAACTTAAAAGTGGTATAAAAAAATCACTTCCTCGATATAGTCAACATGTGACCAGAAATTACAAACTACTGTCTGTGATATCCAGCACCTCTTCATCCATACTCTTACACCCTTTCCTACTTTTTTATTTCCCCACAAAAGGGAAAAAAGGAAGAGATTTCTAAAAAAGTAAAATCAGTTTTTGACAATCATGAGGGCAAGTTTGAATCCGAAGAAAAACGTTATCGGCACAACTTGGTAGAAGTTGCATGTTCTTCAGATTCAAACCATGAAGCACTTAAATGCACATTTCAACTCAATGGAGTTATAACCTTGATTCTGTGGAACAGGTATGGATGATGCAGTAACAACAGCTGCTTGGACAGATGAAGAAGCAGAGGCATTGGCCATCCAACCTGCTAAAACATTAGCATTTGCAGCTGCGGCTGTCGGTGGAAAGGGCTGCACACATTAAAGGAAAAAAAATCAACTAGTCAACAGAAGTAGTATTTTATCCTTAGTATGTGATATACAGAAAAGGGAAAAAAAAACATATCAAATCTTCTGAGATGCATAATATCATACACCATGAGCTCCAAGTGGGGTATAAGCAGCAGGCTTTGCAACTGCTGCAACTGGGAGATTGACAGGTGTTGGTGCAAGAGGACCATGTGGAGGTGTACAATTATGGTCTGTGAATAAGGTTTTAATATCCGGGTTTGGCCTTGGGTTCTTGCATAGCTGATGCTGCCAGTTCAAACTACACATAAAGCAGTCATCAGATATCAAACAAACATTACTAAGCACAAAATCAGAATCAATAGGCCTACATATACGATAACTTAAGGCAAAAAGCAATTATCATCCTCCATATCCCCCCTTATTCCTATTTATTGCATGATATGAAATAGACAAAGAACGTGAATACAGATCTACTGGTTTTAAGAAGAGACTTTCATTGCAAAAACGTATGATTAGTACAAGTATTATGATAACAGCTACAGAAAATTCACCAATTCCAAATGAATAGGAACAAAAGCATAATCAGGCTGAGGTCATGTTAAGAGATGACAGACTACTACAAGCTATCCCTACCAAGAAAAGGAAACTTAAATAAGAACAGGAAACAAGTAGGCAGCTTCTTGGGCATAAATGATTCACACAGAACACAAAAACATGGTATAACGGCAAACTAAAGAGAATTGTCAACCTCAACTTACTTGTCTCCCCGTTCTAAACCAGCCATACCTTTGGTTAATAAGAGTCCGCAGTCTTGATGACTTCAGAGTGGGGAAAACAAGCTTTTCACGAAAGAGAGGATTTGCTTCTATGAGTTTTTTGAGCTCAATCAACATTATGCTACGAGCTGTTTTGGTATCTCCATACTTGGACAGCTGCTCATTTTCCCTGGTAATTCAAACCCACGAAAGAGGGGGGGAAAATCAAGTTTAAACAGATAATATAAAGTCTTTGAGTTTGTTTCATTAACTGAAAATAATGCAAGCAGCACAATCATCATGGTTTCTGAACTCCTCAGAACTCTAGTTCTTCGATTTTTCATTTTGCTTTTTTTTTTTTTTTTTTTTTGGGGGGGGGGGGGGGGGGGGGGGGGCGTTGAGGGAAAGAAGTGTGCAGGGTAAGACATCTCTTGTGTTTGAGCATAAAGCCATGACCTGAAATTGGTGGGTAATCAGTAAATGTCCGTTTCTTTTCTCCAACCATCTGTTATTTTTAGTGATAACGTTATTATTCACCAACAAATTATTCAGTACAAAATATAGATTTAGGTCACCATAGAATCTTTTGCAGGCTTCTCAATCTGGTCCTACAACCTGGAAAATAGGTGTAGGTAAAACTGCACTTAAGTGTAAAGCGCAAAGTGCCAAGGCCAAAGCACTTCACTTGCCAAAAGTAGCGCATTTACAAAAGTGCTTTCTGCTGCTTTAAGCTCACTAAAAAAACTATAGTCGAAATTGATACACACACGAGAATTGTATAACATACTACGATTAAATTTTATTTTATTTTTTATTTTTTATTTTTTCGATAATTAATTATAATTACTTGATCACTTGATAGTTGTATTGCATAATACTTAACAAATTGAGTCCATAGATATTGCTATCTTTATTTTTGTATTCTAGAATATTTTGGAATTATGCATTAGTTAAAAAAAATTGGGTGCACACTTAAACTTTGCGCTTTGGGCCAAGCGCTGTCAACAACACTAAGCCCAACACCAACATGCACGCTTGTCATTTCTCAGGCACTCTATCATTATTAGTTATATCCGTTGTCCTAGATTGCAATTATAACTATGGCATCACCAAGTGCTTCTTGCATTACGTGAAACAAAGAGTTGATGCATCATTAAGTTTATGAAAAAACGTGGGAAAAGTAAAACGATGAGGTTAGAATTTTGTCTCATATGTTGCCTTTGTTTTTACAAAACCAAATATTCACCTCCACTAGGCCATCTTGTTTAACACAGTTCAATTAACCAAATATTTCTTTATTTCAATTCTGAATATTAAAAAAATAATAACAAAGCTCAACATTGCTTTCTTTCCTATTTCTTTTCCATTAATAATACAGGTCATAAATGGAAGTAGTTGATCAATATTACAAAGACAAATAAATTTTTTTTACCATAAAGGTGTGAGAAATTACCTGAAATTTCCAAGAATTAAAAGCTGAGTGATTTCTTTGTACAATTCTTCATTGAATGTTGAGAACACTTTCAAATCAGTCACTAATATTTCAACAGCCTTTGCTTTGTCTTGCCTATAATATAATATAATGCACAAAGAGATGATAAAATAATACTTTCCGAGAAAAGACATCGAATTAGAAGATATCAACAAATATTGATCAAATATATACCGATCAAGTGCTTCAAGATACTTCTGCTTCCTGATTTCAAAGAATATCTTCATGGAGTATCTGTTATCATCAACTTTTGTAAATCCTGATAAGTACTTTTCTACTTCTTCCCACTCACCAGATTGAACTTTCTCCTCAAAGTACTTCATGTTGAAGAAAAACCCAGAATCTTTCTCAAGTCTACAAAAACCAACATTTTCTTATCAAGCAAAAGCAGCCCATCACATTATTACAAAGTCAATAAGTTACTCTTTTTTTTAAAGGAAAGAATGTGAAAAGGAAAAAAATGAAGTTTAAGATATCAGTATCTAAACCCAAATCAACAAATCCTTCACTCAGTCCATCTAACAAATTTAAATGGCATTGTTAAGCGGAGATTTTTCTTTCCATTTCTTCTTCATATACAAATTTACATGTTTTGCTTTCATTCCCAAAATTTGCATTGCCAAAAGCCAAGTAAAAAAGAGTTGGGGGACCTAGTCTTGCCGGACCCAGTATTAAAAATTTGCATTTTCAAAACCAAATAAGACAAAACGTGCAATACCTCAAACTAATCATAGGAGGTTGGTGGTAGGTCTGACCAGTTGAGCAAAAATCCAAAAATTTTACTCTGAATTTGTCTCCACTCCAACTCCAACAAAACGGAGTCGGAGTCGGAGTCGGAGTCGGATTCTTTTTTAATTTTCAGTTGGAGTTGGAGTCGGTGGTGTAGCTGGACCGACTCCGACTCCGACTTTATGCTCCGACTCCGATATTGTTCATACGTTATAAAAATATGTATTTATTTATATATTTATCATATATAGTAGTATAGTTATAGTTATATAATATTATAACTAGGACATATATAGTTAAATTCAATAATATACTAGTATGAGCTAATTATTATAAAATAATATATTTATACCATAAAGAAAATAGACTAATAATAATTTAGTACATGTAAACATCATAGTATTACAACCATACATAATCAAGTATATAAATAAGTTAGACACTAGTATTGAAATAAGTCTAGTAAAATAAGTTAATAACACGTAATACTAATTTATTAAAGTATATAACATGTAATTAGATACTAGAAATAAGTCTAGTGTAAAAATAAGTTATAAATAAATTTGACAATAGTATAATATAATAACATGTAATACTATAATATAGAAATAAGTCTAATATAATAAGTTAAACTATAGTATAATAATATGCAATTAGATACTAGAAATAATACGTAATATTATAGTATGATAACATGTAATTAGAACTATAGTACTATAAGTCTAGTATAAAAATAAGTTAGATATTAGTATAGAAGTAAATCAGCAATGAATGATTTAGTTTTAGTTTTTAATTCTTAGAAAAATTAAAATTTGAAAGCCCACGAAATGGGCTAAATATGAAGCTAAAAAAATCCCAAATCCAACTCCACTCCTAAAAGTCAGAGTCGGAGTCAGATCAGAATCTACACAAGTTAGAGTCAGAGTTCGGATTTGAACTCCGACTAAGTCAGTGCTCACCCCTAGTGGGTGGATTGGATCCCACACTACCTGAAATGAAAAGGTTCTTAAGATTAATAAAAAGAGTTCTAATTGTGACATTGACTAGTCATTTTTTAGTATAAGCATAGTGGCATATTCTATACTAGGGTCTTTTAAAAGTGGTATCAGAGCTACTCCCGGTCATAATAGTGGGACTTGAGTTGTGTCAACTCTAACATAATGGCCAACAAAGATGTCAAGGATTTAAAAGAAGCAGATTGTAACATCCCAGAATAAGTATAAGAGGGTGGTGCATGAGAACCCACATTGCCTAAAAGGAAGAAGTTCTTATGATATATAAAAATTCCAAGGAGCTCCAACTTGAAACGTTGACCAGTCTTGTGAAGTATAAAGCCCAGATGTAGTTTGGGTATTCCTAAGGTTATTCCAAATTGTATCAAAGCTAATCCTTAACAATAGTGTGGGACTTGAGTTGTGCCACTTACAATGAAATGGATTGACAACGACGTCAAGGATTTAGGGGGGAAGAGATTGTAATATCTCAAATTAAATATTAGGAGATGGTGAATAAAATCCCAAATTTCCTGGGAGGAAGAAATTCTTGAAATTTCTAATAATCCTTTTTTTTTTTTTATAAGTAAGAAATTTCTAATAATGCTAAGGGATCCTAATAGTAACATTGCCGATCCTTTCCTTTTAAGAGTATAAACTCAAATGTAGTTTGAACTTCCATTGAACCATTACGAAACTTCCAATTATATCACTCAATTAAACTGAAATGATTGTTTTTAGGAAAACAAATCACCCTATAGCAAAAGTGTCCCTCCTTTTCTTTGCTTCCCTTTTCCCTTCAAAAATCAAACCCAGCCTGATTTTGAACTTCGAAAAAGGTTAGTACAGCATCGAATTCCGTTCTCTATAGCCAAGAACCAGATGGAAGCAAATACAAAAATACCCCTTAGGCGAAATCAATACAGAAATGCAGCTCATCTATAGTCACCAAGTACAGTACATAAAACTGTGAAGAGACATATATACAAGCTTCAAAATCACATTTTCCTTCACTTTTACAAAAGCCAATATAGATAACTAAATATACAAACAAAGTTCAGATTGGGAAACTTTCATTTCTCTTTCTTTCATCTCCCTCCATTTTGCTCCAAACCCAGACACGCACTAGCACATAAATACATAAAACAGTACGTAATAAACGCGTATTTGCATAAACAAAAACCGAGAGAGAGAGAGAGGGAGTCACCTGTGCACAGCCTCCTTGAACTTCTCCTCCTCAAGGAATTGGAGTATAAGAAACACCAACTCCCTGCTCAAAGAAGACATCCTACCCACTCAGAACCCCACGAAACAAAACCCAGAATCCCAGACCTCAAAAACCCAAACCACCACAAAAAGCTCCCCACGAGACAGGACTCCAAATTCCTACAGAAATGACACACGAAATCAAACCCAAATCACAACACTTCCAGTCCCAATCCAAAATCACAAATGCTCAAACAACCTCAGAGTCTTCGAAAATTATGCTCGTTCCAAGGTTTCCACAGCAGGAATTACGAGGATACTAGGGTTTCCGAGGCTGCGGATAAGAGGAGCCAGACAGACGGAGAGAAAAAAGGTAAAGGAAGAAGAAGGGACTCGGTCTCGCTATCTTCGATGCGTTTGTACTGGGGTCCTATCTCTGTCTACTGACCTATCAGCGATAAGTCACAGTCCATATCTAATAAGTTGAACTACTTATATTGCTTTAGTGATAAGGAAGCAAGAGAGAGTGGCGGATTCGTAACCACGAATTCAAATCTAGTGAATATTCGCAACCCAAGTTCAGTCGTGTCGTAATTCGTACACTTACTGGGCCCCACCCCGCACCACTTTCTTTTCCAACTGTCGCTTTCGCCTTTGTTTTCTCGTTTTCTCGTTTTTTAAAGGAAAATATTTTTCACAATAATTTACATAATTATTTTTAAATAAAAGATATTTTTATAAAATATCTTATAAAAATAATACTATTTTATAGAAATATTCTTATTTTATAATATTATTATATAATATATATTTTAATCTTTTTTAAATGGGTTTTGATAGCTTACACTTTTTATTATTCAAATTTATTTTTTTCATTTTGATGTTTGAATTTGAATTAAAAACTCCAGAACATATCTTCTTGCATGATATATAAAAAAATAAATTTATGTCAAATTTTATAAAATTAAATTTATTTTTAATTAAATTACATAATTACTACGTTATTTGATTAAAAATTATTTTATTCTAATTATACAATAAGGTTATGTTTAAAGATTTTTAGTCTAAATTCAAATAGTAAAATGAACAAAATAATTAAATAATAAAAAAAATAATAAATGAGAAGTAAAGATATCATTACTTTTTTAAATTCTTCCCAATCTCTCTCGCACCCTCATAATTTTCTCGTGGGAAGATACTCAAAAAGAAAATAAATCACATTATAATAGTAGGAAAAGAAAAATAAAATAATAATGTTATATACAGTTATATATTGTATAATTATTGTATATTTTTAAGAAAAAGTGCGATGATGATTTATTTTTGAAAAAAAATTATCATGTAAGTCTCATATTTATTTATTTTTTTTAAAAAAAATGAGTTTGTGCATTCTATAATTATAAATATAATTTTTCTTTACTCGTCTTATTTTTTCAAAAAAAAATGTGATGCAAAATTTATATATTTTAAAATTATTTAAATATATATAATTGAAATGATGTAATTTAAAATGATAAAATTAAAATAATATTTATGATTCATCTTTGAGTTTTATCATCTCAATTAATATGACGATGGATTTAAATTAAGAAAAAACAAAACCTCATTAAGTTTGGTAGTGCAAGTTTAACACTTTTGATGCTTATTTATGACGTGCGAGCTGTTCAAAGTTATGTCATTTGGATATAGAATTGATTTTATCTAATTTTATTTTATTTCATCTCATCATTATAATTTTTTTAAATTTCTACATAAAATATAATAAGTAATTTAACTTTTTTAAATCTCAAAATAATAATAATATTAAAAATTAATATTTTAATAATATTTTATTCAACTTTCAACTTTAATCTAAAACCATCTCATCTTATTTCATTATCTAAACAGACCTGTTAAACCTTTAAAGTTACGTTTGGATGTTAAGTTTAACTTAGCTGAGTTGAGTTCTTTATGAATAGTAGTGAGTTCAGTAGTATAAGGAGTTATGTGGGGTCCATCTAAACTGAGATTAGAATGTATTTAGATGTTAAGATGAGTTTAGTATTTTTTATGAGAAATTGAAAAAAGTTGTGGGTTTCACGTGTAATAAAGTTTTGAGTTTTGATGAATTTAATAATTTGAAAGTTGAGTATTTAGATGTTAGACTTGACTTAAAGTTAGATTAAACTCAACTGAACTGAGTTTGGAAATCAAACGCAGCCTAATTCTTAAATTATCCATAAATTGTGAATTGTAGCCGAAGATATGTATAATGTGACAAAAAAGGACTTGGAAAGTTGGAAGGCATAAGGTCCCAATGCTCCGATTGTGACAAAACGAAAACAACGTGCATGGAATATTTTGGCCTTCTTTTCACAACTTACAATATTGTAAGATATTTGACAGGTACTGTAATGCCAAAAATCCTATAAATTTAAAGCTATAATTTATTTTCATCTAAATATTATTTAATCGAAATCAGCCATAAAAATAAAAATAAAAATCCCCTTTATTATATTCGATATTTGACAATTGTCAAGGAGAAATTAAAATGATATAAGAATAATTATACTATAATATGTATATAATTAATTATAAAAAAATATTATTTTATTTACTTTGAAAACCATCGATTTAAATTAACATTTTAATCACTTACTCGAATATAAATAAAATCATCGAAATCAAATTCAAACATGCACGTATAATCTTTTTTTAACTCTATTTTAAATGGAGTGTAATTATATAAAATTTTTAAAAAAATATTATTTTAATTTATTATAAAATATGTTATAAAAAATATACAAATATTATTATTCAAAATTAAAAAATGGATTCTTGAAATATTCTCTATTTTACGAGCTATTTGAGCAGCTAATGTCCTAAAATATAAATCTATTAAGCCCCAGTTGGATGTTAAGATGGTCTCAACTCATCTCATTTTATCTTATCTCATCTCAATATCTAAACAGCATTCAAATATAAACATTTTTCAATTTAAGATTTTTAACTTTTCAATTTCTTCATATAACTATTAACCTAATCATTATAACTTTCTAAGACTTCAAAAAAAAAAAAAAAACAAACAAACAATTCAACTCTTTCAAATTCTAAAATAAAAATAATATTAAAATTTTATATTATAATAATATTTTTACTTTATAAATTTTTAATTTAATTTTTTCTCTCTCATTTTCTAAAATCTCATAAAAATATTTTAATTAAAACCATTTCACATATTATTTTATTAATATTCACAAATCTATCATCTCAATATCCAAACCAGAACTTATAGTTGGTTGTGAATTTCTTGATATATGTTTAGTTGTTCGTGTTTGAGTGATATTAAGGAACGAAGCTATAAATAATTTTAGAAAAAATATATTTACAATCGTAAATTGTGCAATCGCTGTGTAATCGCTTTGAAAAAAATGAATAAAATATAAGATTCACATAAAAAAAAAATTAATTTCTTAATAATGAATCTCACTCTTTTTCAAAGCGATTACGCGACGATTGCACATTTCACAATTATACATAGAATTACTCGTAATTTTAAAAGTTATGTAAATTGTTATGTTTGCCATACATCACCTTAGCTAAATACAAAAATTGGGTGCAGAGGATGGTTCCATCCCTTTTCCTAGAAATTTCGCAAAGACGCTTTTGGTTCCTGTTGGACCTCGTCGCTTTGTCAGAAAACCATTACGTCTCTGTCTTTTCTTTGGCTTTTCAAATTAAATTAAAATAGAAAAAGAAAAATAATAAACGCACAATATTTTATACAATATTTTATAAAATATCTTATAAAACTAACATCATTTTATAAAAATATCCTTATTTTATAACATGTGTTATAAAAATTGTTACGTGTTTATCACTACTCAACAGAAAAAACCAAATAAAAAACAAAAATGAGAGATTTTATTATTTTTTAATAGTATTATTATTTTGAGATTTGAAAAAGTTGAATTGTTTATTATATTTTGTGTTGGAATTTGAAAAAATTGTAATGATGAGTTGAGATGGATTTATAAACCAAATGAAGAGCATCTCGTTTTAGAACATTTTTAGCATACACAATCTAATAATATGTAAAAATAATTTCTCTATTGAATCATTTTTAAAAAATCTAAATTATAAGTGAAATAATTTAGATATATTTTATTCACTTTTTTTAAAACAATTACACGACAATTGTACAATTCACAATTACAGATATATTATCCGTAATAGTTGACGAGAAAAGAACGAGAAGAAGAAAAAAATATCTATTTTACAGGAAGAACTATGCTATGTGTTAAGACTCTCGTTCCATTATATTAAAATATGACATTGTCCATCATATTTGATTGGCTCTTTACAAAAAAAATAATGATATATATATATAAAAGTTTCAAATATACAAGAATCGTGCAGACTTTTTATAAAAAAAGTGAACTCTACTACTCAAATCGTGCAGACTTTTTATAAAAAAAAGTGAACTCCACTACTCATTTTTTCTCGGTGGAATCTAATCCTTTTACAAAAAGCTTGTGCAAGACTCGTATATTTAGGACTTATCGGAAGCATTACTTTATCAAGTTGCTCCAAAATTAAGTTTGCTAAAAGCTACGGCAAGATTGATTTGATCGGGCACGTACCCCATACGTTTAAGAATGCTTATGAAGTATTGCTTTCAAGTTGTCTATCATGAACCCAATATTCCCATATGGTTCAACCAAATTGTGTTATTCTAAGGGGTGTGATCACCAAACGGTGTACCCCTTGGAATTATATTCTCTAACATAGTGATGGTTCCCATGAAGGGTGATGTTTAAGGAAGTGTTAATAGACACAACCTTTTGACTACAGTCAAAAGGTTGTATGTGATTGGTAAAGTGTCAAGAGACACAACCTTTTGATTTAGTCAAAAGGTTGTGTCACTCCTTAAAGTTGTGGCCTTTGGGTTACCATTGGTTTACCAATGGTTGTACCATTTTTACAATAGGATGTGTCACTCCTTATGGTTGTGACCTTTGGGTTACCATTGGTTAACCAATGGATGTGCCCTTTACCAACCGGTGCATGATGACCTATAAATAGGGGTTATTGGTGCACAAACAAACTCACTCAATTCCCTTTGTTCATCACCAACTTGTGGGACAAATACTCTCACGTGAGTGTCACCATATTGTTGTAATTACGCTTCTATTTGTTGTATGATTTCTCTACAGTGGTATCAAGAGCCTGGTCATGTCAGAGGGAATTTTATCACGCATAACAAAGATGATAAATAGGCAAGTGCTTGGTTTGGCAACCACACTTGCATATTTTAATCATCTTCGTTTGCTTGAAAATCCGAGAGAGAAACTCTTTCAGATCACGGTGGGGGGTTTAGAATATACTAGTAATCTTCAAAATTTAGTAAATTGTTACTATTTTGAAGAAAATTATTAGTATTATTTTACACGAAGGAATAGTGAATTAAATAGCCCGTTTGCACACAAAGTCACTGTTTCGGCCGGCCGCCGGAGCTTCTCACCGTCGCCGGACTTCGTCGACCTCGGGAGCACGTCGGAGTCGTCGTCGCCGGCCACCATTTGGTCGGACGGAACTGAGCACAACGCACGCAGCGTCACTGCAGTGCGCCAGCGTGAGGTTGAAGACGACCCAGGACTTTCGTCCAACGGTCATCTCATTCAAATAAATCCAGGGCTAAACGACAGTGTCATTCAGCCAACGGAGGTGAATTCTGGCAAAAACGACATTGTCGTTTTGCCTGTTTCTGAGCCACCAGAGTCGAGCCGCCAAGCCGAGCCGATAACGGAGCCGTTGACCGAGCCGAGAATCGAGCCGTTGACCGAGCCGCCTCCAGAAGCCGATCTCCAGAACCCGGTTTGAACCGGCTGAACCGGTTCACCCGGTTTCCTGAACCGGTTCAGGGCAGGATTTTTCAATCGGGTCGTTCGAGAGCATTTCAAACCCGATTTCGTCCGTTCAAAATGGAGGTATGGAGTGCGAAACCCGTTCTCCCAATAAAAAAAAAAAGGTGTTTAGTTCAACCATTTTGCAATGTGAATGCTCTTTCTTAATCAAGAAATTTAGGTTCAAATATACGAATTTATTCACATTTTATTGTAATGGTTTTTTGTCTAATATGGGAGTATATGACACCTTCTATACATGGTTTGATTTTAAAGAAAAATTTAAAACTAGTGACCGGACCTAGGCCCAGCCCATGTAAATTCGTGGGCATTAACAACCACTGTCGCAATATTTAATAAGAAACATATTATGGTAAGAGTAATTTTACATACAATCGTGAAGTACGTGAATGTCGTATAATCATTTTGAAAAAAGTGAAGTCTATTATTAAAAAATTATTTTTTTATGTGAGTTATATTTTATTCACTTTTTTTAAAACAATTACGCGACAATTGTACAATTCATAATTACAGATATCCGTAATAGTTGACGAGAAAAGAACGAGAAGAAGAAAAAAATATCTATTTTACAGGAAGAACTATGCTATGTGTTAAGACTCTCGTTCCATTATATTAAAATATGACATTGTCCATCATATTTGATTGGCTCTTTACAAAAAAGTAATGATATATATATATATATAAGTTCCAAATATACAAGAATCGTGCAGACTTTTTATAAAAAAAGTGAACTCCACTACTCATTTTTTCTCGGTGGAATCTAATTCTTTTACAAAAAGCTTGTGCAAGACTTGTATATTTAGGATTTATCGGAAGCATTACTTTATCAAGTTGCTCCAAAATTAAGGTTTGCTAAAAGCTACGGCAAGATTGATTTGATCGGGCACGTACCCCATACGTTTAAGAATGCTGCTTTCAAGTTGTCTATCATGAACCCAATATTCCCATATTGTTCAACCAAATTGAAGGTCTTCCCTGTAACGGGATAAGGCCTTTTGCTTGAATGTATTGCTTGCATTGCCGTGCAGGAGTGAGTCTTGCTTATGTGTTAGGGTCAGCGTTGGATTTGTTTGAGTCATTGAAATTTTCAATTGAGTCATGTTTGATAGTTTATTTCCTGATATATTTTGGTCAGATGTCTAACGTTGCGTTTGGATGTCGAGCTGAGCTCAGTTCTTTATGAATAGTAGTAAGTTGAATAGTGGAGGGAATTATGTGAAACCTATCTAAACTGAGTTTAAAGTATATTTGAATGTTAAGATAAGTTTAATACTTTTTATGGAAAGTTGAAAAAAGTTGTAGGTCTCACGTATAAAGATGTATTAAGTTGAAAAAGGTTATGAGTCTCACGTGTAAGGAGGTTTTGATTTGAGATAATTTTAATAATTTGAGAGTTGAGTGTTTGAATATTAGACTCAACTTAAAATTAGATCAAACTCAACTGAGTCTTGCAACCAAACGCAGCCAGTCATGTCATTGAATTATCTTATAAGGAGGAAGCCAGGTTCCTACTAAGAATTCCTATTTTTCTTTCATTAAACAGCATAGTCTAACTTCTGTAAATGAGTAATGCTATTATTCATCCTAAATTTTGTGATCTCCCTTCACATTTGATAATATGACATATTTTAAGTTGTAGTTCATTCAACTTAAAACTCACCACATCAGCAAGTGACTAAGAATGACACAAAGTAAGACAAACAGCATCATTTCTCTATGATCAGTCCCTGCATCTTTCCCGGTCGATAGCCTCATAATCAGATTTCTTACACGAGCTCAAACTTCCTCTTAAACCCAAGCTGTCTTTTATAATGTTTCATGTTAGGCATCGTTGCACTATATAGTAAGTAGCGTCTAACCAGGCATAACAATGCATATTTTCTAATCTAGCCATTTTTCTTTGGTCATAGTGTAGAATTGCACCTTGGCATGCCATCACACCCATGGAGACAGCTAAATCCATTTAATATTAGTCCACCTACAATGGAGCCATCCCCATATTCCATAATTTCCATAGCTTAAATATAGATTACATTGAAGAACTCATAGCAACTTAACTTGACATTTACAACATCATTTCAGCGTAGTACAAGGGTGCACTTGCAGAGCTGGAGAAAAAGGAGAAGAGTGAAAAAAGAGACAAATAGCAGAAATGTCATCCATTGCAATGCCGCGCCTCTTGCGCTTCCATCCATGTACAGCAAACTCGACAAGACGTTTGGCTGACTTTGCCCTGTCTGGTGTTGAAGATACAATTTCTACAGCTTCTTGATTGGAGACAACATCCCATACCTAATGGAGAAATGCAGTGAAAATGTCTTACTGGATTTTATAGCACTATCATGCAAAAGAAGTCTTTCAGAAACTTCTACAAACACATTCAGCAATAGCAATATGTTTCCAGCATAAATCAAATAACCGAAACAAAAAAAAATTAAAAAAAAATTTACAGTTTGGGAGCTCTTTCTTGGATTAGCGGAATAAGGATGCTCGAGTTGCAACTTCATTTGTGTAATAGGCATTATCTTGAGTTTTCATAACACAAACATTACAATGGCACATACTGATGAAATTGTTTCATAAATCTATGGAGTAAAATATTAAAGGTGCACAGATATGTCAGAACAAAGAGCTGGAGCCAAACCAAGTATGAGAGCGATAGTAATTCCAATACTATTCTCTTTAAAACATCCTGTGATGGTCATCCATTAAGTTCATTTTTTGATTGCATAAAGCATAATCTACTTGAGGTATGATGCATACCCCATCAGTGGCCAGCACGACAAATTGGTCTCGGCTGGTTATATTCCTCTGTGTCACTTCCGGCACAGAAATTAGTCCAAAGCCCTTTACACAGTAATCCCCAAAGGCTCTAGACATTGCCAGTCCTGGTGATTCCTCATCTGGCAGCCAGACTCTATGCACCCCTGGCTCATCATGCAAACAGAAGACTCGCCCTTTACACTGATGTATCCTCTCAGCCTCGTCTGCAAACAAAATCAACACAGAAGTTAAGATTTTTTTTCTCTGTTTCCCCAGAGAGACCGATATGGAAAGAGACTGACGAGGTAGATTGGGCTTGAAGTCGACGGTAAGCTGAACTGGTACCAAGCTTCCATCATCTGAAGTGGTAGCCAACACAGCTCGGGAGTCGCCAACGTTTGAAATAACAATGAGTTCACCCTGGAAAATAAAACTGTCAAGTTAATCCTGATCACATCTTAAATCACAACATGTAATTCTTTGATGGTGCATTCAAATTTGTCATGCACTTGAGCTTCCCTAAGATAGTATTTCATGGTGATCAGCAATGCCCAATCCATCCCTACGAGCTTCACCCTCTTGTTCAACTTAGGAGAACTAATAAATGATTACAAAAGAGGTCACCTAGTTTTCATCCCAAAATATTCGCTAGCAGATTTGCGTAGTCAATTTGTCTGAAGTGCAAAAGCAAATTACCTGTCGAACAATTGTGAGTGCAGTTGTTCCACTGTAGAATGAATCTATTTTTCGATGTTTCTCAAGTTCCTGATCAATGGCCGCACAAGTCTTAAGGTAGGAATGCTTCCATATATTGAACCGATTATGCTTTTTATCAGATTCCAAGTCACATTCTGGGTCAAGAGAAGTTTGAGCTAGTGTCTCCTGCCAATTGCATAGAAGAGATGGTGGCATCGATTCTCTGACCATTTTTGCCACAAAATGGCCCCAAGGGCCATGCCCATCAAAAATCCCACAAAAGACCATGTCCTCTTGGCATCCAAAGTCCTATCACCAAAATCAACATTGTCCACATCAGTTAATGATGTAAGTGAGAATGCTCTGATCGTCAACATTGGAAAATTTGTTAGACACTAGGCTGCTCTACAGTTTCCCTATTTAGATTGTTTCCTTACTTAGATTGTTACCTTACTTACATCTTATTTGTAGGCTGTATTTAAGGGAATTCTGGACTATTTAATAAGAAGGAAACTCTCAATTGAGAGTCATTCAAACCAATTTGACAAAATAAACGTGAATTGAACCTAGTATTGGTTATAGATTGTTGAACCTCGTATATGTCTAGGTATTAAATAATGAAAAATAAGAAATCTTCCAAGGGTCTAAGCATACCTCCCACACAATGCAGCAATCCTGGTTCACTCCCTTCTGGCCTCTTTTTGAGAAAACCGAGGCAAAGTTATTCGAACCATCAATATTCACGAAGCCAGAAGTGCGTAAAATCAAGTCATTCTTCTTTGCCTCCTTTGCCATCTCTTCTGCGGCTTCTCTTCCAGTGCGGTCTTCTGACTTCCTCTCCTTTCTGAATGAAAATGACCTCGTGAGCCCATTGAACATGTAGGATAAATGCCCCATCAACTCCAAATTTTGATTTCCACCACCCACCAATATGAGTTGTGGTGCAGCTGGTGCTTCCTTTTTGTAGACTCAAATCTGGACATGGAGATTTTATAACAATCACATATATACAGGACATAGGGATCAAGAAAATAACGAGTTCAAAGAAAAGAAATTGCTTTAATATTCTTAAGGAAGGAAGCATTCTCTTTCTCTATATTTTTCTCCGAGATTCTTTCTCGAGAACCGAACAGAAGCATGTTGAATCGAGTGATAATGTAACAAAAGACATGATCCGACTCAGAAGCTAAGAGACTCAGAATTTATTCACAAGAAACAAACCAAAAACTTGGATGTAGAAACATATTTTAATCATCAGTCTAGAATTCCTTTAAAATATGAGGAAAAAACCTGCCTTTAAATTCACTTAGCTTTGCATGGTATGCTGTAAGTTCTTTATTTTTCAGCTGAGAAAGGTAAATAAAAGGAAAAGAAAAATAAAACTGAACTTCTTATAATCTTTCCCTTCTTATTAATATTCTTCCATCCCTTGAAAAGTGAAATAAACGGAAACGGAGCGAATTTGGATCGTGTTCTTTTATTTTAATCATTTGCTTTCCTGCATTTTCTCAGAGTCTAAACGAAAAGTAACAATATTTTTGGATGTTGAGACAATGTATGAAATCTAGAAACAAAAATATCTTAAGGCCTGTGGTATTCTACATCATTAGGACCCAAAAACCATTAAACAGATATCCAGACACCTTATTACCCGACTGCAAGAAATAATCTTTAAGAACCAATATAAAAAGAAAAGGATAAAGAAGGCGATTCATAGTCCTCATTTTGTTTTCTCCCTCAACTTTCTCGAAGACCAGACAAAACCCGCAAAGAAACATCTGATAAAGGAAACCAAAACAAGCTAAGTTGATCTTCCCATCCATCACCGACCGGACAAAAACATAACGCACGGTTCTTCAAGACTTTCTTTTCCATCCCAATTTTCGCCCCAACTAAACAATATTCAGAAGAAGACTCATACAGAAAACACACACGGCTGAGCTGGGTTTCTCATCCCTCAAAAGCCAAACCAAAACAAAAACAAAGCCCAGAACTTTCCTTTCTTTTTTCTTTCATCGAACAAAAAACAGAACCTAATCCAGAAACTTCATAGAAAACAAAACCAAACCAACTAAATAGGGAACATACCTTGAGTTTCCAGCGACTTCTTTACTTGATAATGAGGCACTAGAGCGACGGAATCTGACGCAGTCGGCGTAAAATGGACTTTCCCAGCCGAAATGAGACGCAACTCAGACAAGCCGAACTGAGAGTTCGAGAAAACGAAGCTAAAGTAGCATGGCAATCCATAATGGTAGGTTGTTATGTTTGTTTGGCTGTAAATCTATCCGAGGAGAAGAAAACAAAGGACAGGGCGATAGAACCTTTGCTGCATACAAACAACAATCACTATACGTAATCTACCTTTGGAGCTAAAAAAAGGCTTGTTTTTTAGTTTAAAAGCTGGCTTTCTTTTCTACTCTTTCTATGAGTCACATATATTCTGTACTACTCTAGTACTCTGGTTCAAGCATTTTATAATAAGAGAATTAAATAAAAAATAATGATAATTTTATAAATTAATATTATTTAATATGACATTTTAAATTATATTTCCTACAAAAATAAATCTATTACAATAATTTATAGACTTACCTTTTTGTAGTTTTCTTGGCAGAGAATGGATCTTAGTGACAAATTAATACTATTTTTAATAATTTAATTAGAGTACAAGTTCATTATAAGTGGGTTACGGTTTTGTTTGGATACAGAAACACTTTCAACTGATCTCATTTCATCTCATCATTATAATTTTTTTAAATTTTCATACAAAATATAATAAACAATTCAACTTTTTTAAATCACAAAATAATAATAATATTAAAAAATAATATTCTAACAATATTTTATTCAACTCATCTAAAACCATCTCATTTCATCTCACTATCCAAACGAGCTCATATCTTACTTGAACAAGTCACCTATAGTAAAATGATTTGATGAGAATGTTCTGAATTTTTTGGGGAGAGATTAAAATTAGAAAATGATTATATACTTTTTATGCAAATTATTGAATTGAAGGTCAACTAATGGTAGCCAAGTTTTGGGAGTCTTTATTTATTGATAGAAATTCTAACATGCCCATAAATTCCTCACATGAATTTTCACATATCATATTGATAATTGAAGATCAATTTACATGGACTTTATGGAGTCTTTCAATCGAGTGATAGTCACATTTCAATTCGTGTGTTTGTTTTTCTTATTTTTAAAATAAAATAATTTCATATTTCAAGGCAAAATGCTTCAATTTGCCTTGAAATATTTGAATGATAATAGACGTACATGCCTTTTTGTAGAAAAAATAAATATGAATTAGCTGTTTTGAAAAGCAAAATATCTCACCCTCCAAAAATATCTCACCCTCCATGTTGTACTGATTGCAAACAACTTGAACTATGGATAGAATCCAATTATTTTGGAACTAGATATTTTGGGCATTATGTAACCCAATTCCTACTTTTATCCTATTTAATAAAATAAAACTGTCACAGATACAAAAAGATTATATAAAGTAAATTTATAAACTGATGCGACTTCATAAAATTTTTTAGATCTATTTTATAATAAAAGTAACTTTACAATCTGACGTACCACATTAAATTACATCAATTTATAGATTTATTTTTGTATAATCATTTGTGGTTAAGGAATTTTTCTTATAAAATAGACAAGTTTGGCTTATCTGTTTTTTTTTTTTTAAATATCCTTATGTATATATACATCAATTATGGCCTAACAAGATAAATTTGATTAATAATTAGGTGGGGGAGATTACGATGCCATGTTGTATTCTTAATTTATAAACTCTAATAATATAATGTTTTACCCAAAATAAAATCTTCTGTTCAACAATCACAACCATTTGATCAATTTAATTCCTTTATAGATGCATTGTATAATATATATAATATGAATGAATAATTGGTTGGTGGAAAATAATTGTTTTAGCAAATGTGACGGCTATGAACTTTGCATCATATGATTAATGTGACGTAATTAATATTATTAAATATATAATATCTTTTCTGGGAATACTTTATTAATATATTTTTCATTGAGATGAACAAAAAATAATGATAACATGCCACAATTCTAAAATGAATAATGGTCTATATATATATATATATATATATATATATATATATATATAAGCTCTTGTTCGTGTATTTTATAAAAAAGTAGATTCTACCATAAAAAGTGTGAAAAAATAAATTTTTTTTAATAGAATCCATGTTTTTATAAAAAAAACTTGAGCAAGATTTGTAACTTATCCACTGAAAAAGCATGCGAGTGCAGTTCTCGAGTAGGTGGTTGAATCCGGATCTCCACAACAATGGTGGAAGAAATAGTTAGCAGTACGAAGGTCGAGTCGAGGGGAAAGGTGGTGATGAGGTGGTTCCACTCCCATCCGTTAACATCATGGATGACCAGTGTTATGTCCTGGTCTGTGTCGGAGGATCCAATCCTATAAAGTCATGAATTATAAGGTTGGTAACATTTATCTCCATTGTGCAAAGGTTTTAGGGTTACAAGGTTTAATTACCTTCGAACTTTCAATTAAATCGGTCAAATGGAGGGAAAATTTTCATTCAACAATTAAGTTGAATGGAAATTTCTTGAAATTGCTTCATTTCAATTGTTGTTAGTGTTCTAAAATTATTATTATACTGTACACACGATACAAACTCAATACGTTTTATTAGAAAATTACGTGATGAATGACATCAGATGGTATGCATGCAAAACACAATTAAGATCTTTAATTTTTTAGTGAAATTATATCGCTTCGTGTCGAAAGAGATAAATATAGTATTACTTTTTTTTTACAAATCAAGTCTTATCATGTCAATAACATGGATGGTTATTTGAGCCTTAGGCTAATTGTTGCAATCCTATTATAGCCATATAGGATGAGTTTCCTAGTCCACATGCTGCTACACCTCTTACGACACTTTATATGATCATCAATCCGTTCTAAAGTACTACACTCACCGGCCTAAAACTCTCTGATCTTCATCTCAACCATTCCCACTAAAGAAAGCTTGTGCTATAGGATAAATTTCCTAACCACTAAAGTGAGTAAATATGAGATTTAAATGAAAAAATTAATTTTTTAATAATGAAACTTACTCTTTTTAAAAAGAATGCACGACGCTTTTATAACTCATGACTGCATCTAACATTACTTGTTAACATACCGTCTGAATGGCGGAATCCGTGAGAAACCTAATTATTAAACAACTTTGGGACTAAACAAATGAGATTTTTCAACATAAATCTTAGATAAAAGATATTTGCAACCGTGAATTGTGCAACTGCCGTGTAATCGCTTTGAAAAAAATGAATAAAACATAGGACCCATATAAAAAAAATTATTTTTTTAATAATGGACCACACTCTTTTTCAAAACGATTACGTGACAGTTACATATTTCATGATTGTATATAAAATTATTCTAAATCTTAAGAATACCGTGCATTCAAATTTTGGGGATGGGTGGATCTTCTCCACACACTAAAGTGCAAGTAAAACTTGTCAAACATTTCATGATATTGATGCTGAAAGGCATTAACATCCCTAAACTAAAGTAGCGGATGCAGGAGATATTGGGACAGAAGGTTGGTGGTCGGTGCAAAGGTGGAGCGCGGATGCAAGGGGGAATGGAGGTAGGGTCCATTAACCTAACGTTCGTAATTTGGGCAAATCAAAGGCTGCCACGTAAACAACAAAAAATCAATTTGGGGTTTGGTGCACTGGATATGGACGTCTCCGACAGAATGCGTGGACGATAATAATGATACCAATAATACCACTGAGCGGTGCTAGCCAGCCGCTGAGTTGCATAGCTGGTTTATACCACTTCTTATTTTTTAATTTTTTTATATATTTAAATATTTTTAAAAATTAAAAAAATAAATTAATATACTTAAAATCATTTTCTTAATTATTAAATAAAAAAATATAAATTTCTTTTTTGCAGCGGTACACCAGAGCGGTACATTTTAGATGGCATACAAGCTTTTCTCAATACCATTTCCATGAACTTGGAACAAAAATCAACTCCAAAGTATCTAATTCTCGTATTCTTTTTAATTTTATGGTTTTATTCAATTAGACCCGTATGGATATTAAAATTCTCAACTCATCTCATCTCATCATTATAATTTTTTTAAATTCTCATACAAAATATAATAAACAATTCAACTTTTTCAAATCGTAAAATAATAATAATATTTTATTCAACTCATAAAAAACTATCTCATCTCATTTCATATAATCTCGCTATCTAAACGAGCCCTAATCTCTCTAGACTTTCCTTCAAATTGACTTATTTTTTCTTTATATTCGATCTAAATAATAGATTAAAATTCTTCAAATTCTTATTTAAATTTCAAGATTTTAAATAGAAGAAAGATAAATATATGGTATAAAATTTATTAAATATTTAATACTATCTGAATTTTTTTTACAAATAATAATAAGTGTACAATCTATTTTATATATTTATTTCTTTCTAATTTAAATTTCGATAAAAATTTAAAGAAAACTAGGGAGAAATAAACATTGAGCTAGTAGGCACAATGTTTTGTGAGATGAATACCCTAAAGTGGCTTGGAGTTGGAAATGGAGGTTGCTCCCTACCATCTACCACCCTGATTTTCTTGTTATTTATTATCCAATATTTTAGAATATATTTTTTGTTTACTTATAAAAACATTTTCTATTATTTAATTATATTTTAAATTTATTGAAAAAATTAATATTTTAATTTATTGTTTTTTTAATTTTTTTTTTTTTGGGTTTTGAACTTTTGTTTTTATTTTGTATTTCAAGTTTTACCTTTTCTGTTTATTATATTATTTTGTTTTTAAAAATATTTGTTGACTTTCTAGGTAATTTCTCACTTTTAAAATCATTTAAAGATTTTTTTTAAACTTTTATACACGAGTGACATTTTTAATAAATAATGATAGGTTTACTAATTCCTACCGCTCCTTTATTATTTTTATTTTTTATTATTATTTTCTTTTACTTAAAGAAGTGACTATTAGTGAAGTTGTATATATTTTTTTAAATTTTTTCTTAATGATTAAGGATGTTAAAAAAATACTTAAAATGAAAATAATAAAAAGAATAAAAATTTCAAATATACTATAAAGTAGTAAAAAAGTGATAGGAAGTTATAAGCCTATCATTATTATTTTTTAATTGTAGTTGCCGTTTACGTGACGCTTCTAACAATTCACTAATGGATTTCTCACGTGCCAATTTGATTGTTTTTAAAACTACAACTAATAAAAAGTTTAATTAAAAAGTATAGAGAGCAATGAGCGGTGCTACTCTGTCGCTCATATCTGCTCGCTAGAAGTTACCACTAGGCCAAAATCAATTTTTTATTTTTTTTTCAATTTTTTTATTCATATATTTTTTTATCATTTTAAAACATTTTTAAAAAATATAAAAAAATATCAATACACTTATAGTCACTTCCTTAAATATTAAGTAAAGAAAAAAATTAAAATACATAAGATATCAAAATAAGGTGTCAAAGTAGTATTATTCGAGAGCAATTTGACTTTAAAACAAACCACATTGATTGATTTTGTATTTCACCCTTATTTATCAAGACACTTAAAAATACTTCACCAGTCTTTAACCCGTGCACTCCCTTTGAAAAAGTGGACAAATATGAGATCTATATGAAAAAAATTCACTTTTTAATAGTGGACAATATTTTTTTTTAAAGGAGTACGCAGGACTTGCAGAGCCTGACTGCATCTAGCATTACTCCTCTAGCACTAATTTTTATGAACATTGATAAAGATCTGCAAGGGAAATTAAAATCCAGATACTCCTAAAAAAGCATAACATCCAAATCACAGTATTTAAGCACCGAAAGACAATCCAACTTTTGATATGGGTGCATGAGTTCTAGTAAGTTTACAGTGAGACTTTTCTTGGTGAAATCACCAGTTGTATCTTTTTAACACCAGAACCTGGATTAGGTCGTACTCAAGTGATCAGCTTGAAACTGTCTTAGCAGCTGTAGGGACTGATGATAGAGATTTAGATCAATGCCATCTACATTTCTACCCACACGTGCTTGCAATTTAGCCTGAAATGAAACAGCCAGCTAGATTTTACAATCTTAATATCTGTATTCTCTGTGAGTGTGAGAGAGAAACAATAAACTTCAACTGATGTTGCCAGCATCCTACCTCATTATCAGGTTGGATAAGGAGTTCACCAATGAATTGGTAGAAGGAACCCACTCGAAAGCTCAGGTCCCTTAGGTGCTGAGTGTTGATCTTCAGGTTGGCATTTCCATCAATAACTATAGCAACAGCTGTCTCAACAGAATACTCTTGTAGCCTGTTGGGGAACAAAATATAAGCTCTCCAATGATACGGGAATATTTAAATAAGCAATTAACAATGAAGAAAATAAAATACGAAAACTGCAATTATCCAGCCAAGCATACCAGCACAGATAATATAATGGCAATAAAGCACATGGAAGAACCCTTATATGTAGGCACATGGAGATGGAAGAAACCCATAATTTGTCGCCACACTAAGATATTTCTCAGTCAAAAAGCAAACTGATTGGGTGGTAATGAGTTCATAACCGCTCATGCAACCATGCCGATAAATCTGTAATTGATCTCTTCATATTTAAATATTTAATGATCAGAGCGGCAAATAATATTAGTGACCAGGACATCCAATGCGAAAGGAAACTTTAGAACAAGATCTATCGAGGAATAAGATCTAAAGATGATGAGCTACCTGTACTAGGGTGTTTGTGATCTCATAATTAAAATAATCGGGTGGACATAACAGTATGGGCTATTGGTTTATCCTAGTTAACTATATACACCACTGGATAGTTCTAAAAATACCAATGCATAAGTTTAGAAAACCAAAATTAAATTAATAATGATGATGACAAAACCTTCCCTCCGTGTAAAAATGTAATATAATATTACACATGAAAAATCCAAAAAGAAATGGAAAGAAACTGTAAATTACATGAAGAAGACCATCAGTCCCCAAGAGAACCAAATAACTACTAGCAGGCCTTCAACTCTATTGCTCTGTTGCTGCCAAAAACTAGAACAAGTTGTAAGAAGATTGCAAATATTACCCACCCCTCTATTTTCATACAAGTGATAAGTGTATCAAGAAACATCAAAGAGGTTTCAAACCAATCAGATCTTGAATATTGCCCAAAGAAAGCCCATTTTGATCAAGATCCAAGCAAAAAATGCCTCGAGAGAGCCTATTTTGAAATTCCCTAGACTTTGCCATAAAAAAACCCCCTTGTTCCTCTCCAGCTAGATGCTGATTGGGAAGCAATTTTCCCCGAGATACTAAGCCCCTACAACAAAACTTTCCAGACCAGCAGTCTTTTGAAATATATCCAAACTAATCCCTTGCCTGATTTACATATACTGTATAACTACGGGAGGCCAATACTTTTCATGGTCTAACAGAAGGGTCCTGGCCCAATTCTCAGGAAGCTTGACACAGCACTTGTTAATGCCAAGTGGCTGCATCAAACTCACTCTTCACATGGTTCATGAATCTACTTCCTGACCATATGAAGAGAGAGAGAGAGAGAGAGCAAGGCTACCGTTTAGAGCCAAATGCCCACAAGCATACCGAAACAACAACAAGCTAGCCTTAATCATACTTCTCATCCTTGGGTTGCAGTGCCACCCAGGTATGGAAGCTGGATCCCATTTTTTCCTCTTCAAATAACAGACAAAATGTCTAAATTTCAAAATCCTGGTGTGGCCTAATCCTTTGCAATCAATGCAACCTTTTAGTTGACTCCGATAGCAACTTATATAACTGTCACCTCTATCAACATCACTACCTCCTTTACCATGATGCCCCCATAATTAATACCTCTTCCATTACTATCATCATTCTTCACCACCATCCAACTATAATTATGCAATAACTATGAAGTCCTCTGTCACTATGTTTGTCTCAACAAAAGATCTTTGGCTACTTCTCCCAAGTCTGATCCCACCTCATGTCCACCATCTCTACGCGTCTTACGCTAACAACTATACCATTGCCGGCATCGTCAACATCATCACCACCTCCTCCAGTGCCCCTATAAACATCCCTAAAAAATCTCTATCACCACTCCAGTTTATCTCCCCTTTTCTACTATAATCACTCTGCTCAACCCCATAACCATTGTTAAAGACCTCCTATATCGATGCACAAGTTCCCTCAACAATTATTGCGAACATCCTTCAACTGGCTACCATCATCTCTCAATTGCAGTAAACATTGAAATAGAAGAACATCATGTTTTAAAGTTTGTAAGCCTTAAATCCTGATAGTATTCGGGATTTGGAAGATCGACAAAGTCTCAGAAGGATTCGCTCAATAATGTTTATAAAACTTGGAAAAAAACATACAAGAGGAAGGTGGATATAAGAGTTCATGCGCACGACATATATAACCAGTAATTAGGCTGGAAGGGCAGAGGTCTTACTTTCCAGTAACTCTAAGAGATGCCCCTTGCTTGAAGAAGGGAGAAGACGGATATATATCTTGTAGTGACACTAATGTGCCTGATTTTATTGCAGATGATGCCATCAAGCCAACCCTTTAGTTAAAAAAGCATTTTGGATCCTCCCTGCAAGTTGATAGATATATTATAACTGATCACCATTACACACACAAAAACTTACAGGAGAGTTATAAACATCATTGTCTGAAGGCTGATTTTGGGAAAGATACCCAATCGAGAAAAAGTTAGGTAGACATGGTAATTCCAATATCACATGTTAGAAGTTACATCATGGTTCATTCAAAACTCGGGGAGAAGCTCTATAAAATTAAATTATGGTTCATTAGCAGAAAAAATAACTAATATGTTTGTCCAGAGGATGAAACTCTTAGAAGAATCAAGCAGTTGTAGATGTGAAAGATATCTATTTTCGCAACTCCAATAAATCTAGTGGATAATTATAGAATAGAATGGCCTGCCAGAAAGAATCTACCCCGATGTGTGCACTACGAAACAAGGTACCTAATTGGAGTTCTATTTTTTCTTTTCTTTCTATCTTTATTTGTCGAAAACAAGAAAGGTTCAAAATGTCACTTTCATTCGCCCCTCAATCTCTCTCAGCAATCAAAGGAAGCTTTAGACAAAACCAGATAATTTTTTTTCTTTCAGTTAAAACCAAGCCAAACAATAGTACATCCCAAACCGCATGCAAACTGTACTCAAAACAAATCATCTCAAACGAAATGGTACATAAGAACAATAAAAAAGAAAAAAAGAAAAAAAAGTAGGAAACTCAGAAACAGGTGCACATAGAATTAGAAAAACCAAAGCATTATGTAGTTGGCGTGAAGTGAATACAATCTTCTGAACTTACACATCAGACAATGGCCTACTCATAAAGCGCCAATATTTTTCTCAAACCAACCACCCAACTCAAAACAATATGAAATGCTGCAAATAGACAAGGATGCAAAATTAACAGAACCCAAAACCCAGATACTAAAATCTTAAGTACACAAAAGGAAATTGCATGCCTACGCTTAGTACCTTGTCCCAGTATGATTCAAGGAAGGAGGGTTTGCTTTGTTAGTGTCTTTCGGAAACCGGTGACTCGGTGAGTGGCAGTCAGCGTCTGAGAGAAGGCGAGGAAACGAAATCGTATAATGGGAAAACGGGGAAATTGCTGGATGATGCACTGCTGTATAATGAAAGAAAAAAAAGAAAAAAAAAAAAGGTAAAAAAGCTGCAACCGGGTTCCTCATTTTTACTCTTGGAAATACTTTAGCAGAAACATAATTTATAAAATTAATAGAAAAGATAAAATTATATAATTTATTTTTATATTTATGGTGTTTTTCTTTATTAATATAATACTACATTGTCCCCCAATTTTAAACTCTAAAAGAAACACATACACAAATTTATCAATGGTAAGTTTGGTAATTTTTTTAATATTTAAGAAAAAATAGTAATATTATATGCAATCGTAAAGTATGCAAGTACTACACAATCATTTTGAAAAAGAATGAAATTTTTATTAAAAAATTAATTTTATTTTTATATAAATTTCATATTTATTTATTATACAATTATATGACTGTAAATATCATTTTTTTTTCTTTTTAATCATGTATCCTGCCCCGGGTCCTCAGCCTCCTCAGCCATATCAAGCGACAAGAGGAGCCATAAACGAGGGGTCGAATAGCTTCTACCATAAGGGAGATGATAGTATGACTACCCAATATGTTCATCAAATGTGCCTATTCATATATTTTTATTTTTTTTAATAATTAATAAAGTGACTATTAGTGAATTTATATATATTTTTATTTTTTATTAATGGTTAATGATGTTTAAAAAATACTTAAAGAAAAAGAAAAGAAAAAGAAAAAAAATTCATTTATACTGGTGTGCATATTTGGTGGACATATTTACTATATACCCTAACATTGTCCTTTACAAGAAAGAAAAGGAAAAATGCACTTGACGCCTATATGGGTCTTTTGTACTCTTCTTTACTCATTTTTTTATTTGAATGACTTTTTATAGGAGACGAGGTGTGAAACCATTGAATGCATGCCAAGGTAGCGAGAAAGAGAAATGATTATCTGTATTCTTCTTGTTGGGAATGCAAGGAAGTTCATGAAACGGGAGACAAAACAAATACATGTTAGAGAGTGGTCTCCCCAATCTCTTGGATTCTATTACCAACAAAAGCTTCTTGATATATATGAAACCAGACAACAAAAACATAAACTAATCGTGTTACAATGATTCTAGCTTCTAATGGGAAGGAAACAAGATGTCCCCTAATAGACTTCAATCTCTCCATTGGATCTATTACCTTGAGTTCTCCATTCTCATAGGATTCTAGCTTCTCAGGGGCTATTCCTAAATCAATAGTGGTGTGGCCAAGTTTCTCTTTCCAATGGGCCATGGTTTGCCTGAGAGCAGCTCTGTATTTGATAGCAAAATTAAGCAAGCATGTGAGAGAGCCGAGAGTTAGCAAGTAGGAGACGGTCATGGTAGTATCTTACCGGGATTGTATCAGATCGTAGGGAATGCAAGCAAAAACATCTTGGTAAATAATAGAATTTTCCTGTTTCATATAACTGTCAGTAGAAAGTGAAAAAATGTAAAGCAATATAATGTAATGACTAAGACTGCCTAGTTTCTACATATTTCTTTATTGAGGAAAATATTTTCCTCACTTTGCAGTTTTGTGGATTGTCTTATTAATAGAGAAATACAAGTATACCAGCAGTAGGAAGCATAACAAACAGATAAGAGGAATTTCAAAAATAGAATACAACTGGATAACTAAGTCTACTGAATTTGAAGCTCTAGTTTCCTACGGCTTTATCTTCTATAACTGTCTTATCCTTAACATGCCCCTGCAAGTCCAATGAAGTGGAAACTACATTGAGCTTGGATCGAAGTGCCCGCAAATCTGAATGAAGAAAGAGGTTTTGTAAAAATATCAGCTAGTTGTTCCTTTGAGGATAAAAACTTTACTTCAATAAGTTTCTTGGCTACCATATCCCGCACAAAATGAAAATCAATTTCGATGTGCTTCGTGCGAGCATGAAAAACTGGATTGGATGATAGATATGTGGCTCCGATATTATCACACCATAAGATGGGAGGAGCTGAAGTTCTAAGACCAAGTTCCTGCAGCAAAGATTGAAGCCATTGGAGTTCCGCAGCTGTATTGGCAAGTGCTTTATACTCTACTTCAGTACTTGATCGCGCAACAGTTGCTTGCTTTTTACAACTCCATGAGGTAAGGTTTGGCCCGAGAAACACACAAAAACCTCCAGTCGAGCGTCGATCATCGCAAGATCCAGCCCAGTCAGCATCTGAAAATGCTTCAAGAGTTTTGTTGCTTGACTTGCTAAATACAAGACCATGGTTAATAGTCTGTTTTAGATACCTAAGTAGTCGTTTAGCTGACTGCCAGTGAGCAAGTTTCAGTTTATGCATGAATTGAGATAATTTGTTAACAGTGAAAGCTATATCGGGCCTAGTGACTGACAAGTACTGAAAAGCACCAACTGTGCTACGAAAAAGTGTTGGGTCACTGAAATCTTCACTGTCAAAAGCACTGAGATTAGTAGAGGTAGCCATAGGGGTACTAATGGGTTTAGCTTCATGCATTTTTGTCTTTTGAAGTATATCCATGATATACCTATGTTGAGATAATATAAGCTGCCCATCAGATTTAATAGCTTCAATACCCAAAAAAAAATTCAGACTTCCCAAATCCTTGATTGCAAAGTCACTCTGTAGTGATTTCAACAACTCATCTATAGCATGCTTGTCGGTGCAAGTGATCAAAATGTCATCCACATAAATGAGAATGTACATAGTGAACATGGATGTGGTATGAATAAATAGAGAAGTATCTGAACGAGAGCCATGAAAGCCAAGGTCTAGAAGCCGATTACTGAGACGCGAGAACCACGCCCGTGGGGCTTGTTTTAGGCCATACAAGGCCTTTTTCAATTTACAAACATGAGTTGGAAATTGAGGATGTGTATATCCTTGAGGTTGTGTCATGAAAACTTCCTCTGTGAGTGTACCGTGGAAGAAAGCATTGTGTACATCAATTTGTCTAATTTCCCAGCCTGAAGAAATAGCAATAGATAGAACGGTTCTTACTGTGGTGGGTTTAATCATCGGGCTGTAGGTTTCTGAGAAATCCACTCCAGCTTGTTGAAGGTAGCCCTTGGCTACTAGACGTGCTTTGTAGCGTTCCACTTCACCATTTGCTTTCCTTTTTATCCGATAGACCCATTTGGACCCAATTAGATTTCGGGCATTAGTAGGAGGTACAAGAATCCAAGTACCATTTCGGAGTAAGGCATCAAACTCCTGGTTCATAGCATGTCGCCAATGAGGATGCTTAGCCGCATTGGTGTAGCACGATGGTTCAACCATTAGAGACTCGGTTTCGGCAATTAAGGCTTTTGGAAGAGGATATCTGATGGTGCCATCGGTACGGGTTTTGGGTTTGGTGATGTTATGTTTTGATCGGGTGATCATAGGATGATGGGATGGAAGGAAATTTGAGGTGGATTGGGTGCAGGGGTTTTCAGAAATATTCAGTGCAGAGGGATCGGGGGTGGTGAGGAGGAAGAAGGGTTAGAGGACATGGGTTGGGAAGGTAAAGGACTCGAGTGGGCTGGAGCGGTTTGAGTTTGTAAATTGTTGAAGCGGGCCGGAAAAGCTTGGGCTTGATTGGAAGGACCCGATACCGACGAGGCCTGCTCTGCTGCACGGGATGAGTAATCAGAGGACATTAAGTTGGGTATCATGAAAAGTGTTGAGGGAGATTTTTGATAACTCAGAGGGGAGGACTGCACTTGATACGGGAAGATTGACTCTTCAAAAAAAACATCGTGAGAAATAATTATTTTTCCAGTGAGTTGGTTGAGACATTTGTAACCTATGTGATTGGGACTATACCCAAGGAAGATACAACGAGTGGACCGAGGTTGTAACTTGTGGCGATTATATGGTCGAATGTTAGGCCAACAAGCACAACCAAAAACACGAAGAAAAGAATAATCCGGATCACGGTGAAAAAGGCGAGTGAAAGGTGATTGATTTTGAGAGACAGGTGATGGCATTCGATTAATTAAATAGCATGATGTATCAAATGCATCATCCCAATATTTGAGATGAACTTGACTATGATTTAAGAGAGCCAAGCCAGTTTCAACAATATGATGGTGTTTACGTTCAATAGCACCGTTTTGTTGATGAGTGTGGGGACAAGACGTGTGATGAGAAATGCCAAGGGAGTCCAATAATGCGGATAGTAAACGAAATTCACCACCCCAGTCAGATTGAACGGATTTAATTTTGCAATTAAATTGTCGTTCTACATGAGGCTGAAATTTACAAAACATAGTAATGACATCACTTTTGCATGTTATTGGGTAGAACCACGTGTATCGACTATATGAGTCTAAAAAGGTAACATAATATCGGAAACCATTATGAGAAAGGATAGTGACGAACAATTTTAAAAGCTGGATGACCCATGTGAGAATGCCATTGAGGAAGTGAAACTCGTTCACCAATAGTGCAGATGGAGGAGAAGTTTTATTGGATATGGAGATAGGATAAAGTCTGTTCTTACTCGGCCCGTGTAGTAGAGTTTGCCCCGTTGCTCGATCCTTCACAAAAAAATAAGATGGATGAAATTCAAAGAAAGTATTAGTAGCTGCAGTGAATTTTTGAACAGAAATTAAATTCTTGGTAATTTGTGGCATATGAAATACATTATGAAGTAAAAATGAAAGGGTAGGAGTAGATAGTTTAGAAGTGCCGAGATGAGTAATGTTCAAACCAGTGCCATTGCCAACACGGACTGTATCTTGGCCAGTGTATGCTTCAGCATTAATATTGAGATTGGAAAGATCTGAGGTTAAGTGATGAGTAGCACCCGTGTCTGGATACCAGTTCAAATCATTTTCTAAAGATGAACTAGTGTAATATGCTTGCATAGAGGATTGATCACATTCGTAAGCTTCATCATAGCGATGATAACAACGTAAGGCAGTGTGTCCCGGTTTGTTGCATACTTGACAAACAGGGCGAGACTCAAATGAACTCGAGCTTCGACCACGGCCCCTGTTACGATTAAAACGACCAGACCCACATGCACCAGAACTGAAACCAGTAGCACGCCCAGGGCTGCGTCCACCACGAGACCCACGTGAACGAGATACAAAATTCGCACTGCCCAGAGTAAGATCAGAGGAAGATTGATGATGCTCCAGCCGAATTTCATGAGCTATCAGATGCCCATATAAATCCTCCAAAGACAGTGGGTCAACCCGTGTTGTTACAGAGGTAATAAAGGAATCGTATTCCGATCCTAGACCCGCAAGTAAAAATGAGACCAACTCAAATTCATTGAGTGGTTGATCAACAGCAGCTAATGTATCAGCAATAGTAGTAAATTTGTGAAAATAGTCAGAGATAGAGGAACCACCTTTCTTGAGTGTAGCCAATTGATAATGAAGGTTCATGGATCGAGCACGGGATGTGGAGATAAACATTCTTTCCAGTGCCGACCAGACTTGATGAGAGGTTTGACATTTAATAACATGGGTAAGGACAGTTTTGGAGAGGGATGAATTTAGAGTTGAAAGGATTAACTGGTCTTGCATAATCCATTGCATGAAGGCAGGGTTGGGTACAGTTTGATTGGTAGGAGTTGTGATCATGGGGGAAGGACAAACCGAGGATCCATCAACGAAGGAAAATAGATGCTGACCTTTGAGATAGGGAATGACCTGCGCTTTCCAGAGCAGGTAATTGTCTTTCGTAAGCTTAATGGGTGTAAAGTTGGGAAGGGATGTGGTGGGTGCAGGGAAGCTGTTTGTAAAAATGGGTGAGTGAACAAAAGGAGAAGAGACATGAGTCTCAGAAACAGGTGGAGTTGAATCTGCCATAGCTGACGTTAGTCTTAGGCTCTTGATACCATATTGAGGAAAATATTTTCCACACTTTGCAGTTTTGTGGATTGTCTTATTAATAGAGAAATACAAGTATACTAGCAGTAGGAAGCATAACAAACAGATAAGAGGAATTTCAAAAATAGAATACAACTGGATAACTAAGTCTACTGAATTTGAAACTCTAGTTTCCTACGGCTTTATCTTCTATAACTGCCTTAACATTCTTAAGATGCATATCACACTAAACCAACCTACATTAGCAACGGCACTGCAATAACAAGAAGTCCAATTCCCTCCAAGACTTGAAGGAAAATATGTATCATCAAATCCAGATATACTGAGAAAACTCTTTTTAGTCAATACCTAAATGAAACTTCCTAGAGAAATCATGCATCAAGGCCACATTCTACCAAAAAGTATAGCATACATACTATAAACATTGTGATTGCCAGCATGTATATGACGGTTGTACGTTAATATGATTGTGGATGTAGGCAGAACAATATTAATACACAAGTATAAAACACACGCCTCATTGAATTTACTGAATCTTTTCATAAAATCTGGCAAATTTACCTTTGCAGTTGCTAGCCACAGGTCTCTGTATGTTGAATCTGCTACTGGATCACTGATTTGACTGATCTGAGAAAACTAAGAGCATATGGTGTCAGTGCACCATATAATGCCACTAGTTTATTGTTGAACATTTGTGTGAACTACATTTGATGGTGGAATTATAATGTAAATAACAAATAAACTCAATCAGTTATATCCAGCAGCAGGCCTTATTCTTGAGCTAGATACTCCTACTGCAGTTCCAGATCCCATTATTCTTGAGCTAGATATTTTTTTCTTGTTCCCTATGCAGCCAGAATAAAAATGTATTAGAATTTATTTAATGTAATCTTCAACAATTGGTGTGTACAAGTTAGATTTGTCGTAAAACCTTCTCAAATATGTAGACTGAAGAAGGATGCTCAACTGCTGAATTAATTTAGAAACGGTAGCTGGAGAATGAATAAGGAGAAATATAAAAAAGCACTTTCAAATTGATGACTGAGCATCTACAGTCCTGAGCATTATTTTCCAGTTTTCCAGTTTTTAGATGCATAACAGGTACCTCAAGATAGAATTTTGAGGCATGTAAATGGTTTTCCAGCCAAAGAACTTATTCCATGGCCCAGAAAGTCTGGATTTTTTCTATTATGTATGACTCTGTGCCTGGCTCGGCATTCTGAGGAAAATATGACATTAGTTTTCATCACAAGAAGTCCCCCCCCCCCCCCCCCCCCCCCCCCAAAACAAAAAAGAAAAAGAAAACCGTGTCCACAAGGATAAAAGGCCAGCAACAAAACCTTTTTCCAGTTTCCTTGGCAACACCCACACCAATGTGACACGCAACAGTTCAGCCCCTGGTAGATGCTTCACCATTATGTAACCTTCTTTCAATTTTGAACCATACTCCAGTATAAAAGACAGCTTGGAGACCTCCAGAAATTTGCATACCTACAATCCAAAGGCAACCGTCAAGGTAAATTGTCTAAAGTCGCCGGTAACGAATGATTAATGGTGAAGTAGAGAAATATTTCTGAATGTATCAAGAAATGTCAAACTGTTTGACCATAATCGAGTTTAATATGATTCTAGCCTAATCTAGACCCCCACCCCACACCCGGTCTTGCCATATTCACATTCCTATAATTTACTACGCATGTTGTTTTGGTTCTGTATAAGAAAGCATAGCTGTCATATCACCGATAAAGAACCTGGAGAGGATGCACTGACATACATATCACTCTCCCTCCCTATCAAATTAGCTAAAGAGTAAGATTTACGTTAAAGGGAATCAATTATCACAACCGTGGATAAAGATTTGATGAGCAATGTTGGAAAGAGCCTGAATGTAAACTTCATATTCCAAACATATATGCAGCATCTGTTTTCGATATGAAATCACCACTGACCCCATGTCAAAGGCTAAATGATGAGTATGACTCGTTATTTGACAACCAATTAAACCAAAAAAAGCATCAATATGAAAGAATTTGGCTCTGTAAATAGAAGCATCAAAGATGGCTGAATCCTGACCTCTCTGGAATTCACAATATCCATATTTCCCAGAAAGTGATTCAGATAGCTCTGCATTGCCACCTTTCCTCTGTCTGAAATGGACTGCTGCCCTCCTAGTGCTGGCCTAATTATTGGCAGAGCAGCAATTGATGGAACAGTTCTGCATAAAGACCATAAACCTCTTCTGTTAGGCCCCAAAAGAGATGCAAGAAACAACTCTGGTAGAAAGGGCTCTGATCAGTTTGACATGCTATACAGAATGGACACTATAGCGTTAACCCTCACCTGTTTTTAACACTTAATTGATGATGCAAAGGAATAGCTCCATCATCAGGTTCATCATCATCTTGCACTACTGCTGTCTGATCTACTATTCCCATGCTTTGAAGCCATTCTTTGACCTTCCACAGAAAGTTGTAATCAGAAACTAAAAGGTACTTGTGACTATACTCAATAAAGGAACTCACAGTTATTAATGATACCATGAAGTTCGACTTCAGTTATAAAAAATGGAAAGGATACGTCATGCATAATAGGCCAACCTGCTCTTGTTTCTCGTATAATTCCTCAATAAATGCACGTTTCTTCAAAGCAAAATGTAAATAGAGGACTTGTGATGCTTTCTTCACTAAACGCCACTCGAACTGTTCAATTAGTCATGAATTCAGTCATTAATTGCACAATATGAGTCTTAAAAACTCAAAAGAACGTAGAACTAAAGAAGAGAGCTTTGAAAGTGAACGTAGCGGTTTTTATAGTTTTTCGGAGCTACAAAAGCTTCTCAGTTCTCAGGTTAACCGGGATTCACACGGGATTTTCATGTTGCTTATTTCTGGTGGTGACAAGTGTCCTGGAATAAAACTTAGCAGCTTATTTCCCCCAACTTCAAAAGAAGCGTAAATAAATAAAGAATAATTCTACTATGCTATTCCATTTTGTCTCTTTATTCTGATCGCTTTCCTATTTAATTTTTTACTTACTAATTAAGAAATTGATTATTAATATATTATTTTTTTTTATATTTTTTTAAAAATATTTAAAAATATTAATAAAATATGAATAAAAAAAATTAAAAAGAGGACTCACTGCTGGGTGACACCCTAGCAAAGACGAGAAATAATACTTACAGTCGTGAGTGTATAAACACCATGCAGTCACTTTGAAAAAAGTGAATAAATACGAGACCCACATGAAAATAAATTAATTTTTTAATAGTGGATCTCACTCTTTTTTAAAACGACTGAACAACGCTTGGGCATTCTATGACTGTACGTAGTATTATTCATTGACTTGAGACCAGATTGTGATTTTTTTTAAAGTAGATTCAACATATCATATCAAACTATACCACTATGTAAATTTCGTTACGTAAGATTTTCGTGTAAACCAAATATTTCTCTAATCCTTTAGAATATTTAAAATCAAAAATTTTTATTTATAAGCCTCATTTTCTACACTGCTGATGAAAACCTTATACAAGACCATAAGAAGTGTATTAACATATTGACTTGTATATAACAAAAATCAAATGAATTTAAAGATATTCAAAGAATATCTTTGAAATCTATTGTTATTTGAAATCTATAAAGATATTGTCTATTTTATATAAAGAAATACTTTAATCATAAATGGACTACATAAAAATAAATTTACAAACTGATGTAACTTGATATAGGATATCAGACTGTAAAGTTACTTTAAAAAAAACTTTAGCCACAAAGAAACTACATAAAAATAAATCCATAAACTGATGTGGCTTGATATATGCAACTCTTTATTGAAGTATTTCTATCCTATTTCTCTTACTAATCAATTTTTTTTTTTAAAGTGGGTCGATTTTAGAGAGACACGAGCTTTTATACGATCCTAATGTATAATACGTAGAAAGCCCGAACTACCCGTTCAATCTTTTTGGTAATCACCAACAAAGACAGGCTTTCGTGTGGCTTAGATTCATGAAGAAAATATGTTTTGATTCTCATTTTTACTAATTTTTTTAGGGTAATCGGGTCAATAGATCAGTGGTGTCATGGAAAGTCCATGAGACTCACAATTGCCATTACCAACCCACGGTATATGCCTCTGCAGTTTGCAGAGTAAGAGAATATCCAACATTTTTTGTGCTTACTTAATCATGAGAATATGCTCCAAAGGTTTATGATTGAGACATAGATGAGTTGAGTATTTGGAGAACAATGAGACAGACATCTTCAAAGATATTTTTGGTAAAGAGTGATCGTCTTCCCTTCTTTGGTAAAAATAAGAGATTTTTTTATTAAGAGTTTCAAGAAAGCTGGCGAATCCTTCCCTTCTTCACAAAGAGTTTTGAGCAGTATCTCTTATAATCCAAGCTACTTATGAATGCAACCATGATTAATATAAGTGAATCAATGCAGCAGCAACAAGAAAGCTGACCAGATGCCAAGAGCCTGATGGTTTGATGACATATGGCTCGGTTCTCCAAATAGAAAACTTGAGTTCGAAACAGTTTGCTGCAATGTACATAAATCCCAAGATTCGAATCTAAGCTGCTGTCCATATCATCATATTATTGCATAGTAAACGAAAGATGACATTCCCTTTCTAGCTGAGACTGCATTTAGAAGCAAATTAACAACTTGGTAAAGAAGAGAGACGTTGGGGATTTGAACTTTGTGCTGCAAATTAATTGTTCATGTACTTGCTAAAAAGGAAAGAAAGAAAGGAACACAAGGATGGGATGAAAAAGCTAATAATAAACCATTGTTAAAAGAATCGCATTCTAAACCATCTTAACATGATTATAAAATGTAAAATCTCCCAATGTTATGTAAAGTATCTGTAACCAACTGGGCATGGAAACCTGTGATTTTATCAATCATAAACTTGACTCTTACATTAAACAGAACAACAAAAAACAACAGATCTTGCTATGGCGATTCACTTGAAAGGCTTCTAATGGCGCGGCTGCAATGGCTCAATGTGATCAGTGCTGCATAGATCTCTCTCTTGTGGTACTCCGAATCTAAGTAGAGAAGGAAGGCAAAAGAAATCATACTCTTGAAATAGATTCTTTGTAGTTATAACACCCAACTTGATTTCCCTCAACAAAGCCTTACTCTTTATTATGAATATTATCTAAATATTTGTAAGGACTTGGGAGAGCAGCGATAGTAGTGAAGAAAGCAACTTCAAGCATGAGCTTAAATAATTTAGTTCAAACTCCAATTTCGACAGATGCAGTGAACCATCGCAAGTGAAGCCATATAATCATCAGACCTGATATGGGAATATGGTATTAGATTTATCTCACTGTATATTAGTATTACTAGGAAATGTTGACATATTCTGGACTTCAAACCTCTGCCCATAAGGAGTTTGGCATGAAGCGAGTACATGAAGCTTGGCTGCATCAGCTTTTTTCTGTACAGACGTAAATTGCTGAACTCTGGTCAAATATCCAAAGATTTTAGCTACTTTGTACTTGTAAAACAACTGACAAAATGATGTCCATGATTTTACTCCAATGGGAAGAAGAGTAGAAATTACTTGGTCAATCTGGCTTTTTGTTTTGAAATCTCTTATAAACCAAAAAAAAAAAAAAAAAAATTGAATAACCAATCTTGTTGGCAAGTAGAAAAGAATTAGGGCTTTGATGGTAACATCTTCCAGCTACTAACGATATCTCCAATTTCTTTTTTTTAATAGTTATAAAGCAGATATCTCCAATTTCATCATTAGAAGTCTATCATAAACTCATACTTTCTCCTATAGAGCAAAGAGACGAGACAACACCCAACTAGTGGAATCATAACCTCAAATGCAATCATGAAACTGGGAATACCCACAAGCTGTATTGACAATCTATACAATTTCCCTACATATCCACTACAGCACATCATTACAGAGGTTGAGAGTACTGATTTTCCAAAAGAAGCAGCCAACTTTGTACTTGTAATGCTTCTGGTATACGAAGCATGGTTATGTCACCCTCTATTGATTTGAATTCTTTGAAGGAGTTTGAAAGAACTCCATCCGATGTGTTTGGATATGTTAATAATTCATGATACAATTAAATACCAAAGCCCAAAATAATGAGAAAGGTTTAGAAGCCGAGAACAAACCTCAGATTCATAATAAAGCCCAGCATACAAAGAAGCATAAAATTTTTCATTCTCCTGGCCGTTAGAAAATTCAGCAACAAGCTGTGAATTAAAAGTTATAATTATCAGTCAGATGAACTCCTTGAAATTGTATACAACCATACAGATCTTAATTGGATAGCCCAGTAAATATTAAAAAAGGGTACTCAGAATTTTCAAGTTATAGGCATTAGATCACACCTTTTCAGGATCCCCACCATTTTTAAACATGTTATAAGCCTCTCGCATGACGGGACGTGGATCTTTGCCAACCTGCATTCAGTTATTACTTGATAAAATGAACTTTATTGATTTTTCCACAGTTCACACCATGAGATCTACAATAAACGAACATAATCATAAACTCACCTACTTAGGATAGCAGGTCCTTTATCTATGGATGCCAAGTTGTCAGAGTATAAATTAATTAATTAAATTCACTTCTTCTCATCAGCTTAAGCTTGTGTCACAGGTGGTGAATTAGCACAATTAGGCATTGAAGTATATTCTTTAATCATAATATAACTACCACTTTACTCTGTTGCCTTGCAAACCACTTTTAATCAATTCTGCATAAATACAAACACAAACATATAATGCATCTTGCAGGAATGAATCAACCCTCAAGTTTAGTTCTGACCAGGTCCCATACTGAGAGGCTCCATAGTGGAAAGCAGCCTCTTCCTATCACCCAAGAGAACTTGTAGAGCCAAAGAGAGGGAATATACGAGACAACACAACCGAGTCAGATGGGTGAAAGCATATGATGACGAGAGATATGACGCTGGGAGTTCATTTGGGATGATATAAAAGGATAAAAATCAATGGTGGTATTGCTCATAGTGAAAAATGAAAATAAGAGTTTGTAACAATATATAAATACGGCCTGTTCACCTCATTGATAAGATGCATGTCCTTGAAAACACTAAAGAAAACTCTTTCCAACTGTGTACTGTGTTAAAATCTTGTATGACAGAGGTTATACTCTTAATTCATGCGTTAAATTTTCTGTAAACCACATATTTTAATAGAAGATGGTAAGTCCAAAACAGCACGAACTCACAATGGAGTTAGCCATTTCTACTTACTGAGGTATCTCGTTCAATTCAAGTTAGCATTTTTCAAGTAAATCTTCAACCCCTCCAAGTTAGAGATCTGGGAGGTATTGCGAATTCTAGGCTCTAAGATGTGTGGCTACAGTTATAGACACAGAATTTGCTTTTATTGATAGTTTTGCATCACAGTTAAGAATTTTTATCAAAAAAATTCTTATGGTTAAGAATTTTACTTATAAAAAAAAAAGTTAAGAATTTTTATGGTTTAAAATTTTCTGGAACAAAATGTTATTGTGAGTTTATATTACTGTTGCTTGTATTATAGTAAATTATAACTGAAAATTGAGAATATGGAATCTATCATAGATTTGGGTCATTAGTTGGTTAGAGGGACTGCCTAATTTGGGTATTTTTTTTTTATCAGTGAATAAATCAGGTAATATGTTCAAGTTTCAATTGAATCCAAGATCATGTTCCTTCTTTAACAATGGACAAACTTACCTCAAGAAATCGTTTCCTTGCTTCACTAATTCCATATAGCTGAGCTTCACAAAGAAAGCACCATATGGACTCCTCCGTATCGTTTGGATTCTGTGCAACATCTAACCTGAATTGTTCTGCCCCTTCTTCAAACCTATGGAGAAGAGAAACCCACTTCAGTCTCCTCACAACATCTTGAGCTCTGTTTTATCTTGTTTATTATCATGGGGAAATAAATAAATAAATAGATTACAACAAATTGAGCAGACTTTTCTGCTTGCTCTAAATACCACGACTTTTAAAGTTCAAAACTCTGCTTGACTTTGCCAAAATTTCCCAGAAAGCAAAAGAAACGGAACCAGCAAGGAATTATTATTCATTACCTATCAAGATAGTATAACGAGAGCCCCCTTTGCCAAAGATCTGACAAAAACCACCACCAGTTTCATGTAATCCAATTCAAGAAGTAATATATTTACATTACAACGACAGGCTATCAAGAATCCCTATAACCTACATGCCTTTTGACGAGGATCCAACTCAATTGCCTTGTCGAATTCCACTAAAGAACCCTGAACATCGCCCTTGAGAAATAACACAATGTCCAAATTACACAGACCGAAAACGCTTACAAAATCATGTACAAAAAGGAAGTCAGAACTAGTATGTGTAATATATATGAGATGAAGAAGCATAATATATACCTGCCGAAAGAGCAGCATTCCGCGGCGGATGGCAACACCGGCTTCACGTGCATTGTTACCGCTGGTCAAGGCATCCCAGATTCCAGAAACTGAAGGAAGGAACAATCTTCTGGATAATGTTGGTGGTGGGGTATGGTGGCCGTGAATTCCCAAAGGAATGATGGTGAAGAAGGGTGACTTAGAGTGGGTTTTGAATGGAAAAGGAAGTGAGGGTACAGAGGGAGTGAGATGTGAAGATGGGGACGCTAAAATGGCGGGTTTAAGGATGCGGGGTATGGCCATGGATGGAAAAGTGGCAACCTTGAAGTTGGCAACTCAGTAGTGTGGGAACGAGGGACAGTAAAGAGCAGGAGAGAGAGAGAGAGAGAGAGATAAGGCGCACAAGAGTGATTTATGGTCAGAATTCTCCAAGATTATTGAAAGTGATTTGGATTATCATACTCCAAAGTGCTTTTCCAACTATTAGAAGTTCATCTGTTCTCTCTTTCAGGTTCTAGAGGATAGAAACTTGAAAGAATTTGAATCCATTGAAAGTAGAATCAGAATGTTTAATATTTACATGCTGATGCATGATTCACATACTATCTAATCTAGATGTAGAAAATAGATAATTATTTTTCTTTGAAAAAATGAATTAATTTGGGTGTATTGGCTCAATCTGCTGATAAATAAAAGCCAAATCCATTGTGATTGTACTGCTTGCAGGGTTGAAATAATAGAAGGTGAAAGATGAAATTTCTAGGTATTTAAGCTTAAACCCTAATCATCTAACTTAATATTGGAGGAAGTTAAAACTAGTACTCCTCAAATTGATAGTATTTTATAGATCAACTTCTTCCCTTTCAAAGCCTAAAAATCAATTCACTGAACAACTGGCCCTGTTTGGATACAAGAGATGTTTCATCTCACTATTATAACTTTTTTAATTCCTAAATAAAATATAATAAACAATTCAATTTTTTAAATCTTAAAATAATAATAATATTAAAAAATAATATTCTAATAATATTTTATTTAATTTTTATCTCAACCCACTATCCAAACCGATCGAAAAACAAGTTATTTGCAAGCAGTCAAGAAAAAATATCCTTGTGCCTTTTTTATTTATACAAGAATCTTTAACTCTTATTAAATATGCTTGCTTAAAAATAAAAAAAAATGTTGCTGGTAGCTGAGCTAAGGCTGTCCTGTCTTGTTCAACCCAAATTTATAGTATTTTCTTCTCTTTAAGCAGAAGCAGTAGTTCTATTGTTCGCTTTTTTGCAAATATTTTTCCGTTTTTATATAAGACGGCGTTTTTTTGTAGAATAGGGGTAGGGACAAAAATATTGGTCCCAAATAAACCCCACTTCCTCTCCATGTATGTAGTACTGTTTTTATATAAGACGGCGTCCTCTTGTAAAACAGGGGTAGGGGCAAAAATATTGGTCCCAAATAAACCCCACTTCCTCTCTATGTATTTAGTACTGTTTTTATATAAGACGGCGTCCTCTTGTAGAACAGGGGTAGGGGCAAAAATATTGGTCCCAAATAAACCCCACTTCCTCTCCATGTATTTAGTACTGTTTTCTATTGCTTTTGGTGATTGTTGGAGAATCTCACCTCCTCTTCATGTATCACTTTTTTTGTTTAATGAAATTAACTTGCTTTAAAAAAAAAAAATTGTTTGCAGCTATCAAGAAAAAGGAAAAAACTAATCTGCCCACTCATTTTGCCCACTTCATTTGACCGCTGGTCAAATTTTTTTTTTTTTACTTAATGATTAAGGAAGTGATTTTAAGTGTATTGATGTATTTTTTTAATTTTTTTAAAATATTAAAAAATATAAAAAAATAAAATAAAATAAAATAAACCACTGGGCATTACGCCCAGCGGTAAGGGTGGGGCGGCTGACTTTAGCCCCACCCCCAAGAAAAAATATCCTTGTGCATTTTTTACTTGTACAACTATCTTTTAACTCTTATTAAACATGCTTGGTTAGGTTAAAAGAAAAAGTAGTTGCTGATGAATTTAGGGTTGTAATTGTGCCGAGCTGACTGGTCTTTGAATTGTTGAGCTCAACTTGGTTGCTCATCTCGATGAATTTAGCTCTTTAGCTCGAGTTTCACCTGAAAACGATCTTGAGTCTCGACTTGAGTTTTTTTATTTTTTATTTTTTGAATAAAATATAATAATTAATAAATTAGAGAAATTTCTAAATTTTATAGAATTTTACAACTAAGAAGTAGACAGTCTTGAATTATAAAGTTGTAGAAATTTATAAATAATTAATATGTAACTAGTTGATATTTATCTATAATAATCATATATTACGTCTACATAAATTACTATTACAATACATATAATATGAGGAGTGTTATAGCTGCAACGAGATTATGTAAAAATAATCTTACAAATTGACGTGATTTTATATAATCTATCAGATTTGCTTTACAATAAAAGTAGTTTTACAATTTAATAAACCATATCAAACTACATCAATTTATAATATTATTTTTATATAATTATTCTATAGTTAGAGTATGTCTTTAATAGTATTTATCAACACTTCATACATGGTTTTATATATTAATATATAAAATTATTAAATTCTACCAACTAATTATTAGAGAGAGAAATGTGTATATATATATATATATATATTTATCATATATGAGTTAGTTTTAATCGAATCTAACTATCAAATTGAATCGAGCATAATCAAGCAGATCTTAATGAACTTAACTCGAGTTTAGTTGGATTACGTGTTGGAATAATTTTTTATTTTATTTTTATGAACGAAATTTTTTCTCATACTGATTTGAGTTTAACGGTATTAAGCAAAACTATCGAAGTTGATTTACAACTGAGATAAGGCTGTCCTATCTTATCTTGTTCAACCCAGGTGATTGACGTTGTCACACTTGTTAGTCCCAAATTGATATTGGAAAACCAAAAAAGTCATCAATTAAAGGGTAGAATAAAAAACTCAAAAAGCCAATCTGCCAATGCCTATATGTCTGCCTATACTTAAACAAAAAGAGTGTATAACTGTTACTGTTTATTACTGTTCATCATAAACAGTAAATCTAAATCAGTTTTTTTAACTGTTCTATAATAAACAGTAATGAACAGTATTTATTATTATTATTTTTTTAAATCTGTGTATGTCAATGTGCGACGTAATACTGCAATCGTACGTTTGAAAATGAGAGAGAGAAAGAAAGAAAAAGTGGAAACATTATTAATTTTACTGTACAATAACTGTTACTGTTTATTACTGTTCATCATGAACAGTAAATCTAAATCAGTTTTTTTAACTGTTCATCGACAGTATGATGAACAGTAATGAACAGTTTTTTTTAAAAAAATCCGTGTGAATGTTAATGTGCGACATAATACTGCAATCGTGCGTTGGGAATGAGAGAGAGAAAGAAAGAAAAAGTGGAAACAATATTAATTTTACTGTATATTTTTAAGAGAAAAAAACTATCTAATTAATTTGAATTTTTAATATAATTTAAATTTCATAATAAATGATGAACATAAATAAATAATAATTTTATTCTTATACATTAGACCATTTTAATATTTGAAATTACACTTTATTTTTTTCTTCAATTTGACAGATGTGGCAAACGTGCTTTTTTTTATCAATTAGAAAATCTTACGCCATACAGGATTTTACACAAGTACCACTAATTTCAAAATAATCAAGCCATTTATAAAATACTAATATTTCATCATTAAATAAATAATAAAATTTTGTTAAATATTTTTAAAAAATTATAACTATATAAATAATTAGAATTTTAACATAATTTAAATATGATAATATTCTTAATTAACTAAAGATAACTGCTACAACTAATAAAAAAGTAACTTGAAAATATTTCATGAATGTGTATTTCATTTTTTTCATGTATTTTTTTAATCATCATAAACATTTTTAAATAAATAAAAAATTTACAACATTATTGGGTCAGGAGGGAATTGACAATCTATCACTACTATTAATACATCGATCCAAATCATATCTAAAGATATGATATCTACGTGTGTTGTTTTTTGAAGGACAAGACTGCTGCTGGTACATTAAAATTTTTAAGATTTAAATCCAACCCTTCATTTTACCACTTCTCATTTTTTTTTCTTCGGTTGGATTGCTTTGATTTATGCAGTGAAGTACTATCACTATCACAAAAATTCTCCACATCTCTTTTCACTTGTTAGGTGCAGAAATTGAGTTCATAAAAAATTCTCTATATACTACTTATTTTACTTATGATTACGTTTTTTTTTTTAACTCAAAATATATTTATATTTTACAAAATAAGTTATTTTTCAACCGGGCAAATGTGCCTCGCATATTGCCCAACCGCTAGTATATATATATATATATATTGGGTAAGTTTAATTAAAGAATAATATTATATATAATCGTGAAGTGCATAAGTATCATACAATCATTTTGAAAAAGAGTAAAATTTACTATTAAAAAATTAATTTTTTTTTCATATAAATCCCATATTATTTAATTTTTTTAAAATAATTACACAGCATTTACACATTTACAACTACAACTATCATTTCTCTTTATTAAAAAGTTATCCCCAGACCCCACGGTTGCTATCACATTCACACTGTACGACACCATTGTGGCTGTCAACTTTTTGGAATGAAAGAGATATATTATCTCTCTTTCTTTATACGATATATGAGTAACCATCTCATAATATATTTCTAAATAAATATTTTAAAGTGATAATATTTTTATAAAAATAATAATATTTTTATAAGATATTCTTTCTTTTTAAAATATGATTATGTAATATTTTATAAAAAATGATGTCTGTTTATTATTTTTCATAATAAAATACAGTCGAATTTCAATTCTCAATAGCAGTCAGGTCAAATCCAGAACAACATACACTTCTTTTTTTTCCCAGATTTCTAATGTTGACGTCGCAAACAATCAGACCGACGTCCATGGATAATATAATAGCTGCCGGCTCTAAAAGTAAAGAAAATATAATCTTAATTCAACGTCCAACAAACGTCACGTTGGTATATATGAAAAATTTTATTAATCATTTATTTTTTCATCATATAAATAAAATATAATAAATAATATATAATTATTTAATATAGATATGAGGTGATGATAAGAATTAAAATAATGAATATAATAATCTTGTCAAAACGTGCTAAATCTTTTCAGCGCGTCCAAAACTTTGACCGAAATGTTAAAAGAGTTTTGAATATATATATAAATATGATAAATGTATCGTCAAGAACTTCACAGGCAAAGAATTTCAAGACCCAGAAACCCAAGACAAAGACATATATTATTAGTCTTGATTCTCAGTTAGTTGTTTTAAGATTTTGTGTCAAAACTCGAATGGGAGAAGGCATGGGCATGGAGATGTTGCCAGAAGACTCTGTTTCCACAATTCTGTCTTACACCTCTCCATCTGATGCATGCAGGTCTTCAATGGTGTCCTCCACCTTTCGTTCTGCGGCAGAGTCCGATGGTGTGTGGGAGAGGTTTTTGCCAGATGATTATGAGGATGTTGTCTCCAGGTTGGTCACTCCTCTGTCGTTTACTAAAAAGAAGGAGCTTTTTCTTCTTCTCTGCAATCCGGTTCTCGTAGATGCTGGCAAGAAGGTAGGTTTGAAATGATCTCCAAAACCCCTCATTTTTCTCACTCTCATGATCTCATGCACATATTCTCTGCATACCCTCTTCACCATGCATCTCTTAGTTCAGATACTCTTTACTCCAAAGAACTTTGAAGTTTGCAAAAGGGAAGTGTTACATATTCAATATACAATATAGAGCTTCAAAGCTGTTAGAGAAGATGTATGGATGAGAAAACTAAAATTATGCATACATCTCTAAATTTTCCCTTTTGTATATGTTCCAAATAAAAAACAGAGCTTCAAGTTGGAGAAACCATCTGGCAAAAAATCCTATATGCTGTCTGCAAGAGAACTTTCCATTACATGGAGCGACGAACCCCTGTATTGGAGCTGGAGATCCATACCCGAATCAAGGTTGCTTTTCTCTTCTTCTTTTCTGATATAGAGAGAGAGTGGGGGGCAAGCAACTAAGCATCCAACTTTTTCATTTTTTTCTTCAACAGGTTCTCGGAAGTGGCTGAGCTCAGAACAACAAATTGGTTAGAAATCCATGGCATAATCAAAACTCAAAATCTATCACCAAATACAACGTATGGTGCTTATCTTGTATTGAAAATTTATGATCGTGCATATGGGTTGGATTCAATACCATCTGAAATATCAGTCTCAGTGGGTGACAAAATATGCAATGGCACGGCTTATCTGCGTCATGGGGATCGAAAGAAACAACAGATGGAATCCATGTTTTACATGAACCGCATCGAGATGTTGAGAAAGAGAGTGGGGGAAGGAGACGGCCGAGAGGTCCCGAGAGAGAGAGATGATGGGTGGATGGAGATTGAGCTGGGGGAGTTCTTTAGTGGGGAAGATTCTGAGGAGGTGAAGATGAGTTTGATGGAGGTCAAGGGATATCAATTGAAAGGAGGACTGGTCATTGAAGGAATTGAAGTAAGGCCTAAAGGCCAATGAAATGAAGGATTATTTGCTCTGGATTGAGGGTAGAAAACAAGTGCTGCAGAGGGTTTAGGTATCAAGGTGTTTGCTTTTTCATAGTTAGTGTTTCAATTGATTCTTTCATTTGTTTTTCATGTTGAACTGAAAATTGTGTAATGAGAAGGAAGGGTGTAAAATATGGTTGAATCTTTGGACTCAGGAATTAGAAATATGGTAAAAGAAAAAAAGAAGACAAAGGATTTTTGCTTTTCAAATTCAAAGGAAAGCGAAGGAAATTATGTTCCATGTATATATTTTTACACAAGGAGACAAAGGATTGTCTAAAGGAATGGAATTTCACTCATGTGCTTATATTTTAGAGTCATGTTACACAGAAGCCTCACACTCTACACACTACTTAAAAAACATGTGATTTTACTTTTTTATCTTTGTATTTCATATTTCATGAAATATGAAGGTAAAATGATAAAATCACATGTTTTTAAGTGACGTGTAGAAGTGTGAGACTTATGTCTAGAATTTTTCTACGTTTTATACTATTTTGACACGTTCATGCAATTGACACAAGAGTCTCTTCTGTGGGTGTGGACTGCATTAAAATTTTAGGAGTAATGCAGATGCTATGAGGTTTGGGCATGTCATGGACTCTGATGAATGATCTTCCCCATACATACATTAGCAGAAAAAAATAAATAAAAAAATTAAAATTATGTGTAATATCTAATGTGAGGATGATACGTAAATTTTTTTAACAGAAATATGCTTAACTACCTTAAAAATATGCTTATAAAGTACCGGAATTTGGGAAAGAAAGCCCAGGCTGGGCTTCAAAACTTCCTTAGCTTATTCAGTATTGATGATTATATGCCAAGAGTTCAGACAACTGCCATGGGTTCAGTTCTACCAGTTACATTCTCATGGGTTCTCATCTTTTTCCAAACTTCTACATTCTAACCAAGGGGTCAACTCTGTTCTTAAAACAAGAAGTCAACAAAAATTAAACATTGACAGAAATAACAATAAGGTGTAAACATAAATGCAAATCAATTATGTTATTAATAGCACAAAAGTGGGTTTGAAAGCCTGCTCACTTTATGCAAATATTGATGATTATATATGCTTCAAGAATATGGGGTTGCAAAACCTCATCGAGCTTAAATTCATGAAAAAAAAAAAGAAATAAATTAAGCTAATTTCGGAATTATTCTGTCCATTCAGTTTCATTTCCCCTTGACAGAAACTAAGGTCTCCATGAAAGTAATCAACCGCAATGTCATCGGTTTTCCATCAATTTGAAGATAGTTCATTTCTTTGGTAGATGAGTCATACAAGAACAGTTGTTCATCATCACTTCCCAAAAACAGAGTATCAACCTTCCAAAATCCTAATACAATAACAAATCATGTAAGAGGTCTCAGAGTATATATATTCCTTTAATATTCCTTGATGCCAAATTCACCCAATAACCATTTATGAAAGTAAACACCTGACTATTCGTCATTTGGGATACGAATAGCCAGAGCAACCAATTCATTCAACACAAACAAGTATCTCCAATTATAAAGTCCACTCCCAATAAAGTTTTTTTATCTAGTATCGGTGTTCTAAGAAAAACCTCTTTGCTCATGTCAAATGATAAAATATACTCACAGTCACTTTGTGCCCACCATGAAGTCATTCCATTAATGTATGTCATCGTACCCATAAAACCGTCGTAAATGAAATAGTACGGGACATCAAACCAAGGTTGACTATCAACATGTCGCCAATAATTGATACTTAAGCTATATAGCTCACTTTCGTACATGTATTTGCATTCATAGTACAAAACGAAGGGATCAGAGTCAACGAGGCGAAGAAGCCTGATTATCTTGTAGACATTAGTTTTGGAATCAAAACCGAATCCGATAGTATTACTAAAGGCGCAATAGTTACAAGGAAGGCGGCGCAATGTTGATTTAGGTACAACATTTGTTTCTTTAGTGGCAGGGTTCCATATAAAAAGTTTCCAAGCATATGCATCGGATAAGTAAAGCAGGCCATCGCAAGAACCCACGACAAAAATGTAGAATTTTTCGGCGATCCCAAAATACGGTGGAGGCAAAAGTTGTGTAAGCGATACTTGGAGTGTTTGGTGAGAAAGAGTGGAGAGAAGATGATCACTGGTAGTTTTATCTAGCCAGCTAAGGAAAAAAATGGCATTTTTGTTCTTGTTTGAAGGAGAGCCATAATGGAGGATGTATTCTCTAATGAAGTCATGTCGAGTAATGAGAGCATACAAAGGCTTGCTGATGCACTTGCACTGCAATAAAGACTCGACAGGCAGCAATAGTAGCGCCTCAAACAACAACTCTTTCGGCAGTTCGTTGGCCATCGACGATTGGCTTTCCGGGTTTCTTCAACTTGGGTTACAAAGTGAAATAATAAATCGGTTGGATTAAGGTCTTCTTGATCAGAAGATTACAGTTCCAAAAACCCCAACTCAATACAGCATACGCTCAGAAGATTACAACGTCTTATTGGCTTCCTTCGAGAATAAAATGATGGAATGGAATGGAATTAGAAATTCAGCTTTGTTGTGGGAAATGCAGTTAGGATGCCAGTTGACTACCCCTTGACTGAATGACTGAATTGAATAAAATTTATAATCTTAAAATTGTTAGGATATAATCTTAAAATCAAATTATCTTATAATCAAATAATAATAAAAATAGTCTAATAGAATTTTCAGCAAGTATAATAATAAAAAAAAAAAACTCATTCAATGATGCATAAGTGAAAAACAGTCCCTTCATGCGTTTCCACGAATAAGAACAAAGGGTAAAGTGGTAATTATCTGGAATTTGTATGAATATTTTCATTCATTGGCAGTTTTTGAAAAAACATGTTTGAGAAAATAGTTTTGCTACACAACCTCCACCACACTCCACACTCCACCATTTTTAAAATTTTTAATATTTTTTTTTAAATTTTTTTTGAGTTTATTATTTTTAAATTATTTTAAATTTTTTATTCATTATTCATATAATAAATATTTGATAAAAGAAAAAAAATAATAAAAATTAAAACAAATGTGGAGTGTGGAGTGTGGGGAGGTTGGGAAGATTTTTTCTTGAGAAAAACATCAAAATATTTTTTTTTTTACCCCAAAAGTAGTTTTAGCTCATTTGATTAAACATCCAAACAACTTAATTTTATCATTAAAGAGCTTTTAATTAAACATTTTTTAAGACCCATAAAACAACCCCAAACAGGCCCTTATTCTATACTTGAGCTGGTGCACAGAGCACACCATCCACGTCATTTAAATGGTAAGATTTGATTTGTAAGATCCAAATTTTAGATTCAAATTTTAAAATTTATCTTCTCAATCAAATTATATCATGTAAACACTTTACTATGTGTGCTCTGCACACCGGCTTGAGAATTGAAATTCTTAATCTTTAATAATGATTTATACAAAGAGAAAGATATTTGCAATCGTGAATTATGTAACCACCGCGTAATCATTTTGAAAAAAGTGAATAAAACGTGGGATCCACATGAAAAAAATTAATTTTTTAATAGTGAACCCTACTATTTTTCAAAGCGATTACGCGACATTTACGTACTTTACGGTTGTATGTAGAATTACTCTTTCACTTGATAACTATTAAGAATCTGAGATGGACTTTCACTTAATCTCATTATTTCCCCCCTCAAAGTTAATATTAATATATTTGAGTTTCTTTTATTTTATTTTTATTTTTTAAATGGTTAAAAATTTACCACTAATGCAGTTGTATATTTTTTTTCTTTAACATTTTAAATATAAAATGCACAAAAAACCGATTTGAATTAGTAGTAACTTTGAAGGGGGCAAAATGATGGTGCTTAGTAGCAGCCCTCAAATATAAAAATAAAAAGATTCTGCTATAAAAGTGTAAAAATAAATAAATTTGTTTTAGTAGGATTTACTTTTTTTTTATAAAAAACTTGCACGGAATTTATGCACTTTACACTTTTACATAACATTAATTTAATTTTCTTTTGTAGAATAAGATTAACTTATTTACCTACTTTTTATTTCATTTTTTGTTTTAAAAAACTCAAAATTTAGGAAAATAATTAAACTTGGACAACAAGTTGTCAAAGTGTATGCTCTATATGTATCATGATCCTTTCGTAATTTGGTGTGATCGGTCTTTGACATTGTTATTATTTTTAGAATTTGATTTATAATAAAATTAATTTTAAGAATTTTACCAATCAAATAGTTAAAAGTGTGTTATCAATATTGACTTCCAAGTAAAATGAAAAATAATAATAATAATAATAACATAATAAAATATTAAAATGAAGGAAAAGTAAATGGATTAATTTTAGAATGTTTTTAAAAAGGAAATGAAAATGAATGTAAAGAAAATAATTATGAATACTATAAAAATGAAAAAAGACAAATATTTTATAATAGCATTATTATCATGGTTTTTTTTTTCTCTATTTATAAGTTAAAATTAATTTATTGAGAATAATTTTTACATGTTATTTTCACTTGATAACTATTGAGATGGACTTCTGAATGATAAAAGCAATGAATAATAATTTTTATATTAAAAGAAATCCCCGTTCTTGAAGAGGGTATAATTTATGAAATTGTGATCATGTATTAATACAAATCATCATTCTAAGTATGATTCTTTTACAGATTCATAGTTATGGAGTCTGACTTTGTGTAAGACATATTCTAGATAGGTTGCTGATAACATCATTCTAAAGAAAATAATTCATATGATCTAAAGGAATTTGATTAGGTCAAGACTAGAATGTCAAGGCCCTTATCCATCTGGGTTAGGTAATATCTAGTCCATTTTCTATATATATATACACTACAAGAAAACTGCTTATTTGCGACCAGTTAATTCCAGCGAAATGACTATTTGCTGCTAAAATTGGTAGCAAATAGTCTTTTGGTTGCAATAAATTGATCACAAAAGTCCGATTTTCTTGTAGTGATATATCCAGAAGGTATATATGTAATATATAACTAAATATACGAATGTTTGTATTAGAATAAGTTTGGCGGCCATGGCTATGACCTGTGAATCTGTTACATATATAAAGAATGTTGGCAGCAGATTATTTTCTTCATTTGTTTCAGTTGTACGTGTTGTTCCTTAGTTCAATAACTAGGAAAGAAAAACAGACCTATAAATTAGACATTGACCAAGCCATGATCTTATTTGATCAATAACTGCTACTTGTTGGGCTTGATGTATCTGGTGCTGCTCTACTTTGCTTGATGTGATCTCTTTCATTTATGTAGTAGTCTTCTCAATATATATAACACTAACCCTCCACACCTATTCAATCTGCAGAAGTACTAATTAATTTCATGATAATGGCTTCCAAGCTATTCACATTATGCACCTTTTTTCTACTGAGCATTTGCACCTCTTTTCTGGCAGGTTCTTGCACTGAAGATGGCATTTGCAACTCTACACAATACCCATCTTTCTGCAAATCCAGCTTACCGCCCTACAAGTCTAGCAGTACCATACAGGATTATGGCAGGCTTTTTGTTCACATCTCCTTATCATCAGCACAAGGCTTTAGTCAGCTTGTCAAATCATACCTAAGATCACATTCCTCGTATTCCGAAGCCACAATTCGTGCCCTCCAAGATTGTCAGCTTTTTAGCTGACCTGAACGTGGATTTCCTATCGAAAATTTTTCAAACTGTTAATTCTACAGACAGTCTAAACAGCTTGCTAGCAGATGACTTGCAAACATTGTCTAGTGCCACCTTAACCAACCAAGAAACATGTTCTGATGGCCTTCAGGAGGTAGCATCAGACTCCAGCATCAAAAAAGGACTCTAGATCCCATATCTAATGGGACTAAGCTCTATGGCATTTCTCTCGATCTTTTTAATCGTGGTTGGGTTGCTCGGACAAAGAGAGGAAGAATGTTAACAGAAAGAAAGTTCATGTTTTCCAAGATATTGGAAAATGCTGGAAAGAAACTTTCCCCAGCTTTAGCAATGTCATCGAGCAGCAAACAAGAAAGTTTCGAGTCTGCAATTGCGAGGAAGCTGCTTCAGACAATGGGCGTATATTGGTGAGACAAAGGGTGGTTGTGAACCTAGATGGTAGTGGAAACTTCACAACTATCAATGATGTTGTAGCTGCTGCTCCAATCAATACCAGAACTAGTAATGGGTACTTTGTGATTCACGTGGTAGCCAGGGTCTATGCAGAGTATGTTTCCATTGCTAAGAACAAGCAAAACTTGATGATGATCGGGGACAATATCAACCAGACTGTAATCATAGGCAATCACAGCGTTGTGGATGGTTGGACTACATTTAATTCTTCGATATTTGGTAAGCTAAATTGCAATTTCAAACTCTGTTCATTATAATATATATAACTTTCATTATATAGAGAAGTAATCAGCTTTGATCCAGAATACAGGTTATTATGATCTTAATAAAACATATCATTGTCTTTTTAACATTTGTGTTACGATTTTAATTCATATTGCAGCTGTAGTTGAGCAAGAATTTGTAGCAACAAACATCACCTTTCCCAACACAGCCGGAGCAATAAAAAACCATGCTGTGTTAGTTCGTAGTGGAGCTGACTTCTCCACATTTTACAGATACAGTTTTGAAGGCTACCAAGACACATTATATACGCATTCAATGAGGCAATTTTATAGAGAATGCGATATCTATGGCATGGTTGATTTCATATTTGGCAATGCTGCTGTTGTTTTCCAAGACTGCAACATTTACCCAAGACTTCCCCTGCAAGGACAGTTCAATGCCATCACTGCGCAAGGCAGAACAGATCCCAACCAAAACACCAGAACTTCCATCCATAACTGTAGCATTAAGGCAGCCAAGGACTTGGCCTCTGGCGACGGAACTACGAAAACGTACCTCGTGAGGCCATGGAAGCAGTATTCAAGAATTGTTTATCTGCAATGTTTTATGGATAGCCTCATTGATCCTTTAGGTTGGCACGAATGGTCTGGGACTTTTGCCCTAAGTACACTGTACTATGCATGCAGAGTACAATAATTCAAGGCCTGGATCGAACACTAGTGGAAGGGTTACATGGCTCGGTTACCATGTTATAAATGCGACAGATGCTATCAACTTCATTGTGTCAAATTTCATACAAGATGTGTGGTTGCCTGCAACAAGAGTGCCTTACAATGGTGGTTTGCTATAAATTATTTGCACTTTGGCAGCTTTCACTAGTACTATATATGCATGTATCAAACTTATATATAAATTACTCTTTTATGTTATTGTGGAGGATCTTAACAAACTAATAAAAGCAGTGTGTGGCGCTTGTGCTATGACTACAACTATCATTTCTCTATATAATATTCTTGGCATTCTAAGGATTTGACCTATTGCCATGCATATTCTTAATTTGTTGCACTTTTTATTTTTTATTTCTTCTCGGTTTTAGAGATTGTAATTAAGATGGAGAGGGGACATGATTAAGATATATTGTAGTTATAAATACAACTAGCTAGCATCAAAGAAGAAAAGAAATGGCTTCTAAAGTTGTAGCGATAAATTTTACATGGAAGCTTTATATCACACACATTAGTATAATCAATATGTAATTTGTCATTTTTATTATTTTATTTAAATATACACATATTTAAATATTAAAATAAAATGGTAAAAATGACAAATCACATATTGATTAGATAGAGGTGTAGTGTAAGGCTTCTTTATAGTATTTCTATAGTGTAATATTGATAATATTCTTGCTAGCTATTTTTGTCATTTGGTCCAAAGGACCAAAAGTATCTCGAGCTTATCATATGTTGTCGCCAAATTAGATAGTGAAAGAAGTATTATTTCTCGATGAATTCTACCAAGCAATGCATAAACAAGAAGACAGAAAAACTTGTGAGGGTTTTGGTTCTGGTCAGAACAAGATTAATATAATTGGTTTAAGCATGATTATACTTTAGCTATTTTTGGCCAAAACACATATGATGAGAACGGCGCCTCCTTTTATTGTACGTACAGACAATCTAATTTACATTAGATGAGGGCAAAGGAGTGGCTGGTTCTCAATATCTCATCTATAATTATTATAATTTTTTTAAACTTTCACACAAAATATAATAAACAATTCAACTTTTTCGATCAAAATAATTGGATCGAAAGAAAAGAACCCTAGGCGCCTCCTTCCCCTCTCTCGTAAAAAATCAAGGATTTCAGATCTGATTTTCGCTGGAGGGGGAGGAGACCTCGGCTTCCTCCTCCTCCCTCTCCTTCCCTCTTTCATTCATTCATCCACCTTGTCTATCAAGGTTTCTTTTACTTAGTTTTATTTTTCTTTTTTCAAAGTCGAAAAAGACAGATTTACAACTTTCCGGCAACTCCTAAGAGACACTCGCGGCACAAGTAGATTCATAGATTGAAAATTGTTTGGAGAAAAGTGGTGGTTTTGTGAAAATTATCTCGCGTGATTCTCACGCATCGCCCACATCTGCGCTTGGTCCTCACGCACTACCACTTCTGGCAGCTCTTCTCGACACACGCGCCACATCACTGAACTCGCCACCACCAGACATTTCAGATCTGACCTTTGTAGCTGAAAAGAGACAAGCGTGTTGCCTTCATGGGCATCACAAATTCCAAAGTCTACTAGAGTTAGTCCAAACTGTAATCCATCATTTTTCACATTTATCTTACTGTTTTCCTTTTTTGTTTCCTTATTGTTAATTAAAATAAAAAAATAGTTCGTCTCTCGGACGTTTGTCTGTAGAGGTTGAGTCATCTCATTCTATGAAGGGTGATGTTGAGTCTCTAGTTAGGCAGAGAGTGTTGTCTCTTGGACGTTTGTCTGTAGAGAGTATCAGCAATAGTGAAGATCAGACCAGTCACAAAAGGAAATAATGTACTGGTGGAGCTCCAAATGCATTATTTTGGTTTATGATGTCATATTTGATATGAAGACATCCCATAATGTATCTGGTCATGGATGTAAGTTTCTCTGATGAATGAATGATGACAGTTTTCCTTAAAAAAATTTAACGTTTTCAAATCCCAAAATAAAAATAATATTATAACAATATTTTATTCAACTTTCTACTTTTATCTAATCTCATACTATCAAACATAAGTTTTATAGTGCATAAATGATGTGTGGTGTGAATGCTTTCAAATAGTATTATTATAAATAATGATCAATATATTAAAGTAAATAAGAAATAAAGGGGGTGGGGAATCCCAAACAAAAACATGATTGCAATAGCTAAGTAAATATGTAAAATCTCTATTTTTGTGGCAAAATTTGAAAGATCATATCAATAAATATCTAAGTAATTGGAAATCTTTAAGGGTTTGGGACACTTACAATTTTAATCTCTATGAGATTTTGTATACATTCCTCTGCTTAATTCATCACAATTACTATTAGATGACTCCATAATAACTAGAATAAAAAGTTAATACTAAAATTAAAATAATAATATTTTTTTCCACACATTATTTATGGTATTAAGTAAATATTTTGAAACAAGATTTTGATCAAATTAAGCATCAAAGTAGACCAGATAAAAGTAGGAAAATAAATTTTTTATTTTATTTTATATAGAATATTGTTATTGAATCATTTAAAACTTATCATTCATGGTTTTCTTGACACTTTATTTATTAAAAAAATATTTAAAACAAATGGCGTCTCAAATACACAAATTATTCTTTTATATGTATACATATATGCATATATTTTTTACGAGAATTGCTATAAATACAAAATTATTAAATAAAATAAATTTATAAACTGATATAGTTTTATGAAATTTGTGAGATCTATTTTATAATAAAAGTAACTTTATAATCTGACGTACTACATTAAACCATATCAGCCTATAAATTTATTTTTATATAATATTTTTGTAGTTAAAGAATTTTATTTTTTATTAGTGAAAAATTTCATTTATACATAGCAATGTTAATTTTAGGTTTTTTTGAAAAATGTGATTCGTCCCGTAAAGCTCTTTTAGTGAGAAAAAACACGACCAGAGCTAAATTATTTTCTCGTGTTTGCCTCCTCCCCGCGTCTCGCTCTCTTGCTCGTGCCAATGGCCGCCTCATCTTCTTCTTCCTCATCCTCCACGTCCTCGGGTTCTGATTCCCTGTCTTCTCCCTCTCACCGTCGCCGTCGTCACCGTAGCCGCAGAGACCGGGAAAGAAACAGAGAAGCCCTCAAGATCAGAAAGAAAAGCCGCTCCCACACTAAACGACGTCGCCGAAACCATCACCACTCCGATAATTCTCACTCTTCATCCGCCTCTGATTATTCCAGGTCCCCCATATATTTTGGCAAATAATAATAACGGCTTTTATTAGTATTCTTCTTCTTATTGTCAGAGTTCAAATAATAATTAGGGTTTTGCCAATTCCTCTTTTTATTTTTTAGTTTTTATGTTGGTTGGGTATATAAATACTTGGTTTGTAGCTCCTCTTGGCTTTTCTTTATTGTTTGGTTGCTAAGATAACTTGGGGGAAGGGCAAAAGACTGCGAAATTGTGAATATAGTGAGGATAATTTTTTTTGCCAACCCAATTGAGTTCTTATTCTAATTTTAATTTTTCTTGAGCATTTTTGCTTGTTATTGTGTAGTTGTGTAATTAGTCTTGTTTGTTTGGATTGACGATCTTTTTGGTTCCTGAGAAAGTTCAGGAACAGAAAAAAAAAAAAAAAAAAATCTTTCGAGTTTTATGGCTTGCTTTCGGAGGACTAACTATCAAACAAGAAAGGACGAGCTTTCAGAAATAGTTCTCTGAAAGTTCATTATTCTTTCTTTCATAGTTACTTTTCATTGCGTATTATGAAAGTAAAAGCTTACATAGCCTTAATTGCTGCTGCTTCTTTAATGGTTATGGCCCATGGGTTTAAATACTTAACCAGAAGGCCCTAGTGTAGAGCCTGTTTTTGTTGGAATTTCGATGTGTGACTGAAACATGGTTGCTTGAGTAATTGTGGGGGAGCGGTAGGATATGGGAAAGTGAGAAGTCCCTGGACAAGAAAGTATTCTGGATGCCATAAGTTTGTTTTTGTACATGATAAGATAAAGTGAGACCTTAAATAGTCTCCCACTAGTATCTTAATGATTAAAAACGAAAAAAGTTTAGATAGTCCTAATGTGTTGTATTTTCGTTCTACTAGTGGCAAAAAGTGGTTAATTACATAGAGGTTTTAATATTATTAACAAAAAAAGAGAAATGCTGAACCTTGCGAACACAAAATTTTCTATCAGATACATGGCTTACGACAGGTACAAAGAACATTTTCTTGGCTTTGGAATGATAATGACTTACACTCCAATGCCTAGGAGAGTGCTAATCATGTTTAGGACTGTAGTGAATATGGTTTAGATGACACCATCAAGGGTGATGGCTCTATGGTTATTGGGTTACTCCCAAGTAGTTCGGTATGTAGTAGGTCCTGGGTTCAAATCAAAATATGGATTCACCTTAGACTGTTGGTATTAGCTGCCTAAGAATTCATTGATTTCCCAAGTGGCGTTAGGGTCTAAGCTATGGCTCAAACCTGGTTTGCGGGAAAGGTTGGGGCTTCCTACCGTCTAGTCCCCTCTTGTCCGGTTTTGAGCAAGTAGGGTGCTGCCATTGTCACGCTCAGGCAGGAAAGCCATCTGCGGTTGCCCCCTCCTACCCTTTTGCTCATAAAAAAATACGGTTAAAATTACTTGCCTTCATAGTATTTTATTATTAAGTTTGCCATTTTTTTGCTGTCGCATGATTTTTACCATTTCACCTTCCTGGAATGATGTGGTAGCAAATGAAACATGGTCTAGATCTGTATTAGAAGCATAGGGTTTAGAGATTTAAATAGCAGCCAAAATTTTGTATGTTAGGTTCTCAGGCATTTTTCCATTGTTTTCTAGCATGGATGTTAAGATGATTGGCTTTCCCAACTTATCTACATTGCTGATTCTTGTAGAAGTGACAGTTCTTCCCACAGTGAGCCTGAAACATCTAGTCATTCAAAGCGGCACAAGAAGAGCGACAGACCAAAGAAGGTGGTGGTTGAACTACAATGTTAGTTTTCTTGTTATGTGCTCTGCTTGTCTTATTATCCCTTGTCTCTTCCCTTTCATTTTCTAGAACAAGGAAAAGGACCAAAGCAAGAGTGATCGCCATAAACAGCATAGTCGCAAACTTAAAGAGGTAGGCCACACCACTCTTATGTAGCTTAATAGGATCCACATGATTTCTTTTATGCCAGTGGTTCACTTGTTAGTAACTCTTTGACATTTGAATAGTGTTTTTCTCTCATTTCATCAGGGTAGTGAGGACTAAATTGTGAGTGAACTATGTCATTGATAACTGCAGAAGCATTAAAGATGTTTTTAGCTTGACATTTAAATAATAAAATAGATGGTGACATGCTGAACTTTACTTGAAGTTTGTATTTCCTGAAAAGTGGTATCAGGACCTAAGTTCCCCAGTCACTTAATTTTCTGCATAATGGGTTTATAAGAAAGCTTTTCTTTTCTCCCGTAAAAAGAACTTAAAAAAAGAAGGGTGGGGGATTCTTTGAAATTTTTTCAATACAAGTCTCATCTTGCATGTAAAAGCTGTGAAAGTTCCATGTACTTGTGCTAGGAAGCTAAATGCATATCTAACAATTTATCATGGCATTCACAATGTCTGAGGTGCTTATAATACTTTCTGCCTGTTGTATGGATTGGCTCTTTGAAATTGGAGCTGGGGTCTGCGACATGATGGTTGGTGCTTGATTGACTTGCCTGGATGTTGTTGCTTGGTTGGGTTTGTCTGGGCAATGGGAGCCGTCTATAGAAACAGCAGGATGAGAGAAGTAGTGGCCCTGTTCAGCTTTCTAAGGTTCTCATCAGACTGTAATACTTGTGGTTGCTGTTGCAAGTTTTGTTGTTGCGCTGTTTCTGTAACCTTTATGTGCTTCATACAGTTTTTAGCGCGTGACAAGGATGATGGTGTTCGTCTTAGTGCTATCTCTGGAAAAAAGGTTAGGCAACTATTTACATTGTATTAGGACCTCAAAGATTTGTCTATGAGATGATACTCATAGAAAAAGTGATCTTCAATTACTTCTCCCATTATGCAGATTCGATTGAAAGTTGATAAAACGAAGGAGGACAAGTTGGCGGAGAATAAAAGAAATGAACTGTTGAAATTTCTAAATGCTAGTTTTGATTGAACTTGTGGAGCTTGAAGTCAAGTCACTGGAATTAAGACAGAAGAAGAAATCGTTTTAGCAAGGTAACCATACTTAAATATCCAAGTTTCTTTCTTGAAGACCAAGCTGCCTAGACTGGGGTTCTATTTCACCAATTTGTGTTTGGCTTTGCTACCCGTTGGATAGGAAAGCATTGTTGAATTGGAATCTGAGTTTCTATTATAGTTGTGGTGAGAAGTGTGTATTGGATTTTGGTGTTGTATTGTATCAAATTGATGCTTCATTTATGTTATTGCTTTATATGAACAGCGTACAAGTCTTCTCTCTCCCTCCCTTCCTGAGAAAAGCCCTCTTGGCCCTTGGGCGTGAGGGTCAATGGACTCTTGTTCTGAACTGATTTGGATGGTATACACCTACTACAGTTTGATACATGAATTAGCAATAAAATCAATAATCAATGTAAAACTTGTATTCAAAAGCCAAGTAGCGTAATACTAGGTACAAGCTTTAGATATGCAAATACAAGCTTGGGTCGCATTAGGAAAAAGTAATTTTTTTACACTTTTTCATGGTGAGGTCCATTCTTTTACAAAGGGTATGTGCAAGGCAAGGCTTGTACAAATCATATTACTGAAGTAAATAAATATCTTCTATTGATAATGTTAGTTACAGGGAATAATGTTAGTTACAAGAAAAAATAAATATTTATTTAAATGTTTGATTTCTCAAACAAAATATGTAGATGATAGTTTCTGTAAAATCTTCAATAAAAAATAAGAGTCATAATAAAAGGCAGATGGTAGTAGTACTATAATAATCAGGCTTATTATGTACACATTTATTAATATTAATATACATGTATTGAACAAAACCAACTTTTACTTTTTATGTGTAGAAAGATAGTATGTGTTCCATTGATTTGATTTGCTTTCTGTGAGAAGATCCACTCTTCACCTTAAGTAGTTTTCTTTGAATGGAGCTCGAACATATCAAGTTTGTAGGTGTTCCATTGATTTGCTTTCTGTGAACAGATTGTAGTTATTGGATTCAATTCATAGTTTTAGTTCTGTTTCAATATCATTTCTTGAAGAGTAATGCTAGAGAGAAGTCACTATAGCAATGCATACTTTGCACTCACTGCGTGGCTGCTTCTAGTTGATTGTTTCCAACATTCACTTGGGGAGATGTGTGGTCTAGATGATGCCACATCATGTGTGCAAAATGGATACTCCCAATAGTGACTTCTATCTATATTTATTTGGAAAAGCAATTATACATTTGAATTTATAAAGCTTTATCTCATATTTTATTAATTTTTATCGTGAATTTTTAATTCCTTTCTGGGTTTAAACTTTGCACAAAGTAATTATGACCCACGTGGATACTTTCTGCCAAAGTATATACATTAAAGTTGCTTTATTTGTTGAATCTTTAACATTTATTGATTGGACTTAAAAGCGATTTGGGGAGGAATCTTTTCTATCTAAAGTAATTCAAAGGGCCAGTTTTGTTGGTTAACATGGAGATACTATTGGAGTATGTTGAGAATAGGAACTAAATCCGAGTCTCACAAACCATGTCGGGTTCAGATTCTTTTTATTTGTTAAGACTGTAAATTAAAATCATGTCGGGTTCATATTCTTTTTAAAAAGGTTGTTGGGGATCGAGGAATCCTCCTGGTATTCTTCCTTGACAAAGTCTCTTGACTCCCAAGAGTCAAGACTACACCCATCACAACCGCGATGCTCTTATATTATTTCAGAACAATGAGAATTAATATCTAAGATATATTTTTCCTTGATGATCTTAATAATCTTGTAAGATAGGTCTTATGATTCGGTCCTGTTTGGATTCAGAAAATATTTTATCTCATCTTATCATTATAATTTTTTTAGATTTTTACACAAAATATAATAAACAATTCAATTTTTTCAAATCTCAATTCAATTTTTTCAAATTTTAAAATAATAATAATATTAAAAAATAATATTCTAACAATTATTTTTTTTAACTTTTATTTTTCATTTAAAACTATCTCATCTCATCTCTAAATACAAATCAGCCCTCTTATTTTTTGACCTTTTAACTTTCAAAAAACAAGAGCATTAGCATTGGCTTCATCAAAATCATCTTCAAAATTTGATGAAAAGTACATGTTTTCTATAAATTTAAAACATCTCTATCCATAATCCTACATTGGATTAGCCATTGGATTCATCAAAATATAATATAATAATATTTTTTTAATAATAATATTTTTATTTTTATTTTTCATATTTTACAATTACACTAACTATATGTACATTAATAATTTAATTTGATATTTAAATTATTATTTTCCAATTATTATTTTTTTCTCAACCTAATTACCCAACAAATACATTTCACAAACTAATTTTCAAATCCAAACTAATAGTCTCATGTATTTTGTAATAAAATAATAAGATAAATTTATGAATAGTGAGTCTTCAAATATGAAGATGAAACTAAATTTCTCGTAGCTCAAAACTTGAGTTTTGAGTTGAAACCAATGCCAGCGTCTTAATTCTGAATCCATTCAAATTTTAGACTTTTCTTCATTTTACCGAATCCGCTGCGAGTGCTCTTAGATTGGATCTCATTTCTATTAAAACTAAATCCATGTCTCACATTCAATGGGTCCAGTTCCAACAGAAAACTATACCAAGCTTATAAAAACAAGTGTAAGTTAATCTTACTTTAACAAATCACCTCGAGTTCATTTTTTTTTTTTTTGTTAAGACTTTGAATGAAATAATTAAATTCATCATTTCCAATCAACTTAGGCTTTTGCTACATTTTGACCTGGGCTTAAACTTTGCGACCAGGAACGAGAAATAATGCTATGTTGTGCAAATATCGACGACTCTCACATAGGCTTAGGTGAACTTGCAACCAACTTTCAATTTACCACCGATTGGGGCTTTTCAATTGCAACAGACATTTTAGCTCCTCTCTCTCTACCTTAAACAAAAGTACGATCGAAGAACGTAAAGGAAGCTCGAGATCGACTTGCAAAACTTGATTTTGCTCGATTCATTTATTAAATGAGTTGTTTGTTAACATAAATTATGATCAGTTATTAATAATACGACTTGTATACAGATAAATTATGACCAGAATTTTTATTGGGCAAAGCTTAGAGCTTAATGAGATAATGATCAGCCTCTCAAAGAGATTGATATTATATAATGAGAGCAGCTAAAAGATTAGTGTCCTGCCAGTTGATTGGTAAGCGCCAAGACAATGCTGCAGAGCTGGCTGAATGTCGTGCTCAAACTAAGTATGGGAGAGGCTTTGCCCATTTCCTTCAAACCATCCTCACATGAATCAGAATTGCTCATTGCAGCAGACACCCATGTTAATACATCATTATACTTTTTAGACTTAAAGGACGTGACGGAGTCCTGGAGTCGCTCACTTGCACCTTCGTAGTTCTCATTGCAATCTTTAAAGGCAACGGATTTATCATTCTGTTTGGAGAGTTGGCCCTGAATTTGCTTAGCCTGGGATAATGCATGCTGCAGTGCAACTTTGGCTAGCACGCCAATATCAGTAGCCGCACGGCTCTCCGGGTCAGATTGAAGGGTTTGTCTGCACAGATCCTTGTACAAAGTACGATCACAAGCTGAGGTTATAAGATCAGCCTTTTGCGCTTCTCCAACATCTCTGCATTGATACATTGAGCAGAGAGTGAAAAGCAGACAGAAGAAGAGCTTCAAATTCGGGTTCATGTTTTCAAGATGAAAGATCAATGGAGAAAATGAAGAAAACAATTGGAATGCTATAAACTTCTATTATCTTATATTCTTTTCACAACAATTGTGAAAGCATGTCTATATATATAGAGATAGTGAGAGAGGGGGTACGTAGACAGATGCCCAAGAAAGGCGCATGACCGCTCAATGCCTGTTTAAGAGGTCTCTTCGGGATTTGTTTGGACAGGCATGCATGAGTCAGCTTCATTTCTAATTAGGGGCATATTCCGTTTGATCTGTGCTTTCACTCTCAAGATAGGGGAGATTTGTTTCCTGATTTGTTTATATATACTAAACGAGTAATGTTATACACCACATTCTCATCCTATTTTGATCATACTAAGTAGTATGTGACACATTTATCACCATTAGATGATAAAGAAGTATGCAATAAATGATCATTTAATGGTGATAAATGTGTCACATCATACTTAGTGGAATGAAAGTGGGATGATAGTATGGTGTATAGAAATTTTCATACTATAGATAGGGGGTTTTGTTTTAAACCTCAGTTATTGCTTTTAATTGATAGGGGATTTTGCTGCATCCACATATTTATTATATGAGTAATACTATATACCACTCACATCCTATTTTGATCATACTAAGTGATATGTGGCACATTCATTACCATTAGATGATAAAAAAACATGCAATAAATGATCATTTAATGGTAATAAATATACCATATCATACTTAGTCAGATGAAAGTGAGATGATAATATGATAGATAGAATTTTTCTTATTATATATATCTTGAAAACTTTGAATCCAATGTGATAAAATAAAAAATAATTTAATATGTAAATATGCTAACTCATATCCAAGCTTTCCACATGCATCGAAATTGAGTGCCCTTACAAAATGAATTTCTCAATAAATAACTATTTAAATTGGAAAATGAAAAATACTATCTATTTATTTAACCCATTGATTCCCATGTTTTTCCCATCAGCACTAAGAGTCTAAGATGTGCACTACAACAGCTTTCGAAATTTGGAGAGGTCGTCGACAATCCACCGATCCTCTCATGTATTGTTGGATAATGGAGAGCATACAAAAGTAACTACTAAAAGAAGAGAAGCATGAAACTCTAGGGAACACAAAAATCTGTAGCTGCGAGACATAATGGTGCGTGGAGGGAATTTCAGACATCCCCCCAAGATACATTTTTAGACAAAATAGTGTAGAAAAGAGACGTCTGAAGTAACAAGCATTAAAAGATCATGTCCATAGCCCACATCAAAGTAAGAAAGACAAATACAACCGCCATGCCATATCAACATGACGATAGTCTAGCAAAAATTTGGATCACCATAGTCAGAAATAACATTTCTTCCTCAACAAGTACCAAAATCAACTCAAACCCTAAATCCCTTGCTGTTCCTCCTTCCTCTGGCCCTCTCAAACTTCCTTCCCTTTGATCGAACATAGGGCTTGCTGTGGCTGTGTGGCACACCAGGTGCGGGACCAAAGTGTTTCACTGCCTCACGAGCATTCTTTGGACCTCTGAGAAGAACCTGCATCCAATATTATGTTTTAATAAAATAGGTTTGGACCTATCAAACATTACATGCTTATTTAGAAGAACTTATAAAAATAATAATAATAATAATAATTTAAATAATTTGTTGAATTCCCAGTACAAGAATGATGAATATCTATAAATATCAACTCTATTTTTATCGTTTCATTAATAATACGTACGCACAGGAACTCAATTTCTTTTTGTTAAGATCCCAAAACTCTACAAAACAATAGAAGGGAATCGTTAAAGGCATGACAAGAGAACCTTCATCTGCACAATAACGAAAGGGAAGCTTAATAATTGTGAATTGTCTCAGCAAACTTCTAGGAAATTAGTTTATTGTTGAGCTTTTAGCAAAATCTTCTTTTGGAACATCTTAAATTTCTAGAATGATTTACAAGCCATCAAATTACAAAATAAAAGAGAGATTCAAAGCTAAATCTAACAATTGGGCACCATAAACGTCCTAAACTAATTCAATAATGTAGCAACCAAAATAAATCAACATAACAGAGTAAATGAGAGCACTCCAATAACAACGAAAGATTAATAGCGGCATCAAATCCAATACCGTGTTCTGTCCCAGTGGAGCTCTCAGAGCCAGTTGGTCAAACGTCAAGCACTCACCACCAGCCTTCTCAATTCTTGCCCTAGCTGTCTCAGTAAATCTCAGTGCTGTGACCTTCAAGGCAGGAACTTCATAAACCCTAATATCATCGGTCACGGTCCCCACAACCACAGCAATCTTACCATCCTATAGGAAAACCCCACACACAACAAGATCAAAATCCATAATTCATGTTTTTCATGGAAAGAGAAGTCAAGAAAAAAAAAATACAAACCTTTCCCTTCATGTAACGGATCAACCTAGACAGAGAAAGTGGTGGCTTGTTGGTTTTGCTCATGAACAAGCGCTTAAGAATGACTGCATTGAACTTGCTGCCGGTTCTCCGAACAAGGAACCGATAAAGCTAATCACATAGCATCAAGTCATAGACTATACACATAGCACCAGAAGGTACACACAAATATGTACAAAAGCACAATATAGAACTTATATGAATCCATTAACTACAAACATGTTATTGTCATCCAAATAGAGAATGCAAACAAGTTCACATAATCCAGGTTCAACCAAAATTCTAAAGAAATATCCTCCAAATAAATTTTCTTTAACAAAACTCAACCAGAACCCATTACATTTTATGCTAATTAATACACAGGGTTTTTCTCCTATGATACCACCGCACCAGCTTGTTTAGGTTGCAACCTAACTATACATATTTTTCGACTAACATTTTAACAAATCGTACATACAGACACTCAGTCAGTAAGTTTTCCACTGTGGGTTTTTTCTTTCAATTTTCCACTTTACCTTCCAGCAATAGGAAAGAAGTTAAATTGGTAACATGTCTATGCTAGAGTTTGCTCTCTAAACATAAACAAATGGGTTGCTTTACGGTTCTCTCGACATATAAAAAATAAATCATGGAACCGATGTATGAGTAGGGCTTAGGAGAGACCTTGACGAGGAGCTTAAGGTAGATATCATCGGATTTCGGAGCAGTACGCTTGGATTTCTTGCTCTTACCTCCTGCGACCAGATCGATCCCCTACACGGAAATGAAACACACAATTACATACAGCCAGATTTAGTATATAAGAAATGGAATCAGATAGAGACGGAGATAGGGAGAGTACCATCGAAGCTTGCTTCGGCAGACGAGGTTGTGGTGTCTCGCTAGTGCTGGGGGGACGACGACGACGCGACTAACGCAAGAGAGGAACCCTTAAAAACGAGAGCTAGGGTTTTTAAGGGGCATCTTATCTTGTGCTATCGAACTAAAGAGCTGTATTGGTCCTCATGGTGCTTCACATCATGGAACGACACGTGTCTCAATGACCAGATTGTTGAGAGCGAATGAGCAATCACTAGATTTTTAATCCCCAATTATATATCGAGAAATTATATTTGCAGTTCTCATTTGGAGATTGTATGTGCAGGCCCTTCATTAAATAAGAAAAAATATCATTTTAGGAGGGATAATTTGTAATTTTAAAAAATTTTAAATATAAAATTACCTAGACTTATATTGCAGTCCTCAAATAGGGATTGTACCTAGCATTGCTCTTATATATCAAATCCAAAAGTGACTTGTTAAAACAAATTGACTGACTCATGTAATTTACGATGAAAAAAAATTAAAAATCTAGAATTAAATTTTATTCGTAACTCTATTTAGGGTTCATTTGGATAATGAGATGATTTTAAATTAGTTAAATAAAATATCGTTAAAATATTATTTTTTAAAATTATTATTGTTTTTAGATTTAAAAAAATTGAATTGTTTATTATATTTTGTGTAAAAATTTAAAAAAATTATAATGATGAGATGAGATCGTATTACACTAACATAAAGAAAGAAATATTATTTTATTATTACCAAAGGATGTAGACACTAGTTGGAATGTGGTTATTATTCTATAATTTTGTTCAAGAAATGACTCAAATCCAAAGCTCAGTTCTATACTTTGGTTGGTTTGATTACACAAAATCAAATTATATTATCTTATCTCATTTCATATAATTATTATAAATTTTTTAAATTTTTACACAAAATATAATAAATAATTCAATTTTTTCAAATCTCCAAAATAATAATAGTATTAAAATTTTATATTATAATAATATTTTATTTAATTTTTAACAAAATATCTCGTCAGAACTACGTAACTAAACGAGAATTTATACATTAATGGAAACTTTAAACGTGATTGAGACCTTATTATATGTCTCTCTTTTTTTTCTCACTGATAAACTATTTTAAAGAGTTATGTGTTTATTATTATTCATATCAAATCCACAGAAGTCAACTGATGGAGTGGTCATGTACGGTATAGAGAATCCGACGTCCAAATCAAAAGACTGTCTAAAAAGAAAAGAAAGGAGTCATTAAAGGATTAGTAATTCTACATACAATTGTGAAGTGCGTAACCGCCGCGTAATCGCTTTGAAAAAGAGTGGAGTCCACTATTAAAAAATTAATTTTTTTATGTGGGTCCCATATTTTATTCATTTTTTTTCAAAGCGATTACGCAATTCACGGTTGTAAATATCTTTTCTCAAAAAGGATAGAGGAAGAAGTGAAACCAAGAAAAGTAAATCCATCTTCACATTACACAACTATTTTCTTTGGTTCTGTTGGATGCTAAGAATATATCAGTTTATTTATAAATAGTAATAAGATAATAGTAAATAGTAGTAAAATAGTATAAAAACAGTTGTATTCTCAAACATAACCAAACTAAATTTACACGTAACTTGATGTAATATACCAGATTTATTTTATACAAAACTAAACAGTTATATTAAGCCATGTCAATTTATAAAATATTTTTGTAAAACTAATATTTTTCTAGTAAAAAATAGCAAAGACGGCAAGCAGCTTTCATGTACTAGAAGGAAAAGATGAAGGTTATGTAAATCCACCAAATTCCAACATAAACCTACCTCCATACAACAATACCCAAATAAACCTTTATCCATAATAAAACCCATCTCCCCAATTTCTCAGTGACTCCGAATGATTTATGAATATGTTTGGTAGTGAGATCATCTCAAATGATTTAAGAATAGTAATGAAAAAGTAATAATAAAATATTAAATGCTAATGAATAATAGTAAAAAGTAATGATAAAATAATGAATAGTAGTGGAATGATCTAACTATCCAAACACAACTAGACTATGTATGGATGCTGATGTAATCTCAGATAATTTGTAAATAATAATGAAAAATAGAGAATAACTTATAAATAGTAGTGAACTGTTTATGAATAGTAGTGAAATAGTCTGAAATTACTTCAACCATATGACTCCATTTGGATAGTAGGAGTATTCTAAGTCAGAACACTCAATTATTATTTATTATTTTATCATTATTTTTCATATATTTTTTACTATTTTTTATTACTATTCACTATTTTTTAATATTTTATCATTTTTTTTACTACTTTTTCATTACCATTCATAAAATATCTAAAATTACCTCACTATCTAAATGCAACCAAGATTCCATTTTAAATTAATTATGAAAACCTTAAAAACTTGTTTAGCTTTGGTGCAAATCCAAATTTTAATATATGGCCTAAACAAGGGATTTGGATTTGGAACTAGTTCAATTATTTTAGGCATGGGCTTCTCCGTTTGAATTCTAGTATTTTTTATTTATTTTTTTCTATTTAGAAAATGAGAAGATTTACAAAAAGATTGCTATAAAGAAAAATAGTAATTCTACATACAATTGTGAAATGCGTAAATACCGCGTAATCGCTTCGAAAAAGAGTGGGGTTCACTATTAAAAATTTAATTTTTTTCATGTGGATCTCATATTTTATTCACTTTTTTTAAAACGATTACGCGTCGATTACACAATTTACGGTTACAGATATTTTTTTCAAAGAAAAATGCTACAGTACGAAGACTCCACTTATTTTTAAAAAAAAAACTGCGCAGAACTTACATATCTTAAAACTATATATATTATTACTAAAAAAAATTACATAACCTGAAAAATTAAAAAGTAAATAATAAAATTTATACCTTACAAGTTGGAGAGATCAGGATTGTTAAAAAGAAAGGAAATTACTAATTAATCCTCTCACTTTGTTTATTCATTTTGATCGTTTGTGTATTTAATTTTATTATTTAATGATTAAGAAAATAATTTTTAATATATTGATATATATTTTTTTATTTTTTAAAAATATTTAAAAATATATATTAAAAAAAAAAGAGGCTAAAATGGCCTAACGGTGAGATGGAGCGGCGCACAAAAAGAAAATGGTTTGCAATTTACAAATCGTAGAGTGGACGGCAGTGCGTAAAAGTCTTTGTACATTAGCAATTTTAGCAATTTAGCAGCGCTGTAAAGTAAAATTCATATGAATTTTATATAGTAGATTTGTTTTGTAGTAAAATAAGATAAAATCTATTTATTATCTATTTTCTTATCATTATCTTATTATTTTATAATATAATATTAGATGATAAGTTCATAAATAAATATAATAAATAATCTCTAATCATCTAATGTCACATTATAAAATAATGAAAAGATAATAAGAATTAAGACGATGAGAAGCATTACTCGTAAAATAAACTTTACATTAGGGAGGGAGAGGGAAGAAAGAGAAAGTGGAATTTATTTAAGTGTGCTGTTTTATTATTCTCTTTTTATGATGCTTACCTGTTAAAATTCTATTGAAGAGTGTGAAAGCTCATTCTTCGCTCCATCTGACTTTAAGTTAGGTTGCGTTTGGATGTTGAGCTGAGCTCAACTGAATTGAGTTCTTTATGAATAATAGTGAGTTGAGTAGTAAAGATAATTATATGGGATCATCTAAACTAAGTTTAAAGTGTGTTTAAATATTAAGATGAGTTTAGTACTTATTATAAGAAATTGAAAAAGGTTGTACATCCCACGTATAAAAATGTTTTAAATTGAAAAAAGTTCTGAATCCCACGTGTAAGAAGATTTTGAGTTGGGATGAGTTTAATAATTTGAGAGTTGGGTGTTTAGATATTAGATTCAACTTAAAGTTAGACTGAATTCAACTGAGCTCAGCTGAGTTTGGGAATCAAACGCAGCCTTAATCTCTACGTAAATGAAATATTTTTTTTGGAAAACTATTTCTCCAATTATGCATTTTTTTAATTCGGGGTGCAAATATTTTCATTAAATCTGAAAAAGAAACGTGGCTTAGACAAGCTACATATAAGGTAATAATATATCTACAAATACTTTATAATTTAATTTAAATCAATCAATGTAATTGTGACACTTTATTAAAAAATAATTTTAATTTTATTTAACTACCATTTATTAAGTAAAGTAGTAAACTAGTTATAGACTAATTATAAATTTATCATTTTTCAAAACGGAGACTTATAAGAAATTTTTTTTTTTAATAGCAGATTTCATTTTATTTTCAAATGAAGTACGCTAAGGCTACACACTCTATGACTATATATAACATTACCCGAAATTAAAAAAAGCTACTAGAAACTAACATTCAAAATTGAGATAATAAAATAATTTGTGGTTGACGTGACACAGGTCCAAAATTGATTATATATACCAAGTGGATGCTTCATTCAGAAGCCAAAGGCCAGAATGTCAAGAATCAAGATCACTTTGATTTTACTATTGTTTGAAAAAGGAAAAAAAATTTTGTCCATGGAAGGAAGATCAATCAATTCTACAAAAGAGAGTCGAAATCACTTCGTATTCAAAAGAAAAAAGCGACTCTCAAGGAAAGAAAAAAAGGTCTAGTGAGAAATGATCAAATAGATAAGAATCAAAATAAATGATAGTTACAATTATGACTGTGTAAATATCGTATAATAATTTTAAAAAAGTAAATAAATATAAGACTTATATAATAATAAATTAATTTTTTAATAATAGACCTCATTTTTTTTAAAACGACTGTATGATATTTGCGTATTCTGTACTTAACAATACTCATCACATAAACTCTAGTAAAAAGTAGACTACACTGAAAAAAGTGTAAAAAGATTTATTATTTATGAGTGTGACTATTTTTTTTTTATAAAAAATTTATTTATTTGAGACTTGTATTTAACGTTACTCTAATAAAAGTAACTTTAATTTTTGTGAAATAACTATATAATAGTTACATTAATTAAAGGATATTGAAATGAGGAAAAATGCAAGGTGTAAAAATCATAAAGAACAAAGCCGATGACCGCACGAAACGGAGATCATGCTGTGTGGGGGAGGAACTGCTGAAGAAAGGCTATGACCATTGAACGAACCAAGATAAGCTTTGAATATTCCAAATAAATATCGCGATCGTTGTTGTTCCTTGCAACAAAAAACAAAAAACAGAAAAAGATGGAGAGGGAGATTGCCCTCACGTCAGGGATGACATACGTTGATGCAGTTTGGGCCCGAGGGAGAGGGGAAAAGCCCCCGCCGCCCCGAGACGTAGCTGCCGTCCATCGCTATTAGATACATGAAAAGATGTATTAATAAGATATGTCTGATCCTGAAAAAGATTGCTTCTTGTCCCTTTGGATCATTACTATACCGTCAAAAGCCAGAGACCATTCTCCTCTATTTTCCTTTCGCTTCGCATTCACTTAATCTTTATCCAAAACTTACCAGATAATATGATATCTCATTGCCAACGTCCTACATTCTTGTCTCGTTTGAAAGTTCATCAGTTTATTTTTTTCTAAGCAAGTAATCATATCATAGATGAATTAAAAGATTACAGGATATAAGGTGTAATAATATTGATCTATGTGTAATGATGTTGATCTTTGAATTTGATGTAAATAGGATGCTTGGATGTATTGGTGTGAATGCTCCTAATAGAGAAGATGAATGGAATGAAAGGTGTTTGATGAAAAGTCAGTGAATGAAACAGTAATTATATTAGGGTTCTTCGAGGGAATCCCTTAACCTCCAATAGTGTCAATATTCAAGAATGTTCAGATCCTTTCACTCAGTGTTTTATCTCCTTCATATCCACGCAGGGATAACTGATTGGACTAATAAGAAAATAACTCGTGTAAAATAAGTAACAGACTCTCAATAGACTCTATGGAAATGAAATGCTATAAGGACTCAACGACAGGTACATAAGACTGAATGACAGGACTCAACTAAATGAAGAACCGACGCTGCGTCCCTTGCCAGTTTATTGAAACGGTGCGTTGCAGACTTGCTCGAAACGGTGTACTGCTTACGAAATCAAAATGGTGCACTCCACATTACAGACTTTCTCAAAACGGTGTGCTGCTTTCTAAATCAAAATAGTGCACTCCACCTTCCCCAAGCACTAGAGCACACAGAAGGAACCATAGAACCTTGGGGATAGCTTAAGGTTATGTTGAGCAGCAAGGGATTTTTGTTGGTAGGGTTGCAATCTGAGATAAATCCAATCCCCTTCCGTAAATTCTCTTTTAGTTCTCCTTCGATCTGCATAAAGTTTCATTCTTTCTTGAGATGCTTCTAAATTTTGCTTAAGTAATGCCTTGATTTGATCTCTTGTACATAGTAGGAATGAAAATCGAAGGTGTTGGTGCGGTTTTGGTCCAAAACCGAAACCGCACCAACTTGTTGAAACTGGGATCATCTCGACTGAAACTAGCAGGTGAAGGGGAAGAAAACCATTGACGTTGGTCTCGATTTTCTTCTGGTTGGTTCGCCAGCGTTGTCGGTGGCAATGGGGGAGAGAAGTCTTACAACAAATATCATTGATCTCACAACAAATATCATTGATTCACAACAAAATCAACAAAATACAAAACAATAGGCGAATCTGAGAGAGAAAGAGAGAGAGGGAGAGAGAGAGAGAACATGTTGTTTGCTGGAACTGGGAACTGTGGAGAGGGATGGCTGGAGGCTGGGCTTGCTGACGCTGGAGGCTGGACTTGGAGGGCTTGAAAATGCGCTGCTGCCATTGTAGAGAGAGAGAGAGAGAGAAGACGCAGGGGTGGGGGGGGATTAAACCTACGTTGTTTCAGACTTAGGTTTAATCTTTTTCTACACAGTTTCTATGAAATGGCATCGTTTTACTTAAATATATATATAAAATATATAATTATATCGATCGGTTCACTGGTTTGAACATGGTCCAAACTAGGACCAAACCGGACCGGTGTTGGTTTCTTCAAATTCCAACCGCATCCTGACCGATTCCGGTCGGATCCTGACACCGGTGACCGGTTCCAATCGGTGCCAGCCAATTCTATCGGTTCCTGTTCACCCCTAGTACGTAGTAGTTGGTCGACTGATTTGTTTGAAGGGATGCCTGGTATATAAGTGGTGAGTTTAGGGGGGTTATACCCATAGAGGGCTTCAAATGGGAAAAGCTTAGTTGAGGTGTGGTAGGAGGTGTTATACCATCACTTGGCCATGGGTAACCACTAGGCCCAACTCTTAGGTTTGGCCCCTGCATAACATCAAAAATACTCTTCCAATGTTTTGTTTAGAGCCTCGGTCTATCCGTCTATTTCTGGGTGGTAAGCTAAGCTATAGTTTAGAGTGGAGCCTTAAGATTCGAATAGGGACTTCTAGAATGAGCTGAGGAAAATGGGGTCTCGCTCTGAGACTATGGCTTTTAGAAGGTCATGCAGTTTAGAGATCTCCCTTAAGAAAACTTGTGCCATCCACACAGCTGTGTATGGGTGAGATAGGGCCATAAAGTGACTGTATTTGGTCAATCGGTCAACCACCACTGGTATGACACTGGCTCCCTGTGAGATTGGTAACCCTTCCACAAAATCAAGAAAAATCTCGTCCCAAGCTTGCCCCGATATAGAAGAGGCTGAAGAAGACCTGGGGATAAAATAGTTTCAGTCTTGTTAATCTGGCATATATCACACTCCCGCAATGCCTTTTTTATGTCTCTCTCCATTTCCTTCCAACAAAAATCTCTTTTTTTTTCTTTAGTAGGTTTTAAGAAAACTTGAGTGCCCTGCTTGAGGATCTTCATGTATGAATTTAAGGACCTTATCCTTGAATGAGGATTGCGAATCCACCACAATTCGGCCCCTTTTTAGAATTAGCCCTTGTTGAAGGGAAAAACCCTCTGGTACTTCCTGTTTGGCCAGCAACTTTTTCAAAATCTATTGTAGCTTAAATGAGGTGGCATAACTATTCTTGAGCTCATCTATCCAAACTGGAGTGGGAAAGTAATGACTGCTAGGAACCCTTCTGTGGGATGCTCAGATTCATGCTTTCTAACTAGTGCATCCGCGACTTTGTTCTCCTTACCCTTTTTATATTCAATATGAAATTCATAGCCCATGAGTTTAGTAACCAACTTTTGTTGGGCGATAGTACCCGTTTTCTGTTCCAGCAAGAACTTTAAAACCTGCTGATCTGTTTTAACCATGAAGGCCTCGCCCAATAAATAGGGCCTCCATTTCTGAGCTGTTGTCACAAGACCTAAGAGCTCTTTTTCGTATGTAGACAAAACAAGCACCCTTCCCTTAAGAGCCTTGCTTAAGAAAGCTATTGGCTACCCCTTTGCATTAGGACAGCTCCTTTGCCTCCACCACTTGTGTCACATTTTAGGATGAAGGTATGTGAGTAATCTAGCAGTCTCAGTACTGGTGGTTTTGTCACTGCAGATTTCAATTCCAGAAATGCCTTAGCAGCCCTGTCATTCCATGCAAACGAGTTCTTTTTTAAAAGTTCAGTAAGTGGTGCTACAATAAGCCCATATCCCTTGATGAATTTACAGTAATACCCCGTTAGACCCAAGAATCCCCTAAGAGATTTAGTATATTTGGGCACTAGCCAGTCTAAAATGGATGCCACCTTCTTAGGGTCCGCTTTTACTCCTTGTCCAATCACAATATGCTCTAAGTTCTCTACCTTAGGCATTGCAAAAAGGCACTTAGACCTCTTAGCAAACAAACAATGATGGGCTAGGGTTTCCAACACTTATTTTAAATGGCCCACATGTTCCCTCAAGTTGTTGTTGTAGACAAGAATGTCATAAAAAAAACCAACACAAATCTTCACAAAAACGGCTTAAAAAATGTATTCATCAGCCCCTAAAATTTGGAAGGCGCATTGGTAAGCCCAAAGGGCATTACTAAGAACTCGTAATTGCCTTCATGGGTTCAGAAGAATGTCTTTGGTACATCTTTAGGTACCTCTCTGATTTGGTGATAGACGGGCCGTAAGTCCGTCTTGGAAAAAACCACTGAACCATATAGCTCATCGAGTAATTCGTCAATTACTGGAATAAGAAATTTTCCTTCACAGTTTCCTGATTAAGGGCCCTATAATCGACGCATAAGCGCCAACTCCCATCATGTTTTTTGACTAACAGCACCGGGGATGAAAGAGGGTTGGAGTTGGATCGAATGACTCTAGTTGTGAGCAGCTCAGTAATAATTTTCTCAATCTCTATCTTTTGGTAGTGGGGATATCTATAGAGTCTAGTAGAAATAGGGCTGGTGCCTTCCTTCAGCACTATTTTGTGGTCATGAGACCTCTTAGGAGGTAACCCAATAAACTCTTGAAACACTTGTTTAAATCGTTTGAGTAGCTGAACAATTTATGGGTAGCAAGGTAAATTAGGCTCATCAACATCAGTGGGGACCTGTAAGATAAGCCCATTCCCTTTGTTAAGTGTATTCCACATGGATTTATCCATCCCATCAGCAAAAGTGGTCTCTCTCAACTGATACCCCTTCAACCCCACCCTCTAACCCTTCCACTAGAAGGTCATATTTAAACTCGAAAAATCTCATGTAATAGGCCCCAGTACTTTCAGTCATTGTACTCCTAATACGGCATTACAACTAGCTAATGATAACAAATAAAAGGAGGGGAAAAAACGAGTACCTTGTATTGTTGTGATCACATTGTGACAGCTGCCCTTACTCTGCAGGACTTCACATTTAACACACTAACTTTCAGCTGTCCAACCTCATCCATAAGTAAGTTATTTTTTGTTACAATTGAAGGATCAAGGAAATTGTGGGTACTTCCCGAATCCACCAAAATAACTACCATAGTGTTAGCAATTTTTCCACATAACTCATTGTGTTAGGACAGGGTGTGCCCGTTAATGCATTAAGTGAAATTTAAGAATTACCATTAGTGACATTGTTAGGCCCTTTTTCTTCGAAATCCGTCGAGTCATAAAAAACTTCCTCCTTTATCCTCGGATTGATCATTTGTGCCATGAAGAAAATAGATCTTAGGAGACTTACATACATGGGAGGGGTTCCACTTTTCCTCACAGTAGTAGCATAACCTCTTTTTCCTCTTTTTCATCCATTTGCATTGATTAAATTTTTTTTGTAGGAGCTGCTGGTTTAGGAACTCTATTGAAGCCTTCGTCAGGGTGTCCCATTTGACCTCCACTAAATGATAATGTGTTGCCCCTGTCCCCCCCCCCCCCCCCCCCCCCCCCCCGCCATGGTTTAGGTACTTTCCTTGAACTGACCAGGTACTCCTCTTGTATCATTGCCATGCCAAATGCTGCATTCAGGTTCACTGGATTTAGAAAGTGAAGGGGAAGCCTAATCTCGTCCTTGAGGCCACTAAGAAAGCAGGTCAGTTTGTGGGTGTCTAGGAGTCCCTTCAGTCTGTTGGATAGAGCTTCAAACTAGCCCTTGTATATTGCTACTGTAGAGATTTGTTTCAGTCGTGTGAGGGCTTCCATAGGGTCATCATACGCAGTAGGTCCAAATCTCATTTGGAGGCTTGTGTGAAGGTCTGCCAGCATGTGAACTAGCCCGTATCCATTGCATCCTGGTACCAAATAAGAGCCTCACCATTCATGTGGTAAGAAGCCATGAGTAACCTTTGGGCAGGAGGTATTTGATAAAAGTAAAAGTAGTGGGAAGCCTTGAAGATCCACTTAGCAGGATGCTCTCCATCAAAGTGTGGAAAGTCAAGTTTAATTCCTCTATCTATGGTTTCCGATTGTGTTGATGCTCCTGATCCAAGTCCCCGTGTGGTTCTCGGTGAAGAAGCTAATTGTGGGTAGCCATCATGGTATGCATCATGTCATTCATTGGTGCATCTTATCACGCAACTCTTGAATACTTTGCTCATGGTGAGCAAGTGTATCATGTTGGTGTTTGTTGGATCTGGTATTTTCAGCCATTAGAATCGGTGGCTCTAGATACCAATTGTAATGAACTGATCTGTGTGTAATGATGTTTATGTGTGAATTTGATATAAATAGGATGGTTGGACGTACCAGTGTGAATGCTTGTAATAGAGAAGATGAATGGAATGAAAGGTGTTTGAGAAAAAGCTAGTGAATGAAACAGTAATGATATTAGAGTTCTTTGAGGGAATCTCTTAACCTCCAGTAGTGTCAATATTCCATAATGTTCAGATCCTTTCACTCAGTGCCTTATCTCCTTCATATCCACGCAGGGATAACTGACTGGACTAATAAGCAAATAACACATGTAAAATAAGTAACAGACTCTTAACATACTCTATGGAAATGAAATGCTACAAGGACTCAACAACAAGTACAAAAGACTGAACGACATGACTCAACTAAATGAAGAACCGAAGCTACATCCCCTACCGGTTTATTGAAATGGTGCGCTGCATACTAGATCAAAACAATGCACTCCACAACAAGATTACCTTCCCTATACGTTGCGTTTAGAGTTCACTTCAACCATACCCAACCTTCACGTCCTTGCTTCGACAGAACACTTCCCTCCTCCCATCTCCAAGTGCCTCCTCGTCGCCTCCTTCTCTCACTTCCTCGAGAGGCCATAACATAAGGTTTGATGGGTGGGAGCTCCCTACAATCTTTTCAAAGTCAATAGATACAACCCAAGAGAGAGAAAAAAAAAGAAGAAGAAATTTGCAGTAAAAAATTTGGCTCCCACCCATTTCCTGTAAGGGAAAGTCGCTTGAAGCGGTTTTTACATAGTCTGATAAATAGACTATAAAACTACGGCAAGAAGCTGCAGTGGAGAGTTGTATGTTACATTTTGTTGGTCTGGACTGACTGAAGGAGACTTTCACAACCACTTTAACTTGATCATTGGTTAGAAGAAATGGGAACATAGGATAGTAGTAACCGAAAACTATGTCGAATCGCCGATGAAAGACGGTTGTGGCGGCACGTGCAGCTCACGCGCCACACTAGGAGTGAAAGTATAGGTCGGATCTAGAAGATCCAATGCCGCTGGTCCCAAGGGTGCTACGCATGGTGGCATTAGGCTTTCCAAGGCGCGGCGGCGTGTGAGATGTACGTGCTGCACTTTTGAACTGTTTTCTTTTGCCTTTTGGTAGATCAGCGGACAGAGAATCTGGTGGTGGGGCGCATGTTGGTCGAAGGAGGATGGAAGACAACAGATTGTCATATTTCGGTGCTATGGACGAAAAACTAAAGAAAAACAAGGAAATCAACCATAGAACAGGTCCGATGAAGGGCTGATAGGGTGAGGGTGGGTGGAGGCGGAGGCTGAGGCGAAGCTCCAACCCCCCTCTGGCCAGTGAATGGAAAGAAATACCTGAGCGATAGAGGGAGGTTTTTATCGCTTGGAGAGAGAGAGAGAGAGAGAGAGAGAGAGAGAATTGAAAATTCATCAGTTGATTTCAATTATATTTTGCGTGTATTGGTAATTGTAAATAGGATCATATCTATTAAAGGTATGTTTGGAAACACAACTATTTTTAAAAAAATTTAGACTACTTAATTGTTGTTTAGAAAAAACTTTACTACTATTCACAAATCATCTAAGATACTCTTAGTATTTAAATGAAGCCTAAGTTTTGGATTTAAATCTAATTATTAGTTGATATAACACATTTTAAGTGAATTTACAACTTAAATATGCTATAGCAGGCATGATTGAGATAGTAAAATCTAAGATGAAAATCATAATTTCTTTTACTAAATATCTATGACTCACTTTGTGAATCTATTTGTCTCGTTCGATATCTTCTATTTCATTACTATTTTTACTACTATTCACAAATCATTTAAGATAATCTTAGTATTCAAATGAAGCCTAAGTTTTATTTTTTTGATAACCGTGGATGTCCACGCCAGCTTGCACGCACCTCGACTAAGTTTTAGACTTAAATCTAATTATTTAGTTGATATAACACATTTTAAGTGAATTTACAACTTAAATATGTTATAGCAGGCATGATTGAGATAGTAAAACCTAAGATGAAAATCATAATTTCTTGTACTAAATATCTATGACTCACTTCGTGAATCTATTTGTCTCGTTCGATGTCTTAAGATTTGGACAAAGAGTTCAAGAGACAATGATGAGAATATAGCATCCGATTCAATCATTTTCAAACTTTGTTAAAGGGATTTTCAGGATTTTTCTTTTTCTATTTTGCTGAATTTGAATTGTGAACTATCAAGCATTTTGGATCTTTACAGAGACAATCAAAATATTCAATTCTTGGTGTGAATTTGTGCCACAAATCAATAGATACCAGCTCTAAGGGCTGGTTTGGTTACAAAAAATCAAACTATCTCATCTCATCTCATATCATTATTATAATTTTTTTAAATTCTCACATAAAATATAATAAATAATTTAATTTTTTCAAATCTCAAAATAAAAATAATATTATAATAATATTATATTCAACTTTTAATAAAACATCTCATCTCATCTCATCTCATCTGAACTGCGTAACCAAATGAGGCCTCAAATGGGATAATTACAAAATTTAAGAGATACAATTATTAATAAAAGGTTCTATTAACTTGATAGTTTGGAGAAGTAAAGTTTGGAGAAGTAAAGGTTATATCAACTTTAATTATAACCCACCGGCCATCCTCATAATTCAATTAACTTGGAAAAAAAGTTCTAGAAGGCTAAAAGGCCGATCATATCTCACTAGCTAGATGTTCCCGTCTCTGCCTAAGTAACCAAAGTCAGATCCTCTCCATGATTAAAAAAAAAACAAAAATCAAGGAATGATTTTTGAAGTAGAAATCCAAAGATCCCAAGAAAAATCCAAAGATTTTGTGACATGTGAATGCAAAAAGAGTACGCGGCCTGTACAAAGAGAGGGTGGTCCAAATGCCATTAAATGCTACATACAACCTCTGAATAGAGACTGTATTGTAAGTCTAGTTAATTTTATCTTTAATTTTTTTTAAATTATAATAATATCTTTATCAAAATAGTATTTTTTTGAAGGGCTTGTACATACAATTCTCAAATGAGAACTGTAAATAGAATTTCTCTTTTTTATATGAGAAATTCTATTTGCAGTCTTCAAGTGAGGACTGCATGTGCAGGCACATTATTAAATGAGAGAAAACATCATTTTAGGAGGAATAATTTTGTAATTTTAAAAAATTTTAAAGTTAAAATAACATAAGCTTACATTACAGTTCCAATTTAGAGACTGTACCTAGCATTGTTCTTTTTATATATATATATATATATATATATATATATGAACATTGTTGTACAGATAAATAAGGGTGAACGTGGCAAACTGATACACGTCAGATCCACTGAGAGGAATCCTAAAAAAGTTCAACGTTTTTTTTTATCCGTCATATGTCCTCTACATATACCCCCACCACCACCACGTTTTCTCTCATCCTTCACATGCAAACAGCTCCTCTGATCCTCTTCAATATTCCTCCGGCAGCTCCTCCCGTTCTACTTAATTTACTCCATGGTTACCCCCAGCTTCATCGTTGGCATTATTGGTCAGTCTATCTAATTTCCCATCAATCTTTCTCCAGCTTCCTTATTTTCTTTAAATCTTTTAACGCTATTTTTCATTTGTTTTTGCAGGCAATGTAATTTCAATACTGGTTTTTACTTCTCCAATGTAAGTCATGAGACCCATCAAGAAAACGATTGTCTTTTGTTTTTGTTTTTTTTTTCTCAAAAATATCTTGATTAAAGGAGATGGAGTGGTTTATATATGCTGGATTAAAAATCAAATGCCTATTTTCCTATCAGCGGAAAAGATTTTTTGAAAGAAATAATGGCCGGAAAGCTGTTGCTGAGTTCAATTAATACCGACTAGAGCTCTAGTCTTTGACCTTTGTTCTATAGCACCAATCATCCCAGAACTCTTAGACACAGATTATATTGGTTCTGGTTCTTCTTCTTCTTCTTCCTTTTTTCTTATATTTTTTTTTTTAAAAAATCTTTTTGCAGAAAGACGTTTAGGCAGGTGGTGAAGAGGAAATCAACTGAGAATTACAAAGGAATTCCATACATAACTACGCTACTGAGCACGAGTTTATGGACCTTTTATGGGCTTCTCAATCCAAACGGTCTACTTGTCATTACTGTCAATGGTGCCGGTGCCATCTTTCAATCCATTTATGTCATTCTCTTTCTGATCTATGCCCCCATGGATAAGAAGGTCTGACATCTCTCTCTCTCTCTCTCTCTCTCTCTCTCATTTAGTACAATTCCCACCGCCCACACCTTCATCTCATCTGCTTTTGATTAGTTAGTTGATTAATGTATTAATTAAGCAGCTCATTTGGAAAGTTTAGATATATGATACACATTATTATCTGCTTCTTTTTTGTTAATTATAAAATTTATTTTAATTAAAATTATTCGGCTCCATTCCATTCAAGGCATTTTTTAAAAATATTTGCATATATCTTGAATAATACTGTTCTCTGTTTGCTACTTAAATATTAATAGATTTACGCCTCGTTTGGTTACGTATGAGATGAGATATTTTGAATAATAATAAAATTTTTTAGTTAAAATGAGATGAAATAGTTTGTAAAAATTATAGTGTTAGCAGGCTGGGCGTACCGCTAGTTATAAATTTTTTTCTTTTTCTTTTGATTTTAAGTATTTTTTTTAACATTTTTAATCATTAAAGAAAAAATTAAAAAATATATATATAATTTCATTAATAATCACTTCCTTAACCATTAAATAAAAAATTAAAATGCATGAACGGTAAGATTGAACGGTAAATTTGAGAGGCTCCACTAGCATTTTCCTTTGTAATTTATTCGTGAGTCAAAAAAGAAAGAAAGCAAGAATAGTATAGTATGCCAATGAACTTCATTTCCTAGTCATTAACTTACTTTTTCATTAAAGACGAAGCTGGCAATTGATTATGTAAGGGTATTCATGAATCAGGTGCAAACAGGAAAGCTGGTGGCCGTATTCAACGTGGGTTTTCTTGGGTTAGTCATTGCGGTGACTCTGCTAGCAATGCATGGAAGTTTGAGGCTCACCTTTGTTGGAATTCTATGTGTTGTCTTAACCATAGGCATGTATGCAGCACCGCTTTCAGCCATGGTAAACTCCCAATAAGAACAATAAGATCATAAAAAGTGGATCCCACATGATTTATTCTTTCTCATTTTAGACTTTTCTAAAGCTCGAACAGAAACTCTAGAAAACCTTGGTCCCTCTGGCTCTAGTACTCCTGCATGAGTCAAGTAAAATACAAAGTATAAGGAAAGTCATGCATGTAGCAGCAATTTACAAAATGATTTTTTTATTTCCCCATATTTGAATTTTTAATTTCAGTGAAGTAATATTAACATCCTACTTGCTATGATGTTATTTGAACTTTATATTACAGAGAAGAGTGATAAAGACCAAGAGCGTGGAGTACATGCCATTTCTCCTCTCATTTTTTCTATTTCTGAATGCTGCCATTTGGACTGCTTATTCGTTGCTTGTCAAAGACTTATATATTGGAGTAAGTTCTCTCTTTATGATTGTACGTACCCAGTTTCCTTAAACTCGAGTTCTGTTACATTCAATCACTTTTATATATTGTTTGTACGTTTTATTGATGTGATTGATCAAAACAGTTGTTATATATTAAAAAAAAAAAAGATACAGCTAATCACATTAATGGAGTGTGTAAAGAGTATGTAAAGTGAGTTGACTTCTAGAATCGTTAATGTATTGCATCAGTTGATGCGATTAAAGATTAGAAAAATCGAGAGGGGAAATTAGCATATATTCTCGTTTGTAAATTGGACTTGCATTCTCAGATACCAAACGCCACTGGAGTTGTGTTGGGGTCAGGACAACTAATTGTGTATGCAATCTACAAGAACAAGTCAGTTACAGAAAAACCAATAGAGAAAGTGGATGAAGAGGAAGGTTCTGCCCACCTTGTCAAAGCAGCAGGAGGAGTAATCGAGATGGGAGGATTGGAGGATGAAGACGAAGAGGCCAATTACCTGAAAAATCGAAGCCTCCGCAAGGGAAGAAGCCTCTCAAAGCCATCTCATGTAGACAGGCAACACAGCATATAAGATCTTGAAAGACGCTTTCTTTGGAGTCCGGCCTGTGAAAGTCACTCTAATTGGCCCCACCAAGATGGTCTTGAAAATGCTGGAGATTATCATCTTAGACATGTATTAACGCTCACAATGGTGGAAATTTATTAACTTCTACCGATCACATTTTATGAAATTTCTGTTTTAAATTTTAGAATTTGATGTGGGAAAGAAAGAGATAAAGCATGTAAAGTGAGTCAGAATCATGGGATGATATTTAATTTTTAATAAATACAGTGAAAAAAATTAATGGTTCGATCTTTAACATAACATCCATCAAACTTAGATTATCTACGAATTATATACTAACCCATGATTTATGAAATGAGCACTTTTTCTTTGTTAAAAACTTGTGAAATTAAAGGAGAAAAATTGAGGATGTTTCAGTACCTATCTTTGGAGGTTACAATCGTTGAATTTACAAAAACATTAAACTCGAATATCTGTAAATAATAAGTTAAATAATAATGAATAATTTATTGTCTTTTATCAGCAAAAAAAAAAAAATGGATAGTTTATAAATAATAATAAAATAATTTATTAATATCTTAAAATAATTATATTTCCAAACTATGCAAGAAAATTTACAAGCTTATAAGAGAAATGATACACTTCTCGCTGGGCTACAAAAGTAGCTCCTGCTCTTATTTTTATTTTATTTTTTTATTTTAAATATTAAAAAATACATATATGAGAAAGTAAAAATAAAATAAAATAAAATCCTAGTAGCTGTGGCTGTAGAGCTAACCTTAACCTAAATAGAGAGAAAAAAGAAAAAAGAAAAAAGAATAAAGAAAAAAGAAACCTAAATAGAGAGAGCTTTGGGTCGTGAGGCATCATGGTGGGCCGGTTTGTCGGTGGAAAGAGGTCGGTAGATAAATTATTATATGAGTAATTATACATATAATTGTGAAGTGTGTAACTATCGAGTAATCATTTTGAAAAAGAGTAGAGTCTATTATTAAAAAAATAATTTTTTCATATGAATCTCATGTTTTATTCACTTTATTCAAAACGATTACGCGACGGTCGCATAATTCACGATTACAAATATCTTTTCTCTTATTATATATATATATATATATGAACTTGCTACTCTTATTCTCACCCGTTTTATATCACCTTTATTTTTAATTTTTTTAAATTTATTCTGATTTTATTTTTTTAAAATTAATTAAATTATTTTATTAATCATTCATACATCACATATTATAAAAAAAATGGTGTATAAATATGATTAATAGAATTTTTGATTACATAATTCTGTCGGACAAAGTGATGACGCCAACCCACGGTATTCATGATCACGACGAAACCATGACGGGTTACAACAGTCAGACTGAGAGTCCTATCGTTTACGTACCTGATCACCAAATATCTCACCAAATTGCTCTTAAATATCTCACCAAATATCTCTTATGGACTTATGGTCAACCCATAGTAATATATTCGGTAGATACGTAAACATCATTTTAAAATAAAGTTTAATTTATTATTAAAAAATTATTATTTTTATATAAATTTTTTATTTTTTTTATTTTTTCAAAAAGATTTTACAATATTTACACATTTCAAGATTTCAAATATCATTTCTCATAATTTTATACAGAAGCTTTTATATTATACATTATCTTTGTGACAAGATTTAATTTAAAAGATAGATTTTAATTTTTAAAATTTAAATATTATAATTTATATTATGTCACGTGGATGATGTGTGCTGGAAAGACATTCAAGACACCCTCAAGTTTTCTTTGTTTTATGATAGTGATAGACAAAGTAGTTATTAGTGCGGTTTGGATAGTGAGTTGAGATGAAATAAATTGGGATAAAAGTTGAAAGTTAAATAAAATATTGTTAAAATATTATTTTTTAATATTATTATTATTTTGAGATTTAAAAAAAAAGAATTATTTATTATATTTTGTGTAAGAATTTAAAAAAAATTATAATGATGAGATGAGATAAATTCAAATGAACTCTGAATTCAAATGAGGCCAAACTGCCCAGTGGAAAAAAAGGTTCTAGCCATTTGTTGAGCCTGAGATGATGAATTTTGGGTGGAGATTAGGATGTTCTTCTGAAGTTATTCTGGTCTTGCACGTTATCACAAGATACATACGTACCACCTTTAAAATGCCATTCAAAGCCATAGTGAAAAGTTAGGTTGGTATTAAAAATTGAGATGAATTGAGATAAAAATTTTAATAAAATATTATTTTTTTTAATATTATTATTATTTTAAAATTTAAAAAAATAGAATTATTTATTGTATTTTATGTGAAAATTTATGAAAGTTGTAATGATGAGATGAGTTAAGAGTGTATCTCGATTCAAACTGAACCTAGACTCGGTTTGGATATAAGAAGTGTTTCATCTCATTTCGTCTAATCTCATCTATATAATTATTACAACTTTCTTAAATTTTCACATAAAATATAATAAACAATTCAACTTTTTCAAATTACAAAATAATAATAATATTAAAAACTAATATTCTAACAACATTTTATTCAACTTTTAATTTTTATCTTAAGTTATCTCATCTCTATCCACTATCCAAACCACACCTAATATTTCGGTTAAGCTTCATTTGGATCATCAACTACTCTCAACTCATATCAACTCATCATTACAATTTTTTCAAATCCCAACACAAAATATAATAAAAAATTCAACTTTTTCAAATTCTAAAATAATAATAATATTAAAAAATAATATTTTATCATTTCAACATCCAAACTCACTCTTAGTTAAAGCCATTCATATTTTGCCACTACACTAAGCATATGTTATTTAATAACTTAAAAATTATCAAATTATTAATTAACATACGATTATGTTAACATTAGAATTTAAACAATAAAAAATTTGGAAATTAAATATATTTAGAAATTATTAAATTATTAATTAACATATGGTACGCGGTTAGTGTTAACATTAGAATGCAAACAACCAAAATTTTAGAAATTAAATATGAGTTTGATATGTGAACAGTGACTACTGGCTAGCCAAGTTTGGACTTCCCTTCCATTTATTGTAGCTCAGACTTTCACTTAAAGGACTTTAGCTAGTCCAATGTAACTCATTTAAATATAACTTGGCTATATTTTAAACTTCACTAACATTTGGCTAGTTTAATATTGTCAGTGCTCTAAAGAGTGTTGACATTGATTTCATCAAATTTATCTATAAAATTTGATGAAAAGTACATATTTTTCATAAATTCAAAACCTCCATAGTCATAATCCCAAATTAGATTAATTATATTGGATTAGTCAAAATAATAATATAATATTAGTTTTTTAATAATAATATTTTTAATTTATTTTTTTCATATTTTACAATTACATTAACTATATATTAATTAATAATTTAATTTGATACTTAAATTATTGTTTCTCAACTTAAATGTATTGTGGCTCAAAATTAGAAAACAATAATTTATATTATTTTTTTTAAAGTAATTATGCGATGCTTGCGCACTCACGACTGCAATTATCATTTGTCATTATATATTAGTTAAGATAAAGAACACATGAGGATGAGCTTGATTAACCTACCGGCCCGATGCTCAATCTATTTAATTAGGCCTTATTAATATATTTTATTGCTAAATATTTTTCTGAATTCATGAAGCGAATTGATATAATTATAATCCGGAGAAAGTTCCATAATATTATATATAATATAAATTAAGCTTATGACACATAATGCTTCGTTTGGATCATCAAATCCACTTAACTCATCTCAACTCATTATTATAACTTTTTCAAATCCCAACACAAAATATAATAAACAATTCAACTTTTTCAAATCCTAAAATAATAATAATATTAAAAAATAATATTCTAACAATATTTTATTATCTCAACTCAACTCAATTCAACTCACTTTAACATCCAAACTCACCAAATCAACCGATGGATCATCTTTTTTGTGTTAAGTAATTAAATCACTGTGTGAGTTTGGATGTTGAAGTGAGTTGAGTTGAGTTGAGTTGATTTGATAAAATATTGTTAGAATATTATTTTTTAATATTATTATTATTTTGGAATTGAAAAAGTTGAATTATTTATTATATTTTATATTAAGATTTAAAAAAATTGTAATGATAAATTGAGATGAATTAAGAGAAGTTGACGATGGAACCAGCTGATAGCCGTTTAGAGGACGTACTTCATGAAAAGGGTTCCAGATCAATATCTCACGTGTTGTTCAGATTTGCCTGCTCTATTGTGATGGCCAAATACCATGACAGTTAGCATTAATAGCTGCAGCATCAGGCGTACGTTTACGTGCATATATATGTTTCTTGAAAAACGAATATTTATTACAAATTATTTATAATGAGAATGATTATTTATAATAAAAATATATTTATTTTAATAAAAAATAATCATTTTCATAAAAAATAATTAATTAATTATAAATAAATAATTTTTTTATAGTGCTTATATTATATATAGAGATGCCTTTGTTTTACTTTCCAGATCGACGTCAATTAATCATCAGGCATACGTCTTACTGCATCTTATAGAATATATAATAAGTTAGAGCATGTAGAGTTAGCTAGCTGAAGATACTGAGCTTTGTACGTATTTTGAATGGAAGGTGGCCCCATCTAACTTATATATTATATATATATATATATATATATATATATATATATATATATATAAAACTCCTAAAAACGGCCAAGTTGGTGTTTTATATCATTGAAGATCAAACTATTGCACGGTTTGGACTTGGAGGCCTCCACCTTCCTTCAGCTTCCAATCCATCCGGCCAGTACTACAACTAAATTTAAAGGAAGATCATGACATTACCACTGATCTCTTAAACTGGTCAGTGCCCGGCCGGCCAGTAGGTGGAGCCGTGTCCTCCCTGATCTCACACACGTACGATTCTTGTCTACAATCCGAACAGGACATGATTACAAGTTGGGTGAAAAAGACAACAAATTAAGGAAGATAAAAAACGATGAATGTCCATTATATATGCTATATTTTGGATTCACCTCATGAATGAGAGAACCTAGAGTAGAAGTAGAGGTCTCCATTAAGTGACATGCACCAAATCAAACTCATGTCATAGTTGCCTTAATTTCTACCGGTGGCATGCAGCTTCCAACCGTAACGATTTGAACTATTTATAACAAATGATTAGATGAGATAAAATAAGTTGAGTTGAGTTGAGAGGAGTTATAAAAACAAACGAGATCTTAATATACGTATAGATGATATATTACAACCATAAGAAAATACAATTCTATATTGAGAAAATATATTTACAATTATGAATTGTGCAACCGTTACGTAATCGTTTTGAAAAAGTGAATAAAATATAAGATTTACATGAAAAAATTAATTTTTTAAAAGTGAACTCTACTCATTTTCAAAACGCACTACAAGAAACATAGATTTTTGTGACCAATTTATTACAATCAAAAGACTATTCACAACCAATTTTAATTGTAAATAATCATTTCGCTGGAATTAACTAGTCGTAAATAAACAGTTTTCTTATAGTGATGATTACGCAGTATTTACAAATTCTACGATTATATGTAGAATTACACTTCTATATTAACAGCAGGTACTCATGCAATAATTAATTAAACGTCTCAGCCTGCGGGCCAAACCAGCCATATATAACTGATCATGACATTAATGAAATTGGGTACTAGACAGTGACACAATTAGAGTAAGCTATTCCTTCTTCCTCTTTTGGACGTTGTAGTAATAAATACGTTAGATTGCCAGAGCAATCTTAGCACAGGACTCTCATAGAATTAGTTCATAGGGCCTAACTTGTAAGAATCATACTCGAAAAGTTCTTAATTTTGTACTGGACTACCCACCCCCACCTCCCTCTTTCCTTTTCCCGACGAAGTACGTAGATGATCATCATGTAGAAGAAATCAGTACATTAACTGCATGCATGTGGAATTATCCATAATTTATTTGTACAAAGTGTCTCAGCTTGTCATGTGTGTGACATATTATATATATATATATATGTTAAATCAACAGTGTATTTACATAAAGAAACAAATGAGTTTACCTTATATTTGCTTCATTTCTTTTTCTTTTTTCTTTTTTATGCTAAGTACAGTAAAGTATGATGAAATTAAGTGTGGTACATACGTAACATATATTACTCCATTATAGCATATTTGCGTATTGGATTGCACAATTATCATGATTCTTAGAGTAGTACTGCTATTTGATTATCTGAAACTTAATGTTCAGATGACCTTCTTAATGTGGTACCACTACCACCACATGGTGTCATGTGGTTTATTAAAAATAAAAAATAAAAAAATATCTTCAAACCAAAAGGGGTGTCGAAAATATAAAAAGAACAAGACTGAAACTTTACGTTCCCTCTTCCCCTTTTATATTTGTGTTAATAACCATGTGGCATGCATCTTAAAAGTTAACTCATTTCATCTCAACTTACCATCCAAACCGCATCTAAGACTTAAAAGTTATCATCTCTTTACTAGTATAAAAAGACGATATGCGAGTTGAAATTGAACTATAACACAACCCGTGAAACCATAATTATTGAACCGACATCGATCAGCATGGCTCAAATTATGACCAACTTTTATTCATCCCTTTAAATATAGAAAGCAAAAAATTAAATCACACATAAATATTTAACATAAATTTTAATTTTTTTTCAATTTAAGTCTTTTGGTAAAAATATAATGACTTCCAAGTTTTAAATCGGATGACCGACCCGTTAACCCATGACCCGATTGCTTCTTTAGGGTCGATAAAGGACTCGGGTTGTCCAAACAAATTCACTCAAGTCAGCCCAGCCCAGCCCAGCCCAGCCCGATTAAGTCCTTTCCCGGAAAGTAGAAACTGTAGACAAAGCGAGTACATATATAGCTCAACTACCATTCAACTTCAATTTTCATAAATAGGAAGACAGCAACGGACAGAGACAGGGAAAGCGAGGAAGAAGAGCAAGAAAGAGCGATGGGTTTCTTCTTCACGCAAACATCCATACTTTCACCGGCATTTCTGTGCCTCTTTCTGTTCATTTCACCGTCGTTAGCTTCAGAAACCAACCCGACGATCACACCCACTAGGCCTTCCGCGTACGAAGTTCTCAAGGACTACAACTTCCCCATTGGCATTCTTCCCAAAGGCGTGCAAGGTTACGATCTTGATCCCGCCTCCGGAAAATTTTCTGCCGAATTGGGCGGTAGCTGCAGTTTCTCTCTCGAAGGGTCATACCAGTTAAAGTACAAGTCCACCATCAAAGGGCACATATCGGAAGGCAAGCTCTCGAGCTTGGAGGGCGTTAGTGTAAAGCTCTTCTTATTCTGGGTCGATATTGTTGAGGTACAAAGGAAAGGGGATAGTCTCGGATTCTCGGTCGGGATAGCAGGTGCGGACTTTCCTATTGATAACTTTGAGGAAAGCCCTCAATGTGGGTGTGGATTGAATTGCAACGATGTGCAGCCTAAGGAGGTTAGAACTAACCCGATTGTTTCTTCTTATTGAGGGAAAGATATTGTAATTATGCTTTTTAATTACGGGTATTTGTATGATTGATCTTAACTGAAATGGGTTCTGATTAATAGAGGAAATTGTTGTTGTTCTTCCATTGATCTGTTTGATGGGTCTATCTGTATATCAATCGATCTCGGTTTTGCTTGTTTCCCGATGTTGATGGATGAATTACGTTTGTATATTGTCAACCTAGAGATGAAATAACCATGGCAATAATGGATTTGGAGACATTTGTAACTGCAGTTTGACTGTGTTGTAACTACACAATTGTGCAGTTCTCTCTTTTCATTGCTCGCGCGGGTCACTTATAACTGTTGAGCATAACATAACATGATTAGATCGATGGTTATTCAGAAAAATAATTTTCATATGTAACCAAAACGTCCACTCATTCTTTTCTGAATCCAACCATTCGGCTTTGCTTAGGAGGTGAGATTTAATTGCAATAATGGGTAAGTAAAGAACTTTTTTTTTTTTTTTTATATGTAATAAAGATTTTATTTATACGAATGAAATAGGCATCGCCCGTGTACACGTAAAGTATACAAAAGAAAACACCTAATTACATTCTAGCTAAGGAAAGAAAGTCATGGACATTGTTTCCATCAAGTACAATGGCTGAAAACCATAGCATTAAAGTTCGTATAAAAAAATTCTGAAACTCCTCCATTGTGCGTTCCCTATCCTCAAAACATCTCTCATTCCTCTCGGACCATGTCCACCACATGATACACTACGAGATTATCTTCCACACTGCCGCCACTTGGGGACAGCCTTGAAGCTCCTTCCAACAAGCCAATAAATCCACCACCCGCGGAGGCATTACCCAAGTAATATCCATTCTTCGAAAGATCTCATTCCATAACCCCCTCGTGACCTCACAATGCAAAAGTAAGTGATCTACAGATTCTCCCTTTTTTTGCACAAATAGCACCAATCCATCACTATGATTCCCCTCTTTCTTAGATTGTCCGTAGTCAAGATCTTCCCAAGAGCGGCAGTCCATACAAAGAAAGCTATCTTAGTAGGTACCCGTGATCTCCAAATCCTCTTCCATGGAAATGATACATGACCTTGGGTTGACAACATCTTGTAGTAGTTCCTGAATGTACATTTTTTACTACCATTAGCCTTCCATTACAACCTATCCTCTTGAGCCGTAATATTTCCCATAGAATAGAGCAACCTGAAGAAATCAGATACAACCTGCAGTTCCCAATCATGAATATTTCTATTAAAAAGAATATTTCTATTAAAAAGAATATTCCACTGATAAGATCCATGGGAGAATACCCTCACATCTGCAACAGAGGCCTCTTTGTTAGCTGCAATACTATAGAGTGCTGGAAATCCCCTGTATAAAGTGCACTCTCCACACCAAACATCATGCCAAAATCTGATTCTAGAACCATCTCCCACCACGAATCGTATGTGACTTTCGAAGTCCTGCCAACCTTTCCTAATAAATTTCCATAAGCCCACACCATGTCTCCCCTCTTACTTCCTTAGAGCACCATCCTCCCCACCCCCTCCCATGTCTAGAATCAATAATCTCCTTTCATAGTGTGTTCCCCTCTAAGGGGTACCTCCATAACCATTTGCCCAATAAAGCTTTATTGAACGTTCGCAAATTGCAAATCCCCAAGCCTCCATTCGGAATAGGAGAACAAACCTTGTTCCAGTTAACTAGATAGAATTTGGTTTCCTCCCCCATTCCCCCCCACAAAAAGGACCTGAATAATCTCTCAATTCTAGTCGCCACCCAAAGGAAAGAGTGAAAGGAAAAAAGTGGGGAGATTGGTTAATGAACTCTTAATTAAAGTAAGTCGACTCCCTTTCGATAGATACATCCATTTCCACCCAGCAAGCTTCCTCTACTCTCTCAACCACCCCATCCCAAAACAAATGCACTTACTTTTCTTTATTAGGAGAAATTTAAGCAAGCATCATGTGCTTTTTTTTTTATAATTAATTCGTGTGCTTAGATTAGCAATCTTTGATCTTGACATCTTGATATTGAAAAATTCTATTTATAAGCCGGCATGGAAAGTGTGCTTGACATGACAAGACTTGATTTGCAAGAGAAATTTAAATTTTAAATCTCTTACAAATTAAGTCTTGTCGTGTCAACGGCATGGAGGGTGTGCTTTACTCACCGGCTTACAAGTAGAAGAACTCCTTAATATTATGCGTGCTTATTCTGAATTTTAGGCTTTAAATATAGTCAATGACCGTTGGTTGGATTCAGTAACTTTGTATTGTGTACTGAAATGATTTTTCTCCCGATCGCTAAAAAAATGATGAACAAGAAACAAGTTTCTTATTGTGAATGGTTCAAAGTTTTAAATGAAAGTTTGTTCTTTCCTTTCACTCCATTTTTTTGGGATTTGTTTGCAAATTTTGGGAACAAAAATATGATGGTGTTAGGTTTTAATCTGTTCGCTTCCATTATATTCTTGGATATAATTCCCTCCAGTGAGCCTGACATGTATTTTGTTTTCCATCATCTAGGAGATTGGGAGCACTGTTAGGATGCGGGTTAGCTTTAGTATAATTTATCAAAATGAGGTTCACTGGCATTCTACATTTGAAGTACCGTTATGAAAAATGCATAGAAAACTAGCTTATTTCTTTATAGGTGGATTCCAAGCATAAACAGTGAGACTTCTTTTTAGTTTTCCAGCTGCCACAAAATCTGTCGTCAATTGCTCTTCTTGTGTTGCCTAGAGTCTGTGGAACTTCCTGCCTGCAGTGTAGTTAGCTGTAAGAACTGTGAATGGTGTTATGGCAGTGGTTCATGTAGATAAATTACTTGAGAAAGAATGTAGAATATTGGATAAAATGTGCATGTTCTTCTTGTTACTCACAAATGAATTTCTAAGGTAAAAGCATTTTTATGGCTTCGATAAGTATCACCGATCACACTTGAACCTCACATGTTATGTTAAGGTATGAATTATGTGCTCGAGTATGAAACTAAGCTTAAACTTGGGTCACCAACCCATGCTTACCATTCATTTTGGTTTTTCCCAATTGGCATCAATTTGGCATTGTAACATCTTGTATGTGCCTGTTTCAACAAACGTCTAAAATTTTGTGTTCCTTTCCCGTTAAAATTTAAGTCTGTTTGCCCAAGACTTTATTTAGATTGCCTTCTATAAAATGTGAACTCAAAGTCTATTTTAACCTAAGAGTGATGCTAGTGTGCCACCCAGCTTTGACCGCTGGACGTGCCCACTAGTACAAATTCTATATTTTACTCTTTTTTTTTTTCTTTTCCTTTTCACATTTTTTAAACATCTTTAAATATTTAAAAAAAAAAATACACCAATACACTAATAGTCACTTCCTTAACCATTAAGTAAAAAACATTTTTAAAAAAGATTTAAATACATGAGTGGTCAAAATGAGGGGACAAAGCTAGGCGGCATACTAGTATTTTCCTTTAACCTAAAAATAAAATGAACAAAAGCTCAATAATCAGATTTTTCACCTAAATTTTGTAGCACATGAAGGTTTGTAGCTTGAGCTTTTGGAAAGCTTTTTCTGAATCAAATGATCGAAGGACAAAGAGCTAGACCATCTTGGGAATAGTTAAAAGAGTTTTTGGGGAGCAATCTATATGCCAAAAAATCAAATTTGTTTAGAGAAACTTTTGGGAGAATATTTTGGCAGAATAATTTTCCATGTTTCCTTTCGTTTGTGTTTTTCATTTTTTATTTCTTTGAAAGGATGATAAAGTTTTTCGGCCTTCTCCGTAGGGAGGAATCCACAAAGGCTGGTGTCAGTTGAGCAATTGTGCTTCGATAGGGACTTATGAGTTTGCTGCTATAATGACGATAAGGGGGATATCTGGTGACTTGAAGTTTAGTTTAGTGGCATCTTCAATCTACCTTAAATGGAATAGCTTGAAACTATAAGTTAGGACATGTACATTGAATCATAAAGCATTGTTGTGTCATGAGAGATAGTTGCTTTCTGTGTGTTATTTTGACCGTTTTAAGTAATAAACTATAGCTGGCGGGCATTGCATTGACTAACAGAAGAAGCACAGCTTGTGCAGTCAAATTATAATATGAAATGCTTTAGTCACAAAGAGATCCCACAATTATAATTTTATAGTGTATGAATCAGGATAATTCTTTTAAACCTGTCCAACCTTATTGTGGCTCTTCTTCATTTCCTTGAAGAATTGGAGCTTATGTTGTTGAGGAAAGCTTCTATGCAGTCTATAACTAAAGTTAGGTTGTTGTTATTGTCTTATTTTATGCCTTTTGACTTTTGGGTCATTTGTTAGGTGCCAGATAAAATTACTGGTTCTTATTTGTTTTTGTTAGTGCTTATCAAAAAAAAAAAAGTTAGTGCTTGTGTGCATGGAATCAACCCTGTTTGCAAGTTGAAAGGTCACTTCATTGAAAAGATTGAAATTGCCCTGTTAAATCTGCTTGTGTGTGCACTAACCCCATTTTTTATCATTTCTGGTCGCCTTGTTTATCTCTAACCAGATTTCATTGTGTCTTAGGCATTTTTGGCAAGAGCAGTAAAAATCTGCTTTTCACTTGCATTGTGATTGAGAATACAAAACGTGAACAGCTTATACTTGTCTTGCTTATTTTTTCGAAAATTTCTTCATTTTGTTTCGAACCACAAGTAGTCGGAACTAGATCTTACATGTTCTCTTTGGCTTGGCTATACTTGTGAAAGTCACATTAATACGGATTCTAAAGATATTATTCTTAGATTTTAGTCATTTCTCTTCATCATCCGCATCGATCACAAGTTCAACTGTCCTGGCTAGCAGGCTGGATCTAGGGCAGTTTCTATGAGTGTCTCCGGTTAGGTTCATCCATCTCAGATTTCATTGCACTACAAGTGGTATAGGCCTCCAACTTAGTATACAACGGCCTCATATTGATCTTCTACTCGATTTTATTTTTGAATTGAAGATATTAATTTAGGTTCCAACTACCTTTTTCAAAAGTAGTTGCAGAAAGAAAGAGGGGGGTGTTTCTTTCAAATGTATGTAGTCTATGGCTTTGTCACAATTCAACCCATTGAAACATTGGCACCAACCACCAAGTTGACTAGAACAAACTTGAACTTTGACAGTACTGTTATTTTATCTCATTTAAGATTGAAGCTTGAGGATTTTGTAGGTACCAGACATTTATGTTTTAGTCCTGTTTTTATATGGATTTATCTTTTCAGAACTTTCTCAATCATGGTTTTTTAAGGAACATGTTGTATGAAGTTAGACCATCTTAAATTTGAGTAAATTAAAAGGACAAAATCCCTTTATTTATTCACCACATTTGCTTAAGAAGACACGTCTAGTTATTATGAGGTTAGATCCCCATATTGTAACTTAATTTTCCTTCATTTAAAAATAAAAAATTAAAAAAAAATTAAAATATTCTTTTTATAAGCTTAACCAAGTCCTGTACAAAACTTGATCACATACACATTTGGGTCAATTTTCTGATATTATAGTCGCACTTTTCAGCAAATTACAACTGAAATTTACGACTAGAAAATATTAAATCACTTTAATTTATGAGTTTGTTTTTATAAAATTTCTTTATAATTGTAGCACTTCTCGTTAATTTCGCATTACCATTTTTCAAATAAATTCTTTGTTACTCTTTTTTATTGTTGAATTCTTTGATAGTTTTTACAGAGAATAAGAAGTTGAATTAAAAATCATTTAGAATAAGCAGAGATGAGCTGAAATACCATTTTTGACCTTGAGGCTAGTGATTGATTGGTCATCTTGAAAAGTCAAAAAAGAAAAAGAAAATGGAAGACATAACACGTGCCATCTAAATGTCATTTTGATCGGTCCAATTTGAAAGCTCACGTATGCAAAGTAACGAACTTTTCTTTCAGAAAACGCGGTTTCTACATCTACCAAGTAGAAGAAGCCAGAAGTTGGACTTTCTCAATTCGGTTTTATTAAACAAATCCCTTCTATTTAATATGAGAAATTATATTTGTAGTTATGAGTGTGTAAGTACCGTGCAGTCGTTTTAAAAAAAAGTAAATAACTATAGGTTTCACATGAAAAAAAATTAATTTTTTAATAATAAACCCTACTCTTTTTTAAAGCGACTGTATGACTTTTACGTATTCCACGACTGTACGTAGCATTACTCATTTAATATTGATGTGAGTGAAATTACTTGTAAGAAGATTTTTCTCTTTTTTATTTATTATTATTATTATTATTATTTATTTTTGGTCTTGGAGTTGGAACACCATCCGTCGGCTCTTTGTGAGCACTTCCCCTTAACATACGCCTGCGGCCTGCCTCTGTTCCAAACCATCTTTGTTTACTTCCTATCACACGTTGGACTGTCTTATGCTCGGTCTGTCCTTGGGATTCCTTGACCGAACTCACGTCCAGATTTACCTCTGTCCAGACTGATTATAATTCTAAATTGATGCAAAAGTGATGGCAGAACTTATCAAGTCAATGGCATAGAGGATCTCATCTCTATTTACTCATAAATGTTAACAAAGATATGGCATGACATCAAGTTTGCTTCTTTTTTTTTTCTTCTTTTTTAAGACGGATTAAAGAGGAATAAGAATGATGAAAAATGATATTTACAATTGTGGATTGTGCAAACGTCGCGTAATCTTTTTTTAAAAAATAAGTAAATATATGATTTATATGAAAAAAAAAAATTAATTTTTTAATAATAAATCTCTTTTTTTCAAAATAATTATGCGATACTTACGCACTTTACGATTATATATAGTATTAATCGGATAAAATTTTACAATCCAAAAATGGTTCTGAAATACAGAAAAATGTCAACGACATAACAAAATAAAAATAAAAACTTTTCCATTCTAAAACCATCATTCCTCGTACTAAAAAAAAAAAATTCCAAAATCCTCCACGTGTACTGTTTTGTTAACATGCTCCGGTCCCTGTTCTGTGCCATTTAGTTCCCCTTCGTTTGAAGGTTTCAACCGCAATGAATCAGATTGGCAGTTGGCACAAGGATTTTGGGAAGGAAAGAAGGAAAAGACTCTTTAGGGAAAGGAAGATTAGATGAAATTGACAACCGGTATCCATCATTATTGCCTTACCTCTTCTTAGTTCATATTCAACCACCTCTTTTTAATCTATGTGTCGGCCTTTTTGTTTTTTAATTGGCAAGCAGCCTGGTTTATCATCTATCCCAATTAACATATAAACTATTGGGGTTTCGTTTGTTGACCCTCTTTCCTTTCTTCCTTTCTTTCAGAATTTAAGCCTTCTCTCAAAATTTTTAGCTTTTGGATTCATTTCTTTCGAATCTAGCGCATACCCTTTTCCCTTCTAAGCTCTCTCTCTCTCTCTGAACATTTGATAACCTTCTTTCGTCCCTACTTGTATTTTGTTTTGTTTTGTTTTGTTTTGCAGTTTTCTTTGCAGACCCTCTTTCCCTTTCTTCTTTCTGTATCTGGAAAGTTGATTTTTTGTTTGATTTCTCCCAGTTTGTCATCTGCTTTGTGCACTCTCTCTCTCTCTCTCTCGGGGCAATTATCAGGTTTGCTTCCTTCTCCCTCTCTCCCAAAAAGTTTAGCTTTGGATCCATTTTCCCCTTGATTTGATAGCTACCCAATCCCTCAAGCCTCTTTGGGTGTGATTTGGAGAAGAAGATGATGATGATGACAATGGAGGGGATGATGGATACGGGGGTACTGAATGATATAATAAGAAGGCTGTTGGAGGGTAAAGGAGGGAAGCAGGTGCAGCTCTCTGAGGGGGAGATCCGTCAACTTTGCGTCAACGCCAGGCAAATCTTCCTCTCTCAGCCCAATCTCCTTGAGATTCATGCCCCCGTTCGCATATGCGGTCTCTCTCTCTCTCTCTCTCTCTCTGATTGATGGTTATGATAATACTGAATCACGTAATTTTAAGAAGTTGCGCATGCTGTGGTTGTTCGCGGATGATTACGAATGTTATTGGACCTAGTTTAAGGGAGATTATGGATGAAAGTCTGGGTCCTAAATTCTAGTTTTCTGATAATTTGGTTTTGGCTTATAATTTTTTTGGAAAAGATAGGATCAGTAAATGGATTTCATCTTTGTGAGATCTTCAATAGTGGCACTCTAGGGTGTCTTTCAAGCATGTTGAATCCGTATAGCTATTCTTCTTACATGGAAACGCAGTTTCAATCAATAACTTATTGATATCTCTACTCTTTGTTAATGTCAAGGTTGTGGCAATTTAGGGCCTTTATGTAGAACTAAGGATGTGTGGTTGTAAATTCTAAAAATAAAGGCATTGTCTATGCTTGAGTTGAAAATGTTGGTTTTTGTTGGATAGCTTAAAATGAGTGTTAAGCTTTCAGATGGGAGAGACCATTGTATTTCATTTTTTTTTTCTGTCACGAGGATTAGCATAATCTTAGGCAATTCATGTCTGAATACTATCATGGACACTGATTATCATGTATTCAAAGTTATACACATTGCCACCTGCAGTGGATTATGACCTTACTGCTCGTTTTTAAGAACCAGAAGGCAAAATCTGTGGATTAAATGCAACAAAATAGCGCGCAGTTTGTATTGATTGTAGTGTATTTTCCTTGCACTCCTTGGTCTAAAATTGCAGGCATCTTACAGGTGACATACATGGACAATACCGAGACCTTTTGAGGCTGTTTGAATATGGTGGCTACCCTCCTTCTGCAAACTACCTTTTCCTTGGGGATTATGTAGATCGAGGCAAGCAAAGTTTGGAGACTATATGTTTGCTTCTAGCCTACAAAATTAAATATCCTAACGAAGTCTTCCTGTTGAGAGGAAACCATGAAGACGCAAAGATTAATCGAATTTATGGGTTTTATGACGAGTGTAAAAGGAGGTTCAACGTTAGGCTATGGAAAATATTTACTGACTGCTTTAACTGCTTGCCTGTGGCTGCACTCATTGATGACAAGATACTCTGTATGCACGGCGGACTCTCTCCAGAGTTGCAAAATTTGGATCAAATAAAGGAACTTCAAAGACCTACTGAGGTACCGGATGGTGGTCTCCTCTGTGATCTGCTTTGGTCGGATCCTGATGCTAGTATTGAGGGCTGGGCTGAGAGTGATCGAGGTGTCTCATGTACTTTTGGACCTGATAGGGTTGCCGAGTTTTTGGATAAAAATGACCTTGACCTCATTTGCCGGGGTCATCAGGTAAAGCGATCCTATTTTGAGCAAGCCCTGATGTCAGTCAATAAAAGCTTTGCATGCTTTTTCTTTGTAGGTTCTTGAAGGAATCTCTCAAGTTTGACAGCAGGATCCAACCCACTGGAATTTAGCCATTTACCCTTTTAAATATAATATGGTGGTTTTCGATTTTAAAACAGCCAGCCTAACAATAATTGTTAGAGCATTTGTAACCTGGAAAATGACAGTTTTATCATCCATATTAATACCTCGTAGTTTGATTATTTTTTTTCTGTTTTCCGAAGCATTTTATTCCATGGTCCTGGGATTGTCAAACAAATGTGACAGAATACATTAGATTCTGTGATTAGTATTCAGCACCCTAAGCGTCCTTTTGCACCATGCATCCTGACCATCTTCGGCGAAATAACTTCAACTGGTCTGTGTTAAGACATTTTTGAACTTATTGCAGGTGGTGGAGGATGGATACGAGTTTTTTGCTAAACGAAGATTGGTCACAATATTTTCAGCTCCAAACTATGGTGGAGAGTTTGACAATGTTGGTGCTCTATTGAGTGTCGATGAATCTTTAGTATGTTCTTTTGAAATATTGAAACCACTCGATACTAAAGCATCAGCAAGTGGGTCTAATACATCCCGAATGAAACTTAAAAAGGTATATACTAAGTTATAGTTCTTCCTCTCTCTTTTTTTCTTCCTTTTCTGAAGATGTGACATAGTTTATGTTAAATGTTTTCATTTCTTTCTTTTTTTTCTTGTTTATGACTATTGAACTTTCATACTCACCCAAAGTTTTGCCTTCATTTTCTCATCTTTGTTTGACAGCCCCCTAAAGCTGGAACCATCTGATTGTTTGGAGACTCCTTCTGTTCGAATAGGAGATACGGCAAGTGACACGGCAAGCTTAGTTCATGTTGGGGTTTGAATTATCAGTAAGCCGACAGGCTTGGTGAAAGAGAAGCCTAACCTTTTATAGTATTGGAGATGATGATGAAATGATTATAAGAAATGTAAATTGGGAACTATCTTTTGTGCAGACGAAGAGATTTTAGCTTTAAACACCCTTTTGTTCGTTCACCTACTGTATTTGCATGTAAGTGTGAGTGTGAGCACTGATTGAGAACGTCCTGCCTTGATTTTGGTTGAGCAGTATCTGTATATGTAGTTGGACTTGGTGTTGTTTGCTCAGATTCAAGAGGCTTCTTATCGACCCAACACCTCTTAAATTAGTGGTTTCCATGAATGACTTCTAATTGAACTCGATTTTATTTTGTTTTTTGTTTTTTCTTTCAACATCTGAAAATCGTGTTCATTTCGTTACGAGTGAAAGCAGTTCCCTAACCGAAGATCAAGTGAAAGTGGATGTAAAGGTTCCTTCCAGCCAGTCCAGACCAACACGTTGCAGCACATCCCTTTGTACTGTGGGTTATAGCTGCAGGTTAATAGTCTGTTTATCAGACTATTCAAAAACCGTCTTTAAGTGGTCTCCCTTTGTGGGAATTGGGTGAGAGTCAAATTTTTGGCTCCGATCATCCCCTTTGTTTTCTTACTTTTGTGTTGTAATGTATGTTGGTTTTGGAAAGACTGTAGGGGACTCACCTCACTAAACTTGTGTTGTTAGTTTATCTATAAATACTTACTTGTCGAGGAAAAAAAAAAAAAAAAAGCAGATCGATGAACAGTTTCGATAATTACAAATAGGTGACCTCACGACAAGCACTCTGTTTAGATTCGAATTTATGATTCTATCTCTCTCTCTTCGAAAGGGTGGACATGTCCCTTTATAGAATGAGAAATACTTTAATTACAAAATAATTATACAAGAGTCAACTTGCAAACTGATTCGACTTGATGAATACGTCAGATTGTAAAGTTAATTTTATTATAAAATAGATTTAATGGATCACATGAGATCATATCAATTTATGGGTTTATTTTTGTGTAATATCTTTGTGTTTGTGGAAGTTGTTTTTAGAATATTTGTATGAATATCAATATTATTTTTGTAGCATTTTATTTACCCAGATTAATTCCTGTCAGCTGTTCTCCTAATTAATTTTATTAGAATTATTCTCCTAATTAAATTTATTAGAATTGTTCAATTAATTAGTTTTATAAGAATTATTCTGATATTTTTTATATTTCTCATTTAATTTTATGTAAATGATGACGTTTCAATGACTCCTTTTCTCAAAAGATTCTTCAATTTGTACTTTTTTTTTAAATAAATTATCATAGAAAACATTTTATCTCATCTCATCTAATCATTACAACTTTTCTAACTTTTAATACAAAATAAAATAAACAATTCAATTTTTTCAAATTTCAAAACAAAAATAATATTAAAAAATATATTCTAACAATATTTTATTCAACTTTTTAACTTTAATCTCAACTCATATCATCTGTAAAAACAAACGAACCCTTAAAAGTCATGAAAATTTAAAGTTGAGAAATATTTGTGTGATTTATTAAGATTAGTAATCGAATAATGTTATGTTCAATTAAACTATCTGATCATAAACAAAAAGAAAATGATTTGTAGATTTCATAAAAAAAAAAAAAAAAGTGTAATTAATCACTCCAATGCCACCATGTCTGACATTAGAACTTCCAAGATTAACTACTTCCGGAAATTCAAACATTTGATTATTCCTTCTGACTAATACACATGGGGATTTCTGCTTTTTGTGTTGAGATCATGATATCTCTTTTTTCTTTTTCTTTTATTTGTGGAGATTTTTCTAATTAGGCTAATTTAGGGGACCCTTTATCATAATGTAACAGGTATGGCCCATCTAAGAACTCTACCATCAGTGTCTTCTTTTTTGTGGAGTGTTTTAATTGATCTAAATTATATTAACGTTAGTTTAATAAGATGAGATGAGATGAGATGTGATGATTTTATATGAAAGTTAAAAATTGAAATAGTTTAATATCGAGATTAAGATGATCAAAATCTATCATTGATGCTAAAAACCTTTTATTTAATTATTTCATCAAATCATATGTTCTATTCCAACATATTAAAACCTGTTTAAATTTCTCGCCGATAAATCAAAAATTCTTTTTTGTTAAGTGTTTTAATTGATTTAACTTATATTAACGTTCGTTTGATAAGATGAGATGAGATGATTTTATATAAAAATTAAAAATTAAAATAATTCAGTATCGAGACTAAAATGATCAAAGTCTATCATTGATGCTAAAGACCATTTATTTAATTGTTTCATCAAATCATATGTTCTATTCCAACATATTATATGTTATCATCTACTCAAATTTCTCGACGATAAACCAAAAAATAAATCAAATCATTACTAATAATATAAATGATCACAAAACGACAAAACGAGAAATAAAATAATCAAACAAATTAGTATTGGCAAAGTTTCGTCATTTTTTCCGTTGTCAATCCCAACATTATTGCTTGGCACCAAAATAAGAATATCACAGTCGTCTTGCTGGCCCAGTCCGGCCCCGGCCTGTCTCATCGTTAACCTCAAAGACAAATATTAGATGGGTAAAGATACCCTTCAACCCGTTTACTCCTCTTTTATCATACAATCTATATTTTAAATTTTTTATTTTATTATTATTATTTTTAAGTATTTTTTTAACATCCTTAATAATTAAAAAAAATTAAAAATATATATATAATTTTACTAATAGTCACTTCTTTAATCAGTAAAAAAAAATTTTAAAAAAAAATCAAATATAAAAAGAAGAATAAATTAATAGTAAATAGAGAATAATATTATCATTTTCCATATTGGGTCATGGACGGTGCTACATATACCGCTCCAGCTCCCTACTCTTAGGTTTTGATTTTTTTTTACATGTATTTTCTTATACGTTTAAATATTTAAGAAAAATAAAAATAAAAAATAATATTTTTAAAATATACTTTTTTAATCACTAAGTAAAAATAAAAATAAAAAATTTCAACAATAACATAAACGGTAAGAACTAGTGGTGAGAATATCATTTTTCTTAATTTTAGGGTGACACTATAACCACTGCTAGTTTCCGTAAGTTATTTTAGTGTATTTTTTTTACATATTTTTTTTAACACTTTTAAATATTTTTTTTTTTAAATTTACAACATCATTAAAAAAACACATCCTTAATCATGAAAAAAAAAGAAAACAAAAAATTACTAGTGTTAACTAGGAGCGAGAGGACTAGCATTTTCCTTAGATTATAGGAGATAGATGTTATTTAGATGTTAAGGAAAAATAACAGGGGATTAATATCGTCAATTATATATATATATATATATATATATATATATTTCAAAATAACATCGGAGATGTTTAGGGAATATACAATAAATTTAATAAACTGATTTAGATCAATTTTTTGTTACTGACTTTGATAAGAATTTCACAAATTTTAAGTTAGGTTTAAATTCAGAAAGTGTATTATTTTATCTCATAAATACAATTTTTCTAAATTTTTATATAAAATATAATAAACAATTCAATTTTTTAAAATTTTAATTTAATTTTTAAAATTTTAAAATAATAATAATATTAAAAATTAATATTCTAACAATATTTTTTTGTTTCATTTAGATCATAAACTTATCTCAACTCATCTCAACAACTTTTTCAAATACTAACATAAAATATAATAAATAATTCAACTTTTTTAATTTTAAAATAATAATAATAATAATAAATAATAATAATATTCTATCAATATTTTATAATCTTTAACTCACTCAAGCAAAACGTCCAAACGCACCCGTAGTTGTTGGCCGGCCATTGTTGAGTGTTAATAAACCATAGCATTTACCTTTAAATGACAATTAAACCGACCCACCTACTACACTTACAAGTGAGACTGCGAGCTTATTATGTTGTGTTGGAATTGTGAAAAGTTCAAATCTTTTTATAATCCGAAGTAACATGCACATCCAACTTATAATAGATGAGCCCTTTTTAAAGTCTTCTTAATTACTTCTATGGCAGGAAGACATGATAACGACATCAACTAAATATATGCTGTTAATTTGTTTAATTGGAAAATACCATAATATAACTGTAGTTATAGTCGTGCAATCGCTTGAAAAAAAATAAAATTTATTATTAAAAAATTAATTTTTTTTTTTTAATGTAAGTCATGTTTTATTTATTTATTTTTTTAACGATTACGTGACGATTACACAATTCACGATTGTAAATATATTTTCTCAATATAGAATACATGACTCTTGCATTTTTTAATTATAGAAAAACGAGATTTACTACAAGAAAAATAAACTTTTATGACTATTTAATTGTAATAAAAAAACTATTTATGACCAAAACAAATTCATTTTAACTGTAAATAGTCATTTCGTTAAAATTAAATGATCACAAATAAACAATTTTCTTATAGTGAACGTCTGAAATACAAAGTTGTTAGATTTTATTGCATGATTCAGATCATTTCTTGTATCAAAGTATTTCATTTTAGTGACTACTTGTATAAAGCTTCATCTCATGTTCGAACTTTAGCAGACAATATTTCATGCTAGAAACATGCAGCTCCACACACAACAATGGGGGCGGAGAGAGAGAGAGAGAGGTGTTACTCTTCTTATTATTTTGAGCAAAGAAAAACTTAAAACTGAACAAACCGCGCCATACAGAAATAGAAGCCATGCAGAAAAGTTTCATGTATATTATACATGAGATAGAACACTAGCCGCGTTCTCCCACAAAACTCTCCAACATCAAACTCGAAACTCACTTCATATACAAAAAAGCTTGGCTACACAGAACGATATCTACACTAACAAGCACACAGAATCGACGACCACATACCCCGGTAAAGAACATAGCATACCTAAATACATTAGAAGATTCGAGTTTTAATATTTGGAGGAGGAAAGATTCTCACATATCACACATCGTAAGGAGCAGAAGCCGGACTTCTGGTTGGGACTTCACCGCTCGCCTTTTCATACGCATCCGAAGTCGACCTTCTTCGAAATCGAAAGGAGTCTCTACCACCTCCTAAAAACACTCATATGTCAATAACATATTGATCTTAATAGTGCTTATTTGCAAATTAGTCCATCAAAACTACACAAGATCCAGATCACAACCATTATGTTCAGTTCAGATCCCATACCTAACCTCCGTCAATCTGACTCCATCCAAACGTAAGTACCATGCACAATTCAAGAATCGCGCGAGACCCGCTACAATAAAGTCACTCTGACGTGACAAATACCCTACTCGAAGCACAACATGTGGACTCTAATACCCCTCCAAGAAGGGCAATAGAACCCCAACATTTAACTCAACCTAACTTTGCTATACACTCACATACGTGGGGACCCTGGTTAATAATGAATGACACCCATCACCCATACATTATTGTCTCCTGATGAGGATATATGTGTCATTTTACCAACTAGCAGACTATGTTAGCTAAACCACCAACATTATTGCTCACACGAAAAGTTGCGTCATGTTTATCCTCAACTAGAGCAAACAAATTATCAAAAAACAAAAAAAATATAAAAAAACCCTGGTGGATGTTTCTAGACCATTCGATGTTTCTAGACCATTCCACCCTATGTCCGGACTCCCTCCAGTTCGTCCGGAGAAATTATTTCCAGGGCCATAGTAAGGAGACGACCTGAAAAAAGTGAAGCTAGGCGCTTACCGGACAAGGGAGACACCGGAGGAGTCGAGCCGGCCGGCGAGACCGGAGGCGAGCCGTTTTGGTACCCGGGTGGCTTTATTATCATGATACTGCGCGTAACTCTCATCGCCTCCTCCGATGAATCCTCACCGGACGATCTCGCGTTCCCGCTATCAGGTTCTGAGCAACAGCAATAAAGAAAAAACGAAAGAAACTTAAAAATCTGTTCGTCAGATATTTTGAAAACCCGAACAATCTACGCCATCAGTGCAAATCAAATTTTAGTAATGGTACTCTTTTGTCTTCGCTTTGATTCGGTTATAAGCATAAGAAACCTAAGAAAAACCTAAGAAACAGCTTAGAGAATAGTTGGAGGTGAATAATTCCTGAGAAAAGGTTTGAATTATGGCCGTCAGATTCAAAGTAGATAAATTATGATAGATTGAAGCTCAAAGTATATGAGCAGTCCGATTAGAATAATATTCATTTCGAGAATTTTCGCTCAGTCCGTCGATAGGAATATAATGATCTACGACCACCGGCCACGAATAGCAAAACGCTGCGTACCCTTGCCGGAACCAGATCGAAAGGAGAAAACAGAGTTCTTCCGGAGTTTTCCGAGGCCGCTATCCGGTCGCGGACCGGCGACGGTGTCGTCCCACAGCTGGTCCAGTAGACCCATGGAGTACGTTAGCCGCTCGTGCGTAGTAACAAGACTCCGACACTCGGAATAGAGGAAGTGAGTCTAGGATCCAGGGGTTATTTAAGGAAGGGAGGCGTTATAGGTCGAGCAGGTTTTGGTAGGAAAATGTAATCTGAACCGTCGATTCGGATCTAGTGGGTACCAATGACGTGGGAAGAGGATCGACGGGCACGTATGAAATAGCGATAAGATCGAGTTAAGGAGATCGGGTGACACGTGCCTTTCAAAGAGTTGTGACTTATGAGTCTATGACTCAAAGTCACGTGATGGGTGAGATTAACGTCGAAAGCCGAGAAAGACCCTGTATTTATCCAAATGAGAAGAGAATGGTCTTGGAGTTGTATCGAATTACAAAGAGGACCTGGCCTAGATTCTACGGTCTACGGCTATTAAAAGCGACCCGACCTAGATTCTACGGCTTTTAAAAGCTAGCCTCCATAGGAGACTGGTTGAATTTGTCTACGTGATAAACAGATCAAATGCCGTTACCTCTTGATGTAATAGGTGCTATGATAATCGTTGGAGGCTCCATTTGGTTTTTTTTTTTTTTGTTTTTTCTTTTTACTTTATAATTAAGTAAATATTTTTTAATAATATCATATATATATATATATATATTTTAAAAAATATTTAAAGATGTTAAAAATTCATATAAAAAAAATAAAACAATAAAAAAATACAAAATGCATTAGCGGAGTAGAAGCTCCCAACAGTGGGCGTAGACCCACCCATACGTCAATTTATGGTTCTGAAACCACGATTTAGATTGAGCTGCTACAACAAGCTTGGTGCATCGAAGACCGAGCAGGGCAATCCAGAGCAATGTTGAAAGAGTATGATAAACACACAATACTTTACATAACACTTTTCACAATACATGTTATCAAATAATTATATTTTTGTAAAATGATATTAACTTTATAAGGTATTTTACAAAAATACAATTTCTTTTAAAATATTGTTGTATAAAATGTTATATAAAATATTGTGTGTTTATCATTTTTCATGTTGAAATAGAGGGAACTTGTGAATAGTGGTTGCACAATGACGGGGAATGTAGGCATATTGAGAGGACACAAGTGGCATGAAAGTGACGGTGGGTAACTCCACCTCTGCACAAGTATTTGGAGTAGGAAGAATTGAACTCAAATTAACGTTTGGAAATACTCTTCCCATGTACCAGAGGCGAGAATAAACCTAATTAGTAGATTTTTATTTAGTGGGACATGCTACACATTATTATTTCAATCTAATAAAGTTATTGTAACTAAATATGGGTCATTTGTAGGGAAAGACTATGTAAGTGGTGGCTTGTTTGTAATATATATTCAAAATAATGTAGTAGACATATTTATTATTATATTTTCTACATGTTCCTCTTTAATATGGCATGCTAGATTAGGCCATGTTAATTATCGTAATGTTAAAAGAATGATAGATTTAGAGATTATTCCTAAAGTTCCTATTGATTTGGATGAAAAATGTTTAACTTGTGTTCAATCAAAACAGCTTAGAAAGCCATTTAAATCTGTTATAAGAAACTCATCGCTACTTGAATTAATTCATAGTGAAGGTTGTTATTTAAATGATGTCTCCTCTAAAGGTGGTAATAAATACTTCATTATTTTTATAGATGATATGTCTAAATTTTGTTATGTTTACTTGATGAAAAAAAAGATAAATCATTTAGTAAATTTGTCATCTATAAAACTGATGTTGAACCAATTGGAGAGAGATTAAAATTATCAGATCTGATAGAGGAAGTGATACTCCTCTAATCAATTGGTTCAATACTGTGAGGAGAATGATATTATACATGAGGAAACTGCTCCATATTCTCCTCAATCCAATGGTGTTTCTGAAAGGAAAAATAAAATCTTAGTGGATATGGTCAAATGCATGCTCTCTAGTTCCGGCCTCCCTGAGCAATGATGGGGGGAAGCAATACTTGCATCTTGTTTTATCTTGAATAAGGTACCATTTAAGGGATCTGATAAGACACCGTATGAACTCTGGAAGGGTAGAGTACCCAATATTAATTTCTTTAGAGTTTGAGGTTGTCTTACAAAAGTTAATGTTCCAAAAATTAAAAAAAGGAAATTAGGTCCCAACATAGTAGAATCATTATTCATTGGGTATGCTAGACATATTTATGCATATAGATTTTTTATTATAAAATCAGAAGTCCAATGTATTGATCCCAATACCATCATGGAGTCTAGGGATGTAACATTCTTTGAAAATCTATTTCCTTTCAAAAATAAGTTAGAAAGATTTTTACATACAGTAAGTTTTCCTTCCACAAGTAGTCAACCTACCATTATATCTAATATTGATAGTGCATCTGGATTAGAAAATGAACTTGGAAGAGGAAAACGAGTTAGAAAGGAAAATGATTTTGGACATGATTTTTATACTTATTCTATGGAGGAAAACACGTTGACTTTCACTGATGTCATCTTTCTATTGATTCTACTTTCTAGAAAGAAGTAATAAATAGTGAGATAGAATCTCTTAAGACTAATTGCACTTAGAACTTATGTGATCTTCCTCCTGAATGTAAAACCATTGGATGTAAGTGGATTTTTTAAAAGAAATTGAGACGTGATGATACTATTGATAAATTTAAAATTAGGCTGGTTGCAAAGGGCTTTACATAAAGAGAGGGTATCGATTATTTTGATACATATTCTCCTGTTACTAAAATAACTACAATTCGTGTTCTAATTGCTCTAGCAGAGATCCATAAACTTGAGGTCCACCAAATTGACGTAAATACCGCATTTTTTAATGGTGATCTAGAAGAAAAGATATACATGGATCAACCAGAGGGGCTTGTGGTTCCAGGACAGGAAATGAAAGTTTGTAAACTTATTAAATCTCTCTATGGATTGAAGCAGGCTCCTAAACAATGGCAACAAAAGTTTGATAAAATAATTTTATCTTATGATTTTAAGATAAATGAATCTTATAAGTGTTTATACACTAAAATAATTGATGATGCATGCGTAATGCTATGTCTTTACGTTGATGATATTCTCATCTTTGGTACCAATATAGATATTGTTCTTGATGTTAAAAATTTTTTATCTAAGAATTTTGACATGAAAGACATGAGAGAGGCACACGTAATTCTTGGTATTAAATTAATGAGATCTCGTGATGATATTAGCATAAATCAATCTCATTACATTGAAAAGATTCTTAAAAAGTTTGAGAGATTCAAATACAAACCTATCAGTACTCCTCTTGATTCTTGTTTGCATTTAAGTAAGAATCTTAGAGATCATATGTCACAACTGAGATATTCTCAAATTATTGGTACGTTACTGTATATTACTAATTCTACTAGACCTGATATTTCATATGATGTGAGTAGACTTTGCAGATATACTAGTAGGCCTGATAATTCTCATTGGAAGGCATTGGAAAGAATTCTTAAATATTTGAAAGGAACCATGACATATGGTATCCATTATTCTGGATATCCCACTGTATTAGAAGTATACAGTGATGCTAGTTGGATAAATGACACAGTAGATTGTAAGGGAACGAGTGGATATATTTCACTCTCGGTAGAGCAGTTGTAGCTTGGAGATCTTCCAAGCAAACTGTAATTTCACAATCTACTATGGAAGTTGAATTAATAGCGTTAGATACTACCGGACATGAGGTAGAGTGGCTTAAAAATTTATTATCAGAAATTCCACTAGTTAAAAAATCAATGCCAGCTATTTTTGTTATTTGTGACAATCAGGCTGTGATAAGTATTTGTAATAATAAACACTTTAATCATAATATGAGACATCTGAGTATAAGGGATTCTACGATAAGATATATGATAAAGAATGGATACCTGACTTTGGATTATGTAAAGTCAGAAGATAACCTAGCGGATCCTTTAACGAAAGGACTGGCAAAGTCGAAGGTTATACGTACATCAAGTGGGATGGGACTGAAGTCTATTAATTAGGTTACCGATAGCAGCAACCCAACCTTCCTGACTGGAGATCCTAAGAAGAATGTTTAATGGGAAGAACAAATTATTTGAGTGACTGGATAGCACTATTAAAATATTATTATAGGTCCATCCTAAGGTGTGAGTGCTACAAATGCAATGGCAAAGGAAAAATGAAATGTTTTGAATGATTCCAAGACTGAGGCAAGGTATTGAATTGCAGGTACCCTTGGAGGACTTACCTATGTGAGTGTGACTGTGGGGCCACAGTCTATGGTAATTGAGTTATTCTCTAGAGCGCTCATGAATCCAAGATACGGTGCACGATCTTTATGCACCACCTTGAAAGGAACCTGATATATGTCGTACTATGTGTATGGTGTGGAGAAGCCTGAGTTAAAAGATTCTGGTTCAAGACTTAGTTCACCATGGATGTTTCAGATGGAAACATGCTAACACTAGGTAGACGTTCAAAACCGCAAGCTACCTCTATTGATGCATAGTACTTAGTCCAAAGAAAATTGTATTATATTATGTTCTTTAAAATATTTTAATCAGGTAGGAGATTGTTGGTTTTTAAACTTAGAAATGATTAAAATATTTGATGTAAAGTAAAAATAACGTGAATCATTACTTTTGTTCAATGTATCGGTTCGGTTATATAGATTTAAATGAAATGTGTCTTGGTACTTGAACCAATATATGCCTCTTGGGGATATTAGCCTTAACGACTTCCCAACCAAACAAAGGATTATATCGTTTGGTGAATTAGAAACATTTTCAATATATTATCTAATATTTGAGAAGTTGTGATTTCTCAAAAGTGATCCTTCATTTTAGTTGTGATTTTTCACAAATACCCTTTCATTTATATAAGTTGTGACTTTTCACAAGTACCATTTCATTTATGTAATGTGATTATTCACATGTACCATTTCATTTATATGGTATGACTTTTCACAAGTACCATTTCATTTAAATAAGTTGTAACTTTTCACAAGTGTCATTTCATTTTAGTTGTGACTTTTCACAAATGCCCTTTCATTATCTATAAATAGGGAAACCCACCCACAAATTTAATAACTTCAAATGCTCTACAAAAATTAGAAAAACACTTTCTCATTCTTTTATCTTTCTTTCTTTGGGCTTTGGATATTTTATATCGAGTTCGAGGATCTCATTTTCTATGAACAGACGAGGAGATTAAAGGGAACCGACGTTGTTGTATCTTGGGAGTAGACTGTCAAGAAGCCTACTGCATGTTTATAATTGAAGACGGCGAAATTTACTCTTAGGAAAGCGTCTATCACAACGTGCATCAACACTGGGTTCTCTCTTTCAAATTTATTCTTGTTATTTTACATATTCTCTAGTTTACAAAGCGTTTCAAAATATATTCCCAATAGTTTCTAAGCTTTCGCAGCTTACTTCGTGACTTTGAGAAACCGAAAAATGGCAACGAATATCGGAATGATGGAATCCGCTTACTTCGTCGATTGATCTGAGATCCTTGCTTGGATCAACTCCACACTCCAACTCAATTTCTCCAAAGTTGAAAAGACTTGTTCTGGTGCGGTTCACTGCCAGCTTATGGATGCTGTTCATTCAAGGATGGTGCCAATGCACAAAGTCAACTTCGATGCCAAGAACGAGTACGAGATGATCCAGAACTACAAGGTTCTTTAGTACGTCTTTAACAAACTCAAAATCACTAAGCAAATTGAGGTGAGCAAGCTTGTGAAAGGAAGGCCGCTTGATAATTTGGAGTTCATACAATGGCTTAAGCTGTATTGCGACTCCGTTATTGGAGGCATCCTGCACAAAAACAATGCTTTGGATAAGAGAGAGGCTAGCAAGGGAGGAAAAGAAGCAAGCAAGCAAGCTGTTCCATCACAATCTTCAATCAAAAATATTGTGAATTTTGATGTGGATGTTGTTGGCATTACCACATTATCGCCAAGGCAAAGGATTTCTGATGCTGCCGATGTCCATTGCAGTGGGTCCTTATGACTTACTAATTATCCCTTTTATGGATGTGGTCTTACTTCAATCCTCACAGAACAATTTTTGTAGAATATTGCTACATATATCTCTGCCGAGTTACAAGTAAATGGACGAGACGGGGGTTTAATGCATGCCTTCATCATCTACCCATGAAGAAGACCCAAACGAGACGAACTGAGAAACCCAAACGATGACCAAGACCAGAGACCCACACGAAGAGCTCTGAGTGTCTTTCTTCCCATTTTTGTTTTTTTTAGTATATAAGCTAATGTGGCATCAACCGATTTCTCAGAGGTTGCGTGGCCCGACTGTACATAAGAACTGAAAATGAATTGAACTTTATTTTTTCGATTCGATTCAATCAATTTGGTAATCTTATTATTGAGAAATGATAGTTACAATCGTGAGTGTGTAAGCGTCGTGCAATTACTTTGAAAAAAAATAAATAAATATGGAATTTACATGAAAAAAATAATAATAAATTTTTAATAATAAATTTTATTTTTTTTAAAACGATTGCACGACACTTGTATACTCTACAATTATATATAACATTGCTCATTATTTATTTAATAACAAAGATGTTGGGTGCTGTTTAAGTAGTGAGATGACTGCAAAAGTGGAGGGAAATAGGAAAGGAACAAAAGGGACAGAATGGCTAAACTGAAACCATCATAGGATAAGGATCGGATGTATACCCACGCCATGGATTAGGGATTTTGTCGAGAAGCCAGCAGTCTCAACCATCATTGGAATGCGAAAGGATGGATGGGTAGTGGAAGTAGGTCAGGTGGGCATTGTTTAATAAATCTGCGTTTCAATGTTGAATTAAGTTGAATTGAAATGAAAAAATATTATTAAAATATTATTTTTTAATATTATTATTATTTTAAGATTTAAAAAAATTAAATTATTTATTATATTTTATATTAAAATTTAAAAAAATTATAATGATAAATTAAGATGAGTTAAAATAGGTTTAAGTTCCAAACGAAAGTGGTAAAGTGTTGGTGGTCAATCATGCCCAAGTCCTCAAGCTCATCGTTCATCAACAAAAGAAAGACATCCATTAAACTGCAATGCCGCCGGATGACATCCATTAAAGAAAGACAGTCTAGTCTAGTCATATCACCACAACCACGACCCACCACTATGTATAAGTTAGCATCAATCACAACCATCAATGTCACTTCTACAGTAGCCGCCAGAACATATCCACCACAAAGGATATGAAGGTTTATATGGTGGGTCACGTGACATCCTAATGGCCAATATCTAATTCCTAGTTGGCCAAAGTGGGTCATATTGAGAAACTTTACAAACCTGTTTGTAAATCATTCAAATCCTGTCATTAATTAGCCACATACGTACAAACTCTATGACAATATGTTGTGCTTGCTTCGTCAACAAAGTAACATTCAACAATAAACGTGCAAAGACAAATGACACAGTTGAGTTTCAATCCCAATTTCCAGGAAACCAGTCGCAATCATTATCGCATTGGACAGTATCAAAACACAAACCCCAACATCCATTTTCCTTAGATCTTCCCCAAAATACTCCTCTCAGAAAATCGTTCGAATTGCTAGACTACACACTTAGAAAAAAATCTTCAACACATTTCACTTTATGAAGCAAAAGAAAATTTAAAGCAATTTGACACCAACATCCCTCAAAGAATCAATGACAGCTTTGACCTTACCATGATACCTCTGTTCTCTCTTCAAGTGAACAGCAACAGCTGGGATGTCTTTGAGCAGCAGACGCTCCCCCAATATTTTTCCGATCTTTCCAGCAGCAGACACATCGCGAGTAGATTCCATACTTGACCTCAATGTCTTCTCTTGTGAGCTTGCAGAAGAGGCAACAGTAGCCGTTGGTGCGTGTATCACTTGGGCACTCACATACTTGTTTGTAAAGTGCATCTTCAGGACATAAGGCTTTAGATAGTTTATAATTCTTGGAGGCCTAACAGGTGGAGGAATAACCATTCTGTTTTGCATATAAATGATAAGTTGAAACATAATATAGAACCGAGAACTTTTAATTATATAATTTAACATATTGAAGAACATTGTATAACTAAAAGAATAAGGTGCGGTTGGGATAGTGAGTTGAGATGAAATGAGTTGAGATAAAAGTTGAAAGTTGAATAAAATATTGTTAGAATATTATTATTATTTTGGAATTCGAAAAAGTTGAATTGTTTATTATATTTTGTGTGAGAATTTAAAAAAGTTATAATCATGAGATTAAACACTACTTATATCCAAACAGGGCTTAAATCTATGTGCAAGCTTGATTATGATGCACTAAATACTCTGCTGATGTGGAAACCTGTAACATTAGCTTACTTTAAAAAGTATTGATGTTTAGGTTTTTATTATGAATATAATGGATCCAACAATAACTGGTTTGTTTCACCATGCTTGTTATATGGCATAACTCGGGCTAAAATATTTCAAACGATTAATTCAAATCACGATGAGAGAATGAAAATTTATCATCCATTTATACAACTAGCTCTACTCGTATGCAGAGAATGATCAACTGATTTACATATTTAGGCCATCTAACTTCTTGACACTGCACTGCAGGGAACTGAGCCTAAAAAAACTGGCTTGAGGAGGAATTCACACTATCCTAGAATGCCTCTTAATGTAAAAGATACATACAGGCGTGTTTGGAGGTTTTTATGGTGGAGAAACGCATGGTTGAAGAACAGAACATCAGATATGGAAGTCTTACATCCACCGTACTTGGGTTAAAGGAACTTACCTCAGAGCTTTGCATTAGTCTAACACAAAGCTCTATTTTTTTTCTTTCCGAAGTATTTAGTTTGAACATATGTAGTGATAGAGGCAATACACTATACCTGATAAATCCTAATTTCATAGATACGGAAAAAGAGAAAAATAAAATGTCCAAACAGAACTAAAACAATATAAGAAGAGGAAACTAGGCCTTAATTCCTATGAACAAATTGACTGCACAGAGAATTGGTAATAGACTGTCAAAAAGCTGGATCAGACAATTGACTGTTCAGGATTCGATATCTAGGCTTGGGCTGGAACAAAGCATCAAGAAAATTAGCCAAACAAAGAAGCACTGGTCTAACGGTAGAGCGTAACGTAAGCCACTATCCACTCAGGACTTCAATCAAACAATGAGCCTGCAACTCATAAATTCCGAAAACAAGACGAAGCATCCAAATCTAACAGAATTTGTGGCATGGGCTCTTCGCAATTCGATATAAGGTAGAGCGAAAACCTCTATTTTATTCTAACGCAAACCCTCCATTTGGTCCCCAGGGAAAACAAATGAAAAGAAACTGAAACTAAATGCACATTTGGAGTTTCGCCTTTGGTGCTGTTTAATTCCTAAAACTCCTGAAACCATTTTAGGAGAGTAATGGAAGTTAAAATAAGTAATCGGATCACTTTGTTAGGAACCAAATCAATGGAAAATATGATGTCGTGATATTTACTTTCTTTTACCTTTTCTCATCTTTCCGTATTTTTTTTTTCTCCTTCGGTCTCTTGGGAACTAACAGAAGATAAATTTCATATCGAGAAACTTGGAAAACAAGGGAGGTAAGTAGAAATGCAGCGAGATGTACCTGATGGCTTTTGCTGGAGCACTCTGCACAGAATGTCGCAGAATCTACGACCCAGAGCACGCTGAAAATGATCAAAAATTCTGATTTCGACCAACAAAACGGCGCCCCGGGGGGGGGGGGGGCGCTGGTATACCGGCCCATCCAGGCCCACCTCAAGTTTGGGCAACCAAGCTCTCGTTTCTTTCTAAGATAAATCAGCCTTACACAAAAATAAATTTATAAATTGATGTTAGTTGATGCAATATGTCAAATTATAAAATTACTTTTAGTGTAAATTAGATCTAATGGATCACGTGAAATTACGTCAGTTTGTAAATTTACTTTTATTTAATCTATTTGTGTATGTAGCCATTCTTTTTTTTCACAGTTAGAATAAATTTTAGGTTTTTTAATTGAGCTTTTAAGTTCTATGGTTGAATTTTACTTTATTCTTATGTTGATTTTCTACATGAAGTGAGGTGATTATTGTGTATTTTTAGTAGTTAAAAATACTAAAATCCCAAGTGTTAGTTAAATCCCAAGAGTACTTCGTGGAAGTTGGGTAACTGAATATAAAGAAAGCTCATGACTGTATGTATATGCCTTAAGCCCATATGCAAATAATCTTGCAGCCTCAAAATATCTGTCCATATTTCATGGCGATGCCTAGGAAGTTTACTGTGTGCATGACACCAGTTCGAGAATCTGTCTCCACAATGAGATCATAGATGTGAAAAATCTTTTAGGAACAAGTTTGAGTGGCTTAATGTAACATACGGGTTATAAATTAGGAATTAGAATTTTTATTTTATAATAATAACTATTATTATTATTGTTAACGTCGTGTTTTGCACGTATTTGGACCAGATTCTGACAACTCAGGTCTTTTGAAAATGGGCCTATAAAATATATAGGGAAAGACAAATAGGAGAGGGCGGCCTTGGGACCAGGGAGTCTCCGATGCCAAAATTAACAAATTCATTCGGAAGTTTGTAAATAAATGAAATAGTCTAGAGATCTGAGAGATTTTCTCATATTTGGGACTTGTTATTTATACCATAAGTTTGGGGGGACAGATCATGTCTACTCCCATAGAGTCCATGTCCTTTGTACTGTTCCCTTTGTCAAAGTTCTTTAATGCGGCATAGCTCTGCGACGGCGTCATTAATGCAATGCTCATGTTAAACCATGTCACGTAATGCATGCTCATCTAAGTTATGTTATGTAATGCTCACCTTTGTATGCCATGCTAAGTGTTATGCCATATGACACATCATGAAAGTTCATGGAATCAGCATGTCACATGTATCATGATAAGTAAGAAATCATGTGAATGATAAGCAAGTTTTAAGAATGACCTTACGTTATGAATGGATGTGCAAACCACGAAACTAAGCGTGGTCCACCATAAGTATGTTATGATGTACTTGGTGACACGGGCCTAAGCGTGCCTCACCATATACTACACTATGATGTATGTGGTGATACGAACTTAAGCGTGCTTCACCATATGCTATGTTATGATTATGCGGTGCCATGGACCTAAGCGTGATTTACCATATGTATGCTATGATGTATGAGGTGCCACGGATCTAAGCGTGGTTCACCGTATGTTATGCTACTATTTATGCGATCAATAACAAGGACCGATGCACGTATGCTATGATGGCCACTAAGCAAGTGAAAGACAAAATGAATAAGTTATTTACGAATAATAGGAAATGCATGGAGTCTGTCATTCATGCATTCATGTTACATGTATTGCCATGATTATGTTTGATTCCACTTATGTTACTAATGAATGATCTATATGTTATGTGTATGAATGAGGAAGCAAGAACGTTTCCAAAATTAAGCCAAATGTTAAGCTAAATTAAATTTACAGTATGATATGTTATTATTGAGCCTTCGACTCATATGTTTTCCTGTTCTTTTGTTTTAATGTCTCAAATGATGATTGTGTGGATACAAAGCTGGAGCGTCAAGAGTAGAATTAATTTCCAGATACTTAAGACCTTGAACAAGTGTTACTTCCATATGGACTTAATTTATGATTTAAACCTTTGAATCGGTGTTATTATCACATAGAACTAGTTATGTTTTCAACTTTTATATAATGAAATACTATCATGCTAGATAAGTTTTATGATTTAATAAATGAGGTATTTTTTTTTATTGGTACCGAGTGTCCAAGAATAGCATCCTAATTAATCACGGGAGTACTCAGGCTCTCGACAATAAGTTTTCCACAAGTACACTTTAGATAATTCAAGAAAAAAATCTCTAAGTCCAATATTAGACTCTTAGAGATGTTTGCACCCAATAAGATATTTATATAATATTGAATCTCTTTACCAGATATTAAGCTATGAATGTACGTGACATTCCTGACTTACAGGAAGTGGTGTTACACTCAATAAAAGGAGCAATTCTTTCAATAATCTACAGATTTTCTGGACAGCTTTCAGCTAGCTCCCTCATATCTTGCTGCTTCTTTTGTAAGCCATAGTTCCCACACAAAAAGAAGTGGGGCATTAGGCCGGCCGGCCAGAAGTAAAACTTGGTCAGTGGAGCGGAAAGAGGACAACAAAGACCTTTTTTATTTTTAATTTTTTTTCAATCAATTTTAAAAATGATATTCTTTGTGTGTTTAGATATTGAAGTGAGTTGAATTGAAATGATAAAATATTATTAGAATATTATTTTTTAATAATATTATTATTTTGAGATTTGAAAAAGTTGAATTGTTTATTATATTTTGTATTAGAATTTAAAAAGTTGTAATGATAAATTGAGATGAGTTGAGAGTAGTTGAAGATTTCTGATCATCACCTTTGCATCATTTTTTATTTGCCATCAAATCAAGAAATAATGCATAGATGATGATTAATTGAACTAAATTTGTGTAAACTAATATACTTAAATAGATCATTGTAATTTAATTATCACATCAATTTGTGAATTTAATATTTATAAAATGACTTTGTAGACATATATAGGGTAGTTGGTAGGAATAATCACAAAAAATGTTCTAGAGATCACAAAAAGAGGGACGTGACAAAATAAACCTAGTCAACAAATTGTCTCTAGAGATCCTGATGGTTGCACTTCATATATATATATAAAGTGTCAATAAAGTAGATCCCAATGCTAATTACTGCTCAGTTTTGACTGTATATTTTACCAAATATTTTATGAGAAAAAGGGGAGACATTGTCATGCTTATAAAATAGAATGCATGCTATATATACTAGCTAGCTTAATGATCAATGAAGAAGGGTAGTACTGCTCAAATTCCATTGTACAGATGCAAAAGCAAAACCATTGAGTCAGTTTCACAGAAAAGTTTAACAACTCAGCTACATATATGATGATGTAAAAAAAGAAATAATAGTTATAATCGCGAGTGTGTAAGCGTCGTGTAATTTTTTATTATTATTAAAGAACAGAGAATCACCTGTCCACGAGTAATCCCATCTCAATTTTATTAATAAATCCTCACTTATGACGGAGGAAAATCGTGATTACAGAATAATATCTGGAGATACAATATCAAATTCCGAAACCAGGTATCAAAATAGTCTAGATTTTGCTGTCCAAAAAATAATAAGCCAAAGAAAAAACAAGCAAAAAACCCCCACTTGCAAAAAAAAAACGTTAGCACAACAATAGACAATAAAATCTTACCATACCAACATAATGACCAAATTCCACATAAGGGATACTCTAACAGCAACGCTAAGATAGTAAACCAAGTTTATCAAAGTAAATTAATCATTGAAGGATCTTAGGCAAATCCTTAATAATATTTCATTCCGTGTTAAGCCGCCTCATTTCGAGCCAACTAGTTAATAACTTTATATACTATATTTATATATTCTACAATTATATATAGCATTACTTTATAAAAAAAAAAATTTATACTTGCGTCTAAAGGACACGCCATTCTTGGTACTCTGACTGTCTATACGAAGAGTGTTACGTACACATACAAATTTGATGTTGATCATCGTCAGAGGTCTGAATCAGAAGAGAAGTCCAGCGTGAATCGTGGGGGTGAAAGTTAAAAAAAAGTAAAAAAGGAAACCAAGTTCTACAAATACTTAAGAGTATAGGGAATCATATCCACCTTGGAACTCTCCCTGCCCTCCCCAAAACCATCACAAAATCCTTCACTCCCAGTCCCCCCTTATCTTTCTATCTCTTTAATGAAAAACTTGCGTCCAACACGCAACCCCAACGTGCAATTTCTTACATTAATATGCTTCTGCTGCGATGCCCCATGACTGTCTCTGTGCCCCCCTCCTGCACCATTTCCACCACTACTGTCCAATCTTCAAATGCCAATTAAAGAAAATGATAGTTATAATTCTGAAAGAATTAATTTTTTTATAATAAATTTTATTATTTTTAAAAAGACTGTATGATGTTACGTAATTCACGACTGTATATCACATTACCCGTCAATTAAAGGCATAACTGTTGATCGACGCTCTTCGCTACCATCAATCCTTGGTCTTTCACTGTCATCAATCCTTGGTCAAAAAGTTTGAAGTCATCAACATAAATGATGGTTATGAGAAAGCATTAATATAATGAGGTAAGCTTGGCCCGCAGGGAATTTAATGTTTCAGACACAACATAATTGCTTGAATTTGAATACACGATGCATATGTTGTTCATTAGGTAACACACGTCAGTTGAAGGGTGAAAAAATGGGTTTTCATGATTAGCTGTTCTGAGAGTACTGGCCGCAGAAACTGATCATGAAACCCATGGAATAGTGAATAGGGTAGGAAATCTTCAACGTTCAATGTTCAATGTTTGAATACTTTTTCATTTCAAAGCTAATCCATACCAAAGTAGAACGAAAGTAAGACTATCAATCTGTTATGATAATCTTAAAGAAAAAAATTTATAAAAACTCCAAATAAACAAGTCTTTACTCAATTTTATACAGGAAAAAGATTGTGAGAAAGCAAGAATTTTGGCGGCAGAAACCCAGAAAGTCCCCAACAAAGTGACCCAAGCATACGTAATATATTGGACACCCCTACTCAAACAGTTGATCAAACCGGTAAGAATAAGATTCACTGGGGCCGTGTCAAATTCATGGTCAAATCTATTAAGGCATGCTATCAGATCATTTCAGAACTGCAAAAACACACTTATCTCAGAGCCCCGTATTTAGCACTCTTTGGCATGAGGTAATGCAATAGGCCGGTGCCCCTCACGCTTTAGAGGGGAGAGTACTTATGGTTGATGACTCCCAAGTTTTTCAAATGGTTCTCCAAAGGGTTTTGTGTTATTTGACTTGGAAATGTGAAAATCCATTAAGAATGGGGCCTGGCTGGCTTTATCTTCACAGCAAGAATTGGAAATTCTTTGATTGCTTCTTTTCTCATGTGGGTCTTTAAAGATTGCCCACTCCAAGACTCAATCTTTTTAATTCTCTCTCTCTCACTCTCTCTCTCTCACTTCTATATAAATGCATGAGCTTTTTCTCACAGTTTCATGCAATCTCAGCTCAATCATGGTCGAGAAGATACGCATGGGCGGGTAGCTCTTGCTGGAGAAGCAGGGCACGTGCAAGCTTTGGCTCAACTTTCAGAAGTCTAGCTTGGCGAGCTTTGCACGTGCTCCCCTTCTCCAACATGGGTTTCTCACCCTTTAATTTCTCTCATTCGATCTCCTTGCAGAAGCATACATTCAAGTTATTTGTAAGATCAGGTAATGGCAACTACAGTAATTTGTAATTTTCTGTGTATATGATCCCCACCTTAGTTCACCTTTCACCCTCCTTTCTGAGCTCCATGAGCTTTTCTTTCCTGTTGGAATGCATAAGGCCTCTCCATCTCTCAAGCTGCTAGTATATAGTAAAATGTGTCAATGTGCATTTGGATTTCCTTATCTGGTACCTGAACTATATGTCTCGCTGATATTTATATGTAGCTTCAGAAAAAGGAATGGGGGGAGGGAGAGAGAGAGATTGCCATGTGGAAGAGGATTAAGCAAACCCAGGTCCATGGATGGGTTATATGTATAAGATGGCGAAGACCAACACAGCTCTGAATATACTGTAGCCAAAGGACCATTTTTCTTTGAATAACGGCACCTTAAAAGAGGACTAGAGTCCAGACTCTAGAGCATACACATGGACTCTTTGGCAGTTTTTGCCTTCCAAGAACTCATGAATAAGATGTCACTATACACTTTGAAGGTGTTCTGTTTTCTGGGAATTTTGAACACTACAGAAGAGATTCAGTCAAGCTAATTTTCGACGCTTCAAAGAACTATCCATCAAATCTAAACAAATTGCAGCATTGCTCAGACTTATGAGAAAGAGAAGTTCTTAAAGCGGAGAGTGTGGAAGATGTCAGACTTAACAAAACTACTTATAGAAGGAAATTACAGTAATTACACAAATAAGTATGTACTAACTCTTTATTTCACAGAACCTGTTTATTTAAAACGAACTGTACTGGACCTTGCATTTCATCACTCTCTCTCTCTCTCTCTCTCTCTCTCTGTGCCTGCCTGCTCCAGCTAAATGGGATGGTACAGAGCATATGCAAGCTGAAGCAAACACACGCACGTTTAAACCTGTCCCCATATGGCAGAGTTGAGGTAAGATAGCGTAACGTTGATGAAGCCAGTTTTGGCAGTCAAAAAGGTCTTCCAATTAAGCAATAAGTTGTACTTTCACTATGCCTTAGGAAGTGGGGGACTCATCTCAGGGTTCTTGTTTTTCTTTTTCCCTTCGATCGTATGTGTGTCTACTGTCTAGCGAGAGAGAGAGAGAGAGAGAGAGAGAGGATGTTGGAAATTGAAGTACAGGGAGGCAGACAAGAAAGAAAAGTCAGTAATGCCAAAAAACATGAAGATCCTTAAAATGCAAGCAATGGTGTGTGTGAGAGAGAGAGAGAGAGAGGAGAGATGGGGAGGAATATTTGGGAAGCTTGGAACACGCAATGCACAAATCTCACGGTTTGTGGAAATTGCCTAATTACTTTACAATTGAAATTACGTGAAACCAAGTCACTTTATAAAATTACTTTTGTCTTAATCTCTTTATAATTAAAATATTTCTCCTTTTACTATAGAGCCTCTTATAATTAACAGTACCAAGTTTGCAATTATTAAACAGAATATTATATTAATCATTTTATGTAGAGGTACTGTGGGATGTGATCACTTTAGAAAGACTTAAAAAAACAACTTCAAATATTCATTTAAGGGTGTGCTAGCTTGAGGCTAATCATGTTGAATGGGCCTCATTTACTCGACTTCTTTCAGTCAATTACTTAAGAAAAGGGAAAAAAAAAAGGGGAAACCACACACACACACATCTATAAACACCAACTGCTCCTTTTGAACAATTTGGGTACCTTAATAGAACAGAGTACTTGAAAGGTTATAAGGACATTAAACCAAGTACAGTGCATTAAATTATAGGGCAATGAAGTTTCCTGAATGGATTGCAGTGTCCTAAGTGTTGCTTGCAGTGTCCTAATTGCATGCATAAGGAGCCCGAGCCTCCATTGTCAGCTTGTTATTGTATTTGCATTCATGAGGGTATTGATGAAATTTTAAACACAACCAACTGCAATATGCAGCCTACAATATGCCAATAATTAAGGAGTACTGCTCTGCCCTTTTAATTAGCTTAGTCTCAGTCTATGTATTGCTGCCTATATATAGGGACAAAAGAGAAAAAGATGTCTCATTTATTGAGTTGGTATATTAAAATTACAGTCACTTGCTCTGTTCACAAGCATCAAACAAAGGCAAGCCTGAGTAACAGAAGTGGGAAACTTGGGCAAGGTCGAAGTTACCAGGAGTCCAGGAATGGGAATATGAAATCCTCGGCATCGATCGGCAGTGCGGGGGATATACCTCTCAAAATTTTGGATTAACAGACCTCAAGTCCGACCATGTTAGTTGTTTCCACCAACTTAATTTGGAGGTGTGGTGACAGGCATTAGGCATATTGATCAAAAGGTCCATAACCATGGAAAGGGAATCATTGATGGATATAATTAACTGTTTGCCTTTTGAAATCCATCATACATGCATATGCAGAAGTAAATTGATCATTGTTTAAGTAAAGGGCTTTTCTTTTCTTTTCTTTCTTTTTCTTTTTCTTTGTATGGACTTCATGTGCACCCTGCACTTCTCTAATTAATTACAGTTCACTACAAGAATTAAAACGCTTATTTGTGACTAATTATTTACTACGAAAATGAATTTCTTCTCTATTGATTTCATCGCAAATTAGATTAAACACTATTTAACAACCGAGAACTTGATCTCCCCCCTATGAAGAGTAGAATATTCTTCATCACAGCTATTATATATATGTAGGTGTCAATGATATAATTCTAAAAACGCTTAGTATATATTCAATTTGAAATCATCCTATATTAATCACTTATAAAGCCCAATCATGATTTATTTATAAACGGTAGGAACCATTTCTTGCATGTTAGCCATTCACCTATAGAGAGAGGAGAGACATTTTCTGAGAAAGGGAGAGAACGGCAGAGAAAATCCATCCATTATTCATCTTGATGAGTAATGCTACATGCAGTCGTGGAGTGCACAAGTGCTGTGTAGTCGCTTTGAAAAAGAGTGAGGTCCACTATTAACAAATTATTATTTTTTTATGTGGGTCCCGTATTTATTCACTTTTTTCAAACTTGCTTATCTACAGGAAAATATATAGGCTAACGAAATATCAATGTAATTAACCAATACATAAGATTTCAAATCATAAAGTCCTAAAAGAACAAAAATAGTTATTTACCACGTCCTATATACTATACCGGCCAAAAAGACTAATAAGTTGAAAAATGTTACAGCCATAAATAGATTCTACAAAAGTAAATCTACAAACTAACATGATTTCATATATTGATACAGTACTTTATAATAAAAATAGTTTTACAATCTAACGTACCATATCAAGTCACATCAATTTATGAGTTTATTTTTGTGGAATCTCTTTGTAGCTAAAACATTTCACTAAGAAGTTAAGCCTTGCAATGAAGCTTAGGTAAGATGTCATTGATGAGCCAGTATGCCATAAACTGGTATGCTCTCTGAGTCATATGAACTCCATCCCAGCTTATAAGTTCATTTGGATTAACACAAACAGGTACACCAGGAGCTCCACACATTCTTGCGATGCTGAAGTCATAATCACCTCCAACACCACAACAAGATTTCTGTATAGATACAACATCAAATCCTGTCCATTGAAAACCAAATTAATTCCAGTTACTAATAATTTTCTTCCTACCAAGATCTATTATATTATATCTATGTAGACGTTATTCTTAATTTGATGGAAATTAGAGACTCACCAAGAAGTGGCGCATGTTGGTAAACTGATTGAAAAGCGTTGTAATAATCACCATATATTATAACAACATTAGGGTATTCTCTTCTCAGAACTTTAATGGCTTGTTGCAGGTGATGATTGTGATGCATTGAAAGATTATTCAACCTCTTTAGGCAATGAAATTCATCATAAGCAGCTACGTTGTTGGTTTGGAATGTAGTAAGATAGATCGGTAAACAGCCCATCGGAAAGTTGCCTGGAACAACAACTTGGGAAGCACCATAGCCAATGACCCTCTGCTTCCATTAATGTAATTGAACCAAGAATATTTAATTAGTTATATAGAAAGTAATTTCGTGAGTAAAAGTAAGAACGAGATCAACGTTTAATTTACAAAGAAATAATTAAACTTACTGTAACAGCATCCTTTATTGCTTGAACAACTTCTGGAACCATGTCTATGACCTCCTTAATAGTTTTGCCTTGAAATAATGCATAGTTATAATCATTCCATCCTATTTCTCCCACCATGAATAGGGCATTTTTAAGCTTCTTGATACAGTCTATCAAACATTAAAGAGAAAATAGAGGGACAGATCATAATTAATGAATGTCATTATTAAAGAGATTTGCATGCATGCTTTATTGGGATGAGAGACTAACCATAATCATCGAAACAAATCGCATTGAAATGGCTAAACATCCAATCTAGTTGTACACTTAAAGTGCTGTTAGTGATTGGAGACGAAATGTTCTTCTCTGCAAGAACATATGTAGCCAAGGCAGTGGAACCAGCTACAGCAAAGTTCTCTCCATAACCACGACTGAACATCACATCCTTATTCAAATAGGGATGAAGAAATGGAATTCCGGCTGCCAGAGCTGTGCGCGCATGATGCAATTATAAAATGTGATCAAGTTTGGCATAATCTAAATTTAGCATGCAGTACGTAATACTGGTTGCAAAGGATCATCAAGTTCTAAGGCATGCATGCAATCAAGTCATATATATATATATATATATATACAAAAGAACGATCAAGTTCCAAATTAGTAAAACTTGTTTGTACGTAGCATAATGAAAAGAGCAATCTGCAAGCTGGAAGAAGCATCTCTCTCTAAAAGTAAATGAAGGAATCACAATTAACTAAGTTGTTAAAGCAAGGAGAAAAAACTACAAATCTGAACCATATAGTTTTATGAGAAATATTTTAACTACGTACAAAGAGGAGTACTGCTATAGCCACAAAAAGATTATATAAAAGTAATCTCACAAACTGATCTGTCGAATTCATGCAATCCGTTAAATCTACTTTTCAATAAAAATAATTTACAATCTGACGAAGCACATCATGTAACATCAGTTTATAAAATTATTTGTATGTAATTCATTTGTAGTTAATATATTTTTTTATTTTATTTTATCTCTTTAGCTAAAAGGAAGAGGAAATTAAAAAGTTTGAAGATAGTAATAAACTGTTAAAAATCATGTCATCGTCATAATAATCAAGAATGACATGCAGGCCGGTCCAGTAGTAGTCCAACTTTAACAGACACAAAGTGACAATGGATAGAATCTAAAGACGACAGAACTACAGCCTTATCAGTTGCTGCTCACGTTGTTGCTTCTTTATTCCTACTAAAACGACAGCCTTATCAAGCACCTACTATACTCAACGATCGAAGTATTTAATTTCTTTGTTCTTTCTGGAAACTAACAAGAACTAAATAAATTAAAGAAAGAAAACATGATAAACATATATGGAAAAGTAATTCTGATTCTCACCAATGTAATCTATCATTAGCAACCCGTTGGAGCACCTGCCGGTGGCATTCTTGAAGAAGGTTTCTCCGTAGGGGAGCCGAGAAAATGGAAAAGCCGGATTCTCACGAATCAGATTTCCGGTGTCGGAAAACGAGTCCCCGAGTTGGTATATTGCGTCAAACATGCAAGTTTTGAGAGGGTGTGCATGACTGCAAGGCAGCAGAAGAAAGAGAGGAGTACTGAGAGCGAGAATAATTAGTAGAGAAGAGAAAACTGGTTTGGCGGTAGCCATGGATGATGGCTCTCAAGAAAGAAGCAGCAGTAGTACTTTGGGTCGGACTGTGAATATTGCATGTGTAGTACATAAATTAAGGAGGTTTTGTCCAATTCCTAGCCTGTTATAGTTTTAGTTGAACTAGCTTTAGTTAAATCGGGATTTTTAAAATGCGTTGCTAATGATTACTTGTCAACCACAAAAATAGCTTTAGTTCAACTTTTTGTTTTGGTTAATGGTTGGTGATAATCTTTATAATTACCGTGATTAGCAATTTATAAGGTCCCATGCATTGACTGTACGGTGGAGATGGAAAGACTTCCAAGAAAGAGAAATCATGATTTTGTAAAAGAATATTCATAAATTGACGAGATATATTAAATTAGTAGAGAATTTAATGGTAAAGTAAATATAATGTATCATAAAATTAAGTCAACTTATTAGTTTATTTTTGTGAAATTTTTTTGTGAATGTAGTACATCTCTTTGAGAAAAAGTAAATAAATGGTCTCGAAGAATTTGCAGTGCGCAGAGTTTGCACACCATAAAACTGATCTAATATTACTCTTTTTTGTTTTATTTGCAAATCATACTAGATACAGTCTTAAGGTGTGAATGCTCCGCATACTCATTTTGAAAAAGAGATGTGTTACACAGAAATTGTACACTCTGCACACCACTTAAAAATATGTGATTTTACTTTTTTACCCTCATACTTCATATTTTATATTTCACATATTATGAAATATGAAATATAAGGATAAAAAAGTAAAATCACATATTTTAAAGTTGTATGCAGGAGTATGGGACTTATGTCTAGAATTTTTCTTTGAAGAAAAGTGGAGTCCACTATTAAAAAAGAAAAATTATATTCATCATCCTTACACTACACACCTACTTTTATTTTTTATCTTTTTACTTTTTTCTCTTAGCAATTATGTAGTATAGGGATGATGAGTAGAATAATTCAATTAATGTAGTAGGAATAAAAATTTAAAAAAAAATAAAGCATGTGTGGTGTGTGCTGTAGGAGACTGTGTAACAAATTAACCTATTAAAAAATATTTTTTTATATAAATTTTAAATTTATTCACTTTTTTCAAAATGGATGTACAGAATTTACACGTTATAAAATTACAAATATAATTCCTCTCTCAAAATATGGAAGGGAAATCTATCTCTGCCTTAAAAGGTATTCTGGGGGGTTTTTCATGAAAGATCAAGAAATAAGACGGGCAATTTCCTAACTTAACTCTTTTAGTTATGGGTGCTACCCGCCCCCTATGGGGCAGAGGCACTCCTTCCCCGCACCCCACCCCGCATGGGGCGGGGGTTGGGATTTTCACCCCCGTCCCCTGCCCCCGGGATGCTGCGGCGGGGTGCATTCGCCCTGCTTCTTTTTACTTAAAAAAATACTACATTTATTTTATTTAAAAATTATTTATAAGTGTAAAAGTAATTAAAAATACATTTTTAAATTCAAATTATAAATTTAAATTTTGTAAATATGACTATAATTTAAAATTTATGTAATTTTTAAATTTGCTAGTACATATTTTGTATAAATTGTAGTGTATTAGTTTTTAAACTATGTAATTTTTAAATTTACCAATGCATATTTTGTGAACAAATCTAACAATTTGTAATATATATTTATATATACACAATTTATAAAATATAAATATATATTTATGTTTATATATATATATATATATATATATATATATAAATGGGGTCGGGCCGGGGCAGAGTTGGACCCTCCCCGTCACCCGCCCCCGCTAGGAGCCCTACATGCGGGGCGGGGCGCCCCGCCCCAGCATGGGCGGAGCGAGGTTGCCCGCCCCGCCATGCAGGGGCGGAGCAGAAGCGGGGCAGGGTAGCGGGGGCGAGTGCCCACCCCTACTTTTAGTTTGAACTAGCTCTTCATGTACTAACATGACAATTCACTGACACCTTTTTTTTTTATAAGAAAAGAGTAATGTTAGATACAGCTCTAGGATGTATAAATATAAATTTTGCGTACTTTCTTTGAAAAAAAAATGAAATCCACCATCAAAAAATTAATTTTTTTATATAAGTCTTATATTTACTCATCTTTTTAAAATGAGTGTGCAGAACTTGTATACCCTAAACCCTGCAAATATTCATTTCTCTTGTATTGATATATTGTGAGAATTTTTAAAATTTTAAAAAGATAAAAGGGCTTCAAAAGTCCAAATTATGTGTTGCTTAAATTCTTGTAGATATAATTATTGATATATGTATACATAAAATGATAAGAAATAAAAACTCAGATTTTTTGCCAAAGTTGTAAAATTATAAGATTCAATATATATTGTTTTGTTTAAATAACGTTCGAAAAATAAATAAGTAATTCATTAATATGAAATTTAACTGAACAATAAAGTCGGGCTCGAATTCTATTCAAATAAAAATTGAACTATGCAATAATCCATTTATCATTTGAATTCGACTAGTATACCATCAGTATATGGTCCAAAGTTTCCTCCAATAAAAAAATTGACTTGTCCAATCATTTATTATTTTCTAAAAAAGCTAAAATACACATTAATAGTTTCAATAATTTATTTAGGAAGGAAAAAAAAAACTGCTCATCACACGATTCACACCAAGAGTGGCCCTTTTATTTTTATTTTTTTAAAATTTTAAGAGGATATGAATGGGTGTGGATGCATCTTTTTCATTTTTTAATGAAAATGTTTTGAGTTTTTACTAGGAGAAATTCTATTTGCAGACCTCACTTGGGGACTGCATGTGCAGGCCCCTTATTAAATGAGAAAAAAACATCATTTCAGGAGGGATAATTTTGTAATTTTAAAAAAATTTAAAGATAAAATTACCTAGGCTTGCATTGCAGTCCCCAAATGGGGACTGTATCTAGCATTGCTCTTTTACTAGAGGAGGTAAAACCAGAGTTTTGCCTCGTTTGGTTATACAGTTTAAAGGAGATAAAATGTTTTGTTAAAAATTGAATAAAATATTATTAGAGTATAATTTTTATTTTAATATTTGAAAAAGTTGAATTGTTTATTATATTTTGTGTGAGAGTTTGAGAAAGTTGTAATGATGAAATGAGATGGTTTTGTGTATCCAAACCGGGTTTAATACCGTATTGGATAGTGACTAGTACAGAGAAGCTATGTGTTTCGTACTGAGTCAAATACCGATTATACCGGTACATTTCGATCAATACCGATCGGATGTCGGTATACAGACCGAAATTAGTGAATTTTTGTAATTAATATAAAAATTCTGACTTTTTCGTAATTTTCATTCCAATTCTTACATCTGATGACTATTTTTTTTAACTTTTTTTAATCTCATTTTCTCGAAAATTGAAAATCAAATCCCTACTCTCTTTTTGTGATGAAGATGAATAATTATTTTTTTAAATAGTTAGATTGTGAACCTAGAAATATTATTGAGTTCTACAAATGTGTTTTAACTTTTTATAACTTGCATTGATGTTATTTTAAAATATAATTTATACATATATAATTAATTTATTATATATAGACAATCCTGAAACGATACCGAAATCGAAATATTTCATTCTAGTGCCGAAACGGTGTTTAAAACTTCAGCCGTAAAACTCGAGTTCCCATTGAAGTTAATGTCAACAAAGTATTTGCAGTATCTAAGAAGGAAGTGCCAATTCAGAAAAGAAATAAGAATACAATGGATCCCTGCAATTTTACCATGACACAAGGATGGGGACAGAGTGCCAAAACAACAAAGCTGGATTCACCCACCAATCAATCCAATGTTGGCATATTTCAAAAATTCTCATTCAAGGAACAAAATTTGTTAAAACCACATCTTGTTTAAGAAAAAAGGGGCAGCATAACAAGTGCGAGTAAACAAAATGAGGAAAGGTACAAATTGGAAACAAGGAAAATGAAGTTCTTAATGTAATGACTAAGCCAATTTAGACTCTCTTTCAATCTTCCTCCTCCCCTTCATTCTCCGCAATGTTGAAGTACCGAAGTTCATAAACATTTCTTTCTTTGTTGGAAGCTATCACGCGAAGCCAATCCCGCACATTGTGTTTCTTCAGGTACTTCTTCGTTAGGTACTTCAGATACCTGAACCAAAAATGCAAATATAACAGGTGTTAAACTGTCAAGAAACCCATGATTCAACTGTAATCTCAACAGCAGCAGCAGCTAAATCAATTGAATTCATAGAGGATTATGTAAGACAGTACATAAAAGTCTGATAAATTCAAATAATCAAGCAAATTGACAAATAACCGTTTATACAACGATCACAGCAGCTATTTCCCTTTTGCACATATCCATGATGCATGATCGCATATGCTAACTATGACCAGGGAAACATCTGGTTTTTCCCTATGTTAAGGAGCTACCATTATATTGGCCATTGGGTACTAGCTTAGCTTTTCTATACACTATTACGATTAAGCAGTTGTATTTTCCAAGCCAGAAAAAGCAGAGTCAATGACAAATTATCACAAGAGTGTGATCCCACACTATCCTCTCCTCCACAGAACAGTTAATGATGAGTTATGGCCCCCCATCACATAGAGGCTCCATTCTGTACCCTAAAAAAAACACATGGAAACAAAATGAAATTTTGTTCCAGGGAAAATTCCACTAAAATGCCGAGGAAATCTTTGTTGCAAAGGAGAGGATTTAAGTTTGGCTCATTCAAACTTAGTCCAAAAATACATCTACCATAAGCCCTGTTTGCTAATTAGGCACATACCACAAAAGCCCATGTGTCAAAATATAAGATTTGTGAATACGTGAGGGAGCTCATCAGGCTAAACTAAAGGTCTAAAGTCACCCAAAAACACACCACATCACCATATAAAAGGTCACACTTTTTCTTTATATGAAATGAAAAATATCATTGTAAAAACAGAAGACGTAGCCCAAGTACACGACTTTTTGCTGACAAGAAATTCAGGAGACCGTGCAATCACAACCCATAAACACAGACTTGTACAAGAGAAACGCCTAATTAGAAATAGAAACGATAAAAGGAATCATGAGACCTTAGTCCACACATAAAAGCTCACATCTATGCCAAACTTGCAACACAATTATACAAATAGCAATCTCAATTAGACAGAAAATATCAACTAAAAAACTATCAATAGATTAATCAAATAAGGGGACAAATTTCAGATATCACCACAGCATTAGCTTCATACACGATCAAGAAAATCAGAACCGAATTTAATACAATGCATAGATTACACAAGGAAAAAGAGCAAAATTACCTCTTCAAAAAGTTACCGTCAGAGGTTACCGTTATCTTGCTCTTCTCATGAGTGACGGTCACAGTATCACCAAGCGCACCAGCCTTGCCTCCAACCTTGATCCTCTCTTGGAGAAACTTCTCCAGGGATGCAATATCCATGATCTTATCCTCCACTGGCTTTGAACAGTCAATGGTAAATGTCACTCCCTTCCTCTTCCCCTTAGGACCTGGTGCAGTACCTCGACTCATCTTTGATTATCTTCTACAATCCACACAAGGAAAATAAAAACAAGCCTATCAGATTTCTGGTATAAGTTACTGAAAAATAAAACAGCATACAGACTCCATTAATCCTCGGCTACAGTTTAGTCCTCAAACCCATGCAAAAGAATAAGAGGCGCACATATAGCACCTACATGGGCGTGAAGTAGGGAAAATCAAACACATCAACGAGAAAAGATCCATCTACACAACCATCTACCGAGAAAACATAAATATATAAAACAAAAGCATAATCACGTGTAGTCCTTGTTTGTTTGCTGAAACAATACATGAGCATAAGATCCTAGGTTACTTTTCTTCTCTTCATTTCCTGCAAACCAAGCAAATGATTCCAGACTCCATTTTCCTGGACTATCCTTGTTGTGTCAAAAGGCAAACACACACACACACACACAGAGAAAGAGAGGGAGAGAGAGGCATACCTGTTTACAAGGTAGGAGCGGCGGCGCAAGAGAAAATGGTAATGCAGTATGAGAGGGTAGACGGTGGCTAGGGTTTTGGTTTTTAAAAGTGAGTTCGGTTCACGTTGGGCCGTAAGTTTGGTCTACAAGCTCCAACTCCTTGAGTAACGTTGGTGGGGTACTGGGGTTGTAACTTGTAGTTGTAACGGATCGACGGATTAGTTGGGTTGGTTTTTTCTTTCTTTATTTTTACTTTTTTTTTTTTATTTCATGAAAATGATTTGATAAAGTATAATATTATATACAATTATAGATTATGTAAACATGATATAATATTTTTGAAAAATAATAGAATTTACTATTAAAAAAATAATTTTTTATATAAATATGATTTTTACTATTTTTTTTTAAATGTACGACGCTCACGTATACTATGACTCAAATATCATTTCTACTCCTTTCAGTAAACTAAAAAAGAAAGAAAAAAATTGTAGAAAGCTCCAACAAAACATCGACCATAAACTTATAATCAATATATCATATACTATAAAGAAATAATATTTACAGTTATAGAGTGCATATGTATCATTTACTACTTTTAAAAAAATTAAGTAAATATGATATCTACATAAAAAAAAAAAAAAAAAAAAACTAATTTTTAATGATAGACTATTCTTTTTCAAAAATAGTGTACGACATTTACATAACACATAACTTTTTTTAAAATTACTTTATACAATAAACATAAAAATAGGAAAATAGAGTCAACCGCGGGCCATGTTCCTCTGATGGAAGGTGGTATTTTATGTTATAGTTAAGAGTGGCACTGCATCCATCGAAAAAATGGCTCGAAGAAGTGTCCCAAACAGTGTATTTCACTTTTTATTTTTCTTTTATTTTTTTATGTATTTTTTTAATCATCATAAAAATTTAAAAAAATAATAAAAAATCCACAACATCATTAAAAAATACTTCCTTAATCACTAAGTAAAAAAAAATCGAGACACAAATTCAGGGCCCATATCATTTCTCTATAGTTAAAAGTCACTACGGATAAAGTTGTATTGCAATCAAACATTTGTAGAGATTTTCACTCCCTCGTTCTCTAAATTATTGAGAAGGGATGAAAGAGCTTAGTTTCTTCCAATATAAGAGAGAATATTAGACTCTCTCTTTAAAGCGAGAAAAACTTATAAATGTAAGTCAAATAATGATTCTAAACTACGGAATTAAATACTTAAAAAGAATAAAAAATTGAAATGCCCAAGAAACCGTACAACCGGCCATTGATGCTTACTCACACTCTCTCATTGTTTCTCTCTCGTATTGGTACTTCCAAAACTCTACTCACTCTATTTAGATGGTGTAAGACTGAAGGGGATTGAATGATCGAGTTTGGCGACTAAACCGGAGAATTTATAGCCAAGCTTCCATCAAGCTTTCGGTGGCTACGTGTCAAGTATTCTGCAGCTCCAGTTGATCATGGGAACGTTCTAATTGCTCTATGAACGTGGTAGAGACTCAAAGGGAAGTTGTAGATCACTTCAAGAGCTCCCAAGAAAAAAGGGAGCTTGAGACCCGTTCCGGGTCTCCGACAGAAACGGTCGCGACCAAAGAGCTAACATTCTCTTACTTGGTCCACACTTCTAATCTAATATCTCATCTTAAACCCATTGATAATCTCTATTAAGTATTAAATACATTAATCATGGCGATAAGTCATCTAATGACGAGTATTACCTTCCATGTATTACTATGTATTTATTTCTTAAATACTATAATTTATGTGGCAACAATTTCTTAATGAATAAACCTTATGTTTATTCTTAGTCATACACAGATGGATTTTCTCAAAATTAAATGAAGGTGCACATAAATATGAGAAAAACATCACAAGAATTAAGAATTTCATTAAAATAACATTGTCCATACAATGAAAAACTACATAATGGAACCAAGTCTCATATTCACTACATGATCCTTGAATTTCAATGGTGACATACTTTTAGTCAAAGGATCAGCGATCATCAACTCAATGCTGATTTGCTCAATGACCACTTTATTTTCTTTACACATTTTCTTATGGCTAAATACTTAATGTCGATGTGTTTAATTCGACTCCCACTTTTATTATTTTTAGCCATAAAAACAACAATTGAATTGTCGTAATACATTCTCGATGGCCTAGAGATAGAATCCATAATTCTAAGCCCATAAATGAAACTCTTAAGCCATACACCATGTGAAGTAGCCTTAAAATAGGAGACGAATTCGGCTTTTATAGTGGAAATGGCAGTCAAGGTCTGCTTGGCACTCCTCCATGATACAACTCCACCGACCATCATAAAAATATATCATGATGTTGATTTGCGTGAATCAACAAAGCTAGCAAAATCAGAATCTGAGTAACCAATTACTTTCAAATTGTATGTCCATCTATATATAAGTATGTAGTCTTTGGTTCCTTGAAGGTAAATCATTACTTTATTTGAAACTCTCCAGTGGTCTAAACTTGGATCACTATGATATCATTCCAACATTCTCACAACAAATGCAATGTTAGGTCTTGTGCAAACCTGAGCATACATTATGCTTCTGACAGCAGAAGCATATGGAATGTTGTTCCTCATTTGTTCCATTTCAAAGTCGCTCTTCAAACATTGTTTCAAATTGAACCTATTACCCTTCACAATGGGAGCTACACTTAGTGAACAATCATTCATCCAAAATCTCTCTAAAACTTTATTAATATAGGTTACCTGAGACAAACCAAAGATGCCTCAAAATCTGTCTCTATGGATCTGGATGCAATGACATAAGATGTCTAACCCACATTCTTCATATCAAAATTTTTAGAGAGAAGTTGTTTCACCTCATGCAGCAAACCCTTATTATTGATTGCTAAAAAATGTCATCTACATATATAACAAGAAAACAGATTTTACTTTTAGTGACTTTATGGTATATACATTGATCCATAATGTTTTCTACTAAATCGAATGAAAAAATTACATTATGGAATTTCAAATACCATTGGCGGATGCTTGTTTAAATCGTATATGGATTTCTTGAACTTGCAAACCAATTACTCACCATCACTAGAGGGGAATCCTTCAAGTTGTTTCATGTAAACCTCCTCCTCTAAATCTCCATTGATAAATGTCATTTTCACATCTATTTGTTGCAACTTCAAGTCAAAATGGGCTACTAATATCAAAATAATGCGTAAGGAATCTTTTTTAGATACATGAGAGAAAGTCTTCATGTAATCGATTCATTCTTTCTGAGTGAATCCTTTGTACCTCTCAATGTTGCCCAATGAATATTTCATTATCTTAAAAACCCATTTACATCCAATGACTTTTGCACCATTAGACAACTCAACAAGATTCCAGACTCCGTTACTTTTCATAAAATCCATCTCTTCTTTTATAGTATTGTACCATAATTCTTATTGTTTGCAACTCATGGCTTGTGAAAAGGACTTGGGATCATTTTTTGCTCTAATGTTGTAGTCAGATTTTTGTAGATACACAACATAATCATCAGGAATTGTTGATCTCTTTGGTCAAATAGATCTTATTGATGTTGTACCATCATCTTCCTGAGAAGTATATGATTCAACTCATTGTTCGGAAGTTATTAGAAACTCTTGAACTACCTGATCTATTGGAATGTCGTTAGCAGTTTGTGAAATTTCAACGATTGGTTGTTCAACATCAGTTTGTACTTGATGGGTGCTGTGACCAATAACCAATCTATCACTTGAGGTGGAAAGTTATGATTCTGAATTATCATTGTCAGAAACTATGTTCCTGGTTTGATCGCTCCCACTGATCAAGTTATTTTCAAGAAATTTTGTATTTTTTTATTCAACAATTCTAGTGCTGTGAGATGGACAATAAAATTTGTAACATTTAGACCTTTCAGCATATCCAATGAAATACCCATTAATGGTCCTTGGGTCCAGTTTTTTCTCTTGTGGATTATAAATTCTTACTTCAGACGGGCATCCCTAAACGCGCATATATCGCAAACTCGGTTTCCAACATTTACCTAATTCAAATGGTATTTTAGGAACAGTCTTGGTTGGAACTCGGTTTAATATATATATTGTCGTCTTAAGTGCTTCAGCCCACAAGGATTTAAGAAGATTGGAGCAGTTAAACATACTCTGCACTATGTCCAATAATGTTCAGTTTCTTCTTTCTGCTACATCATTTTAGTCTGATGAACCAAGAATGGCATATTGGACAACATTCTCATGCTCTTGAAAAACTTTGTGAATAGCTTTGGTGTTTGTCTATCCTTTGTGTATCTACCATAATATTATTCACCTCTATCTGATCTCACAATCTTAGTTTGCTTGCTGCATTGTTTTTCTACTTGAGCCTTAAAGATCTTAAAGGCATCTAATGTTTCGTTATTGTTATAAAACATGTAGAAATACATATATCGTGAGTAATCATCCATAAAAGAAATGAAGTATCTCTAATCATGTGAGTCCATGTTTGGACTACATATATCAGTATATATGATCTCTAACATGTCTGAACTCTTATTGGCACATTTCTTTGACTTGTTGGTCAGTTTTTCCTTTATGCAGTCCACACAAGTCTCAAAATTAATAAAATCCAAAGTATTAAGTATCCATTTATTTGCTAATATTTTAATTCTTTCTATGGGGATATGATCTAATTTTCGGTACCATAATTTAGAGGAATCCTCATTAATAACACATATTTTAGTGCCAATATGAATATGCAATGAATCATAAGTGGCATTGTTTTGTAAATTAACGCAATAAAGACCATCAGACAAAGTACAATTCCCAACACAATCAGATTTATAAAATAAACTGAAAGATGTTAAATAAAAGAAATATCCAAAAGGTACAAGCCTTGAAACTAAAATCAAGTTTCTAGAAAAACTTGGAACATAAAAGGTATTTTCTAACTCTAAAACAAAACCACTGGCTTCTACATGTGAGCCCATCTTGTTTCCTGATAAAATGCTTTGTTCACTTCTTACTAGCTTCCTTATGTTTTGCAAACCTTACAAGAAATTCAAAATGTATATTGTTGATCCAGAATCAATCCACCATGTGTTAATATTGACATTAACCATATTATATTCATAACAAACAAACGAGGTTGGATTACCTTTGTTCTCAATTCATTTATGAAATTTGGCACATTTCTTTTTCATGTATCCCTTCTTTTTACAGAAAAAATACTTGGAATCTTTCTTGATATTAGCTAGGGGAAATATTTTACCTTTCCCTTTCTGATTGGCTTAAGATTTGTCATTTCCATGCATTGCCAGCATTGCACTTTCTCCCAATTCCATGACCAGTCTTCCTTTCTCTTGAACTCACATAGTCATGAGTTTATTAATTGATCGTTTATCCCTATGTGTGTTGTATGAGATTTTGAAGGTCTATATTGGTATGAAATGGTGTTTAGGATGTAATGCACCAAGAAGGACTCCAACATTTCAACCTCGAATTTCTTCAATTGAGCTACATTGTCTCTTATTTGCATGATGTATTTGCGCACACCTTTCACACTGGTGAGCCTTAGGAATGAAAACTTCATGATTAGGGTGCTTGCTAGTGCCTTGTCTGAAATGACGAATTGATCATCAATGACTTTCAACAAGTCTCGAACATTTTCATGTTGATCAACAGAACCATGAATACAAGCAGAAATTTTAGTCTTAATGAACATCACGCTGAAGCGATTAGATCGCTTCTATCGTTCATAAAACGTGATTTCCACTGCAGTGCTGGTGTTCGTCTTTCCTAATAACATAGTCTATATCCATTCACCCTAAATGAATGAGAACTCTCTCTTTCCAGACCTTATAGTTATCTCCCTTAGGTTTAGGGATATTATAACGAATATCAAAAAATTTTGCAGGTCGTACAACTGCATAAAATTAAAGATTACATAATTATGTTAAAATTGAGACCTAAATAAAATTTGCATGCTTTACCAATGTAAATCATGCTTAAAAATTGAATCTAATGACATAAAAATTGCCTGTGGGCTAAATTTTTAATTCAAGCAGATTCAATTATTCTTTACGATAGAATTTATCAAATTATTTACTTAATTAATAATTCTAAAGGGTATATTATGATTATAATTTGATATAAATTTTATCTTAGATTAAATTTTATGATAAAATTATCAAATTATTTAATTAATTCATAATTCATGTGGGTAAGTTATGAATAATTAAATATTTTATCCTAATTAATTATATAAATATAATAAAAATTTTCTTGGGATAAAATTTATTATATTAAGTATAATTAATTACAATTAATGTCTAAATATTCTTTATGTGATCTTAATCAATCAAAATATATATATTTTTTTAATTAAAGATGTTTTGACTATTTTCTAATTAATTAAAAATTATATGGAATACTAGACATTATTTCTTTATGCATGAAAATAATTGTTTTGCATAATTGCATAAAGATTAACTTAATATGAGAATAATTATAAATTGCATAATTTTAACTAAAACTAACATGTTATTATTATGCACAAAATATTCTCATAATTTAAGTATAAATATTGCATAATTAAAACTATAATATTATTTGCATAACATTTGGGTATGAGAATACCTGAGAAATGTTAAAAATGTTTGTGAATAATAGTAAAAAAGTAATGACAAATTAATAATTGAATATTGAATAATAGTAAAAGTAGGTGAAAAGTATTGAATAGTAGAAAAAGTAGGTTAAAAGTAATAATAGAGTAATGAATAATAGTGAGAGTACTTGAGGTACTCTTGGTTGCCAAATTGCGTGTATTAATTTAGAGCAGAAATAATCAATTCATGCAAACTAAATATGAGCATAGTTAATAAAGTTGCACAGCAATTACCCAAATTGCATACAATTAAACCAAATATATATTATATGCATTAAAATTCAGCAAAAATTAGACATATTTCCAAATAAATGTCTAAATTCTCAAAATTCTCAAAAAAATGGCATTTTTCAAAAAACTGCAGAAAAGTGATATTGCTCATCTTTAACCTCCAGTCGTTCAATCCATTTCAGAACCGACTCAAAAATGATACCAAATGAACGATGTTTTTGATGCAAAAACTATGTTCTTAATCACAGAAAGCCTAGAAAAGCAGTTTCCACATGATTTATAATCTTGCTTCAAATCAAAATCGACCAAAAGCAAAACTTAATTTTTCAAAAAATTTCGGTCAAATCAGAGACAAATAGAGCATTTGTATAAACAAGAAGGCAGAGATAAAACGACTCTGATACCAAATGTAAGCTAAATAACGATTCTAAAATGCGAAATTAAACACTTAAAAAAATCGAAAATTGAAATGCCCAAGAAACCATACCTCCGGCCATTGATGCTTACTCACACTCTCTCACTGTTTTTCTCTTGTTTTGGTACTTCCAAAACTCTACTCACTCTGTTTAAATAGTGTAAGACTGAAGGGGATTGAGTGATCGAGTTTGTGGACCAAACCAGAGTATTTATAGCCAAGCTTCCACCAAGCTTTTAGTGGCTACTTGTCAAGTGTTCCATAGCTTCGGTTGATCATGGGGAACGTTCCAACTGCTCTATGAACATGGTGGAGACTCGGAAGGAAGTTGTTGACCACTTCAAGAGCTTAGAAGAAAAAAGGGGGAGCTTGAGATCCATTCCCATAAACGAGTCTTCGTGAGAAATGGTTGTACGACCAGAGAGCTAACAATAAATTATTATCGAAATAGATAGTACATGAGTTTTACTTTCTATCACCTTGACCTAGGGGGCCCGTGAGCCCTACTCGCCGATCAATGAAGTGTGCCGATGGTGGATAAAAGTTGCTTAGTTGGCCTCTAGGTCAACAGTAATTAAGGCACGTGGTAGCAGTTGGTTGGCAAAAGGTAGAAGGTAGAAGACTTTTTCTTCTAAAACCAAGAAAGTAAAATGGATGGAAAAATGTATTTGAAAACTAGTAAAAATGCCAAACACAACAAGATCAATCAGACAAACATACAGAACAAAAAAGGGCATGAACAATATGTGGTGGCGTGTTTCCCTCACCCTTCTTGACGATGGTGTTGTGAAATGTTATGCAAAACATACACACCAACGATGACAAATAAAGTAAAAGCAACACAATCAAAAACACGATACACAATATACGTGGTTCGGCAAATTGCCTACGTCCACAGAGCTGCAGAAATCTTATTAACCAGATGAGATTACAATCATTCAATCTCAACTCACACTCTCTAGGACTTTTTGCTCTCCCACACAATATGCACTCACTAGACAATTGTTCTCTCTCAAAATATGTTTGAGGTCGTCCAACACAAGTCTAATATGATGTATTTATAGTGAGTGGCACTGGAAACCTAATTTGACAAAAATTACGTACTTCGCTCGAGCGGAGTGTCGAGCGCGACTCGAGCGAACTGCCAAATGAATATTGGCTCGAGCGAAGTGTCGAGCGAACACTAGGGTTTGTGTCTCGCTCGAGCATAGTGTCGAGAGGGACTCGAGCGAACTCTCTAACTTGATCTTCGCTCGAGCGGTATGTCGAGCGACGTTGAACGAGTTTTGGCTCGAGCCAACTTTCAGCAAACATTTTTTCAGCTCCAAAACCAGTCTCCACATATACCCCAACAAACGGCATGCGAGGGTTGACATGCAGGTGGTTTAGTGATGTTGATAGAGCTCATGGAGCCTGGAGGTGACTCCATTGGTAGAATGTGTACTTGAGAAAAATGGATAAAAGACTAGGTCTCGTTTGTTTTCAAAGATGAAATAAGATGAGATGAGATTTTTTGAGATATATGTGAATAGTATTGAAATATATTAAGTATAGATGAGATGAGATGAGATAAAATTGTGTTTGTTTATAGAGATGAGATGTGATTAGTTTGATTTTTTTTGAAGTATTTATGGTTGTGAGACCCACAACCGTTTTGTTTTTCTTTTTTTTTTTTTTTTTTTTTACTTTTACCTAGGCTGTGTTGCGTTTTTTTTTTTGTTTTTTTTTTCGTTTTCCTGCCACTGGGACCCACTAGTGGTAGGCTGTGTTGGGTTTGTTTTGTTGTTCTTCTTTTTTTTTTTTTCCGTTTTCCTGCCACTGGGACCCACTAGTGGTCGGTTGTGTTGCATTTTTCTTTTTTTTTTCCACATAGTTCGGCGTTAGTACATTACTGCCACTGGGACCTGTTTACCACTTCGACCCACTCCTGTCGAAAGTGATAAAATAAGTTATTTATTCGTAAAGAAATGAGACCCACTCATAAAAGCTATTTACTACCACTGGGATCCACTAATACAGTTGATGTGATAAAATAATGAGAGATGAAATGAAATGAGATAAGATGAGATAAAAAATAGGTGTTTATTTTCAAAGAGTGTCTGACCGTATAAAACTTAGAAAAATTTTCAAAATTCTGTATTTCATCTCTCAAAGCAAACGGGTCAGGTTTGGGGGCTGAGATGAGAATTTTATGTTTTGTTTTAAAGTTTAAAATATTATGTTTTAATATTATTATTATTTTGGAATTTAGGATTTGAAAAAGTTGAATTATTTATTATATTCTGTATGGAAATTTAAAAAATGTGTAATGATGAGATGAGATGAGATGAAAATTTTGTGTCTCATCCCACCCCCAATATATATCTTGCCTTCAAAACTCAATCTAAATTGGACAACACACACATAAAAAGTCACAAAGAAAATAAGTAAGGATGGTTATGATGGAATAGACAGAGATTAAAAAGGAAGAAAAGATGTTGATCTATCTCCAAATACGAATATATATTGAAACTCTCATCATATTAAATTACGTTTTGTCGTTAAAAATTGGTGATTTTATAAATCAACACCACTACAGCAAGCCGTCGCTTATTAAATATTAGGTGGTAATTTGGAGTTCGAATGAAAGTGATACTTCCTATTATACACATTAAATGTAAGACACGTGGTGCTGCTGATCAAAAGCCCTTTTTCCTTCTATTCCTTAGAGAATAGTCAAAGTCAAACTCAAGTTTTAGTTATTATGACGTGAATTTATATTTATTTATTTTATTCACATCCTATCTTCATATTATATTACTTATTTATTCATTATATAATAATAAAATAATATTAAAATATTTATTTTTTTATTTCTTTTATTTATTTTTATTATATTTTACCAATCTACTAATTATATATTAATTACTAATCATTTTATAATTAAATTATTGATTAAAAAATTATATTTTCAATGGTCATTTAATAATAATAATTACAAACATCTAATTAAACTCATTTAAAATTCAATATAAATGTCTTAATTACAAATTAAATTTCTATATTTCACATTCACAAATCAAATTTCTATAAAGCTACTTTTCCTTTGTGACAGGGAATGTTGAGAGGAGAGAGTGTTTCAAAAGTAATAATAAAAAAAGTATTTGGTTTATCTAATATCAAATATGACTTTTGTTTTAGATATACTATAGCAAAAACTAACTGTTCGAATACTTTGTATAATCCAATGCGGGCCGTATTTTGTCCTAGTAGCTCCCAACATGCATTTATTTTTTAATTTTTGGCTAATCCATTGAGATTGATATTTGTTTATCTATATGCAAATACAAAATCATATGTTTTGGAGATTGTCTTTACCATTCAAGAAAAACTCTTACATTAAATTATGCATTTTTGAGCCAAAATAATAATAAAATAATAATTTTATTATTATTATTAATTTTTTTTTCCTAAAATTAATTTATATATATATTTTTTACAATTAGCACCCATTACAAAGACGTTGAAGGTAGAGTGAGAGGATAGAAAAAAAATAATAAAATAGCATTTGTAGTGCATGTGATGAACTGGTTTTGAGGAATTTGTAAATTCCTTTTAAACCTCCGACTAATAACATAGTAAAATTTGTTCAATGGGGGAGACCGGCAGTGGATTTTGTGAAATTAAACATTGATGGTTGTTCTATGGGGAATCCGGGTGAGGCTGGTGCTGGTGGGGTGATACGGAATTCTAATGATAAATTTATTTGTAATTTTTCGAATTTCTTGGGAGAACAATCCAATAATGCTGTAGAGGTGCTAAGTATTTTGTATAGACTTCGAACCGTTTATCTTATGGGATTTAGAAAGGTGGAAATAGAAATGGATTCAAAATTGGTGGTGGACTAGTTGAAGAAGAAACGGTGTAGTTTATGGTATTTGAAAGATTTTTGGGAAGAGATAATGAAGAGATTGAAGGGGATTTAGTTTTCTAATGACCATATTTTCAGAGAGTCTAATGCCGTTGCAGATATTTTAGAAAAAATGGGTGCTAAAGGTTTAAATAAGTTATGGGTTGGGAATGATGGGATTCCAGCTTTAATCAGGGGTTTAATAAGACTAGACATAGGAAGTGTTCCTTATATTCGTGTTTGTTCATAATGATTTTTGTAATTCGTTTCATAGGAAGTGTTCCTTATATTCGTGTTTGTTCATAATGATTCTTGTAATTTGTTTCATTGGTTGTCATTGTTTATTTTAGTGGTAAATAAGTTTCAGCTAGATTGATGGTTGTTTAATTTGTAAATTTCCAGTTTAGATGAATTTTGTATAAGGTATTCCTTAGCCATAATTAAGGACTTATTAATAAACTTGGATGGGAATCACTCATAGACATGTGGTCACTCTCTCTTTAATTTAATAAAAAAAAAAAAAAAATCTGCAAAGATATACTGACATAGTTGAAATAGCTAGTCAATTTAATGGTCTAATTATCAAAATAGAGATCTTGAGTTCGAAACCCTCCTCTCCAAATGTATAAAAAAAAATTAATTAATGATCTAATTATACAAATATGTATTTGCATTTTTGTATAAATAATCCAATGTCAAATTGCCTTCGAATCTGATTACTTGCGAGCTACTAATTGCATATTAAAATAATGGGAAAGGGAAAAAAACATATTTGTGGCCTCATTACAAGTAATTTTATTATCCTCCATTGGTATAAATTCCTAGCAAATTTTACTCAACGCAGGTTATATCAAAAGTTCACTCAATCCTTGTGTGTTGAGTATGCATCAACTGGAAAGAACTTTGTGTATCGCTCCGCCTTCGCTTCAGTCTTGTGATCATACCACTCGACCACTGCAGCACCAGCTAATGCAGCTAGTGTGAGAGCCTGTGCATGTAACCTGAAATTGAAGGTAAAGGAGAGAAGAGAAGTTAGCCAATAGGTCTAAAATGAAAGGTATTAAGAGGGAAATAAAACTAGGAAAAATATATAAATCAGGTTTCAGCAAAAGCTAGGATACAAGGAATGGAAGAAAAGCAGATTCTACATGCAACGTGCACATTTGAAACCAGGTTTGATGAATGTTAAGCTGTTCACTACCAAGAAGATGACAGCAAGAGATTCTTCGACACAAGTACAAAGACAAAAGGGAGTAGAATTTGCTTTAAAGTATTTATCAATCTTCTTTCTTCCTACTTTGCTACTTTCTAATTTTTATTTTGGAGGAAAGAATGATAAATCCATTTGGGTTATATCGAGCCATTATCTCAATTCTCAACCACAGCCTTAAAAACGTTTCTTGAATGGGCTGTTACATATCATTCTAGCATCCATTCCCTTGTGTTGCAAAACTAAACTACCATAAAGATTTAGAAATGAGGAAGCTCTAGAAATTAAGCCACAAAGAACAACATTACTAAAGAAATATATATATATATATACACATATAATGTAAATTAGTAAAACTAATACTTTCTATACAATGTAAGTTCCTGTTGAAAAAATTGATGTTTGCTTCAAAGCATACCCTGTTAAATAAGTTCCATCACATAGGTGGAACAATGCAGCGGTAAGCCAGAAGAATTTTGAATTTCGTGATACGTAAGAATTTTACCATGAGAAGGAAAAGAAAGAGAACATGTTAGTACATTGAGACCTGAGGATGGAGAGAAGGCTTAAAGATTTTGAAGATTTTTTAGTACATAAGAATTTAACCTTCATTATTGTCATGGACTGAAATTTTAAAGATTTTCGTTTTTCACCATCAAAAAAGTTTCTCATTTTTCTGATAAGAGAATTTTGAGTTAAAGCTTCCATTCTTTTGCAAAATAGTTTTTTTTTTTTTTTTATAACAGATGGTGTCCGGACCAGCTTGCGCGCACCTCAACTAATTTCACAAGGCCCTGAAGTTAACGACCAGGTAAACCTCCAGTGACCCTAAGGGGACTCGAGCTGGTGACCATTGGGGAGCAAACCCAAGGCTGGACCAGCTGAGCTATCCCTCAGGGTTTTGCAAAATAGTTTGCACTCAAAACACTTGGAAATCTCTTGCAGTCGAAGGGTTTCCTATGAAATTTACATATTCTTCAGCCCTAATTGTCACTAATTTGCTTTGATTTACTTCTGCAAAAAAAATCAAAGTTTGATCCAATCCCTCCTGCCAAACACATTAAAATAGCAAGAATAAACTAGTCCTTGACCTTCGAGTTATGGCAATTTGCAGAAGCAAAGACAGTAATAGGAGCTAAAAAATAAGGAAGACGTCCAAAGGTATTATTTAAGGCATGACAGAAGGTACAACGCCACACAACCCTATGGAATGGCCTCAATTGTATTGAATCTTTTTTTTTATATATATAATTAATTGTTGTATTGAATCTACAACAGGATTTGTCTGCTTGAAGTAGGCTTTTCTCAATTGGACAAAAACAGGAAGCTCAGTTGAAACTAAAGTTCACCTCAGCTTTCCTACGCAAAGTTTGTGTCCATAAAATGCCAAAAGGTATGTACAATTGGAAAACTTAAGAAAAATTTTATTCATCATCCTCTCATCATCCCATGATGTGTCATTAGATGATAGATTCACAAGTGAAATATAATAAATAGTCTCCAATCATCTAATGCCACATCATGAGATGAGAGGATAATGAGAATTGGGATGATGAGTATCATTACTCTAAACTTAAATATCGCTAGTTTCTCGTTACTATTGCTAAGAAGCCAGGGGAAAGAGAGAGAAGATATAGATTTAAAAGCCTGAGTTATCCTCTTGCTTCTGCTAAAATTAAATTATAATAGCAACACAATCATATATTCTATAAGGATTTGCCTATTTGGGTTCATTCTTCCCAACCCATCCCCCCCAAAAAATAGATAATCGACAATGTACATGAGTTTTTCAGCCCCAAACTTCTTCATCTACAAATCAAAGTGATTTTTTTTTCCGAATGGAATATAGTTATATGATTCATTTATCCCAGCGACACATTTCAAAGGTACAAACAAACAACAAACATATCTTCGCTCACAATTAAGAAATTACCCTAAAAACGAATACTTAGCAGAACAGCGAAAACTTACCTAGCGTGAATGATCTTGACACTGGTTTTCATATTTGGTTGAGACCAGTTGTACGCAATCGAACCCGCAAGTCCGCTTAGCCACAGAGAACCTTTTTCCAATATAAACAAATGAAAAATCCAAATAAAAACCCAGAACAAGAATAGAATATAGTTCGTGTATCAATCAAAGCAAAATATACCCTTCTCCTATATGAAACAAATAATTCAAGTAATGATAAAAACAGGAAACAAGTTCAGACTTTTTGTGTTTCAGAATCGAAGATACATAAATCTTAACCAAAAACCCACGCGAGAAAACATCCCGGAAATAGAGAGTAAATACACGATAACAAGACTGAATCGAGAAAAATGAAGAAGAGAAATACCAACAGTTCGAAGCTTATGCTCGACAACCCATTCCCTCATAGATTCGAGTTTGCTCTTAGATTCCGCCATATCCGAGAGAAAGATGGAAACTTTGCAGAAAGAAACAATGAAATGGTTTGCTTTGCGAGGAATTAATACGCGAGAGCGAGAGAGAGGAAAAAGCGAAGTTGTAAACTTTCGACGGGGTGAGCAAGTAATATAAGCGTGTGCTAGAATCCAACCACGTGTTTTGGCTCCAACCAATAGTGTCAGGAACATGGCATGACAAAGGTATACCGCATAGGAAGAACGTGTGTAATAAAAGTATAATTCAACATTTTTATAATAATTTCTTCTTCTGACATTCGAATGAATTTATATGATTTTTGAAGGTTTCAGTAGGTTGGGCCCAGTCAAACCCCAACAAGCTGTGTTGCGTTTTCGGTCACGTGAAAGGTGGCTGCTGGTTGACCCTCAGCCGCCCTTCACAGATTTCTCAAACTTTAGGTCCGTGGACAATTTGACCAAGAGCCCCGGGAGCCTTTGACAGATGATAAAGAAGAGTGATACTGGACGGTAATCCCATCCGTTTGTGGTATCTCTTTATATTTAGAGTAATTATACGTACAATTCTGAAGTGTATAATCACCGTATAATTATTTTGAAAAAGAGTAGAATCTATTATTAAAAAATTAATTTTTTTCATGTGAGTCATATGTTTTATTCATTTTTTTCAAAGCGATTACGCGGCGGTTGTACAATTCACGGTTTCAAATATATTTTCTCTTATATTTATAATATTTTTCATACTAGATAGCGTAAAGTCTTGTTCAATCTTTTCAAATGAAATTTATTATTAAAAATTTAATTTTTTTTGTTATCCATCTCATATTTATTTATTTTTTTTAAAGAGATTGTACGATGTTTGCGTATTTTACGATTACAAGTATCATTTCTCAATAAAAATGACATTTTATTTTACAAAATAAAAACCACTGCATTTTAATTTTAAAATATTGTATACTCTTAAAAGTATCATAAAAATTGGGAAATGACTTATATAGTCTTGGAGTGCAAGTCCGTGCACTCATTTTGAAAAAATTAGATAAATATAAAATTCACATGAAAAATTTTACTTTTTAATGGCGAATCTCATTCTTTTTCAAAAACAATGTGCAAGACTTTCACATTCTATAATTGTATATAGTTTTAAAGAATGTGAGCATCGCGAACTACTTTTAAAAAAATTAGAGCCAACCATTAAAAAGCGAAGTTTTCATATTTGTTTAATTTGTTTAAAGGGAATGCGTAAGACTTGTATATGCTAAAACTGTATAAATAATTTCCTTTCATATCTTTTAAGTATTATTAAATTATGGGTATATAAATATAATATAACAAATAATTTTTTAATTATGTATAAGCACAAAATAAGCAATATACATAACTATGTAAACAATTGACCCGACCTGCTAATTAGGATTTATTATATATTGTATTAAATTTTTATGCGATCGTCGCATTGTATCTTTGATTATTATCTAAATAAAATTTTCTACAACTTCATAGATGTAGGCACGTTAATGAACCATGTAAATCTTGTGTCGTATGTGCTTAATTCTACCTTCTGTTTTATTTTTTCTCTTCTCGTTCCTAATAATAGGATCTGAGCAAAGCCGAGCAATTGACTCCAGGGATAAATACTCTTAGAGCATAATTATTTGAGTAATTCTACATACAACCGTGAAGTGCGTAAACGCCGCGTAATCGCTTTGAAAAAGAGTGAGATCCACTATTAAAAAATTAATTTTTTTCATGTGGATTCCATGTTTTATTCACTTTTTTCAAAGTGATTATGCAACGGTTACACAATTCACGGTTGTAAATATATTTTCTCCAATTATTTTAGTGCTATTTTGTGAAATCTGCAGGCTGTTGTTCTCTCCCCTGAACTATTGGCATTCTAATTCTGCTCAATTTCACATGAAATGGGAAATGGGAACCCTCCCAAGACAATGTTAACATTCATCAAGCAGAGAAAACAAATAAACTATTCAAACGTAAAACTCAGATACAAGACGACTAACGCCAATAGAGAGTTGGGCCAAATAATGCATATCCCATAAATTGTCCAGCACAAACTGATCTCTTTATACAAGTTTCCATTACCCATATAACTCCACCAGTGATCGGAAAGGAATTAAGGCAATGTTTATGGACATAAATAAGAGACCCATTAACCAGCAATACCGGAAATTCCAAGGAATCGGATCATGGGTCACTCAAACTGATACGAAAATGGCAAGATAACTGACCAAATCCTATTTTTGCCACCCAACATGTGATCTTATTTTCTATCCGCAAAGGCAGACAAACTAGAGGAATCCAAAGTCCATCACACCACCATGTGGCCAGCCAAAAATATGGTTTTCGGGGCCACTCCACAGTATCTTGAGTCTGCCAGGTCCTGACAGAATTCAAGCATGATATATCGTTTCTCAAGCATACATAATTTTTGGTTTCGGCATAATAGTGGTAGTTTGCTTCACCGGAAAAGGATAAAGCAATAACATTCATGACCGATTTTGTGCTGATGTCCTCTCGGATCCATGCCTTTGGCGGAAACTGCTGGACCTAGTATCTGACCCGCCAGCAGCCTGCTGATATGTCCCCCAACCGGAGTCTCTGTCGACCTGGCTCATAGGGAATGAAGGCAAACGATCTCTTTCCCATGAATGGAACCGATTTGACAAAGGATTTTCTGCTTCTTGAAAGTTGCGACCTGATGAACTGGGCGGGACAAGATAGAAGCCACCAGTTTGGTCAGATGACGAAGCCGTTGGCCCTACTTGAGCCAACCCGCCTCTGTGGCTGCTGGATCGTCGGGTGCCAGGAATGACGGGTATACGTACAGATGTTGAATTCCTCGGTTGTTGTTGCTGATAGTATGCCTGGAGAGCTTGGACTCTATCACGGGTTCGGGCATTACTGCCTGGGTAAGGAGGAATCATTGAAGAAGCCACTGAGCTCCCTGGTCTACCAGCAGAACTGCAAAAAATTAAGTGCTGTCAATGATACAATTATTTAAATTGAAAAAAAAAAGAAGGAAAAAGTTGCAGTACTCATTCCTTTATGAAACCATCAACCAACAGATGTTATTGAATCGCATGCAATTCATCACCAGCCCATTTCTTAAGTTCCCAAACATCTTTTAACCACAAGAAAATATGACTTATTTTTCTTTTTAATTCACTTGCCAATTGCCATAGAAACTTCGGAGTACAGATATGCCACATTTAATAGCCTATTGACGTGTTGAGCCCAAAAAGAAGAAATAACAGAAAAGTATGCTGCCAACAATGTCCCCATATGATAAAGACATACCTGTGACCAACGAGGAACGGGTGCATAAAACCTGGCCTTTGCATGTCAGAGCTGGTCCTTGCTGACCTTTGAGTAACGGGCAGGATGGAAGGTTGATCAGAAGCAGGAATACGATTATTGGTGCCAGGGAAGGGAGAGGAATGGTGCTCCCAACTATGATAAGGAAGATCCATGGCAGGAAAAGCATAAGAAGTCTGTATCTCACTAGGTACAGATGGGCCCCAAAGATTATTTAAGTTAGAAGCCTCTGTAACTGTTCCATTGGAATTTGAGGATGATGGATGGATTGGTCCAAAGTAAGCAATATATGGGCATGGTTGAGTAGCAGACGATACAGTTGTATGTTCGGCGAAGATTGCATGTTGTCCCAGTAGATCATGATCTAATTATAAACTCATCATTCAGTCATAAATGAACTCCTAGACAAAAATTTAAACAGGATTGCAGCAAAAAAGAAGAAAAATCTTACATGCACTTGACGAAAATTCCCCTTCCCTGAAACAAACGGTTACAAAATTAATACCATGGAGAAGTAGGAAGTGCCACTTGAATAAAAGAGAACCCAAGAGGAAGGAAAAAGCAAAGAAAAGAAAAACAACTCAGCAGAATATATAAGAAAGCATACAGCAAAGGGCTTTTCTTGACTTGGGAAAAATAACAATTCAGCTCAATATCCCAAAATTTGTAAACACCAACAAAGCCTCACTCTTTTTTCAACGAGAAAGCAGATACAAACACTAGGGGATAGGATAAGATAATTTTTTTAATCCAAATAATAGAAGAATCCATATAAATTAGAAGTGAAGAAGAATTGTAAGCCTTCCATATGCTATTGGGTGACTAAATGGAATAGATTTGGAAATTTGCAATACAAAAGTTGAACATAAGATCTAATTTGAGTAACAAAATTCCTCTGTCTGAAAAGGGTGATCTTTTGGCACTAAATCTTGTGAAACAACTTAGTCATGCATAAAAGATCTTAACCAGTAGAAATAGCTTAGTGAAGATTGCACCTCCAGCCCACATTCCAAGGAATGAGAAACTCTGAGCAGGCTATAATGATAAAGGGATGGTTCAAGGAATGTTTGTTGAAATAGCTTAACCAGTAGATATAGCTTAGCGAAGGTTGCACCTCCAGCCCACATGCCAAGGAATGAGAAACTCTGAGCAGGATATAATGACAAAGGAATAGTTCAAGGAATATTTGTTGATAGACAGGCTCCTTTTACTATCACATGGCATTAATAGTGATTCCACCTCTTCCTAATCCTTTATCCTTCTGCCAGATTGGTGAAACTATTTCCTCCTCTGCCATGCAATGCACCTCTCTTTCTCAGTGGACTTTCCGATTTTAAATAGTCACATAAAAGGTTTCCTTAGTAAAAATAAGAAACTTATCAAACATTGACAAGCATGTGGGACTGCAGACATTCTGAGGGGAGAGGGTAGGGACCTAACCATATTTTCAGCATAGATATTAAAGCACAAAATAAATTGGATAAGCTGTAACTCGTGAGTTAATACTTACTCAAATGATGAAGGAAGTCGCGTTAAGCTACCAAATGGACACCAGTGAACCCCAAATGACTGCAAAAAGAATTTAGACAATGAAGTAAAATTTAGCATAATATAGTTAAACAATCTCTTAGGCTACATCAATATTTTTATTTGTTATCCACATGCACACTTCACTTCATACATGGCCAGTCAAAAATGTGAGTCAACAAATGTAAAATGGAGAAATTCACACAGACGCACAATGATAGTTATCTAAGCAACAAATTATGTCATGGAGAGATGCGCTGCATAAAGATGATATTCAATGGAAGTCTTTCTCTCTTTACCATTTCAGAGTAGCTTAGATCATAAAGATCTTCATCATGGGTCAAATCGTCCATACTAAACTCGGGAAAAGAACGAGAGCCATTAGCATAAAGCCACTGGCCCTTCTCAATCTTCCTACAATTAGGGCACTGCATTGCACCCTTTGTATTAAATGCTGAACCAATGCAATCTGAAAAAGAATCACAAAACGATAATCATAAGCAAAAGAAAAAGACAACATACAGGAAATGCTAACAGCTTACTGGCAAGATGTAAACTAAAAGGCCAGCCATCAAAAAGCACAACATACAAGTTAAGGCACCAATAAGCAATGGAAGCATAATAGTACCACTGCCCTCAAAAGAAGCATGTATCAATTAGTTTAAAATATAAAGGACATTACAAATTCAGAGCAAGTGCCAGATAGAGAACACTATTGAGAAAGAATATGATAAATTTGGGGAATGGCTAAAGAGAAAGAGTCCTTGTTGCCCTTCAAACTGCAATAGATGTATGGTTTATGCACTACTCTAAGTTTAATCCAAGTGACTTATTGAAGGACACACTGCACAAGAAGTGAATCTCACTAGCACACAAATCTACTTACAATATAAGATTAGATATGATTCACTGTGACAATGTTGTATAGCAATTATTGCCCACATTGTAGTATTGACGTCCTAATATAATATAAATTTAAGATTGACACTTGATGTGACAACCCATGGATAACGTTAGCCATATCTGCGTTATAATCCCAAAAAGACTAGTCATTATGAAGCTTCCATATAATCGCATATAAAGCTCAATTTCACCTAGTAAGTAGCCAATTCGAGATTTAGCACTTATGACTACTTTTTATAACCAACTCATTTGATGTGGGTTATTCATACTCCCAAGCACTAGCCACATCTAACACTATAACAAAAAGAAAAACAAGCCAAATTGAAACTTCCCTAGAATCACTTATACGGCCCAATTTCACCTACTAAGTAACCAATGTGGTACTTAGCACCCATGACAATTAGCCAAAAAATTTTATACTTCCCGTGTACTTGGGCATTTGCCTATTTACGTGGATCAATAATACTTCTTATAAATAAAAAATAAAAAAATTAGCCAATTTAAGACTTTCCTAAAATCACTTATAAAGCGCAATTTCATCTTGTAAGCAGCAATGTGGGACTTAGCAACTATGACTAAGGTTATAACCTACCCACTCTATGTGGGTTATTCATCTTCTTAAGGTAGGACTGGGGTATTACACTTGAAGATTATATACCCCTTGTATAGATATGAAAATGAGGTTTTAGCTTGAACACATGCTTCAGCATTTGAAGAACTTATCTTACTATTTATTTTTGTTTCTCTCTGTATTGTTAGCTTTGTGTAGTGGTTTTAACAATTGGAGAGATCCATTTTCCAAGATGTACTGGATGTTGATGGATTGCACTTATGCTTCGTGAATTTAATTAGTGACATTTTGGTCACCCTTAGGGAGGAAGTTAGAAATGTAATTTAGGAGGGGCCAGATTTAAGATTAGGCGGGGTGTAACATCCCAAGCAATGTGAGATCTCATACACCACCTACCTTATCCTCTTATCATATGAGGTATCACAATCTCTCCCCTTTAAATTCACGACATCCTAGTTGGGCCCATCCGTCGTAGGTGGCACGGCTCAAGTCCCACATTTTTTGTTGGAATAGGCTCTAATACCATTTGTAACGCCCCAATGGAAGGCTCAAACCACTTGGCCTACCAGTCAATGATACAATTGGAGCCCCATTGGAACATTATAAAGACCAATAATTTCTCCTTCTCAAGCAATGTGTGATTCCATACACCACATACCTTATCCTCTTATCATATAGGGTATCACACGGGGCCAGATCTAAGTAATTAATAATTTTTTTTATAATAGATCTAAGTAATTGATTTATGTTTCAAAATTCAAATTATTGCACAAAAGCATGCATGTTTTGTATTATATTACTCGTGTAAAACAATTATCATATAACCTAAAGCACATGTAAAAATGATTCATTTAAGTTTTTAGATCGCATGTTTTTTTTTTATAAGTAAAAAATTATATATATCAAAAGGAGAAACCAAATACACTGAATGTATACAAGAAAACACCTTGCCCAAAATGACCCAAAAAGTCCCTAATGACCCAAAAAGCCAGTGGAAAAACAACCCAAAATACACCAGACCCGACCCCAACCCCTTGTTTCCCGTAGAACTAAAACTCTACCCGAACACCCAACCCCCTTTTTTTTAGATCACATGTTAAAACAATCAATTACACTAACTTGATATTTGTTCCATGAATAGAAGCTATTACTCTCATGAATTTCCCTATGAATTTGGGCTATCCCTAATTACTTGATTTACTAAAACATCTTTTTACTTATTAAAAAATAATCTAATGAATAACTCATAGAGCAATAGCCAAAACAAATATAATTAAAGAGTGCACAAAGAAAGAAAAACATTAAACTCGATTATACCTATACAAAATATGAGTCAATCCTTTTTTTTTTTATTTGGCACCGAGTGTGCAAGAATAGCGTCCTGACTAATCTCATGGGTGCATAGGCCATCGGCAAGGAGCTATATAAGTCAATATTAAGAAGCAAAAAAGACATGTTACAAAATCTAGAATTTAGAAGTACCCAAATTCAAGTAATTTTTAGTAACAATTGCAAAATTCAAGCAAATACATACGATAACAAAAAAATATATATTATTTATATTTATATGAAACAAAGGTTGTAATTTTTGTTTTTGATAAACAAGAAAAAATTTTCTTCTTTATCATTACTTTCAGTTTATAGAAACTTAACTGTAGAAAATACCCCCTTTAAGTGTTGGTTCTTCCATATTTAGATATGGAGATAGATCCACATAGATATCTATATCTTTCTATCGATAGATAGATATTGAGAAATGCTTTCCTTCTTCATATTTTCTTTTTTAAATTTGTAAAAAAACCTATATAGATATATAAAAAGACAAGTTTCAAAAACTTTTTAAATAAATGAAAAATCCTTGCGCCCCCAATCCCTCCTTGAATTCATCCATGGCTGCCATAATAATACAACTTCTATAAATTTGGCTGATGCATGCAAGACCTATTACAAACTTTGCTCCTTTGGGCAACCGCCTACAGATTTTGATGGATTAAGTTTACATAGTTTTCTTGTATCTTTTTCTGTTTCTAATTACGTCTTCTTCTTGTACAGGTCATGAGTACTTGGGCTATGCCTTTTGCGTTTTCTAAAAATAAAATTTTCTATTGCTTATCAAAGTACCCTCTAACACGATGAAAAATCACAAATGTAAACATGTAAAATCCACACCAAAATGTTAAGTGCATCGAGTCAGACAACTAGAATAGACCACATTATGACAATACACCACATGGTTCCCAATTAACATCTAACTATCTTATTTATATATCAACAGCTTCATAATACTTGATCGATTTCTCAGACAATGCACAGAAAATAAATAAACGTGAAGTTCTATAATCTCCAGCTTCTCTGCTATGAAACCCAACAAAACAAAAGCTCCAACTGAACATGCAGTAACTAGTAAGCTCAGTTAAAATAGATTTAAACTTCATCTTCAGTTTTTCGTGAGTTATTTGTCTTCGAAAATTAACAAAAGCACGAATTCAACCTAGCCTCAAACCGATTACGAATAGAAATTAAAATCCCAAATCCAGCCAAAACCGCACCCAGATCTCAACAACTACAAGTCCAAATATAAATTTCAAATTCCGCACAAAACAATTCCAGCAATCCCACCAAATCCAAAACTATCCGGGAAAGGAAAACACTCACTCACCGAGATGGAATTGATGGCCGCATTGAAGCTTGGCCCAAGATCTATCCCCTACATCGGCCACAATCTCGAGGCAAATCGAGCACGAGACCGACCCAAAACCTTTGCCTCCGTTTCCACCACCACCGTTTTCGGCGCCATCTTCAACCACCACGACATCGTCGTTCCCAAGCCCCATAAAACAACCCTAATCACCAAAGCAACACCGTCCTGATCAGAAAAGGGAACGACACGGCAAGAATCTATTACTCGAACGAATGTTTTAGCGCAGAGATAGACGATTGTTTGGGATGTGAGAAAAAGAAGAAAAAACCACTCTATTGAACGAATGAACGTTTCTCTCTCGCACTTTGTTTTCTCTTGTCTTTGCGTTTCTCTCTCTAAATTCGGATCGTTAGATTTGGGTTGGGTTGGGTTGGTGTTAGGGAGGTGATAATAACCGCTCTCTTAACAAAGGAAACGGACGGTTGGGATCGATCTGAGAGAGTTTGTACGGTTTGATTAAAGTTGACGATTTGTTCACTTAATTATTTTTTAATTCAATTATTGTTGGACTGAGCTAAGCTTTTGTTTTTATTTCGTTGGTTCGGCATTTTAATCAGAAAGGACGGGTGTGTCAAGATCGGCGCCATCATGAACCGGTTTACAAAAGAGCGGAAAAAAAAAAAAAAAAAAAAATTCATTTTATATATTGAGGGGCTTTGATAATTTGACTTAATATTTCAGTAAATTTTATAAGAGAAATGATATTTGCAGCGTGAGTATGTAAGCGTCGTGCAATCGTTTTAAAAAAAATAAATAAATATGAGATCCATATGAAAAAAAATTAATTTTTAATAGTAGACCCCACTCTTTTTCAAAACGACTGCACGACGTTTGCGCATTCCACGACTGTATGTAGCATTACTTATTTTATAATATGATTTTATGATCATTTTAATATACAATGTTTCTAATTTTTATTTTTATTTTCTATTAGAAAAATAACAAGGATAAGGAAATATTGAATAAATTATATACATAAATAAGCTCCATGATGTATTTCAAATTAGGGTGTGTTTAGATGCTGATGTGATCTCATATGATCTAGGTTGATTTATAAATAGTATAGTGTTTTATGAATTTCATTGAGATATGTTTGAATGTAAATAGGTTGAGATACGTGTTTAAATATATGAAGTAAGGTTGAGATAAGTAGCTTTTTACGAGAAATTAAAAAAATAACGAGTCCCATTAAATATATGAAATGGATTCGCAAGTCATCTCAGTTCATCTCAACTCATCTCACTACTATTCAATAACTTTAACTCACAAATTTCACTACTATTCACAACTCATCTTATTACTATTCACAATTCATCTCAACTCATCTCAAGTCATCTTCGAATCCAAACGTCACCTAACTTCAGGGCTTATAGGTTATAACTTAAGTAATAAGTTCTACTATTAATTTTTTTTTTTTCATGTTTAGTAACTATATATTTAAAGCATTTTCAAACACATTACGTTTTTTTGAAAATAAATTAAAAAAGTCCTTTATGAGGTAAAAATGATGATTATTTGAATTTTTAAAAATTATGACCATATCTTTAAAAGTTTGAAAGTTGTAATTATCTTAAAGTTATATGGGTATTTTCATTAATTGACAGTCTTTTTAAAATTTGAATTACATTCCACATTATCTGAAAAAACAAATTTAAGGAAAAAATCATATTTTTTTTAACTTATTTGAGATTAAAAATGTTTTCATACATAACAACCTAATTTTTGTTTTATTAAATAGCTTTTAAGCATTTTTTTTAGTACTCATAGCACAACCCCAAATAGACCCTATATGTAGGATGATTTGAATTGGAACCCACTAATCCATATATATTCTAATAATATTTTATTATTATTATAACATTTGAATTATGTCTTCCACACCAACTTATAAAAAGTAATTAATGTTAAATACAATCGTTGAATATGCAGTCTATACACTCTCTTTGAAAAAAGTATAGTCTATTATGGAAAATTTTATTTTTTTATTTAAGTCCCAATTTTTTATAACATTTTAGAAAGAGATTGCTCGAAATTTACATAATTTAAGACTACTTATAAATATAATATTTTTCAGGCCCATCAAAAAACAGTAAATTGATGTGCTCCCATTTTAACTGGGCCCCGAACTGAACCGTGACACTGTCCACAAGGCCCGCACCCATCCGGAAGGCGAAGGCCCATATAAAAGGCCCAAAAGAAAGTAGCACTCCTGATTTCTTAATAGCAAGAGTAGAGACTAGCTTATTGTGAAATAGAAAAAAGTTTTATAGCTCCTCTCTCTCAGCGATTTTCTCTTCCTCTGAAAAATCAGGAGCTTGTGAAATCAAATTCCCATGGCAACCGCTATGGTAGAAGATACTACCTTCGAGGACGACCAGCTAGCGTCCATGACCACTGACGACATCGTGCGAGCCTCTCGACTTCTTGACAACGAGATCCGCATTCTCAAGGTCTCCCCCCTCTCTATTTGCGTGTGTGTGCTCTCTACTTGAACGAGTTAGGGTTTCTGTGTTTAGCTGTAAAGGTTTTGTTTTGAGTTTTTATTCTGTCTATTAGAATTTTTTTTTTTTTTTTTACTTGTAATGCATTAGAATCTTTATGTTTCATATGACCGATTATTAAAAATGACTTTCAATTTTAATAATGCGGTGGCTTTTTGTATCAATACTTGATTTTGCATGAATCTTGATTTCTTTTATTATTTCTCAAGATTTTTTTGTGTTTAATTATTATTCGCATTTTTTTACATCGGTTTGAGGAAAATAAGTTGCGGTTTTTTGTGTTTAATCATTATTCGCATTTTCTTTCAGGTTTTTAATCTATTTATTTTATTAGATTTGATGCTTTATTATTGATTGCAATTTTATAGTTTTTTTAATTGGAAAAAATGACGTGCGTGGTTTTCTTGTGTGAATAAAGGAGGAGTTGCAAAGAACAAATTTGGAGTTGGATTCGTACAAGGAGAAGATAAAGGAGAATCAAGAGAAGATTAAGCTCAATAAGCAATTGCCCTACTTGGTCGGCAACATTGTTGAGGTAAATAATCAGACTTTCTCGTACCCATGCGGAGTGCTTTATTACTGTCTGTGTTTTGAGTGTGAAGAGTATATTCTATTACATATGATGGTACCAATATTTAGTATCATAAATATGAAGTATAGGATTATAGCATAGTGAATTAGAGTATAGGATTAGTACTTGTCCTTTGATTACTGGGGATAAGGATTTTTTTTCTTTTATATTTAATTTCAAAGTGGGTGTTTATATTCCCAAATATTACTATGAGAAGGAGAAGGGTGATCCCAACCTTTTTTTATGCATACGGAAATAAATTAGAGTAATCATGCAATCTGGTTTGGGTTGTAAAAAAGGCTATACGGATTCAAGGAAATCTGATGGAGGGTTTTGAGAAAAAGGAAACAAATGAATACATAGAAGATATTCCTGTAGGCTTAGAGGCTTTCCAAACACCCTTAATATGCACATATGGAAGAATTCATTTTGGTTGTGAAGATAGTATGAGTTCAAAGTATTTTTATTTATTTTTTGATAAGTAAATGATTGTATTGATGATAGGCAAAGTCCCAAGTACACAAGAAGGTATACAAGAGATAAGACCTATCTAGGTCGCAGCAACGAAAACAAGAAAATCATGAAAATCTATTGCCCATAGGAATAAATTTCTAAAAAAGAACTAAGTTCCACTATTGACCGCTCCTTATCTTCAAATGTCCGGTCATTACGCTCCTGTCACAAGCACCACATAATACAGATAGGTATCATCTTCTACACGGCTTTAATTTGTGGAATACCTCTTGGATGTGCCCAGCTAGCCAAAAAGTCAACCATTGTGGCGGGCATAACCCAAGCTACCTCTACTCCGCCAAACACTTCATTCCACAACGCTCTAGCAACCTTGCAATGTAGTAAGAGATGGTCTACAGTCTCACCCGATTTCTTGCACATGCAACACCAATCTAGTATAATCACCCTACGCTTCCTCATATTATCTGTTGTCAAAATCTTACCCAGGGAAGCTGTCCAAATAAAGAATGCCGCTTTAGGAGGCGCCTTATTCCGCCAAATCCTTCTCCATAGAAACTAATTATTTGGTAAGTGTGTGAGGGACTTGTAGAAGGATCGAACCGAGAATATGTCCTTACCTGCAGGTACCCACCACAACGTGTCAGCTCGTTGTCTATTCGGTTTCGCGGAATACAATAGGCTAAAAAAGTCTTCGAAGTTGCTAACTTCCCAATCGTGTGCCGCCCTACTGAAAATGATTTTCCATTGGACATGATCCCCCGATAATACCATGAGATCCGCCACTGAAGCTTCTTGGTCACTTGCAACCCAGAAAACTGAAGGAAATGAGTCATTTAGGGCATTATTTCCACACCATATGTCACTTTAAAATTTTATTCTAGAGCCCACTCCCATTACAAGTTTAGTATGGTGAGTAAACCCCCCCCCCCCCCCCCCCCACCCTCGTCTGATGGTGCTTCCAAACTCCCACTCCATAAGCCCCACTTACCTCTCTAGTACACCAGCCCCCCCCCCCCCCCACAGACTTCCATATTTGCAATCAACCACCGACTTCCATAGGGCATCCGGTTCCATATTATATCTTGTCCCAACTGATTAGATGGAATTTGAATTCATCCCTCACACCACTTCATAAGAAATCACGGTGAATTTTTTTAATCCAGGCCGCCACGCTAGCTGGAATAGGGAATAGAGACAAAAAATATGTTGGTAAATTAGAAAGAGTACTCTTAATTAAGGTAATCCGGCCACCTTTCGACAAGTACAACCTCTTCCACCCTGCTATTCAAAGTATTTTCTCATATATATTTGAGTAAAATAAATTTTACTAATACGAATATAGGCATAGCCCAAGCAAATTTTGGCAATGGTGTCCCATTAGAAACTCTATAAGGCAAAAAATAGTGCCCCACTGTCATGGGCCACCAGTGCATCTCTTTGAGCTTGTAAAACCATATGTGGGGTCTCACTTCCTGGTAGTCAATAGAACAACATATATCTAACCTCATTCTGAATTTTCTTGTTAAATACCATAGTGTACGCTAACCTATCAAAAATAAAAATATCATAGTGTACACTAACACCTCCTCAAATCAGAACTCTTTGAGGTTTATCTAGCAGTTATGGTGGAATAAATTTATCCCTTAACATGAAATTTCATTTGATTTGGTTACCCCATGCCTAATTTGTGAGGGTGCTGAAATAGGCTGCCTAGTGGGGACTTGGTGTTTGGACTAATTATAGTTATTTGATTATTATACTGGCCTCTAATTGCAATTTTCTATGTTTCAGATTTTGGAAATGAACCCAGAAGATGAAGCTGAGGAAGATGGTGCAAATATCGATCTTGACTCACAAAGGAAGGGAAAATGTGTTGTGCTGAAAACATCTACTCGCCAGGTGAGCCAGCATATTGCTATATGTGCTTGTTCTTTCCTTTTACCAGTGGAGTTGGTGGGAATTTTGCACCTTAATATTTTTTTCTTGCACCTTAATAATTATAAAACCTTAAATTCAGATGCCATTTACTTTCCAAAAAATATGTGCATCCCGTCCATGGGGTTGAGACTGTTTTTTTACCATGTTGAATTCTGTGCCGTTATACTTGCTGATACTGGTAGTAATGGGACATTTTGCACCTATAATGTATATTTTCATGAAGTTTTATCATAGATCTTTTTTTTATATATAAGAGATAAATATTATTGATATGAATGAATAGGCATAGCCTGTGTACATAGGAAGTATACAAAAGAACACCTAAATACATTCTAAGAACGATAAATTAAAGACAAGAAGTCATGAACATTGTTCTCATTTAAAACAATGGCTGAAAACCAAAGCAGTAAAGTGTGGATAAAAAAATTCTTCAGCTCCGTCATTGTGCGCTCCTTATCTTCAAAACATCGCGCATTCCTTTCCGACCAAATACACCTTATAATGGATCTTCCTCTAGCTGACTTGTATTTCCAATGTTTTTACGCTTCAAGATCACTGAGGTTAAAAACCTGGTGGTGTGATTGGGAGCAATAGTTGTGTCTATCGAATAGTTGGATTGAAGGTTTAAAATAGTAAGTTTAATTTCTTGATTGATGAAATTTTATATTTTTCACTCTTTGGGGACTTTATGTCGGGTCACATGCCATCATCTGCAAATTTTTTTTTATAAGTGTAAGTATATTAATAAAAGAATAGGCAAAAGCCATGTTCAGTACAAAGAATGTCCTAGCTAATTAGGAACATTGGAAATAAGGAAAGCATGGAAATCTTGGCCATTAAAGTTAACAGAATTGGCCCAAGTACAAAGAGTTCTAAACAAGAAATCCTTTAGTTCCTCCATTGATCTTTCTTTGTCTTCAAAAGTCCGTTCGTTATGCTCCTGCCATAAACACCACATGACACAAATAGGCAACATCTTCCATATAGCCTTGATCTGTTGGTTACCTCTTAGATCTGTCCAACTAGCCAACATCTCCACTACAAACTCGGGCATAACCCACCCCAAGCCTAGTCTTCTGAATACTTCATTCCAAATCCCTCGAGCTATATCACAATGTAGTAGAAGATGATCCACCGATTCACCCTCGTTCTTGCACATGCAGCACCAATCTACGATAATCACCCCTCGTCTTCTCAAATTATCTGTTGTGAGTATCTTACCCAAAGAAGCGGTCCACACAAAAAACGTTGCTTTGAGGGGCGCCTTGTGTCTCCAAATCTTTTTCCAAAGGAATTGGGTTGGATGTTCTTGTGTTAAAGATTTATAAAACGAGCGAACCGAGAATACACCTTTTCCCGTGTGTATCCACCACAACCTATCAGCTTGATGGTTGCTGCGTTTGAGAGAATATAAGAGGCTGAAAAGGGCTGTAAAATTATCAACTTCCCAATCATGTGCTGCCCGGCTAAAATTAATGTTCCATTGAATTTGTTCCCCCACTATTACCATAACATCCGCCATAGAGACATCATTATCACTTGCCACCCTAAAAAGAATAGGAAATAGATCCTTTAAAACCCCATTGCCACTCCAATTATCATACCAAAATTTGATCCTAGTCCCATTTCCAAGACAAAATCTTATGTGCCTGGAAAAGACCCCCCATCCTCTTCTTATATGCTTCCACAAACCCACACCATATGCCCCACTCACTTCATTAGTGCACCATCCCCCCATAATTCTCCATATTTACTCTCGATCACCAGTTTCCATAACGCCTCAGGTTCTTTATGGTATCTCCACAACCATTTCTCAAGTAATGCCCGATTAAAGATTCTCAAATTTCTAATGCCCAAACCACCAGAAGAGATAGGTCTACAAACATTTTCTCACCTGACTAGGTGAAATTTAAACTCTTCCCCCAATCCTCCCCATAGGAAATCTCGATGTAGTTTCTCAATGCGACCTGCCACACTTGCTGGGATAGGGAACAAGGACAGAAAATATGTCGGTAAATTAGATAACGTACTCTTTATCAAGGTAATTCTACCACCTTTTGACAAATGCATTCTCTTCCATCCTGCTAATCGACGCTCTACTTTCTCAATCACTATATCCCATATAGGAGTCGCTCGCGAGGCGGACCCCAATGGAAGACCAAGGTATGTCATAGGGAGTGAAGCAATCTTACACCCCAGAGTTTTAGCCAACTGTCTTAGCCGTTGTACACCTCCAATAGGCACCATATCTGATTTATCCAAGTTCACTTTCAACCCTGAAACTGCTTCAAAACAAAGAAGAAGGGCCTTTAAAACACGAATCTGATTGTTGTCTGCCTCGCAAAAGATAAGAGTATCATCTGCAAACAATAAATGTGAAATTTTAATTGATCCCCCCAGGGGATCCTATTGAATACCCATTCAGACACCCATTTGCAACCAGGGTTGAGATTATTCTACTCAAGGCCTCCATTACAATGACAAATAGTAATGGTGACAACGGATCTCCTTGTCTAAGGCCTCGTGTACTATTAAAAAAACCCGTTGGACTTCCATTTATCAGAACTGAAAATTTTGCTGTAGATATACACCACCGGATCCATGATCTCCATCTTTTCCCAAAACCACACCTCCTTAGAAGGTCTAGTAAGAATTCCCAATTTACATGGTCATACGCTTTTTCCATGTCTAGTTTGCATAAGACCCCAGTACTACCAGCTTTCAGTCTGCTGTCTATACATTCATTTGCGATAAGGACAGCATCTAGGATCTGTCTATCCTTCACAAAGGCATTTTGAGGTTTTGAGATTATCTTTCCCACTACCTCACTAAGGCGTTTTGCAAGTACCTTGGAAAGGATCTTGTAAACCCCATTTATTAGGCTAATGGGTCGAAACTCCCTGATTTCTTCAGCCCCAACTCTCTTAGGAATCAAAACAAGAAAAGTGGCATTTAAGCTTTTCTCAAATTGTCCAGCTTCATGAAACTCCTGGAACACTAACATGAGATCATCTTTTATTATTTCCCAGCAAGTTTGAAAAAAACCCATAGAAAACCCGTTAGGACCCGGAGTCTTGTCTTTGGCCATCTTCTTCACCACTTCAAAAACCTCACCCTCCTCAAACGGCCTCTCCAAGTGATTACCATCCATAGGCCCAATAGAGTCGAAAGCTAATCCATCAAGCTTCGGTCGCCAACCCTCCTGCTCAGTAAGTAGTTGTTCAAAGAACCCAACTACATGATCATTAATTCTCTGCTCATCCTTACAATCTGCCCCATCTATTTTTAGCATCTCAATATTATTAGATCTTCTGTGAGAATTGGCCACCCTATGAAAAAACTTAGTACATCTATCTCCTTCCTTCAACCATAGCGCTCTCGACTTTTGCCGCCAGGATATCTCTTGTAATAGAATGATCTTCTCAAGATCTGCAACCAACTCTACTTTTTTAATCATTTCGTCCTGTGATAATGCCCTGGACTCTTGTATCCTTTCCATTTCAGCGATCTCCCTTGTCTTGATTTTCTTTTGTTCCCCAATGTCTCCAAAAGACTGCCTATTCCACAATTTTAAATCTTGTTTTAAAGCTTTCAATTTTCCCGCCAATATAAAACTCGGAGTGCCCTGAAAATGATAAGATGACCACCACTGGTTGACCCTATCAACAAAACCTTATGTTTCCAGCCACGTGTTTTCAAACTTAAAATACCTACGTCTTCTTTGAATCCCACCAGCATCCAACATAATTGGCCAATGATCCGAACATAATCTAGTCAATCTTTTTTGCCAAACCTCAGGAAAATGACTTTCCCACTTAGGGGAAATTAAGAATCTATCTAGTCGAGACCAAGTCTGATTATTAGCCCACGTACATAAGCCTCTGCAATTTTAAAACCAGTTGCTCTTATAGAAAGTAATTAACTTCATGATTTTCTTTTGAACTTTATGTCATTGGGCGAATGCTCTTGTATTGAATCTTCATGATTTTCTTTTAGCTTTTCTAGCTCCTAGCTTGTATTTAGGTGTTTCCGCTTTTATACTTCTTGTGTACTTGGCCTATGCCTATTTACTTGTCTTAATAAAACTTCTTATTAATGATCAAAAATAAAAAAAAAAGTAATTAATTCCCCTAAAAGAGAATTGATGCAGCCCATCCTTTTTTTCCCTAATTCATAGTTTTGCTATTTATGTATTTCATAATATTCATGTGTAAAACTGCTCTCTGTTGATTTGTTCATACCATAAAACAATAAACTGTATTCAACTTAACTGCAGACTATCTTTCTTCCTGTTGTTGGGCTTGTTGACCCTGATAAGTTAAAGCCTGGTGATCTGGTTGGAGTGAACAAAGATAGTTACTTGATCTTGGATACACTGCCATCCGAGTATGATTCTCGAGTAAAGGCTATGGAGGTTGATGAAAAACCAACGGAAGACTACAATGACATTGGAGGGCTGGAGAAACAGGTAAGTTTCTGACTGTCAGCATGGTCCCTACGAGAATTTCTTTTTGTTTATTGTGATATCCAGGGGTGGAACGATGTTGTCTTCACCCCCCCCCCCAACCCCCCATGCCAACTCCCCCAAAAAAATTAACATTTTAGTAGTTGTCTTTTATAGGAAGTGACCCCATTTTTTATATAAAGCACATTCCTTTCACATTGCTCTCTTCTAGTAGCTTTTCATTTACAAAACTTTTTATTGTACAACATAAAGTACCATTTCAACCAAGTAGCAATTGGACACTCCTTATGATGCTTCAATTTACTAACTTATAAAAAAAATGATGCTTCAATTTACTAATTGTTTTCGTTTATATATTGTTGATTTTATTGGCTGCATTCCATGTCCACAAATAGGGATACATTGGGCCTTTGGGGGGCCATGGCCTCACCTAAAAATTTTAAAACCATTACAGGAGTTGTATTTTATATGAAATGGCCCCCAAAGGGGATATTTTATATGACATGTTTAGTTCAAACATGTACATTAGTGTGAAACAAACATTATGCAGCGTATAAAAAAGAAATCCAAGCACTACAAACTTCTCTCTTACCAAACAGTATGTTTTCTCTTCTTTCTCTATTTAATTAGAGTTTGTCAATGTTACTTATCAAAAAAAAAAATTAGAGTTTGTCAATGTTAGATTTAGCCAACGGTTTTGATTCCAATAATGCTACAAAACAAGCCTTAAGACTTACTATGGAAAATTAGACATTTTGTATTTGAGAAAATTATTTTCTAAGATGATGTTAGAAACACAACTTTTGTATACAATTATGTCTTATGACTTACTATGAAATTAAATTTAAGACTTTTCTGGTTTTGTTTTATATAAACCTGCACACACACATATATAGAGAGATTACAAAAGTGTACCTATAAAAAAATAGTATAAAAATGTGTGCGCTCGCGCATGTGTGTATGTAGATTGCCCCCCCACCCCCAACAACAGAAAAATCCTAGTTCCACCTTCCACCTTATGTCCCATTCCCATCTGTATATTCCTTGTAATTCAATTTGGTTATTGTTGCAACAGATCCAGGAACTGGTTGAAGCTATTGTTTTGCCCATGACACATAAGGAGCGATTTCAGAAACTAGGAGTTCGTCCTCCCAAGGGAGTGCTCTTGTATGGACCTCCTGGGACTGGGAAGACTTTAATGGCTCGTGCTTGTGCAGCTCAAACAAATGCCACTTTTCTAAAGTTGGCAGGCCCACAACTAGTGCAGGTAGGAGACACTTTACTATATCATCTATTTCTTCATTCTTATGACTTGTTACCGATTGTTAATTTTGTTGGAGGTGTTTGATTTACTCCTATAAGATTTCTATTGCTGCAGTTTCTAGCCGATGTTTTATTATGATGCATATATGCCGACTCCTGATCTTTTTCTCCTTATAGAGATCGTATCTTTATCATCATTTTTAGTGCATCTGAGGTCCTGTTCTTATTCAGACAGCACCTGAACTCTATCATCCAGGATGATATGTTCAACTATTGTGTATCACACCATTGTTATAGCTGAAACGTGTTGACAATGTTTGCAATCACTATCTTCTTTATTGGTCTCACATGAAGTAACTGAACTTGGTTTGTACGTAGATGTTCATTGGGGATGGAGCAAAACTTGTTCGTGATGCCTTTCAGCTTGCAAAAGAGAAGTCTCCCTGCATCATTTTTATAGATGAAATTGATGCCATTGGCACTAAACGGTTTGATAGGTATGCTGGCTTTGTTTCTTAAGATGTAGGTCTGCTTGATATTTTTTTTCCTAAACTTTTAACATTCTTGGACCTTGGTTTGGGGTTAGAATATTTATCAACAGCTTTTGTGATTAAAATGTAGTTTGAATTTGAATGCAGTGAAGTGAGTGGAGATAGGGAGGTGCAGCGGACGATGTTAGAACTGCTCAATCAGCTCGATGGCTTTAGTAGCGATGACCGGATTAAGGTTTCTCTATGCTTTTTTTTTCAGAGATATACATAGTTTCATTACCCGGTTGCCTTTGAATTTGTAAGTATTAAAATCGGTTGGACATGCTTTTGGGTTCCTGAATTTTATGGGATGAAGATTATTGTTCTATAAAGATTGCAATCTGTGGGACTCAGTCACAGACTAAAATGATATTTAATTTTATTGCATCAGATGATAAGTAACAGAAATATATCCCTTAAATGTAATCGTACATGTCTATTTTAGACCATTAGTTGACCAATTTCAAATGTAACTTATAGGTGATAGCTGCGACAAATCGTGCTGATATCTTGGATCCTGCTCTTCTGCGTTCTGGTCGATTGGATCGTAAAATTGAGTTTCCACATCCTACTGAAGAAGCAAGAGCTCGTATCTTGCAGGTGAGTTTTCCAGGAGTTCTTTATTTGACCATTGTGTGCAGTTAGCCAATGCTCTGTGCAGGATTCTCATTGAATCTCTTTCTTTGATTTATTAGATTCATTCAAGAAAGATGAATGTTCATCCTGATGTAAATTTTGAAGAACTGGCTCGGTCTACTGATGATTTCAATGGGGCACAACTAAAAGCTGTTTGTGTAGAGGCAGGCATGTTAGCCCTTCGGCGTGATGCAACTGAGGTGTGCACTTTCACTTTCCTGATTTTTGCAATCTGTTGCACATTTGACAAATTTACATTAGATCCACCAATTATGGGAAAGGTCATTGAGATTACTTTGCCTCTTTCTTTTTTTTTTGGGGGGGGGGCGAGTTTGGGGGTGAAGTTCTTTTAATTTGTGAGATCACCATCTTCATGGACCAATTCTCATGCAATATTTTATCTTTTCCATTTTTAGCTGCCATTTTAATAGGTATTAATTAGAGTGATGATATTGTTCAATTTCAGGTGAACCATGAAGACTTCAATGAAGGTATCATACAGGTTCAGGCAAAGAAGAAATCAAGCTTGAATTACTATGCATAAACTGGAAACTGGGGGAGTATTCGTTTCATGTTTAAAAGTTTACATCAAGCAAATTCTACACACCGGAACGATTTAGTATTTCAGCTAGGCCACGAAGCAAGCAAAGGTTGTAGTTAGCAACGTTGAAATATGTAATTGGCTGACTGCAGATTTGAAGTCTGTTTTGGGGACAAATGTTCGTGTTGGGAAATTTGCTTGCTTAGGAATATATATATATATATATATATATATGAAAATAATCACGGTACAAAAGTGATAAAAAATAAAAAGGAAATTAAAACGGGTTTTGGGACCAATTTCTTGGTCTCCACCTATGTCCTACAAAGAGGTTGTTATCTTAAAAGATAGTTTTTAAGTAAGTCGCTGTTGGAGGCAGTGTAAGATGTGGCTGCACTGCAGTTTATTGTATTGAGATATTTTTTTGGGAGATCCTAGTCCCTTTTTCAAGATGGGAAAGCGATAACATAGTAGTCTATTTTTGCAAGATCGGTGCAAGTGATAACTTGGTCACCAATGGTTGGGAGGTGAGGTGGGGCATATCTAAAGATTTCGAGGTGGGGAATTTGCTGGTGTGGGGCGTGTAACCGGCGGACTTGTAGGGGTGCGGCTCACGGGTCGACATTTTCATCATGGTTCCGCATCGTTCCAATAGATTGGCAGCTGTAGTGTTTCGTGGTGGGGCACATGTCGACATGTGGTCGTTGAAGAGTGGTAGATCTGACCAAAATCGAACCGGCGGAGGGGAGGAAAAAAAAATACTAGCATAAAAACATATATACTAAAGGATTTCAGAAAGGGAAATGAGAGGAGGGTGAGAGATACAGCTCCACCCTTTTCTCCGGTGAGAACACTCGAAAGGATTGAGTTTTCTAGAGAGAGAAAACTTTCTCTATCTAAAAGCCAAACGGCAACTATATTTCTTTTATTGGAGAGACTTGCATCTATCATTTAGCCAATGTTTCCATTAGAATGGAATCCAATCAGGGTTGGGAATAAAACAGCCATAAGAAAAGGGAATCCACGAAACAGTAGATGGGCCGAATGGGGGATGGACAGAACTAAAATGTAAAAGAAAGGAGAAAATTAGAGTTTATCATCCTCGTAAACAACTACTCATTTTGTAATATGGTTATAAAGAGGTCATGATTTTATTCCGAAGGACTCCGTTATTCCAGAATTTGCAGTGGACTGTTAGCTCTTGACATACAATCTGATTTTCATGTTGCGAGCGGTTTTGTTGAATGCCCGCGAAGAAAGCCCAGTTGGAGATTTGATGCTTTCAAAAACATGATCCCTCCTGCTTACGCTGAATGTCTTAAGATCTTCATAGTATTCCATAATACACAAATCCAATAAAGGAGGGGGATTTCAGCTGTGAGTGATGCGCACATCACATTCTTAAAGCTCTCGTATTGTCACCGAGTATTCCTTAGTAAACATGTGAACAAAAATGTGTAGAAGGATAGATTATGCAAGTCTCTGCTTTCTCTTGGAGCACCAGTATCAATGTCTCATGTCTGATCCCACACTGTAGGAAAAATAAAGGGCCATACCCCTCTAGAGTACAAACTCCTGCCCCGGAAACCCAACCGACTGAAATTAGTGGCTAGAAAAAGCACCATATGCGAACACCAAATATACACACACCGGTCATTTAGCAATTTGCAGAACACACATTTTATATATTATTCCCCAAATGGAGTATGTATATAAATCCTTTCAATGTCGCCAAAAAAAAAAAAGGCACATAATAATAGAACAATACTTGAAAACTAAAACTATTAGAACACATTATACCTTCATAATCCACCGGAACCAAAGGAAAAGGGGAAGAAAATACTAAATAACTCGAGAGCAAAAACTACAGAGAACATCACCATCCCAAAGCTTGTTTTGGTAGGCCAGTGTTTAACACTTGACTTCCTTCAATCCATAAGCAAAGTAGATAAAGGTCGGATCAGTAGCACCTTCCTTGTAGTATGCGAAAACCAAACTGCCATCATCATGCATGCTTTCACCCACAAAACTGCCACAGATATGAGTCAATGAATCAATACAGTTTTCCCAAAAAATAAAAATAAAAATAAAAGATAAAAGTGTGGAGAAGAGCCGGGAGCACATACAACTGGAGGTCACTGAGCTTTGAAAGGAGGAACTTGGTCGCTGCCTCAATGTGTTTCTTAAACAAGTCTTGCTGCTCAGGCTGCAATTTGCCTGTCAGATTCTTGATGTACCTCTTCATGTATGTGACAAACTGCTTCTTGTCAAAGGAAGGTTGTTCCTGAAAATATAGCATAAAGCCACTTGTTTGAAATCCAGAGCATGAACATCAATAGGATCATAGCTAGTATAAGCACTCAGCTTTCTCACCTGAAGCCTAAAGGTATCAACAATGTCAACAACCTTCGCAACTTGGTCATCAACTCCTTCATCCTCATCTGCACCTTCTGCAGAAGGGTTAGCCCCGATGTCTACATCGACGGCTCCTTGAGCAACCCACTGTTAGACCAAAAATACTAATATTAACCAACGACTATAGAATAAAAAAGCTATATAAAAAGTAAAAAAAAATACAAAATAAAAAGAAGAAGAAGAGTTTGAACCTTTCCTTCCACCTCCCACAGCATCCCATTCTCAATTTCCTTGTAAGGGAACGAGTCCGAGAGAAGTTCATCGCCTGAAATTTCATCACAAAAAATCAGTTTGTCAGAAAAAAAAGGCTATTATAGTTCAAAAATAATTTCCACCCATAATAAAGAAGTCCAGATGCGTTTCAACAGTATAACCAAAGAGGAATCTTTAACTCACAAAGGCATCATAAGAAATTACTAGCACTAATATTAATGAGATAGGAACATTAGCAACCATATTAAAAGAAACTATAGCCATATATACTTCACTATGCACAAAACACACACACACACAAATAAATATACATAAACAAATACATACACATATATATCACAATGTGCATGGTAGTTATGTGAAACCACCAATTCATTTATATCAGGTACATGAAACCGAAAGGAGTTCATAAGTGAAAAGCCAATCCGAGTAAATTATAAGAAAAAAAGAACCCCAAAATACTTGAACTCAATTTTCTGGTTTGTCAGAAGTTTAAATTATAATTTAGAAGCTCAACTAAACTAATCCAACCTATAAATAATACTAGTTTAAATGCACAGAATTCTCTCCATAATATTAAAAAGATATACCAAAAATACAGTAATAAGGAAAAAAAATTAAATATTGCAATTTGTGCCTTTCCAATTGGTTTCCTAACATCTACACAGAGCATCGGTTAATGTATAAGAAAACACCAGCTTTCTCACTCACGAAGCTTTCTCACTCACGATTTAACAACCTAAAACCCAGTATGAGAAAATTACGCAAATCTTTTAGATCCGATTGGTTGAATCTTCAATTAGCTTACACAGAAAATCTCAGCTTTTCACGCTTAAAGAGAAACAATCATGCTTTTCAATTCTCTCCGTTCAATAAAACCGAAAACATTTACGTCGACCAAAGCAGCAGAAAAAAATAAAAATATCGTAGGCAACAATTTTAACTCGGAAAAATGTAGTTAGAAACGTATGAAACCCTAGAAACTATTCGAAACAAAAAGATTATAATTAAAGAAATTAAATTAATGAAATTTTCTCTAAAGAAAAGACGGATAGAGAAAAAAAAAAAATTACCTGAGAGAAGATCCTGGTAAACTAGCATGATTGCAGAGTTTCTTTTCTACTGAATTGAATATGGAAACTTGATAAAATTTGAAAAAGAAGCAGAGAAGGCAGAAGTGTGTAAGCGTGAGAGCTAGAGGGAGTTTCGGATTAGAGGCGGTGAATTATTTATAAACAGAGGGGCGATGAACCAGGAGGAGCGTTTGTTTAAAATTACCAAATTAGGTCCAAGGTTTTTTGGGTTCAATTCCTGAGTGCGTAGAAGATGGAACACGATTCTAATTCCTCGGAGCTTCCATCCTCCCCACCCAGACAACCACCGTTGAGACGTGGAGAATGTTGTTTGTTATTTGTTAAATTATTTAATGATGTTTCAGAAATTTATTTATATCTCTCTATATATTAATAGCATGTGAAACGAAATTTTCTTGTTTTAACATAAATTTCTTATTTTAACGAAATATGTTGGTTTTCATTAACTTTCATTCCGTTTGTAATAATTACAGAACACAGAGATACAATTGTATTTTCCTTTACATTCTATTTCTAGCTATTTTTATGGTGAAAAGATAGATTCCACTGGATGCCAATCTCTTTCTAATTTAAAAAGGAAGGTAGACATTAATACAAACGGCACAAAAAATATTCATTACTAACTTAAATCTTATAAATAAACCGACCTGCATAAATGATTTTAGAGAAAAAAAATTTAAACGTCAAAATCGTTAATGGAAACGTTGATAAACTTATGAAGTCGGTTTATGGGTTTATTGGTTTATTAAATGAATTGTCGGGTTTATTTTCTTCTAACAAATATTTGAGCGTAATGTTTTAATAAAATTGTCTGCGATAAGATTAATACAAATCTAATAAAAACATTAGTTCAAAATATAAATCTTTTGATGTTTCCACAAATAATTTATGTTCTAATTATTTGTTACTTGGAAACAATATTTCAATTTTGTTTAGAGAAAGTACAAAAATGTTTTCCCTCTCAAGTTTAATTTCAAAATAATGTACATTTGGTCTTATCGGCTGCACCACCTTTTTTTCTATTTTTTCTTGCATATTCCAGAAATGTTGTAGAGATAAATATTTTGGTATGCAATGATCTATTTTACTTGTGATGTTTATTTATAGGATCATGTTAAAGCTTCTATCAATGCTCTTTTTTTATAATATATCGCAGCGTGTAATTATTTATAAATTACATAAACATTACATCGTTATTTAATTAACCTAAAACATTATGTCCTTATTAATAAAAAAAATAATTATTAACAAAAAAATTAAACATAAATTAAGCAAACGTGCATTACACGTTGCTTTCACCTAGTATTATGAAAATAAGTGTACATGACATTCTCATTCTACTTTTACTTCATTACGTAAGATATTATCACTATGATTAAGAATTATTTAATAAATAATTAACTAATAGTACTAAATATGTCACATTTTATATAATATGATGAAAATGAGATAATAGTATAATATATAAAAAATTTTATATCTCTTTTGAGTAATACTATACATCATACTCTCATTCTATTTTGATCATACTAAATGGTATGTGACACATTTATTATTATTAGATGATAAAGAAGTATGTAATAAATGATCATTTAATGATGATAAATGTATAACATTATATTTAATAGAATGAAAGTAGAATGGTAATATGGTTTAAGAGATTTTCTTATATCTCTTTTGAACTGCACTTTAACAAGAATTTCAGATTATTTAAATACAAAGTTTTGGCAGAATGAAGCGAGGATAAATGATAATAATAGAATAAAAACTATAATATAACTCAATTACAACTTTATATTAAAAAATTATAAACTTTTTTTTTTCCCATATCAATAGTGTTTTAGAGAGACTCGAAGCCGTTGAAGAAAAATAAAAAAAGACAAAAGGAGGGGTAGGGGTTGGACATTTTAAGCAAGTGATGGGGGATGAAATGAAATATAAAACTTTGAGCGTAATTCTCTGTCGGCTCCGAATATCCATTGCATGTGGTCATATTCCTCATTAAAAGCAGCTCATTCGGATAAGAATCAAACTGTGCTATATATATATATATATATATATATTAAAAAGTATTTTTGTATATATATATATATATTTTTTTTTAAATATTTAAAAATAAACACACTGATCAATATATTATTTTAACAAGATATTTTGTGCTAGATTTCTACATTATTACTGTATTTGATGAGTCAATAAATAAATTTACATATGATCTGCTCTTTTTAAATGGATGGAGATTGATGAAAATGTGAATATAGCTGAGAAATGGGTGAATGTTAAGAAAAGAAAGGCTATATAATTTAAATTAGCTTAGATTGTCATAGAAAATCCGTTGTCGTCCAGCGGTTAGGATATCTGGCTTTCACCCAGGAGACCCGGGTTCGATTCCCGGCAACGGAAACTTCTTTTTTCCCCTTTATTTTCAGTGCTTTATGGTGCTACCGGTAAACTTGTGTTATCCTCTCATTTTTGCACAAGTTGATAAGTTAGAAGATAGTATGGCACTTGCAATCACAATGGCTTCTTCGTGTCTCCCTAATTTTTCATTCACCTTTTCGTGAGAAAATAATTGCACAAACTTGGGCATTGTTCTCTCTCTCTCTCTCTCTCTCTCTCTCTCTCTCTCTATATATATATATATATATACTAGTAAGATGTTACGTGCCCGAGGCACGTATGTGCAGTTCAAAGCACTAATATATTTTATTAAAATAAAAATAAAGTACATATATTTTATTATTTTATTACTGATATATATCTTAAGAGCTATTAAAAAATAGGCTATTTGTAAATTATTATAATGCTTTCCTATTATAATGAATACAAAAAGACAAATCTACATAAATATGTTTCCTATTATAACGTATTTTCAAATTGGAAATTGAATCCATGATTATTATTATAAAAAATTTGCTTTAATAGTAGAATAGAAACCAACAGAAATCATAAAAGTAGCCATAAATAGAATGTAAATGAAAATACAATTGTATCCCTGTGTTCTGTAATTATTACAAACGGATATAAAGTTAATAAAAATCAGCATATTCCGTTAAAACAAGAAAATTCTGTTAAAACAAGAAAATTCCGTTTCATAGGCTCTTTATATATATAGATAGATATATATATATTTATGTCGGGAACCTCTCCAAGGCAAGCCCTTCGGATCCATCCCTGCAAAGTAAACCTCAGTCTTGTGCACCGACATATATCTATACAATGCCATCAAACTGAGGAGAGAACAAATTTGTTATTCACCCAACTTGACTTTATTTGAAGAAGGCCAGCAGCTTCCTCTAACAATCTATCTCAATGTTTTTCATTAACGAAAATAAGCTTGCATCCAAAAAACATTCAAGCCGTTTGATATAGCGGAATGAAAGTGGAATAAAATATAATATATAGCATAACTCTACCATCTGACTAGTTTTACCAAATGGCACCTTAAGAACACCAAAAAAGAGAGGAAAACAAAAACAAGAAAAAGGGACTCCGGGACTCCCAAGTGGCACAACACTTCTTGGGAAATAACAATTTGTGAAGGAATGAATGTTCCCAGGGCATTCAATTCAGAAGTACACCTTGAATCTGACCTGTGTGTTCCACACTAACAATACTGAACAAGTACAGAATACAGGCTACAGCCCTGCAGTATGCTTTGTTTGAATGCAAAGCCACCGATCATGAATCCAAGATTTGGGAAAAACAAAGCCATCTCCACGTTGAGAGTTTATGGATCTTATAATCCACAATCATTTGGACTGACTTATGACTCATCTGCCGCATGGAGCTCATCCAATGTCGTGATTATCTTCCACTGTCAGAAACTACATTAGTAATATATTTTCAGGAGAGAGTGAGCAGGGCATCATCTTACAGAACAAGAAACAGGTGGCAAGGCTATTTGAAGTATGTTTGCATGTTTTGAATAGTAGAATCCAACATATGATGCAGGAAAAGCATCAACAAATAAAAATTTGATAATCTGGCACCGCATCTCCTACATTCAAGTAGTTGACATCAACTACAATATCCCCAAGGTCATCTGGCCAGCACCAACAGTGTCGTGTTAATTTTGATCCTTCAAAATCATATAAAAGCAACTGATCTAAATATCCAGGAACCTAGTAGTGCAGAAAATATAATGAAAGGCCAGACCTTCATATATTGTCCTTGCATTACGTACATATTCGGGAATGAGGTCTCTATATATTACTCCTTCTGGGTAGGCATCCAGCACCACCAGGACTCCTGTGGAATTATTTTATGAAAGCCAAATAAAATATACCTGGTGATGGAAGAGAGTCTGCGTGCTTTCTTTGAACTTCAAGAAATTAAACATGCATCTTCCTCAAACATCCAACCCACCCCCCCAAGCTAAACATTTAACAACTTTGGATAAGTTGGGAAAGGTACCTGGTGCCACCCAAGCTTTAGACAAATTGCTAGGCAATGGAGCCAGCCAGAGAATATTTCGCAAGTTCATTGAATCATCATATTTCACATTAGACCCTAAATGATAACATTAATATTAGTACAATCTTGCACTGTAAGTGCTAGAATTTCCAAGTCGATTGTCCTATTAAAGTTTGAATATTAAAGGGCTAAAACACATTTTTCACCTCTAACTATAAGGTGTTTTACACTTTGCACTCAAAATTACCAAAACTGACACATTGCACCCTCCAGTTACTGTTGACTATCATATAATACCTGTTGTTAAGATCCAATGGCCAACATTGTGCCACATCACCTGTCTTCCGCCATCTTAACTGTCAGATTTGAGCAAAGGGAGCTATTTTCTGGAATGAAGAAAAACTCGTGACTGGTGTGGAGAGTTTGATGGTGCAATGTATTAGTTTTGGTAGAAAGTGAAACACTCTGTAGTTTTAGGGTGAAAAGTTATTTACCCGATATTAAAAGATCCGTCATCATTCTCTTTTCATTAGTAACATGGTGTATCATAGACAGACTATATGTAAAAAGAAACATTTAGATAAACCACAATTTAATAACTCCGCTTCTGTGTTTTTTCTTTACATATGAAACCCCTAGTGAAAGAGAGAAGTTTAGTGTCTTGAACATATTTTTTTATAAGTAAAATAACATTTTATTGATGGAAGTAAATAGGCATAGTCCAAGTACACAGGAGGTATACAAACAGCATACACCTAGTTACAAAATAAAGAGCTAAAAAGTGACACAAGAAAGTCATTTAGGCAAGCTCCATTAAGAACACAAGAAGTGGCCCAAAGAAATAAAGTACGAAGGAAGAAACAAGCCGGGGTAATAAGATGTAGAATCTGAAAGAGACAAATGTAATGAAATGGTATAAAACAATATGTGATGGTGTTATTTAGTAAATATTACCTATTTGACAATAGCCCATATTGTATGGAAAATGTTCTTTATCATATGCTGGGTATTCTTTAGCATGGAACCTGTCAAACATAGAGTTCTAATGTCATTAAGAGCGTCGAGGATAGCATGTAAGCTTGTTCCACCCCTTCGACGAATTCTTTAGCAGCATAATTGGCACTGAACATTATAAGAGTGGTGTGACAAGGATAATAACAACTTACAACATACCAAGTCTTCCAGTATCTATTGCAAGAAAAAGGTGACCGTGAAAGAAATCATAGCGATCAAGGGATATGTCCAACCCTATAGTTGGACCCCGGGCAACAATGATCTTAAACAAAAATTCCAAATATGAATTTAAATCCTGCCATTTGACAACAAAATATTACAACTCTCTGGAAAAAGGTTATAAACATTATTCCTGTGACACAAATAGGACGTATTAAGGCAGCTAAAACATTACAAACCTCGCTTATAAAACGTCTCCCATACGGTGTTCTAGTCAGCTCACATCGGCATTCTTTTGATCTTTCAACATCAGGAACCTATTACATCTAAATAAAATATGTTTTACTCATCAACATTCTAAAATAAATTTGAAGTTTAAGCACTCTACAAGACTAACAAAAAGACTATGTCTTACAAATTTCAATGCAAGACACACGAGCATTGCCAACATTACTAATAAAATAATGGCAACACTGCATCGCATAAAATTGTAGCATAACAATCTGAAGCCGTGCCCTATCTCCACATGGCGCTTTTTCAACGAGATTTAAACATCAAATTTATCATATATAATCTACTTGATTTCACGGTCAACACTTCTAACAATCAAAATCAATCTCAGAAATCATAGCATCGCAATTCATATAAAAGGCATCCAGTCCTATGCAATCACAAAGTTTAGAAAAGGAAATGCAAAATTCTTCAAATTGCACACATTTTAAAACAATCTCAGAAGAAGCAACAAGATCCCCGTAATTTTCCTATCATGTTCCTATATCACATGGAAAGTTTAGTGCACGCCGGTAAAACGAATACATATAGACCAAATATATAAGTAAAAATTCCAACAAGTTAGGATATATTTGGCATTGGCCCAATTGAAACTGAACCAAAACCTTAATAAAACAGTAAGCATATTACCAAGTAGACTGCATAGGGAAGTACATACAAGGACATTCATGAAAACAATTAAACAAACAAAAAAATGTCAACTGACAGTGATGATGGTGGGATCTAGGGCGCGATGTATAGCAGCTGGGTCACCACCGGAATCAACAGCAAGCCGAGCCAGCTCAAGAACCGGCTCGGGCGGCCACCAAATGAGCTCATCTTCCTCTCTTTGACTCCTTCCACCAAATTGGATCGAACCCAAGTCTTTTCTCATAGTCAAGCACTTTCTAGAATCCATTTTGGGTTTTGGGGGAGCAAAGGGAACAAGGAATTTAAGGCAAGATTTGAGGTCCTGGGCTATGAGGGGATCGATGGTGGAAGACTGGGACTTGGGCCCGAGCAGAGAAAGCAAGTCTGAAGGGGTGGCTTTGGGTGTGGAAGATGGCGAAGGTGAAAGTGAAGTGGAGGATGGTTTGTGAAAGAATGGCGTCGAGGAAGAAAACGAGGCTGTGAGGGAGAGGGAGAGCGAGAGCAGGGTCAGTCTCATTGAGAGAGAGTATTTGCCCATCCCTCTCTCTCGTATCACCGTTTCCCTCTGCTCGTGCGGAGACCAATATGCGTAATAAACAGAGAAATGATATTATGCAATTAATTTATACTACTCACTTTATATATTGATGTTATATCACAACGTGTGATATTGCGTGACTTATTAAAAATAAGATTGTGCTAATTACAGTTATTTTTATATATTCTTTATGCACAAAACAGTTATTTTATATTTTAAAAAAAATTAATGCAATTAATCACATTAATAATGTGTATACAAAATATAAAAAAATACTGCACATAAAATTTTTGTTAAAAATATAAATTCTTTATATATAGAGAATTTAAAATTTTAATTTTTTTTGTTTATATTCTTAGCGTTATTTTATTTTGAATATATATTTTTAAAACTTTTGTAATAAATCAGATACACTAAGGAAGTTGAGAGAGAGAGAGAGAGAGAGAGAGAGAGAGAGAGAGAGAGAGATTGGGGATGCACGTTTATTAGTTATTTTCTAATAAATGATTATTTAATGATGATAAATGTGCCACATCTTACTTAATAGAATAAAAGTAGAATAATAATATGGTGTATAGAATTTTCCATTTCAGAATCATTCTTTAGATTTTAAACCCTTGTGTTTGTAAGATTTTAACTTTTCGCATATCTTATTCTTAGGAACTTTATAATTGAATCATTTAGATCATCTCTAGTTAAGTTTTTGTATGAGCCAATCAGAGGTTGAAACAACTTTAAGAAAATTTTCATTATCGTTAAACAAAATAAAAAGGCTAAAAACTAGTTTTTATAATATTTTGTTATTTTATTGCAATGGCTAGCATAGAAATTAATGAATAAAAGAAATTAAACTGCAAATTTCTTATAATTCAATAATTGGATTACTTAAAAAGTGAAAATCCAACGAAAATGAATTACACAAAAATAATCCTACAAACTGATGTGATTTCATCTAATCAATTAGATTTACTTTACAATGAAAATAACTTTATAATCTGACGAACCACATCAAACCACATCAGTTTGTAAATTTATTTTTGTATAATCTATTTGTAGTTAGAGTATTTCTCATCTTGGTATCATGTTCTAAAAAAAAAAAGGATGATCATGGGTTCAATCCTGCCTCAAAGAACCTTTAAGAAGATTTGCTCTCATACTTTCTAAAAACGGAAACGAAATTGTTTCAAGTATAACGAGATCATGTATTTGAGCCTCAAAAAAAAAAAAAACAAAAAAAAACTTGACTGTATCATAATGTATAAGGTTGTACAGATGATTAATGTAGAACTTAAAAGCCACCCGATTGCCATCAATGCAGAACAGAAATGTAATATATGAAGTCCCTGAGCAGCTGAATATTGTTCACAAGGATCAAGCTGGCTGCAGACTGCACATGAATTGGCAATCATATCCGGCTAAAGGGTCCATTGCAGCTATACTTCATATTTCCTGCAAACACAATGTTCTTGAGATCGATCAGTTCCAATGATTACTGTTCCACTCTTTTAGTTATACATGTATATATGTCAACACCTTTCCTCATTCAGGAAGCCTGTTGAAGTAGAGAAATAGCGGATACTCAAATTTCAAATCTTATCAGGACAGTACCATCCAGGACAATCAATTATACAACCTAGATTTTGCACCACAGAGATGGAAATTTTTCTTCCAAAAAATGGAAAACCCTCTCAGCTGAATGAAATGTCCATGTTCTGCCAATACATCTTCCACATGTAGCACCACTCTTAAGTTTATTACCACTGGCATTTATATTTTCTAGACAATAAATATCAAAGTTAAAGTTACTCACAGTCAGAAACCACATATCTGCCCAAAGATAAATTAAAGCCCATCTACGACTTTGATGCCAGCACCCTTGTCCCAGTCCTCTGGAGGGGCAACATCTGCCATTATCTTTTCCTGACCACGCCAAAGAATCTGTACCCAGTAATCCGGCATCAGCTCAGGAGACCCAAACAGAGTGACACGTGAGACAATTTACAGAAACATATATGATAGAACTTACCTTGTCTATGACCCCGAATGCCTTAGCTCTTGTAGAATCCATATAAAATGGTCTTTTCATCTTATCAAACACGGTCTCGACTGACTACAAAAGATGAATTTATTGGATGAGTGAATTCATTTTTTCCAGTTTTTAATAAATGAATAAAGCTAACTAATGCATCATACTCACATTTCCAGTGTGCTTTGCCAGGAGTTCTACAAGAGTGTCCCTGTTTGTTATTACCTGCAAAAGCAATTAGCACGTTATGATAATTTCTGAAAATGTGAATTAAGGGGGAGGGCTCCAATGGGAAAGCTCAAAAACTAAGATTCCGCATAATCAGTTAATTCCTTATCATGGTAAACAATAATGGTCGCAACAGGCTCAAACTCCAAGCTGCAATCGCATGATCATGGTCTTCATGAAGATTCCCCTTGTCTCTTCTAAATGGGGTATAAAGGAACCATCAAATGACAAGATGCTAGCCCAGGTACTACATTGGAATGTATTTGGATAATAAAGGAAAGAGGAACAAACTGACCCATGCATCTTGGAAACTTTGTTCCCCAATTATATGGAAAGTTAGAGAACACAGGAGTTTGTAACTACCTCTTTCGCACGGATTAGAACATCACTTGCGGGCATCAACCCAGATGATGGGACACGAGGTTGTTGGATCATGGCTGAAAAAGAATTCAAGCGGACACTTGATACGGCATTGAAAAGAAAAAAGGATGGAAGCATTGAAAGACCACATCGCAAATTAAAAAGGCCAACTACATCGTACCCTTGGCATGTGGCATCATAAACCGTTTACCCTTAGATCCAGCTGCAAGTAGCAGACAAGCCTGCCCTATAGCGGCTCCAACAGCGACTGTATGTATCTGTGTAACAAGCAACGGTTATATAACAAGAAGAAAAAAACTATAAACATTGAAACTATTAAAATCACACTTCATAGTCTAACAATGAAGAAAGTAAAAACATCATATAAACATTTCAGACATCCAGAAAATACTTCTAATCCATCTACTTTGTGTTAAATACAAAACTCCTTTACAGCCTAAAAGGGGTACATTAGAGGGGTGACATTTATAGACATGGGACTCGTTTAGGTTACTTTTATGAAAGAAGCAGCTCATCCCACCACTCCTATCACCTATACATTGCTTCCATCTCATCACCACCACCACATCAATTTAATTGCCATGGCTACCAGAAACCAACACAGAACTACGACCTATTGTCCTGCCGGAATGCCACCATTCCCACAGCCAACCCAACCTATACTGTGGTTGCCACTTTACAAATTGCCAAGTAACATCACCACCAACGCCACATCATGCTACGACAATCACAATCACCAACTTACTGCATAAGCAGGAAAAATAGGAGAAATTTGAAAAGAAGCTCACCTCATTCTTTAACTGCATCATTGCATCATATATTGCAAAACCCTCTGTCTCCATCCCAACCTGAAATATAAGCAGTTTAACTTGATTAGATTAATGGATTGAAAGCATTAAGAAGAAAATGCCTAGGAAAAATTTACAAACACACAACACAGCACAAAATTCCAATTGGCTACGTCTTGGTTTTAGGATTTATGTAACCCTCAACGCTGGCTTTTCCTTTGTACAAGATATTCCTCCTCTGATTGGCTTAGAGGTATCTACTTAGGTCCCATCTTACCATTCCTGACTCTAGGGTTTCATGACAGTTCTAAATTGAGACAACCCAAATGGTCATATATTGCTTTTGATAATAATACATAATTTTTTTATCACATTTGTTACATTTTTTTCTTAATAACAAAAAACAGATTGGTTATCCAAACTCACCCTACCTAAAGTGACAAAACCATATTGCAAGCAAGACTGCTTCATATGGACCGGGTTTCAAACAATTTTTATTTTTTTTTATAAGTGAGGGTTTCAAACATATTAGACTAGATTAATTAAAATACTGCAACACAATGCCTAATCTATAGCAAATAATTTTTTTTTTTTTTTTTATAAGTAGCAAATAAAAATTAAACATACCACATTTCATCTGTGTTACATGGTATAATTTAGTGTGAAACTTACTGTTTCACCATCATCACGAGTAGTTCCTGTAGAATTTATATAAAGGTATATTGGTTCTTTGGGATCCATCCATTGAAGGTACATCAATTCTGCAACGATAAGCTCTGTCACAGCTGGCACCAACTGATAGATACAGATAGTTAAATTGTTGCATGAATTGCAAAAGAGACTGGAAAAATAAAGTTTCTTTATACGTAAAAATAAGACTAGAAAAATAAAGTTAATGTGAACTATTAACAGCATATAAGCGAATAGCATGGATAGCAAGAGAGACTGGAGGAATAAAGTTGATGTGATGCGACTAGATGGAACTAAAACAATTCTTTAACGTGAAGTGCCTTTAATGGCTTTCATGAATTAAACAAAACAATTCTGAAGTGACTAGATGTAACTAAAAAGGAATAAATTCACCATAAAAACACCATATTTCTGAAGTACACAAAAGAACATAGACGATATCTGTGAAGAATTTATTCCATAATAAATTTAACAGGTGTTAATATGAGTGTTCCATCTGGCTACCGCTCCAAAAGAGGCTCGCCCCGGACTTTAACACCGAATAACACTTTTTATGTTAATAATGTGATAAACCTCACCTCCCCTCACCTCACCCCAATACAAACCAGCTTGCCCAACAAACAAATTGAGTGGTGGCTACTTGATGGTGGCAGGAATTTCTTTTTTTCAATAAATGATATATTCAAGCACTTACAGGCATGCCAATGTAAACAATCCTCCCGTGAAGAAGCAGAGAAGGCAAGTCCGGTGGAGGTCTTCTGGGCCTATGCTCATTGTAGGAAACTGATCTTTCCACCTAATTCAATCAGATGATATAATTCCAACAAATAAGCAAAACTACAAATCAAAACAAAAGAAAAAGCACTCAACAACAAATTAGAACGCAGATAAACTTTTTAAAACTTGGCTCAATCAACACTAAGCATGAAAATTAAACTAGAGCAACGTTTGCACCCGTATAACTTGAGGGATCATATTGGGGGATAAATTGATAATGTTCAGAATTCGCATAAGTCTTCGTACAATTTTCATTCAAATGATTTTTTTGTTTTGCCAAAATCTATTCAAGGTAAGTTCTTATTCAAAATTTATTTTTTAGTGGAACTTATTTCTATCCATATAATGTTTTGTATCCCCCCCACCAAATACACCCCAAGAGACGAACAGTCTAGAGATATCATAAAAATTTTCTACTTCAAAGTTTTCCAATTGAAGCAAACCAGAAAATCCATATGGGAGCTTTTTTTCAGAAACAAAGCGTCACCATAATGGAATCAGACAAACCCGATAAAATACTCAACAATTCAATCATTTCAAAGCAAATATATACAATCTAAACCAAAATATAACGACCTGCAAGCATACACGTATATACACGCAAGATATAGAAGTATAGAGAAGAGAGAGAGAGAGAGAGAGAACGAGCATACTTGTGCAGGAGTAGCCATGAGCTGGGGAGAATCAAACAAGTCCAAGTAAGGAGGAGTGTCAGAGTTCACGGGCCGGTTTAGAAACGTTTCGGGCGAGGTAGCAGCCACCGAAGCGAGCTTCGAAAGAAACGGGTCCTTAGGGTTTATTGGGGGAATGGGGACTTTGCCTTTGTTTTGAGCATTTACCGCAAAAGGGGTCCTTAAATGCCTTCGTCTAAAGGACTGTGAAGAAGTCGAAGCTGATGGGAGCGGAGAGGCCATGGGAAAGTGAAGAGTACTAGCCATAAGTTTCGGCTTTTGGGTGTGTGTTACAGTCTCGTTGTGCGGTTAAAATCAAAGAAAATGTTAGTGTTCTGCCTCGAGAAGCAAGAAGAAGCTGGTGATGGAGATTTAGCGGGTGGAGGAGTGAGCCGGGTCGGTCGGGTCATCGATGATTCCATTGGGTCAGTTTAACTTTAGTCTTGGGTTGGATGTGCGGGCCTGTGACGTTATGAACCTCAGCCTTGTTGATCACTTGTAAAGAGAATTTAATATGATATATTGATCGATTTTACAAAAAAAAAAATAAATATATAAACAATTTAATATATCATATCAAATTATATTAATTTATAATTTTTTTTACGAATTTTTTTATAAACTAAATTATTTTTATTTTTAAATAAATTTAATTATTCATATTATATTTTTAATACTTTCTTTCATATTTAGGCTAGATTCTAGAGAATAAATAGATAAACCTTATGTATGTTATATTATAAAAATTAATATATAAAATAAAATTTTAATAATGTATTTTGAATGATAGGATAAACCATAAAGGAACCCTAAATGCTTATTAATTATTTATGTTGTGTTTTTTAAGTTTTGGAATTTAATTTGATTTTCTTAATATGTTTTGATGATGTGGTACGTAAAACAAAATGTGACATTTCAATGTTTCACAAAGTTCATAGAGTCAGAGATTTTTTTAAAATTTCAAATAAATGATATTTGCAGTCATGGAATGTGCAAGCGCCGTATATTCCTTTAAAAAAATAAGTAAAGATGAGATTCACATGAAAAAATTAATTTTTTAATAATAGATTCTATTTTTTTTTTTAAATGTACAATCCTTACACAATTCATGACTGAAGCTAACATTACTCTAATCCAAATCGGTTTGAAATTTGGACAATCGAAGAACACCAAATTCTGGAAACAGTAATTTTCCTAATTTATTTACTTTAATTAAATTTTAATATAATAACAAAGCAATTTAAAGCCGAAGCGTATTCCTCACCAAAGAACAAGGCATAGGAACTGTTTCTGTAGTTTCTGGAACCTTCTACTATGTAAAAAAATATTTATTCCAAAACGGAGCCCAGCGGTGGGAGTAGCAACCGGCGAATAAAAATAAAGAAAAGAAAGGAAAGGAAGGAAGAAACGCGTAACTAGCGGGGTTTGTTCGCTACCAACGAGATCCAATTCGTGCCGCTTATTGCCAGATTTATTTCCTCTCCTTTATCCTTATATAAACCTCATCCCTCCAATCTCGGCCAAAGTTAAACCTATTCATCTCTCTCTATCTCTCTCTCACACACATTCACTAGCATATTTTTTTTTCTTAGTTGGTTGATCATGGCTGAGGAAGATTTGAGATCGCTGGCTAAGATGGTACGAAAATTCTCAGTCAAACATTAAGTATTCTTTTGTCTTTTTTTGCTTTAGTTTTCGAATCGTGCAATTGGGTTTCTGATTTTGTTTTCAATCGAGTTTCTATGCTTAAATTGACGAATGAGTTATAATTTTTAGATTTTACGCAAAGAGGCTGACTTGCATTTTTTTTTTTTTGGGTGGGGGGTTGATTTTTGTGGTGGAAGAGAGTGGAGGAGGATGATGGGGAGCAGAGGCAGCTGAAGTACCTGGAGTTTGTGCAGGTGGCAACTATTCACGCCATGATGTGCTTCTCGAATCTCTACCGTTACGCAAAGGACAAGGCGGGTCCTCTGAAGCCTGGGGTTGAGACAGTCGAGGGCACCGTCAAGAGCGTCGTTCGACCTGTCTACGACATGTTCCACGACGTTACTATCGAGGTCCTCTTTTACGTGGACCGCATGGTGAGTGCTCCTGCTCGTGCTTTTGATTTCAACGAATCACAATATTCTCACCTTAGATTTAATATAAACTCGTCGGGTTTGATATCCAGTTACTTATTTATTATCCGGTAATTTTGAGTTTAGTAGAAAATTCAGTTTGGGATTGGAAGTAGGAAACTTTGAAACTGTTGGGATGGTTTTGGCTTTTGAGGGTGGCGTTTATTGTGACTGATCGGTAACATCTTTTCTATTTTAGCATCTCTCTCTCCTCTCTTTTGGGTGGGTGGGGGTAAGGGATAGCATGTTTCACGAGAGAAGTGATAAGTTCACAAAGAGATATCACAAAAACTAAATTCATAAACTGATGTTGTTAGATGTGAAACACTAGATATTCTTCACATTTAAAATAGTTTTACAATCTTATCTACCACAACAATTCATATCAGATTGTGAACTTTATTTTGTAAGATCTCTTTGTGAACCAAACATTTAGTTTGAAAGTCTATAAGACAAGTGAGCAATCTCTTGTTGGCTGTTCTTATCTCCTATATTTGGCCATCTAAAAGTCCAGAGTGCTGAAATAGCCATGCTGGTCTCAGAGGCAGATGATGTACACAGGTCCCAGCCCATTCTACATACTCGAATTCAATTAAGAAGCCTCTCTTTTGTCCATTTTGACATCTTTCCTGCTAAATTAAGAGCTTCTTGGTATGGTGAAGAAATAACTATCATCTTTGATCTTCTTGATGTGATACTGCATTTGCATTTTCTAATTAGTTGTTAAGAGCCTTTTATTGGTAATTGGGCCCTGGAGAGAATTCTGTTTTTTTTTTTTTTGGCATTTACATCTTCATCTTGCATTTTCTCAAAATGAAGTTATATTATTTTAGTCTATTGATCCCTTCTTATTGCAGGTCGAGGCGTCTGTGACTGAATTGGACCGCCATGTGCCTCCAATCATCAAGCAAGCTTCTTCCCAGGCCTTCTCAGCTGCTCAAAGCGCCCCAGAAGTAGCTCGAGCTGTTGCCTCCGAAGTTAAGCGTGCTGGGGTGGGGGACACCGCTTTAGGTATTGCCAAATCTGTTTTAACCAAATGCGAGCCAACTGCTAAAGATCTATACTCCAAGTATAAACCAAAAGCAGAGCAGTGCTTGGTGCAAGCTTGGCGCAAGCTCAATCAGCTGCCCCTCTTTCCCCAAGTGGCTCAAGTTGTTGTCCCAACCGCAGCTTATTGTACAGAGAAGTACAACCAAACAGTGCGCAACACTGCAGAGAAGGGTTACAGGGTTTCGTCTTACCTGCCTTTGGTCCCTACAGAAAGGATTGCCGAGGTTTCCAGGGGCGATAGTGCTGAACCAGAGCCTTTGCTTACCAATGGAAATGAAGCTGCTGTGGCAGCCCATTGTCGGCTTTGGTTGGTCCTGTTGGTTGTATGTTGTATTAGCCTGTGGCTATTTCTTTTATTTTCAAGATAGTCTTGAGTCGGGCCATGGCCCATTCACTGTTGTTTTTTTATTAAAAAAATTAATTAGTCTTGAGTTGGGCCATGGCCATGGTCCATTTACGGTTGTTAGCCTTGATTGAACTGTCTTTATTTTTAGAGTCTTGTTAAGTTGGCCTGGCCCATTAATTAGTAGAGGTCAGTATTTGTAGTAGTTTAGAACGCAATTGTAAGGGGTCCAGAATCTGAATACAATTTTATTTCCATTTCTTCTTCTTTTTCTTCTTCTTCATCTTCTCTGTTGGAGCTTGCTCCCCTCGAAGTGAACAATTTCTCAGTCATTTTCATCAAGCATCTTCAGTGGTATTAGAGAGACACCGATCTCTATGCTATCAATTTATGAAAATGGAAGAAATTCTCTCATCATTACTCAAAATCGAGTTGGTACAATCACAACAACGTTATGAAGTTATCACATTTAAAGATGTTAGTAACAATTTTGAAGATTTCATAAATAACTTCAATGAAGAGTTGACCTATTTGGAGCGCCAAGTTTGTGTGTTGTAGGAAGACGAATAACACGTAGCGATGGGGGAAGAAAAAGGGAAAGTCAATCCCAACGAGATTCCTTTTCTCTTTGTTCTAAAGAATCCTTTAGTTCTTCTGTTTTCCCCTTTTCCAACGATGGTACCAAGCAATAATCAAACCATAGTCGGAAACGGAAGAGACCCAGTGATTGAGACCATTCTCAGCCTCAACAGCAAGGATGGTACCGTTCTTGATTTCCTTTGCACCAGATGGGAGTTTGATCCATGTGGTGTTCATTTTCCCTATCTCTGCTCATCTCCTCAAATTTTCTCGAGAAGGGAAGTCACTCAGATTCATTTCCTTTCATATACTTTTTCAAGAAACAAACACATTTTCCAAGCTCTCCATTTCTTTTCTCATGGTGCATACCAAGCATTCTCTCAAGTCTCACCGTAGGAGTCAAGAATGCCCCTCTACAGATTAAACCCCCCAAAACCTTCGTCCTCTTGCTGTTCCCGCTAAAATCTTTCTTCCCCATAGATCATATATTCACTCTCTCTCACTTAACAGACAGCAATCAACTCTATGTCTCAAACTCTCTCAGAAACTTTAACCCTAGGTGTGGTTCCACATCCATCACTATTGATTCAATCTCATCCACACCAGTCCCATTCATCCATGGTGGATGAGGCACTTCTGTTGGATTTTTTGTCACCTTCGTCGTCGTTGGGCCACTCGGTGATCCCCATAGTCAACAAGCTGTAGAACACCTTCGGACAGCTCGATATTTATTTTCAAGCGGATCATGCTACAGTTACCGTTCCTTTTTCTCCTTTTTCCTTCCCACTTTACGTGGCATGCCACGTTTTATAATTTAAAAAAAAAAAAAAAAAAAAAAAAAAAAAAGCTTCTCTTGCCCAACATCCCATTTCTCTTCAGAAACCAACAAACCCCAACCCCCGACGAAAGCTAGCCTTCATTTCCTCTAAATCCTCCGTCAGACGTTCACCATGGAGAACCCATTTCAGAAAAAGAGAAAGCGCAAAAGCTAGGTTGAAATTGAATGTCTGGATCATTTAAGATCTGAAACCAACTTTATTAAAAACACAAGTGTAAGGATCAGATTCTGGTCAATAATGCCAAAAAAGTAAATAGGTTCTGCTGGAATATTGGGTTCTTTAGAAGTGTAGCAGTGGCAGTAGCATTTCATCCAATATTGGGTTCTTTTGCGTCTCAGGCTCCTTCTACGAAATCTTTTACATGAGATGACGCAATATGGTAATCTCATTGAAACCATGGGCATAAAAAAAAAAGCTTCTAAAAAGACGCTAGATTTAAGGATATTGAAGGGGGTGCTTTTCTCTTCTCGAATTGGTTTCTCTGGCTTGAAGGGGAGGCAACGAAATGGGTTCTCGAACTGGATGGAGGCTTGAAGACCAAATGGGTTTCTCTTTGGTGGATAAATTGATAATGTTCAGAATTCGCATAAGCCTTCGTACAATTTTCATTCAAATGATTTTTTTTGTTTTGCCAAAATCTATTCAAGGTAAGTTCTTTATTCAAAATTTATATTTTAGTGGAACGAGCATACTTGTGCAGGAGTAGCCATGAGCTGGGCAGAATCAAACATGTCCAAGTAAGGAGGAGTGTCAGAGTTCACGGGCCGGTTTAGAAACGTTTCGGGCGAGGTAGCAGCTACCGAAGCGAGCTTTGAAAGAAACGGGTCCTTGGGGTTTATTGGGGGAATGGGGACTTTGTTTTTGTTTTGAGCATTTACCGCAAAAGGGGTCCTTCAATATCTTCGTCTAAAGGACTGTGAAGAAGTCGAAGCTGATGGGAGCGGAGGGCCATGGGAAAGTGAAGGGTACTAGCCATAAGTTTCGGCTTTTGGGTGTGTGTTACAGTCTCGTTGTGTGGTTAAAATCAAAGAAAATGTTAGCTTTCTGCCTCGAGAAGCAAGAAGAAGCTGGTGATGGAGATTTAGCGGGTGGGTCGGGTCATCGATGATTCCATATTTCCATTGGGTCAACTTAACATAGTTGTTATGGGTTGGATGTGCGGGGCCCTTTGAACCTCCGGGTTGTTGGATCACTTGGAGAATCCAACTCTCCAACCCAGCCCACTTATAGTCATTCCGCTAGATAGAATGCTGAGAGCCCACCTTTTTTTATATAGATCCTTCGTAAAAATAATTTCACTTCAAAGGATATAATTTCTTTTTCTTTTTCTTTTCTTTTGAGACCATAAAAATATCATATATGGAAAAATACTAGTTGAATCAATAAAAGTGATCAATTGAATTTTTAATTTTTAATTTTTTTAATGATTAAGGAAGTAAATATTAGTGAATTGATTTTTTAAAAATATTTAAAACTGTGTAAAAAATTATTAAAATAAAAAAAATAAAAAAATACATACTTCCTTCCTGGTTTGTTTTAAAGACTAAAACTCAAAATTTTGAAAATTTATAATCTCATTATTACAACTTTATCAAATTTTCATAGAAAATAAAATGAACAATTCAATTTTTTCAAATTTTGAAATAAAAATAATATTAAAAATATATTCTAACAATATTTTATTTAACTTTTTAATTTTAATTTTAATTTAATTTAACTCATTTCTGAAAACAAACAAAAACATATTGGTCGTTTAGATTTAAAGATGAGTTGAGATGATTTTTAAATAGTAAAATAAAAATTAAATTATTTATTATATTTTATATAAAAATTATAACCATAAAATGAGATAAATAAGGTGAATTTTAAATGTGTCAACTCTGTGTCATCATTGTTAGAGATAAGAAAAAGGCAACTACGCGGTCCCAAAACTCAAGTCTCAAAATCTCTATCATCATCGATGGCATTATTGTTAGAGATAATAATGGCATCAAAGACTCAAGTGTCAAAATCAACATCAACATCTTGTTTCTCGTCAGTACCATTGTCTCCATTTAAACTAAAGTTGAGAAATGATAGTTGTAATCATGAGTGTGTAATCGTCGTGTAATTATTTTGAAAAAAATATATAAATATGAAACCTATATAAAAAAAAATTAATTTTTTAATAGTAAATCCTACTCTTTTTCAAAACAACTGCACAGCATTTGCGTAGCATTACTATCGAAAGTTTGTGAGATTTGTTTCTAAGCCAACCCCTCTCATCAGTCACGAGAGTATACCACAAGAGTATTGTCTCCATACAAACTCTCTTGTTTAAAAAAATCTGAAAATTATAATAATATTTTTTTTAAAATAATATTTTTTTTCCTTTTATTCTCATTTATTAATATTGTAAAATGAGCAAATACTATAAAATTACTTAAAAAAATAAAATTTACTATTAAAAAATTAACTTTTTCATATAAATTTCGTATTTATGAAATCCAATATGCTGCTCTGCGATTTTTCTGGTCAATAACGTAAAAAATATGGACTTTGATGCTTGGCAACAACTTTTCAAGCCGAGGAGTTCTTCCGAGTTTATGTAAACTTCAGATGCAAATAAGAATGTACTTTTTTCTTATTGGGGGGAGGGGGGTGTCGAAACAGTCGAGTCGACTGCAGATTCATGGTGCACTACCGACACCAAAGGTGATCGAAGGGACTGCGATAATGATTAGGTAATATCTTCAAAGCTGGAAAAAAACATAGTAGACGACAAGAAACAAGGTCGAAGGGTTGCAGTCTAGCTCATACCATCTTCAACACATGCAATCCCGAAAAGAGAACAACAAAAAGATCGAAAAATCCTTAATTACACCGTCCAACTACGCATAAAAAACATCATGTCATCACAAACCTCTAACAAGCGAAAACCACACCATCAATGGGCTGCCACAGTAGATTCAGCACTAGCACCCCTGAAAACCTCGGCAATCCTTTCTGTAGGGACCAAGGGCAGGTAAAACGAAACCCTGTAACCCTTCTCTGCAGTGTTACGCACTGTTTGGTTGTACTTCTCTGTACAATAAGCTGCGGTTGGGACAACAACTTGAGCCACTTGGGGGAAGAGGGGCAGCTGATTGAGCTTGCGCCAAGCTAACACCGCGCACTGCTCTGCTTTTGGTTCATACTTGGAGTATAGATCTTTAGCAGTTGGCTCGTACTTGGTTAAAACAGATTTGGCAATACCTGAAGCGGTGTCCACCACCCCAGCACGCTTAACTTCGGAGGCAACAGCTCGAGCTACCTCTGGGGCGCTTTGAGCAGCTGAGAAGGCCTGGGAAGAAGCTTGCTTGATGATTGGAGGCACATGGCGGTCCAATTCAGTCACAGACGCCCCGACCTGCAATAAGAAGGGATCAATAGACTAAAATAATATAACTTCATTTTGAGAAAATGCAAGATGAAGATGTAAATGCGAATAAAAAAAGAAATTCTCCAGAGCCCAATTACCAATAAAAGGCTCTGAACAACTAATCAGAAAATGCAAATGCAGTATCACATCAAGAAGATCAAAGATGACAGTTATTTCTTCACCATACCAAGAAGCTCTTAATTTAGCAGGAAAGATGTCAAAATGGACAAAAGAGTGGCTTCTTAATTGAATTCGAGTATGTAGAATGGGCTGGGACTGTGTACATCATCTGCCTCTGAGACCAGCATGGCTATTTCAGCACTCAGGACTTTTAGATGGCCAAATATAGTAAGAACAGCCAACAAGAGACTGCTCACTTGTCTTGTAGACTTACAAACTAAATGTTTGGTTAACAAAGAGATCTCACAAAATAAAGTTCACAATCTGATATGACTTGTTGCAGTAGATAAGATTGTAACACTCTTTTTATGGAATAGATGTTACTGATCAGTCACAAGAAACGCCACCCTCAAAAGCCAAAACCATCCCAACAGTTTCAAAGTTTCCTACTTCCAATCCCGAACTGAATTTTCTACTAAACTCAAAATTACCGGATAATAAGCAACTGGATAGCAAACCCGACGAGTTTATATAAATCTATGGTGAGAATATTGTGATTCGTTGAAATCAAAAGCACGAGCAGGAGCACTCACCTTGCGGTCCACGTACAAGAGGACCTCGATAGGAACGTCGTGGAACATGTCGTAGACAGGTCCAACGACGCTCTTGACGGTGCCCTCAACAGTCTCAACCCCGGGCTTCAGAGGACCCGCCTTGTCCTTTGCGTAACAGTAGAGGTTCGAGAAGCACATCATGGCGTGAATTGTTGCCACCTGCACAAACTCCAGGTACTTCAGCTGCCTCTGCTCCCCATCATCCTCCTCCTTTCTCTTCCACCACAAAAATCAACCCCCCACCAAAAAAAGAAAACCAAGTCAGCCTCTTCGCGTAAAATCTAAAAATCATAACTTGTTCGTCAATCGAAGCATAGAAACTCGATTGAAAACAAAATCAGAAACCCAATTGCACGATTCGAAAACTAAAGCAAAAAAACACAAAAGAATACTTATGTTCGAATGAGAACTTTCGTACCATCTCAGCCTTCGATCTCAAATCTTCCATGATCGAGCAACTAAGGAAAAAAAAATATAGGAGTGAATAAGAGAAAGAGAGAGAGATGACTAGGTTAACGTTTGCCGGTATAGGAGGGATGAGGTTTATATAAGAAGAGGAAAGAAATCTGGCAATAAGTGGCACGAATCTCGTTGGGAACGAACGAACCTGCGTTCACAGCGCGGTGAAGTTATTTGGTGAGGACTGAGGAATCAGGATACTGAGGAATACGGTTCGGCTTTAAATTGCTTTGATATTAAATATTAAAATTTAATTGAAGTAAATAAATTTTGGCATTTATTTTAGGGAAATTACTGTTTCTAGAATATTTTATGGAAATTACTGTTTTGGGTTAGGTGTCATCATCGCACATACAATATTTATTTATTTTTTTATAAAAAAAAATTATTTTATTTTTCTTAAACTTATTGAATTTTTCTACTCATCATCTATATATTACATATTTAATAAAAAATAAAAATAAAAAAATTTTAAAAAAAAATGTGACGTGTAAAATGATGTATAAAATTTTTCTTTTGAAATTTTCAAAAGATCTCTATTAACTTTGTGAAATAGTGAAATGTCCCATTTTTTTTTTTTTTTTTTGTACTTACCACATCATCAAAAGATATTAAGAAAATTAAATTAAATTCCAAAACTTAAAAAACACAACATAAAGAATTAAAAACACAATATAAAGATATTATATTGTAAAAGTCCATATAATATGACTTTATCATTTAAATATTATATTTTTTAATATTTTTTATTCATTTCAAATATTTCATTTAACTATTAATAATATCTTTATATCTTTTAATATTTACAATATATCTTCATATACAATATCATATAATCATGTCGTATTTGGGATTGATCCAAATTTATAATTCAAACCAAAATTGAAATTGATTCAAATTATTTATAGAAAAAAAAAAGATAAAATTATGAGAATATTCTCAAGTATATTATGATAATATTCATTTTCGATAATTCATAAAGGAGTTTGAATTATTCAGCAGTCAGCAGATTCAACTTTCACCCCTAGAACTTGAAGCATATCGTATAGAGAAATGATATATACAAGCATCAAATGTATAAATTTCACATAAACCCCTTATAAAAAAAGTGAGCTTCAATATGAAAAATTTGTGAAAAACTATTTTTTCTTGATGGGACTTATATTTTTACAAAGGAAAAACCCGCAGACCGGTCAAGCTGTTATTCTTCAATAAACAGCCCTCTAATAGTTGGGCGCCACGTATGCATTTTATTTTACTTAGTTTGAGTTTGCTTACACCAGATGAGACTTCATACAGCCGTCTGTCACTTCTCCGTCTTCCCCTCCATACATTCCATCCCATTCCCAAACGATCTCGACCACTCATCCCGGAGGGAACTCGACCCCACACTCATCTCGTTGGCAACTCGACCCCTCGACGTAGCTCGACCCAGACGGTGGCATGGAGGAAAATCGATTTCCAGATCTAATTGGAGACCTCTTTTTCTCATCCGATCCTCATCACACTTCAGCAGCGTTGTCCCATTTCAACAGACCACCCCAGCCAATAGCGCCAACAACCTGCCGCACGTCGTCGAATTCACAGTGCCGCTGGTAAGGCCTTTGGTGAAGAAGAAAGAGGAGAATTGATTGGAAGCCTAAGAAAATACCATGCACAGAAAGTGTTTGGTAAAAGTTCTAGGAAGAAAAATTATGCTCAAAATGACAGCCTTAAGGTGGTGAATTGGTGGCGGCGGATGATGGTGGCTGATGCTGGCAGCGGATGCTGGTGGTGGTGCTTTGCTTGGCGACGCACGCGGGCTTAAGATGAAGACTTCAAGTCGTGCGTAAATGAAGTGAAATGTTTTTACAGTGTTTTGCAATTGAATCCGGTGTGCATGAGTCTAGCCTCATTATGGGGATTTCTAATGTGGTGCCCTCTTATTGGAGGACTGTTTTTCTTTAAAAAACAGATGGACGGCTTAGCAGCAGCTCTGTTTTACAAAAACTTATACAAAGCTTATACATTTAAACTTGTACTTAATATTACTCTATTCTATAACATGGAACGTCAACACAACAAGCATTCTTCACAATTACTATATACTTCTTCAACAAAGATTCGATTGTCAACTTTCACCCCCCGAACAGTCGAACGTCAAGCCAGTATATCCTATTACATAGAACGTAAACATGACGAGTATCCCAAAGTTTTGTACAAGAAGGAATTTAAACAAATATATGGTAGCATTCACACCAAAGTAATGCAGAGTTACAAACACTGAAATTGTTAACAAGCGGTTTCATAACAAGCAGTTCTCTCACTGGCCAAACAAATAATTGTAAAAATCATCGCACTTACAATTATACCATTATCTCAAGGGTTTTAATCCGGAAAAGGAGAATATGTATCCCGTTTTAACCGAAGAGAACCTAAAAACTCATTCAATATATAAAGGATATTTACAGTTTTGAAGTGTTCAATTTTCGCATACTCATTTTAAAAAAGTTGGATAAACTTCAACAAAAAATTATTTTTTTAAGAGAAATTTTATGGTCACAAATGGATTACACAAAATTAATCTCATAAACTGGAGTGGCTTCATGTAATTTGTCAGATTGTAAATTTACTTTTATTGTAAAATAAATCTAACGGATCACATGAAATTACGTCAATTTGTGGGATTACTTTTGTGACCATAACAGTCCTCTTTTTTTAATGATAACCCTCACTTCTTGAAAACTGCACACTACATACTTGTAAATGGTATTACCATTTCCCAAAATCAAATTGAGTTTTGTTACATACAATCACTTTTGCTTAAAAAAAAAACTGACGCAGATAATTATATTAGTGGAGTGCATAAAGAGTACACAAAAGTAACTGCACATAAAATTTTTAAACCAAAATTAGGATTTAAAAAATTGAGAAACTCATGTTTCGTCTACTTGGAAGTTTTCATTTTCAGTCATTATATATAAGTGGTGTTGTTTTGTTGCATCTTCGTGACCATTTGTACTAGGGGTGCTACCCGCCCCCTACGGGGCGGGGGCACCCCTTCCCCGCACCCCGCCCCACATGGGGCGGGGGGTGGGGTTTTCACCCCCGTCCCCCGCCCCGATGGGCGGGGTGCGGGACTGATTCCCAATCCGCCCCGCCTATTTTCACTTAAAAAAAATTATTTTTATTTAATTTAAAAATTATTTATAAATGTAAAAGTAATTAAAAATACATTTTTAGATCCAAATTATAAATTTAAATTTTGTAAATATGGCTATAATTTAAAAACTATGTAATTTTTAAATTTGTTAGTGCATATTTTGTGTAAATTGTAGTGTATTAGTTTTTAAATTATGTAGTTTTTAAATTTGTCAATGCATATTTTGTGTAAATTGTAGTGTATTAATGTTTAAACTATGTAGTTTTTAAATTTGTCAATGCATATTTTATGAACAAGTCTAATAAATTGTAATATATATTTATATATACACAAATTTTAAAATATAAATATATATTTAATAATATATATATATATAAATGAGGGCGGGGGCGGGGCGGGGGAAATGCAGGGCGGGGTTGGGCCCTCCCCGCCACCCGCCCCCGCTAGGTGCCCAAGATGCGGGGCGGGGGGCCCCGCTGTAACACCCCGTATTTTAGTGTATTTTTACTGAAGGATTATTTTTAGTTATTCAAAAATTTATCCTTTTATTTTTAAAATTGGTCGGATTTTTAGTGAGTTTATTTCTATGATTTTAATTTGGTGAAAATTATTTTTATGTGTTTTCTTAATATTTATTTATTGTTATGCATTTAAATTTCTTTTAATATTTAAATTAATTACTGAGAGATTTAATTATTTCAATTTGACTTTACCATTACGTTTAAATTATTTTATTTAACTTGTGGTTTTAAAATCATTTCCGTTGGATCATTTTCGTGACCCAAGTTATGAGGATTGGACCTCATTTCTTTTCCCCTCTTTTTCTTTCCTCTCCTTTTCTTTTCCTTCTTTTTTCTTTTTCTCCTTTTTCCTTCGGTTTCCTTCTTCTCCCGCGCGAGCCCGACCCTCTCTCTCTCCCCGTGTGACTTCGGCCACCACCCAGCCCGCCGCCGTGAGCCGGCGGTGACTCTCACCGCCCGTCCCCTTGTGTTCCCCTCCCACCGGCCGTCCTACCCCATCAATATCACCGCCGTTCGTGCCGCCGGTAGCCCCCACGAAGCCGCGGCACTCTTTCCGCCGTTGCGCCGCCATCGCACCGCCATTGGCCACCATCTTCCTACCACTTCATCCCCGACCTCTTGGCAACCCTTTGGACCCAACCCCGGCCCCGATCCGTCACCGGTGAAGCCACACTAAATACATTTCCGATTTGCACTTTTTTGGCCTAAAACCACCCCTTGCGCCGCCACCCACGGCAAACCACCACCACCATTGGCTTCACCGACCTCTCTAGGCCCTACCCTACCATTTTTGGGTCTTCGTTTGTATTCGTGGAAAAGTGGGCATCTGTGACCCACGGCCACAGTGTATTTTACACTGTGGTGTTGCTCAGACGTCGCCATTTTCAGCTTTGTGATCCTCCGGAAATTATTATATAGCGCTGTAAGTATTTCTCCAAAGAATTCTTGTGAATTTAATGTATTTTTGCACTAACACATTTCATTGTATTTTATCTGATGACTGGTTTTGCCGGACTGAGTCCGAGGAGTTTGGGAGTGGATTGGTGATTGTTGTTTGGTTGGATTTGTTGGGATTGGTTATTGATGGTTGTGGATTTCTGTTGGTACATGTACATCTCATTATTTCATGCATGATCATGTTTGTAAAGAAAACTGGGTTTTCGTGTTGTGCATTCATGCTCATGTGTGATTTGGAAATTGTGATTTTATGTGAGAGTATTTTTGGGTGCGTGTGTATCACGACCCCAAGCCGAGATGGGGTATTATCTCGGTGGAGCTCCTCTGGTTACTCGGGAGCGTAATAAACTGAGTAACGTCCCCTGGATTGTCGCTTGGCGATGATGGGATCGGACGAGAGATTCGTGCCGACTCCGTGGTCCTTCTGCTGGCGGGGATCAGAGGATGCTTGGCTACGCACGCGCTGGGCGCGGAACTGGGCATCGCTCGTTGCGTAGTGGGTGCTTGGCTACGCACGCGCTGGGCGCGGAACCAAGCATCACTACGAAGTCAGGACGTGCGGATGGCCCCTAGGGGAGGCCATGGTGCATAGGTTAATAAATGATTAAATTGGCTATTTTCTGGGAAAATAGTGTGCGTGGATTTTGTGTAAACCATTTTCTGGGAAAAATGTTTTACGGATTATTTTTGGGCCAATGAGACTTTGGCGTGTGTTGGAAATTGTCATTTTCGGGGAAAATGATGTTTTGAGAAAATTGCACATTTCATCATATGCATGCAGGTTGGTTGCATTTAATGCATTTCCTTCTTGAGGATTATTTTGGGTTATACTTACCTGCGGTACCCTTCTGTGGTAACGCAGATTTTGATGCAGATGAGGAGGAGGGCGAGCCTGAGGAGACGGCTCCGCCCGAGGAGTGATCTGGGATCACTAGCTTTATTATGCTATTTTACTTATTTGTATTTTCGGACATGTGTTAACTTTATTTTGGGATGACTGTATAACTGCTTTTAAACCTCTACTGATGTTTAGTTGTATTTAAATTCTGGTACTTAGTTGACTATCCGCTGCGTTATTTTATTTGTACACTGTTGCATGTACACACACTGGCACTTCGTTGGGATGTGTGACCGTGTTGTCACCATCCTGGTGTCTCGATCCCCGTGTTTTTTTTATTTAAGGGGGATTGGGGGCGCCACACCCGCCCCCGCATGGGCGGAGCGGGGCAGCGGGGGCGGGACCCCGCTGCCCACCCCTAATTTGTACATCTGTGCATTTCCATACCGCAATGCATACATTTAATTCTTAGAAGTGAAATGGGGTGTCACTGTGACAATTTTAAACCCGTGTGCTTGGTTTTATCACTTCCAGCAACAAGGGCATGAAAATCCGACTTCAAAACATCCCCCCATTGAAAAATCTATCAGCTAATTAAGGACACCTAAGGATAACTATTTGAAGAAAGAAAAACACTTCTTGCAAGTGTCTGGTACAAACGTGGTTGATTTGGAGATATTTGATGAGAGAGATCGAGTTGATGAGAGAAAGCTAAGGAGAGGGAGAGATTGAGCTACTAGAGCTGATGAGTGAGAAAAAACTGATGAGAGAGAATTTATTTTAAATCTGACGTAGCATGGACGACTATATATAGATTGTATCAAACGACGAAGAACTCTTAAGAAATATGAACACCACCCGAACGAATCAAACAAACAGCCCAATAACAAATATTTTCTTTTCCTAAATTTCATCCGATGCAAGTTAAAAAAGGGAAGGATACATGAATTCCTTGTTGACAAGTGCAACCATCTCCACTCTCCAGCAGATTCCATCTATTATGTTACTTGGCTTCCAGCGAGATTGGACTGAATCTCGAGATACAGAGAATTTTGGAGTAAGCAAATTGATCACGGAAAGGAAAAAGAATTTGCAGAGCGGAACGCGTGGTGCTGCCTTCAGCTTGGATCTAAGACACAGGGAGATGATGGATGACGATAAAGATGATTTACTTTATCTGATACGTTAAAAGTAGTAAGTAAAGTCATAGAATCAAATCGTTTCATCTCGTTAAAAGTAGAGTCATTGATTGAAAATTACAATTTGATTTATTTTATAATAAAAATAATTTTATAAATTGACGTATAAAATTATTATAATTATTTAAAAAGTAAAAATAATTTACGACATCCCATTGGACCACTATTTTGATTAACTTTCTTTACATTTTACGTGAAAATGCTTCCTCATTTATGCCTCTCATTTTGTTCTATTGACGTGACTTATCAAGAAAAACTTAAACATGTATATATATATATATATTCAAAATAAAATAATACCAAAAAACACAAAAATATAAGATTAAAATCTTGGATTCCCTTTATCATTTCATGTTTATTTTTTTAATTTTTCTAATAAACCACGTGGCATCACAATATGGTGTCACGCCAAGGAGTGAAGTGAGTTATATAAATTATGAGCATAGTAGCATTGTCTATTTTACATATAATTGTATTTTACAACATCCATTGAGATGTTCTTAGTGCATGTTTGGGATTGCGATGAGAAATATAACTTATTATTATATGACTTATAACTTAAGTAATAAATTCAGTTATTAAAAAGTTATTTACTGTTTGATAACTATATATTTAAAACACTTTCAAACAAATTACATTTGTTTGATGTAGAAATGATAATTATTTGAATTTTTAAAAATTATGATCATATCCTTGAAAGTTTGAAAGCTGTAAGTATCTGAAAGTTGTATGAATATTTTCATCCATTGACAGTCTTTTTAAAATTCGAATTATTTTCCGTATTATTCGGAAAAGCATCACACTTTTTAATAGAAAAGCAAAATGATGTTTTTCCTCAAATATATTTTTTAACTTATTTGAGATTGAAAGTGCTTTAATATTTAACACCAAAACAATATAATTTTTCTATTAAAGAGCTTTTAAAGCTATTTAAGCACTTTTTAAGACTCATACCGCAATCCCAAATAGAGTACTCTTAGGTGTCTATTTTTAAAAGGTCTCATTTGGATATTGAGATTAGACGAGATAAGAAATCTGTAAATAATAGTGAAATGATTTAAATTAAAATGTTTTACTTGATTTTGGGAAATGAAAGATAAAAAATTGAATACAAATATTATGAAATCAAATATTTTTATAATATTATTTTTGTTTTAAGATTTGAAAAAATTAAATTATTTTTTTTTTGTTTTGTTTGTAAATTTAGAAAAGATGTATGATTATATAATCATTAGATAAAAAATTTAAAAATTTAAAATTTAAAAATATTTATATTTAAATAATATTTAAAAAATAAATGAGATGAAATAAAATAAGATGGTTAGCAATCCAAATCAGGCCAACTCTATTAACTTCGTAAAATGTTACAATTAATTATGAAGTTATTATTAAATAAAAATTTATATTAAAATTATGTAATAAAATAATATTATTTTTAAATTTGATTTACTATACTAAATTCCTAATGCTAAATAGACTGAGTGATTGTACCGGGTGTATTTCCTCTGCTTTTTTCTTTTCTTTTCTTCTAAAAACCAGAGAAAATGCACTTTTCTCTCACACACTCTCATGCATGTAGCAGCACCATATTGATATTGAGTCGCATTTCCAAAAATAATACTAATACAAACTCACGACACAAATTATTTTCCAAAATAAAAATGTACAGTTAACCTGCCACATCATCAAAAAATATTAAAAATAAATTATATTCCTAAAACTTAAAAAAAAAAACAACAACATAAAAATTAAACGTTAAAAGATAAGAAACAGAGACATACCATCTATCTTAAAAAATAAAGATTAAGATGTCGTTTCGTGAGATGAGATAAAAGTTAAAAATTAAATAAAATATTATTAAAATATAATTTTTATTTTAAAATTTCAAATAGTTAAATTTTTTATTATATTTTATGTAAAAAATTAAAATAATTAGATAAAATAAGATGAAATAGTTTCATATGTATAATCAAATCAAGCTTAAACTAAAATAACAAAATTAAATTAAATATGAAAAAAGATTTAAAACTTCAAAAAGGTGCTAACGGCCACCCATCGAAGAGGTGACCCGTGACTTGTCGGCCACTCTATCAAAGGGCCATCCAATAATGTAGAGCCTTCTAAGAGCATTTTCATTGACTTGGTTGAGGCTGGCTAAAATTTATATAATTAATATAAAAAACATTTCATATTGAATTGGATAAATTTAAAATAATTAATTTAAACTTTTACTATAGTAGTTGGTCAAAGATGGAAAATCACAATTGATTCTTTAAATATTAAAATACTAATTTCTCACTCCAAGCAAACATTAAAATATTAATTTCTCATTCCAAGCAAAAATACTATTTGGTTTGTAATTGAGAAATTTAGTTAAAATTTTAAATGAGTTTAATCAAATATTTTTTGTTATTAACATTAAATGACTTTTGAAAATATGATTTTTTTAATATTAATTTAATTAGAATATAATTATTATTAACATTTAATTGGTAGAGATACAAAATATGATAAAAATAAATTAAATAAAAAAATTATTAAATTAATAATATTTTATTATTATATAGAGAGTGAATGAATAATCCAATATGTGAGTTAAATTTAAATGGAATAGGTAAATATAAAAAAGTGTAATATTGGCTAAATTTTGAAGATGAATTTGGTCAAGCCAATGAGGATGCTCTAATGAGTTTTGACAAACTCATATTTCTGTAAAATTTGAAGGAAAGTAGCCCAAAATGCCGTCCAACGGAAATTATATTTTAGAGTAATGTTAGATGTAAATTTTAAATATACAAATTTTATATAAGCTTTTAATAAAAAAAGTGAATTTTATTAATAAAGAATTTTTTTATATATTATTTTAAGGTGGGTTCTACTTTTTTATAAGGATTTGCATGAGTCTAGTCTATTGACTTATACAAATCATTTCTTTGTATTTTATGTCTACTTGTAGCATGTAGTATGTAGTTTTTTACAGTGTTGTCGCTACATGTAGCATGGACTGTGCATAAATGTAAATATTTTAGGCTTGTTTGGGAAGTGAAATGAGATGATAATTTTGTAAATAATAATAAGATAGCTTGTGAATAATAGTGAGATAGTTTGAGTTGAGTATTTTTTAGGTTTTAGAAAATGATAGAGAAAAAGTTAAATTAAAAATCTTATAAAGTTAAAATATTGTAATAATATAGTTTTATAATATTATTTTTGTTTGGTTATTTGAAAAGATTTGGAATTTTTTTTAATGTTTTATTTAAAAGTTTGAAAAAGTTGTAATGATTAGTTTGAAAATTTGTATTTAAATTATGTTTGGGAATAAAATGGAATGAGATAAAATGAGATCATATAAGAATTTTGTGTCTCATCTAAAATAATATTTTTTATTTTCTCTCTTTTTGTACTTTTTCTTCCACAATAATTTCTCTTTTTGCACTTTTTCTCCCATAAAATATTAAAAAATATCGTATTTAAATGATATAGAAAGAAAATAGATAAGTTGAAGTATGATGTATTGTAAAAATCAGTATGTAAAATAGAAAAAATAAGTTTTGATGATGTATGTTGAAGTATGAAAAATGCTACTCTCATTGGGTCCCATCAATTTTTTTATTTTTTTTTATTTTTACCAAGTGATTAAAGAAGTATTTTTTAATGATTTTGTGTTTTTCTTAAATGTTTAAGAATATAAAAAAAATAAATGAAAAAAAAAACTTTTTTACTATTTGAAGTATATGATAAAGAATTTATTGTGAATGCTGGTCAAGGGAAACCTTTCATGGGTCTTTTTTTTTTTTTAATTTTTGGTATTTTTATTATACTTTATACTCAAATTGATTGTGTATTTTTTGGTTTTTAAAAGCTCACTGTATATCAATATGTGATATGCGTCCTTATATGGTTAGTTATGGCATGACAAGTGTGCTGCATTCATGTATTCCGACAGAGTAATTTTCTTTATTTTTTTAATTTTGCTCTTGTACCTTTTGAATACCCTTTAACTTTGAAATCATTTTCTTTTTTATTTTTAGATATCTTGCATTCTAAGTGCTTGCACTTCCCAGATACATAATTAATGTGATAATGTCTCATTTTAACGTTTAGGATGAATGAGAAAGAAGAGTGTGAGGGGAAAAAAATACTCATAGCCCATAAAATTAGGGTCCAGTCGACCAAGCCATTACTAAGGACAAAAAGGGAGACTAAGAAGAGATAAGAAGGGATAAGAGTGAGACATGATAGCTGCAAATGTCACAGTGAGATAAGAAGGGGACAAGAGGGATGTGAGAGGCTATAAAGTGTCAGAGGATCAGGGGGAGAAGGCAAAGGGTTCATGCAAGGGAGATTTGCCGACTCAAGCCAGACTGACATATACAGTTGGGGGTAGGTAAGCCTATAAAAGGGGATGCCCAGACAGCATTAAAGGGAGCTTTTGAACTGATGAAAAAGAGATCATCTAGACGAATGAATCGATGAAAATATATAGATAGGAAGAGCTCCAACCTTCTCTATACAGTGAGATTTGAGGATCCATGAGTGATTGTAAATGGATATATATTATATTGGAGACTTCTCTTCCCAAACCCCTGTGGACGTAGGCATATTGCCGAAGCACGTAAATTTTGTGTCGTCTCTTTTTACTATCACATCATTTATTTTTCATTCACTGCCATTGACGTATGACCTGCCATCGTACAGTCGCACTGAAACACTACTGGGGCTCCAAAAAATTCACATCGTGGCACCAAGGGTGTGAAGTTGTCCAGGCCCACAAAACACGACATCAACAAAGAGTATTGCTATTTGTTCATTTGGAACTTATCATTTGGATGGTCTTTTCGATTTAGTGCCACGTGATTTATTAAAAAAATATATAAAAGAAATATATTCAAATTAAAAGGATATTGAAAAAGTTGAATTGCTTATTATATTTTATGTAGAAATTTAAAAAAATTGTAATGATTAGAGGAGATACGTTGAGAGACTTTTATATCCAAACCGAGCCTTAATAAACTATGGAACGGTGCTAGTCCCACCGCTGGGAGCTCCCTCTGGGGCTCCCGCTAGTGGTTTTGAGTTGAGTTTTTATTTTTTTATTTTTTTACATGTATTCTTTTAACACATTTAAATATATTTTAAAAAATAAAAAAATTCACAATATTATCAAAAAATAATTACTTAATTATTAAGTTAAAAAAATGATAAAAAAATAAAAAATTTACAACAGTAGAAACAAGTGAGAAGAGTAATATTTTTCTAAATTATGTGATATGTCACATTATTAAAGTTATCTGAGCAGTAAATTTCTGATGATCAAATAGAATTAATTATTCATGAAAAGACAGTGGAGTGGTAAAAATTCATATGGTCAAATCTTAATGGATGGTAAAAGATTGATTTTTTTTATTAATTATGAAGCCTCGAAGGTACAAAACATATTTATCTCTTTGATTTATGTTATATCTAAATTGCGGGAGTTTAGACATTGCACTTTCTACACACATGTATGACGAGAAAACAAAATATGCGACACTATTTATTTATTAGGTAGGACAGGGAAGGATTTAGAATAACAAAAATTTTATATACAGTCATTTTTATGTATTCTTTGTGTACTTCATTAATGTGATTGACCACGTCACTTTTTTTAATATAAAATAACTATTTTGACCAATCACATCAGTAGAGTGTACAAAGAATATGTAAAAGTGACTATATATAGTAAAATTCATTTAATATATATACATAAATGATTTTAATTATATAACTAGGATAAGAATTCCATATAATTTGTATTCCGAAAATGCCGAATAGTTTTCCTAAAATTTGACACTCCCATCATTGGTGTTACAATGATAGTGTCCCCATCTGCTATGACGTGTTTTTCAACCTTTAACAATTAGATATTTGATAGACATAATATTTATTGCATTTTGTTACATTTTGTTAGCCGTTTGATTCCCAATCCCATCTCATTATTTTTATTTTTATTTTGTCATTCCATCTCATTATTCTTCATTATTCTTGTTGGTGCACCTAATCTTAAATGATAGTATTTTTACAAGTACTGATGATGCTTGGTTTTGGGTACATGAGAAGAGTGAAGAGTGGATCCTACTCAATTAGAGTGCTTACATGAGAAGAGTGGATCTTGGATCCTACTCAATTAAGAGTGCTTACAGATTGCTACAGTAGGGTCAAACTCAATCAGTGGGGCAGCATTCAAGGGAAAGAACTGAAACAGTTTTTTGGAAATGTCTATGTCAGTTGAAGTTATCAAGAAAGATGATGATTTTCACATGGAAAACTTGCCAAGAGAAGGCTGCTACGGAACTTTCAACTTTCTCTCTTCTCGACCGCAACTTTCTTTTTAAAACCCAGCTCATTCTGACCGGCTAGAGGGGGTGGGAGCTTCGGCTCCTTCCCCCTTCACTCTGTCCCTCTTCTTCTCTGTTTTTGTATTGTGTTTTTTTTTTCTTCTTTTTCATTTTTCAGGCCAAATAGAGGGAGAATCGCCGTTAGTGGTCTTCGGGGTCCCTATAGCCAACACGCGCCCCACCAGGAGGTTGCCCAGCCGCCGATCTACACGTCCACCGAACACGGCCCCAACCGGAGTGGAGCGTAGCCCGCACGCGCGGGACGAAAATTCCGAAGCTCGTCGGAGCGTGGCCCTCACGCGCCACCAAGGAGCTCTTTGCCGTTGCAACGCGCGGCAGCTCTCGAACCGCCGACTCTGGATCTCCCAAGACCGACCGTCGGTTTTCCCTTCCGAGGCTTTTTTTGTGCACTGTTTTTCCCTTTTTACAGTGTTTTCTCTATGTAATTTATTTATGCATTGTCTTTATTTTCAAGAAAACAAAAAAACCCAAAAACATTTGTCCCTTCGGACTTTGGTCCAAAGGGTGTTGTCCCCCCTCCGCTTAGTCGGTAGTGTTGGGGTTTGGTTTCTCCATACTCAACTTAGTTGAGTATGGAGTTTTATGATTGGTTACTGTGTACTCTGTTGGGAACAGAGTTGTGCTATCTCTTAGACTTCAGTCTTTAGAGATAAGCCGTCTGGACTAGACCATGTCAGTCACATTAGTGTACTGAGATTCTTCTAACGTTTGTAATTGACTTGTTGTCTGAAGTCAAAGATGTATGTCCTCTTAAATGAATGGAATGAGATCCTTTTTATCAAAAAAAAAAGAAGTTGCCAACCTATCATAATTTGAAGAGGAGACATGTTTTAGAAAATGATTTATGTGCTCAAGATCGAGAAAATGCTGCTCATGCACTTTTTTACTATTCAGAGGTTATAAACACTTGGCTGAAATTTTTTCCTCATCTGGAAACTGTGGAAGTTGAATTATCTTTTTGAGATTTAGCTAATTTGGCTCCGGATAGAGGCTCGAAGGAGGCTTGGAACATATTTATATGTATTGCTTGGGGTCTATGGTATAGAATGAATAGATTCATTTATGAGCAGATTTCTTTGTAAAATTGAGTAGTGGTTAATTATGCTCTTTCTTTATTGTTAGAGTATAAACATTTACAAGTTTTTGATGTTTCTCATAAGGATATAAACAAAGTTGTGTGTTGGAAACCACTTCCTATAGGATTTCTGAAGTTGAATGTGGATGGAGCTACGTTTTTTAATCAACGATCAGCTGGGGTTGGGATGATTCTTGGAGATCATAAATGAGATGTCTTAGTGGCTTGTAGCAAAATGGAGAGAGAAGCTTCTTCTGCAGAATTTATTGAGGGAACAATTTTGTTAAAGGGTCTTCAATTATGTGAATAATGAGGAATTCCAAAATTATTATTAGAAACAAATTGTTTGATACTTGTTAATACTTTGAATAATCTACCTGAGTTTCTAACAGATTTTGAATTTCTACTTCAAGATATTCGAAGGATGATGAGGGGTTTTCAAGAAATTTAAGTCTTGCATGTGAATCGACTGGGTAATATGGCTGCTTAGGGTGTCAATGATATTGAGATGTGGTAGGATTTTTGTCCTTCTTTTATAAGTCAAGCTATTTGACTTGATAATATCAATATTTGTAAGGCCTTTATTTAATTTCCATGAATGTTTGTCTGGTTATTAAAAAAAAAAATTGATTCGAAAAAAACAAAATTAAAGATGTAGAATTACATTTTTCTTTCATCATTTTCAACAAAATAAAGAATAAAAAGAAAATCTCTACCAAGTTAAGAGACTATTGAATAATGTTACATTTCGGATCTTCTTCACATTTGAGCTTTCAAGACTGCTTCCTTCTTTCTTGGTTCATATTTTGTGGCACCTTGGTTTTATTCTTCACTATCTAGAGGTATAAAGTAGGAATCTACTCTCTTATTGTAATTGGAATTTTGGTTGAACATAAATTTTTTTTTTTTAAAAATGGAATGGTCAAATATGGAAAGAATAAGGGTTTGTTTGAAAACAGATATTCTCGTACTACTTTAATATTCTCAAACTATTTCACTACTGGAAAGCACTACTTTGCCCACTTTGTTTGACCGCCCTATTTAACTGCTGGTCAAATTTTTTTTTTTTTACTTAGTGATTAAGGAAGTGATTTTAAGTGTATTGGTTTATTTTTTTATTTTTTAAAAATATTTAAATGTATTAAAAAAAATGTGAAAAGAAAAAAGGAAAAAAAATGTCTGGACAGCACGCCCAGCGATAAAGGTTGGGCGGCATAGTAGCCTCACCCTTCACTATTATTCACTACTATATAAAACTATTCACTATATTTATAGATCATCTTAAATACTCTCGAAATCCAGATGAAATATAATTCTATTTAAAGTCATTTACACCATATACCATTCTCATAACATAAATTGATTTAGAAGATGAATATACCATAAAATACTCGTATGAAATTCATACTACCATAAATATCATTAAATGTTATGACATCCACATTTTATGCCTATTTATTTAAAAATTTATACCATCTAATTCAGGGTCATTAAAATCTTTCACAAAAAAAGAAAGAGATGCTGCAACAGTTAAAATTAAGGATGTTGTAGGACCACCTAAGAGGGACCATGATTCATTCCTATTTGGTGCGAGTTAGGCTGTGAAAGAACCCCACCACCACTAGAAAACAACCTAACAACCCAAACAGGCACCTAAAAAGGTTTAAAGAAGTAAGGGTTCCTTCCATTAACATTGAATTTTGAGAACCACTCAGGGCAACTAACTTGAATTAACCCCGATTTGGATTGAAAATCCCGTCAATTTATATCATTATAATTTTTTTAAATTTTTACACAAAATATAATAAATAATTTAATTTTTTTAAATCTTAAAATAATAATAATATTAAAAAATAATATTCTAATAATATTTTTTTCAACTCATCTAAAATCATATGAATCAAACGGTAGTTTAATATTCAATAATCCACGTCAAGACTTGAATACTCCCACAAGTTTTAAATGATACTCAAAACTTGTGATAAAATTCCTATATTTTTATTATCCATTTATTACTTATAATGTATTTATTTTTTTATTATTTTTTAACATTCTTAATCATTAAAAAAATATATAATTTTACTAATAGTCACTTATTTAACCATTAAATAAAATAAGAAATTAAAAAAAATCAAATAAAAAAATAGTAAATAGATAATAAGAGACGGCTAGTTTGTTTTCGAAGATGAGATGAGATTAAAGTTAAAAAGTTGAATAAAATATTGTTAGAATATATATTTTAATATTATTTTTGTTTTTGAATTTGAAAAAATTAAATTATTTATTTTATTTTACATTAGAAATTAAGAAAATTATAATGATTAGATGAGATAATATGTTTTCTGAAAACAAACGAGACCTAATAACCTAACATTTTCCTTGGCACCAAATACTTTTGAAACATCTTTTATTATAAAAAAGAGAAAAGATATTTACAACCGTAAATTATATAATCGCTGCATAATCAAAAAAATGAATAAAATATGAAACTCACATGAAAAAAAATTAATTTTTTAATAATAGACTCCATTTTTTTTCAAAGCAATTACGCGATATTTACACATTTCACAATTATAAGTAAAATTAATCAATAAAAAAAATTCTAGATGTAAACCTTACACTCTAACACATGTCAACACATCTCATAATCTTACTTTTACTCTTTCACCGCTCTCATATCACTTAAAAATATATATAATTTTATTCTTTTATCCATATATTTCATATCCTTAAACGTCTATATTTAACAAGCCTCTTTATTATATATTTTCTGTAGCCTTTCCTGGGATAATTCTCCTTTTCTCTGTGGTTACATTTCTTGGTACTCAAAAACTTTTGTTCTTGTCCCTCCCTTTCATTTCAGCCTACCGGCTTCTTCCAAACCTTTTTCGTCACAGAGGGAAGGAAAAAGATTAAAAAAAGAAGGAAGCAGGCATTTCAAATTTGAAAGGAAGATCTACAAGTCCCCAAACAACTAGACAGATATCGTGCATTATGCAGAAGAAGAAAAACAAGAAGAAGAAGAAGACGACCAAAATGATATAATTATCACAGATAAATTCCATGAATGGCATCACCAAACGCATTTCAATGAATTGTCTCGGTAAAATCGAGATCACCATTAAACATGGAGAACAGAAATTGCAGAACATACACAAGAATCAGAAAGCCCAAAAATTTTGAATCAATTAGCGAAAAAGCATAGATCTTTATTCCTGAATAATCACCAAGGAAAACGATGAAGATAAAATTTGTGAGAAAAGAATACTAGCAATAAGCATAATCTTGTAGAGAAACATCCAAATATAATTATCACAGCACTAAATGACTCATCACCACGGCCATTCTCTTTCTCCTTCGACTTCTTCATGTAAACAATCAAACCCATTTTAAAAAATGGGAAAAACAAAATCAGAAATGGTTCTACAGAAAAAGAAAAAAGAAATCAACTCCTGCATCTTGTGATACTGCTGCAGCCACGGCTATAGGGGTTGGCCTGAGCACCACCCTGGCAGTTGTAGTAGGAGGCCCCGCGTCGAGAGCAGGGCACAGTGTTCCTCTGCAGCGCACCGTAGCTGATGTAGCTGCTGGTGGCCAGAATGCGCCGGCTGATCTCCGATCCCAGCTCAAACTCCTCTCCAGCCAGGCACTCAGCCACGGTTCCCTTGCAGGATGATCCGGCCGGTATTAAACCCAGTTGGTGGTGAGACAACCCGCCTGCATGGACGGTGGATGATGAGGAGCTGAAAACTAAGACCAGTGCACAGATCCCAAAAACAGCTGAAGAATAGAAGATGCCAGCCATAGCTTTGGAAACAAAGCTCTCTCTTTTCTTTCTCTTCTGGGTGGGTTTCCTTCTCTGTGTAGCTGTGCTGTTTCTTTTGTTCTGTAGTTCCAAATTGAACTCAAGACAACTAGACAAAGGGAGAGCTGGGATTTATAAATGGAATGGAGGGAACAGTTTGGGATTGGTTTAGTTGATATTCACAGTAATGCCACTTGAGGGTTGAAAAAGAGAGAATAATGTCTACAGCAATTTGAGACTACTATTGCCATGGTTGGCGTTGTTATAGCCCACCAGCGTGTAGTTGCCATTAGGTACAGAGTGGGTAGAATATACTTGACATGAAAAGGATTTTCCTTCCTTATCAGTTATCACATTTATAGAGCATGTCAAAGGTACATAATATATGATACGAGAAAAGATATTTATAATTGTAAATTGTGTAATTGTTACGTAATTATTTTAATAGTAGACCCTATTCATTTTTAAAATAATTACGCAGTAGTTATATAATTCACGGTTATATAAAGAATTACTCTATAATTTTTATTTATTTTTTTCTTTAATAAGTATATAATATACAGATGATGAGTAGAAGAACTTAATTAGTTTAGCATAAATAAAACAAAAAAAAAGAATAAAAATAAAAATAAGTGATATATATAGTGTGTAGGATGATGAGTAGCAAAGCTCGAAAACAAAAAATTTGTACATGTTTAATGTTAAATACTCACTGGACACTTAAAATTTTATAGATGATTAGAGAAAATAATCCAGTTTGAAAGAGATTTCTATCCAATTGACATTATATATAGCTTTGGTCTTCCCACTCTATCCCTCTAGAATTTTAGAGCTAAGAAAGGCGCTTTCTAAAATTTGACCTTTATATGGATTATTACCACTTGACTGAAGAGATCTTGAAACGTGATCTAGAAGGCATCAACTTCAACAATGATGTTCAAACTTCGAAAATCGATCATCCCAACATTTGTTATGGAAAAAGTTAGAAAATGGTACCACAGTTAGCAATATCTTAAAAAGAGAAGTGCTACACATAAGTTTCATACTCTGCACACTATTTTAAAAATATGTGATTTTATTTGTTTATCTTCATATTTCGAAATATGAGAATAAATGAGTTAGATCACATATTTTAAGTGATGTGCAAGAGTTTGAGGTTTATGTTTAGAATTTTTCTATGTTTTAAAATTCCACAAATAGGTTAAAGGTTTGAAGGAATTCCCAAAAGTATTGGTATTGCTTTATCTAAAGTCTCGTTTGGATACAAAAATCATTTCACCGCATCTTATCTTATATCATCATTACAATTTTTTCAAATTTTCGTATAAAATATAATAAACAATTCAATTTTTTCAAATCTCAAAATAATATTCTAATGATATTTTATTCAACTCATCTAAAATCATCTCATTTCACTATCTAAACGAGCCATAAATTTGTAGTTAAAATTTAGCTAAAAATGTCATCTTGGCAGTGTATACAATGCACTTTCTATACATTATATATTAGATTATGTATAAATTTGGCTAAATTATTAATTTTCTTATTTAACATATCCAACAATCAAATTTCTGAAATATATTCAAAAGATGATGTAGAAAAAAAAATAAATATTCATTTCAACAGATACCTAATACATTAGTTCTCCATGAAACATCACCTAATCAATTGTTTATAGAAATTAAACTGCTCAGCATGGAGGAGTTGGAGTACTGGTAATCAATTGTTTACCCAACCCTGCATCTCTATCCAATGGCAAATTGGTAATTAAGTTGAAAAACAAATGCAAATTCAGAGTGGGAGAGGTAACAAAGGTTGACTCCTAAAGTTGACTGGTTGTCTCTTTCTTTGCGCTTTTGATTTAGGTATGAACATGAAGGCACGTACTGGCCACCAGGGTGGGTCTCTTTACAACCCAACCCAACCCAAGATTCTCTTAACCCCAACACGTTTCCTTCTTCCCACGCCACCTGCTACCTTCCGTCACCGTTAATTAATTCGCATTTTCTGTTTGCGTACATCAAGCACGTGTACAAACGTCGAGCATGATCTGTGCTTAATTTTAACCAATAAAATTAGTATCGGATAAGGTTAAGTACGCTGGCTTGATGATTCCCTTCTCCTGGCTGAACCCTTCGCAGCTTTGAAAGCTGTAATCCTATGCAAACATCGTGTTAGAAGGTGACTCTCTGAGTTTGGTCCAGGCCATCAAAGGAGTGGAGGGCAACTGGAATTCCGTGGGTCTGCTAGTTAGAGATATTAAGAAAATTTTAGCCTGTCTTTAAAGCTGGCCTGTATGTCATTTCCCAATAAATATCAATGTAGTGGTACACTGCTTAGAGTCTATCTAATGAGAACGTTCTTGTAGAGGACTGTCCTCATTGTATTCACAACCTTCTCTATTAATCTCGTTTGTATTCAAAATCTATCTCAACGCATCTCATCTCATTATTATAATTTTCTTAAATTTATACAGAAAATATAATAAATAATTCAACTTTTTATTCTACTATTCACAAACTATTTTAACCCATCTTAACTCATCTCTGAATCTAAACGATTAATGAAAATGATCATTATTTAAAAAAAAAAAACAAAAAGTATGCTAGCTTTTTTGTTTTCTAAATAATCAAGCTACAGATTATATAAAAATAATCTTATAAATTGATGTAATTTAAGTTGGTTAAATTTTAAAATAAATTTAACGAATCACATGAAATCATGTCAATTTATGAGATTAATTTTATGCAATCTCTTTATACATGTAGCACCTTTTCTTTTTTCTTTCTTTAAATTTTATGATCTTGTCCTCGTTTGCTGGGAAGTACCGTTGTAGCGTTTTACTTGTTTAGATAAATTGTCTTTAAAGTCTTGTAGTTGTTTTATTTTCGGGAAAACTGTTATTTTAATTTACACATGTTATCTTGGTATTTGCTTAGTTAGTTAGCCGGCAAGGATGTGTAGGGGAAGGGGGTACTGGTTGAACGATTGTGGAAAATCTCTTAGAATTGTTTGTTAACCTTTTTTTTTTTGGAGGAATTGAGAATCTCGAATACCCAAAACGTAGCTATTTTTATCTTCTTTCTTTTTGTTATTCTCTTTCTCATTTTATCAAACATCTTGTATGCATTCTATTACTCATTGCAGCAACCATCTTCAATTTCCATACCATTTCCTTATTAAAACTCAGTAAAAACTAATCAAGTTCATTACATTTTAGCATCGGGTGTCCAAGTACATAGATCCAATTAATTTCGAGGAATAAAACAAGAAGTTTTTCGCAAATGCACCTCTACTAATTCAAAAGAAAAATTCTTAATTATCCATACAAATTATTTACATATAGAGGAAGTATACCACTAAGTTTAGAGTCTTTATAGCGAACTCCTAAAGGTTTAGTACGCTGACTTTTGATAGTTATAAAAGTTTTGGGATTAAGAAGATGAATGAAATAAAAATTATATTTTGGGAAAAAAGAACATTTGGAAGATGAATGATAATTAAAGGAAAGTTTTACACTTTGCCCTCCAATTTCTATTGGGCCGGAGCCTCCATCAATCATTGCTTTCATTTTTTAGTTTTAAGACTCATTTTATTCCTTTTTTTAGCTCAAATGTAGTTTTGTAGATATTTGCTCAATATATATATATATATATATATGGATAAATTCGGTCCAGTCTGGTCGGTCTATAATAGATTTTTGGGATTGAATTGAACCCATTCGGTCTAGGATTTTTCTACCTTGAAACTAACCAAATACTCATATGGACCGGACCGGAGTGGATCGTTAGCTATCGGTCTAACCCAATAGCAAATAAATAATTAAAATTTATTTTGTTTGTAAATAAATTAATAAAAAAATAAAAAATATTAAAATTAAGATTAAGTTAATTCTTAATATGGATTATGATATATGATTAATTGTCAGTATATATTATTTAATATTTTATATGGTCAAGATAATAAAATAGATGAAAATTACATAATTAACTTATATAATTATTATATAAAATAACATTTAGATATATATATATAGTTCCGTCGATTTCGGTCTGGACCGTCCAAAAATCACTCATCCCGAGACCGGACTGAAAATTGAATTCCTCACATATAGAAGATTGAAACCGACTAATTAAATTTTTGATCCAGTCAGACCGAAAATTTTACAACCCTATATATCCTTTTATATTTTTGGATAAAAATACGCTTTGCACCCTTAAATCATTAGGGGTTTTTATTTTACATTTTAAATAATTAAAATCAACACATTATACTCTCAATCTATTAAAATGCGATAATATGCACCAACGGTTAAGATTGTGTCACATCGTTTTTTTCCATCTATATTATTCGTTAGAATTTAATAAGATTTTGATTTTATAATTTTTATAATTTAGAAATGTAATATATTAACTTTAAAAGTTTAAAACAAAATATAAAAGGTTTGATAGTTAGATTCTATTTATATTTGTTTTAAAATAATGATAGAGATTACACCATTACTATATATATAATTTTTCATCTATTATTTGTTTCAATCATTCTTAAAAAGATAACAAAATTCAATGATTATAAAATATATATATATATTTGGTAAAAAATGAGATTACGAAGGGACAGTAGTGTAAATGCAAGTATTAATTTTATTTTTATTTTTAGAAAAGGAAATAATATAAAGATGATTAATTTTGAATAGTTTTCCATATGTTCAACCTCCTGCCAAGAAACGTCAGCGCATTAAACGGGTGTGTAACGTGCAGACCCGTTTACAAGATGAGCAATGTTAGGGAGCCCGTTTTGGGATCTCCATTTTTTTTTTGCTGGTTTTTTTTATTTTTTTATTTAATAATTAAGAAAATATTGTTTAATAATATTATGAATTTTTTTATACATCATTTTTTTAATACTTTTAAATATTTTTAAAAAAATTTACAATATTATTAAATAATATTTTCTTAATCGTAAAAAAAATTAAAAGAATAAAAAAAATAAATCGAACAAAAAAATGGGTTCTTGTGGGGGCCAAAAATACAGATTCGGTAGGGCGGTGCTTGCGCGTCCAGAACTCCTCAAAGCCAGCTGTATGTTCAAGTGTTTGAACAATATTTTTTTCTTTTAATATTTATATTTAATTCTTATATGTATATAATAAAAAAAACACTTTTAAATGAAATTAATTGACGATTTTTAACGGAATGTTATGACGATTTTGCAGTTCATGTAGAGAGTTAGCGAGATCTCTAGGCCGTTAGACTCGTCTGTTGTGGAGGCCATAGTAATGATTTATAGCCGATGTGGTATGTTTACTCAGGGTCCAATTATCTGGGCTTGGCCCCTGGGCTGCGTAATAGGCCCATTGGGTTTAATGGGAAAACTTGTCTCCTCCACAGAATAGACCCGAAACTCCTCATTATTATTCTTCTTCTAAATTACAACTGCTCCGAAGAAAGACGATAGAAAAAATAATAAATAAAGGAAAGATGAGTCCCTTTAATTACAACAAAATTCAACTAATTCTGTCGTTTGTTTTTTTCAAACTATTTTTTAAATTTCAAGAACAGACCAAAAATATGTTATGAGATTGACCCACAGAAGAAAAAAGATTTTTTTTTTTAAATTAACATAGAAATAGGTTTATTTAACTAGATTTATGTCTCGATTGGAAAGTCGTATAAGATGATTTGTGAATAGTTATAAAATAATTTGGATTAAAATTTTTATTGGGTTTAGAAAAGGGTCCAGCTAGGAGGGCATCACTAGTGGCCATGATGATTCCTACCGAGAAGTGCAAAATGTACCTTTCTATTTTGTGTTCTTTTTCAAGCATTTTTTAATTCCCTTAATTTTTTTTTTTAAAAAAGAAAAACTTCTCAAACTCATTTAAAAACACTTCTTTAATAATTAAGTAATAAAATAAAATAAAATATGAATTGGTAACTTTTGTTGTGCTACATTTTCTGTGGATGTAACATTTTTCTTTAGAAAAAATAATAGATAAAAAGTTGAATAAAAATATTATAAAGTTAAAATATTATTATAATATTATTTTTTAATATTATTTTTGTTTTGAGATTTGAAAAGGTTAAATTATTTTTTATATTTTATATGAAAGTTTGAAAAAGTTGTAATAATTAAATTAATAAGTATGAAATAGAAATTAAAAAGTATTTGTGTTTGAGTAATTGTTTAGATGTAGAGATGAGATGAGACCAACCACTTATCCAAACGGGGTCTTAAATTGCTTAGAGTATTTGCTGTAACTTTTTAAAACTCAAAATGAGAGAGATAGAGCAAACAAATCCTCGATCAAGTAAAGAAGCCAGATTCTCCAATTGTCGATCCTTCCGACGATGGAAAAAAAAGCGACGCAAACACCTCACACACGGCTCACATCGAGCATGAGACTTACGCGCCGCTGTGCCATGAGAAGTCTATTGCCGCCACGCACAGCACCATCAGGCATCAGGGTCAGCGGCTTCAGATTTATTAGATTCGACCATTATCTTCTCTTCAAAAGTGACGCATGGCCTACATGTGCCTCCACAACCAATGACGGTCGTCTGCCGGTGATTCAACCCATCTTCCAGTTGTTATTTCCTTATGTTCTCCCGTTTTTCCAAACCAATAATCAAGTTAAAAATGTAGTGAAAGTCTCATTCATCCAATATTGAGTAATAAAATGCAGAACACAACAATCTACTGCGTCTTTTAGTCATAGTTTTATAATTTGTTTATCATATTGTGTCAAAATCGTTTCAAGTGGCTCCCCTTTGTGGGAAATGGGTGGGAGCTAAGTCATTGACGCCAGATCTTTTTGTTTTATTTTCCTTTGTTATGTATTTATTAATTTGGAATAATTATTGGGGGCTCCATTCTATTGAGTCTTGTATTTTGTAACCGTGTATTTATTCGGAATAATAAAAAAAAGAATGTAGAGAAGCCAGGTGCTGAGTCGTCCCAACTTGCAGATTTTATCGACTTGGGAAACAACAAAATTTAATGGGGGAACTAATTTAGAATCAGTTCAAGATTTTAATCTTCCCCTGCCCTACTTGGCTCATAAAATTCTCCACCTTAAGGGCTTATACTACTTGGGACAAGCATCTCAAGCATTTCCCATCGGAATGTCAAAGTTCTGCTTTATATATTCTGGACAAACAGCAATGAAAAAGCTAACTATGACAGTGAAGAAAGGCTCATGACCTTTGGGGAAATACAAACCAAGTGACAGAATTTGGTACAGCATACCGCAGTAGGCTTCAACATTTCTTTAAGATAGAGATCCATTGTCCCTACATTTTCTCACGAGTAATGCTAGATAAGTTATGGGTTGCATAAGCGGTGCGCACACTTTTTGATAAAGAGTGAAATCTACTGTTAAAAAATTAATTTTTTATGTGAATCTCATATTTACTCACTTTTTTCAAAATGAGTACGCGACACTAGCATACTCTATAACTACAAATATCATTTCTCTTGCCTCGTGATATATATGGTGATGTTGACTGAAGAACATATATTTCATCCTCATCCATCTGCCTAGTTACCAGGATTTCGTTCTGGAAAACCAAGAACATTAGTATCTGGCCTATTTGAAAGCAGCAAACTGTAAAAATATTAGCCATGCGAGGAGCAGAAACATATTAGCCATGCAAGAACAACCCAATTAACTAGCACTATAACCAACAGGTTCTTCTTCATGATCCTTTTCTTAGCATGGCAGCTATCGTAACAAGCTGTCAAGACAATGCAATTATAGTTGATGGTCAATATGCATCAGGATGCACGCAAGAATGTTGGTACGACCACCACCCTTAGAAAAATAGGGCCTAGGGAGTGTCTTATGGACAGCATGTGCTATGGTTGACAAGAGCAGCAAGGCCTCATTGGTACATTTTTTACCATACTGCCATATAGCCAGTAGAGTATAACAGATAGACTTTACTCTCTAGAATCTATTGAGTCATGTGTAGTTACACATACCAGTGGAGAGAGTTCAAAAACATTTCATTTCAGTAGGGACAATTTACAAAATGCAGGGAACAAGCACAGACATGCGCAAGCATAGAGAGACACACCATTGCAAAAGTAAAAGCAATGACCATGAGCTGAAGATTTGATGTGAAACTTGATGCTGCTTTTGATAATGAAGAAAGCAGTAAGAATTAGTACACATATAGGGATCTGCAGGTTCATTTCCTTCTACTAGATGCAGCTTTTGATAATTTGCATTGTGCTAATCCTTTGAATTTCCCTCTGTTCACTGGCATTCAGATTTCTTTCCCCTTGAGCTTGCCTTTATTCAGTACCACTACCACTTTTTGGCTGCACTTCTGCACATCAGGGTTACCAACACTTAAATGGAAGTAGAACATGCTCTCTTTTCACTATTTAAACAATTTTATGAACAGTTTACCTGAAGAATAAAGTGTATTTGCCATCCCCCAGGTATGTCATCCCCTTTGGCGAAGTCCCATGCTCATTCTAGCCATGTGTTGTGGTAGGCTGTTCCGAGGGATTCCCTTTCAGGGAGCTGCAATGTAAGCATCAAAGTTTGGTGACATTAGAATAGGTTTGTTACTCAAATAGATAAGCCTCTCGACCTATCTTATGATTACAATTTTTTTAAATTCTCATACAAAATAAAATAAACAATTCAATTTTTTCAAAATCAAAAACAAAAATAATATGAAAAAAATATTTTATAATAATATTTTATTCAACTTTTAACTCTAATTTTAACTCGACGAAAACAAACGAGTCCGATCAATGTTGGGCTTGGTTAACAAAATATTTGCATCCGAATGATACGAAAGACAGATCGACTATAACATTCGACAGAAGTATATATTCGTTCCCATGATTGTCCCAACTCCCAACAAACCATCAAGTTCAATGTTGGGTCAATATTTGGGAAAAGCCCAATGACATCCCAAACTAAGGCCCATTAAATTAAATACAAACTCGGCTCATAGCCAAATCCATCAAGTGTTAAACAATACATATATGGATAAAACCCTAACCGCTATATGTCCTGATTGGATAGTGAGATGAGATAAATAGTTTTAGATAAAAATATTATTTTTTAATATTATTATTATTTTGAGATTTGAAAAAATTGAATTGTTTATTATATATTGTGTGAGAATTTAAAAAAATTATAATGATGAAATGAGATGAAATAAATGAAAAACGGATGGTTATTACTAAGAGATACTCGATCTCTTACAAAAAGGAAAGACAATTCCCCGACTAGCTCTTTTGGTTAATTATTACACTGGTTTTGACATGGTTTCGACCCTTCAATTGATTATCTGTTTCAGTTCTTATCCCAGCTTGTCATCGTCTTACTGAAATGCCATGCTCCACCAATTAACTCATGTAAATGGCTAATCAGAACCCTTTGATAATCCATCTTTAAACAAATATCAAATGACAAAAGTTCGAATCATTAGGGGAATTACGAGCATGCATGCATGGATGCATGGTGGGTCTTTTCTACTTTTTATCCTGAGTTGAGTTTATATTATTCAAATCCATTTTATTCCTTGCACCTCCTCTCATGCGCTTGCCTTTTAAAAGCATTAATTTGGTTCTAATGGGTTAAATTATCAAAGAGATTTGACTGGAACCACTTGTATGCCATTTATTTGGGGACATGTTTCCCTAATAATCAGACCTGCCAATTTTTTATGCTTGCCATTTAGCTAAACATTTCTTTTGTAGCTATGAATTTTCCTCCATTAAAAGTTAGGTAGCTCTTAAGCCAATGGTTAATCCCTGATTATACATCGCATTTTTTTTTTTTTTAAGAAGAGGACGATACCCAGTTTTATTGATAGCCCTCACTTGTGGCAGAGGAAAACCCAAGATACCTGGGAGTAGGGGTGTGCAGAATTCCGAGAATTCCGATTCCGTCCGACCTCCGCTCCGATGCCGACTCCGACGGAGTCGGAGTTGTCGGAATTCGGAGTCGGAATTCGGAGTAGCTCCGAATAGTTTTCGGAGTCGGAGTCGGAGTTCGGAGCTCAAAGGAGCTCCGAACTCCGACTCCGATTTTTTTTTTAAAACTCAGCTCCAAAACGACGTCGTTTTGGAACTGGGTTTAAAAAAAAAAAATTCGTTTGAACGACACCGTTCCACTTAATATGGAACGGTGTCGTTCGGTCGTTCCTCCAGAACGACTTCTTCTTCTCCTTCCTTCTTCACTTATTCTGCACTCAAACAGTTTTCACTTCTTCTTCTTCCTTCTTCACTTCTTCAGCTCTTCTTCCACGGTGTTCTCTCTCGCGTCTCCCGTCCCAGTGCATGAACCAGTCACCAGTGAACCCTCCGTCTCGCGTTCTTCAGAACACCGTTCGTCGTTGCTCCTCCCTGCCGCCGTCCCTCTGCTAAGCTTCCACCTACGGTGAGCCCTAAATTTATGAGCCCTAAATTTAATTCAAGCACGTCTCTTGTGAATTGGAGCCAGCAGTTGTGATTCTTGTGATTCTTGTGTATTGAATATTCAATATAGTCCCCAACACGGCGCTCAAAAACATGAATTTTACACTGTTTTGAAGACTTGCGCTCGAGCGAAGTGTCGAGCGCAAGTCGAGCGCACGTTGTATTGAACATTGCTCGAGCGATATGTCGAGCGGAAGTCAAGCGAACCTCTCTGGAAGAGTTCTGCTCGAGCGTTACGTCGAGCGCTCATCGAGCGAACGTCTCTGGAAGAGTTCTGCTCGAGCGCTACGTCGAGCGCTCATCGAGCGAACCTCTCTAGATTCTAGAAGAGTTCTGCTCGAGCGCTACGTCGAGCGCTTATCGAGCGAAACTCTCTGTATGGATTATGCTCGAGCGCCACGTCGAGCGCAGGTCGAGCGATCCTCTCTGTATGGATTATGCTCGAGCGCCACGTCGAGCGCAGGTCGAGCGATCCTCTCTGTATGGATTATGCTCGAGCGCCACGTCGAGCGCACGTCGAGCGAACCTCTCTGGATGAATTCTGCTCGAGCTCCACGTCGAGCGCACATCAAGCGAACCTCTCTATATGAGTTCTGCTCGAGCGCCACTTCGAGCGCACATCGAGCGAACCTTTCTGGATGGGTTCTGCTCGAGCGCTACGTCGAGCGCACGTCGAGCGAACCTCTCTGTATGGCTTCTGCTCGAGCGCACGTCGAGCGCACGTCGAGCGAACTCATTTGGATGGGTTCGTCTGAGTCAAGCGCACATCAACCGAACCTCAATGTAATAATACATCGATATATGTATTATTGTATCATAATAATACATGTCCTATTGTATAATACAATAGCCTAGTTTATTTTTAAACTAATTTTTTGCTTCTAATTTAATTTTTTCAGCTTCATTGATTGTGATATGGATCGTAGACATAGTGGAGATGATCGTCCACAAGGGGATGTGGCGGATGCCAATGCTACAACTCCTACACCGGTGGGTACTTCCACCCCTAGAGCCACATCTAGGGCAGCCACATCTAGGGCAGCTACATCTAGAGCAGCTACATCTTGTGCGAGTAGTCGACTCCCATTCCCAGTTGATATAGAGGATGAAGATATGTTCAACGAGGAGGAGGAGATGCCCATTGAGCAAGATCAACCACCACGACCTTCTAAAAAGAGGTCGTGGACATGGGAGCATTTCACCAAAATTCCTGGTGAAATTGCAAACCCAGTGGCAAGATGCCATTACTGTGGATCACTTTGTGGATGCCATTCGAAGAAGCAAGGTACCAGTGTGTTAATAGCACATCTAAATGGTTGCCAACGATATAAGATAGCGAAGGGATTGCAAGCCACTGATCAGACCAACCTCAGTTACCAAACTTCTACAGCCACTGATGGTACACAGAGTAAGAAATTGGTTATCCCTCAATACAGTGAGAAGATGTTGAGGAACATGCTTGCAGAGATGATAATTACTGATGAGATGCCATTTACCACAGTCGAGAAAAGAGGCTTTCGAAAGTTTCTAAATTTTGTTGAGCCACGATTTCTCATTCCATCACGGTATACAGTGATGCGAGATTGTATGAAGAGGCATGCGAAGGACAAGGAGGAGATGAGGAAGATGTTTATTACCACTGGCCAGAGAGTGTCTTTTACGACTGACACATGGACTTCCATACAGAACGTCTGCTACATGTGTATCACAGCACACTACATTGACAGTGAGTGGATTTTGCATAAAAAAATTATTGGTTTTAAAGAAATTGTGGATCATAAAGGTGCATCCATTGGGGCGAAGATGGATGATTGTTTAAAGGACTGGGGAATTCAAAAAGTGCTGTGTATTACAGTTGACAATGCCAGTGCGAATGAAACAGCAATTGATTGGTTTAAGCGGAACACGACGGTGAGAGATGATGTCATTCGGGCCCACGAGTTTATTCACGTTCGATGCTGTGCTCATATCATTAACCTCATAGTTGTTGAGGGATTAAAAGAGGTTCATGATTCCATAACCCGAGTCCGCAACATTGTACGATATGTGAGGGGTTCCCCTCAAAGGCTTGCCAAGTTTAAGGCAATAGCAGAAGATTTGAAGATTGAATGTTCTAGTATGCTGTGCTTGGACGTTCCGACTCGATGGAATTCTACATACATGATGTTGGATGTGGCACAGAAGTACCAAAAAGCATTCGAGCGGATGGAGGTCGAGGATGGGGGCCTGAGGTATGCTTTGTTGGAGCCAGCAGGACAGGGGCTCGGTGCGCCAGACGCACATGATTGGACCAGTGTGAGTTATTTTGTTGAATTTTTAAGAACTTTTTATGAGATAACCATGCGACTATCTGGATCCAAATATACGACTGCGAACTCATTTTTCAGTGAGCTCTCGGAGCTTCACTTCCAGTTGGAAAATAGTTGTACTGACTCTGCTGGATTGTTATCTGATATGGCTACGAGGATGAAGATCAAATATGATAAATATTGGGGGAATATTGAGAAGATAAATAGATTGCTATTTGTGGCTGTGATCCTTGACCCCCGAGTTAAGTTGGCCGTTCTAGAATTTTGGGTAAATTCCGTCCTCGGGGCAGTGAAGGCTGGAGAGTTTATTAGATTGCTAAAAAATGATGTTGATGACTTATATCATCACTACAGTACTAGTGCTCAGCCTTCATCCGCAGTTGGTAGCTCCTCACATTCGAGGCCGACAGGATCGACAGTTCCCTCAGGTGATACTGAGCCATCTGTAGGGGTTAGAGGCAATCGTGTTATACGGCAGTATCATCAACTCATGTCAACAAGGAATATTATGCATTGTACATCTGAGGTTGAACGATATTTTATGGAAGCTGTCGAGGCACCTAGTGATGTATTTCAGTTATTAACTTGGTGGAAAGTTAATTCCACCAAGTATCCAGTCCTTTCCCGTGTGGCCCGAGATGTGCTAGCCATTCCTGTCACTACGGTTGCCTCAGAGTCGGCATTTAGCACTGGAGGTCGCGTGTTGGATGCTTATCGCAGTTCATTGTCACCGTCAACCGTGGAGGCCCTCGTTTGCACACATAATTGGATTAGTGAAACGCCCCTTGGACTAGATACCGTTGGCATTGATGCCGAGAGCTATAGGCTAGAATCGGGTAAGTTTATATGCTTTTAAATGATGGTTTAATTATTTTTAATGTTTCTAACTTCTACTTTTTATGATTTTATAGATCTAATTGTGAACCCTAACATAATTACCGATGATTGAGAGTTTGGAACGGACGCTACTTGAGAGTTGTGATGGAGTTGAGAGAACCACATTTCTTGGTAAGAATCAAATTATTCTTTTACCTTATATAATTTTTTATTATCAATTTTTTTTCGTCTATTGATTGCTACTTTCTATCTTCATTTCAGGCGTGACCAATGGAACATTGGGGTTTGAGTGAAACCCGTGTTTAATTTTTATGAAGTTATATTTCAAGACTGAGTCATATTGTTATTAACTTATTACGTTATAAATGAGACTGTTATAACTTATGGCTGCATCATACATATTATTTACTTTTTAAACTATTTATATAGTTATATTTATGTACTTATATCCCGAGCAAAGACGTGGGATAAGTACTCTTTATTCTATAATTTCTATTAGTACTTATCCATCCTCTCTCAAAAGTTTATAATTTATTATCCAACTGAAATTAATCAGGTGATACAAATTCGTACCATCATTCTTACCATCATTCTTTTCTAAATTTCAGGCGGAGATAAAACAAATTAAATATATAATCAAAATTCAGTAACAAAATCAGAACGAATATTTAAATTATTGAAAACTCTTGAATAAACCAAATATTTGTAGATGGTTCACTTTTTAAAAAAAATATATATGTTGCCTACTATCTGAAACGAAATTGAACAACAAAATTTAAATAATAATAATAATAAAAAAATCTGAAATTGAGTTCGAAACTCCGAACGGAGGTCGGAGCTCCGACCTCCGTTCGGAACTCCCTCCGAACTCCAGTCGGAGTTACCATCGGAGGTCGGAGCTCCGACCTCCGTTCGGAACTCCGATCGGAGGTCGGAGCTCCGACATCCGATCGGAATCGGACTCCGACTACGTTCGGAGTCGGAGTCGGAGGGGAACTTTGGCTCCGACTTTTGTCGGAGTCGGAGGTCGGAAATGACAACTCCGACTCCGTCGGAGTCGGAGCCCACCCCTACCTGGGAGATACATAATCAGCAAAAAATCAAACCCAGATATCAAAATTTATTACCCTGATTATACATAGCTGTTAGAGGGGGTTGCATCATTGTATTATTCATAATTGAAGTCATTATTGTCATGATTGGCACCTTCTCCTTGTTTATTTCTCTTCTTTTTCAAATCCATTTCCCTTCCCCCTAAAACTCAAAAGAGGTTAGATATCTATTCTAAAGGTCATGTGGAAGGCTGTATGTATGTTTTCAGTAATTTGACAATCCTCCCTGATTGAGGAGACTGAAATCTCATCTAGCAGTGTCTCATATAATGAGGTTATAGGGAAACATCCAAAAGGGGTGACTGATTTTGAGAAGGTTATGAGGGCAGCCACTTGGGCTGGCTTTGCCATACAATTGAGATATCCTCTCAATTTTTTGACTGAATCGGATAGTCTAATACAAAGAGTGATAGATACAACATTAAGGACTCGTTTGTTTTCACAACTCATCTCATCTAATCATTACAAGTTTATCAAATTCCCATACAAAATAAAATAAACAATTCAACTTTTTCAAATTTTAAAACAAAAATAATATTAAAAAATAATATTATAATAATATTTTATTCAACTTTTATTTTTGCTAATTTCATCTATGAAAACAAACGAGGCTAAATGTTCGTGGAGTCCACGCTGCTCAAAAATCCTATATGCAAGAAAACAGAGTTAGGCACAACTCATAGTAAATGCAGAAGTTTGATTTACTGGGAAACTTTGCACTCGACTGCTGGTTCATTTTCAGCTCAGAAACCTTTATCTCTTAATTATCTGTCATAGTATTCTGTGGAATGACATAGTTAGGCACGTTTATACCCAAAAAAAAAATCAAGTGGGAACTAATATTTATAGTAATAACATTAGAATGGAGTCTGCACTGCACTTGTCCTCAGACCTTCCAACTAACCTGAGTGAGGTTTAAAAATCAAGGCCTTGCTATTTTGTCACCAATTCATTGATCTGTTTGACAAAACCAATGAAAAGATTTAAGAAATGAGTGAAAGGCTTGACAAAGGAGGATGGATTGGATTGAAGGAATCAGACTAAGGGAAAATTTCTCAGAAAATAACAAACAGGAAGACTCCAATAGTGTCAGAAGTTGCACCTGATTGATAAGAAATTAGAATACTCTGACATCACATGTCTATATACATATACACATTAAAACTCTCTTTTTTTTTTTTCTCTCTCCACATTCCTTCTTTCTACTTATAATAGAGAAATGGAAATTGTTCACTTATTCCATAACTGCTTTCTCTTGATCTTTGAGTTGCAAGTTTGAAAGCAACAATGCTGACCATCCTAAAACTCCCATGTTACTCATTTTGAGACAAGCCAACAAGTATCAAGCATCACTCTCAAGTTATTTAGTACATAATAATGTTAAAGGTAATCCAAGTTTTATTTCATAAGCTTTATAAAAAAAAAAAAGGAAAGGATAATAAATCAATATACATTGATAATGTGACATTAATCATATAAAGTTTTTTATTTATTATTTTCTTATGATAAGATATGTAATGACTTCAACATTTTTCTATCATGCAATTCATTGGTCCAAATATGGAATCCAATGATTATAGATCAAAATCTTTAGAAAGATAAGTACCACAATCGACCATCGTAAAGAGATTCTATAAATTAAATCACAAATTGACATGTGTTCATATGATATGTTATATTTATTTTATAATATAATGTATTACATTAAGGTACATCAATTTACGTCTTTTCTTTTATAAGATTTCTCTGTGACTAAAATATTTTTTATTTAAAAATATATAAACTAAAAGGGATCCACCATTCTACTAGACCCCCTTCCAATATGACACAGAACCTTTTGTTAATCAGATATCTAATTTATTAGTTATTATTGCCTTTTGAAAACTGTAGGTGGTACATGTTTATGATCACCTCAGTGAAGAATAAGAACAAAAACGATAAGATTCTCCATGATATCAAAGACAGAGACTGGAATGTCAAAGGACACGCAAGTGGCTAAGAGAATATAAACCCTAAAAAGAGTTTTTATTGATATTGAATAAAGATTGTGATCCTTGGGGATTGTTTGGATTGAGGCATCCTCTCAACTCCATTCATCTTATCTCGTTTTATCTAATTATTATAATTTTTTTAAATTCACACGTAAAATATAATAAATAATTCTTTTTTTTTTCAAATTTTAAAACAAAAATAATATTAAAAAATAATATTTTATTCAACTTTGATCTCAACTTGCTATCCAAATCTTCCCTAAAGTGAGAAGTTGGTTGTTTTGGGAGTTACTTGTTTAAAAAGTGATAAAAGTTTTGAAAAACAATGAATCCACATATGTTAATTACCCATGTGACCCTGAATAAACACATTTTGAAGAGCCAAAAATCAGCTTGCAGAAAACAAGGTTGGAGATACTTGTAATTTGCCTACAAGTGGAGTTAGCCCAAGTAATACATAAAAACAATCTTCCACATTAAAGAAAGGAAGTAACATCAAAACAATCTAATTATCTATCTCACACATATGCTAAAGGTCGTTTAATGAGAGAGATGCTTTTCAAAAGCGAAAATATAAAGAGAACCAATGAAACTTTGTAAGTTTCAAGGGACTCAAAAAACAAGACCAAACATCAGCTAATCTTTCACAAAACTTTAAAAATTGTTTTGTAAAAACGTCTCAACTCAAAACTTCTTACACGTAAGATTCATAATTTGTTTCAACTCAACGCATCTTTACATGTAGGACCCATAACTTTTTTCAATTTTTCATAAATACATCTAAATTCATTTTAGATGGGCTTCATAAAATTCACTTCATTATCTCAACTCACTATTATTCATAAATAATTTAATTCATCTCAACTCAGGCATATATCATTCATAAAAAAAAAAAAAAAAAAAAAAAAGTCATGGGATTCCTCTAAGCTTACATGGCCACGTACGACACATTTCCATTGGTTCACGATTTTCAATTATAACGATATAATTATTCCTGAATTACTCGACCGCATTATTAGGAATCTGTCTAATTAGTAGGTCTATGACTTTGAATGGTCAAAATAAATTTGCCACGTACTCCAACCCTTTGCTTTCTTGGATCTATGATCTATAGCATCTAATGCACTAAAGTCCGAAATGCAAATCTACTTTAGCGAATGTGAGAGCGAGAGAGACATGCAACCAACCTGCATGGATGTTTACAAACATAAGCTCATCATCTCTCACATCTAGTGTGTGCGTGCGTGCGTGTATATGTATGTATATATATATATATATATATATATATATATATATATATGTGTGTGTGTGTGTGTGTGTGAAATTATGTTATTTATAAGTTTGGTGTGTAACGTAAATCGCCACATTCATAAACGGATAATGATAAAGTTATTACCTTTTATTACCTATTTTTTTTGTATTTTTTATAATTTTTAAATTTTTTTCTATAAACAGTGTGTTTAATATATTAATAAAAAACCTGAAAATAAATTTATTTGTAAATGATTTCACACCAAGCTTATAATAACATAACTCTTATATATATGTTAGTCATTTAAACCATCATATCTAAGAACCATTGTAAGAGCATTCACATCTAGATTCCCTATAATTTGAGTTTTGTTTTAGGGTTTTGATTAAAATATCTCCTACGACTGAATCCCTATTTTAGGAAAATTGTTTAGGGAATGAACAGTAGTTTTCCAAATATAAAAAATTACTATTCATCCCCTAAACATTTTTTATCAATATTTTATTCTAATACATAAAATAAATTCTTCTTCCAATCATCTATATTTTCTCTCATACTCATTTGTTATAGTTTTAAATAATAATTTTAAAAGTAATTTAATTAATTACGAAAATATAAAAAAAATTAATTTTAAAAATATTATTATATCCACAAAAAATAATTTAAATTTTTGTTTAAAATACTCACTAGAGTAATAGTTCAGAATATAAGAAAAAACATTGAGTAGTTAAGTTTGTAAATGGAAATGAGAGAAAAAAGTAATAAATAAAAAATAAAGAAATATTATTTTAATAGAATAGATAAATGATAGGGAATGAGATGTAGGAAGTTTTTGAAAGATGAATAAAATTTAGGAAAAACTTTTAGAGAATGTACTTTTTAGCTAAATTATAGGAAATTTTATGGGGAATGAGATGTGAATGCTCTAAGGCTAGTAACTTTTAAACCAACTACATAAACACTACTGAATAGAGGTAAGCACAACCACCAAAGCCCAAAACTCACTGAGGCTCGTTCAGACAATGAGATGAGATGAGTTGAGATGGTATTAGATGAAAAAGTTGAATTGTTTATTATATTTTGTGTGAAAATTTGAAAAAGTCGAATTGTTTATTATATTTTGTGTGAAAATTTGAAAAAAATTGTAATCATGACATGAGATTAGATGAAACCGTTTTTATATGCAAACATGACCTAAAACAAACCCAATTTATTACCCTTAGAGCACTCTCAATGGATTAGCCAAAGTTAAATGACACTTTTAGCTAATGTAAAATAAATTTGGTTTTGGCTATTCCAATCCCCACATTGGAATAGCTATTTTTTCATTATCTAACAATAAAATAATATGAGATAAATTTGACTTTAGCTATTTCATTCACATCAAAATTCCATATTGTATTATTCATTTATTTATTATATAGTAATAAAATAATATTATTTTAAAAAATATTAAATTTTTTTAATTATTAATTAATTTAATTTTATCATTCTACCTATTATATGTGAATTAGTAATCATATTCTAATTAAATTAATGTTATTGATGAGAAAAAGGAAAGAGAAATAATTGAGAGGGAAGAAGTCGAGGAAGTCGAACCAATTGATGAGAAAGAGGAAAGATAAATAATTGATAAAATATGTATTTGGTCTATCTATAGTAACCTTCAAATTTGAAAAATATTTTGGAAATCACTGTAGCTAAAGTCCAATTATTTGGAATTTAATTAATCTATTGTGATCATATTTTGTTCTTTAATAGCTAAATACTCAATGGGTTTAGCTTTTAGCTAATTCATTGAAGATGCTCTACTACATTCCTTTCACAATGGATAGACAAGGGATAGACAATTGAAGATGCTCTACTACATGCTCTACTACTACATTCTAAGCGGTCGGTCCACTTTTCCCTAAATAACAACCCTCCACTCACATTTTGCCACCTCAGAAATTACACCAAATTCAATCTACATTCGTTGACATGGGATAGACAAGGGCAACGATAGGAAAGCTAAAGAGAGGAAACCCGCTACACGAATTCCCCCTTTCTATGCTTCCAGTTTCACGCCGAGCATCCACCGCCAGCATCCACCAATCCACCACCACCAGTTTGACGCCCATTTTGCCCAGTCAGATTTCACCCCACTAGTTCGTCAATTTTGCCCAGGCCGTCAATTTTGCCCCACAGTCTCTTCTTATCAGAGATGCCACATTGCATCCTTATGTAACCATTCTCTCCCCATTTAGATCCCCAGGAGTTCTTCAGTATCCAGTATTTGGTTCCATCGAGAGTTGTTCCATAGCCTACAACTGCAACTCCATGATTTAGCTTTGTGCCACATTTTTCTGTAAAAACCCCCTGCAATAATGCACAACAAAATTAAGAGGAAAACTCAGTTAGTTGTTTCTTGAACTTTTAGCCACATTGGAGTTTATTTTGGGTTCATTGACATGGATTTGGTAGAAAAAGAGTTTTTTTTTCTTGGTGTTGCCGTCTCTACTAGGTATTTGTAGTTTATTATATTATTTTAATATTTGGGTTTTGTATTGTTTGGATGAAGGCATTACCCTGTACTGATTCGAAGATGAAGTGATTGGAGGAATGTTAGTGTAAGTAGGGACTCTGAGCAAGGTACTTGATGAATGATTTGAAGCAAAATTTAGTACCGAAAGAAAGTTGAAGAAGAAATAGTTTATGGGTATTTTCCTGTTCATCAAATTATTGTATTTTCCTAGAAAGATTTTCAAATCTTGAAGGGAGAGTGGGGGAAAGGGTGGAGAAGATGAAGAGAAAATGGTAAGATGAAGGGGAAGAACTGTTTGGGAAAATGGGAAGACGAAGGGGATGGCTACAGATACAGGTTGATTTGCAGCTGCTTTGAGTAATGCATCCTCATCATTATCTGGCACATTCTCATGCTCAACAATTGAAATTGCAGCTGCTTTGAGTATTTTCCTGCAAGATGATAACATGCCTCAAGTATTAATCTACAAAATTTTATTTTAGTTTGAGGGCAACAAAAAATACAAACTGTATTCCCCGTTTGGTTGTTAGACTGCACTGAAATCAACTTTATTTAGTCAAATTTTAAGTTGAGTATAACATCCAAACACTAAACTTTCAAACCACTAAACTCATCTCAACTTATAATATTTTTACACGTAAGACTCATAACCATTTTCAACTCAACACCTCTTTATACGCGGCACCCACAACATTTTTCAAATTCTCATAAATATATCTAAACTCATTTTAACATCTAAACATATCTAAATCCATATTAAATGGACCCCACAAAACTTACTCCATTATCTTAACTCACTACTATTCATAAAGAACTTAACTCAGCTCAACATCCAAACGCAGCCTTATGGAAAACCATAGTGGATGTGAAATAGCAAATGGGAGATTCCGTGTAGTGCATCCACAAGATTGTTGTGGTAGACAACCTACATGTCAGTACATTATTGATGGGCTGTTATTTAGGTAACATAAGCCCGACCGGTTTACAGGATTTCTCTATATATATATATATATATACACACGTGTGTCTACACCATGCATCCACCGTTAGCTCATACAAATAGTGGCATAAGCTGTCTATACCCAAAACGCCAATGCAATCCATTGATCGCAAAATATAAGGTCACATGATTGAGCACCCATTTGGATTTTCATCACTGAATATCTCCGAGACGGTCCGGCGCAACAAGGAACACATGTCACGATCCGCCGGCCTGGTCTCGCACCCTGGAGGACCCTGGAGGATATGCAGATAGTCATACGATGGTGGTGAGGTGTAGTATGATGTGCTACCAGGGTATGCCACACTGTAGCTCGTTGCATGCATTGGAGTTACTTGATCATACAAATGCTGACGTGGAGGGCTGCTATTGGCTGGAGCTAGAATTGGACCTTGACCAGTACGATTTGCTGATACTGAGTATGGCGGGGCATTGCCTGAATGTTCGGCCCCATCGACGTTGCTGTTACTCGCTTTTTGCCCCTTCTTTTTCTTCTTTTTCTTCTTTTTACCTCCACTGCCCCCGCCACCCTGCTTATCAGCTGCCGGTGTCTGGTTGACGGACGGTACGTTCACCTCAGGCTTTGGCTCCTTCGCTTGTCCACCGGTTTTACCACTTGCAACACCGCCTTCATAACCGTCACAATTTTTCGCAGGGTCTTGATCTTCAACTGTCTCTTTTTCCTTATCATCACCATGGTTACTTTCCTCGGAGCTTTCTTGGTCGCTTTGTTTCTCTTTGTTCTTGGGTTTGCCGTTCTTTCTCTCTTTTGTGCCAGCTTTTTCAGGCCAAAGCTCTGCATGTTTCCCTGTCTTTACCAATTTCTTGATCAAAATCTCTGGGTTTAAATTCCCGGTTACAATGACCTTTTGTTGCTTCAAATCAACGTCTGTCGTATATACCCCTGAGACTCCAATTGAAAGTATCCAAGTTTTTCAGGGGAAACGGTAAATATTAGAGGGAAAGGAGGGGAAAAGAGGACGAGAAGAATAAGGAAACTGCAGATGAAATAAATCAAACATGGAAAAGAAAACTGGATAAAACTCGGAAGAAATATGCATATACTGATATTAAGCAGAAGTAGATATAACCCAGACGAGAAAAGCTCCTAATCCACAAGATTTCGAGAGTAAATCATTTTTTTTTTTTTAAAAACATTGAAAAAGAGGGTTAACTTAAAGGAATGGAACCAGTATAAATGAAGCAGACCCTTTGTTTTTGGGTAAACAAGAACCATAATTCCCTTGATCAGAAATAAATATGAAAAATTATTGCAAAGAATTAATACTAGGTTTTGGAGTCACCTTCAATGTTTTTTAGAACCTTTTTTACTTTTCTTTTGCAGCCTTCACAGTGGATTGAGACTTTCAAGACCCATGTCTAGAAAAGATCAGCAGAAGAGGTTTAAAAACAAGTGGAGTCTTACAATTTATTCAAAAAGGAGTGAGTGTTGTTGATATATAGAAACCAAGTTTTACCTTGTATTTGAGAGGTTCTGGAGGACTTTCTTCCAGTCCGTCTTTAGCTACTTCCTTAGCTTCGGTCTTGGCGTCTGTTGTTGCCATCGGACGAACACGAAAGCCTATGAGAGGGGAAAGAGAAGATTGTGTAGGATTACTTGAGAAGAAGGAATAACTTCTTAAGGCTAGTTTGGAGAGGTTTGAGAATTTTATAATAGTAATAAGATAACTTTTTTTTTATGCAAATTAATTTCATTAAACAAGAAAAGCGATACATGATAGGGGATGGGGGTTTCCAATCTTAAGATGAGATCTATTTCCAATCTTAAGAAGCCTTTGAGAGGAGAGAGAGCGAGATAAAGTAGGGTCCTCGGCTTGGGGTCGATGCTTGGTGGGTGGCAACTGTGCTGCCGATGAGAATTAAAATCCTGCAAAAATTCGATACTTTGATGGACAGCCACCAATGTATGGCATTGATTCTTTTTGGGAAGTTGAGTTTAGAATTTTTTTTTTTTAGAAGGGATTTATTATGAATAAGTCACTATTCATTCTTAGACTTTATATTTATAGATTTTTCATAAGATGTGAAGATATTTTTCATAGGATATGAAATGTTTTTATAGGGTATGAGAGTATTTTTCATAGCATGTGGGGTGTGAGATAGTGAATAATGGTTGATTAGAAAAATTTTTCTTTTTAGAAATGATATTAGGGCCTGTTTGGGGAGTGAGATGAGATAATAATTTTGTGAATAGTAGTAAGATAGTTTGAATTGAATATTTTTTGGGTTTTGGGAAATGAGATAGAAAAAGTTGAATAAAAAATATTATAAAATTTAAATTATGTAATTATATAGTTTTATAATATTATTTTTGTTTGAAAATTTGAAAAAGTTGAAATTATTTTTTATTTGAAAGTTTGAAAAATTTGTAATGATTAGTTTGAAAATTTTGTATTTGAATTATATTTGAAAATAAGATGAAATGAGATTATATGATAATTTTGTGTCCCATCTAAAGCCCCAAACCTGCCCTTAAAAGTGTATAAGTTAAGCATATTTTTTTAAAGGAGTTTTGCTATTCAATCATTTGATTCATCTCTATACATCACACATCACACTTTTTTTTGTTTTATTTTTCTTAAACTAATTGAATTCTTCTACTCAGTATTCATATACCACACATTTGGTAAGAGAAAAAAATTAAAATAAAATAAAATAAAAGTGTGATATGTGGAGATGATTAATATAATTTTTCTTTTTGAAAACAAAAAGTAAATAAATATGAAATTTATATAAAAAATTATATTTTAATGGTAGAATCTATTATTTTTAAAGAGAGTTACTTACAAACTCTAAAATTATATTTTACATTTTTTTATGTACGTACACTAACACGTTAGGGCATTAGTATTGGTCTATACATATGCATATGCAAAGTTATATTTGCATAATATGACTCTAAAATCCTCCACATTGGTTTATGCATATTCAAATATTTAGCTACCTATGAACAGTGCTTATCCAAATTTTGATAACTACTATTCACCCTACAATCATATTTTAATCATTATTTTTCTCTCATCCCTCTCTCTCTCACAATCCTTTCTTTTTCTCCCTCTTTCAACAACACAACAAACCTTCACTTGCACATTCATTTTATTATTATTATTATATATATTTTTCATTTTATTATATTTTTAATATAATATATAAAAAAAATTATATTTTTTATTATTGCATTTGTATTATTAATGTCAAATGTATGTAATGGATGCTAATTGTAAAATATATATAAACAAATTGATTTTAGCAAAAAATTAATAATAAAAAAATAATATTTTATTATTATTTTGTCTCAAATATGCATAAACCAATGTGAGAATTTTGCTTGAATGACAAAGTGAATATGCAAAAGAGATGATTTTGCATATGCATATGCATAAACCAATGCTAATGCTCTTAAGTAACTTTCACTGCAGCTAAAAAATCCTAGGGTTTATGAGTAATGCTACGTATAATCGTGGAATGCGCAAATGCCGTGCAATCGTTTTGAAAAAGAGTAGGGTCCATTAAAAAATTAATTTCTTTTCATGTGGATCCCATATATATTTATTCACTTTTTTTAAAACGACTGTACGATACTTGTATACTCACGACTGCAAGTATCATTTCTTTTATATATATATATATATATATATATATATATATATATATATATATATATATGCAGGGCCAAAACCTTTCTGGGATCCACTGCTTACCTAAAGTCCAAGACAAAGTTAATTGATTTCACCAAAAAATGAACAAAATGTGATTTATTTTTCCTCTTATTACAGAGTTACGACTTTGGAAATAAAGAAAAAGAGAGCAAGCAACTTCAATATTCGCACAGTTTTAAAAAATTTCTATTTATAATTAGTATAATACACCTAATAAAATACCTACGTGACAAAAATTTTATAAATTAAATCTTATCATTTAAGTGATATATGTAAAATGATATGCTTTCCACACCGACAATAGTTTTATAACAGGTAATGAAGCAATATTCACATGCATATATATATATATATATATATATATATATATATATATATATATAGTAGCACAGATAGATCCATGCATATCTATGACAATTTAGCGCGTAAAAAAAAAGTTAGAAAATGGACTAATGTAATAAAAAAAATCCTACGTCGACGGTCGACATCTCCGGGTGCAATTCGATCGGTTATTGGCTACAGTACGATGATCTGATCAATAAACTCGATCAATTAGTTTGGCCGATTGGTTAGTCATGATGTGCGCACATGTTATAAGATGTGCACCATCCTCTAGCTAGCACAACTCCGACTGTAATTCCAAAAGCAATTTGCCTAGAAAATTGATTGAAGAAAGAAAACAGAAAAGAAAAAAGTTAGTGAGCTTTGATTAGATGATCAGTTCAGATCAAATTAATTTATAAGCTGGGCAAGAAAGTTTCCAATAATTGATGGTACTTTCTGTCAAGGAATAATTTCGTATTATTTGTAGACAAAGATCTTGAACACGTTTATAAGAAATGAACAATCATCTCTTATATAATCGGTTTCCAATAGTTATTGTTGGTACCTTCACGTGGAAATTGATGTCATCGTCAAAGGGAACTGCCAGTACTCCTAACTAATCTGGTCTTGCTTCTTGTAGAAGATCACATGGGCTCCTCTGAAAATAAAGATGCATGATCAGTTGATAAACACAAAGGTCAACACAAAGGATATTAATGATAAGCACTCTGCAGCGTAATGATAAGCACTCTGTGAATAATGATAAGCATAGAGTAGTAGGATACGTAATCTCTCGTAAAAAACATGCATGATTTGGTGTGGAGAATTCCAATCATTATAGCTAGCGTATCTGCTTTTCTAACATCTTTCCTTTTAAGCCAAGCAGTACTACTTGGGGGTGCCACAGGATAGGCGCGCCCGCGCCTCCTCCCCTTGGCTTGAAAGTAACTTCTGGCCGTTGAGACCAAACATGCATGCAGTTACGGTTTACCCTTAGCATTGAAGTGGCCAAACAGCCACTTCGTTGCAAGATAAATGTCTGTCCTCCTGATCACTTTGTTGGAACCGCGTACACAAATTATGATGAAAATGAAGTACTTTTCCTCTTGGTTCTCTCTTTGCGTATGGCTCTTATGCTGTGAATATTGTGAGTGTTGCTTTTTGCTCCACCGGGAAGAGATATTTGGAGCTGGAAGAGCCGAACGTGTGCAACAACGTCAGTCCTATTTCGGTGCAAGAGGTACTGATTTTCTATATTCATGAGCTGAGCCACGTTTTATTTTATTTTTTATTTTTTTATAATTATTATCGGGTTGCTCCCAGTTTTTGAGTTTCGGCGGCCTCTGTTTTTGTATTTCCGGATTATTTTATTTTTTGTGTTGAAACTGCCTGGAGTTTGTTTTCCTTCCCGAGTATTGGCCATGGCTGCCATTACTGGTTCCAACCTCATGGCAGCATGGTTCTTAGTGCACCGCCAAGTACGTAGTTGGGGCAGCGCAAACCGCCTGTGCTGTTCGCACAAACGTACTGTTGCAGCGCACACCATATGGTGCTGCCCAGCACAGCCCATGATGCGCGCCGCGCATGGTCATTCGAAGAGCGCCAAGAGAAGTTGCGCCTCTGATAGCTGCAGCGCAGCACTAAGTAAATGGCGGCAGCTTGCTTCTTTTCGAGTTTTTTGAAAAAAAAAATTGTGAAAATTCAGGAGGTAACCATCTAGTGCAAGACTTTTGAAAGAAAAATAACATCAAAAAAAAAATCTCACTGTTTAACTTTTTTAAAAAAAGTGTACACTGTTGAAGAAAATGCACATTTAGGCTTTGTTTTTGTAAATGAGATAATATGAGATGATTTGAGATTAAAGTTAAAAAATTAAATAAAGTATTGTTAAAATATATTTTTTAATATTATTTTTGTTTTGAGATTGAAAAAGTTGAATTATTTATTTTATTTTATATTAGAAGTTGATAAAATTATAATAATTAGATAAGATCAGATGAAATATTTTTCGAAAAGAAAATAAGCCTAAATTTATATCAAGGATCAGTTAAAGAAAACTCAGGGAAAGAAGGGTCACACTGTTCATGTAGAATTGCTTTGAACAGGTCTTGGTCTGTTTTTAACCAAACCTGCTAGCCATGTTAACTGCACTTTAACCTTTTTCCAAGAGGGAGATGGGGCCATGGACAAGATGATTTGAATTTGGCTCATTTATTTCCTATTATTTATTATACTATTTAGTGATATGCAGTTTATTATATCGATCTCTTTGTATATGCAAAATAGATTTTTCTTGAATATGTGATTATTCACTTTTAATCACATGATTCTCTTTAATGCCATGTTTTTAATAAAGGGAAATTAGCCCAAGTGAGTGAGAATGTCCAAAAATTAATTAGCTTCATGTGTAAGTGTTGTCATAAAATGCATACCATCAACGTTGTAATTAGATAGTACATCTAAGAGTTTGTTTGGATAGAAAAATCATCTCATTTCATTTCATCTCATCATTACAATTTTTTCAAATTTTTACAAAAAATATCATAAATAATTCAACTTTTTCAAATTTTAAAATAATAATAATAATATTAAAGGTACGATTAGTTATCAAATTCATCTCAACTCATCATTACAGTTTTTTCAAATTTCAACACAAAATATAATAAACAATTCAATTTTTTCAAATCTCAAAATAATAAAATATTAAAAAATAATATTCTAACAATACTTTATCATATTAACTAAACTCAACTTAATTCAGTTTAATATCTAAACGTAGCCTAAAAAATAAGATTCTAATATTATTTTATTCAATTCATCTAAAATCATCTCATTTCACAGTCCTAATTAGTTTCTAGCACCTTGTGAGTGAAATTGTTCTCGAGCATAGGCGCGTGCTCTGTATTTTTCATAGAAATTAATATAGATAACGCAAATATTTAAACGAGTGATTTTTTTTTTGTGATTTTTTTTTTATGTTTTTTTTTTAACTTTTGAAAATCGAATGCAAAATTTATATTGGTGTGTAAAAGATGTTTTAAAAAAATAAATATATTAACTTTTGATTCTCCTATAATTTTTTTTAAAAAGAAGATAGTATCTCAATTTTATTAATAAACTGTCAGTTATAATGGAAGAAAACGTTATATATAAAGTGGAGAAATGGATTACAGAAAGCATTATCATAAACATGGCCCTAAAATTTAATAAAACTTAATCCAAACTAAATACATTCCAACCAGGATTTAAAAATACTCATGTTAGTGATGAAATGAGAGAATACATGCACGATTTATACAGAAAATACTAATTATATGCTTAGAAAGCTAAAGGAGAGGAAAAAAAGAACTGAACGTATTATCTATGCAGCCAAAAGAAATAATGTCATGGATTTAAGATATTATTTTTTAAAAAATTTTATGTGTAATCACTTTTACGTATTTTTTGTACATTCCATTAACGTGATTGGTCGTGTTACTTTTTTTTTAATATAAAAAAATTATTTTAACTAATTACATTAATGAAGTATAAAAAAAAATACTTTGAAAAAAAATGAGTTTACATATCAAAACTCGTTATCTTTTGATGATACACCCATGATTTATCCACGAAGATGAAAAAGTGATGGACCATTGGTCCACCTTTCACTCCATCTTTTCAATTATAGGGTTGGCGAAAAGTTACACAATCACCCTCTAAATAGTTAGGAAGTCCAACAACACAGGACCCACCTAGATACTTTTTCATTGTTTTGTTCGATGATAGCTACTGAAAGCTTTGTTTAACTGTAAAATCCATGAAAGCCATGAAAAAAAGAAAGAAAAACTGTAAAATCCATGACCCAAATTTACATACTTGGCTTTTGACTCCAAAATAAAATGTAATAAACAAAATTAAAGGAAATGTAAAGCTATACTAATGATCACGAGTAATATTATATACAGTCGCGTAATACATAAATGTCGTGTAGTTGTTTTGATAAAGAGTAAAGTCTACTATTAAAAAATTAATTTTTTTTTTTTCATATAAATCTCATATTTATTCACTTTTTCAAAATTATTACACGACGTTTACACGCTAACACTCACGACTTCAGATATCTCTTACCAATATCAGACAACAATCTCAGCTTTTAAGATGGAGAAAGGTTTCCAGAAGGAAAGTATGATGCATAGTTACAGTGTTTTGTAGACTAGATTTATTAAGTTAAGAAAGAGAGAGAAGAAGAAGTACATGAATGGAGGAGTAAATGAGGAGCACTGGAGCAGTACAACTGCAACTGCCAGGCATAGGTTCCTTGGAGTAGCATTAAAGACTTTCTGACTATAATCTTCATTGCACTTTACAAACACCACTCAGAATCTCAGATTAAACTTTTTCTAAGACAAAAGAATGAAACAGAAAGGGGAGGCAGATGCATAAGTAGAAAGTTTCATCGTCGCTTTGATGATTTTGGTTGGAAGAACATGGGTTCCGGTTCTGAGATTCTCCATATGATCATCATCATTTTCATTCTCCTATCATTATGCAATACCCACATTTTGATTTCAACCGTTGTGTTGAATGCAGCAGAAGACTTCAGTGCTCGCCGCGTACAACAGCTGTACCTCAGGGAAGAAAATGGAGATTGGATTAACCGCATTCAGAAAGTTTCAGGAGAGGATGAAAATGGAGAGAGGGGAGGTTTGATAGTGGAAAAGTTTAGAGCTTTGCTTGGACTAAAGAGCTTCCACAGAAGAAGCCCATCACATGGTGGGTCTGAGTTTGTGCTGCTTTCACCCTCTCCATCACCCGCCATTGAAGCTCCAGCTCCAGCTCCAGCTCCAGCTCCTGTTCCAGTGCTGCATATCCATGCAAATCCCCATCCTCCAGCACGGCGCTCGAGTTCACTTGCACCACATCACCGCAAGTCTCAAAAAGAGCATAGAGATAAAGACAGAGTTAGAACGATTCTAGTTGCAGTCATCTTGTCTGCAGTTGCTGCCTTTTTAGTTTGTGCTCTTGTGCTCATTTGGGTCTGCAAGAAGCGCAGAAAACATAGAACGAAACCCACAAGAATAGTGTCGGTTTACAGCAAAAAAGGAGGAGTCAGAGGTAAAATAAAGAAAGTCACGAGTACCCAAAATTCAGCAAGCAAGGTGAGCCAAAATCTTGGCCTTGACCACTTTTATCTCAATTCATTGGGATCAGATTTAGAGCAGCAGACTTTTTTTCTTAAGCAACCTTCTGAAGCTGGAAACACTTCATCATGTCATAGCACACCTAAATTTACATTGCATGCGATTCAAGAGCCAAACCAACAACTGAAAAAGGTGGATTCTGATAATGCTAGTAGCTCTTCCACAAGGGAAATTACATCTATTCATGAGGATGCAGAGTCAATCAAATATGAATCAGATGGTGGTAACCATTCACCTGGTGACAAAGTTATTCCAATTGAATGTCATTCATCTGATGATGAATCTTTCCATTCCTTTTGTGAATCATTTTCATCAAACATCCGGCTTTCCAATGCTTCAGCTGGTAGTCTTAGTGAGGCATCAAATACATTCTCTGAACAAGTGTCACAGAACAGAGCTTCTTTGGCAAACTGTTTAGACATAGAAATGTCTCTTGGTACCAGAGATCTTAGCTCCACACAAGATTCAACTCCACCTCCATACAATCCCAAACAGGAAAAACTAGCAGTTGAATATTCTTCAGATTGTCAAAAAGGCTCCGAGCACCCATCGGCACCACCACGGCCTCCACCTCCGCCCCCTCCACCACCACCTATGACATGTTCTCCTTCATACTTTTCAAATATAATCACATCTAAAGCTTCATGTTCTTTAGAATTGCCAAATCTGTCATCTCCTATAAATTTAGATTCTTCATCAGGAACAAATAAAACTCCACACAGAGACTTCCCTTCTTCTCCTGAAACCCAACTTAAACCATCACAATCACCATCTTGTATTCCTCCACCACCATGTCCACCTCCACTTTGGAAAGGCAATATTAACTCTGCAAGAGGTCTGCCTCCATCATCTCAATTGACTCCGTTTACTCCATTGGGCAAAGACGGAGCTCCGTTACCAAAATTGAAGCCACTACACTGGGACAAGGTTAGAGCTGCTCCGGATCGTTCTATGGTGTGGGATAAGCTCCGGTCAAGTTCATTTGAGTAAGTTGCTTTGTGTTATCGTCTACAATTTGCATTCTTTTACTACCCAAGACTGAACACATTATAAAAAAAAAAACAAAAACAGGTTGGACGAGGAAATGATTGAATCACTTTTTGGATACAACCTACAAAATCCAATGAAGAGTGATGAAGCAAAGAGCAATACTCCCTCTCCAAGCAAGCATGTTCTTGAGCCAAAGAGACTACAGAATATCACTATACTCTCAAAAGCCTTGAATGTGACCGCTGAGCAAGTATGTGAAACTCTATTACAAGGTATAAATCCTAAAATTTCAATCATGGGTGATGGATAATCAAGTGCCTATTTTTAATTTTTCACATTTTGAGAGTTGTGGGGAGGAGGGAGTGACAAAAGAAAAAAAAAACACTAAAGCACCATTTGTTTTGGATGCCCCATAAAAGAAAGGCATTTATGCCAGAGTTGGGAGTCTCAAGTTTGAATGTACTCTTTGTGGCAGGGAAGGGGTTGAGTTTACAACAACTGGAGGCACTGGTGAAGATGGTACCGACCAAGGAAGAAGAGGCTAAACTCTCTAGCTATAAAGGAGATATTAATGAACTGGGGTCCGCAGAGAAGTTTGTTATAGTAATTCTAAGGATACCATTTGCCTTTCTACGAGTTGAAGCTATGCTTTACAGAGAAACTTTTGAAGATGAGGTAGTCCATCTGAAGAACTTCTTTTCGGTGCTAGAGGTAACTTTCAAACCATAAAAATCTCAGATTTTGTCAAAACCAATATTTCCAATACAATGATCATTCTCACTCTAACTTATTCTTAATTGTTGCTAGGAGGCCTGCAAGGAGCTCAGATCAAGCAGGCTTTTCTTAAAGCTGCTCGAAGCCGTGCTGAAAACAGGCAACCGTATGAATGTTGGAACGATCAGAGGAGGTGCCAGAGCATTTAAGCTTGATGCCCTCCTTAAACTTGCTGATGTGAAAGGAACAGATGGGAAAACTACCTTGCTCCACTTTGTCGTCCAAGAAATAATCCGGTCAGAAGGTATTAGAGTTTCAGATAGCATTATGGGGAGGATCAACCAAAAAAACAAAACCAAAACGGTTGAAGAGAGGGAAGAAGATTACAGAAGAATGGGCCTTGATCTTGTTTCTAGTCTAAGTACTGAACTCTACAACGTGAAAAAGACAGCTACAATTGATTTGGATGTTCTTGCAAGCTCTGTCTCGAATTTATCTGATGGAATGGCTAAACTGCAACATCTAGTGTACAAGGACTTGTCTATGGATGAACAAAATGGTAACTTTGTAAGCTCCATAAGATCCTTCCTGAGTTATGCAGAGAAAAATCTAAAAGACTTGCAAGGAGATGAAGATAGGGTCCTAACACATGTCAAAGAAATTACCGAGTACTTTCATGGAAACTTGAGCAAAGACGAAGCCAACCCACTTCGAATATTTGTGATCGTGAGAGACTTTTTGTGCATGTTAGACAATGTTTGCAAAGAGCTTAGAAGCTCGAAAGCTCCACGCAGTCCGAATCCTCTGGCACCATTCCTGTAGGTTAAATTGCTTTTTTTGTACGTTTATGAGATACAGCCCATCAAAACAGATGTAGCTTTTGTCTTTTGTTTGATGCAGAGATTTCAAACATGTAGATTCAATTTCTTCCCTATTCTAAATGGTTGATCTCAAGTGTTTTTGTCGGGTTGAGTGGAGTAGACCCAATTGATTAGTGGGGATTTGCAATAACTATTTGTAACATTTTCAGCTAGTTCAAGGAGACCCGAATCAGAATTGCTGAATTGGCATATGTTACTTATAGGCAAAAGACATGCAGACTTGAGCGGCATTCAGTGTGCTGTCTACTCTCAACGAGGAATGCTATATTCCATATTCTCATCATATTTTCATCTCATCATATAAGGTATGGCATATTTATTATCATTAGATGATTAAGAATCATCAAATAAAGGATCATACAATAGTGATAAATGTGCAACATCTTATATAGTAGGATGAGAGTGGGATGGTAATATGATGTATAAAATTTTCCAATCTCAACTAGACAAAAGCGTTGCGTTTAATTTTAGAGCTTTACTATTCATAAGCCCCACACACCACACTTTCTTTTATTTATTTTTATTTTCTTTTAATTTTTTGTTTTGGTTTTATTTTTCTTAAAATAATTGAATTATTCTATTCATCATCCATATACCATACATTTGATAAGAGAAAAAAAATTTAAAAAATAACAAAAATGATGGTGTGTGGTGTGTGAGGCTTATGAATATAATTTTTCTTAATTATATATATATATATATATTAATTATTATTATAAAATGTCATGTTATTAAAACTGATTGTAAAAAATATTAATTTTAATATAATATCTTATAATAAGAAGAAAGTATTACACAAAATTATCTAAAAATTACTTAGAAAATTACCCACTAAATATAGAGAAATGATACTTGTAGTCGTGAGTATGTAACTGTCATACAGTCGTTTTGAAAAAAGTGAATAAGTATGAGACCTACATGAAAAGAAATTAATTTTTTAATAGTAGACTCAACTCTTTTTCAAAGCGACTGCACGACATTTGCACATTCCACGATTGTATATAGTATTACTCCTAAATATATTGATTCGTCTGGAGAAAAATAAAACGTATCCCACCAGATCTGAGCCATACGACGTCGTCTGGATTTTGCATCGTGAAATATGTTTTGCCCTTATGACCCACCTGCCTTGCGAAGTGCGAACTCTCAGAAATTTCTCCCGAATTCAAAGTTTCGCACCGTCTGGCGGGAAACGCATCTAATAGGTCAGAACTCTCTCTCTCTCTGGGGTGTGTTTCAGGTTTTCTGATTATATTTTTCGTTGTAATAATTTCGCCATTTAATTTTGTCTTTTTTATCTGATGTTGCTTCTCGATGATCTTCTGTAATTAATATTATAACGTTTGATTAATTGGAATCGGATTAGAACATTTGTTTTTTAAATAGAGGCATTATTTGGTCGTTGCGACAATGGAGAGGAAAAGGTTGTACACAATGAAAACCAACTGAGTGTTTTTATGTAGGAGTTTGCATGCACACTTTTGGGGCTATCGGACAGGAGAATTTCTCATTAAACTATCCGAATTACACTTGTGGAAACTTCTTTACGAGAGCTTGCGTACTCCCCGGATTTCTTAAGACTTTGTTCCGGGCACTTTGCCAATAAAAAGACATGTAGGGGTTTGCATTGATTATTTGATTTTTATGAATTTTTGAGTTGTATTAAAGAAGCTTTTGCTGACTCTCCGGTAGGTTGCTTATAAAGTCACGGAAAAAAAAAATTATGTCTTTGTTTCTTTTTATTGATATAATTCTTAGAGCAAATGAAAGAAAAAACCTTGACTGTGCAAATAATGGATTGTGCTTGATTAATGCTTTTATGCCTTTTCCCCCCAGTGAGATCACTTGCCCCTTGAGTCTTTAGCAATGAGTTTCGGATACTGATTTGTCCCTCTGCCTCATTTAGGGTTAGATTTACAAGGTTTTGGTGTCACAGCCTTATACTGAACTGATCTTTTCCCTTGGAAATATATTTGGAGATGCAAAGTGCCATTTAAGGTCCGTTTCTTCGGGTGGTTGGCTTCTCATGGGAAAATCCTTACTATTTTATAAGCTGAGAAAGCACGGTATTGTAGTAACAGATTGGTACTTTATGTGCAAAAGGTATGGAAAATCGGCAGATCATCTCCTTCTTCATTGTGAAGTGTTGAGGGCTTTGTGGGATGAGGTCTTTGCCAAGCTTGGCATTGCTTGGGTGATGCCTAAGACTCTAAGAGTGTGGTGAATCTTTTGGCCTGTTGGAGAGGGATTCAAGGAAATCATCAAATGGTGGCTGTTTGGAAGATGGTTCCTCTTTGCTTTATGTGGTGTATTTGGAATGAGAGGAATGGTCGCTGTTTCAACAATAGAGAACTCTATGTGGATGGGATTATGGTTTTCTTTTTTCATTCTTTGTTGCTTTGGGCTTCTGTTTTTGTAATGGATGGGTTTAGTCCCAATGACTTTCGTGCTGTTTTTCAGCTTTAGCTTGTAATTAGGTGTTTACTTGTGTATGCTTTCTGTGTACTTGGACTATGCCTAATTACGTGGCTTCAATAAATTTCTTACTTATAAAAAAAAAAAGAAAAAAGATATAGGGTTAGATTTACATGAATAATTTAGTAGGACTGGGTTTCCCTTTTTTCTTTCATTTGAAATTAGTGTTAGGCTGTGATTAATGTTTATTTATTCATTTATCTTCAATTTTGGTTCCCTGCTAATTAGGTGTTTGACGTTTTATCTTTGATACTCTCCGAAACAATCCTCTCATTGCTGCGTTTTATTACTTTTTTTTTCCCTTTCCTGTAATTTTTGATAATTTATGTTTAGCCATGACTTTTTAATTCCCCCAATTAATCTCTTTGAGGACAAAGACTAAGACAGTGTTGCTTTTGGGAAAATTTGTGAATGAATAGTTCTCTGCTTAGGAGTCTGTCTTGTCTTATTTTCATATAAAGACATTTGATTTAAGGTTTCATATGTTAGAGTTTGTATATGTAGCTGCATGGACATCACAGGAGATTGATCCTTTTTCAATTATACGTCTTTGTTCTTGTTGTAACCTTGACTTTTTGGTATCCAATTTTTCCTCAGAGAACTCTTTCATATAATGGATGGAAATGATACATCTTCTGACCAAGTCATTGAAAAATTGATTGAAATGGGATTTGAGGATTTTGCTGTCAAAGAAGGTGTAAAAGCAAGGGGCCCATCATTTGTTGATGCACTTGACTATATCTTGAATGGTCCTTGTAGAAATGGTGGGGGCACGTCAAGTAGTTCTAGATGTTCCACGGGCAATAGAAAGGCTCTGCAAAAGAGAGCCTTTTCCTCCTTGCATCCTTCAAGTGAAACACGACAGTCTAGCATACTGGACCATTTCCAATTCAAAGCTAGACCAAAACCAAGCAAGGTTGATGTTGTACCTGATATGTTGGTGTCTGGGTCAAATGTGCCGCCTTCTTATGTAGAGGACCATAGGGATTGCACTCAAGAGTTAGAAATTGGAACAGATTGGGAGAAGAAAGTTATCAGTCTCTTGCAAAATCATTTTGGTTATTCATCTCTGAAGAATTTCCAAAAGGAAGCATTGGCTGCCTGGTTTGCTCACCAAGATTGCCTTGTTCTTGCTGCAACAGGGTCTGGTAATGTTCGTATGTTTTATGTATCTATCTGTATGTACCTATTACTATTTGTTTGGGTGGGTGCTAATTACTTTGACATAATTGCCTTTCTATAGGAAAATCACTGTGTTTTCAGCTTCCAGCATTATTAACAGGGAAGGTTGTAGTGGTGATTTCCCCCTTGATTAGCTTGATGCATGATCAGTGCTTAAAACTTGCAAAACACGGGGTCTCTGCTTGCTTTCTTGGGTCTGGGCAACCTGATAGTTCTGTGGAACAGAAAGCAATGAGAGGCATGTATGACATAATATATGTTTGTCCAGAGACAGTTTTAAGGTAAAAATCATATCCTATGTGACGTGTTTTAAAGAGGCTTTGGATTTTTTTTCCTGTTGTAGTTAAAAGAAAATACAATCTCCACTATTGCAGATTGATAAAACCACTTCAGAGGCTTGCAGAAAGTCGTGGAATTGCTTTATTTGCAATTGATGAAGTCCATTGTGTTTCCAAGTGGGGCCATGATTTTCGGCCTGATTACAGGTTTATGATTTTCCATTTTTCCCAGATGCTCTTTTTTTTTTTTATTATTATTATTATCAGCGGCAGTCGTCGGATTTGTTTGTAGCTATTGCATATTATTACTTTCCTTTTCACATGTGCATACAACTTGCCCTTCACCTCTTGGCTTGGAAGCAAGAACGATCACCTGTTTATTGCGTATTAGTAACCAATATGTCTACATTGTCTGTGAATGTGCCTTTGAGCTCCTTTGAGGGCCATCAATGTAGGTCTTGTATTAGATGATTAGAGTTGTTGTAATTATTTGACTTATGTATTGTTTCAGGCGATTGTCTGTGTTGCGGGAGAACTTCAGTGCTTGCAATTTAAAATTTTTAGAATTTGATATACCACTGATGGCATTGACTGCTACTGCCACAATACGGGTTCGAGAAGACATTCTTAAGTCTCTATCCATGTCAAAGGAAACAAAGATTGTGCTTACTTCATTTTTCCGGTCAAATCTTCGGTTTTCGGTGAGGTTTTTAATGTATTTTTAGCATGTTCTCAGGCATGATTTCCAGATTGGTCCTTTCTATGAGATTTCCAATTTGAGGGTTTGCTTTCCAAGAGGAAAGTTGCAAGTGTTTTTGGACGGCGTATTTTTAAGCATTATTTGACTATAACTGTTTTCATTATCGTTTTTTGTTCTACCACCGTATTTGACATTGCCTCTGACTAAACATCCATATTTGTTATTGAAAAAATCTCTATGATTTACTTGCTGCTATTTACAGGTAAAACATAGTAGAACATCTTCACCATCTTCCTATGAGAAGGATTTCTGTGAACTGATAGACATTTACGTCAGAAAGAGAAAGACCGGTTACAAGAAACAGATTATAATGTCACAAGAATTAGGTGGTGCATCTGATGGCCCTGATATTAGTTGCATATATAAGGCAGATGGAATCTCTCGAAATGATCTAAACCACACTGAGGATTCGTATTCTGACAGAGATATTGATGAGCCATATTCAATGAAGGAAAATGGGTCAACAGCTATGAAGGGAAAAGAAATGTCCATTGAATATTTGGAAAATGATGTGGATGTCTTTCATGGTGTGGATGATTGGGATGGTACCGATCTTCTTCTTTTTTTCCACTGTTTGGTGTTTTTCTTCACTACTGTTCTATTGCTTCAGTCAGTACATAGCATTTCAAGTAAATTAGAACTTGAAAGTAATTTCAATATTGAAATTACTAACTATGTTGTATAACTGAACTTTTAAAATTGTTTCAAATCAATGATTTTTGGTTCATGTTTCGATCACTTTTATTCTTGCAGTTGCCTTTGGTGAATTCTGTGGGCAATCTCCTCATGCATGCTGGGGTTCGAGTGGGTTATCAAAGACAGTCGATCCACCAAATGAGCCTTTAGAACAAGGATTGACCATTATATATGTTCCTACTAGAAAAGAGACATTGAACATCACAAAATATCTTTGTGGGCGTGGTGTGAAGGCTGCTGCTTATAATGCTTCAGTATGTATTGCACATGACAATTTACTATAAGTGTATTTATATGCCTAAGGTGTGATTTTTTTTTTCTAATTATGATCCTAACGTGCTTCTCTAACTTTGTCTTCCCACTAAGGCAATCTCTTAGACTAACAAAGAATTCTCTTGCAGAAATGTGTGGTTTCCCAAATTTCTGAACCCCAGTTTTCTTGTAGCTAAAAGTTGAAATTTATATGCGAGATAAATAGAATTTACTGCAGAAAAGGCTGCAGAATATATGATGGTGAGGAAACATTAATAGACAGGGAAATCAGGTGGATGAACGCATTAGCAATTGAATAATATACTTGATTATCATGTACTTTTGAGCCCTGCTTGCCAATGATTGCTTTCCTGTTTTACTTTCTTTCTGTTTTTTTTTCTTGCTATATGATTGTCCTACTCTCCCCCTCATTAATTCTACCAGCTCGTCATTCATGTAACATTTGCTCTAGTATTGTGTTGATCACATGCTCTAAACATTAGAACTCTCTCTGTTCGGTATGCGATTAATATGAGATTATTTCTTTTCTCAGTTGCCAAAATCACATTTAAGGCAGGTTCACAAGGAATTTCATGAAAACAATTTAGAGGTATGGGCTTTCATTCTTCATGGATGATACTGTTAATGGATAAGTCAGGATTGTTTTATACGTCCATAGATGCCGTCTTTTATGACTAATAGCTTCCTATGGCAATAAGCTTTAGTTCGAATATAATTTACTCTCCCTGGAAGAAGGTGGAGGGTGATACATAATTTGCTCAATAAAAAGAGATGGATTTTATATGTGCGGAATTTGATGTTTGAATATTGCAATATTTTGAGGCATGTACTGATAAAGGTACCTAAATGGTATGAAATTTTTTAATTTTATTTTCTTAGTTGAAGGGAATATCCTTTATATATGTCTTTTCTCAATTAAGAGTCAAGTTGGTGTCCAAATCGGAAATTAGGATATTACTTTTGTTGCGCAAATAGTGCCTATAAAATAATTTACTTCTATTAGTTTGTATTAAATAGGCCTATGCTGTATATTTCAATACTAACAGATGGAAAGACTGTTTAAATATTGTTTCTAGCTTGGCGAGACTCAAATATTAGATCAAGAAGAAAATAAGACTTGTCCATTTTAGCCTTTTCTTGTCATTACTATAATGTTTTACGTCTTGTTAATATAAAATAACTTCGATTCAAAATCAAATTCATCAAGACAGATTTTAGATGGTCTCATAACATTTGTATTCCATTTTGGTTCCTGGAAACTAAAGTTTTACTCCTATCAATCATATATCTATCTAGAAAGGTAATCTTATATACTTCATTATTTCTATTTATTTCACAAGCATAACTTGGTGATAGAATATTTCAGTATGTCTCAACTATATTTTTCCTCAACCTCCAGGTTGTTGTTGCAACAATTGCTTTTGGAATGGGAATTGACAAGTTGAATGTCCGAAGAATTATCCACTATGGTTGGCCACAGGTAATCTCTTAAATTTGAATATATAAAATGTTTACTGGGTTTCTCATTTCTTTGTTGGTGGACTTATGCACTCACTGTTATGAATAAAATGATTGTCAATTAATGATCTGTTTGTAAACTTGCTACTCTTGTGCATGGCAATATAATCTTAAGATATTTGGTGACGTGAGCTTGTTCTAATCATCAGTTTGCTTCCAGAGTTTGGAGGCATACTATCAAGAAGCTGGTCGAGCTGGCAGGGATGGGAAATTAGCAGATTGCAGTAATTCTTTTTCTTAGTCAGCAATTTATTTCTATTGCTTACGGCTCCCACATGCTTTTTGTTTTCGGCTTAATGCCTGTATCTTCAACTCCTTTCTCACCTTATTCAGCTTTGTGGAGCATGGTCTCTGTTGTGAAGTCTAGATAATTCAACAGGGTGCTGTAATCTGTTATAAAAGCAAATATGTTGTATAAAGAGTTTCATAGAATGTGTTGTGTTTTTGCTGAACAGCTCTGTATGCAAATCTAACACGAGTACCTTCACTCTTGCCGAGCAAAAGAAGTGAAGATCAGACGAAACAAGCATATAAGATGCTATCTGACTGTTTCAGGTTAATGTCACATGCATTTCCTTGCAGCTATCTTTGTTTCCTTTTGTCTTGAAAATTTTATTACATACTATGATACAATTACAGATATGGCATGACTACTTCTCGCTGTCGGGCTAAGACACTTGTGGAGTACTTTGGGGAGGATTTTAGTTATGAGAAGTGTCTCTTGTATGTATCTCTTCATTTCATTTCAGGATATCAGCAATACAATTTTCTTTTATTTAAATTTTATATAGGTTAACCTATAATTATCATCTCTGTGACATTAAGCAATGAGTATGCTACAATGCCATGGTTAGCAATCCCTTTTTCTAGTTATGGCTAAATGGTATACTCATCTAATATGCAGATGTGATGTTTGTGTTGATGGACCTCCTGAAATGCAGAATTTGAAAGAGGAGGCAGACGTGTTGATGCAGGCTATTGCTGCTCATCATGTAAGTTCAATTCATGATTTGCCTGCATTACTTGTCATAGATATTTGGTTTTAGCATGCAATATATGTGCCACACTATTATTTTTTACTATTTCTTGGTATATTTTGGCAGCATATTTTTCTGCCATGGTATAAATATGCATATACATTCATGTTGACATATGAACATATGTACATGTGTGTTAACGCACCAATTATTCCAAAAACTTACAGTAGTAGAGAAAGGTTAATTTAATTGTTTAACGAGTGTTCCAGTACTCTGTCTCAAGTGACATGTCGAAATTAATAAATTGGCATAACATGTGGAACAATTTAAGTAAAATAGGAGGTTCTATGGAGTTAATGTTTGAATTTAGAATTATTGTTATGTGAATTATTATAATTTATTAAATTAAAAATTATCCAAAAATGTTAAGCTGATAGGAAAAAAAATTATCTTTTAATAAATAATCTGATAATATCACTATATATATATATGAATATTCTTAAAAAACTTATTGCCAATTTTCAAAATGCAATTAGTATTGAAATTCCTAGTAGTTGATGGACAAAAAAAATCTATTTGCAAGCATACTTATTAATACACCCAATACACTACTGATATTGAAGCTTGTCACATCGGCTACTAGCATAAAGTAGTATTGGTATTTTGGCATTTTATAACTATAATGAGCTCCACAACAAGTAGTATGTTTACACAATGAGTTGTAAATAACAAAACTCTTGATGGATACATCATGTCCTCATGGATGGAGGGTGGTTATACAAGTATTGTTATTTCTAAAATTGAGACCCATTGAATTTCAGGAGAAGGAAAGTTTTATGGATGGCTCATATGACGATGCTACATGCACTGGCATGAAGCAACGGCATTCTATGGAAATGCCGAATCTCAGAATGCTTGTTAGTAAAATAAGGGAGCAGGTGACACTAAATTTAACCTCTGTGTGTGTGTGTTCTGCGGGGGTGGGAATGTGTGTGCCAGATGTTTTATATGGGGTTTAAGACGTTTCTCAAATTCTTGCTATTTGTTTGTTTTTATCTGATGGCCACATGCAGTCACAAAAATTTGTGGCAACTGATCTGCTATGGTGGCGAGGTCTTGCACGGATTATGGAAGATAAAGGATACATCCAAGAGGCGGACGAGAAGGTATACAATCAAAAACTGATTTATCCTATGCCAATTTCCAATCTTTAGTCCATATGACCAAGTGAGTGGCAACACCTTGAGAAGTCTATGCCCAGGTAATTATATGGACAACCAAGCTATTCTAGCTTCTGCATTTGGCCGAGTTTTTAACCAGCTGTGCTGGTCGGCCCCAGCATGACTTGCGGACTATAGACCAAGTCTGCTCTAAGTTATTAAGAACTTCAGGCAATTTTATGCTCATTATTGCGATGACATAGTTCGGTTGGATTTGACATTATATTGAGACTAAATATTTGATCAGGGATCTCATGCGACATCATAAATATTTACTATTTTAGTTTTGTTTTGTAAACTGAAATCAAAAGTTGATGGTCATTAACGTCCCTCCCGTGCACGGTCCAACTGGGGATGGAAATAGCAAAGTACTTGTTTGCACCATCTAAAACTAGGAGCTACGTCTAAACAAGTTCCATGATTCCATCTATGTTTGTACGTCTGATAGCACCCCCATGCGTTGGTATTTCCTTTTTGTGACTGAGTTCGTATGCGTGCATGTCCATGATGGTGTGTTGCTAGACTTGTGTGCCATCATTTTTAAATCGATTGTCTTGTGCAGATTCATGTTCAGATTCAATTCCCAAAGCCAACAAAACTCGGCCTGGAACTTTTGCAATCTGAAAAGGATCAATTTTTTTATGTTTATCCGGAGGCAGATATGCTGCTGTCAGTGAGCAAGCACAAATCTTGTACAACTTTCACAGAGTGGGGAAAAGGCTGGGCGGATCCTGAGATCCGACGCCAGCGCTTAGAGAGGATGCAAGTGCAACTGAATAGAAAGCCAGAAAGGTCAACTGGGCCACGGAAACGAAAGCGTCGAGGACCACAAACCTCACGAAGTAGAAAATCAAGTAAACGCAACCCAGATTTAAGAACAGTTAGAGGAAGGATAGAATCGAAACTCTCAAAATATCAGTGATCAAGGTGCCATTGAATATGATAGCGTAAAACATATCTTGAAGATTCGATTGGGTTGTTTTGATCTTCAATAACAGTTTTTAAATTTTTGAAGAGCAGGGTTTTGTATATGCACTGTTAAAGAGCATATCATATCAAATTTGAAAGGAATTAGAGAAGTTTTTTTTATATACATTTGGGGAGTGGGGGTTTTCGAATCCAAGCCCTCTATTTTGGAGGCTGTGAGTTTATGTCAATCAAGCTACAAGCCTATGACGGAATTAGAGAAGAAGTTAATTTCGAGAATTTGTAGCAGTAAAGCAAGAACTTGTGTAGCAGAAGCATTGGAGTGAAGGAGGAATGAGGATGGATTTACAAATCATTGTCTGTCAGGTCGATGACATTTTGCTTTGCCATCGAATGCATGAACTCAAACTGACAGCCTCAATTGCAATCTCATGCATTTGAAAATCCAATTAGAACAAAATGGAGGAAACTTGAAAGACAGAATGAGATTGATTGAGACGTAGAATGGGCGTAATGTACTCATTAATATAGCCATATGTGAATTACTTTATTTTCCTTTTATTCTTGGTACATGCAAAGCACTTCTCCTTCTAATTTATGTGGAACTAAATTAGTTTTGCTACACATGAGTCAATGTGTCAACACATCATCACTTGTAGTGGGACTTGCTATAACTTAAAAAATCAATTATTTTTTAGCATAACTGATGTAAAAAGTTTTCATATCAATGATATGTTGAGTGTGTATAAAATAAAAGAAATGTTTTAGCTACAAAAAAATTCTACAAAAGTAAACTCACAAAGTGATGTAGCTTGATGTGGTACGTCAAATTGTAAAGCTATTTCTATTGTAAAGTAGATCTAACATATTATATGAAACTATGTCAGTTTGTGTATTTACTTTTGTATAATTTTTTTGTGACTGTAACAGTTCTCGTAAAATAAAGCTTATAATAGATTTTCTCAAAGTGAATATAAAAGAGAAAATAAACCAACAATTCCTTTGTAGTTATTGCAGCAGGTCTTTGTGTGAATCATTGGTATCTTATGCATTCAAATATCAAAAAATCTTCACAACCTCCTAACACTCTACACTCCATATTATTTTTAATTTTTATTATTTTTTATTTTATTAAATATTTATTATATGAATAATGAATAAAAAAAATTTGAAATAATTTAAAAAGAATAAACTCAAAAAAAATTTAAAAATAAATATGGAGTGTGGAGAAGGTTGAATGGCAAAACTCTTTAACAAGAGATACACAAACAGATCAAATATATTCGATAGACACTTGTCATTTTTTTTGGGATTCTTTATTTTATAACTATTTTAATTTGTCTTTAAAGAATTTTCTCAATTATTTCAATAAAATATTCCATTAGTGGAAAGAGAGAAGAGAACTTAGAGAAGAGTCGGTAGATGATGAATTTAGGCGACGAAAAAGTATTATATAATAAATTTCAAGTAAATTATCAAAATTAGCGCATCTAGTGTAGTGGTATCATAGTACCCTCCCACGGTACTGACCGGGGTTCGATTCCCCGGATGCGCAATTTTTATATTTATATTTCTTTTACCTATCATTATCTTTCCCTACTATTCAATATTACTATTCCCAGAATATCTCAAAATATCTCTCAACTCAAATGTAACCTTAGCCATAGTTGACTTCTTTACCTATTTTTATGGAGTTTATAAACAGTAGTGAGATGATTAAGATCTTTTATGGAATTTTGAGAAATAAAAGATAAAAAATTGAATAAAAATTTTATAAAATTAAAATATTATTAAAATATAGTTTTTTAATATTATTTTTGTTTTGGAATTTAAAGAATTTGATTTTTTTATTTTATTTATAATGATTAGATAAAAAGTCAAAAATTAAAAATTAAAAATTATTTATGTTTGAGTGATATTTAGATATTGAGATGGATTGAGTCCATTTCAACATCCAAACGGGCCTAAGTTAAATCTGTTCACTCACTCTCATGTGGTTAATTAGAGCATTGACATTGTTATAGTTAAATGCAAATGCAAAATCACATGTTTTGGAGGTTGTCTTTGCCATTCAAGAAAAACTTTCACATTAAATTATGCATCTTTTAATAAAACTTTCACATATGTGATACAAAAAATTCCATCAATTGGTCAAAGAGCAAACAGCAACCAGCAACAAGCAACCAAGCAAACATCAACCAGCAACCACTTACCCCCACCAGCAACTCCAACAAGTCCAGTATCATAAAAAATCAAGAAATCCAATACAAAAAACAAAACCCATCCGACCTAAAGCAAGTAAAAAAAAATGTCATCAAACAGTAAAAAACAATTATAAAATCCCTCACATTATATAAATGTACCAATAAGTCCACCGCCAATAAAAAAAAAACCAAAACCAAGTATATAATTATGTACGAGATATCGTAAAAAAAATGAAATTATTAGGTAAATATGTATTTACATTTGCATTTGGCTACACTAATGCTAATGGTTGTCACTTGTGAGGGTTACCAAGCTCGGCTACGACGGATTGTCAGCGTATAAAAGTACGTTTGGATATTGAACTGAGTTGAGTTGAGATGATAAAATATTATTAGAATATTATTGTTTATTATTATTATTATTATTATTTTGAGATTTGAAAAAATTGAATTATTTATTATATTTTATGTTAAAATTTAAAAAAATTGTAATGATGAGTTGAGATGAGTTGAGGATCCAAACAAAGCCGTTTATAAGAGACACGCCATTGGCCGAAACCAATACCTCATGGATGCCCAACGTGACTTACTTAAGACCGTTAGATCACCATCCAGGGGAGGTGGGAAATCTACGGATCGCCAGCGTGTCACACTTCTTAGACGGCAGTCTCACTGACACACACGTCATCTTGTGAGAATCTTTAGGACCATAACACGGATCGCCAACGTGGCAACATGTTGCCGTCCGATCGAAGTCAGGATAGCTCTTCACCCATCAGTATAAATTAAATGCCGCCTTCAGTTCCTTGAAAATTCACTTTAAATTCGAAAGATCGCTTTAAGATTCATAGCTCATTCTGCTTAAAAGCCGGATCGTTTTAGTTCACAGAGGTCGTAGATTTTCTCTCCAATGGAGGCCGCGAAGACAACGACGAGAGGAGCGGGAGGAAGAAGGGGTGGAGACAGGAAGAAGTCGGTGTCGAAGTCGATCAAGGCAGGGCTCCAGTTCCCCGTGGGTCGGATCGCTCGGTACTTGAAGAAGGGTCGCTACGCCCAGAGAACGGGCACAGGGGCTCCGATCTACCTCGCTGCAGTCCTTGAATATCTTGCCGCTGAGGTACTTCCGGATCCTACCAAGCTCTTTAGCCCCTTTCTCTCTATGATGCCATGTATCTCGATTGACCATTCCCTGTGTTTGGCTGTTGAAAACTTGGGAAAATCAGATAACGGCGTTTTGTTTTTTCATTTGCCAAAACTCTTAGATTCGCAACCTATCCCCATTTGTTTGCCAAGTATTTTCTCGGCATCTTCTATTTTTGATGGTTCTAAAAGAATTCTTGGGATGAAATGCAGGTGCTGGAATTGGCAGGGAACGCAGCACGTGATAACAAGAAAAACAGGATCAATCCGAGGCACGTGCTTTTGGCTGTGAGGAACGACGAGGAACTTGGGAAACTCCTTCAAGGCGTCACCATTGCCAACGGCGGAGTTCTGCCAAACATCAACCCAGTATTGCTACCAAAGAAAACAGCTACTTCCGAATCCGAGAAGGTCTCCAAGTCTCCCAAGAAAGCCTAAACTCGAGAAAGATAAAATAACAGAAGTAGTTGTTTTCTTTTAGTATTACAGCAAAGATGGTGGTTGGAGTGCTTTTGTATTTCCGTTGGGTTCTCCCACCCTTTTCGCAAGTTTCTATTGCGGAATTGTAGATGGTAAATTCAAAATTAGTTAAATGGAAAGCTGCCTGTTTTCTTTATTTTTGCAGGTGTCCAAAAGGCGCCCTTTGCCTTGTTCGTTTTCTTATTTGTTTGTTCATAACTGCATACTGCACTGGGTCTGCTGGGAATCGATAATCTTATGGTGCGTCCGGTAAATCATAGGATTTATGTGACCGGAAAATTACAGTTTGTTAATATAAATTGTAACATGAAAATTACGAATGAATTGGCGCCTAAAATGCTGGATTTTCATTTGCCTTTTCGTTTGGTTCTCGCTGTAATGTCTCTGCATGTTGCAGTTCATCTTTTGCGATTCTTTATGCTAAGAAACTCACTCATAATTTTTATTTTTGTTATTTTAATCTGTTTGCCTTTTGTGTGCCAATCCAATCCAATCCATTAGCTTTGGGAATGTTATTAGCACCTTGAGCTTAATCTGTGTTTGATTTGTCTCTATCCACCTTATCAATGGAAATGGAACTCTTTTAAGTTGTTAGGGATGGATAATATATTTAATAAAATATATTTAAAAATCAAAATTTAGGCCCTGCCAACAAAATTTCAACCTTTCGGCTGAAGCCACTTTCTACTTGGAGAGTTGGAATTCCTTCGTCGAAGAGCCAGAATAGAAAAATCTCGAGGGGATGTGGTTCATTCTATCTTTTTTTTCTAGAGGGAAAAGATATTTATATTCGTATCTACCCATAGCATAATTACTTTAAAAAAATTGAATAAAATATGTATTTTATAAGAAAATAATTAATTTTTTAATATTGAATCTTATTCTTATTTAAAACAATTATATGACATTTATATATTTCACAATTTTATGTAAAATTATTATTAATAAAATATGATTATTTATTATTATTATTTTTTAATTATTTATTTTATTTTTATAATCTTTAATAACTTTCAATAATTATAGTTATTTTTATTATCACAATCTAACAATCTATAATATAATAATCTCATATATATATATATATGGTAAAACTTGATATGTAAATAAAAATCTCATATTTATAATATAATAATTTTAAAAAATACTTTTAGATTTGTTAAAATTCTTTTCATATTTAAAAAGAAAAATGAATTTACTGTAACTAAACAATTTAAGTAATTCAATATGGAACAAATATGGATGATATTTGTTAAATTTGAATATGAAAAGATATTTGACTAATCTAATGTTAATGAAGACAGTGCATTTCGTGTGCAAATCAGAGTAATTCTATATACAACCGTGAAGTGTGCAACCGCCGTGTAATCACTTTGAAAAATAGTGAAGTCTACTATTAAAAAATTAATTTTTTTTAAAACGATTACGCGACAATTACATAATTTACAATTGTAAATATATTTTGTCATCTATTGCAAGCTTAGCATCATTTACAAACAGATTGCTCCAAGTATCCAAGCATAGCGTTGTTTTTTGTGTAGGGATCACAAAAAATAAAATAAAAAATTGCATTGGATAAAAATATATACACCCAAAAGCACATATATGTGTGCAAAATCCGTAGAAATTTTAAAATATGATATTACATCCTCGTACTTCCATTTACATAACCCAGAAATCGCTCTATCTAAAACAAATTGAAGACAATTAAAAACAAGTGTCAAGCAAATAAATAACAATTAAAAATCAAACCCATCACCAAAACCACCATCATATCCCGCATCATAGGAAGAAGCATCCGAGATCATGTCTCCAACTAGCAAGCCACCCAGCAATCCTGCTCCAAGCCCCAACCCCATCCCTCCCATCCCATTCTTCTTTGGTTTATGTGGCTGCTGCACCGGCGCCCCGTATCCACCGTACCCGTAAGCCGGCTGCTGTGGATACCCGCCATGCGGAGGGTACTGGGGATACGGCGGGTATCCCCCAGGTGGGTACCCAGCATATCCTGGCGCAGCCTGTGGGTGCGCATACATGGGCTGTGGGTATGCTCCCGGTGGCGGATACGCGGCAGCGCCACTAGATCCAGCGGCATAGCCCGCAGGGTACGCCATAACCGGCTCTGCCTGCTTGCTTTTAATCTCAGGCGCGGTGAACTTTTCACCAAACTTGTAGGAGATATCCAGAGTTCCCTTGGTCTTCCCAGACGGGGTCTTGACGCTATAAGTAGCGTGTTTCGCTTCCTTGCCATCGCCGAAACCGTCCAAAAGCTCCTTGATAGACACGTGGACTTCGCCGATCTCTCTGTCTCCCAAGCTCCTGTCTGACTTGATCTTGATGACGAGGGTAAGGCGGTTCTGATTAGCAGCGGCGTCGTCGATGCTGAACTTGACGGGGAAGTTCCATTTGGGGCTGGTGCCAGAGTCTTTGTCTGTGGGCGTCTTTTGGGTAGATGATTTGAGGTTGTAGACGCCTTCGATCTTAACGACGGCGTAGACATCCATCTTGGAGAAAAGATTGACGTCCTTCAAGTCCTTTGCGGACTCGATTACGATATCCAAAGGCCTGCACTCCATATTGAAGAAGAAAAAGAAGAGTATCGGGGAAGAAATTCAAGAAGACGAGGAATTGAAGATGAGCGTGTGGAAATTGGAATGATAAGAGGTTAGTTGGAATGATTATATATATATAGGAGGGGGAGGGAGGGAGGTTGTCTTTCGGAGAAAGAGCGGAGGATTTAACGGAGGTGACGACGATTAACCGCTGTCAAACGCGTTTTTTCTTTCTTTTTTCAATTATAAAAAAATATTTCGTTCTTTTTATTTGAATTTTTTTATTTTCAATTATTGATTGATGTGCTGTGTTCAAATAAATTTAGCTAAGATATTTATTTTTTTAGTATTATTGTTTCTATAAATAAATATGAGATAAAAAGAATAAATACGTGTCTTCCACGCGTGAATATTTCAAGTAATTTGTAAGGCTTTTTCTTCAACGGGAAGGAATTTCATTCCCTTCGCATCAGGAAACTTCGTGAATCTTAGACAGGGTGCGTGTGGATAGGGATGCTTTTAAATTGTAGATACGCAAACGGTTTGATCTCATTTTATATGTATAATATAATAAATAATATAATATTTTTAAATATTAAAATAATAATAATATTAAAAAATAATATTTTATTTAATTTTTAACTTTTATATAAAAGTATCTCATATTCTCTTATTATTCAAAAGAACTCTAAGAGTACGCTTATACATTAAAAATTGAGTTGTAAATAATAATATTTTATAAATTCTATTACGATGAGTTTAATTTTTTTTAATGTTGAGATGAATTTAACTTTATGTGAAATCCTATCAATAAATAGTTTGAGTTATGTTAGAACATATTCTGGGCGGAAAAACAAAGGGCACTTTTTCGCAGCCTCTTGAAAAGGGAATTTGAAGGCGAATAATGATAGTTTTAACAATCTTTTACTACTCTTTACACTTTTTTTTTTTAATTTTTTAAAAGTTTTTCTTTAGAAAAATAGTTAAAAGAAAATAAAAATACTAAAATTAATAAGATAATAGTAAAAGAGTTGTAATTCTAACGTATCTCTCCAGTAACGCTCCACATAATATTCCTTCTTAGTTAGAACTGATTGATTGGGACTTGTCACTGCAACTTTGGATTTGGACCGTTATTCTCAGGATTCCCAAAACTCAAATGACGGCATAAAGTAAGAGATAGTTTGGATGTTAGAGTATTATTAAAATATTTTTATATTTTTTATTATTTTAAAATTATTTTTAATTATTATTTAATATTCTATTATTATCTTTTTGACTACTATTTACAAAATATTTAAGACCAAAAGCAATCTAAAAGAATAGTGATAAGAGTTGCAACTTTAAATACAATAACATTCAATGTTCATTAGTGTTTTAAGTAGGTGGGCACACTTTTGAAGAAGTATTTTTTTTTTTTTTTTCCATTTTTGTTTCTAATGGCAATGAAACCTTAGTGTTCTCAATCATTATAAAATATCATCACCAAATGGCAAACATTAACGTTACCTCTCATCAACCAGGCGGCCATTATCATATTCACCAACCACTACGTTTCAGGAGCATAGACGCAAGTGCACAAGCTTCCGCCAAGAGCCCCCCCCACCACCATGCATGACATTTGCAACTTACAAGGCCAGGGGTTGCACTACAAAAGGCGGCCGTCATGCCGTAGTCGGCCATGCAGCAAAATGAATGACCAAATCCCCACCACTTTCAAATACAGAGATACCCGTTAACCCCAAGCCGAATATGTCAACCAAAAAAGAAAAGAAAAAAGAAAGCAAAATACACAAGATGCCACTATCAATATCATTACATTTGGGAGTATCCACATTTCTGAAATCATACGCATCTCTAAAGCCCAAATTGTGCTCGAATTTGGTTGCCTTGGAACAGCTCTTGGCCCTCCCAAAAAATAAGCTCCTGATTCTCGACTGAGACCCCTATGTCCCTTTTTTCTTTTTCTTTCTTTTTTGCGACAATTGGTGCCCTCCAATTGAGTTATATCACGCATGTTCGAACGCGTTGCGAGGATACAAATAACTTTCTTTCAAGATGAGATTGCCCCCATATTCAAGCCAATCAATCTTGTTATATCCCAGATTAACGATCAGATTTTTATGCCAGTTTCATCAAAGAGGGTGGTAAGGCACATAGCCCAACAAGCCCGTCACATTGGTGACAATATCGTTGCACCTTGTCAATAGGCTCAAAAATGGCTGTGAGATATCAACTGAGGTTCCACCACTAAGTGGTGCTGGGAGACTGTTAATAGGATTGTGTGCATTCCAGGGCGCTATTTCCAGACGATGAAAATTATTATGTGGGGCGTTTGCAAATTGTGGAGGAAGAGGCGATGGAGATGGAGGACTGACCTTTTGAAAGTTCTTACTAATAAAATCCATTCCAACAGAAGAAGGTGCACCACCACCATCAGCAATACTAGCATTGTTGTTGATGTTGTTTCTATTACCAACCATCAACTGCTCTCCCCTACTACTTTCATCCTCAACCAACATGAATTTTACACGGGAGATACCTTTATTACTACAACCACCACCACCACCACCACCAGCTACTTGCCCAGACTCCTCGCCAGATGACTTCTTCAAACAGGATTTGAGCTGGACTGCTGGCTTTGGTAGAGGCTGGTTCACAAGCCCGGATGCTGGTCTTTGTATAACTGCAGGATCCTTAACTCGTGGAGACTCATTGGTATTGTCATCTCCTCGGCCCTTGCCTGTTTCAGACCCTTCAGCTGTAGCAACTCCCAGTTCGCGAGTGTAGCACCTCACATTCATGCTGCCCAAAAAGGAACTGTTAGCAACAGCATATCTGTATGCTGCTTCTGCATCGTGCTTGTGCAGGAACACAACACGGCATGTCAACGACTTCCAAAAGACACGGAGACCCGATTGATCTATTGGCCCAAAACGGGCAAACTTTGCCTTCAACTCTGCAACAGATGGGAGCGATGTACCGGGAGGGAACTTCATCACCAACATGGTGGGATTAACTGCCTTTGCAACCGATTCCAGTTTCTTGACAGGATCTGGTCTGAAAGACTTTGGCAGGGCTGGTACCACTGAATCTCTTCCCTCTACCCGCCGGTTTTCAGAAGACTTCTGGCTAGCTTTCTTTTCAACAGCCAATGATTTTATTGCATTAATCTTCTTTAACTTCTTTGCTGCGATTTCTTCTTGACGGTCAGAAGGGCCACGTTTCCGCCCAGCCTTTGTTGGATCCATGGGTCTCACCATGGATTTTGCAGGCTTTGAGGATGAAAGATCTCTGGCATGCTCACCAGGAAGACTGCCAAAAGCCCCAACACCAGATGAAGATTTTGTGGGACCAGCTTCAACAGATTCAGCCTCTGCTGGTGGTGACAGAACCAAGCTTTTCTGGAAAACTAGGGACCGGAATCGCAAAAAGAACAGCTGCACAATTGCAGGGCTGTTTCTTTCTACACCGTGAAAAGGATCGAGAGCAAGGGCTTGCAAATCACTCAAAAGTTGGGGAAGTTCGATGTCACTATTTCCCGTGTCAACTGTTAGAAGTGTTGCAACAGACTCGGTTGAGGAATTACTTGCGCTAACACTTTTCCTCTGATATTCAACCTGAAAATCCTCTCTTGGAGCCAAACCAATTAGGGTGGATTTTCCTGCTACTTTTCTCATTGGGGTCCCCATTTTTCCAGTAGCCAAACGTTTCTGTGGATGTTCAGAATTCATTTCTCTACCAGTGTCTTTCCTTTTTTTCTTCTTTTTCTCCCCCATAACAGAGTTCTCAGAGCCCAAGTCTGTCGTAGTTCTTTTGAGAATTCTTGCCTTCTTAACTCCTCCATCAGCAGTCATTCCACTTGAACGCATTGTATCAATTGGTGAAAGATCTGCAACACCACGACTGTCTTTAACTTGATCTGATCCACTGCCCACTTCCATTCCACCGGGAAAACTCAGCTCATCTTTTTGAAGACCTTCATATGGCCTCAAAATTTTTTGCTCAGCTTCCTGTTGAAAGGCTTGAGATGCATCATCAGTTACACGTGAGAATACCTTGTCACTTGACAAATCCGACCACCCTGTGCTTGTGGGCCTCACAAACTCACCTGGCCCCAAACTGTCATTTGTTTCCTGCAGAAAATCTTTCTCCTTATCAAAAGCAATATCTTGATGGCCAAGAGGACTGCTGTATGCTGCAGCCCGATCTATGGATACTTCTTTGCCAATTCCGTCTAGACTTGAGGTTGCAACATCCTTGCTAACATATGCAACCTCATGTTTTGCTGGAATCTGCTTTACAGGGGCAGGAGGCACCCTCTTTTGCAGAACATAATCCCCAGCCACTGCTGTTACAGACCCATCCATGTAAACTGATGATGCAGAGGAAATTGCCTGCCCTGGGCTACCTTGGTGAGTCTCTGAGTAATTGGTTTCATCTCTCCGCTTGAAAAGGTATCTGTCTTTTTTTAAAGGGTCCTTGATTTTCACAGGTTTCGCAGAGCTTTTCCCACCACCAAGAGCTTCCGCAATCACAAGTGGACCACTCAAAGGAGCTGGAAAAGGCAAAAAAACCAATCAAAACAGATGCTCCAAAAATAGAATGTCACCAGTTGTTCCAAATAAAGGGTCTCCAGGATCATGGTAGTATGACTGAGATTGATGCACATAAGAAAATTTTAAATTAATAACTTAATGCAGGTACTCAGGATAATCCCAACAATTCATCACAAATTTCTCGTTTCCTCTGTCTTCCTTGGCCATATCAGATAGCAGGGCACGTTCAATTACAAGATGATGCCGTTTGGTCTAAAGAATGCCATGACTACGCTCTTTCATGATATGATTCACAAGGAAATAGAGGTTTATGCTGATGACATGATTGCCTATTAAATGATCCAGTTGAACATCCCAAAAATCTACACAAGACACAAACTAAATCCAGAAAATCCTTCTTTTCTATAAGAAACCTACAAAGTCTAATAAAACATGCCAAAGCTTCCTAAGTAATTATTTGCAAAAATACTACGACAGATAGTTCACATTATCCTTTGCTCTGATAGTTATAATAGGATTCCACCCTCAATCATCAAGCCTTCTTGTGCATGCAAAAGAAATACCAACCATCATTGTTGCCAGTATCTAGCCTCCTATTTTTTCCCGGAATAATTATATTACCTGATTCTAGTTTTTTTTTTTCTTTATTGGCACCGGGTGTCCGGGAACAGCGTCCCGACTAATCTTGGATATTACCTGATTCTAGTTTATAATGCACTGATGCGTTAAGACCCATATTACACTGTTTCCATCAAAACAACTACCTTTTACTTGACAAAATCTGAACCCCACAAACATTCAAATGATAACACTAGTAGTTCAATAGACTTCTCTCATGAGAACATTAGTACTGTTGCATTTGACCCATTGAGTAGCATCTATGTATGATTGGAACATTCAAGTTTTCTATGTCGTGCTTCTTTTGTATGTCTTTGTACTTGGGTTTTGTCCCTCTTCACTTATTGTAAAATTACATCTCAAAAAAGAAAAAAAAAACTTTATATATTTATTTCCAAATTTTATTCATAAAAAATGTTTATTGGCGAGCGTTTTCACACACCACTGCATCAAACAAATGTTAAGTAAATACCCAGATAGTCTAGATTGTTCATTACATTCTTTTCATGTCCTCTTATAAACCTTTTTGTACCGTGAACAAGAGGGTAATTACTCAGTATCGGTCCCACTTACGCAGGCTCCTGTGAGGGGTAGCTCAGATTCAGTATTTGAGCGTGTGACGTTGGGGCAACGAAGAATCAAAATAACTGCTTTTTTTTGGCACCGGGTGTCGAAACAACGTTCCGACTAATCATCCGGATGTGCACAGCCCTCAGCAAGAAGTTTCCCGGAATTACACTTCGGCTAATTCAAAGAAAAATCCCCCGGTCCGCTGGCCCTAGAGATTATTTGCAAACAAAATAACTGCTACCAAGGATGAGAGAAAGAATGTAATTATACCTCTAGGCGGCGCTTTAATAGTCTGATCTAAATGAACATGTTGACGAGATTGACGCCCCGGCTGCACCCCAAAGGCCTGAGCGTAGGTCTCGTCAAATTCTTCAAATACTGCCTTTCGGTGAGCAAACAGCGTGGCCTTATTCTTGAGAAAATTAATACTTTTCTGCTCGCCACCCCTTGGCACCAACGCCAACTGCTTTACAAAAGCAAGAGTCTCACTTGGCTTAAAACCATCTCTCTCTTTCTTAATCTGATTCGCAGAATAAACTCCCCCGGGCTCATAATCCGGCACATCCACTACAAAATACCCTTGAACATTCGTGACTCGAAAATTATACGGGTTCCTACATTTACAAGCCAAAGCAAGACCCCGTCTCCGACTCGCCTCATCGACAGCCTCTTCCACGGCCTTCACGAAATTCCTCGAATTTGTTTGAGAGGATTTCTCAGCGAAATAGAGATCAAATGGGATGAGCTCAGCTGGGTCAAACCAGCCGTAACTACTATCACCAAAGAAGGCCACCAACACATAACCCTCCCTCCGGGCGCGCCGCACAGAGGGAGACGCAAAAGCCTCATTAAATATATGCCCCGGCCACCAGGGGTGAGATTTCACCTTCCCCCACACCATGTCGCCAACTTCGAAGCCGAAACTCAGTGCCCTCGACATTCCAAAACCACCCGATGCCCCATCATTCTCATTGGCCACAAAATCATCAAACTCCGACAACAAAGAAGTGTACTCGGACGTCTTACTCTTCTCCACATGCTCTTCTTTATCATCTTGGAAATCAAATCCATCATCTTGGGCATCAAAATGATTGATGCTCTCATCCTCAATCTCAAAACCCCTAGATTCCATTTCCTTACCTACTCTTCCAACACCGCCGTCAATCGCGTCAGAAACCCTAACCCTAGGCTCTTCAGATCTCCAACCTTCAGAAACCCTAGCATCAACCTCATTCTCCGGAGCTCCAGAATCCATCTCTACTGAATACACCCTAGCCTCGTCAGAAACCCCTAAATCCAAATTCCTGTCGCCATTAGAGCCATAGATACCACTCTCCGATATCCTAGCTTTCGCTTTGGACTCCACGATTGAATCTGAATTAACTGTTATACTCGCAACCTTCATTATGCTAATGTGTCTGTCTGAGTAATGGATTTGGTGTTATTTAATGGGCTCTCCCTAGAAAGTTGTGGGTATGGGTGGGCTACGGCCCATCAATATAAGGGCCATCTTTAGCCCATTGGTCTGTCTGTCTGTCATGAATTTTAGCCCAGTTGATCGCATGATTCTCAAGTCCAAACTCTTCGTTTGGGCCATCAAATTCTCTACAATTCCATATGCAGGAGAAGTTCCAATCATTTTGACTAAAAAAATTAGAGCGTGTTTGACCAGCAGATGATCTTTTACTACGTACGCACGTACGTACCGTCGATCTTTTACATCACGAATCATCCATGCATGGAATATTAATATACTTACTTTTTTCTTATTTTTTCAACAATATATATAATTGCATGCATGCATGAGATATCATGACATATATCATCCACCACAAAAGCCACATTCCTTCATGACAATATTCTCTTTTGCATGGATCTTGTAAGCATAAATTAGGAAATTGATTTTCATAATCATTAGAAATTGATTTAATTATTATTTTAATTTGATTTTCATAATTATCAAAATCTATATATAGTCTCCGGCCTCATTTTTTTTTTTTTCTTTTCATTTAAATTTCTTTTGAGCAATGCTACATATAGTTATGGAGTGCGTAAGTGTTGTGCAATAACTTTAAAAAATAGTAGGATTTACTATTAAAAAAATATATATTTTTTTTCATTTAGGTTTCGTATATATTCATTTTTTTTTTAAAATGATTGTATGCGTCTGTATACTCACGACTAAAACTAATAATCTTAGTTTTAAAGAGGCCAAAGCGCGCAGTGCACTTCTTGTACGTTCCATGCATGCATCCACTCAAAATCTCACTGATCCCAATGCATACTGATAATCAGAATTAATGTATTATATCGGATTTATTACGACAAGTAGTAAATATGGAATCTCATACTAATTGGCGGAGAAATTTTTGCGATTTATAATGATATCAAGGGGCTTAAATAGTAACATTGACAACATGATGATTTTCAGAATATAAGTACTGATATTCTAGATCATGTTCTGACTGCATGCATGGATTTTTCTTATATCCTCACATACACACACACATCTTCATGATACATCAAGGCCGACGTGTTTATATATATATATATATACCAACTCCTTAAGGAATCACATCCTGATCTGTGAATAAAATCATCGCAGAACAGCAGATCAGGTACTTGTTAAGATATAAAATAAATAATAAAATCTATCTCTTCCCATCAGCTTAAGCTTTTGGGACAAGTGGTAATTTCACATGGTATCAGAGCAGAGGTCCTGAGTTCGAACCCTGACTCTACACTCTATCTCATTTAATTAAATATTTCACGTGTTGGGCCACCCATTGAGGGAGAGTCTAACTCACACATGAGGGGCAGTGTTAAGATATAAAATAAATAATAAAATCTACATCTTCCTATCAGCTTAAACTTTTGGGACAAGTGGTAATTTCACAGTACTGCCATTAATATATTATGCAGTAAACAGTAATCACCAAATGTTCCGCTTGCTATGATTTCAGTATTGGATGCATTAATGTATGATAACGGTAAAGAGATTACGTAAAAGTAAATTTATAAATTGATGTGATTTCATTATAATCATTAGATTTATTTATGTCAATTTGTGAGATTATTTTTATCTAATAAATGTGTAAAGTATTTTCGTTAATGTATTACCACGTACACCCGTGATCAGTGCCCCCTTTCGTTCATTTATATAGATATGAGAAATGATACTTGCAGTCGTGAGTGTGCAAGTTAGTGTCGTGCAGTCGTTTTGAAAAAAATGAATAAATATGAGATCCACGTGAAAAGAAATTAATTTTTTAATAGTGAACTCCACTCTTTTTCAAAACGACTGTACGACGTTTACGCATTCCACGACTGTATGTAGTATGTAGATATATTCATATTATCCCTAGGCTCAAGCTAAAAAGAAGGACAACGTAGACCCCATATTTTCTAGAGCTAGACCTCCGGCCATAAACTGGCCGGCAATCATGAATTCTAAAATATTATAAATTAATTGCTTTACCATAGCTAGCTAACGCGAAATATGCCTCACTCTTTAGCAAGACACTACTAACAATTAATAGCACTTGGGCACAGATCAAAATTATATAAAACGAAGAATATATAGGGAAAAAAAAAAAATTCATTACATGATCAGGGAGTACTAGCTAGGAAGTTTTTTTCTCGGGAGTAATCAATGCATTGTTTCGAAGAAAGTTGAAAAAAAACAATGCGCATATATATTCTCAAACCTCCCACATGTGCTTTTCCATTAACGCTTGCGCTTGTTGCTGAAAGTGACTCAATCCCTGAAATCTTTGACCATTTCCATCGAAACCCATTTCTTGTTGCTTTTGTTGCTGTTGTTCATAAAAATTCCCACGTCTAGACCCTCCTCCGAGCCCCAAGAAATCCACAGTCATCATATCCCCACTCCCATTTGAGTTTGCACCGTGCAAAACAGTACTTTTATTACTGTCGTGCTTTACGTTCTTCAGTAATGCACTGTTCTCATCATCAGCAAGACCGTGCAGCATTCCCATATTGGTCATTCCCAAGTTATTAAGCATGCCGATTGCGTTGATAAACTGCGATGAAGTTTCTTGCTGTTGGCCTTTCTGGATGAACTGGTTAACAAACGATTGATCATGATTTTGGGGCTGCATTGCACCAAGTGATGGCGGTGCCATGCTTGTAACAAAGTTATTATTCTGCATCAATGGAGAGTTCATTCCATTATTACTCACAGTTGCGCCCATTTGAGCAGCTTTCTGCAACAACGCTGTAGCGGACATGTGGGCTGAGACATGAGGTAATTGGTGTCCATTTCCTTCGAAAATGGTTGAAGAAGTTTTTTTGGGCTGAAGGGATATTGGAGAGGAAGACGAATTAATGCTTCTTGGACTGGTGTAAAGATGGCTTCCTGTCATGTTCAAAGCTGGCTTTGTCGGGAAAGACATGAGTTCTTGGGGCAATGGCAATGGTACTGCTTTGATATCAGATTGGTCGAATCCGAATGTTCCACTTGATGGGTTGGCGTTGTTGATAGGCAGTGAGGGCATGAGCTCGGAGATCTGTCCTTGCAAGTTTGGTCCCATGTTTAACAATAATCCTTGCTTTGCTTTGTTGTTTTCTTCAGACAGGGCATCACAGAAGGCTCTGTGAGTGATGAAGCTATCTCTCCTGCAAAACAAAGCGGTGCAGTAGTCTAATTATTATAAGTTAACAAGTAATAGAGAGAGAGAGAGAGAGAGAGAGACTCCATTATTACTAGTTCTTATTTTTTATTGCATACAATGATCACCCATGAGAATTAGATAATTAAACCACTTAAGGATAAGGACTTTATAATTAAACTTGAACAACTTTATGAGGGCGTTTAGTTAAAACAAAGACTTCAAGTAAAGCTAGCACTTTCTGGCATGGACACAAATATCCTATTCATTTAATAGAACAAAAGCTACGTTGTATTCTCACTCCTCATGATCAAGACAATATGCATCGTCAAACCACACCAAACATCTCTTAATATATACGAGGTTCATATATATATATATATATTATTCACGCACAAGCAATTTTTTTTTTTTATATATATATATAAAAGAACAGTGAGAATAGATATAAGTAAATGTACTAACCTGGAGAAGATGGTGCCACAGTCGCATTTGTATTCCCTAGTACCACAGGTCTTGGAATGAGCTTTCCAATCAGACTGCACTGCATACTTCTTGGAGCACTTCTCACATTTCCATTTTTTCTCCCCATGTTTTCGGCTAAAATGCTTCTTAATGCCTGTAAGATCACCTAATGCCCGAGCTGGGTTGTGATGCACACACGAAGGTTCTGGGCAAACGTAGACCCGCTTCCTGATTTCGGTGGTTGTTCTTTGCTTAAGCTTCCATGGCAGATTATGGCCTCGCCGATGCAGTTGAAGGTTTTGGTCCCTTTGGAATCCTTTTTTGCATATTTCACAAACAAATCGGTTTGTAGCCATGAGGGTTGTTGGTGATAGAGCGATAACTTCAGCAGTTGGATCTGCAAAGAGGTTTCGAAAAAGAACCCGATGCCATGAGTTTCATTCATTGATTTATAGATCATATGGGCCTGGATATTAAACAAAAGTACTGGAGAAAAGGCATTGTAAAACTCGAAATATAACGTTCTCTTATTTAAAGAAATAATATTTTTTGGAATTCTTGGAACGAGCTAGCTAGTTTCATGTTCTTATGTGGTTCATAACATCATCAATTGCAGCGATTATTTTCCATCATTTTTCAATTGAATCTTCAAAGACATCTTGATCCAAAATAAGAGTATGATGAGACCCTAAGAAGCGACGTTTGAAAAATAAACTTTCTGGAGGGCCATTTGAGTTCTCGATGATCAGTCGGTGCGATCAAGCTTGTGCAAATTGAAAAAGCCAAAAAAGAAAAAAAAAAGCCTGGAAAAAGGGAATCATATATACATGGTAGAGAGAGAGAGAGAGAGAGAGAGAGAGAGAGAGAGAGAGACTGCAGATTTTCTGTAGGAAGGATATTCAAGTGTTCACCTCAAAACAGTAAAAAAAATAAAGAGAAAAGGAGGAGGGCCGCCAAGGCAAGCCATGCAACAGTTGTTTACTACAATGATTGTAAGTAATCCCAAGCCAATAATTGAATCCCTTCATGCACTTAAATAGCCCGTCAATAATTCTCCATTTTTGTGATCAAGCAGGAAAAAATAATAAAAAGTTATAAGAAACCAGAAGAAGTCTGGAAAACGTCCCACTTCATCATGCCTACCTTGAAGTGAAGATCGGAAATCTTCCTCCAAATCCTTTCTTTTCTTCTTTTCATTAAGGAATCTATAGGCAGGCATGATCATGAACTTTTAAGCACATGATGCCAAAATATTAGCACGAAACATGTGGTCCATGAACCCAAATATAGAATTTTTCTTACAAATCTCAAAACCCATCTGATACTATACGATTGTTTCAGAAAAAAGAAAAGAAAAAGATAAAGCCAAAAAATACAAAAAGAAAGAAATAAAAACTAGAAACAGATATTGAAAACATGGAATTATAAAAAATCTGCTGGACTAATCAGAGCATGTAAAAGCCGAGAACTCTCTTTAGTTTTTCCAACTTCGATCGAGAACTTCACAGCAGATTTGATCATTAAATCCAAATTAAAACTTCAAAAACCAATCGATCCAAATCTAATGGCCGGAAGGCGATGCAAAAAAGACTGAGGGAGAGAGGGAGAGAGGATATCATGAGCTGCCAATATCAAAGTTCATTAAAGTAGATGAAACTAAGCACCTGGATTTCCTGGTAGGTTTCGTTTCTTCTTAAGAGATGATGGAGGTTGCTGCTGTTTAGTGGAGGAACCATTAATATTGCCGCGGTTAAAGTACTGATCTGCAGTGAGCAGCTGATCTCGTTGTTGCTGAACTTCATCTCCAGCAGTATTTCCTGAAGTGAAGCTCCCACCATCACCACCTGTAGTAGTATTCGACATTGAAGGGAAGAAAAAGATAAAAAAGGAGAGGATATTATTCAAACTTTTTGTCTCCTTTCCTTGATGATCTCCTTTCCAACCTCTCTTGTTTCTTTCTCTCTTTTTATTGTTCTTGCTGCTCTGTGGGAGGACTGTTTATAAAACAATAAAAAAACAAAATAAACAACTGAAACATGAAAGATGGGATTTGTTGCAGCTAGGGGAAGACAAAAACCAGGAAATTCTCCTTCATTTCTGGTGGAGGAGAGAGTTCTCTTGCTGCCACAATATGAACACAAGAGCTTGCTTGGACTCTTCTTTGGCTGGCTTTGTATTGTAATCATGAATATATAATATGTTTTTTTTGAAGGCACTGTTGGATGTAGCAATAGAAATATACCCCTAACTTTGTTGGATATTCAAGAAACTGCCCTTCTACTCCTTTATGCCCTATTTTTGTTGGTTAATATGTTAATTTAACATCAAGCAAAACCAAAAGAAAAATTTGTATAAATTATTATTCACCGTTCCACGCCTCATTCTATGAAAAACATTCTCATACCTTATGAAAATATCCACACACTCTATGAAAAAACTATAAGTATAAGGTGTGAGAGTGAATAGTAACTGATGCATAATAAATCTCAAACCAAAATAGTCTCTGAAAGTCAGATTAATAGATGTGGGACCTTTTTGTTAATTTTGAAAATATTTTTGCTACAAATTAAATGACATTTGTTTAAAATCTCACACTTAATTGTTTTACTGAAATTCTGTTTGGTTTGAAACATGTACTCAAATGTCATTACCTCCTCATTGCCTCAATCATTCCTCTATTCAGGCTTTTATCTTATCATTGAACTGACTTTTTGCTTGAGCTAGCAAGACTATTCCTCATTAATACAAGTGTGCCCCATGATTCTTATGGTCTCTATAAATTATTTATTTTTGTACATGTTAGCTAGCTAGGAGACCTCAATAAATAACTCCAAACAAAAGCTATCTTTAGCTTGAGTACTAAGACTATTCCTCAATACAAGTCTACCCCCATGGGTGATCTTATATATGTATATATATATATATATGATGGTATCTATGAATTTTAATTATAAATAATTCCAACAAACAAACAAACGTTACAAATAAAATTTAATGATTCTGATAATCTTAAATTTTCTTGATACGCATCGAGCACTCTCGATCGAAAAATAGATCATTTTATCGACGGTTTTAGTTGAGTGATAAACTAATAATACTAAGTGAACTTGGACTTTGTTTATTAATACCAAACTTATTTCTTTCTACTAAATGGAGCATATTAAGATAAAGAAGGGAAAGTGAAGGGAATGATTCAAAATGTTTTTCTTTTGGGGGCTTTTGTTATATTTTTTTAAATTTAGGGGTCATTTAGGCATACAATATAATAATATATTCTTTCTTGCCTCAATTTGATTTATTACAGACAATGCAGGCGACAAGACCTTGTAGTTGGAAATTTGTCCTTTTCTGGAGATATTCTTACAAAAGTAAAATAATGTTCCGGAAATACCACTTCTTATGATTTAAAATAACAAAACCGCCACTGTGGTATGAGCCGCCGTGAACCCGTAATTGACCAAAATAACCTTCTCTGTCACGGGCGGTCACTGATAGAATCCTTCTCGAAAAGGACCCGACAATAGTCCAATAATTCTCCTGTTCACGTGCAACCAGGGAGCAACTTCCTAAGTGGTCAGACCGGGTAGGTGTATTTTCGGTATTTCAAAGAAAGAGAGGGGTATTTTGGTATTTTAATTTAAGGGATAAAGGTCTTTTTGCTATTAAAAAAAAAAAAAAAAAAAAGAAAGAAAGAAAAGAAAAAACTATCAATGATTACAAAAATTCCAACGGTAGAATTTAAATTAAAAAAAAGGAAAGAAAAAAGATATGTATTCGTTGAAAATGAGAAAGAGATGATAATGATATGATTGATGATGGGTTTGGCCTTGCATTACGCTGATACCATTTAATAATATTGACATGACAAAAATTTAATAGATTTTGAATCTATTACGTTTGCTACATGCATACACAATACTTAAACCCATTTTTAAATCGGTTCAACTTCATTAATGATTTAGGTACAAGCCATGTCGCATTTCCTCTATGACACATGCTCTTTACCTAATATGTGTGTATATATTATATATATATATATTTAATATTATTTTTAATCATGATGTTAAGTGATACGACTGTAAATGATAAAATATAAGATGAAAAATAATATTTTTTTAAAAATTAGAGTTCGTTTGGATAGTGAGATGAGATAAGATGAAATTGAATGGTTTTAAATGAGTTGAATAAAATATCGTTAAAATATTATTATTATTTTGATATTTCAAAAAGTATTTGAATTGGTTATTATATTTTGTATGAAAATTTGAAAAAGTTGTAATGATAATATGAAATGAGATGAGATGATTTCTGTATCAAAACTAGGGGTAAGTAATATGATAATAACTTCACACAAGTGTCTGTGTTGTTCTTCAAATAACGGAAACCAATCATAGTGGGCCATGTGGGATACACATCTCATTAGTAAGATGCACTGTAGAGAAAAAAAAAAATTAGTCACTGCTCTGTCGAAACCGACCCCCTTCTCCATCCTCTCTCTCTCTCTCTCACCGAAAAATTCCCAGAATTTTTTTTATTTGACAACAAACATGAGCGGCGATTGTACTGCAAATGGATAACCCACTATCAATAACTACTGTTCCGGGGAATGAAAAACTTTGGTCGCAAGGTTTTTTTTTTTTGCCTGCAAGCAATACTTGTATCATTAACTTCATCTACACTGATGAAAAAAATGAAAACTATAAGTTTCTGTGACAATGCTTCAAATTTATATAAAATTGTATGGTTGATTAAAATTTTTGTTTTAGTGCAAATCGTGCGACTAGGTTTATATAAAGGGAAATATATGAATCTGTGAGGATAAAGTACTGCTGTGAGGATAAAGTTGTAGGTCTTGAGGTCCTCGACGAGTAAAGTTGCAAGATTTGAGGTCTTCAGGCCACGAGGGGGAAGGAGAGAGAGGGAAGGATAGAGAGAGGTTAGGGATTTCGATTTATCGAGAGAGAATGAGAGCAGAGAGAGGGGGTGTGTGGGGGAGGGGGGTGTCTCAATTCAGGATCCCCTACTGCGCTTTTCGCTTTGATTTTGCATGTACCCCTTATGTGGCGAGTTTCCTTGGTCTCCGATAATTAAGCTTTGTAGGAGACACATGTTAGAAACGTTTTTGAAGTAATATCTCAACCATAAATTCTCCAATCTCTCATTTTAGAAGGGCTTTCAAGCACGCATATCGATCTCGTGTTGCAACACTAAATATATACACAATTTTATCGATTGGCGAAAGTGTAGTCGAGTACTCTAGTTGGACCACAGCAAACCCTTTGTAAAAGGTCATTAGATCAGATAATGTGCGGTTGGTTTAAGAACTAATGTGGTAAACTGTAAATTAAGGCACTCCCAAGTGTATACACTCAAAAGATTGACTTGATGAAAACTCATGTCTATTTATTTGAAGGGCCACTCCATGTCTTCACTTTTTTTCACTTCTTTTCTTAAAAATGGACAATTTTTAAGTTTCATAAAGTTTTTAAATTTTTAAAAATAGATTTTTTTTACAATGATTAATTTTAATTAATAAGTGTTGAAATTTTATTCTTTATTTTTTGAATCATCAATAAGTACTTCTCATTCATTCATAATTAAAATGTGCAAAACTGCATTTGTTTACAATCTGTCACCAACTTTTTGTTGCTCTAAATTATTACATAGCATTTCTCTGTTGATTATACCAGCAATCTCAATAGGTCCCTCTTCAATCCAACAACATTCACCTTCCATTCTCAACGCCCTCTTTGCAAGTTCATGAGCCACACTACTGCCTTCTCTATAGATGAACTCCACAGACCAATCTTGTCTATGACCCAGTCTGCTTCTCATGTCATCAAAGAATTGCCCCATCGATGCACATATATTTCCCTTCCCTGTTACCCCTTTTATCACTCTTTCAGCATCTCCTTCAAAAACCACATTTCTACCATCTAGTTCCACAACTAGATCCATAGCTCTCCATAAGGTAACAGTTTCAGCCAGATCTGAACATCCACTAAACATCTTTGAGGCATATAATGAGAATAAAAACTCTCCCTTATAATTTCTTGTTATTATACCCAATCCAACTTTATTATTTGTTTTATCAATAGAAACATCGAAATTTACCTTTGTTACACCCTCATTTGGTGGCTTTCACTTTGTATCTTTTATTCTTTTGATATTTACCCCTTATTCTGTTCCTCTCAAGTCTAGATTCTTGAAAACTCTTAAAACATGGTATAGAAGTTGTTTAAAAATTATTTTCATCTCATATTATCTTATTTTCTTCGCAAATAATATATATAATATATATATATATATATATATATATATATATCTTTTAGAAACCGCGTGACACGTGCATGCATATATTGAGAATAGAGAGCATGGTTACTTGCATGCAAGGGAGTCGAGATGTAGACTGAGTGGGGGCAGCTATAGCTTAGCATAGATATTAGGTAGTGTGGACTTTTGCTTCGCTACATTTTAGGAATGCAATCATGTGAATGCTTGTCTGTCGTACCAGTACACCATTTTCATTTCATCCTCATCTTCTTTCCACTTTTCTTCTCTTTTGGATGGGCGCGTCAACCTTATTATTATTATTTTTTTTAAATAGAGTATTTTTATAAAATAATTTTATTTTTATAAAAATATAATTTTAAAATATAGTTGTGAAAAATAATATGTATTTATAATTTTTTAATAATTTTTCGAAAACCAGTCAAGTTAATTAATAACTTCTTTTATAATTTGTAATGTCTCCCGAAATACTTGATCTACTCTTTGATCACCTGTCTTTATGATGATCATAAAAAATCATCTTATATATATATATATAATATTGATCAGTCCCTATAAAATCTTGTTATTTCTATCCTAAGCATGCATGCATGCATGCATGCATTAGGTTTCTTAGTTTCTAAGCATTGTTTCAACAACCAAATAATCTTTCCTCAGAAAACAACTCTTCATGATGCGCATTGTTTTCTTTTTTCATACCATATGTATATGATATAATTAACCAATTAACTAATGACATTGGTCCAATGATCTGCAAATTAGCCATGTAAAGTCGAATTAATTAAGTTGAGTGGTCTTTTCTAGTCCATTTCATTCTACCAATTGTCTTAAATTAGTTAGTCGAATTAATGTATTATCTTCATCCTCTTCAAATAAGTTATATAAGTACTTTGAGATTAATTAAGGCCCCGTTCGGATATTGAGATGGTCTCAACCCATCTCATGATCTCATAACATCTCAACATCCAAACATCATTCAAACACAAACACTTTTAAATTTTAAATTTTAAAATTTTCCATCTAATCATTACAATTTTTTTAAATTTCCAAACAAAACATAAAAAATAATTCAAAATTTTTAAATCCCAAAACAAAAATTATATTAAAAAAATTATATTATAACAATATTATAACTTTATAATTTTTTCGTTCAACTTTTTTCCCTCTCATTTTTAAATATCTCATAAAACATCTTAACTCAAACTATTTCACTATTATTCATAAATTATTTCACTATTATTCACAAATTTTTCATCTCATCTCAACATCTAAACGAGGCTTTAATTATTTGACTTTGACTTTTTCAAGCTTTGAGGGGGAAAAAAAAAAAAAAAGTTTCCGAAACCTCTATAATGGAGAAAACGGGTTTAATAAAAAGATGTGCCACCAGCTTGCGAAATTGCTTATGTTCAAGCTCTAGGGTACTCATACCATGCAAGAAATTGTTTGTTTCCCATGATAATGAAGGAAAAAAAAATGTCCACTAGCGCTGATCATTACATAAATAAATATTTGAAAGTCGAGTAGTACTGATCTGATCCACGTTCTTGTCCCTACATGCACATATTATATATAATTGTATTCGTACACATATTATTAAAAGTTAAAAGATAAGATATAAACGATAGGATAGGAAACAAGAAGAGGACAGAAAGTAGAATTATCAAACATACGGTCTAGGCGCGCTATTTTTATATTGTGGTCAAGATATTCCAACGGCTAAATTAATATTCTTGTAGTTTTCTTGCTTGGATAAATATATTTGGACTGATTGTTTTCGTTTCTTGGTGAATATATCACTGAATTTAAGGAGAAGGGAACACAAACTATGTCCTAAAAACAATTAAGTTACGTTATATAAATATATATATATATATATATATATATATATATATATATTTACAATTATAGGGTATATAAGCAGTGTTGTGAATTTCGTACCGTATCAGCCGGTACAGGTACTATATCTGTTTTGTACTGGCCAAAATTTCGGCCATACCGGCCGATATTTCGGCTATTTTTTTTTTCAAACTACAAGCTTATTTTTTAACCTCAAATTCAGGCTAGACTATTTATAATTTATATATAATTTATTTATATATAGACAATTATTTTGGAATATAATTTTTATATATAATTTATTTATATATCGACTATCCCGAAACGTTATCTCGAAACGCTACCGGTATCGAAATATTTCGTTCCAGTACCTTGACCGGTATAGCGTCCGGTACGGTATTCAAAATATTGTATATAAGTCTTGCACACTCTTTTAAAATAAATATAAGAGTCACATGAAAAAAAAAATTAATGGTAAATCTCATTCTTTTTCAAAGAGAATACATGAGATTTGTATACTTTAAAACTGTATCCAATAACATTACTTATCTGTAGTGCGGGTGTATATCAATCAACATTTGATCATGATCGACATGTACCTTCCATAAATTTGACATTTTTTCCCTAGTATGTGTCAAATCTTCGCATCTTTCCTTGTAGTTGTTAATTAAATATATAAATAACAAAATCTACATGTTGAAATTTTTAGGACAAGTAATAATAATTTTACCTGATATCATAGTAGAAGTTTTGAGTTTGAACACCAACTTTATATTTTACTTTATTAATTAAATATTTCACGTATCGGATCTACTTATTGAAGATGAGTCTGGTCAACACGTGATAAAGAGTGTTAAATATATAAATAATAAAATTTACTTTCATTCATCGGTTTAAACTTTTAAGATAAATGATAATTTTTAAATAATTGGCAATTATACATGCGTACATGATCACTTGACAGGGATACATACTTTTAGCAAGGAAAGATGATAGATGGTTTTCAAAAAAATAGTATTGTGAAGTATAATAAATTTAAAAAACAAGAAAATAGAATTTTTAAATATGTTGAGAGAGTGACGTGTTCATGTATCTTGTTCTGCATGGCAATGATGATTGCTACCTTTACAATTAACTTGTTAATTATTAGTTTATTCTTCAAGGTGATCATGATTATGGTTGTCCACATATATATATATATATATATATATATATATATATATATATAACACTTGGTGATTTTGTTCAACCCCATACTTTTTTTTTCTTTTTTTTTTGTTCTCTCTCTCTTACATGACATGATATTCTATGAAGGAAATGTGACATCGCTCAAGAAAAAAAGAAAGAAAAAAGAAAAAAACACATGTGACATGATCATGATCGATCAAAGGAAATCCTCAATCATTTAATTAAAAGCAAAACGTTTAATTTCTTTTGGCCGAAAAAGCAGATCGAGAGATTCATTCACTATATATTTATATATATATAAAATACACATTACAGATGACACTAGCTAGGGGGCTAGCTGCTAGCTAGTACATAAATGATGGAAATTAATGATTTATACTAATAATTTTGTAAAGAAGTACTAGTACTTATAATTAGGTTCAGTACTGAACCTGAATCTACTTATAATTAGCATTTGTAGGTTGCAATTTCAGGGCACGAATGCTGCAGGTGCATGCCCTCCTCATTATAAATTTATAATCATTATTTTTTTATAGAGTAATGTTATATACAGTCGTGAAATATGTAAGCATCGTTCAATCACTTTGAAAATGAGAAAAGTTTACAATTAAAAAATTAATTTTTTTTTATGTGAGTCTCGTATTTTTTCATTTTTTTCAAAATAATTGTGCGGCGCTCGCGCACTCACGATTGCAACTATCATTTTTTTTTATGTTGATAGAATAATTAGAGAATTATTTATTATTTTTTAAATGTATATTAATAATTTGATTATATCAATTATCACATTAGGAAGTACTAAAAGATAATTTTCCTATTTTATATGGTTATTAAAAATTAAGGATTCCATGGGTAACCCTCCCTATATAGCTTACACATGAGATTCTACTCCTGAAACTACAAGAAACTAAACCCTTTGCTTGCTTCCTTTTCAAACTATTTTATGGCAGTACAAATGTGGCAATGGATCTTCAAATTTAGAGCATCGAGACAGATCTGAAAGAAAGTTGGGAAGGGATTTCGTGTTGTCTCTGATCTGATCTGATCTGATCTGATCTTTTCACATGTGATAAAAGGTTTTGCTTTATGGGTCCATCGTTATTGCAAGAAATTGCTGAGAAAGTTACTTTCAAAAAAAGGATCCCATGCATGATTCTAATGTCTTGCAATGGGATGCCAATGGCAATGGGCGTCCTTAATAAGAAAAACTTAAAATCTAAATATTATCTACTCTATACTTTATAATAAAACTCAAAAAAAGAAAAAAAAATAATGCTAGATACAGTTTTAGGATATGCAAGTTCCGTTCACTCATTTAAAAAAATGAAGAAAGATATTTGTAACCGTGAATTGTGTAACTGTCGTGTAATCGCTTTTAAAAGAAATGAATAAAATATGGAATCCACATGAAAAAAATTAATTCTTTTAATAGTGGATCTCACTTTTTTTCAAAACGATTACGCGGTATTTATGCACTTTACGATTATATGTAAAATTACCTTAAAAAAATATATCATGTGAGTTTCAGATTTTTAAAGGGAGTACTGCACGGAATTTGCACTGCAAATATCATTTCTGATAAAGAAGAAAAGAAAAGAGAATTGTAATGTACTGATACAAGAATAATCCTAGCTGTCTCAAATGCGAAACAGGCAAAAGGTGTTCTACATGTACAGTAATAAAATCTTGCAAAAGGATTTGCAATGTTTATTAATATATAGACAAGATGTTATGATCCGTGAAAACATAAGGTGTTTTATAGTCATCAGAGAGAGAGAAAGGGGCCCCAAATGAAGTTGCTTCATGGAGGAATTGGAGCCAATGACAAAAACTGTTCTCAATCACTTGGCTAACAAGCATTATTATTTATGGCAAAAAAAAAAAAAAAAAAAGAGGGAAACTTTTTCTTTCCCTCTTTGAAATTTCCTGGAAAATGTTTCAATTTCTGTTCTGAAGGGAAAAAAAAAAGTAGATTTCATGACACTATTGATGTTGATTGACAGTGAAATGTACCTAAAGGGTAATTATTATTATTATTTTTGAAGTTCAAATGCTCTGAAACTGTTCTAATACCATTTGTTTAGGAGGGGGAGAGATAAATATACCAAATATGTAGTAAATATGTAGTGTGTTTTGAGTAAAGATCTTGATATAGAATATTGAGACATTAATGGTGAACGGAAAAAGTTGAGTTCTTTAGATTTTGATCCATTCCTACGACACCAACCAACAACTCTTTTTGTTTTTACTTGATGTGGGAAGTTCTTTGACATTCACATTTTTTTACCCTTGTTTGCTATACACTTTTCACACATACACTTTTAAATCTACTAATCATCATGAGTTAACTTAATCATGAGTTAACTTTTGCCACATTGCATTGCATGTGAGTCCTTGAAAAAATCCAAGAGGATCGTGTATATATCTATATAAGAGTTGTACTAATCACGTAATGTTTGACAAGAATTGGAGCCTATGAATCGATCCCGTTAAATGTTGGACATGTGTTTCTTCTGTCCTGTTAAGAAACACGTGTCCCACATCTAAGAACACTAGTATTGGTTTCTCTATATACATATGTATAATCACACATTTTGGAGAATGATTTTACATATTAAAAAAAACTCTCACATTGGTTTATGCATTTTTCAGCCAAATAATAATAAAATATTATTATTTATTTATTTTCCTAAAATTATTATTATTATTTTTTTATATTTTGCAATTAGCACCATTGCAAATTCTATTATTTAGCACCCACTAGATTTTTTTCCCTAAAATTCTATCTGTTGGTGGAGAGAGAGAGAGGAAGGAGAGAGAAAAAAGTAATAAAATAAGATTTAGAGAGTGAACAGTGCATTTTCAAATTTGTAAAAACACTGTTCATAGTTATGCAAATTTTTAGATATACATAATCCAATGCAGCCTAATTTAAGGTCATATTATGTAAATATGTAGATGTACAATCCAATGCCAGCGCTCTAACTAGTTTAATAACGAAAATTTGATCAGAAAAATCCAATAGTGTTAGGTAATAAACTATATCATTTACAATTTCAAGTTTGTTTTATTTGATAGGTAGGTTTTTTTTAGAGACATCGGTCCTAATAGTTGGGGGGTTTGAAGTTTGAACCCCCAAATATGGACCCAATGTTTTCCTAAAGACCATGTGTGATGCCATTTGGCCACAAGGTTGTTGGCCGACAATTTCAAAAACATGGAATTGAACCCTTTAATTTTCTCATAAACTATCCATTATTACCATCCATTATTGTGGTTCCTGACCCAAATTAAGAAAGCACGTGATTCATGCTTAGCAACAGGCACTAAAAATGATAAATACATGATTTTTTTTTTAAAAAACTCTTAAGGATAATTTATAAAAATATCATCATTTTATAAAAATGTTTTAATTTTAACATATGATTATGAAATATTTGTGCATTTATTTATCTTAAAAGTAAAGTATTACTAGTCCTATAGGGATGATGTGGGTCACGATCTTGGGTTGAAACCCATCAAACCCAGTTGCCAAGATAGGACTGCAAAACCAGGCAGGGCCAGATTTAGGAAGCCAGATCCAGCTTTTACTGATAAAAGAGGTAGATGTGGACGTAGGCCAAACCTGACATTATAACTGTTTTGCCCACAAACCTGCTTAAGGTCTGCAACAAAAAGAATTTATGCCACCAACATAAAGATCAGACTTGACACTTTTTCTACTCATGATTCTATCTATATTTATTGCTTTGAAAAATAACTGATGGATTATTGTGCCAATGCAGCAGCAGCAGGCTTTCTCAGGCTTAAAAGAATTTATGCCTGCTTTTCACATCATGCCATTCATATTATACAAAAAACCAAACAACCAAGACTCTGCATTCGAGCAAGCGTTAAGATACATCGGACCAAATCAACTCTACTACTACATGCATAAGAACATAGGGGAAAACAAAGTTCCCAACAAAATTGCACCTTGCAGGGAGGCCGATGAAGTTGCAGTTCAGAATAACTAAATTATCCCATCACAAGAGCATATATATTAACATATTAAACTTACTTATAGGATAAATGGTGATTTAACATGATATCAGAGCAAAAGTCCTAACTTTGAACCTTAATTCTATATTTTACACATTATTTAAAATATTCGACATGTCGAGTCTACTTATTAAAGGAGAGTCAAGCCTACATTTGAAAGGAAGTATTAAGATATAATATAAATAAGTAGATTTACCTTTTCAACTACCTATATTGTCAAATAACATCCTCCATTGAAATTAGATAAACAAGATTTTGTCATATTACCTATTTTCTCCACTTAAATGGGAAGACTTGGAAGGAGGCTACTATTTGCCAATTCTAGGTAATTTAAGGTTGCAATGTATCAATTTTGGTAATCCAGAGCATAAAGTTTAAAATCCCTGTGGTTTAGGGGTAAAAAGTATATTTAGCCCGTTATTTTCAACTAAGCATCACACAGACAGAACAATAAAATCACAAAAGAAATCTGAGTCACTAAGTAAACATCTTCAGAAAAATCACAAGAAGAAGAGTGTACTCATCACAATGGACACTCATCGAGAACAGGAACCTGCTCAACTGAGAAGATACAGAAACTTGATTGGTGGGTGACCTCTTGAAACAGCATTCTCTCTTGGAAAGAGTTTCCGCCAACAGCCATTTTAAAGTGATTCAACCTCCATTCTGATTACTGATATCTTCACATTTATATGAAACTTGGTATGCATCTACAAAGCCTATCCCAAAGCACCCCAGTTATGATTAGAATCTTGACAATTTGCCTGCATTCCAAATACTACCAGCAACACATCTGCCATTAGGTAGCCTATAACATTTTCATATGTATCGCAGAGTGAATTCACCTCTCTGCTGTAGTCATTGACATAAGAAAATCGCTGAAGGGCTCTCAGCTTTTTGGTAAAAGGCTGGTCTGCACTGTGAACGGTTAGTTTTTATGTGAACTAAACAAGTGAAGATGGACTCTCCTATACCATGGTTGGTAAAGCATCCAACGGACTACAATTTTTCCAGGTCATGGCAATAAATATAGCAAGAGTCTTTCTTTCCACAAGGGGTACAGACTGCTCTGGTCGTCTATCAGAGTAATTAAAAACCCATTTTCTAATCACAGTTGGAAAAAACAACACCTTACCAGATCGTCCTTAAAAACACTAGGATGATAGGTAGTTCTGAAAATCCTGAGTATTTAGTGAGCCAATTTTTTTTCAACACAATCAACAGTTTTGCTAACCATACCTTTGTTATCATCACAAGCATCATTCACTTCTTTTCTTTCCATTTCATTGGTCTTGGTACTAGTGCTACCACGACTTGAAGTTATTTTGACTCTGCTTCGGGCCTTGCGGGAAGGACTAGAGAATGGATTTTCATGTGTCTGAAATTCTGTGCCCTTTTGCCTCCTTTGGACAATTAAGTAACCATTAGCAAGAGCTTCCAATGCTCTGATGGTCGGTGGTCGCTTTCTTGTGCTTTGCCTTCTGGGGTTCAGGTTCATCAGTTGCCGCTCTACATTATCCACATCCATAGAAGTCATTGTGTCAGGAACCAGGTCCATTCCCTTAGATAGAAGGTATGAACCGTCTGCATTTATGCCATGGCTGTCTTCCACCTCCATCATTAATGCTTCACCCACTTCAGAGTTTATCAGAACCTGGGGTAGGTTCAGGTCAAGTGATGGCTGAGGTTGATGCTTCTCATTCATCCCACAGGACATGCTTGAGGCAGACGAGTTTCCAATGAGAATGCCTCCAATAGTCTCCTCACCTGGACTGCCTTTAGGTGAAGAAATAATTAAAGACACATTCCCTTGAGAATCCATGGGAGAACTAACATTCTTGCTTGCATCTGGAGAACTCGATGGCAAACAGAGTCCTGTTTGATTTAACTCCAAGCCTTCTGAGAAGTCCTCAATAACACCTTGTGTCTTCAACTTAGAACAAACAGTTAATTTTCGCCTTTTGATGACAGGAGAGACAGATTTTGAATTACCAGATTTTACTCTCCGACTAAATTGGTGCTTGATAGTCGTTTTTAGCTGCCTGTCATTGGACATAATGCCCTTATCATCTCGATGGCTCGAAGTAATATCTGAATTATTACTTATTACCTTTCTGTTTGTATCATCACTATCAGGTACAATATTCTTTCCACTGTTCAACAACATGTCAACAGCATTAATCTCATGCGCATCCAGTGAATCTTCAGAGGAGGTCCCTTCAGTTTCTCCCAAAAGATTGCTAAAATCAGCTATACCTTTAAATTCAATGGGTAAATATCTAATTTTTCTCACCTCAGATGATTTTTCTCCACGAAGCAAACTGGTATCAACAACAGTGAACTTCAAACCATTTGGACCACTTGTATAAACTGTACCCTTATTGTGGTTAAGCTTATTTGTGTTTTTTTCAGCCTTCAATGGCATATCAGCAACATATGCCTCAAAGTCATACATTGACTTCTTATAATTATTGGAGATACTAGAAGTAATTTTGTATTCAACTGGTAAATATCTCAGGTCCCTCACATTGGATGATTTTCCTCCATGGACTGAGCTAGTATCAACAACTGTGAACTTCATAGGATTTGGAGAGGAAGTAGTAACTCGGGGTTTAAGGTAACAATGGCGCTGATGATTGGATGGATCATCTGGATCCGAAGTCACTTCTTGAACCCACCCATCCTCATTACAGCTTCTGAGTGTAGCTTCTTCAGCTTCAAGCTCAAGAAGTTTTGGTTCAGATGCCACTTTGCTCAAAACATCACTAACAGAATCAAAGTAGTGGTCTCCCTTCACAAGTTTCCTTCTTGAGAACTTCTTAACCCCAGGCACAAGAAAAACAAGGTAATGTTTGGAACTCACATAACCCTGATTCTTAGGCTGCTCAGAATGCCATCCTCTCGCAAGCAAACGGGGCCAAACAGCTTCCCAAAAAATATCATTACACCGGGCTTTGCTCAACCGGAAGCCTCCAGTCAAAAACTTTAATATGTCACTGGGAGTAAGAGAGGAACAATCTTTGCCGGTTGGTAGGTTAGGAAAAACTTGAAATATTTGATTGGTCTTTCCAGACTCTAAGGCAAGGCCTGTGAGATCCTCCTTCCCCTTACCAATAGCTACAGCTTCCACAAGAATCTGAATGTCAACAGTTGACTTCAAATAGAAGACAAATTCGTCAAATGAAGTTCTTCCCTCCGCAAATGACTTGAAGCCCTATAGAAGACAAGCAAAATGAGGGTTGAAGGACATATAGCTCTCTGTCAAGCAAAGTAAAAATGATATAGCTGCAACAACTTGGGTCTAAACACAGTAATTGGAAAAGCAGTCTATCTGCAGCAAAGATCCAAAGATCCTTTTAGCATCTAATCAGATATGAGTATAATGGGTATTAGCCACCTAATATTCATAGAAGCTGAGGTAAGCAGCATGCAATGGTTATAGTTTATACAAGAGAATTGCTAACCGCACATTTTGGGGAAGCTTTTACTTTCTAGGAACCATCAGGTTAGGAAAGGTGAATTACCATTTCAGAGTTGTACCATGGATTAACAAGCGGATGGACGTAATGTCCAATACATATGATGAGGTTTCAAAGTCAGATGCCATCTCATCATATCATGGGATCCTAGAGGGAAATTATCCTTTTACATAAAGGTTCTTCTCTCTTCACCAAACCCAGATGCCTGATACACTCAATACTTTAAAGAGTGAGCCACAAGATCTAACATTCCCTTTCCATTTTTCTTTCTTGTTCTCTTTTTCTTTGTGCCCATGATTTCGAATACAGGTGACAGGTGCATTATTGACTTTGTTTGTCTCCACCATTGCAACCGTAGCAGACATTCCAGCCTCACCTCTTCCTTCTTCAGTTTCTTTTCCTCAAAATCTGGGTCTCCAGGTCATGTGATTTTAGGAGTTCAGCTGCTAAGCATGGTCCTAAAGTTGTGATTTTACATGTGCTATAATTATTAAACAGTAGTTACAAAGTTAAGACTCAGGAACCAGCTATCCCATCTCAACTGATAGATTTTAAACCTTAGCTTAATTTTGAGAATAAAAGGGAAATTTATTTCAGATTATTTTCCAAACCTAATTTTCTGCTAACAATTAGAGAAAACGAAAGCTTCTTTAGTCTCTAAGAATCAGCAGTATATTCATGGTTTTTGAAGTTAATTTAAAATCTCCATGGTATTTATCATTTGGATGAACTACTTAAGAAAGAGTTTTTAAGTTGGAGTTAAGAATCAAGAGTAGGCAAGGCAGTGCTCGTTTTGAGTACCAGATCCACTCACTCACAATAAATTATTAAATACCCTCCCTTTTTTTTATAAGTAATTATTAAATACCCTCTTACCCCAACCAAAAACAAAATGGAAAAAGAGGTATGTTTAGATGCAGCTGATGCAGTTAAAATACACTTAATCAGTCATCAGTAAATACACCCATCTTGTTATTCTTCCTGCAGCAAGAAATTATTTCTGTGCAAGACTTTATTAAGGGTAGCCTGGGTAGTTTCTGAATTGTTTGGTTTATTGTATGCTACTCAGCCTGGGAGGGATATGAGGGTTAAGATGGTCTGGATGCATTCTGGTAATAAGAAGTTTTCAGTTCGTTCTTGGTATAAGAAGCCGTCTTGGCCGAATGGGGTTCATTCTTTTCCTTGGAAGACTATTTGAAAGAGTAAGGTGCCATCAAAGGTTGCGTTCTTTGGTTGGTCTGCTTTCCGTAGGGAAGATTTTGACGTTGGATAATCTCAGGAAGTGTGGATTAATTGTTTTGGATTGGTGTTTCTTATGAAAGAAATCTGATGAATCGTGGACATCTATTATACACTGTGATGCGACAAGGTTGTTATGGAATGAAGTGTTCAATAGGTGTTGACTTGGGTGATGCCTAGGAGGGTGGTGGACCTTTTTGCTTGCTGGATAGGTTTAAGGGGTAATGTGCAAATTGCCGCTGTTTGGAATATGATACCTTTATGCCTTATGTGGTGCATTTGGGTAGAGAGGAAAGGTCGATGCTTTGAAGATAAGGAGCGCTTGGTGGATGAACTTAGATTTTTTTTTTCCTTTAATTCCTTATTTCAATGGGCTTCGGCTATTGTATTTAATGGAACTAATGTTCATGATTTTCTTGTTTCTTTTTCTAGTTCCTGACATGTAATAGGTTCAGTTTTTGTATACTTCCTGTGTACTTGGCTTTGCCTCGTTGCTTGTCTCAATAAAATTTTTATACATAAAAAAAAAAAGGATAGACTGGGTAGAACTAAACGGTCTTGTTTTTCTTGACAACGAATTCTTATTTATCTAGGCCCTATTTAACTTTCTAAACACTTTCTTAAAGCCCACTGAAATAGACCTACGAATATTCAAAATAAAAATAGAAAATAAAACATACTAAATTAATAAAATTACTAAACTGCCCCTTAAAAAAGCCTTGGGTCTAATATGTTTCAATCTATATATGCATTTATCTTATTCATTTTGCGTTGTTCAATTATATATTAAAAGTTATGGAACAGGTGAGAGAATTTTCCCAAGAAAAATAAAAAATTCTGGACTGAGTTATCCACTATACTGCCAAAATTCTTCTACTACTTCTCCCCTATCCAGGTGCAGAAGAGTAAATGAGGAGAGTCAATATGTAGATACAGTGCATGAAGCAAAACTATGAAAGAATCCTAGATGGTATGATGCACATTTTAACACATAAGGCAACAAACGTGGGATGAGTTCAATTACAATAACAACAAATTAATGAGAGTTTAAACATTGATTTCACAGTGACACAGTCAACCAAATGATACTGGAACAGAAGCTTTACCTCCAGCAAAGTACTTTGAAATTCCTCTGGGACATGGGGAAGCAAACGGGATAACAGTTCCTGTAGCCTCCATCCTGTAAATATTTTCCTTCCTGTTACACATTTCCTACTTCTGGCCTTCCGGGAGTCTGACCATCTACGGTATTGATCAGATCTATAGAATTCCCCGTAGTAGAAGGACAGTATTTCTCCCATCTCTTTGTTCTCTAGGAATCTCCGGATTGAAACGAAATTCTTCCCAAATATGTACAAACCAAGAAGGAAACTGTTCACGTCAGGATCGCTCCAAGGGTCACATTTAGAACCTGGAACTGGGGAATACCTTTTGCTTTTATGTAGTCCAACAACGCTTGTTTTCCCTATCACGATGTTTCCAACATTTGCAGTTTTTGATTCCTTTTCATTTTCCAACCCAACATCTAAGGGTTCAAGATTGATTGCTGAACTTTTCTTCTTCAACTTAATATATATCTTTTTTCTGTTTCTCGATTCGGCAGGCTTGTTTGGGTTAACTTCCTCATCATGGTTACCAGGAAATCCCCATGTTTTATCTCCAATGCTATTAACTTCCTGAGCCCACATGATTGGGATAGGCAAACCCGTTAAAAAAGATTGGGAATCATCAACCATGACACCTGAATCAGCAGGGTTCAGTAGAAGCTGAAGATGCTCATATTCTGTCAGCAAGGAGGGAATTTCTGCTTGGTAATCATCACCAACTCGTGTATTCACCTGTGGATCTCCAAATATATCACTTCTATCAGGAGAACTTGGAGGAAATAACTGCTTGTCAGATGTTTCTTCAATGCAATTACCATTATGATCCAGATCAACTGACTCCATCTGCTAACATAAAACAAAGAAAAATGAGACTGATGAATCCAAAACAAACGGTTAGGACCGCAAGCAGGCAAATATGAACACAAGTGATGTGCTCAAATAACAGGAAGCACAATGTTCCAATAATTATCTAGCGGGTTAGAGAATTCATGCCTCAAGATATTGGATTATACCCTGAGTTTACTCAAACTACATGAGATTCTATGCAGGAAGTTAATGCACAAGATGTTTCTTCACAATGCTATTAACCATTTAATCTATGAAGAAAACAAACAGTACTAATATAGTCCCTTGGCTTGAGTTTTGTTAATAACTTACCAAAACCAGGGATAAAAATGCTCCTGAATCAGCAGAAAATGTATTTGGAAGTGAGTGGGAGAACTGAAGAAAAACAACCAATGTGTCCACCATAATATAATACCAATAAATGCCCAACATTCACTTTCTTGTCAACGCTAAACATCTTAATCATTTCATCAACTTGGATGAATATTACAAGTCTCTTTTATATTGTCAACCCTAATCCTGCCATCTTTTCCCTTCAAGCACCCATAATCCTGTGCCTGGATAGCATTAAAGGGCATTTACCTAACAATGCGAATATAATGCAGCATCTCTGAAATTATGTAAACATAAAAGCTTGCATGTGTTTGCCCATGTGTAATCTTTCTTAGATGAGCTCACACAAGGCATGTGTGAAGGTAATTTGACACTGGCTTGCACGGGGATAGGGCATACGCATCAAGGAGACCGTCCAATAGGAAAACATCCAAAAAGTAAAAGGGAAACCTCATGAATCAACTGGAAGGCAATAGAAGAAACAGAAACTTTCTTAAGCAATAGAAATAAGAAATAAAATCAAAGAAGAAAACGGTCTCTCTTCCCCAGCCAACTAGAGAAAATTGTTGATCTAAAACAACCAATATTGCAAGGAAGATCAATTTGCTGAGCACCCAATAAAATCCAAGAGTCAAAGCCTTACACAAAAACCCATCATTCATTATTTCCAGACTGAAAAACACAATCCCCCTCTCTTCCTCTTTCTCAACAGTCCAACATCCTCACTCTATAAAAATGGTATTGTGAAGAGACATGCATAAAGTGGTCACCCAGTTAAGGCCTCATCCCAAATACGTGAACTCAAGGCGCAACATATTCTCAACCAAAAGACGAAGAAGAAGAAAAGGAAAACACGCAGCAGAGAATTTCGAGGTCACAAACCCAGAAGAAAATAAGCAACCCCAGATCGATTGTCCTATAAGGCTTCAACATAAAAAAACAATTGAACATGCTCAACAATTGAAATCAAACCGAATAAACAAAAGAAAAAAAAAAAACTCAAACCAAACAAGTTGTGCAGAGTTGAAAACTGAAATCAAATCACAACAAAACTAATAACATCATTGAGAACCCAAAGCTCGTGTCAACAATTCTCATTGATCCTGGAAAAAAAATTTAACTGATATAATTAAACACATTATATACATACGCTACAATACCAATGCATAAACTGACATCAGAGAAGATAAACAGTAGTGCAGTTAAGTAAAGAGAAAGAGATTAAGTATTCAATAACCTCCATGGAAGAGCTAGTGCGAGATACAAAGCCTGGGCAAATGGGCTTTCATGTTATGCATTGATTCAGAACTCCTATAAAACTTTACTACGAAACACATCCAAACAAGAACCAAACACACTCTAAAAAAAAAAAGGAACAAGGGAAAGAGAAAGGAGAGAGTGAGTACCTGTGAAGACAGCTAAGTTTTCATGTGTGTGAGGTTGAATTTACGGCCGAAGGGAGGGGGAGCGAAGAGGGAATAAAACGAAACCAAAGTTTCTCTCTATGGACATAAGCCCAGTCTGTCACAGAGCGATGGTAAATACTAAATAGTTTCCTTATAGACGTCTTGGAGGACTTTTACATAAAAGGAACGCAAGAGTAATTAAATCACTGCAAGACCCATTTGATATTTCTTTCGAGCTTAAGACCAATTGAATTGAAGCATAAATATATGATAAATTCTATTTGCAGTCTCTAAGTGAGGATATCGTGTGCAGACTCATTGATATATTTCATTAAATATAAATTATTGTAATTTGATAGGGATATTATTGTAATTTTAACAAAAATTTTTAAAGACAAAATTATACAAGTTTGCATGAGCCGTCCCCATTTGGAGACTGATACGTAGTATTACTCTAAATATATACAAATCTTGTACTCAAATCTAATCTCCATTATTATAGTGGATATTTACATGTGATCCCACCTAAGTAACAACTTGGCATGTGTAACATGAGGAGTACTACTCGGTGTCATATCATTTGAAACAAAAAGAACTAAGATATTAGAGGATGAATGGCCTCTCACATATGATGAACTTGATTTAATTATGAATTAATAGATTTTTGGGTTTTCTTGTGAAAGAGACATATCAAATGTACTTGCCCTATAATATTTATTGTTGTCCGTTTAAATATTTCGGACAATATTAAGGGAAGAATAAATATTGTAGGGTTCATTTTCCGTCTTTCTTTCTCTTTATATTATGATTTTTGACGGAATCTTAATCTCTCTCAATGTTAGTTATTTGATGCATAGAAAATGTATTTCAAAAACAATGTGGTTGGATTAGTTTGTTCCAAATATTGCAAATAGGGAGACTAGCAATCATGTGTATGCATAATTTTGGTAATATTTATCTGAAAAAAAAAAAGGATGAACAAAAAGGGCTTCTTCCGATTGGCTTTATGAGACCAAAAGTGAAGACAGAGATATTTAAGGAAACTTAGTGACCAAGAGATATAAGGAGAATTGCGTGGAAACAATAGAGTTACTTCTTTGCACACACACTTGCAAGTAAAAGGGATGGCATATCAATAGAATGCTATACATCAGTTACTATTTACACTCACACTCTATATCTATAGTTTTTTTATAGAGTGCGGGGTATGGGGTAGTGAATAGTAGCTGATGAGAAGAATTTTTAATCAATTTAATAGGTTTTGAAGAATAAAATGAAAGCCTTTAAAAGTTCTAGAGATATTTTTTTAGATTTTTATTTTTTCTTAATAACATAAATATAATCAAAAGTAATTATTTTAATAAAAATGTTTCGAGAATATATATTTTGTGTTAGAATTTGAGAAAGTGGAAAGATAAAATTAAAAAGTTATTCCAATATAAATCAAGATTAGATGGGTTTTTAAATTTGTTTTGATTTTTTTTTCTCCTTTTTAGAAAAATCTAGAAAACTATTAGATAAAAAGCACTTGATAAACTAAAAAAAATTTGAACAGCAGATCGACAGACGTTTCCATAAAATAAAGAACTTTGTTTCCTCCATACATATTCTATCGAAACTGATAGATGTATTGGGGTTGGGCCACAGTCACTCCAACGGTCAACGCTACTAGCTCCAGCAGCTTGATGATATACATGATATTATAAATTGATTTAAATTACATCGATCATGTCTCAATTAATTACAACTATAAAATAATAACTAATGTTCTTATTGGGTAAGATCGATCAGAGTCTTGTGGTTAATGGCTGTGATCATTTGCCATGAAGACACAGCTTGACAAAGGCAATGTTAAACTATCGGTCACGCACGCCTTTTTTGTACCCTTCCTTTGGGAATTGGGAGTTTGCTATCGGTATTTGACATCCAGTTCCGGCCTCCTCTAAATTTATAAATGGGAAATACTCTAGTCACAGAGAAATTATATAAAAGTAATCCTACAAACTGACGTGGCTTAATGTGGGTCGTCAGATTATAAATTTATTTTTATTATAAAATAGATCTAACGGATCAGATGAAACTACGTCAGTTTGTAGGATTATTTTTATGTAATTCTTTTGTGAATGTAACAGTACTCAATTTAAAATGTTCTGTTCCCTTTGTATGAGTTACCAGCTCTTGAATTGTGCCTCTCCCTATACCTTTTGGGCTACAGGGGAGATTTGTACTAATAAACATCGTGATATCAAAGAATTAATAGATGATTTTGATTCTTTTGGTGATTGCATGTATTTGCTTCGACAATCTACGGAGTTGCAAAGAATTTTATTTTAAATGATAAACAAATAAGGTGCAGCGGTCATATAAGAGAATAATATAATATATGTCGTTAAACCTAGGGAGCGTGTTAGGTCAGAATAAGAGCCAAAACGGGTCAAAAAACTTCATTAAAAATCTACCAAAAAGTCATAATGGATTATTGTCATGTCAGGTCATCAAACCCGACCGCCACAAACACAACCAGGCTCTACATATAGAGGCCCAACAATTATATATAATCATGTGTCTTAATTAATTTTTTATATGTTGATATGATGTTATAAACACACCAGTTTGTAATCCCCAATCATGTTTGGCCTTGATAAGCAATCTTGACTGAATTTCAATGTATTTCTATTGACTATAAGTACTGTAATGATGAATGTCCAATAAAATCACAAAATTTGTGCAAATTAACTGTGTTGATAAATGATTTGTTTGAAGGCAGCATACTATGGATCAAGATAGGCTACTTCAAGTCCATCAAGTTACCAAATAACATGAATCATAGACCTATGACATGATTTCAATTTGCTCTCTTCATACACCAAATAACTAATATCATGTAGCTATTGATAAATGCTTCTATAGGCTTAAAGATAATATACACTTGGGTTAGATACCTAAACAACTTGTTTTAGAGGAAAGGTAATTTACTTTATAGGACTTGTCACTGTCACTAAGCTTCTCTCTTTGTTGGTTTAGTATGTGTTTTTAAGCTCATTGGATCAATTGCTTGACAAGCTAACCATGTCTATGAGGTATATCTTTAGTGATTTTCATGAAAATCATATTTAGGATTCATGACACTAGAATAACATGACAACGAAGATCCGCGCATGAATGACAATAATAGAAAGTTTCATTTAATGACATTAAGTTATCAGATTCGAAATTGATGATACTGAGATATCTTGACAACGATGCACGCGCAAGGGTGACAACATCATCGCATACATGACAATATTTTAATCATAATTTTGTTGGTATGAGAAATGAGCATAAGATTCTAATTCGGAAAAATCATTTTGGTATGCAAGTCATGGTCACCCCGCTATACCTAATGTTTGTCATTTCGGATCTTAAATTTGTCATTTTTCCCTCCAAACCAGCAATTTAAGATTTTTGAACTATTTAATTTCTCGTATTGATAGTTAATTATGTTCTAAAATTGTCTAGATTTGTGGTAGAATTCCTAATTTATTTCGTATTTTAATGTTATGCTATGGTTGAGACTTTGTCCCTTCTGGCAAAATTCTCATATATATTTATTTTAATCTCTCTTGGCTGCATAAACTATTCTAAATAGGGGTGCTACCCTCGTCCCTCGCCAGGATGCGGTGGTGGGTTGCAGGACAGATTCTCAATCTGTCATGTCTCATATCTATTTAAAAAATAGATTACATTCCATTAGGTTTAAAAATTATTTCTAGGTTCAAAAGTGATTAAAAATATATTTTTAGACCTAAATTGTAAATTTAAATTTTGTAAATAAGACTATAATTTAAACATTATGTAATTTTTAAATTTGCTAGTGCATATTTTGTGAACAAGTCTAACAAATTGTAATATATATTTATATATACATAATTTGTAAAATATAAATATATATTTATGTTTATATATATAATATATATATATATATATATATATATATATAAACATTTAAGAGGGGCAGGGCGGGGCGGGGTTGGGCCCTCTCCGCCCCTCGCCCTCGTTAGGGGCGCTAGATGCGGGGCGGGGTAGCTGGGTGCAGGGCCCCGTTGCCCACCCCTAATTCTAACTTATACTTCCACTCTCAATTAAACTTATGTTATTTTAACTTGTTGTAGATAAATTTTAGTGCCAATAACCCCCTTTTTAACTTTATAGGGCACAAAACTAATTAACCAAAAGTTGTATCCAATACTTATTAATACATTAGTATTTTCAATACACAATAAGTGTGCATTTGAATAGAATCTTATATATATATATATATATATATATATATATATACATAACTTATATGTGTGCATTCATATTTCTGTTTGACGCACGTGACCCTTAAACACACTTCTTCTTCGTTATGCTCATCTTTCATGAGCTGCCTTTCATTAGGGTACTATTAGTTTATAAAAATAAAAATAAATTGTCAATATAAAAATATACATCATGTTTTAGTACTTCAGCATTGTGCCACGTGTATTTCCTCATTTATCGTAGTACTTTTACAATTACATTTTTCTGTCATGCGAGCTTTCTTTGACATGCCACGTGTACTCTTAAAGAACGCAATAAAGTAGGAAAATATTTTAGGTGTTCTCTTATTATAACACTATCTTTTTAAGAAATCATTTAAGTCCTATACTATAATGCCACGTGTCTTTTATAATTTCTTGTAGTCTCTTAAAATTACGTTTTTAATTAGCTTTCTTTGACATATTATTCAGATTTTTTTCCTTTAAATTAAAATATAAGAAATTGGAAAAATACAATACACTATCTTTTTCGGCAAAGCTTGAAATTATCCCAAACTAATTAATTAAGTAGTCTTTGTATTTAGGGGACGCGACTAGCCTTCGACTGTATTTGCCTATTGGGCCTAAAGGCCCAATCTTGTATTAATTGTTTTAAAATATAATTGTTATTAGAAAAATTCTAATTTCATCGGTCAATATTCATCACTCCACACCTCACATCCTATAAAAAAGTTATAAGCTGTGTGAGAATAAATAGTGACTGATGTATAGTATTTCTCTATTATCATATTGTTTACATTCATTCACAATTTTTATTATCTTTATCCTCTTTGAAGGAAGGATTTTTCTTTGTTGAAAAAGTTTTATTTCAACAATAGAGATGACATATATATATATATATATATATATATATATAAAATTTAGACACTATTTGACAATTATCAACAAAAATAAATTTCAAAATGATTTTAAACTCTTGAAATTTTTTATTTTTTCATTTGAGAAAACATAAATTAAGCATTGAAAATAAATAAAAAAATGATTTTTGTTTATATTTGTCAAATGAGATGCTTCCTAAAAGCTAGATTAATCATCCTACTAGTTATAAATCAGTGTAGAGAAAATAACAGCTAGCTTCGACCTCGCTGATATATATATGAAAATATTATATTTGTAGAAAGAATTAACTTTAAAATCGAATTCTTTTACAAATCAAATTTTTTCTATGAAAAGTGTCTCATCATCCTCTCATTAGCTTATAAATATAATTATTGTACTAGAAGAACTTGTAATAAAATAGATAAAATGGGACATGAAAGAGAGGATATACTAAATACAATTTTCAATTAAACGCAATGCAGTAATCCTAGATGCAGGTTTAATGTTTATCAATTACAAGCTATAATATAGTAGCTAGTCATGTAGCTATATATATATATATATATATATATATTTGTCAAAGACATGTGGCCTGATTGCATATTATTATTATTTTTTATATACATTTGGGAAGGGAGGGTTTCGAACTCAAGACCTCTATTTTTAAGATTATGCCAATCAGGTCACATGCCTTTAGTTCTGCAGCTATATATATATATATATATGAGCAGTGCTACCCATAAGCCACACACCCTACACACCTATTTAAAAACATGTCATTTTACCGTTTTATCCTATTTTACTTATAAACATGTCTGGAATCATTTTCATTATGTGAATAAAAAAGTAAAATCACATATTTTTAAGTGGGTATGCAGGATGTGAGGTTTATGTCTAGAATTTTTCTATATATATATATATACAAGTTTGAGATATATATAAACTTAATTAAGCTTAATTTCTAGATAAAGCATGCATGCAATGACAACCAAAGCCAACTTACGTATATATTTTCATTAATTTTAAGCTTCAACTCCAAAGATTAATGTTTAATTATTGAATATATTATATCTCATATGGCCTGCAGAAATGCCACGTACGCTTGAATGAATCTGCGTAACCTTTCCCATCCAGATGATCATACATGATCCAGTAGTAGTAGTAGACTAGTAGTACGTTATACGTACGTCTTGAGTAGTACTTAATAAATTGAATAATATTCCGAATCACTGTTGGAGGTAGACAAACTGATCAAAGTAGATTGATCGTGATGATCCTATATATTGCTAGCTAGATCGATCAGCCTGGCCGCTAGCTAACTAAAATTCATAAGCTGTTGATCACAGCTTTAGGTCTTGTTTATAGTGAGAGATGACAGTGAGATTATTAATAAATAATAATAAAATAGTTTGAATTAAAATATTTTATGAAATTTTAAAAAATGATAGAGAAAAAATTGAATAAAAATATTATAAAGTTAAAATATTATTGTTAGAATATAATTTTTATTTAAGATTTAAAAAAATTGAATTATTTTTTATATTTTGTTTAGAAGTTTTAAAAAAATATAATAATTAAATAATGATGAGATAAAAAAATAAAAAATAAAAAAGTGGTAAGATCAACGAGAACAGTATTATTATTAATAATATATGATCTGATCGATCATATATATATATATATATATATATATAGTAAGTGTCTTGATCAAGACATTGTACGTAAAGATCAGAAGCTTTATACGTCGACGTACGTACGTTAAAGAATAGCATGCATGCATATTATACATATGCCATACGTACGTACCTTGTTGCATACATATATATTTTGTGCATGATATTTTGAATAAGAACTTAGTTTGAAAAATATGGGAAATTCTCTGAATTTTAGGATTTAGTATATATACTGATCATGAAAAATCTCCGCAAAAGACCAGCTTCGAAATTTGATGTAAAAAAATCGCGACGATCTAAAAATCGCCGTAATTAAAGGCTTTTTGTGGTGATTTTATTTCCAACAGACATCAAATCGCTGCAAAAAACCTTATTTCTTGTAGTGATACTAGAGTAGTACTACTTTCATGATATGAAATGCTCCTGAATGCATATAAATGACAATATATATATATATATATATATATATATATATATATATATATAAAGTTGTGATCTTTGGCAAATTAAGTCCAACTAGCATATCAATGTTATGCTTTTGTGGTCTCTCTCTTGTAGAGAGTGTTTTCTCTCAGCAGTAGAGTAATCTAGGCAATGGGAAAAAATGTCCCTTTCTGAGAAAGAAAGAGAGGGGGTTATCCTATCAGCATCCATTAATGCAAAAGAAGTGAAACATAAACATTTTTGCCTGTTAGTTTTTATTGTAGTTGATAAAGTAATTAACAAGGAAGTTTTCAAGAGTACGATGTCTAAGGTTTGGAGGTATAAGGAGTTGGATCCAATTTTTAGAGGTTGGATTCAATAAGTTCCTAGTGGAGTTCAATAAAGAGAAGGACATGTTGTGGGTGATCAATGGTAGGCCATGATCCTTTGATCGATGGCTTCTGTGCCTTCAGTCTTTTGATGTCTTTATGTCAATCACCAAGGTGGCGTTCAACAGGGAGGAGTTCTGGATCCAAGTTTATGGACTTCACTTTGGATGCATGACTCAAGAGCTTGGTTTTCAGATTGGTAGTAATGCGGGAAGGGTGGTCAGAGTCCAGACTGATGAGAGAGGTATTGGCTGGGGGAAATACCTGAGAATAAGAGTTGAGGTTGAAATAACTAATACTCTCCTAAGAGGTATGTTCTTGACTGCAGAGGGTAAAAAGTCCTGGGTGCATTTCAAGTATGAGAGGTTGCCTTCTTTTTGTTTTAAATGTGGAGTCATTAAATACTCTAAGAACTCATGTCCTCTAGCCTCGAAAGGGGATGGGTAGAATCAATATGGGGTATGGCTCAGACTCATGTAGTGAGAGAGACTGAATTTCAGTATAAAAAATATGGAGGTGGGGAATGACCAATCTGCTAAACCTGAACCTTAACAATGGAGGGGAGGAGGGGAGAATAGGGATGAAGATAAAAGAGGAAATCTTGAAAATCAGGAGTAGAGTTAGGTTGCTGCTAAGGCCTCTGACATGGAAAAGAAAACTGTCATTGTTCAGAGGCAGGAATCCAGAGAGGTGATAGAGTCAAAGGCTATGCTCAAATTGGAAAGTATTGACAAAGCACTAAAAGGTGGTAAAACACTTTCCACTTCTGAAGAGATTTTGAGTGATATGCTAGGAGTGGTGGAAAATGACCATTTAAAGGAAGACATTCTTGCTGTTCAGAAAGTACAGGGCCATTGCTCTAATCCCAGGTCAATAAAGGACTCTCCAAATTCGAATGACCTCTTGGCTCAGGCAATTCTCTAGATCAGTTCCTAACTGACCAAGTTATGGCCTTAGAACAGGCCAAAATAAGGGCCAGTTGGAAAAGAAGGGCCAGGGTCAAAAGTCTTAATACTTTCTCTATGGGCCAAGGGGGGGAGGGGTAATGCAGCCTTGTCAAACAGAAGCAAAAGAACTGTAAATCTTTTACCTTATAATGGTGACTAACACTTGGTTAAAAAGGTAAAACAGAAGGGGAGTGATATTCTGGGCTCAAGCAATGCAGATAAGGTGGTGGCTATGGCACAGCCCCACCAAGCCCAATGAACTGCCTAAGTTGGAACTGTCGAGGGGTTGGGAACCCTAAGACAGTTCATGACTTGCATCAGCTGGTGCAAAAGAAGTTCCCATTCTTTGTTTTCTTGATGGAAACAAAGTGTAAAAGAAACAAAATAGAAGCTGTTAAACACAGGTTAAGGTTCTAAAACAATTTTGTAATTAACTATAAAGGACTTAGTTGAGGGATTGTTTTCCTCTGGAGGGATGATATTGAGGCAGTGGTTACCTCCTATACTCAAAACCACAATTTTCTACTGGTCAAGGGGTTCAAGGAGGGGGTGGAATGACAACTAACTGGGTTTTATGGCAATCCTGTTACGGCCAAGAAGAAGGATAGTTGGCAATTACTTAAAGCAATCAAACCAATGCCTGCTTTGGGATGGATTTGTGTAGGGGACTTTAATGAGATTCTTAACTATGGAGAAAAATGGGGTGGAGCCCTGAGACCCTACAGTCAAATTGAGGCCTTTAATGCTACTGTTGAGGCATGTGGATTATCTGATTTGGGATATATTGGTAATAAATGCACCTGGTCAAATGGTAGGTATGAAGGGGCCTTCACTAAAGAAAGACTTGATAGAGCTTTCTGCAATGCTTTATGGGCTGAGTCTTTCCCTAACTCGAGAGTGTTGACCTTGCCAGCCTTGAGTTCAGACCACTGTTCTCTTCTTGTCACTTTGGATATCAAGGATTCTCACAAGTACATGAATCCTAAATCTTTTAGATTCGAAGCAAGCTGGTCCTTAAGAGAGGAGTGCCATAAACAGATAGAGGACACTTGGAAATAGCCTAGTATGATAGACAATAAATTGAGCTATGTGACTGAGGGAATCCTTAATTGCAAACATAAGCTACTGCAATGGAGCAATGTTTTTTCTGGTACTTCCAAATAGGCATTGAAGACTTAGTTATCTCAACTATCTGAGCTACACAAAAGCAACAAAGGTCACCTCAATGCATCTATTAAGCAAGTACAAAAGTCAGTTAACAGTTTATTAGAAGAAGATAACCTCAGATAGAAGCAAAGAGCAAAACAAAGATGGCTAAATAAGGGTGACAGGAATACAAAATATTTTCATCAGTGTGCATCCCAAAGAAGGAAAACCAACTGCATTAAAAGGTTGGTGGATGGAAATGGTCAGGAGGTGTCTTCACCAGAGGGCATCAGTGATATGTTCCAAGTATATTTCAAAGACCTATTCACTTCTTCAGAACCTGGAAACATTGTTGAGTGTTTAGATTCATTGGCCCCTTGTGTCATAGCTGCACAAAATGACTTGCTGTCAAAGCCATTCACTCAGTAGGAGGTAGAAGATTCTCTTTTTCAAATGAATGGCCTGAGCTCCCCAAGTCCAAATGGTTTTCCTGCTGTTTTTTTTTTTTTTTTTTTTTTTTTTTATCAAAAACACTTGCCCATTATTGGCACCCAGGTGAGTGATGCAGTCTAATTTGTTTTGAACTCGAAAGGTAGCCTTGCATCCATCAACAACACCTTTATAACTTTAATTCCCAAGAAAAAGGATCCTACTAAAGCTACTAAATTTAGACCCATCTCTCTTTGTAATGTGTTGTACTTGTATCTAAAGTAGTGGCTAACAGGTTAAAGAAAATTCCACAAAATATTATTTCTTGTACTCAGCCTGCCTTTGTTCCAAATATACTTATCACTGATAATATCATAGTGGCATTTGAGGCTTTGCATACTATGTCTTGTAAAATGATAGGGAAGGAGGGCTATATGGCATTAAAACTTGACATAAGCAAGGCCTACGATAGGATTGAGTGGAGCTTTCTAAGAGCAGTGCTGTACAAGTTGGGTTTCTGTAAGCAGTGGGTTAAGTTGGTAATGAAGTGTATTGAGTCGGTCTCTTACTCAATTCTAGCAAATTGCTCGCCTCAAGAAGCTTTCCATCCATCTAGAGGTATAAGACAAGGTGATCCTTTCTCACTTTATCTTTTCATCTTATGTGCTGAAGCTCTAAGCAATCTGGTTAGTCAGGCTGAGGAGAAGAATATGATCCATGGTGTCCAAGTTGCAAAATGCTAGCTGAGAATCTCCCACCTCTTTTTTGCTGAAGATAACCTTTTTTTTTTTTTTTTTTTGTAAGGCTAATGCTATTGAATGGTGTAGCTTGTTTGAATTGTTGAGAATGTATGAAACAACTTCTGGCCAAAAGTTGAATCTTGAGAAAACCTCCATCATTTTTAGTAAGAACACAGCTAAGGTAACTCAGCAATACATCATTTCCATTGTTGGGATGAGGACTGCTATGTTTTATGAAAAATACTTAGGGTTACCTTCTATTGTTGGAAGGAATCGATACAAGTCCTTTAAAAGGATCCTAGACAACATAAAATTAAGGATCAACAACCATAAAGTGAAGATGTTATCTCAAGCAGGGAAGAAACTTTTTATCAAAGCAATACTCCAAGCCCTCCTACACTATGAGTGTCTTTAAATTTCCATCCTCCCTACTCAAAGAAATCAATAGTGTTATTCAAAAGTTTTGGTGGGGGCAACAAGACAGAGAACATAAAATACACTAGGTCTCTTGGAAATGGATGGGGAGGTCAAAATCTGAAGGGGGTATGGGGTTCAGGGATCTCTAGCTCTTCAACATAGCAATGCTCTCAAAGCAATGTTGGAGGATAATCCAACAACCTGAGTCCCTTGCAGCACAAGTTTTGAAAGCAAAGTATTTTAAAAACTCAACCTTTTAGCAGGCAGGCAAAACTGAGATCTAAACCTTCCTTTATTTGGAGAAGTTTTCTTGCAGCTAGACATCTTGTGGAGGCAGGTTCTTATTGGAGAATAGGCAATGGGAGTGACACTTTTATCTGGAAGGATAAATGGCTTGCATATCCATCTCCTAGCAAGGTTCTCAGCAGTGTCAAAGTACTGGACCATAATGCTAGAGTTATAGAATTGATAGACCCTCTCTCTAAGCAGTGGAACTCTAACCTAGTGCAGCAGGTTTTTGAGACAAGAGAAGCTGGAATTGTTCTGAAAACCCCCACTAGCTTCCTAAATAGTAGGGAAATAATTATTTGGCAAGGCTCCAAAGATGGTAGCTTTTCAGTTAGGAGTGCATACCACTTGGCAACGTCAAGGAATTTGGCAGAAAATGGTCAAGCCTCGAGCAGTGGCTCATTCAGAGAAGCCTGGAAACAGATTTGGAATCTCAAAGTGCAACCTGGAGATAAAGTATTTTTATGGAGAGTTTGCCTCAAGGCCCTTCCTGTTCAAAAAACAGAGTAGTAGAGAATCCACTCTACACAATTTGTTGTAGGGATGCAGAAAGTGCTATTCATGCTATATGGAACTGTGAGGCTGCAAGGGATGTGTGGAGCCAGTGCTCTAAACGCCTACATAAATGCTTCACCACCTATCTCTCTATGCTGCAATTTCTTGAAGCCTTAACCAGGTCTATGGACAGCCAGGTTTTGCAGGAATTTGCTGTGGTGGCCAGGAAAATTTGGTGGAGAAGAAACCAGTTTATCTTTAAGGAAAAGTTTACACATCCTAATGAGCTGATTATAAAGGCTAGAGGTTTACTCAACATGCTAGCCGAGGAGGTTGATCACAAAGTTGTTAGAGCTAGCAAGAGTTGCACATCAGCAGAAGTATGGCAGGCCCCTCCCTTGAACTGGATTAAGATAAACTAGGACAGTGCTGTTGACAAGGTGCATGGCCTAGTTGGAGTTGGAGTGGCAGTGAGGGATAATGCAAACCAAGTTTTAGCCACTATGAGAACTAGAAAACCTCTGTTTCCTGATCATTTTCTTGCTGAAGCTCTTGGTGCACTACAAGCAGTTCAATTTGGATTGGATCTAGGGCTACCACTGGTCATTTTAGAGGGGAATTCTTTGCAAGTTATAACTGCTCTCAAAAGTGATAAGGAATGTTGGAATTATGCTAGTATGTTTGTAAGTGAAGCTAAACATTTGATGAAAAATTTTGCTAAGTGGGATATTTCTCATGTAAGGAGAAATGGTAACTCAATGGCTCACTTGTTAGCAAAAAATGCTCTCTCCATTTCTAATTTGATTGTAACAGTGGAGGACATTCCCTCCTGTATTTCTCTTTTGGTTTAATGAAATGGGTCTAAGTTTTCCTTCCAAAAAAAAAAAAAAAGTCCAACTAGCAGCAAAAATGATGTGTTGTTGGAAACCACCACCATGGGGTTTTTTAAAGCTAAATGTTGACAGGACTATGTTTTTTGATATGCAGAAAGCTGGTGTGGGTGTTGTGCTTAGATCAGATGACAAAGGAAACTAGGTGATAGCTGCTAGTAAGATTGAGAATGAGGTAGTTGATTCTGGAACTATTGAACTTTTGGCTTTACTGCGGGGCTTACAACTTTGTGTCCATTTGAGTTTCTAAACTATTATTGAAATTGATTTTTTTAGCAGATGGTAATCTCATTAAGGAGGAAAAAAGCCTGTTGCATTATTTTAGTGAAGTTGAAATTCAGCATGTGCATCACATGGGGAATGAGGTGGCTCATAGATTAGCACGTTATACTTGGAATGTTGATAATATAGAAATGTGGTGGTTGATGTTCCTATGTTTGTTGCTCAAGCTGATCTATGGATTGATAAGAACAACTTGTATTGATTTGGATCATGATTTGCAGTACTGGTCATCATGCATATGAGGGGAGTGATCCCCAGGGTTCGGGTCTAAGGATAAGGCCTGGGCTAGGCCAACTCGGCCCAAAAAGGGAACCAACCAGGCAGCATACACTAGCAAAAGGATGAAAGGCAGGACAGTCTGACACCATGACACCATTACTGGCCGACAATCAGGGACATCCCCTGACCCTGAGTCCTGGCGTCCGGACAGGTTAGAGAAGTGAACGTGCCTAATCAGGACTGTGCCGCATTAATGGGACGGAGGCAGGCATGCCAGGAAGGGGAGCCACACCGCATTTATGCATCCCAAGGCTCGGCACCCCACAATGTGCCTCCTACGACACCAACCAACAACTCTAAAGGGTAATTATTATTATTATTATTATTATTTAGTTCAAATGCTTTGAAACTATTATAATACCATTTGTTTGGGGGGAAGAGATAAATATACCAATTATGTAGTGTGTTTTTGAGTAAAGATCTTGATATAGAATATTGAGACATTAATGGTGAACGGAAAAAGCTGGGGTCTTTAGATTTTGATCCATTCTTAAGACTCCAACCAACAACTCTTTTTGTTTTTACTTGATGTGGGAGTCCCTTGACATTCACATTTTTTACCCTTGTTTGCTGTACACTTTTCCCACATACACTTTTAAATCTCCTAATCATGAGTTAACTTAATCATGAGTTAACTTTTGCCACATTGCATTGCATGTGAATCATTGAAAAAATCCAAGAGGATCGTGTGTATGTATATATATAAGAGTTGTACTAATCATGTAATGTTTGACAAGAATTGGAGCCTATGAATCGATCCCATTAAATGTTGGACATGTGTTTCTTCTGTCCTGTTAAGAAACACGTGTCCTACATTTAAGAGTACTAGTGTTGGTTTCTCTATATGCATATGTAAAATCACACATTTTGGAGAATGATTTACATTGAAATATGCATCTTTGAGCCAAATAATAAAAAAATAATAATATTTTATTAATATTTATTTATTTTCCTAAAATTATTATTTTTTTATATTTTGCAATTAGCACCACTACAAATTCTAACATTTAGCACCCACTAGAATTTTTTTCCTAAAATTATATCCGTTGGTGGAGAGAGAGAGGGGGAGGAGAGAAAAAAGTAATAAAATAAGATTTGAAGAGTGAACAATGCATTTTCAAATTTGTATAAACATTGTTTATAGCTATGCAAATTTTTAGATATGCATAGTCCAATGCAGCCCAATTTAAAGTCATATTATGCAAATATGTAGATGTATAATCCAATGCCAGTGCTCTAACAAGTTTAATACAAACAAAAGTTTGATCAGAAAAATCCAATAGTGTTGAGTAATAAACTATATCATTTACAATTTGAAGTTTTTTTATTTGCTAGGTAGGTTTTTTCAGAGACATCAGTCCTAATAGTTGGGGGGTTTGAACCACTATTTTCAATCTCGTACCGTACCGGCCGGTACAGGTACCATATACGTTTCGTACCGGTCTCAATTTCGGCCTGTACCGGTCTATATTTCGGCCTTCATTTTTTCAAACTACAAGCTTATTTTTTTACCCCCAATTCAGACTAGACTATTTATAATTTATATATATATGTATTTATATATAATTTATTCATATATCGACTATCTCGAAACAGTACACGAAACGATATCAGTATCGAAATATTTCATTCTAGTGCCTTGACCGATATGACTTCTGGTACGGTATTCATAACATTGGTTTGAACCTCCAAATATGGACCCAATGTTTTCCTAAAGACCATGTGTGATGCCATTTGGCTACAAGGTTGTTGGCTGACAATTTTAAAAACATGGAATTGAACCCTTTAATTTTCTCATAAACTATCCATTATTGTGATTCCTGACCCAAATTAAGAAAGCACGTGATTCATGCTTAGCAACAGGCACTAAAAATGATAAATACATGATTTTTTTTAAAACTCTTAAGGATAATTTTATAAATAATTTATAAAAATATCATCATTTTATAAAAATGTTATAATTTTAACATATAATTATGAAATATTAGTGCATTTATTTATCTTAAAAGTAATGTATTACTAGTCCCATAGTGATGATGTGGGTCACGATCTTGGGTTGAAACCCATCAAACCCAGTTGCCAAGATAGGACTGCAAAACCAGGCAGGGCCAGATTTAGGAAGCCAGATCCAACTTTTAGAGATGTGGACGTAGGCCAAACCTGACATAATAACTGTTTTGCCCACAAAACTTGCTTAAGTCTGCAACAAAAAGAATTTATGCTACCAACATAAAGATCAGACTGACACTTTTTCTACTCATGATTCTATAATTACTGCTTTGAAAAATAACTGATGGATTATTGTGCCAATGCAGCAGCAGCAGGCTTTCTCAGGCTTAAAAGAATTTATGCCTGCTTTTCACATCATGCCATTCATATTATACAAAAAACCAAACAACCAAGACTCTGCATTCGAGCAAGCATTAAGATACATCTGACCAAATCAACTATACTACTACATGCATAAGAACATAGGGGAAAACAAAGTTCCCAACAAAATTGCACCTTGCAGGGAGGCCGATGAAGTTGCAGTTCAGAATAACTAAATCATCCCATCACAAGAGCATATATTAACATCTTAACTTTTTTTCTTCCTAGTAAATACACATCTTAACATGATATCAGAGCAAAAGTCTTAATTTTAAACCTTAATTCTATATTCTACACATTATTTAAAATATTCGACATGTGGAGTCTACTTATTAAAGGGGAGTCAAGCCTACATTTGAAAAGAAGTATTAAGATATAATATAAATAAGTAGATTTACCTGTTCAACTAACTCAATTGTCAAATAACATCCTCCATTGAAATTTGCTAAACAAGATTTTGTCATATTAACTATTTTCTCCACTTAAATGGGAAGACTTGGAAGTAGGTTACCATTTGCAAATTCTAGGTAATTTAAGGTTGCAATGTATCAATTTTGGTAATCCATTGCATAAAGTTTAAAATCCCTGTGGTTTAGGGGTAAAAAGTATATTTAGCCCGTTATTTTCAACTAAGCATCACACAGACAGAACAATAAAATCACAAAAGAAATCTGAGTCACTAAGTAAACATCTTCAGAAAAATCACAAGAAGAAGAGTGTACTCATCACAATGGACACTCATCGAGAACAGGAACCTGCTCAACTGAGAAGATACAGAGACTTGATTACCCACCCCTTGAAACAGCATTCTATCTTGGAAAGAGTTTCCGCCAACAGCCATTTTAAAGTTATTCAACCTCCATTCTGATTACTGATATCTTCACATTTATAAGGAACTTGGTATGCATCTACAAAGCCTATCCCAAAGCACCCCAGTTATGATTAGAATCTTGACAATTTGCCTGCACTCCAAATACTACCAGCAACACATCTGCCATTAGGTAGCCTATAACATTTTCATATGTATCGCAGAGTGAATTCACCTCTCTGCTGTAGTCATTGACATAAGAAAATCGCTGAAGGGCCCTCAGCTTTTTGGTAAAAGGCTGGTCTGCACTGTGAACGGTTAGTTTTTATGTGAACTAAACAAGTGAAGATGGACTCTCCTATACCATGGTTGGTAAAGCATCCAACGGACTACAATTTTTCCAGGTCATGGCAGTAAATATAGCAAGAGTCTTTCTTTCCAAAAGGGGTACAGACTGCTCTGGTCGTCTTTCAGAGTAATTAAAAACCCATTTTCTAATCATAATTGGAAAAAACACCACCTTACCAGATCGTCCTTAAAAACACTAGGATGATAGGTAGTTCTGAAAATCCCGAGTATTTAGTGAGCCAATTTTTTTTCAACACAATCAACAGTTTTGCTAACCATACCTTTGTTATCATCACAAGCATCATTCACTTCTTTTCTTTCCATTTCATTGGTCTTGGTACTAGTGCTACCACGATTTGAAGTTATTTTGACTCTGCTTCGGGCCTTGCGGGAAGGACTAGAGAATGGATTTTCATGTGTCTGAAATTCTGTGCCCTTTTGCCTCCTTTGGACAATTAAGTAACCATTTGCAAGAGCTTCCAATGCTCTGATGGTCGGTGGTCGCTTTCTTGTGCTTTGCCTTCTGGGGTTCAGGTTCATCAGTTGCTGCCCTACATTATCCACATCCATAGAAGTCATTGTGTCAGGAACCAGGTCCATTCCCTTAGATAGAAGGCATGAACCGTCTGCATTTATGCCATGGCTGTCTTCCACCTCCATCATTAATGCTTCACCCACTTCAGAGTTTATCAGAACCTGGGGTAGGTTCAGGTCAAGTGATGGCTGAGGTTGATGTTTCTCATTCATCCCACAGGACATGCCTGAGGCAGACGAGTGGTAATCTCATTAAGGAGGAAAAAAGCCTGTTGCATTATTTTAGTGAAGTTAAAATTCAGCATGTGCATCGCATTGGAAATGAGGTGGCTCATAGATTAGCACGTTATGCTTGGAATGTTGATAATATAGAAATGTGGTGGTTGATGTTCATATGTTTGTTGCTCAAGCTGATCTATGGATTGATAAGAACAACTTGTATTGATTTGGATCATGATTTGCAATATTGGTCATCATGTATGTGAGGGGAGTGATCCCCAGGGCCGGGCCCGGGGAGTAGGCCGGGCTCGGGTCCAAGGATAAGGCTTGGGTCCAAGGATAAGGCTTGGGTTAGGCCGAGTCGGCCCAAGAAGGGAAGCAACCGAGCAGCGTACACTAGCAAAAGGATGAAAGGCAGGACAGTCTGACACCATGACACCATTACTGGCCGAAAATTAGGGACATCCCCTGACCCTGAGTCTTGGCGTCCGGACAGGTTAGAGAAGTGGACGTGCCTGATCGGGACCACGCCGCATTAATGGGACGGAGGCGGGAACGCCAAGAAGGGGAGCCACGCCGCATTTAATGCATCCTGGGGCTCGGCACGCCACAATGTGCCTCTTGGGGTGTTAGAGAAAACCGCGATCAGGTCTAACTAGACTGCAGCGCGGCAGGTAAGTGGCAGGGACACCCGATCCCATACGGAACAACATACCTACTACCTCCACCTCGAGGGCCCAGCCAGGTATAAATACTCCCTTCCCACGACCAGGGAAGGGGTTCACACTTTTCAATACTTCAACTCTCATTCTCCTTAACTGAATATTTTCCTCTTGATACCATTCACTGACTTAAGCATCGGAGCTACCACAGCCCCCGAGCCCCCCTTTGTGTGGAGTTGCCCAAGCCGCAAAACACGACATCGACAATGGCATTGTCTGTGGGATTTTATTTCTGATAGTAGCGTGTCCTTCGCATGTCGGCAACGACGCGCTCCCAAGCCTCACGTCGTGAAGAACAACTCGAAACGATGGAAGCAAGAACCAACGAACAAGCTGAAATAATACGAAAATTGATGGAGGAAGTGACAACTCTCTGCCAGGAGAATGTCTCCCTGTGGAGAGCTAGCGGGGAACTGGAGGGAGGCAAGCAGAGCCACCACTCTGAGTCCTGTCGAGCACCTGAAGTAGCGGCACCCTTAAGAAGAATGACGCAGGGTGCGCCTCGAGCTCCGGGAGCTTGGGGACAAATGCGCTGAGATGGTCAAACGGGTAGGCACGACGTCCACAGTGGACCAGCTGCTCACCAACGCGGAGCTGCCATATAGCGCTGAAGTTATGGCAGTCCCTCTACTCCCAAGATTTAAAGTCCCGCAGATAGACGCGTACGAGGGGTCGAAGGATCCCTTGGAACATCTGGAAACGTTCAAGGCCCATATGACCCTGCACGAGTTCCCGGACGAGGTTGCGCGTAGGGCATTCCCTCTCACTTTGAAGGGGGCGGCGAGAGCATGGTTTGGGTCCCTACCGCTTGGGACCATTGACAGCTTTGCCGAGTTGGCCCAACTCTTCCTGACACAATTCATGGCGAGCCAAAAAAGGAGGCGACCTGCTGCTTACCGCCTGACGATGAAAGTCTGAAATCGTACCTTTCTCGGTTTAACAGGGAGCGCATGACGACATATGACCAGGATGAAAAGATCACCTTGGTGGCTCTGTTGGGGGGATCTGGCCTCGTAACTCTTCATGACCGAGATCGCGCAGAAGACCCCAACTTCGTTGAGGGAATTCATGGACTGAGCTGACAGTTTCATCAACGTCGAATACACTTTGGGCTCTAACGGCCCTCCGGAAGATCGAGTTGGAAAGGGCAGGCAAGAAAGCCGCCGTCCAGAGCGGTGGGGTAAGCCGAAAAGGTAGCAAGAAGGCACGTGAGACAAAGCGCACAGAGGAGTAACCCATCCGTGGGCGGGTCATACCATGCACCCACTCCAGCATGGTCGTGGAGGCTGAAAGAAACCCGAGCCCACAGGGCAAACAACGACAGGGCTCAGCCCGCTCTAAGTATTGCACCTACCACAAAACCAATAACCGCCGAACGGAAGATTGCTTCACCAGAAAACGGAAGATGGAAGAGTTGGATGCTCTACTAGACCAGCGAGTGACGAGCCAACCGCCTGAAGGCAGCACATGGCCACGAAGAAGTGAAAGCCCAACAAGACGAAAGGCTGGAGGGTGGCCCAGAGCGAGCCCATGCCAGAGAAGCTCTGCTAGAGTAGACAGCCTAGTGGGCAAAATTCGCACAACACCTCGTCGGCAAGGAAGGCTCACGCCAGAAGGGCTAGGTATGAGAAAGTGTTCGCCACCAGCAGGGCAATCCCGAGCACTTGGAGCCACTCAAAGGAGACTGTCATAACCTTCAGTGAGAAGGATGAGGGCATTCTGCACCCTCATGAAGACACCTTAGTCGTGACCATGTAGATCGCCAACTACTTGACAAGAAGAGTCCTGATCGACAACTACAGTTCTGCCAACATCCTATTCTGGGAAGCCTTCATCCGGATGGAAATAACACCCTATTAGTTGCGCCCGGCCCCAATTCCCCTCAAGGGCTTCACCGGAGACGTAGTCCAGCCAATTGGAGCTATCACCTTGTCTATCCTGGTGGGGAAGGCCCCAGAACAACAGCTACCATGGTAGATTTCCTTGTGGTAAAGGCTCCCTCCTCCTATAACGCAATCCTAGAGTGACCAATCTTGAACTAACTGAAGGCGGTGACTTCCACATTCTACCTGAAGATGAAATTCCCAACTCCCACGGGAGTGGGCGAGATTTGCGGCGAGCAAATCCTAGCATGAGAATGCTACTTTCGGGAGGTGAAACTTGAGGCTATCAAGGTCTAAGCTTTTGAAGGAGTGCGGAAGGATGCCGACCCACCTCCACCTCCCACCGTGGCAGAGCTGGACGAGGAAGTAAGGGATGAGCAGGCCCTACAACAAGTAGAACACAACTAACCTCATGAATCAATGTCAGTGGATTTGCAGAGACCTGAATGGACTGTCTGGGTGGGAACCAAGATGGCCCCCGAGCTAAGTGAATCTGTAAAGCAGCTCCTCGTCAAGCACCAAGGCGTGTTCGCTTGGAGTCACGAAGAAATGCCCGAAATCGACATGGCCATCATCGAACATTGCCTCAATGTGGACCCCAAGGCAAAAAGGATCAAGCAAAAGCGTTGTAGCTTCAGTGCAGAGAAGTACGCAACCATTGTCAAAGAGATAGATCGGCTCTTGGCTGCGTGGTTCATCAAGGAAGTCCACTATCCCAATTGGCTTTCCAATGTGGTCCTGGTCAAGAAGGCGAGTGAAAAATGGAGGATGTGTGTTGACTTCATCGACCTGAACAAGACCTGACCGAAGGATAGCCTCCCGTTACCGCGCATAGATTTAATAGTGGACTCGAAGCTCGAGCACCCGCTACTCAATTTCATGGATGCATATTTTGGGTACAACCAAAGCAGGATGAACGCAGACGATGAGGAGAAGACGACCTTCATCACGGACCGAGGGCTCTACTGCTACAAAGCCATGTCGTTTGGTCTTAAGCATGCCAGTGCAACTTATCAACGGTTGGTTAACCGGATGTTCAAAGAGCAGATCGGGCAGAATATTGAGGTCTACGTGGATGACCTCTTGGTCAAAAGCAAGAAGCCCGAGAAGCATCTCGCCAATCTTTGGGAAGCCTTTGCAGTGTTGAGGAAGTATAAAATGAACCTCAACCCGCTGAAGTGTGCCTTTGGTTTTGAGTTGGGGAAGTTCTTGGGCTTCATGGTCTCGGAACCTGGAATTGAGGCCAATCCCGAGAAAGTCAAGGCAATAGTGGACATGCCGCCGCCGCAAACGATCGATGAGGTCCAGAGGTTGGCGGGGAAAGTGGCTGCCTTGAGCCGCTTCATCGCAAGGTCGACCGACTGCTGCCTTCCCTTGTTCAAGGTGATCAGAAAGGCTTGGGAGTGGGATGACGAGTATAGTCGGGCCTTCAGCGAACTAAAGGTGTATTTTGGCCCACCCACCACTTCTCAGCCAGACTGAGCCGAGGGAAGACTTTATTGTATACCTGGCGGTGACCCCGAACGTCGTGTCTAGTGTCCTGATCCGTAGTGAGGGAGGCGACCAATGACCCGTCTATTACACGAACCGTGCTTTTTGAGGAGCCAAGGCTAGGTACCCCCAAACGAAGTTGTTGTCGTTCGCGTTAATCATTGCCGCAAGGCGGCTGAAGCTATATTTCCAAGCCCACCCGATGAAAGTACTCACGGATGTTCCCCTCAGAAAAATACTGCAGAAGCCCGATGTGTCCGGTTGGATAACAAATTGGGCGATTGAGTTGAGCGAATTCAACATCAAGTATCTCCCCCGCATAGCAATCAAGGGTCAAGTGCTGGCAGATTTCGTAGCCGAGTTCTCAGACTTCACTGAAGAAACACCCATTGCACCCCAAGGCAAACCCTGACAGGTCTACGTCGATGGCTCGTCCTGTCGGGCTGTGGGGTGTACATCGTCACAGAGTTCGGGGAAGAGCATAACTACGCAATCAAGCTTGATTTTAAAACTACCAATAATGAGACTGAGTACGAGGCGCTACTGGCAAGAATGACGATAGCCAGGTCATTGGGAGCTACCAAGGTTGAAGTAAAGGCCAACTAGCAAGTGGTGGTCAGTCAAGTAATGGGGCAGTTTTCCACTAAAGGAGAGAAACTGAAGAAGTATCTCCAGCAAGTAGAAGAGATGCGCGACCTCTTCAAGTACTTTTATATCTAGCAAATCTCGAGGGGAGAGAACCACAAGCTAGACCGTTTGGCAAAGGCCGCCTCAGGCTAGGAAAAGGCCCCATTTCTGGATCACACCGTAGCTCGAATAGTTGACACAACGGCCATCGGGATCGACGTGTCCAAGGTCCAACCATCGCAACCAGAGTGGGCCGTCGACATCATAAAGTTCCTTGACAAGAGCCTGGTCCTGAACGATCGGGAGGAAGCGCGGAAGATCAGAAACAGAGCAGCATGCTTCACATTGTTGGAAGGAGTCCTGTATAGGAGAGGTTTCTCTGAGCCCCTTCTACGATGCATCTCGCCTAAAGAAACTCAAAACGTGCTGGCCGAAAGATACAAAGGAGTCTGCGGAATTCACTCTGGCAGAAGAGCGCTAGCTGCTTGGGTCACACTCATAGGGTACTACTAGCCCAACTCCCTCCAGGATGCAGAAGACTTCGTGAATAATGCTCCAAGTGCCAAGAACATGCGCCGGTCCCCCATTGTCTGCCAAAAGAACTGACCTCCATTGTCTCCCCCTGGCCCTTCGCACAATGGGGACTTGACCTTATTAGCAAATTTCTCGAGAACAAAGGAGTAAAGTTTATAGTGGTGGCAGTTGACTACTTCACAAAATGGGTGGAAGTAGAGGCACTGGCGACAATCACGGCCCAGGCCTTCACGAGATTCCTCTGGAAACCCGTAGTCTGTCGGTTCGGCATCCCTCAGAGCTTTATATCAGATAAAGGCAGGCAATTCGATTGCTCGCATTATCGGGAGTGGTGTGCGGAACTCAGGATCAAATCCAAGTACTCATCGCCAGGACACCCGCAAGCCAATGGACAAGCGGAGGCCACTAACAAGACCTTGTTAAGTATCCTGAAGAAGAAACTGGGAGACCAGAAGGGGAGATGGGCCGAAGAGCTTCCCGGTGTGCTATGGGCCTACCGAATGTCTATCAAGACCCCCACGGGAGAAACACCCCTTGCGCTCATCTACGGGACCGAAGCTGTAATCCCAGCAGAGGTGGGAATGCCAACTTACCGGATTCAGCACTTCAACCTAGACCGCAACGACGAAAGATTAAAGGAAAACCTGGACCTCCTGGAAGAAAGACGGGAAAAGGCAACGAGCCGAACGACGAGCAACAAGCGAAAGGTTGAACAATACTTTAACAAACAAGTCTGACCCCGAGCCTTCAAGAAATGAGACATAGTCCTCAAGCAAACGTGCAACACCACTCAGGAAGAAGGAAAGCTAAGACCCCGATGGGAAGGGCTGTTTGTAGTGACAGCAAGTGGGAGGCTCGGCTCTTATCGTCTGAAGGACCGAGAAGGCCATGAACTGCCCCACCCGTGGAATGCCGAGCAGTTGAGAAAATACTTTGCCTGAGGGCCACAGTTTCGCCCGACATTGTAACCACCAACTTATCAATGAAAATGCACTTATTAACTCATTTTCATTCTCCTTTGTCTGAAAGCCTCAATCAAACAAGCCAATCCCTGGACTCACCACGATGTATTGGCTAAGGGTGAAAGCCTCCCGGGCTTTACACCGCCCATAGTAAGTCGGACACAAGTTCCTTGACTTGCCGACCCTCGTGCTACAAGGTCAGTCTCTAGATTGGCTGTGATGCATTGGCTAAAGGCCAGAGCCTCCCGAGCTCTGCACCGCCCACAACCAGTAGAACACAAGTCCCTTGACTTGCCGACTTTCATGATACAAGCTCAGTCTCTGGATTGGCCGCGATGCATTGGCTAAGGGCCAGAGCCTCCCGAGCTCTGCACCGCCCACAACCAATCGGACACAAGTCCTTTGATTTGCCGACCTTCATGATACAAGTTCAGTCTCTGCATTGGCTAAGGGCCAGAGCCTCCCGAGCTTTGCCCCATCAACAACCAGTCAAACACAAGTCCCTTGACTTGTCGACCTTCGTGCTACAAGCCCAGTCTATGGATTGGTTGCGATGCATTGACTAAGGGTCAGAGCCTCCCGAGCTCTGCATCGCCCACAACTAGTCGGACACAAGTCCCATGACTTGCCGACCTTCGTCACAAGTCGAATCCCTCGACTTGCAGTGAAGTTGGGTTAGGGCCAAAGCCACCCAGCTCAGCCCGCGAACATCCCAGCCAATCTGACACAAGTCCCCTAACTTGTCGACTTTCGTGCTACAATCCCAGTCTCTGATTGGCCGTGATGCATTGGCCAAGGGCCAGAGCCTCCTAAGCTCTGCATCGCCCACAGCCAATGGGACACAAGTCCCTTGACTTGTCGATCTTCGTGCTACAAACCGAGTCCTTTGGCAGGCTTGTTTGGGTTAACTTCCACATCATGGTTACTAGGAATTCCCCATGTTTTATCTCCAATGCTATTAACTTCTTGAGCCCACATGATTGGGATAGGCAAACCCATTAAAAAAGATTGGGAATCATCAACCATGACACCTGAATCAACAGGGTTCAGTAGAAGCTGAAGATGCTCATATTCTGTCAGCAAGGAGGGAATTTCTGCTTGGTAATCATCACCAACTTGTGTATTCACCTGTGGATCTCCAAATATATCACTTCTATCAGGAGAATTTGGTGGAAATAATTGCTTGTCAGATGTTTCTTCAATGGAATTACCATTATGATCCAGATCAACTGACTCCATCTGCTAAAATAAAACAAAGAAAAATGAGACTGATGAATCCAAAACAAACAGTTAGGACTACAAGCAGGCAAATATGAACACAAGTGATGTGCTCAAATAACAGGAAACACAATGTTCCAATGATTATCTAGCAGGTTTGAGAATTCATGCCTCAAGATATTGGATTATACCCTGAGTTTTCTCAAACTTCATGAGATTCTATGCAGGAAGTTAATGCACAAGATGTTTCTTCACAATGCTATTAACCAATTAATCTATGAAAAAAACAAAAGTATTAATATAGTCCCTTGGCTCGAGTTTTGTTAATAACTTACCAAAACCAGGGATAAAAATGCTCCTGAATCAGCAGAAAATGTATTTGGAAGTGAGTGGGAGAACTGAAGAAAAACAACCAATGTGTCCACCATAATATAATACCAATAAATGCCCAACATTCACTTTCTTGTCAATGCTAAACATCTTAATCATTTCATCAACTTGGATGAATATTACAAGTCCTTTTATATCGTCAACCCGAATCCCGCTATTTTTTCCCTTCAAGCACCCATAATCCTGTGCCTGGATAGCATTAAAGGGCATTTTCTTAACAATGCCAATATAATGCAGCATCTCTGAAATTATGTAAACATAAAAGCTTGCATGTGTTTGCCCATGTGTAAGCTTTCATAGATGAGCTCACACAAGGCATGTGTGAAGGTAATTTGACACTGGCTGGCACGGGGATAGGGCATACACATCAAGGAGCCATTGTGGTACTATCGGAACACCATCCAATAGGAAAACATCCAAAAAGTAAAAGGGAAACCTCATGAACCAACTGGAAGGCAATAGAAGAAACAGAAACTTTCTTAATCAATAGAAATAAGAAATAAAAGCAAAGAAGAAAACGGTCTCTCTTCCCCAGCCAACTAGAGAAAATTGTTGATCTAAAATGACCAATATTGCAAGGAAGATCAATTTGCTGAGCACCCAATAAAATCCAAGAGTCAAAGCCTTACACAAGACCCCATCAATCATTATTTCCAGACTGAAAAACACAATCCCCCTCTCTTCCTCTTTCTCAACAGGCCAACATCCTCACTCTATAAAAATGGTATTGTGAAGAGACATGCATAAAGTGGTCACCCAGTTAAGGCCTCATCCCAAATACGTGAACTCAAGGCGCAACATATTCTCAACCAGAAGACGAAGAAGAAGAAAAGGAAAACACGCAGCAGAGAATTTCGAGGTCACAAACCCAGAAGAAAATAAGCAACCCCAGATCGATTGTCCTATAAGGCTTCAACATAAAAAACAATTGAACATGCTCAACAATTGAAATCAAACCAAATAGACAAAGAAAAAAAAAACTCAAACCAAACAGGTTGTGCAGAGTTGAAAGCTCAAATCAAATTACAACAAAACTAATAACATCATTGAGAACCCAAAGCTCGTGTCAACAATTCTCATTGATCCTGGAAAAAATTTAACTGATAATTAAACACATTATATACGTACGCAACAATACAAATGCATAAACTGACATCAGAGAAGATAAACGGTAGTGCAGTTAAGTAAAGAGAGAGTATTCACTATCCTCCATGGAAGAGCTCGTTCGAGATATAAAGCCTGGGAAATGGGCTTTCATGTTATGCATTGATTCAGAACTCCCATAAAACTTTACAACGAAACACATCCAAACAAGAACCAAACACACTCTAAAAAAAGGGGGAACAAGGGAAAGAGAAAGAAGAGACTACCTGTGACAGCTAAGTTCTCATGTGCGTGAGGTTGAATTTACGGCCAAAGGGAGGGGGTAGAGAAGAGGGAATAAAACGAATCCGGCACCCTAAATTTTTTCCAAAATTTTAGTTAAAAATGATACCCTATAATTTTATCTTAAATTTTATTCTTTATCAAAAAACCTTCTATATCGTATTGTTTATCATTTTTCTATTTTATTAAAATAATATGCTTCTATTCTTTTTTATTATTTTATTATTTATTTCTCTCACTTCTATTTCTATTCTGAACTACTAACTCTTTTGTCTTATTCTCTTCTTTTCAAATATCACATATAATAATTTTATAAATATTTATACGATTTTTTTTTTCTGGATACAGTATTATTTTTCAATCCAACATTGATATTAAAATAATAATTTTTTTAATATGTGTATTTTTCAACGCGATGATATTTTTTAATATGAGTTTGTCTACATATACTTGAGTAATTTTTTATTTGCATTTGTCTAATGGTAACTTTTTTAGTTTCTTTAACGGTAATACCTATCTGCGTATTGATGATAAATTTTTTTGTCATTTCTTTAACGGTAACATTTTGAATTATTGCCTCCAACGATAACATGCTGTGTCCTTTCTCCAAATGTAACAATTTTTTATTTTTTTTCCAACGGTAATATTTTTTGTCATATATGTAACGGTAATTTTTTCCTATATAAATATGCCTTCTGCTTGCATTCACATACTCAGAAACCCAAGTCTCATTTGATCTAATAACCGAAATTCAACATTCCCTCCTCATCTCCAACTCTCTTCATCAAATAACTCATTCCTTTTTTTACAAATTGCTCACATATTTGTCCTCTGAATATGAGTTGGATGTTGTTCTTAATGTCGAGGTCGATAGTGAGTCATCGAGGCATCGTGGCAATCGTCAACGTCATAATTTTATTCGGCGTGATCATATTCAAGGGCACGAGTGCCTTTTCTATGACTATTTTGCAGAAAATCGAGTATATCCCTCAAATCTATTTCAAAAGAAACTTCGGATGAGTCGTCCCCTATTTCTCCGTATTCTAAATGAGGTAGAGGCTTACGAGCCCTACTTCGTCCAAAGAAGAGATAATGTCGGAAGACTCGGTTTATCTTCTATGCAAAAGATAACCGCAACACTTAGAATGCTGGCGTATGGAGTTACTTGAGATTTCATGGATGAATACATAAGTATTGGAGAAAGCACTGCAATGGAGAGCCTTAAAAAATTCTGCAAGACAATCGTAACTATTTTTTTAGATGAATATTTGCGGTCTCCAAATGCCAATGATATTGCTCGATTGCTTGCGGTTGGTGAACAACGAGGATTCCCAAGAATGCTGGGAAGCATTGATTGCATGCATTGGAAGTGGAAAAATTGTCCCACTGCCTGGAAATGTATCCACATTCATGAACCAACAATTATTTTAGAAGCAGTTGCTTCATATGATCTTTAGATATAACATGCATTTTTTGGTATGCGCGATTCACATAACGATATTAATGTGCTAGAGAGATCTTTTATTTTCATGGAACTTGCCCAAGAGCATGCTCCTCTAGTCAATTACACAATCAATAGCATTGACTACACTATGGGGTACTACCTTAAGGATGGTATTTATCCCAAGTAGTCAAAGTTTGTGAAGACAATTTCATCACCCCAAGGAAATAAGAAGAAAAATTTTGTCGCAGCACAAGAATCTGCAAGAAAAGATATCGAGCGTGCATTCGGGGTACTTCAGCAACGATTTGCAATCGTTCGTAGACCTTCCCAGATTTTTAAACTCAAGGAGCTAACAAATATAATAAAAATATGTGTTATTCTACATAACATGATCATTGAGGACGAGTGTGATGATGGTTAGGGTCCGAACATGGAGTATGATTAACTTGATGATGATATTCCAGAATTGTCGCACAATCCAACAAGCGGATTTATCAACTTCATTCAGCGCCATCATGAAATTAGAAACATTTCGGCACATTATCAGCTACAAGAAGATTTAATTGAACATCAATGAGAGATTTATTCCCAACAATAGAATAGAATTTTCTATTGGATTCTCTATCTTCTCATTAGTAGCGACTATGTATTCATGTTTCCACAATTTCCATGCCAAAAAACATGTTTTCTTCAAGAACATTAAATTGTTACTATAATATTTTCATTATATGTTAGACTCAAATCAACGACCACCTTTTTCTATCTTCTTAATAAATAATTGCTAACGTACAAATTATAAAATACAACAAACGTGCCAAAGTCTTACGAATAGCTCTCAACATCAGTCTCAACATTCAAGCAAGTTATACAAATGTTCGAATACTGAATAAAAAATAAGTTACAAAAAAAAATCAAAATCAATTTTCTGATGCATTGCGTCTCGCCAAGATCTCCCTTTGAAGTTGCTGGAAATATACCCGTTGACCTCCAGGCAACGTACTCACATCGAGCAATATTACTCGTTCCTCTATCTCCCACCAGGCAATTTCCAGTTTCTCTACCTCCAACTTCAGTCTTTCGTCCTCTTGTCTAATTTTATTTCCTTCCATTTCTAGATCATATGCCATATTCTCGGCCTTGAGTCGAAAAAATTCTTTTTCCTGAACACGTGACTCCTCCAGGAGAGTATACTTACGCTTGCTCAGCTCCACAAGCTCATTTAATGGTCTGCCTTAGGCTTTACATTTCCTTTCTCAGCTTTTCTTCCCATTAGCCTATCCAATTCGATGACTTCATTATTTACAACATTCTCGGCCTCTATACCACCAATTCATAGGTGAATCAGGTGCAACTGCTGAGGCACACGAATATGTTGGGGATATCGTCGACCTTCGCTTCATCTCGTCCTTTGTACAACGTTGAATCCATTTTGGTTGGTCCTTCAACAGCTGCCAACAATGCTCGAATTGAAATGACATTTTCTCAAGCGATTGGTACATGATCTTCGCTTTGTCAAACTTCCAATTCAAGCATAAAATCAAATAATTAACCACCTATTAAAGATAAATGAAACATAACGCAAAAAATATCGTAAATAAGTGCAACAATAATGTAAAAGTGGATGTTTATACCTTGTCTTGATCAGTTATGTCACTTTGATTCAACCCTTCAACCCTTCAACTTGGGCAAGTTTAGCACAAAATTTGTTCACCGCCTTTTGAATGGCAGCCCACCGATGTATTAAGGACCCAACACTCTGCTCATTTGTACTTTCTGTATACTCATTGAAGTATTAACTAATTTTTTCTCAAAGTTATGCGTGTTTTTGGTCCGTACCCTGGATGGCATCAACGCTACTATTCAGCCATGCAGAGACAAGTAACTTATCTTCTTCGAGGGTGAAGTTTGCACCCCCGGCTGATTTGCTTTGAGAGGGAGGCTCTCCTTGGGGTGGGGGTGGAGAGTCATCCAAAGTAACGGGAGATTGTTCACCTTGACCACCATAAATGTGATCAATTTCAGGCTCATGAGTCAGGAGGCTGGTGAAGAACATATTTTCATACTCTTGTGAATCCATCTCTAAAAAATTGTAGACACAGAAACGTGGTACACATGTTAGACAATTAAGAACAATATTTACAAGTGATTTTGGTAGTCAGCTTAGGAATCCTATGGTAATATATGACCACACTTGGCACCCTCCCTCGCATGACTGCAACAACCAGTTGCCACTATTTATTGGCCATCCGGGTTACCATGCCATGGAAGTGTGTGCCAAATGTCTCCACGAGGATTTCTCATCATCACAGCCGAGGGGTTAGAGAACTCAAATCCAATAACAGAATCAATTTGCAAAATAGAAAATAAGAGCATTCTCATATGCTTCCCTAAACACTTGTGTGTTTTAAATGTGATTCAGAATAATTTACAGAATTTACATCATGTGTGAAACAGGAGCCCAACATCAAATGGCTGCAAAACCTTACCCAAACCCCAATTTCCTTTTGTGAAAACTATCACAAACTGCAATATAACCATTTGGGTGAGGATTACCCCACCATATCGTTGGGGCCCAACTAACACTTATGAATCAACCCCCACTAACACCATCATCACATCCTAACCCCCCCTGCACGGCCACGAGACTGCAAAGGTCCCAACAACACAGAGCAATTCACAGCCGAAGGGTTAGAGGAGGAAAATCCAATACTAAGCAGCATGCAAAATGAATAAGAACATAAAAACATAAAATAGAAAGTAGCTCATTTAGTCCAAACTAAGTAATTCAAACCAACAACAGCTCAATCCATGGGAAAAATAGCAAAGATACTACCAAATCAATTAATAGCAAGGTAATATCAATTTGCTTAAACCAACAAACACATGCAACCAACAAGTCCAAACTGTGCAATTCCACAACATTCAACAATGGCAGATTCGGATTTCAATGTGCCTATAATTTGCTCAAAGAACAAATAATTTCCACAAACTAATTGGTGCAATGTCTCAGATTTAGCCATGGCATATACATTAGAGCACAAGTCCAAAGATACACAAAGAGACTAATGATTCAAATCATGAAAGAATATTCTAAATAGTATGAAAATCAGGCAAAGGAAAGAACAGTTCAAAATGAACTCAGTTGACGTTTTTTTGACAAGTTAATCAAAATCCTTTAAACTTAATCAGTTCCATTAACTTATTTATTTCCATTTTCTGAACAAAGCGAGTAAACCAAAGTGATAACTGAAGCTAAACAAAGCTAACACATTCAAAGCCAATCAAAGTGAGGTGTAAGAAGAAGAAAGAAAAACCAATTACCCAAATCCAAACTAGAACTGCAAAATTTTTAATCTGAATCTTCCATTTTGAGTGCCCAAATACATACAACCAATAAGTCCAAACTGTGCAATTCCACAACATTCAACCATGGCAGATTCGGATTTAAGTGTGCCCTATATTAAAATAATAACAAAATCGGGTGAAGGAAAGAATGGGAAAAAATGAACTCATTCCCAATTTTTTTGACAAGTTAATCAAAATTCTTTAAACTCAAGAAGTTCCATTAACTTATATATCTCCATTTTTTGAACAAGGTGACTAATTGGATGATAACTGAAGCTAAAGAAAGCCAACCCAAACAAAGCCAATCAAAATGGGGTGTAAGAAGAATAACAAAAACCAATTATCCAAATATAAACATAGATGCCCAAATTTATGTTGACAATAATAATATTGAGTGCCCAAATACAACAAGTCCAAACTGAGCACAAGTCCAACATTCAACCATGATAGATTCGATTTCAGTGTGACCTGAATCATACAAAAAGCCAACATGCAAAAAATACTCGAAATTGCTCAAAGAACAAACAATTTCCTCAAACTTAATGTCTTAGATTCACCCATGGCGGATACATGCATTGAGTGTGCCATGAATGATACACATATCCATTATCCATTCAAACCCTAGAGCACCGAATTTCAGTGGCCAAGCAGATTGAGATACATACAACCAAGAAGTCAAAAAGGTAATTATATGAAAACCATGGCAGATACATGCATGAAAGTTGCCGTTAATAGGGGTCACAAATCCATGAATATTCAAACCCTAGAGCACTAATTTAAATCTAGGGTTCTCGAATTCAATAGCCAAAGTGACAAATACAATAATATTTAAACTTGAAAATGTATCAGATTCAGCCATGAGAGAAGAAGAGAGAATATGTGAGAGAAAATAGATAACTTACATATATTTGGGCCGATGAAGAAAAGCCACCATCAATGGTGGCAAACGGTGCGAGAGAGAGGGCCTCCACGAACGAGGGCAATCAAGAGTAGAGAAAGAGAGGAACACGCAGGACCAACAAGAGGAAATGAAGGGGATGGGCGATTGGGGATGTATAGTGGTTCCCAAAATATGGGGAACCACTGTAGTTCCCCTAAATGAAATCCCTAATTTAAGGAATGGGATGGGAGGGGATTTTTCCGCTTCCCCCAAATTTTAGAGATAACAGTAGTTTAGGGCACTAAATGAGAATGCTCTTATAGACGTCTTGGAGGACTTTGACATAAAAGACGCAAAACGACAAGAGTAATTTTTACATTTTTTTTTCCTTGAAAAAATCACTCCAAGACCCATTTGATATTTTTTTCGAGCTTAAGATCCATTGAATTGAAGCATAAATATATATAAATCTCGTACTCAAATCTAATCTCCTTTATTATATGAGCGAGTAATACTCGGTTCCATATCCTTTGAAACAAAAAGGATTAAGATATTAGAGGACGAATGATCTCTCACATATGATGAACTTGATTTATGAGCTAATAGATTTTGAATTTTGTTGTTAAAGAGTAGGACTATTCATCTGGGCTGGATTTTTTCCTGGCCTGATCCGGTTCCGAGTTCCAGCCCGGATCAAACCCAGGCCAGATCCGAGTTGTAAAACCTGGACCTATCCGGTCAAACTTATTATTGTTGCCAAATCAAAGGAGGAGGTTTATTTTTTCGCATTGTTGGAGAAGCCTCCAAGAGCTATTTGATCATGTTATTGTTAATAGGAATGATAAAGAGAAAAAGTAAAATAAAAAATAAAATCATTCACACATGACACAATATTTACGTGTCTACAGAGTTGCGAAGAATTGTATTTCAAATGATAAGCAAATAAGGTGCAGCGGTCATATAAGAGAATAATATAATATATATCGTTAACCCTAGGGAGCCATAATGGATCCTTGTCATGTTAGGTCATTAAACCGGACCGTCACAAATACAACCAGGCTCTACACATAGAGGCCCAACAGTTATATATAATGTGTCCTAGTCAATTTTTTATATATTGATATGAGGTTATTAACACACAAGTTTGTAATCCCCAATCATGTTTGGCCTTTATATATAGTCGAAGGCTAATCGCGTCCCCCAAATACAAAGACTCCTTAATTAATTAGTTTGGGATTTCAAGCTTTGCCGAAAAAGATAGTGTATTGTATTTTCCCAGTTTCTTATATTTTAATTTAAAGCAAAAAATCTTAATAATATGTCAAAGAAAGCTAAAAAATGTAATTTTAAGAGACTACAAGAAATTATAAACGACACGTGGCATTATAGTATAGGACTTAAATGAATTCTTAAAAAGATAGTGTTATAATAAGAGTACACCTAAAATATTTTCCTACTTTATTGTGTTCATTAAGAGAAAAAAAACTAACTAAGAGTAGCATTTCAAAGAAAGCTCGCATGACAGAAAAATGTAATTGTAAAAGTATTACGATAAATGAGGAAATACACGTGGCATAATGTTGAAGTACTAAACAACATTATTTAGATAATAGTGGCCTGGAAAATACTAACATATTAATAAGTATTGGATACAACTTTTGGTTAATTAGTTTTGTGCCCTATAAAGTTAAAAGGGGGGGTTATTGGCACTAGAAATTTATCTACAACGAGTTAGAATAACATCAAGTTTAAATTGAGAGAGGAAGTACAAGTTAATTAGTAGCACTGTTCATTCGGGTTAGGTTTTTTCCCGGCCCGGTTCGGAACCCAGATAACCGGATTCCGGATGCGGTTTTCGGACCGGATATAATCCGGGCCAGAACCCGGATTGACTTATCCGGCTTTATTCGGTCCGGATGCAGTTATGCAATCCAGGTACCGGATTTTAAACCCGGTACCCAGTTTCTATTCAAAACCAAAAAAAAAAAAAAAAAAAGAAACTCAAATCCAACCCACAGCTTATAATACCCCCAAAAGATCTCTCTCTCTCTCTCTCTCTCTCTCTCTCTCTCTCTCTCTCTCTCTCTCTCTCTCTCTCTCTCTCTCGTCTAAACAGTAAACCCTAGCTCCCGCCACTCATTCTCTCTCGCATCGAACCTTAGGTCCTCCATCTTCTCGTTCTCCTCCATCGACTGGTTTGCTACTTTTTTCACTACATTCAAAGTGGGACCGCGACTACTTGGTGAAGTCGATTCAAAGGTACTGCCTTGTGTCGAACTTGGCCAAGTGGGTATCCATCGATGACTCTCAATGGTTACTTAATGGAGAGGAGTAGCAGATATGGGAAGAAGATGGATGATTCTGTTTCTCTATTTCTTTTGTTGGGTTTCTTGAAAAATGTACGCATACTTACTCTTTCACTTTCTTCTTCCATTTTCGTTTCAGATGAATCCTATGCACAAGGTCTACTGATACTGGAACAGTGTCTTTCCACTCAGTCAAGTGAGGTCCAAGATGCTAAAAACTCGAGGGGATTGGTTTTTTTGGCTATGTCTGCCTTATTCTTGGAAAGGTTTCGCTTTTTCCTTTTATTTTTTTGTGAAATTTTTAGTTTCAGAAATTTATATTAAGTTTGAGTTTGGTGGATTTTAAAGGGGATTTTGGCGAGGCAATCGAAAAACTTCAGAGAATCCAAGATTTAAAGAACTCTTCTTTGGGCGTTAAAGGTAAACATTTGCATTTGTTATGTCTAATTTATTGCATTGTCATTGAATTTGTGAGATTGAACTCAAATGGCGAAAATGGTATTGACCAGAAGTTCTGTTGGGGTCCTTGATAAAGTTGTTGTAATGGAAGCTCTTGTTGGGCTTCATCTCAGTAATTGTTGAGACAATCAATTATTGAGAGTAGTTTACCTAGGGTCCACTCAATTCCATTCATATGCATGGGTAGCTTAGCTTTTTATAGGCTTTTTTATTTTTCATTTGAGTCTAAAGCAAAGGAATTAGTCTTTTGATATAAAAGAGTCAATGGCAGTGCATTGTGGGTAGGTTTAGCTTTTGTTCCTATGGGTTCTTTTTGGTTAAATATTATCTTTGTTTTTTGTAGTGTTCTTGTATATATTTTTACAGCTAAATGCATCCCACATTTATGTCATTTTCTAATAGTGTGTGTGTGCTTTTTTTTATAAGATTTGTTAAAGGATGCAAACCCAAGCACCATAGTGGATTTAATATATTGATGAAGCTTACCTTCTAGAGTTGGAGCAGTTCCATGAGGTTATTGTTGCATCGGCCATATTTGGTACTGCTGAGCATAAAACTCTGTAATAAGTACTTAAATTTCATACAAATAATTCTATTGATGTTTGTCAAATATGTTTCTCAAAATGTTTTGGCTTTGTCTAGAATGATTAGGTTTCACCTTTATATGATGGTTCTTAATCACACCTTTTAAGCACCATAAACAACCATGTAGGATATTATGTAGGATATAAAATATCACAAGGCCACTTCATCACACAGTTTCTTTAAAAATACTATATCAAGATGTAAGCCACTTCATCACAGAGATTGGAGTGCTTTTTCCATATAATCCATTGGAATCATCTTATCCACTTTCTGATTTCTGTTTCTGGTGCTTCAGGGATCCTCGTGCAATGGCGACAAAGAGAGAGAAGATATTGTCTTCTCTTTAGGGATGAGAAGACTTCTGGAGAGTAATGTCAATTTGTATAGTCCTTTGGGGGGTAGAAGTAGCATGAGTCATGGATTCCACATTAGTTTTGAATAATACATCATTATTATTGAATCAATGTGTATTAATTTCTTCTCTTATATATATACTAGTAACTAGCACTTAGAATCCAAATGCATTTTCTGTCCTTCGAGAAGGAAAATGGGAATGCAACCTTGCTAGCTAGATCATAACCTTTTGTTTTAGTTCAAAGTAACTAGCTAGCTAGATGTATTGAACTTTAATGTGGATCTTCAAAAGAAAATGTGTGACTTGGGAACCAGCAGCGCAGACGCAGTAACTAGCTAGCTAGATGCATTTTGTACTAATTTTGTGATTTTGTAATTGCATTGCACATTTTAGTATTTTTCTTTTTTCTGTATTAGCCCCTTGTCTAGTAATTTTGTACTGACCTTTTTGGCTTACAGAATGTGCAGGATCTCTCTCTATCAGATCACTTGAAGTTGCACTTGCCGGAATTATTTTGTAATTCATATCTTGTAGTTTTATATTTTGCAATGTAATGTAATGTGTAAATAACAAAATAGTGTAATATGTAATGGATTGCATACATCTTAGTTTTTCATTTTTATATATTTTTATTATTCTGGAAAATGTTAGTACTATGCTTTTTAATGATGACTCAGAATTTTTTTTCATAAAATATATGCTTTTATAAAATATTATGATTTTCAACACTTTTTTTAAATTTTTTTAATAATAAATATAGAAGAATTATGTTTTTCAACATTTTAATTATAGGCTTTTATAAAAAAAAAAAACAAATTATGCTTCTAAACCCTTTATATGGACTTAAAAAAAATAAAAATAAAATAAAAATCCGTGTACAATCCGGAACCCGGATTTCCGGGTTTCAAAAATCCAGATCAACCCGAGTTCCGGCCCGGGTCTGACCTGGACCAACCCGATCCGGGTTCCGGCCCGGGTCTCGGTCCGGGTATACCCGGGTTCCCGGGTCGTAACCCGGATGACACCCTTAATAATTAGAATAGTTTATGTAGCCAAGAGAAATTAAAAAAACAAAAAAAAAACCTGATAGTCTAAAAAAAAAAAACCTGAGTTTATATAGCCAAGAGAAATAAATAAAAAAATGAGAATTTTGTGAGAAGGGACAAAGTCCCAACTATACTAGCATAACATTAAAATACGGAATAAATTAGGAATTCTGTCACAAATCTAGCCAAATTTAGAACATAATTCACTATCAATATATACGAGAAATTAAATATTCCCTAAAAGTTCAAAAATCTTAAATTGCAGATTTAGGGAGAAAAATGACAAATTTAGGATCCAAATTGACAAACATTAGATATAGCAGGGTGACCATGACTTGCACACAAAAAGATTTTTCCCAATTAGAATGATCTTATGCTCATTTCTCATTCCAGCAAAGTTATGATTAAAATATTGTCATATATGCGATGACGATGTTGTCACTCTTGTGCGTGCATCGTTGTTAAGATATCTCGATTTGATCATCAATTTCAAATCTGATAGCTCAACATCGTTAAATAAAACTTTCTATTATTGTCATTCATGCGTGGATCTTCGTTGTCATGTTATTCTAGTGTCATGAATCCTAAATATGATATGTGTGCATTTTCGAATACCCTTAGTTAAGTCAGCTCTCAAGTATAGTTTATTTTTGAGTAAAATATCAAAAGCAACATATTAATAAGACACCAATAGAATTTGTTTTTTACAAACATGAGTTTCTAGGACCATATGGATCCTATATGCAGATAGGTGTCTAAAACATCATCTCTTTTTCTTTTCTTTTCTTTTCTTTTTTTTCTTTTCTTTTTCATCCATGCTTAACTCAAGCCAATACTTGGTGTATGTATAAAGCTGAAGAAGTGCTATGCTATGTTACTATGTAGACAATCCCACAAATCTACCCACAGATTATACTAATGTTTCCCATTGATAGTCTGAAACAAACCTGAGTTTCACAAATTTGTTACTATCTATACATGATATGTATAGTAAATTATAGGTCTCTCATTTGATAGTGGCTTATGCACATCATTTTCATGAAAATCACTAAAGATATACCTCATAGACATAGTTAGCTTGTCAAGCAATTGATCCCATGAGCTTAAAAACACATACTAAACCAACAAATAGAGAAGCTCAGTGACAGTGACAAGTCCTATAAAGGAAATTACCTTTCCTCTAAAACAAGTTGGTTAGGTATCTAACCCAAGTGTCTATTATCTTTAAGCCTATAGAAGCATTTATCAATAGCTACATGAATCATAGGTCTATGATTCATTTTATTTGGGAACTTGATGGACTTGAAGTAGCCTATCTTGATCCATAGTATGCTGCCTTCAAAAGGGTATTGAAGACCCTTCAAACAAATCATCTATCAACACAGTTAATTTGCACAAATTTTGTGATTTTATTGGACATTCATCATTACAGTTATAGTCAATAGAAATACATTGAAGTTCAGTCGAGATTGTTTATGGCCTATAAAATGATCAAATCCTAATTAAGCACTTTGTTATTTGCATATATAGGCGGAAATTAATGTTCCTATAGGAAGATTAACTTGGATAATTAGCAATATATATATATATATATATATATATATATATATATAAGATCCAATTATAACTTTTAAATTAAGTGGCTATATATATATATATATATATATATATATATATATATATATGAGTCTTGCTAGGTATAAGCAGTTTGACGCTGACATAGTTTTTTTTATTGAAAAGAAAAATAAAAGATGAAAAATTTTGAGAGAAGAAGAAAGTTCTCTGTCTCAAGAAAATTATTTTTGTCTTCAATTCGTACCGTTTCATTAAACAGATATTTTATATGTCAGTATTGGTGTGCGGTTTAGTGTGCGAACTTCCTTATAAGAAAATTTTTCCTATATATATATATAAATATATAATGTCCGACAAGACATAGTGCAAGCCTTTTAATTAAAAGCACGATCATCAAGTCCTAATTAATGGATCATCCAACTATAATCATAAACTTGCATCATGATTTGTGGTACTGGTCATGTACTTTTATTTTACTTTTAAGAGCTGGACTTAGCGATCTTAACTTACAGCTTGATCTTCATCAATATAGCTCGAATCGGCATGATCGATCTTAATTATCATGATATATCTAGGACTTGAAGATCAGGAGAAGAACTTGAGCATTTTATTTATGTTTTTTAAGGAAATCATTTGCCGCCAATTAAATTGATCAAATGAAGGCAAAGATCATCGATCTTTATAATATGATCAACATCTCACACATCATATTATATATTTATAACCAGTACTTCTTTTTAGGTACGACGTACGTAGTAGTACTGTTAGGTTGGATCCGTTAATGATCCAAAACTTTTAACGTGTCGTCCACTGATCATTTGAATATAATATAATATATATATAGTCTTAAACTACAATAATATCTTAGGTTAGATTTATATTAATGCACTAGTACTACTAATACCGTCCAAATTGTTATATATGTTAGTATGCATGCATGCATGGGTATATACCATGGTGGGCGGGAGGTCGGGATCGAGCATTTTTAGCTTCGATTATTTTCAGAAAACATTTCATCTTATCTCATTATTACAACTTTCCTAACTTCTAATACAAAATAAAATAAACAATTTAACTTTTTCAAATTCTAAAACAAAAATAATATTAAAAAATATTTTCTAATAATATTTTATTCAATTTTTTAACTTTAATCCCAACTCATCTCATCTCCGAAAACAAATAAGTCACGGATACGTACGGCCTCATTTGTTTTTACAGATGAGATGAGATGAGTTGAGTTGAGATTAAATTTAAAAAGTTGAATAAAATATTATTAGAATATATTTTTTTAATATAATTTTTTGGTTGCTTTTACTCATGATGAATTCTTCCAAAATCAGATGCCTGCCTTAGCTAGCTGACGTTGATGATCGATCTTGATCTACATGATGCATTCAGTACCATGGGAACATTATGATCATCATGACCGAGTAGATGCAATATATGTAAGTCAAGAAACTCTTATTGCTAGCTAGCTGATTCTCATCATGAGCTTTATAAGTACTCATGATGATCAAACAATATATAACATCCAGCCGATTAATCTGCATGGGTATATTATATATATATATATATATATATATATCGATATAACTTGTGAAGTTCTAAGATTAACCAGACTTGTTTTCCCTTAGCTCGGCAGGATGCATGCATGCTAGATTGAGCAGAACTTAACTTTATTATAAATTTAGTACTATTACTAAAAAATTGACCATGCATATATAGGTACCTGACGTTGCTGCATGCCTAGTGCGAGGGCCACCAAGAGGATGATGTCTCTAAGCATTAATTAATGGAGAAGGATAATGTTAGGTATAGTCCTGGAGTGTATAAGTATTGTGCAGTCATTTTATTTTTATGCGGGTTCTAGATAATAAAGTTATTTTCATGCAGATCCCGTATTTTCATGTGGATCTCATATTTATTTATTTATTTTTAAAGTGATTGCACGATAATTGCACATTCACGACTGCAAGTATCATTTCTCTTAATTAATACATAATGATCATTCATAATGATCATTCTAACTAGATAGGTCGACGAACATGGTAAAACTCCTCATGATGATGACATGATCCAACATTGTATATAGAGTTTCTTAGATTTTTTACGGTATATATTGACCTGAGCTGAGAGATCGTATATAAGAGTTCTTTAAACTTAAATATTTAATCCTTTTTTTATTTAAGTACGGTACTCCAGTGTTTATTATCTCAGTATATAGATCATGTGCATCTATATTCTATATATATTGCCTGACAGATCAAAGAACAAGCAATATGCATGTGTGTTCGATCGATAAAACAGAGTTTGAGTGTTATCTATCTCTAGAATTAATGGATGACGAGCAAGAGAGGTTGCTGCCAATTGCAAACGTGGGTCGGTTAATGAAGCAAATTCTTCCCGCAACTGCGAAGATTTCCAAGGAAGCCAAGCAAACCTTGCAAGAGTGTTCGACAGAGTTTATTAGTTTTGTTACTGCCGGGGCATCCGAAAAGTGTCACAAGGAGAATCGCAAGACTGTGAATGGGGATGATATCTGTTGGGCTCTGAGTACTCTAGGGTTTGATAACTATTCTGAGGCCATGGTGCGGTACTTATATAAATACAGGGAGGCTGAAAGGCAGAAACCTGACCAAAACAAAGCTGGCAGCAGTAATCCTGATCAAGACAAGCAGCAGCTTGAAGAATCAAACTACGGAAATGACCAACTTGGGAAGCAAAATAATGAAGATCCAAGCTCTTAATTACTCCGTTGGAGTTTAGAGTTATTGACAAGTGAGACCAGTAGTACTCGTGATCGATCTTGAGCAGAACCATGTTGAGCTCGATCCACTCTATGAATAAGATCACTGGAAACAGAGGTTCAAGCTATGTGGATGTGATCGATCATTTGTGAAAGATTGAATCTTTCTTCATTATATAGTTAAGTAGCTAGTCTTGAGGTAAATTTACATCTGTGATGATCTGCTCGATCCACTTAAATTATGTTTCGTCTTCCAGATTTCCTTTTCTTTTCTTTTTTTCTTTTGTTCATGAAAGGAGGAATTGAGGGAACTTCTGTAGAAGGGTGATCATTAAATATGTGTGTGTACACGTAGTCTGTCTTGCACTTAATTTGCAGTTCACATATGAAAGATCTTGATCATGTGACCATGGTAATTAGCTTATATATATGTTGAAGGTGACCATGCATGCATGCTATGCATGTAGATTTATTTGAATCTTTGATCCTATCTTGGGATCAAGGAAAAACTTGTGTTTTCTCAACTGTACAATGTTTACAAAGGCCGTTGCCTTTTTTTTTTTTTTTTTTCTAATCAAATTATAATTTCAGTTTGGCCGACACTATACAAGAAGTCATGAGTACTAGTGTTAGTTTATGGCAGTTCTAGTACTATTGGACCAGTATACCATTAATTAGTCATGATCAGTGTACGTATATCGATCGTTAATTTCATGGTGTTTTACTAAGAAAGTTCGAGATTTAGGAACTAATTTTTTTTTTTTTTTCTAAGCAATAAATTCATAGATAAACTAAGTGGTTACATGATACTAGATTTAATGGGGTGGGAGTCTCCAATATTCATCCCAAAACAAACAAATGCAACACAAGTGAAATAAAAAAAGAAGGATCCGGAGCGGAGCCAAAAATTGGCTCCCACCCATTTCCCACTAAGGAGAAGCCGCTCGAAGCGGTTTTAGTATAGTCTGATAAACAGACTATAAGCCTGAGACTAAAAGTCGCAGTGAATCGATGTGTGCTGCATCTTGTTTGTCTGGACTGACTGATGAGACTTCCACGACCACTTTATCTTGATCATCGGTTAGGAAAAATAGAAATATAGGAATGTAGCAACCAGAGGATGCGTCGATACACCGGCATAGGACTTTCACTGTCTGTGGAGGCGCGTGTGGTTCAGGCACCACTCTAGGAAATAATTAGGGGGTGGTCAAATCTGAGAGATCCGAAGTCACAGATCCTAGTGGTGTCGTGCGTGATTGTGGCAAACTCTCCCTGGTGTGGCGGCGCATGAAACTCATGGGCGGTATGAGCCACGCCTGAGACTCACGCGCCACTCTTTTGATTAGTTTTCTTCGGCCATTTGACAGATCGGTTGTTGGAGAATCTACTGGCCAGGCACGTGGTGGTCGTAAGAGGCCGGTAGGCAGTAGATCGGTGCATCTTGGTGCTACGGATGGAAAACGACAGAAAAATTAGAAAAAAACACTATAGACAGCTCTAGCGTTGGCCGAACAGGAGGAGGGAGGGAGGAGCTGAAGCACCAACCCCGTTCTGGGCGGAGGAATGGAAGGATGGCCGAAAGTTGGGTAGAGAGAAAAAGACCTTTGGAGAGAAAGTTAACTTGACTTGCATAGAGACAAAAAATGGATTGCTTGTGAGATTTAGGAACTAATTATATATGCCAATGCAGTATTAATTTCCAGATAGAACAATTTCATAAAACCTCAAATATTTAGTTAAGATATTAATGGTCGGGCCAACTATATTAATAATATTGTATGATGGTTTCCTTGATTGAATGATTTCGGATAAACGTCGTATGTTGCTTCTAAGCTGGTGTAGCACTGCGCCAGATCGACCATGGATTTACGGTATTAAGTTTCATTATAACCTGCTAGCATGCAGAACAATATTACTTATTGTCGAGCTCAAACTACACTGTACACACTGCGATATTAATTAATTATGAGAAATTAATCAATGTTCCGCTGCAATAATTGCACCCGTTTTCCAGGGAGGAGCTAGGGCAACTGCTCGTGATCATGGGTTATCCGTCAAAGTTCTATGCGGCTAGCGCTTTCTTTGTAGATCATGACTAATATTATATAGTATCAAAGCTACCTAGCTAGCTAGCTAAAAACATCCACTTTTAAGGATAATCCTAATTACAAGGATGTCGGGGTTTTGAATGGACATGAGGATGTTGATATTGATCCATGTAGACCAGCAAAGCTTATAATTTTTCCATATAGAATTACCCATTGATATATGAAAAACTCTACATACAACCTACTTGGGGACCTGGTGCGGAACCGGCGCCAACGTGGCAAAATTAAAATGTGTCGTTTCGTTGCCTCCATTATCCCGCGTTCCCCTCGTCCCCCCCCCCCCCCACCCAACCCAGAATCCCACTTTCCCTCTCCTTCGATTTCTTCCCCCCATTATCCATTGCCCCCCCTTTCCGCTTCCCCTTTCCCCTCATAGATTTCCTTTCCACTTCGATTCCTTTCCCCTTTCCCCTCATAGATTTCCTTCGATTCACCCATTCCAACTCTCACCATCGATTTCCCCTCACAGACCTACTTCGATTCACCCATTCCATCGAAATCGACCCACGAAACTGTGGTTATGTTCTTCCTCAATCACGACATTTCACCTTCGTTCGTGGTCATCAAAATCCATTTCCCACTTGAAACCCCAGTCCCTTCGATGCTAACCCTAACTTGTCCAAAATCGTGCATGTAACCCCAACCCGCCCACTTGATCCTAACCTTAACTTGTCCAAAATCGTGCTGACGTGTAACCCTAACCCTAACCCTAACATCAACCCGCCGCTTGATCCTAACCCTAACTTGTCCAAAATCGTGCATGTAACCCTAACCCTAACATCAACCACTGTGTAGATCAGGTTAGTTATCCTACAGTTTGGTCGCGTAGATTTGGTTTTACTTTCGAGCATAGTTTTTGTATGTAGAGTTTTTATTCTTTTAAATATCAATTATACTTGATCATTTTCGATGGATTGTTTTACTTTTCAAGATAGATTTGAATTATATTTGTAGTGATGTTGATGGCTTTTGTTCTCGATAACATAACAAATATATGCTTGTGAAAGGCTGAATAACACTAATGTGGACATTTGTAAATTTTCTTTCGAGTCAAATATTTTCTTTACCCACTAGTGCGGATGTTTGTAAATTTATGTCATATATAGTTAACACAATTTTACATTTTCCTAGCCACCAAACAGAAGACCTATGTTCCAAAAATTGTCTTATGCTACAGGTAATGTTACAGTTTTTACATTAATTTTTACATCAACTTTTTACAATGTAAATATTACAATGTTACTTTTACATCAATCTTTACAATGTTACAAGTAATGTTATAGTTTTTCAGTTTAATTGTTGCATTCTGAATTAGATTTTTTTGGTTACAATGTTACAAGTAAAGTTACAATTCTTCAGTTTAAGTAAACCTTTTTCGACTCTTTAGAACTTGTTTTAGTTTAGCATCAATTCAGTTTAATGAATTACAACTTGTTTTTATTTTTCCCTAGTTTAGCATATGAATCACAACATGTCTACATTTGTATTTCAAAAAACACCAGTAATGTTACATCAATTTTTATAATGTGTCATTCTAATGTTTCAGTTTTTCAGTTTAATTAAACCTTTTTGGTCTAATTAGAACCTGTTTTTGTTTGGACATCATTTCAGTTTCCCGAATTACATCAACTGGTTTAGCATATGAATCACAAGTAATTGTTCTTTGGTTTTCAAAAAACACAAGTAATCTTACATCAATTTTTACAATTTGCCATTCTAATGTTTCAGTTTCTCAGTTTTCCAGTTTTTCAGTTTAATTAAACCTTGTTGGTCTAAGAGGAACCTGTTTTTGTTTAGCATGAACTTGTTTTTGTTTTTCCCTAGTTTAACATCTGAATCACAAGTAATATGAATACAAACTCGTTTTTTTTTTTCCCCTTTACTTATCAAAACAATTGGTCTTTCCTGCTTACTTGCACATTTTGAGATGGCCTTCGTCCAGATGTCATCATCACCATCATCATCATCGATGGCTTCTTCATCCTTTGCTAAACCTACTGTCGGTCATCCATTCTGCTATTGTGAGGTTCCAGCCACATTGAGATACATACTAGCAGAAATCCAGGACAACCCTTCTTAGGTATTCAAAGTATAACACAGAGGTAACTACATAATGTGTATTGTGAGATTCTAAATATAATGATTAATATTATTTACATCTAACATTAGCTATATGTAAATAATCATCAAGGATTACCTTATTGTAAATTTTTCAAGTGGGCAGATGGTAATCACGACTATGAACTGCAGCTTCGAGAATGTTTAAATGAATTGTTAAGGAGCCGAAGAGAGCTCGAGAAGAAGCTTGACGACATCAAGAAGACATTGATTGAGCTTTGTAAGAGAGCAGAGGAGACCGAGAAGAGAGAGTTGGGGCATCAAAAGCAAGAAGTTGAGATTTGTCGTTCACGCAGATTACTCGATCTTTATTGGGCTTTTGTAGTTATTGTGTCATGTTATGTAGTACTATGTAGGTGATTTTGGAGCTTGGTATATGTTGTGAAGTTTATAGGCTTATGTTAGACTAATTTAGTTGGTGCTTGCTAGAGTTCACCAACGAATTTTGGTATGTTTGTACTTAGCTTAAATACCTGATCCAGCATAAATTGTACCCTTGATATCAACGAATTTTGAGCTAGATGGAATATATTTGTTTTAGTTTTTTCAGCACATGTACGTTTATTCAACATGTTATTATGAAAGGGACATATTTCAGGACCTGTACATTTATTCAACACGTTTATTCAGCACGTTTATTCAATGTTATTATTCAGCACCAGAAAACAGAAACCATTTCAACTGACATATAAATTTGTATCCATCCTGATGAACATATAAATTCCTATTAAACATCCACTTATAAATTCCAACGCTTCTCGGAAACTTTCTTCAATAAAATCTATGTCGTGTGTTTGGAAACACAATAGCGATTGCATTTTTCATCGCTCTATCCTGATCAGTGATAATTGCTTTCGGAGCTATTCCATCCATACACTGCAACCAGGTCTGGAATAACCAACCAAAAGGCTCGGTATCCTCATTGGAAATCAAGGCAGCTCCCAACAAAATTGACTGTCCATGGTGGTTTACACCAACGAATGGTGCAAAGAGCATCACATATCTATTTATCAGGTACGTGGTGTCAAATGTGACCACTTCACCAAAATATTGGTTGGCTGCTCTACTACGAGGGTCTGCCCAGAAAATATTTTTTAACCTCCCATCATCATCTATATTCATTAATGCAAAAAAGTCAAGATTTTTGTACTGCATCTGTAAAAAGTACTATTGAAGTGCTCTAGCACCACCTGCGCTAAGTCGTAAATGTCTAACCTTGTCGATATAGTTATGACAATTCTTTTCCAAAAACGGAAGATTCTCAAATCCACCGGCGCCAACAACAAAAGATCCAAAACTCTTATTCATTCATATCACAGCCAAATCATTTGTATCTAAGACCCTTTTTACGGCATCACTGACTTTTCTATTACATCAAAAAAAGCGGGATTTCCTTGGACTGAGACCGTGGTTATGGATATTATGCACTGTAGTCAACCGAAACTTTCCATCACATTTTAAGACATTAATCTTTGCCTTACATTCTATCTTTCTAGTCAGACGTGGGTTAGCGACATTCAAAGTCCTATATCGTGCCTTCCCACCGCGGGCACAAGCAATGGTGACATATCTAACAGTCTCATCATTTCCTATCTCAGTCCGTTTTGTCGTCACCCCAAACTCGCATTTCTTACCATATTGTTTATAATAACTCATTAAATCTTCAAGGGAATGAAACTCCATCCCCGACTTTGGCTCCTTAATCATATCATCACCATCCATCTGCACATTCTGAGATGTCTCGACATTGCCATCCTCGGTTTCCCATGAATTTTTTCTATCCTCATTACTTTCTTCAAATCTAGAGGATGTTCATGCTTCAGTTTTCCTACTATCGGGTCTATTATCCTCTAAACCAACTGATTTGCTTGTAGTGGAGCTTGTATTGGTGAGAGGAGTCGGAGGTTCCAATGAATGTTGAAATGGGTAAATGTTCTGAAAAAAATATTAAAAAAAATAAGGGAAATAAAACTCATGAAAAGAAGCCAACTTATTTAAATTAAGTAACATGTTATCACCACCTATACGTTGAATGGATATTGGTTCCCAACTAGATATGGCAGAAAAATCGGTGACCACGCAGGCACTGGTCCATAGTAACCAGGCATGTAATTTGGGATGTTTGGACAAGTTGATGGTATGTCCTGCTATCATTTTTCATTTAAGTTATTGTTTTTTTTAAATAAATATTAACTCAACAAATTCTAATTCACTTTTCATATATTAAATGAAATAACATACCGCAGATGGTGGATTTGAGCTAGATGGTGTTAGCGTAGATGGATGTTTTTTCTCGTTTCCCATGCTGAGATATTGACAATATTAAGTTCAGTACATACAAATTCTTAGATATAGCATGAACAATATTAAGTTCGGCACATTCTCATTCGTTACTCTATTTTAAGTAACAAGAACAATAGCATGTATTGCTTGTAACGCAAAGAAAAGAAAAGAAGTCATGTACTGTAGAACATAAAGTCATGTATTGCTTGTAAGTGTTTGTATAAAGATGCCCGGCCATCTAAATCTGGTTGAGAATATATTTCAATCCAAACAATTATGCTTACCCACATTCCCTGTTCTGATTCTTGCACTAACTTTAGAACTTTTATGGTTGCAATTGTGTAGCCATTTCCTATTAAACAAGGTTATCTTTTGCATTCAACTACTTTTTCAAGATAACATGCAGCTCATAGCCTCATAGAAGATCATTTCATTAAGAAAAACATTCAAATCCAACTTCCAGATTGTTTGTTCCAATATTGAGTGAACTTTCCTATTTTCCATGATGACACATAAATAAAGTCATTAAGCATCGCAGCAACATCGTAGAAAGAGTAAAGTACTACAATATCAAATGGTCTTTTAGATCACAAACATCGTAGCAACATTTCACTTCAATTTCACTGAGATTCCAATGAGATAGTACACAAACAAAACTCTAGAAGATCAAACTTTTGATTACCTAATAAATTTCACCGGCTTGAAGAACCGACAAAAACTCTCACGGCGTTCACACAAACCTCTTTCACCCACGACGCCGTGACCCAGAGACTTGTAGGCTGTGACGATGGCGACCGAAATGGGCGAACAAATTTCCTTCAGACGCACGGTGATCTCCCTCTTCAATTTCGCTCGAAATCTCTCTTCCTCTATTTTGTTTTCTTTTCCCTTCCAATCCGCATATAGTATGTTTCATGTTATGTTTTCTTTTTTATTTTTTTTATTTATTTTTAATTATTTTATCAGTCGACGTGTGGTTCCGTGCCGGGTCCTCAACCCTATAGAAGAATTGTTGATATATAATCAAGTTGTTGGGTGGAAATTCTTGGATATAAACTATCATATGAAGACTTGCTTGTATATTTAACTTCTCGAAAATGTGAACAAGCTATGTTATAGACTGTTTAAAAGTACCCATGCATGCATAAGCACAACGGATTTAAAGACTCCTTTGGCATTCATCCCTAGCTATATATATAAGAATTCAGCAGGTTCTGGTCAGGTTGTGTTAGCTAAACCTGAAGCTTTGACCCGCAGGATGCACAGAACTTGTTTCATCAGCCCGGCCACCATATGAATACTTGAAGAGGTACCAAACACGTGCTTGGGGTTTGCATCAACTTCAGCAAGCAAGAAGAGAGAGAGAGAGAGCAAGCTCACTTCAAATGTATATTACTCGGTGCATTCTTTGCAATAATTTTGAGCTGAATTTGCCTAAACTATATGAAAATAAGTCAAGCTAATTGAGAAAACTGTGTGAAACGGATTTAATAACTGAATTAATAGGTACTTCTCAAAGATGTGAGAATCATTGTAAAAATCTGCAAAATTTCAATGCTGAACAAAATTTTAATCAAGTGATTTGCAAACGCAAACCAAATACATATGAATAAAGAAACTAGGTAAAGAAGATACTGATCAGAGAATAGGAAGTAAATTTCACTTCAAATGTAACAATATTTGCTCGAGAACTCTGAAAAGCACCAACTTTCTGGGAGAAATACCAAGATACATTACCTGAAATCAGAGAATAAAGTCAGTCCAAAGAATTTAAGAGTGGAGCCAAACCCAGATTGAAAGTTCAATCAAGCAGAGCTGAACATACGATTCAGTAAGAGAAAGAACATTCTGTGTTTCATTTGAACTCTTCTTTGACTTGTGCTTTGATTTCTTCTCCCGTTTCTTACTCCTGCCAAGCAGTCAAATATGGGTATTGGTACAAAAGTAACAGACCAGGGAATTAGACTAACAGTTTATTTCTTTGTATGTGGGAAGAATAGAAAGTACTCGTCATTTGAGCCAAGACCCCAACAAGATTTCAGTTTCCGGTTAATGTGCTTCAAATCTTTTTCTGAAGGGAATTTATATCTCTTAACCTGCATAGAGAGCCACAAAGAGAGTAGAATGGTAAAGGTAACCGAAACAACACATTGCTCTATCTAATATTGAATAGCACCCACTGAATATTATAAAACAATGTTTCCCTTGCACAGAATCCTTCCCTGGTATTGCTAGGAATCATCCAAGGTATATTCTCATTGCAACAAGTAAATAAAATTTGTACCCAAGAATCTATTGCATTTAGTGATTCAATGAGCTCTGAAACATTGTGTGCAGAACTCTGACGAGAGAGGATGTTCCTCAGGTATCTGCAAAGAGGCATGCAAGCAGAAGAAGACTGAATCATTACTGCAGACAAGAAACGTGATATTTGTTATTGGGCCAATAAGAGGTTTAACCCCAAACCCCTTTCTTTCCTACCCAGCAGATTTCTTTATCAGTTTTCACTGTGCAAATCACAGTTTGGCAATACAATGCAATCATAGTTTGACTATCAAATGCAAAAGAAGCATTGCCAAAACCATTAGTCATAATCTTGAGAAAACTCCAAAGCAGTTTAAGACCTCTCAAAGTCAATAACTTGGTGCACTCCGTTTGAACAACGCAAAGCAGCCAATGCTAACTGCATCACAAAAATTATCAACAATGTCAGTATTCTAGTTAAAAAAGCAGATTACAAGATCAAATCACAATCTGAGCCAGACAGGATGAAGATTACATGGGAGTCAACCAAGGTAATTAAAGACAGAAAGAGAAGACATCTGATCTAAATTCAGTGAGAGGTTCATTAGGGTTAGGAACCAAAGGGTGATTGATGGGGTGCTCTGCAAAGTAGTTTTACTATGCAAAGAACGAGAAACTCAGCAAGTACAACAATTTTCAATTAGAGCACCATGAGGGTACATTTCAGCAGTAGCAGTTGGAATTTATTGAAATGCAACGCACAAGGGTCATTTCAATCTCCTTCATCCCAATCTTAAAAAAATACACCCTCCAGCCCCACTCCCATCTTTTTTACACCTAAGTCACTATCCTAAGTCCCAACACGTAAGAGGGTTAAGTGATCACAGATTATTGAAAGATTCATTAATTCAGCTCCAAAAGCCATATGGTGTAGGAACTATATTTATATGTATACATGTGGTTAAAAAATTACTGACACCTAAAGCACAAGTTTTTGTATATAGGTAACACCTAAAGCCACAAGCAGAGGACAACAGAAGTAAATTTTAAGTACTCTACTCCCTTTACAAAAAAATAAAAACACAAAAGTAATAAATTAACTAATTAAAATTACAAACAAAAACAAAACCTCATGAATGATGTAGAACTCAAACAGAACCGGAGATATACTGTAAACATTCCAAAGCACCAGGCTTCTTCCATAACAGTTATACTAATGTGCAATCTGTTACTTATAAAACAAAACTTTTTGATAGTTTTTTTGTTAGATAGGCAAAATAATAATAATAATAACGAGCTATCTGCAATCTAAATAATCAGGGAAGCATCATCGTACCTGCCCGGGAGGAAATAGAAGTTGTGCATCAGTGAGCATGATTTTGTCAACTTCCATCCTTGCAGTTTCGTGTAAAGCCTATGAAACATTAAGCACCAGAAGGATAGATAAACACAAGGAAGAAACTCTTTATGAACATGAGAAGTGACAATAAATGCTAGGCTGTTAAAATGTTTGCTTCACTGGAAAAATTTAACAATTGATCAAATTAGATATCAATTATTCTTGCATGGTAATCATGCACTAAGATCTTGCATATGCTCAACTAGCTATTTTAAAAACTTTAATTACTTGTCATCTTTATGAAGACTTTTCAAGTTTCAATTTGAGCATACATGAAAAAGTAGTCGAGCAATCAAGAATAAGATCGGAGAGCAATAAATATGCATAGACTAAAAAGATTAAGTGGCATACAAGCAATTCACCTTTAGCATATGAAGCTGGTCATCTTTCACTCGGCAGAATTCCTGGGAAACAGCACCAATTGTCACCAATTGCAACACAGAATATGCAAGATTAATAATAAATAAATGTAGCGTCACAGTGAAGCAAGAAATGGGAATTGAGGAATTGCGACAGGAATAACAATTAAACCTATCAAAAAAATATCACACGCAAAGATGGATGGTGTAGAAGTAGAGAACACTCGCAAAGGCCAAGTCAATTCAGAATTAGAAAGGGTGACCCTAATGGAGGAGATTTCTTGGAGGCAAAATCAAGGGCATTGTGGCTTGGGGAGGAAAAATGCACAAAGTTTTTTCATTGGGTTGCAAACTCACATAGGAGGAATAATGTCATTGAGACCATGACCATAGATGGTTGTGTTTCTTCAGACCAGTCAGCGATAAAAGGTTACATTGCTGGACATTTTGAAGATTTGCTTTCAAAACCCTTTGAATGGAGGCCTAGATTAGATGGTCTACCTTTTGAGACCATTGATCAGACTAGTATGGTTTGGCTAGAGAGACACTTTGAAGAGGAAGAGGTACAACAAGTCGTCAAAAAAATGAATAAAGACAAAGCTCAGGGCCCTAATGGTTATACTATGGCATTTTTTCAAATGCGTTGGGAGGTGGTGAAAGGGGATGTCATGCAGGTTTTTCATGAATTTTCACTTTTGGGAAATTTGAGAAGAGTTTAAATGCTACATTAATTGCACTTACCCCTAAAAAGGCTGGTGCAATAGAGGTGCATGATTTCCGGCGTATCAATCTTGTGGGCAGTACGTACAAGATAATATCAAAAGTTCTTGCTAATAGGATGAGCACGTTTATGGATTAAATCATCTCAAGGTCTCAAAATGCATTGTTAGGAGTAGACAAATATTGGAATCGGTCCTTATCACTAACGAATGTTTGGATAGCAGGATCAAGTCAGGAGTCCCAAGTATTTTATGCAAATTAAACATGGAGAAGGCCTATGACCACATTAATTGGGAATTCCTTTTTTATTTGTTGAGGAGATTTGGTTTTGGGGAAAGATGGAGGGTGTGGATGAGGAATTTTGTGTCAACGGTTCGCTTCTCGATCTTGGTAAACGGTGATCCCGTGGGTTTCCTTAACAGCTCGTGGGGGTTGTGACAAGCCGATCCACTATCACCCCTCTTATTTGTTATTGTCAAGGAGGCCCTAAGCAGAATGTTGTCGACTTCAGTGGAGGGTGGCTTTTTCTCAGGTTATTCAGTGGAGGATACTAACCCTGGTGCTACCATTATATCGCATCTTTTGTTAGCAGATGATACGTTGTTATTTTATGAGGTAAATCCAGGTTATCTTCAATCTTTAAAGGCTATCTTGCTGTGATTTGAAGCAATCTCCGGGTTAAAAATAAATCTCTCTAAAATAGAGATGGTTACTGTGGATAATGTGCATAATGTCAAGGGGCTGGCTAATATATTGAGATGTGTGGTCTCTTCGCTGCCTATGAAGTACCTTGGCCTTCCATTGGGAGCATCATTCAAAGCCAAGACTATTTGGGATGAGGTGCTAGAGAATACAGAGCGTAGGCTGGCTGGGTGGAAAATGTTGTATTTATCTAAAGGGGGTTGGATTGCACTAATAAAGAGAACCCTTTCAAACCTTCCCACATATTTTTCGTCATTATTTCCACTTCCAGCTGGTGTTGCCTCTCGAATTGAGAAGATTCAGTGAGATTTTCTATGGAGTGGACTTGGCGATGAGTTTAAGTTTCATTTAGTTGGGTGGGACAAGGTGTGCTCTCCCTTGAGGGGTGGTGGATTGGGGGTTCGCAATGTGAGAGCCTTCAATAAGGCTCTTCTTGAGAAATGACTATGGAGATATAATTATGAGATGGAAGCACTATAGAAGGTGGTGATTGATACTAAGTATGGGAGTATAAGGGGGGGTTGGTGCTCTAATGAAGTTAAGGGGGCATACGGAGTGGGGTTATGGAAGCATATTTGGAAAGGTTTGTGGTCTTTCTCTAGCAACACTAGGCTGTGTATAGGGGATGGCAATAGAATCAATTTTTGGCATGACGTTTGGGTTGGAGATATGGCTCTTAAGGATGTCTAATTGTCTGTCCTCTACTTTCAGAATTGCAAGGGAACAAGATGCTTTCGTGGCTGACTTGCGGGAAATTGCTAATGGTTCTCAGCAATGGAATGTTAGCTTCATTAGGGAGGCCCATGATTGGGAAGTAGGTGTCCTGGTGGAGTTCCTTCACTTGCTATACACCATTAGTCCTGCTGTTACAGCAGCGGATAAATTGGAGTGGCGGCCTTCCAAGAAAGGAAGATTTTCTGTACGCTCTTTCTATGAGACTCTTACTGCCCAAGGTAGGAATCATTTTCCTTGGAAGAACATTTGGGGGAGTAAAGCACCTCCTAAGGCTGCTTTTTTTTGCTTGGACAGCAGCTTTAGGGAAGATTCGGACTATTGATAATTTAAGAAAATGTGGGCTTATCATCATCGATTGGTGCTGTATGTGCAAAAATAGTGGTGAAACAGTGGATCATTTACTTCTACATTGTGAGTTTGTAGGGGCCAAATGGAATTATTTTTTCAGCAAAGTGGGATTAGCATGGATTATGCTGAGGAGGGTGGTTGAACTACTAGCTAGTTGGAGAGGGATCATGAGGACACCAAAGATTGCAGTTGTGTGGAAGATGGCTCCCATTTGTATATTTTGGTGTATCTGGAGTGAAAGAAATGATAGAAATTCCAAGAAGCGTGAGCGCTCCTTGGAAGAGTTTAAGCTTTTTTTGGAAGACCTTATTTATGTGGGTCATTGGTATAGATTTAAATGGTCTCAATTTCCATGATTTCCTTGTAACCGTTTCTAGTTCCTAAATAGGTATAATCACACGTATACCTCCTATAGGCTATGCCTATCTTTATATCAATAAAATATCTTCTTACTTATGGAAAGAAAAATATCACATGCATCAACAAACAAATGAGCTTTTTTGTACAAATCAGAAAATAAGAAGTCTATTGAGCTTTCTTGTAGAATGGATTAATAATACTTAACCTCCATGTCATTCAGAAAACCATCTATTGAGCGGTACGGTGCATAAACAATAAGGTCAAATTCTAAACTCTGCGAAAACAAAAGAAAGAAGATCAAGGTCCAAACTTTGGCAAAGGAAAGGACGTACATAAGAAAAAGAAAAGCAAAAACAATAAAGAGAAAACACTAATATGAACAGGCACATCCATGCCTGATAAACTATCATCTCATTATTGAGAATCAATTGATGGTCCTGCGAGATCCCCTTACCGAGCTCCTCTGCTGAAACATGATTTTCTTCTATCTTACAAGCTGCATATATGCACGTTAACCTGTGCATGAAATAACTTTGTAAATAATGTCACATTTGAGAACTATCCACCAACAATTTACCATGCCAAGCAATTCCATTAGCGCATGATTTTCTACTCTGTCCAACTATTTTTATTAATAATTTCCTCATGAACTTCTACCATATTTTGATGCAAAGCATATTCAAACTTCTATAGTGGATCATGTGGCCATTGGGAAGCTTCAGCGAACGTATGCAAAAGTAATCTTACATAATGTTTTTCGGGTGATGTTCCATGACCGACCATTGAAGGTAAAATCTTTTAAAATATATAAGAGCTGTTGCCTGCAAAACATGAACCAATTCCAGAAATTTGACGGTAAACCCCAACATTTATCTTTATTTTTGTACTTATTTTATGCAAAAGATAAACAAATACCTGAATTTTATGAGGAAAGTGGAAGTTGTTACAAACTTCTTGAAGTTTATTCTCGTAGAACACTCGCATATACCGCTCTTCCTCAATATTAAGGGGTTTTGGACGAGAATGCTTGTCAGCTAACATGAAAAGAATGTAACCATCGGAGAAAAAAAGGGTTAGAAGTCTTAGCCCGAAAGAAAAAAAAAAAAAACACACACACACACACATATCGACCAGACACTCAATTCAATAAGAAAATGCTACAAAGAATGTGACTCTTGAAAAAACATTTACCAGTATCTTTTGGGTTCATCGGAGGTTCGGGATAAGATAATGACCCATCAGCATCAACTTCCATAAGCGTTGCTCCATACTTTAAAACACATTAGTTTATATGAACTCCACAAATAGGAAGAAAAAAAACAAATTAAGAGCAAATTTTGTACCACACCTTCTCTAGTGCTTGTATTGCTCTTTGATTAGAGGCTTTGTATTTTTCAACCTATAGACAAAAATATGCATACAAGTAAACTGTATATTTATATATATTAAAAAAGTTTTCACTTTCTCCATTAACCAGGCAGAAATGAGAAAATCAAATTCCGCCGCTCAGACCGAGCTTCATAGGAGCATATAAGCAAAATCGAAGTGAAATTTTCATATTCATGAACCAAAAGCAAAATCTGCGACTCCAAATGTTATTTCCTCGTTTCTACCATTCAATTATTAAGTTTATTTTCCTACGATTTCTGGGCAACCAAACGGGAAATGAATAGTGATAAGGGCAGAAAGAGAATAGTAACCAAAGAAGCTTACCAGCTCTTGAGTAGTGAAGATCCACTTAGCTCGGTGAGTCGAGGTCAGGAAATCGGCCATGGCGACTCGGAAACCGAAATTCTGTTGCTTTAAGAAATGTATCAGTTATTATTACTATTTAGCACCGGTTCTTTCTTTGGATTTGTGATAAACTCCGATAATTGTAGAAATGTTCCAGACTCAGAGTAACGCAGTAAGCCAAGAAAACAATACTTTCTATTCTTTTTTCCTCATGAGACTGCTCTCTCGCCTTTGCTGTAGAACATAAAAGGCAAAAAGAATACGGGAAGAGGAGAACTCTTTCTCGAATAAGCCCTTTCTTCCTTTGTGCAAATTGTGTTTGCAAAGTTCCTTAAATTAAATTTGAATAATTAACTCTCAAAATTATGCTATTAATTTGTAGGTTATATATTTGAGATAAATATACTATATATCCTTTTATTAGAATTAAATTTGAATAATTAAATCTCAAAATCATGCTATTAATTTGTAGGTTATATATTTGAAATAAGGGTAATTCTACATACAATCGTGAAGTGCGTAATCGCCGCGTAATCGCTTTGAAAAAAAGTGGAGTTCACTATTAAAAAATTAATTTTTTTCATGTGGGTCTCATGTTTTATTCATATTTTTCAAAACAATTACGCGGCGGTTACACAATTCACGGTTGTAAGTATATTGTCTCTTGAAATAAATATATTATGAATAATTCTTCTCATAATCTACTTTTCACTACCTCACACCCTACGTCCTATGAAAAAAAAAATTACTAGGTGTAGAATGTGTAAGTGAATAGTAATTGATGTATAGCAAAATACATATACTAAGGTTGTGTTGCAACTCACGTAAAAATGCTGCAGTTATAAAATAATTTGTAAGTTTATTTTTATGAAATATTTTTATAAATAAAATATTTTTATCACAAATTATAAAATTGTATCATATTATCTATTTTTTATTTATTTTAATAATCGAGATTAAATATTAGTGTAAGTTTTATTGGAATTTAAGTAAATGATTAGACCAAAAATACAATAATTTTTTTTTTTTTTGAGAGAAAAATGTTTAGCATAAAGTTTTTATTTTTTAAATTGACCTTTTAAGGCATAAAATTCCAACGGAACTGCTATTATATTGCAGCTTGCTCCATTGATAGAGTGTTTTTTAAGGAATTTCTTCGTCATCATCACACACATCTCATATATATTTATTTTATTTTTTTAATTTATTTTCTAAATTAATCGAATTTTTTTATTTATTATCTATATTCTACATATTTGATAAAAATAAATAAATAAAAAAAGTATGTGTAATACGAGTGTGAGGATGAATTGAGTAAATTTTTCTTTTTTCTTTATAGGATGGATGTAAGTTGTAACGGGCTCCATTCCACAGTACCCTCACTCTCCGCTGTCAACTCCGTTACCAGTATCATGTACTGGAGGTAAAACCCTAGAAGCCCCTCTCTTTGTTTTCTTTCTTTCATTCTCTTTTCCAAATGTTTACAAAACTCCATTGTCATTCGTTATTCTTATCACAGCATCTTCTTTCTTCGTTTCACTTTGCATGGTTGAGCTATTTTAGGTAATTGTGGATGAAGTAGGTTGATAATTTTGTACTGGGTACATGGTGGATTTTGAGATTGTGAGGAGAAAAAGATGAGGCAGGTTGTAATGCTGGATGAGGGGTTGAGTATTCTAGAAGAAGGGATTGTGAAGGCAAAGAATATTCTAATTGGACACCCACCCAAGGCATTGTTCTCCAGTGAAGACTATATGAAGTTCTATAAGTATCCTATTCCTTTACAGAATTTTGTTGGTTTCTCCTGGTTTGTAGGCACTTGTGCAGTGTGCCGGGTATGCATCTTCATATATATATATTTTAAATCGAAAATTAAATGGGTTCTAGTGGGGTTCTTTCTAATTTATTATTCTGCAAATTAGTTTATAATAATATTCACGGAAAATCTATATGTATCCTTTTCTTGAACTATGATGTGCCATCTTGGTATCTTAAATTATGTAGATACATCCATGATCCATGTATGTTCCCTTGTGTGTGCTCACATACACATTCATAACTAGATTATTCTTCAGTGTTGGCTGTTGAAGTAAAGAACTTACCATAATTTTTCATGATGAACATGTGAGGTTTTTAAGAGTTTTTATGTCTTACGAGGCAAAAAGAAAAAAACTTTTAGATTTTTCAGAAAGGTTTCTTATTGGCTCCTGGTTGGACGTATGTTAAATGACTTCAATATCTAGTAAGCACAAGTTCGCGTTTGTCACAGTATCATTCTTCTGCATTAACTGTGCTCCGGAATATTTTTAAATATGTTGGATGTCCTTCACTTGTTGGATAGCTGTGTTTATACCATGTGTTCTCAGAGACCACCTTATGACTATTCAGGGGAGCTTTATGAAAGATACAAAACCGCTTTGGAAGAGAGCATTGTTTCAGTGGTGAGATTCTTAATGTTCAGACAACTTGTGCATTGGTTTAGTCCAATTTGCATATCAGATTGCTTAATGCAGAATACAAAATTAGATGCTTAGAATTTTTTTTTTTTTTTGTCTTAGCCGCTGAACAACCCCCCCCCCCCAAAAAAAAAAAAAAAAAAAAAAAACAGAACAAAACACCAAAAAACACAAAAAAATATTTTTAATTGTGTTATCATGATAGAGAACATGTACAAAATCAAAATGCACATTCAAGGTGGTTGAAATTATATGAAATATACATATTTATTCAACTTAGATGGGTTATTTTAGTGTATTGAACTTGATAGCCCTAATTGTCCCTATAGTGAAGCATTACGTTACCTCCATTTTCTATGAAGTGGTAACTTGGTGAAAAGTAAGGACTAGGCAATACCTTGGAAATCCAAGTTATCCCTTACCTGAACATGAGCTCTTGCAACAGGCCCTTTGGCAAGCGGGTGACCTTCTTTTCTTTCTTTTTTTGATAGGTAAAAGTAAAATTTTATTGAAATAAGGATAGTAACAAAGTACACCATAAGTATACAAGCAGATCATGAAACCTAGTTACATCTAGGTACTAGTGAGAGATACAAGCAGGTCATGAAAATTGTCCGTATTACAAATAATGGCCGAAGCCCAAGAAAATAAAGTATTGTAGAAGAATCATTTCAGCTCCTCCAAAGAACACTCCATGTCTTCAAAGCACCTCTTATTTCTCTCTAGCCACAAGCACCACATAATGCAATGAGGGATCATTCTCCACACAATAGCTATTTGTAAATTCCCCCTAATTCCTGTCCAACACCCCAGAATATCCCTAACTTTTCTGGGCATAACCCAAGCCACCCCGGTCCTATTAAGGTTCTCATTCCATAAATACCTTGCCACCTCACAATTTAACAAGAGATGATCCACTGATTCCCCATCACTCTGGCACAAGAAGCACCAATCTGCTATAATAAGACCACGTTTTCTCAAATTATCTTACGTGAGGATCCGCCCAAGAGATGCAGTCCATACAAAGAAAGCGATCTTAGACGGTACTTTACATTGCCATATGGCCTTCCAAGGAAAATTTGATGTCGGGCCTTCCAAGGAAAATTATGATCGTTAGATACTCCCAAGAGGGCCTTGTAGAAAGAGTGCACTGAAAATTTGTTATTTCCATTCAAAATCCAGATCATTTTATCCTCTGTCTCACTGCCCATTGATATTGCATATAGCGAGTCAAAAAAATAAACAAGCATATCCAACTCCCAATCATGAGCAGCTCTTGAGAAACTTACATCCCAATGGACAACACCATTAGAAATTACCCTAAGTCAGCCACGACAGCCTCTTTGTTGCTGGAAATCTAGTAAAGCGTAGGAAACACCTGCTTTAGGACTCGTTCACCGCACCAAGTATCATGCCAAAAGTAAACTCTATCACCTCTTCCAATTGCAAATCTAAAGCACTTGGAGAATCTACCCCATCCCGCTCTAATATTTTTCCACAAGCCCACACCCTATGTCCCTCTAGCTTCCTTAGAACACCATCCCCCCATCATACTTCCATACTTAGCATCTATGACTTCTCGCCATAAACCCTCCCCTTCCTTATGGTATCTCCACAACCATTTTCCCAAAAGTGCTTTATTGAAGACCCTCACATTGTGCACCCCCAAACCCACCACATTGAATTGGTAAGCAAACTTTATCCCAACCCGCAAGATGGAACTTAATTTCTTCTCCCATGCCTCCCCAAAGAAAGTTGCAAAAAATTTTCTCCATACAAGAAGCCACACTTGTAGGTAATGGAAAAAAGGATAAGAAATATGTAGGAAGGTTAGAAAGAGTGCTCTTGATAAGAGTCAAACGACCACCTTTGGACAAATATATCTGTTTCCACCCAGCCAATCGTCTTTCAATTCTTTCTAACACCATCCCAGATGGTTTTTGTCTTGAAAGCAGCCCCCAATGGGAGGCCAAGATATTTCAAAGGCAGCAAAGCAACCTTGCAACCCAAGATATTCGCCAAGTCTTGAATATTATGTACACTACCCACAGGAACCATTTCAGACTTTAAGAGATTTACCTTCAAGCCTAACACCGCTTCGAAACAAAGTAGTACAGCCTTCAAATACTGCAAATTATCACTGTGCAGCTCGCAAAACAAAAGTGTGTCATCAGCAAAAAAAAGGTGAGATATAGAAACCCCACCCACAGAAAATCCAGCAAGAAAACCTCCATTCATTGCCAACATTCGACTTAGTGCGTCCATAACGACAACAAATAGCAAAGGGGAGAGTGGATCCCCTTGCCGTAAGCCCCTAGAGCTGTTAAAGAATCCTTCCGGTGCTCCATTCACCAAAACCGAGGTGGAATGGTCACCAAAGCAGTTGACCATTCCACCTCAAATTTAGTCTTGAGCTGGCAGTTTCTGTACCAGCCTCCTGATTTACTCCCTGAACCTATATTGACCAGGCAATAAATAGAAACCTTGTGTACAGTGCCTTTTACAGCCTAAAACATCAATATATTTACTTTCTATCTTATTCTTTGTTAATCCCCGTCTTTTTTCATTTTTACTGTTAGGTGCTGCCATCTCTAAATGACAAGCATGATGCCTGTTTACTCGCAGACCTTCAGCAAATGTGGACAAATTACAAGGTGATGACAAAGTGTTTATCGGGATTCTTTCTGTACCTTGATCATCACTTTGTTGTTAGAAGAAACCTTCCATCACTAAATGATCTTGCAACTATTTCCTTTCACAATCTGGTAAGCACGCTATCTCGTATGCATAAAATAGTCCCGTGTTGTGTAGTTCTCACGCATCCGTTTTTCTTCTCATCTTGCCTTTTCAGGTCAAGGTTAAGCTAAGTTTTACTTCCATTTTGAATTTCAGGTCTGGAGTAAGCTGTATGGCAACTTTCTAGACGCCGCTATTTCCTTGGTATGTTGACATGCTATGTTAATTTTGTTTATTATTCTTGGTTTCTACAATGTGGATTTTAATACGCTCATGAATTGTGTGTCCAGATCAATCAGGATCGGAATGGGAAACAGGTTCAACAAGATTTGCTAAAAGATGTCTTGACTTTTTCGACTTTCTTTGCGGAAATTGGAGAGCAAAAGATAGAATACTACGAAACGTTTGAGCAAGTCATGCTTAAAGAAGCAGCCAGTTACTATGCTCAATTAGCTTCAGAGTTGCTTTGCTGCAGATCATATACAGATTACATTCAAACGGTTGTTTTTTCCAAGTGTTAGCAGCTTTGAAAAGTTCATACATTTAATACAAAGTAAAAATATGGGCTCACTGTTCTGAATGATTCAGGTTGCATGGTTATTAATACAAGAGAGAGAGAGATCTGGCCGGTACTTGCAGCAGGGTTCTGTAGAGAAGTTACTTGAGGTCTTTCTATCATTCCATCAACTTTTTCTCTCTCATTAGGTAGTCACAAATCATTGGGCCTCCTGATAGTCCGTCAAAGTAACCATATATGAAATTAAAGAGGTCAGCCAAGTAAGTAAAAGGCTGAAACAACATTTTCAAGTAAAAAGTTAAAACAACTCTGTCACTGTGCATAGATCATTGATTTCTTATGGGAATTGGTCAATTTTCAATGATGAGAGGGGAAAGATATTCTAACCATGTGGAGATTTTCTGTGCTTTCACAAACGCCCTCAACATTTATAACTTGAATTGCCTGTTATAATCCCACAAAAGGACGACAAAATCCAGCACATTTTATGAACTATTTTCTCTTAGAAGCATATATTGGTTTTGCACTTTTGGATTGATTTGTATTGCAAAGGAAAATCTAGTCCATGTTCTGTAAAGAATGGTCCTTCTTCTGAATAAATTGGTCCATTGATGTTCTGCTGTGTCTGCATCTCGTTCAGATTGTAAAACGGAAATTGATGGATGAAACTGCACAGTTATTAGTTGAAAAGCAAAAGGCTGAGTGCCACGGCACAGCAACTTATCAGGTATGCTTCATTTTTCTGTTTACGTACCTTTGAGAAATTCAGATCTTAGATTCGCATCCAACAAAGTAATGTGTTATTTTGATAGTCTGATCATGGTTTCTTGATGCTATAAAGTTTCAATTTGTTACTACCACTTTCTTCTCCCCAGCACATTCATGACCACATCAATGTTTGCTGGTTTTTACTCATCTTTTTTCTTTTCTTCTATTTGTTTTCATCTTTTGGCAGAGATAGATGTATTTTTCCAGTCATTTATTAATCACCTTCTTTCAGACAAATGAAAACCATAGATTTTGTTTTTCATGTTCTGACCACTTGAATACTTGATACATGTCTTTATTTCTACTTGTTAAAAGAAGTCTTACCTTTACTTCTAAAGAGAGAGCTTACTTGGTTCCGACAGTCTCCTGAATGTTGTGCTGATTTATGCATACTTCTGTAGGATCTACTGTCAAAATGTGCTGGCATGAGCCTTGGAGAGGAAAGTTCTGTGTCACCATTGACTCAATGGCCCTTTCTACAGTAAAAGTTCATCTTCTAGTAATTAGAAAGGGTTGATGAAACATTCAAGTTGTCAACCCAAATTCACTGATTTTTGCTAACGAGTTAATAAAGAATAGTTTGGACTGGAAGAGATAGGTTTTATCATTCCATACTAAAATCAAAAGTCGATGTCTGTTACTGTGTACGTGTGTTCATTTTCTTCAGCAATTGAGCTAGCTTGGTTGGGATTCTTCGCATTGGGGGGACATGCCAGTTCTTTGCTCTGGAATTTGTCACTGAAGGTTATATAACACATGAAGGCTGATGCGTTCAGTTTTGGCCCAGTTTTAGTTGAGCTTTTGAAAAGACAAGACTGATCTACTGGTTCACCGCTGAGGTGAGAATTTTAGGTTAGGCTAGGGGATCGTATTAAGAGCCATATGCTGAGCAAAGTTGGATTTTTTAAATTGTTGATCCTTCAATATTGAAGGAAGGTATAAAACAGGAACATTGCTGTGAGTTACATTTGTGAAGAATAGGTGAACAATGATTGTTGTTGCAAATCAACTAAGGCGACATCTGAATGTATGTTCCCAAATGCAAATGCATCTGTGCAAGTTGGAACTGTGTCCATCAATTATATCACACCCTTTTTCATTTGGCAGATCACAGAAGTGCTACCGCTACAAAAAGATTCTACAAAAATAAATCTACAAATGGGCATGACTCTTGTAAGCAATGTTTTGAATACCGTTTCGGTCGAGGCATTAAAACGATATATTTTGATACTGGTACCGTTTCAAATATCATTTCGGATAGTCTATATATGAATAAATTATATATATAAATATATATAAATTATTTTTCAAAATAATAGTCTATATACGAATATATTATATATAAATGTATATAAATTATAAATAGTCTAGTCTGAATTGAGGGGGTCCAAAAATAATCTTGCAATTTGAAGAAATGAAAAAATTAAGGTCGAAATATGTATATCGGCTGAAATTTCGATATATCGGCCGATACGGTCTAAATTCTGACAGGTACGAAATAATATACATGTCTGTATCGGCTACTCGGCCAGTACAGTATATTTCGGTCGTATCGGTCGGTACGAAATGGATTTCAAAACATTGCTTATAAGTGTAACATTGATTTTTAAGCGGAACCAAGGGGATACCATAAACCCCATTTGGCATCTCTCTTGCCTCTTTGAGGAGGGGAAAGTAGATAGAAAAAGAAAGAAAGAAATAAATAAAAGGAAATAGAATCAAGAAGTTAGGTACAAAATTTAAGAGCAACATCGATTGAAGAGTTGAGCTTCAACATGGGAACATTTGCAAAGCTGGATGATAAAATGCATGGCTAAACGCCTACAACATACATTAATTTTGTACATATTTCGATCCAAACCGTGTTTGGTTAATCTCGGTTTGACGCCTCCGGCAAGATATTCGCGCATAGCATACCCCCAACAGTCGACGAGGTACCATGCATTGCTAGACCAAAAATAACAAAACAAAAATCATATAAATCAATCAACATTGAATAATAACGGAAAGAAAAATTATACTTACAGTCGTGAGTGTGCAAGCGCCGTGCAATCGCTTTGAAAAAAGTGAATAAATATGGGACTCACGTGAAAATAAATTAATTTTTTAATAGTGGACTCCACTATTTTTCAAAGCGACTGCACGGCGTTTGCGCATTCCACGATTGTATATAGCATTGTTGTTGCCAAGATCACTTGTCAAGTCTATGTAGAAATTTAGTAAAGAGAACGCATATGTAATCATTGGAGAGAAGAATGCAGCTGTATGGTCTTCCACGTCCAACATTCACTATCTTGAAAAACTCACATCAATGAGATGTGTAGAGTCAAGAAGATGGATCTAGAATGGGGACCATGACCTATATATAATATCCAAGTTTCAATTTTGTCATTCATAAATAATGGAATTACATAAATCTTTAATGGGTCTCTACACATGAATGAGACCCGTATCACTTTAATGCCCATGATCTGACTAAAATCATGAACTTCTAAAGATGTGTCAATGACCCGATTGTGTCACTTTATTGATCACAGTTATTAAGTCTTGCAAACATTTTCAAAACCTTATATTTGACAATTATACAATGTATGATTTATAATTTATGTAGATCCATTAATTTAAAGCATTCTAATAACATTCTCTATATGATTCAAAACCTTATATCCGAACCCCAAATTGCAAATTTGATTTTTTTATATATATAACTAAAAATTTGCAAGTAGCTTACTTTATGTAGGTTGGTGGAGTGTGTAATTGAACTTTTTTATAATAAATTATGACTTTTATATTTAAAAAATAAATGTTTCATTCAAAGGAGTTATATAAAAATTTTGGCACTCAATGGTTGCCCACACAAGCTTTGACCACCTGACTAGGCTACTCATGCTTGACATGGACGGAGTGGCTAGATTTGGACTACTCCATGGTGGCTAGAACTTCGTCATAATAGATCTAGATCGTCATATTTGTGCTAATAAGACGGTCAATCTTTGGATATCACGAGTGGCCCGATCCAACAACCATGGGTGTTCTCTTTTCAACATTCTTTTAATGCAAAAATTATTTTAGAACGAATGTTTTATTATTTTTAAAAAAATTCAATTTAATTCTGGACAAACTCATAACACAATGAAATATTTTTTTAAAAATTACACAAAATCCGAATCTAAATAGAGAAAATATATTTGCAACCATGCATTGTATAACTGCCGCGTAATCGTTTTGAAAAATGTGAATAAAATATGAGACCTACATAAGAAATTAATTTTTTAAAAGTAGATCCCACTATTTTTCAAAGCGATTACGCAGCATTTATGCACTTTATAATTGTACGTAGAATTACTCATCTAAATACATATTTGACAAACATTTATTTTAATCAAAGGCGTGTGCATGTTTGTGTGTAGAGATGCAAAATGGTGATTGGAATAGACATCATTTAGGAAGAAGAAAAAGGCGGTTTTGGTATTAATCATGAGATTAGAAGTTGGTATAAAGGCAGCTTTAATCAGGGTCTCTCTCTTCTTGTACTCCAACGACCCGACCAAATTGCTTGAATGAAACCCCTCCCAACATTTCATAGCAGCATTTCACACCATCTCTTCTTCTATTATAAAAGAGAATTGCTTCATATACAAAAAGATTATATAAAAGTAAATTTATAAAATGAAATGACTTTATAAGATTTATTAGATCTATTTTACAATAAAATTAATTTTACAATCTGACGTATCACATCAAGTCACGTCAGTTTGTGAATTTATTTTTATGTAATATATTTATATCTGAAGTATTTTCCTTATAAAAGTACTATATTTAAAAAAAATGTTTTCGTTGAAAAAAACTTGTATATAAAAGTACTGTTAAATAATAAAGTATTTGCAAAATGTTTTGTTTGAAGGAAATTCAAGTTAGGTTGTGAATGCTACAAGACAACACAAACAACAACATGAGATGCTTAGCTGCCTAGTAGATGATGTCAAAACTACCTTGGCTGATACAAGATGAGAAATAAAACATGTCAAAAGGGATGCAAACAAGGTGACACACCAACTAGCTCAGCAAGTTGTTTCTTTGTGTACTAAAATTATAAACATTGATCATATAAATCCACGTATATTGTCTCTTGTAATGGTTGAAGGCCATAGAACTGTTTAATGCAACGAAGGTCACTAAGTTTCAAAAAAATAATAATAAAAAAAGAGAAATAATACTTGCAGTCGTGAGTGTGCAAGCGTCGTGCATTCGCTTTGAAAAAAGTGAATAAATATAGGACCCACATGAAAATAAATTAATTTTTTAATAATGGACACCACTTTTTTTCAAAGCGACTGCACGACATTTGCGTGCTCTATAACTGTATGTAGCATTACTCATAAAAAAAATAATTAAAAAAAAAAAGGTGATGACAATGATAATTTAGTGGAATATTGATCTATTGATTTTTTTTACTTTCAACGTAAATTCCTTCCTTCCAATAAGGTTAAAAAAAATTAAAACATATTGTTCGAGGTCTTGGTAAAAAAAAAAGTGAAATTAAATTAAACCCATTTTTTCAAGATATTTTTTAGGAAAAAAAAATATCCTCTCTCTTGTCTACCCATAATGGCGGAAATATCCAAAATTACGATTTGCACCTTGGCCCAACATAGAATGCCATGATTCTTAGGGCCCACAGCACATCACTTCATCATCGTCCAATCCAATTAACGGTTAACCCCAGCTCCATTAGCACTCAATTAAAGATCCCACGCTTCATTAATTATTAATTATACGAATAATCTCCTAATGGGAAGCTTGAAATGATCATCTAAACTCTAAAGGCTTACTTTCCATTGTTTACTAAAAGGAATGAGATGCATCGAATCATCTCCATAACTTAAAGTGAAATGCGAGATAGGCTAGAGAGAGTAATCAGAAAGAAGAAAAGGAAAAGAGAATGAAAGAGATATCATGAAAATAATTTCACAAATTGACATGATTTTACATGATATATTAAATTTACTTTATAATAAAAATAATTTTATAATCTAATATATCATATCAAATTACGTTAGTTTATATATTTACTTTTGTGAAAATCTCTTTATGACTAAAAAAAAAAGATCAATTTTGATGCTAATACATCAAGGAAACTGCAAGCTGCTTTGAATTTGATGGTTTTTGAACAAAGAACTCCCATATTTTGCGATTTTTTTACTTTTATTTTTTAATACTGATAGATTAGTGAAGTTGCCAAAAGGAAAATGGCTGCACTAGGTTAGTGCCGATAAATGGGCCACCGTGGATGTTAGATACAATGCGTGGTGTAACGTTATTTTATTTTTTTATTTTTCTTTTAGCAATGTGGAACGTTATGATCTCGAGGGTTAAAGGCATAACAAAACTAGTATCCAATAGTTTTAGGGCTTTTGAGTCAATAGATGGATTTTTAACAATGTAGTTGTTTGGTTTGAAATGAGTTGTTTTTTATGGTAAAAGGGTTTAATTTTCCTTGTGGATATATTGGTTTTGAACTTATAAAAGGCAGAAAGGTCACTTCTTAATTTAGAATTTAATTGCAATTCATTTGGAGTTTTCTGTGTTGAGCTAATCAATGGTTTTGTTTTCTGGGAATATATATATATATATATGATAAATGTTATAAGGAAGGCTTAGGATGTTGGATGTTGAGATGAGATTAGGAATATGTAAATGATAATGAGATGATTTGTGAATAGTAGCGAAATAGTTTGAGTTAAAATGTTTTATGGAGTTTTGAGAAACTACATAGAAAAAGTTGAATAAAAATATTATAAAATTAAAATATTATTATAATATATTTTTTTAATATAATTTTTGTTTTGAGATTTGAAAAGATTGAATTATTTTTTGTGTGTTGTTTGAAAGTTTGGTAAAGTTATAATGATTAGATGAAAAATGTAAACATTTGAAATTGAAAAGAATGTTTGAGTGGTATTTGGATGTTAAGATGAGATCAGATGAAACCATCTCAACATCTAAATGGGGCCTTAAACGACACACATCCACCAAACCAACATGTGATTTATCATTTTTATCATTTTATTTAATTACACACATATTTAAGCATTAAAATAAAATGACAAAAATAACAAATCATATGCTGATTAGGTATATGTGTGTTGATAAGATGAAAAAATTGAAAATTGAAAATTGAAATATGTATGTTTGAGTGGTGTTTGGATGTTGAGATTAGATGAGATGAAACCATCTCAACATCAAAATGGGGCCTTAAACCACACACCTCCTCTACCTAACCAACATGTGATTTATCAGTTTTGTCATTTTATTTAATCACACACGTATTTAAACATTAAGATATGATAGAACAACTCTATTATAAGACCTCTACATCACACATTATCCATATTGCATAATTTGATTTGAAAGATAAATTTTAACATTTGAATCTTCCAAATGAAATTATGTCATGTGAATGGTTTGTACTGTAAAAGCTTTAGAATATTAATACTTACATATATTATTATTAAATACAGTCTTAGAATGTCTAAATTTTGTACATTCCTTATAAAAAAAATAGATAAATCTAAGATTCACGTGAACGAATTCAATATATATTTTTTATTTTTATAATGGACCATATATTTTTTTTTCTAATGGTATGCGCGAGGCTTGCAATAAAATTTCGGTAATTAATTGCTTGGAGTTGGATGGTTAACTGGTTAGGACAAAATTATTGGTTGTTGAAAGGAAGTAATAAAGAAATTATATAAAAATAATTTTATAAAATAATTTAATTTAATATGATATGTTATATTATACAATTATTTTTATCGTAAAATAAATTTAATGAATCATATCAAATCACATCATATCATTTTACGAATTTATTTTAACGGAATTGTTTATTAATGGAACACTTCTCTTCTTCAAATTGCTATTTTTGTGTTGCATTTCTCGAGGTTTAATCGGTTCTAAGGGTTAGTTTTCGCTTTTGTACTTTTACTTTCCTTCGTGGCAAAGAAATATTAGCTCAATTTTTGAAAAATCTTATTGTTTGATTTTTTTTTTTTAATTAATAAAACAAAAACTCACTAGGCCTCCCGCCGTTTCAAAAGGTAAAGCATTTGAGAATTGAGCTACAAAAAAATTAGAAAATGATTACGTGTCTCCATTTTTTTTTTAAATATTAAAAGGTTGATGTGTCATTCTCATTTAATGGTATAAACTATAAAGTCTTGGCTAGTTTGGATAGTCTTATTTATTCTTTTATTATTATTTTTTCATAGAATATCTGAGATCACCTCACTATCTAAACGCAACCTTAATTGCACTATGTTCATACTAAAGATGCAATCCAATTATATTCTTCTTTGGGAGAGAATAATAAAGAGAAATGAAATTTACAATTTTAGAATGTGCAAGTCCCGCGTACTTCATTTAAAAAAAAATTAATTAAAGATCCATATGAAACATTACTTTATATACTGAACTTCTTTTTTTTTTTTTTTAAAAAAAATGAGTGTAGGAAACTTGCATATCCTAAGACTGTATTTATTATTACTCAATAATAATAGTATTTTAAATTTCAAAGAACCATCATGCATAATGTTGCATATCAAGGGAAAAATTCGGATCTTTCCAAGTGTTTTCTTAATTTATTACATGAAACGTACGTGGAGATTAGGATGTATCACATTAATATTGCTAATTATACATGATTTTTTTAATAAACAAAAGCAATCAATCTCTTGATTAAAAAGTATATGGAGGGAAAGTGTTAAATAATAATTAAAAATAATTTATTTTGTAAGAATCAAAGTAATTAATTAAAAACACTATAAACAAAGTCAAAATATTAATTGAAAAATGATCGAATCGTTTATATATAAAAAAATAATAATTTCGGGAGTCTTTCATAAAGATTGAATCATTTAATATAAAAATTTAAACAAACAAAAAATATATTTATTAAATAAGAAGAATAGTCGATTAGTACAAGGTTGCTTAGTTGGGAGTATTGTCCTTTTGTTGACAACGTTCAGTAACAACGTGAAAACCGACGTTAAAAGTGTCGTTTGATAATGATGACTCACGGCAACGTTGCCTCAAAGGGTATGACATCGAGTTAGGTCGCTTTAGTTCTTTAAGGTATTGTCGCTGCAATTACTTTTCAGAAAAGGTAAGGGACTTCCCGGGATCTGGGGAACTCAAAACGACGACGGGTCTATTCTCTCACTTCACCACTTTCATAATTTTACCGCAATTATTATCATCATTTGCTTACCTTTTTACTCTCTCTATCTCTCTCTCTCAGATTCTTCGCCCATAGAGACTACAAAACAATCGAAGATCCAACAATGTCACACCTCCTCCCTGCTTCTTTTGCTTAATTACGGTTTTTCTCTCTCTAGTTCACACTTTTTGACCCCCTTCGAATTTCCTATTATTTATACAATAGAGCACTCTTTTGCGTTCTTTTACTCCGCCAAGTTTCAAAATTGTGTTCCTGAAATTCTTTAGGTGGGAATTATTGGTCTTTGGTTAGGATCGGAGCTCAAATTATCGAAAATTTGGATTGTGTTTGCTACTTTTTCGAGTGGAATTTTGGGGTTTTATATTTGTGGAGCTTTTGGGGGTGACTGATCAGAGGGTGCTGGGTTTTGTGGTTGTTGCATGTAGAAGATTGTGGAGCTGGTGGTGGAATTCTCAGTGCTTTTGAGTTGAAGACTGTGACTGGGGACTGGTGGTTGAAATTTAGGGTTTTGCATGGTTTGGTTTTGATTTGGTAGGCTCTGCATGTGTAAGCCTTTAGGGGTCCTCTGCTCAGTTGTGGAGGATCCCTGTTGTAAAAAGAATTGAATTTTGAGGTGTGATTAGTGGGGGTTCATGAATTCTTCGATAATTGATTATGCTGGTTGAATTGGGTCGATAATCAAGTGAGGAGGTGTTGAAATTTGCATTCGTGGTTATACAGATTTGGGTGAAAATGTTTGGTTCGGTTCAGGATGGGGGACATGATAGCAGTGGAGGTTCGGTACCAGTTCTGATTCCTTGGCTATTCGAGTGGCGTTATGGTGGAAGAAGTGTGTCACTTTGTGGCTCTTTCACAAGGTGTGAGGCTAAGATGATCATATTTTGATCTTTTTGTTACTACCCAGATCTGAACTGTTCTTGTTATTGATATTTGATAGTTTTTTGGTGATCAATATATCTTTTTGTTTTCAGTTTATAGATTGGATCTGTGATTGGAGTTTTTATTGGATTCCTCGTCTAAACAGGTGGTCGGAAAGTATACCTATGTCTCTGGCGGAGGGACGCGATGATGTATTTCAAGTTGTTTGGAACTTAACATCAGGACACCACGAGGTTAATTAACTCTTTTGATTGATTAGTATAGTAGTATACGAGGCTCAACTAGACACAGCCTTAGTCTAACTGCCCTTGTGTATATAATTGTTGTGATTGGCTTTAGGAGTGGTTTGGATTCAAAGATGAGTTGAGATGGATTGAGATGGTTTATGAATAGTAGAATAGAAGTTGAATTATTTATTATATTTTGTGTGGGAATTTGGGAAAGTTATTTTGAGATTTGAAAAAGTTGAATTGTTTATTATATTTTGTATAGAAATTTGGGAAAGTTGTAATGATAAGATGAAATGAGTTGAGGTGGGTTGAGGTGGGTTGAGGTGGGTTTTGAATGCAAACGACCCCTTAATATAAAATCAAAATAGGATGACATTTTGAGCTGTGTTCTTTTCCGGTACATTTTGAGCCCTAAAATTTGAGCCTTAGGGCTTGTTTAGACACTTGAAGTATCTCAGAATTTTGTAAACAGTAGTGCAATGATTTGAGTTAAGAGGCTTTATTGGGTTATGGGAAAAGAGAGAGAAAAAATTGAATAGAAATATTATAAAGTTAAAAAATGGTTTGAATATATATATTTTTTTTGAAGTTTGTAAAAGTTGTATTGGTTTTTGTGTTTGGATAATAATTAGGTAATGATTAGATGAAAAAGTTGAAGGTTTGAAATTGAAAAGTGGTTTGTGTTTGAATGATATTTGGGAATGAAATTATGATAAGTTCTGAGAATTATATGTCTCATCTCTGTGTCCAAATGTCCCCTTAGTCTAATCGTTGTGATTTTCTTGTATTTTTTCCTTTGTCTCTCTCTCATATACAACCTGTGTACTTGGAGTACGCATTTTGAGCTTTTTAAAAGTTTGTATTTCTTATAAAAAAAGGTTGCATTATTAACTCAAAAATAAAAAAATCAAAAGCGCATTTAGATAGTTAACGGTCAAGTCAACTATCAAAGCTGTTGTGTATTACTAAATTTTTTATTATGATTTAATATACGATGCAAATTATTATCCTTCGACTTTAAAGCATGCTAAACTGGCATCATGGAAATAACATACAGCATACCTGGTGTCTGAGTTAAAGTGGATGTGATTGAAGAAGTTTGAAGCATGCCTTTTTGGACATTGATGGTTCTTTGTAATGGATGAGCCATATGGTAAAATCCATTGTAATTGAGCAAAAACTGGATCATGGAATTAGAGTTACAGCCTAGCCAGTATCTGATTGGAAGCAGAGAATGATTGGAGAAGTTTGAAGCCTACAGTTGTCTCAGAATTAATGGTTCTCTTTTAATAGATAATTCAGAATCTTATTTGCTGAAAATGTCAATATTTGCTCCTGACGACAGTGTGCCAGTGATTGTTAGTTGCCATTCATTGCTACACAGTAACTAGTACCAAGTGTACTTGGACTATGCCTCCTCCTTTTCTTATGAATAAAAACTCTTGATTACCTATAGAAAAAAAAAAGTAACTAGTACCGAGTTTCTGTAAGGCACAATTAAGTTTCCTGATATTACTCAAACTGTATTTTTTCCTTCCTCAATCCAAGCCTAGTAGGAACTGGTGTTCTTCTTTTCTTTAGTTCTTTTATAGAATATATAGGTTGATGTAAAATCATGGGGGAATTTCAATATGTCACATAGTATACAAAAGTGTTCATTATGACTGCATTTAATATACCTACCATTCAGGATAAGCACAGTAGCTAAATGGAGGTCAATTCTCTTGTATGGAATACTTGGGTGGTCAAAGTTTTATTAAACCATGCTAATATATTTTTGAAAGATATACTTATAAATATATATATATATATATATATATATATATTTGAAAGATATATTTTTGAAAGAGCCATGAAAAGATTCGTATGCACTAAGAAGCATCTCTTATCTTATTTCTCAAGCCCAAACACAATTAAGATATTTGAAGGATATGAATTGTGGCCAGCAAAGATTCAAGGCATGTCCTTTAAAGTGAATATGAGGCATGGGCATGGATGATATGTTGGATGAAAGCGAATTCCCATCTCTACCATATATCAATAAGAATAAGCTGTGTAATTATTGTTGTAAACACTAATCAGGAAGGACGTTAGCCGATAATGTACCCGCCTTGGACTCAAGATGAATCAAGCATTGACTGTGGACTGAATGATAAAATATTGAACCTTGTGTTGTTGCTTAGATTAATTATGATTCGAAGCCCTAGTTTTTTGTTTTACCTTATTTTCCAACACTGTTGAGGCAATTTGACATTTTATGGTGGGCATAGAGACAGAAAATTCCTTGCTTTTTTCTTTTTTTATAAGTGAAAATTCCTTGCATTTATTCCTGTTTTTTGATGCACTTTAGAATGCTATTTGGATGTTTATTTACTACCAACCCTAGATATGCATGCACAATGATGAATAATGTTGGCAGTTATTCAGATCCATTGCTGATGTTCAAATTTGTTGTTTCAATTCGCTTGCAGTACAAGTTTTGTGTCGATGGAGTGTGGCAACATGATGAGAACCAGCCCTTTGCAAGGGGGGATTATGGGTCAGTAAATACCATCTTTATTGCTAGGGAACCGGATATGATTAATTCTACTTCTAGCTCCTCGACACCTGGCAGATCCAACATGGATGTGGATTATGATATCATTACACCCACGGTAAGGGATTTTCTGTTTGAGTTAAATTCTTCGTCCAAAATGCTGCTAGCATTTTGATGGACTGTTTTTTGATTATTGTGGCATCCAAATTATTGAATAATTGCCATAACTATTAAGAACGTGGCACTTAGCTTTTCCCATTACAAAAATGATTAAATCAAGGGAAATATGAAAGTCTTTTTAGGTTGTGAGCCACTTCTCAGCCAAATAATCTGTCATGTATTGTGCTTCTAGGAGGTCCCAAAAGAACAATCGAAGAGACTTTTTTTGACAAGTCAATTTTATGGAAAACTCAAAAGAGGCACAACTCGAGTACACTGGATATAGAATAACAAGAGAAAACACCCACTTAGGGGAAAGATTAAGAATAAAGTCATAAGTTCTAGAAAAAGTAGAATAACATGAGCTGTTATGAGCTTTCATCCAAATGTAGAGGGTTTTTAGCATATTGGCTCTAATACATTGCTGATAATATTGCTGATCTTGCATGGTAATGTTTTAGCCGTTCCAGTTTCTTGGATCATAGTGAAGCTTTAATAAAAAGGTGCACCTGGGGGGGGGGGGGGGTGTGGGAGGGTTGGGTTATTACTTTATGCACTGTTATTGTTTTGTCTTAATGCCTGATGTAAAATATATAAAATAGGTCTCGATGTCGCATGGTGCCATTCCAATGATATCATCAGTTGATTTAGAGGTCTCTCGCCACCGTGTAGCTAATTTCTTGTCTACACATACTGCTTATGAGTTGCTTCCTGACTCAGGCAAGGTTTGGATGCTTTACCCTTTTTAGAAGCTATTTATGTTAACTGGGATTTGACCACTCTAACTAGATAAATGCATCACAATCGCGGTAATTTATCTAAAATACATCCAATTGTCTCATGCTGTAGATCATCGCCTTGGATATCAATTTACCTGTGAAGCAAGCATTTCATATTCTTCATGAACAGGTAACTGTCTTTTTACACACAAAGCCACATGACTATCTTTCTTTTTGGTAATTCATTGCTGAGTATTAGCTTAGATTTACTTGGTTATATAAACTACTTCCAGGGACTCTCTGTGGCTCCTCTCTGGGATTTTTGCAAGAGTCAGTTTGTTGGAGTTCTCAGTGCATCGGACTTCATTCTAATTTTGAAGGAGGTATCTCTGGAATAATCTTCTGTCTTTTGTTGAACTGTTGTAGTTATGAAGAATAAAATCTTTGTATTTTAAAATGATATGTACAAGGCCTGACATCATAAATATCAGAAAATTAAGAGAAAACATTGATTTTGTTCTAAAAATGAAAATATACAAGGATTTGCATCAGAAGTATTCGAAAATAATGGAAAACCATTCACTCATTTAAGCTTACATCCTTTCTGGGGTCTTAGCACCTGCCCTTACCCCAAATAATGCCATAAGACCATTGATTTAACTATTCTTTTTCCCTTTATTGCTGACCTAGCTTGGATAGGGTTTCTTGCACTCTTCAACATGTTAATTCTTAGCTCTTCAGATTCCATAGCTACTAATAGCTGTTTATGAAGGATGGCTATCTTTACCCAAAAAAGAAGATGCATGGCTTAATTGTTAGACTGACGTTGTATATAGTATTATTTATTTATCTGCCCTATGTTCTCCTAGGTTTTAGGTTTTCTTTTTTTCTTTTTGTGTGGACGGCAGTGCTGTGCACATTTGTCTTCTGGATGCTCTTTACCTTGTCCCTTTCTTTTTCTTTCTGGAAACACCAACAATATGAGAACAAAACCTTTGTCCTTTTAACATGTGTGACCATTTACATTTTAGCTTGGGAATCATGGATCAAACTTGACAGAGGAACAACTTGAGACACATACAATAGCAGCTTGGAAAGAGGGAAAACTACATCTTACCAGAACAATGGATGGCAATGGGGGGTCATTTCCCCGTCGACAGCTTATCCATGTAAGTGCTTCCTTCGATTTTGTGCCAAAGGATCTGGTATGCAGAGGACTTGTTCACCTCTGCACTTTTTCTATTACTTTTCTCTATATTAAACAATTTAGTGAGAATGAGGTTGGTACTTACCTCATTCTCACTTCATTTTCTTCTGTCAAATGAGCATCCTTCAAATGCTGCTCAGATAGAAAGCTTTAAACATCAAATTTTTTGCGTATGCATCTTAAGGGTGCCCAAATTTGCATCTTCTGTTGCGACTATTAATTTTAGAGATCTGTAAGCACCCTATCTGATTCGTTGGAGTTGGAGAGAGACGGTTGGGTTAACTGGCCTGGACAAACAGTGTTTCGTTGGGTTAACTTTGTAGGCTCTTGCTGTTATTCTTTTGTTAATCTCTATTTGAATATCTTTATTGTTGTGGTGATCGTTAGATAACGATTTTAAAATTTTTGGTTAAATTTATCACTTTTTTGAGTACCAGTTTTATAATAAATATCATTATTTCTGATTTTTGGGAACTTGAACTCTTTAAACTCAAGAGTGTCTTGTATTTTGATGTTGGAATAAGATCATGAGTACTCTAATATATTAGTTCCGTGATGCCAGGCTGGCCCTTATGATTGTATGAAAGACGTCGCTTTGAAAATTTTACAAAACAAGGTGGCCACTGTTCCCATTATCCATTCTTCACAGGATGGTTCTTTTCCACAGCTATTACATCTTGCTTCGCTGTCAGGGATACTAAAATGTAAGCTTCTTCAAGGGATTGTCACTTGAGGGTCCATGACTTTGAAACTAATCCATGGGCCTAATTTTCAGGTATCTACAGGTTTTTTAGACATTCTTTAAGCTCCTTGCCCATTCTTCAGCAACCCATTTGTTCAATTCCTTTGGGTACATGGGTTCCAAAAATTGGGGAGTCGAAGCCATTTGCAATGTTAAGGCCAAATGCATCTCTTAGTGCTGCTTTAACTTTATTAGTTCAAGGTGATTTTCCTTCTTTTCTCAAACTACTGCAGAAAGTAAATGTAGCTTTTATCTTGTAAGAATTGACATATTTATCTCAGCCATAAAGTCTCTATGTAAACCTGAACTTGCTGTGTCGTGATTTTGATCTCATCTCATTGCTCTATGTTTAATAACATTGGACTTGTATTATACTATTTCAATTATATACACCTTCCCTTTGCAGCTGGAGTTAGTTCGATACCAATAGTGGATGATAATGGCTCATTGCTGGATATGTATTCACGAAGGTAATTGGCTCTCTCACTCTCTCTCTCTCCCCCTCTCCCCCCAGTTTTCTAAACAGCTATTATTGAATGATCCATATGTTTTAACCATATCAAGAGGTGCTTTGTATTTTCTTAGTGATATCACTGCTTTGGCAAAAGATAAAGCATATGCACAGATTCGCCTTGATGAAATGAGTATTCACCAGGTAATTTCTCAATCTTATGTATTTATCTGACTCCATCGGGCATGCTGGCTGTATGGTAGATAAAACCTCTTTTGAACATAGATATATCCTGGGTTGAAACTGGAATTCTTCCAGTCCAATCTATTACCGCTTCTACTGGTAGAGAAATCGTCTGCCTGATAAAGCTTGGTAGACAAGGAAAATTTAAGAGAATGCATCATCTGCCTGAAACATCACTTAATATAGACATTATAAGTGCATATTTTCACTAATGGCTTATTGTTGGAAACATGTGAAATTTGTTTGTCATCCTGAAGACAGGTGTCACTAAATACTGGCAACTTAGGGGAGAGTTGCTATCTGGTGCAATTTTCTTTCCTGTGCAGTCCTTTTTTTTTTTATCAATAAAAGATAGGTATTATATATATGAATGAAAAAGGTATAGCCCTTGTACACTAGAAGTATACATAAGTGCTCCTAAATACATTCTAAGAACGATAGATTAAAGACAAGAAATCATGAATATTGTCCCCATGCAAAACAATAGTGGAAAACCAACACATTAGTGTGTGGAGAAAAAAATTCTTCAACTCGGTCATTGTACGTTCCGTATCTTCAAAGCACCTCGCATTCCTTTCCATCCAAATACACCACATAATGCACAACGGAATCATCTTCCACACTGCTGCCACTTGTTGACTGCCTTGCAACTTTGTCCAACAACCTAGCAAATCCACAACCCTCAAAGGCATAACCCAAGCAACATCAACCCTTTTAAAGATCTCATCCCACAATACCCTTGTTACCTCACAATGTAATAAGAGATGGTCCACGGATTCTCCATTCTTTTTACACATATAGCACCAATCCACCAATACACAACCTCTCTTCTTCAAATTGTCCGTAGTCAATATCTTCCCAAGAGCAACATTCCAAACAAAAAAAGCTACTTTAGAAGGCACACGAGCTCTCCAAATATTCTTCCAAGGGAACGGAGTATTGTCAAGGTGTGTAGTCAAGATGCTATAATACGCCTTGACTGTACATATCTTGTGATTATTAGACCTCCACTTCAAACTATCTCGTTGTGCCATAGGAATCTCTATGGAATATAATAAGCTGAAAAAAACTGAGACACTAGGTAATTCCCAATCATGGAAATCCCTATTAAACAGAATATTCCATTGGTGTGTACCATGAGAAAATGACCGCACCTCCGCCACTGAGGCATCCCTATTAGCTGCAATACGGTATAGAGCCGGAAAAACCCTTTCCAGTGCTTGTTCTCCACACCACACATCTTGCCAAAATCTGATTTGATTGCCCTCACCAACTACAAAACGAATTTGATTTGCAAAGCATGGCCACCCCTTCCTTATAGACTTCCATAATCCCACACCATACCCCCCTCTCACTTCATTGGAGCACCAACCACCCAACCCAATACCATATCTTGCATCAATAACATCCTTCCACAATGATCCTCCCTCCAAGTGATATCTCCACAGCCATTTTCCTAATAAAGCTTTATTAAATGTTCTCAAGTTACACACACCCAACCCCCCATTCACAACTGAGCCACATACAGTCTTCCAATTCACCAAATGAAATTTTTTCTCCTCCCCCATGCCCCCCCATAAGAACGCCCTAAAGAGTTTCTCCATTCTGTTCACCACCCCTACATGCATAGGAAACAAAGATAAAAAATAAGTGGGGAGGTTAGTGAGAGTACTCTTGATAAGAGTGAGGCGTCCCCCTTTTGATAAATACACTCGTTTCCAGCCAGCCAACCTATTCTCTATCTTCTCCACTACCCCATCCCATATAGCTTTATTCTTGAAAGTTGCTCCCAACGGAAGGCCCAAATATTTCATTGGGAAAGAAGAAACCTTACAATCCAGAAAACTTGCTAAACTATAGATATTAGTGACCACACCCACAGGAACCATCTCAGACTTGCCCAGATTCACTTTTAGCCCTGACACTGCTTCAAAGCAGAGTAACAGTGCTCGTAGAGTTTGGATCTGGCTTCTATTCGCTTCACAAAAAACTAACGTATCATCTGCAAAAAGAAGGTGTGAAATGATAGTAGGACCACTAGCACCGTTGCCCACCTGAAAGCCCGATAAAAACCCTCCCCCAACAGCAGCCTGCATCATCCTACTTAAAGCCTCCATAACTATAACAAAAAGAAGAGGAGATAGAGGATCTCCCTGCCTCAGACCCCGCGAACTGTCAAAGAATCCAGCCGGTGTGCCATTAACTAGAACTGAGAATCGGGTGGTTGAAATACAATGACGCATCCATGAAATCCACCTATCCCCAAAACCACATCTCTCAAATGAATATAATAGAAACTCCCAGTTCACGTGATCATATGCCTTCTCCATATCAAGCTTGCACAGCACACCTGAACCTCCCTCCCGTAATCTGTGGTCCAAACACTCATTTGCAATGAGTACTGAGTCAAGAATTTGTCTCCCACGAATAAAAGCATTCTGAGACTTGGAGATAATTTGTTCCAACACCGGACTAAGCCTGTTAGCAAGAACCTTCGAGATAATCTTATAAACACTACTAACCAGGCTTATAGGCCGAAAGTCTTCAATAGTCACTGCCCCGTGTTTCTTAGGGATAAGGGCAATAAAAGTCGCATTTAGGGATTTTTCAAACTTTTGAAGAGAATAAAATTCATTAAAGACCTGCATAACATCACCTTTTACAATGTCCCAACAAGTTTGAAAAAAACCTATTGAAAAACCATCCGGCCCCGGCACTTTATCTTTAGCCATTCCAGATAAGACCTTGTAAATCTCTATTTCAACAAAAGGTCTCTCCAAAATACTCACACTCTGCACGTCAATTGCCTCAAAGTTCAAGGCGTCAAGCTTCGGCCTCCAAGGAAACGATTCTGTGAGGAGAGTCTCATAGTAATGTACTATATGGTTTTCTAACTCGGGAGAAGAAGAAAACACCTCAGAACCTGATTGAAGTGACTCGATAACATTATTACGCCGATGTGAATTAGCCACTTTGTGAAAGAACTTCGTACACCTATCACCTTCTTTCAACCAAAGGGCTCTGGATTTTTGACGCCATGAAGTTTCCTCTGATAACAAAACCCTCTCCAAATTTGTCATAACCATGCCTTTCCTCAATAACATCCCCTCTGAGTTATCTCCCAATAACTCTTTATCCTCCAGCTCTTGCAATTCCTCCAACAATTTAGCCTTCTGATTGTCAGTGTGACCAAAAACCTCCAAATTCCACTTCTTCAAATCTTGTTTCAATGCCTTCAACTTACTTGCAAGAATGTAACTCGGAGTACCAATGAACTGATATGAATCCCACCACGCCCGCACCCTCTCCACGAACCCATCCGCTGTTAGCCACATGTTTTCAAACTTGAAATACCGACTCCCCCTATGAATACCTCCACAATCTAAAATAATAGGAAAATGGTCAGAACTGACACGAGCTAGTCGTTTCTGACCAACTTCCGGATAATGAGCTTCCCACTCAGTAGAAACAAGGAATCTATCCAATCTCGACCACACCCGCCCATTTGACCAAGTATATTCACCCCCTACCAGGGGGAGATCCATGAGATCAAGATCAAAGATGAACTCGCGGAAATCATCCATGGCCCTAGAATTCTGACAATGCCCTGAACGCTCACTAGGAAAGCGAATAGCATTAAAATCGCCCCCCATACACCACGGCACCTCCCATAATGAGTATAGACCCGCCAGCTCCTCCCACAATTTTCTCCTATCCATATCCACGTTAGGGCCATATAAGCCTGCAAATGCCCATTCCCAACCATCCACCACATTTTTAAATCTAATCGCGACCGAGAATTCTCCGATACACTCCTCGATCGACTCAACAACTCTTTTATCCCACATGAGTAACACTCCACCAGAGGCTCCCAAAGAAGCCAAATAAGTCCATCCCACATACGAGCACCCCCATACACTTCTCACAATTTTCCTATCAATGTAACGCATCTTTGTTTCTTGAAGGCACACCACATCACCCTTCCACAACCGCAGTAATGCTTTGATACGGAGACGTTTATTGCGATCATTAAGCCCCCGTACATTCCATGATATAATCTTAGGCTTCATAAGAAACTATATTGCCCCTCCCTTTCGATCTGTCCCTTCCACCGCTCCCTTCTTTCACATCATAATTAATGGAACAAGTTAGCCTTTTAAGCTCCCTATCCCGCTTTGTGGCTGACTTCGAATGACTAGCCTCAATTGCTATAAGAAGCGCCTTGAATTGTTCTTCATAACCTCCAAAAGAAATCCCGATGACATCTTGAATCTCCTCTACCTTCTTAAACACCCAATTTGATGAACAACTCCCATACGTAGAGCTGGGAGGGAGTGTACACAATGGAGTTAGGATGGCCCCCTCCTCACTTGTGCTGACGGGAGAAAATAAAGCCAGTTCTGAACCACACACTGAATCTAACTCCCCACTGGAAGGAGCAAGACCCATTGGAGACCCCAGTAATGATAAACCATGTTCCGAAAGCATTGGATTCACCACTGGGCCTCCATCCACCACACACGGCCTTTTCTGCATATTTTCCATCGACAGTCCACAAGGCAGCGACGTTAAACCCACCAATAGCCCGTCCTCTGCCAACGGTACCTGCACAGGAGCAACATCTACTCCTTCGACCACCACTTGCGGCTGAGCCTGACTGTTCTCCAACAAAAACCCAACTGACGGCGACGGGAAAACAACCCTCGAAATGAGCAGTTCCTCTGTTACCTCACCGTCGACCCCCTCTTCCCGTCGAAATGGTCCTACCGGCACACCATGGTGGTCGACCGCCACCGGCGGATCTTTATGTGACGGAATGGGAGCCGACGAGACGCTTATCGGCGCCGCCAAAGTTTGACTCGGGCCAATGCCCGAAATCTCGGGCATTGCCCGATTCCTCTGCTTCCAACATTGTTTTGGGCCTACGGCCTGGCCCACACCAGAGCCCATCACAGGCTTCCCCTTTCCAGCACCCAAGCCCAAGCCCAACCCATCTCCTACACGGCCCATCCCATTCTGCAGCACCTCCTTCCCCTTAACACTGCGTTTCAACCAGATAATTTCATCCAATAATAACCCAACTTTTTCCTCCATATTATTCAACACCCCTAAAATACTTTCCTCATTTGACCCCATCCATACGTTGCCAACTACCCCACGATTCTGCACGATCTCTGGACTTGTCACGACTGGCACCACAGCACTCCCCTTTCTCAACTGAACCTTCTGTGCTTTAAGCACCTCACTGTACGACCGTGCACCACCTGCTATTAACAATGAAGCACCACCTTCTTGCCTGACCAGCTTCAAGTTTCCTGCCTGGAAAGCACTAGGTGCTGGGTTTCTCCCCTGCGAGACAGTGGAAGAGAAAGGAGGACTCAGCTCCTTCACTGTATCTCCAAAATTTCTCCAACCTTCTCCCTTCCTTCCTTCCGGCACAACAATCATACCTCTTCTCTTGTCATGCCCAAATTCCGATAGGACTATAAAACTACCATAATAATTACTACCCCTCCTTACCATCAATACCATATTTCCTTTTCTACGAGTTCTCAGAAACTCTGCAGAACCCAGTGATGCTGCACATTCCTTCACCATAGAGCCCAACCATCCCATGGTTTCATGATCCAAAGAGATGTATTTCACCACACGACTACTTCTCTTTGTGATTCTCCACCACCTTTCATTCTCCTTTCTGAACTCAAAAACCTTCTGATCAATAACAACCTCCCTGCACATCCCCATCAAGACCAACCAATACAGTACCCAGGCTGGACTAAAACTCTAAACTCTCAAGGGACTGTTGCCATTAACACAGCAGAACCAATGAAACAAGAAAGAAAAAGAAAAACCAACGAAAACAGAAAGTGTACGGAGAGAAAATATATTTAGGAGAGAGAAAACCACTGGTTGTCAAAATTCCTGTGCAGTCCTTAGAACATGAAGTGTAGATTGAAGGGATTATTTACAAAATTGCTTGTTTATCTATTAAATAAATGCACATCATCCTCATTTCCATATATTGTTTTCCTAATTTTGAGGGCCAATTAGTAATGCATATTCTCCCAATTGACTTGCACAAATTGCTGCAGTATCTGCACAAAGTGGATGTGAAATGTTCTGTCATCAAGATAGCCGAACACTAATGCAGTGCATATCAGACAAAATTGTCTATATATGCTCCATCTTGTTTCTGAGTGTGCGATGTCTGTGCTTGTAGGCATTGAAACTGGGGCAAGATGCAAATTCTCCTTATGACTTCAATGGACAGAGATTTCAGATGTGTTTGCGTTCTGACACTCTAAACGAAGTGATGAAACGGTTGACAAGTCCTGGTAATTTTCCTAGCTCATTAAGATTTTTTTTTTTTGTTGCTCCACTTTTACATGACGTAGCTGTTCACTTGAATCCTTTCAGGGGTTAGGAGACTTGTCATTGTGGAGGCTGGCAGCAATCGTGTGGAAGGTATAATTTCATTGACCGATGTGTTCAACTTCTTGCTAGGCTAGCTGGACTTTGTTGATCACCATTTCACTTGAAGGGGTTATGGGGAAGTCCCATTGTTTTTTGACATCTTGTATCTTGAGCTACTCTCTTCTTCCCATTGTGCAATGTCTAATTTGTTTCTCCAAGTCGTCATTTGACAAGCATAGTACTTCTGAGCCCAATCCCTCTTTTTAGGATAGAAAATTTTAAAGAGAAAAAGAAATATGTATATTGTGAGGATTCAATTTTTCATTTTCAACGCCACGGCCTAATTATTATCCTTGTTCATGGCATAGCTGCCATGTTTGTGTCAAGTGCTAACAGAAAGCAAAGAGAAAAGAAAAAACCGAGGGTTGGTTGGTTGGTTGGTTGTGGAACACCATATGATATGTCATACCTAGCCATTCGGTGGGGCTGTAGTTAAAAAGCCTTGGTTGCTGATCCTTGCTTGTAAAGAAAGAGATGTTTGCTTGTCGTTTGTATTGTGACACTGTCGTTTGGTGGGTGCTGTGTGTGTGACAATTTAAGTCACAGGTTTTACGTTTGTATAAAATTTAAGATAGCTTGTTTATTTATTTCTCTTGATTAAGGCCTTTCCAAATTTGCTTTATTGTGATGTACACATAACATATGTTTCTGATTTATGTGGAACCAATTAGAAGCTATCAAGTATAAAAATGTCGTGACTCATGAAGAACGATTATGATATCGAACCAGGTTTCAACCTCTTAGAAGTTACTTTAGTTAAAAAAATGTCGTTACGCCGTGATTACGCAATCCGAGTTCTAATTACGGCATAGACCTTAGTTTGTATCTTGGGAATTTTTGAGTTTCTTACGTTGGGTGCTACAGAAAAAGCAGCTCTTGGATTTCCAGCCACCCCCGAGGGAGGCCAGAAGTCGATATAACATACTAAGTGGATCATTTTTAATCGTTCATTTATCAGAGTCTACAAATCTTAATCATGCATGCTGATGGATTTACAAGGGATGAATTTTGTTTCCAAAAGGTAATATTTCAAGATTGAAAAGAATATGAACATAGTTCGTCACATTTTGTCTCGGACCTCTGACAAAAGCATTTGGTATATCGGGTGGATTTTTAGGTCCAAGAGAAACCAAAACCATTAGGACGTAATCCTCTATACAAGGAATTGCATTCATCTCATTGATTGAGATTAGGGTTTTTAGGATTTAGTATGAGAAATACAGATAGATATAAAGCGAGTATTTTTGCATATATTATTATTTGTCCAACTCTAATAAACAACATTAATAATTTATAATTATTTTTACCCGAATATGTATTAAGTCTCCTCTCTTGTGTTTGGCGATTTTAGAGGAGGTGAGAAGAAGGATTTTTATGGCCTAGTGTTTAGTCCTCGGTGTGGAGGGGGTAAGAGTCTGTAGCATGGATGATATTGAAGACTTGTGGAGTAACCTTAGGTTGACAGAAGAGGAGGAGGTTGTGATCGAGAATCTTCAGGGCAGTGAAGATGAAGTTCAGTGGAAAGGGAAGAGAAGTCTCATTGGAAAGATTTGTTTTGATCGTATTGTGGGAAAAGATGTCATTGCCAATACTATGGGGAAAATTTGGAAAATTAGTAAGCATGCAATCTTCCAAGAGGTGGACAAAAATATCGACTTCTGGCTAGAGATGTTTCGAAGGATCCAGTGATGGAAATGATGGCTAGAGAAGCGGAGGGTTCTGTTGGTAGCACTGCCGATTGGTGATTGTCAAAGGATTCAGGCCAGGGGCAATTTAGGAATTTTGATGGTAGAGACAGGTATGGAACTAGCAGAATGTGTGGCATTGATGTTGAAATAGCTGAATTGGGTATGTTACAGGCAGATTTAGCGGGCGACGTTGGAGGGAGTTTGAATATAGGTGAGAATGAAGGGATACATGAGCAACGATCACAAGAAGTGGTTATGGAGAATTAAGGGTGATGCAGTTTTAAATGGGGAAGAAGGGAAGGGTGGGCGGGAAGTCGTTACAAAGGAGATGGGCTAAGACGGGTTGGGTGACTCGGGAAGGGCCGGTACGAAGACCTGTATGGATAATGGGCCAAATGCCACTTATTCATTGAAGGGTAGCTTATTAACAGAAAGTCAGCTATGTGAAGAGGAGAAACAGAAGGTATCGGAGGGACCTCTCCCAGTGCTAAACCAAAAATATCACAAAGGTGGTAGAAAGTGGAAGCATAGATCTCGTGGTTAAGGGGAAATGTGTATTGAGGTAGGTGTTCTATCTGGTACTAAAAGACTTGCAGAGGTTTCGAATGAGGTCCATGCAATTAATGAAGGTGCAAATAAGGGTAAGAGGGTTGCAAACTTGTGTTCTAATGTTATGTCTAGTGAAGCGGCAGAAGCTGGTTGCCAGCCCCGCCGAAAATTATGAAAATATTAAGCTGTAACTATTAGGGGCTTGGGAACCCTTGAAGAGTTCAAAGCCTTTGTTTACAAGTGAAGGCTAAAGGTCCTAATGTGGTTTTCTTGATGGAAACCAAGTTGACTTAGTTGCGTGCTTCAAACATTGCTAGGAAAGCTAAGTTTGAGGGTTGTGTAGCTGTGGATGCAGTGGGGAGAAGTGGGGGTTTGATGGTTATGTGGAAGCAGGAGGTTCACTTAGAGCTAGTGAATCTCTCAAAGGCATATCAATGTGTTTATTAAGAGTGAGGATGATGACTCAAGATGGTTGCTCACCTATTTCTTTGGGCATCCTGATACTAATCAGAGAAAGGAAACTTGGAAGTTACTGCAATCTTTTAAGCTTGTGGACTTGGGATGATGTGTAATAAGTGACTTCAATGAGGTGATGTCCAATGATGAGAAGGTGGGTGGCAGACTGAGGTGTGAAAATCAAATGAGATTGTTTAGTGGGGTTATTGAGCAAGGCAATTTATTTGATTTAGGCTAGAAGGGGTCAAAATACACATGGTGTAATCGACATGAGGATGAGTCTTTTACTAAGGAAAGGCTAGATAGCGCCCTGGCTAATAAAAAATGGATGGACCGTTTTTATGAAATTAGAGTAGAAACTTTGACTGCTATATGCTCAGATCACAGGCCTATCTGTCTTGAGTGTGTGCATGGGAGGGGCTATGATGTAAGGAGTCTGGTTCATTTCAAGTATGAGGCTAGTTGGAGTAAGGAAGAGGGTTGTAGTGACACAATTGAATCAGAATGATAGAGAGGGGTTGGTTTGTCGATTCAGTTGGAGAATTTGCAAACTTGAAGGATGTAGTAAAGGGCTTCAGAAATGGAGTAAAGACTTAATTAGAGAAAGAACAACAACAATTTGAGAAAATACTAAATAGTTAAGTCAGTTACAAAGGAATGAGTGTGCAGAAAACATGATGGAGTTTAAAAGGCTGCAAAGTGAGTTGGGGTTTTTGTTAGACCAAGAAGATACAAGTTGGAAACAAAAGGCCAAAAAACATTGGTTGGCACAAGGGGATAGGAACACTAAATTCCATCATGCTTGTGTTAATCAAAGAAAGAAACAAAATTTTATTAAGAAGGTGGTGGATGGGGAGGGTAACATTTTGTCAACTAAGGAGGAGATTGCAAAAGGGTTTTGGATTCATTTTTCTAAGGTCTTTAATCCTCCAAACCCACCAAAAGGTCTATTCAACAGTGTATGTATGAAGTAGATCAAAGAATCACATTAGAAATGAGGGAGCAGTTGGATAGAGGTTTTACCAAAGAGGAAGTTAAAGCTGCCCTAAAACAAATGTCCCATTTCAAATCTCTTGGGCCTGGTGGTTTCAGTGCAAGATACTTTCAAGACCATTGGGGAATTGTGGGCACTGATGTGGTTCAGGCAGTGCTGGAGTTTCTCAAAAGTGGGGAGATGCCTCGAGGTTTGAATCATACCCTCATAGCTTTAGTTCCTAAAGTTAATTCTCCAAAATCAGTACATGAATTCAGACTAATCAGTTTATGTAATGTGTGGTATAAGCTGATTTCTAAAGTTTTGGCAAATAGACTAAACTTGGTGCTATCAACCATAATTTGTTGGGACCAAAGTGTTGTCATTCCTGGTAGGTTGATTACAGACAATATCATGGTAGCTTAAGAACTTCTCCATACTATGCAATTAAGGTAGAAGGTAGCATGGCTATCATATTAGATATGTCTTAAGGCTTATGACAAGGTGGAGTGAGATTTTTTGGAGGATATGTTAGAGAAGCTGGGTTTTGGTGGGAGGTGGATAAAGTTGCTGATGGAATGTGTTAAATCTATTAGTTTATTCAATGGTAGTGAATGTGGTCCCAGGTGATGTTATCTTGCCTTCAAGAGAGTTGAGACAAGGGGATCCTTTATCCCCTTATTTGTTTTTGATATGTGCTAAGGGGCTTAATGTCTTGCTACAATAAGCTGAGTTAAGGGGACTTATAAAAGGAGTTGCAGTCTCAAGGGGAGGCATAAGGATCAACCATATTTTATTTGCTGACGATTGTGTTATTTTTTGCAGATCAAAACAAGAGGAATGATTTAATATCCTTAACATTCTAAAGCAATATGAAGATGCCTTAGGACAGACCCTTAATAAACAGAAGACCTCTATTCTCTTTAGCTCAAATATAGCAGTTGCAAAGATGTTTATTTCTCAACATGCTAAAGGGGTTACTTGTGACAAAGTATTTTGGCTTACCTATTGTGGTAGAAAGGTCCAAGTATAATACATTCAGAGGGCTCAACGACAAGATTTGGAGAAGGATAAACACTGGAAGACAAATCTGCTATCCTCAGCAGGGAAGGAAATACTCATCAAGAGTGTATTGCGGGCTATTCCAACCTATACTAAGAGTGTATTTCGATTACCAAGGTCCTTACTTAAAGAAATTGAAGCCATGCTTACAAGGTTTTGGTGGAGTCATAAAAAATATGAGAATGGTATACACTGGAAATGTTGGGATAGGCTTGGTACAACAAAAAGCAAGGAAGTGCTAGGCTTTCGTGATCTTAACTGTTTTAATAGAGCTCTGCTTGCTAAACAAGGGTGGAGAATCATTTAGGAGCCCTCTTCTTTGGTGGCGCGTATATATAAAGAAAAATATTTTAAAGATGGTCAGCTAGTGGATGCCAAGTTAGACTATGGTCCATCTCATATCTGGAGGAGCATATGGTTAGTCATGGATTTGGTTAAGGATGGATATGTTTGGAGGGTTGGAAATGGAAAGAGTATTAGAGTTTGGAGGGACAAATGGATGCCTAGTCCCTCTTCTTATCAGATCCATACTCCCATTAACAAGCTTGAGTCTAATGCCACAATGGATGCTTTAATTGATGAGGAGAACAAGATTTGAAAAAAAGAGGTGATTGATGCAGTTTTTAGTCCAGAAGAGGCTCACAGCATTTGCAGCATTCCTATCAGTGCAAGGGGATCTGAAGATAAAATTATATGGGGTTTATCTGAGAATGAGATTTTCTTTGTGAAAAGTGCTTATTATGCTGATTTGGTGGAGAAACAACAAATGGGTGGGGAGTCCTCAAGAGGTGTCCAGGATGAGGAACAATGGAGGAAACTGTGGAACTTAGTAGGCATAGGTAAGGTCAAACAACTAGTGTGGAAAGCTCTCAATGGCATCTTACCTACTAAAGGTAATCTGTTTAAGAAACAAATTGTGGGGAATTCAATTTGTCCAATCTGCAATAGAGAGGAGAAATCAATCATTCATATTTTATGAGGGTGTCCTGCAACAACTGATGTATGGGGGAAGGAAGTCCAGTTAAGAAGTGGAGAAGGAATTATGATGATTTTTCAACTTTGTGGTCTGATCTCATTACTAGACTCAATTCTGATAGCTTGGACTTGATTGCAGTAGTTTTCCATCGGTTGTAGAGTAGGAGAAACGAGTTAGTTTTTGAAAATAAGTTTAGAGGTCCTACTATTATGTTCAATTTGGCAATACAAGATTTTGAAGCTTACACACTAGCCAACTTTAAGAGTTGTAATACCCCTGAAAGGGTGGTGATATTTGCAGAAAGGCAGATTTGGAGACCACCAGCTACATCTTGGTTTAGGGATTGGTAGTGTGATTAGAGATTACAGGGGAGATGTGGAGGTTGTGCTTGCTGCTCCAAAGAAGTTTGTCAGATCTACTTATGTTGTTGAGAGTTACGCTTTGCTAAGAGCTATTAATTTATGTCGAGTTTGGATTTAGGCAGGTGGTACTGGAAAGGGATGCGAAGTTTGTGGTCGATTCTATTAATGCTACCAGAGTAAATTCCTCTCGGACAGGGCAAGTAATTGAAGACATCAAGATAGTTTTGTCACGGCATCCAAGTTGGCTGCTCTCATTCATTGGCAGAGAAGGAAATCAAGCTACTCATGCAGCTGCAAATTTGGCATTGTCTTTAGACTATGAGCATGTATGGATGGAGGAGGGACCTGTTGAGGTTCTTCCTATCATCTCTATTGACAAATCATGTATTATTGACAAATCAATAATATTATTTCTTATTTATAAATAAAAAATGTATTGTTTGAGTTCAATGAATTGAAGTTTCCTTTCAAAAAAAAAAAAAAACATTAATAATTGATAAATACTATAAAATTCGTTCTCACATTCTAAATCCTAAAATATAAACGAAAATCCTACATATTGATGATCAATGGACAATTTTCTAGCACTCTCTTAAGTAGAAAATTGCCATTAAAATCGCCTAAGCTAAAAGTTATAGTCAAAATCCAGCATCCCACGGTCCACTTATCGTTGTTGTTAATTGATTACTTAACGAACACAACTAGGCGAACAAACTACTGAAATGTGAATTGTACGTACCGCAATTTGGAAAGAAAAACCAAAGCTAAACAAACGAATGGAAATATGTTTTGGTAGTTTGAGATGATCATTGATCATTAATGACGTTCAAATTTTGTATTTTTTTGTTCTTTTGATAAATTAGAATCTAATGTAAAGGTGTAAAGTGCGGTAGTCAGAAGGTACAAACTATATTTTATCAATTATATTAAGAAGAAATGAAAACACAAAAAAAAAAAAAAAGAAGCTAATGAGACTACAAAATTTGTCAATGAGATTTACAGAAACAGGGACCCCTTGCGTTAAAACAATTATTCAATCGATTGAACAACAGAGCAGGCTAAAGAACAACATTGAACTGAAGCACAAGGTAGAAAAAGTGTACACTCAGTTCATAGAACTTACGCGGATTGATGCCAAACCTTCTGGGGGCAAATTCTCATCAGACGAAGGAGGAAAATCAGGAGGAAAATCCATGCCAATTCATAAGAACCACAAAGATTTAGACATTTATTTCAGTGTTGGTGAAGTGGCAACTAAACATGTTTCCCTTCTGATTGCTTTTGGTCTTTTTCATGAATATGAATCTTTGCAACCATTCCCTTTCCGAACTGACTGCAAACTATATGAGGTTAGAATAAGCAATGAGTGAGCTTCTGCTTATCCCATAGCCCTGATCTATCTTTCTATAACGCGCCTGCTGTTTTTAAATCCACCAACATCGCCGTCCATATCCCTATCATATTCATTATGCCTTCCACGCTGCTGCTTCCCAAAACTATCTCCTCTTCTACGCCCCTTAAAGTCCCGCATATCACCCTCCCTGTCGTTCTTTCTCCACCCATCATGAGAAGTCTTTCGAGATCCTCTACTACTACCTCGAAACCCTTGTGATGGTTCATCAAAATCATCATTGAAAGAGTGCCTTTTGCCACCCATCTTACCACTGGATCTGAATTTTGCGTCTCTTGTGAAGTTCTGATTGGCACGACCTTGAGACTTATTTCGTCTCGTATCAATGCCTACTTTGTCTCGTCTCACTCTATTTCTAGAAGAACGTATATCATCATCGTCTTCATCAGAAAAGAGTGTGTCTTCAGCGACGAAACTTCTTTTCCTCTGGAAATCCCTTCTCTCAGAACCCAATCTATTCCCTTTCTTATTTTCAGATCTGAAATTCCGATCTAAATCATCATCCACATCAGAGTTGAGGCCAAGTTCCTCATCAGAACCAAAACTTAATCCCTTGGATGGACTCACTTGACCTCTCCGCCCACCTCTCTGTCTAAAATCAGCAACATGACTAGATTTCCAATTGGGATGAACTGAGAGATCATCATCTGAATCCAAATCATCCTCAGATCCAGAGAAAGTAGCTTTTAGACGTGCAGATTTGGATGGCTTATTGTAAGATGGGGAAGTCGTTCTGCGAGCAGAATGCACATTATTGCTAAGGCCTTCAAAATCCTCTGATCCAGAGTACCCTTTAACCTCAGAGAAATCATTTGCAGAAGCCTTCTGAGTGGAATTGTTATTAGGAGTGTCGAGCTCATAACTATCAATATCATCTTCTTCATCATCAAAATCATCAAAGCCAGGCCTATTAGTATCGTCATCAGAATATTCATTTTCACGGATCCTTGGAACTCTGCTAGTTCGATTGAAATCACCTTCAGGCCCTCTTAAATTGCCTCCATGGGCCTGGCTATTTAAAGAAGAACCTTTAGCCATAATGGAAGAATCTGCGTACTCAAAAGCAGCAACATCTGCTCCATCTGATTCATTGTCATCAAAATCAAAATTCCATGCATTAGAAACCTCTTGCCGGTTAGCAATCTTCTCCAACCTTGTCCTAGGACCATGTTGCTTTTCTTGCATCCTGGTCTCCATTAATTCATCAGTAGGGCGCTTACATTCACAGTGGAAACATGCCATGTTTCTCCTATAATTTAAGAAGTTGCACCTGCCAGATAACAGAATTAACAATAAGGGATGCAATAAAATCTTCATAGAAGCTAGCTATGCGGATGGATGTTCATCCAGAATGCACATTAAAAGAAAGAAAGGGGAAGGGGGAAGGGAGGGGGAGCCAACTTTTTTAAGTTGCAGGGAAAAGGGGAAGGGGGAAGGGAGGGGAGCCAACTTTTTTAAGTTGCAGGGAGGTGAAAGTGAAGAGTAAAATTCTTTAGTAAATTATACTACTTAAAGAAAAGGACGGGTAAAAAACCCCGCCCGGGGGGGGGGGGGGGGTGGGGTGGGGGGAGAACTGCAGTAAACAGGCAGATGATGCAGAACAAGGTCAGAAACTTCTTAGCAATTAACATTGCCAGCTATCCAATTCAGTTACTGGATTGTGTTTAAAAGTTCTCTTGCGAAACCAATATAAAATTGATAAGCCTTTGCTTGCAAGCCAACAAACCTAAAACCTATGATCGTACATAACTGCACAAAATAACATGCAATCATCATAGAAAATGAGACTTCAAAACAGCCAACTAATCTTAAAGATTTTTTCAAGATGATATCAACAAGAGCAAGGAGAGAAAACATAGCCGTAGAAATAAATCTTACTCGGGGCATTCCCATTCTCCAGGAAGCAGCTGTCTCTTTGGACGTTTGGCATCACATTGCAGGCATATGGTATTCTTTGCAAAATTCATGAAGTCACACCTAGGAAAAACAAGTATTCAGCATCTTTAATTGTTGGTAACAATCTGCCTTGAAAGTATATTGCAATGGGTAGTATATATTTCTATGAATCCCCAAGAATTCACGTGTAAAATCACTTTAACAGGGTTACCTATAAAGCAGAAAGAAAAACTAGTAGGTAGATATATTTCCATTTAAAATCTGCTAAGGAATTTATTCTTCTCCTATGAAAATAGCAACCATTGTGTTAATAACAATACAAATAAACTATCTCTATATCAATAAAATATCTTCTTACTTATAAAAAAAATAACAAAAAAACAAAAATAGTCCTGGCCATGAGCAGATAATAAAGTCTCAGAGAAGACATACTTTGGACATAGCCAGTCTCCTTTTTTCATCTCAACATCGTCACGCCCAACTCGTTTCTTTGGAGGGGGAGGGGGCTGCTTGACTTTTGGAGGGGGCTTTTTAATTATTGGAGGAGGAAGATTTGGGTCTATTGGAACTGAACTCAACTTGACAACCTCGTGAAGCAACTTACGGACAACAGTCCTGACAGACTTCTGTTTCAGAAGAGCCTTATTGATCACTGATCCATTCACAGGGTCAAAGCCAAACATCAGTAAAACACGCATAATATCAATAGTCCGTGCTTCGTCCTCTTTGTTTGTAAGCAGATATCCTCTTTCACAGGAGTTCCTCAAACTGCAGGAACTGCAAACCTGGCATATGAATGGTCACCATTTATATACGCTTGTCTACACATATAAATGTGTACAAAGGATGAGGCAAAGAACTGGAAGCATGAAAATCAATAAAAAGAAAAGTGCATAGAAATTGAAGGATAATCATATAAAAACTGCTTCGCATCTTAGATGGGAATCACTGACCAAAAATATGTTTTCATAGGTAAAATAAATTTTATTGAAAGGAAAAATAGACGTGGCCCAAGTACAATCACTAACAAAAGATCTTAATAGATATGAAAAGTATTGTTTTTTAACTAAATAAAAAGGAAACAAAAGTACTACTATATTATCTTTTTTAAAAAAGTTGGTTGTTTAAATCCATGATGCAAATAATTAGAGCATAATCTTGAAACTAACAATCAAAAATCTCTATTGAGCTAGATTGTATGAAAAGCATGTTGTGAGCCAGAATCCATAAAAGACGCAAAAGAAAGCCCCCCACCCCCGGCAACAATTAACTCCAATTTCATATTAAATCAGCAAAGAATACACACAAAACACACAAAACATAATAAGGTAAGAAAGTAGCACTCACATCTCCTTCATCGAGGTGGACATACTTCCTTAAGAGTTTTGCAGAGAAAACCACCTTCTTGTCCACACTTGGGCATCCAAAACCAACCAAAATTTGAATGTCCTGTCTCGACAAAGACCTGAAATTAATTTTTATATCTCAGCACTTACAAAGCAGACTTTTATGAAATAACAAGTATTGCGCACCACATGCATGACAACATTAACCTAGGGTCCTAGGCGATAAACTGGCCACTTCTCAGATTCAATACTCATTATTAAAGATTGAGTTTTTTTTTTTATTTAATTTTTATGCAAGTAAAATAATACTAAAGAATATGAGTGATGAAGTAATACTTTCCTATGCACTTAAAAAAAAAAAAATGTAATACTTTCTTATGGTCCATTGAATGCCCCATTGGGCCTGTGGGCTACACAGCGGGTGTAAGACCTTTCCTTTCCCTCAAACCGCTCCCCAACAGCAGGTTTCTTTGGAGCAACAAGAGAATTCATTGACTAGCTGAATCCAACTTTGATCCATATGATTTAAGTTGTTTTGGTTTAAGAACAATGATAATCAAATAGAGTCCTGGGTCAACACGCCCCGAGTCATGTGGAGGTTTCAGATTTTCCAAACACAAATTTCTAGACTCAAAAGGTGGAATTTTGGGTGATGACCTTTCAGGGATTTTTTTTTTTTTAAAGGATGACCTTTCAGGGATATTGGTGATCACAAACAGTTCTTATGGCGATAACCTTTCAGGGATTTGATCATGACCTTTATTATTGTCTTCAAGGCTGAGTTAATTAAAAAATTCCAAAGTTCTATACACGCCAAGCCCACAAAAGCGTTTACACAGAACACTCAAATTCGAAATTTTCAAAACCTGAACTCCATACCAAATCTCTTTCAGCACAATACAACACCCCCTAGAGCAAACTAAGAGTATTTCTTATGCAATGCTCACTTAAACTACGTATAAGTCAGTCATTAAAATACCGATAAAAAAAAAAAGTCGGTCATTAAAATTAATCCAAATTAATGTCATCACTAATATCCACATTACCTACTAGATACATAAACAGCGTTTCAATTCAAACCCCATCTCTATGCGCACAGCCACACGCCCACACCCTTAAACAAAGCACACAAAATCCATTTTCCGAAACAACACTAAAAACCAGGCACCTTAGTATGTCAAACCGATCTTTCCCGAAATTGAGGCACGCGGTCTGTACCACCTTGTAGTCGGTGAAATCTAACTCCACCTTATCGTCCTCCGCTGCAAATTTGGACGCATCGAACCCCAAATCTTCGATCATTCGGTCCTCGTCCTTCCTCCTATGATCAAAGTAGTTCTGCTTCACCAACCTCTGCATCAACTCAATCCACTCCGGCCACGGGTGCACCACCTCCACAACTGCCTCCTTTTTCTCCTTCACTACCTCCAGTCCCCCCTCGGCCGAGATGGAATCGGTATCAACCTTATCGTTGCCATTGATAGCTGATCCTAACCCAAACTGCGATGGTTCCGACTGAGGCTGGTCGACTTGGGATTGCTTGGATTGGCGCCAGGCGCGGATGCGCTGTAGGGTTTGGTCCTTTTGGGAGAGAAGATTTTGCTGTTGTTTTTCAATGGCGTCGATTTGGTCGAAGACGAAGCTGAGGCGGGCGGAAAGTGAGGAGGGTTTTGGTGGTGGGTCCGAGGAGGAGGAGGAAGGGGGGACTTGGGAGGTGGAGAAGGATTTCAGGAGTGAGAGGCGGAAAGGGGGTTCAGGGCTACGGGATGAGAGAGAGAGCCTTCTGAGAAGGAGAAGAGAGAATGGGGTGTGCGCCATTGGAGAGACGGAGAGAGGCTTAGGTTTTGAGTTGAAATGTTTAAACCCTGCATGGAGGAGGGAGACAGGTAGCGAAAAATAAGAAAGGCTTAAACCCCTTGCTTGGTTCCACCGGGAATAAATGCAATGGCATTTGGGTAAGAAACTTGGGGTGGGTTTGGATGTTCAAATGAGTTGAATTGAGTTGAGTTAAGTTGAGTTGATACAATAAAATATTATTAGAATATTATTATTTATTATTATTATTATTTTACGATTTGAAAAAGTTAAATTATTTATTATATTTTATGTTAGAATTTGAAAAAGTTGTAATAATGAGTTAAGATGAGTTTAAGTTACAAAAGAAGCCTTAATCTATTTTGTTGATATGGTAATTTATTGTAAAATAAATTTAAAGTATAGTATAAAAATATGTTAATTTATAAATTTATTTTTATAAAATCTCGTAATATTTATCGATTTTTTTTAATAAATATCATCCAATAATAACATAACTTAAAGCTACTCAGAAATTTGAAAATCTGTAACAAAGACTTATTTATTTTAGAGAAAGTATTATTTACTCCTGACCTAACACTTCTTATTTTGAGATTTTAGGGGAATAATAGTAAAAGGATGATTAGTAGTATTATTATTTTTTTTTATAAAAAAAAATTTATTGATCGTCGAAGTTTGGGTATAGCATACCTCACTATTATTTATTATTTTATTATTATTTTTTACTTAATTTTAATTACTATTCACTTCTATTCAATATTTTTTTATTATTATTTTTTTATTATTCACATAATAACTGAGAATACCGCACTATCCAAAATCAAACTTTGTGAAGAACCATTATCTACATTTTGAAATCAGATCATTCTAAGTTTACAACAAATTATTTTCGTAACAAAGGCAAGGGAGAAGGAATAAAGAACACATTTAAATTTGAATAGAGATTCTCTTTCAAGTGTTCGATAGAATTGAATAGTTTAATTCGAGAGAGATATCATGTTGGTTCCACAATATTTAGGATTTTATAATTTCCCATTCAATTCAATCAAATAATCAAAGAGGATCTCGACACATCGAATTAGGAATACGATAAAAGAACATATAAAAATGAGGAATGATATGTATTAACTACTATTCACTAACACATCCCACGACCTATAACTTTTTCATAAGGTGTGAATGCGCTTTTCATAGGATGTGAAGTTATTTTTTATAGAGTGTAAAGTGTGGTATGGGGTGGTGAATAGTGACTAATGGGAAGAATTTTTCTATAAAAATATAGCTTATACCATTTCAGTTGTGATGTCCAGATTCAATATTTCACCTGCATACCTACGATTTTATCAATACTTAAATAAGGGTAATCCTTGAGTATATGTGATTCATCGAGTTTCTTGGCTCAAGTCACTACGTTTTAACTATCATACCAAGCTTTCCTCATAATAGATTCTTCAAAGATAGGATGCATGCACAGATACTCTGTTATCCAGAAAATAAAAACAGTTGCTTTAATCCAGTTTCAACTAAAAAACAATGTGTTTTAATGTTTTCATCGGCTATATTTACTTATAATTCTAACAAGATCTGTCAATAGATACAGGCCAAGACTAAAGCTACAAGTCGTCTCATACATTCAATTTCCTTTATTTTATTGTCGTTTGCATTAACAGTTTTTTATTCTTTTGTACATATCTATTAGCTGGCATAGAGTGAGAGGTTTAGGTTGTTAGTTAGTTAGAGGGTCCTCTGTATATATGCTCGAGAGCACAGACCTGTATTTACATTAGAACTTTGACAGAAATGAATAGAGAGTTTTTCCTCCATTGATCTGCTCTTTCTCTTTTCTTTGTTCAAACTGCTTTTATTTCATCACCTTACATGGTATCAGAAAGCCAGTGAGAGCAATTTCAATGTCAACTTCTAGCTCCGATTCTTCTGAACTTCATTCATACCCAAAATCAAACACCTCATCTGCATACCTTAATCTTAGTAATCCAGCAAACCCATACCGCCTCGACCATGGTGATAACCCAGCCCTAACCCTTGTTGCTGACCTCCTTACCACAGACAATTATGCAACATGGTCTCGCTCAATGCGTCGTGCTCTTCGCGCAAAAAACAAACTTAGTTTTATCACTGGATCACTTCTCAAACCATCTCAACCGACAGACCCTTTACTTGAGCTTTGGGAGCGCTGTAACGACATGGTCGTTTCTTGGCTCCAAAACTCCATCAGTCCTTCTCTCCAGCCTAGTGTTCTATTTGTTGATGATGCTCAAGAAATCTGGATGGATCTTCAAGAACGATTTTCCCAACAAAATGGTCCCCGTATCTATCAACTTAAGAAGGCTTTGGCTGCTTTGCTTCAAGACCATGATCCGGTAAGCATCTACTACAGAAAATTAAAAGCTCTATGGGATGAACTTTCTATATATGATCCCATTCCCCCTTGCAATTGTGGTACTATGAAAACCTTGCTGGATAGATACCAAAGAGATTGTGTGCTTCAATTTTTAATGGGTCTCAACGACTCTTACTCCCCCATCCGAGACCAAATCATGCTTCTAGATCCCATTCCCCCTGTTCCCAAAGTTTTTTCTCTTGTCCAACAGCAGGAACGACACCACCAAATAACCTCTCATACCCCATCCCCCGAAACCATGGCTATGGCAATAAAGAAACCTTCCAAATTTTTGTCTAAACCACACCAATCCTTCAAAAAAGACCGTCCATATTGCAGCCACTGTAAAATCACTGGTCATACCTTCGAGACCTGTTTCAAGGCTGGCAATGCTGAGCCTCCCGTTTGCTCACACTGCAACTTAACTGGCCACACCATTGAGAAATGTTACAAGCTCAATGGATATCCACCTGGCCACAAATATCATATCAAGCAGCAACAAAACTCTGGTTTTATTGCAAATCAGACCTCTCTTTCATTTGCCAATGACTCTGAAGACAACAGTGATGACAAAGTTGGTTTGACTAAACTACAATATCAGCAACTATTAGCGTTGATCCAACCTCAGGATTCTCCAATTGCGGCTTCTGTCATTCACTCCAAGAACCCACCTCAATCCTCTCTTCACACAGCATCATGTTCCAAAATGTCTGGTACATCCCTTTCTTTGTCAACACACACACACAAATCCATAAACAAATCTTCCATCACTTGGATACTAGACATAGGTGCTACAGACCATATGGTCTGCAGCACCAACTTTTTTACCTCCATCACATCCACAGTTAATTACTTTGTGAAATTGCCTAATGGCCATTCCGCTCCTGTTACACACATTGGCACAATTCAGTTAACAAACTCTATTGTTTTACATGATGTTATCTGTGTGCCATCTTTTTCTTTCAACCTTATTTCCGCAAACAAACTAACTTCTACTCTCCATTGTTGTTTGTTCTTCTTTTCCACTAACTGTTTTATTCAGGACCTGCACTCATGGATAACGATTGGGAAGGGTGAGCTTAAGCATGGCTTGTACCACCTCATTTGCAAAGAAGTTCTCCCCTCAACTCTGTCCACTTTCATTTCGGCCAACTCATACAGCAAAAATAAAAATTCCACTTGTTTTATTTCCATTGCAAATTCTGTTTCTCATACTCACCTATGGCATTGTCGCCTAGGCCATTTATCTTTTCCTCGATTACAGTTAATTTCAGATTCTCTTGTACACAAGCAAATTTCATCTATTAATAAAAAATCTTGCACAATTTGCCCCTTAGCTAAACTTCATCATTTACCTTTTCCTGATAGCTCACACTCTTCATCAAGAATCTTTGAGCTCATCCATTGTGACTTATGGGGCCCTTGCTCCACAATTGCTCATGATGGCTCAACGTATTTCTTGACTATTGTTGATGACTTTTCACGAACTACATGGCTTTATTTGCTTGCTGCCAAAACCGAAACCAGAAAATGCATTGAAGCTTTTTACAATCTTGTTGAGACACAATTTCAAGTGAAAATTAAAATTCTAAGAAGTGACAATGGTGCTGAATTTAACATGCAAGAGTTTTTCAATCAAAAATGTATTATTCATCACAAGAGTTGTGTGGCAACCCCTCAACAAAATGGCATTGTTGAGAGGAAGCACCAACACTTGTTAAATGTAGCCCGTGCCCTTCTTTTTCAAGTTGGTTTTCCTTTAACTTTCTGGACTGAATCCATCCTTACAGCCACATATATCATTAATAGACTTCCCTCACCCATTCTACACAATAAAACTCTCTATGAGCTTTTTTTTAATAAGAAACCCGATTATGCTCATATGAGAATTTTTGGTTCCCTATGTTTTGCTGCCACACTTATCCAAAATAGAAAAAAATTTGACCCTAGAGGTCGTGCATGTGCATTCGTTGGTTATCCTTTTGGTACCAAGGGTTACAAACTTTTGGATCTCAAAACTAGCACCATCTTCATTTCAAGGGATGTTACTTTTCATGAATTTACTTATCCTTTTCAAACACCTCTCTTACCTCCTCTCACAAACTCACCTACACCCATTTTTTCTCCTCCCTTAGCACCTTTCTCAGATTTTCCCACTTCCAACCCTTCTACTCCCATAATTTCTTCTCCTTCACACCATACCTCTCCCATTGTCTCTGCTGATTGCCTTACTCCCTCATCCTTTTCCCCTCATTCTCCATCCATTAATCCCATTCTTTCTTTGCCTACTGCCCCTGCACTTCGCAAATCCAGTAGAACCAGAACTGCTCCGCAATATCTGAAGGATTTTCACTGCCAACAAGTCAGGCTTTCCTCACCTCAGCAATCAGAATCCAAAGTAGATCCTTTAGAAAATGGTAAGTCTTCTTCTCTCTCTGATTGCTTATCTTACAAGCACTTTAATCCTTCTTTTCAAGCTTTTTCCTCATCCATTTCCATTCAAAATGAGCCAACTTCATATAACCAAGCAATTAAAGATCCTGAGCGGTGCAAAGCTATGGATGCTGAAATTGAAGCTTTGGAAAATAATCATACTTGGACCATCACTGATTTGCCTAAAGAAAAAAAAGCAATTGGTTGTAAGTATGTCTATCGCATTAAATTCAAATCTGATGGTACTGTGGAGAGACTTAAAGCTAGACTTGTAGCTAAACAACAAGAAGGCATAGATTATACTGAAACTTTCTCACCCGTTGCAAAACTTGTAACTGTTAGATGCCTTCTTAGTCTTGCTGCCATCAAAGGATAGTATTTACATCAATTTGATGTAAATAATGCATTCCTTAATGGAACTTTACATGAAGAAATTTACATGAATAAACCCCCGGGATACACTAAAGGTAAACCAAATCAGGTTTGCAAATTGCTTAAAAGCCTTTATGGCCTCAAGCAAGCCTCACGGCAATGGAACTCTAAACTCACGTCATCCCTCATTACCTTCGGCTTCATCCAGTCAAGGTCTGACTACAGCTTATTTACAAAGCATGAAGGGGACAGTTTTATTGCTTTGCTAATTTATGTTGATGATTTTCTGGTTGCTAGCAATTCAAATGATTCCATTGCTTCTCTAAGATTTTTTTTTAATAACGAATTCAAAATTAAAGACCTTGGTTGTCTTCGTTATTTCTTGGGCTTGGAAATTGCTAGATCTTCCAAGGGTATACATATTTGTCAAAGGAAATATGCCTTAGACATTTTGGTAGATTCGGGTATGCTTGGATGCAAACCCCTTAGACTTCCTATGGATCAACACTTCAAAATCAGCAAGTTTGAAGGCACTCCACTTCTTAATCCTAGTCAATTTCGAAGGTTAATTGGTAGATTATTGTACCTCACAATAACCCGTCCTGACATTTGCTTTGCTGTTCAATTATTAAGTCAATTCATGGATCAACCTTCTTCCTCACACCTGATAGCAGCTTACCGAATTTTAAGATACATTAAATCTGCACCTGCTCAAGGCCTTTTACTTCCATCCTCATCTCAGCTTCAACTTACAGCTTATTGTGACTCGGATTGGGCCTCTTGCCCGGATTCTCGTCGATCTACAACAGGATATTGTGTGTTCTTAGGACAATCGCTAATTTCTTGGAAAACTAATAAGCAAATGGTTGTCTCAAGATCATCAGCTGAAGCTGAATATCGCTCCATGGCTGCCACCTCTTCAGAACTTACTTGGCTTCGATATCTTCTTCATGATCTTGATATTTCTCATCCACAAGCTGCCATTCTCTACTGTGACAACCAAGCAGCTCTTTATATTGCTGCAAACCCGGTATTCCATGAGAGAACCAAGCATATCGAACTTGATTGTCACTTGATATGTGATAAAATTCAAGAAGGGAGTTTAACTACAGCTCATGTTTCATCTCACTCACAGATGGCCGATATCTTCACCAAAGCTTTACCATCTTATCTTCTTCAAGCACACTTGTCCAAGATGGGAATAGTAAATTACTATTCTCCATCTTGTGGGGGGTGTCAACAGATACAGGCCAAGACTAAAGCTACAAGTCGTCTCATACATTCAGTTTCCTTTATTTTATTGTCGTTTGCATTAACAGTTTTTTATTCTTTTGTACATATCTATTAGCTGGCATAGAGTGAGAGGTTTAGGTTGTTAGTTTGTTAGAGGGTCCTCTGTATATATGCTCGAGAGCACAGACCTGTATTTACACGAGAACTTTGACAGAAATGAATAGAGAGCTTTTCCTCCATTGATCTGCTCTCTCTTTTCTTTGTTCAAACTGCTTTTATTTCATCGCCTTACAAGGTCATCCCTCCAGGTAGAGGTGCACTTGTGGGAAATTCATTGCTAAGGGTCTGTGCATCTTTGAGATTAGTCGGGACTCTGTTCTCGGATACTCGGTGCTAATTAAAAAAATTAAGAAGAATCAATATATTTCTTTCTTTAACCTATAAAAAAAAAAAAAAAAATTCTAACAAGGTCACAAAAAATGCTGACAGTATGCCAAAACTAGAAAAAAAAGAGTGTAGGACTGGTTTTGAAAGGCAGTGTAGGAAATCAATTGAGCATAAATGAATAAAAATAGCATTGAATATGATGCTGAGTTGGTATACTGGAAAATAAAATGGGGGCAAAAAACGCAGAAACAGTGTAGTACAGGGAAAATCATTAGATTGAGACGCTGTTGGGAATGCCCTTGCCAGTTAGTCCTTGTCCACTGGAAGGATAGAGCAAAGTGTATGGCATCTTGACAGGGCCAACACGGTTCCTCAACTTCTTATCCTTGTTCCTTCTTGTTATTCTATCCTCAATTTCTGCCAGCTTCATTCCAAATCTCTCAGAGGCTTCCAATGGTTTTCTGCCTGAAGTCCACTCGGGAGTGTCTCTTTGCCCGAGATAAATCTCATCAGATGAGTGCTTTGACAAGACTTCTATGAGAGCCATTCCAATAACAGTCAGCAGCTGGGAACTAAATATTTTCAAGAAAACCTTTTCAGGTTTAGTCTTAAGATCTTGATAGTCAGGAGTGCCTTCTTCAGGCATGAACTGACGGCTAATTGCTGGGCGGTTTGGCGGGTAGCCTCCCAAAGGGTACTGTCCAAAGTTGATAGCTGCATGTAGGGCTGAAGCGATCCATATGATGATAGTGCATGTTTCTACTAGCTCTTCTCGAGTCTGCATTTCGGGCCACCAGGGCTCATCTTTCTTGTCACCATGACCCTCCTCTCTGAGTTCCGTCCACCAGGACTGCAGTTCAGAGTCATTTTGGACCATGTCATCAGTCTTGTAATAGAAGGAGCAGTAGTCTTCAACCCATTCTTTGATTGCTGACCATATTTCCAGCCCATCAACAGCATAAGGATAATCCTCTATCACAAGGCGGACACCATGTGGGGAATTCTCATCCTTAACTGCCATCCCTCTGAGTAGAAAAAAGGAGTAGCATGTCAATGAAATATGATCAGGATCGTTTATAATTTCAGTGTTTTATTTTGGCATGGACCAAGTCCATAAAATTTACCAAAATCCTAATCCCTTATAATTTGCTCAAACTTTTACCAGCCATTAAGCAGTTTATTATTTAGCTAGGTACTAGGAGTTTCACTGATGGATATGTTGACAAATGACAGTGCATTTCTCTTTCTTGAGTTACTATTTCCATTGTTATGTAAACCATCAATATCGTCACCAACGTTCTGGAGAATAAGCTTTACCTCTTTATGAGATCAGATGGGAGAGCTTGCTCAGGAAAAACCCAGGACTCCTTGTAAATTACTGATGAAAACTCCATGGAATATTTAGCTGGAAATACTGTGTGCTCCAGGGCACCACCAGCGTTGATGAGGATCTCCCGGGCCAACGCATTTATATTCATAGTGTCACGGAAGTGAGGATGCAGCAGTTTATAAATTGGGTGAAGCACGCTCAACTGCCTATTGGTTGCTATCACGAATGGCTCCATTGTTGCATGGGTATGTAACCTGTGACCAAAACGAAATATATTCAAAACCCATATCAAAATATGGACTGAAATTATTCTCTAAGCTTTCTTCAACAAAACCATACCAGTGGCTGATGAGCTGATGATAGCCAGTGTCATTCACAGCCACATAAGCTTTAGCCAGTTGCCAAATGTTGCTCTGCACACCTTCTTCGGCTGGGGTGTATACTTTGCTAACGGCTCCAAATTGACATCCCTTAGGATGAGGCAAGCTTAATTCAATCGCCAATGGCTTCAAAGTCCCATCCTCTTTCAAGAGAAGGAGTGTCCTGCTGGCGTAAATCTTTGTGGAAGTGTAGCAGTTTATCCTCCGCAAGTATGGCATTAGTGCATCATGGTGATCTAATATGAATAGCTTGTTGTTCCTGATTGCCTATTTAACCAATTTAATTTAGTTATCATGATTTATTGGCTGTGGAATAACTATAAGACTATTGTGAGCTAATAATCAGTAAAATTACCTCATCTATGGTGAGCCCATTTAAGTACTTTTCTATGTGCTCCTTGGTTATTGTACTAGTTTGATCACCATATATTTTACTATCCAACTTGCTTGATGCAGGGAATTCCTGCAGATAAATTAGAATTGGTATGTTTTGGCATAAGAAACATGACCTACTTGGTTTAGCAGTTGAGAAGACAGGAAAATAAACTGAACTTAAACATATATATCATATATAGATTTCAAAACTTCTTCCAATTTCATTCATTTTTCTGTATGTTTCTTGTTCAAAGAGTTTCTTAGACATATATTAATGAAAGCTTATGTTTACTTGGAGACGACGAATGGTGACGGGGTTTACTCCTGCCAGCATTTCTCTTGCAAATTCTTCATCAGTCCTCCAAGCCGACCCATCCTCTGCTCCACCAGATCATTAAAAGAACCAAATTAAAGTGTGAGAAAGAATCAGATAAAAGATTAAAATAAAAAAATCTCCCCTATGTTGGTTGCCCCTTTCCCCCTTTCCCCCTTTCATAATAATAAGGTAAGATCTTCAATAAATAGCAGACAAAAGAAAATAAAGGGGGGGGAGCAGGGAGAAAGGAGCCATTATAGTATCTTTTTAAAACATAATATTGATGCCTTACAAGTTACATATATACAAAGTACCTTTAATAACTTCAGGTACTGGGAATTTAAGGAGTACTTCACTGTCGGTTCGGATGATTTCCTTAAGCATCTCTGTGGGGACAATGTCTCTAATTTTCTCACGTAACCCTTTAGGAAGCTCAATCCCTCCTTCATAGAGTTTGAGTACATCTTGTAAGCTGTCAAACTCATTGGGGGTGCTGTCCAATTGACTAAGCTCAGGTTTGAGTATATGAGCTATGGCCTTAAGTCCATAAGCAAAGACGTCTGAGATCTTTAAGGGACTAAATCTTTCATCTCTTGGGACATAAATGTTTAAGGCCATAAGAAGGTTCAGCCTGCTCTCGGTATTGGGATCTGTTGAGATAGTAAAAGAAAACTTAACATACAACAACATCAATACTTGCCAACTGCACATATATTTTACATTCATAGTCCCAACTGCACAGCCACCCTCCCAACAAAATTATACGCACATAAAAGAAGGAGAAACATAATGAGATTTGATAAGAGTTATGCTGCATGCAGTCGTAAAATGCGTAAGCGCCGTACAGTCGTTTTGAAAAAGAGTGAGATCCACTATTAAAAAATTCATTTTCTTTTCATGTGGGTCTCGTATTTATTCACTTTTTTTAAGTGATTGCGCGGCGCTTGCACACTCACTCACGACTGCAACTATCATTTCTCGTAGGTTAAAATGTCTAACCTGTCTTTGTCGGTGGCCGGCTAGTTCTTCCCCTGCGAGGATAAGGATACTCACTAGACCCTCCAAGAACTGGACGCTCATACTTTGGACCCTCATCAGGTCTCCCCAAGTCATTGTAGTAAGCATAGTCATAGATTCTGTCCCATTCTTGGAGCTCACTCTTTCCATCTCCTCTCAAGTTCACTAGTTCTTCTTTTCGATACTTGAGCAGTGGTGCTGGCGTTTCACTTGGAAGATATGTCTACACAAATATTTATCATGAGCTCAAACACTACGTCTGCAATTTCACCTATGCTAACAAAGTCAAAACAAACAGATATGAGGCAAACTTTGGACTGACTTCTATGCTATGTGCCTCAGGTTTCAACAAATTTCTCTCTGATTTTCCACTTTTGGTAACTTCATATATAGCAATTTATTTTGGTTTGATCGCTATAGTTATACACAATTCAATTCACTACCATGTTTGTATAAACAGTTACCTTGTTAGTGAAGAAAATGCGATCTTTCTTGTATTTGTCTGCAGGGTACACCCATGAATTGCAAACAAAGTGGATCTGACCTTGTCCTGGAACATCTTCAAGTGTGACACTCTTAAGGTAGAACTCACTATGATGATTATTTCTTATTAGAAGTGCCCCTGGAACTCCCATCTCATTATCCCAATCAAAGGTAACCTTGAATGCAGACTCGCTTGCTGTTAAGGGGGTGATTTTGGTAATCCAATCTTCCAAATATGCTGGCTCTCCTAGCTTCCCTTGCAACCAATTTTCTAAGAAACACATCAAATACTAATTTAGTAATATTAGAAATCAAGATGATTGCTTTTTTCTTATAAACATGTCCAAGACTTTATTTACAGACAATGTGTGATTATTTCTCAGACAATATGTGATTATTTCTCAACATTGACATCCATCTATCATAAGTTCTTTTCTATGATTTCTCCCTTTTTTTTAGGATTAGCTTCAACATTTGCATGCATATTGAACAAACCAACGACTGTCTTCTTCTCAACCACTTTGTACAACACTCGCCTTTGAATATTTAAGGACTTTTGGAGGCATTAGAACCCTAAACCTTGGAGAAAACCTACTTCCTACATCTTGCAAGCCATGGTAGGTACACAGTCAGTATCACTGATTTTCTATTTAATGACAAAGGACATGATACATTGTAATCCATTTGGGTCATGACTTCGCTAGCTCATTCGTTGAATGGTTCAACTTTTTGACATGATCTTCATGCGTCTCGTTGTTAATGGCGAGAATTAGATTAGGTAAGCCTCGGATTCAATATATAGTCAATATGAAAAGAAGAAGAAAGTGTATTGAGATTAATGTAAAAGCCAAGAGAAAAAGCTCATTGACTGGCCGTTGGTCATTGACTCTTCGTTGAGAGCAAACGGCCCCCGGGTTTGTTTTGTCTTCCATGAAACTCGTGCACATGCACTTTTATCCTTCTTATCCTCGGAAACACAAATATTATTTAAATATAAATATTTTTTATTTTTTCTTTCTTATTTTTCATCTAATCATTATTAATAATTATAATTTTAATAAATTTCCATATAAAATATAAAAAATTAACAATTTTTTTAAATTTTAAAATAAAATTAATATTTTAAAAATATATAAATTTTATAATATTTTTATTCAATTTTTTCTCTTAATTTCTCAAAATTTAGTAAAATTTTAACTTAAATTATTTTATTATTATTCATAAACTATCTCATTATTATTCATAAATTTGTTATTTCATCTCACCACAATACGTAAACTAAGCGTAAATATATATTTTGGATCCTAAAATTAAATAATAATGTGGGTTTACACGTAGTGTCTTTTTTTTTTTTTTTTCAAATCCTATGGTGTTTAGGGTAGAAAATTATTAAAAATCGCTTGAATTTTTAGAGTACTTTATAATTTCTAATAAAGTCGAACACTTTTTCGAAAGAGAACGAAGACAACCATATGACACCGACGTGACCGCAGTAAGAAAGTTCATTTCTTTCAGCCTCCATTGGAAGCCGAGCTTAACTTTTTCACTAATTAACATGGCATGCCTAACGATCCCTTCCAGTATGATCTGATCAATACTAGAAAGTTGTAAATAGAGAGGAAAAATTAGAAGAAAAGTACTAAGGAATTAGCAAAAGCAAACTCACTGGGGTCACAATTGACAGCACTGATGAGTTGCAGAGAGACCCTTCGGTCGAACAACTCAAGCAAACGATCAAGAACCGATGCGTTGATGTCGTTTAAGTCCAAAACCTTCTTCTTCATCAGGACCACGCTTCCTTTGATCTTTTTCTTAACCTCGTAATTGGCTCCTCGAGGAGTTTGGCTCATCGAAGTAATCGACAGTCGTCGAGATCGCTTTAAACCAGTCATGCATGAAAAACCATGGCGTTTCCAGGTGAAAGTAATGGGTGTCGTAGTAGTATTAGTAGTTGTACTATTCACAGATGAAACGCGATCTCCACCATTGATTGCGGTTTTGAAGGTGGAGATTGGCCTGACTCCATATGAAGTTCCTGCAGCAAGGGACTTCATAGGAGACAGAGCCAGATCTGTGTTGGAGTGAAACATGATCTCTTGCTTCAAGTGGTAAGCAAATTATGAAGAATAAAGCTAGTTGAGCTTTGAGGGAGTTGGTATGAGAGAGGTAAGGATACTTGTAGAGATAAATATTGAAAATGCATGCATTGACTAATTAACAAGAACTAACTAAGAACCTTCAACTGTTCCCATGATTTGCCATTTCCATGGTGTTTCTTACAAAAGAAAAACAAAAATGTTGCAACTTCTAACAAGTTGGATATGAGAAAATGAGATAATTATAAACTCTCTCTCTCTCTCTCTCTCTCTCTCTCAGTAGATATATATCATGAGGAGATTTTGATTCAGGATGTACTAGTTGAATATACAGCTATATAGCTTGGTAATTGGTAGATATTCATGACGAATTAATGACTAAAGATCAAGCTTCAACTGTTCACATTTGCCATTTTCCATGCATGGTTTTACACTTTTACTTGTAGAAAATGATGTTGAACTTCGGTTCATTAATGTTGCTGCTCTGATCTATTTCTTGGCCAGTAGTGAAAGTTAATATATATATATATATATATATATATATATATATATATATATATATCATTGGTTGACTTGAGATATATACATGAGTCCACTCCATGTGCGAGCTAGTGATGCAGTTTAATTCCTAACTTTCTTCTAAAATCTCATTATCTCAGTAGTAGCCAGTAGGTAGTACATGATCAGATCGAATCCACGAAGTCGTTTGATCTGCGGTACTAGATCGAAAAGTCTCGACAATTAGCAAATTAGAATATATATATATATATATATATATATATATATATGTATGTATGTATTCCAGGAAGAAAATGACTGGAAATTAATTAATTAGTTTTGAAGCTTCGCCTTTTATTTCCACTTGCTAATTAAACGCGTATGCATCATGCATGAAATCATCATGATATATATCAAATTGATAGATATATTAAACAACTTAATTCTTGAGATCTTGCTTGAAAAAAAAATAAAAATAAGAGAAAAAAGAAACATAAATCAGATCTTGGGTCTTTAAACTAATTTTAAAGCATATCTTTTGGTTTTGGGGTTGGATCATCATCATGCATTTGGTTTTTAAATTTTGGTGGCTTTATGTCAATGAAATCTAAGTCATGCATTTTAATGAATATTTTTCAGTGAAAGGTGCTACCGATCGAAACTTTAAAAAAAGAAAAAATAAAAGATGGCCGAGTTCTTGATTAATTACCTCCTACAAAACTTAATTTTTATTTGTAAGACCTCGTTTGGTTATGCAGTTCAGATAAAATGAGATAAAATATTTTAATTGTTGAAAGTTGAATAAAATATTATTATATAATATAATTTTTATTTTGAGATTTGAAAAAGTTGAATTGTTTATTATATGTTGTAGGGAAATTTAGAAAAATTGTAATGATTATATATATATGAAATGAGATGTGATGAGGTATAACCAAACCAGTCCTAAGTCTTGTTTTTTACACACCCAGCTATGTGTAGCAAAATTGTATCCATTTTATCAGGACTTCATGACTTAACAATAATTTTAGAATAAAAATGAAGAAAAAGCTTTAGTTTCTGCGCTTCAAATTTGCAAAATTGAACTTTAGAAGATCAAGCTGGTGGCTATATTTCCTTCACCTACCATAAGTTATAAAATTAAAGACAACCTACCAAAAAAACAAAAGAATAAATCTTCACAACCTCCTCACACTCCATACTCCACATTTTTTTTAGTTTTTATTATTTTTTTCTTTTATCAAATATTTATTATATGAATAATGAATAGAAAATTTGAAATAATTTAAAAAAATAAACTAAAAAAAAAATTTAAAAAAAATATTGAAAAACTTAAAAATTTAAAAAAATGTGGAGTGTAGAGTGTGGTGGAGGTTGTGTAACAAAACTCAATTTTTTTTTTTACTTAGTGATTAAGGAAATGATTTTAAATGTATTGGCGTATTTTTCTTATTTTTTAAAAATATTTAAATGTATTAAAAAAATATAAAATGAAAAAAATAAAAAAAAATTACTGGACGGTACGTCCAGCGGTAAGAGTGGGGCAACAGAGTAGACCAAAAAAAACTTTAATAGCCAGTACAATTAATACTGTTAACTTAGGATCATGGGAAGAGGAAAAGTCTTTTAAGGACCAGTTGGGTCTTTGTTTTTTCATTTAATAGAATAATGTAGGGTTCCCCCTCTCACTAAGGATGTCGGGCCCCATACCTCTTTCCCTTTGAAAAAAGTAATAGGAAAGGTCAAAAAGTACAACGATATATGTTTCTCAACTATAAATTAATGAAAATGAGAGACAGTGCAATATCAATGAGAATGGCAGATATATATATATATATATATATATATATATATATATATATATATGTGTGTGTGTGCCTGAAATTAATCTTAAATGTGTTGGATGGATGGGGCAGCATCGGAATAGGATGCTTCATAGGAAGAACCAACGAGGTACAGATCAAGATTCTTTTTAAAAGCATCACTGAGATCGGCAGCCATTTCAAAGCATCACAGAGATGATCACTTCCAATTTCGGTTTAAGCCTCTTGCATGCTCTACTTGGTTCATGTGTCAGCCTGATCTCTTGATCAGCAGCTTTGTCATGTTGTTGTGGTTGGTGTACGTTTAGTACTAAATGGATGAAGTTCAGATAAGTGTTTGGTTTTCAATGACATGATCAATTAAATCATCACTACTTGTTTTAAAAATTTAAACTTTTTAAATAAATAGTAATTTCATATGATATTAAAATAGAGATCCTGACTTTGAATTTTTACACTATAAATTGTATTTCATATTCTTCCCTAATTTTTATATAATTTATTACTTTGTAGTAATAAAAAATGTGACATTCAGAAACTTAATCCACAATCCATTTATAAATAGAATTAAAGAATTACAATTTTCTCGTGCATCGGGTGCACTATCAGTACTAGTACTAATTTATTCAAATTAAAGTTACATGTGATTGACATAGAATTTCTAATTACATGTCCTTATTAAGGGGAATTTTTTGATAGCATTAAGCACTCAAAAAGGAAAACACCACTGCCAAGACTCTGGTAACAACCCCAATAGAGAAGAGCATTAGATCGAGACGCTATTGGGAATTCCCTTGCCACTAAGTCCGCCTTCACCAGTGGGATAGAGCAAAGTATATGGCAACTTCACAGGTCCAACTCGGTTTTTCCATTGCTTGTCATTGTTCATCCTTATAATTCTATCCTCAATTTCAGCCAGCTTCTTCCCAAATTTCTCAAAGGATTTCAATGGTTGTGCATCCAATGTCCATTCAGGAGTGTCTCTTTGCCCAAGATAGACCTCATCAGTAGAATGCCTTGACAGAATCTCTATCAGAGAAACCCCAATAAGAGTTTGGAGCTGGGCAGTAATTGTCTTCAAGAAAGCCTTATCAGGGTTTGATTGGAGTTCAGCATATTCAGGAGTGCCTTCTTCAGGCATGAACCGGCGGCTAATTGTTGGCCGGTTTGGTAGGTAGCCTGCATAAGGATACTGTCCAAAGTTGACTGCTGCATGGAGTGCAGAAGCTACCCATATGATGATAGTGCATGTTTCTACAAGCTCTTCTCGTTTCTGCATTTTAGGCCACCAGGGCTCATCTTTTTTGTCACCATGACCCTCCTCTCTGAGTTCTTTCCACCAGGACTGCAGTTCAGAGTCCTTTTGGACCATGTCATCTGTCTTGTAATAGAAGGAGCAGTAGTCTTCAACCCATGTATTGATCGCTGACCAGATTTCTAGCCCATCAACAGCATATGGATAGTCCTCAATCAGAAGGCGCAGACCATGGGGGGAACTGGAATCCTTGACTGCCACTCCTCTGAATGCAGCAAAAGGTGTAGCATGTTATTCGAGATATATAATATCACTACCACAAATTTTGTTAGGGATTAATTAGGCAGATAACATAACCAAATTTTGAAGCCTGAAATTTGGCTCAAATTTTCTTTGAATGTTAGGCCATTTGGAGCAACTTTTAGCTGTTCTAAAGTATTTCATGATGTCAGTTACTAATAATGGCAAATACCTCATGCACCAAGGATGTGTCATTATGTTCGAGTGTAACATTTACCTCTTGATGAGATCTGCAGGAAGAGCTTGATCAGGAAAAACCCAGTCCTTATAAACTATTGATGACATCTCCATGGCATACTTTGCTGGAAAGACTGTCAATTCCAGAATTCCTCCAGCATTAATGAGGATCTGCCGGGCAAATGCATTTATATTCATGGTGTCTCGGAAGTGAGGATGCAGAAGCTTGTGAATAGGGTGAAGCACACTCAACTGCCTGTTTGTTGCTATCACAAATGGCTCAATTGCAGCATGGGTATTTAGCCTGTCACCAACACAGAAGGTATTAAGATTCACTAATGCAGAAGTTCTTCGTCATAAAATATGGACTGAATTTATTTTCTAAGCTCGATCTATTCGAAAGATGTGTACCAGTGGCTAATGAGCTGATGGTAGCCAGAGTCATTTACAGCCACATAAGCTTTGGCCAGTTGCCAAATGGAGCCTTCAACACCTTGTTCAGCAGGTGTGAAAACTTTGCTAATGGCACCAAACTTGTCTCCTTCAGGATGGGGCAAGCTTAATTCAATTGCCACCGGCTTCAAAGTCCCATCACTTTTCAAAAACAGGATTGTCCTGCTAGCATAAGTCTTGGTCGTAGTTGAGTTTATTCGCCTCAGGTACGGCATGAAAGCATCATGATGATCTAATATGAACAATTTGTTCTTCTTGATTGCCTGTAACGAAATACATTTAAACAATTATAGTTAACGATTATAAGAGTAAAACACTGTAATTGCAAAGCAACTTAAGACTGCTTTATCCAAAGTCCTCTGGATGAACTGAAACTAGGACTTTTACCTCCTCTATGCTGAGTCCTTCGATGCTCTTCTCTACTTGTTCTTTGGTTATTGTACTGGTTTGATCACCATATACTTTAGGATCAAGCTTGCTTGTGGGTGGAAATTCCTGCGTTAAATAGAATCAATTAATGAGTAAAGACGACAAATCATCATCCCATATTTGGCACGTGGAGGAGATGGAAGGAAAAGAAAAATATAAGTTTGAGACAGAATAAAAATCCAAACTTTATCTTCTTTTAATCCATTCCATTGAGAAAAATTGTAATGCAATTAGTAGTGGAAGCTTGAGATTACTTCAAGACCACGAATGGCGACAGGGTTTACTCCAGCCAGCATCTCTCTTGCAAACTCTTCATCAGTCCTCCATGCAGATCGATCCTCTGCTCCAAAACATTAAAACGCCATTATTAACTCAATGCTCGGGGGCACATATCCTAAAGCTCTTGAATTCTCAAATGAAATTAACTAAAGCATAAAGTTCAGAAATTCGTCGTTAGACTGCACCCTCAAATAAAATGGGCCGTTTCTTTAAAAGTTATGATACCTTTAATCACTTGGGGCATTGGATATTTGAGGAGTCCTGCGCCATCTGATCGGAAAATTTCCTTAAGCATCTCCGCGGGGATGTTGTCCTTAATATTCTCAAGTACACCGGCAGGCAGCTTAAGTCCTCCTTCATAGAGGTTAATTACATCTTGGAAGCTGTCAAACTCAGTTGGAGTGCTGTCGAATAGAGATTCTAGCTCAGGTTTAAGGAATTGAACGATGGATTTCAGTGCATAAGCAAGGAAGTCTGACATCTTCAAGTGACCAAAACGTTCGTCTCTTGGAACATAAATGTTTAAGCTCATGAGAAGCTTCAGCCTGCTCTCGGTGTTGGGATCTAAAAGGTTTAATGATGATAAAATGAAAATTAGTAATTAGGCACCCAAATCATTCCATTTTTTTGTGAAAAGCTACTAACAAATTCGAACTAGAGCAGGTGCCTGAAAATTGAATTGGAATATCTTACCTGTCTTAGTTGGTGGTCGTCCAGTTCTTCCCCTACGTGGATAAGGGTACTCAGTAGACCCTCCGAGAACTGGACGGGCATATTTAGGGTCCGTATCTGGATTCCCCAAATCATTGTAGTAAGCATAGTCATAGACCCTGTCCCATTCCTGAAGCTCTCCTGTTCCATCTCCTCTCAAGTTCAGTAGCTCTTGTTCTCTGTACTTCAGCAGTGGCCTTGGTGTTTCACCTGGAAGATATGTCTGAAAAAAGAAATAATAATTTCAGCTACATGTTACTTTAGGATGTGTGTTTTAACAAACTTGTAGGAGGTTTCACTTCAAAATCTATATTTTATCTTGTGATTTTAGTTGGAATTTTGTGAGTTTCCGAACTGGGTGAGCACTGCATAATTCCTCATCTCATATAATTGATTACCTTGTTGGAGAAGAAAAACCGGTCTTTTTTGTATTGGTCTGTAGGGTAAACCCACGAGTTGCAGACAAAGTGGATCCGACCATGGCCTGGAACATCTTCGAGTGTAAGAGTTTTCAAGTAGAACTCACTGTGATGATCGTTTCTTATTAAGAATGCTCCTGGAATTCCTATGTCCTCGTCCCAGTCAAAGGTAACCTTGAATGAAGACTCGCCCGCTATTAAGGGGGTGATTGTGCTTATCCAGTTTTCCAAGTATGCTGGCTTTCCAAGCTTCCCAGCTTGCAACCCATTCTCTGCAAAAAAATAAGAAGATCAAATCCAATAGTGAATTGTGGGCATTTCTTTCCATGATCAATCGCCATAAAGAAACAAGAGTAGGTAAAGTTTAAGCCTTTAAGATGAGAAATAAAAGAACAGTTCCCTGAATGGAAGATATGGTCTTTTGACTCACTGTTGTTGAGTCTAAAACGACTGTTACAGAACTGATCCGTTCAAAAAGCCCGAGCTAAAAGATGGGAAAAATGGAAAAGAAGAGCAAAAGCAAGCAAAAGAACGTGATGAATGATGATTTATATATGCAAGAAGCAGATGATGATGAAAAAGAAGAAGCACTAAAAGAGCAAAGAAACTAACCAGTTGAGTCGCCATAATTAACAGCACTAACGAGCTGCAGAGAAACCCTCTGGCCGAATAATTCATGGACACCATCAAGAACCGATGCATTAAAGTCGTTGAAGTCCAAAACATTTTTCTTCATCAACACCACGGTCCCTTCGATCTTCTTGCCGACGATGGCATCGATAATGTTCTTAATCATCTTCAAGCAGCAAGCAAAGAATATATATGAACGATAGAGAAAGTTTTTTTTTTTTTTAAGGGAAAAGGCTAATTAATTTGGTAGGAGGAATGCATGAGGAGAAGATCATCGAATGTGCTGCTTTTTATAGAGAAAACATTGAGCAACGTCTGGACATTTCCCATGAAGTTTCTTTTCATGTTCTTGTGGATGCGTACGTACTTTTAATTTATTATTCTTTTTCCACAGGAGGAAATACAAATTTGGTAACGAGATCAGAATATTTTATTTTTTTCAAAACAAAGTTTGTATATATCATTCAAGGACGGACGTACGTACGTGTGATACACATGTTTATAACATTCCAACTTTAATGGCAACAGTCCGTCAAAGCTGCACATGATGTTTATAATGGGCTGTACTGTGGAGTAATAGCACTGTATAATTTTGAAAAATAAAAAATCTTTACAACCTTCTAACACCCTACATTATTTTTAATTTTTATTATTTTTTTCTTTTATTAAATATTTATTATATGAATAATGAATAAAAAATTTGAAATAATTTAAAAACAATAAACTCAAAAAAAAAATTTAAAAATATTAAAAATTTAAAAAAGTGTGGAGTGTGGTGGAAGTTGTGTAGCAAAGCTCTTTTACATTAAAAAAAAAGAGTCATTCTATATAGCATCGACAGTAGTGTGTGCAATGCATGGATGCATGTGGTTCTTTTTTTTTTTTTCCTTCTGCAAATCGTGCAGAGACGCTATCCCTCTCTCTCTCATCAACGACTCTCTCTCTCCGGCTCTTTCTCTCTCCTTGACTCTCTCTCTCTCATCAGATCTCTCGCCGGCTCTCTCTCTCCTCGACTCTCTCTCATCCCTCATGCTCTCTCTCTCATCTCAGTCTCTCTCTCATCTCCGACTATCTCTCTCATCTCGGACTGACTCTCTCTCTCATTAGCACATCTCTCTCTCTCTCATTCTCATTCTCTGTCTCATCTCTGCTTCTCTCTCATTGTCTCTCTCTCAGTCGGATGGTAAATTAGACTTGGGGAGATGTGTGGTCTAGACAATACCACATCATGTGTACAAAATGGTTGTTCCTAAACACTGGCTGCTATTTATATTTATTCTAAAAAAAATGATGTAGCCAATCACATTAATAGTGTGCGCAACGAATACATAAAAGTAACTGCACATAAAATTTTTTATTAAGTACTATACTCCACACTGATTTGAGAATAAAATTTTTTAAAGTCCACTTGATCTTCCAATGACTTTATTATATTTCGTAAACATTACTATTCTAATGTGATTTCTGGACATGTTCTTCTAAGTGGGAATTCTTTATTCTTATTGTCCGTAGCTTTAAACACTACTTTGTTTGATCATTTGGATTCTATTTCACTTCCTTTCCCTTCCAAAATGTTCATCCATCCGCACTTATGAAATGAGGAGCTTATTCTTCAATTTCTTATTATGATATTTACATTTATGATCATGACATGTTTGATATTGTGTGGATAAATAGACTTATAAATAATAAGTTTTTATTTTTTTAGATAATTTTACGACGTACGTAGATATTTATGTTCTTTATACTTTTTCGTTATAAAGATCAACGAGTCGCCCACCCACGTACGTACAGCTTGGGTACTGCGTCTGCATGGTATATATATATGGAGTAGGAGGCTAGGTGGAGGAGTCTAACATGATGTGCGTGCATTAAGATAATGTCAGCATATAACGCGGCGACACATAGATATATATATATATATATATATATATATATATATATATTTATATAACTACGTCCTCTTAGTTTAATATGAAGCCTTGGTCAATTAATAATATTATATATAGACGATCATATCATGGCGTCACGTGCTGGAATTAATAATATGGTTTCGTTTCAAACTAGTAATTAGAAAAAATAAATTAATACGTACCCAATTGATCAAGATCAGGCCGGCGTGCGTTAGATGATCAGGGTGACTATGTTTCAACAAAACGATGATCAGGGTGACAATTAATATAATTTATAGAATTCTGAAATTCGAAGACGTTAACATCGAAGGATAATTTCGACATAACACAGCGTAAATGATAATAATATTTAACGAGTAATACTACTCATTATCTCAACTTTCATCATTTTCTCATCATCCTATGATGTGTCATTAGATAATTGAAGATTATTTATTATATTTCATTTATAAACCTATCGTTTAATGTCACATCATGAAGATGATGAATAGATTTTTTCATATTTAACTAGGAAAATATACGTGCTTAGGCCGGCATCTCTAGGCTTATGAATGCATGATCGAGTATTGCGGGATCTTTCCTAGCTTTGCTGTCACCGCAATAATCCATCGATTCAAGAAAATGTTGGTAGTTGTTTGATTTTATACTTAATTTATATTAAATTTGACACTTTATTATTTGTATTAGAGTTATTTTATTATCAAGTCGATGTGTAGAGAATACTATCTACATTATTTAAACGCTAAAATTTAAAATTTAAATCAAATTATATGATATAAATACTTAATATATATTAGATGTCACTATAAGAAAACTGCTTATTTGTGGTCAGTTAATTCTAATGAAATGACTATTTACAGTTAAAATGAGTTTGTTTTAGTCACAAATAATCTTTTCGCTGCAATTAAATGGCTGCAAAAGTCCGTTTTTCTTGTAGTGTGTAACTTTTTGCATGGACTTGAGAATTCAAGAATATATAGAAATTTTCTTTGCATTAATCTTATAAGGAAGTTTCCATGATTCGTCCCTTCGCTTTGACATTATCATGAAGATCAAATACGAGAAACTCAATTGCAATGATCAGATGACAAGATCAAAGCCAGCTTATCCAAAAACCAGTTTGACCGAAGAACCAATATTTCCAACAATCCAAACAACGCCGGCTGCTTTGAAAAGAAAATGGAAATAATATAATAGAAATGTCCTGTTCGTCATAGAATTAAGGGCGGCCAACAACGTACTAGTTTCGTGAATACCAACCAATAAAATTTGACCGTACCTCCTTTAAAATATATTCCTGCATGCTGCATGCAGATCATCGGCCCTTGTTGAATTGGTATCTTATTTTAAATTAATATTACTTAGGATAACTGTTTAATCATGCCTACGTACGTACGTACTGTTCCCCTTTCTTTTGGGTCTTTAGATCGATCTTGATCAAGATGACCCGAAAGTCAAGGAGAATGGTGGACAGTCCATACGTGTGACCAACAGTTGTATTTGAATTATTGAATTGAGATCATATTGAATAAACGTGCTCAAATTGTCTAAATGGATTGAATGGACTAAATGCAATATGCACATATATATTCCTATAACTTAAAAGAGTCTATCTTTGAATGTGAACAGTAAAGAGACTTTTTTTTGCATATCGTAATGAACAGTAAAGAGGTTTTTTTTTTTCGCATATTTGTTTGGTTTTTCTGTTTCTTTTTGGGTTCGTCTGTGTGAATGCCAATATACGAGCAACGTAATACCACAATCGTGCGTGGGGAATGAGAGAGATGGAAAAATGAAAAGTGGAGAAAAATATTAGTTTTTAGATTTTAAATTCTAACCCTTCATCTTTAATTTTCAGATTTAATCTAACGGTAAAAGTTTAAATATTGATTTAAACTAATATAAAATAGATAATTAAAATATAAATATTCTATCATACACTTAAAATTAACTTCAATTTATAAAATACTAATTTTTCATCATTAAATAAGAGATAAAATTTTACTGAACATTTTTAAAAGAATAATATTATATCATACACTAAAAATCAACTTTAATTTATAAAATACTAATTTTTCATCATTAAATAAATGGTAAAATTTTACTGTACATTTTAAAGATGAACATAAATAAATAATAATTTTATTCTTATACATTAGACTATTTTAATATTCGAAATTACACTTTATTTTTTTCTTCAATTTGACAGATGTGGCAAACGTGCTTTTTTTTTTATCAATTAGAAAATCTTACGCCATACAGGATTTTACACAAGTACCACTAATTTCAAAGTAACCAAGTCCATTCTAGAGATCAACGCAATCACTAAATCAAATAAATAGCACAAACAGAACAAAAAAAATAATAATAATAAAATATGAACTAATTAATTACTGTCGTCTGGCCGATCTGACGCTTCTGTCCTTACCGACTTTACTATACTAGGATGCCAATTAACCTTTTATATATGTGTGCGTATATATATCTCCTTATATTTAAAAGTGTGTATCGTCTGATGAATAGTAAGATGAACAATAATAAACAGTATTCTTATTTTACACTTCCCTTCTTCGTCCATCTCTACATCCTCACAACAATCCTCTTCACAAAATCACCACAAAATATCACAAAAATTATTATAAAATACCACAACAGATCACAAAATCATTGCATACAATATCTTAATTAAATTATATGTAATAATCAATAAACGGAGAGACCCATTTTGGGAGAGGGAGTTGCGAGGAGACGAGGGCTGCCATGGGGGATTCGACGGTGGTTTGGGTCCATGGGGGTGGTCGCCGGAGGAAGAGGAGCTCGATGGTGGTGGTGCGGTGGTGTGGGGACAACGTATGGCGGCAGTATGGTGGATAAACTGTGTGAGACCCATGCGGGAGAGGGAGTTGCGGGGAGACGAGGGCTACCAAGGGGGCTTCAACGGTGGCTTGGGTCCATGGTGGTGATCGCCGGAGGAAGATGAGCTCGATGGTGGTGGTGCGATGGCGTAGTGGCATAAGCGTTGAGACCCATTTCGAGTTGCTCGCATGCGGCGAAGGGAAGAGCTGCTAAAGGGCTTTGACGGTGGGGTTTGCTCATCGGCGTGAGGGGAAGCCGGTGACGTGGTCGGTGACAAGGTTGATGACACCCACGGTGGCGCACGGCTGCTTGAGGGAGGAGATCGGGTGAGAGAGAGAAGTCGTGGCTGAGCGGAAGGAGAGAGAGGGAGAAAGAGAAAGTGAGGGGAAAAAAACTTTTTGGGATTTAAATCTAACCCTTCATCATAACTCTCCAAATTTGATCAATGGTGAAAATTTAAATACTGATTTAAATTAATTTAAATACTAATATTTCATCATTAAATAAATAATGAAATTTTGTTAAATATTTTTAAAAAAGTAAAACTGTATAAATAATTAGAGTTTTAACATAATTTAAATATGATAATATTCTTAATTAACTAAAGAGAACTGCTACAGCTACCGAAAAAGTAGTCTGAAAATGTGTCCTGAATGTGTATTTCACTTTTTTATTCTTCTTTTATTTGTTTTCATGTATTTTTTTAATCATCATAAATATTTTTTAAAAGAATAAAAAACTCACAACATCATTAAAAAACACTTCCTTAATCATTAGGTAAAAAAAAAAAAAAGTGAAAGAGGGAGAAAGAGAAAGCGAGACGAAAATGAAATTTTTTAGGATTTAAATCTAACCATTCATCATAACTCTCCAAATTTGATCAAATGGTGAAAATTTAAATACTGATTTAAATTAATTTAAAATAGATAATTAACATATAAATATCATATCATAAATAAATTAAATACTAATATTTCATCATTAAATAAATGATAAAATTTTGTTAAATATTTTTAAAAAAGTAAAACTATATAAATAATTAGAGTTTTAACATAATTTAAATATGATAATATTCTTAATTAACTAAAGAGAACTGCTACAGCTACCGAAAAAGTAGTCTGAAAATGTGTCCTGAATGTGTATTTCACTTTTTTATTCTTCTTTTATTTTTTTCATGTATTTTTTTAATCATCATAAATATTTTTTAAAAGAATAAAAAACTCACAACATCATTAAAAAACACTTCCTTAATCACTAGGTAAAAAAAAAAGTGAAAGAGGGAGAAAGAGAAAGCGAAACGAAAATGAAATTTTTTAGGATTTAAATCTAACCATTCATCATAACTCTCCAAATTTGATCAAATGGTGAAAATTTAAATACCGATTTAAATTAATTTAAAATAAATAATTAACATATAAATATCATATCATAAATAAATTAAATACTAATATTTCATCATTAAATAAATGATAAAATTTTGTTAAATATTTTTAAAAAAGTATAACTATATAAATAATTAGAGTTTTAACATAATTTAAATATGATAATATTCTTAATTAATTAAAGAGAACTGTTACAACTAACGAAAAAGTAGCATTTATATATGTCCTAAATGTGTATTTCACTTTTTTATTTTTATTTTCTTTATTTTTCATGTATTTTTTTAATCATCATAAATATTTTTTTTAAAAAAAAATTTACAATATCATTAAAAAAACACTTCCTCAATCACTAGATAAAAAAAAATAATAATAATAAGGCAAACGTCCCTTGGACGTTACCCTACTACTATATATATGTAGCGATAGATACATTAATTATCAAATATTCTATATATGCAGTACGTACGTATTAAATGTTGTAAATTTACATGATTTACATGTTTCTTCTTAAAATCAGACCGACCATGATTTACATGTATCTTCATATTTTGGCTAGGTATGAGAAAAATTATTTACATTGAATTAGTCAAACTACTAAAGCTCAAGATATGAGCTACAGTAAATTAAGGGAGCTAGTCATATTTGGAGAGTTACTATTCACAGACCAAATAATTATTTTAATATTTTCCACCAACCATCCATCTCTCTTTCCCTCACTCTTCTCTCCCTTGCAGGAAATGTTTTTCACTTCTGTGCATTCTTCTTCTATTTTCTTTTTGAATATTTTCATTTTCTCATTATTTCTTTATTTATATATTTTCCAGTAAGTTTGAGAATTGGGGTCATTGTTTTTATTTATATTTTAAGCTGAAAGAAATTTTAGTTTGTATGTGTTTATTGGATAATTAGGTTGAGGAAGAAAATAGTTGAGAAATAATAATTTTAAGTAAAAATTTAATTATTAATTAATATATGAAGTGTATTTATAAAATAAAAAAAATTATAAAAAAATATAATATTATATTATTATTTTGACTTTAATATGATTAATATAATGTGGATTCACCTAACCAAAAATTAATGATATAGCTAAAATTTGAAATTCTAGCCAAAATTTAAACTTGGCAGCTAGACCATTGCCAATGATCTTAGACGATTGGAAAAGATCTCTATTTCCTGAATTATGTTGATCCAAATAAAAATAAATAAACAGACTACAAAAAGTCAAGGACTAAATTAAACATGGGCGGCAAAGAAATAAAAACCATTTCAAGCATGCATGATGCATAATTTTTACATTCTTTTTGTGGTATAATAGAGTAAGATAGAGTGCTTTAGGAAAAAAAAAATAAAAATAAAAGTGTTGGAGAAGGGGGGTACGTACTTGAAGAGTACTTTGGCCTTGATTTTAATTTAGTAAACAAGTTGCATGCATGGCAATCCCATCCAATCATGCAAGAACGTTGACTCGGACTAAAATCATCCTCAAATGACAGATGGTATTACTTGCACGTTATATATTATATATATATTATACTAATTATTAAAAATTCCTTAATTTCTCATGCACGTGAAAAATAAAGGTATTAATATATCTGCATATTATATATGATCTGATCATCGATCATTTTCTCCTACGTACGGCCACCTTAAACGTCCTTATACTATATTATATATATAATGTTACCCATGCATGCACTTCATAGAATCAAGCATGCATTAGCGTATAATGAGGATGATCATCCACAACGTTAATTGTTTCTTTCACATCTTGATCTATAATTGCATGATGATCTCCATAAAGATAAGCACTAGCTAGGGTTATAAAAAGAACTACAAAAAAAAAAAAAAAAACTCTATAAATTTACATTTGATTTGTTAAGTCGTGATCAGATGGTAAAAAGACCGATCTAATATTAATATATATATATATATATATATATATTTATATATATATATATATGAAACTTGGAGGGCCACAAAACTCCGAAAACTAAAGTTTTATGAGAAAATCATATAAAGTTTTATGGAGCTGTTGCTTTGGCCAAAACAGCAGAAATTGCAGAAACAGTTATCTTAAGGAATATTCAACCCCTTTCTTTTGGGTCTTTATTTGATCGATCTTGATCAAAATGACCCGATCGAAAGTCAAGGAGAATGATGGACAGTCCATATGTGTGACCAACGGTTGTATTTGAATTATTGAATTGATCAGATCATATTGTATATACGTGCTCAAATTGTCTAAATGCATGATTGAATGGTCTAAATGCAATATTGCATATATATATATATATATATATATATATATATATATATATATATAGCGATAGATACATTACCAAATATTCTATATATATATGCAGTATTAAATGTTGTACGTAAATTTATAAATTTACATGATTTATACGTTTCTTCTTAAAATCATATATTACATATGATTTATATGATTTACATGATTCTATATATTTTTAGTCCTTGACTTTTTGTAGTCTGTTTATTTATTTTTTAATCCGGATCAAGATAAATCAGACCAGTCAATCTCTTGATTAGATGATTGGAAAAGATTTCTATTCCTGAATTATCTTGATCCGGATAAAAAATAAATAAACAGACTACGTAAAAAATTAAAGTCAAGGACTAAATTAAACATGGGCGGCAAAGAAATAAAAACCATTTCAAACATGATGCATAATTTTTACATTCTTTTTGTGGTATAATAGGGAACAGTACCGAATGCGTTAGTCTCGGGATGCACTTAACATAATGATTTAAATAATAAAAAAAAGTGAAAAAATCAGTAGCTTATTTAGCTAGGAAAAGAAAATGCAAGGTTAAAAAAAATAAAAAATCAAGATTAAAAAAAATCTAAACTTCAGCAATGCATCTAACCGCGAGGCTATTAAGGGCTTTTTGGTAAAACATAACCCTTCTTTAAATTCTATAAGAGAGCTACATGTCAAATGATTAAGGGTCGTAAGGATCTTTTGGTAAAACATGATCATTCATTAAATTCTTCAAATGAGCTACACGTCAAATAATCAAGCGTTTTAAAAGTCTTTTAGTAAAACATGACGTAATGGAAAAACAAGAAAAGTTAACAGAAAAATAACAAAAATTACTATTCACAATTAGATAGCCACTTATTATAATAGAGTAGATATATATAACTAATTATTAAAAATCCCTTTCTCATGCACGTGAATAATAAAGGTATTAATATATCTGCATATTATATATCATTATCTGATCATCGATCATTTTCTCCTACGTATACCACCTTAAACGTCCTTATATTATATATAATGTTACCCATGCGGCGTGCATCATGCACTTCATAAAATTAAGCATGCATTAGCGTATAATGAGGATGATCATCCACAACGTTAATTGTTTCTTTCACATCTTGATCTAATTGCATGATCTCCATAAAGATAAGTACTAGCTAGAGTTATAAAAAGAATTACAAAAAAAAAAAAAAAAGACTATAAATTGAGAAATGATAATTGTAGTCGTGAGTCCGTAAGCGCCATGCAGTCACTTTGAAAAAAGTGAATAAATACGGAACCCATATGAAAAGAAATTAATTTTTTAATAGTAGACCTCACTCTTTTTCAAAGCGACTGCACGGCGCTTACGCACTCCACGATTGTATATAACATTACTCAGATTTACATGGCTCGATTTGTTAAGTCATGAGATGGTAAAAAGATCTAATATTATAATATATATATATATATATATATATATATATATATATATCTCCTACATATATCATATACAAGAAGAAACTTGGAGGGCCACAAAGCTCCCAAAAATAAAGTTTAGTGAGAAAATGTGAACTGAACCGTCATCTATACAAGTATTCAATATAATCTAAACAAATTGATCTATAAAACATTAATATAATACTGAAACAAAATCTAAACAAAACAAGTCATGCATCTTATTCTAAAAGATCATGGAAATTAAACTAGATTTATCAAGCAAGAAAATACCATGGAGCTCATGTTGCTTTGGCAATTGATCAGAAACTGCAGAAAACGATGCATATATTATATCCAACAGAACCCAAATTTGCAAATACATCTATTACATCATTGACTTCTCTAATAACATGACATACATCAAAGGATATTAATTTGTGGAACAAGACAATATTATGCCGAAGCTCAAAAAACTGTTTGGGTGGTTGTTTTCCTTGCTGGAACCAATTCACCACTGGTCCACTAGCAACGAATCACTTTCAACTATTATATCATGTATAAAACAAGCCAGTAGCATGGCAACAAATTGTTCAATGGAACTCTTGCTTATATACTTTATAAAAGATTATATTAGATAATAATTCAAGAAGCATGGAGAAAATCGTTCAGTGGAACCCCTGCCTATATACCTTGTAAAAAAATCAAGGCCACGAAAGAAGCTAGCCCTCAAACATTGGAACTAAATCCATTTCGGGAAGAATCAAGTCAACATTCAAAAAATAGAACATGAACTTATTTAAGTGTAGAAAGTCTAAAATTCCATGGTTACAACGGATCTCAACACACCAAATTTTACCATCTGTCAACAACCATCCAGAGATGTAGGTACGTCATCGACTCCCTCAAATAAATTGGGCCTAAGTAAATGGACAAAAGACTAAACTATTATTGAATCATCTTTCTTTAATTATTTCTAATCCATATACACAACCTCAACACCATCTTTCTTGGGACTTCTTGAAAATCTTTTTAAAAAGAAAATCATGAATTCAGATAATGCTAATTATCTTAGTGCTATGCCAAATGAAAAAGAAATATTTATTGCACTAAAACAAATTCCAACTAAAAAAGTCTTAGGGCCAGACGACATGATTGCTTTATTTTATATATACTATTGGGCGATCATAAACAAAGAAGTCGTTGTTGTTGTGCATATTCCTTCATGGAAAACTCCTCATAGGAATGAACTATACAAATATTGCTTTGAGCCCAAAGGCCCCTAGGCCCCAACCCAAGTGCACCCCATCATTGTCGCCCAATTAGTATAACCAATGTCATCTATAAAATCATCACGAAAATATTGGCAAACAGATTAAAATCCACCCTACCTCACATTATTTCCCTACTTCAAGCTACTTTTGTCTCTGGTCGTAACATTAAATAAAACATAATGATTGTCCATGAGATGTTCCACCATTTAAAGAAAAAATAGGGAAGAAAGTGTTGAGAAATAATCTCACATTACCTGTGGACAAGGTCTTGGACGTGTTTATAAATTTTTTCATGGTATCAAAGCCCGTCACAGGACGAATGTGGGCCCACACTACTTACCATGTGACAAGGACCAGAAAAAAAATACTGACTTGCACATGAGAGAGGGTGTTGAGGAATAATTTCACATTACTTGTGGACAAGGTCTTATACATGTTTATAAGGAATGAACAATCATCTTTTATAGAACTGGTTTTATGATATGAGTTAGACCCATGAATTTCTTCAAAGAGGACTTACGACATTCAAACTCGACATGGAAAAAACATTTGACTACATAGAATGAGATTTTCTGTTTGAGATGATGAAAGTATTGGGATACAATAATATGTGGATCAACCTGGTTAAAGAATGTGTTACAATTGCAACATTCTCAATCCTCATTAACAGAGCACCAAGAGGCTTCGTCAAAGCACAACAGAGACTCAGACAATGTGGCCCTATCTCACCCATTCTTTTCTGCTAAGTACAGAGTACTATCCAGATTAATAACTAGAGTAAAAGCACAAGGTAATATTGAAGGGATTCAGATAAATAGAAATGACCTTCCAATTTCATATTTATTATTTGCAGATGATCTTATCATATTTGGGAAAGCCAATGAAAGGAATGCTCAAGAAATTTTTTAAATGTCCGGAACAATATCAAGATTGGTCAGGCCAAAGAATAAATCAAAGTCCTCAAATTTTACTAAAAGGACTACAAATCTCGCAATCAATGCAACCATCAAGCAGATAATATCTTACAAACCATCTTTAGCTAGAATGAAATATCTTGGATTTTCGACAGATTTCAACAGAGCAAAAAAAGAGAATTATAAAGAACTAATGGAGATAATCAACAAAAAGCTAGGTTTGAAATCAAAATTGTTATTACAAGTCAAACGAACCATGCTAATAAGAATTGTGGCAAGCACCATTCCTTCATATCAAATGTTTTCATTTCTGTTGCCAAAATCAGTGTGCAAGTCCATGGATATCAGCTTTAAAAATTTCTTGTGGGGTTTCTCAAACGATCAAAAACAAAATCTGACTTTGAAGTCATGTAAGTCAATAGCCAACCCAAAAATTGAATTGGCTTAAGAATAATGGAAAATATGAATATAACGCTGTTAGCAAAAACAGGTCAAGAAATGAGTCAAGCCAATTTAGGCATCTGGCATTCGCTTCTCTTAGCAAAATACCTCAACACTACAAATCATTGGAATGCACAACCAAAATTATCAGACTCTTGGCTAGGGGTGTAACCGGTCCGGTTCGGTCTGGTTTTGGATAAAATCTAGGACTGAACCGTTATGTACCGGTTTTGTATTTTTCAAAACCGATTATGCACCGGTTATCCTCTTAAACCGGTACTTCCGGTTTTACTGGTTTGCGGACCGGTCCGGTCCGGTTTTCCAATTTTTTTTAAATGTAAGTTTCACAATTTGTCATTAAAAATTTGTTTATAAAAAAAAAAAATTTGATTTAAAAAAAATGTTTTATACTTTTATTAATATATTAGACTATATAATAGTATTAATATTAGACTATTGATATAGTTATAAGTTATATATTAGTATTAGTTATAAACTTTTAGTATTTAGAATTAACATTTTATGTAATAATTTATAAATTATAATAAGAAATTATTTCATATATGAATATATATAATTATATATATAAATTTCACATAAAAATTTATAATTATACATTATATATAAAACTTATATACATTAATATTTAATATATATATATATATATAAAATATTTTGTATAAAACTTATATATAAAAATATTTTTTTTTATTTTTTTTAATCAACCGGTCCGGTCCGGTCCAAAAAATCTCGAAACCGGAACTGGACCGGAACCGGCCGGTTTTTAGATTTTAAAAACCGGTTCCAGACCGGACCGGTTCAAAACCGGTAAAACTGGTCCGGTCCGGTTTTCCGGTTTGAGTTTACACCCCTACTCTTGGCTATGGAAGGGAATTCTAAAGGCAAGAGCTACTCGCAAAAGGTAAATGCTATGGCTCGTTTGAATACAAAAACTATCTCACTTTATTTCATCTCATCTCATCATTACAACTTTTCTAAATTTTCACATAAAATATAATAAATAATTTAACTTTTTTTAATCTCAAAACAATAATAATATTAAAAAATAATATTCTAATAATATTTTATTCAACTCATCTAAAACCATCTCATCTCATCTCACTATCCAAACGAACACTAATCTTTAATGGATTATTAGTCAATATATTTAGAGCCTTGGGTTCCCACATTGAAAAATTTCAAACCAAGACCTCACTAGTATATGGATGAGGTCCTCTGATTCTTGAAGGTTTCTAATTTAGTTACACAAAATCATTGGTCATGGAAATCCAAGAAATTCCCTTCTCCCAAAATAATCAAAGGCAAGACTCTTTGATTTGGACACCAACTCATAATGAGAAATTCTCTGTGAAAACAACCTACCATATAGTGTCCAAAACTCTTCGAACATTTTTGCAGAATTCCCATATACAATACTGAAAAAAAAATTAAAAGCGGAAAATTCATGATCAATATAAGCTGCTCATATGGAAAATTATATAGAATATACTCCCCACCTGAGTAAGACTCATCAAGATCATTCCAAGATTTCAACCTAGAAATTGTTTAGTGTGCAATGGAGAAGAAGAAACATTGATTCACCCCTTCATCAAATGCCCATTCACTTGGATACCATGGAGTCAAAGCAGTTGGTCATTAAATCTTGTATTACTGCCAATCAATTCAATGTCAGATTGAATATTATTGATAATCAACCCATAGTTGATCTTAGGATTAAACACTCTAGAGGTACACCAGTTCCAGATTTTTGTAGTCCTAATGTTGAATTCATCTGGCGGAAACAAAATGAAATATTACACAATCACATAAAACCTTCTTTAAGAAATACTGATCTAACAACCAACTCTCAACAACCATCTAAAGACGCAGGTACGCCATCGACTCCCTCAAATTTGGCCCAGGTAATTGGACAATGGATTAAACTATTATTGAATCATCTTTCTTTAATTATTTTCAGTCCATATACACAATCTCAACACCATTATTTCCGGGACTTCTTGAAAACCTTTTTGAAAGCAAATTAAAGATTCGGATAATGCTTATCTTAGTGCTATGCCAAATGAAGAGGAAATATTTGCTACACTAAAACAAATTCTAACTCAAAAAGCTCCGGGGCCAGACGTCATGACTACTCTATTCTATAAACACTATTGGGTGATCATAAAAAAAGAATTCATTGTTGCTGTGCAAAACTTCTTCCAAAATAAAAAATTCATCAGATAGATAAATCCTATAAATATTGCTTTGATTCCAAAGGCCCCAACCCAAATGCACCCCATTATTATCACCCAATTAGTCTAATCAATCCCATCTATAAAATTATCACAAAAATATTGACAAATAGATTCAAATTCACCCTACCTCACAATATTTCCCCACTTTCAAACTGCTTTTGTCCCTAGTTGTAACATTAAAGAAAACATAATGCTTGCCCATGAGGAGTTTCACCATCTAAATAAAAAAAAAAAAAAAAAAAAAAGGAAAAGGAAGACTTATGGCAATCAAACTCGATATGAAAAAAGCATTCAACTACATAGAGTGGGATTTCTTGTTTGCAGTGATGAAAGTATTGGAATACAGTAACCTGTGGATCAACCTGGTTAAAAAGTGTGTTATATCTGCAATATTCTCAATCCTCATTAACGGAACACCAAGAGATTTTTCAAAGTACAACAGAGACTCAGACAATGTGACCCCATCTCACCTTTTCTTTTTCAACTAAGCATAGAAGTGTTATCTAGATTAATAGCCAGAGCAGAAGCACAAGGTGATATTGAAGGGATGTGGCTAAATAGAAATGACCAATTTCACATTTGCTATTTGCAGATAATCTTATCATATTAGAGAAAGCTAATGAAAAGAGCGCTCAAGTTTCTAAAATGTCTGGAACAATATCATGATTGGTCAGGCCAAAGAATAAATCACAACAAGTCCTCAATTTTTATCACAAGGAATACAAATCTCACAATCAAAGTAGCCATCAACGAATGATGCCATACAAACCAAGACCCCACCAACATATGAATGAAGTCCTCCCCTTCCTAAAGTTTTCTAATTTAATTATACAAAATTCTCGGTCATGGAATATCCCAAAACTGTAAACTCTATTTGAACAAGATAGTATCATAGAAATCCAAAAACTTCCCTTCCCAAAACAATCGATGGCAAGGTTATTTGATTTGGACACCAACTCAAAATGAAAAAAATTCTTTGATTCTTTGTGAAAACAACCTATCATATAGATTATAGCGGCCAAAACTCATAGAACCTTTTTGCAGAATTTCCCAAGTCCAATACTGAAAGAACTTTGGAAGTTGAAAATCCATGATTGACATAAGCTGTTCCTTTGGAAAATCATATGGAATATACTCCCCACTCAAGTAAGACTCAGTAGGATCACTCCAAATTTTAATTCGGAAAATGTCTGATATGTAATGGAGAAGAAGAAAAATTGCTCCATCTCTTCATAGAATTCTTATTCACTCAAATACTATGGAGTCAAAGTAGCTGACCATTAAATCATGCATAATTGCCGATCAATTCAATGTCAAATTGGATATTATTAATAATCAACTCAAAGCCAATATTGGGATTAAAAGCTCGAAAGGTACACTAATTCCAGATTTTTGCAGTCCTAATGTTGGATTTCATCTAGCAGCAACAAATTGAAATACTACACAATTACACAAAACCCTCTTTAAGGAATGCAGATGCCCAACTGGAAAAATCTTACCAGGATTATAAACATGCATGGGAGAAAAAATTACAAGTCTCTCCAAAACTAAATTGGCTACAACCACCTTGGAACTATTGGAGCTTCTCCTTTGATGCAATAATTAGAGATTCATTCTCCACAAATTTGACAATCTGTCACAATTCAAAAGGTTAGATCCTAAAAATATGGACATAAAAAATCCCTTCCACAATTCTAGTCATAGCTATAGCATTTGCCGCCATCTTGGCATCACAATTGGCAAAATCGCTCCAAAAGAGCCCCTCTATTCTAGAAAGTGACGCACTAAAGGTTATAACAACAATTGAAACTGTGGACTCTTCACCAGGTTGGCAAATAATCTCAAACATTGATGATATCCGGCAAAATCTACATCCTTGAAAAGATTGGAGAGTTATCAAAATTAATCATCGATCGCAAAATCAATGTATTACATATTCAGTAGCGCATTAGGCAGCAACCAATCAAGTCTTTGGTTGTATATCTTTAGATAAACTACCTAGATGTATTGTGTATATCGATAATCGGAAGGATCCCCATGAGACAATATGTTCTATATTATTTTAGTTCTATCAATATTAAGCATGATTGATTAGGAAGAAAACAAAAAAAAGAACCTTGCAGCCATTATCAAAGAAAGACCACCGTGTAACTAGCTTGTCTCTCTAACCCAAAATAAGACAACTGGAAACTCCAAAAATCCGAGTAAAGTGAGCCCAAGAAGAAGATGTATATATAAACACACATAACTTTAGGGAATTGGGGATGAATTTTGAAAAGGTAAACGTACCCAAATGAGGGCTCAATATTAAATCCCAAGCGATTTAGAAGTGAAACACCCATTAATGTTTGAGTGCTTCTGGAGCCTAACTGCATCTAGCCCCTCCATGCGTTTTATATTGGAGCTAATCACTTGTAATTGTATTAAAGATGGATGGATTGATTATATATTCAACATTTTCAACTTATACATCTGCCATCGGCCTGCATGCATCTAAACAAAAACCCTACCTTCAACAGCAATTCATGTGAGATTATGGGCCGTATAGCAGCCTTAATTTACATGCTAGCTAGTGAACCATTAACCATGCATCAACGTACTCAAAATAGAAAAATGATAGTTGCAGTTATGAGTGTGCAAGTACTGCATAATCATTTTGAAAAAAAGTAAATAAATATAAGATCCACATGAAAAAAAAATTAATTTTTTAATTGTAGACCTTACTTTTTTTCAAAACGACTGATAACGCTTGCGAACTTCATAACTGTACATAGCGTTACTCTTTTTGCCGCATAATGAAAGCCCATGGTGAATTTGAAACCAAAATGTCCCAAGCTGCTAGCTTCATGTATTGTTGAGCCTTGTCCTCATCAAATAAGCTCCTAATCTCAAGACGACTACCCTCTTCATGCGTTGGCTTGCAAATTTTGGACCAAGAAACCCATTTTGTTTTGTATGTCCCTCGTATAAAACAAGCAAATGGTTGATGTATAAGGTCAATGATTCTATTTTGGAGAAGCCCCCAAGCTAGTTCTATATATAACCTATATCCTAAGATTTGTTTTTTTTTTTTTTTACTAGATTTGGATGTAAACTTGATCACAATAGAATGAAGTAATATAATGTAATGCTTCAATAAAATACCCAAAAAATATGACCTATATTTCAAAAGGTCTAGTTACTAATATAATTTGAGCCCCATTCTAATTTTATAAAAAGTAAGAACTTCTCATTCTCAATTAATATGAAATCTCATACACCACCTATCATTATTCTTATCATATAAACAATCAACTTCGTAATAAAGGGTACAGTTGAGTTGAATTAAATAATTCTTAAATTCTTAAACTCAGCTCGTAACTTCGTTTAAATTTAAAAAACTCCAACAAGATTGACTATGTTATGATTACGGTCTATTTATTTTTATTTTGAATGATTTGAACTTGTTCATAAATTATTTAAAAAATAAAATAACATAACAGAAATATTTTACATTTTATTTACTTAATTAAGATAAAAGTATTAATAAACACGAAAAATCTCATGTTTTTCATATTATATTGTAAAAAACTTTATATTTTTATCATAATATAGATTATTCATATCATATATTAAAGTTCTAGTTACAAAGTTCAACAAACTAATTTTGAATTAATATAAATATATTTATATAGACTTATATGTACATTCACTAAACGATTGTCGTTTGTTTCCCTCTGGTTTCTAGCCATTAGGAGCTCATACCTTATCCACCAAACGTCACCGTTTCATTACTCTCCAACCCCAAGGCCCCCACATTCTTCTTTCACAACCTGTGATTCTTTTCCTGTCTGCCTTCTCTGCATCTCTCTCTAGAACTCAGTTTCCCTCTCTAAACATGGTTACCATGGGCTCGTTACCGTCACCCTTAATGTGTACTCACACACACCCTCGCTACCTCCGTTTTCTCTCTTTCTCATTCCCAGTTCTCCAAAAATTTAAAAGCCGCCCCAAACTTTTCAACAAAACACCAAACGCCCCAATCCTCACTGTCCAGAATTGCACTTCCATCAGGGCCAAGCCCTCTTCCGAAATCAAAAGGCACAGCACCGGCTCACAACCGGACGAGAAGCTCCGCAAGCTCCGGGACCTCTTCTCGATACCCGGGGTTAACATCGACGCGTATATCATTCCCTCTCAAGACGCTCACCAGGTTGGATTCTTGGGTTTTAGTCGAAGTCTTGGTGGTTTTTGCTGATGTGTTGCAGCTGGATTTTCAATGATTAGGCTGAACTCGTGCTTTTTTTCAAATAAGTAATACAGCTTTATTGATAAGCGCGAAAGGCGTAACTAAGTAAAAAAAAAGTATAAAGAGATGCAATGGTGGAACTTGTAGTTTTTGGGGTCTGAGATTGTTTGTTTCGGGTTTCGAATTCAATCGCCTTTTTTTTGAGTGATTGTGTCGAAAAACTTGAGCTTTTTGGTTCAGATGGATGAAGTTAATTTTTTTTTTTAATTATTTGTTAATTTTTAATTTTTTATCGTATCAATGGAGACTAAGCACCTGGGTTTTGAATCGGATATTCATTGAATTTTGTTGATGGTGTCATTATTGACATTTTTTTGGATGTGGGGGGAAGTTTCCGAATAAATTTGGTGTGTTCTGGTCTGTTATTTTGAATGCCTTAAGTTTTTGTGATGAAAAGTATATGTTTTTCGACTCTCCAACTATCTCCTCATTGGATAAGATTTTATTTGCCCAAGCATATATTTGTTGTTTGTTCTCGTACACCCGGTGCCAATAAAAAGAAAAACATATATTTGTTGGGGACAAACTGAAATCTCTTAGTATTTATGGGGTTTATGTTTCTTTGTTGTGGGACTAGAAGTAATATTTTGTGCATTCGAATGTTGCCTCCAGCAAATTTTAATTGCCTTATTTTGGCTTCCAGAGTGAGTTCATAGCTGAATGTTATATGAGGAGGGCCTATATATCAGGTTTTACTGGCAGTGCTGGTACTGCTGTTGTCACAAAGGATAAAGCAGCTCTTTGGACGGATGGCCGTTATTTTCTCCAGGTTTAAGAAAAGGATAATCTTTGTCTATTCCAACTCTTCAGCTTTAGCTCTGTGCCACATGCAAGTCAAAATGTTTTTTCTTTTCTCTTATTTTCTCTTTGGTCCAGTCTAATAATAGGTGGCGGGGACGATATTAATATTTAATATTTTTTTCTCTCTAATGATTAGGCTGAGAAGCAGCTGAGTTCTAGTTGGATTCTTATGCGATCTGGTAATCTTGGAGTTCCTACCACAAGTGAATGGCTTAATGATGTTTTGACTGCTGGTAGTAGGGTTGGCATTGATCCTGTAAGCAATACATTGCTCTGCTAATGGCTGCACAATATTTCTTGTTCTTTTTTAGCACCATGCAATCCATTGTTTCAAGTGCTGATTTTGACTACTCATTTGGTTGTTTCTTTTTTCATATTAAAATTTAGATCCCAGTCATCTTTTGCATGTACAATCATGGAGAGTATGCCGAATTTCATCTTTTCATTATTTATGGGACTTTTTCAAGAGTTAGGATATTATACATAATAATTTGATTCATACCAGACTGTCATGTTATACTTTATACTATCTGTTAGAATATATTCATTGGTTTTCTCCCCATGGTCAGCTCCCCCCGTGATACCCCCATATTGAGTGAGTATAGGTGGCAAATGAGATCTCACATTGCTTGTGAGGGAGAAATTCTTACTCTTTATGGTGATTCTAATGGGATCCAATTGTATAATTGATTAGTCCTTTTGGAGTATGGCCTAGACATGGCTTGAGCCTTCTTTGGATCATTACAAATTGCATAAGAATCAATTCCAGCAAAAATGTGGGACTTGAGCAGTGCCAACTATGATGGAATGACCCAACGAAGACGTCGGGAATTTAAGGGGAGGAGATTTTGATACCCCGTATTGAGTGAGTATAAGTGGTGAATAGGATTCCACATTACGTGAGAGGGAGAACTTCTTGTTCTTTAATAATTCCAATGGGCTTTGATTGCACTATTAACTAGTCCTTTTGGAGTAAATAGCCTTGATGTGAGATGGGCCTTCTCTGGGTCGTTATTACCCCCCCCCCAAACGGAAAAAAAAAAAACACCTTTTGATGCATGCAATATGTGCTTTAAATGGTTACTTTGATGGAGGAGATTTTCTGGAGACAGAAATCAATGGTACTTTGGCTTAAGGAAGGGGACAAATGCACGAAATTCTTCCATAGGATGACTAACTCTCACAGGAGGAACAATGCTATTGATGTACTGATGGTAGATGGGATAGCTTCTTCGGATCAAATGGTAATCAAAAACCACATTGAACAGTACTACCAACAACTTTTAACTGAAGAGCACAATTGGAGACTGAGAGTGGATGGTTTGTCTTTTTCAACATTAGACTAGCAGAGTGCAGGGTGGTTAGAAAGGCCATTTATAGAAGAAGAACTGGACAATGTTATTATAGGTATGGCAAGTGATAAGACTCCCGGTCCGGATGGGTCTAGGTTTCTTTCAAGTTTGTTGGGAGGTGGTCAAGGAAGATATTATGCAAGTCTTTCATGAATTTCATTCTAATGCTAGATTTGAAAAGAGTCTTAATGTCACTTTTTTAGCCCTCATTCCTAAAAAGGTGGGGTCTAGGGGTGTGAGAGACTATCGCCCCATTAGTCTTGTGAATGAGATGTACAAGATTCTTTCCAAAGTGTTAGCAAATAGATTAAGCTCAGTGGTAGAAAAACTAATCTCGAAGCCGCAAAATGCTTTTGTCAAAGGTAGACAAATCCTTGACTCGGTACTTATCGCAAATGAAGTCTTGGATGGTAGATTGAAGTTTAGAGAACCCGGGCTACTTTGCAAGTTAGACATGGAGAAAACATATGATCATGTCAACTGGAGTTTCCTTCTTTACTTACTTGGAAGATGTGGTTTTGGGAGGAAATGACAGAAATGGGTAGAATTTTGCATCTCTTCAGCTCATTTCTCTGTCTTGGTAAATGGATCACCGGTGGGTTTCTTCAACTCCTCTCGTGGCCTGAGACAGGGAGATCCGCTTTCTCTCTACTTTTCTTATTTGTCATGGAAGCTCTTAGCAAGATGATTGAGGGTCTAGTGGGTGGTGGGTTACTGCATGGTTTTTCGGTGGGGAATGACGCTCTTAACATTTCTCAGTTGTTATTTGCTGATGACACGCTTATCTTTTGTGGTGCACACCTTGGACAAGTCCAAGCCTTGAGGGTGGTACTCTTTTGTTTTGTTGTTGTGTCAGGTTTGAGCATCAACCTTGCCAAGTCAGAAATAGTGCTAGTGGGGGTTGTCCTTGATGTGGAGATTTTAGCTACTACCTTGGGATGCAAGATATCTTCACTTCCTATGAAGTATCTTGGCTTATCATTGGGTGCTTCTTTTAAATTTGAAAGGATTTGGTATGATGTAGTTGAAAGGGTGGAGTGCAGATTGGTAGCTTGGAAGAGGCTTAACTTGTCGAAAGGCGGTAGGTTGACTTTGATTAAAAGCACTCTTTCAAACTTACTCATTTATTTTCTATCTTTGTTCCCGCTTCCCACTAAGGTGGCTAACTGCATTGAGAAGCTACAAAGAGATTTCTTATGGAGTGGATTGAGGGATGAGTTCAAATTTGACCTGGTTAATTGGTCAATAGTTTGTACCCCAATTTCTGGGGGAGGGTTGAGGATTTGCCATTTGATGAAATTCAATCAAACTCTTTTGGGTAAGTGGTTGTGGGGGTACCAAAATGAAAGTGAGGCCTTATGGAAGTCTGTTATAGACTCACAGTTTGGGGAAGCTTGGGGAGGATGAAGCTCGAATGTGGTACGAGGCACTCATGGAGTGGATTTGTGGAAAAATATTAGGAGCCTTTGGGGGACCTTCCGAGGACATCAACATTTTATTATAGGCGATGGTTGCCAGTCCCTTTTTGGTTTGATATATGGTGTGGTAACCTTTGTCTACGAGATACCTTCCTTGCCATCTTTGTGCTTGCTAGAGTAAAGGAGGCATCGATTGCCGAACTTCTGGTTGTTTCAAATGGCACCCCTCAATGGAATATTGACTTCATTAGGGCAGGCTCATGATTGGGAGTTGGAGTCTATTACGAAGTTCTTTGCGACATTATATTCCGCAAGTATTTTAGGGGGCGCTGGAGACAAGATGCTTTGGAATCATTCTAAAAAATGTATTTTCTCTGTCAGTTATTTTTATCAAAAGCTCACAAACTCCGGATTGTCTATGTTCCCGTGGAAGAGCATATGGAAGACAAAAGCTCCCTCAAAAGCAGCTTTCTTTGTCTGGGCATCATCTTTGGACAAGATTCTCACTACGGATAATTTGAAGAAATGACGGGTTATTGTCCTAGATTGGTGTTGTATGTGTAAGAAGCATGGAGAGTCAGTTGATCATCTGTTTTTACATTGCGAGGTGGCCAAGGTTATATGGGATGATTTTTTCTCAAGAGTTGGATTGTCTTGGGTCATGCCTTGCAGATTGGTGGATTTCTTTGCAAGTTGGAGAGGATTATACGGCGATTCTCAAGTAGCGGCAATTTGGAGATTGGTCCCAATATGCTTGTGTTGGTGTATTTGGATGGAGAGAAATGCTCGATGTTTCGACGATCAAGAGAGAACAATGGATGAGCTTAAAGTTTTCTTTTTTAAGTCATTGGTCTTTTGGGCGGGAGCTATAGTTTGTAACGGACTTAGTGTTCATGACTTTCTTCTTTCTACTGTAACCTCTAGCTAGGCGTTTTTCATGTATAATTCCTGTGACCTGGGCTTTGCCTATTTCTATGAATACAAAATCTTTGATTACCTATAAAAAAAAAAATATGTGTTTTAACTTATTCATGCCTACTATAGCATTTTCCAGACTTTGACTGCCTCTGATGCTTCTGTCTTTGGTACTGTGAAGGGAGCAGTTTCTTTTTTCTTCCAATGCTGCAGAGGAACTGAAGGAGGCCATTGCAAAGAAGAATCATGAGCTGGTTTACTTGTATGATTTAAATCTGGTGGATGAAATTTGGGGAGAATCACGACCTAAACCTCCAAACAAACCAATCAGAATGCATGACCTAAAATATGCTGGTTTAGATGTAGCATCGAAATTATCTCTGCTGAGATCTGAACTTGTTGATGCTGGTTCATCTGCCATTGTCATATCAATGCTTGATGAAGTTGCATGGCTTTTGAACTTGGTAATGTTTCTGCACAGTACCTTTAGATTGGAGAGGAATGTTGTAAACCATTTTTACTGAAATTTTGGAAATTCTTGCTGTTTCGTGCTTCTCCTTAAAAACGGGGGAAGAAATCTAGAGACATGGGACATCCTCTGCAACATCATCTTTTTTTTTTTTTTTTTTTTTTTTTTTTTTTTTTTTGTGTTTGGGCTGGCCTGTCCCTCACAAGATTGAAATTAAAAGTTCTAATAATTTTTCCAATGATTGTTCCTCTTTACATCTCTAATCTTTAAATTGAAATCTCAATTTTTGTTTTGCAGAGAGGAAGTGACGTTCCACATTCACCCGTCATGTATGCATACTTAATTGTGGAGATTGATAGAGCAAAGTTATTTATAGATAATTCTAAGGTCACGCCAGATGTGATGAATCACTTGAAGAATGCAGGCATAGAGTTGAGGCCATATGATTCAATTCTTTCTGAAATAGAAAGGTAAATTTGAGAGCTCTCCTATCTATCTACCTCTACACGTGTGTGTATGTAGCACCCCCTTCCTGATAAGATTAGGAATGTTACTCCATAACATTTCATGTGAAAAATACACATTTCAGTTTTGACTGGATCTGTCTTTTCTATTGATTTTGTCCTGCAAACTTGTCCTCATCATTACCTAGGTACTTATAACACAACAAATTAGACAAATACTCAGTAAATAGCCCAGCATCACATACAAACATAAAAACTTTATCAAGCTAGTTTTCTTTGAAAACATCTCCAAAAAGCATTACATACAAACATAAAAACTTTATCTTGAAACTCTTAATGGACCATACACGTTAACTCTTGTGTTCCTATGCTGTGAACCAAGCCCACATCCTGTGGGCAATAAAGGGAGCCGCTCTTCAAACATACACAATCTGGTGGACCACTTTCCCAACTTCCTTCAGTGTGGCTCACTGGCTTGCGCGTCCAACCTTTTGCTCCATTTCTTTCACATAATCATCATATGGACAAAAGAAAAACTTCAGAAAACTATACGTTCATTTATCTTATTTTCTTTCCTTTCTCTTAATTTTCATGACATTGATATGAATTACATACATTTCATATCCTAGAAGCATACACATTAAAACATCTGCAACCTTCACTTTCATAACATATCATATAGTAGGTGCATCAAAAGGGGTATACAAGAAAGGCTTAATATTACCACATATAATTTGGAAATTCTTTTTTTTTTTATAAGTAAGTTTGGAATTTGGAAGTTCTTTTGTGAAAATATAGCATTTTACTTTGAAAGAAAAGGACATGATCATACTCCTTACCTTGCTTCCTCTGCCTTGCAAATCAGTACTTCCTTTGCAACCTTAACAAAATATTCATAGTTATTGTTATCTTAATATCTTACCCTTTTTATACTCTTCACTAATGTTTTGGTACACAAGGTCAGATCTGATTCCCTTGCTTTGACATGTGTTTTTCTTTTCACAGATGATCACATTACACATCTAAGTTGACTTGTTTCTTATGTAGTATGCAATTTGGTTTTGTGTTTAGTCTCTCTAGTGTGCTAAACTTAGCTCCACTGATTCCTAACTTTCCTGTGGTTGTTAAGTGTGTAAGGAGACCACTTTAGGCTACTAACGCCTTAAAGGTTAACTGCTGTATTTTGTTACATTCAGACCCTAGGCTGAATGATGCAGAGTGTATGCGTAGCACATTTCCACCAAGCATGCACTCGATTTAGGTGATTCTTAAGGCCCTCTAATGAAGTGATTTGTACACTATTCCGAGGGTTTAAAGTTAAATTAAAGCCTAGTGATTGGGTCTGGATTTGGGCTCCAACAGTAAACTTTTGAGCCTCAAGATTTTCCGAAGTGTGCACGCGGGCATGCTGTTAATATTATTCCAGCACTTGGACAAAGGTTTAATATCAAGTATCCTAGGAAGGCCCAAACAGCAGTGATTAGAGACTGCTGTAGTCAGAAGTTCTCCAGCAGTCTAAAATCCCTTCTTTTGATTCATGAGGTGATCATTACGTTAGACAGGCTTTTTAAAACGAACTTGCGAGGAAATCAGTTTGTTCTCACATTGGACAGCACGTGTATAAAACTCCACCTTTCTGCTGTAGGTGGAATTGAATTTCTAACCCTTCTGGTTGGTTTATTCACATGTTTAGTGCTGCAAAGGCATCCTTTCAGCTTTATCTGTCAGATATCAACCTATATGGAGACTATGGTGTCTGTAGGCTTGCTTTTACATGCATACTGGAGTAAACTTAATTCATAAGCACTACAAACTAAAAAAAAATACCAGATGATAACTTTTTCTCAGTTTGGCAGCACAAGATACTCACCTTTGGCTGGATACATCATCTGTTAATGCGGCCATTGTCAATACCTATAAGTCTTCCTGTGAGAGATTTACTGGGAGCCATGGGAATAAAACCAAGGGTAAGAGTGAGATGCATGATAGCTCCAATGGCCAGTCTGGGGGGCACAGTGGAGTATATAAGTCATCCCCTATCTCAGTGGCAAAGGCAGTAAAAAATCATGCTGAGCTAGAAGGGATGAGGAATTCTCATTTAAGGTAATTCGTTGCTTCCTTTGGGACCTGTTATCTTTTGATGATTTAATGTTTATATTTTTCATCTTATCATTTTATTTCAATGCCTTAATATTAAGCTTAAATCATCGGTTTTGTATATGCAGACCATAGAGTGATTTAGAATGTAAGCATTAAGGTCAGCATGTTTGTTATTTGCCAACTTGTTTTAGTAGTTTTTTTAAACTTATTTTGATGAATGGTAATTTTTTTAACTAATAGAAGTACTATGAAGGAATTAAACTTTTTCTCATTGTTTTTGGTCAGACTATCAGTGCTGGCTCATTTCTTGTTTTCTTCTAGTGCTACAAATTATTCATTAGAATGAACTTTGATCAATTAAAGTTCCTGAATGCAGATAACCTCATTATTAAATCCATTTGATCTTTCATATGGTGTCGGAGCTCAAATTCTTCCTTTCTTAATACCCTCTTTCATTAAATTGTGGCCTAAAATTGTACTGCTTTTATATTTCACCTTTTGAGAATTCTTAGCACTTTTTCCTTTTGTAGTTAGGTGCATCTCTTGCATACTCCTGTATGCTGGGTAACGCCCTCTTTCATCTTTGTAGTTAGGTGCATCTCTTGCATACTTCTTGTGTACTGGGTAATGCCCTCTTTCATCTTTGTAGTTAGGTGCATCTCTTTCATAGTTCGTGTGTACTGGGTAACGCACTCTTTCCTCTTTATAAAATTTACATTGCTTATGACAAATTAGGTAATGTTTTCTTCAATAGAGATTATTCCAAATGTTTTTGTTCTCTTTTCCCCCCCTTCCCTTTCCCTTGGAATTACTTTTGCATCTTTTCTCCCATGTGCTGTCTGTGGTTTCCAGAAGCTAGCAGATTTTAATGATTCCATGTTTGATAGGGTTCAATGATCATACCACATTATTCGTATGTGATTTATGAAATTCCTGTTGATGCCTGATTAACTAATTCTGTCATTAGTTCATCAGTTTATTACCCTCTAGTTAAGTCTCTTAATTTTCTCATGTATACCATCTTGTGTACTTGGGCTTTGCCTATCTTTATTAATACATCTTTGATTACTTATAAAAAAAAAAAGTCTCTTAATTTTCTCATGACTGTGCAGATAGATATAGCTATCTGGGGAATTCTTTATGAAAACAATATTTTCTCTCAGCATTGGGAAAAAAAATTCTGAAAAAGAACCTGTAAGCGAGAGCATAAAGTAGTCATTCTCCATAGGCATGCGTGATGGTGCTCTTTTTTGCATCAAACATGTTATTTTGCTACAAAAGCTTAAGTATATATTATCAGTTACACAGATGAATTTTGCTAAAAACTGGGAAGACGTGTCTTATATCTTCTATGCAGGGATGCTGCTGCTCTAGCACAGTTTTGGGTCTGGCTGGAAGATGAAATTCACAAGGACGTGAAACTAACAGAGGTCGAAGTTTCTGACAAGCTTCTTGAATTTCGCTCGAAGCAGGCCGGTTTCATTGATACAAGCTTTGACACTATCAGCGGTATATCCTATTCCACAATTTTATCAGTTTTGTTTTCTACTTTTAGATTTTTAGATCAAATTAACCTTGTAAGAGGTGTGTGAACGTCTTTTGTTCTGATTGCCTGTTCTCAAGTCATAGGGTAAAGGCCAAACCTTCCAAGTGGTGTATCACCTTGGGTAATAATTAGTTACGGTGAATGTCCACTGTGCAATCTTTCATTGTAGTTCTGAAGTACGGTTTTGTTTGTCCCACCTCCTATGGAATAAAGAACTTAAAGTGTATATCTCTGTAACATGCTTGGCTATGGCTTGAATTTGTTTTCCATCCTTTTTTTTATTGATGTGTAGAAATTAAAATCTTATGCTTCAATTCCTTTTGTGCTTATGCAAAGGATTATTGTGTTAGTTTCTTTGCAAATGGAGTATAATAATGTATATAGATTTACTTATCAAAATAATGCATATAGATGTTTTATTATCCGTTATTAAACCTCACTGCTCACAGTTAGTATGTTCTTCCAGCTACTGGTGCAAATGGGGCTATCATACACTACAAGCCAGAAACAGAAAGTTGCGCTGTGGTGGATTCGAAGAAACTCTTCCTATTGGATAGTGGAGCTCAATATGTTGATGGTACTACTGACATAACAAGGACTGTACATTTTGGTGTACCTAATGCACGACAAAAAGAATGCTTCACTCGAGTGTTACAGGTAGCTAAATGTATGTTATTTTATTTATTTATTTATTTATTTTATATGGTAAAGAGAAGAGATGGTTTTTCTTGAAGGTTGGCTCCAATCTGAATTCAGATGCTAAAGCGAATCTAGGTGGGGTGGGTCCAGGTTTTAAGTTCAAATGTTGATTGGAAAATGTTTGTCTGGTTATTAACCACTGATATTCTGCTTACTGCCATCATGCTATTTCTTGTCCTCTTGAACAACTACGATAGAATAGCATGATGTGACAAAAATATATACAAGGGAAAGTACACTTCCCACCCCCTAACTAACAGGTGTTTTACACTTTGCATCATTCAACACCTGTTAATATAGCACCCCCCATTAGTGGCCAAGGTTGTGTTGTAACCTGTTTCTCCATTAATGGCTAGACTGGGATAGGGTGCTATTTGACAAAAAATGGCAGTTGAAGAGTGAACTTTGTCGATTTTGGTAGTTAAGGGTGAAAAGTTTAAAACATCTGTTAATTAGAAGGTGAAAGGTGTATTTATCCCAATATATAAATCATTTTTTAACTCATATCAAGTACAACTCTTTTTTGCACTTCAGACTATTCTTGTATCTAACATTTAAGCAATCTGGTATTTTTTTATGTGTAAATAAAGGTTTTATTGATGAGGAATAGGCAACAATCTGGTATTTGGTGCATTGAAAAAATCTATTTGCAAGTTTGGTTATCGACACACCCAACAAACCACTGATGTGAAAGGCTAACATCAGCTATCATATAAAGTATTGGTGTTTTGACTTTTTTTTTATTTTTGGATAAGTAAAAATATTATATATATAAAAAAGGAATAACCAAGTACACTGATGTATACAAGAAAACACCTTGCCCATTGACCCCAATGACCCAAAAAACCCGTGAAAAACAACCCAAAATACTTGACTTTTCTATAACTGTAATGAATTCTACAGTAAGCTGTGATTACAGACATGCTTGCAAGTAAGCAGAACTCTTGTGCATTATAGTTGTGGGTTTTGTTCCCCAATGATCTCTGAGTAGATTATAAATTGTAATGTATGTAGTGTGGTTTTCATTTCCATCTTGTACTTCTTGAGGGTTAGTAGGGCCAATTTTGTCTATGAACTTTTTATTTTTGGATTTTTCTGATAGTGGCCAGTTGCAGGGTCACATAGCTCTCGATCAGGCAGTATTCCCTGAATGTACCCCTGGTTTTGTGTTGGATGCATTTGCTCGTTCTTTCCTTTGGAAGATTGGGCTTGATTACCGGCATGGTATGTGTTTATGAAGTTGTGAAGTAACCAATTAAATGAATCTGTTGACATGATCAAATGATTTCTCTTTCCCTTCCATCTTTAGGAACTGGGCATGGAGTAGGAGCTGCACTGAATGTTCATGAGGGCCCTCAAAGTATTAGCTACAGATATGGAAATATGACCCCCTTATTGAAAGGAATGATTGTAAGCAATGAACCTGGCTATTATGAAGACCATGCCTTTGGTATTCGAATTGAGGTACTCTTTCAGCTGCTCTTTTACAACCTCAAAATTCATCTTTGCTGCAAATATTCCTGGACTTTCTATTAGTGATGTCCCCTTTTTGTTAGGTTCTAGTAAAAAACAAAAAGGTTCTAGTCGATGAACGTGGGTTTTTTTTAATGATATGCTTCCAAGCATCAGCAGCTGGACGAAAACCAATGTTTTTCTCGGGGTAGAGAAGAAAAAACATATATATAAATAGATATTAAGTTCTAAGTGGATAACTATGTTTAAGAGGGTTCTCATTACCTTATTGAAAATGGTGGTGAAGAAGAGGATTGATAAATAATTTTTGTGAACTTGATTACAGCTGTTATTTTCTATACTTTTCTGAAAATCTTTGGTTATTTATTTTGTGATTTTACAAGAGGTTCAGCTTTTTTTTTCTCAGAAATGGGGGATGCTTTGATTTTTTTAGTCACGTTTTTTCTGATAAAGAAACTGTGTGCGTGTGGGTGAGATATGCATATATTTGTTCGTAATGCTGGTTGATCTCTGTTAAAAATGTTCAGATATCCTCTAGATGGTTAAGGTAAGACTATTTCTCTCTTATTGTTCTTGCACATGCTTGTTGCATTGTAGCTTAGGTTCTCTTTTTTCTGCAGAACCTCCTTTATGTGAAAGAGGTTGATACACCTAATCGATTTGGAGGGGTTGGATACCTGGGATTTGAAAAACTTACATTTGTCCCCATTCAGGTATGCTAATGTTTAACCTGTAAATGTAGCTTTGTCATGAATATCATCCTGGTGAGGTTGTGCGAAAAATCAATATCAGTGTAGAATATCAATGGTTTGGGTAGTTTCCAATGGGCTCTTAGTTGAAATTCGGTTTACATAATATTTGATCATACATACTGGGTTCTGTGGCTCTACTGGGCTTTGCAACGAGTTTAGTAGAAGTGATAATGTTTCTGGCAATCGAAGGGATTTAGTGATGGTTTAAATGCATGGATAAGTGAAATAACAGCCCACCCATCCCACAGCGATATGTGGGTGCACATACACACACATGTATATACTGATACATGGATATTCAGCACTAATGCACGAGACATCTTTTTTTTTTTATCAATAAAAGACAGATATTATATATATGAATGAAAAAGGTATAGCTCTTGTACACAGGAAGTATACATAAGTGCTCCTAAATACATTCTAAGAACGATAAATTAAAGACTAAGAAATCATGAATATTGTCCCCATGCAAAACAATAGTGGAAAACCAACACATTAGAGTGTGGAGAAAAAAATTCTTCAACTCGGTCATTGTACGTTCCGTATCTTCAAAGCACCTCGCATTCCTTTCCGTCCAAGTACACCACATAATGCACAACGGAATCATCTTCCACACTGCTGCCACTTGTTGACAGCCTTGCAACTTTGTCCAACAACTGCGCGAGACATCTCTAAACCTATCTACTTGGATACTAGTTCATTTTGCAATATTTGTGACTATTACATACCAAATTTCAGATTCTTTTCATAATTTTTTTTATGAATAAATTCTTTTCATAAAATTATGCCATGCTTAGAATGAGCAGAAAAGAATATAAAAAAAATGGTTGTAACTAGTTGTGGAGTTTTTTTTTTTTTTTTTTTGTAAGTAAGAAATTTATTAAAACCATGTAATTAGGCAAGGCCCAAGAACATTTTTTTTTTCTGTAAACAAGATTTTATTGATCAAAAGAATAGGCAAAAGCCCAAGTATACTGGACATATATACAATAGCAATGCCTATGTGTGCTTAATTTAGAGATACAAGGAATTCATGAAATGACAAGCCATGGAAATCAATTACAATTGACCAATGGAGTAAAGTATTGAAAAATAGGCTTCTAAGCTCCTCCGTTGACCACGCTTGATCTTCAAAACTTCTTTTGTTCCTCTGGGATAAGTAGCCAATGACCTTGTAGCCTATTGGCATTTGCTCCCCATATCTCACGAGGGATGTCCAGGGGTCAAAGTCCCCATACCCCAACCACCCTAATCAAGTTTAATTGGTAAATGCACAAAAGGACTCTCTCTCTCTCTCTCTCTCTCTCTCTCTCTCTCTCTCTCTCTCTCTCTCTCTCCCTCTCTCTCTCTCTCTCTATATATATATATATACCTGTGGTTTCTTTCTGGAGATCTAGATCTTAGTAATTATTAACCTGGATTTTGGAATAATTCAGAAAGCATTTTAAGATTTTGTGCTAGCTGCCTGTTATAAGAGCATGATTTATAATTAAATAATGGACAAGAGCATCCTCAAAAGATTTATGTTATTTAATAGTCTGTCTAAAACAAGTTATTTAATTACTGCTTGTTTTTGGTTTAATCATGCAGAGTAAATTGATCGATTTATCTTTGCTCTCAACTGCGGAAGTTGATTGGCTGAACGAGTATCATTTACAAGTTTGGGAAAAGGTAATATTCCACATCTAGAAACTATTTCTAGCTCCACGCAGTTGTCTTCCAGGGAACTCAGAATTTTGGTAACAACTGCTGAAACGAGTTTTAATGATCTCTTATTTCTCATAGCTTTGTACCCTAGAAGTAGGTTTCATCAAGGGCACATCTGTTTTGAATGTACCTTGTCACATGGAGAGTATTGAAATCAATTGGTTTATTAGACTGTACGTTTAATCGACTAGTAAAGATGAAATGTTACTACTTTAGGTCACCTAGTTTTGTCACTAGTTTAGAATGAAACTAGTTGTAGATCCTCGATTGTGTTGGGAGAAGTATAATTCATCTAATGAAAAATAAAATATAGAAAATAGTTTATATTTTCTAAGTTTGTTCTATTTGGTTTTCCTGAAAAGGAGAAACCCCAGAGACTGCAACATAACTTTATGGACGAATATGTATTGTTAGAAGACGTAGCAAGAAAACTATAATTTTTTTATCAGTAAATGGGAACTTTATTAAAATTATTTTTTGATAGGTAAAGAGAAAAGAAAATAGGAATTTTATTAAAATTATAGCAAGAAAACTATAATTATATGAAGAATACATAAGACTTTTCAGGTGTTATATATAAGTTTTTATAAATTGTATAAACTTAAATTTAAATTAAACTATAATTTTCAAGTATAGGATAATCAACCTGAAATTGCAATTGGCTTATAAGCTTCCAAAATTTATTTATTGGACCGCAGGATTGAAGTGGTCATAATTGAGTTTAAGCCTTTTGGGTATGTTTGGTTAACAGAATAGGATGCTGAAATAGAATAGCTTCCCATGGAATAGTTATTATTTAGTTTGATTATTATTATTATTATTTTTTTGACAAGGAAGAATAAAGAATAACTATTCTTCAAACTGAGAGGGATAACTATTCCTCCATAAAATGAGAAGAATAGCTATTCCTGGTGGATTGGAGTAGTAAGTTTTTAAATTCCTTATTTCTAATTAGTTTAGAATAACTTTAAATGCCCTGGTGATTGGCCAATTACAAACACCCACGATGCCCAGATCAGCCCCATAACGTGCCAGCCCTGGACGTCCATTTCGAGGGCCACCCTTGTAGGTTTTGTAGGTGGCCTGCTAAAGAGGCTAAGAAAGGCCTAATTGAAAATGATAGCCTCTTTGTTGTTGAAGCACAGTGTAACTTTCCCCTAAGTGACTCGTATCAAGGAAGCTTTTTGCGAATTCTGGCTAGGATGTGTTATCTTTCAAAGGCTTTCTTTTTGTCTTGCATCTACTGGAATGGGGTCTTCAGAAAGCCTGTACCCCACTCAGAATGGCCGCTGTGTGATTTTATTTTATATTTAGGCTTACAAAATTGAAAGAATTGTTTTTACAAAATTTGTGGGGTTGGATATTATGCCAATAAGACCTTATGTGTTGTCACCAAACCCCTAGGGGTTGGCTCAAGTGGTTAAGGGTTTTGGTCTTAGTGGTATGCTCCCTTCATGTCTAAGGTTCAAACCGTGGGTGCAAACAATTTCTAAGGGCTACGTCAAATCTGTGAAAAGCCTTTGATTTACGTGATATGTGTGATGTGGACACTTTACACGAGTCCGGAGTTTAATCAGGTAAATGACATGTTACGTTTACAGTCTTTCGGCATTCCTTGTCGTCAACAAAATTTGTTGCCAAACAAAAGAATAGCAATGTCTATTCCCATTCCTGAAGGAATTGGAATGGGCATTCTGCATTCGGTTCCTTTGGAAATAAGAAAATCCATTTCATGAATTAACGTACCCTTAAGCTTTCAGAATTTATGAGTTAGGAAAGGTTGTGGTTTCATAAATTTAGGGTGTTGGAACCCCCAATATTATGTGAATTTTTGTAGGAAAAAGAGAATACTTGTTTTTTCTCACAATTGTCAGAGTTCTGCACATATGATGATTAGCCCTTCTGGCATAGGTTGCTTCATGTGTGGAATTTATGCCGGAATAATGATACAGCACCAACTATATTACAATTTAACTACTACTATTTATTAAAATATTAATATTTTCTACTTGAATTAAAAAGTTCTATTCTTGCAGTGCTTCAAAGTAATTAAAAAAAAAAAATTTTGTTATACTCAGTTTTCAACAAATTATAACGTAGTTCTTCTTATATCATTTTCCATTTATGATAACTAACCTAGACAAGTTGCAGGTCTCACCACTGCTGGATGGTTCTGCTCGTCACTGGCTTTGGAACAACACTCGGCCACTTGTCAAACCGTGATTCCCCACTCAGTTTGTTCTGTTTGTACTTCAATTTATAACGAGTTGTCTTATTTATTTTAATCCCTTGCACGTACAATGTAGAACTCTACCAGAGTTGGGAAAAGATTACAACTTGTACAGGACAAATATTGTAGGAATTAGTAGCTTTGTTTTCTCGGACAAAAAACTATGAAATTATTCAAGATCATCTTTTATTTTGCAGTTTGAAACCATAGACTTGCATTCCAAGCTTGTATAATTGCCGAAGTTAAAGCTTGTATAATGGCCGAAGTAGGGCCTGCATATGATGTAACGAGATCTGTTTAATGGTATATCATCCATCTTCAGGGGTAAGAAAAGTTTATGTCACAGGTCTCTCATGCCTATGATCCCTTCAACTCTTGGGTCTAAAGATTTCAACCAAAGTTTTGAATTTTGTACCGTACCAACCGGTATGGTTGAAATATATCATTTTTGTGATATAGCCGGTAAGAAAAAGGTATAATTTCGGCCTATATATATTTTTTTTCATTTCTTTAAACTGAAACTCATTTTTTGACCAACAGTTCCGACCGTTCCGACCAGACTATTTATAATTTTTATATATAATTTATTCATATATAAAGTATAATGAAACAGTATTGATATTGAAATTTCTTGTTTCAATGCCTTGACTGAAACGGTCATCGGTACAGTATTCAAAACATTGATTTCGAAGCGTTCACAGTACCTCAACATGGTGACTTCAGCTCCTGTAGTTTTACCTTCACGACTTTAACGTATGGCTTAACACGCACGATGGAAACACAGGCATGATTTTGGGCAAAGTTGGAGATATGATTTTCCCCCTTTTCTTTCTTTTGCATTACGCGGTTTTATCATACTCGCTGCCTCTGGGTCAAGCGAGGACAGCAAAACGCAGCTACCCAATTCGTTATGGAAAATGGTGACAAGTTTTTGCATAAAGTAATGTACTGATGAAAACTAGATTCCATACAGTACAATGTACTGAAAATCACATTTCATCAGCAAATACGATTTCTGATCATATGGAACTACAACAATCGGCCTCGTGATCTCACATGAACCTGCGAGTATGAATTATTTTCCCTTCATGTTTGCTTCTATAAACTTCAGGTCATGACGTTTTTCCCGATGCCGGATCTGATTGAGAAAGCCCAGCATACATGTCTGCTATTGCTTTGGCAAAATATGCCTTTGCTTGAGGCCTCTTGATCTGCAGCAAAATTCATGTCAATACAGTGAGATATATACCTTCTCATTGTGCTTACTGCTTTGTTTGGAGCAAACAGAGCCGAGGAAAAATCTGTTCAAACTAATTTTCATTTCGTCTTTTGACATTCAAATGGTGCCATTAGGGTTTATCAGGGCCAACTTCTTACCTTGAATGTTGGAGTGAGAAGGCCATTCTCCAAAGTGAAAGGTTCATGCACCAAAGTTACAGCTTTTGCAAATTCGAAACCTATCAGCTACAGAGTCATAAGAAATACATCAAAAAACAAGAACTTCAGAAACTAATCAGTGTTTCTCAACACAATTACCTACCTGAGCTTCCCTTCCAACATCATCCATATCCGCCAAAACTGCAGCTCTCGCTCGTGGATCATTGCACAATTGTCCTAAATTTTCAAACTGAAAAAAGCAATAAGAGAAAACGATTCAAAATAGGAAAAAGAGTATGAAAATTACATTGTTGACCGGTTTCATAAGGAAGCATAATGACTCTGGGCACTGTACAGAAGTAATAATTAGTTATGAATCTGGCCTCCCACTCATGTAAGCAAAACGGGAAAAAATATCCTCCTATAGAACAAATGCAGAATACCCATCGACATTGTTGCCCGATTATGGAAAGAGCAGGCCATGCAAACCTCAAAACATACTTTCTAAACCAATTAAAAACTCTAAAATCCAGAGTTAGCAAGAACCTATAAGTCCATAATATAACATTATCATGCTGTGCATAATGCATAGTGATGAAAAGATATGGCACCGTCTGGTGGGCTTCTAGATGGCATTAAAAGGAGAAAGCAGTGCGAGAATGAGTTTTGCAGAATCCAACACCTTGATGCCTTCTGATGCGGCCCAATCTTTCAACACATCAGGGTCCACTGCAACAACAGCAACTAGACTCGAGTTCAGGCTATCACCTATAAACAAATTTAAGCAGTTAGCATAGAACATAGCTGAAGAGTATCATATACAAAGTAACATCCGTTTCCTTACCATATATGAAACATTGAGAAACAAATTTGCACTTGGCATAAACGTTCTCAATCTTCTCTGGTGCTATATATTCACCCTGAGCTAGCTTAAATATGTTTTTTTTCCTGTTATAAGTTGCAACAGAAATTCAACAGTATAAGTTCAGAGTCTGTAAAATTGGCATACTATAACAAAATGATTTCCAGTAGAAAACCCCATAAAAGGAGGGTCATAAGATGTATTTTTGTAAGGTTTGACTTGCATCAAGGACATGGTCAAAGCCATTGGCCTAATTAGATGGATGCTTACAGAGATTTATTTTCTCCATTCGGGAGATCAATAGGAAAATATAGGCTTTATTTCTATAAGTTTGCCTGTATTTGTCATGTACGAAGCTGTGCTACATATTTTTGTATTGTGCACATTTTTTCCAAGCATGAAGTTGGACTTGGATAATATTTTCTCCCCATGCCCTTCATTCATGGCATATATTTTGTTGTTATTGTGAGAGAAAACAGCTTATTCATTCGATCATCCTAGTTACCAAAGTTCAAACTCCAATATGTGAGCAAATGGATGATGTCTACTGGCATGTGATCGATGTGATTTTTAGCATACATGACATGCAGGGGAGGGTATTTGTGCCACATTGGGCATGATGATGCATAGGTATTCAGTGAGGATGGAAGAAAAGTTGTGTTGCGTCTATTTTCCACCATCCCCTACAAAATTATGTGTACAGCCAAAGGCCTGGACCCACAAGCATTTACAATGAATCGCCTGAAAAACATCATTTCTTGAGAAGCAATGCGTACTGGTGGTAATTGACTTTAATAGAAAATGATCTAAGATGTAGTTCAAGATATACTTATCAAATTCAACTGGCAGTCATCGATATTCAGAGATATTAACCTAATCACTGTCGGTATTTTTTTTAATATAAATAACATGATAAAGTATAGTAAAATCTTACCTATCAATAATCTTAAGGCGGCCTCCAGGTAACCACAACCCAATGTCTCCTGTGTGCAGCCATCCATCACCATCAATTACCTCTCTCCTGTCCAATCAACTCTATGGTCAGGTAGATTCAAGAAGTAATATTTTAGTAAAGTAAAGCAATTAACATTTGCAAGATGAGTACGTTTGGACTTCGTCTTTGAAGTAGCCTTGAAACAAGATGGGACCTCTCACACAGATTTCACCTCGAGGATGAGGCTGATCTTCAGAGGTGTAGTTCATTTCTGGAACATCCACAAGTTTTATTTCTGGAGGCGAAAAAGGGAAACAAAACTAAGCACAATGCAAGGCAAACATACTGAAAAGGGAAAATCAGAATCTTGTAACCAGAAACAGAAATCCAATCAAGTATGCATGTGCAACATAATTTTCTTGAAATAATTTCTGTCATAAGAACTTACCACAGGCAGGATTAGGGGACCCGACATGACCAGATAAAGTGTCACTTTCGTCCATTATGCTTATTACACAAGAAGTCTCGGTCATACCATATCCTTCAATTACTTGACAGCCAAAGCACCTGTGATTTGCAGTTATGTTCACCATGATAACATAATTGGTCCTTACTAACTTTTAAACAGAACCTTTGTACATTCAAACTTCAACAGTGCATATCCAAAATAATCAACTTACACCCTCAAGAAGTCCAAGATATCAGGAGACAATGGTGAAGCACCCGATCCCATAAAACGAACTCGGCCTCCAAGCTTTTCCTTTATTTTGTTGAATACCAATCTGTCCCAAATTGGTGACGGGTTCTGGCCTGAAATTATTGTATGTTTGAATCAACAAAAGGCTCTAATGGCAGTAGGCCAATTCACATTAGTGAAATTATGTAGTACAGCCTGTGGGGACTCTCTTGGACTGGGATTTTACAATTCGTTTCTTTCATCATTTGAACTTCAAAACATTAGGGTGGGTGGCATGAGTCCATTCAAAGATTCCTGAAAGTGTGAGGACAGTCTAATTTTAGCACACATACCACTCATTATGGCTTTCTTCTTGGAGTTGTAGGCAACTCTAAATATTTTCTCCCTTAGCATTCCAGAAGCTGTTACGGCATTTATAATTCTGTCAAAATAAACTGAATCAGACCTGATGGAGTCATAATAAAATGACAATAAAATGAGTAATTAAGGACATAACAATGATTACCCAGCATATATTCGATTATATAAACGTGGAACGCTGCAAAATATTGTTGGTCTAAGAGAAGACAAGTCATCCATCAGTTTCAAATTATCCTGAAAATAAGGACACAGTCATTCATAAAGCTTTTACAAAGAAAACCCTACATCAAAGGAAATTGGCTATCTATTGAGGATGCATGGCACTGGGAACTTTCTGTTTGAAAATGAATATAACTTTTGTACAACTATCAGAGGCACATTACATTCCTTGAGGAATCTATGCGGAACAAAGCTATGCTGTTATTTTATATTTACATATCCCCTTGCTAGATTTGGTTTGGTTATCTCCAGTTAATACGAACATTATCCTTTGCTTTATGGTCATAAGAACTGAAACTAGAATGGTTATTTTTATTTAAGAGCTGCATGAAAAGTACTAATGTGTCATACTACCTCAGGCACTAGACTTGTAATACATGAAATGCACTAAAAATAGGGTGCCTTTACACTAGTTGAATATGAGAATACTGAGAAGTCATTTTCCTTTTGCTGGGTAAGAAATGCAATAAGACTTTTATTAATTCAATGATACAATTTTAAACTTTGAACATCTTATCTCGTTGTGTCATGTAATGCATCACATACCCCTTGGTAGAAACCAATAGCAACGCCGTAGTACACTGAGACAACTTGGTTTGTTCGTTCATATATGTGTGCCAAAGGAAGATACGACATGTAACTGAGAAAAGAAACATATAAATGAAAAATAATATCGAGAATTGACAAATTAAAGTAACTTTAAAATTGGTGGTATCTGCAACCAAGTGTAGAACTCACACATCAGAGGGGTAGAATTTGGTCGCATGACAAGAACCAGCAGCACTTGAAATTAGATTTCTGTGTGTCAGTACAACTCCCTTTCCAGAAGGATAAAGTAAAGAAAAGTAACAAAAAAAGCACACAAAAATGTCATTTGTCACATGATAAACAGTGTAGGTGATAAAATAATACAAGGTGTTTTGGCCACAATTGAGAGCATAAGTTCGCATACAATAAATGTGCCACCTTTGGTGTTCCAGTAGTACCACTAGTATAGCATATGGTTGCAATATCTTCAGGCTTGGGAGGGCAGAAAGGCTGCAGACCACTGTGGCCCTAAAAGGAAACCATCTGTAAGGTGATGAAGCATACAAAATTCTTCACAAAAAATATTCACAATCTGTCAGGAAAAGATTTGGAATCTTTGTTTTTCAATTCAGAACAATGATACTACTTATAGACTGTGAATGGAAATGAGGTAAAATCTTAGCAAGTTATAGTATTTTGTTCACATACAGACATTCATATAGGATCAATAGAATCAAGAAAGATACAGAAGATGCCATGTGAAGGAGTAAAGCCAAAAACTCCCACAATTATAACACAGCCAATTTAGTTGTGTTCAACATGAAAAGTGCAGTTGAATAAATGGCTATTCATGTTGGAGTTTTCCATGATTTGGGCTTACTATCCAATAATGAATAAATATTGCAATTCAAAAGAACCTTAAGCAGACAGTTCCCTTTATCCAGGTCATGAGTACACTAGTACCCTCAGAATATCAGAATATTATTCGTAAAATTCCAGTTTTACCTGACTGATCAGTTTTAGATATGATATAACCTTCACTCCAGATGCTGGTGGAAGAGAAGGTAAGTATTCATCCATGCCTCCCACAACCTATGTCATGATGGATGCAGGGGAAAACAATAAAAAACTTGGGTGACAATCATCAAACATTCTTTTAACTTTTTTTAAAAGAAAATACTGCCATGAGATTTTAGGGGTACCAACCACTATAAGATGTACAGATGGAATCTCAGATAAGAAGCTCAACAACTGCAAGTTCCAGAGAAAGGATATAAATTATGTTGCTGATTGGGAATCAAAACGCAGAACTGAGATACAAACAAAAACAAGAAGCAAAATGAATCTGAAAAGGGATTTGAGTTCCAAAGAGATAATTGAAATTCAAAGATCATAAAAAAGCAATAGCTTAAAGAACTTCAAATTAGCAGTAAAACATCTGTTATACAGCGAAAAGGGACACTACACTACCATCCCACTTCCTTCCCACTATGTAAGATGTGGCACATTTATCACTATGTAAGATGAAAGTGGGATGGAAGTGTGGTGTAAGCATTACTCAAAATATAATCTATGAGAAAAAATTGAAATATATAGGGTGCAATATTGGATTTAGAAGACAACATATTTTGGAAATTTATTTTAAAGTATAAAAGAATCAATATCAAATAGACATGACAATTAAATAAACCCATCCATGGGTATAGTTTCCCTAACATATAAGCAAAGCTTAAAGAAGAGAAGATCAATCTCACGCTGTTCAACGTCTCAGGTACACAAAAAATAGCCTGTAGGTCAGCATGATTGACAACATACTTGACAGCTTCTGGACCTGCACAAAGAAAAATACTGTCAAAATAGGATGAACAAACTTGGAAGATATGTTTAGACAATTAGATGCGTACCAAGAGTGTCATAAAGGGGAACCGAGATATATGAATAAGCTGAGCAAGCATGATCCACGATCAGCCACTCTGGTCTATTTATCAAATAAAGTCCAATGCAAGCTCCCTGTTCCATGAGAGACCAAATGCTACAATCATATTTGCAGTCCTATAAATTATGTGAGATGCTGACTTCTAGCTGAGTATGCAACAAAGGGATCCCTAACATTTCTCTCTGTTTCTCTTTTCGGATTGAATGCTCCAATTCCGAGAAAGATAAACAACTTATGGATGTCATATGGCCCTGATATGGGCCCATGACCACGAATGCCACACAGATAGCACTAAATGTTGTAGGATCCACACGATGTATCTAGCTTATTCTAAACTGAACCCATCCAATTCGGACAAAGAATTGAAGATGATCTCAGTCCAAATAACAATTATGAGCTTATCCAATTGTAACTATGCTGAAGAAAATAGGATGATTAAAAATTGAGAATCTTTTCTCTCTAGAAGTGACTCACTTCCCGTAACCCATGATGCCAGAGGCCAGAACCTATTGCTTCGCGAGCAGTTGCTGCTTCCCCATAAGTCATCCACTTGTACCTTCAGTTGTGAAGAACATGTCAGACAATGCTATGTGGAGAATGCAAACTTATCAACCTGAGATACATGCTAAAGTAATTGATAACTAACTTACTCTCCAACAGTACCATCTACCCGAATTCGCGTACCCAAATACTTGTAATCACAGAAAGTTTCAACAGCATGCCTGTTTTCACAACATTTTGAACAATATCTTATCTCTCCCTTTCAATAATAAATTTAGGCTAAAGCAAATCCAAGTACATGTAGTTGCCATCATTCTCTTAAAAGCGAAATGCGTAAAAAAAAAAAGAAAGAAAAACTCAGTTAGAAGTTAGAACCCTCACAAAAAGTTATCATGCAACGTCCCAATTTCAGGATGGTCAGGGAATTTACTTACAAGCTTCAAAGGAGAACGTGCTGATCTGCAACCCAAAAGTAACAAAGTTACATATTATCATAGGAAAAAAATTGAAAGAAAGAAGCAGGGTACATATGAGTAACCAGTTGAAGAAAAAACACCAACAAGCATACCTATACACATTCCACTTGCCTGTTTGCAACTTTTCTGGAAGAACTACACTATACCCCTGGCCTGCTCAGAATTGAATACAAACACTTTGATGCACGAGAACAAAAAACAAATGACATTGAAATTCAAACATGATAACAAAAAGAGAAGTTGACAAATTTGATGAAGCAATATTGAGTAACACTAGTTCCATTCAGCCAAATGTGTAGGATTTTAATTTCAATAATTACAAAGCAATAAAAAGATCCAAGATTTGTATTCCTTCAGCTAAAAAGGCATGATAAAAGCGTGATTAAACTGCCAATGAGCTCTAGATGAAACTTCAAATTTTTATATAGGTTTAGGTGAAACTTCACTTTACTTTCCTTGTAAGAACAAAGGACGGCGAGGTTATGGGTTCACAACTTATTCGGAGTGTGTAAGTTTTTTTTTTATAAGTAAGAGTAATTTTATTAATACAAATGAAATAGACATAACCCATGTAAACATGAAGTATACAAAAGAACACCTAAATACATTCTAAGCTCAATTGGGAGCGTGTAAGTTACCAGTAATTGAAAAAAAAAAAAACAACATTAATCAACTAATTTCTAAATGCATAAAAAAAACTCAATCTTAGTGGAAAAGGCATTGTTCTTTCGATGAAAAACAGAGGAAGAAAGCAAACAAAAGCTTAGAGAAACTCAAATTCGGTTGTTGAAAACATGGAAAACAGAACAATATGTAAGTCCCTGACAACAGTTTTTTTTTTTTTTTTTTTAATGACGGGGAACCACTCCACGGCAGAGCCCTTAAGACTCACCCATCGAACCGGGGAGAGTAGCACAGGAACCCACCGCCCTAGCCTCCCACTTAAATCACTGTTTGATTTCAGGGGGAATGGAAAGTGTGACATGAAGCAGATGCATACAAGTTCGCCCTTACAACTTGGCTACCAACGGTTGGGGGTTGGGTTAGTCCCTGACAATAGTTCTCAAGAAAAGAACAAAAAAATCTTAGAAACTACGGATAGGTTGTGAAACTATAGATCAGACACGGAAAAGAAGAAAAGAACTAATTTTCTCCTTGCTCTCAAAGACGAAAACGCATTTATCACTACAAAGAGAACAATCAAAACAACGAATTTTCATTGTTTTCGCTGCAAATCAGTTATTGGAAACAGCTAGCTTGTGAAAGATCTTTAGTCTTCCAGAGCTACGAAACAACGTGGCCGAAAAATCACAATCACAAGCTTACAGAAGTTATTAAATACCGGCAGCTACAACTTCTACCGCAGCTCCAAATTTCATCTGATCAGATTGAGCTTCCATAGCTCAACTGCTCATTCGCTTCAGACACATATGCACTACATCGAAATCTAAATTTACACACACGCACACAAATATATGTATATCGAAAGAGGGAGGGAGTGGGGAGAGTACCTTGAACGAACTTTCCAGCAGTGAGGTTGGGTTGAACAAGGGAATGAGGATCGTTGGAGGACGTGTAAGCGGGGAGAAGGTGACATTGGACGGCATGGAGGCGACGCCGTGCCTGTGCTTCCATGGGAATAAAGATTTCCTCGAGGAGATATTTTCTCGGAAAATCGAAGGGTGGGAGAGTTGGTTGATGACTGATCCTAGTTTCGTGCTTTTTTACGTTGCCTTACGTCTTGACGAGGAAAGTGGAAGCGGGGGCACGCTTTTTAATGCCTGGTGTTGACATCAAGATCAGTTTAGCGCCCGCTAGCATTCGGCCATGCGTTGCGGTCGCGTTGGGCTACGTTTGGAACGTTCAAGCAGTTTAGCTCTTCTAATTCAATTATTGAATTCTCTCTAAAATTTCTTATAATTTAACTAAAATCACATTTTCTAAAACTTTTGTTAAATTTTATTCGGTCTTTTAAAAATTTCGTACATCTCATTTTTTATCTTTATATCTATTCTATTAAATAATATTTTTCTATTCTTTCGTTATTATTTTTTTCTCACTTTTATTTATAATTAGGCACTGGTAATTCGGGACCCATTTTGTGTCCCGAATAAGCTTTTTATTTTTTTTGTTTATTTTTATGTATTTTTTTAATCATCATAAACATTTTTTAAAAAAATCACAACATCATTAAAAAATATTTTTTTAATCATTCAATTAAAAAAAAAAAAAAATTCGGGACACACTTTGGGTGCATTTCCCTTTATAATTTTAACTACTAATTCTTTTATCTTATTATCTTTTTTTTCAAATATCACATTCTACTAAATATTTATACGTTTTTTATTATCGAATAGAGTATTCAAACCGAAATCTATATTATAAAAATAGTAAATTTTTTTTAATATGTACATTTTCTAACGTGATGATATTTTTTAATATATACTTTTTATCAGTTTCTATAATGGTAATACCTAACCACGTATTGGTGATAAAAAAATTTGTCATTTCTGTAATGGTAACATTTTTTCTCTTTTCTCTAACGGTAAGATTTTGAAAACTTTCTCCAACAGTAATAATTTGAACTCCTACCTCTAAAGGTAACATTCTTTGTTTTTTCTCCAATGGTAATTTTTTTTCCAATCTCAAACAGTAACATTTTTTTATCCTATATGTAATGTAATTTGTTCCTTTATAAATATGCATTCTACTTTCATTCACATTTTCACTATCGCAAATCTCATTTGATCTAAAGAACCAAAATTCAACAATCTTCTCTGATCTCCCACTCCCTTCATCAAATGGCTCGTACATTTTTTCGCAAATTGTTCATATACTTATCCTCTAAAAATGAGTTGAATGTTTTTCTTATTTCTTAATGACGAGGCCGATGGACAGACATCGAGACATCGTAGCAATCACCAACGCCGTAAGTTTATTTGGCGTGATCATATTCAAGGGCACGAGTGCCTATTTCGCGATTATTTCGTAGAAAATCTAGTATATCCCTCGAATTTATTTCGGATGAATCATCCCCTATTTCTTCGTATTCTAAATGAGGTAGAGTCTTACAAGCCGTACTTCGTCCAGAGAAGAGATAATGCCCAAAGACTAGGTTTATTTTCTATGCAAAAGATAATCGCAACACTTGGAATATAGAGATATGAGGTTACTGTAGATTTTATGGATGAAACACTGCAATTGAGAGCCTTAAAAAATTATCTGAGACAATAGTAAATGTTTTTTAAGATGAATATTTGCGGTCTCCAAATGTCAATGATATTGCTCGATTGCTTATGGTTGGTGAACAACGGCGATTCTTGTGAATGTTGGGAAGCATTAACTGCATGCATTGGAAGTGGACAAATTATCCCGCAGCTTGGAAATATATGTATTCCGGCCACATTCGTGAATCAACTATTATTTTAGATAATTTTTTCATATGATCTGTGGATATAGTATGCATTTTTTGGTATGCTCGGTTCATATAAAGATATTAATGTGCTAGAAAGATCTTCTATTTTCACGAAACTTGCCCAAGGGCGTACCCCTCCAGTCAATTACACAATCAATGACAACCACTACCAGATAGGGTATTACCTTGCGGATGATATTTATCTCAAGTGACAAAATTTTGTGAAGATGATTCCATCACCACAAGGGAATAAGAAGAAAAATTTTGTGCAAGCACAAGAATCTGCAAGAAGAGATATCGAGCGTGCATTTGGAGTACTTCAACAACAATTTACAATCATTCGTGGACCTTTCCGAATGTTCAAAGTCAAAGAACTAACAAATATAATGATGTCATGTATTATTCTACATAATATGATCACTGAAGACGAGCGTGATGATAGTGAGGGTCCGAATATTGATTATGATTAACTTGATGATGAAGTCCCGGAACTGTCACAACTGATTTTACATACTTCATCTAGCGTCATCATCATATTAGAGACAACTTAGCACATCATCAGCTCCAAGCAGATCTAATTGGACATCAATGACTATTATATTCCCAACAGTAGACATGTCTCATAATTTATTGGTATTTCCTTCATGTTATAGTGACTATATTTGAGTTAATCAAATTTCCATTCATATTTCCTTCATGTTTGTAGTAACTATATTTGAGGTAATCTGTAATAGTTTTTGAAATTGTAATGGTCAATTTCCTTGTTTCAAAATATCAATTTACACAATCCAAATAAAAATTAAACTGTCTTAGTATCAATAATATTGTCATCCATCATTGTCTGAAATAGAAAATAAAGAAATAAACTTGTTATAGAAAAAATTAATCAATCCAAATGTGCTGCATCATTGCGTCTCGCCATGATTTCCCTTTGTAGTTCCTGAAAATATAACCGTTGCAGTCCTGGCATGGCACTTAGGTCTATCATCATAATGCATTGATCCGTTTCCTTCTTAGTGAGCTCTAGTTTCTTCGCCTCTAACCTTAGTCCTTCGTCCTCTTAACGGATTTTATTTAGCTCTTTTTTCTTGTCATTTTCCATCTTTTCGGTGTCCAACCTCAGTCTTTCATCCTCGAGACAGATGAAATTTAACTCTTTCCTTGTCATACTCCATCTTTTCGGCTTTGAGGCGAAAATACTCTTTCTCCTGAGTACGTGACTTCTCCAAAAGCGTATATTTGAGCTTGCTGAGCACAACAATCTCTTGTGCTGACATGTGTTGGGCTTTTCGTTTTCCTTCCCATTAGTCGGTCCAATTCGATCACGTGATTATCTATCACATTATCCACCTCGAGATAAAAAATTGACTCCACTGTAGCGCCCGAACATCGAGTCGAGGTCAGGGACGGGGACATCGTCTTCCTTCACTTTGAATCCTCCTTTGAGAAACGTCAAATCCATTTAGGTTGTTCCTTCAACAGGTGCTAACAATGCTCAAATTAGAATGAGCATTTCTCTAGCGATTGGTACATAACCTTGGTCTTGTCAAACTTGTATGTAAACAAAAAAATTTATGCTAAACCAATATATAAAAAAATTAATTATTCGTAAAACAAGTAAGAGTATAGATATTCTATCTTGTTTTGCTCGGTCATACCACTTTGATTCAACCCTTCAACCTGGTCTACTTTTGCACAAAATTTGTTTGTCGTCTTTTGAATAACTGACCACCAATGTATTAAAGATTTTATGGTCCGATCATTTGTGATTTCTTTAAATTGCTGGAAGTATTCAAAAATAATTTCTCGAAGTTGGGAGTGTTTTTAGTCTATTCACTGGACGGCATCAAGGCTACAATTAAGCCATGCAGAGACTAGTAACTTGTCTTCTTCAGGGGTGAAGTTCGCACCCCTGACTGATTTCCTATTGCCGATAAGATTGTTATGAGGTAGCGGTGGAGAGTCATCAACAGTCATAGGAGAGTTTTCACTTTATCCACCTTAAGTGGGGTCTAGTTGAGGATGTTCACTTAGGAGGTTGTGAAGTACATATGTTCAGGGTCTTGTGAATCTATCTCTAAAAATGCATTGAAATGTTAGTCACGTAACTATGAAGTTTGGGGTTTTTCCATCGCCGACTCAGGAACTGAATGGTGACATCTACGAAATTTAGCCATCCTCTCATGGCTGCAACAATCGGTTGCCACTACTTGTTGGTCGTCCGGGTTACCTAGCTATTGAGGAAATGACCATAAATTTCCTGTATCCTCACTAAGCTTTGTCATCATCACAACCGATGGGGTTTAATTTACATGTTACTTTTCTATCACAACATAACACAAAACAATGACACAACAAAAAACAATGTAACAGAACTAACCAATTCATATATTCACACAAAGCAACAACCAAACAACATGCAAATAACAATAATGCTAAATAAAAGCATTCTCATCTAGTGCATTTATATCAAATGTATAAATAAATGGGGTTCAGAATTGTGAAAATATTGATAGCATGCGTAAGCAATGAGCCATTCACATCCAATGGCTGCAAAACCTCATCTGAACGTCCATTGCAATTTCTGGAAAGTACCACAAACTGCAATATGACAATCCAGGTGAGGATTACCCCGCCATATCGATGGGACCCTATTAACACTTGTGAATTAAACCGTACTATAACACTATCATCATAACCTAATAACAACCCCCTCTCCCGAGAAATACGAAACACTGCAATCAACCTAACAAGACAGAATAAATTACCCATGGAAAGAGCAATGAAACTAAATTAATTTAAGGAATTGAATATGCATTTTTTGGATATTAAAAAAGCAATGCTGGGAAGCAATAAATTCACCCAACACAACAAAAAATATACAGACAAACTTAATAAATGTATAACCACAAATAATTATTCGCCCATTCCATAACTACAAACTCCACCAAATTTTCCTCAAAACCAAAAACTCCACAAATTTCATAACCAAAAACTCCACCAAATTCTCTTAAAGAAAAATGGTTGGACAGCAATGAGAGAAACAGATTTAAAAAATAAATTTCGTGTGATAGCATCATCAATTTCTTAGCAGCCAAACAATCAACACAGCCAACTACATACACAGTAAAAAACCCACCATAGAGTATCCTAAAAAAGCTACAGTCGCAAGCCTCAATGAATGGATCGATCAAGAAAAACAGTTGGACAACAATGAGAGAAACATATTTAAAAAAAAAAAAATCTGTGTGAAATTACTCATCACTTTCTCGGCAGCCAAACAGTCAACACAGCCAAAAACTCAACGTAGATCATCCTAAAAAATCCACAATCCTAAGTCTAAATGAATAGATCGATCAAAAAAACAGTTGGACAATAATGAGAGAAACAAAGTAATTAAAAAAATAGTGTCAAATCATCATCACTTTCTCGGCAGCCAAATAGTCAACACAGCAAAATAAATACAGACAAATCATGGCAACTCAAGAAAATAATGAGAAGTGATCTCCTCAAATAAAGCCCAAAATCGAAATTCTAAACGAGAGTAACAAAAAAATAAATGAAGTTGGTGAAAGTATCTCAACTTTCTTGGAAGCCAAAAAGTGAAGAGATTGCCGACGCAGAGAGAGAGTTGTAGGCTCTCCAACGTATACTTATACCTTGATCATGGCGTCATGAGAAAGAAAAATGGGAAGAGAGAAACAAAGAAAGAGGGATAGGAAAAGAAAAATACAAGAAAATGAGGGAAGAGAGAAACGATAACGATTTTGAATAAACCAAAATCAAACTTACAAAATTGTCGATGAAGAGGGGCTACGATAGTTGGTGTTGCGAGGGAGGGGCCAACCGAGAGAGAAGAAGATGCAGGACGAAGGCCAAACCGAATGCGATAAGATGTACAATTGACTGTACACACCGTAAACCCTAACTGGAAAATGGGAATTGGGATGGGTGAGAGTTTTTCTTCAAAACCTTAAAATTTTCCCTAAATTATCGGGATAGAGGAGATATGGGGAACCTAATGGGAACGCTCTGATAGCATTAGTATTGAATTATGTAAATACAAATATAAAATTTGTATAATATGGATATGATTTTGTATTTAACTATTCCACTCAAAATTTATTCATATATTGGATTATCTATCCATTAATCAAAATAATAATAAAATATTATAAATTTAATAATATCTTTTTTTCAATTTTTTTTTCTATTAATTTTTTAAAATTAAAAATACATTAATATAAGTGTAGAACAATATTTCTAGAGTGTGGCAAATCCTAGCCCTGGGAGCACTAAAACAAAGCACAAAACCCCCCTAAAAAAATCCTAAATCTGAAAGATTGAACCTAACTACAACAGGCAAAAAAAAAAAAAAAAATTGAAAGGAGGTAAATGGTGCAAAAAAATAAAAAGAAGAAGCAAGGGAACGAAATATAAATAGAGAAATGGTGTATAAGAAAAGCAAAGGAAATAGAAAGTACTTGAATGAGAGATAAAATATTTTTTAATCAATTTGGTCTAGCTACAGTGACTATCAAATATAACCACCAATCCTAAATTACTGTAGCTAAAAGTCATATCTTTTTAAAGTTGTATAATTTAATATAGACTATTTTTGGGGTTTATTAGCCAAACTGCTCATTGGATTTAACTCAACAACCAAACACACAATCTCAAATCACTAAATATAACTTAATTTAAGATTTCTTTATACGTGAAATTTACAATTTTTTTCAACTCAATTCATCTTTACACGAGGGATCTACAACATTTTTCAACTTCTTATAAATACATCTAAACTTATCTTATGATGCTTAAAAAAAAACACATCTTATGTGAATTCCACAAAACTCACTCCACCATTTCAACTCACTATTATTTATAAAAAAATTTCACTCATCTCTGCTTAGTTCAACATCAAAATGCAACCTTAATGTTCATTGTGTGGTTACGTGTTGGAAATAAAAATCTACTTCTCTCATGAAATAGATTGAGATGAGTTTAACTTTATATGATAAGTTAAAAAAATAGTAGATCTCATCAGTAATTAATTTGGTTCTCCTCTTATAGACGCCTTCAAACTTTGTAAGATCTATTTTTAAATAAAAATGTTACAATTATAAAAAGATTCAACAAATAAAAAAGTATAAATTGATATTATTTAATATGATACATTAGGTATACTTTATAATGAAAGTAATTTTATAAACTAATGTATTATACCAAACAACGTCAATTTGTGAATTTGTTAGTTTATTTTTATAAGATCTCTTTATAGTTAAAATATTTATATATAGTATTTCGTTTTACAAGTAAAATCAAATTAAAATTAAAAAAAATTGTACATTGGCAGACAACATATAATTAAAGAGTCCGGCTATCCATCGGCCGGCACTCCCCACACACTGTGATTGTTCATTTTTTTTTTTTAATTCAACACATTAAGGATGCAGCCAACAGGAAACTGATATAAATAATTTCTCTTAATTAAAATACACATTAGATTGGGTGGCTTGTGGGCCCACGCAGCCTCATAGGGGTAAATGGGACCCAGTTTTTAGCTGTGGCGTTGGTGGGGGTTGGTGGAGGTTTTCCAGCCCAAGAAAAAGAAGAAGAAATTCATAGTATCCTGTGTTCTGTGGAAGCTTTCCCTTGGTTCCTTAATTTACAATTCACATGCACTCTCAATTATCTAATATTTTTGCCACGTGTTAAAATGATTAAGAACAAAAGGCTAGAGAAATAGAACCCTCGTCCCCGTGACACCGAAACCAAACACTCCGTCCAAACCAATCCACTCCTGTAGGCTGTAGCCATTGCTGCTGGTGAACTTGAACTCACTCTAAGATCATGCAAATGGCTTAATGCGGCGAAAAAAAGTGTTCGTAGTTTACTTGTCGGGTGCTATTGTTTCCGTTGTAACAGAGCAAGCGTTCAGCATGCACACAACAAATTCCAGTTTAATAAATTGGCTACGTATCTTTTCCTTTTTTCTGTTAGAAGTTCTCTATTTTTTGTTTTTCCACCCTTTCCTTCTGATAAGAAAAACGATCAGAGTTTCTAAATACGTCACATCTGATGGCATTTTACATTTGTCAAAATGTTATATGAGTGGAAGTTTGATTCATGGAAGTCATAATTGAAATTTGAAACACAAAAGCCTTAAAATTCCAGCTAGAACACAAAAGTCAAAATTGAAACTCTCTCTTTTTTGTTTGAATCTCTGAATTCGGATAAGAATTTGATAATTTTTTCCCAAGTATCTTAAAGAGAAGCCTCCACAAACATAAGAACATAAGCCAACAAGAGAGATAAAGAGTATGGAGTGCAATCAGATGATCTATATCACCACAGCAAAGATTTTGTTGTTGATCTTATTCGTCACGTGTTCTTCCATCAGCATCTGCATCTGCATCTGGCTGTGAAGATCTTACCGATTGCCTAGCTCTTCTGAAGTTCAAAGAAGCCATAACAAGTGATCCTAAGAGTTATCTCCAAGATTGGAACAAAGCTAATTCCTTGTGCAACTGGACTGGAATTACATGCCATCCACATCTCGAAGATCGTGTCATAGCTCGAGCTCATTAACATGGGCTTACGGGGAACTATTTCTCCATTCCTATCCAATCTTTCCCTTCTCAGCACCCTGTCTTTGTACAGCAACCGTTTCCATGGAGAAATCCCAACTACCTTGGGAAGGCTTTCGAAATTAGAATATTTGAATCTCAGCACAAACCTGCTTGAAGGTAACATACCACCCTCACTTCAAGGCTGTCAAAGCTTGAAAATCTTGGATTTGAATATCAACAATCTATCTGGAATTCCGAAAGAACTTGGGTGGATGAAGAACCTGATGCACTTGGCTCTCTCTGTAAACAACCTCACTGGAATCATACCATCATTTCTATCAAACCTGACAGGCCTAATAAATTTACAGTTGGCCGTAAATTTCTTCACTGGGAAGATCCCTCCACAGCTTGGAGCTCTCGCAAAGATGGAGATTTTGTACTTACACACTAACTTTCTTGAGGGTACGATACCTAACTCGTTGAGTAACTGCACCGCATTACGTGAAATTTCGATGGTTGAGAATCTTTTAAGTGGAGACATCCCTTCAGAATTGGGTGAAAAGCTCCAAAACTTGCAGAAGTTATACTTGCTAGATAACAAACTCTCTGGGAAAATTCCAGTGACCCTCGCGAATCTTTCCCATCTGACACTTCTTGATCTTAGCGTGAACAACTTCAGTGGGGAAGTTCCACAGGAGTTGGGGAAGTTAAAGAGCCTTGAGATTCTTTACCTTCATAGCAACAACTTGGGAGGCAGATCTGGCAACTCTTCCCTCAGTTTCTTAACAGCACTCACGAACTGTTCGTTTCTGAAGAAATTGCACTTGGGTTCATGTTTGTTCACAGGAAATCTACCTGATTCCGTTGGCGCTCTTTCAAAAGAACTTTATTACTTCAACATTTTGAATAACAGAGTAACAGGAGAGATACCAGGAAGTATAGGTAATTTGAGCGGCCTTGTGCGCTTAACTTTGTGGTACAACTTTTTGGATGGAAGAATACCAGCAACACTCGGAAAGCTTTGGCAGTTGCAGACGTTAGACTTGGGAAAAAATAGGCTTTTCGGGGTAATTCCCGTGGACATGGGGAACATGACTAATCTTGGTTCGCTGGATGCTAGTGATAATTTGCTTAGTGGGTCGATTCCCACTACACTTGGTAATCTTTCTCAACTGAGGTCTCTTTCCTTGTCTCAAAACCACTTGTAAGGAAACCTTCCCATTGAACTCACCCGATGTTCTCTTATGATGCTTCTTGATTTATCCTTCAATGCCCTACAAGGGTCAATTCCCAAAGAGATCAGCAGCTTTTCCAAGTTGGCTCTCTCGCTCAACTTGTCAAATAATAACTTTCAAGGAGAGGTGCCTGCAGGCATAGGGCAACTGGTATATGTGTTGGCAATAGACTTGTCAAAGAATAAGCTTTCTGGTGCCATACCAAGTTTAATTGGGAGTTGCATATCATTGGAGCATTTGAACCTGTCCCATAACATGCTTGACGGTACAATCCCTGAGGCCTTGAAGCTGATCACGCATCTTAAAGCGCTGGACTTGGCTCACAATCAATTAACTGGTGATTTTCCAATATGGATCATTAATGGTCAATTTCTCATGAATCTTAATTTATCCTACAATAGTTTGACAGGAGAAGTTCCTGTTGTGAAATACTATGCAAAGTACACACACCAACGATGACAAATAAAGTAAAAGCAACACAATCAAGAAAACGACACAGTATTTACGTGGTTCGGCAAATTGCTTACATCCGCAGGAGCTGCAGAAATCTTATTAACCAGAGGAGATTACAATCACTCAATCTCAACTCACACTCTCTAGGGCTTTTTGCTCTCTCACACAATATGCACTCACAAGACAATTGTTCTCTCTCAAAATATACTTCTGACCGTACAACACAAGTCTAATATGACATATATATAGTGAGTGGCGCTGGAAACCCTAATCTGGCAAAATCTGCGTACTTCGCTCGAGCGGACTGTCGAGCGCGACTCGAGCGAACAGCCAAATGAACATTGGCTCGAGCGGAGTGTCAAGCGAACACTAGGGTTTGTGTCTCTCTCGAGCGGAGTGTCGAGCGAGACTCGAGCGAACCTCTCTGACTTGCCTTAGCTCGAGCGGTATGTCGAGCGATGTCGAGCGAACCTTTCTGACTTGCCTTCGCTCGAGCGGTCTGTCGAGCGAAGTCGAGCAAACTTGGCTCGAGCCAACTGTCAAGCCAACTTTCAGCAAACACTTTTTCAGCTCCAAACCAATCTCCACATATACCCCAACAATCTCCCACTTGGAGACTGGGTCTCCACATGCCAGCCACTGTTTCCAGCCAAGCCCTATTATCTCTGCAGCTCACAGCTCCCGTCTTCAAGTTAGAAGACGCACTGAAGCCAAGTCCGACTTTAGTCTTCCACATACATCGCCCTTAAGGCGATTCACAACTCCCACTGCACTAGGAGTATCCGGTCTCGAATTGATCTTGGCAACCTTAGCCAACTTTCCCAGGCATTCATGAGGAACGACAAAGCTGACTCCCTTTGGCTTCCTCACGTGTTTCGCGCGATCAAGCCTGCCTTTCTGCACTCTTGTATTTCCCTGCACATCACTGGACCCTGATGTCAAATACAAAGAGTTAGATCTCTTACCATGCGCTAAGACCAGCGCACCCTTAGTGATCTTCCAAGTTCCTCCAGAGAATGCTAGTGCAAAACTGCTGTCATCAAGCTGTCCCACAGAGATCAGGTTTTTCTTCAAATTTGGAACATGTCTGACTTGCTGTAAAGTCCACACGCTCCTGTTTGGAAGTGTGATGTGCACATCACCCACTCCTATTACATCCAATGCCTCTCCATCAGCCATATACATCTTCCCAAAATTACCAGCAACATAATGCTGCATGATTTCTCGATGTGAAGTGCTATGGAACGAAGACCTGAATCCAACACCCAATCATCAATCGGACTGTGTACTGCAAGAAGTAAGGCATCATGAATTTCTTCTGCCACTACATTCACAGCATCATCATTAGAACTTTCTTGATTCCTACAGTTTCTTTTGATGTGGCCCGGCTTGCCACAACTCCAGCATGTGATTTGCTGCCTAGATCTCATCTTGCTATTTCCCCTGCTCTTGGAGATTGATCTTCCATGTCCTCTGCCCCTATTGTCAACAATCAGGACAGATCCTGAACCCGAAGACTCACCCATGTCTCTCCTACGTACCTCTTCAGCAAGCATCATGTCACGTATGTCATCGTAGTTCAGTTTTGCCTTGCCGGCTGAACTACTCACAGCCATCCTCATGGCCTCCCAACTATTTGGCAACGATGCCAATAGAATCAACGCTCTGATCTCATCATCAAACTCAATCTCTACAGAAGATAGTTGATTTGTGATCGTATTGAATTCATTCAAGTGTTGGGCTACAGACATACCTTCAGACATCTTCAGATTGAACAATTTCTTCATCCAGTGCACCTTATTGTTCGCAGATGGCTTTTCATACATACCTGATAAAGTCGCCATGAGATCCACCGTAGTTCTCTCCTTACTGACATTGTGTGCCACTGTTCTTGACAAAGTTAGCCGAACAAGACCTAGAACCTGTCGATCTAACAGGGTCCACTCAGCATCAGCCATGCTCTCCGGCTTCTTTCCCAACAGTGGAAGGTGGAGCCTCTTCCCATAAAGATAATCCTCAATCTGCATCTTCCAGTACCCAAAATCAGTGCCGTCAAACTTCTCGATCCCGGGTGCGTTCACTTTATCTCCAGCCATCATTCTCTTTCAGATCCGACCTTGGCTCTTGATACCAGTTGTTGTGAAATACTATGCAAAGTACACACACCAACGATGACAAATAAAGTAAAAGCAACACAATCAAGAACACGACACAGTATTTACGTGGTTCGGCAAATTGCCTACATCCACAGGAGCTGCAGAAATCTTATTAACCAGAGGAGATTACAATCACTCAATCTCAACTCACACTCTCTAGGGCTTTTTGCTCTCTCACACAATATGCACTCATAAGACAATTGTTCTCTCTCAAAATATGCTTCTGACCGTACAACACAAATCTAATATGACATATATATAGTGAGTGGCGCTGGAAACCCTAATCTGGCAAAATCTGCGTACTTCGCTCGAGCGGACTGTCGAGCGCGACTCGAGCGAACAGCCAAACGAACATTGGCTCGAGCGGAGTGTCAAGCGAATACTAGGGTTTGTGTCTCGCTCGAGAGGAGTGTCGAGCGAGACTCGAGCGAACCTCTTTGACTTGCCTTCGCTCGAGCGGTCTGTCGAGCGATGTCGAGCGAACCTCTCTGACTTGTCTTCACTCGAGCGATCTGTCAAGCGAAGTCGAGCAAACTTGGCTCGAGCCAACTGTCAAGCCAACTTTCAGCAAACACTTTTTCAGCTCCAAACCAGTCTCCACATATACCCCAACAATTCCAAATACTATAAGGTTCAATAGAAGCTCGTTCATGGGGAATTTGGGGTTGTGTGGTGGCTCTGATCTACTTGGTCTTCCTCGTTGTGAAGCTCAAAAGCAAAACAAAAAGAGAAACAAAAAGTTCTACTATGTCTTAGTAATTACATTGAGTTGTACCCTATTATTTTTGGTGTTGGTTGCTGTCTTTGTTTATCGTTTCTCCTTCAGGAAAGAAACTGTAAATCTATCACATTCAAAACGAATGTCTTCTCGAATAAACTTTGGAAACCGAACTTTTACTCAACGGGAACTCGAAATTGCAACAGCTGAGTTCGATGAGGCAAACTTACTGGGAAGGGGAAGCTATGGATCAGTTTATAAAGCAATCATTGATGACGGAAATTCTGTTATGGCGGTAAAGGTTTTGCATGGAGAGTCTATTCAGAGTTAGAAAAACTATAAAAGAGAATGTCAGATATTATCTGGAATCAAGCATCGCAATCTGGTTAGAATGATTGGATTCGCGTGGAGTTCACAGTTCAAGGCTATAGTTCTGGCGTATGTGGGCAATGGGAGCTTGGAACAGCATCTCTATCCGAATGGATCAGAGATAGGCAACTGTAACTTGAAATTGAGAGACAGGCTGGGAATAGCCATCGATGTTGCCCATGGATTGGAATATCTACACGAGTATTGTTCGGACCAAGTGATACATTGTGATCTGAAGCCACAAAATGTGCTTCTGGACACTGATATGGTCGCTCATGTTGCAGATTTTGGGGTTGGAAAGCTCATTTTAGCTGACAAACTAAGAGAACATGTTAGCACAACAGATTTCCTACGAGGATCAGTTGGTTATATACCCCCAGGTGTGCATGTGATGAGCTATGATGATGTCGTTTCTTTATATGCCTCATCTATAGTAAATGATTTCGATTATTTTCTTTCTACTCAAGAAAGCTTTTCATCTCATAATTCTTCCCAACATATTTTCATTTCTAAGTAGAAATAAGTCAATTTTCAAAGTAATGTTACTTCAAAATTTGTTTAGATTTCTCAAGCAGATTACTGTAAAAAAAATGGTCCATTACGATAAGATATATGTGAACAAGAATCCTAAACAACATATCTTTTCTAAGAAGAAAATATCTGTCAAGGCCCCAAAATTGTTTACACAGTAACTTATGAACTAAATTGTGAAACACTTTCCGCTAATGATTCCAGTTGCTTTGAAACAGATTATGGACAGGGAATTGAAGTTTCCACTAGAGGAGACGTATATAGTTTTGGTATCATGCTGCTAGAGATGATGACTCGAAAGAAGCCCACAAGCGAATTGTTTTTAGATGGGGTTGATCTCAGGAATTGGGTGAATTCTGCATTTCCAGATCATATTATGGATGTTCTGGACACATCATTAAAGCAGGATGCAAATTCAGGGGATTCAAGTTGTGCTTTACAAATGTTTGAGCAATGTTGCGTGGAAATGCTTGACTCAGGGTTGATTTGCACACATGAGAATCCACAAAAACGACCACTCATGTCTTTGGTGGCACAAAGGCTAGAGAATATTCGGAAGGAACAAGGATATTGTTAGGGGATTGTAAAATACTCATATTATTGTTGATTTTTCTTTCCAATAACGCGTGGACGTATGCTCTGTGGCGAACCATGTAAATCTGTGTATCTTTATCTCTATTTACATTTCGTATATTTATTTTCTATTCACTGTTATGGATGTATGTACTTGCACCCTACCACCGCTTTGGACCACCATCGTGGAATTTAGACCACAACCTTAAGACCTGGACCACCTCAGAGGGTCGGGAATGACTATTTCTATTGTTCCGGGTTATTGTGTAATTTTTGGCATTAACAATTGGTGTTGTCTATGGGATCGACTTATTCTCTACACTGGAAGCTAGAGAATAATGATTTTCTAGCTTACAAAACCGTCTTTGAAGGAGCAGAAAGATTTTCCCTCATATATGTATTCTCAACTTTTCACCTCCTATTTTTATTTCATTAGTAACATTGTTACAAAAATTGGGCGAGTGCACATTTCCTCGCCCATGCGGTTAAGAGCACTACACACTACACCTTTCCTAGCCCATGCGGTTAAGAGCACTACACACTAAGTGCATAGTGCATAAAACACTTCAACTGCTAGCTTTTCATGCCCGGGAAGAAAGTTTCCAGGCCAGGCAAGATTGAGCTTGTTGTGCATTAATTGCACAGTACTGTGGTATGCATATTGCATGTGCACTGTGCGTAGAATGCATGCCCCCATTGTGCATGGCATGCATAATGCCAGCTATGAGCCCACTGTTGTTGCTAGCGGCCACCACGTGGATCATCGACGCCTTTTGCCATCGTTGTAGTGGTCCCCGACCACTACGACCGAGTATGAAGTGGTCCACAACCACGCTTGCTGTGCACATAATGTGCACCCAAGAACTCACATCGGCTAGCCATGAGCCTGATGTTGCTACCTGCAGTCGTGGCGCCCGTGAGCTGGCGGGGCAACCACCGGCTACCACCAAGACTGCTAGTGATTTTTGTTGATGGCGTGGTGTTCCTTGGCCCTAGTCCATTCCTCGACCACTGCTCGGCCACCCATTGGTCGACCTTGCATGCGAGCAACCATCTTGTCATGCACACTAGGGGTGTTAAATTGTGTTAATGGGTCGTGTTCGTGTCATGTCAAAGTATGTGCATTACACTTAATGGGTCAACACGAACACGACCCTTTAAGGATTTTGTGTCAAAATTTCAAACCCCGAACACAATACGATAAGATAACAGGTTGACATGACACAACCCGTTAATGAATAAGAAATAAATTGACATGACGCGACGCGACACGACACGACCTGTTCCGTTTCAACTTGTTTACGTTAGTAGGTTGAACAGACATGATATGACACGACACGACCCGTTTGACTCAATTGATTTTATATAAATATTTAAATATAAATAATATCTATAAAAAATAAAAAAACTAACTACAAGTCTAAAATTATAATCCAAACATATATGATCCACACAATTTGTAATAATATTCATTATTAAAACTACATCCCAAATATAATAAATAAAACATACAATGTAAATATATTAATGTTACAATCCCAAATATAATAAAAAATTAAAAACACAGATCTAAACAAATTTAGAACTTGAAGAAGGAAGTTGAGCGTCCTCTTTGCCTTTTAGGTCTAAAGGTATAAAGGTAAATTTAATTTTCTTAACGGGTCATAACGAGTTTACCCGTTAGTGATCCGTTAAGCAATTATGTCTTAACGGGTCAACCCGTTTTGATCCGAACCCGTTAAGGCTAAACCTTAACCCGCTTTTATCGTGTCGTGTTCGTATTGGGTTAACGGGTCATGTCACATGTTGCCACCCCTATGACCCATATTAGAAGAAACAAGATTTTTAGGTACCCATATGGCCCTAATAGTCATTGTATGTTTTCTTCTAATAGGACAAACATAATAATTATGACCATTTCTATTACAAAAATTACAAATAGCATGTGACATATACAAAGAACTTAAGTAATTGTAATAGTATATTTCTTTAAAAAAATTTCTTTTATCAAAAGAATTTTGAATACTCGACTTTGATTTAGAAGGATTATTAAAGAAGTTTTTACAGGATTTGTATTTTTGTTATACATCTTTGACTACCAAGAAGTTTTTCAAAGTTTCTTTTCCCATTTATAAATTTTTCAACAATCTTTTCTAAATCAGTCACTTTCTTTTTCAACGCTTGATTTTCATCTTTCGAAATGATGTTTTCTTTTCTTAAAATATCAATTTCATTTGTCAAAGAATAATTTTTCTTTTTCAAAATAGTATATTTGATACTTAATTTCTCAAGTTCCTCCTCATATACCTCTTCTAAGATTTCTTGCAATTCCTCATATGAAGGGTTTTTAATATTGTCAAGATTTGTTACTACAATGTCGTCTTTAGCCACAAGACAAATATTTGCAAATTCTCCATTGCTTGCTTTGCTGTGTGAGTTGCTTGAATCATCATCCCATATAGCTTTCATTGCTTTTGCTTTCACTTTGTCATCACTTTCCTCATCTTCATCGCTTTTACTTTCATGAGGAACAACTTTAAATGTCAAGTTCTTCTTTGACTTTCCTTCTTCTTCTCCTCTTTTTAATGTGTACTCTTGGGCCGTAAGTGACTCGATGAGTTCATTTACTACGAGTTTCTTGAGATCTCTAGTTTCAAGACTCGCTGTCACTTTTGATTTCCAACGTTTTGATAGAGAGTTGAGAATTTTTCTTATTATCTCCACATTGGAATATACTTTGCCAAGAGCTGTCAAGCTATTTATGATGTTAGTAAAACGAATGTACATAGTTGAAATAGATTCATCATCATTCATTTTAAACATTTCATATTTATGAGTTAAAATATGAATTTTTGATTCATGTTCCTTCATAAGTAACTTCCAAAATATCCCAAATTTTTTTTTTGTTGTCTTGCAAGTCATTAATCTATTAGACTCATTCTCGTCGAGAGCACTATATAAGAGATTTATAGCCGTTGAGTTCAATGTTGTAATTCTATCGTTTTCACGATTGAACTCTTCTTCTTCCTTTTTGACCTTTACTCCATCAACAACTTTTGTAGGAATATAAGATCCATTTATAATGCATCTCCAAATTTCATGGCTTTGAGATTGAAGGAAAATTTTCATTCCAGCTTTCCAGAATGTGTAATTATCTTTGCAAAATAGTGGAAGTCAACTGCTGGATTGGCCTTACCAAATGTAACTGTAACGTTAGTCATAAGATCTTAACTTAAAAGATAGTTAATCTTATAAAAAGAGTCATCGCTTTGATACCACTTGTAACTAATTATAGGCAACACCTATGTCACCTAACAATTGTACCTTCCAGACTAGTTGGCCATCGTTTCCACTGGTGCACTGTCACCCATGGTCGAAGAGTCTTGCTTCGGTGAAACAGTCACAAACAAGAGTTCCCATGAGTGATATGTCTGTATGAACAGCACAGGTTAACTAGCTTTGATACCACTTGTTGCCCAGATAACTAACACAAGATGTGAGTGAATTGAGTTGTATTTAAAAATCTCAATTATAAATTAAATACCCAATATAAAATATGATCAAAATACGAAGCAACAGTAAATATAAAGAGTAAGGATAAGAAAAAGCAAACTCAGTATTTTAAAGAGGTTCAGGCTCACTGCCTATGTCCTCGCCTCAAGCTACCCATTGAGGATTTCCAAATTCACTATCCAATCTTCTTCAGGTGGAGATAAAAACTTAATACACATTTGAGCAGTATTGCTACAAAGAAACCATATAGAACACTATCTACACTTGCAATCACCTTACACGTGGTGATTCAACGTCTATTCCCTGTATAGAACACCTTTTACACACACAAGGATTATACACTCCATTTTACAAATACAAGAGCTGATAGTGGGTAGATTATCAGAAAATACTCATCAATGAGTGGAATAAGAACAATATAGCGCAAAACTATATATCTCTCAAAATGAACAAGGTTAAGGCTCAATGCTTTGAGAAGAGAGATTGAAAGTTTTGAATGTATGTTGTAAAATTTGCAATTGATGTGTATATGCTCTTGTTGTTGTGTTCTTGATTTGAAGATCTCAAATGAGTTATTTATAGGCGTATGAGATTTCATTTTCAAATTTAAAAAGATTTACATGTCAAATACAACATTATTCACTTTTCAAAATTTTCAAATCAAAGTTTTAATTTTCACAATTGTCAATGACAACATCATTCATTTTTCAAAATTTTCAAATCAAAGTTTTATTTTTTCGTAATTGTCAAAGACAACATTATTTACTTTTCAAAATTCAAACTTTTAATCATGTCATACATAGATGAAATATGACAATCAATCATCTTTCTTGATTTGAATTTTAAACTTCTAATTTTTAAATATGTCATGCACATGTGGAAAATGCAATTTGATGCTTTTTGATAAAAAATTAATTGAGCCTTAATCTAATTTTGAATTTTATCAATAGATGCACAAAATTATTCTAAGAGCTTCATTTGCAAGCTTGTGCCATTTCTTGCTCATGCTTGGGTCATTGATGTGGTTGGCTTTATTGCGTAGACAACTTAAACTTGAATTAATTTGTTATCATCAAAATCCATATGTAGATATGTAATTATATGAGCTTGAAACTTTGGGTTCAACAATTATGTTTTAATTACTTTTTCATTATTATTTACAGAATATCTAATATCACTTCACTATCCAAACGCAATCTAAGAACAAATGGCTAGAGAAATAGAACCCTCGTCCCCGAGCTACCGAAACAAAACACTCCGTCCAAACAAATAGACTTCTCTAGCCATTGTTGCTGGTGAACTTGGCATCACTCTGAGATCATGCAAATGGCTTAATGTAGCGAAAAAAGTGTTCGTAGTTTACTTTTCAGGTGTTATTGTTTCGGTACTCTTCTTATTTCATCTGTCGAATACCCCATCGCACTCCAACATCAGCTTTCTTGTCTGAGTTTTGCTCTCAAGCTTCAGCCTCCTGATCTTATACTTGATTATTTTTGGGTTCTCCAATTTACAAAGTCAATGCCTCTCGGCCTCAAAAAAGAGCTTGGGCTCTCTCATGTCAAACTTTGAAATTGGAGCTTTGCTAATGGTCCCAATGTGTTTGATGGCTCAACCTTTAAAGCTTGATGTTAAATCTATAAGCTTGCGGAAATTTTCAAGGGTGGCTTGTAATCTATGTCTGGATCTTATTGGGTTTCCACCAGCTGCCTTTTTCATGTTGAGAGGCATATAATTTGGAGATTACGGTGGTGTTATGTTTTGCTCATGTTAATTTCGGTAGCCCAGGGACGAAAGCTACCCTTTCTCTAGCTTTTTGATTTTTTCTTTTAATCACATAACCTGCCACATGTCACGACCACATCAAGGATAGAGCATTGGTATTTGTTTCATCAAAAGTTTAGCTAAATCTAAAATTTGATGAATTTTATCAAAATATGGCTGTATTAGATTAGTCAAATAGATAAATGTGAAACTTTGAGTTACAGTTAATGTATGAATTTCTTTAAATTTGAAGGTCTGCTATTTGTTCATCAAATCTATTTTTTATTCACTTTTTTAATCTCTAAAAATCTTTTTTATTCACGTTTAATCTCCAACAGTCTTGTAATAATAATGTAAGAATAAAATTAAATCATTAATCAACATATGATTAGTGTAATTATAAAATATGAAAAAAATAAAAATGTTTTTATTAAAAAAATAATATTATATTATTATTTTGATGAATTTAATGGCTAATTCAATGTGGAATTATGGTTAGAAAAGTTTTAGATTTATAAAAATTATGTACTTTTCATCAAATTTTAGAGATAACTTTAATGAAACCAAAACCAATACTCTAAGAAGAGTAGAAAGAATGAGGCAATAGCATCAATGGAGTCCAACGAGAGCTCCCGCGGTGGAAGTAGCACGACTCGAAAGGAAAAAGTAGATACAAATGTTATATCGCATTTAATACATTGAAAAGCTAAATATATGTGACTGTGAGTGGAAGGATTTTCAGAAGATGATAAATATACTTGATGTTATAAAAGGTTTGTTTTATAACGAATAAAATTTTAATATTTTGTGATAAAAGGTTCTATTTTTTTTTAGAATAGTTTTTATTCAACCAAACAAAAGATAATAAAAATTATAAGGATAACAGTTTAATATTATTCACAATCAAAGAAATACTAATATTATACGATTTGTACAGATATGCTAATATATCACAGTATATCACAATACAAGCAGAAATTTAACAAGAATTATAAGCAGTGAGCAAGAATAAGAGAAATATAGAGAAATAAGAAAGAATACATCGATATACGTGGTTCGACCCTAATGGTCTACATCTACGACATGAATGGTCTCAGAAAAACTACAGAGATTTTTATTGATGAACAGTACTTCTCAGAGAAGCCTCAGTACATTAGAGTTACAATGCCCTCACTGGAAACCCAAGAAATCACAGATTTCTTCTCCAAATAATCAAACCCTAACAAACTCTAGAATCTCCCCTTCTCACTGATCTCTCTCTCAAACCAGTTGTAAACAAAAATGAAATCACTCTGCTAGGATTACATCACATAAGATGTATATATAGCATGCAATAGATACAGCCACGTGTAGAGATCCAACGGACTAGAGTAAGACCCTTCAGAATGAAGTCACGAGCTCCTCTCACGTGCATCAAGTAAATCTGCCTTATCAGCTTCAACGATAGAGATCAAGCCAACACATCATATTAGTTAATCACATAATAGATAACAGATTAGAAAAATATATAAGACAGTAAATACAATGTATTGACAACCATTACACTTGACATTGATATTTTTTCAAATAAATTTCTCTATTCACATGAAAATGAGTTGTAGTAAAAGTACTCATTATTAAACAAGAGATAGAAGGTATTCTGTTTAAGTTGTAACGGAGCAAGCGTTCAGCAAGCGCACAACAAATTCCAGTTTAATAAAGTGGCTACGTATCTTTTCCTTTTTATGTTAGAACTTCTCTATTTTTTGTTTTTCCACCCTTTCCTTCTGATAAGATATTAAATTGAAATAAATATCTCTTTTATTTCAAAGCTAAAAACGATCAGAGTTTCTACATACGTCACATCTGATGGCATTTTACATTTATCAAAATGTTATATGACTGGAAGTATGATTCATGGAAGTCATAATTGAAATTTGAGACACAAAAGCCTTAAATTCCAACTAGAGCACAAAAGTCTGGGTTTCGCATTTAATACATGTACCAACTACCAACATTCACATTGAAGTCAAAATTAAAGTGAATTCGGATAAGAATTTGATAATTTTTTCTCAGGGGTGTGTTTGAATGTTAAAGTGAATTGAGTTGAGTTGTGATAATAAAATATTGTTAGAATATTATTTTTTAATATTATTATTATTTTAGAATTTGAAAAAGTTAAATTGTTTATTATATTTTATGTTGGGATTTGAAAAAATTATAATGATGAATTGAGATGAGTTTGTGATCCAAACTCATCCTAAGGTTATGTTTGGATGTTGAAGTGAGTTGAGTTGAGATGATAAAATATCGTTAGAATATTATTTTTTAATATTATTATTATTTTAGAATTTGAAAAAGTTAAATTGTTTATTATATTTTGTATTGGAATTTAAAAAAGTTGTAATGATGAGTTAAGATGAGTTGAGAGGAGTTAAGTAACCAAATGAAGCCTAAGTATCTTAAAGAGACGCCTCCACAAACCACAAGAACATAAGCCAACAAGAGAGATAAAGACTAAAGAGTATGGAGTGCAATCAGATGATCTATATCACCAAAGCAAAGATTTTGTTGTTGATCTTATTCGTCTCTCGTGTTCTTCCATCAGCGTCTGCATCTGCATCTGTCTGTGAAGATCTTACCGATTGCCTAGCTCTTCTGAAGTTCAAAGAAGCCATAACAAGTGATCCCAAGAGTTATCTCCAAGATTGGAACAAAGCCAATTCCTTGTGCAACTGGACTGGAATTACATGCCATCCACATCTCGAAGATCGTGTCATAGCTCTTGAGCTCATTAACATGGGCTTACAGGGAACTATTTCACCATTCCTATCCAATCTTTCCCTTCTCAGCACCCTGTCTTTGTGCAGCAACCGTTTCCATGGAGAAATCCCAACTACCTTGGGAAGGCTTTCGAAATTAGAATATTTGAATCTCAGCACAAACCTGCTTGAAGGTAACATACCACCTTCACTTCAAGGCTGTCAAAGCTTGAAAATCTTGGATTTGAATATCAACAATCTATCTGGAATTCCGAAAGAACTTGGGTGGATGAAGAACCTGACGCACTTGGCTCTCTCTATAAACAACCTCACTGGAGTCATACCATCATTTCTATCAAACCTGACAGGCCTAATAAATTTATAGTTGGCCGTAAATTTCTTCACTGGGAAGATCCCTCCACAGCTTGGAGCTCTCGCAAAGATGGAGATTTTGTACTTACACACTAATTTTCTTGAGGGAACGATACCTAACTCTTTGAGTAACTGCACCGCATTACGTGAAATTTCGATGGTTGAGAATTTATTAAGTGGAGACATCCCTTCAGAATTGGGTGAAAAACTCCAAAACTTGCAGAAGTTGCACTTGCTAAATAACAAACTCTCTGGGGAAATTCCAGTGACCCTCTCGAATCTTTCCCATCTGACATTCCTTGATCTTAGCGTGAACAACTTCAGTGGGGAAGTTCCACAGGAGTTAGGGAAGTTAAAGAACCTTGAGATTCTTAAACTTAATAGCAATAACCTGGGAGGCAGATCTGGCAACTCTTCCCTCAGTTTCTTAGCAGCACTCACCAACTGTTCGTTTCTGAAGAAATTGCACTTGGGTTCATGTTTGTTCACTGGAAATCTACCTGATTCCGTCGGAGGTCTTTCAAAAGAACTTTATAACTTCAACATTTTGAATAACAGAGTAACTAGAGAGATACCAGAAGTATAGGTAATTTGAGCGGCCTTGTGCGCTTAACTTTGCAGTACAACTTTTTGGATGGAAGAATACCAGCAACACTCGGAAAGCTTTGGCAGTTGCAGACGTTAGACTTGGGAAGAAACAGGCTTTTTGGGGTAATTCCCGAGGACATGGGGAACATGACTAATCTTGGTTCGCTGGATGCTAGTGATAATTTACTTAGTGGGTCGATTCCCTTTACACTTGCTAATCTCTCTCAACTGAGGTATCTAATTTTCTTGTCTCACAACCATTTGTCAGGAAACCTTCCCATTGAACTCACCCGATGTTCTCTTATGATGCTTCTTGATTTATCCTTCAATGTCCTAAGAGCATTAACATTAGTCTATGCATATGCATATGCATATGCAAAATCATATTTGCATAATATAGCCTTTAAATCCTCTACATTGGCTTATGCATATCCAAATATTTAGCTACCTATGAATAATGCTTATCCAAATTTGGATAACCACTATTCAGCCTACAAATCATATTTTAATCATTATTTCTCTCTCCTCCTACTCTCTCTCACAATCCTTTCATTTTTCCCTCCTTCAACAACACAACAAATCTTCACTTGCACATTCATTTTATTATTATAATATATTATATATATATTTTTCATTTTATTATATTTTTAATATATTATTATTAAGAAATTATATTTTTTTTATTATTACATTTGTATTATTAATGTCAAATGTATGTAGTAGATGTTAATTGTAAAATATATATAAAAAAAATTGATTTTAGCAAAAAAGTAATAATAATAAAATAATAATATTTTATTATTATTTTGCTACAAATATATATAAGCCAATGTGAAAATTTTGTTTAAATAGTAAAGTGGCTATGTAAAAGAGGTAATTTTGCATATGCATATGCATAAACTAATGCTAATGCTCTAAATGGATCAATTCCTAGAAAGATCAGCAGCTTTTCCAAATTGTCTCTCTCACTCAACTTGTCAAACAATAACTTTGAAGGAGAGGTGCCTGCAGGCATAGGGCAACTGGTATATGTGCTGGCAATAGACTTGTCAGAGAATAGGCTTTCCGGTGCCATACCAAGTTTAATTGGAAGTTGCATATCATTGGAGCATTTGAACCTGTCCCATAACATGCTTGACGGTACAATCCCTGAGGCCTTGAAGCTGATCACGCATCTTAAAGTGCTGGACTTGGCTTACAATCAATTAACTGGTGATTTTCCAATATGGATCATTAATGGTCAATTTCTCATGAATCTTAATTTATCCTACAATAGTTTGACAGGAGAAGTTCCAAATACTATAAGGTTCAATAGAAGCTCGTTCATGGGGAATTTGGGGTTGTGTGGTGGCTCTGAGCTGCTTGGTCTTCCTCGCTGTGAAACTCAGAAGCAAAAGAAAAAGAGAAACAAAAAGTTCAACTATGTCTTAGCAATTACATTGAGCTGTACCCTATTATTTTTGGTCTTGGTTGCTGTCTTTGTTTACCGTTTCTTCTTCAAGAAAGCAGCTGTAAATCTATCACATTCAAAACGAATGTCTTCTCGAATAAACTTTGGAAACCGAACTTTTACTCAAAGGGAACTCGAAATTGCAACAGCTGAGTTCGATGAGGCAAACTTATTGGGAAGGGGAAGCTATGGATCAGTTTATAAAGCAATCATTGATGATGGAAATTCTGTTGTGGCAGTAAAGGTTTTGCATGGAGAGTCTATTCGGAGTTTGAAAAACTATAAAATAGAATGCCTGATATTATCTGGAATCAAGCACTGCAATCTGGTTAGAATGATTGGATCTGCCTGGAGTTCACAGTTCAGGGCCATAGTTCTGGAGTATGTGGGCAATGGGAACTTGGAACAACATCTGTATCCGAATGGATTAGAGATAGGTAGCTGTAACTTGAAATTGAGAGACAGGCTGGGAATAGCTATAGATGTTGCCCATGGATTGGAATATCTACACGAGTATTGTTCAGATCAAGTCATACATTGTGATCTGAAGCCACAAAATGTGCTTCTGGACACTGATATGGTCGCTCATGTTGCGGATTTTGGGGTTGGAAAGCTCATTTTAGCTGACAAACTCAGAGAACATGTTAGCACAACAGATTTCCTACGAGGATCAATTGGTTATATACCCCCAGGTGTGCATGTGATGAGCTATGATGATGTCGTTTCTTTATATGCCTCGTCTATAGTAAATGATTTCGGTTGTTTTCTTTTTACTCAGGAAAGCTTTTCATCTCATAATTCTTCCCAACAAATTTTCATTTCTATGTAGAAATAAGTCAATTTTCAAAGTAATGTTATTTCAAAATTTGTTTAGATTTCTCAAGCAGATTACTGTCAAAATAGGGTCCATTACGACAAGATCTATGTGAACAAGAATCCTAAACAACATATCGTTTCTAAGAAGAAAATATCTGTCAAGGCCCCAAAATTGTTTACACAGTAACTTATGAACTAAATTGTGAAACATTTTCCGCTAACGATTTTAGTTGCTTTGAAACAGAATATGGACAAGGAATTGAAGTTTCCACTAGAGGAGAAGTATATAGTTTTGGTATCATGCTACTAGAGATGTTGACTCGAAAGAAGCCCACAAGCAAATTGTTTTCAGATGGAGCTGATCTAAGGAATTGGGTGGATTCTGCATTTCCAGATCATATTATGGATGTTCTGGACAACTCATTAAAGCAGGAGGCAAATTCAGGGGATTCAAGCTGTGCTTTACAAAGGTTTGAGCAATGCTGCATGGAAATGCTTGACTCAGGGTTGATGTGCACACAGGAGAATCCACAAAAACGACCACTCATGTCTTCGGTGGCACAAAGGCTGGAGAATATTGGGAAGGAACAAGGATATTGTTAGGAGATTGTTAAATACTCATATTATAGTAGATTTTCCTTTTAAATAACGCGTGGACCTATGCCCTGTGGCGAATCACGTAAATATGTGTATCTTTGTCTTTATTTACATTTCATGTATTTATTTTCTATTCACGACTATGGATGTATGTACTTGCACCGTACCACTGCTCTGGACTGCCATCGTGGACTTTAGACCAAAACCTCAAGACCTTAACCACCATAGTGGGCTAGAAATGACTGTTTCTCCATTTTCGGCCTATTGTGCAATTTTTGGCATTGACAGTTAGCGTCGTTTGTGGGATCGACTTATTCTCTACACTGGAAGCTGGAGAATAATGATTTTCCTGCTTACAAAACTGTCCTCGAAGGAGCAAATAAATTTTCCCTTAGATAAGTATTCTCAACTTTTCACCTCTTATTTTTATTTCATTAGTAACATTGTTACAATAATTGGGCAAGTGTATCTTTTCTCACCCATGTGGTTAAGAGCACTACACACTAAGTGCACAGTGCATAAAACACTTCAACTGCTAGCTTTTCACGTCTGGGAAGAAAGTTTACAGGCCTGGCAAGATTAAGCTTATTGTGCATTAAATGCAAAGTACTGTGGCATGCATAGTGCCTGTGCACTGTGTGTAGAATGCATGCACCCATTGTGCATGGCATGCATAGTGCCAGTCGTGAGCCCACTGTTATTGCCAGCGGCCACCATGTGGATCGTCTACGCATTTTTCCATCATTGTAGTGGTTCCCAGCCACTATGACCAAGTATGACACATGGACGTAGGCCTTGTGGCGAATCATGTAAATCTGTTTATATTCATCTCTATTTACATTTCATGTATTTATTTTCTATTCACTACTATGGTTGTATGTATGTGCACCGTACCACCGCTCCAGACCGCTATCATAGACTTTAGGTTGCAACCTCAAGACCTACACCACCTCAATGGGCCGGGAATGACTTTTTCTCCCGTTTCGGTCTATTGTGCGATTTTTGACATTAACAGTTGATGTCGTTTGTGAGATCGACTTATTCTCTACACCAGAAGTTAGAGAATTATGATTTTCTAACTTATGAAACCTTCTCCGAATAAGTAAATAAATTTTCCCTTAGATAAGTATTCTCAGCGTTTCACCTCTTATTTTTATTTTATTAGTAATATTGTTACAGAAATTGGACGAGTGCACCTTTCCTCGCCCATGCAGTTAAGAGCACTACACACTTAAGTGCATAGTGCAAAAAACACTTCAATGGCCAACTTTTCAGGCCCAAGAAGAAAGTTTCTCGGCCAAGCAAGATAAAAATTACTGTGCATTTAAGTGCACATAATTGTGGCATGCACAATGCATTTGCACTGTGCGTAGAACGCATGCACCTATTGTGCATGGCACCATGCACCAGGGCACTATGGGTGCACATTACTGTGCACCTAGGAAGCTCACGACGGCCAGTCGTGAGCTCGGTGTGGTGGCCCCCAGCGCCTTCTACCATTGTCGTAGTGGTCCCCGACCACAACGGCCAAGCATGCGGTGGTCCACAGCCACACATGTTGTGCACATAATGTGCACCCAAGAGCTCACGGCGGCCAGTCATGAGCCCATTATCTTGGTGGTCCACAGCCACGCACCCAGGAGCTTGCTGTGAGCTCGATGTTGCTACCGACAGTGAGCTGGCGGGGCAACCACCGGCTACCACCAAGGCTGCTAGTAGTTTTTGTGGCTAGCGAGGTGTTCCGTGGCCCCAATCCATTCCTCGACCACTGCTTGGCCACCCCTTACTCAACCATGCACGCGAGCAACCATCCTACCATGCACAAAGGCATTCAATCGCTTGCTCAGTCATAATGGGTTCCTTTGTCACAGGTCCCCTGACCCTTACATTGCCCAGCCATGGAGAGTCCTTTGACCACATAGGTTCCTCAGTCAACAGGTCCCCCAGCCACACAACTCTTCAACAACGGAATTGCTCAACAACAAAGTTCCTCAACCTCGGATTTCCTCGACCACTTTCAAAACTACTTGGTCATGGATTCCTCGGCCACAATGTTGCCCAGCCACCACCTTTCCTTTGCCACTAAGAGTTGCCTGACGACGAGTAACTCGATCACCTCCCTCTTGGCGGCTATGGAAATGTTGCCATGACAGCATCATAAAGCCCAGCCTATCTGCATGGTGGCAAGAGTCTCGTGGTCAACCCGTGCACATTCCATGGCTCATACAATAGGCCATGTAACTCGTGTATTATGGAGCGGCATATAGATCTCAAACTTTTTGACCCTGGTGAGCAACGAACGTTTCTGGGTTGCAGAAGTTTCAATTTGTTCTGTCTCTTAATGGTGTGGACTACAGGCTTGAGCCCTCTTATGAGAACATATTATAGATTGAGATGCATCGCCCACGTGATCAAAGCTATAAAGTATCTTCTGATCGAGTTATGTGGTGCTCCACAGATTTCTAAGAAAGATTCGAACTCTTCAAAAAGTGCATTAGTCATTAGGAGACGTAATTCATGCAAATAAAGCAAAAAGGATAAAATAAAAAATAAAAAAAAAACTAAAAACAACAACAATCAGCAATGAGCAATCTCAATCAAGAAAAAATTGGAAATGTCTAAATCACCCCGATTTGTCTCTCTCAAATTTTGTTATGTGAATTTCATTTTTACTAACAAATTTAGTTTTTGAGGACTTTTCCCACCAAAACTTGTTGAGGTTCCACGGGAATCCCAGCGTCAGCACACTTCAAGAACAAACTTTGGTGGAAATCACCAGCATGGTGCGAGAACAAAGCCCCTCCTAGGCAACGCCCGGGTGCCTTAAATCTGTTTCCATAAGAATAAATAGTTTAGTATCATAGGCACCCCGAATCTTCATCATTTCCAAAGTATGGTAGCCTATGAGTCTCACATGCACAACTGGAACCTTTGCCATGTTCTAGCAAAACGATTCAATCTACAAATCTTACACTTGTGATTTGGAGTATTTATACTAATTGGTTTGGCTTTTTAGCACGGTCGAGCATCTCCTTTAACAAAGTTGAGTCCCTTGACTTACCGTGAACAATGGCGATGACAATCCCTTAAATGTTTTGACCCTCGCACACAAATCTGAGTCCCTTGACTAGTCGTGAGCAATGGGCGGTAACAATCCCTTGAGTGCTCGACCCTCGCATACTAAGTCGGGTCCCTTTTACTTGTCACGAACAATGGCGATAAAAATCCCTTGACCCTTGACTCATCGCAAACTATGGGCAGTGACAATCCCTTAACTACCCGACCCTCATGTACAAAGCCTGGTCCCTTGACTCGCAGCAAACTATGGGCGAAGTCAATCCCTTGACTGCCCAACCCTCACGTACAAAGCCAAGTCCCTTCACTCGCCACGAACAACAAGCAGTTACGGTCTCTTGACTTCCCAACCCTCATGCAAATGAAAATTCAAGCTACATGGTCGCACCTAGCGTAGTCGAGTACATCTCTCGCCTAGCTTTCCAAGCCAAGCTTCGCGCTTGCACCTAGTGCGGTCTAGTACATTCCCTCCAGCTCTCCAAGCTGAGCTTCACACTTACACCTGGCGCAGCCAAAAAAATCTCCCACCTAGCTCTCCAAGCCAAGCTTCACGCTTGGAAATTTTCATCGCATAACACAAACAAACAAAAATCTAGGGACTAGTTCTTGTGTTTGTTTTGCAGGAAATCTCTATCACAATTTGACTAGAAGATTCTCGAGGTCTTCTTGTTAAGCAAGCCAACCTTAAGAATCGTGGGCATCTGTTAGGAGGAAAAATTCCCTTGGTTCATATGGCATCCCAGGCCCAACTCAAAAGGCCATCATCAAGAAGTAAAGAACAGACAAATAGGGAAAAAGGAAAATAAGAAGGAAGTATCAGATGGAAAATAGGGAGGTGACAGGAAAGAGAGGGAAAAAAAAAAGGTAAGACACTCAGTAATTTCAGGCAGAAAGAAAGGGATGAAGCGATATAAAGCTGGCTTTTCACCAACCACTAGCAGAGGCCACAATAAAAAGGGATTGAAAGCTGGAGGGGGGGGGGGGGGGAGCAACTATTACAAGAACATAGAGCATCATCTTCAATTGGATGACGAGAGTTCCAAAGAATGGATCTTCTCTAGAAAAGGGGTCTCTAACCTCCATTGTACAGAGAGAAATGAGAGATAATGAGAGATTGTAAAATTAGCCCCTTTATCAAGGAAATTTTTTATTTTTTTCTTTTTGATCTCTCCCCGTCATTACTTTCTTAAGGCTAGATCAGTAACAAAAGCATAAGAGATAGAAAACTCACACATTCCAACTCACACAACAACCTTATCTTGCTTCCAACTTCAATATTCTCTCTATCTTGGTCCTTTCGACAGAAAAGATGTTAGGGGTATTTATAAGAAAATGCCATTGGGCATTTATCGGAATAAAAGACGTTGATGTTCGTAAACAACCTCCTAGGCACACTTGGATTCCGCAGCTCCATATTTGCTTATTCGGGCTGTGTTTGGTAAGTGAAGTAATCTCATATTACTTCATTATTATTCATTACTATTTATAAATATACAAAATTATTCTCTACTTTTGATCTTGTTCCACTGCATAAAAAGATGGTCACCTAAAAAGAATGGTGTTTTGGGAATTTTTTTGGGGTTATTTTTCGACAAGCTTGTCAATGCTTCTAGGGTATTTTTTTCCAACGTTCTTTTTCGACAAGCTTGTTGCTGCACGATGCTTTCCAACCATCTAATGCTGCTTATTCTGAAACCAAATTTCAAAATTAAGTTCGCATGGTACAAAACATTCGATCTATGAAAGTGCAATCTCATATGTTGTCACATCCATGCATTTGGAGTATGGTTATTAGTTGTGAGTTTTCTTTTTCTTTAATTGGGTTTTGGCCTTCTAATTTTGATCCTCCATGGCCACATACAGCCCATCATTGGTCATAGCTCCATATTTGATGCTCTATTTTCCATATTCCCAATACCATTTTCACTATCTCATCGATGATTAATTTATAATGAATATGAAGGCTATACTCAAATTTTAAATTCAAAATTTCAAATTTCTTCATCCTGACTTTAAAGGGATGTGTTGGAATATTATGTTAGAATATCAACATACTTAGATGATATTCATAATATTCTAGTTAGTATGGTAATATGAATTATTCTTTATCATATTTAGCTTATTATGTAAATCAATCAGAATCAATTAATAATATTGATTGATTGTATTTCTATTATTTTTCTAACCTCATTCTCCTATAAATAGTAACATATGTTATGTATTCAAATACTAGAGGACAATAAAGATGTAGGCCTCAAAATCATTCTCATTATCTCTCTCTCTTCTCTTATCTATATTTTATTTTATTTTAATTTATTTTTTACAATTTTGATATGGCCTCTACGTAACCTGTACATTATGAAAGATGAAGAGCATGAGGGTCTTTTATTTTATTTTATTTTTTAATTTTTATGTCCGAAGGTCATAGATATTTGGCAAAGTAAAACGATGGTTTGAGGGTTTCTGAAGTAGATGGAGGCAGGTGTAGGAGTTGCTTTCTTCCCAGATTTTGCCTTTCTCTCAGCTCACTCACTCCCTACGATTTCTTTCTCTACTCTCGGCCTCTATGATTTTTTCTTCCTACCACCGTCAACCATTCGTTGTCACTGGGACCATTTCGCTGCCGTCTGGAATTTGGAAAAAATGATAAGAGCTTGATATCATATGCATGCATGTATAAGATTAATTCAATCGCAATTAATCTTGCACAGGCCACCATATGTATCTGCTACTTGCTTGAAATGGAAGAACAAAAAGTAATTCCAGACGATCTTTGTGACTATGTTTAACTGCCTCGGCCACCATCCCCACGTATGAAATAACTTAGTTAACTGCTCAATAAACTGATCTCTTAATTCCTTCACTTCCCATTTCGCTAGCTAGCTAGCTCCATTACTTGGGCGTATTGGATCAGAGGAATTACGTACAGATCATCCATGGCTTTAATTCCTACTGCAACAAAATTAGTACTCTGTCTATCATGCATAATTTTTACCACAAGATCTCGTATCGCTTTGGTTGCTATAACTGCATCGTCATTTTAGTTCCAAGTTGGTGGTGAGAGAAGTTCGGTGATGACTATTGGAACACATTATCAAAAAGAAACCAATTCAAAGTGTTCCTTTGAATTAGATGTGTTCCTTTATCTGATTTGATTTATCTTTATCTGATTGGTTGATGACTACACAATCAGATAAAGATAAAGTTCAACAACCATGTGAAGGTAACGCTCAACAACAATTAGATGAAGATAAATCAAATCAGAGGAGTAAAAGATAACGTCTTGTCTCGTTTGAATATTTGAAAAATCAGTGTGTATAACTTATAATGTAAATAAAAGATTATGTACAAGTTTACTCTATAAATAAAAGTCCATCGTCCAACAAATTGTGTGAGACAATTACATTGACATCAATGTGAAAATATTTTTCTTATAATGACAAAAGGTTACACCAATGACCGCACCATTAAAAGCGTGAAATTTCAACCCTTCGGTTTTTTTTTTTTTTTTTGATGTCTCAAGTAGTGTGGAAGGTGGTATAGAGAAGTATTAATTGCTACAGGTGCTTTTGCAAAAAAATTAGGTTTGAATACCACCATAAGGTTGAGCTAGCTCTAGCTGGACTCCAACAAAATAAAGAGTAGGTGGTTGGTGCTGGGTTGTCTTGGTGCCGTGTTTCGCGAGTCTGAGCAATAACATTTGATTGGGTCTTGATAGGTGTTACTTGGAGCTCCAATAGTATTCCGGTGCGGCTATACGGTGGAGATGGGTACATCCATAGCAATCGATAGAAAATAAGTACAGAGAAAGTAAAGAGATATGGACATCAAGATTTACGTGGTTCGACAACAGGCTTATGTCCATGGGGGTTTGGGGAGGGGAGTCTCCACTATATAATATATTTGTTTACAGTCACTCATGGTTCCTCATATTTTACTGTACAAAAAAAGTTAGAGCTTTTCCTGTTAGAGACGCTGTCTTCCTCGGGAGGTTGCTGAAGAAGAAGATGATTTGATTGAGGGAGAGTCTGAGTCGGTGTCTTTAAAAGTCCTCTGGTTGAAGGATTTTTATGCATTTTCCTATTACGTGTGTCAGTTTGCAGTAATGGGACCTGACCCTTTTACGTGTGTCAGCTTCCCTTCACTTACTACTTTCCCTTTGTCCTGTTAGCCCCTGCCACTTGTCTGCTCCATGTCCCTTCTTGTCCCCCACTCTTATCCCTTTATCTTGTTCTCTAGTGGTGGCCTGGTTGGCTGGGCCCAACTATGGACTATGGTATTTTATCCCTCAACAGGTTGGTGACGAGACTCAACAGCATCAACAATAATATTTTTCACCTTTTTTTTTTCTTCTCGAAAGTGATCTAAGCTGCGTACTGGGAGAGAGGGTAAATATGGGTGTGTTGATTGGTTTGATTTGATTTGAACCATTGACAGCTAATTTTTGTATGTTTTTTTTCCATCATGGTTCAAGACATGAGTTTCTAATTTATCAAGTCAGGGAGAAAGGCTGTGCTTATTGCTCTATTTTATAGTATCTTGAATAGTGGTGAAATGTATGTAAAATATAATAATAAAATAATAAATAATAGTGAAGTATTCTTAGAATATCTCGGCACCCAAACTAGGTAAAAGGGTTGTTTGAAAATAATTTTCATCTTATTATATTTCATCTCATCCTATCTTATTTTATTTTAAAACATTATTCAAACATAAATACAGTATTTTAACTTTTCCAAATTTTTAAATAAAGAAAAAATAATTCAACATTTCCATAAAGCTGAGCTAGCTCTAGCTGGACTCCAACAAAAGAAAGAGTAGGTGGCTAGTGCTGGGTTGTCTTGATGCCGTGTTTTGCGGGCCTGAGCAATACCATTTGACTGGGTCTTTATAGGTGTTACTTGGAGTCCCAATAGTATTCCGGTGCGGCTATACGGTGGAAATGCGTACATCCATAACAATCGATAGAAAATAAGTGTAAAGAAAGTAAATAGAGATGGACGTCAAGATTTACGTGGTTCGGCAACATGCTTACGTCCATGGGGGTTTAGGGAGGGGAGTCTCCACTATATAATATATTTGTTTACAGTCACTTATGGTTCCTCATATCTCACTGTACAAAGAAAGTTAGAGCTCTTCTTGTTAGGACGCTTTCTTCCTCTAGAGGTTGCTGAAGAAGAATATGATCTGATTGATGGAGAGTCTGAGTTGGTGTCTTTAAAAGTCCTCTGGCTGAAGGATTTTTATATATTTCCTTGTTACGTGCATCAGTTTGTAGTATTGGGACCTGACTCATTTACGTGTGTCAGCTTCGCTTCACTTACTACCTTCTCTTTGTCCTGCTAGTCCCTGCCACCTTCCTGCTCTATGTCCTTTCTTGTCCCCCACTCTCATCCCTTTATCTTGTCCTCTAGTACTGGCCTGATGGGCTGGGCCCAATTATGGATTATGGTATTTTATCCTTCCACAAGATGGCGACAGGACTCAATAGCATCAACAATATTTTTCTCTTTTTTTTTGTTTTTTTCTTCTTGAAAGTGACGTAAGCTGTGTATTGGGGGAGATGATGAATATGGGTGTGTTAATTGATTTGATTTGATTTGATTTGAGCCATTGACAGCTAATTTTTATATTTATTTTTTTTCATCATGGTTCAAGACATGAGTTTTTAATTTATCAAGTCAGGGAGAAAGGTTGTGCTTGTTGCTCTATTTTATAGTATCTTGAATAGTGGTGAAATGTATGTAAAATATAATAATAAAATAATAAATAATAGTGAAGTATTCTTAGAATATCTCAGTACCCAAACTAGGTAAAAGGGTTGTTTGAAAATAATTTTCATCTTATTATATTTCATCTCATCTTATCTTATTTTATTTCAAAACATTATTCAAACATAAATACAGTATTTTAATTTTTCCAAATTTTTAAATAAAGAAAAAACAATTCAACATTTTCAAATTTAAAAAAAAAATTATATTAAAAATTATCTTCTAAATTAGAAAAATATAATTAAAATAATAATAATAATAAAAAATTTACCGCTCGTCCTTACCACTTCATATGGCCATGCCACGTGTTGAAGTGATTAAGAGAGAGAAGGAAAAAAAAAAAAAAAAAAAGCTAGAGAAATAGAATCCTCATCCCCGTGATACCGAAACCAAACACTCCGTCCAAACCAATCCACTCCTGTAGCCATTGCTGCTGGTGAACTTGGAATCACTCTAAGATCATGCAAATGGCTTAATGCGGCGAAAAAAAGTGTTCGTAGTTTACTTGTCGGGTGCTATTGTTTCAGTACTCCCTTGTTTCATCTGTCAAATACCCCATCGCGCTCCAACATCAGCTTTCTTGTCTGAGTTTTGCTCTCAAGCTTCAGCCTCCTGATCTTATACTTGATTTTGGGTTCTCCATTTTACTAAGTTAATGCCTCTCGGCCTCAAAAAAGAGATCGGGCTCTCTCATGTCAAACTTTTAAATTGGAGCTTTTCTAATGGTCCCAACGTGTTTGATGGCTCAACCTTTAAAGCTTGATGTTAAATCTATAAGCTTGCGGAAATTTTCAAGGGTGGCTTGTAATCTAGATCTGGATTTTATTGGGTTTCCACCACTGCCTTTTTCGTGTTGAGAGGCATATAATTTGGAGATTACAGTGGTGTTATTGTTGGTCACTTTTGGAATGGATAATTATAGATTTATTATTTGTTATTATTTATTTAGTATTATTATTATTATTATTTTATTTAATGATTAAGAAAGTAATTATTAGTAAAATTATATATATATATATTTTTTAATAACTAAAAATATTAAAAAAATATTTAAAAATAAAAATAAAAAAATAAAAATTCAAATGTAAAAAAATTGATATGAACGTAGTAAAGCATGTAATTGTCCCGAACTCTGAACTGCCTCTCAGAGTCTGAAATGATTAAAACCAGATCTACCTCTCAAAGTCTGAAGAAGAGCTTGTATGGCCTGAAACAAGCTCTTATGCAATGGTACAAGAAATTTGACAATTTCATGTGCAGTGCCGGGTACATAAGATGTTAGGTAGATCACTGTTGTTATGTCAGGTAGTTTGACAATTCTTACATTATTTTGTTGTTATATATTGATGACATGCTTATTACAGAGGCTAGTATTGAAGATCAATAATCTGAAGAAGTAGATGTCAGAGTATTTTGCAATGAAGAATTTGGAAGCTACAAAGCAAATCATTGGCATGAGAATTGTCAGAGACAGAGTCAGAGGCACGTTGAGACTCTCACAAGCTGAGTATGTGAGAAAGGTACTCAGCAAATTCAATATGGACAAGGCCAAGACAGTTGGCACACCCTTGGGTAGTCACTTCAGACTCAGCAAGGATCAGGCACCAAAGTCAGAAGAGGAACAAAACTATATGAGTAAGGTTCCTTATGCCTCAGCTATTGGTTCACTTATGTATGATATGGTCTGCACTAGACCAGATATTGCCCATGCTGTGGGAGTTGTGAGTAGATACATGAGTAATCCTGGAAAACAATATTGGGAAGCAGTGAAGTGGATTTTGAGGTACCTAAAGGGCTCCTCAGAAACGTGCTTATGTTTCTCAGGAGAGGGTTTAGAGGTGCAGGGCTATGTTGATGCTGATTTAGCTTGAGACACTGATAGCAAAAAAAGTACCATAGGGTTTGTTTATACTTTGGGTGGTACTGCAGTTTCATGGGGTTCTAATTTACAGAAGATAATTTCTTTATCTACTACAGAAGTTGAGTATATTGTAGTTTCAGAAACTGCAAATGAGATGGTTTGGATACAGGGCTTCTTGGAGGAATTGGGTAAGAAGAATCAGAAGAGCACTCTTTACAGTGATAGTAGAAGTGCCAAATTCATTGCCAATAATCCAGCATTTCATTCCAGAACTAAGCACATTCAGATCAGGTATAACTTTATACGATCATTGTTAGATGATGGACAGTTGCTACTTGAGAAAATTTGTGGAAGTAAGAACCCTGCTGATATGTTGACAAAGGGTGTTAAACTTGAGAAACTGAAGTTGTGCACAACTTCAGTTGGTCTTCTAGCATGAAGACAGGAGTAGTGAGTTGCAGAGGTGGAGGATATCATGTTTGAGACAGATGGCGATACTGTCGGTGTAGTAGTTTCCAAGTGGGAGAATTGTTGAGAATTTGAAGTCTGGTTGCATCGCTCGAGCGAAGCATCTACCCGCTTAAGCGAACACAAGTCAGAGAGTTCACTCAAAGGTAGCTCGACAGACCGCTCGAGCAAAAGCCAAGTCTGAGAGTTCGCTCGACACCGCTCGACACATGGCTCGAGTGAACACAAGTCAGGGAGTTCGCTCGAAAAGCCGCTCGTCACATGGCTCAAGTAGTTGTGGGAAGCAGGTTCGCTCGATGCGGGCTCGACACGCCGCTCGAGCGAACTTCACTAATTCTGTTTTGATTTAGGTTTTCGCCGCATGTCATATAAAAGGGTTTTTTGTTTTTGGCTCGCACTGTGTAGCATGAACAGTAGCCGTCCTATACATTCTAGTGTGATTCCTCAAGAAATTAAAATCCTCTGTAGCTCCCGTGGACGTAGGCAATTTGCCGAACCAAGTAAATACTATGTCGTGTGTGATTGCTTGTTTTCTCGTATTTAAATTTATTTTATTGTCATTGTTTTTCACAATAAAATCTATGTGAGTGGAAGAATTTTCAGAAGATGATAAATATACTTGACATTGATACTTTTTTCAAATAAACGAAAGCAATTTCTCTAGAGATTCACATGAAAATGAATCTATTAATGACGTTATCTTACATGCATCCACAATAAACAAGAGATTGAAGGTATTCTGTTCAAGTGGAAAGGTGGCGATTGCGTCTCAAATAAGTTGTAACAGAGCAAGCGTTCAGCAAGCACACAACAAATTCCAGTTTAATAAAATGGCTACGTATCTTTTCCTTTTTCTGTTAGACCTTCTCTATTTTTTGTTTTTCCACCCTTTCCTTTGATAAGAAATTAAATGGAAATAAATCTCTCAGATAAAAACTATCAGAGTTTCTACATACGTCACATCTGATGGCATTTTACATTTATCAAAATGTTATATGACTGGAAGTATGATTCATGGAAGTCATAATTGAAATTTGAAACACAAAAGCCTTAAATTCCAGCTAGAACACAAAAGTCTGGGTTTCGCATTTAATACATGTACCAACTACGTACCAACATTCACATTGAAGTCAAAATTAAAGTGAATTCGGTTAAGAATTTGATAATTTTTTCCCAAGTTAAGTATCTTAAAGAGAAGCCTCCACAAACACAAGAACATAAGCCAACAAGAGAGATAAAGAGTATGGAGTGCAATCAGATGATCTATATCACCAAAGCAAAGATTTTGTTAATCTTATTCGTCTCTCGTGTTCTTCCATCAGCATCTGCATCTGTCTGTGAAGATCTAACCGATTGCCTAGCTCTTCTGAAGTTCAAAGAAGCCATAACAAGTGATCCCAAGAGTTATCTCCAAGATTGGAACAAAGCCAATTCCTTGTGCAACTGGACTGGAATTACATGCCATCCACATCTCGAAGATCGTGTCATAGCTCTTGAGCTCATTAACATGGGCTTACAGGGAACTATTTCACCTTTCCTATCCAATCTTTCCCTCCTCAGCACCCTGTCTTTGTACCGCAACCGTTTCCATGGAGAAATCCCAACTACCTTGGGAAGGCTTTCGAAATTAGCATATTTGAATCTCAGTATAAACCTGCTTGAAGGTAACATACCACCCTCACTTCAAGGTTGTCAAAGCTTGAAAATCTTGGATTTGACTAGCAACTATCTATCTAGAATTCCGAAAGAACTTGGGTGGATGAAGAACCTGGCGCACTTGGCTCTCACTGAAAACAGCCTCACTGGAGTCATACCATCATTTCTATCAAACCTGACAGGCCTAATAAAATTAGAGTTGGCCGTAAATTTCTTCACTGGGAAGATCCCTCCACAGCTTGGAGCTCTCACAAAGATGGAGATTTTGTACTTACACATTAACTCTCTTGAGGGAACGATACCTAACTCGTTGAGTAACTGCACCGCATTACGTGAAATTTCGATGATTCAGAATTTTTTAATTGGAGACATCCCTTCAGAATTGGGTGAAAAGCTCCAAAATTTGCAAAAGTTGTACTTGATGAATAACAGTCTCTCTGGGGAAATTCCAGTGGCCCTTTCAAATCTTTCCCATCTGACACTCCTTGATCTTAGCGTGAACAACTTCAGTGGGGAAGTTCCACAGGAGTTGGGGAAGTTAAAGAACCTTGAGATTCTTTACCTTCATAGCAATAACCTGGGAGGCAGATCTGGCAACTCTTCCCTCAGTTTCTTAACAGCACTCACGAACTGTTCGTTTCTGAAGAAATTGCACTTGGGTTCATGTTTGTTCACAGGAAATCTACCTGATTCCGTTGGCGCTCTTTCAAAAGAACTTTATTACTTCAACATTTTGAATAACAGAGTAACAGGAGAGATTCCAGGAAGTATAGGCAATTTGAGCGGCCTTGTGCGCTTAACTTTGCAGTACAACTTTTTGGATGGAAGAATACCTGCAACACTCGGAAAGCTTTGGCAGTTGCAGACGTTAGGCTTGGGAAAAAACAGGCTTTTTGGGCTAATTCCCGAGGACATGGGGAACATGACTAATCTTGGTTTGCTGGATGCTAGTGATAATTTGCTTAACGGGTCGATTCCCTTTACACTTGGTAATCTCTCTCAACTGAGGTATCTTTTCTTGTCTCACAACCACTTGTCAGGAAACCTTCCCATTGAACTAACCCGATGTTCTGTTATGATGCTTCTTGATTTATCCTTCAATGCCCTAAGTGGGTCAATTCCCAGAGAGATCAGCAGCTTTTCCAAGTTGTCTCTCTCACTCAACTTGTCAAACAATAACTTTCAAGGAGAGGTGCCTGCAGGCATAGGGCAATTGGTATATATGCTGGCAATAGACTTGTCAGAGAATAGGCTTTCCGGTGCCATACCAAGTTTAATTGGAAGTTGCATATCATTGGAGCATTTGAACCTGTCCCATAACATGCTTGACGGTACAATCCCCGAGGCCTTGAAGCTGATCACGCATCTGAAAGTGCTGGACTTGGCTCACAATCAATTAACTGGTGATTTTCCATTATGGATCATTAATGGCCAATTTCTCATGAATCTTAATTTATCCTACAATAGTTTGACGGGTGAAGTTCCAAATACTATAAGGTTCAATAGAAGCTCGTTCATGGGAAATTTGGGGTTGTGTGGTGGCTCTGATCTACTTGGTCTTCCTCGCTGTGAAGCTCAGAAGCAAAAGAAAAAGAGAAACAAAAAGTTCTACCATGTCTTAACAATTACATTGAGCTGTACCCTATTATTTTTGGTGTTGGTTGCTGTCTTTGTTTACCGTTTCTTCTTCAAGAAAGAAACTGTAAATCTATCACATTCAAAACTAATGTCTTCTCGAATAAATTTTGGAAATCGAACTTTTACTCAAAGGGAACTCGAAATTGCAACAGCTGAGTTCGATGAGGCAAACTTATTGGGAAGGGGAAGCTATGGATCAGTTTATATAGCAATCATTGACGATGGAAATTCTGTTGTTGCAGTAAAGGTTTTGCATGGAGAGTCTATTCAGAGTTTGAAAAACTGTAAAAGAGAATGCCAGATATTATCTGGAATCAAGCACCGCAATCTGGTTAGAATGATTGGATCCGCCTGGAGTTCACAGTTCATGGCTATAGTTCTGGAGTATGTGGGCAATGGGAACTTGGAACAACATCTTTATCCGAATGAATCAGAGATAGGCAGCTGTAACTTGAAATTGAGAGACAGGCTGGGAATAGCTATAGATGTTGCCCATGGATTGGAATATCTACACGAGTATTGTTTAGATCAAGTCATACATTGTGATCTGAAGCCACAAAATGTGCTTCTGGACACTGATATGGTCGCTCATGTTGCAGATTTTGGGGTTGGAAAGCTCATTTTAGCTGACAAACTAAGAGAACATGTTAGCACAACAGATTTCCTACGAGGATCAATTGGTTATATACCCCCAGGTGTGCATGTGATGAGCTATGATGATGTTGTTTCTTTATATGCCTCGTCTATGGTAAATGATTTCGATTATTTTCTTTCTACTCAAGAAAGCTTTTCATCTCATAATTATTCCCAACATATTTTCATTTCTAAGCAGAAATAAGTCAATTTTCAAAGTAATGTTACTTCAAAATTTGTTTAGATTTCTCAAGCATATTACTGTCAAAATAGGGTCCATTACGACAAGATCTATATGAACAAGAATCCAAAACAACATATTGTTTCTAAGAAGAAACTATGTGTCAAGGCCCCAAAATTGTTTACACAGTAACTTATGAACTAAATTGTGAAACACTTTCCGCTAACGATTCCAGTTGCTTTGAAACAGAATATGGACAGGGAATTGAAGTTTCCACTAGAGGAGACGTATATAGTTTTGGTATCATGTTGCTAGAGATGATGACTCGAAAGAAGCCCACAAGCGAATTGTTTTCAGATGGGGCTGATCTCAGGAATTGGGTGGATTCTGCATTTCCAGATCATATTATGGATGTTCTAGACACCTCATTAAAGCAGGAGGCAAATTCAGGGGATTCAAGCTGTGCTTTACAAAGGTTTGAGCAATGCTGCGTGGAAATGCTTGACTTAGGGTTGATGTGCACACAGGAGAATCCACAAAGACGACCACTCATGTCTTCAGTGGCACAAAGGCTGGAGAATATTCGGAAGGAACAAGGATATTATTAGGGGATTGTAAAATATTCATATTATAGTAGATTTGCCTTTCAAATAACGCGTGGACGTATGCCTTATGGCGAACCACGTAAATCTGTATATCTTTATCTCTTTTTACATTTCATGTATTTATTTTCTATTCACAGCTATGGATGTATGTACTTGCACCGTACCACTGCTCTAGACCGCCATCGTGGACTTTAGACCACAACCTCAAGACTTGGACCACCTTAGTGGACCAGAAATGACTATTTCTCCCCTTTTAGCCTATTGTACAATTTTTGACATTAACAGTTGGCGTCGTCTATGAGATCGACTTATTGTCTACACTGGAAGCTAGAGATTATTGATTTTCCAGCTTACAAAACCGTCCTTGAAGGAGTAGATAAATTTTCCCTCAGATAAGTATTCTCAACTTTTTACCTTTTATTTTTATTTCATTAGTAACATTGTTACAAAAATTGGGCGAGTGCACCTTTCCTCGCCCATGCGGTTAAGAGCACTACACACTAAGTGCACAGTGCATAAAACACTTCAATTGCCAGCTTTTCCCGCCCAGGAAGAAAGTTTGCTGGCAAGATTATGCTTACCGTGCATTTAATGCACAGTACTGTGGCATGCATAGTGCATGTGCACTGTGCGTAGAATGCATGCACCCATTGTGCATGGCATGCATAGTGCTAGCCGTGAGCCCACTGTTGTTGCTAGCGGCCACCATGTGGATTGTTGACGCCTTTTGCCATCGTTGTAATGGTCCCTGACCACTACAACCGAGTATGAGGTGGTCCACAACCACGCATGCTGTGCACATAATGTGCACCCAAGAGCTCACATCGGCTAGCCATGAGCTCGATGTTGCTACCTGCAGTTGTGGCGGCCGTGAGCTGGCGGGGCAACCACCTACTACCACCGAGACCGCTAGTGATTTTTGTTGATGGCGGGGTGTTCCTTGGCCCTAGTCCATTCCTCGACCACAGCTCGGCCACCCATTGGTCAACCATGCACGCGAGCAAGCATCCTGCCATGCACACTAGCGAGCAACAGCTTTCTCAGCCAGAGTGGGTTCCTTGGTCATGGGTCCTCTGACCACAACGTTACCTACCCATGGAGAGTCCCTTGGCCCCACAAGTTCCTTAACCAATAGGTCCCCCTACCACACAGCTCTTCAGCAACGGAGTTGCTCAGACATGAAGTTCCAGTGCTTGAAGGTCTAGGATATTCAACCGGTAAGTTTCCTATTTTCTCAAGAAACGATTCTCAATTAATTATGCTAGATATTTCTGACAACATGATTCATGGGGGGCTACCTAGTTGTATTTGGAGACTTCCCATCTTCGAATTTTGAATCTTTCTCATAATTGTCTAGAGACTTTAGATGTGAATTTAAACTCTCAGACTTCCCAAACTAGGTTGAATATCTTAGACCTTCACTCCAACTAGCTCCAAGGGCAACTTTCAACTCTCCACTGAATTTTCAAAACTTCAAGCTGCGTGGAAATGCTTCACTCTGGGTTGATGTGCACACAGGGGAATCCACAAAAACGTCCACTCATGTCTTTGGTGGCACAAAGGCTGGAGAATGTTTGAAAGGAACAAGGATATTGTTAGGGGGAAAACCCCCTGGCCCATATGGCGTCCTAGGCACAACTCAAATGGCTATGATCAGGGAATAGAGAAGAGATAAGGAGGGGACAAGAAAAAGTAAGTATCAGATGAAAAATAGGGAGGTGACGGGAAAGAGAGGAAAAGAGAGAAAAATGTCAGACGCTCAGTAAAGCTAGGTGGAAAGAAAGGGATGAAGCGACATAAAGCTGACTTTCTCACCAACCATTGACAAAGGCCACAACAAAAGGGATCTGAGATTTGAGGGAGGGGAAGGACGACTATTTTGAGAATACATAGTATCATCTTCAACCGGAGATGAAGCAACATAAAAATGTACAACTACTGACAAAGGCCACAACAAAAGGGATCTGAGATTTGAGGGAGGGGAAGGGTGACTATTACGAGAATAAATAACATCATCTTCAACCGCGATGACGAGAGCTCTAGAGAAGGGATCTTCTCCAGAAAAGAAGTATTTGACCTCCATTGTACATAGAGAAATGAGAGATTGTAAAATACTCATATTATAATAGATTTACCTTTCAAATGACACATGGACATAGGCCTTGTGGCGAATCACGTAAATCTGTGTATCTTCATCTCTATTTACATTTCCTATATTTATTTTCTGTTCACTGCTATGGATGTACATATGTGCACCGTACCACCGATCTGGACCGCCATCATAGACTTTAGACCGCAACCTCAAGACCTGGACCACCTCAATGGGCCGGGAATGACTTTTTCTCCTGTTTCAATCTATTGTGTGATTTTTGGCATTAACAGTTGGTGTCGTTTGTGAGATCGACTTATTCTCTACACCAGAAGTTGGAGAATAATGATTTTCTAGTTATGAAACATTCTCTGAATAAGCAGATAAGTTTTCACTTAGATAAGTATTCTCAGCTTTTCACCTCTTATTTTTATTTCATTAGTAATAATGTTATAGAAATTGGACGAGTGCACCTTTCCTCGCCCATGCGGTTAAGAGTAATGCACACTTAAGTGCAAAGTGCATAAAGCACTTCAATTGCCAGCTTTTCATGCCCAGGAAGAAAGTTTCTTGGCCAAGCAAGATAAAAATTATTGTGCATTTAAGTGCACATAATTGTGGCATGCACAATGCATTTACACTATGCATAGAACGCATGCACCTATTGTGCATGGCACCATGCACAAGGGCACTATGGGTGCACATTACTGTGCACCTAGGAGGCTCACGACGGCCAGCCGTGAGCTCGGCGAGGTGGCCCCCAGCGCCTTCTGCCATTGTCGTAGTGGTCCCCAACCACAACGGCCAAGCATGCGGTGGTCCACAGCCACACATGTTGTGCACATAATGTGCACCCAGGAGCTCACGGCGGCCAGTCATGAACCCATTATCGCGGTGGTCCACAGCCACGCACCCAGGAGCTAGTTGTGAGCTCGATGTTGCTACCGGCCGTGAGCTGGCGAGGCAACCACTGGCTACCACCAAGGCTGCTAGTAGTTTTTGTAGCTGGCGGGGTGTTCCATGGCCCCAATCCATTCCTCGACCACAGCGTGTCCACCCCCTACTCAACCATGCACGCGAGCAACCATTCTGCCATGCACACATGCATTCAATCGCTTGCCCAGCCATAGTGGGTTCCTTTGTCATGAGTCCCCTGACCATTATGTTGCCCAACCATGGAGAGTCCTTCGACCACACTGGTTCCTCAGCCAACAGGTCCCCCAGCCACACAGCTCTTCAGCAAAGGAGTTGCTCAGGCACAAAGTTCCTTAACTAGGATTTCCTCAACCACTTTCAAAACTACTTGGCCATGGATTCCTTGGCCACAATGTTGCCCAGCCACCACATTTCCTTGGCCACTAAGAGTTGCCCGACCACGAGTAACTCGATCACCTCCCCCTTGGTGGCTATGGGAATGTTGCCATCACAACATCATAGAGCCCAGCCTATCTGCATGTTGGCAAGAGTCTCGTGGTCAACCCGTGCACATTCCATGGCTCATGCAATAGGCCATGTAACTCGTGTATTATGGAGCGGCATACAGATCTCAAACTTTTTGACCCTATGTTGAGTAACGAACGTTTCTGGGTTGCAGAAGTTTCAATTTGTTCTGTCTCTTAATGGTGTGGAGTACAGGCTTGAGCCCTCTTATGAGAACATATTACAGATGGAGATGCATTGCCCACGTGATCAAAGCTATAAAGTATTTTCTGATCGAGTTATGTGGTGCTCCACAGATTTCTAAGAAAGATTCAGACTCTTCAAACAGTGCATCAGTCATTAGGAGACACGATTCATACAAATAAAGCAAAAAGTATAAAAAAAAAAAAAAAAAACAAAACAAAAAGGAAAACAAAAAAGAACAACAATCGGCAATGAGCAATCTCAATCAAGCAAAAATTGGAAATGTCTAAATCACCCTGGTTTGTCTCTCTCAAAATTTGTTATGTGAGTTTCATTTTTACTAACAAATTTAGTTTTTGAGGACTTTTCCCACCAAAACTTCTTGAGGTTCCACGGGAATGCTAGTGTCAGCACACTTCAGGAACACACTTTGCTGGAAATCACCAGCATGGTGCGAGAACAAAGCCCCTCCTGGGCAACACCCGAGTGCCTTAAATCTGTTTCCATAACAATAGATAGTTTAGTTTTGTAGGCACTCAGGATCTTCATCATTGCCAAAGTATGGTAGCCTATGAGTCTCACATGCACAACTCAAACCTTTGCCATGTTCTAGCAAAACGATTCAATCTGCAAATCTTACACTTGTGATTTGGATTATTTATACTAATTGGTTTGGCTTTTTAGCGCGGTCGAGCATCTCCTTTAACAAAGTTAAGTCCCTTGACTCACCGTGAACAATGGCGATGACAATCCCTTAAATGTGTTGACCCTCGCAAACAAATCTAGTTCCTTGACTCGCCGCGAGCAATGGGCAGTGACAATCCCTTGACTGCTCGACCCTCGTATACTAAGTCGGGTCCCTTTTACTTGCCACAAACAATGGTGATAACAATCCCTTGACTACTTCTACCCTCGCGTACAAAGTTGAGTCCCTTGACTCATTGCAAACTATGGGCAGTGACAATCCCTTGACTACCCAACCCTCGTGTACAAAGCTTGGTCCCTTGACTTGCTGCAAACTATGGGCGAAGACAATCCCTTGACTGTCCAACCCTCACGTATAAAGCCAAGTCCCTTGACTCGCCACGAATAACAAGCAGCGACAATCTCTTGACTGCCCAACCCTCGTGCAAATGAAAATTCAAGTTACATGGTCGCACCTAGCGCAGTCGAGTACATCTCCCGCCTAGCTCTCCAAGCCAAGCTTCGCGCTTGCGCCTAGGATGGTCGAGTACATTCCCTCTAACTCTCCAAGCCGAGCTTTGTACTTACACCTAGCGCAGCCAAAAAAATCTCCCACCTAGCTCTCCAAGCCAAGCTTGACGCTTGGAAATCTTCATTGCTTAACACAAACAAACAAAAATCTAGGGACCAGTTCTCGGGTTTGTTCTGCAGGCAATCTCTATCACAATTTGACTAGAAGATTCTCAAGATCTTCTTTTTAAGCAAGCCGACCTTAAAAATCTTGGGCATCTATTAGGAGGAAAAATTCCCTTGGCCCATATGGCATCTCAGGCCCAACCCAAAAGGCCATCATCAAGGAGTAAAGAAGAGACAAATAGGGGAAAAGGAAAAGGAAATGGAAGTATCAGATGGAAAAGAGGGAGGTGACAGGAAAGAGAGGGAAAAAAAAAAGGTAAGACACTCAATAAATCCAGGCGGAAAGAAAGGGTTGAAGCGATATAAAGCTGGCTTTATCACCAACCACTAGCAGGGGCCACAATAAAAGGGATTGAGAGCTGAAGGAGGGGAAGAGAAACTATTACAAGAACATAGAGCATCATCTTCAATCGGATGACGAGAGTTCCAAAGAATGGATCTTCTAAAGAAAAGAGGTTTTTGACCTCCATTGTACATAGAGAAATGAGAAACCATGACAGATTGTAAAATCAACCCCTTTATCGAGGAATTTTTTTCTTTTTTATCTCTCCCCGTCATTGCTTTCTTAAGGCCAACTCAATAACAAAGGCATAAGAGAGAGAAAACTCACGCATTCCAACACACACAACAACCTCATCTTGCTTCCAACTTCAATATTCTCTCTATCTTGGTCCTTTTGGCAGAAAAGATGTTAGGAGCATTTATAAGAAAATACTACTGGGAATTTATCGGAAGAAAAGACGTTGATGTTCGTAAACAACCTCCTTAGCACACTTGGATTCCGCAGCTCCATATTTGCTTGTCCGGGTTGTGTTCGGTAAGTGAAGTAATCTCATATTACTTCATTATTATTCATTACTATTTATAAATATACAAAATTATTCTCTACTTTTCATCCTGTTCCACTGCATAAAAAGATGGTTACCTAAAAAGAATGGTGTTTTGGGAATTTTTTTGGGGTTATTTTTCGACAAGTCTTTCAATGCTAGGGTATTTTTTCTGACGTTCTTTTTCGACAAGCTTGTTGCCGCTCGTTGCTTTCCAACCATCTATTGCTGCTTATTCTGAAACCAAATTTCAAAATTTAGTTCGCATGGTACAGAACATCCGATCTATGAAAGCGCAATCTCATACTTTTCGACAAGCTTGTTGCCACTTGATGCTTTCCAACCATATATTGCTTCTTGTTCTGAAACCAAATTTCAAAATTAAGTTCGCATGGTACAAAACATTCGATCTATGAAAGCGCAATCTCATACGTTGTCACATCCATGCATCTGGAGTATCGTTATTAGTTGTGAGTTTTCTTTTTCTTTAATTGGGTTTTCGCCTTCTAATGTTGATCCTCCATGGCCACATATATCCTGTCATTGGTCATAACTCCATATTTGATGCTCTATTTTACATATTCCCTATACTATTTTCACTATCTCATCGACGATCAATTTATAATGAATATGAAGGCTATACTCAAATTTTAAATTCAGAATTTCAAATTTCTTCATCTTGCCTTTAAAGGGATGTGTTGGAATATTATGTTAGAATATCACCATACTTAGAAGATATTCATAATATTCTAGTAAGTATGGTAATATGAATTATTCTTTATCATATTTAGCTTATTATGTAAATCAATCAAATCAATTAATAACATTGATTGATTGATTGTATTTCTATTATTTTTCTATCCTCATTCTCCTATAAATAGTAACATATGTTATGTATTCAAATACTGGAGGACAATAAAGATGTAGCCCTCAAAATCTTTCTCATTATCTCTCTCTTCTCTTTTCTACATTTTATTTTATTTTTTACAATTTTGATATGGCCTCAATGTAACCTGTACATTATAAAAGATGAAGCGCATGAGGGTCTTTTTTTTGTAATTTTTTTTATTTTTATGTCCAGAGGTCATAGATATTTGGCAAAGTAAAACGATGGTTTCAGGGTTTCTGAAGTAGATGGGGGCAAGTGTAGGAGTTGCTTTCTTCCCAGATTTTTCCTTTCTCTCAGCTCACTCACTCCCGACGATTTCTTTCTCTACTCTCGGCCTCTATGATTTTTTCTTCCTACCACCGTCAACCATTCGTTGTCGTTGGGACTATTTCACTGCCGTCTGGAATTTGGAAAAAATTGTAAGAGCTTGATATCATATGCATGCATGTATAAGATTAATTCAGTCACAATTAATCTTACATAGGCCACCATATGTATCTGCTACTTTCTTGAAATGGAAGAACAAAAAGTAATTCCAGACGATCTTTGCGACTATGTTTAACTGCCCCGGCCACCATCCCCACGTACGAAATAACTGAGTTAACTGCTCAATAGACTGATCTCTTAATTCCTTCACTTCCCATTTCGCTAGATAGCTATCTCCATTACTTCAGCGTATTGGATCAGAGGAATTACGTACAGATCATCGATGGCTTTAATTCCTTCAGTAACAAAACTAGTACTCTTTGCCTATCATGTCATAATTTTTACCACAATATTTTGTATCGCTTTGGTTGCTGTATCTACGTCGTCATTTCAATTCCAAGTTGGTGGTGAGAGAAGTTCGGTGATGACTATTGGAACACATCATCAAGAAGAAACCAATTCAAAGTCAGCTACACAATCAGATAAAGATAAAGTTCACAACCACGTGAAGATAACGCTTAACAACAATTAGATGAAGATAAAGCAAATCATAGAAGCAAAAGATGACGTCTTATCTCGCTTGAATATTTGAAAAATCAGTGTATATAACTTATCATGTAAATAAAAGATTATGTACAAGTTTACTCTATAAATAAAATTCCAACGTCCACCAAATTGGGTGAGACAATTACATTGAAATCAGTGTGCAAATATTTTTCTTATAATGGCAAAAGGTTACACCAATGACCGCACCATTAAAAGCGTGAAATTTCAACCTTTTGGATTTTTTTTTTTTTTTTTGAAGTCTCAAGTAGTGTGAAAGGTGGTATAGAGAAGCATTAATTGGTACTGGTACTTTTGCAAAAAAATTAGGTTTGAATACCACCATAAGGTTGAACTAGCTCTAGCTGGACTCCAACAAAAGAAAGAGTAGGTGGCTGGTGCTGGGTTCTCTTGATGCTGTGTTTTGCAAGTCTGAGCAATAACATTTGACTAGGTCTCGATACGTGTTACTTGGAGTCCCAATAATGTTCCGGTGCAGCTATACAGCGGAGATGCGTACATCCATAACAATCGATAGAAAATAAGTGCAAAGAAAGTAAAGAGAGATGAACGTCAAGATTTACGTAATTCGACAACAGGCTTACGTCCACGGGGGTTTGGAGAGGGGAGTCTCCACTATATAATATATTTGTTTACAGTCACTCATGGTTCCTCATATCTCAATGTACAGAGAAAGTTAGAGCTCTTCCTGTTAGAGACGTTGTCTTCCTCTAGAGGTTACTGAAGAAGAAGATTATCTGATTGAGGGAGAGTCAGAGTTGGTGTCTTTAAAAGTCCTATGGTTGAAGGATTTTTATACATTACCCTATTACGTGCGTCAGTTTGCAGTATTGGGACCTGACCCCTTTACGTGTGTCAGCTTCCCTTCACTTGCTACCTTCCCTTTATCCTACTAGCCCCTGCCACCTGCGTGCTCCATATCCCTTCTTGTCCCCCACTCTTATCCCTTTATCTTGTCCTCTAGTGATGGCCTGGTGGGCTGGGCCCAACTATGGATTATGGTATTTTATCCCTCCACAGGTTGGTGACGGGACTCAACAGCATCAACAATAATATTTTTCTCATTTTTTTTGCTTCTCGAAAGTGATGTAAGCTGCGTACCGGGAGAGATGGTAAATATGGGTGTATTGATTGGTTTGATTTGATTTGAGCCTTTGACAGCTAATTTTTGTATTTTTTGTTTTCCATCATGATTCAAGACATGAGTTTCTAATTTATCAAGTTAGGGAGAAAGGTTGTGCTTGTTGTTCTGTTTTATAGTATTTTGAATAATAGTGAAATGTATATAAAACATAATAATAAAATAATAAATAATAGTAAAATATTCTTAGAATATCTCAGTACCCAACTTAGGTAAAAGGGTTGTTTGAAAATAATTTTCATCTTATCATATTTCATTTCATCATATATTATCTCATCTTATTTTATTTCTAAACATTACTTAAACATAAACACAGTATTCAACTTTTCCAAATTTTTAAACAAAGAAAAAATAATTCAACATTTTCAAATTTTAAAATAAAAATTATATTAAAAATTATCTTCTAAATTAAAAAAATATAATTAAAAAAATAATAATAAAAAAAATTTACCGCTCGTCCTTACCACTTCATGTGGCCATGCCACGTGTTGAAGTGATTAAGAAAAAAAAAAAAAAAAAAAAAAAAAAAAAAAAAAAAAAAAGAACCCTCATCCCCGAGCTACCGAAACCAAACACTCAGTCCAAACCAATCCACTCCTGTAGCCATTGCTGCTGGTGAACTTGGAAATCACTCTAAGATCATGCAAATGGCTTAATGCGGCGAAAAAAGTGTTCGTAGTTTATTTGTCGGGTGCTAATGTTTCAGTACTCCCTTATTTCATCCGTCAAATACCCCATCGCACTCCAACATCAGCTTTCTTGTCTTGGTTTTTGCTCTCGAGCTTGAGTCTCCTGATCTTATACCTGACTTTGGGTTCTCCAATTTACTGAGTCAATGCCTCTCAGCCTCAAAAAAGAGATTGGGCTCTCTCATGTCAAACTTTGAAATTGGAGCTTTGCTAATGGTCCCAATGTGTTTGATGGCTCAACCTTTGAAGCTTGATGTAATCTAGATCTGGATTTTATTGGGTTTCCACCAGCTGCCCTTTTCATGTTGAGAGGCATATTTCGAGATGAAAAAATCTTCTTCACACTCTACTATTTATCACACACTCCACATACTTAGTGTATTGAGTTTAAAAAAAAAAAAAAAAATTGAATGCATAGTGTGTGGAGAGTATATGTAGATATGTAGCAATGCGGAGATTACGGTAGTGTTATTGTTGGTGACTTTTGGATGTTTACGTCTTGCTCATGTTAATTTCGGTGGCCCGGACGAAGGCTACCCTTTCTCTAGCTTTTTGTTTTTGTTTTTAATCACATAACCTGCCACATGTCACGACCACATCAAGGGATAATAAATATTTAATTCAAATTACCTTATTATTATTCAAATAAAATTTTGTATCATCTCTTCTTTCAAATATTTACTGAACTTTGATGCCAGCTCATGTTCGAGTTCAAAGGTGCCTTTCCCGTTCAATTCTTTTACGTACAGTCGCTGGGCTCAAGCGATGGGGAGCCGCTGATGCCACGTCAGTCGAAAAAAAAAGCGTGAAATAAGAAAGAAGAAAGATCAAAACAAAGCGATTTCGTCTAGCTTTCTTCTTCGTGTTCGATCGTCTGTAACCCATCGACACCCATTTTTATCAAGACCCTCCATGAACATGATTGCTAAAACTTTGTCTCTGTCACATTTGTAATCCATACTCTGCAGAAGGATAATCAACTCCAAAAGAATATTTACAACGAAAAAGTGCAGCAACGTCTTCAACTAAGGTCTTGTAATAAAATTTTCCTTTATTAGAAAGTTGCAGGCCTAGGAAGCCAATTTGTTGAACTACCTCATTAATGGCTGAATTATTTTTGGAGTCCATTAAATCACCCAAAGATTTGACATCTTTTTCCCTCTTTCATCTGAGTAATAGGATTTTGAGATTTCTCTAGTTTTGACAACCGAATGTCGACTTCCACCGTATCCATCATGGCAAACCCTACTACTCAGCACCGACCCGTGGTTGCCACCGAGAAGAAGACTACCATAATCGAGTTGCTCTCCGTCAATGATGCGGTCGTGCCCGAAACGAGTCCCAAGGATGCCGCCAGAGGCGACGGCTTGGCCATTGGAAACGGAAAGGCCCTGAGCCACCACTCACTTCGCGAGGAGAGATCGTCAAGGGACTTGGAGCTGTAGGTGAAAACATCACTGGGAAATGACAACAATAGCGCACCGCTTCGCCGCGCTCGCAAGGTGCTCCCTCACAGGCCGGAGCAACATCGTTGGGTCACTGTTTTCAGAGTCTTCAACAAGTAGAATTTCATCCTACTTGTTGTTCTTGCTGGGATGTGTTGTCTTCGACGAATGCGCTTCGAGGGGATGGACTCATCGTCTTTGACAGTATGTAATCGTGGAAGGATCGAGAGAGGGAGTTATAGTTTGAGGATGAGAGGAAACGCAGACGCAGAGTGGAAGGGAATGAGGAAGAAAATATTGAGGAGAGAAGAGTGGAATTGAAACGGTGTGTATCGATTAAATTTCTCCACATCAGTAGCTGCTTACGCGGCTTTTTCTTCAGGCAAGTGAAAGTATTTCTTTTTTCTGTTAGACGTTGAATTGAGGTGAGTTGAGATGATAAAATATTGTTATAATATTATTTTTTAATATTATTATTATTTTAAAATTTAAAAAAATTAAATTATTTAATATATTTTATATTAAAATTTTAAAAAAATATTAAAATGAATTTGAAATTCAAATTAGCTTGATACTTAAAAAAATAAAGCATTAGAATGGATAATGATAAATTTATTATTTGTTATTATTTATTTATTTATTTATTATTATTATTATTATTATTATTATTATACTTAATAATTAATAAGGTAATTATTAATAAAATTATATATTTTTTTTAATAATTAAAGATATTAAAAAATATTTAAAAAAATAAAAATTCAAATGTAAAAATATTGATATGAACGTAGGTTGTCCCGAACTCTGAATTGTCCCTCGAAGTCTGAAATGATTAAAACCAGATCTACCTCTCTGAATCTGAACTGCCAGAAGGGGAAGAAGACCAGTCGATTTCAGCAAACTTGGCCAGTCATCAGATCACATTAAATCCCATTAAATGCACTTTTTAGCAGCCTTCAATGCATTTGGTTAAAAAAATAAAAGGAAAAACTAGAGTAGATACAAATGTTATATCGCATTTAATACATGGACCATGCATTCACATTGAAAAGCTCTCCTATTTGTCTGAATCTCTGAATTCGTATAAGAATTTGATAACTTTTTCCCAAGTATCTTAAAGAGAAGCCTCCACAAACACAAGAACATAAGCCCACGAGAGAGATAAGAGTATGGAGTGCAATCAGATGATCTATATCACCACAGCAAAGATTTTGTTAATCTTATTCGTCTCCCGTGTTCTTCCATCTGCATCTGCATCTGCATCTGCATCTGTCTGTGAAGATCTTACCGATTGCCTAGCTCTACTGAAGTTCAAAGAAGCCATAACAAGTGATCCCAAGAGTTATCTCCAAGATTGGAACAAAGCCAATTCCTTGTGCAACTGGACTGGAATTACATGCCATCCACATCTCGAAGATCGTGTCATAGCTCTTGAGCTCATTAACATGGGCTTACAGGGAACTATTTCACCTTTCCTATCCAATCTTTCCCTCCTCAGCACCCTGTCTTTGTACCGCAACCGTTTCCATGGAGAAATCCCAACTACCTTGGGAAGGCTTTCGAAATTAGCATATTTGAATCTCAGTATAAACCTGCTTGAAGGTAACATACCACCCTCACTTCAAGGTTGTCAAAGCTTGAAAATCTTGGATTTGAGTAGCAACTATCTATCTAGAATTCCGAAAGAACTTGGGTGGATGAAGAACCTGACGCACTTGGCTCTCACTGAAAACAGCCTCACTGGAGTCATACCATCATTTCTATCAAACCTGACAGGCCTAATAAAATTAGAGTTGGCCGTAAATTTCTTCACTGGGAAGATCCCTCCACAGCTTGGAGCTCTCGCAAAGATGGAGATTTTGTACTTACACATTAACTCTCTTGAGGGAACGATACCTAACTCGTTGAGTAACTGCACCGCATTACGTGAAATTTCGATGATTCAGAATTTTTTAATTGGAGACATCCCTTCAGAATTGGGTGAAAAGCTCCAAAACTTGCAAAAGTTGTACTTGATGAATAACAGTCTCTCTGGGGAAATTCCAGTGGCCCTTTCGAATCTTTCCCATCTGACACTCCTTGATCTTAGCGTGAACAACTTCAGTGGGGAAGTTCCACAGGAGTTGGGGAAGTTAAAGAACCTTGAGATTCTTTACCTTCATAGCAATAACCTGGGAGGCAGATCTGGCAACTCTTCCCTCAGTTTCTTAACAGCACTCACGAACTGTTCGTTTCTGAAGAAATTGCACTTGGGTTCATGTTCGTTCTCAGGAAATCTACCTGATTCCGTCGGCGCTCTTTCAAAAGAGCTTTATTACTTCAACATTTTGAATAACAGAGTAACAGGAGAGATTCCAGGAAGTATAGGTAATTTGAGCGGCCTTGTGCGCTTAACTTTGCAGTACAACTTTTTGGATGGAAGAATACCCGCAACACTCGGAAAGCTTCGGCAGTTGCAGACGTTAGACTTCGGAAAAAACAGGCTTTTTGGGGTAATTCCCGAGGACATGGGGAACATGACTAATCTTGGATCGCTGGATGCTAGTGATAATTTGCTTAATGGGTCGATTCCCTTTACACTCGGTAATCTCTCTCAACTGAGGTATCTTTTCTTGTCTCACAACCACTTGTCAGGAAACCTTCCCATTGAACTCACCCGATGTTCTCTTATGATGCTTCTTGATTTATCCTTCAATGCCCTAAGTGGGTCAATTCCCAGAGAGATCAGCAGCTTTTCCAAGTTGTCTCTCTCACTCAACTTGTCAAACAATAACTTTCAAGGAGAGGTGCCTGCAGGCATAGGGCAACTGGTATATGTGCTGGCAATAGACTTGTCAGAGAATACGCTTTCCGGAGCCATACCAAGTTTAATTGGAAGTTGCATATCATTGGAGCATTTGAACCTGTCCCATAACATGCTTGACGGTACAATCCCCGAGGCCTTGAAGCTGATCACGCATCTGGAAGTGCTGGACTTGGCTCACAATCAATTAACTGGTGATTTTCCATTATGGATCATTCATGGCCAATTTCTCATGAATCTTAATTTATCCTACAATAGTTTGACGGGTGAAGTTCCAAATACTATAAGGTTCAATAAAAGCTCGTTCATGGGAAATTTGGGATTGTGTGGTGGCTCTGATCTACTTGGTCTTCCTCGCTGTGAAGCTCAGAAGCAAAAGAAAAAGAGAAACAAAAAGTTCTACCATGTCTTAACAATTACATTGAGCTGTACCCTATTATTTTTTGTGTTGGTTGCTATCTTTGTTTACAGTTTCTTCTTCAAGAAAGAAACTGTAAATCTATCACATTCAAAACTAATGTCTTCTCCAATAAACTTTGGAAACCGAACTTTTACTCAAAGGGAACTCGAAATTGCAACAGCTGAGTTCGATGAGGCAAACTTATTGGGAAGGGGAAGCTATGGATCAGTTTATAAAGCAATCATTGACGATGGAAATTCTGTTGTGGCGGTAAAGGTTTTGCATGGAGAGTCTACTCAGAGTTTGAAAAATTGTAAAAGAGAATGCCAAATATTATCTGGAATCAAGCACCGCAATCTGGTTAGAATGATTGGATCCGCCTGGAGTTCACAGTTCATGGCTATAGTTCTGGAGTATGTGGGCAATGGGAACTTGGAACAACATCTTTATCCGAATGGATCAGAGATAGGCAGCTGTAACTTGAAATTGAGAGACAGGCTGGGAATAGCTATAGATGTTGCCCATGGATTGGAATATTTACACGAGTATTGTTTAGATCAAGTCATACATTGTGATCTAAAGCCACAAAATGTGCTTTTGGACGCTGATATGGTTGCTCATGTTGCAGATTTTGGGGTTGGAAAGCTCATTTTAGCTGACAAAGTAAGAGAACATGTTAGCACAACAGATTTCCTACGAGGATCAATTGGTTATATACCCCCAGGTGTGCATGTGATGAGCTATGATGATGTTGTTTCTTTATATGCCTCGTCTAGGGTAAATGATTTCGATTATTTTCTTTCTACTCAAGAAAGCTTTTCATCTCATAATTCTTCCCAACATATTTTCATTTCTAAGCAGAAATAAGTCAATTTTCAAAGTAATGTTACTTCAAAATTTGTTTAGATTTCTCAAGCAGATTACTGTCAAAATAGGGTCCATTACGACAAGATCTATGTGAACAAGAATCATAAACAACAAATCGTTTCTAAGAAGAAAATATTTGTCAAGGCCCCAAAATTGTTTACCCAGTAACATATGAACTAAATTGTGAAACACTTTCTGCTAACGATTCCAATTGCTTTGAAACAGAATATGGACAGGGAATTGAAGTTTCCACTAGAGGAGACGTATATAGTTTTGGTATCATGCTGCTAGAGATGATGACTCGAAAGAAGCCCACAAGTGAATTGTTTTCAAATGGGGCTGATCTTAGGAATTGGGTGGATTCTGCATTTCCAGATCATATTATGGATGCTCTGGACACCTCATTAAAGCAGGAGGCAAATTCAGGGGATTCAAGTTGTGCTTTACAATGGTTTGAGCAATGTTGCGTGGAAATGCTTGACTTAGGGTTGATGTGCACACAGGAGAATCCACAAAAACGACCACTCATGTCTTCGATGGCACAAAGGCTGGAGAATATTCGGAAGGAACAAGGATATTGTTAGGGGATTGTAAAATAATCATATTATAGTAGATTTGCCTTTCAAATAACGCGTGGACGTATGCCCTATGGCGAACCACGTAAATCTGTGTATCTTTATCTCTTTTTACATTTCATGTATTTATTTTCTATTCACAGCTATAGATGTATGTACTTGCACCGTACAACTGCTCTGGACCACCATCGTGGACTTTAGACCACAACCTCAAGACCTGGACCACCTTAGTGGGCCAGAAATGACTATTTCTCTTGTTTTAGCCTATTGTGCAATTTTTGGCACTAACAGTTGGCGTCGTCTATGGGATCGACTTATTCTCTACACTGGAAGCTAGAGATTAATGATTTCCAGCTTACAAAACCGTCATCGAAGGAGCAGATAAATTTTTCCTTAGATAAGTATTCTCAACTTTTTACCTCTTATTTTTATTTCATTAGTAACATTGTTACAAAAATTGGGCGAGTGCATATTTCCTCGCCCATGCGGTTAAGAGCACTACACACTAAGTGCACAGTGCATAAAACACTTCAATTGCCAACTTTTCACGCCTAGGAAGAAAGTTTCCAGGCAAGATTATGCTTAATACTATGGCATGTATGGTGCATGTGCACTATGCGTAGAATGCTTGCACTCATTGTGCATGGCATGCATAGTGCTAGCCGTGAGCCCACTGTTGTTGCTAGCGGCCACCATGTGGATCGTCAACGCCTTTTGCCATCGTTGTAGTGGTCCCCGACCACTACGACCGAGTATGAGGTGGTCCACAACCACGCATGCTGTGCACATAATGTGCACCCAAGAGCAAACATCAGCTAGCCGTGAGCCCGATGTTGCTACCTGCAGTTGTGGCACCTGTGAGCTGGCGGGGCAACCACCGCTACCACCAAGATTGCTAGTGATTTTTTGTTGATGGCGGGGTGTTCCTTGGCCCTAGTCCATTCCTTGACCACAGCTCGACCACCCATTGGTCAACCATGCACGCGAGCAACCATCCTGCCATGCACATTAGCGTGCAACCGCTTACTCAGCCAGAGTGGGTTTCTTGGTCATGGGTCCTCTAACCACAACGTTACCCAGCCATGGAGAGTCCCTTGGCCCCACAAGTTCCTCAACCAATAGGTCCCCCGGCCACACAGCTCTTCAGCAACGGAGTTGCTCAGACATGAAGTTCCAGTGCTTGATGGTCTAGGATATTCAACCGGTAAGTTTCCTATTTTCTCGAGAAACGATTCTCAATTAATTATGCTAGATATTTCTGACAACATGATTCATGGGGAGCTACCTAGTTGGATTTGGAGACTTCCCCATCTTCGAATTTTGAATCTTTCTCATAATTGTCTAGAGACTTTAGATGTGAGTTTAAACTCTAAGACTTCCCAAACCAGGTTGAATATCTTAGACCTTCACTCCAACTAGCTCCAAGGGCAACTTTCAACTCTCCCACTGAATTTTCAAAACTTCAAGCTGTGTGGAAATGCTTCACTCTGGGTTGATGTGCACACAGGGGAATCCACAAAAACGTCCACTCGTGTCTTTGGTGGCACAAAGGCTGGAGAATGTTTGAAAGGAACAAGGATATTGTTAGGGGGAAAACCCCCTGGCCCATATGGCGTCCTAGGCACATCTCAAATGGCGATGATCAGGGACTAGAGAATAGATAAGGAGGGGACAAGAAAAAATAAGTGTCAGATGAAAAAGAGGGAGGTGATGGGAAAGAGAGGAAAAGAGAGAAAAATGTCAGACACTCAGTAAAGCTAGGCGGAAAGAAAGGGATTAAGCGACATAAAGCTGACTTTCTCACCAACCATTGACAAAGGCCACAACAAAAAGGATTTGAGATTTGAGGGAGGGGAAGGGCGACTATTTTGAGAATACATAGTATCATCTTCAACCGGAGATGAAGCAACATAAAAATGTACAACTACTGACAAAGGCCACAACAAAAGGGATCTGAGATTTGAGGGAGGGAAAGGGTTACTATTACGTGAATAGATAACATCATCTTCAACCACGATGACGAGAGCTCTAGAGAAGGGATCTTCTCCAGAAAAGAAGTATTAGACCTCCATTGTACATAGAGAAATGAGAGATTGTAAAATACTCATATTATAATAGATTTACCTTTCAAATGACACGTGGACGTAGGCCCTGTGGCGAATCACGTAAATTTATGTATCTTCATCTCTATTTACATTTCCTATATTTATTTTCTATTCAATGCTATGGATGTACGTATGTGCACCGTACCACCATAGACTTTAGACCGCAACCTCAAGACCTGGACCACCTTAATGGGCCAGGAATGACTTTTTCTCCTGTTTCAGTCTATTGTGCGATTTTTGGCATTAACAGTTGGTGTCGTTTGTGAGATCGACTTATTCTCTACACCAGAAGTTGGAGAATGATGATTTTCCAGCTTATGAAATCTTCTCTGAATAAGCAGATAAATTTTCCCTTAGACAAGTATTCTCAGCTTTTCACCTCTTATTTTTTTTTCATTAGTAATATTGTTATAGAAATTGGACGAGTACACCTTTCCTCGCCCATGCGGTTAAGAGCAATGCACACTTAAGTGCAAAGTGCATAAGACACTTCAACTGCCAGCTTTTCATGCCCAGGAAGAAAGTTTCTCGGCCAAGCAAGATAAAAATTACTGTGCATTTAAGTGCACATAACTGTGGCATGCACAATGCATTTGCACTGTGCGTAGAATGCATGCACTTATTGTGCATGGCACCATGCACAAGGGCACTATGGGTGCACATTACTGTGCACCTAGGAGGCTCACGACGGCTAGCCGTGAGCTCGGCGAGGTGGCCCCTAGCGCCTTTTGCCATTGTCGTAGTGGTCCCTGACCACAACGGCCAAGCATGCGGTGGTCCACAGCCACACATGTTGTGCACATAATGTGCACCCAGGAGCTCACAGCAGCCAGTCATGAGTCCATTATCGCGGTGGTCCACAGCCACGCACCCAGGAGCTAGTTGTGAGCTCGATGTTGCTACCGACCGTGAGCTGGCGAGGCAACCACTGGCTACCACCAAGGCTGCTAGTAGTTTTTGTAGCTGGCGGGGTGTTCCGTGGCCCCAGTCCATTCCTCGACCACAGCTTGTCCACCCCTTTCTCAACCATGCACGCGAGCAACCATCCTGCCATGCACACAGGCATTCAATCGCTTGCCCAGTCATAGTGGGTTCCTTTGTCACGGGTCCCCTGACCATTACGTTGCCCAACCATGGAGAGTCCTTCGACCACACAAGTTCCTCAGCCAATAGGTCCCCCAGCCACACAACTCTTCAGCAAAGGAGTTGCTCAGGCACAAAGTTCCTCAACTAGGATTTCCTTGATCACTTTCAAAACTACTTGGCCATGGATTCCTCGGCCACAATGTTGCCCAGCCACCACCTTTCATTGGCCACTAAGAGTTACCCGACCACGAGTAACTCGATCACCTCCCCCTTGGTGGCTATGGGAATGTTGCCATCACAACATCATAGAGCCCAGCCTATCTGCATGTTGGCAAGAGTCTCGTGGTCAACCCGTGCACATTCCATGGCTCATGCAACAGGCCATGTAACTCGTGTATTATGGAGCGGCATATAGATCTCAAACTTTTTGACCCTATGGTGAGTAATGAACGTTTCTGGGTTGCTGAAGTTTCAATTTGTTCTATCTCTTAATGGTGTGGAGTACATGCCTGAGCTCTCTTATGAGAACATATTACAAATTGAGATGCATTGCCCACGTGATCAAAGCTATAAAGTATTTTATGATCGAGTTATGTGGTGCTCCACAGATTTCTAAGAAAGATTCAGACTCTTCAGACAGTGCATCAGTCATTAGGAGACACGATTCATACAAATAAAGCAAAAAGGATAAAACAAAAAACAAAACAAAACAAAAAGGAAAACAAAAAACAACAACAATCGGCAATGAGCAATCTCAATCAAGCAAAAATTGAAAATGTCTAAATCACCCTGGTTTGTCTCTCTTAAAATTTGTTATGTGAGTTTCATTTTTACAAACAAATTTAGTTTTTGAGGACTTTTCCCACCAAAACTTCTTGAGGTTCCACGGGAATCCTAGCGTCAACACACTTCAGGAACACACTTTGCTGGAAATCACCAGCATGGTGCGAGAACAAAGCCCCTCCTGGGCAACGCCCGAGTGCCTTAAATCTATTTCCATAAGAATAGATAGTTTAGTTTTGTAGGCATTCTGGATCTTCATCATTGCCAAAGTATGGTAGCCTATGAGTCTCACATGCACAACTCAAACCTTTGCCATGTTCTAGCAAAACGATTCAATCTGCAAATCTTACACTTGTGATTTGGATTATTTATACTAATTGGTTTGGTTTTTTAGCGCGGTCGAGCATCTCCTTTAACAAAGTTAAGTCCCTTGACTCACCATGTACAATGGCGAAGACAATCCCTTAAATGTGTTGACCCTCGCAAACAAATCTGAGTCCCTTGACTCGCTGCGAGCAATGGGCAGTGAGAATCCCTTGACTGCCCGACCCTCGTATACTAAGTCGGGTATCTTTTACTTGCCACGAACAATGGCGATAACAATCCCTTGACTACTTCGACCCTCGCGTACAAAGTCGAGTCCCTTGACTCATTGCAAACTATGGGCAGTGACAATCCCTTGACTACCCGACTCTCGTGTACAAAGCTTGGTCCATTGACTTGCCGCAAACTATGGGCGAAGACAATCCCTTGACTGCCCAACCCTCACGTACAAAGCCAAATCTCTTGACTCGCCACGAATAACAAGTAGCGACAATCTCTTGACTGCCCAACCCTTGTGCAAATGAAAATTCAAGTTACATGATCGCACCTAGCGCAGTCGAGTACATCTCCCGCCTAGCTCTCCAAGCCAAGCTTTGCGCTTGCGCCTAAGGTGGTCGAGTACATTCCCTCCAGCTCTCCAAGCCGAGCTTTGCACTTACACCTAGCGCAGCCAAAAAAATCTCCCACCTAGCTCTCCAAGCCAAGCTTGACGCTTGGAAATCTTCATCACTTAACACAAACAAACAAAATCTAGGGACCAATTCTCGGGTTTGTTCTGCAGGCAATCTCTATCACAATTTGACTAGAAGATTCTCAAGATCTTCTTGTTTTGCAGGCAATCCTTGGCACACTTGAATTCCGCAGCTCCATATTTGCTTGTCCGGGTTGTGTTCAATAAGTGAAGTAATTTCATATTACTTCATTATTATTCATTACTATTTATAAATATACAAAATTATTCTCTACTTTTGATCTTGTTCCACTGCATAAAAAGATCATTACCTAAAAAGAATGGTCTTTTGGGAATTTTTTTGGGGTTATTTTTCGACAAGCCTGTCAATGCTAGGGTATTTTTTCTGACGTTCTTTTTCGACAAGCTTGTTGCTGCTCGTTGCTTTCCAACCATCTATTGCTACTTATTTTGAAACCAAATTTCAAAATTAAGTTCGCATGGTATAGAACATCCGATCTATGAAAGCACAATCTCATACTTTTCGACAAGCTTGTTGCCGCTCGATGCTTTCCAACCATCTGTTGCTTCTTGTTCTGAAACCAAATTTCAAAATTAAGTTCGCATGGTACAAAACATTCGATCTATGAAAGCGCAATCTCATACGTTGTCACATCCATGCATCTGGAGTATCGTTATTAGTTGTGAGTTTTCTTTTTCTTTAATTGGGTTTTGGCCTTCTAATGTTGATCCTCCATGGCCACATACAGCCCGTCATTGGTCATAACTCCATATTTGATGCTCTATTTTCCATATTCCCAATACTATTTTCACCATCTCATCAACGATCAATTTATAATGAATATGAAGGCTATACATGAATATGAAGGCTATACTCAAATTTTAAATTCAGAATTTCAAATTTCTTCTTCCTCACTTTAAAGGGATGTGTTGGAATATTATGTTAGAATATCACCATACTTAGAAGATATTCATAATATTCTAGTAAGTATGGTAATATGAATTATTCTTTATCATATTTAGCTTATTATGTAAATCAATCAATATCAATTAATAACATTGATTGATTGTATTTCTATTATTTTTCTATCCTCATTCTCCTATAAATAGTAACATATGTTATGTATTCAAATACTGGACAAATACTGGAGGACAATAAAGATGTAGCCCTCAAAATCATTCTCATTATCTCTCTCTCTCTTCTCTTTTCTATATTTTATTTTATTTTTTACAATTTTGATATGGCCTCTATGTAACCTGTACATTATAAAAGATGAAGCGCATGAAGGTCTTTTTTTTGTAATTTTATTTTTATTTTTATGTCCAGAGGTCATAGATATTTGTCGAAGTAAAACGATGGTTTCAGGGTTTCTGAAGTAGATGGGGGCAAGTGTAGGAGTTGCTTTCTTCCCAGATTTTTCCTTTCTCTCAGCTCACTCACTCCCGACGATTTCTTTCTCTACTCTCGGCCTCTATGATTTTTTCTTCCTACCACCGTCAACCATTCGTTGTCGTTGGGACCATTTCACTGCCGTCTGGAATTTGGAAAAAATTGTAAGAGCTTGATATCATATGCATGCATGTATAAGATTAATTCAGTCACAATTAATCTTACACAGGCCACCATATGTATCTGCTACTTTCTTGAAATGGAAGAACAAAAAGTAATTCCAGACGATCTTTGCGACTATGTTTAACTGCCCCGGCCACCATCCCCACGTACGAAATAACTGAGTTAACTGCTCAATAGACTGATCTCTTAATTCCTTCACTTCCCATTTCGCTAGATAGCTATCTCCATTACTTCGGCGTATTGGATCAGAGGAATTACGTACAGATCATCGATGGCTTTAATTCCTTCAGTAACAAAACTAGTACTCTTTGTCTATCATGTCATAATTTTTACCACAATATTTTGTATCGCTTTGGTTGCTGTATCTGCATCGTCATTTCAGTTCCAAGTTGGTGGTGAGAGAAGTTCGGTGATGACTATTGGAACACATTATCAAGAAGAAACCAATTCAAAGTCTGCTACACAATCAGATAAAGATAAAGTTTAACAACCATGTGAAGATAACGCTCAACAACAATTAGATGAAGATAAAGCAAATCATAGAAGCAAAAGATGGCGTCTTATCTCGCTTGAATATTTGAAAAATCAGTGTATATAACTTATCATGTAAATAAAAGATTATGTACAAGTTTACTCTATAAATAAAATTCCAACGTCCACCAAATTGGGTGAGACAATTACATTAAAATCAATGTGCAAATATTTTTCTTATAATGACAACAGGTTACACCAATGACCGCACCTTTAAAAACATGAAATTTCAACCTTTTGGATTTTTTTATTTTTTTGAAGTCTTAAGTAGTGTGGAAGGTGGTATAGAGAAGCATTAATTGGTACAGGTACTTTTGCAAAAAAATTAGGTTTGAATGCCACCATAAGGTTGAGCTAGCTCTAGTTGGAGTCCAATAAAAGAAAGAGTATGTGGCTGGTGCTGGGTTCTCTTGATGCCGTGTTTCGCGGGCCTGAGTAACAATGTTTGATTGGGCCTTGATAGATGCCATTTGGAGCCCCCAACAATGTTCTGGTGCGGCTATATGGTGGAGATGCGTACGTCCATAACAATAGATAGAAAATAAGTGCAGAGAAAGTAAAAAGAAATGGATGCTAAGATTTACTTAGTTCGGCAACAGGCCTACGTCCACGGGAGTTTGGGGAGAGGAATCTCCACTATATAATATATTTTTTTTACAGTCACTCATGGTTCCTCATATCTCACTGTACAAAAAAAGTTGGAGCTCTTCCTGTTAGAGACGTTGTCTTCCTCAAGAGGTTGCTGAAGAAGAAGATAATCTGATTAAGGGAGAGTATGAGTCGGTGTCTTTAGAAGTCCTCTAGCTGAAGGCTTTTTATACATTTCCTTGTTGCGTGCATCAGTTTGCAGTAATGGGACCTGACCCCTTTATGTGTGTTAGCTTGCCTTCACTTACTACATTCCCTCTATCCTGCTAGCCCCTACTACCTGCCTGCTCCATGTCCCTTCTTTTCCCCCACTCTTATTCCTTTATCTTGTCCTCTAGTAGTGGCCTAGTGGGCTGGGTCCAACTATGGACTATGGTATTTTATCCCTCCACAAGTTGGTGACGGGACTCAGGAGCATCAACAACAATATTTTTCACCTTTTTTTTTTGTTCTTCTCGAAAGTGATGTAAGCCGCATACTGGGAGAGATGGTAAATATGGTTGTGTTGGTTGGTTTGATTTGATTTGTGCTATTGACAGCTAATTTTTGTACTTTTTTTCCATCATGGTTCAAGACATGAGTTTCTAATTTATCAAGTTAGGGAGAAAGGTTGTGTTAGTTGCTTTGTTTTAGGAGTGTATTTAAACTGAAAAACAGGAAAACTGGACTAGACCGAACCAGACCAGACCGGTTTGTCCTATTTTGAATCGGTCCTATCCGAGACCAGTTCCTATATTATGAAAACCGGCCGGAACCAGTCCGGTTTCGGTTACATAGTTTTTGGGACCGGACCGGTTGAAAAAAAAAAGATATATAAAATTTAATTTTATATATTATATAAAATATTTTTTATATATAAGTTTTATATATAATATATAATTATATATGAAATTTTTATATATAATTATATATCACATATGAAATAATTTCATATTATAATTTATAAATTATAACATAAAATGTTAATGTTAAATTTCAACATTTGTAATTTGTTTGATAATATGTTATTAATATAATTATATATAAGATAATGTTATTATAATTTATAAAATAAAAATTTAATCTTAAAGATGAAAATTTAATTGATCATATGCTTTAAACATAATATATATATATTAAATTATTAATAACATTTTATCATAAGAAGTAACATTTTATCATATGTTTTTTACATTTTAAAAAATCAGAAAACTAGACCGGACCAGACCAAAAACCGGTAAAATCGGAGGTACAGGTTTAGGAGGGTAATCGGTTTTGAAAAATACAAAACCGATACATATCGGTTCGGTCTTAAATTTTGTCCAAAACTGAACCGGACCGGACCGGTTACACCCCTACTCTGTTTTATAGTATCTTGATAAATGTAGCCATGGAAGAAGGTTGTGCTTGTTACTCTGTTTTATTGCATCTTGATAAATGTAGCTTGTGTATGTACACGGTGCTCAAAATAGTCTTGCAACATTTTCCACAACGTCTAAGCATCAATGAAGACCGAAGTCTCATGGGTTCATGACATGCATCGGGGAGATGATGCGTTTGAGTTGCAGGTGAAACTTTTGAAGCAAGTTCCCAAAGAGTACCCATACAAAAATGACGAGTGAGATGGGCGGGCAGCATAATTATTCTGAGTGCCACGATCTATTATTTTCTCTGTGGGTGGCCTACATGGCGAACAACATTGGCTGCTGTTATTTGGACATTTGCGGAATGACTTGCATTAATGAATAACTAATAATTTGCTAACGGTAGGACTAAAATGTTTAAAGTTGACAACATATGGATGAGTAATTCTACATACAATCGTGAAGTGCGTAAACGTCGCGTAACCGCTTTGAAAAAGAGTGGGGTCTACTATTAAAAAATTAATTTTTTTAATGTGAGTCTCATATTTTATTCAATTTTTTCAAAACGATTACGCGGCAGTTGCACAATTCACGGTTGCAAATATATTTTCTCCATATGGATTGAAAAAGCTAAAAATTAAACAATTTATTGAATAGTATTTTTCAAAGAAGAATTAGTAACTATTTTAATATGATAAATTATATTCATTATCCCTACATCACACACCATACATAATTTTTTTTATTTTTTATTTTTATTTTTTCCCTTACCTATTGTATGGTATATAGATGATGAGTAAAATAATTCTTTTAGTTTACTAAGAATAAAACAAAAAAAAATAAAAATCAAATGTAGTTTGTAGTGTAGGCATGATGAGTAGAATGATTATTTTAATATTTAATCCAAAACATAAAATAAGATGGACCATTTGAGTAGGCGTGGGCTCTTATTCGGAGTCAAGATTCCTCAATTCCGAGTTCTAAGTTCAATAAGAGTCGTAGTCTAAAAAAAACTCCGATTACGATTCTGAGAGAGAGTTAACTCCAGCTTCATTTCATTTGATCGGTATCAAAACGGAGTTGGAGTTCCCATTTAGAATAAGGTTTTTTTTTTTTCCATTTTCTTGCCCACTCCGACTCGCACTTTTCGAGCATCTAAACAAAGACTAAGAAATTTTTAACACTACTAAAAACAGCCAGAGCCTCAGATTTCAAACATAACAATAGATTCAAGGTAATAATTAAAATGCGTGTAAAGTGTAGAAAATACTCAGACAACAAAAATCCTTGTAGAGCAAGAAGATGAAAAAGAAAAGAGGCTTTTGGAGAAAAGAGTCGTGTGAAAATGAATTAAGCATTAAAGTCCATGTACAATAACTTATTTATACAAGCTAAAATAAAGGGAAGAAAAATGCTATACGAGAAGTGTGCTAAATTACAGAAGCAAAAAATAAACAAAATTACAATTCTGTCCTTATACATAAAATGACAATTATGTTATGATACCCCCTTCAAGATAGAGAGTATATAGAATGTATTCTCATCTTGGAAACTAAATGACGAAATTGGTGATAACCAAGAGATTTGGTTTACACATCAGCAAGTTGATGACCAGAAGACAAATGGAAGGTCTTTATAACACCAGCTTGTATGTTTTCTCGAATAAAATGGCAATCCACATCAATATGCTTCGTTCTTTCATGGAAAACTGGATTAACAGCAATATGCAAGACAACCTAACTATCACAAAAAAGTTGAGCACTATGAGAATGTGAAACACCAAAATTAGATAATAAGGTCAAAAACCAAATGATATCACAAGTAGTATAGGTCATTGATCGATACTCAGCCTCGGTAGAAGATCTGGAAACAGTTGTCTGTTTCTTGGTCGTCCATGAAACCAAAGAATTCTAAAGAAAAACACAATAACCACTTGTAGATCTTCTACTGTTAAGACAAGAAGCCTAATCAGAATTAGTAAAGACTTTAAGAGACAATGTATTGTCAACTGGAAAGAAAAGTCCATGACCAAGAGTGCTTTTGACATATTGTAAAATTCTTTAGGCAGCTTGTAAATGAGGTTGTCTAGGCTGAGCCATATATTGGCTTAGTCTATTGACAGAATAGCACAAATCTGGCCAAGTTATTGTGAGGTAAAGAAGGCACCCTACAAGCCTTCTATAAACTGTAGGGTCAGGCAACAAATCTCCCACATCCTTACTCAACTTAATATTTTGCTCCATAGGAAAAGTAACAGGTTTAGAAGCAAAGAGACGAGCATCTTGAGAACTTCCAATGAATATTTTCTCTGACACAATGAAATACCAGCAGGAGATCGTGCCACTTCCAAACCAAGAAAATATTTGAGTTTGCCAAGGTCCTTATTCTTAAACTTCTCATTAAGCAAGGACTTTAAAGACTCAACAGCTTGCATATCATTACTAGATATGAGAATATCATCAACATAGACAAGAAAGACAATAAAAGATGAAACCTCAGTCTTGGTAAAAAAAGAATAATCAGTTTTAGATTGTTGAAAACCCAAGCTGAGGATAGAAGTGGAAAACTTGGAGAACCACTGTCGTGAGGCCTGTTTCAAACCATAGAGTGATTTGTTCAACTTGCAAACTTGAGACCCCCCTTTAATGTGAAAACCAGGAGGTAAAACCATATATACTTTTTTAAATAAATCCCCACGCAGAAATGCATTATTAACATCAAGTTGTGTAAGATGACAGCCTTTCACAGCAGCAATGGCAAAAAGAGATCTAACGGTTGCCATTTTAGCAATAGGAGAAAATGTTTTAGAATAATCCAAACCTTCAATTTGGGTTTAACCTTTGGCAACCAGCCTTGCCTTATATCTCTCAATGGATCCATCAGCACGATATTTAATCTTAAAAACCCATTTGCAACCAATAGGCTTCTTACCAGGAGGTAAAGAAGTAACAGTCCAAGTATTATTAAGTTCCAGGACTGCAGTCTCAGCTGACATGGCATCTCTCCAATGAGAGTGCTTGACAGCTTGATGATAGAACTCTGGTTCAGTATTGGCAAAGATGGATATGACAAAGGATTTATGGGAAGAAGAAAGGTTAGCATGAGACAAAAAATTAAAGATATCATATTTAGGAGAAAAAAATGAAAGACAAGAAGAACCTGATGAAAGGGAAAGTATTGAAGGATATGATGTGAAGTGTGTAGAAGATGAGTTACAGTGAAAATTTTGCAAGTAACCACGTACCTTTCTAACTCTAGAAGATCTTCTAGGAAGGTCAGAAGGTATAGGGACAGAAACTGGGGTGGAAGGTGTTTGAACAATTGGATCAATTGTAGGGGAAGATAAAGTGGAGTTGAGAGGTAAAGTAGCAGAAAGAGAAGAATCTAAAGTTGAAGGTAAAGATAAAAAATCTAAAGTTGTTGAATAGTCAACAAGGAACATGGAAGAAAATTCATGTTTATGTTGAGATATAAAAGGAAAAATATGTTCATGAAAAATAAAATTTCTTGATATGAAGGTTTGATTAGCTAGTTTTTAAATCAAGAAGTTTGTAGCCTTTGATTCCAAAAGGATAACTAAGAAAAACAGATGTTCGAGCTTTAGGATCAAACTTAGTTCTAGATCTTTGTAATGTGGAAGCAAAACAAAAACAACCAAAAGTTCTAAGATGATCATAAGAAGGAACAGTGTGAAACAAAAGCTCAAAAGGAGATTTTTGGTTTAAAAGAGGAGTAGGAAGCTAATTAATAAGATAAGTTTCTGTTAAAACAACACCACCGCAAAAACTGATAGGCAAATGAGACTGAATCATCATTGTTCGAGCCACATTAAGGATATGCTAATGCTTTCTCTCCACAACAGAATTTTGTTGAGGAGTTTCAACACAACTATGTTGATGCAATATGCCTTTAGAATGCAAAAAAAAATCCAAAGAAAATTTTGTGCCATGATTAGTGCGAATTGATTTTATTTTTGAGAAAAATTGTGTTTGAATCATTTTGTAAAAAAACTCTAAATATATGTGACACTTCATATTTATGTTTAAAAAGATAAAACCATGTAGCACGAGTTGAATCATCAATAATAGTTAAAAAAATATTTGTAACCTTCAATAGTAGGTACTGAATATGGATCCCAAACATCACAGTGAACTAGGTCAAATGGAGCAGCAGATAAATGAGCATTATTAGGAAATGGTATTTTTTTTGTTTAGCAAAAGTACAGATCATGGAAAGATGGCATGGAGCAGTCAATTTAGAAACAAAATTATTCACAAACAGTATCCTATAATTAGAAGGATGACCAAGTCTATTATGCCAAAGTTCATAATTAGAGCATTTGGAGGTATTGGAACAAGATGTATAAATTGTTTCAGGTAAACATGCAATATGTGAAGTATAAAAAAAATTAGAAAGGCCTGACTGTTGCAGTATGTAAGACCTCCATGCAATCTACCCACTCTAATTAGCCTCCAATGAATCAGGTCTTGTATGAGACAAATGTCAGAGGATAATAAGAAGGAACGAGTCAGTGACTGTGTTAACTTGCTAATAGAAATTAATTTGAAATGAAAAGTTGGAACACTTAGAACATCATGTAGAACAAGATGCTCAAAGATAGAAACAGAGGCAATATGTGTAAGAAGTACAGATTGACCATTAGGAAGCTTCACAGAAGCATTAGCAGAAGAAGTAAAACAATCAATAGAGGGAACCATATGATCATTGGCCCCAGTATCCAAAATCCATGAATTAGAATCACAAGGAATACACTGAGTAGCAGAAAAAACAGAATGAGTATTATTAGAAGGAAAATAATACCAGAAAAATTATTTGAAACGACTGTATTGACAGTAGAAGTAGCTGGATCAACATATTTAGGAGAATGTAGCATGGACAAAAGTTGCTGATACTGAGTCTCAGTCAATGAAAAAGGAGAAACAGTCGAGGGTTTACTATCACTAAGGATAGTAGTATTAGGCATGGATTATTGCCTTTGTTTTGGCTTGAAGCCAGGGGAAGTCCATGCAATTTGAAACGCTTTTCAATCATGTGACTTGTATTTCCACAATATTTACAAACTGGTCTATCCATGAAAAGGATTTAACAGATTTGGTGTTATTAACATGGGAAGTGAGAATCAACATAAGGCAAAGAGACAGAGGAAATCTCGCGTTGTTGTTCCTCTTATAAAATATGAGAAAAAACTTTTTTCAGAGGAGGCATAGGCTCCATTAGTAAAATCTGTGCACGAGCAGGTGTAAAGGACTGATTTAATCCAACCAAAAACTGTAAAATGCGTTCCTGTTGAATATAGGAGTTCAACGTTCGTACAGCACCACAAGAACAAGCATGAATAGGCTTGTAATTAGAAAGTTCATCCCAAAGACCCTTAAGACGAGTAAAATAGTTACTCACCGAAAGAGAACCCTAAGTAAGAGAGGAAATCGATTTCTGTAAATAAAAAATGCGAGGTCCATTTTTCTAAGAAAATCGTTCCTTAAGGTCTAACCAAATCTCAAAAGCAGTTGCAATATACAAGATACTAGAAGAAATTTCACTAAAACAGAGTTTAAAAGACAAGATATCACCATATTGTTGCATCGGAGCTACGGATTAAAATGAGAATCTGCCAGATCTGAAGGCTTAGGGAGAGATCCATCGACAAAACCTAGCTTATTCTTTGCAGAAAGAGCCATGGACATCGATCAAGACCACGCATGGTAATTTTCTCCTAGAAGAGGCTAAGTAACCAAAAGGACACCAGGACTGTCGCTCGGATGAAGGGAATAAGGAGAAGTTGCATCCTTAGAAACAGATTTAGTAGCGGGAGCCATGGAAAAAAAAAAAGATTTAAGAAGAAGATAAAACGTCTGATACCATGTAAAGTGTAGAAAATACTCAAATAACAGAAACCCTAGCAGAGCAAGAAGACAAAAAAGAAAATAAACTTATGAAGAAAAGAGTTATGTGAAAATGAATTAAGCATTAAAGTCCATGTACAATAACCTATTTATACAAGCTGAAATAAGGGAAGAAAAATGCTATTCGGCAAGTGTGCTATATTACATAAATAAAAAATAAATGAAATTATAATTCTATCCTTATACATAAAATGACAATTATGTCCTGATAATGCGTAAATGAAATATGGATGTTGTTACTTTCAACTGGCTTATCTCTCATTCTCTCCTTCGTTGATTCAATCATTTGATTCAAAAGATCAATAATCTTTGTGTTTTCTATAACAATCTTTGATGAGAAGTTGAAATGATTCTGCACCCCATTTCTAGACAATAACAAGAGCAAAAATCAATATGTCAAGAATTAGAGACTCAAAGAAAGAGAAGGCAAGGCTGTGAGAGAAAATAAAGAAGTAGAGGCAACCAAGTAGAGAGAGAGCAGAATGACAACAACAGCTGAGGACGAACAAAAGAGATGTACGGTTAGTTGAAGGAGATAAATATATATGAGGATCAAAACGGTGTCATTTTGAGGTTTTCTTAAAAAAAATATAAGAAAATTTGGGAATGATTTTGGTTTCGCGAGGGCTCGAACGCCAGTCAAACATTTAACAAAAGCTAGTTTGACCATGTTATAACATAAAATATAGAATATTGCTATTATGTCGCCTCAATTATTTCACCTCAATTATTTCATTCATTTTGTCACATTGATATGGCACCATAGATGGAGCCATGTTATATATATATATATATATATATATATATATATCAAAACATAAAAATGGTGATACATCAATAGGGTAAAGTGAACAATATATTTGGGGCATCATAGTAGTATTTCTCTAAAATGTATTAAATATAGAGAAATGATACTTGCAGTCGTAAGTGTGCAAATGCCGTGCAGTCGTTTTACTCTTAAATATAACTATTAGAGTTGGAGTCATATTGAACTTCGAACTTCGATTCCGACTATTTTAGGTGTTGAGATTCCGATTCCGAGTTTGAATTCCGATTTTTCTGATTTTATTAGAGTTAAAATCGAAGCGAGCATCGGACGGACAGAGTTGGAGGGGTGGAATTTTTGCCCGAGTAGGTGGGGGCGCCGGCTGACTCCCGGTTGCGCTCTCTCGACAAAACGATGATTTATATGGCAACAGGCAACGTTCCGGAAAGTTTTATAGCCGTTATAAGCAGCTCCTCCATATTTCAATCTAACGGTTCACACTTCTCTTAATTCAAACTTGAACTGAATCAAAACTCTCCGTCTTCGTTAAACGCTTAAAGCACCAACTCTCTGTCTCTGTCTCTGTCTCTCTCTATATCTCTTTCACGCTCTAGCTCTCGTAGATCTTCCCTTCTCTTTAATCTCTCCCTGTCTCTCTCTCGGAGATCTACAATCTTGCTTTGGATTTGAAGCCATGGATGGTACTCTCTCTCTCTCTCTCTCTCTCTCTCTCTCTCTCTCCATGGTTAATTACTTCTTTTTTTCTCGATCGATTTGTTCAAAATGCGAAAAATCGGTGTTTTATAATCAGATCGGACCGTGGAAATGGTCTCAGAAAACTGTGATTACCTCGCATCTAATTGTGATTTGAAGCCTTCGTCGCCATCTCCTTCAGGTTCTTCAAGTTTGCTTTTACTTCTTTCCTTCAATGTTGGAAAATAAGATGAGTTCTCGAGCAAATCTGTGTTTAATTAAAGTCCTAGCAGCATTGTGTGAAAAATATTTTTGCCTTCTTCTGTTCTGTTATCATTTCATTTTTGTTCACTTCTCTCTCTCTCTCTCTCTCTCTCTCTATTTAGTTTTTAAATTCAAGAAAATGTTGCTTTGAGGTTTGTCTGCTTTGGTTTTAGTTCAAACCCTAGGGCGGATTCAGCCTCTGACTCGGGTTAGTTTTTGTCTGTTTCTTTATTTTAATTTTTTCAGAATTCATTAAAACATTAACTTCAAGTTCTGCTTACATTTCAGACCAAGAAACTCAAACTTGTGACAAAGGTTAGGGCTTTTCTATTATTATTTCTGTTCTTTATCAAGAAAATGGCTTATTTATAAAGAAAATTCAAGAAATATAGATTTAACGTGTTTGGATTTTTCTTTTCTTCAGAGCAAACTCCAGAGACTGAAACTAGCGAATCAGGCATTGATGACGGTTTGTATTTTCTTCTCTCTCTCTCTCGCTTTTTTTTTTTTTTAATTTAAAAATGCATTAAATTGGGTATTTAGATTTCCACAGCCTGCTTTTACATTAAGCCATAAAATTTCATTTGTGATGTTTTTGTTTAAAACATCTTTATTTTTACTGGGCATCCGGAGCATGGAAGTGCCACAACAAGGTCATTTCGTTTAAACTATTAGTTTGATTGCTGAAAAATGTGAAATAAAGTTCTATGTTCCTTGGGGTTATTGTTCCCTGAAAGTTAGAATTGCTTCAATCTGCCGTGCTAGATAAAAGTTAAGTGGCGATTAATGTTGAAATTAAAATGATGTGTTGTATACACGTTTAAAATATTTTTCAACGACTGGATGTTGTAATTATTTGACTTCGATAATTTTTGCTTTATTCTTATAATAAATAATGATTATAGTTTTTGGTTTTATTAATTGGGATGGCTTTGAAATATTTCTTTAGAACAAACTGAGGGAAATTCTAATTTCCCGGATGAGAATAGCTTGTCAAATGGAATCCAAGAAACTTCTCCAGACCCAGGACAGACACTTCCCATATTGCAGAAAATCGTATATTTGAGCACCAAAGTGCAGGTAAATTTAGTTACAACCAATTCCCCTTTATGTTTATGAGAAAATCAAAGTTTGAATAAAAAATATATTTTTTTAAAGTTACTTATAAAATAACATTTTTTAAAATTATATTTTTCTAATATTAGTGACCATAAGAACCTGCTCATCTATGTGTTTGGCTTGGTTAAAATTTCATCATAGTTTCTTAGCTACCAAAATGTGGCCTTGATTTGTATTAGAAGACTTTGTACTGTTTGGTTTGTCACTTGATTCTGCTCTTCATGTTTCAGGATCTGAAGAAAGAGCACACTATCCTATCTGATCAAGTGAAGCTCACTACAGATTCTTTCCCTGGCCTTGAAGTTCAGAACACTCTTCGTCTTCTAAGTGAGCCTTCAATACTGATTCATGAAATCTTTGCTCCAACCCTTTTTTCGATCAAGATGTAATGGGTTGTCTTGCTGCCTTGTGTGGTATATTAGGTACTGATTATGAGCGTTTAAAGAAGAAGTATGCTGAGGAGTCATCCGAACGTAAGAGGCTTTACAATGAACTAATTGAGCTTAAAGGCAATATCAGGGTCTTCTGCAGATGTAGACCATTAAACAAAAATGAAATTACTGATGGGTGTACCTCCGTTGTTGAATTTGACTCATCTCAAGATAATGAGCTGCAGGTCATTTGCTCTGATTCTTCAAAAAAGCAATTTAAGTTTGATCATGTCTTTAGGCCTGAGGACAACCAAGGTACCTTGGAAATAACTGATCATTCTGTCACTGCTAAAAAATAAAATTTTCTGATCATGTTACTGGAAAGATACTCTAATAGATTTTAATTGTTTGAATTTTTTCTTCTGGGCTTTTACAATATGCAGATGCTGTTTTCGCGCAAACTAAGCCTGCCGTTGCTTCAGTGTTGGATGGGTATAATGTCTGCATATTTGCCTATGGACAAACTGGAACGGGGAAGACATTTACAATGGAGGGAACACCTGAAGATAGGGGAGTAAATTACAGGACACTAGAGGAGTTGTTTCGGATTTCTGAAGAGAGAGGTGGCATTATGAGATATGGATTGTTTGTTAGCATGTTAGAAGTTTACAATGAGAAGATACGGGACCTACTGGTCGAAAACGCCCATCAACCTGTAAAGAAGTGAGTTCTTCTCAAATTTATTATCTACTGACTTGGCCTTGCAACTTTCATTTGAGTCAGATGACTAATTTGATTATTACAAGCTGTGGTGCTACCAAAATATATTGCATTGCCAGATGAAAAATTATGCATGAGAAAATAATAGTATTATCGCCACGACTGTGGACTTGGATGATGATTACCATAATGAGCTCGAAGAATGGACTATCAAAAAAACAAAAGAATGGATGTCATAGTTATCTCTTAAGCTTAACCAGCAGCCATATCTTTCTACTGATCGAACTTACATAGAATATTTACTCTGCAAATAAGATCGGTGTAATAGTAAAAATATCCTAAACAAGCCCTCCCCCCAGCTACTATATTGTCTTAGAAACTAATCCAGGAGATTTTTTCATGATTTATAAGGTGATTTTATTGGATATTTGATGTTGTGTGAATGAAGATTGGAGATAAAGCAAGCAGCAGAGGGAACACAGGAAGTCCCAGGACTCGTTGAAGCTCGTGTTTATAGTACTGAGGATGTTTGGGAAATGCTGAAGTCTGGAAGCCAAGTGAGATCTGTTGGGTCCACCAATGCTAATGAGCTCAGCAGCCGTTCTCACTGGTAAATTTTGTACCCTTGGTTATCTTGATTTCTCTTCTTTTATATCTGTCTATGATTTTCAGAAAAAGAAAGAGACAAAGAATCTCAAGAAAAATTCATCTATAGAACTTGAGCACTCACTCCTTTGACTTTTATAATGGGAATGAGTATTATAATGTGTTTTGATGCTGTTACGATGCAGTCCTTGTGTTAGATATATTCCTTTTATTGTGGTATCGACCGAATTTTCTTTTACTGTAGCTTGTTGAGAGTGACAGTTAAGGCGGAAAATTTAATAAATGGACAGTGCACAAAAAGTCATCTTTGGCTCGTAGACTTGGCTGGTAGTGAGCGTGTGGGGAAGACTGAAGTTGAAGGTGAAAGATTGAAAGAATCTCAGTTCATTAATAAATCCCTCTCAGCGCTTGGTGATGTTATTTCTGCCCTCGCTTCAAAAACAGCTCACATTCCTTACAGGCATCTCTCTCTCTCTCTCTCTCTCTCACACACACACACACACACACACACACACACCCTCACACATGTTTATCAATCTTCCATTGACATATGATATCTGATGTTTTTTGTTTGAAATCAGGAACTCCAAACTTACTCATATGCTGCAAAGCTCTCTAGGTTAGTATTTTTTCCACTATCATATCATATTCCATGAGGATTGGTTATGCTGCTAATCCTATGGTCCTGGAATCACCAGGATCAGCTGCTCAATATCAAAAAGAAAGAAAATAAAAATTAATATTCTGATTGAAAATTTTTATGTGTTTCAATATTCTTTCTTTCTCAACTCCCATGCCAACTGAAGCTTGAATTGTAGGAGGAGATTGCAAAACCCTGATGTTTGTCCAGATCAGCCCAAATGCAGCAGATCTAGGAGAAACTCTTTGTTCACTGAATTTTGCCAGCCGAGTCCGTGGAATCGAGAGTGGCCCCGCTCGCAAACAGGTGGACATTAACGAGCTTTTCAAGTACAAGCAAATGGTATGTTCAAATGAGCCCTTCTACTCATCATCCCTATACTACAACACCACACTTGTTTTTTTAATTTTTTAATTTAATTTTTTGGTTGTATTCTGGCTAAACCAAAGGAATTCTTCTACGCATCATCCCCATACAACTCACATTTGCTAAGGGAAAAAAATAAAAAAAAATCAAGTGTAGTGTGTGGTGTAGGAGTGATGAGTAGAATTTTTCATGTTCAATAAGTCAAGTTTTGAAAAAGCTGATTTTCTTTGTAGTTTTGGATTTTGCTTATGTAAGATTTTTAAACTAACAGGCAGAAAAGCTCAAGCATGATGAGAAGGAAACAAAGAAATTACAGGATAACTTGCAGTCTGTGCAGTTAAGGCTTTCTGCCAGAGAACATATCTGCAGGAATCTTCAAGAGAAGGTAGCTACTTTTCTTTAAGTAAAAGTTATTAACTTACTGATTTTTTCTACTTGTTGATTCTTGACCCGTTTCAACTGGGTTTTTAACAGGTTCGAGACCTTGAGAACCAACTGGCAGAGGAAAGGAAAACCAGACTAAAACAGGAAACTAGAGTTTTGTCCACCGGTTCTGCTCAGCTGTCAGCATTGTCATCTTTAAAACAAGCAGCACAGAAGTCTATAACAGAGAAGAAGCCACCATTGGGTCCTTCAAAGCTGAGGTTGCCTCTGCGAAGAATTACCAATTTCCTGCCCCCACCATCTCCGAAACCACCCAGAAAGGCTGGCTCAACCGCTTCTATTATCCCAGCTTCAACTGCTGGAAAAGAGAACTTTTACACAACAACAATGGTGGCAACAAACAGTAAAAGCCTCATGAAACCAAGACGGTTTTCTGTTGCCGTGAGGCCACCTCCTCTTTCAACAACAATAACAACAACACAGGTTCTTCAGCCGAGGAGACGGGTATCCATTGCTACCCTCCGCCCGGAATCCAGCTCTCACATGACAACACCACTCCACCCCTCTGCATCTCGATTCAAACATGGTAGTGCAATAGGCAGGCAGTCATTTGTGAGGGACCCACGGAAGGCACGATATTCTAGGTTGTTCTCTCCATTGCCAGAGTCAAGAAGAGCAGTAGAGACAACCCCGACTGCCTTGAGGAGCAGTAGTAAGTTTATGGGGAGTCCCCCAACACATGCCGCTTCATCAAAATTGAGGAATTCAACAGTTGTTGCACTACAACGGAAGGCATTGGTGTGGAGTCCACTGAAGTTGAGAAGCTTGAAAACTAACAGGAAACCCTCATTATTGCCTTCTCGGCCCTCTATGCAATAATGAACCATGGCTTCTTCACAGCTCATACAGTCTTCAAATATCGTATTCTTTTGTTAGTTATCTTTTGGATATTAGTGCTAATGCACGCTGGTTGCTTACCAATGAGATTGGACTGCATTTTCTGTCCCCTCCCCGCATATATCAAACATTTTCTTAACCTCCATGTATCTCCTACTGTTCTGCTTAACTTGTACAAGTTTTTTTTTTCTTGTATCTAATGCAAGGATTTTCTTAGTTGGTTGAAAACTTAGAAGCTCATGTACAATCTTCTGTGCTCACCAGCTAACATAAGGGGAGAAAAGTGGCTATAGTACAACAGAATATGATGATAAATTTTCTCTTGGTAGATTGCTGGAGGACCGACCATTAAAAAAATAATTTTTTTATGTGAGTCTTATAGACTTGGCACGGAACTTGCCAAGATAATTTTTTCACATTTTTCAAAGAAGTGCACGAAACTTGCACACTCTAAAACTGTAAATATCATTTCTTCCTATTATATACGAGGGTTTCAGAAAAACTCATTTTTCGCTATCATATTAATGTGTTAATGTGATCTAATATGATTTTGACAAAAATAGTTGTTAATGTCGTGTTTCGCACGCCTTTGAGCCGGGTTTCAACAACTCAAATTTTCGGACTTTCACTTGCATACTTAAAGCAAACACAGAGAATCGGGGACCTTGGTGGTGGCGAGGAGTCTTTGAGGAATTGGAGAGAGTTATTCGTACTTGAGGATCGACTTTTATACTAGATTTTTGGTGAGGACAACTCGTACCTCGCTTTGAGGAGCTTATGCTATTTCCACTATTTGTTCTATCAGAATCCTTTAATGTGGCGTGACTTTTGGGTCGACATCATTAATGCGGAGTAGAGTCAAGAGAGTGGTGTCATTAATGTGGTGTGGCTCCCTGACTCATTTTTCCCTGCTGATGCTCCTTGTTAAGCCCCTTCATGCAAACTGTCAGGAAATCAAAGGTTTTCCGCATTTCCCGCCCGCAGACATCTCTCGCCCACCTGTCTGCGCAGGTTCTCGAGTGTAGAGTGTCGTCGGGGAGGTGTCAGGGTAGCGAGTCTCATCTGCCCATACCGTCCGCTTTCTTCAAGTGTGGTTACTTTGCTGGTGGGTTTCGTTCATAGACCGAGTATTCTGCAGAGGCCCATTGACTCTTTTTAGAAGAGAGTTGTTGACCCCGACCGGGCTCTCTAACTCCCTTCCTAATGGGCTCTCGTGGGCTTATCCCGAGGGTCGATAAGGGAAAATATCCCTTACAATAGGTGTATGTGATATGATTTTGATAGTCAAATCTCTTGTTAGATTGATGTAAATTTCAACTTTTTTAGTACTATAAAATACTTCAATTTTTATAAAGTATAAAGTGCAAAACACGGATAATTGCGAAGTGTAGTAGTCCTTAACAATTAAGGATGAGAATTAAAGTAACAAAAGAATAATGCCCGAGTTTAAAATAAAAGTAGCCGTTGTGCTTACGTTTTCGGAAGATAGAGTCGACCGTTGGAACAAAATAGATCCGTTAAAAGAGTTTGTCGAAACCACCCGTTTTGACTCCTCCACTTCGGAAACGGACTGAGTAAAAGCAAAGGAAAAGAAGAGTTTGAGAGAGACGGAGAGCGTGTGCGTAGCTGAAAGTAATCGACTTCCAATCTCTGGGTCACTCATGGGGGGGCATATAGAGAAATAGGGGGGCATATAGAGAAATAGGTTTGAGACCCACTTCGGGTTTTCTTAAGTACTGCAAAATGGTAGCGAGAACCCCACCAAAGCAGACGAAAATGGCAGCGCCTCTCAATCCGGTCCTACTCAGAGAAACTGTAAAAAAGGTAGATTACACCATCCTCTGATAAATTAATGGAAAACGATACAATATAAAAATCATTTTGCTTTCCTGGAAAAACGATCTTTTCTTTTAGCTGTTGATTGATCAATGGGTATTAGTCCAAATCCTCTATACTAATGTAACAAGAAAACTTGATCTTGGTTATCGAATTTAATGGTATCTCGGGTTTGAATCAATGAAAAATCAGTTCCATTTAACCTATACGACTCAAAAGCTCATGTTTCTTTCCATTTCCTTCATTTTCTCGGCGGACGATCTTCTTTCAAACTGATGGGTTTCCGTGTACTGATGGGTCTGTGAAGGTGGATAGGTGTATGGCTAGGTTGCAGGAGCTGCAGTATACCGTGACAGGCGGGACAAAGGTGATCTCCGGGGTGAGTCTCAGCCCTCGAAGTACCAGAGGCTATCTGAGGACTAGTCTCAGATGCAAGCAAGAGTCTGTAAGGTACACACTTATGTCTGCGTCGGTTTTGTTTGTTTATCTGAAACACAGTTATCTTTTGTTTTTTTTTTCTTATTTTCTTTAGCAATACTCTAAACGTGTTTTCTGGGTTTTTTTCCCATGGATTTACAGGATCAAGAATGCTGCTTCCAAGATATCTCCAGGGAAGTTTCCAGCTCCTCAATCAGCAGGTCTCTCTCTCTCTCTCTCTCTCTCTCTCTCAGACGCGCCCTAACATTGAATAAATTAGAGACATTAGTTTTCATCTGTCGGGAGTTTTCCCAAAATGTGAACTTAGGACTCCCTTTGGTTGCTTAGAAAGAGGAGGAAAAGAACATTTTTTTTTCCTCGTAGGTTTTATTTTTTTTTTGGTTTTTCTAAAGAAAATAACTCTGGGTTGAATATGTTGTAATAAGCTCATTTGTATTCAGAATACATTTTCTTGGTTATCAAACAAAAAAATTACCCAATTCTCCTTTCTTCCATATAGTTTGACAAAACCAAAGCCGAGGAATAATTGGATTTGACAACCTTAATGTTTCCTAACAGGGGAGTGGCGCAGGATGTCATTACCAGCAATGCTTGTAGGAGAAACAGTTGGAGAAATTCTACAAGCAAGCCAATTTGCGAGAGAAATAGCAGCAGCAGTTGCCAACAAAACCACCCTTGAAGATCCAAAAACTCCGGTAACTCATCGGAGAAACCAGAAGCCACAACTCGAAAACACGGAATTAAGGAGCAGAAGAAAGAGGGAGAAGCAAAACAAGCTGCAATTAATTAGATCGGAGTCTGATTCACCATCACTCCAAAGGGCTCGATCACGGATCAACTTCAAGGTTTCTTCACCTCCAAAGGTCAGAGAACTGGGAAAAGAAAACAACCGATACTTGGCAAATAGGGTATCCCCAAAGAATAGGCCGTGGGTGAAAAAGACTGTTCTATTCCCCAACCCATTGTTCCTGTCTACAGCTTCTGCAAAGCAACAGAATTTCTGCAAGACAGGGTCTCCCGTTACAGCAAGAAACAAAGAGACACCATATAAGTTCTTGATTAAGTCCCCGTCCTCGGCTTCTTCCAAGTTTCAAGTCAAGATCAAGAGCCCGCCGGTGGTGGGGTCTCTTTCTCCGACAAGGCCTAAGAGCTTGACCCAGAAGTCGCCAAAGATGTCAGCTGCCTCGAAATTTCGCCGGTCTTTCTCTCCTTCAAGACTGGCAACCAGATTGGCGTCTCCATTGAGGAGCACAAAGGGTGTCCGTTCTTTCTCTCCTTCAAGACTGGCAATCAAATTGGCGTCTCCATTGAGGAGTAGAAAAGGAGGTGCCCAGAAGAGTGATGGGCTAATGAGTGGATTGAGACAGCGTCCAACTTTGACAACAATGCGATTATAAACTTGTTTGAGCAATCGATTTGTTTTTGCATAGTTTTTGGGCAAGTAGTCTGTGATTCTTTCTTGCTGTCCATAGTTTTTTCTTTCACTTTGGTGTGGTGTGTGTCTGAGCATTCCATTGTATTGGTTGACATTCAAGTTTGCAAGGATCTGATTCATCTGAGAAAGAAACGAGTTACCGATATCAATGGTTAAGGAATCAAGGATGTTTAAAAACTAATTAAAAAAAAGGAGATATAAAAGATCTCGATACCATCAAAACTAATTAAGAAATGATAAAAATACTTACAACCGTGAATTGTGTAACTGCCGCGTAATCGTTTTGGAAAAAATAATAAAACATGGGATCCACATGAAAAAAATTAATTTTTTAATAGTGGACCTCACTCTTTTTCAAAGCGATTACGCGGCAATTACGCACTTCACAGTTGTATGTAGAATTACTCGAACGAAATTATGATAGTCACTTCTTTAATCATTAAACAATAAAATAAAAATATGAGTTGGTATATTTGGTAGACATATATAGCTGTCATTTTCTTAATAAGGACTGCTATGTATCAACTACTATTCACTCTCACACTCCACATCTCTATAGTTTTTTCATAAGATGTGAGTGTATTTTTCATAGATTGTGAGGATGTTTTTCATAGAATGTGATATATGTAGTGGTGAATAGTGACAAAAGAATTTTCCTTTTCCTAACATATATAGTTCTTTATTATTACCGTCAACTTGAAAGCAGTTTCGGCCCACATAAACTGCAATGTATGAAACGATGACATGTGGCTTCTTTTATTACTAATTTTAATGAACTTTATATAGTGGGAAAGATGTTAAATAATGAAAGACCTTCTCAAAAACAAAAAAAAGTAGTGCAAGAAGACCTTTTAAATTCCACCATCTTTCAAATTATTTAACATTTATGGTCATTTAATACAAAAATTAATGACGTGGCCCAACATGAACAAAGTTGCCATTTCAAATATTATATATATATAAAGGAAAAAAGATGAAACATAGATAAAACAATACCAAGTGTTGTTCCAGATAGTTTTAAATTTATGATTAATTGAGACATGAATGGATAAGAAAACTCAATAAGAACAACTCTTGCTTCGAAAACTATATTTGTTATATATCCTGCTTAGCTTATATGTAACTATAATGTAAGTAGGTGGTGCATGTATCTCTACTACACGTAATAGATTATAATCAAATGGAGTTCATTCAACACAAGTTATCACAGAAAGAGTGGCATAATAAAATGATATTTTAGGCCATTCTGTTTATGACCATATTATATCTCTATATTAGTATTACAATTTCTATGCATTTGAGACCAAATTCAGAAAAAGACAATTATCAAGGACCAACCAGCATTACAAAACACAATTATTCCAAAACGCCACCTTCAACAATGCTTTACATGGAGCATCAACATACACACTAGCCAGGCCTCACTAATGAAAGGACTGATTTCATGGTATGAACAACAGTAATTGAATAGAACTCGAGGTGCATCATGGATTTCATTCAAAGCTGGCAAACTGGCAACCTCAAGTATTAGTGTACCACTGGCCAAAACTGCAGCTCGTGTGGAACGCCTGGTGGGAAAATTCAACCATCAATGAACCAGCACAAACATTCAGGCACGAATTATCTGTCTGGGGATGCAAACCTCGTCCGTTCTCTCTGCCGATTTAGAGCTCGATCCTTTGGTGATGACGTTTTCCCTCCCACACCTGCTTGGCGCATCATCTCTGCAAGGCAGATTTGAAATTATACAATAAAGTACGCAAAACAATTTTTTTTTTTATGCATTGTGCACATAAACTTATCATACGGAATAACTTCAGACAGACAAGGGTACATCGATTTCAACACAATGCCAACCAGAAATCCAGAGACTTTTGGAACCTTTTAGCCAAAGTAAAACAAAACAGAACTTAGTGGTGGTATGCTGAGGTGAAGATGTTACCCCAAAGGTACAATTTCCTAAAACAATTGAGCAAATTAAATTAAACAATGGTGTCACTTTTTTTTTTGAAGCAAAGCAATGGTGTCACTTTTTTTTTTGAAGCAAAGCAATGGTGTCACTGAAAGTGAAGATGGTACCCCCAAAAGTAAATCAACGAATTGCAAAACTGAAATCATTAGGAGGAACAATATTTAGCACATTTGAAATTATACAAAGCAAGGCAGGAAATATTTACCTCGTTTTCTCTCAAGTTCTTGATCAAGCTCTTCCTTCCACTTCCTCTGTCTCTCCGAAAAGCTCATACTGTGAGCATATAGAAATTCAGGTTAATCCACATCTAACAGAACATCACACCAAGACATGCTATGGAAACCACTAACTGAAGAACAAACCTTGGGCTACTTGGTTCTTGCTGATCATCAACTAGACGCTTTTTCCAATCATTGAGTGGAGAAGAAGGGATGTCCTGTGAACTGTGATCACTAGCATTGATATTATTTGACACACACCTGCTATTACTTCCTGGGCTTCCTGTATTAAGAGCATCAACTGCTGGAGATGGAACACCAGTTGAACCTTGACTTGGTGACCTACTTTTTGGGGGCAATTTCAAGTACTTTGGGGTAGCCTCATCACATGTGCTCTTGACAAAACTTGGTGAGCAGGTTAACAAACTGTTGTTAAACTCTTCATATAGAGGCGTTTGCAGTTTCTTCAGCTCAAGAGCCTAACATATTGAATTCGAGTTCAACACGCAATAACAGTGCTTGAAAGTGTATACACACGATTGCTAATTTTGACTCTTCAACTGAAAACAGTACCTTCTCGTCCAAAAAGGCTTGAATTTTTGACTCAGTAAGTTCATCATCATCCACAGAAAGTGACAGTCCACAGGCAAAGGAAAAATCTTTGTCCCCCTCGCTAGAAACTCCAGTGCAGCCAGCAGGCTCAGAAATCTGTTCATTGGTGTCCAAATTTGTGCCCCTCTGTTCCAATTCTGGTCTTCCATCCAGTTTGCTCCCCCAGTCATTGGAGGGTTCAGAAATGGGGTTAAAACTCTGATTACATCCGAATAAAACGTAAACAACCAAATCTGTATTTCTCAAGTGCTCATACAAAGTTGACAATGAGGACATAGAAAGCAGTTACCTTGAGGTTCTCAGGAATCAAAGAACTGGACTTGATTTCCCCCATGGTAAATTCATCTTTGTCAATCCGACACATGTCATCATCACTGTTATTCAGTCCCCAAATATGTTTATTTTCTGGTGATTTCACAGGATATTCAGCTGTGCAGCGCAGAATATCCAAATTACAAATATGTGTTGAGCCAGGGCAGGCTGACATTTTACTGGTGACAGAGTAATTGCTATCATGTCAAAGAATACTAGCATAATAAAAGACACTATACATAGTTCTAAATTCAAAGGAAATGAAATTACAGAACATACGAGGTTTCCAGGTTTGCAACGCTTGACAGAGAAGGGGTTTCGGAATTTTCCTGATGATGGAAAAAAGGTTATAACGAAAATGGTTCGGAGAAACGTATGAATAACATGGTATCATTGAGCAGTACTGACCATGACAGAAGTATGAAGAGGTTGAGATTTGACTTGGTCACCAGTTACAAAAGGATGCTGCTTATAAATAGCACATAAGAACAAACCTTAGTGAAATATAACAATGGAATGGTCAAATTTGTGGCAATCACCAGAAGCACATGTAAACAGTAAACTGGATAAGTTACCACAGATACTGCAGCCTACAATGTTGCAATTATTACCAAGATATGTGAATAAAATTAAAATAACCTGCAGCAATTCAGACGCAGAAGGCCTCAAATTTGGCTCCCTACATTTGATTGTGAATCACAAAGTATTAGATAAGAAAAAGAAGAAACTCAAATCTGCAGTTGGAGTTTTACCCCTCTCAATGTAAAGATCACACAAAATTTACTCAAGAAATAATTTTTGTCAAGAAAAAGAAAGTTTCCAAGTGCAACATAGGTTAAGGACATCTTCAATTCAGACCAAAACTATTTAAATGGGATAGGAAGTTGAAGGCAATCAAGATGACATACTGTTGCAAACATTTCAGCAGAAAATCTTTTGCTTCAACAGAGAGATGTTCAGGGATTGGTGGATGAGACTTTGTTTTCCCGATATAGAAGAGAGCAGCAACCTGAACATGTTGTTAAAACAATGTATGTGAGAACGCCCTCACAAAAATTACTACAATCTAGCAGAATGGATACCTCTTGGTACTGTTGACTCCAAGGAGGCTTTCCAGTGGCCATCTCAATTACAGTACATCCAACACTCCATATATCGGCAGAGCTAGAGAGTGTTCTCATACAACATCAGAAACTTTCAATCGCCAAAGAGTCATTATAAAGAATATAATAGCATGACCCAGACCATATAACTAAGACTATGACAGAGTTACAGATACAGTAAGCATGACCCAAATAAGAGAAGAGTGCATCCATAAGCTAATACATATTACTCAAATAAAAGTACAAAAAAAAAACCTCCTTATATTGATATAGAGGAGCATGAATGATATAAAGTATCCAGTTCTGCTAGATGTTAAACTGATGTTAAACTGGTATGGTAATAACCATAGGGACGGATAGCTTGGCACCTGGAGATATAGGCGTAGTGCAGGGCAGGATGGACGAGATAAGAATTCAAGAGTATACTTTGTTTGAGTTAGGCAAAATCCAGAGGTGGAGTGAGATCTTCGGAAGTGTAACAGAAATAGAATAAATAGAAAACCCTATTTTCATTCCCAATCCACTTTCCTTCCATTTCTCCTAGACCCAGAGGACCAAGGAAAGTCTAATTTATTACTAATAATAAACGTGCTTCTTCTGCGAGGATGCCTTTAAGCAACCAAATAAGAAAGGATTTTACCAGCCAAATTGAGTTGGTCCAATAAGCGGAGTACTTATTGTTTGTTGAAGAACGACATATCCTCGCTTTCCAAGGTCTTTCCTTGCTTACTACCATGGTTTTTGTTATTTTACTCATATATATATATAAATAAATAAAGATTTTGGTTTCTCAAATCTATACGAGATGGCTATAAAACTCTTTATGAATAATGTAGACTTTTTCTGATCTCTTACGTATGAGAGAGAGAGAGAGAGAGAGAGAGAGAGACAGCGACAGAGCAAAGACAGAGAGAGATGATCCATTAAATAAATGGATTCTTGTGAAAGGATATAACCCTGACGTCAATAAATTGTTGAACGTAGAGTGTAAACTGTGTTAATCAAATCTTCTCAATGTAGCTATCATGGTGCCTACAGATGTTAGAAATGCTGCATTTAGTTAGGATCAGTCAGGTAAATCAATGCCCTTAAACTTGAAGTTTTTTATCAGCAAGGGATAAGTTTTTATTTGTTTAAAATCTAAACCTCTTTTGAATCTTTTATGGGGAATGCTTTCCTCTTTACCTTCCTATGCTTTCTAACTCTTTCAATAAACTGTCAAACTAAAAAAATAAAAACCAACATAGGAAAAGGAAAAGAAGACTTCCATGATAACTTGTCACCTGAGCTAACAGTGTGAAGGGTGAAATCATGGATTCCATACGCACCAGGTGCCCGTGTAGTTTTAGCAATAAAAAAGTTCTCACTACCAACTTCAGGAGACCCCTTTTTTCAAAGCATACGGAAAATAAATTAGCGTGCTGCTAATTATTTAGACAACAAGAAGGTTTTGATTGTACTTACAAGCTATGCCCGGTCTGGAGAATGACTTCAGGAGCCATCCAATATGGAGTACCCTTCATAGACTTGGCACCTGAAACAGTAGCCTACACTAGCGTACATCTCCAATTAGATAGTACGAGAAGTACGAGCATTTCCACAAAATAAAGTGGATATCTAAACGGAAAGTGATGGGAAAGACAGCAGTAGTACCAGCTCAACAACCTGTTTGGATGCACCAAAATCTGCAAGTTTAATGCACCCTTTATTATCTACAAGAATATTTGCCCCCTGAAATCGAGGAAATAATGAGTCAAGGAAAACAGATGCTTTTTCACATGTATATCCCAATTAGGGTAAGAAATGGCACCTTAATGTCCCTGTGCATGATTCCATTTTTGTGCAAATACTCCAGCCCTAGTAATAATTGCTTTGTGTATGTTCTTATAACCTGCTTAAAGATTAGACCATAAAGTTTGCATTTGAAACACCTAATTTTAAGTTTAGTAAGCAAGAACTTACAGCCTCAGGGAAAGATCCAAATTTCCCCAGAAGTGAAGATATTGATCCACCAGGCACAAATTCCAACAAAATATTTAAGGTTTCCTCCTCCCTCACTGTACCCAAATATCTCTAATAAACCCAAACAAAGCACGCCGTCAGAAGAGTGATAGGATTAATCAATTAAATGCATAATAGCATATTATACTCACAACAATGTTTGGATGAGAGAGATTTTTTAGAAGCTTCACTTCTTCCTCAAGCTCTCTGATGTGAGCCTACTTATAACATTAAAACTAGTATTCAGTAAATCGATATTAAACAACGAAATAAGGAGATCAATCATCACAAACCCCAAACTCTTCACAAAACAAAAAGACCTTGGACATTTCAAATTTCTAAATTGCTATGAACTCCATTTGGCTGCTGAAAAAATAAATTGAGAAGGGAAACTAGGAAAAAAACAACAACAATGTCAACCACAAAATATTGTGTTACATGATGTTGACTTTCAGTTTTCAGACTTGAAATTGTGTTTTTTTGTTACTATTTATATTTTTTTACCTCTCTTAACTATTAAAAGAGTAAGGCCCCGTTAGGTTTCACAGATGGTCTCAACCCATCTCATATCATCTCATCTCAACATCCAAACACCATTCAAACACAATCACCTCTCAATTTCAAATTTTCAACTTTTCAATTTTTCAATTTTTTCATCTAATCATTATCTAAACATTACAATTTTTAAAAACTTCCAAACAAAACACAAAAAAAAAAACAATTCAACTTTTCAAATCTCAAAACAAAAATAATATTAAAAAATTATATTCTAATAATAGTTTAATTTTATAATATTTTTATTCAACTTTTTCTTTTCCTTTCCCAAAACTCCATAAAACATCTTAACTCAAACCATTTCACTACTATTCACAAACCATCTCACTACTATTCACAGATTTCTCATCTCATCTGTATAACCAAACAAGGCCTAAAAAGTAAATAGCAATGCTTCTATTTATTAGCATAAATAAAATAAATGCCCTATTTGTCAAATCCTGTCTTTAGTTTCAAATATTGAAAAGAAAAAGTTCAATGCAAAAGTAAAATCAACCACCTCCACTTCGTGCAGCTTCACACAAACATTTGCCTTCAATGATAGAAGTTCGTCATTCTTCAGAATAAATCAATATGGAGCATAAAGTTTGAATATGAAACAATCTCAAAGCAATTTTACAGAAGAACCAAAACAAAATGCAGTGAATAGGTCAGGAAGAAGCTAATCAAACATTTATGAATGTTACTGCATTTCGAGGAACCTAAAAGACCAAGGCTACCAATCAGTTGAACCTAATGCAGGTGGCTACCAATCAGTTGAACCTAATGCAGGTAATCTAAGTGCCTCCGTTGATGTCTAAAGATCTCCAGTTAGTCAGAAATAATGAAATCTAAAAATTTAGTTTGATTTCTTTCCCCTCCGTTTTCATGCCAACCAAACAGAAAAGAAATAAGTCGCAAACACCACAGAATTGATGTCAGTCATAATCTTAGCATTGATATTAAAATCATCACAATAAACGCAGGAACTTGAAAACAAAACCTGGGCTTTGTCCTTTGAAGCACTTTTTGCTGCAATCAGAACCTGGAAAAGAATAAGCACAACACAGCTAAATTTAGATTCCAAACCAGAATTATTCAAATCCCAGAAATACCACCAAGTAACCGTTACTCCAACTTCAGGCACAAAAGTAAGGAACGCAATTAGAAGCAACAGGTGTGAGAAGCTGAAACTATTAAAAAACCATTAAAATCGAGCAAGAAAAAAAACTCAAAATGGAGCTCTTAACATCAAATTAACGAAAGGTCTAAAACCCCTTTCGACCAACTAGAAGAAGACTCAAAACCAAACTCCAAAACTTAAAAACAACAAAAATCAGATATAAAATCACAAGAAAAAGAACTAAGAATCGAGCTCCCAAATAAAAAACCAACAAAAACCGAGATATAATTAACAAGAAAAAACCCCAAAACTTCCCACCGAAACCATAACTAGCAAAAAGCTTCTGCCATTATCCACAAAAACCATAAAACCGCACTCCTAAACAAAAAACGACACCCCATGAACACAGCAAGAACAAGAAAAAGAACCTGCTTCACTGCTAGTAGCTCCCCTGAATCAAGATTCATGCCCATATAGACATGCCCGAATGCCCCGTATCCAATCAACTCGCCCTTTCGCCATCGGATGGGTGGCGGTGGGAGAGAGGATTTCGAGAAGGCTCTGGATTTGCGAATGCAAGAATTGAACTTGTCCACTAGGGTTGATGGAGCCAATGGTGATGTTGATGGTGATGGTGACGGTGGTGATTCTTCATTGTCTGGTGGGGCTGTTCGAAATACTCGCGATCGGCGTACTGATTCAAATATATCTTGCATTTTCTAGAGAGAGAGATAGACAAAGAGAGAGTATTGGGATTGGTGAGGTTTCAGTCCCTGGTCAAGAGGGAGAAAACTTGAGAAAATAAAGAGAAGGGGAGGGAGAGAGACAGAGAGAGGCGAGAGAGAGACAGAGAGAGAGGACTGAGGAGGGAAAAAGGTGGAAGAAGATTGTTTTTTCAAAAGGAAGAAAAATAATAATTAAATGAAATTCAGAAAGGAATGGGGCTTGTAGTATTAAAATGTCGGAATTCAGTGATTCACATTGTCGGCTGCGTTTGGACGTTGAAATTAGGAGTCTAACCGGTCCAGTTTGGTCTGGTTTTAGATAAAATCTATGACCGAATCGATATGTATCAGTTTTGTATTTTTCAAAACCGATTACGCACCGGTTATCCTCCTAAACCGGTACTTCCGGTTTTACCGGTTTCTGGTCCGGTCCGATCCGATTTTCCAGTTTTATTAAAATGTAAGTTTCACAATTTGTCATTAAAAATTTGTTTATAAAAAAAAAAACTGATTTTAAAAAAAAACTGTTTTATACTTTTATTAATATATTAGACTATATAATAGTATTAATATTAGATTATTGATATAGTTATAAGTTATATATTAGTATTAGTTATAAACTTTTAGTGATTTAGTATTAACATTTTATGTAATAATTTATAAATTATAAGAAGAAATTATTTCATATATGAATATATATAATTATATATATTATATATAAAAATTTCACATAAAAATTTATAATTATACATTATATATAAAACTTATATATATTAATATTTAATATATATATATATATAATATTTGGTATAAAACTTATATATAAAAATATTATTTTTTATTTTTTTTAATCAACCGGTCCGGTTTGGTTCGGTCCGGTCCAAAAAATCCCGAAACCGGCCGGTTTTTAGATTTTAAAAACCGGTTCCGGACCGGACCAGTTCAAAACCGGTAAAACTGGTCCTGTCCGGACCGGTTTTCCGGTTTGAGTTTACACCCCTAGTTGAAATTAATTGAGTGGGTTGAGTTGAGTTAAATTATTTTTAAAATATTATTTTTTAATATTATTATTATTTTAGGATTTGAAAAAGTTAAATTATTTATTATATTTTATATTAAGATTTGAAAAAATTGTAATGATGATTGATATGAGTTTACTTACCAAACGAAACCATATGAAGACTATAATATTATTAAATTCAAAACTTGATTATAGACATCTCCATATTTTTTTTAAGTGAGCAGAGAAATTCTGCAACCGTGTCATCTATGGAATGAAAAAATGCAACCTTTTCAGAAAATTAAAATTTCATAAATTTATCTTCTTTCTTTTTTTAATAAAAACCTCCGTTTCATTTCATCAAACTGTTCTATGTCTATCAGCCATTACAAGAGGTAGAATACTTGGTATTACATTGTCAAGATAAATAACTCAATTGCACAGTGAAGTTGCCTATTGAGCCAATAGATGTGCCACTTTGTTTCCATCCCTCTTAGTATGTTTAATATCCCACATTGTATTAGCCAAGATCAATCTTGTATCTCTCACCATGCAATTCAGAATACCATGTCGATCACTTCTCTTCTGCACTACATTTACAACCTGCCTCGAGTCTCCTTCAAAAATTACATTTTGCAAATCCAAATTTTTACACCAACCTGCTGCAGTGACCAAACCCCTTGCCTCTGCTATACTAGGCTGCACACAAAAAGTTACTAGTAGTCTCTTAACACTACTCCAACACCTATCGTCTGTTCTGTCTTCCTAATTGCCACATCTCAATTCAATTTTAACCAGTCTGTTGGAGGAGATTGTCATTGTATACCAGCCTGCTGGTTTCGGGTACTGCTTGAACCTCTAATCTGAGTATGAGCTTGGATGAAGTCTTCATGTGCTATTAAAGATCTGTTATACAAAATTGATGGATGTAAGAAAATATTTTCAAATATAAGTTTATTTTTTCTAATCCATATAGATCTTGCTATTTTTGCAAAGAAAACAATCTCCTCAGATACAATTTTGTTAAGCACTTGCATAAAAATATTCACAAACTCCTCATCTGTTATAGAAGCTTTTTGCAGTTTCTTATTACCCAGCTGCCAAACATCTTCAGCCGAGGGACAAGACCAGAGAACATGTCCTGGTGTTTCCTGTGATTGAAGGCAAATGGGACAAGTAGGGTCTGTAATTATTCTTTTCTAACATAAATTATGTTTGGTGGGTAGTGCATCCTTGCAAGCACACCATGTAAAGACTTTAACAGTATTTGTAGTCTTCATATTTCATATACCATTCCACAATTCTCTCATGTCAACTGTATTTGATGATTTCCCTTTTCTGATTCCTTGTTTCTGTCTTTGCAGGTGATAAGCACTTCGTACAGAAAGACTACCATCTGTTGTGCCTTTCCAAGCCAATCTATTTGAAGAACCAGTTTGTGAAACAGGTATTTACAAAATCTCCTCTACTTCTACAGCCATGAAAAGAAATATGAATTGAAAAAGTTTATGCCAAAACAAGAGGAGAAACCCTTCTTAACTATATAGAAAATCCTGACTTTATAATTTATATCGAGGTCTCATTGAGATGTTGAGATGAGATATTTGTGAACAATAATAAAATAATTTGTAAATTGTAGTGAAATTTTTTAGTTAGAATATTTTATTATATCTTCCCTTTAGCCTTTAGGCCTTGTTAGTAGGGGTGTAACTTGTTTGGTCGGTTCAGTTTTGGATATTTTTTTAAAACCGAATCAATATACATCAATTTTAAAAATTTAAGAATCGATATTGGATCAATTCACTACTAAGACTAGAACTTTTGGTTATTTCAATTTCGGTCTAGTTTAGTCTGGTTTTTCTGATTTTATGGATAAATAAATTATACTCCAACAAAACTTTAGTAAGTGATTGTCTCATATCCCTCATTTTATGTTATATTAATTTTATGCTATAAGATTAATTGACATGAATAATAAGATTTTAAAATTTCATATTATATTAATTAGCAATTTAGCCATATAATATAATATACAAAATCATATACAAAATATTTTATATATAATATAAAAAGTTTAAAATAATATGTGTGTGTATTGGTCCAATTCAGTTCGAATCAGTGTTCTAAAAATTAAAACAGAAATCAAACCGATTTTCAACTGATTTTGCTAAGTAAGAACTGGTATTGAACCAGACCAATTTAGAACTAGACCGAACCCACTCGATAAACCGGTTTCTCCATTTTTTTAACACCCCTACTTGTTAGTACCATGTTTCACCCTATTTTTGTGAGATCCACTTTTTTATAAAGAGTTTGTATGAAATTTGTCTATTTAAAGTTTGTATTTAACATTATTCTTTTCTATTTATTGATATGAATGTATGTCCGAGCACCGTACCGACACCCCCAAACCTCCACCATGGGCTTTAGACTACTTCATCGAGACCTGTGCCACTTATGTGGGCCGAAAATTAATTTTTTCTCCTATTCTACCCTGCCATTTTTTAGATTAACAATACACATTGATAGACCAGTTTGCACCCTGAGGGTTCCGGCTGCAAAGACTCCTATCGTACACATTAATATGCTATGTCCTTTTTTTTTTTCTTTTAATTTCTATAGGCAACAAAGTTTAATGAAGAATTATTTAGAGAACAGCCTTGTCCTTAGCTAGCGTGCCCTTCTGCGTGCAGAAATCATCTATAAATTTGCCTACAAAAGTGCTGCATTATTTCACCAAAATCAATGACAACAAAGCAAACAAATTAATACCTTTGCTAGGAACAATTTATAATTTTGGTTTTCCTTGTCCTTCCACTATTTTTTTTTATAAGTAAACAAGTATTATTAATCTAAGAATGGGCAACAACTGCCAATTACAAAAGTCATGCCCTATCTACAACGAGTCCTGAAAAAGAAAACTTTTAACTCCATCATAGATCTCACTTTGTCTTCAAACGTCCTCTCATTGCAATCGTGCCACAAGCACCACATAATACTGATAGGGATCATCTTCTAAACCGCTTTGATTTGTTGCACACCTCGAATAGAGGTCCAACATGCCAATAATGCCACCACGATTTCCGACATAATCCACGCTAGGTCCATTCTTTCAAACACCTCATTCCAGATAGTCTTGGATACCTCATAATGTAAAAGTAAATGATTCACCGACTCACCCCCTCTTTTACACATGCAACATCAGTCTACAATGATTATTTTCCTCTTTCTCAGATTATCCATAGTGAGAATCTTGCCTAATGAAACTGTCCACATAAAGAAAGAAGTTTTGGGAGGAGCCTTGTGCCGCCAAAGCCTTCTCCAGGAAAATGTATCTCAGATACTTGTGTGAAGACCTTATAAACTTCCACTATTTTACAACCTACCAATGCTGATTTTTTTATAACCATGGAACCCAAAGATGCATTTTGGCAGTTGTGGATCAAAGATTGCTACCAATTTGGAGAGGTTGAGGATGATGGTGTAGGAGCTTCCTAAATTTTTTTTATGCATCCTGGAAATAACACGATAATAGTGTAGGAAATTTGCTTCCTTTTTCTTCAATTGATTCCAATACCCAAGCATAGAGGGTCTCCCGGCTATAGCCCTAATGCCTTTCCATTATGGTAAACCAGAAAGCTTGAAACATAAAAAATGAAATTATCAACAAAATGGGTTTAGGAAGCTTCATATACACATTGGAAGATTTTTAGCAGAACTCTTCATATTTTACACAATTCCTACTACTTTTCAATTCTAAAATTTGAAAAGCCTCCCAAAGAAGGGGAAGAAAAAATCCTACAAGGAACAATTCAGGGGGGCAGGATGCACGGCCCTCTTAAGTACAAGCCAAAGAAGAAGATAAGTTAAAATTGAGGTTGTGATTTTTCAGTAGAAATTTTATCAAGAAACCCAACAAGGTGCCAAGAGTTGAACAGCCAATTTTATATAAACTGGTGAGAGGACAAGTACGCTGTTTGATGTGCAAACTTCCAACCCTCAGCTGGAAACATTTTTCCTTGCAGCATAGACACGGTAAGCTGCAAGCCCAATAATGGCTCCGGCAGCTCCGACTGTCAAAGGCACAAGATAATTCAGAGAGACAAACTAAAACAAGAAGATCACAGAACAACATAACTCAGCTTCATTGTCATAGGAAAATGATCATCCATAAGGAACAATTGGCCGACAGATTCAAGGATAAAGCAAATTTTAGCAGCATGGAAAAATGCGTGACTGGAAAGATATTACAAACATAACTTGGAGAACTCATACAAGATATCAAAGATGACAAGATCTGAGATATTAGTAAAACAACAATTTCAGACGAACCTGAAAAGAACACAAGTGAGCGGTTTAGAAGTCGATGGTATTGCTTTCGGCTTCGCCCAGCTTCAGTTTCAGGTATGCTCAAATGTGGGTGTTCGGAGGTACTTACAATCCTTCGGAAAACATTATTCAGATCACCCAACTTCACACTGATAGGTATAGGAGCCTCTATTCCCATGTCTTGACTAACCTACAAATACAAAATTGCATTGAAAATATGTTGACAGTCTAGGGAAAGAAAAATACTATTTCAGTATTACTATGTCATTATTTAGACCTCAGATTTTAGGTACTCAAGTCCTTTAATTATGACAACTTTATGTAAAATCTAGAATTGATAAAATGTTGTCCATGTATGTCAAGTTCTTGCCACCAACACTCCAATGCTTTAAAGAATCGGTTTAATTAATTTTACATTCCCATTACAGAGAAAAGAAAAAGCATGCATTAACAAGGGCAGTAACACCAATATGCCAATGATAGAAACCACTATGTTCAGAACAAGCAAACAACTAACCTCAGTAAATATTTTTAAGGGATGGTTTAGCTTGGATAAGCAAAATTTTGAACAGAATAAATACCCTGGTAGATTCTTGTATGGCCATGGGAAATGAATCCCGATCATCTTTAGCTGCAACTATGAGACAAGGCATCTCAAAGCCAGTATCCTCACCATGACTAGCAACTTCTACCAGCAACTCAGTCGCTCTCTCCCATGAGAATGCATCAGTACTGTAAAAGTAAAATGAATCAATCCTTGGAATCTCCAAATGCAAAGGCAAACTGTAAAACAGGTCATAAATATATACACGTCGAAATATAATTAGAGCAAACTTCAAGTTCACTTGTCAATAGAGTTAGTAGCTTCCAAAGTATATAGTCAAAGACCCAAAATCCACTTAACATGAGCCTAGCATGCAGACAAGTTCAAATTCTATTAAGTTGAAACCTGCACCATGTAGTCAACGTCCTGATTACCAGTAGAGATAATTTAATTTCCTGTGAAATTCAGAAAATAAAAAGGATAACAAAAAGATAATAGCTATCCAGCATCCCCATCCATAAAACTTTGTAAACCTTCACTAAAGGCACCTCAAGATTACCAGTAACATTAATATATGGCCTAAACTGACATATAACAGAACAATGTTAAAAGAATATATCAAGCTAAAAAAAACAGTGAAACCAGTTAGAATAAAAAAACATGTATCCAGAGTGAGAAAATTTAGCGCTTATTTTTCAAAGATACGAAATAAAAGTTCATTAAAAAGATGATTAAACACTTATCCCATGCAGGAACACTGAAATAACATTTATTTTTATTTTTTATATTTTTATTGGCACCGGATGTCAGGAACAGCGTCCCGACTAATCCCAAGGGTGCACAGGCCCTCGGAAAGCAGTTTCCCGCAAGTGCACCTCAGGTAATTCAAGAGGAAAATTCCCCAGACCGATGGCCCCTAGAGATTGTTTGCACCCAAGGGAATTTGAACCTTAGACCTGGGAGGAGCATACCCTCAAGCCCAAGGCCTTCACCACTTGAACCAACCACTAGTCATCTTAACCCCTATTTATAACATTTATAAAAATTCATCCCATGCAGAACACTGAAATAACATTTATAATTCATCTTATCACTAAATACAACAATATTTGCAGCCTTTTATTTACCTGTCATGAACAAACACTGCTATGTCACAAGCAGCGAAAGATTCTTTTTCTAATAGCAGTTTCGAAACTCCATCTTCGGGTATCTCTCTCAACACAAGAGTTTTCTTTGCTCCCTGGGAAGAAAATAACAAACAAATACTCAGACAAATAATTTAAATATGAACAAGATTAGTGATTACGGCAACTGACGGCATTTTGATTTACACAAAAGAAATAACAAACATCAGATAAGGAGAAAACAGAATTTAGTAATAAAATCAAACTACAAATTCCAATCAGATGTCAGTAATTCAGGTTGATCAGAGAGAAAACAATGACTACATATTTGAAACCCTCTTCAACCAGCCCAAAAATAAAACACAAAATAAACTTTTCCATTGATAAATAATTCAGACATCAGTTGTGAATTAATTCAAGGCTGCAAAAACTCTCATAAAATTGCTGTCTGTCACATCTAGAAAAGCTTATGCAAAATCTACATACACCTCAACATGATTTGGCTATCGACATAGCATAATTATGTAACGCCAACTTGATACGTAAGACTCAGTAAGAATTACATTGGTGACAGCAGCTCCCCATCTTTTAGACAAAAAAGTTATTGATTCAAATAGCCTGAATAGGTCTTTTGTTTGATTTAATTTTGCAACCAACCAATGGTGGACGGGGCTTATATCATGGTGTGGCTTAAATATTTTCTCCACTATGGGACCTATCAAAACTGGCCTGACCAATGCACATGTTCAACACTAATTTCAGGGGTGCATGATGCAATTGCACTCACCCCGGGCTGATCAACAACGTTCACTGCATATAGCTCGTCAGTGGTTGAAGTATAATTATCAGAGAAACTTCTGCACTTCCAATTCATAAAAAATAAGTGATATTATTTGATCACCAACTAAGATTATTGAGATATATTATATTTAAAAGGATGATTCCAAAGACCTTCCAAGAAAAGAATTCAATACTGCAGACTTTCCAGCCTTCTTGGGCCCAAAAACAAAACACTGGAAAACATTTCTATCTGTCTGCTGCTTTTTGCGATCCACACGCCGCCTTCTGGTTACACGGAAAGCAGACAAAGGATCACCAGGATAACCAATGTATATCAGATTCTCCATGCTCCAAGCTGGGTCTATAAGAGTCATAAGGGCCCACTGCAACCACACGTGTCACAAAATTTGAGCACAGGTCTCTAGAGAAAAATGTTAAATCTAAAACTTTACCTATGAATAGGCAGCCAACTAGCTACATTGAGACCATAATAAATTGGAAGTTGTCTTATAAGATTATGAACATTTCCACCCAAACCCCCCACTATGAAAAACAGAAAGGAAAAATGGAAGAACGAACGAATGAAAGACATACCTCTGACAAAAACCCATCAAGTGATAGCCCACCAAATGCATTTCTCTCTACAGCATCCACATAAGGGGCTCTATCCCAAGGACTGGCAAAAAAAAGTATGTCAAACATCCAAACCTTTCAGATGCTAATCATAATAGTTGTTAAGAAAGAAATAAATCAAATATACGAGGTTGAGCCCTTTCCTCTCCTTGACTCGAATACATCAAAGACACCAAAAATCCATCTAAACATTACAAAACCTCACAACACCCCGAGGAGGAGGGCCCTTCACAGGGGATGGGATGTGGGCGATGCAGACAGATGATATGCATGGATATGCTCATATCAGAATTATCTCAAACTCGCAGAAAGATTGAAATGCCCAGACTATAGTTAAAAAAGAGAGAGAGAGAGAGATAAGAAAGAAGAAAAGAAGATACTTATAAAAAAAAGTTAAAAAGAAGAGAAGTGACTGAAAGATAACATAACAAATAAATAAGAATTTGAAGTAACTCATAATCAAAGCCATAATTTCCAATTCCTAATTGTTCACTTTTTTTTTTTATAAGTAAAAATATTATATATATCAATAGGAGTAACCAAGTACACTGAATGTATACAAAAAAACACATTGCCCATAATAAAAAGCCCCTAATGACCCAAAAAGCCCGTGAAAAACAACCCAAATATACCAAGCCGGACCCCCACCCCTTGTTTCCCGTAGAACTAAAACTCTACCCGAAAACCCAACCCCTTGTTTCCCGTTTTCACAATGCCCTCCCTTTAGACTTCCCTCTAGTTGAGCTACCACCCTTGGCGTCGTAGTTAATTGCCCAAGAAAGACACTGCAACTCTCTGCTTTTCTTAAAACTTGATTTGGTTTCAAGCGTGTGGCTTGCCTCAATCGCAGTGATTAGTTCTTTAAATTGGTCTTCACAACCTCCATGTGAAATTCCCACGAACTGCAGAATCTTGTTAACTTTAGGCAAAATCCAATCCGCTATTCGAGGAAGAGAGACCAGGGAAGCAACATTATCCCCAGACAGTCTCCAACTGCATTCCCGACAATAGACATTCCTCTACACAAGGCACCAACGTCAAACCCATATTCAAATCTCATACCTCCTCAGCAACTCCATTGGTTCTCTCCAATGGTATGACATCAAGTCCCTTCACCTCTGGTGACCTTTTATGTGCAACTTCAGCGGATCCTACATCTCCTTCAGACTTCGGCAGTACACCATTTTCCTTCAACTCCGACAAGGGAGCCCTAGTTTCTTTGGGGACCACCCGATGTCTCTACACCGATACCCGACGTAGAACCCACTTCAAATAACCCATATTTCCTTTTGTGGATATACTCTCCTAGATCTGGTTATAGGGACAAGGCCGAATCCAATTTTTCATTTTCCTTTATCTGAGTTTAAAGGATTCGAGCCTATCTTAGCCTTGTTTCTTACATCCTTGTTGCTTCCAGTTGAAAGCAGGTCTATTTTCGTAGACAAGAAAGCTATCGCTGCCTTCAACTCGACAAGTTGAGTTTCCATCTCCTTTAAAGAATTGTGCATTGCGACAAGCTGGTTCTGAGGCGTGATCTGCAGACCACTTTCACCGTTCCCCTCACTCTGAACCCTCGAAGCATGACCAGTCTTCAGAGCTGTGGCATATGATCGCCTCGCCACCGTGGATGTACTTGGGTCTTTATGATTCACTTCCAAGTTGATGTTCTCATTCTTCTTCTGGTTTTCCTTCCTTGACCCATAAGCAAAAAGCCGCAACTCTGCGTAATTCCGCAGCAAACTTCTCCCAACCCAAACCTTCATACCCTTCAGGAATGACTACAACACCCTGTCGGCCTCCTCCACCATATTTAGTGACAATTAGATACCTACCATGCTCGTTGGAGCATCGTTGAGCCATGAATGCTTTGTTTCCTTCGCACAAGTGTTTTCTGAAATCCAAATTTCTCCCTACCTATAATACTGCTTCCACCGTAGCCATCAGCCATTCTATACCACTGCGACCCATCACTACAAATCTCCAAACCCTTATGCTCCTCTCCACAATTTTTAATGAAGACCTCCATGCTTCTGGCAAAAGCTCAAAAGCCTTCGATTCCACCCAAAAGCGCACCAGCTGACCCATAATGATATCAAACCTTTGACTTCAGATATAGACGCATCCCAAACTGAAGGACTTCATTCTGTCGAGTATTTATGCAAAAAGCTTTGGAAGGTTGAGCCGCGATCAAGTCTGTGAAGGTGGCAGAGGCAAAGGCTCAAGTAGCAGTGCCCCTTAACTGTGTTAACGGAAAAAACAGAAGAAAACCCCCAATTGGCGGAGGAGGACTTACGTTGGAGGCCCCCACAATCGGGTCGCTGGAATCCGCCGATCAAGTCTGTGGCGATGGTGGAGGCAAAGGCTCAGGTCGCAGTGCCCCTTAATTGTGTTAACAGAAAAATAGAAGAAAACCCCTAGTCGTCGGAGGCCCCTCAATGGAGTTTCCAGAGTCCGTCGGTCAAGTCTGTGGCAGTGGCGAAGTGCACGGCGACAGTCGTTGACACCTCCGACAAAGAGAATAGCGAAAAAACCAGTTCACAGGAAAGGAACGACACCGGACAGCCCTCAGCGAGGACGTCGAGGCCCGTCGACCTCATCTATGACGGAGGTGAGGTGTCACTCTCTGGTTGATGGTGGGTGAGGGGTGGCGGCAGGATGGTTGTGTTTGGGTTTTCTCTCACTCACTGTGTTTGGGTTTTCTCTTGTTCACTTATGAGATGAAAGACTTCCGAATGATGGAATTTTAGACGATAATTACATCTTTCAGAAAAAATATTTCTAAAGACAAGTAAATGGAATTAAAACATGTGAAAATGAAAGTAAAATTTAAACAATTCAACACTACCAAAAATAAAGAAATATGGTCTTACATTCTGGCAACAGGAATATATCTCCATAGTAACTGGATTTATAATTTTTTTTATCGATCGGTAAACAAAATTTTATAGATCATGAGATTAGGCAAGAGCCCAAGTATCTGGGACATATACAAGAGCATCGCCTATGCATGATTGTTTAGACCGGATTTCAAACATTATCATATCAACAAACAAAATCCAGGATTTCAAAATCAATGTACAAAAATCAAGAAAAAAGCATGTGCAATTTAAAATGGCCAGGAAATTACATTTCTAGTGTAACAAATGAGCACGTTTTCTTCTATGCGTGCAAATAAATAATGCATCTTGCATATATGCAAGGCAACTAATTGTTAACCATAAAGCATCACTTCAAAAAGTAAACAAGCCATAAGCATTGTGAAGTTACAATGACTATGACCAATAGTAACTGAAAATTAACAGAAGATGCATTGGTAACAAGATTGATGAGGATTGTCATGATGAACCACTTAATAAACATAAACCAAAGGAAAGAACCCCATGCAGGTAAATTAAATGAAAATGAAGCTGTATAGGATTTCCCATGAACCATAAGAGTTGTAACAAGGTAAAACAAGCCACATAGTCACAAATGATATTAACAGAAACAAAACTACCTTTCTGCGGCAGTGGAAAACAAATCATCAATTTCACGAGGTCGAAGGGCCCCATCCTAGTAGAAAAAATAAATATCATATATGATTTCAAGTTGGTGATCGATAAATAGCAACTTGAATAAACTGTGGCCACCATAGTAAATACTGATTGCACAAGTTATATGATAATATAATTAACAAACTTGGAAAAGAAAATACTCAGAGAGTACATAAAAAGACATACATGATCACTGTCAAACAATTCAAAGATTCCTCTTAGATACTCAATGGCTTCATTTGTCAGCTCCACACTCTACACAAAAGAGAACCAGCAGTAAGCATTTTTAACAAACATTGTATGCTTCACAGCTTTTTTTGTTTTTTGTTTTTTGTTTTTGTTTTTTGGGGGGGGGGGGGGGGGGGGGGGGGAATATGGTTCATGTATGATTTATGGACATATTACATGATATTAGAACTAAATGGTATGTTATACTCAAGCAAAGAAGTTTAATAGAACTTCAAATTATGTGCACATAAGGGGATTCGGGTAGGAAATTCAGGGCTTGCCCACCTCAAAACCTTAGCAAGATGAATAATCCTGGATGTCAATGCCAAGGCCAACAAGACTTGGGAGCCACAATATATTTTAAGGGTGGGGCTTGGTTAGCTAATTACTGATAGACCCAGCTTGGTTATACATGACAGTTAATTTCACCTCAAATTCTAAAACTTCAAGAAAACAAAAACATCATTTCCACATGTAATATAGTTATTTCCATATTCCAAGTAAAATTGTGGTTATTGTATAAAATGTGATTTGAATAAACAAGATATTACCTGATCAGGGGCTCGTTTGAAAGACGACGGGATGAGTTCCTCTGAAAGTCTAATATCGTTGTTATATCCAAATTTTCTGAGGACGGTCCAAGTAGTCTCAAGACGACCTTTTTCTATGAATAAAGCGTGAAGAAAGAGGAATCCCGTCAAAGTAAGCCCACGTTCATTGACTCCTTCGGCCAACTTTTCTGCCACAACCCTCTTAACACCTACTATTTCTGAAGGTTGTAATGGAGCATTGAAACATTTGACCTATTTACAAGTATTTAGATCCCTCATTTATCTTAAGCAAAAATTATTATAACTTTGATAGATGAGAAACCTGCTGCAAGGAAGAGTTGCAAATAAGCGCAAAAGAAAAGAAACCTGAAAATCATTCAACTCTGCATCGCTGAGGGCTCCATCCTTATCATGGTCACAAAGAATAAATATCCGCTTCAAGGCTCGCACACATCGAGGCTTCAAAGTCTGTGTTTCCTGATCAAATAGTGGACCTGTTGGATGAAGCACAGCTTTTTGGGCGTAGTAGAAAACTTCAGGAATCTACAAGTAGAAATATTTTGAAATTAAACTCTAAAAATTATAATGACAATGAAAGAATTCCATATATTTTTCTTTTATAAGTAAGAATTCCATGCATTTCTTCAGATGATGAGAGTGATTTACAAGAATTCCACACATTTCTTCAGATGATGAGTGATTTACATACTTTATTAGAACTGAACTTGCTCAATATAAACTCCTACTCCAATCTCAAGCCAGAATTCATAAAACAATATTTGTTGCGATTAACTATATAAATTAGACTACATCAAAATTTTCTAATCCTCGATACCCAATCTTTAAGTCAATTTCTCAAGTTCAATTGTTACTTTTTTTCCAACAACAGTACAAGGAACATAGCTAAATTTCTCCTAGAATTGAACTTCCTCAATATAAACTCCTACTCCAATCTCAAGCCAGAATTCATATAACAATATTTGTTGCGATTAACTACATAAATTAGACCACTTCAAAATTTTCTAATCCTCGATACCCAATCTTTAAGTCAATTTCTCAAGTTCAATTGTTACTTTTTTTCCCAACAACAGTACAAGGAACATAGCTAAATTTCTCCTCTAGCATGGCTTCCATTTCATTTACAAAGTAGATTTGTGCTCAAAAGCCCATTGGACCCATATAAATTTTTAGAGCATGGTATCAGAGGAAAATTCTCGACAAATCAGAAAATAACATCTATAAGGCATTTGAGTCTAGCATTAAAGTTCTATTCAGTAGCAGCTGGCATATTGGTTTTTAAGTTAAAAAACCAATCTTCCACAGGAAATTTTGCACAAAAAATCACAGTGGTCTTACGACCCCAAACATTGTCTCATTATCATCTCCTAAAATATGTTGAACATATGTGGCTCTACTCCTCTGTGTAGATTTTTTTAATAACCAATAAAATGTTTTATCAAAGAGTGCCAAGGCTTGGCCCAAGTAGAAGGGCTATGCTTCTGTGTGTTTAAACCACAAATGAAATCAATAACACATGTACCAAATAATTGTACAAAAAATATCAGAAAGGAGCACCAATGCATAACACCTGAATTTGTTTAAGTGCCGAACACTCAATACAAGTTTCAATCTCCCGAAATTGCTGCATTATTGGTGACATCATCTGCTCCAGGTTCACCTGCTGGTTCTCATCTCTCAAATCCAGCTTACAACCCACCACTATGACTGGGACTTTCACCTGCTCATTTGATTTCATATGGACAAATCATAAATAAATAATAGTGAAATTCATGGTGACTCCACATATTGTTATGCAAAACAAGTTCCAAAAAACCCCCAAAAGCAAGAAAGCCAAAGGGGCTCAATTTATTACAATGCATGATCATGTAGTCAACCTCAAGGTTTCCAGCAGGGTATTTTTATCTTCCATGATAAGTTCTCCATGATGCAATAGCAAAGAGGACATGAAAACTAAATGAAATGAAAAATAGAGACCTCTAATTTACGAAGCTTAGGAAGCCAGAAAGTACTCAATCGATCAAGTGTAGAAGGCTCATCACACGCATAAGTAAACACAACTGCATCAGCCCGCTTCAATTCTTCGGCCACTTTACCATCATCCTCCACACTGATTGAGAAAACAGGAAAAAAAAAGAAAAATTATTGATTCAATATCGAACTGGAAAATTTGTGTGATTGCCACATATCAAAAGCCAAAATGATATAATTCTTTTCCGATTTTACAATTTCCGGCTTCAAATCAATCCAATTGTACTAAGGTCAGTCAAGCAGAGGCATTATTTGCCATATGTCAAATACAGAAATAGAATCTTTAACTTTTGTCAGTAACCACACTGATATTAAAAAATAACAGTAACGGAAAAAATAAAAAGACAAAATCATCAAGTAAACCTTAATGCTGTCTGGTTCCAGAAAATGTTGAGCATCAGTAGGAGGGCCATGATAAATCCACTTAGTGCAATGTTTCAAAGCCTCTCCACTACTCTGAACACTAACAAAACTAAAATGAAAAATTTCATAAGATTCGGTTCTAGTTTTCTTGTTGACCAAAAAAATAAAACTAAAAAATATGCCAACAAGATTTTTCCCTGTAATCCATTTCAACATTCTCTCCTAAATCACACTACTTAAGATTGAACAAGGCATTTTTCCTATTTTAAGAGAGAATATACATATTTCACTCTCTAAATTGACAAGAAGACACATTGATAGCAATACTCACGAGCCTCAAATTCTTGCAGTTTTGACAATTTCCACGAGCACTAAATAATAAAAACCTAACCATGATTTGGAATCCTAGTTTCTTTTCTTTCCTTTCACTACAATTCCTCAGCAACCATACAGGTATTTCGAATAATGCAAGAATAAGCTGAATCACATCAATTATATATGCAACATTTACAATCGAACACCAAAATAACACCTGTATTTTCCTTTAATTTCCTAAAATTTCTCGTCAACCAAACATAGCGTTAGAAAATGAAATTCAATCATTAATGGAGGAAATGATACCGAGACGAAGTGTCGATGATTGTAATGGGCACGCGGTCGGGGAAGAAATCCTCTGGAAGCCTCGTAGGCGGCAACACCGGCGGCACGTTTGCTGCAAAGTTCTCAGCCGCGGCCGTCACAATCAAGCTCGATTTCCCGGTACCTCTGTCTCCGGCAACCACGATACGCACACCGGTCAGGCCGAACGGGTTTGTAGGTCCGGCCGAAGTTTTTGCCATTGAAGAAGCTTCACAGCCCTCGTCCCCAAGAAACCCTAAAGCATAAAAAGCTCGCGCAAAAACGACGTCAGAAATGTGAAGACACAGACTTGGAACATGGAAATTGCGAGAGAATTAAGTAAAACGGTAGAGAAGGGAAAGTGCAAAACCCTTGTGTATTTGAGTAGATTGAAAATTTAGACGGAAAGAAAGGCAATAAAGGCACAGATGTAAACAAACGTGGAATCGTGGCCGGGGGGGGGGGGGGGGGGGGGGGGGGGGGATGAAGATTGATAATACCTGGTGCCGAGCGTTATGCTGGAGAGCTGGAAGAAGAAGAAAAAGAAGTGAAGCAGAAAAAGACACTAGCTAGAAAGCTCTGGAGTGGAGGCTACGGAGAAAATCTCTGTTAAAGAAAGCCCGACGGCGAGTGAGGGTCAGGGAGGAAGCTTCAGAACTGGAGAAAATCTTGGCTTCGACTGTTTAGGAGAGCGAGCGTGCGTGCGTGCGTTCAAAACACGGCATTTTCGTACTCTTTTGTTCTTAACTGGAACTAATAATTTCATGCTTTGAAATCGTGTCAAAGGATGATTTTTTTTTTTTCTCTTTTTACATTTCATTTCATTATTATATTTTTTAAAATTTTTTACAAAAAATAAAAGAAATAATTTAATTTTTTAAATATTAAAATAAAAATAATATTAAAAATATATATTTTAATAATATTTTATTTAACTTTTAATTTTAATCTTAACTTACCTTATCTTATCTCATCGATAAAATAAAGATATAAGAATTATTCACATTTATTAATAATTATTTATTAATATTATTCTGAAGTGTTTGATATTTTTTCTTATCTCCTTTGTCCTTAGTTATATTTTTCACAAATTTCTAAATGAAACACAAATTTAAATTAATAAACTACTATTTTGAGCTATCAAATGGTTAATTTTAATAATTTAGAATGTGTAATATAGTGCATAAAATAAAATAAAAAGAAAATGTTTCCAGTTTCCAAGAAAAGCCATGCCATTAGTCTCTCTATACATCCCGATATCCGGAGAGTTAGCCTATATTACTTAAAATTATCTCCAATAATACAATTATATATAAATCAGAGATTCCATAAAAATATTAACTTATTTGTTCACACAAATATCCATATTCCTCCAAATAGACACCAAAGAAATACATCAATAAAATAAATTAAAATTCTCACAAAAGACTCGAAAATATTCATAAATCAAAATATCAAAATAACAGAAAATGATAAATATACTAAATAAAACTCTCCAATAAATATTTGTACCCTTTGTCACTTATTCATCTACGATCATCAAATCTTACTAACACTTTCTACTCTTGATTTCTAGTTGAACCATCAAAATTATCTGAAAAATATTGTGGAGATAATGGGTGAGTTATCAACAACTCAGTAAGTAGAAAATATATACTAGTATGTAAACATGAGCATTTACAAAGTTCAGATGGCAAAACAAAACATTTTCATTTTTAGAATGCAGAATCAGAATATGTTATAAAAAATATCAGAGCGAAGGTTTAAAAATATTTTTATTCAAAAGTCCTTTAGCATAGCATAACTGAGCATCATATCATAACAGAATTTCATGTTTAACCACGTGGTAGGGTTGTGCAAATCCCAGCAGCCAACCGAGTAGAAATAAAATGTGAAATCTTCCCCTTATTATTCTCGAAACCCCTAGTGTGCATACAGGAAAGATCACGCAGAAAACCATTTTGCTTTCAAAGTGGATGCACCGAAACATAAAAGCTGGTATCAAACCAAACAAAGGTCACGGTTTTACATCCATGGTAAAGTCAGAGCAGAATAGAAACAGAACCATATATAGTTCAAGATGTCATGCCAAAAGTTTTTAGATATTATATCTTATCAAAACAGAGTACTTAATAGAATCATATCATCTTCATAATCAAAACAGATTCAAAGCATTTTCATATAATTATGCACAAATCTCCATATTCATTATTCGCTCTTTTTTGTACAGTTCAGAAACAGAATACAAAAAATAATTCATGTGTACACCAGTCATGACAGAAAATATTTTTCTCTTAAACGGAATTTCATGCGAATGCAAATAAAATGACCGAGTTGTTTTCAAGTTTTCTTTTCATAACAAAACATGCACATTTTTCATAAAATCAACATCAATACCAAACTAAACAAAGGCCACAGTTTTACACTCATGGTAAGGTCAGAGTAGAACAGAAACAAAACCATATACAGTTCAGAATGTTATGCCAAAAGTTTTCAGATGTCACATCTTATCAAAACAGAGTACTTAATAGAATCATATCATCTTCATTCATAATCAAAACAGATTCAAAGCATTTTCATATAATCATGCACAAATCTTCATATTCATTATTCGTTCTTTTTTGCACAGTTCAGAAACAGAATATTAAAAATAATTCATGTCTACACCAGTCATGATAGAAAATATTTTTCTCTTAAACGGAATTTCATGCGAATGCAAATAAAATGACCGAGTTGTTTTCAAGTTTTCTTTTCATAACAAAACATGCACATTTTTCATAAAATCAACATCGATACCAAACCAAACAAAGGCCACAGTTTTACACTCATGGTAAGGTCAGAGCAGAACAGAAACAGAACCATATACAGTTTAGAATGTCATGCCAAAAGTTTTCAGATGCTACATCTTATCAAAATAGAGTACTTAATAGAATCATATCATCTTCATAATCAAAAACATATTCAAAGCATTTTCATATAATCATGCACAAATCTCCATATTCATTACTTGTTCTTTTTTACACAGTTCAGAAACATAATACCAAAAATAACTTATGTCTACACCAGTCATGACAAAAAATATTTTTCTCTTAAACGGAATTTCATGCGAATGCAAATAAAATGACCGAGTTGTTTTCAAGTTTTCTTTTCATAACAAAACATGCACATTTTTCATAAAATCAACATCAGTCCAATCATTTTATGCAAAATCTAGCATAAAAACCCCGCTTATCTAGACTTTTTAACTTTTCAGAATTTTCTCACAACAGTGCCGAACAAATATTAATTGTCACCTATAAAATAGTCATGTAGCTTTCATAAACTTTTAATTGAACACATATTTCGATACTTAAATCTGAAATACTAAAATAACCTATTTTTTCCTAAAAATCTAAAATTCGCATAACCCTTCAATATCATAATTTCTCAAATTCGTTAATATTCACTTAATTTCTCTGACTAAGACATAAGCTCTAAATTCTTTAAAATTTAATACCAACTAATATAATTTAAAACCTTAAATATTTTATGTTAATAAACTTTTTGGGCTAATTTAAAGTAAGCTAGAGCCCACTTAAAATAACACAATAGTTTCCTACAGTCAAGCTTAAGCCCATCGTAAAATCAAACACAACTGAAATATAAGTTTCAAACACCTCATGCTTTGGCTTATACCTCAAAGGGTATAAATATAATATCATTTCAAACATGTTACTCCTTAACCAGATTTACAAGGGGCTCAACAATCACTTTTTATTTTTCTAAAACCAAAGTAGGCTTCTTGCACGTAGCAAGGATTGCACGGCAGAAGCTTACCGAGAAAGAATGGAGACGCAGCGGATCTGGGTGGTGCAACGAAGACGCCATCGAGCTGAGTGGCTGAGAGAGAGAGAGAGAGAGAGAGAGAGAGATAAAGTGAGAGGGAGGAACAGAGAAGTGATAGTGGCTTATCAAGAGGGCGATGGTCGTGGCTATGGCTAGAGCACCAATTGTGTTCTTCCAGCAAGAAAGCACTATGAGTGGTGGCCAGTGGAGTTGGGTGTCGTGGTTGGCGAGGCTTGGTGTCAGACGAAGGACCCTATTCCACGTGATCTCCGACACGATTGTGGTATAACCAGAGGCTAACGGCTAAGTCGATAGCGGTGAAATCTTAGTAGTGTCGTGTTGTTATTTCCGACGGTGGAGAAACAGAGGAGAGTGGTAATGTTTTGTGGCTCACGGTGGGGAACAAAAACTTTTTTTTGGGTGTGTAAAAACAGAGGTGTTAATTCGTGGTTTTATGATAATGCAGTTGGCTATGGTGGTGCTAAGATTTGGTGGTCACGGCCAGGCGGGCAAAAGGCTGCGGTTGGATGCAAAGGAAGTGATTGCAATGGCGTTGTCCTTTTGGTCTAGGACCATGGGCTTTGGGGGCAGGGTGGTTTCTATTTCTGCTTCCAAACAAGGGTGGTGGTGGTGGCCTGCTAGTGTAGACTATAAGAGCTTGGCAGTGGCATGAAGCTTGGCAGCACTGAAGGGTCGACGACAACCCTAGCAATTGCTTGGTTTCTCTTTTCTTTTCTTTTTTTCTACGTAAATGTGGCACTATACGCATCTATACTTGTGTGTGTGTGGTTGGAACCTAAAGGAGAGAGAGAGTGAAGAAACGTGCATGTAACTTACATGCAAGTTCAGGATGTTAAATAACCTAGGCTTGGGCTTTTTGTAACATTTATTGGGCCACTACTAATTAGAAAAGGCCCACTTGGTCTATAAATTTTAACCATATTATCAAGTCTAATAAAATTCATACTCAGCAAAATAAATTATTGGGCCCCTAGCCTATTACAAATTAATCTTTAAATCCCAAGTGTGATTTTCATACATATTAATCTAAAAAACAATTAGAAATGCAGGCTTCGTGCTAGGCTCGGGTGTTACATCCTCCCCCGCTTAAAAAAAATTTCATAAATTTGTTATTCCTAAGAAAAAATCTAAAATACTTAATCCCTCATACCCACGCCACGTCTATTTTAATCCTTGATAATTATGTCCAACCTAATATTTCAAGATTCAAACTTTTCAATATTTTCACGCGATGCTTTAAATACCTCTTAATTCTCTTGGTATACGCATTCATGCACATAGTTTCAATTAGAATCCAGGTCAAGTCTAAAAATATAAACCTCAACAATGGAGTTAAAACCTATTGATAATTCCACCTTTTTTTTTTTTTTTTTTTTTTTAAAAAAAAACAACCTCATATAGAATATTAAAAAGAACTCTTCAACATAAAATTAACCTCCTATAAAACTCTCTAAAATTAAGTCCTAAGTGATCTCAATTCACTAATTTCTGAACCCTCACATCGTTTACCCTCAAACCATCATATTATCGAAATTTACTCTCAAATCAAAGGTCTAAGGCTAGGGTCTCATGAAGATAACTTTGTTGTGTCTAGTACCTTTTCAATGCCTATTAAAGAATTCTTACCAAGCTTTCAATTACATAATGCACACTCATGTACATTTCTATGCGGTCTAAACCATCTCTTTTTTTTTTTTTGAGATCAAGCACATCCTCTGCAATCCAAACCTCAATCTTCTAAGCTATGAAACTTAGGAAAATTCCATTAAAAATGCAAGAATGATTAATCCCAACTAGGGGTGGGCAGCGGGGCCCCTCCCCCGCTGCCCCGCCCTGCCTCCGTATGAGCGGGCGGGCTACCCCGCTCCGCCCATGCGGGGGCGGGGTCCCCCGCCCCGCATAGAGAGGGCCTAGTGGGGGCGGGGGGCGGGATGACCCCAACAGGGCCCCGCCCCTACTCCACATATAAATTTTTTATTTTATTTATATATATATAAATAAATATATTGTATATAGATATATACAATTTATTAAAAACTTAAAATTATATTCAAGTCATTGAATTGCTTTGGCCTCCTAGGCCAACCTTTATATATGAGGCCAAGGCAATACAATAGTCATCCTTAAGCAATGTGGGGTTTAGTAGTAAGTCTCGCATTGCTTAAGGATGACTATTGTATTGCCTTGATTTCCTATATAAAGGTTGGTCTAAGAGGCCAAATCAATCCAAAATCTAACTCTAATGAGTTTAAGTTTTTTTTATATTTATAAATTTTAATTTATTATTTAAATTATATTATAATTTGGGTCTAAAAAAATATTTTTAGACCATTTTTTTTAAAACACAATATGGTGCCTAGGCGGAGGGCGGGGCGGATTGAATTTTTTCCCCCGCCCCCCGGCACCGAGGCAGGGGGAAAATCCCCAACCCCCGCATGGTGTGGGGCGGGATGCGGAGGAGGGCACCCCCCGCCCCGCACCATGCGGGTATCAGCCCTAACCCCAACTCAATTAAAACAATTGCTTTCAAGGAGAAAAGGAGTAGGGTACCTGTGATCACATCGTTGTCGTCCTCAACATCTCCAGATGCCAATGCAAACACTCGAGCCGGTCTCATTCTATGCTTGTTGTTTAACTGTATCGTTTGTTGGGGACCTGGAGGTGGGTTGGGCTTCTTGTTGTCTTCCAATAGTAATGGGCATTCTCTGATGAAGTGCTCGATCTTACCACATCGAAAACACGACCCCACCTCCCTTCTGCACCCTCTCGTGTGTGCACGATTACAGAACTTATAGAGGTTATTTGGTTGATTTCCCTGTGTTTGCCTCTATCCTGAGCTACTCCCTTCTTTTATCTTCTTCCACGACCCTTGATCCATACTAAAGGAGGATCTTTGTGGGGTAGTTCTCTTCCTTTGATCTTGAAGTTATGCACTTCTCTTGAGGTTTCGTTCAAATACTGTGGCCTTATTCACTAACTCTGAGAAACTTTGGATCTGAAAACCCACCACTCGTTCATAATCCTATTCTTCAACCCCTACTCAAACTTTCGGGCCTTCTTCTCCTTGTCAGGGATTAGATATGTGGCAAAATGTGATAGATCAACAAATTTGGTTGCGTACTGGTGTACCGTCATAGTTCCCTGCACCAAACTGGCAAACTTCATGGCCTTATCTTCTCTAACCGAGCTTGGGAAGAAATGATCAAGAAAAATATGCTTGAAATGGGGCCAATTGACTACTTCCGTCCCTTCAGCTTCCCTACTGGTTCTCTCAGAAATCTACCATATTTTTGCCTCTCCTGTCAACTTGAAAGTAGAGTACAGTACTTTATGTTCATCAATACAATTCAAGATACGAAGTATCTCCAAAATTTCATAGATCCAGTCCTCAGCCAAGGTTGGGTCGCCATGCCCATCAAAAGTAGAAGGGTGCATTTGGTTGAACTACTTTATCGTGCATTTCTCAAATTCATTAATATCCACTTAATTTCTCTAACTAAGAAATAAACTCTAAATTCTTTAAAATTTAATACCAACTAGTATAATATAAAACCTTAAATATTTTCTGTTAAATAACATTTTGGGTTAATTGGGCGATAGCCATGGCTATGGCTAGAGCACCGGTCGTGTTCTTCTAGCGAGAAAGTATTATGAGTGGTGGCCCGTGGAGTTAGGTGTCGTAGCTGGCAAGGCTTGGCGTCAGACGGAGAACCCCTATGCCACATGATCTCCGACGCAGTTGTGGTGTAACCAGTGGCTAACGACTAAGGGGGCGTCGACAACGGTGAAATTTCGACAATGTTGTGTGGCTATTTCCAACGGTGAAGAAACAGAGGAGAGTGGCAGTGGCTTTGAGGCTCACGGTAGGGAACAAAAACTTTGTTTTGGGTGTGTAAAAACAAAGGTGTTAATTTGTGGGTTTACGGTAGTGCAGTTGGCTATGATGGTGCTGTGGTTTGGGGGTCACGGCCGGCAGGCAAAATGCTGCGGTTGGATGCGAAGGAAGTGGCAACAGTGGTGTTGTCCTTTTGGTATGAGATCGTGGGCTTTCGGGGTAGGGGTGGTTTATGTTTATGCTTCCAAACAAAGGTAGTGGTGGTGGTCTCCTGGAGCTTGGTAGTGGCGTGAAGTTTGGGAGCACTGGAGGGTCAACGGCAACCCTAGCAATTACTTGGTTTCTCTTTTTTTTTTTTTCTACGTAAATAAGGCACTGTACGTGGCTATACTTGCGTGTATATATATAAGTATTGCTATTCATAAGCCCCACACACCACAATTTTTTTATTTTTTAAAGTTTTTTTAATTTTTTTTTAATTTTATTCTTCTTAAGATAATTGAATTCTTCTACTCATCATCTATACACCACACATTTGATAAGAGAAAAAAATTAAAAAAATCATAAAAAATGTGGTGTGGTATATGAGGCTTATGAATAGAATTTTTCATATATATATAAGTAGTTGGAACCTAGAGGAGAGAGAGTAGAAACGTGCATGTAACTTACGTACAAGTTCAGGATGTTGAATAATTGAGCTTGGAATTTTTGTAACATTTTTTGGGCCACTAATAATTAGAAAGGGCCCTTAGTCTATAAATTTTAACTTAATTATCAAGTTCAATCTCTTCTATATGCAACCACCGGTGCGAAATCGGCCCGGAACCGGCTGACTTGACACTGCCACATCAGCTAATATTTAATTTAAAAAGGGGGGGGGGGAACGAATGAAATGTGCAGAAAGGGAGGGAAACAAAACAAAAGAAGCCGAAGCCCTTTGCTCGAGCTGAACCCCCAGAGACCCATCCTCAGAAGGATTTCGTCTGTTGTCGTCGTCGTCGCAGCCCTGGACTGAAGAACCGGTTGTTGCGGTCGCCGTCCGTCACATATTTCGGATCTGAGCCGGCGTCAACGTGGGTCTGCTCTTGATTTCGCCGTCTGCTTCTTCCACTGCATAACGACAGAGTATTCGTTTCTCTTGTTTTAGATTTGATTTTTTGTTGTTCTTCACACATTCTCAACAAAATATATAGAATAATTGTTATTACAGCAGATCAACAGCCTTTGGTTTTATGGATTCGATCTTACAAAGCTAACATTAATATTTACTAATAAGCATTGCTATTTGTTCAACGAAATATATAGAAGAATTGGGGCGAGTTCAGAACTAGGTAGTTTTTCACTTATTTTATTTGATCTGAGTTTTTGCTCTTTATATGTAAATAGAGGATTTTTCAGAAAATACTGAGAAACAGGGGAAATCTAGCAAGATAAAACGAGAAGGAATAATAGCCAGAGCTGCAATATTAGTCAGTGGAGTGTTTGTTAGTAATCAATTATGAACAACCCATCTAGATTGGGCTTACAAAAATAAATCAAATTCCACTAGGATTATATTTTCATTCAATTTAATACTCCTTCTTAAGTTTCCTAGAGTCCTCCATTATTCTGGTCTTTTCAAAAACCATACTTAGTACCTCAAAATTAACCATGCAACTCAATGTCATGGCATTGTTATCTTTTCATTTATGGGCAGAGACATTGTTCTACTGGATTGAAGTTCTTTCCTTGTGATTAAATAACATCATATTCCTTATTGAACCTTATAATTATAACTCATGGTTACGTGGATGCCCTTTCCCTAAAAGTCAATAATGTGCATATTCACTTTATAAATACCATTTCTCAATCTGCTGAATGGTGATTCTCTAGTTTATCTTGGGTGATTGAATTGGGAGGTTAGATTTCAAAAGATTACGGATCATCATGATACGATTGTACCAGTTATGCTTCCTATATCTGCCATCAGCATAGATATCCTACAAATTGGGCTGGTGCAAAATCTTAATCAGCAATAAACTCCTATGATCACTACCTGCAATAGCATAAAAGTGTTTTATTTCTCAGAAAAGATATTTCGGTTATTAAGATAACAGCTATAGGAGAGGACGATTATTTTGGACCCCCATCTGCGGTATGTTATTTTATTTAATATTTAATATATCAATAACATTAGATTCGAGATTAGTTGATATTTATTTTCTCAACACATCAATAATTTATCCAATAACATTTCAAGACATACCATCAACTTCTCCAAACATCCCAATGCATAGTTACTATGGACCTGTGCCTGCGTGGTCACCAGGTTTTCTCCCATTTTCTACTGTCAACCAATATCCAAGCAACCTACAGGTGGTGATGTCATGTTTTCCGTTTAATTTTAATAAGTTGATTTTTTTGAAGAGTTGAATTGCAATTGATTTTTTTTAAGAGTTTAATTGCATTTTTTTTCCTTTTTGCCAGAATGCTAGTTACACATTTCAACATGGCATGGAAGGCCAGTTGTCTCTTAGCAATACCTTCGCAAGCAGATTTCTTGGTACGGAGGATAATAGACCTGATGTTAGGGAAACTGAATCGCCAGCTACATCTTCTAGAGTTGAAGAAATTCATCCTGACAGACCAGATGCAGAAGAAACCGAGGATGGCAGTGCCGGAACATCTGAGAAAGTGCAAATGGATGGTGATGATGAGCCAGTTTCAGGGATGGAGTTAATTCCTTAGAAGATTTAATGAGTTATTATAAAGAATATGGTAATAAATGCAGGTTTGGGGTGATGACAAAAATGTGTGAGAGGGGAGAGGATCAAACTGTTAAATATGTCACCATTGCTTGTGCCCATGGAGGGAAGGCCCGGAATAGGATTTTGATTGTTGCCAACCCACGTCTGATAGGAAAGACAGAATGAAAGGAAAAAATTAATGCCTTAAAAGTTGTTGTTGGAAAGTTTCGGCTAACTACAGTTCACAATATCCACAACCACGGCCTCAGTCCAAAGAAATCTCGCTTCTTTCGATGTAATAGAGAAGTGAGTGAATCCGTTAAAAGAGTCATAGATACGAATGATTTGGCCGGCATCCGAATGAATAAGAGTTTCGGGTCTCTTGTTGGCGCAGGTGGTTTTGAGAACCTCCCGTTTTTGGAAAATGATTGTCGTAACAATATCGACAAGGCACGACATCTACGATTGGGCGCAGGTGGTGCTGGAACGCTTCAAGACTACTTTTTACGGATGCAGTATAACAATCCGGGGTTCTTTGCACTGATGGACTTGGATGATGACGGAAGGTTAAAAAATATATTCTGGGATGTCGTAACCTTCAACACCACATACTTGACGAACCGATATGGGATGCCCTTTGCGCCATTTGTTTGTGTAAACCACCAAGGACAGTCAATTTTGTTGGGAGCTGGCTTGATTTCCTCTGAGGATACTGAGACATTTGTGTGGTTATTCCAAACATGGTTGCAGTGTATGGATGGTATAGCGCCGAAGGCTATTATCACTGACCAAGACAGAGCCATGAAAAAATGCAATTGCAATTACTTTCCCAGAAAGCCGACATAGATTTTGCCTTTAGCATATCCTTAAGAAAGTTCCTGAAAAGCTTGGCTGTTATGGTTCTTTCAAAACTAGAATGAAAACTGCACTGATAAAATGTGTATATGATACCCAAACGCCGGATGCGTTTGAAAAATGTTGGGATCAGTTGATTAGCACGTACAGCTTACATGAGAATGTCTGGTTGCAGAGTTTCTACATTGAGCGTGAGCATTGGGTACTAGAATTCTTGAAGAATGCTTTTTGGGCTGGAATGAGTACAACGCAGTGGAGCGAGAGCATGAATTCATTTTTTTTATGGTTATGGTCATGCTAAGACAAACTTGAAAGAGTTTGTCAATCAGTATGATAATGCCTTGAAAAAGAAGATTGAGAATGAAAATTGCGCGGACTTCCAGTCATTTAATATCACAATTCCTTGCATCTCTATATCTATAATTGAAAAGAGATATCAAGATTTGTACACAAATGCTAAATTCAAGGAAGTTCAACGGTAATTTACCGGCATTATCGACTTGGACCCAATTTTACTTAAGGCGGATGCTACAGTCAAGACCTATCTGGTAGAAGATGAAGTTTGTGTCGAATATTTCACTAAGCTGGTTACATATTTAGTGGATTTTAGTGAGGATGATGCAGCCGCCAAGTGTACTTATGGTTTATTTGAAATGAGGGGGATAATGTGCTGGCACATCTTTGCCGTCTTCAAATGTAACGGGATTAAGACAATACCAGATAGGTACATTTTGGATCGACGGAAGAAGGACATCAAAAGAAGATACACATTAATCTACAGCAGCTATGACACAGGAGATCAACGGGAAGATGCTAATAGATATTCAAGTCTGTTGAATATCTGTTATAAGATGATTACTTGTGCGACGAGTTTGAAAAAGCATACTGAGGATGCAACGACTAAGTTAAATGCAATGATTGACCTGTATGAAGCGAACCAAGAACCTCCATTGATGATTGAGAAGTGTTTAAATGTTGATGGCACAAATGCTAAGGACACAACTACAATTGGTAGTTCAACAAAAGTACTCAGTCCACGTGTTGTGCGAGGAAAAGGTAGACTCCCATATCTGAGGAGAACAATCAGGATGGAGAGAGACCTGCGGAAAGTTAAGGAGAAGACGAAGAAAGCGCAGGGAAAGGGAAAACGCAAACAGGTGCAGATTTGTAATATTACCTTGTTTATTTAAATTTTCATATAAATGCTATCTGACAAATTGGTTACTATTTTATTAGCTAGATGGGGAAGATACACCAGTCGTGGACACTTGCAGGAGGCTATTTGGCCCTTTCGATTTGGACGTCTCTAATGATGGACACGTGCAGGTAATATAATAAGTATATATTTATATTTGAGTTATGATTTATTCCTGTGTTTTTTTACAAATATTTATCATCAGGCTATTCCAGAAAGCATACCAATTTTGACATTAGTGGAACCCAGCCCCAAGAAACAGTACTTCAAATTCAAGAAAGCGTAAGTGGATCTAAACTGTAACAGTATTTTAATAACATTAGTCGATGGGATATTAATATGAGTTAATATTTTTTACAGATGTAATTTGGATTTGATGGATCACAACCGCTGCATGAGTTTTTTTTTTATGGATCACAACCACGACAATGATATGATTATCGTGGGTATATTTTCATAATATTCTTTTTCTTATTCTTTTTCCTTTATGTTTCCATGTTGAGTCCTTTTTCATAATATTATTATCGTTGTTGTTGTTTTCACAACCGCGCACGTTGGATATGTTCATGCAATGCAACTGATAACTAAATATGGTGTTGTCAAAATCTTGGAAAATATCATAAATTTGATTGACTTTGGTGTTGGCCTGGTTCAACACCTAAGTTAAATGCAATGTTTCTACTCATGGAGTGGTTCCGTTCCTAATAATCAATTCTTTATAAACAGTACAAAACATAATTTGAACTCCCAGTATTTACACAAGTAAGTTTCACAAATAATTTACAAAACAAGTTCACAAGCACATACTTCCCATTTTTTGACAATAACATATAAGAAAAACAGAACCAAAACCCAAATAGATAGTTACTTAAACTAGCCAAAATGAACCTCTATAATTAATTATCCGAACCAAGCAAATACTATTACAAAAGTGACAACCTAATACAAACACAATAACTTTCGCTTTTCTTTTTTTAGATTCTTCGCCATCTCTCTCACTTTCTCTTCCCTTTTGTGAAAGGCATACTTGCGCTTTAATACATCATCCCACGTCTTCCAAGCCTTATTCTCTCTTAATAAAATGTTCTCCTCTATCAACTGAAGTATATCCGCCCATATGAAGAATTCACACCTCGCATCTCCCTACACACAGTACGAACTCCCAATTAACATGGTAAAGTACATCCCGCAACCAGCAAATTGATATGCGAATCTAACAAATATAAAGTTGCATTACCATATTATATTTTGGGCAGGCAAAGAATCTCCTTCTAGGATTTTTCTTAGTGTAGGACGTCTTTAGTGGTGTTTTCAAACCACACCAACAAGTTGGTGATTCCATAACAAAATCATTAACTAAAGATGATGATTGGGATGATGCCATGCGCGATTCTGAAAACCCAACTGAATCAATTAAACCGATTGTAAAAAACTAATTTTATTAAACCTGTACACTGTCAGCCAAAGAAAGGGTGAACGGGTAGAGCAGAGGCTAGATCATATGATGTCAGGACATATGATGCTGTCTGCTATTGCCTAGGGGCTAGAACAATTAATAGTATATGCCAACCCTGAACCATTGCCCAACCGTAAGCTTCCTACAATATCCAATTATGTCTTGCACAACCAAACCTAACCCAAATTATGCAAATTCCTCTTTAAGAACTAAAGTCTTCAATTTCCTTTTGAGAAAGAGGCTACCCAATAATTTATCCAAAATTCTTTTATTTCTCATTCAAGATTCGATCATAATGATTGAAACTTGCAAGAAATAAATGACTTAACATTTAACATATATGAAAGTTACCTCTTAAATGCTTCATCTAACACACACACACACATCTATGTATGAATGCATGTATTAACATATGCGTGCATGGAAGTATGAAGAAGCTTAAATCAAATTCTCAATGGCAATTCAAAGAATTTCAATGATGCATACAATGATATCTATTTAAAAGAATAAAAAAGGAAACTGCAAGTCATACCATTTTAACTCATAAAGCATTTGCTCAAGACTCAGGCTATAGTATATAATGATAAATTAGAAAACATCATTCCAAACAAATTATTCTATTTTCTATCATCTTCCTAAGATTACTTGTCTCTCGAGCACTATGAGATTAATATTTGCAACAGAGAGAATAAAATATAGAAATAAAACCACATGGAAGTCTTGAGCACAAAGTGAAAATTTACGGAACGCAAAAACTGATAGAATTTAATTGAGGCAATCAACTAGGTCAACTTTGTTTAGGAAATGCATGTTTCAAAGTAATAAATGTTGATAAATATAGTGGAAGATTTCTTCAACTCACCAACTTTGCTAAAATTCTCCTCCAAAGCTTTCGATCTGGACTGGTAGTCGTCAACTTGCTTCTTTGCACAGCTTAAGGCGTAAGCTGTGCAAAGAAGCCCGATTTAACCTACAATAACGAGAGTATAATCACCGCAAGAGCAAATTCCATCCTGGAAGTCAGGAAACCGATTCATATCCTTTACAATAATATCTCGATCCATTAAAATTTTATAAATAATTAAATAAAATATCCATGCTGTAAGAAATTGATTTTTCTTTTATCGGTGAACTCTATAATTCCAATACACATCCCTTAGAATCCATTGCTCATCAAATAGAAATTCAGTCCACTACTTCTAATTTTTCTTATGATTCTTCACAGGGATTCAAAGTGAAGTTCTTAATCGGAGCTCAAAAATAGAAAAGAAAATATAACAATCAGAGAACTAACTTGATTTTGAAACTCGACCCGATTGATGATTATGCCAAATCTTTTGAGGTTAGGGTTTCGGGTTAGGGTTAGGGTTAGTGCTAGGGCTATGGCTAGGGCTTCACATTTCAGGTTAGGGTTAGGGCTTCATATTTCAGATCAGAACAGGGCTTCGTGTTTGAAGACGACAGGGCTTCGTGGGTTCGTGGTTCGGTGAAGACGATAGGGCTCCGTGGTTTGGTAAAGACGATAGGGCTCCGTGGTTCGTGGTTTGTGGTTCGGTGCAGAAGACCAAGTGGTTCTTTGTCGGTTCGAGGGTTCGTGGTCGGCTTTGTGGGGGAAGACGATGAGAATCAATGGGGAGAAGATACTAGATCGAGCGGGAGAAATTTCATTTTTGTTGTGAAAATGAAATATGAGGGAAACGGGTACGAGTTTCGCTGCTAGATTTCAAAACGAACATGACGTCGTTTTTTAACGTGCCATGTAGGACATGGTTTCGCACCGGTTTCCCAAACCGATTACGAGTAGAATTTTTGCTGCTCCAATAAATAATTTCTTGGGCCTTTAGCCTATTTCAAATTAGTCGTTAAATTCTAAAGAAACTTTTTTTGATATGTTTAGATAATGAGATGAGAATTTTTTATTTTAGATAAAAGTTTAAAATATTATTTTGTAATATTATTAATATTTTAAAATTTTAAAAAATTAAATTATTTATTATATTTTATGTAAAAATTTAAGAAAATTATAATAATAAAATAAGATAAAAATTTTGTATCTGTCTCCCTTGCGAAACAATTTTGGAACGTCGGGTTCGTGGTGGCCCAGCCCGCCCAGGTGCTACACTCTGTCGCTTTCCCTCTATACGCAGTAACAAACACAATGGACGTTTCTACTCTGCTCCTGCTTCTCTCTCTTCCACCTATTACCCCCACTCTCTGTCTACAAATGTAAACATGCACTGTTGTGTGTATTTTTTGATCTCGAGTATTGTGGAATCTTGAACATTGGAGATGGCTCTTGATCTGGAATCTCTATCAGAGGCAACTTCAGGGGCCATAGGATCCCTATTGAGCACCACCATCTTGTACCCACTTGACACCTGTAAGACCAAGTACCAAGCCGAGGTTCGGACCCATGGCCAGCAAAAATACAGGTTACGCATCTCTGCGTTTTCTCAATCTATCATTTCCTTGTTTCATTCATCATAATTTGTCATTTTTTGATCTGGGTCTGTATTTTTTAGTCTTTCCTGTCATCATGGCCCGAAAATTCTTTATCGGGGTAAATCTTGTTTTAGCTTATTTGTTACGATTCTATTGTTTGTATATTGCCTCTATATGTATGTGTTAATGCAACTCTTGTTTATAGCTCCAATTAAGCCCGTACGCTGCATGTTTTTTTTTTTCATGCATATTTTTTGTATGATCGGTGGGCAAATGAAAGAAATTCCATGCTTTTGTGATGCGCGCTATAGGTGGACTTAAAAGGTCTCCTAGATCAAACAAGGGTGGATTTTATATTAGGAGTGATTTTAAAGTTATCATGTTGTATTTTATGATGCAGTTGTTCGGAACACACATACACACACACACATATAATCTTTACAAGCAAAACATATATTATTAATAACAAAAGAGATGTAATCCTGGTACACAGAAAACATAGAATACATCCATCTATGATCTAACTAGCAAAAGGAAAAAGTATTCAGATTATAATGGATCATTCCATTATTTTGTGATTATTGTTTGTTAGGCAACCCGCAACTCATAGTCATTGACTCATTAGTCTCTCTCTCTCTCTCTCGCTCTCTCCCCTCCTTTTTTTCATATGTTATTTATTGCTCTGTGATAAGCTTTGACATTAAGACTTTGTTCCAAAGCCATTTCATCTGGTTATTTTCGAGAGTGATATCATCTTGTTTGGTTTTTACTTTTCTCTGGAGTTGCACTTTATGGTTCCCCCATCTCGATCTGAAGCCATTCTACTGATATCATTTCAGTTGCTTTATGATGGAGAAGTTTAGTTTTAGGTCATATGCCTATGGTACCAAAAATTGGCATTCAATGGGAAAACGGTTTGACACCAATGGTTATCATTTGATTTCAGATGACTCTCCCGGTGCACTGTAGATCCATGATGGTCCTGTGACAAAAAAAGTTACAAATAAAATGTAACTTTTAAGACTTTTCTCCTTTTGCCTCTTAACTCTGTATCTAGTAAATTCTTAAACTTTTGACTCTTTAAGCAACACCTATGATCTTCGTGTTAAACACATAAATAGTTGTTAATCACTTGTTCCAAGTGCATGTAACATTGCTTTCTATAGATTATTCGTATTGAGGTTGCTTTCTAAATTGTCTTTTGCTTGCCAGACTGCCATTTTCTTCTGGCTCTTTTACAGTTATATCAGCGAATGCAACCTAGGGTCAGTTCTATTACTGTTCTTGCCTTAGAAAAGTTAATAGATTTGAACCTTTTTTGTGTAGCGTCCAATATTCTCTTTGCTCTTGTTATTATTTGTTTTCTTAGCTGAATTGAAGATTGGTATGGAATATGCTTATTACATGTTCTAGTAGCGATTCATCCACAAAGTCTAGAGTAATGCTACATACAATCGTAAAGTGTGCAAGCGCCGTGCAGTCGCTTTGAAAAAGAGTAGGGTCCACTATTAAAAAATTCATTTTCTTTTCATGTGAATCCCGTATTTATTCACTTTTTTCAAAGTAATATTGCACACTCACGACTGCAACTACCATTTCTCATAGGATAAAGCTCAGACCAAATTTATCATGTAAGAGGATTCTTAAGTCAAAAGTGGCTCATAGTTATACTGATTGTTCTTTTTCTGGTTTATGCAGGAACCTATTGGATGTCTTAAGGGAAGCAATATCTACCCATCAGGTACTTTCACTGTACCAGGGCCTAGGTACAAAAAACCTGCAATCCTTCATTGCACAGTTTGTCTACTTTTATGGGTACAGCTACTTCAAAAGACTATATTTGGTAAGGAGTGGTGCCAAAAGAATTGGAACGACAGCAAACTTAGTTCTTGCTGCTGCAGCTGGAGCTTGTACTGCCATTGTAACGCAGGTATAAGCCCATTGTTACGGCACATCTTCTTAATTTTGGTTGAGAATCATCCCTTAGTACACAATTTTAAATTGAAAACTAATAGGCATCAAAACTACCATCATATGGTATACACATCATGATCATACCATATGGAGTTGGAACCAAAATCAATTATATGAAGAAATATGTATGCTTTATATTTTCACCTAATGCTCCATTTGGTTGCTGTAAAGATGGTGGAAACAAAGTGTGATAATTAGAATATGGAAATAAATGGGACACAAATGAGTTTCTCTGCCAGTAGGTTACGGAACCTTGGTCTTTGGTATTGGAATATATAGCCTGGAATTGTAGTTTGATATGGAGACAAACACTTGTTCACTTCAACTTCTATCTTAGCTTGTGTTACATCATTTTGAATACACAGCATGTCATTAGTTTTTTTACTTAATAAAAAAAACTAATCAAATGTTATTTACATAAATTTGGATGAAATAAAGAAAGAAGGGGGGAGGGGGAGGGATAATGAATATTGTAATCTTATTGCCAACATTCATATCTATCATTTTCCTCTTCTATCATTCATGGCTGAAACATGTAGAGATCTTGAAGATAAATGGTAGACTATCTCGTTTATCACTGTGTAGCCCCTGGATACAGCGTCCTCTAGGATGCAGACAAGCGCCTTTGGTAAATCCAAAGGGCTTTGGAAGACCCTTGCGGAGTGCACTTGGAGTGATGCATTTGATGGCCTTGGCATCTCTCTTCTGCTGACCTCAAACCCTGCAATTCAGGTATTTGACGTGGCCTTCTGGTTTAGAAGTATATTTAATATCATCTCAAACACTTGACGCTTCACTTCACATGGATGTGCCATTTATGAGTTACCTTATCAGACATTTGGTTTGAGAGAATAAAACAGACTTAAAATTTTGTAATACTGCAGTTTACAGTATTCGATCAGTTGAAACAAAGACTCTTGAAGGGAAAACACAATATAGCCAGGAATGATTCGTCCCAAGAAACCCTTTCTGCCTTCTCGGCCTTTTTGTTTGGTGCAATTTCAAAGAGTATTGCGACATTTCTGACATACCCTGCAATAAGGTGCATAATTTGTTTCACTCCTACTTATAAAGAAAATTGTTTCTCACTCCTCTCTAAAGAATGTAAATCTTCTCTCTCTCATGCTGTTACATGTTAAACCTGGGTGTTAAGAACTATTTGGGATTTTTACTGCATACAGGTGTAAGGTCATGATCCAAGCTGTGGACTCAAATGATGATGGAACTAAGAAAGCTCAGCAAAAATCCAGAAAAACAGTTCCTGGAGTTATTTATGCTATATGGAAAAGTGAAGGAGTACCTGGCTTTTTCAAGGGTTTGCATGCTCAGATCTTGAAGACTGTTCTGAGCTCAGCTCTACTGTTGATGATTAAGGAGAAAATCTCTGCAACTACTTGGGTTCTTATACTTGCAACCAGAAGGTATCTATTGCTCACAAGGGGGAGGCAAAAAAGTACTTGATGGTAATAAATGGATGGGAATTCACATAGGAAAATTCTATACACCATACTACCATCTAATTTTCATCCCATTAAGTATGATGTGACACATTTATCACCATTAAATGATCATTTATTGCATGCTTCTTTATCATTTAATGGTGATTAATGTGCCACATACTACTTAGTATGATCAAAATAGAATGAGAGTGTGGTGTATAGCATTACTCATTTTCCAAGTAGAAACTTTTTTTTTACTTATCTTTTTTTTTTGGAAAAAGTGGGGCTCTTCTCAGTTACAGAGCAATTACGTATGCATCAGACATGAAAGATGCCAATCCTCTGCAGAGCCATATTTCGAGTGATAGAAATAATGCAGTGCGGGAATATTTTTCTGCATCATGTACTGATTGAATGTTTACATTTACGAGTATTTTCGGGTATCTTTCTCAGATCAAATATGAGAGCCTCAGACTTTAATTATATAATTTGGAGATTGCATTGGAGCAAATGGATGTGTTCCTCAGGATATTATAAACATAACTGAAATTTTTGTATCTCGCTCTTTTAGATGAATAAAATGGATGGGTCATGGTACATGGATGAATGCAATTCCCTGGGTATATTGAATTGCACACAATTCGGACATGGAAACAAAAAAGGGGATTGAGGGCTCCCTGAAAGGTGCCGGCATAGCTCATTTTTCTGGATAAGTTTAGGGTTATCATTACTTGATCAATTGCATCATCATTTGAAGGCCTGCTGAAGTCATGCATGATTCACATGAATTGAAGGCTCTTTATGGTCATAGGCATTTGCAGTTGCTGGAATTGGTTTGCCTGAATTTTGGGTAGACCTAATGGAAGAGTTTCATCTATTAGGGTTAGCCCAAGTGGTAAAGGTCTTGGTCTTGGGATATCACTCCCTTCAAAGTCTGAGGTTCAACATCTCATGGGTGCTAACAATCCTTTGGGTCCACACTCTTGGTGAAAAGTTAGCGATTTAATCAATTTCGCGTAGAGAAATTTCTGAGGGTGCGATGCGCGGGACCGGAGTTTACTTTACAGGAATGAGTCCCAAGGACCCTACTTTGGAGAGTTCCCCGACATATAAAAAAAAAAAAAATGACGACTATTAGTTTGCCCCGATGCATCACAAGTGAATTTGAAGAAAGTAAAGCCCCATAATAACTTTGAAATCATTTTATCAAAAGGGAGTGCGGTGCGGTGCACGAGATCATGGTTTACTTTGCAGGGATGGGTCTAAAGGACCCTACTTTGGAGAGTTCCCCGACATTTTAACAAAAAAACAGAAAAAAAGACTTTGTCGCCATGCATCACAAGTGAATTTGAAGAAAGTAAATCCCTATAGTAACTTTGAAATCATTTTGTCAAAAGGAGTGATCACTATGTAATTAGAGAGTATTTAAAAACTACACTTTGTCAAAATTTGGGTCCCTAATCTTTCTTAGGGACCTTAAAAGTCCAAGCAATTAATATCAAGATGAAGATGTTGGCGGCAGTTTGGACTAATTTGCCTGTCGACGCTGCCTGCCAACTTCATCATCTTGTTAATGCGTGTCAAGAACAGGAGCCTAACTTTTGCCTGACTTGTAACTTTTAAGCGATCGTATCTCCAAAGTCCAATTAAAAGTGTTTGGTTCCCTGTATTAGGTTGAAAATTGTGTTTCCTTTTCTTAGTATGAAAAACTCTACGTTGACTGGATTCTATCTTGCATAAGTAGCGACAGTTTCCTAGTCTGAAAATTGTCATGTTTCCTTTTCTTCATTTTCTTGCTCGAATCGTAATTAAGATATCAAATGGATTAGTTTAGAGACCACTAATGTAGAAACCAACTATCTATGTAAACAAGACGGCATGCCGATCTCAGATGCCAAACATGCACGTAATCCGATTGAAAAATTAGATAACGAGATGAGATGAAAAATGAATAAAATATTAATTAAAAAAAATATAATTATTATTGAATTGCTGAATCTAAGTAAATTCAACTGAATATTTTCTTCCCATTCTTGATGATATATATTCACAAGAAAAAGCATGGCCATTTCAGATACTCACAAGACTTTACTTAGATGAGAGAGAGAGAGAGAGAGAGAGAGAGAGAGAGAGAGAGAGAGTTAAAGATTAAAGAAAGGAGAGCAGAGATGCCATAAGGCAGTCCAAAACAAGAAACAAAGTAGAGAAAAATATATTACACGAAACCTAAATCCCAACAAAGCCAAAGCAAATAATAATTTTGAACAAGACCATGTTGTTACTTCAAAAGGCAAGCACCGAAGTTTGTGAAAGAAAAAAAATAGTTAACAAATTAAACTAAGATAAGAAAACAGAAAAAAGTACAAACAGCTAACCCTAGATAAGTGCATTAACATGGACGTACATAAGCATTTCATACATTATAAGAGAGAAACGAAGAAAGCCAGAAACATCTAAAGGAAAAGTCAAAACCAAGATCCTGAAATTTAGGTACTCATGATCTTGGAGATGATACTTCAGATGCAGTACTTGGTTTAGATTACTGGTAGTGGTAGCGTGTTTGAAATTTATCAGAGTTCTTGAGAAGACTGGTTGTTGAGGATCGAACTTGAACCTTTTTTCTGTCCAGAGTAAGAAAACATCAGTCAATAAAAGTAGTACCCAATGAACTATTTGGATTAACATCATTAACCATTTGCACAACATAACATCATTAATCATTAATATTAGAACGATAGGAAAAAAAAGGGGCCTAGACCAGACGGACCAGTATTTATATTACGTAGCAATAACCAACACAGTACCAGTCAAAACAATGGCCGGTGCATCGATCACCTATCCCCAATAATCCATGCTTGGGGATTTGACTGAAATGGTTACCCTTTTATACACCCATTTGAATAACACCCCTCAGTACTCCTTTAAACCTAACCAAATTGCCCTATAAGTTCAGCTTCTCTCTCTCTCCCTCCCTCCCCAACTCTTCATCCTTGATCTCTAGATTTAGCTCAAAGAGGAAGTTAAAAGAGGGGACAAAAGCAAGGGAAAGAAAGACATTTTTTCTAGATCTTGGAAAGCCATCATGTTTATCTCAAGGAGTCAAGTACTAGGGTGTCTTTTGCTCACCTTTTTAATCATTTCAGCCTTAAACCGTGAAGTTTTGGGAGCTAGACATCCAAAAGAGAAGGCGGAGAATTTAGAGAAGCCTCAAGTTTGGAAACAAGGCTCTAATACAGAAGATGATCAGGACTCCTTTGCAACCATAAATAGACAAGTACCGTCTTCTCCCGACCCCTTGCACAACAGGTAAGTCTGTCTGCGTACAAGTACTGATTCTATCAGAGCTGTATATAAAAGTACTGCTTACATGGGAGATTGGTCGAGAGCTTCTGCGTGATACAACAATGAATATACAGGGAAACAGGGATGTTTATTTTTCCATATAATACTTGGAAGTTTTATAACGTTTGTTCGAAGATGCATGAGTTATGTCAATGCAAAAATAACGGTGTAATTAATAATATTGTCTACAGAACTTGTAGTTTCGATGGATTATGACTTAATTTGCTTATAGTTGTGTTGGATTGGGTTTCAAATCATATATATACATGCAAAATATTCTCTCAAAACCCCAGTCAAGGTCTATGATCGATCTGTAGGACTTTTTATGCGCAGTTAATTTAGAATTAATGGCTGCTTTTTGAATAGAAGTGATATTAATGCGCATGAGTACTTTTGATGATCTATGAGAAACGTAAGACAAAAAGCGATCTCAGTACGTAGATCTCAACAAGTGCCTGTTGTAAAAAGAACAGGGAGTTGTGGAGAGGGAGAAGCAATGGCCTTGTCCTTGGGGTTGTGTGTGGAAGCTGATTATTGGCAGTATGCCTAATGTTCAAACTTGGTCAATGAGGGAGGATGTCCAATACCATGTTCATCAACAGTAAAAACTTGAATATGTCCAATCAATTTCTTTTTTCTTTTTTTTTTTTAGTTGCAAGTCTCTTAACATATTAAAATCTGATTTATAAGAAAAAACTAAAATTATCTTTTTAATTTATAAATTAAGTCATGCCATATCAGCATGCAATATATATGAAGAAATGTGAGCACCAGCCGGAAGCCTCAACACACTCAACGCATTGAGTGAAAAAATAAAAATAAAAAAAATCTGTGAGGTGTGTTGCGGCTTCCGGCTGGTGCCCAGCAAACCTCTAGTATATATATATGAAACATGTTCCTCATGTCTTTTAAGTATAATTTTTCATATTGATTGCAATATTAGAGATATAAAAAATAGAAGCAATGAACACGTAAGAGCTAGGTAAGAGATCACTTTGAGATAAATGCATGATCAAATAGATAGAGCAAAAGAAAATCTCTCCAAGCCAACAAAAGATAATATGATTCATGTGGACCACCAAGTACTGTTGTCCAAATATATTTGAAGAGAGAGTACTGGCAATTAAATGGCTAGCAATGCTTGAAATGTCATCCCCCTGACCTACAATACAACAACATAGGGAAAGATATATATGGGATTTCTGGATATATATGATGCTTGGGAGGGCAAAACACTAGAACGTTGTGGACTCTAGTTCAAAAAGTCTTGCTTTCAACAGTAAGATTGGTTACCAGCTAGCAACAAGTCAAAGCATAACGCTTTAGAAAAAGATGGCTTTAAAGAACGACTACTACTTCCTCATTACAAAAATTTGCCTAATATTTTATACCCAAGGTTCCAGTACACCTTTTTCCTCTTTTGAAACAGTTTCATGATTGAAGTGAATTGTGTGCCAGCTTGACCGTATTCGTGAATGGGTTTGCGCATCCTGCAAAATTTGAAAACAAAGAAAAAAAGGAAATTTCAGAATTTTGGAGTGCTTATTCCATTGAAAATTGAAGAGTAATACATTACAATTGAAGTGGAAACATGCTAATTCCAAGTTCAATCAATTTAAGGCAATTAGATTTCTTCACTCCATCCCAAACACAACCTTCCAAAAGGGTTCTCTCATCAAGAATGATCGCACTCATCCTGTTTGCATAAACACCAAAAGAACCCAACCAATCCATATTTACACACCAATCATCATTAACTCTATGCTTAGATAAGCTTAAGTAGCCAAGGCTGTGAAGGTTCATAAGCAATGGTACTGAAAAATGCATGTATATTTTACAAGCCGGATTCAAATAATACAAACACTCGTATAATAAATGTGAGAACCATTCTCCTTGCAAAATCAACTAAGACAATGCCAAAATATAAATTAAAATGGTTAAAAAATGTTTTTCCAATTTCTGAAAATGCATTAAAACGATATAATTTAGTGGCGTTTACATGCATTCGTTTTTGCCTTTTTTTTTTTTTTTGAAGAAAGAGGGTGGCGTGGATAATATCTCAGTCAAAGCTTAGTAAAGCAATAAACTAGGCCTTCGGTTTCTTCCCTTTGGCTTCATCAGCCGGTTTGTTCTTGAAAGGTAGGAAGGTCTTTCCACCCATAAATTGTCGCAAGGCTTCTGGTATCTCAACACCATCCGCTCTCTGGTAGTTCTCAAGTATAGAGCATATTGTTCTCTCGGTTGCTGTGAGTGTTGAGTTCAATAAGTGACAATATTTCTTTGCTTGCTCATTGCTCTGCAACAGTTCAAAGAAAGAATGGGCAAAATAAATAAATAAATCTTATAAAGCCATATCATAGAAGTAGTTGACTGCATTCAATGCTGAAATCATCATCTTAAGAAGGAAAAAATGTCAATCTAGGTTCAATGGCCAAAACATTTCTTTTGCATACCCATCTTTTTTCAGTGTCTAAGAATGGGATTCACTTTCCAAAGTAAGGTTTATCAACAAGGCATTATTATAATCCATCTGGTAGCAGCAAGCATACCCTGATGTTTCTTATATTTGACATGGTCTAAGGCATACAGTTTCAATACAAAAGTATTCCCTCATTCTTTGATAATCCTCATTTTGGATCAACCCAAAAAGCCCAAAGCAATTTCAACTATGCTTCTTACCCATGATTAAAATTTCTGACGATAGTAGAAACTTAAAAGAGAAAGTTCAACATTATATGAACAATGTCTTGAATTACTAGAGACTCCCAGTTTTTCCTTTTTCAAGTTTTTATACCTCAATAAAAATAAGACTTGCAAGTAAATTTTATGTTTCCATTAACTCTATTTCATGATATACTCCATATTATTATTTAAAGTATCCTTATTAATAATGAGGAATGCATAATGACCCTATGGCTTGGCTTCAAGATACTATTGAGAGTTAGCACAATGAACCTTTTTCTGCCCAAATCGAATCTCCAATCTTCTGGACTGATAGTCTGTACAGTTTGAGCAGGACACCAGCTCCCTGTACGTCTGAGAGGCAGGAAACCATCCTTCCAAATCATACTTCTTTGAAGCAGCATCATTCAGGGCACCAGAAACAATAGCAACAACTTGATAGGGGATGTTCAGCTGCAATATGAACAACCTAATCAGATTTTGAAAGAAAAAATCAAGGCATTATTAAATTAAGAATCATCACACCAGCAAGAGGAATTCCTATGCAGGAACCAATGACAAAGCTTGAGATTTACTGCTGATTGAATCCAGATCCATATCTTACCTTCCTTCGGAATTTTCCCAAGATTGATCCATAATAAGAAGTCAATTTGGGACAGGGGCATTCGGTCTCCTAATTCATGGAATTAGTTTTCTCTTCATTGTTTACTTTCTAAAGCAGCATTCTCCCAAGACCATCCCTTTTTGAATGATGGAATTTTCCCCAAAAAAGCATGTCCACAGATTAAACACTTGATGGCATCTCTTAACTGGGAAACCACAGAAGTTTTTTCTAAGATAGATTAATTCTTTTAATTCAAAGGCACTATCCGATTACACATGGGATATTCATAGATACACCTAACTAGAGAAAGTAAAGAGGTCAAGAAAATCTTAGAAGCTAAAGCTAGGGAAAACACAGAAATTGGACCATCAGTTCATCAGTGGATCCCAAAGGTCAAGTGGTAGGCACACAACTAACCTAATCATTAGTATGCAAATCATGAATGTAAAATTAAATACATTCTAATATTTATGAAAATGATACCATCTTGTAGAAATCCTCGGAGTTTTTTATCATTTCCTCATGCATTGTCCAGGATTCATTGTTATCTGGGCCAGTAATGCAAAACTGCTCCACCTTCTCAAACTGATGGACTCTGAATATTCCCAGAGTATCTCGACCATGTGAACCAGCTTCTTTACGAAAGCAGGATGAATATCCAGCATATCTGGGAAAAAATTGAATAATCATGAGCAAGAGGCAACAACCATACTTTTCTAGACATTGGAACAAGCTTCAAGGAGCTATTACAACCTTAAGGGTAGTTCAGAAGGATGGATCCAATCATCCAAATGATACGCACAAAGTGGCTGTTCAGCTGTAGCAATCAGATATTTGTCATCTCCCTCACCCGTTACCTATCACATGCTAACTATATCAGTTAGCTCTTAAACTGGAAGATATATTGTAGGAAAATAATTTTAATGGATGATTCATCTTTTTCTGATGTAAGATTCTCTGGCACAGTCTCTCTCTCTCTTTTTTTCTTTTTCTTTTGTTCTCTTCTTTTCTCATAATTACTTACATAGAAAAGGTGCCAAGAGGATGGGGAGCACACACAAAAATATACAAGAGCCAACTTCCGATGTTAAAACAAAAACAAAGAAAAGAAAAATTCCAAAAATCCAAGAAATTAATAATGTCGAAGAGACAAAATTAGAGCCCAGAAAATAAGATGCATAAGAAGTCACCTACTGAGAGACTATCTTTAAAGAAACCAACTAAGTATAATGTAAAATTTCCAAGCAGATACCCATCCAAATGAAACCAAAAACATTAAATCTTAACATGCAAAATAAATAAGCTTAGACGTTAAATAATTATTTTCAACCATGGTACTAAAGATATTGCAGAAGTAAACAGACATTACCTTGTAAAGTTCTTCATCAAATTGTGCTAATTGAGCACACTTTGCCATGATATCTTTTCTCATAAAGAATGGAGTTTGCAATGCTGTATATCCTCTTTTCTCCAAAAAGTCAAGACCAAAGTTAATCAGAGCTTGATTAAGACGTACTCCGTCTCCTTTCAAGTAGAAACCTCTTCCTCCAGCTACATCAGCACCTACATATGTCGAGCATACTGGGATTAACAATCTTTTTTTTTTTTTTTTTGATAAGTAAACAAATTTTATTGATCAAAGAATCGGCAAAGCCGTATACACATGTCGAGCATACTGGGAAGTCCAGCTATCACAGTGCAAAAGAGTAATAAATCCATACAGATGAGTGAAGGAACAAGAGAATGTGAATGAGACTCGTATAACTTAAAATCACCAATTAACCTTTCTGGACTCGGTGAATATTATTATACAAATTCAAGAGGCTGACCACATTAGATGAGTAAGTAGGGTAATTTGTTGAAAACTTTACTTTTTTTTTTTTTTTTTATCAGTAAACAAGAATTTTATAGATGATATAAATAGGCATAGCCCAAGTACACAGGACACATCAAGAATTTGTTGACAACTTTACTATTCTAATCCAAGACAAGAGGAAACAAGTTCGCCACAATACTGAGAATGAACCTCCTAAACTCAGATCAAAATGAAGAAACATATAGTAAAGTTTTGTCCAGTTATAGAATCATAAATATTAGTGACCACCTATTGAAGAATCTAAGCAGTTTTACTTTTTTCATAGAAGTACAGATATTCAAAACTGAAAGATGATCAAATTACAATGAATAAAATTAGACTTCATGTAATCAGGCACTTCATGTAGATATAGATGCTTTTCTATACAGTATATATTTATTCTGGTACTAAAAGTGTGCAAAGCCATAGTTAGGTTTTACAAAAATAGTTGTAATACAAAGTGAAAACATGTATCCAGCTCAATCAATGCATTAATAAAAATAAAAAAGAATCTTTAGCATGCCCAGGAGATTCAATGCCACACCAGTGTCATGCATCAATTACATTCTATAACATTTTTTTATAAGTAAATGTGAAGTTCTATACCATTATATCCACCACAATACGCTTTTTTCTCCTATAAGTGATTAAAGATTTTATTGGGAAAAGAAGTATACAGGTGAAAGTGGAGGAAAAAGGGGTGGTCCAAGGACACTGGAAGTATACAAGTGGAACACCTAGCTAAAAATGGTAACAGAGGCAAGAATACATGGCACCGCCATATGTATACTACAATAAACCATAATGCTTTCAATCCAGGAATAAATGTTGCTGCCTTAGAGCTCGACGACTGCAATTTAATACCTTTCTTCAAATCTGCAATCCCAAGGAGCTCAACAAGCTCGACATGATTCTTTAATTTTGGTTCCAACCGTTTCTCACCCCATGATCTGATCACCTCATTGTTTGCCTGCAAGCACATTTACAAAATCCAGAAGTTTCAGAATAAGGATTAGGTAAAATGAAAAGAAACGAAAAGTTCCAAGTCATATACCTCATCGTTGCTGACTGGAACTGAATCATGAACGAGATTTCCAATTGTTTCCAATTTTGAATTCAATTGTTTTAAAACTTCCCGAACTTCGGCATCTCTCTCTGCTGCCGACTTCTTATTTTCCTCTGTATTCTTAATCATATCGGTGGTGTCTTTACCCGCCTTTTTAGAAAACAAGCCCACAATTTGGTTACACATCAAACCAGCCAAATAATCACGTAATAAAAAAAAAAAAAAAATTGACAACATTTAAATCACCGAAACACTCAAAAATTCATTCAAACATATTATGATCGCACAATTTAATCTGATTCAATACCTGAGTTCTGGAGTTCAAAACTCTTCTATAGAAAATGATGTTTTCAACAATTCCAAGTTGGCTCATTTGCAAGCAAACAATAGCAAACAAATCGAGAGTAAAAACTCGTAGAGAAATGGCAAAGGGAAATGCAGGAAAGACTCACAATTCGAAGTTGAGCGATTTGCTTGTTGATCTTGTTGAACTCCTTGCGAAGATTCTCGACCTCGAATTGAACTGAAAAATGATAACGAAATAAAAGCTAAATTAAACTAAAAAGAAACATTAATAAGTTTACAAAATCTAGATATGTGGGGGAGGGGGCGGGGGGACAATACGTTGACGCCATTCTTTATCGAGCTTGATGACCTCGTCGACGAGGTCGACGTTAGCGAAACGACGCCGTTGAGATTCACGGATGACGTCGGGATTGCCGCCTTTCTCGACCCTGAAGAGATTGATGTCCAGCATTCTCTCTCTCTCTCTCTCGAAGTGAATGTGTCTCTGCAGCTGGGATGGAAAGAGTAGAACAAAGGAGCATCAAAGTAGGGTGTTCTGTTCGCTAGACAAGAAAAAAACCTAGCTGTGAGAAAAGAGGTTCTGTTTGGGATGCGGGTTGACGCTAAACCTTACCCGGGGCATCAATACCTGGGTTTATCTACGGATCTTATTTATAGTTATTATCGTTGGTCTCTCAAATTTCAGTTAATTGGTCGGTAAGACTTTGATGGGCATGCGTCAAGAAGCAACTTCATGATGTAGCTGATATGAGATTATAGTTGATTAAAATATTATTAGAATATTATTTTAAAATTTTAAAAAATAAAATTATATATTATATTATACAAAAATTTTAAAAAATTGTAATTATGAAATAAAATGAAATACATTTACTATCCAAACAAGATCTAACAAATCAAACAAATTTACTATTTGCACTAAAAAATTTCAACAATGTAACATGAAAATATTTTCTTTTAGCCTGATTTGGTTTGGTAGATCATCTCGTCTCGTATAATTATTACAATTTTTTCAAACTCACATAAAATATAATAAATAATTCAACTTTTACAAATTTTAAAATAAAAATTATATTAAAAAATTATATTATAACAATATTTTATTCAACTTTTAACTTTTATCTCATCCCATCTCATTTTATCTGTATAACTAACGAGGCAACTTTGACCATAATTTTTAGTTCCCAATACATATTGAAATATAATATTTTCTTTACTTCTTTGCCAATTGTCACTAAATATGCCAAAAAAAAGAAATTATTTGAATAGTTTCATTAAATAAGTGAAGGCATAAAGAATTAAAAAATAATTTGGTCATATTAAAATTCATTTTTAATGAGGTGGCGTGACTAATTGTAAAAAGGTTGTAAAAGAGCTGTAACATTACTCATTCCACATGTTGCACAAGTGTATTATTCAACATTCTCATTATTCCTTCTCAATGCTTGTGAACACTGATGGAACTGGGAAAACAGGTGGAGGAAGAAATCAATGATTGTCCTCGATGTTTCACAGCTCTATTTTATCTATGTTTATGGGTGTTGTTTCTTTTTTTTTCTCTCCCCATTTTCTGAACAATGCACAGACTAAACAACAAAATAATACAATAATTACACTTACAATTGCTAACCAAAAAGAATGGTAATCAATAAAGAAAAAGAAAGAGAATGAATTGTATACTTCTCCTGATCAAAAAGCCCACCTGGATCTTGAATACAAAATCTGTTTTCCTTCACCTGCATCTTGAAAATTAAACTCTGTTTTTTGAGTTCTCCCGTGCTATCATTGTGGTTAAGCAGCTGCAGTTGGTGCTTCAAAAGCCCCATTCCAGAGGAAACAATTCAGATTTTGATCCCAGCAAAAGAGCTACCAAAAAGCATCCAAACTTGTTTAGGTACAGTTCCTTCTCATCAGCTACCATGTCTTTGAGGCAGCTTAGGAGGATCTGGACATATTAGATTTGCCCACAAGTTTGCAAGCGTGACAAAGTAGTGCTCCCCATTCCAAACCACCAGTTTCAAGCCTGATTCAGGCAGTTTTAGAGAAGGTTAACAAAATGCCAGGCTCCCCCACAGCCCACACCCACCACAATGAAAGAAGATTAAAAAAAAAAACTTCAAAACTACTTGAATTCAATGAAGTAGGAAATTTGCATCGCAGCATGTATAAAGAATGAGAAATAATAGTTGCAGTCGTGAGTGTGCAAGCGACTGCATGACGCTTGCGTAATTCACGACTGTATGTAGCATTACTCATAAAGAATAAATGAAAGAATTTGTACTTTTAAGTTTTCTCATTAAATTTATCAAGCATTTTAGAATGATATATGAAGCAGCATACGGTAAAAATTCCAAAACCCCCAGTAGAGGAGAACGATTAGCTTAATTAAACCTTGAGAGCCATACACTCAATACGTACCTGGCACAGCGCTTGCAGTTAAGGCTGATAACCGACATATAGGTTGATCAGAGAAAATATGATTTTGAAGTGTAACTGCATCAATATCATGAATATACTTTATAGATTCCTGTAGCGCCTTTACAGTTTCATCATACTCAACACCAATATCATCGCGAATACTCTTGAGAGCATCTTCAAGTCCTGAACCTGACCATATGCTATAACACTCGCTTAGAAGACTATACAAGCCAGTAGCTCCAGAATTTAGAAATATCCATGGCTTATAAAGCTTGGTTGAAGCTCCGAGAACTTCAATCACTCTGTAAATTTCTCCAAGGGCAAGGATATACCGCTTCCCTGTATTTTCACCCAATGGAAAAAAAATATCACATTAAGGACAAAAAATTTTGATGACGCAGAGTCTCACCAAAAGTAAAACCCAAATACACAACACCACCCGCACATTTAAGGATAAAATTTAAGGACAAAATGTAACTTTTTTTTACGAGGAAAAGACAAGCTAAAATAAATCTGCCACAACAGCCAACCGGTACCTTCAGGTTCAGATAGTATTTGACTTTGTACGTTCTTTTGCAATGACTGCTTCCAAATTGAGACTCCATGTTTCAGCTCTTGAGCACAAACAGAAAGTATACTAGACCATGTAGAAACATAATATTCTTGCTCCTCCACTGATCCCAATTTCAGAATTGCTAGTGTTGATGCCACATCTTTTAGGAGCTCAATAGCTGATATCGCATCCTTTTCTGCCTATTATAACAAAATACACGGAGGTTACAAGCCATAGTTACCAATATGCAAAGTATTGCAACCAATTCAAATTTTTTTAAAAAAAAAAAGAAAGTATTTTCTGATTTTTTCACATAGTATTCCTTGAATTGTTGTGTTGAAAAAAAATATTCTGAGATGCATAGTTACTTATAAATCTAAACTTTAAGTTCATCAAATGTTTTTCTTAAGGTCATACTGGAAATTGAACTCCAACAAAACATTTTTTTTTTTTTTGGTAAGTGAACTCCAACAAAACATAAGAAATACCTACTCAAACAATCACAGCAAACAAGATCAGAACAGTTCCTAGAGCTGGCAAGTGAACAGTTCTGAACAACATATCTAGCACCAGCAGAGGTACTACTGCATAAGCACATCTTAACATAGGCTGAAAAATAAGCCAAGCAGCTTATATCATACTATCAGTAGAAGCACAGGCTTATTTGTGTTAACAAATTTTATATATCAGGATGCAAGTTTTTGATTGGCATATATCAAGATGCAGGTTGTGATGAGAATATAACCGACACACAACTTTCAAATATGGAAGCTTTAAGCTGTAATATTGGATATTTTCCAGTTGTTCATCGCAGATCCCCTTGCAAAAGATGCATACCAATGGCAATCTTCTTGATATCTGAAATTCTGACTCAAGCACTTGGAACTTGGTTTCCAGCAATACTTCAAGAAATTCATTCAAGTGAATCTCTCTTGCTGCTAGATTCTCTGAACGGACTTCTTTAGTAGATATCAGATTATCTTTGTGCAGTTCATTGTACAATTTCTACAACAGAAAGCAATAATAAATAGTAACAAAGTTAAGACCTTTTTAAAATTTGGCTCATCAAAGAATTTATAATCAAAATTCTAAACACGATTTAAGATGAGCGTCAGAAAAAAAATTTCAAATAACGTGAAAAATATTCATCATTCTTACATTCTCGATGATGAGAGAGAACCAGAGCTATGAAAAAGAAGGTTAACAGAGGTGAAAAAAACCATTCCTAAACTGTTTGCGTGAATCAAATTGAGAGAGGACCCAACCTCTAAAGCCTTGATCGTATTAAATGAATTTCTTATTCATTCAAAATAAACAGCCATGTTAACCTTTTTTTTTTAATGACGAGGAATTCCAAAGACCGTGCAGATGCAACATGTGTGTTACCTGGTTAAACCCCAGACCTGTAATGCATCCCCATCACACAAGTCAGGAAAATAATCGACTTTTTCACCAATGAGATGTAGCCCTAGAAATTGTTTGCACCTAAGAGTTCAAACCTTATACCAGGAGGGAGCATGCCACCAAGACCATGACCCTTGCCACTTGAGCCAACCCCTAGGGTTGCCATGTTTGTTAACCTAACATGCTTCTGTGCAAGTTTCTTAAGCTTTTTTGTAGCACATACTTGAAGCATAAAGCTAAATAGGAATTGCGCGAAGAATGATAAGGCATGTTATGAAAGCATAAGACCAAGCCTAGTCACCAACCTGAACATCCTCATCAAGAGATTTCGCTTTGGCCACTTCACCAGAAAGAACAGCAGTACTTTGAGCTTTCTAACAAATTGCATTTTCACAAGTTAATATGGTGAACAACTTTAACATTTAAAAAAAAAAAAATCTTATTAACTGTACTAACCTTCAGATTGTCAAGATGATACAGTGCAATTGAGCACAGTTCATCCTTTAATTTGCTATAAAAACCAATGCAATCATTCAGCTCTAATGCAGTAGAAAGTGTTTTCTGTGAATCTCCAAGATCAATATCAGAAGTTCGATCTTCAGCTCTAGTTTCTGAACCAGCAGCTTTAAAATCCCAGGAACCATCATCAAAATCATCATCACTGTTCACTAAACCTTCAATTAATTTACTATAAAGATCCACACAATCATTAAGCTCTAATGCAGTAGAAAGTGTTTTCTGTGAATCTCCGAGATCAATATCAGAAGTTCTATCTTCAGCTCTGGTTTCTGAACCAGCAGCTTTAAAATCCCAGGAACCATTATCAAAATCATCATCACCATTCACTAAATCCGATTCAAACACCATTGTGTTGGAATGCATCCCATAGTCACTTGCTGGCGATGTATGATTAAAAGAAGCACTCTGCTCAGCTTGACTGTATAAACTTGATATGATATCATTGATAGACATATTAGAACTGGGACTTTTAATGGCATCTCTTGGGTTGGAAATGGGTGTAACAGAAGAAATGTCTTGGAGGATTGAGGACTCATCCAAATCCAGATTTCCATCACTGAAAATAGACATGGGCAAGGGTTCCCTGTGATTCTTAAACCCTATCTCATTCCTCTGGGAAGAATAGAATGGAGGATGGTCACATAATTAGAAGAAAAGAAGTTTGCCAACCAAAATTTCAAAAGACAGACCTAAATAATTTCGCAACCAAGAATCAGATAAAAGAGGAGAGAAAACAGCCAACATCAAGGCACACATATACACTTATCAAGAAAAGGCAGCACATATATGCTTAAAAAGCAACATCATCTGACATACATGCTAAGGATTGCCTTCGTATACCAGCACCATTAAAGTCAAAATCAACGAAGTATCTTATATCATTTTAAACACCCCACCCCACCCCCCCCCCCCCCCCCCCCCCCCAAAAAAAAAAAAAAAAAAAAAAAGAGGAAAAAAAGTGGAAGATGAAAACTGAGAAAAAGGATTCCACCATAGTTGCTAAATTGACATTCTGAATTGCAGGAAACCTAATATGTGGATTTTAATCAAGGAAATAAGTCTGTTAACCTGACTGCTACGTGGATTTCACCACTAAAAGCAGGTGTTTGCACGCCAGTAGGAGAATAATCAGCAACGTTGTACTCTTTTACATCCTAAACTAAAATTTAGTATTATCCACATTCTCTACATATCTTATCATATAAAATAAATTAAAGAATCAAATCACTAGGATAAAACACCTCATGCTTTGATCCAGTTTCTGAAAATGCATCCTTGAACTCCCCAAAGTTCTCGTCAGATTCATCATTCTCATCAATTAGAGAGGAATTAAATCCATTCTGTTTACTTTTAGAGTAAGACCCAGAGATCATATCTTCTTGAGTTGAAGCTGGATTGAAATTAAATTCAACCTCCCATCCTGCAGATTGGTGAGATATCCCATCTGATGCTACCAAAGGATGTTTAGAATTGCTTGCCCAATTGACATTAGAGGTAAGTGCTTCTACACCAGCAGGAGAAATATCAGCAGCCTTTGGCTCTTCCTACAAACAAAAGGAAGTTTGAGCACATTTTTCCAAAGTGTCAACATTGTATATGGCATAATAAATTCAAATCGAACTGACTCACCGATTTATGTTTCAATCCAGATTCTGTACATGCATCCTTAGATTCCCAGAAGTTATTTATGCCACCGACATTCTCATCACCCAGAGAGGATACAAAAGCATTCTGGTTGCTTGTAAAGTATGACCCTGAGATGCTACCATTCTTACAACTCTGGTTGAAATTAAATCCAGAGGCCACTTTTCTAGAACTTGGAGAGATCCCATCTGATACAGCAAATAAATCATCACGACAGACGACACTGTTACCATCAAAGATTTGCGCTTCTCCACCATCAAGAGATGTGTTGGTAACCTTTGGCTCCTCCTGCAGCCAACCTAAAAGTCTGACAAAGCACATTCTTTGATATCAACATTATGACATAAGTAAACAAAATAAAATGACTCACCAACTTATACTTTGATCCAGTTTCCAAGAATGCATCCTCGAGTTCCCAAAAATTCTGTTGAAGTTCAACTTTTGCATTAACATTGTTCTTGCTTTTGGAGAAGAAACCCGAGATAAAACCATCTTGTTTAGACATATGGCTCGAGTTGATATCAGACCCAAGATCCGATTCACCACTACTGGGAGAAGTCCCCTTTGACTCCACAAGCAAATCACCAGGACCATGGACGCCATTTCCAAACGCAAATGTAAGTCTGGCGCCATCAGTATTTTCCAGTACTTTCCCTTCAAACTATACACAAGAAAAACTTTGATTTAGACTGAATGGCATCCCCATGCAAGCACAAGTATTTGTATATGTTTAAGGGCATGATTATTACATATATAACATCCTATTTCAAGTCCACAACACAGTTTACTGCCAAACCAAGTAGCTTAAAGAAAGCTAATTGCTTCTAAATTCCCAAGGAAAGTTCAATAGTTTACAAACATTATCAACGTACAAATACAGAAACATGAACAATACCCGCCTGGATTCCTTGGTCAATCCATGCTATTGGTTCCACTTTCAGTCCTGATGATTCAAAAACCCCCACTTCCTGATATAAATAGAAAAAAAAAAAATCAAGAGCAAATAGTTTCCCTGATGATCCTTTCAGATTTTTCAAGATTGCAAACTCTTTAGGAGCTAACGAAACAAAAAAATCCACTTCATCGTGCCCGATAAAATTTTAAAATCAAACAAAAAAGAAGAAATTTTAATCCACAAATTTTCACTCTATGCAAAATTTTAATTATCTAGAGACACAACTTGAAATTTATTGTGAAGTTCTTCAATTAATTATTTCCTTATCTTTTTGTTTTTAGCCACCAAACAAAGGAACTTTTTTAAGTACCTTTACTATAGAATCTCCATTTCCGATACGAGATTCCGCCTTCGCAGCTTTGAATTCCCACTCGCCATACTCATCATCGTCATCAAAGCGATCATTCCCTTCCACTAAATCCGAACCCAACCCATTCGGATTCAAATACAACCAGTTTAGATTAAAATTTGACCCATTTGTACTCAGCTCTGATACATTTGAATTCAAACTCGGCCCGTTATGGGTCTTGATTTGCTGATTCTGATTAAATAGATTTGCAATCAAATTATTACGATTCAAATCCGATCCTTTTCTCCCAGAATCAGTCCTTTTGTGGTTAGATAAAACGTTCGCGACATAGGGAACTGTAGCGTCGGCCGCAGATCCCCCTTTCTCCTCCTCTTCCTCTTCAAATTCCCCGAATATCGACAAAGGCAGAGCTCCCGTTGGCTTCACCCAGCGGGCCTCCCCTGGATTGACCCAACCCGGTTCACGGGGTTCTTTTTCATTGGGATTGTTGGTCCGAGGGGAAAGAGTGTGGGCAGGACAGCCGGGGAGCTTGGATTTGGCCCATTTGGGGGTGGTGCTGAACTCACCCCACGCAACGGGGGAGGATGATGAAGAAGAGGATGATTTTCGGAGGCTGATTTGGGTTGAAAAGGAATGGACGGTGGGATTAGGGAACGATGCGGAATGGAAGTCCCCGAAGCTCTCGTCTTCGTCGTCCTCCGCCAATGCCATAGCTCTGGTCTTCGCTCTCTCTCTCCCCCCGAGGGTCACTTTTGAGTTCTTTGGTGCGAAACGGTGCGCACGTGGAGCATGTTATAGAACGCATTGCAGTCTGACGTGGACGCAACCCAACTCAGCTTTAGCAGCTTTGTGGAATTTTGTTGGGCCCAGATGGACAAGTAACACGCGAATCTAAAACGATAGTGCTATTTCAGAACTCTTTGATCCAAAAGTTTCTCCATCCACTCTACTAAAAACAAGAAAACACTTATCAGACGTCCGTTTGTTTTTATAATTCTCTTTAATTTTTATAATTTTTTAAAATTTTTACATAAAATAAAATAAATAATTTAATTTTTTTTAAATCTATAAAAATATAATATTATAAAAAATTAATAGCCATAGTTTCATATGTGACTAGCTAGTAGCATGTTAATAAACATGGGATTGCAGTTAGAAATATAATTTATAATTTTAAAATTTATAATTATGTATATGTTTGGAATTATGATGGAAAATATAACTTATAATTTTAGGACTTATAGCTTATAACAAGTAATAAGTTCTACCATTAAAAAGTTATTTACTGTTTGTTTAAAACACTTTAAAACACGTTATGTTTATTTGGAAACAAATTAAAAAAGTATTTTCTAATGTAGAAATGACGATTATTTGAATTTTAAATATTATGACCATATTTTTAAAAATTTGAAAGTTATAATTATCTTAAATTTGTATAGATATTTTCTTCTATTGACATTTTTTTAAAATCCGAATTACGTTCCGCATTATCCAAAAAATAATGTTTGAAGGAAAAATAAAATTGATGTTTTTCCTCAAACGTAATTTTTTGCTTATTTGAGATTAAAAGTACTTCAATATGTAACGTTCAAATAACTTAATTCTTCTATTAAAAAACTTTTAAGGATATTTAACCATTTCTTAAGATTCATTCCGCAACCCAAAAATACCCTATAGCTTAGCAAGCACATGTGCTACATTGTTTAAAGTTTAAACTTAGGTGAGTTTGGATGTTGAAGTGAGTTGAGTTGAGTTGAGTTGAGATGATAAAATATTATTAGAATATTATTTTTTAATATTATTATTATTTTAAAATTTGAAAAAGTTGAATTGTTTATTATATTTTGTGTTGGAATTTGAAAAAGTTGTAATGATGAATTGAGATGAGTTTATGTTCCAAACGTATTAGGAGCCTGTCGAAGCTCCATTGTTCTTCAGAACTATGGATTGCATCAACAATTGTCAAAGCATCTCCTTCCATAATTATCTGTAAATCCGATTCAGTAATATTAAGAATATAATACAAATAATAAAAATCTATATTTTCTCATTAGGTTAAGTTTTTGAGATAAGTAATGATTTCACATGACATCAGAGCATAAGTCCTGAGTTCAAACCTTGACTTTACACATTATCTATTTAATTAAATATTCTACGTATTGAGTCTATTCATTGAGGAAGTTGAAAGGATTTTGCTATCCCAATGTCGCACTATTACTCCTATCCCCACTTTGCAATTTACCAGCTTATCAATCGCTGTATCTTAGTTAATTTATAAAAATATATTTTTTAAAATAGAAATAACTATTATTTGATTTTAAAAAAAATTATGATCATATTTTAAAAGTTTCAAAGATATAATTATTTTAAAGTTGTATACATCTTTCCGTTTATTGACAGTCTTTTAAGGAAGTTTTTTTTCAAATGTACTTTTTTAAATTATTAGAGATTAAAAAAATATTTTAATATGTAATATCCAAACAATTTAATTTTATTATTAAAGAGTTTTTAAAACTATTTCATTACTTTTTAAGACTCCTAACGTAAGTCCAAGTAAACCCTAATAATTTTATTGGTTTCGGCCCTATTTAGATACAAGAAGTGTTTCATATCATCTTATCTCATCATTACAACTTTCCTAGATTTATGCACAAAATATAATAAACAATTCACTTTTTTCAATTATCAAAACAATAATAATATTAAAAAATAATATTTTAAGAATATTTTATTCATTTTTTTTTTCAACTTAACTTATTTCAACTTACTATTTAAACAAGACCTATATCAAAACCCTTTATTGATTCCTACCGAGTGTTACATCTCTTGGTAGATAAAAAAAAAAAACGATAGACCATTATGATCTTGTAGGTACAAGAGGAAATAAAAGAAAAAGTGTGTAGATATTTTTTGACAATTCTTGACACAAGGGAGATGTATTTTTTTTTTTTTGTAGAGTTTTGGACACGACCACTTATGCAGGATTGGTTTGAGCTATATGATTGTTAATGTATCTTAAAGGAAACAAGTCAAGAAAAGATCTGTTGTACCGGTTCATTTGAGATTTTGTATTTCACAGAGAACTTAGATCTTTTTAAAGAGAGCAAGATATCCATGTCTCAGTCAAAATTAATTTCGTATAAATTTTAATTTCATTGTAATTTTTATTTTATTACTTCCATATGGGAGAGTGTTAGCAGATGGTGCCATGTACTCTTAACCCTTCATCTAATTAAAAACAATCATATGGGCTTTTATTCATTTCTTCTGATAATTGCCATGATTTCAATAGGTTGTTAATATATTAATTCTAATTTGTTTGATATGGTGTATCATGGCTTCTTCCTCGCCCAAAGGGAATGGCCAATTTGTTCCAACTTCCAACCTAAAGCAAATAAAACTATCCACTTCTCCAATCTGGATTTACTACATGACATCTCCGGAGACTCTCCAAGTGAAGACAACCAAAATCTATTTGGAGGAAACCAATGACTCCAATTCCACTAAACGTAAAAAATTATTTTTGTAAGTCGGTGAGTCATATACTTTGCATACTGTGATATTGAAAACTTTGATTTGCAGGAACTTGTTTTAAACTTTTCTTATAAATCAAATTATGTATATATAATAGGGTGCTAGAGCCACCGATAGTGGGTACCGAATTGGGTACCGAGGTGTGTAAATTTATTTTTGTTTCTTTTTTTGTATTTTTTATATATTTTTAAAGAAAAACACAATACTAAAATATAAATAAACACAAATCCTAAAAAAAAAAATGTGAAATTCGGTACACTTTGTCGGTGGAAATAATAGGTTGGAGTATCATTTCCCTATATAATATAAGGAGATGCACTCATCAATATCAAATAATTCAGGTCTCCTATATAGAGTAGTGCTACATATACTTAATAAAACTTATAAAAAATTTACTTCTCTGCATGTCAGTTATTAATAGGTTGAAAATCATAAAATTTGAAATTTAAAATTAAAAATTAAAAAAAAAACTAACAAAATGAGTCTTATAAGTAAAATTGTAAGTATATGTATTTCTCATTCTATTCTAATATTGCAAAAAACGATCCAAATATCATAATCAATCGCTAGCTTCCCATATATGCCCTGCATTTATCATTTTAATAACTACTTTTTTTTTAGGATCTTTTCCTTCGGGAACCCTCTCTCTCACTCAAAAAAAAAAAAAAAAACCTCAAGATCTGAGTTTTGCCAGAAGAGGAGGCCTCGGCTTCCTCCTCCTCCCCCCTCTCCTTCCCTCCTCTCTCATTTTGCTCCTCATTCTCCCTCTCATTCCCTCCTTTCATAGTTTATTTTTCTTCTTTCAAGGTCAAAAAAGGTAGATCTATAGTTTTTGGACAACTCTCAAGAAACATACATAGCACAAGAAGACTCACAGGCAGCAAATCGTTCAGAGGATAATGGCGGTTTTGTTGAAATCACCGCATGTGGTCTTCACGCACGACTCCCAATTGCGCGTGGTCCTCATGCACCACACGCGCCGAATCAACTGAATCACCACCACCAGATCTTTTTAGATCTGACTTTTGTAGCTGAAAAGAGACAATATGCTTGTTGCCTTTACGCGCCGTCAAAGTCTACCGGAGTTGGTTCAAACTGTAATTCATCATTTTTCGTTCTTGTTTTTCTTATTATATTGTAAAAAAAAAAAAAGAGTTCGTCTTTTGGACGGTTTGTCCGTATTGGTTAAGTCCTCACTTTCTATGAAGGGTGAAGTTGAGTCTTTGTTTAGGTAAAATGCTGTCTCTTGGACATTTGTCTGTAGAGAGTATCGGTAGCAGTGAAGTCCAGACCAATCCAGTAGCGTACTGGTAGAGCTTCAAATGGTTGATATGAGGATATCTCTGCATGTATCCGATCATGAATGTAAGTTTCTCTTGATGAATAAATGAATGAATGATGCCATTGCCCTTCAAATAAAAAAAAAACTACCCTTTTTTTCCTCAATTATCAGTTTCCAAAAGAATAAAAATTTTGGATTTGTGTCTTTTGTTTGAACTTTATTATACATCTAAAATAGATTTCACAATATTTAATAAGTCTTTAATATTGTTCAAATATTCACAATAATAAAAGAAAAATGAAAAAAATTAATATTTTAATATCATATTGTATGAAAGTTTTAAAATATGAGTAGCTTGATCCCTATCTTAAATAATAATTATGAAATCTATTTTTATATATCTATTTCTTTTTTAATCTTTTTTTAAGATATGGAGGACAGTACCTCCGAAACTTTATTGAAACCCTCACTTTTGGTGGAGAAAACCGTGGTTACATCTTAAACCCACTTATTAAAAATCAATCAAACAATAAACATCATTCAACATGAAAAATAAAACTATACAAAGCCTCAACTAAATCCGTAACTAAAGAAGACCCAATTTTTCAATTTTTAAAAACCCTCTTAATAACTTAGGAATATCCTTATAAAAAACCTAGTGATAAGACAAGCCTTCCGCTCCAATTTTTGCAAGATAATCTGCCGAAGAGTTCCTTCCCGAAAAATATGTTGAAAATTTAAATTCATCTCTCTCAACAAGACTTGAATTACATCCAAACGATCTTCCAAATACCAAACTGACCATCTTTTGTCAAGCAACGTTTGATAACAAACATGAAGTCCATCTCAATATCAATATTCAGGAGAATTTTGCAAATGGCAAACCATGCAACAATCATAATAATTCAGCTTTATTATTCATACCTTCGTCAAAATGATTCGAAAAAGAAGCCAGAAATTTACCATGGTGATCTTGGAAGACTCCACCAGCGCCCATGATACCTGGGTTGCCGATACAACTGCCATCAATATTAAATTTAACTCTCCCTACAATCGACGGACACCATCAGACAAGCATTGACCTCGTCGAAATTCTATGTTGAAACGGCACAACGGGTGATCTTAAGATGTCTTCATCATGGCTCGACACCACAGCTTTATCTTGAGTTTCGTAGCAAACCAGTAAATGGAGACTTCCCAAACCGACTGCACTGGTTGGGGTACTTCTTCCATTCCAGCTTTACATATTCTATTCCATAAACACTATAGAACAATACATGGAATTATGCCGAACAAAGAACCAACCTTGGAGGAGTTTTTTGCTTTTTGAATCCAACAATTCACTCTATCACGCCATCTCCTTACTCTCATGGACTGCGAACCCACACAATTAAAAACTTTTTTCCAAATCATTTCAGCAAACTCTCCATTCACCAAGACATGATTTAGATCCTCATAGGCCCCTAAATCACAACAATTGCATCTCGACACAATAGGGATCTGCAACTTAGAAACATTATCATCCACACACAAAGCATTTTGAAAAGCTTTCCAAACCATAACAGAATTTTTTTTGGTAAAGAAGGATGCCACACCCACTTAGACCAGGCAACCTATGGAGCTCGAAATCTCAAACAAGAATAAAACCTTGATCTAAATGGAGGTTGAAAAATGCCAACTACTGATAAGCGTGACCATTTTCTTCAAATATTGATGCTAGTTTAAAAACTGAATGAATAAAAAATTCATTAGTTCCAAGATAAAAGTATAAATTACATCAATATTTAGATGAAATCTACATTAAAAAAAAAAAAAAACAATTTGGTAGGGTACTTATTGTAGTTAAATCATTTTATTTTAGCTTTTTAGATAAGTGTTGGTTTACCATGTTACCAAATCAGATTATATGTTTAGTTTGATTCCATACTTTATAAAATAATTCAACTTGAACGTTTTTACACCACACATAATTCACGTAGTATAATTCTATTTTAAAGATAAATATTTGGTCTGTACACAAATTTTACATGGGAAATTTGACACGCCAACATAGCTCATACCCAATGAATATGTATAAATATGTAACCTATGTTTATATATATACTCTCTCTTAAACATTTGAAAATCATTTTTATATATGTTTTAGATAGCGTATATGTAACATTTGGTCATTTTATCTTAATTCGTTTGGATGCAGAAACCACTCACCTTACCTCATTATTATAATTTTTTCAAATTCTCACACAAAATATAATAAACAATTCAACTTTTTCAAATCACAAAATAATAATAATATTAAAAAATAATATTTTATTAAACTCATCTAAAACTATCTCATTTTATTTCACTCTCGGCATTTAGAAAGCTAAAGAGTCCGTGCATTTAGAAAGCTTTTTTTCTTTTCCTCTCGGCCATTAAAAAGACATTTCAAATTAAAGCGGTCTAGATTGATTACACATACGAAATTATATCATTTCATATCATTTTTATAATTTTTTTAAATTTTTATATAAAATATAATAAAAATTCTACTTTTTTTATCCATGCTTTATAGCTTTATTGTTGCTTCATTTATATATTTGATTTTGGCTTTTTCTTTGTGCTAGTCATGCTTTATGCTTTTTCTGAATCCAATGACAATATATTACGGGGGTAAAGAAATAAAAGAACGATGATGACGGACAACGTACGAGAACGACGAGGAAGACTAGCAGGCTAAGGCTCGAGACTTGCAGGCTAAGGACCTTAGGTATTGTTTGGATATTGAGAAGTCATCTTATTTAAAATATATTTTTATTATTTTTTATTTTATTATTATTTTTCACTACTTTTAATATTCTATTTATATTTTTTTATTAATTTTTTACTATTATTTACAAACATTCACAAATATTCATTACCCAAACGTCTCATTTCATCATTATAATTTGTTTTAAATTTTTACACAAAATATAATAAACAATTCAATTTTTTTAAATCTCAAAATAATAATATTATTACAAAAATAATATTTAAATAATATTTTATTTAACTTATCTAAAATCATCTTATTTTATTTCATCTCATTATCCAAACGAGCCCTAAGTCTGCCTGTTGAATATGGTACATAACAAACCTTATTTTTTTTCACATATAAGAAAAAATGAATTGAGATTAAAGTTAAAAATTAAATAAAATATTCTTAGAATAAATTTTTCTAATATTATTTTTATTTCGAAATTTGAAAAAGTCGAATTGTTTATTTTATTTTATGTTAACATTTGAGAAAATTGTAATGATTAAATGAGATGAGATGAGATGAAATGAGTTGAGAGGAATTGTGAAAAGAAAATGACAGTTGAACCTATAAAAATGACAGATAAAAGTGATTGATTGATTTTTTTTATTTTTATTTTTTTAATTTGTCTTACTTAATAATTAAGATTTTTATTTCGAGATTTGAAAAATTCGAATTATTTATTTTATTTTGTGTTAAAATTTGATAAAGTTGTAATGGTTAAATGATATGAGATAAGATGACGTGGGTTGAGAGGAATTGTGAAAAGAAAATGACAGTAGAACCTATAAAAATAACTGATAAAAGTGACTGATTGATTTTTTTATTTTTATTTTTTTAATTTGTTTTACTTAATAATTAAGAAAGTGCTATACAACCTCCTCAACTTTCTCACATTACATTTTTTTAAAATTTAAATTTTTTATTTCAGTTTATTCTTTTTAAATTAATTCAATTATTCTATTCACTATTCATATATTAAATATTTGGTAAAAGAAACAAATAGTAAAAATTAAAAAAAATGTGGTATATGAAGGTTGTGTGAATATGTATTTTTTCTTAATGAATTGATAATTTTTTTTCTATTTTTTAAAAATATATAAAAAAATGTTTAAAAAAAATGAAGAATTTTTTTTTTTTTTTTTGCGCTTACGGTTGAATTCTTCGGTTGATTATCGGTCCTTGTAGAGCTACCTATTGCGAAAGGAACGAGGCTTAACTCTTCTGTTACCTTCCTTATAAAACCGGTACTGCGTGCTTAAACACTGCGCTGTCTCTTCGACTTATCAAAACGTAGTGCAGATCTTTCTCTTTACAAATCAGAAAGTTCAAGACATTTTCTTCTTTGTTTTCTGTAACTTTTTCCGGTTAAGTTTTGTTAATTATGGCTGGTAAAGGCAATGGTCCGGCAATTGGGATTGACTTGGGAACGTGCTATTCGTGTGCGGCAGTTTGGAAACAAAACCGGGTGGAGATCATACCCAATGAGCTTGGGAACCGAAAGACTCCATCTTATGTGGCTTTCAATGAGACCCACCGTTTGATCGGTAATAGGGCCATGGACCAGGCTGCCACGAATCATAGCAACACTGTTTTTGGTATGTTTCTTGTTCTTTGGTACTGTTAATTATTTCTCGGACGCATATATAGATGCGTTCTGTTGAAGTTGGGTTCTGTTAAAGAAAAATGTCCTTGTTGTAGATAGATCTTTGTTTGCCTTCAGAGAAATCTCTATCTCTGCATCAAAAAGTTGATTTTTTTTTTTTTTTTCCTTTTTTGGTTGCTTTCTGATGGTTTCGATTTCTGAAGCTAAGGATATTTAATGTACTGATTTGTTTTTATGTTGATGGTCTTGCCTGTGGTATGAAGAAGCTAAACGTTTGATTGGAAGGAAATTCGACGATGCCTTGGTGCAACAGGACATGAAATTGTGGCCATTCAAGGTGGTTCCTAGCCCTGATGGGAGGCCACTTATTGTGGTTGAATACAAGTACGAGGAGAAGCGGTTTTTGCCTGAGGAAATCTCTTCAATGATTCTCATAAAGATGAAGGAGATTGCAGAGGCTTACTGTGGTTCGAAGATAAAAAATGCTGTTATCTCTGTCCCTGCTCGTTTTAATCATTCACAGCGTCAAGCAACAATGGATGCTGGTGTCATTGCAGGCCTGAATGTGATGCGAATAATCAACGAGCCAACTGCTGCTGCTATTGCATATGGGCTTGACAAGGTGAATAATGCTGTTGAGAAGAATGTGCTCATCTTTGATCTTGGTGGTGGTACTTTGGATGTCTCGCTTCTCACCATAATTGAAGGGGGTCTTTTTGAAGTCAAAGCTACGGCTGGTGATACCCACTTGGGAGGTGAGGATTTTGACCGTAGAATGGTGAACCATTTCCTTCAAGAGTTCAGAAAAAAGCATAAGCGGGAGATTACTTGTGGTAAGGCTCTTAGGAAGCTGTGGACTGCTTGTGAAAAGGCCAAGAGGATCCTCTCATTTAATACTCAAACTACAATTGAGATTGATTCTCTGTTTGATGGTATTGACTTCAACACAAGCATTACCCGAGCAAGGTTTGAGGAGCTTAACATGGATTTGTTCAGAAAGTGTAGGGAGCCCCTAAAGAAGTGTTTGAAGGATGCTAAGATCAATAAGAACAGTGTACATGACGTGGTTCTAGTTGGAGGGTCTACTAGGATTCCCAAGATTCGGGAATTGTTGCAGGAATGCTTTGATGGGAAGGAGCTCTACCAAAGGATTAACCCTGATGAAGCTGTTGCTTATGGTGCTGCTGTTCAGGCCGCAAATCTCGATAGTGAGGGTGTTAGGAAAGTGCCGAATATCTCGTGCCTAGATGTCACTCCTCTATCCCTTGGATTGGAGACTACTGGAGGGGTCATGAGTTTTATGGTACCAAGAAACACCACCATTCCCTTCAAGAAGGAGAAGGAGTTCTCAACCAAGGAAGATAACCAGCCTTACGTTCTGATTCAGGTGTATGAGGGTGAACGTACCAGAACTCGTGACAACAACTTGCTGGGCAAGTTCAAACTCTCTGGTATTCCTGCTTCTCCTAGTGGAGTTTCAAAAATCACTGTTTCATTTGATGTCGATGCTAATGGTATCTTGAACGCCTCTGCCAAGGACAAAACCACTGGACAGAAGACTGGCATCACAATCACCCACGAGGGCAGGCTCTCCAAGGAAGAGATTGAGAAGTTAGTGCGGGAGGCTAAGAAGTACAGGGCTGATGATGAGGAATATAAAATGACAGTTGATACAAAAAATGAACTCGAGAACTATGCTTACAACATGATGAACACATTCAAAGACGAAAAGATTGCAGCTAAGGTCCCTGCTGCAGAAAAGAAGAAGAAAGAAGATCAAGCAATTGAGCAGGCTATCCATTGGCTTGACCGAAACCAACTTGCTGAGGCAGAAAAATTTGAGTTCAAGAAGGGCGAGCTGATGAGCATCTGCGACCCCTTCATTGCCAAAATTGATCAAGGTGTTGAAGGTGACACGAGTGGAACCACGCAAGCTATGGAATCTGAGAAGTGCCTTGATCAGCAAAAGGAGTGTAACATCAAGGTCAAGGCAAAGAATGCACTGGAGAAGTACGCTTACAATACGAGGAACACTTTAAAAGATGAAAAGAGTTCAGCTAAGGTGCCTGCAGTTGACAAAAAGAGGATCAATGATGTAATTGAGCAGGCTATCCATTGGCTCGAAGGGAACCATAATGCCGAGGCAGATGAATATAAGGTCAGGATGAAGGAACTGGAGAGCATCTTCGACCCAGTCATCGCCAGGACTTATCAGGTTGCCAATGGTGACATTGGTGAAGCCTCGCAAAAGCATAAGGAACCCAATAATGAGACCAAAACCAAAATGCAGGAGGCTGAGAAGGATATGGAACAGGAAAAGGAGCATAAGACGAAGGAGACAGAGAAGGGGAAGAAGAAGGATGAGAAGAAGAACATGGCCAAAGATATGGTGCATGCGGTTGAGGCAAAAAATGCTTTGGAAAGTTGTGCTTACTACATGAGGGAGAAAATCAGAGCTGTGAAGAATGATTTGACAAAGACTGAAGATGCAATTGAGCAGACTATCCTTTGGGTTGATAGGAACCAGAATGCTGAAACAGGGGAGTTTGAGAATAAGATGAAGGAGCTAGAGGGCATCTGTCCCTCGTTCATTGCCAAAATGAACTAAGGAGCTGGTGGTGATAAAAAAAAAAGAAAAAACAATACTGCTACATTCAAGCGCGGTTTTTGCCTGTATGTGGACACCTCTGACGTGGTAAAATGCCACGTCAGCGTTTATATTATAGTAAAAAAAAAAAAAAAAGTCAAAATGTGAATTTCATTTCCGTGTCTGCATTTTTTCATTTCAAAGAAAACCTCTCCCACCCCTTTCGTCTCTCCATCAAATTGATCCTCCGTCGGCTGCTACAGTCCTCGACGTTAAACCGGGTAAGATTCTTTACATAACTTTTTCTTTTGTTCATCTGTGCTAGTGTTTAACAATGTTTGACTTGGAAAATTTGTCAAACGAATTGGTGGGGACTATCAAATCTGTGTTGAGAGAAAAGGTTGGGAAATCTGTGTGAGTTGTGAAATCTGAGACTCTGTGAGTTATGGAATCTGTGAAAGGAAGGATTGTGTTTTTTTTTTCTTTCTTTTTTTGGTTCAATAAAGCAGCTGCCATAAACAAGTTTAGAGCCATATAGAATGCACAGATGCTTGTGTTTTTCGTTGTCCCTTCAGTAGGGTGTTGTGATATTGTGGGAAATTGGTTTTTTCACTTCAAGAAATTGATACGAGAGAAGGGTATCACACAATTTTGATATTTTTTCTAGAACATTTCCAAGTATGAGTGAAAAAATATTATATATCATAATTCTTTAATCATTATTGTTTTATCTTCATAGATATTATAATGTGCAATCCAAATAGATTCTACAAAAATAAAATGAGAATAATATGTTAGATTTACTTTACAATAAATCTAAGTAAGGAACAAGCGACATGCTTGCAATGCTTTGACCTCACCAATCTTCCCACAATTTGGTGGCTCTTTCTTGGTTCATAGTATTTTTTCAACTAAAAAAATATGTGACGGGAAACGACATAAGCTAAATTGAATAGCTTAAAACAATGCATGCATATATAAAATTAGTTTTACAATCGCAAAGCTGGTAGGAATCAATTGGTTTCCTATGTATGCATATTGAGTATTTATGTTGGATTACACATTTCTTATTTTGGTTATTCACTTTTCTAGATTTGTTATTATGCAAGATCTCAATATTCTATTTTGAATTTTCTAGACGGGGAAAGAGAAAGAAGACACATCTCGAATGACATCTCCTGTCACAAATCCTTCAAACAGGTATTGTAATATTATTTCAATAGTTCTAGTGTGTTTATTTTATGTGTAGTCACTGCCAACTTGGGTTGATTAACATTATTAAGATTTGTATTAGGACATATTGAAACCACTTTATCCAGATTTTTCAAACTACATGCATGGTTAATACGGTTCAAACTATGTGTGTTGATGATGGTTTGATGTTGTGGTGGTGAGAAGTTGTGATATGGTTGTTATCTTGTATCATGTGTGTTGGTGGTTTTGAGAAGTTGGTTGGTGGTGGTGATATTAGAAGACAGTTGTGTTGGTGGTTGCTAGTAAGTGATTCTCTAATTTACTCATGAATTTGTTGTCATTACTGTTATGCATACATGTAATTTAAGTTGTTCTCTTGTACCGGGTATAAAAAAAGCCTGATTTGGATGTCATGGAGGCATAACACTGGTAACGAGAAGATTTACTTGTAAATACTTAGTTATAAGATGGCATAGCCCGCTTTGTTGTTGTTTATGTATTAAAATGCCCAAAACTTGTAGTTTATGGGCAAACATGTATTTGAGTCGTTGTTTTGTATCCAAGTACTCAATTTATATAAATTTGATTGAATGTGGTTAGTATAATTAAAATTAGGATTCTATAGATCCATAAGTGCAAAAGATGTTGCGATGCTTTGAGCTGAGTTTGATATTGCTTACCATGTCTAGGGAACAAAAATTAAAAATAAAAATAAAAATAAAAAATAAAACTTTATCATTTCAAAAATCCCCATCAATTTGGTCGTATAAAATACAATGAAATAAATATGGTGCATAGCCAATAGACACATAGTAGTGTGCGTGCATGTTGCATGTTAGCTAAGCGCTTTCGAAGATGGGCTTCATTGTTGTGGAGTGAAAACTCTCTCTTCCCAATCTCTTCTTCTATGCTTTGAAGTGCTTCCTCTTTCCTTAACAATTATACTTCTCTTACAAGGACTTTCTTTCTGACATCACTACTATCTGCCTACTTGAAATATTTGCAGTATGATATTCCCTAATTATACACAAATCATAAAAAATGTTTGATATCAAAAATTTAAATAAAACATTATGCCTTCAGAAATTTAAATAAGTCGATGCAAGGCAAGCAACAACAATTGCAATGGTGGAATAGGTAAGTGGTTTGGCTTGAAGCCGCAATGAGAGTAACTGTGTGATAATTTAGGGCTACCTATGTGATGGTGGAATGATTGCTCTCCACACAATGAGAATAACTGTGTGATAATTGACAAAGATGGTACCTGTAGTGATAGAATATTCTAGTGGTGGCATTGGTGTTGTTGATTACTGCCTAAGAACATTCATTCATGAAAAACCATAAGAAATAGAGCTCATATTCATGTAAGGCTACAACTTCGGACCTGTTTTTCCATCAACTGATCAGTTAGGTAGTATGCAGACTTATCTTTAGGCAAGAGAAATGATGCATTTCCAATCTTTAACCTCTATAGGGCACATTACATATTTTCCTTACAATACAATTTTTTTCCTAGACAACATAACACCTAAAAGGAAGGTAATGTTCCCTTCTCTAAGTTACTCCTTTCCCACCCCATATTGCAACCAAATACAACCCAATGGAGCAGCAACTGTCAGTCTAGATAAAGCAATGATATTGGTGTGGGTCGTCACCATAATAGAGTAAGTTTCTAATATTTGGGAAACAAATATCACAAACTTATTGACATTTAAGTGTTTGGAAGCGCATAAATTAAAGTCCAAGGCAACTTACAACAGTAGAAGATGAAATTATGGTAATAAGAGTTAACATGATTTTGGGTAATAAAAATTTCTTCTGGAATTACTGAGACATAGAGGGCACCAATAGAAAGAGACCTTTGAAACCATATCAAACAAAAAAATCTCATAATCCAAACAAATATGAATATTTCACAAAATAATTCTTTACAATACCGCTAAAAAAATGGGGAATAAATGACGATTCTAATTCTAGAAAAGAGAAATTAACCCACAATAATAAAAAAAAAAGATGCGGGATTGATGGATCAGTCTGCACACATTTTTATATAAGTAAAATATGCGGGATTAGAGTCGTTACCTAGGATCAAATTGAACCGATAGAGAAATCCAAACAACACAGAGATTTCCGAGCATTACAGAGATTTAGAGAAAGGGCGATAGGATGGGTTAGGTTCGGTAATGGGAATGTGCATCGAGCCTTAGAGAGACTACACTCTTTGGGGTTACGTCGAACCAAGTAATGGGGAGGGAAGGGCTTGGTGGATGATCTTGAGCGGATGGAAGTGGGGAGGGAAGGGCTTCGTGCGGGTGTCTCGAGTGGATGGTGAAGAAGTGGGGGAAATAAAAAATGCACCGTTCCATCACTTTTCATTTCATTTCAGAAATCTGTCAAATGAAAAGGGGACTGTTTCATCACTTAATCCAAATGCTGAGTTTTAGTCCATGTAGGAGACTGTCCGCGACAGCCCCCTCGTTCCTGCATTTAGACATTTTAAAAAAAATATATATATAGATTTCTTTGTACTATAATCTGGTCTTTGTTTGCGAGTAATTAAAAGCTATAGAGGCTTGAAGGGTGAGGCTTTAGTTACTTTTATTGCCATTGTATATTAGCATTGTAACTCAATTGTGTATTTATATATATATATATATATATATATATATATTTATATTTTTCTGCCGAATAAGGAAAGGATAGTCGATCCAAACTTCTCTGGTGACCGTCTTTCGACACGCACACCATCGGGAGAACCCTCACCTACTGATCTTGCAGCCGTCCACTTTGGGCGCCATTTGGAAAAAATCATATTAAGTTTCTTTTTTTCTTTTCTCTCTCTCTCTTTTTTATTTTTTATTTTTTATTCTTGTTTTGGTTAGCTAGTGCTTCCTCTATTGTTAACAACTTGTTAATTCATCTTGGTTTCCTTACTTGATTCGTCTTAGGGGCGACCTTTAATATGATGTTTTAGATTATCAGTCAAGAAAGCATGGGATTTTCAAGTCTTGGTACCTCCTTGTAATTCGTCTCCTTGAGTTTAGTTTTGGACATTTCTTTTTGGTATGTAATGAAATGGGTATCTAGGCATTAAAAACTTTCGAGGTCTGTGCACAAGAATGAGGTATAAAATGATGTCTTGGGCTATAACAGTTGTAGTTCTTTTGTTGATTATCTGCAAAGTTCTCACTTATATGACTAATGAGACTAGTTTCTCAATTGAATTTTCATAATTGCTTTGGTTGCCATTGTTCAATAAGATGTGCTATAAATGTTTAGACTAGTTGGTCTAACTGAGAGAAACCTTTAAAACTTGTTTGTCAATGAGAACGTGTTCCTTGTAGCCCAAGCCAATTTTCTTGTCTAAATAGGAAAGAGAACCAATTCCTCGACCATGCAAAAGAAGTTAATTTTGTAATTGCAAAATTCGAGGAACAATGTCGTGTTCAACTGATCATCTATAACCTCCACGAGCAACATTCAAAATGAAGCAGCACGTAAATAGTACACACGTATTGTTCGGGTACAATGTCGTGTGCCACTGGTGACTGGTGAGCGGCCAACGATCCAGTCATTCTAACTCTAGGTATCTGACTATATTCTCACTTTCTTTGAACGAGGATATGGAAGTAGTTGGCATGAGAATTTCCAATAAATGCGTCAAAATAGTTGCCTGTAATGCTCCATTTGTAGCCATTGACCATAACCTTTCAGGCCACACCAAACCACTTAATGCGATCTCTCCTTTCTACCAAAGAACAAGGGCTCGGATCACTCTTGGTTCATTTTCCCTTTTTTTTTTTAAACTGCTACAAGCACTTTAGGAGAAGTTTGGATTCAGTGATAAGTTGAGATGAATTGAGATGATTTATAAATAGTAAACTAAAAGTTAAATTATTTATTATATTTGATGTAGGAATTTAAAAAAATTATTTTGAGATTTGAAAAAATTGAATTGTTTATTATATTTTGTATTTTTGTTTTTAATTTAATACAATTTACTTGTAAAACAATACAAAACAAAGCAAAACAAAATTTTGAAAAATTATAAAAAGAAAAATCATTTGTAGATCATTATATGCATGTTTGAGATTGTGGTGAGAAATATAACTTATAACTTTAGGGCTTATAACTTATAATAAGTAATAAGTTCTGCCATTAAAATGTTATTTACTGTTTGGTAAACATATGTTTAAAATACTTTCAAACACGTTACGTTTGTTTGGAAACAAATTAAAAAGTATTTTCTAAGATAGAAATGACAATTATTTAAATTTTTAAATATTATGACCATATTCATGTTTGAAGGAAAAGTATCAAAATTGATATTTTTTCTCAAACGTGCTTTTTAAATTATTTGAAGTTAAAAGTACTTTAATATGTAACATTCAAATAACTTAATTCTTCTATTAAAAATCTTTTAAGAATATTTAAGCATTTTTTAATACTCATACCCCAACCGAAAAAGACCGTTTAGCTTAAATAATAATTTTTACCATTAAAAGTTATTTCTTGTTTAGAAACTACATGTTTAAAGCACTTTTAAATATATTATATTTGTTTGGAATATATAAAACTTTCTTTATTCACTTTATATTAAGAAAAATAATACTTGCAGTCATGAGTGTGCAAGTGTCGTGCAGTCGTTTTGAAAAAAGTAAATAAATATATAATTCACATGAAAATAAATTAATTTTTTAATAGTAAATTCCACTCTTTTTCAAAGCGACTGCACGGCGTTTGCGCATTCCACGACTGTATGTAGCATTAATTTTCTTCAGTACTACTGATTGCATCAACAATTGTCAAACCTATCTCCTTCCATAATTATCTGTAATCCTGATTCAGTACAAAGGATTGAAGCCTTTAAAGTTGCAACAGCTTCTCCAATTAGGCATGCATCTGGAAAAGTTTCTCAGTTTGACCTCAAACTTTTGCTTTCCCAATGTCGCACCATTACTCCTATCTCCACTTTGCAATTTACCTTATCAATCACTGTATCTTAGTTAATTTATAAAAATATATTTTTTTAAATAAAAATGACGATTATTTGAATTTTTTAAAATTATAATCATATTTTTAAAAGTTTCAAAACTATAATTCTTTTAAAGCTGATAGATCTTTTTGTTTATTGATAGTCTTTTGAGGAAATGTTTTTTCTCAAATGTACTTCTTAACTTATTTGAGATTAAAAAGTATTTTTATATGTAATATCCAAATAACTTAATTTTATTATTAAAGAGCTTTTCAGACTATTTAATTACTTTTTAAGATTCCTAACGCAACTCCAAGTAAATCCTAATAATTTTATTGGTTCTGGCCTAATTTAGATACAAGAAGTGTTTCATCTCATCTCATTTTATCATTACATATTTCTTAAATTTTTACACAAAATATAATAAACAATTCAACTTTTTATATTCTCAAAGCAATAATAATATTAAAAAAAATAATATTCTAACAATATTTTATTTAATTTTTAATTTTTATCTTAACTCATCTTATTTCAACTTACTATTCAATCGGCACTTATATCAAAACCCTTTATTCTGCGTGACTTTTATATATTTTCTTTTGGTTACTGTTCCAATCTTGATTGGTTGCGTTTAAAGTTTCATTTGCTCGAGATGTTTTAGTGGCTGAACCTTTTTGGGGTAATATTTTACAGTTTGTTAATAGGCTTCTCAATTTTCTGAACATGATAGTTGGGTAGTTGCCTATTTTAGTATTTTGTAGGTACAAGAGAGAATAAAAGAAAAAGTGTGCAGATATTTGAGCTATATGATTGTTGTATCTTTGAAGGAAATAAGTCAAGAGAAGGTCTACTGCACCAATTCATTTGAAATTTTGTATTTTTCAGAGAGTTTGAATATTCTTAAAGAGAGCAGGATATCCATGCCTTAGTCGAAATAAGTTGAAATTAATTTCGTTTAAATTTTAATTTCATTGTAATTTTTATTTTATTACTACCGTACGGGAGAGTATGTACTCTTAACCATTCGTCTGATTAGAAACAATCATATGGGTTTTTCTTCATTTCTTTTGATAATCACCATGATTTCAATAGGTTCATCTTAACCATTCGTCTGATTAAAAAAGTCCGTCTCTTTGACGGTTTGTCAGTAGAACTTGAATTTTTCCTTTCTATAAAGGGTGAGATTGAGTCTATATTTAAGTAAACTACTATTTTTATAAATGAAAATAGAAACTCAATACATCAGAAATTGTCAAAAAATCAAGAAATTTAATTATATAGAGGTGGATAATTTCCATTATGAAATAATATCAGAGAAGAAAAAATTTGGATTAGTGGGATGTTGTCGTTGGCTTGCATCGCCGCTACCCATTGTGTCAAGTTATGCGCACATCGATTCATTGAATGATATATTTTCCTAGCTTCCATTCTTTGAAAGAAGTGAGATAATACTTGATGTCACCCATAGTTGGAATCATGATCCAATCTTTTATAACAACAGGGTTGGATATTGCCTTTATGGTGGTGCTTGAATCCCCTTCCAATAAAATTTTTTGCAAACCCAATCTTTTTGCTTCAGTAACTACTATCAAGGCTGCGTTGGCTTCTCTTAAATTTGGACTTACACTCCATATGTACCTACTTATCTATAAATTACTATTACTTATTAAGTACGATAATTTATAAAGTATTTATAAAAAATATTATAAAGTACGGTAATTTATAAATTATTATTACTTATTTAAAAATATATTTAAAAATAAAATAAAATAATTATAAATTGTATGCAATAATTGATAGGATCCACATCTATTAAATCTTCAAAAAGTTAAAATCATTTCATTTCACTTCCAAATCCAAACACATAAAATTTTTAAAAATCATCTCATCTTATCTCAACTCAATAATCTCATTATTATTTATAAACAATTTGAACTCATCTCATCTCATCTTACTATCCAAATAGGATCTTTCTTTCACACTTGAAAAAGCAAAATGATATGCGCATAGCATTTTTAGTAATATAAAATTACGTATTAAATGAGAGATATTTTATAAAAATAAAATCTTTTCATAAAATTATTTTTATCTTATAACATTATTATAAAATATATTATAAAAATATGTTATGTGTATCATTATTCTTGGAGAAAAGTAACGAGTGTCAAGACTGACAAAAAAAAGAAAAAGAAAAAGAATAGTATCTTTTATTTATTTTTAATCGATTATCATCTAAATAATCGTTACATACATAAAAGTAACACGGGTAGAAAAATTAATTTTATTGTTCCTCAATTATCAGTTTCCAAAAGAATAAAAGTTTTGGATTTGTGTCTTTTGTTTGAACTTTATTATACATCTAAAATAGATTTCACAATATTTAATAAGTCTTTAATATTGTTAAAATATTCACAATAATAAAAGAAAAATGAAATAAATTAATATTTTAATATCAAATTTATATATCTATTTCTTTTTTTAATCTTTTTTTTTATATAAGGAGGATGATACGTTCGAAACTTTATTGAAACCCTCATTTTTTGCGGAGAAAAACCATAGTTACATCTTAAACCCACTTATTAAAAATCAATCAAACAATAAACATCATTCAACATAAAAAATAAAACTATACAAAGCCTCAACTAAATCCAAAACTGAGGAAGACCCAATTTTTCAATTTTTAAAAAGCCTCTTAATAACTTAGGAATATCCTCATAAAAAACCTAGTGATCAGACAAGCCTTTCGCTCCAATTTTTGCAAGATAGTCTGCCGAATAGTTCCCTTCCTGAAAAATATGTTGAAAATTTACATTCATCTCTCTCTACAAGACTTGAATTTTATCCCAAAAATCTTCCAAATACCAAATCGAGCTTCTTTTGTCAAACAACCATTTGATAACCAGCATGAAGTCCATCTCAATATCAATAGTCAAGAAACCAAAGGATTTTGCAAATCGCAAACCATGCAATAATCCTAATAATTCAGCTTTATTATTTGTACCTTCGCCAAAATGATTCGAAAAAGCAGCCATAAATTTACCATGGTGATCTCGGAAGACTCCACCAGTGCCCATGATACATGGGTTGCCGATACAACTGCCATCAATATTTAATTTAACTCTCCCTGTAGTTGGCAGACACCATTGGACAAACATTGGCCTCTTCGAAATTCTATGTTGAAACGACACAACAAGTGATCTCAGGATGTCTTCATCATGGCTCGACAACACAGCTTATCTTTGAGTTTTGTAGCAGACTTGCGAATGGAGACTTTAAGTCTCGCCCTAACCGACTGCACTGGTTCGTGCACCTCTTCCATTCTAATTTTACATCTTGTATTCCATAAACACTGTAGAACAATACATGGAATTATGCCGAACAAAGAACCTACCTTGGAGGAGTTTTTTGCTTTTTGAAACCAACAATTCACTCTATCACTCCATCTCCTTCCTCTCATGGACTGCAAACCCACACAATCAAAAACTTTTTTCCAAATCATTTCAGCAAACTCTCCATTCGCCAAGACATGATTTAGATCCTTATAGGCCCCTAAATCACAACAATTGCATCTCGACACAATAGGGATCCCCAACTTACGAATATTATCATCCACACACAGTATTTTGAAAACCTTTCCAAACCATAACAGAAATTGTTTTTGGTAAAGAGGGATGCCACACCCACTTAGGCCAGGCAACCACAAGAGCTCGAAATCTCAAACAAGACCAAGCACTTTTTGTAGTAAAATTTTCATCTACATTTTCAGTCCAAACCAAAATATCTTCACCTTCCTTATGGTGACCCAACCTTTGCATAATGGATAAAGCATTGTCAGGGCCAACCAGCCGAGTAATCACGTCAAAATCCCAATCATTTTGAAAAAAAACCTCAAAAAAACCTTGATCTAAATGGAGGTTGAAAAATGCCAACTACTGATAAGAGTGACCATTTTCTTCAAATATTGAAGCTTAGTTTAAAAACTGAATGAATAAAAAATTAAATTCCAAGATAAAAGTATAAATTACATCAAGATTTAGATGAAACCTACATTAAAAAAAAAAAATTTGGTAGGGTTATTTTAGTTAAATCATTTTATTTTAGCTTTTTAGATAAGTGTTGGTTTACCATGTTACCAAATCAGATTATATGTTGAGTTTGATTCCATACTTTATAAAATAATTCTACTTGAACGTTTTTACACCACACATAATTCATGTAGTACAATTCTATTTTATATCCATTTAGTGAAAGATAAATATTTGGTCTATACACAAATTTTACATAGGAAATTTTACACGCCAACATATATAGCTCATTGTATAAATATGTAACCTATGTTTATATATATACTCTCTCTTAAACGTTTGAAAATCATTTTTATATATGTTTTAGATAGTGTATATGTAACATTTGGTCATTTTATCTTAACTCGTTTGGATACAGAAACCACTCACCTCACCTCATTATTATAATTTTTTCAAATTCTCACACGAAATATAATAAATAATTTAACTTTTTCAAATCACAAAATAATAATAATATTAAAAAATAATATTTTAAGAATATTTTATTCAACTCATCTAAAATCATCTCATTTTATCTCACTATTTAAACTAGTCCTAATCATTTTGTAAAAAATAAAATAAAGCTAAAGAGTCGGGTGCATTTAGAAAGCTTTTTTTCTTTTAATCTTAGCCATTAGAAAGACATTTCAAAAGAATAAGGTAGTTTGGTTATTAATACGAAACTATCTCATTTCATATATTCTTTATGATATTTTTAAATTTTTTTATAAAATATAATAAATAATTTAATTTTTTTAAATTGATGCTTTATTTATATATTTAATTTGGATGATGCTACAGCTCCCGTTGGAGCTCCCGCTAGAGCTGTAGCATGTGTTTACATGTGGTTTTTTTAAAATTGTTTTTTATGTAGATTTTTAATATTTTTTAATAATTTTAAAAATTAAAATAAATTTTGAATATCATTAAAAACATTTTCTTAATCAAAAAGTTAAAAAAAAAATTATTAAAAAATACTTCTTTAATCACAACGTAAAATAAAAAATCATAAAAAAATATTTTTTATTTTACTTCGTGATTAAGAAAGTATTGTTTAATAATATTATGAATTTTTTTAATTTTTAAAAATACTTAAAATTATGAAAAAAAATCTATATAAGAAAAACTAGAGAGCTTTAGCATTTTCCATTTAGCTAAGTTTGGGTAGCCAACGTAGCTTAACACTTTTCAAGTATTCTCGTACTATTGGAAATACTCCACATGCCAAACGCAATGAACTATATTCGTATCAAAATCTTTCCAAAAATCATTATAATATTTATCACTATTATATATAAATAAAAAATAAAATCACTATAATATTTACCACTATTATATATAAATAAAAAATAAAATCATTATAATATTTATCACTATTAAATATAAATAAAAAATAAGTCACTATAATATTTATCACTATTATATATAAATAAAAAATAAAATCACTATATAATTTATCACTATTATATATAAATAAAAAATAAAATCACTATAATATATAAATAACAAATAACATTACTATAATATTTATCAGTATTATATATATATATATAAATAAAATTATTATAATATTTATCACTATTATATATAAATTAAAAATAAAATCATTATAATATTTATCATTATTATATATAAAAATAAAATAAAATCATTACAATATTTATTAATAATAATAAAATCATTATAATATTTATTACTAGAAATAAAATTATTATAATATTTATGAGATCCATACATTTTTCAACTTTCTATCTAAAAGTCAACAACTCAACATATTTCATACATCCAAATAACTCAAAATATTCTCAATATGACACATAAACTCACTCTAATTTCTATTCATAACTGTTAACAAATATTTTCAACACTTCTAATATATTCTTAGTAGCCAAACGTAACCTTAATTTTAATTTTTCTTTGTGCTAGTCATGCTTTATGCTTTTTCTGAATCCTATAACAATATACGATGCTTTATGCTTTATGATGATGGACAACGACGAAGACTTGCAGGCTAAGGCTCGAGACTTGTAGGCTAAGGACCGTACCGTTTAGATATTGAGATAGTTTTATCTTATTTAGAATATTTTTTATTATTTATTATTTCATTTTACTATTTTATTAATATTTTTATTACTTTTTACTATTATTTATAAATATTCACGAATACTCTCACTATCAAAACGTCTCATCTCATTATTATAATTTTTTTAAATTTTTACATAAAATATAATAAATAATTTTAAATCTCAAAATAATAATAATATTAAAAAATAATATTTTAATAATAATATATTTAACTTATATAAAACCATCTTATTTCATCTAATCTCACTATACAAATGAACTCTTAATTTGCCCGTTGAACACGATACATAATAGCCCTTATTTATTTTTACAGAAAAGATAAAATAAATTAAGATTAAAGTTAAAAATTAATTAAAATATTATTAGAATATATTTTTTTAATATTATTTTTATTTTAAGATTTGAAAAAATTGAATTATTTATTTTATTTTATATAAAAATTTGAAAAAATTATAATAATTAGATTATCAGATGAAATGAGATGAGTTGAAATGAATTGTGAAAGAGAAATTCTAATTGAACCTATAAAAGTGACTGATTATTTTATTTATTTTTTATTTACTTAAATGACTAAAAAAGTGAATATTAATAATTGGTTTTTTTTTTTACTTTTTAAAAATATTTAAAAATATATAAAAAAAATTTAAAAAAAGAAGGAAAAAAAAAAGTTGCATTTGCACTTATCGGTTGAATTTTCGGTTGCGTATCGGTCGTTGCAGCGCTACCCATTGTGAGGCAACTCTTCTGTTACCATCCTTATAAAACAGGTACTGCGTGCTTAAACACTGCGCTCTCTCTTCAACTCATCAAAACGTAGTGCAGATCTTTCTCTTTAGAAATCATAAAGTTCTAGATATTCTCTTCCTTGTTTTATGTAACTTTTCCCGGTTAAGTTTTGTTAACTATGGCTGGTGAAGGCAATGGTCCGGCAATTGGGATTGACTTGGGAACGTGCTATTCGTGCGCGGCAGTTTGGAAAGAAAACCGGGTGGAGATCATACCCAATGAGCTTGGGAACCGAAAGACTCCATCTTATGTGGCTTTCAATGAGACCCACCGTTTGATCGGTAATGGGGCCATGGACCAGGCTGCCATGAATCATAGCAACACTGTTTTTGGTATGTTTCTTGTTCTTAGGTACTGTTACGAGTTCAGATTTTAGAGTCTTGCTTTCAAAATAGTGGTTAATTATTTCTCGGACGCATATATAGATGCGTTCTGTTGAAGTTGGGTTCTTTTTATGTTCATTTAAATATATTGTTTTTCTTTCTTTAAGATGATGTTAAAGAAAAATGTCCGAGTTGTAGATAGATCTTTGTTTGGCTTTAGAGAAATCTCTATCTTTGCATAAAAAAGTTGACCTGTTGAACCTTTTTTTTAATTTTTTTTTTTGCTTTCTGATGGTTTCGATTTCTGAAGCTAAGGATGTTTAATGTAATGATTTGTTTGTATGTTGATGTTCTTGCCTGTGTTATGAAGACGCTAAACGTTTGATTGGAAGGAAATTCGACGATGCCTCGGTGCAACATGACATGAAATTGTGGCCATTCAAGGTGGTTTCTGACCCTGATGGGAGGCCACTTATTGTGGTTGAATACAAGTTCGAGGAAAAGCGGTTTTGGCCCGAGGAAATCTCTTCAATGATTCTCATAAAGATGAAGGAGATTGCTGAGGCTTACTGTGGTTCGAAGATAAAAAATGTTGTTATCTCTGTCCCTGCTCGTTTCAATCATTCATAGCGTCAAGCAACAATGGATGCTGGTGTCATTGCAGGCCTGAATGTGATGCGAATAATCAACGAGCCAACTGCTGCTGCTATTGCATATGGGCTTGACAAGGAGAATAATGCTGGTGAGAAGAATGTGCTCATCTTTGATCTTGGTGGTGGTACTTTGGATGTCTCGCTTCTCACCATTGAAGGGGATCTTTTTGAAGTGAAAGCTACGGCTGGTGATACCCACTTGGGAGGTGAGGATTTTGTTCGTAGAATGGTGAACTATTTCCTTCAACAGTTCAGAAAAAAGTATAAGCGGGAGATTACTTGTGGTAAGGCTCTTAGGAAATTGTGGACTGCATGTGAAAAGGCCAAGAGGATCCTCTCATTTAATACTCAAACCACAATTGAGATAGATTCTCTATTTGATGGTATTGACTTCAACACAAGCATTACCCGAGAAAGGTTTGAGGAGCTTAACATGGATTTGTTCAGAAAGTGTAGGGAGCCCCTAAAGAAGTGTTTGAAGTATGCTAAGATCGATAAGAACAGTGTCCATGACGTGGTTCTAGTTGGAGGGTCTACTAGGATTCCCAAGATTCGGGAATTGTTGCAAGAATGCTTTGATGGGAAGGAGCTCTACAAAAGGATTAACCCTGATGAAGCTGTTGCTTATGGTGCTGCTGTTCAGGCCGCAATTCTCAACAGTCAGGGTGGTAGGAAAGTGCCGAATATCTTGTGCCTAGATGTCACTCCTCTATCCCTTGGACTAGAGATTGCTGGAGAGTTCATGAGTGTGCTGATACCAAGAAACACCACCATTCCCGTCAAGAAGGAGAAGGAGTTCTCAACCAAGGAAGATAACCAGCCTTACGTGCCGATTCAGGTGTATGAGTGTGAAGGTAGCAGCACTTTTGACAACAACTTGTTGGGCAAGTTGAAACTCTCTGGTATTCTTGCTTCTCCTAGTGGAGTTTCAAAAATCACTGTTTCATTTGATGTCGATGCTGATGGTATCTTGAACGCCTCTTTCATGGAAAAAACCACTAGACAGAAGACTGGCATCACAATCACCCACATGGGCAGGCTCTCCAAGGAAGAGATTGAGAAGTTAGTGCAGGAGGCTAAGAAGTACAAGGCTGAGGAAGAGGAACATAAAATGAAAGTTGATACAAAGAATGAGCTCGGGAACTATGCTTACAACATGATGAACGCATTCAAAGAAGAAAAGATTGCAGCTAAGGTCCCTGCTGTAGAAAAGAAGAAGATTGAAGAAGCAATTGAGCAGGCTATCCATTGGCTTGACCGAAACCAACTTGCTGAGGCAGAAGAATTTGAGTTCAAGAAGGGCGAGCTGATGAACATCTGCGACACTTTCATTGCCAAAATTGATCAAGGTGCTGAAGGTGACACGAGTGGAACCACGCAAGGGGAATCTGAGAAGTGCATTGATCAGCAAAAGGAGTGTAATATCAAGGTCGAGGCAAAGAATGCACTGGAGAACTACGCTTACAATATGAGGAACACTTTAAAAGATGAAAAGATTTCAGCTAAGGTCCCTGCAGCTGACAAAAAGAGGATCAAAGATGTAATTGAGCAGGCTATCCATTGGCTCGAAGGGAACCACAATGCCGAGGTAGAAGAATATAAGGTCAGGATGAAGGAACTGGAGAACATCTGCAACCCAGTCATCGCCCGGACTTATCAGGTTGCTAATTGTGACATTGGTGAAACCTTGCAAAAGCATAAGGAACCCAATAATGAGACCAAAACCAAAATGCAGGAGGTTGAGAAGGATATGGATCAGGAAAAGGAGGATAAGACGAAGGAGACAGAGAAGGGGAAGAAGAAGGTTGAGAAGAAGAACATGGCCGAAGATAAGGTGAATGAGGTTGAGGCAAAAAAATGCTTTGGAAAGTTGTGCTTACTACATGAGGTATAAAATCAGAGCTGTGAAGAATGATTTGACAAAGACCGAAGATGCAATTGAGCAGACTATCCTTTGGCTTGATAGGAACCAGAATGCTAAGGCAGGGGAGTTTGAGAATAAGATGAAGGAGCTGGAGGGCATCTGTCACCCGTTCATTGCCAAAATGGACCAAGGAGCTGGTGGTGATAAAAAAATAATAATATAGATTTCTTTGTATTGTAATCTGGTCTTTGTTTGTGAGTAATTGAAAGCTGTAGAGGCTTGAAGGGTGAGGCTTTAGTTACCTTTATTGCACTTGTATATTAGCATTGTAACTCAGTTGTATATTGTTTGTTCTTGGGTTGTTTAAACTATATGTTGTGTTGTGATACTGTAAAAAATGATAGAACTCAGATTTCAACAAGAAATATATAGCCAATAGTTCCTCTGAAACTTGCTCCAAAAAAAAAAAAAAAAAACTCATCAAAATTAGTTTCACTTTTAAACACTGTGACTATAAAGCAAAAGGACCATAATTGTTTTTTTTAATGTGTTTTTTGGTTTTTTTTTTTAGAATCATAAGATTTTTTAAAATGGTCAAAAAAATTGATTTGTTTTTTAATTTTTTCTTTTGGGAAATAGCCGATATATACTTTCAAGTAGTGCCATAAGCAAGTGAACAGATCGAATAGGAAAATATATATTTTTAATTTATATATATATTATATATATTATTTTATATAATAATTTTATAATTAATTATATAATCTTCATCAAACCTACACCATTAACAATATAAAATTTTAAATATGTAATTACAAATTAATATTATATTAATTATCTAATGTATATTATCAATTAACTTATCACTAATTTACCATTAACTAATTACTAACATCTACATCTACAATCTAATTAAAGTTATTAGATAAAGTTTTTGTAAAATCCTTAAGTTGTAAGTAAATATAAAGTAATTACAAATATTATTGTAAATTATAATTAACTAATGTATGATATAAGTTAACTAATGTATGATATAACTTATATTAATTATCTAATTATTCGTTAGTTAACTTATATAATTAACTAACGAATATTGGAAAGCACCAGCCAAAGTAGATGCATAAAATCAAACGAGAAGAGTTAGTACTAGTCGATCTACGAGATCATCAGAATCACAAAAACGTATTAATCAACTGCATAATTTTGTTTTGCAGATCTTATACATCTCCAGCAAGAATCAAACACAATCGCTGCCAATTTTTCAGCTTTACTCACACAAAGAGAACATTAAGAAACTCATGCCAAAAAAAGAAAAAAAGCAAGAACAAAAACAAACAGGGTACCAAAAAAAAAAAACAAGGTACATTTATTTATATGACAACACACCCGGCCGGAATACTTCAGCTCAAAAAAACAAGCAGCAAGCTGAATAACAAAGCAACCATGTAGTTAACCATGATGTTGGGAACCAAAGAAGCAACACCAGAAAAGTTTCCAGTCGATGTGTTGGTGCTCAAGATCACCACCATCCAGTCATCCTCAGAGGCAATCCCGGCACCGGTGTAGCTGGAATCATTAAGATACTTTGCATATTGTGAATTCGTGTAGTTGGAAAGTACTAAAGTTGGGTCTAATTTGGGTACACAAACGGGCATTAGGACCCCATCTACAGTGGTGTTGACATTTATGCCGCACGAGTGCAGGAGCTTGTTGAAGTTGCTGAACATGGGGTGGGTGCCGGGAGCAAAGCTGTAGTCAGAGGCGTTGTTGCAAGGTAGATCCTCTAATTGATCTGCGATTTCATCAGCTAGGCACCCTGCATTGTCGTTCTCAGTGAATTCGGGGAGATTTAGTGATTGCCTGTAACTGTTAATGCTTTGGAAGAGTGTGTCGTCTTCATCTGCATGTAGATGTGTAGAAATTGCATTGATTATAGCCCAACGTTAAAGCAAAGATGATGAGTAATAATACATCAGACTAGCAATTTAATTGGTATTATAATTTTCTCTGTGGCTCTAAAACTACCTACCAACTTTATTGCTTTCACGAGGTAATCAATTCTGGTGCAATTAGTACTAATTGACAGAACAAATGGAAATCTTCGAACATTTATTAAACTTTAGAAAAGCTAGAGAGAGAGAGAGATCACCATCACAATGTACTGGATCAGAAAGAAACATAACGCCATGAATTAGGACGAGCAAAACGAGGGAGAGGCCAAGTTTAACGAAGGCCATGGTTCAGTAGTGTCAACGAAAGAGCTAGCCTGACGAGGGCGATTTATACAAACTCAAGAAGAGAATAAACAAAAGATGAGTGTTGGAGATGATTGGTATTGGAATGTCTTATGTCTGCCTTTTCTGGGTTGCTTTAATTGCGTGTCAAGGTGGTTCTCCTGGTGCTATATCTTTTTTGTTTCGTCATGTATAATTGCAGGCCAAAGTGAGAGTTTTCAAGGCGGAAGTCTCGACTCGGAAACTTTTGCTGTATATCTTTGATCTTTGGTAAAGACTGAACTGAAGTAGCTTCGACACAATAGCAACCAAATGCGAAAAAATATCGCTTTGATAACCTACGTTAGTCGAATGCTCTTTAATTAACCTACCTCACTCACGAGATAAAGTGCTGCATACTTCATAGATAGATTCTTCAAGTTAAGAGCGTAAAGTGCTGCACACTTGTGCATAGAGAGACTTCTAGCAGGAGCCATATGGCAGGCGACAGCCTTGCACATAACTACCTGCGTCCGTCCGTGTTGCCTTCTCAAAAGCCATCACCTCTTTCAACAAAATTCATAGTATTCTCCAAAGTATTCCCCTTTCAACAGAATTCCTACGGCCTATTACATCTAAGGTTTTTTCACTACTTTTAATCGAATTAAATAGATCAGCAGCATCTAATGTTATATGCAATCGATTGAAATATGTAAGAGCCGTACACTTATTTTAAAAAAGAGTGAAGTCCAGTATTATTAAAAAATTAATATATTTTTTTTTTACATGAATCTCATATTTTTTCATTTTTTTAACATATTGCGTGTCGCTTGTGACCGTAGCTATCATCTCTCTAAATTCAATCCTTAAAAATCCGAAACGTGTTTGGAAAGCATTCATATGCATGGCCACAGTAAGTGAATTGTATTGGGGTTAATTTCCGGTGGACACAGTCCTTTGAATCCTTTCATAGCGATGGAGCCCTCTGTGAGTGAACGCCAGGCACCCTGTTGTTATTGAATTCAAATACTGATCGCATGATCATCGAATATATTTATATCCTGAATTTCGTAATTACACGGAAATAAATTTATTAAGTTTATTTATAAACAGAATCCCAATTTGCCAAAGACGAATAACATGATGGGCTGAGCACTCGCTCAGTTGAAATCAACTGAGTAACATCAATCACCTCAAAAATCCCCATCTCAGGGCGACACTTAAGCTTTAAACTCTCCATTTGCATTTCATCCACTGTTTGATGTTTTTCATCTAAACTAAAATAGCCCAAATTAAAACCAAGCCATCTTAGTATTTTCTATGTTTTCTCCCTGGAAATTAACCAGTTTACCATTGACCAACGAATTCCACGACTGTGACACGAGACTCCACACCGACATGCCCTGCAACGTATATAATACTGTGCTGCTTATCTCACACATCTAGCTTGATCACTTTCCGACACACCTCATAAGGGAAAATAGTCACAAGAGAATGTAGCAAATCAAAATTTACACAACCAGAAACTGCATAAACATATAACCCCCCGCGGGGGGTGAACAGAGCAATTTCAGTTTGCAAAGAGGAAAAACAACCCCAACCCCAACAACGAAGACACCATGTAGTGACCAAAACCAACCTTTGGAACCAAAGAGAGAGCCCCAGAAAAACTTCCTGTCGGGGTGTTTGTTGTCAAAACGACCACCATCCAATTATCCTCAGAACCAACCCCGACTCCAGTATACTTGGAATTGTTTAGATACTTTGCTAATGCTGTGTGCGTATAGTTAGTAAGCACAAGAGTTGGGACCAAATCGGGCACACAAACGGGCATTATGATTGCGTCTGCCGTGGAGTTGGCGTTGATTTTGCACTTGTCTAAGTGCTTGGGGAGATCGGAAAGTCGAGTGTTGGAGCTTGGCACAATGCTGGCGCCGTTGGTGGTGCTGGTGCAAGACTCATCCTCTAATTCGTCGGCAATTTCATCGGCGAGGCAATCTGCTTTCCCATTTTTTACGAGGGGCGGCTGTTTTGCCGCTTGCCTGAAACTGTTAATGCCCTGAAGAAGATTGTCTTCATTCTCTGTGCAAATAAAATGATAATAGAAGACCTCAGGCATGCATGTAAACTATTATTGTCATGCACTTAATTTGTTGATCTGAGCTTTAATAAAATGAAAAAGTAAAGAAGTCTGCTCTGAACATAATAAACATAATTGTATATGAAGAAGGGGTAGTTTTAATTACTCAGATTATATCGAGAAGGATGTTAAATAAGATCCTCATAATAACTCAATTAATATCATAACAACTACAAACCCAGAAGCTGAGAGAAAGAGAGAGTAAATACCATTACAGTGCACTGGGCGAGAAAGCAAAGCAAAGACATGAACAAGCACAAAGAGGAGAAGACTAATTAGTTTGGGAGAGGCCATGGGTTCAGAGCCGAAAAAGATCAGAAGAGTGCAGTAGAGAAGGGAGAAAGAATAGATAGCTAGGCTTGTGGTTAAGTATATAGATGGTCTCTTCGTTGAGATTTTGAATGAATTGAGCGTGGATTGCCTAGTTTTTGAAAGAGGTTCCAGGTGCCACTTCGTGTGCCTGATACATAATGGCCAATTTGACAGCTATAAATTGCTTCGTATGGCACGTGGCCGGCATGCAAAGCGCCACTACCCATATCATGTATGTTTGATAAGTCGTGGGATAATTAGGGATCCTGTATTTCCGTGTATTTTTCCTCGTCTGAAGTGTTCAGTGAGAAGAAAGTTTCGTAAAAGACGCACCGAGAAAAAGTGAAAAGAGCATATATATTTTTCATAACAGGGTAGGGGGAGATCCAACAGTTTTGACCAACAAAAACAGAAAACAAACCAGGAATTAATATTGGATTCGAGCCCCCACATCCGAAGAATATGCACAATAATTTTCTAATCCTATGTGACACAAAGAAACCTCAAACTAATGGAAAGATGGACGTTGAGAGCTTTACTTAGAAGCTAGCTTGATGGTGAATCTTTGAAAGTGGTAAAATCTTGTGGCTAAGTATAATGTTAATGGCAACAAAAGATGATGACTTTGAATGGGGTAGGAAGATTCGGCTGCTAGACATTATTGAAACCATCAATCCAATAACTATCGATTGAAGCTTCCTAAGTCATATTCAAATGTCCATTAATGTGTTCAACTTCCAAAGTTTTGTTGCCCCATTGATGGGATAGATATTCATGAGATGGGGATTGAATTCGAGGCTGAGTTTTCTACAAATCTGGCGAGTGGAGAGAATGATGCAGGTCAAGTTGCCTTTGAATTCTTAAGAAAATTGGCACCTGATTTTGATGGTGTCCGGACGAGGTCTCAAACACGAATTGACGAGCCTGTAGATCAGAAATATTATAGAATGGATCAGAAGACTGTCTTTGTGGATGAAACTAAGACATTAATTAACAGGCCATGTCCCGGCCTGTATTCTGAATCAAAGTTCGTAGTGCTTTCAAATAATAGTCCCCATGCAATAGATGATAATAGAAGCTCTCACCTCATGACCTCACGGGAGTTCAAATTATTAAACTTGCTAAGAGTTTTACTACAAATATTTATAAATTTCATATGATTGGTAAGTTTTACCAATATATATAATTAAGTTTAATATTTTTTTTTATAAAGATAACTGATTTATCAGCGTTAATTTGGGGAGAGCTCTAGCTAATAAAAGTGCATAACAAAAATGTACGTTTACCATGATAAGTACTACAGTTAAATATGGTTGAATGGGCATCTTGAATAAGGTTAACACTTAAAATTTGTGGAAGTTACACAAGCTATGTACAAAAAGATGTGTTAATATCGTGTTTCGTACGCCTTTAGGCCCAGTTTTAGCAACTCGGGTCTTCAAAGTTGGGCCTCGATTGGTGTTGAGTGAAGCCCCTGACAGTAGTCCGATACGACTATACGGTGTTGATGCGTACGTCCATAGCGGTTAACAGTATTTAAATGCAGAGAAAATAAAGAGAGAATGGCATACATATTTACGTAATTCGGCACTAGGCCTACGTCCATGGGAGTTTGGAGAAGGGAGATTTCACTATAATATACTTGTTTACAGTCTCTCATAGCCTCTCATTTATCACTGTACAATGGGAGCTGGAGATCTACATGCTGGAGAAGATGTTCTCTCTCTAGAGGTTGAAGAAGAAGTCGAAGAAGAAAAACCCCAGGATCCCCCTTAATCCTCTGGCCGCTTGCTTTTATCTAATCTCTCTTTTTACGTGCACCAGGGTAGTGGTGAGAGATGTCTCCTTTGCGTATCTCACCATTTCTCTCTTTTCCACTTTCTCCTGATCTCCATACCTCCTGACACACCCCTCTTCTTTGTCCTTACTTGTCCCCCCTTTCCCTCTCTCTTCTTTTGTCTTCTATTGAACTTATAGCCATTCTCAATCATGCAAGAGTCAAACTTATAGCCATTCTTGATCATGAAAATTAACTTATAAAAGCATAAAAGTTATCCCAAGATTTCTAATAAATACATTTGTCACTCTCATTTAACTTATAGCCATTCTCGATCATGCAAAAGTCAAACTTTTCATGCTACTGTTTAGGGGCCTATTTTAAGCCATATAGCGATTTTGTCAACTTACACACCTTGCTTTCTTGGCCAGGCTTTACAAAGCCTTCGAGTTGATCTATATAAATTTTTTCATCTAGGTCCCTATTCAAAAAAGTAGACGGATTGTTGTGGGCTTGACCACTGGACTGAATGTGTCGGCGAAGTTGATACCGGGTTGTTGGTGGTAGCTCTTGGCAACCAGTCGTGCTTTACGGCGTTCGAGGGTGCCGTCGGCTTTGTGTTTGGATTTGAAAATCCACTTGGAGCTGACAATGTTCATGTTCGGGTGTGATGGCACTAGAGACCAGGTGCCATTCTTCATGAGAGCTGTGAATTCCTCAGCCATTGCATTGCACCACTCACTATATTTTCTGGCTTCTGTATAATTCATGGGAGAGTCAGGAACACCACCTGCAACAAAAAAGGACTGGGGAAGTGGGTAGCGGACTGTTCCATCAGTGAAGGTCTTCGGCTTCACAATTTGGTTTTGGGACCGTGTGGTCATTTGGTGTGAACGGAGTGCCGGAGGTTCTACAGCAGTGGCAAGCTCTATTGACAGTTGGGTGGTGGACGTGTTTGAGGGAAAAGCAGAGGAAGGTGCAAACGAACTAGATAGAGGGGAGTCATGTGAGGTGGGAGACGACGTGAGTGGGAAGAGTGGAAATGGACGACGTCGTTGTATTAATATGGGATGTATCATTGGCAGGAGGAGAGGTTTCGTGGGAGGGTGAGTAGTTGTTGGTGATGGGGAGTGGAAATGGGAGATTAACGGTTGGGTTGTGCACGGGCTGGGTGTTAAGGGCCGTGTGTGAGGTGCTGGCAAAAGGAAAAGTGGTTTCTTCGAATATAACATGTCGAGATATGAATATTTTGCCACTTGAAATGTCCAGGCACTTGTATCCACGATGCATGTTGCTAAGACCAATGAAAACACATCACCTTGAGCGAAAATCAAGTTTGTATTGGTTGAAGGGACGTAGGTATGGAAAACAAGCACATCCAAAAATTTTAAGGAGTGAGAAATCGGGGGCTTGTTTATAGAGTTTTTCAAATGGTGAAATAACAAGAGGAGTTGTGGGAAGACGATTTATGAGATGCGTTGCCAATAAAAAGGCATGATCCCAATGGACATGAGGAACACTGCCATGAGAGAGAAGAGAGAGACTTGTTTCAACGATGTGACGGTGTTTCCTCTCAACGGACCCGTTTTGTTGTGATGTGTGAGGACAGGTTACACGATGTCGAATGCCAATTTTGTCAAAGTATTTGTGGAGAGTGCGATATTCTCCTCCCCAATCTGTTTGTACTGCTTTTATTTTCCTTTCAAGTTGGCATTCAACAAGTTTTTGGAAAGAATGAAATATTTGCATTACATCCGATTTCTTGGGTATAGGAAAGAGTCATGTGAATTTACTAAAATGATCAACAAATGAGACATAATATTTATTTCCACTGGTTGACATAATAGGTGATGGACCTCAAACATCAGAGAAAATTAATTCAAGAGGATAATGGGAAATAGACTTGGAATCAAAAAATGGAAGACGATGACTCTTCCCTTGTTGACAAGCGGAACACACAACCGTTATTTTATTTGATGAGATTGGTAGAGAAAACTCGGAGACGATTTGCCAAACGGTTTGATAAGATGGGTGACCTAGCTGACAATGCCAGACATCAAGAGGAGCACATTGGGAGAGGAAGGATTGATGAGATTTTGTTGGTGTAGTTGGCGGTGAGAAAGAGTAGAGGTTGTCTTTAGTTTTGTCGCGCAGTAGAATTCTCCCCGTGGCTCCATCCTTCACCAAAAAACAAGATGAGTGAAACTCAATATAAACATTATTTTCACTCGTAAATTGACTCATAGATATCAAATTTTTTTTAATCTGTGGAACATGTAATAATTGAGATAAAGTGAAAGAGTGAGTTGGAGTAGATATAGTGGCAGAACCAATATTCTTTATAGGCAAACCTGCCCCATCGCCGACGTGAATCTGATCACTTCCATGGTATGGCTCCGAGTGTAAGTTGAGATTTTGTAAATCATTGGTGAGATGATTCGTTGAGCCAGTATAAGGGTACCAATTCGTGTTCGAAGTTGAGGAAGACAAGGTCATGTATGCTATCATGGTTGGAGGGGCACCTTGGTACGCATGATCGAAGCGGTAGTAGCATTGTATGGCAATGTGACCAATTTTGCCACACACTTGGCAAGATGGTCTTGAGTTGGGTGTATTACTCGAGTGTGAGCTTCCTCGCCCACATCCACCACGACCTCTGCTTCGGGAGTTGGAAGTGTTGTAGGAGTGTTGAGGCTGTGATGAACGCTGGTTTTGTTGGGGTTTTCCACCCACGATGGCGTGGATCATTCCGAGTGGCCATATTCACTGAACTTACTGTGGCCTCAAGAGCAGATTGTTGTTGCTCTAGGCGTAACTCGAAACTGAGTAGATGGTTGAACATCTCTTCGGAAGTCATTTTGTCGACTTGAGTTGGAATGGAAGTCACAATGGCATCATATGATGTGTCGAGGCCTCCAAGAAGGTAGGCAGTGAACTCATGACTTTGTAGAGGCTGTCCAATGGCAGCAAGAGTGTCTGAGTATGATTTCATTTTCTGGAAATAGTCAGAGATGGACATATTTCCTTTCTTGGTGAGAGCCAAGAATTGGCAAGTCTGAATCGCTCGAGCCGAAGAGATGGAGGAGAACATTTTCTCAAGGGAAACCCATACTTCTCTAGAAGTTGAGAGACCTACCATCTGAGCTAAGATTCCCTCGGACAAAGAGGAAACCAAGGTACTGAGAACAACCTGGTCTTGGTCATACCAGGAGTGGAATTTTGGGTTAGGAATTTCTTTGGGTGCAGAGGTGGAAGTGGCTGTATCGGGGATGGGTATGATTGGTGGGGGTGCAGATATGGTTCCATCAACATATCCAAACAAGCGCTGACCATGCAAGTAGGGAACGATTTGTGTTTTCCAAAGGAGATAGTTGTCTTTGGTGAGTTTGATTGTAACCAGGCTATGGACACTTGTAGGGATGGTAGGAGTATTGAGGGAGGCCATGGGATCGAGCTGTGAAAAAAAAATGGACAGAGGTCACAATTTGGCTCTGATTACCATAAAACAATACTCAAATGATGGAAACTGTGTTATCCACTTCTGTCGAGAGGATTTATATATATATATATATATATAGAAATTTACAGATGTTGTAAGAATTACCAAACTTGTGTCCTAGAGTAATTACAGGAATTGACATAATTATAGGAAAGACAACCATATAGCTATAATTACAATGAGTACAAAAAAGAAAAGAACAGAATGAATGCAATTCCTCGTATCACGGACTGGAGGCGAGCTTGTTGTCATCTGTTGACTTACTCTTGCTGTCATCTGTTGACTTACTCTTGTTGTCATCTGTTTTGGAAGGTGTTTCCTTAATATCCTCAAACAATCATGATCGAGAATGAAATCACACTTGACACATACGAAGATCAATGAAAGGGAAGATTTACCACAAGAGTGACATTTAGGATGATCCGTGGTCCTCTCAACCAAAGTGAGAGGATGCTCGTGGACGTCGTATGTGAAAGTGCGCCCAAACTTGATATGCGGATGGTCCCCCAGAATACATTTTGGGTGAGCAGCAAAAAAGAGATCTGCACAATAGTAGAACCAATGCTTCGGATCTCGCTTTTTCTCGCAAATATCACAGTAATACTCACCAGAGTCATCCTCAACGGTGTAAGAGAGTATGAAGGGTTGCTTATAGGGTCCATATTTTGTGGTACGCGGTAGTGTAGCGCATTCCAATTCCGTAGAAAACTCACAATCAGCACAACGTATGATCAACAGACTTCTAAATTTGCCACAGGAGGTACATTCGCCGGTATCTGCATTGCCTGAGCTCAAAAGAAAAAGTGGGTGGTCATGACCCTCATGGGTAAATTTGGTTGGAATCAAACTACAAGGGACATCGAGCTGAAAGCGGCAGCCATCACAACTGTATACGAACCCATTACACAAACTTTCACAAGCATTACAACGAAAGATTTCAGGGCCAAATTCATCCTGAGATTTGTTTGGGAGGAGGGTGAGCGGATGGTTATGGAGTGGGTGTAATTTTTTTCTGGGTAAATCGGCACAAGATTTGTGAAGAAAGAACTTGCATTGTAAACAACAATAATGCGGAGAGGAGACATACTGCGCACACCCGTTGCATTTTTCATTGTTCTCTAGCTCCACTGCAAGCTTTAAGTGATGTTCATGCCATATATGTTTGATCTCTGTGACGATTTCAGCTTTTCCGTTTCCCGGGTTGATCTTGTCGACAATTTGAAACAATGGTTCAGTCGATTCATCTGGCCCAAGAAGGTGGGTCTCATTAGGCTGATCATCTTTCAATTCCGGGTCAAATGTTTCATCCCTGATGACCATGATTTTTGTAGCACAACGAGGATGTGCAGCAAAATCACAACTAGAGCAATAATAAGCTTTGTATTTTGTGTCCACCTTTCTAACACAGAGTTGGCAAATTTCCCGATTCTCCGATTGGTTGAGCCGAGGAAAGTATTTGAGGTTCAGACTCAGAGGGTGGTTGTGACGTGTTACTTTGAGATTCAATGGAAAGAGAGCACATTGCGTGTGAATCATGAATGAGCAGGTGATACAAAAGTAGGACATGCATGGATTTCTTTTTTCACCACAAGTATCGCAAGTGAACGACAATGATCTTCGAAGGAGGCTCAAAGGATGGTCATGACTTTCAGCTTTTATGGTGAGCTCTAGCAAAGCGCATTTTGGATGAAGGTAAAATTCGCAGCTAGAACAATGATATACGTAGCCCTTGCATTTTTCACCGCAGTCATGGCAATTTTCCCATAATCCTTTAGTGATTTCAAGGGTATGTTCCGGGTGCAACGGATGTTGCATCCCTCGGGGTCCAAGCTCCATTAATTCCCTACATGATCAAAAGAAGACAATCATTTTAAACTAAAAATCTTGCACATGCATGCTTTGAGTACAAATTAAAGTTTGCAATTTAAATAATATATAGCTAAACAGAACCCATGCAACATCTTACAGCTAGAACATGACTTCCAACATGCAGTATGTCATTATAAGAAAAATGGGTTTTTGCGATCAATTTATTGCGATTAAAAGACTTTTCGCAACTAATTTTAGTTGCAAATAGTCATTTCGTTGAAATTAACTGATCGTAAATAAGCAGTTTTCTTGTAGTGTTTCAGCATATATTCCATATTAATTCACAGAATATAAGAAAGATCGGACAGAAAAGAAATGATGGGGAAAGAAATCATACACAAATCAGATTTTGGCTTCAGAATTTAACTAAAAGCTTCCAATTTCGTTTCTGATAAAGGGAGGGAAGATCGATTGGCACGAATTAAAACTCACATATTATTAATGCTGCTATATATATATATATATGGAAGGAAAGACTAATATATATGCGAGGTCCCTGCCCAAGACATCTTTTCATCTTGACTACGTACTTGGCCACTCTGTCAAAACACTTCAAAACTCACATATTAATTTTATAAAATCTTGAATTTTGTTCTTATTTATATTTATAATTAAAATAGTAAATTAATATGAATCAGATCATATTCATGATCACATGATGCAGGACTAAATTAGAGGGTCCGAATCATGAATACCATTGCTGATCCAAATTAGTCGCAGCACGCAGGCAAAATTCGAATACGTACAACTTAATAAATGTCGATTTCTCTACCTATCTATTTATTTTTAATATAACTTATATGACAGTTGGAAAAATATAATGAACGATATAAAAAAAGGTCCGTCAAAAAATTATATCCGTTAGAATAATAATATGAATGTTAGAAAATTATTGTATATTTTTTTAATAATAAATAAATATTTCAATTACAATTAAAATTAAAATAAATAAAAATGTCTAAATCAATATTTTAATAAAATAGTGATTGTGGTGTGCCTTGTTGGGCTGATTCCTTGCGTGTACCTTTTCTCCATAAGTAAAATTGGAGGTGACGTGCTGCCATGATGCCATCCAAGGAACCAAAGAATTGATTTCCCTTTTAAATAAGGAACCAATTAAAGTAAATACTTGTCTTAAGCGAGTTTAAGAATGAGAAATTCTATTTACAATTTTCAAGTGGAGACTGTATGGGCAGATCCTTTATTAAATAAGAAAAAATATCATTTTAAGAGAGATAGTTTTGTAATTTTAAAAACTTTTAAAGATAAAATTGTCTATACTTGTATTGCAGTCCTTAAATGGGGACTATGTCTAGCATTACTCTTTAAGAATAATCGAGGGATGAATCTTACTTTTAAGTCATTTATTCGTCTGTTCTTAGGCCACCTTGATGGTGGATGACCTACCAAGGCCATAACAGTGTTTAAAACTCGAAAGACAAAGTGGTTGCCGTGGTGCATGGTTGAGCTGATTCCTTGCATGTACCTTCTTCTCCATTAGTAGAATTGGACTTGATGTGCTGCCCTCCAATTAAGGAACCAATTAAAGAATTGATTTCCCTTTTTAAGTAATGAACCAATTAAATGTGTCTTGCAAAGTAAATACTTGTCTTGGGCGAGTTTAAGAATAATCAAGGGATGAATCTTACTTTTATGCTATTTATTCGTTTGTTCTTAGGCCACCTCGATGGTGGATGGCCTACCAAGACCATAGCAATGTTTAAAACTCAAAAGACAAGAAAGTTTTGGAATGTAGAGCCTTCCTCATAGTATAAATATAGATATCAAGGATGCTGCTCAATGATCTTTAACTTACTCACAAATGGTTTGGCATGTACTATATTCTAATTAAGTTCGAATATAGAGTCACCTTAAGCTAATGGTAGTAACCGCTTAAGTTCATTGAACTCTCTAATTGGGTTGGGTTCTAAGTTATAGCTCAAATTCGATTTAAGGGAGCGCATCATGTGGCTTCCTGTCATTTAGACCACTATTTTCAATTATCGGCAAATAAGATACTATTATGGTCGTTTGGTGCAATACAGATTGCTGAAAAAGATTAAATGTGGCAATATTATAAGCTATTTCCGGCGATTATTGGCGCAAGCTTTTTTTTTTCCTGTAGTGTTTCATTTCAGATCATCATCATAGACAACACGAAGTTCGAAATTCAAAGCATTTATTATTGTTGTTATTATTATTATTATTATTATTATTATTATTATTACACCCACCAATTAAAAATTTATACGACAAAATCATGTGCATCTGATTAAACACCAAGATATTTTATGCTTTCAAAGCCATCTCCTCCGCCCAGCCACCTTCATCTCCACTCTCCATCTTCTCTCTCTCGTCTGTTAATAAAGGACAAATTTAAAACCGAACGATATTTAAAATACATACCACACATGATACAGCACATGAAAAGCCCAGAATCCTTAAATACTGGTGTTCCTTCCTGGATAAAACAAAGAACGATCAAGAATATTGATGAAAAAATGTCATGCGTGTGTAAGTCCAATCTTCTCTCCATTTTACAGTTTAAAGTTACCTTTCGTGCAGCCGTTTTCTTTACAAATTTTGTGTTGAATTGCAAGAAAAGAAAAAAGCAATCATTTCACCAAACGGCGGAACACTCACTGATCCAAGGTAGGCACATTCCCATTTGCTATTTGTGGTTTTCTGCGTAATGGCTTCTCATTCTATTGTGACGAACTTGAGTTCATCCTTATCTCCATGGTGGTTTGCTTTCCAACAGCTTCATCCTTGCTGGTCACGAGCATGAGCTTATTTATTCTATTCCGGCGTGTGACAAGTGTAGTTATTGTGAATGTGTATGGAGGTGGAGTTGAATATTTAGATAATGGAAGAAATGGTCTCAATTCATGCAGAAAATTTCTGAAAGCACGCCATTCCTTAAGCTTTAGGAAGTGAACATGTTTCTGATCACATACAAAGACAGATTTCTTAATAGAGAAAAGATATTTGTAACTATGAATTGTGCAACCGCCGTGTAATCGCTTTGAAAAAAGTGAATAAAACGTAAGATCCACATGAAAAAAATTAATTTTTTAATAGTGAATCACACTCTATTTCAAAGCGATTACGTAGCGTTTACGCATTTCACGATTGTATATAGAATTACTCTTCATAATAATGTCCAAAATAGAGATCTGAGCATATCCTGAGTAGCACATGATTCCACATTATCATGGAAGACACTCAACTCAACAAAAACTAGGAAATCTGTATATTTGGGGCAAACAGCACAACTCATTTTTCTGTTCATAGCTCTATCTAGGGTCATATATCTGCAAAATCACAGGCAAACATCACTCGGAATCACGTTCTTTTTAAAGATCCTCTTGTCCTTCTTAAGCTCTCGACTAAAAGAGGAGGACTTGTTAGTCACCTCTTCTTCACAATTCCTTCCAAAATCCCATCAATTGCGAAGGAACCAGAACATTGTTGGTGATCAACTGGACCTGGCAGCTGGAATGAGATAGAGAAGTGCCCTGGTGGACACAAATTTTGTGTCTGCATCTGAAAGATTTGAGAGTTCTTGCACACTATTGTTTCACCAGTCGTTGTTACTCCCTTTATTCCTATTTTTCCACTAGGTTCCACGTCACCATTGAAATCATCTGCAGTAAAACATAGAGGACCAGACTCAGTTAATTGTAGAAAGATGGATACTGGAAGCTCGCAGTACTATGGTGTAACTAAATCATGATTTGCTAGCATATGAAACTCAAAAAAAAATTTATTGGTGAAACATAAAGTTATTGCTAGCATATAACTAAAAAAATTATGCTAATAGGAGTATTGTGTCGCTTGGTAGCATATTTTCCACTGTAGATCCTTTCCTTTTGGCTCATGTCAAATATTGGTGCAAAACCTTGCAAAGCAGCTTCCTTTCCACAGAAAGTTCTAGCCTTCTGGTTTAAGTCAAAGATTGGAGCAGGCTTCCACAAGGTGGCTTTTGCTTCATTGTAAATCCTCTCCTTTCAGTTTAAAACAAGGGCTAGAACCGGGGGTCGTAATGCAGCTTCCTTTTTACTGTTATCCTTTCCTTTTGTAGCACCAGTTTGTTGGACATCAAACTTCTGTGGTAGCATTGAAAGCTGAAAAAGGTGTCCAATATAAATTTCAAAGTGCTTTATCCTGATCTAGAATGTTGCACTAGTGACCACTATTTCTTTTATTTAAAAAAAAATAGGGAAAACTAAGAGAGAACCAAATACATGTCACTTTTTTGGTCACAGAAGAAAGACCTTATGTATTACATTGCCATGGAATTGATGTCTCTTTTAGAGGAAAGGAAGTGATGATGATTTCATGCAATATTGATCGGTCCAGTTGTGATGCATGCAAATGCACCATATATGCCAACAAACATCATATATCGACCAACAAGTACTGATACTAACTTATAAGTAATACTAACTTACATGCAAATGCTTGGCCTCATCGAAAACTTAGAGATCCCAGGACCCAATATTCATCATAGCTAGACAAAAATATTGTTAAAGCTACCGTAAGTGTAGGCTTATATATGAAGCAAGCATTGCCCACAACTATATATATATATATATATATATATATATATATATATATATTAATATGATGATCAGAATCATGGCCTTCATGGTGCATAATATAATATAATACAATACATAGGAAGGATAATTAATTGAGTATGGATCGCTTGAATAACTATTGCATGCAATTGGTGGTTAACTTAGATAGCTAGCAATTAGTAATTAAGATAGACAACAGTATTCTTAATCATTTTCTTTTGGTGTTTTTTATTTACTTTTTTGGGGGGAGGGGACATAGGCCTTGCCACTAATGAGAGCCATTTCAAAACCTCTAGTTAGGTTTGATGCAATGATGAAATTCAAAGGAACTGATACTAACTTACAAGTATTGATACTAACTTACATGCAAATGCTATTAATTGATAGCATAAGCCTTGCTATGCTACATGATGAATTGCAAATGCTAACTTTTTTGGGGGGAGGGGGCATAGGCCTTGCTACTTGCAATATTAATTGCAAATGCTAATTTACAAGGAACTGATACTAACTTCAGAATGAAGAGTAAGATAGTTAGGTTTGATGCAATAATGAAATTCAAAGGAATAAAACATGATATTGATAAACGGGAACAGAAGAGTAAGACATATTTCTATAACTTTTCATCCACATAACACAGTGATTGGTCTTGTTTTGCAAACTTCTACTGCATTCTGAAATTAACAATTCAACAGGATGCTCTTTTAACGTATATTAATTAAGCTTAGGCAAAAATTCAATACATTTTGAAATTGATTTGTTTACTACAAATACATTCTGAGAAAACTAAAAATACATGAATATAAAAATACTAGGATGAAAATATGAAGAAGCAAATCTCAAAGGAGATGGGTTCCTAGCAAATACCGACTTAAAAATATCAAATTAATGAAAAATACCAACAACGTGAAAGTTTAATGAGATGGGTTCCTACCACTTACAGAGATTAATGAAAATAATTATAGAGATTAGGGAGATGGGTTCCTACCACTTACAGAGATTAGGGAGATGGGCATTAACAGAGAAGCAATTAGTAAGGGAGGGATTTCGATGGGCATTACCAGTTGCGAAAATTGAAATCGCTTTCGTCCCCATCGTGTGTGTGCTTCCTTCCGTTTCGTGATGTTCTCCATCACTGGTTTCAGGAAGGGAGGGATGTCGATGGTATTAGGGTTAGGGAGAAGGGGACGTAACGAGAAGGGAGAAGGGAGAAGGATCGAATTCATTCCAGTCAAAACGGTGAGTTTTGACAAACTCTAAGTCCCACCTCCCTCATTTGCTTCGTTTGGTTCCAGTTTCTCATAAATGAAACACACCGTTTCATTAAGATGAGTTGGCGTTTACCCACCGGTTGCGTTTAGCTTTTTTCATAAAAATAAGAGACAAAGTGGTTGGCGTGGCGGTGGAGCTAATTCCAAGTAATTCTATATATAGTTGTGAAGTATATAAATATTACATAATTATTTTTAAAAAAATGTAGTTTTTTATTAAGAATTTAATTTTTTTTAAGTGGATTCTAAGTTTTATTCATTTTTTTCAAAGCGATTATGTGGTGGTTATACAATTCACTGTTGCAAATATCTTTTCTCTTTGGATAATAAGGGCCCATTTGGATACAGAAATCGTTTCACTTCATCTGATCTCAACATTACAATTTTCTCAATTTCTAATACAAAATATAATATACAATTCAACATTTTCAAATTCTAAAATAATAATAATATTAAAAATAATAATTCTAACAAATTTGTATTCAACTCATTTAAAATCATCTCATCTCACTATCCAAATGAGACCTAGACAAGATGTGAATTCTATAAATCGTAATGATATAATTTGTAAATAATAGTAAAATAATTTGAGTTAAGATGTTTCATTAGTTCTGTGAGATGAGAGATAAAAAATTGAATAAAAATACTATAAAATTAAAATATTGTTAGGATACAATTTTTCAATATTACTTTTATTTTGAAATTTAAAAAAATAGTATTATTTTTTTGTTTTGTTTAAAATTTTAGAAAATTTGTAATAATTAAATAATAATTAGATGAAAAAAATCGAAGATTTAAAATTAAAAAGTATTTATATTTAAACGATGCTTCAAAAAAAAAAAAAGTTCGAAAAACTTTTGATCTCACCTTCCAAAGAAACGATAATCAAAGGATAACTCTAACATTTACGCCTAGTTTGGGTGTCAATGTATTCACAGGTATTCGATCTTAGTAAATGAGAGTATCCTTTGCATCGAAGTTATCATTCTTTTAGAGTCGACAAATATCATTGTAAAATAATTATTTGCATTGATATTTCATTTTTAAGCAAAAAAACATTTTGGGACTCAATATTACTGACCATCTTGCGTCGATTTTCAAGCGACATTAAAACATAATCTTAACGTTTTGTTGGTTTGCAACATTTTTAGATGATGCAAAAAGCCATTTTTCTTTTTTAGGTAGAGATATAAAATTATGTCGTTCATTTTTCTTCTAGTCGTACAATTTGTTTTTACAAGATCGCTAGGAAAACAATCAGATCATTTTTTCCTTTAATTTTTAATGTGCATATTTTTCAGACTTCAATAATAAAATTAAGTTTTCGCTCTCCTCTATATATTAGCTAGGCATGTCGATGTCACCACTGATCTCTAGCTCCATCTAAAAAAGCAACAAAATCGCATTGTTTATATATAAATTAGGGATTAATTTTGTTTTCAATAAATTATAACTACTTAGCTTGGATCGTAATTTAAAAGTAAAAAAACCATCTTATATATTTGTGGGTGACATAATCAACAAAGAAACTAAAAAAAAAAAGAGTACTGTATGTGAACGCTATATATATATATATATATATATTTAATATTCGATTGTTAAAATCAGAGTCAATATAAAAAAGATCGAAATGAAATTCTTTTTTAATAATTCTTAATTAAAAAAATAATATTATTTATCATCACGGCCATATATATCATTATCAATGGATGTATAATAAATTAGCTAAATAATATATAGATAAGAAATAATTACATCATGAGTAAATAATAAAAAATAATAATGAGAAGAATAATGAAAAAAGTACTCCTCAAATCAGAAATTAAGAATCAAAGACAGCCGTAAGTAACATAATTCAATATTAATATAATATATCATTATGAGATCAACAAGACTGAGACCAAGATCATCATGAAAAGGTAATTAAAACACAATAATTACATAAATAAATAAATAAATACCAGTAGTACGTTTCAGCAAATATATAATACTATTGATTTAGAACCATCCATGCATGAGATCATCATGAGTCATGACGTACGATTGAATTATTGTCAAAAATCCATATTGCAGTCTTTCAGAGCCTGATCATGAATTAACCTCATGGAGGATTTTATTCACCCCATGAGAGAGTGTAGATGGCAGATGCTAGCTGCTTGCATGCGTCCAATTCCAATCTGATAGATGCTTGTGCACAGCTATATATGTCATTTCTTCATTTTCCTCAAACAATCATGATCGAGAATGAAATCACACTTGACACATTCAAAGATAAATGATCTCTGAGAATTACCACAAGCTTGACAATTAGGATGATCCGTGGTCCTCTCAACAAAAGCGAGAGGATGCTCGTGGACGCCGTATGTGTAAGTGCGCCCAAACTTGATATGTGAATAATCCCCCAGAATACATTTTGGGTGAGCAGCAAAAAGGAGATCTGCACAATAGTAGAACTAATGCTTCGGATCTCGCTTTTTCTCGCAAATATCACAGTAATACTCACCAGAGTCATCCTCAACGGTGTAAGAGAGTATGAAGGGTTGCTTATAGGGCCCATATTTTGTGGTACGCGGTAGTGTAGCGCATTCCAAGTCCATAGAAAATTCACAATCAGCACAACGTATGATCAACAGACTTCTATATTTGCCACAGGAGGTACAGTTGCCGGAATCTGCATTGCCTGAGCTCAAAAGAAAAAGTGGGTGGTCATGACCCTCATGGGTAAATTTGGTTGGAATCAAACTACAAGGGACATCGAGCTGAAAGCGGCAGCCATCACAACTGTATACGAACCCATTACACAAACTTTCACAAGCATTACAACGAAAGATTTCGGGGCCATATTCAACCTGAGATTTGTTTGGGAGGAGGGTGAGCGGATGGTTATGGAGTGGGTGTAATTTTTTTCTGGGTAAATCAGCACAAGATTTGTGAAGAAAGAACTTGCATTGTAAACAACAATAATGCGGGGAGGAGAGATACTGCGCACACCCGTTGCATTTTTCATTGTTCTCTAGCTCCACTGCAAGCGTTAAGTGATGTTCATGCCATATATGTTTGATCTCTGTGACGATTTCAGCTTTTCCGTTTCTCGGGTTGATCTTGTCGACAATTTGAAACAATGGTTCAGTCGATTCATCAGGCCCAAGAAGGTGGGTCTGAATAGGCCGATCATCTTTGAATTCGGGGTCAAATGTTTTATCCCTGATGTCCATTTTTGCAGCACAACGAGGATGTGCAGCAAAATCACAACTCGAGCAATAATAAGCTTTGTATTCTGTGTCCACCTTTCTAGCACAGAGTTGGCAAATTTGCCGATTCTCCGATTGGTTGAGCCGAGGAAAGTATTTGAGGTTCAGACTCAGAGGGTGTTCGTGACTTTTTACTTTGAGAGTCAATGGAAAGAGAGCACATCGCGCGTGAACCATGAATGAGCAGTTGGCACAAAGGTAGGACATGAACTTGCTTTCGTTCCCACAAATATCGCAAGTGAACGACAATGATCTTCGAAGGAGGCTCAAAGGATGGTCATGACTTTCAGCTTTTATGGTGAGCGGTAGCAAAGCGCATTTTTTATGAAGGTGAAAATAGCAGTCAAGATCAGAACACTCATATAAGTCCTCGCATCTTTCACCGCAGCCACGGCAATTTGGTAGCCTCTTTAACATGTGCAGGAACCAGGGCCCCAACTCTATGAAGTTCGGATGCAACGGATGCAACGGGTGCAACGGATGTTGCATCTCTCGGGGTGGTTCGCCACATGATTTATGAAGGACGTACTTGAGCTTGCACCGCTTGCAACTGTAATTAGGACCCCTTACTCGTTGCTCGCACACTTGACAATAATGTATTTTACCATCCTTTTTTATCTCTTCATTTAAGATAAACGATTCATGTCGACATGAACGTTCGTACCACCATGACATTATTGCTACTTCTTTATCTCAAATGCTTTGAACAAATTTCGGATTGTTGCTACTACTTCTTTATCTCAAAGAACTCAGCGTCCAACCTGCATTAATTAAATTCCCTACATGATCAAAAGAAGACAATCATTTTAAACTAAAAATCTTGCACATGCTTAATTAATTTGCGTACAAATTAAAGTTTCAAATTTAAATAATAGCTAAACAGAACCCATGCAACATCTTACAGAATATGACTTCCAACATGTATATTATATATATATATATATATATATATATATATATGCATGAAAAGGCAGGCATGCACCCCAATATTAATTCACAGAATATAAGAAAGAGACAGGAAAGAAATTTAGGGGAAAGAAATCATACTCAAATCAGATTTTGGCTTCAGAATTTAAATGAAAGCTTCCAATTTCGTTTCTGATAAAGGGAGGGAAGATTATATATTGGCACAAAACTGATCACATATTATATATTGCTGCTATATATATATGGAAAGAAAGACTAATGTATGTATGCAAGGTCCCTGCCCAAGACATCTTTTCATCATGACTACGTACGTGGCCACTTCGATCTGTCTAAACACTTGAAAACGACGAAAGAAAAATAAAAGGTGGTTGCCGTACGTGGTGCTAATTGTCGAGATCAATTCCTCTAGGACTGAATTGCGTGTAACTTTTTCCAATGGTCATATTTTTTGGGACAATTAATGCTAGTAGGGTGACTATTAAATGTACGGATTAGTATAAATGAGTTTTTTTTAAGCATTTTTTAAACACATTAACCGTAAAGAAAAAAAATAAAAATATATATATAAGTGAGTATATTTTGTAGACATGTTTGATAGTCATACTACGATTTTCCTACCTTTCTTTTCTTTTCTTTTTTTTGCTGATTCCTTTTTCCAATAATATGGGCTAAAACCAAAATTAAGGGACCAAAGAAAAAGAAAGAGAAAGAGAAAGAGAAAAAACAGACAAAGTGGTTGCCGTACGTGGGGCATTGTTGAGCTGATTCCTTGCGTGTACCTTTTTCTCCATTAGTAGAATTGGAAGTGACGTGCTGCCATCCAATTAAGGAACCAATTAAAGAATGGCTTTCCCTTTTAAGTAAGTAACCTATTAAAGTAAATACTTGTCTTAGGCGAGTTTAAGAATAATCCAAGGATAAATCTTACTTTTATGCCATTTATTCGTTTGTTCTTAGGCCACCATCTCTATGGTGGATGGCCATGGCCTACCAAGGCAACAATGAGATCATATTGATCAATGCTTTAGTTGCCTTCCCTGATCATAGTATAGATATAGATATCAGCGGTGGTGGCTCACCTATCTCTAACTTACCACAAATGGTTTGGCATGCACTATATTCTAATTAAATTCGATTCACCCTAAATTAATGGTAGTAACCACTTTAAATTTCATTGAATTCTCTAATTGGGTTGTATTCTAAGCTGTAACTTAATTTTACTAGCCAGACATCCAGTTGGTCATTTTCTATTCAATGTGGCAGTAAGGGACCAAGGGTCCATATATTATAGCAACCCTATGTTGGAATGACTCAGGAGAAGTTATCTATGCAATTATTGACTCAATTTGTAGTGTTAGTCTAAATTTAGGAGAAGCAAAGGCAACCTTGATGGCAGTTACTTAAGCAAAGAGACTGGGCCTGCAAAAAATTTTACTTGAAGGGAACTCTAGCACCACCATAGAGGCAATATCCAACCCTTCCGTTGTACAATATTGGACCATGATTCCAACGATCAATGATATTAAGCATCATCTCCTAAGTTTCCTATCTTTCAATGAATGGAAAGTTAGGAAAATACATCGTTTCACGAATTGATGCGCACACAACCTGGTGCAATGGGCAGCTACAATGCAAGCCTATGACAACATCCTTTTAATCCAAATCCCACCTTCTTTGTTGATATTTCACAGTGAAAAAGATCTACCTCTCTTATCTGTATAATTGAGTTATTTACTTTAGACAACTTCTGATGTATTTGATCTTTCATATATAAAAAATAGTAGTCAACTTGCGCAAAAAAAAAAAAAAAAAAAATACTTAAACTCCATTTGAGGGAGTGCGTGTGACTTCCTGTCATTTAGAGCATTAGTAGTGAACTATGCATAAACTTTCTTAAAACACATCTACATCAAACTCAACACTTGTACAATAATTTTATCCATCTCTTTATTCACTGGCCAAATCTAGCCAGCCTAAACTGCTGGCCAAATAAAATATTCTTCCCACTTTTATCTTCATCGCGCGTGAAGTGGTTTCTGGATTTAGAAGGGATATTTATGTTATCACTTTCTGCTTGCAGGATACAATCGTTTAGAACGTACGGACATTTATTTTTTTCCTTGTAAAATCATATGGTACTGGAATATTTCTTGTTTTTTACGGCAAATTAATCATGTAATTTTTATATATAATTATTTAGTGGCGTTTTGTTTGCTCATTTCCGGCCAGTATGATATAATTTATAGGCATTTTGTTTCTGTTAGTCGAAGTGTTAATTACAACAGTTTGATTGATCAAGCTGGTATCTAATAAGAGGAGTTTTACATATCCGTCAAAAAATTATATATGTTGGAATAATATAAATGTTAGAAAATTAATGTATATTTTTTTAATAATAAATAAATATTTCAATTACGATTAAAATAAATAAAAATACCTGAATCAATATTTTAATAAAATAGCAGTTGCCGTGGTGCCTTGTTGAGCTAATTCCTTGTGTGTACCTTTTCTCCATAAGTAAAATTGGAGATGACGTGATGCCATGATGTCATCCAAGGAACCAAAGAATTGCTTGCCCTTTTAAGTAAGGAACCAATTAAAGTAAATACTTGTCTTAGGCGAGTTTAAGAATAATTGAGTGATAAATCTTACTTTTATGCCATTTATTCGTGTGCATCTGATTAAACACCAAGATATTTTATGCTTTCGAAGCCATCTCCTCCGCCCAGCCACCTTCATCTCCACTCTCCATCTTCTCTCTCTCGTCTGTTAATGAAGGACAAATTTAAAAGTACTGAACCAGATTTAAAATACATACCCCACATACAGCACATGAAAAGCCCAAAATCATTAATACTAGTGTGGTTATCTGCGTAATGGCTTCTCATTCTATTGTGATGAACTTGAGTTAATCCTTATCTCCAACGTGGTTTGCTTTCCAACAGCTTCATCCTTGCTGGTCACGAGCATGAGTTTATTTATTCTATTCCGGCGTGTGACAAGTGTAGTTATTGTGAATGTGTATGGAAGAAATGGTGTTGAATATGTAGATAATGGAAGAAATGGTCTCCATTCATGCAGAAAATTTCTGAAAGCACGCCATACCTCAAGCTTTAGGAAGTGAATATGTTTCTCACATACAAAGACAGATTTCTTAATAGAGAAAATATATTTACAACTGTGAATTATGTAACCGGCATATAATCGTTTTGAAAAAAATGAATAAAACATGAGACCCACATGAAAAAAATTAATTTTTTAATAATAGACCCCACTCTATTTCAAAGCGTTTATACAGCATTTACGCATTTCACGATTGTATATAGAATTATTCTTCATAGTAATGTCCAAAATAGAGATCTGAGCATATCCTGAGTAGCACATGATTCCACATTATCATGGAAGACACTCGACTCAACAAAAACTAGGAAATCTGTATATTTGGGGCAAACAGCACAACTCATTTTTCTGTTCATGGCTCTATCTAGGGTCATATATCTGCAAAATCACAGGCAAACATCACTCGGAATCACGTTCTTTTTAAAGATCCTCTTGTCCTTCTTAAGCTCTCGACTAAAAGAGTAGGACTTGTTAGTCACCTCTTCTTCACAATTCCTTCCAAAATCCCATCAATTCCGAAGGAACCAGAACATTGTTGATGATCAACTGGACCTGGCAGCTGGAATGAGATAGAGAAGTGCCCTGGTGGACACAAATTTTGTGTCTGCATCTGAAAGATTTGAGAGTTCTTGCACACTATTGTTTCACCAGTCGTTGTTACTCCCTTTATTACTATTTTTCCACTAGGTTCCACGTCACAATTGAAATCATCTGCAGTAAAACATAGAGGACCAGACTCAGTTAACTGTAGAAAGATGGATACTGGAAGCTCGCAGTACTATGGTATAACTAAATCATGATTTGCTAGCATATGAAACTCAATGTTTATAACAAGTAAATCAGCTAATTCTAGAAAGCCTGAAGTGAAGGATTATTGAAACAAATGAACTGATGTCGCATACAACAGATGTAGATTGATTCCATTTTCAGCGGTTCAAATGAACCCCCTATGCCAGCAGCTGCGCTTGAGTTAATGCCACAATCACTCACAGGATCAACAACGATCTCCATATATATCATAAACTAACCATAAAAGACCAAACTAACAACCATAAAGTTCCAGCAACATATTTAACTCTAAAATATGTATCCATAAGTGATTTTACTAGCAGGTAAAGAGATTGAGAGTCCAATAGTTAATGGACCTTCGCAGGATGATTGAAACTCACTCTCATTCCTTGCTACCCCTGGCAACGAGACACGAAAACAGTAAGAATCTTTGGATTCACCAATGTCCATTAGTCCTATTGCTGGTCCAATCTTTCCCATAGCTGCACTCCCAGTCAATTCAACCCTAACCCTTGTGGCAGCAACAACATTATTCCACCCTTCCTGAGTGGAAAGTGAAGGCAGAAATATTAGAGCTGACCCAACTTTTTCCACGGTCTCACCAGACCTTTTGGTTGAAGATGACGCAGTATAGCTATGAGGAGTAGGCGGACCAATGTATGGAACACTGTTGAGAGGTGCCACATCAAGAATGGCTTGCTGGGAATTTAAGTGCTCTGACTCATTATTTTCTTTTCTTGCTCCCCCACGCCTGAAAGAAGATATTTAGTCTATCAGGAACAGTAAAAAGGTGTAATTTGTTCCCATTGAAAAATGTAGGAAAATTTCGACCAAACCTTTTGACTCTCCAGCATTAATTTCGAAAGAGAAAAACGAGCTACATAATTCAGAATTGACACCCCCCACCCCCCCCGCCCCAAAAAAAAAAAAAAAAAAAAAAGAAAGAGAGAGAGACAAGATATAGAGCCACCCAAATATCAAAATGTGTACGACCCATGAATTGTTTAGATGACACTGAGTTCTGCAAAGTTAAAACATAGGAATTACTGTGAATAACTACTTTTTTCTAGGCCTCAAAGTTAGAATTACCGACTTGTATGACATAAGCTTACACCATAATTTAACTCCAACATCCATCATTAATTCCTCCCCCTCCAACATCCCTAATGTGATTAAATTAACGTTTGCATAAGCACCAAAGGGTAGAACTAGTTCCTATAACAAATATACAATAAGATTCCCAACTTAACATGAATATTAGAAGTCTTAGGGCACGTTTGGTTTCACAACTTCTGAGAAAATTTTAATAATTTTTTAGAAATTTTTGAGGTATATTAGAGCTGTTCAGGATTGGGAGATGGGGGGTATCTCAGACTTTTTTAAGCATGTTGTATGCCCTGAATATGGAGAGCGGGGGGTGGAATAGATTGCTTTGAATTCATCCTGGGAATAAGAACTTCTCAGTCAGATCATTGTACAAGGTTATGTCGAACCAATCATTTAATGATTTCCTTGGAGGTGCATTTGGAGAAGCAAAGTGCCCCTCAAGGATGCTTTTTTAGTTGGTTGGCAGCTCATGGGAAAATTCTGACTACAGATAATTTGAGAAAGCATGGTATATTTTTTTTTATTGGCACCGGGTGTCCGAGAACAGCTTCTCAACTAATCTCAGGGTGCATAGGCTCTCGGCAAGGAATTTCCCGCAAGTGCACCTCGAATAATTCAAGGAAAAAAATCCTCCAATCCAATGGCCCCTAGAGATTGTTTCCACCCAAGAGGATTCGAACCTTAGACCTTGGAGGGAGCATACCACCAAAACCAAGGCCTTTTACCACTTGAGCCAACCCTTAGGGGTTGAGAAAGCATGGTATACTTATCATGGATTGATGCTTATGTGCAAAAGGAATGGTGAATCGATGGATCACCTTCTTATCCATTGTGGAGTGGTAAACGTTATGTGGGATAAGATTTTTGGTAGGCTTGGTATTGCCTGGGTGATGTCTAGGAGGGTGGTGGATCTATTGGCTTTTTAGAGAGGAATCCAAGGTATCAAATTGAGGCTGTTTGGAAGATGGTGCCATTATGTCTTATGTGGTCTACATGGAATGAAAGGGAAGCTGTTTTGAAAATAGAAAATGATCATTGGGCGGGAGAGTGTTTTTTCCCATACATTGTTACTTTGGGCATCGGCTATTATATTAGACAGGATTATTTTCATGATTTCTATGCTGCTCTTTCCAGCTCCTAGCTAGTAATTAGGTGTTTCCTCTTGTATACTCCCTATGTACTTGCTTAGCTATACCTAATTATGTGGTTAAATAAATTTTCTTCCTTATCAAAAAACAATTGAGATGTGTTGTCTATAGGGTTTTGTGAAAGGAGAAAAAATTTTGAATTTTTGTTTGTGATTTTTTTTTTTTTTTTTTTTTTTTTTTTTTTTTGGGTTAGTGAAGGTGGATAGTGGGGTTGAAAAATTGTTTGAATATAATTTTTAAGCATAGTTTTTGTTTTGGATTTTGTAAAAGTTGTTTTGAGTTTTGTGTTTGGATAGTGGTTGGGTAATGATTGGATGAAAAGTTGAAAAGTTAAAATAGTGTTATTTTTAGATTTAAAGATGTTTAGTTTGACTTTTATTTTTTGTTTTTAAAAGTTGAGAAAAAATTTTGAGAAGGGGCAAACCAAACATGCCCTTAGGTTTTGCTCAAATAAGTGATTCAAATAAATCTTGTGTAAGATTGCGTCCAATTTCAGCAATTGAGACTGATTAAAACTAATTTTTTAAAATTTTCTTATTAAAAGAATTTTTTTTTTTTTTTTTTACAAGTAAGAAAATTTATTAATCCAAATAATTAGGCATAGCCCAAGAGAAAAGACCTAATTACAAACTAAGAGCTGGAAAAGGCAGCATAGAAATTATCAAAATTAGTCTCATCCAATACAATAGCTGATGCCCAAAGTAACAACGGCTGGAAGAAAAAATCTCTAATCACTCCCAACGAATGTTCTCTATTATCGAAACTTCCATTACTTTCATTCCATATACACCACATAAGACATAATGGCACCATCTTCCAAACAGCCACAATTTGACAATTGCCCTAAGTTCCTCTCCAACAAGCTAATAGATCCACCACTCTCCTAGGCATCACCCAGGCAAATACCAAGCTTATCAAAAATCTCATCCAACGAAACATTTACCACCTCACAATGGAGAATCAGGTGGTCCACCGATTCACCATTCCTTTTGCACATAAAGCACCAAACCATAATAAGTAGACGACGCTTTCTCAGCTTATCAATAGTCAGAATTTTCCCATGAAAGACCAACCAAGCAAAGAAAGCAACCTTGAGAGGCACTTTGCTCCTCCGAATGCACTTCCAAGGAAAATCATTAGATGATTGGGTCGACATAACCTTGTACAATGATCTGACCGAGAAGTTCTTATTCCCAGGATGAATACAAAGCAATCTATCCTCCCCACCACACTCCATATTCAGGGCATACAACATGCTGTAAAAGTCTGAGATATCCCCTACCTCCAAATCCTGTACAGCTCTAATGAACCTCACATTCCACTATAAAAAGCCTTTGGAATTGTCCATATCGACAACCACAGAAGCACCATTATCCAATGCAATCCTAAAAAGAGAAGGGAAAGCATTATTTAGAGAAACATCTCCACACCAAATATCATGCCAAAATCTTATCTGAGATCCCCTACCCACCACATATCTGAAATTGCTAATGAACCCCCCCCCCCCCCCCCAAAAAAAAATCCATTCCGCATAAATTTCCACACTCCCACACCATTCGCACCTCTCACTTCATTTGAGCACCATCCTCCCAAAATGCTCCCAAATTTGGCGTGAATAACAATCTTCCAAAGATTAACCCCTCCAGGTGAAACTGCCACAACCATTTTCCTAAAAGTGCCTTATTAAAGGTTCTCAGCTTTCTAACCTTAAAAGAGTTGGACCAGCATATTAACGAGAATACGTTGATTCATTGTAGCCAAAAGGGTCAATGTGCATTGGACACATGCCTAGGAAGTTTTTTCTTTTTTTTTTATGCAAGTAACAATTTTATTGATGAAGTGAAGAGGAAACATCTAATTGGGAAGTAAAAATAGATCCAAAAAATCGTGCAAATTAAGTCCATTAAAATCAAAAGCTACAACCCTAGGAAGTCAAGTTGTAACTTGTAAGCATGCAAGTGTATTTTAGTCTGCATGTGCACACATTAGAGAGGTAGGTAGAAGCAAGAACCTCCAATTCTTTGTGTGCGCCTGTTTTTGCACTCATGTCCATACATGCTTGAAAGGGGTGCAACGACTATGAAATGATAATGGTTAGGGGTGATAAACGGTCCAGTCAGACCGAACGGACTGGACGGACCGAACCGAACCGAGACTTAGACTGGTCCAGTCTGGTCCACATTTTAGAGGACCGAAAAATTTCAGTCCGGTCCAAGGTCTAGGGTTTTTCCGGACCGGACCGGACCGAATGAAAAATTAAAAATATATATATATTATATATAATAATTGTACAATTAACAATATAAAATTTTAAATATATTATTAATACTTGTTAATATTCTATAAATTAACAATATTTTATATATATCTTCATCTAACCTATCACTATTAACAATTTAAAATTCTAAATATGTTATTAACACTTGTTAATATTCTATTAACTAATATATAATATCAATTAGATAATTATACAGTAATTATATAAATTAATAATATAATTTTCATCTAATTTATTATCATTGACTATATAAAATATTTTTTTATTGAGTTTGTTACATAATCCACATTAATAAGTCACTTAATTTAATTTAATATTTTAAATAAATTTTTTTTTTATTAATTATTTAAAAAAATAAAAAAAAATTAGGCCGGACCGACTGGACCGGACCAGACCGATAGCACTTTGGGTGTTCGGTCCGGTCCAGTCTGGAAAAATGATGGACCGAAAATATTCGGTCCATCGCCGGACCGGACCATTTGCACCCCTAATAATGGTAGCAGATATACGTCCCATGATCCAAAAAAATAAAAAATCTCTTTTAACCTGTAAGATGGAGCTATAACATTTCTACTTCTTCTAAAGGTGAGTAGTGTCTATGCCCTTCATCCCAGAGGGAGAAGCTCTCCTGATCTTCTGTAAGCTTCTCTATCGGCCAAAAAGTTCAACCGCCTGATCTCCTCAGGCAGTCAACTCCGGGATGGAGTGGAGCTCCAGCTCCTCTATTCTGGCCCCTCCCCCACTACCAAGCCCGACTACAACCCCCCTCCCTCTTCTCTTTTCAGCTTTCCTTCCTCATTTCATGGGTTTTGCTCTCATTTTTTGTTGAAATTGGTTCTTAAGATTTGTTGTCACCCACCCTTACCAACATACACGTCTCATTCCATCAGAATCATCTCCTCCCGATCTGCCAAAAACCATCAGCTTCCATCATTTCCACCGGCACTTTAAGCCATTGGCCCCACTGAAAGCAGCCCTTTTCTCTATCAACCCTTTTTCATCTTCCTTCCCTTCATTTTTCTTACAGCTGCTCTTTTCTGCATTCTTTTATTCCATAGCTTTTGTGCAGGTCTTGGAGGGTGTCTGGAAGGTAGATCCACTACTTTCCTCTGACTGTTGCAACTCCACCCTGTGGCTATGGAAGACAGAGTAGATCCGAGAATACATAGGACATGGGATTGAAGATTTTCAACAATCATCTCGACACAATCAAAATCAGTGTGCACCTTCCTATCGTTGGATCCACCCAAAATTGATGACTCAAAGCAATCCATTATTCCACATATAAGCATCTTCAAAGCAGCCAACTATACTGGACCTTTTAATTAGTACCATCTACCAGTTCATTTTAGTTTCTTGCGTTATCTACTATTTGGGGTGTATGTTGGGGGATCCAGTGATCCATAGCCACTCCTTATGTACTAACCTTTCCACTAGTAATACTAATGATAGGGAACGCAATAGAGATGCATTTTGGAAGTTTTTTATAAGCACTCTACTTAGCTGGTTCTCTGCTATTGTACTCAAGGGAGGGGCTGTAAACGAGTTCTTGTCTTCGCTTTTCTAGTATTAGAATGTAACTAGGTGTTTCTTCTGTATACTTCCTGTGTACTTGGGCTTCGCCTATTACATTATGCTTAATAAAACTTTTAACTTATCAAAAAAATTATCTTGCTCATTAAAAAAGGCAACTAGTGCTTGATCCATCTTGGTTTCACGTCAATCTTACTGTTTTAGTAATTACCTCAGACAAGTAATCACCATGGAAACTACATATGGAATTTTTGAAGTCCATGGAAGTTACTCATAGTTCCAAGCACATCCTTGATTGGCAATTTCCTAATTAGTTACCTGATCAAATTGATTGATATGAAAATTTTAAGGAACTCCATCTCCAACAAAACATTGTGAAGGAAACCTACCAATATATAGGAAACATACAATGCCTTATTTGCTCATCCATTAGGCTTCAAATCTTCTATTATCATGGCATGCAGCATAAACGACACAAAATGAAGCAGCCATTCCATTTAGATGCAATGGAAAAAAAAAAACATGTACTTATTTGTGCATTTAAAAACAGAAATAACAACAAAAAAGATGTTCAGATGATGGCAAAGTAGCACGATCATCTGATTTCGAACTGGGTACATGCAATCCACAAGATGAAGAACTCAAACGAACCCCTTTCGTTAACACCTAAGGGGTTAAAAACTTTATAAAACACAATGCACGCAATGATCCATCTAATGTTAGAATTTTATTCAAAACGTCACATAAGCTAGCAGGAAGCCAACATACCACACACCACTCTTTCAACCAGAGCTGTAAAATCACTAGTCTTCAACGCATCATTCAATGTAGTGGTCCAGCAACACGGAAGCTACAGCTTGAACCATGTATTCTGTAAAGGAAAATGATACTATGCCCCCTGAGTTTGCCCCCTCAATTTAACCGCTCATGTAATTTATTTTATTTTTAATATTTGTTTGTACTTAATGCTTAAGGAAGTGACTATTACTGTATTGGTATTTTTTTATTTTTTAAAAATGTTTAAACATATTTAAAAAATGTTTGAAATAAAAAGCAAAAAAAAAAAAAAAAATTCAATTTGCACTAGGGACACACCAAGTGAGCAAACTTGGGAGGCATAGTAGCACTACCCATCTGGAAAATCTGGCACCTAATTTCTTTTCTACAGACTGATTATGAGTGTGGGCCGCAACTCTTTACTAATTTTTTTTTTCTTTATAAGTAAACGATAGTATTAATAGGATAGGCATAGCCCAAGTACACAAGATGATATACAAGATATAAGACCTATCCAGGTTACAGTAGTGGAAACATGGAAACAAGAAAATCATGTAAATTTACTCTTTACTAATTGTAAGGAAATCTCACATCGTGTAGCCTGCTGTTCTTCTTTCACGATTGTATTCTCTAGCAGGATTGCATGTTATGTCCGACTAACCAAAGCATTGGATCCAAAAATGACATGATGAAGTAAAATTTATTTCCACCAGGTAAGGAGGATTCTTCATTTTCTTTTAAAATGCTAAAAAAGCCCCAAGTCTCCCCGAAAGTGGGCACCATTTACATAACTATAAAAATCAATTTCCGAATTTGACCCGCCAAAAACACTTATGGCATCATTTCCTAATCCCCTTACGAGTAATAACAACACTACTAAAATCAACAAAATCAGCAGTAAAAATAACAATACTAAATATTGAGATCTTCGTGGTATAGATGCTTTCTTAACAAGAACAACATAAAAAGTGGGATAAAAAGGAAAGAACCCATCAAGTGCAGCGACTGTAATTATTAAGAACAACAAAATAAAACCCATCACTGAAATCAGTACCACGGACCAAGCATTCACTGAGAAGACCCAAAAATCCAACCCCAAATTATATAGAATAAAGTTGGGCATTCAAAAGCATATTCTTTTATCGAGGTATATGTATAATTATGTATGCTCTTACCTAATAGGGGAAGCCATAGGAGATGTACGGAGCGGAGATTGTTAGCTGCACCGGCGATCTTCTCGGCGGTTCTGAAAGATTCTACAACCAGAAAATCTAGTGGATTTTCTTTTTCACGAGGCTGGCTTTTGTTATGGATAAAGAGCTGGGGTTGGAACTTGGAACTGTTTTGACACCCAATGGTCACTAGAACGCTACTTCTGGATTCAAAACTTCAAATGTTCGGTCCGGGTGGTGAAGACACCGTGAAGTTTTGAGTCTTTGACCTTTGAGGGTTAGACAAAACTTTGCCACGCGTCACGATCATGGTACTATATTAGTTTTGGAGTAAGGTTAGATTGAAGCAATTATGGCAATGCACACTTTGTACTCACTGCATGGTTATTTTTAGTTAATTGTTTCCAACACTCACTTGAGGAGATGTGTGGTCTAGATAATGCCACATCATGTGTACAAAATAGATGCATACAATAATAACTTCTATCTATATTTATTCTTAATTTTGGCATGTCTCGAAAATATATTTTTCAAGGAGATTAATTAATTTCAATTTTTTTTTTCACAACTCAATTGTGCTTTCAAAATTAATTCAGTACTTCATTCATTGTATCATATTTTAAATAATGAAATAATTACTCCCATCTCATATCATCTAGAATAGTCTTCTATAAACAAAATAATTAAGAGTGGATATTCAAAGATTCCATAAGAAAAAGAACGTGTACGTACAATATTTTGTTTTAATTTTTAATATAGAATATGTTTTCACTCTTGAGGGAGAAAATAATTTTACAAAGTGTTTAGATATTGAGTTGAATTGAGTTTTTTATTAATATTAGTAACTTGAAATGATAGAGTGAATTTTGCGGAGTCTATCTAAGATAAGTTTAGATGTGTTTGGATGATAAGATGAGTTTAGATGTGGAAAATGCTGGAGCTCCCGCTGGGGGCTCCCGCTGGGAGCTCCCGCTAGAGCTCCAGTGTATTTTATAATGTGTATTTTTTACCTTTTTTTTATATAGATGTTTTTAATGATTTTTAATATTTTTAAAAAATAAAAAAATTTATAATATTATTAAATAATACTTGCTTAATCACGAAGTAAAATATAAAATATTTTTTTATGATTTTTTATTTTACTTCGTGATTAAGGAAGTATTTTTAAATAATTTTTTTTTTTTTACTTCTTGATTAAGAAAGTGTTTTTAATGATATTTTAAATTTATTTTATTTTAAAAAAAATATTAAAAAATATATATATATATAAAAAAAACAACTTAAAAAAAACACATACAATTTCAGTTGAGATGAGTTTAGTAATTTGAGAGTTGGGTATTTAAATGTTAGATTTAACTTAAAACTAAACTGAACCGAATTGAACTTAGATTAGTTTAACAACCAAACAGGATTAATGGAAAATAAGTAATTGATTTGTATAATGGTTTGGAATAAGAACACCTCCTCTCTCTCTCGGATTGTGGTGATCTAAAAGATGCCAGCACATCTTAAAAGATACGAGGCCCCTTGCATGCACTCTACCGGGGTGGTCCACAACTTTAATAATGTCTCTTTCATTCAGCATGACAATACTCGTAATATTAACAACTTGAGCTACTGTTCTTTTTACTAATACAAGTAACAACCTGAACTACTGCTATTCACCAGATATGAGATTAGATTGCATGGGGAAAGCGGGAGGAGGAGACATCATCTCCATAATATGCATAAAAACTACCGTTTCATTTGTGCTCAATGAAGGTGAAAAAAAAAAACAAAAAAGAAGGTTTGTAAACAAGAAATAACACCAGCTCAATCAAGATTCTCTGACATTTCAAGCATGCCATATAAAGAAAGACTGCTTATCTTGAGCTTTCTTATTACTAGCATCTCTCATAAGAAAAACATCAATGAAAAGAATAGGAATTGGACATGGAATCAGCCATGATGCTAATGCTAAAATCAATGAAAAGGAATATATACCACAAAGAATAAGTGAGTAAAGCATTAGCTTTGGTTATCTACATCATCACCTACTTTAACCAGAACAAAATAAATATAAAACAGAAGATACAAACTTTGAGAAGAGAAGGCAGGAAAAGTGAAATTCAAGCAACTACACTGATATTTTCCTATAAAACATTTAAATGGCCACCTTCACCATTCTAGTTTTCAACAAGCACCCAGCGACAAATTAAAAAGAAGCAAATTTACACTTCTCAACTTCTATGCTGCAGCTACTAATGATCTGAAGGCGATTGCTGTTGCTCTGGTGCCTGTTGCCACATCTGTTGAGCCATATAGGGATGTGGCTGTTGAGCGTACATAGCTGGGTCCATTGCAGGCTTACCCATGATCATCCCAGGCGTCCCAACTGGTGGTGCATGATGAGGTGGCATATAGCAATAAGGGAGAGCATCAGCATGCCCCCCAACAGGCATTGTTCCTCTTGGGATTGATGCAAGTACTTCATCTTTCAGATCCTCCCTTGGCACAATGTCAACTAAGAAATCAAATATATCAGTCCTTGTGATTGCCGCTGCAATGTCATTTTTTTGAAGTGTCCTCCTTTTGTTCTCTTCTGTGTGATTCCAAGATCGCAATGTCAACTCCAAGATGAACATTTCGCATGCCCTGGCAAATATTACTGGTGCCTCAGCTGATATCATTCTTACATCCTCATCAGCTTTCATAATCTTCTTTATCCTTGCTAAAGGAAGGCTATGGTTCTTGAAATCGGTTACCTTCTCGATTTCTTGGTACTGATTTGCCCAAAAAGACTGGAGTTGTTGCTGAAGTTGCTGTTGTTGTTGCTGGTGGATATGCTGATAAGCAAGTTGGTGTTGTGCAAGCTGAACTCCAGCAGGCTGAGCCCCAACAGATGGATGAGTCAGCGGCCCGGTCATTTGGTTCGTCTGATATGGGTTAATGCCATATGGCAATTGGGATCCACCACCAACTGCTCCCATTGGTGGGGGCTGGCTATGCCCTTGCTGATCCATTCTGATCCAACTAAATAACAAAAAAGTTGATGCCTCTGCTTTAAATTGCATAGAAGGTAGAGTCAGGCACATATTTTTTGTAACACATAGAAAGTATACTGCAGTTGTTATTCAAAATAAAATGCATGAATGATTATTGCACCATCAACTACAAGTCAACACTGTAACAGAGCACGTAAAGTCTAATTTTATGCTACCAAATATGTCTGAGAAAGAACAACCTAAGATTTGATCAGGGTTCATCAAATTATAAGAAAAATCGCCAAACTAAAGCAGAACCTCTTGCTTTATAATTCTGAACCCAGTAATAATTAAAAGTAGAATTAAAAGAAACAAGCTCTTCAGATCAGGGAAATAAATACCGATTATATCATGCAAAGGGCAATAAAGAGTCAGAAATTCATCCTCAACAAGCAAAAACATGATATAAAAAGGGCCTTTCTACACCTTCATTTCAGACCAGGATGCACTTCCCTCAGAAAACCTATGTCTTACACCAGCTTCACATGAGGTATGCTTCAAGCACATATTATAAAATTGGTTCCAGAATTCATGGATTTTTTGAGGAATACAAACTCAAGCAAACCCAGTTGAAACACTCGCCACAAAAAATCAAGCAGAATTCCAGGAGTAATGGTAAATGATTCCTTGCTCATCACAAAGCCAAGGCTCAAACCAGTAGCCTTACAACTTGATTAAATTCTTATATATCTGAACACCCACATATTTAAAGGCACTTGGTACCACCCCAAAATTTCTCGATATCTGATATAGAGCAAACGACTCCATCAATGAGGATTTTCCATCCCCGCATTTTACAACTTTCACAAAACTTTTCATCTCATCTCATCTCATCTCATCTCATCTAATCATTACAACTTTCTCAAATTCTCACACAAAGTATAATAAACAATTCAACTTTTTCAAATCCCAAAACAAAAATAATATTAAAAAAATATATTCTAACAATATTTTATTCAACTTTTTCTCAACTCATCTCATCCGCGAAAACAAATAAGGCCTAAATGTTTGACAGCTATTTAATTTAATAAGACGTTTATATGTTCTTGTAAGCCCAATTTTTGCTCTCACACACAGATTTTTCTCTAAAAGAAGACCAAGTTTTGTTCTTTCAACCAAAAAGTTCACCATAATCAAGAAACTTGTTTTCAAAATGACTAGGGACTTTTTTCCTGTCTACTTATCAAAATGACTATAAAAAATAGCATTAGTATCATCATGTTAAAATTTCAGAGGGAAGAAACCGAATCGAAAGGGTAAACACTAGGCACAATTACCATATCGTCTCCAAGCTAAGTTGTAAGAAGAAAAACATATTACAATAAAAAATAATAATGAAAAGGAAAAAAAAAAAAAAAAGCAAAGTAACTAGACAACAAAGAGAAGCAGACAATTTTATGATGAAATTAACGCTAATAATTAGTAATTACATAGCTATTGAATCCAGCAACACAAAGCTACAAGATTTAGCAGTGCAACACCCCCCCCCCCCCCCACACACCTCTCTCTCTCCCTCCCAAAAAAAAAGTAATAAAAATAGATATTCCTAATAAATGTGAGAAAAAGAGCGTGTCGCAAAGAATATGCACAAGCAAGCTACTTATCAGAAAAAAAAATATATATGCACAAGTAAGCATGCATACGTTATATATGTGTGCATGTATAATGTATATATAGAAAAAGAGAAATTCGGTACCCTTATCAGACGGGCGTTCCTCTGCTTTGCAAGAATGAGGTCCTGGAAGGACAAAGAAAAAAAGTACATCAGAAAAGCTTCACAGAGATCCGTTCTATGTATGCATTCAGGTCGAATCTAGTTTTGGGGATTTTTCCGTAGCCAAACGATCACAAATTTCTTTTTATCTGAAATATAGTGTTCGTGAAAAAAAAAAAATCGAAATCCTTGAAATGTTTAGATTGTTTCCTGGGTACGAACGAACCTAGGAGATGAAGGAACAAAGAAACGAAAAGGTCTGTTTTTGCGACTCTGAGTTGCATTGTCGGGAGTCGGAATCTATTAACTTTTATGGGTGCCTTTCTGACAATGTTACCCTTCGTTAAAATTCCATTTTACCATTGGTTTTTTTTTTTTTTTTCCCTTTTATTTACCATTGGTTTTTATTGCTATTAGTTTTTGACAGGGTGTTTTTTTTTTTTTTTTTTAGAGATGTTGGAGTGCAGTCGGAAGCCGCAGCACAACATAGGTAAATTTTTTTTTTTTTTTCATCCAATACATTGAGTGTGCGGCGGCTGTTATGCACAGTAGACTGCAATTTATATTTTCTCTTTTTTTTTTCAAATAGCATTTGAGAATCAAACTATAAACTCAATTAATAATTTTATTTAAAAGTATTTACACTACGTATTATTTACATAATATAATTTAATTTTAAAAAATAAATTTATAGTGTATATTGTAAAAACCTTCAAATAGCACTCCTCGATTGTATCATTTTACTTATTTTTCATTTATCTCAATGGTTATAATTGAAGGTAAGTATGAAATCTTAGTTTGTGATAGTTTGAAGATGTAATATGTCAATTTTTATTTTTTTTTAATGCAAAATGAAGAACTTATGTATAATTTAAAGGGGAATGTTTTGTTTATCGAAAAGTTTTTCTTAAATAATAATTCAAAATACTTAGAATGGGATTTCTTAATTGGATATGCTATATATCACATTCACTCTTATTTGATTAATAAGACGTTATAAAGGTTAAATAACAATATAATGGGCATATATTAGGCCAAGTTCAAATAGTGACCAGTTTGGCAAACCATTTGAGTACAACCAATCAATGGCCAAAAAATTATGCTACATAGGCATTTTATGTCTTAATCTATTTATATTCAAAAAAAATTATTCTCATCAGTCACTATTCACTCTCACAACACCACTATTCAGTATAAGTTATAGGTGTGAAGTGTGAAAGTGAATAATGATTGATGCATAACATTCATCGACCAGATATTCCCGGAGGAAACCAATCCGGCTAGAATGTGTACATTTGTCAATTTCTTATTCCTACCATGTTCTATTCACTCAATTTTTAAAGGTAACATTTGCTTCAAAACTTGGTCTACAATTTCATTTTTTATTGTATTTTAATTGCCTATCTATTTATAATATATAGTTTGTTTTCATCCACGTCAGCATCTCTCATCTTCTCTCACATAAGTCGTGTCACAATGGCCGGGACCAATCCACTGTGATAGTAGTTTGCAACAGCAACTTCACTCGTTGGAACAGTTTCACATTGGAACCATTTGCGAAACTTGGCTTACAGAAGAAAGCCAGCACCAGACAGCTATGCAAACCATAAGTCTGCCAATTAAAATACCATGTTTTAAATAGCAATGGAGGTTTTATATGCCTATAAAGGTCTGCAGAAACAGACTTGTACATGGGTTTCTAAATTTTGCTTTGCTAATTTTTGTTCTTTCTGGCTTCAAATTTCGTAACGCTTAACCAATCTTGGTTTGTATATAAAAGCCTCTCCAGCATCTAAGGTTTGTGGGTATGTCTGATGGGGAAATAGGGAAGAAGTCCTCTCAAGCAAGAACAAGAAATCTATAACTACCAATAATATTTTTGTGGGTCTAAAATTTCCAGCAATATTCGTTTTCTAAAAAACATGTAACTTTGCCTGCTTTGGCCTACTAATTCAGCTGAACATTAAAGGTCCATATAAAAAAAGGGCAGAAGTTATAACAATAACATACACAAGACAAAATCTCATCTGTATTCTTCTGGCAAGCGGTATCCGGTCATGACTATTTTATCAGCAAACATTTTGCCAGTCTTGGGCATGACATGCCAATGCAATGTCAGGTTAAACTCTTTACCTCGAAGATTGCTTCCCTGTTCAGAGGGGGAAAATATTAACTCTGTTTTAAGCCAACAAATAGTTGAGTAACTTAGATGCAATAAATGTAACTGTTAAGACCACTATATGAAAGCGGCATACCTGATCAATGAAATGGTACTTGTTTGAGGTATGAATCCAAAACTTTGCATGCTCTCTAGAAGGAATGATGCCATCCCAAAGGGAGATCTGCAAAATGAAATCTCAAAAACAGTTAAATTGATTGGACACAACTTATGTGCAGCAAAAAGCTGGAATACGAGACACTAGCAAAGGCGCGCATTATATACAATCTGTAATAGCATAGATATATTTGATGAGGAACAGGTAAGAGACCAACGAATCCAAAATGAAAATATTACGAAGCAAATTTTCAGCACTACAAGATATGGAGGAACTTAAAACATTCAATACAACAAAATGCCTAAGCTTACCTGATTTAAGGAATTCTTTGGAGTTCCATACTCGGCGGCTACAAATACGAAAACCTGCCAATACAGCAAATTAAAAACCCAAATCATCTTTAAACTTATCACCTTAATATTTAAGAAAAAATTCACTGAAGATTAAAAAATAATAAAGGATCCTACTTACATAAATTACTTTGTTGTATTTTACTGAGTGTTTTAAGAAAATTCATGGGACACCTAGAACGGCATGCCCCAATCCTCTTAGACGGAAAAATATTCATAATTCTCACAATAGCATCATCAGAGTCCATAGCGTAATAAGGATCATCAACAAATTGAAATACAAGAATTTTTCAAATAATTAACCTGCTTTGTATTCCATGTGAACAATGACTGTAAGTCCGCTGATATATTCAATTGCATGCTGACCTGCATGAAATGAAGACACATCACATCAAATACAGCCAGACCTAGATGCGGACTTGTATGCTTAACATATTTATACACATACGTGTGTGTGTGTGTGTGTCTGTGTATGTGAGAGAGAGAGAGAGAGAGAGAGAGAGTATAGACATTTAATTATTTATATTTTTATAAGTGATAGCAATAGATTTAAAAGGAAACTGCCAAAATATAAATTAGCAGGATGACAGGGTGTAATTAAAGAGAATGGGACAAACACAAAAGTGAACCTACTTCTAATTCCAGATCATATATAGTTTTGATCTCTCAAGGTAAAGGTCATCTGCCATAGAAGAAATCTTGGTCTAAAGGATTTAAAGTTCCTCACCTCCTCCCCTAATCCATCACATTATGTTGTTTCAGATTTTTTGGAAGGATTTATAATTCAAAAGTGATGCAGGGAAGAGAGGATAGGCTATTGTGGGACTATGCTGGAAATTTCAGGTTTTCAGTCAGTTCTTATTATAAGGTGCTTAATTGTCGTTCTGGCTATGTATTTCCATGGAAAAACATTTGGAGGATGAAGGTACCTACTAAGGTGGCATCCTCAGTTGGGTGGTTGCTCTAGGGAAAGTATTGACTACAGATAATCTTAGAAAACGTGGTTTGTGTATAGCCAATTGGTGTGTCATGTGCAAGAAGGATAGAGAATCTATAAATCATTTGTTTTTACATTGTGAGGTGGCAAACTCTTTGTGGTATGATGTTATTGGTCGGACAAGTTTATTTTGGGTGATGCCTAAGGAAGTTGTGGAGCTTCTTGCATGTTGGCGTGGTTGTGAGGTGATGAAAGATGTTGCTGCTAGGTGGAGAATGATTCCTTTGTGTTTAATGTGGTGTCTATGGCTGGAAAGAAATGGGAGATGTTTTGAAGACAAGGAGCGCTCTTTTGAATATCTTCGTAACTTTTTATTTTCTACTTTGAGTTTGTGGGCTAAGATCTTTGTAAGGAATGATGAGAATGTACTGAATCTGTTTCTGTTTTAGTTTTCCTGTTTTATAGAGTGTAGTAGGTATTTCCTTTGTATACTTCTTGTGTACTTGGACTATGCCTATTCGTGATAATAAATTTCTTATTAATTATAAAAAAAAATGTATAAAGTTGTATTTCTATCAGATATACAATGAAAGAATTCATTGAATCCATCAAAATCACTGGGCATAAATTTGACACTGACAATAACTGCACTAAACAATAAAATCCTCCAGTAGTTACAACAGGATTGACCAACATATCATAAGCCTAACAAGCAGCAAAAGAATCCCATCTCTTCTAAAATCCTCCAAAAATCTCTCAAACCTTCTTTCTTCCTCAATTTAAATCCTTGATCTCTAAATATTATGATTCTTTGCTTTCAAACTCATCAAAATAATTTTTTCCCGGTTGCTTCCAGTAAATCTGTTTAGATTGTATGGTCAAATGAAGCATTGCCATATGTGAAATCCCTGGTCTAGAAAGTTGCAAACAAACAAGTCCACTGATTATATTTTCACATATGCGTCAATACCAAATGTGAGAGAAACTATAATAAATCAGTTCATCCTTCCTTGCGAGGTTGTTTATATTATGTAGGTATGCCCAGCGAAACAGCCAACCTCTATGGCATTCTCCCTTGAAGCTTATGGGAGAGAGAGAGAGAGACAATCTTATTAACATGTACATAAACACCACAGACAATACAATGTAGCTGGATTCAACTATATATTACACGATCAATTCACATGAATATGACTCAAATAGTCAAATCCCATGAAACCCATTAATGCCCATTACACTAAAACAAATCTGACCAAAAAAAAAAAAGGAGCATTCTCCAAATGAGCTAAGAAGTTTCTTATTCCATACTTTATTTATAGAGAAAATATACTTACAACCGTGAATTGTGTAACCGCCGCGTAATCGCTTTGAAAAAAATGAATAAAACATGGGACCCACATAAAAAAAATTAATTTTTTAATAGTGGACCCTACTCTCTTTCAAAGCGATTACGCACTTCACGGTTGTATGTAGAATTACTCTTTTATTTAACTAGGTATATGCTGTTTGTATACCTCATGTGTACTTGGGCTATGCCTATTTACTTCTAAAAATTGTTGTTTTACTTATTAAAAGAAAAACAAATCTAACACTACCAGATAAATCAACCAAAAATGAAGAAAAGTAACAGTTAGGATCAAAAGCTGGGATTCTCAAAATCGATTATAAAATACATCATATTTTGGGAAAATTTGAAAGCTTTACTCACCAATTAACAACAAAAAGTAAAAAAGAACCCAATCCCACAAAATTCCCTTAAACATCTGAGGCATCTTTCACGCAAATTTTCAGCACGATTCATAAATGATCCATATACGTATGTGTCAAAAAATCAAACGCAGAGAAATCGGAAAAGAAAAAAGAAGAAGAAGAAGAAGTAATTACCTCGTCGTTACCCTTTGATTGCTTCTGAAACCAGTTAATGTTCAACACCTACAAACCAAAAAAACTAAATCAAGTGAATCGTGGATCTAAAAGAAATAATTAAGGCTTGAAATTAAGAAAAGTAAGTGTTTGAGTGAGAGAGATGGACCTCGACATGGGCAGAGGGCGAGGGGTGGTTGAAATTGTCGGAGATGGAGGCCATGGCGCACATGAGGGCGAGGATGGTCACCGCGAAGGTTACCAAGGCGTTGGCTCTGTACCCAAAGGAATGCATTTTGCTTGTTTCGTTGTGGGTTTTGGGTATTTTGAGGTTTCTCTCTTGGTTCCCGACCCTCTTGTTTTGCCTGCTCTGTTAAATGCTTCAGCCGGTAATTGTTCCGGTTCCGCTCTCGAGGAGACAGGAGAATGGGTTTCGATACAAGCAGTTCGTATGTGCAGGGTTTTTGTGGGTTGGCCTATGTTTTGCTTTTGTTAATGGACCGAACACGTACTAAGGGACCCACTCTATGTGCTGATTTGGCATTTTCAGATGTCGAACTTTTTATATTTCATTTTTCTTTTCCAAAATTTCGAAGAAAATTGCGATTTTTTTTTTTTATGATAAATGCTTCGGGTTCCAAAAAATATCTTGAATGGAATTTTTTTTTATTTTATCAAATGATAAAAAAGATATTTTTTAATAATATTGTGAATTTTTTATTTTTTAAAAAATTTTTTATGATGATTAAAAAAATACATGAAAAAAAATTACTCTAGGGACATCTTTTGGAGATCGAATTCGGGAACCATAACAGTACTCTTTTTTTATTGACAAGTTATTTGAAATTATTTATTTTGAGAGCAATGCTGCAGCCACTGAAAAGTGATCCAAATGAGTCTGTCGAATAGTATATATTTTTTTTCATGTATTTTTTTAATCATCATAAATATTTTTAAGAAAATAAAAAATTTCATAACATCATTAAAAAATATTTCATTAATCACTAAGTAAAAAAAACTTATTTGGGACCCAAAACTTTTCTGTTATTTTGAGTAATTTGTTAGACATGTTTAATCCTTCTTGATATGAACGAGTTAATTATCCGATTATATCGGATTTTATGGTTAGTCATTATGAAATTGGCTAAATGAGATTTTAAAATTATTTACCTATGCACTTATTAAAATTTGACTTGCACTTGTGCTATTGAATTTCGAGAAAATTGCAGTTGAATGATGTCTTTTTTGGACCTATTTTTTAAAGAAATAAAATTGCACGTGTTGAGATAATTTCCCATTAGTCAAAGCCACTTGATCTTGAGTTAGCTTGCCAATAATGAACACGAGACAAGGTAAATTTTAAGGAGGTTCTCCTAATTGTTTTTTGTTAGGGCTTGGAGAAGGTTTTTTTTTTTTTTTTGGGTCTTATAGAGTGTATTTATAATGATGTTATAACTATTTGCACGAGAAATTTTGTAATTTTTATTAAAAGTCATGTCGCTTGAATGCATTAAATGTCATTCATATATCGAGATTTGACTTTGTTTTTTTTTATCATCATTCATTCATTTATCAAGAAAAATTTACCTCCATAACTAGATACTTGCGGTGATATCCTCATATCAACCATTTGAAACTCTACTAGTACACTACTGAACTGGTCTGGATTTTATTGCTGCTGATACTCTCTATAAACAAATATCAAATAAACATTATTCTACCTTAAAAGAGACTCAACCTCATCATTCATATAAAAGGAGGACTCAACCTAAACCGTCCAAGAAAACTTCTTCTCCTCAAGTATGAGTTCAGCAATTTGCCCATCCACTTGCACGACTTCTCGTTCAGCATTTCCCCTATCTGTTTTGCACAACTTCTCAATCGTGTCAACTAGGAACTTCTTCTCCATAATTTCTTAGCAAACGAAAAGGATGACTCTAAAATGTCATTTTACAAAAAGATTAGAGCATATCGAGACAAATGCATTGGATTTCTTATATTCAAGTGAAGATATGCATTTCCTTCATCCTATTATGAAGTTTTGTTGACAAAATCCTCAAGAACTTCTAGGTGTTGGACTTTGCACGTGCATTTTTGCATGTGATCTCAAGGGGAGAGATTTATAGTATAATTGCAAGAAAAAAAATCACCTTCTATTGAAAGCTAATGAAGCTGTTGATTTGGAAAGCCAACAACACACATTAGCAATTGGTAGCAGTTTAGCAAGGAAGAAGGAAGAATGTTCTAGAGGAAAATAGAAAGAAATATTCTAGTGTATAATTTTTTTTATCTTCTTATATAGCTATTGTTTTCCTTTTCTATTGAGGTTGTTAGCTAGGGAGAAAATATAGAATATTGATGTCAGCTATCATATTCTTTTATAAGCTTATATAAGTTGTTTTTGTATAGACATTTCATCAAACATGTGAAAGCAAACTTTCTTCCATACATTTTCATCACCTAGCACAGATTCTGTTGATCCCTTTTACATTTATCTGCATTTCTTACATGGTACCAGAGCTCGGCTATGAAAGATCCTAACTCAAGCAATCAAAATCTAAACCCAAACACTCATGACCCTACCCATCCAAGCAGCCCATATTTTATTGAAAGTAAGGATGGTATCGGCATCATGCTTGTCACTTAGAGCTTGGATGCCAGTAACTATTATTCATGGGCTAGATCAATGAAGAGGACATTACGCATTAAAAATAAACTTAGCTTCATAGATGAAAGCTTATGTAAACCCACAGATCCAATTATCCCCTTATGGAGCACTGGTTACGCTACAATGACATTGTGATTACCTAGATGTAGAATACCATGGTTGTGGTTATCAAGTGCAGCACTGTATATGCTAAGACATCATATCAACTCTGGCTCGAGCTACAACAACGCTTTGCTCAACAAAATGCATCTCGGATTTTTGAAATTAAGCAAGCTATTACCATGCTAATGCAAAACTAGGATGTTGTAAGTGTCTATTTCTCCAAGCTCAAAACCCTTTTGGGTGAACTTTTAAACTATAAAGTTATTCCTAGTTGTAGTTGTGGAGGTTTAAAAGTTGTTGTTCAAAATCGGCAGAGGGACTGAGTCATGAAATTCCTAAATGGCCTAAATGATTCTCACAAAGGAATCAAAGCTCAAATCCTTTTAATAAAACATTTCCCTAATCTTAATGAAGTCTACTCTATAATACAACAAGAAGAAAAAATGAGGGAAATATCCACAGAAGGATCTGTCCTTGATTCTATGGCTCTATTTACTAGAGGCAATTACAAAGAAAGGGTAAAACCAACAATCCTATACAAAAGAGGGACAGATACTACAACACTCTTTGCAAGATTCCAGGGCACTCGCTTGAAAGATGTTTCAAAGTTAACCCAAGCAAACCAATTTGCTCTCACTGTCAAATTCCAGGTCACACTGCAAATAAGTGCTTCAAACTTTATTGATATCCATCAACTCACATGTCTGATGGGAAGAACAGATTTGCTATTAACCAAGTTACTGCATCTGCTCCTGCAAAGGAAATGGTAAATGACAAATCTCAAATGTCCTAAAACCAAGAGCAATACTCACAGCTTCTAGCTTTGCTCGAACCAAGCACAAATCATTTACACTTGATTCCCTCAGCCAATAATGTTCATAGTATTATGGCTTTGACCTCTTCTAATGGAAACATCCATTAAGTTTATGGTATATCAACATGTTCTAAATCTTTACATGTTTTAGAAATACCTTGGATAATTGATACTGGGGAGACAGATCACATGATCTATTATGCCTCACTATTTTCTACTTTTTAAACAAAGTTTCCTATTTTGTTGTCTTACCTAATAGTGATGTAGCACCTGTTACTCAAATAGGTATAGTAAAAATACAAACTCCTTAATTCTTAATGATGTTCTCTGTTTTTTCGGCTTTTCTTTTAACTTGATATCTGCCAAAAAGCTAACTCAAACTCTCCACTGTTGCTTAATTTTATTCCTTCATTTTTGCTACATTCAGGACTTTTGAGTTTAGAAAACGATTAGCATGGATGAAGTTAGGCAAGGGATGTATCATATGCTGCAAGAGGAGGTCTCTTCTTAAGCTCTATTAGATGCCTTGTTCAAATTAAATTTTCTATCTACAATTCATGTTTCTGCATCAATCATCAAGGATGATCAAAACTTTGATATTTGGCATTATAGGCTAGGACACTCTTCTTATTCTGTTTTCAATATGGATGATGATGTTCAGTTTTCAAAATCATCTAGTGATTAGTTTTGCTCCATATGTCCCCTAGCTAAGCTCCACAACTTACCTTTTCCTTAAAGTTTACACAAAACAGAAAAATGTTTTCTTAAATACACTGTGATACTTGGGGTCCTTGCAATGAAATAGGAAGTGATGATTCTAGATATTTTTTTACTATTGTAGATGATTTCAGTATATATACTTGGGCCTACATGCTAAAATTCAAATATGATGCCACTACAACTATTCAAAATTTATGTGACATGGTAGAAACCAAATTTGAAACCAAAGTGCAAATCATTCAAAATGATAATGGGAGGGGGGGGGGGGGGGGGAATTCAATATGAGATAATTTTATCTTAAAAAGGACATTATACACCAAAGGACTTGTGTTGAGACACCCCAACAAAATGTTGTTATAGAAAGGAAACATTAGCATATTCTAAACACTGCTAGGGCCTTGAAATTCCAAAGTGGCATCCCTCTAAAGTTTTCTGCTATCCATCTTATAAATAGAACACCTTCACTCATATTAAATGACAAAAGCCCCTACCAAGTTCTATTCAAGAAGAAACCCGATTACAACCATCTTAAGGTGTTTGGTTGTTTAGCCTTTGATACAACCATTGTTAACAGAAGGCACAAGTTTGACCCTAGAGCAAAAAGATGCATGCTTATAGGGTATTCCTTTGGAATCAAAAGATACACTTTGTTGGATCTTGAAACTAAGAAGATTTTTGTCTTTAGGAATGTTGTTTTCTATGAAAATATTTTTCCCTACAAAGAAATTCTCACTGATATTCAAACCCAACTAGAGAAATGTAAGTTTCACTCAAGTTCCTATCAGTTTTACACAACCTGCCCTACAAGAAGTAGAGACAAATACTCAAATTAGAATTTCTGAGGAATAAATCTCAAAAACCTCTGATCAAGGTGAACCTGATAGTGACCTCCAAAATCCTCTTACCCATGATTCTACACCAAATACCACATATGTAACTCACTTACCTCGCAAATCAACGAGAATTCAAAGGGCAATTCCTCAGTTGCAGGACTTTATATGTCAACAGGCTACCTCTCTTAACCCATCTCAAGCTTTGGACAAACAAAAGGGCCAGAACTCCTCAGGTAATCCTTTTCCTCTTAGTGATAGTATTTCCTATGAAAAACTATCTATTCACACAAATCCTTTGTTGTTTCCATTACCTCTCAATCTGAGCCTAAAAATTACCAAGAAGCCAAGAATTATCCTGAATAGTGCATAGCCATGAGAGCTGAGATTGGGGCTGATGAACTTAATGACACTTGGGCTTTAGTTGATTTGCCTCATGATAAAGAAGCTATTGGGTGCAAATGGGTATATAAGGTTAAATTCAATGTTGATGGGAGTGTGGAGAGATTTAAGGCAAGACTAGTGGCAAAGGAGTACACTCAACTAGAAGGTCTCGATTACCATGAGACCTTCTCACCCGTGGCTAAACTAGTTATTGTCAGAATCTTGTTAGCTGTAACAGCAATAAAATGATGGAATCTTTATCAATTGAAAAAATCTACACAACCTCCACACAATACACTTTTTTTAATTTTTTTTTCTTTTATCAAATATTTAATATATGAATAATGAATAGAAGAATTAAATTAGTTTAGAAAAAATAAACTCAAAAAAATTTTAAAAAATTTTAAAATTTTAAAAAATGTGGTGTGTGGAGGTTTGAGAGGTTGTATAACATTGTTTTTACTAATTTGATGTGAATAATGCATTCTTGCATGGTGAGTTAGATGAGGAAGTATATATGGAACTCCCTATTGGGTATTCTAATGCTAATAGCAAGAGGGTGTGCAAACTTAAGAAAGATTTATATGGATTGAAACAAGAGGGTGTGCAAACCTAAGAAAGATTTATATGGATTGAAACAAGCATCACGACAGTGGTACTCTAAGCTGTCCAAATTCATTGTTAAACAAGGGTACACTCAATCTAAAGCTGATTACAGTTTATTCACCAAGAAAACCAACAGTTCATTCATAGCTATTCTAGTGTATGTAGATAATATTATTGTGGCTGGTGACTGCATTAACACCATCAATTATCTCAAAGCTTCACTTCATGACAAGTTTAGAATCAAGGATTTGAGAAAGTTGAAGTACTTTCTTGGGATACAACAGTGGTACTCTAAGCTGTCCAAATTCATTGTTAAACAAGGGTACACTTAATCTAAAGTTGATTACAGTTTATTTACCAAGAAAACCAACAGTTCATTCATAGCTATTCTAGTGTATGTAGATGATATTATTGTGGCTGGTGACTGCATTGACACCATCAATTATCTCAAAGCTTCACTTCATGACAAGTTTAAAATCAAGGATTTGAGAAAGTTGAAGTACTTTCTTGGGATTGAGGTGGCCAGGTCTGAGCATGGCATTCACATATGCCTAAGGAAATATGGTCTAAACATTTTAAGTGATTCGGGGACCATTGGTTATGCACCTGCTAGGATCCCTATGGACCAAAACATGAACTTAAGTAAAGAAGAAGGAGAATTGATCTCAGAACCAACACTTTACAAAAGGTTGGTTGGTTGTTTGCTATATCTAACAATAACAAGACCAGATATTTCATATCCTGCCCAGTTATTGAGCCAATTCATGGATAGTCTTCGGGTTCCACATTTACATGCAGAACATAAAATTCTAAGATACATCAAAAGGACTCAAGGCCAATGGTTGTTTTATCCCATAAATTCAAACTGCAGTTACATGGATATAGTGATCCAGATTGGGGTGCCTGTCCTAATACCAAAAAATCTGTGACAGGATATTATGTTTTGATTAGAGTGGTGTCTTGGAAGTTTAAGAAGCAGCAAGTGGTTTCCAAGTCCTCTTCATAGGCAAAATATAGGGCTATGGCAAATATGTGTTGTGAATTAACTTAACTTAGATATTTCTTTGAAGACTTGTAGGTAATACATTCTCAAGCTGCCATTTTGTATTGTGACAATAAGTCTGCTGTGCATATAGCCATAAATCCTATCTTTCATGAAAGGACCAAGCACATAAAGCTTGATTATCATCTAATTCGAGACAAAATACAAGATGGAAGCATTGTCACTAAGCAGGTCTCGAGCAAATCACATATTGCAGACATGCTTACCAACGCTTCGGATTCTCAAAGTTTCTACTCATGTATGCTCAAGATGGGAGTAGTAGATATCTACTCTCCATCTTGCGGGGGGCTATTGAAAGCCAATGAAGCTGCTGATTTGGAAAGCCAACAACACACATTAGCAATTGGTAGCAGCTCAGCAAGGAATGAGGAAGAATGTTCTAGAGGAAAATATAGAGAAATATTCTAGTGTATAATTTTTTTGTCTTCTTGTACAACTATTGTTTTCTTTTTCTGTTGAGGTTGTTAGCTTGAGAGAAAATATAGAATCTTTACGTCAGCTGTCATATTTATTTGTAAGCTTATATAAGCAATTTTTGTATAGACATTTAATCAAACAAGTGAAAGGAAACTTTCTTCCATACTTTTGCCATCGCCTAGCCTACATTCTCTGTTGATCCCTTTAACATTTATTTGCATTTAGCATTGGTCTTTCCTCCGTCAAGCAGCTTTGCTTCAAAATACCGAGCATTTCTCTCTCGGGGGTCAAGCTCATGGGTCAAGCTTTGAACACACATTAGGTTGTCTTTTAAAAGAGGTCAAATTTGACATTTCACTATATGATGAGGTGGAGGGTGTGCATGTCGTACTACTAAAGTGTAACACACGCTGCCGCTGATGGTGAAGGAAGGGAGGTCAGCACACAGTGGAGAAGATGGGAAGAAGAGAACCTTTGGAACCCTAGCTTGAAGGCAACTAACTTAAGGGAACTGAAGTGATCGAAGAGGGAAGTACTTTGATGTTCTTGAAGGGAGAAGTACATTGTCGCAGGCTGGGCTTGGGAATCTTGAGTTGGCCCTCCGTTGTTTATTTTCACTTGTTGATCTAGTTGTTTATTTTACTTGTTGGTCTGGGTGTAATGGGCCGTAGCCCTTAGTCTTTTATTTAGTCCGTAACTTGTCTTTATTTCGAATTTACTTGCTAGTAGAGTTTGTCTGTAAAGCCCAATAGGCTCCAGTAATGTTCCTTTATTTTCGTGTACCTAGAACCTGTAGAGGTATCTGAAAGTTTAATAAAAAAAAGGAAAAATATTTACATCTGTCCCACACCGGCACACACTCAACGTATTGAGTGTAAAAAAAAAAAGTGATGTGAAGTGTGTGCTGGTGTGGGGCAGATGCATAACATTTCCCTAAAAAAAAAGAAAAATATTTTGCATCTGCCCCACTCCGGGGCACACTCAACCTACTGAGTGTAAAAAAAAGAAAAAAAAAATGAAATGAAGTGTGTGCTGGTGTGGGGCAGATGTATAGTATTTCCCAACAAAAAACCCTATTTTCTCATCTACATTTCTCTGAGGCGCCTACCTCGAAGGAGGCATTCCGTTCGGCTACTGGTCAAGGAGTATCAATGAAATCCAGAGTTGCTGCACCCTCTGCAAGCTTTTCAGTGACAATGCAAGAACATATTTTACGTTCCATTTTTGTCTTTTGTAAACCATGTACTGTGCCTGTATAGTTGGGCAATGTGTTTTCCACTGCCATTTATTTCATTTTCGAGACACTCCTTGACCTTGACAATGAAATAAGACTGGCAATAGATATCAGATCAGCTGAAGAGTCAAGCTCACCTGCTAGCCATTGCAGTCGAAATGCAGATCACTGGTCATACTTTTTAGACAAAATTGGCCCTTCCACTACTGGGTCCCGTTTACCTTATTTCTATCCACCCATTGACACTTATATCATGTATATATAAACACTGTACTCTTTACACAAGGAATACCCAGCACTTGCCAAAGATCTTTCATGAAGATGTATGTATATATATAGTCTGATTTATAAGTCTGCAATATATAATAACACAGACAACTTCAAACCTAAAACCTTAAACATGTATCGTCTGAGATTTAACAATTATTCGTAAAAAGAGGGAAAAAAACCCAAGAAATTTGGTTGGAGTTAAGAACAGAGAGATTATTCATTGTTATATAATTTTCTTTATGGGTTAAGCAGCAATGTATTGGTGTTGACATAGCAGGCACGGTTTCCTAGTCCACCCTCATTGGCGATATAAGCTATTGTCCAAAAATATAACTTGTTTTAAAGATTGAAGAGTAATTCTACATACAACCGTAAAGTGCGTAACCGCCGCATAGTCGCTTTGAAAAATAGTAGGGCCCACTATTAAAAAATTAATTTTTTTCATGTGGGTCCCATGTTTTATTTATTTTTTTCAAAGTTATTACGCGGCGGTTACACAATTCACGGTTGTAAGTATATTTTTTCAAAATTGAAATGCTGCAACTTTTGCAACCCGTGCGGTTCGTAATTTAGATTTAAAATAAATAATAAAATCGGTTTAATCTTTTCCGATAAGTGATGATTTTAAATGATATTAGAGTTGAGATTCTAAGTTTAAATCATAACTCTACAATCTATCCGATTTATCAAACATTCTACATGTTGGGTCATTCATTGAAGGAGAGTCTGCCTCTTCAGTTTAAACTTTTGAAAGTAGTTATTTCGTAATAATATATCAAATAATGGTAATTTTTTGCTATGCTACAACGCTGTGGTTGTTGGATGGGAAAAAGGTGCAAAAGCTTCCAAGTTTTTCTGATACAAAGATAAAGACAATTCTACAGAAAATACATGACTAAAACGGACGAAGGAAACAGACAAAAACAATTGGTTTGTCATGCTCACGAGTGCTAGAAAGATGATCTTGTAGTAAGGGATACTCAACTTTCCTTAATACAAAGTTGCACCTCATTTTTTCCCAACACTCCTCTCTCTCTCTCTTGCCATTCTTCTCACTTGCATTGCTTCGTTGTGCTCATGGAAGTTAACAAGACTACAGAGGCACCTGCAAGGCCACCTGATCATAATACAGCAAACAACGGCCACAGCCAAGGACACCATTATTCAAATTCCCAAACAAATAGCCACCATGGCACTTCCCCCTCCATTTCTGTTCTTATAATCATCATATCCATCACTTCCCTTGCCGTCCTTTTCGCCATAGTACTTTTTATCATCATAATGCTCCGACGACTCAAATCCGCTAAAAGCAAAGGCTCTTGCAAGGAACACAATGGCATCAACATGAACACAAACAGCACGTTCATTGCTCATACCACTGTCAACTTCTATTCCAGCCCAGGTGATTCCCTATTTTCAAAGTTTTTTTTTTTTAATCTATTCTTGTAGATCTTGCTCTTAATTATGGCATGTTGGCCTATAGAAAATGAATCTAAGCTTTGAACGTCCTTTTATCATTATCACTTCTTTGCCCCCCTCCATTGTTATCTCATTCTCACAAAACCAAATCATTTTCAACCAACCAAATGTGCTTTCACATGATTTATCCACTTTCCCCGAGAAAGAAGAAAACTAGAAGTCCCCTACATTCAAATCATATATAATAAATCTCATGAACAAGTGTCTTAAAATTTGGCAGATGTGAGGGGCGGATGTCTTTATGGAGGGCATATGGGAAGGACACCTCCATCTAAATTCAGAGGAGTTCAAGTGTATACATACAAGGAGCTTGAAGTGGCCACTGATAGATTTAGTGAAGCGAATATAATCGGGAATGGAGGGTGTGGAGTGGTGTATAGAGGGGTCCTAAGTGATGGGACCGTGGCTGCAATTAAGATGTTGAATAGGGAAGGAAAGCAAGGGGAGCGTGCTTTCAGGATTGAGGTGAATTGACTTCATTTATTACTTTTTGTTCCTATCTGCTCTCTCTTTCTCCTTAATTTTGTTCTTTTCTTTCTTTTTCTACTACAATGACTTTTGTAAACAGTCTTCAAAGAAGTTTTCAATTTGTCTTGGCAGCTTCTAAGCAATTGCACCATATTAGTTAGAGAAAGATGGGTCTTAGTTTGCCTTGACCTTACAATTTCATTTGCATAAGCAGTTTGATATTGTTGACTTATAATTCTATCTTTCTGACACACACATGCGTGCTCACATATAGATGTGTGTGTTAGGTAAATGCTGTTGTTGCTAAATAGAATTCTTCTCTGCTAGTTTAACCCGAATTAGATAGTTCAATTCTGGAGAGATACATCATGTGGATTCCATAACATTTAGCTGAAAGTAAAATAAGATGAGATGATTTTAGATGAAAGTTAAAAGTTAAATAAAATATTATTAGAATATTATTATTATTTCGGGATTTGAAAAAGTAAAATTGTTTATTATATTTTTTGTAGAAATTTGAGAGAATTATAATGATGAGATGAAATATTTTGCATTAGACTATTGAATTTGTAAAAAAGATATTTGTAACAGTGAATTGCTCAACCGTCACGTAATCATTTTGAAAAAAGTGAATAAAACATGAGACCCACGTGAAAAAAAATAGTTTTTTAATAGTAGATTCTATTCTTTTTCAAAATAATTACGCGACATTTACGCACTTCACGATTGTATGTAGAATTAATTTTCAATTGGATCAAACATCTAAAGAGAATTTCAACAATCCAACTTTGTTCCAGCACACAGAAGGGTTGTTCTTTGAGCTATGAGTTGAGTAAATATTAATCATCTTCCTTCTATCTATTCATTTGGTTGCATCCATTAATGAAGTGATCTTCATCCTTGCACATGGGTAGAAGACTAAATGACAATTGTTTTTAAGAGAAACTTTGTATATGATGTAGGTGGATCTACTAAGCCACTTGCACTGCCCTTATCTGGTGGAGCTACTTGGGTATTGTGCTGACCAACACCATAGGCTTCTAATTTTTGAGTTCATGCCCAATGGCACTCTCCAACACCACCTCCACCCTTCTAACAACCAACACAAGCAGTTGGATTGGGGGACCCGATTGAGGATAGCCCTTGATTGCGCTAGGGCCCTTGAGTTCCTCCATGAGCAGTCAATCCCAACCCCTGTTATCCACCGTGACTTCAAGTGCACCAATGTTCTTATAGACCAAAATTTCCGTGCCAAGGTGTCGGATTTTGGATTGGCCAAGATGTGCTCAGACAAAATCACTGGTCAGATTTCAACACGTGTGCTGGGGACCACTGGATATCTGGCACCAGAGTGAGTCATTCATCATCTGTAATGCACCCTCTCTTTCATTTATCACAATACAACCTGTGAAAATGCATGTTTTATGCAAGCATGCACATAGGCAGGATGACATTTTCTTGGCAATGCAAAAATCTTGTTGGTAGTCATGATCTCGTTTTAAATGCCATTTATGGGTCAAATGCCCTTAACCAGATGCTACCTCCACCCATCCCAAGCATGCAACGGTACAGAATCTGGGTTCGAATCCCCAAAACCCCAGCTGGGCCAGCTCCAAGTAAAAAAAAAGGGGGTTTCCAACTTTCCATGGACAGACAGATAATTGAAGATAAAAATATTTATATTTGATAAAAATCATTAGCTACTTTGCGAGTTTATTTCATCTTGATTTCTGGGTGCTGTAGGTATGCTTCCACAGGTAAGCTTACTACAAAATCAGATGTATACAGCTATGGTGTGGTACTTCTAGAGCTGCTAACTGGCCGTGTACCTGTTGATACCAGACGGCCACCTGGAGAACATGTTCTTGTTTCATGGGTTAGTTGACAAAACTCCTCCGATTTTTCTTTCTGTTTTTAGACGAATGCAAATATCATACAAGGGAACTATAAAAGATTAGGCGGTACATAGAAAAATAGCAAATTAACAGTACAGCAGTACTACTACTAGCAACGAGAGAGAGATTAGACACAAGTATTATGGGGCAATTTTAAGAAGTTTACACTGTACACTGAAAAGTTATTTGATTCCTATTGATTGGTGTCGCATGCTCAAAAAGTATATCAGGGAGATGGAGCCAATAACAGAGCTTTGTGAAGTACTTGGTGTGTAATTCAAATGACTTCACCAAAGAAAGTGTTCAAATTTATTCATTCACCAAAGGGTTTGAAGTGTGACATCTACTCTGTAAATTAACAGGCTCTTCCAAGGTTATCTAACAGAGAAAAAGTTGTGGAAATGGTTGACCCATCTCTACAAGGCCAGTATTCCAAAAAGGATCTAATTCAGGTCAGCTTTGCTTTCTATCATCATTTCCACCATTAATATTGATGCTTAATATACTAATAACTCTGTTTTCCTTATTGCTATGTTGTTTTTGCAGATAGCCGCTATAGCAGCCATGTGTGTGCAACCAGAAGCAGATTATCGGCCTCTAATGACTGATGTTGTACAGTCACTGATCCCTCTGGTCAAAAACCTTTATTCAATCAATTCTTCTGGTTCCTCCAGATTTCTAAATCAAGCAGGAAGTCCCAGGTGTTAGTGACTATCTGAAGACAGTAAACTCAAGCCTTCCAGTTATCTCCTGGGTTGGTTTATGCAGAATTCAATGACAACTCTCAGACCATTTCTCTGTGAAAAATAGCTGCTAAGTGCGACATTCTAATGTCTGCCTAACGAAAGAAAGTTAGTCTGATTTCAACAAAAGCCATAGCTGGCTAGCCTGAGGTTTCAGTAACTCAGTTTCTTTGAGGCCTGGGCTTGGCACATTTTGTAGAACAGCGGCACCAGCACAGCAATTGAAAAAAAAAAATTGATGTAAAGGCACTTGCTTGTTTCAAGAACCAAAATTTCCAATAGAAAATAGATGAGAATAAACAACTAAAATGACAAGGATTTGTTTGGCACCTCATGAATGTGTTCAAATCCATGTGCATAGGAGGCAAGCTCCCGGATTTTGATATAATTAACATGTTTCTTTGTTTTGTGACCGAAAAGTTTAAGAAAAATTCTCTCATTAATCATTATTTACTATCTCACATCTACACCGTGAGGTGTGAGAGTGAAAAAGAGGTGTAAATACTCTATTGGTATTAGAATAGAAAAAGGGAAGGGAACGATAATCACTGTATACCTATTTTCATACAAATACATATCTGACGGCTGCAGCATCCCAAGCTTGGCAAAAAAGAGAGTTCTGCCGGAGACCAAGCATAAATCCTGAAATTTTTGATGTTCTAACAATAAACAATGAAAGAGATGTAAAACCTCATTCTATTCGTGGGTTGAAACAGGGGAGGGCAATTTAAACAAGGGGGACATAGTACAATCAGAAGCCATGATACTTTTACTGGATTTGATGAAAGCAAGGGTCTATGCAGGCATCTTGGGACCCAACACTTGCAAAAATCCAATTGCTCAGCTGTTCATCATTCAAAAATGAGCACCTAAGGGTAAAGCCAACAGCTTTAAGTCGGCTATGATGTCGTTTCGTTTCGCATCTTGAGTAAGATCATCTCATCATGACTGTACAATATGTGATAAATCTTCTAATGATCAAACTTACATAAATGACAGATTGCACGAGACAATTTAGGTTGGTGCCTTGCGTGAATAAGTAGGAGATCAGATTACGATTGTCCTTTTGTCTTGAGACAGTTGCATGTAGCTTTTAAGAAGATAAACTGAAGTACTGAGAATCCTTGACCCAGTAAAGGGAGCTATTCTAGTGGAAAAGATTAGATTTCCTACAGAGTTTAGTCATTGATCTCAACAAGCTGGCATGGAGCAGAATGCAGACCACTGACAGTCTGACAGTGACATAAAAACAAAAGAAATGTTGAGAGAAAATATTCAGAAAAACTTCAAGCAAATAGACTAATAGTCCAAGTATAGACCAGGTCAAGCTGTCAATGCAAACTGTTTAGGCCTCCCCTGGCAATGGCCTTGATGAATCATAGAGTAATGCCAATACCATAAGGAAAAAGACATCTATTATATTTAAATTATATTATCTTTCATATTCTTTCGTTACTTATTACTTTAAGTATGCCATTTTTCTATGAAAAGAAAAAAAAAGTGAATATGGATTATCCTTTTCAAACATCAATTTTGATATATTCATGATGATTGATTACCTGTTTAATTAATTATGCCAAATTTATAGAAATAATATGTGTGCAATTTGTTAATGCCTAAATTCACATAACAGGCCGGAATGAAAGAAAGAATTATCTCCGCTCTACAATGGTGATTCAGGCTTTAATACTATACTCGTCGCGTTCATCCATAACATAAATAATAAATAAGCGAATAAAAGTAAATAAAGGGAGGCAAAATCTACTATGATTGGTAATTTTATAATTTCTCATAGCCTCACATGTCGCTCAATACAATGGAGGAATATAGTCTATGCATAGAGAAGTCATCCCCCTGTGGAGAGTCCGTGGTGAGTTCGTCCATTTTGTGGAGAATTCCCTTATATATATAGAAGTCCAACTTGCCTTATGAAGATTTTTTCTTTTTAAGAGTTTGAGCTAACTTCCTTACCTTATCTCTTCCATGCTTTATTTATTTGCTTTATCTTTTCCCTTATTATTAGTGATAGGTTTTCAAATGGCTAGACCCAGTCAATTTAGATCCTAACACCATTGACAAATATTTTTTAAAAATTATTAGACTATATTGTGATATAACGTTAATTATGATCTTATCACAAGCCTAAAAAAAAAAAATTGGAAGAAGACAGAAAAAAGGAAAATTTGCATCAATCATGCTAATTGTATTCAACGCATTGTATGTGTATATGTATTTATGTAGATCTATATCCGGCTCCCATTGATAAAAAAAAAAATAGCCTCTCCCCTGTTTGTAAGAAGTCCGCACAGAATTTTCTGTGTTTTCAAGGAAATAACTGAACTCGTTATGGATGCAACCCCATTTTATTCCATTTAACAAGATTGCCATATTACATGAACTTGGGTTTTGGATTTAGTTATTTATTTGCATTTTGTGTTGTTGTTTTCTAAGCATCGAATACATTATGGGAGAAGAAAAATGCTTGGAGGAAAGGGATGGCCAAGAAGCAATGCAAAGAAAAAGATGGCAAATAATGCAGAGCTGCAAAGTCACAGCCAACGTGCTTAGCTGCTGCATGCTGGCTCCCCTACACCCATAAAATTGCCTAGCTACAACACAGATTTCGGACCACAATCTAGAATGCCCTGCATCTCAGGTTACAGATGGTGGTGCCCCGGGGGGATCAACCTAAACTATCTAGGAGGTGCCCTGCTTTTGAGCTTTTTGTTTTATGTCAAACTTTGCTAGTTGCATGCAGTTCAGGCATCATCCCTTGTTCATGTTGGCTTTCTTACGTCTCAGGATATTGGTCACTTTCCAATTACATTCCATAATAATACACATAACTTTAGAAACTATTAGGCTAAGTCTTGAAAACCAAACAAAAAGCAAAGAAATTTTAAAAAAATCGATAAGATTAAAAATTACACATAATATAATTTGATTGGAAAAAACCAAAATTTGTCCTTATACATGGTGTCGAACCGAGTCATTCACTGATCCCTCGCCCGCCGGTTGAGATGAGGTGCCCTCTCCATCATTATTAGCAGCCACCTTCGGTGACTTCATCGACCATGCTCTCGTAAAAAACGCCCACCGCTCCGATTTACTCAGCTGGTCCGGTTTCTCCATCCTCCTGTGACTCTTCCCTTTGCTACTCCCTTCCCCACCTGTTCTGTATCCTCGCCTCGAACTCCCTTCCCTTGGCAAGAACACCATACTCGTGGCCCGGTTCAGTTTCGGGTTCATTATCTGTTTCCTCACCTCCACCGGCAACCTCAACGTGAACCGTTCCGTGTTCTCTCCCGGTTGGATCAACGAGTGACCCGTCGAGTGTGAACGTGGAAACGGGAACATCCGGGTGGACCAACGGCTCGACCTTGACCCCCGCGTCCGATTCCGATGCAGCGTTTGCTTTACGTCTATAACTTCCGTTTCTTCGGGTACTCTTTGTGCTCGTTCTGTTTCTGCGTTTGATGATTCGACGGCGACTTCGTTTTGGGCTTCGAGGTCAGAGTCGGTGTCCAACTCGGGGAAAGGGTGTACTGAGTCTCCAGGTTGAGGGACGAGGTTTGCTCGGCAGACGGGACAGGTTGTGTGGGAAGCCAACCAGGCGTCGATGCACTCCGGGTGGAACACGTGGTCGCACTTCGGGATCAGACGCAGCGTCTCGTCCTCCGCGAACTCGTTCAAGCACACGGCGCACTCCAGGGCGCCTTTCCCGATCTTGAGCCCCTTGACGACGGAATAGACCAAGGTAGGGAACGTCTCGATCACCTCCGGGTCGAGCCCACGCGCGGCTGTGGCGCCCCGTCTCGAGAGAATACCAGCACGGATACTGTTGCCGGACTGGCCGCTGTTGCAGTTGCGGATGTAGATGGAGAAGAATCCCATAAAGAATAGAGCCGCAACAAGAACGACAACGATTATCGCCATGGAGGGACTGAACCTGGCGTACCTGCCGTAGTTGTCCTGGTCCGGATCGGTCTGGGCCGCCGCCCAAGGAATATTCGGGGAGAGGAGAGCGAGCAAAAAGAGAGTAACGGTTCCATACTTACCGGTGCAAGGAATTAACCTTCGTAGCGTCAAGAAGCTCATGCTGTACGTGTATAGCCGCAGTACTTTTACCGAGCAGTAGGAGAAAGACGAAGCTTTATAAATGAGGGAGAGAGAGAGAGAGAGAGATTGGGGGTGTGGGGGTACAGAGGGGAGAGAGTTTATTGGGCTTTTCTTGAACACAGAAGGTATGACGTCATTGCTGTCGTGACACGTGGGCTACCTAGGAAGGTTCTGATTGAAAAGAAAAAAAAAAGGCAAACCGTGGACTAAGAACATTGGGCATTTACTTTATCAAAACTCTAGTCAAATCTAAAATTTAATGACTTTTATCAAAAGAGAATTGCATTGGATTAGCCAAAAAGATAAATGTAAAACTTTAAACTATAGTAAATGTATAGGTTTTTTCAAATTTAAAGGATTACTGTTCACTCATCAAATCTATTTCTTATTATTTTTAATCTGTAATGATTTTTTTATTTACGTTTAATTTTTAACTATCTTGTAATAATAATGTAAAAATCAAATTAAATTATTAATTAACATATAATTAATGTAATTATAAAATATGAAAAAATAATAATATTATTAAAAAATAATATTATATTATTATTTTGATGAATTTAATAACTAATTTAATATAAAATTATGAATAAGGAAGTTTTAGATTTATAAAAAATATATACTTTTTATCAAAATTTAAAAAAAATTTGATGAGTCGTGCTCAATATATGTGTCTGAACTCTGAAGCTTTATCTTTTTCCTTTAATTTTGGTCTACAATATGATTAGATTGATGGTTGTAGTTGAACAGATTAATGTTGACTTTTTTAGGGACTGTTAAATTCAAAAAACATTGCTTGAATAACTTCAGCCAAAACCGTTGAATTTAATTCATATGTGACGATTTAGAATTGTTTTCATATTCAAGTCAGCATAATATTCATGTTATTATAATATTCTAATTAATCACCAAGCTTTCAAATGGCACCATCGACCCTTTTTTATATAATAAATAAATAAATTATTTCAACGCATTTTTGCATAAAAATTCTCCCAATTTATTTCTTAAGGAAGGGGTTGGGATCATGCATGTGAAAAGAAATGGATACCCTTCTAGAAGAATATGATTGATCTCTAATATCCACAGATCAAAAAATTGACAATTCATGAATGAATATTAATGGTGGAGATGGATATATACATATTGGCTGTAGACCGTTGGTCTTCCTCGTGCATCAGCCAGCCAGCCATATTCAAACAAGAGAATTTTCCGGCCATGCCAAGTGCTTAATTTCGTTGTTCAAAGTTCAAACATTACCGTTCCGTTTAAATTGAGAAATCATATTAATTTATCTCGTCTCATTTTATTATTATAATTTTTTCAAATTTTTACATAAAATATAATAAATAATTCAACTTTTTCAAATCTCAATTTAATTTTTTAAATCTTAAAATAATAATAATATTAAAAAAATATTATTCTAATAATATTTTATTTAACTTTTAACTTTTAATTTTTATTTAAAATCATCTCATCTTACCATTCAAACGGAACTTAATTCTAAGGAACTGTTTTGAATTGGATGTATTGATCAATACTCATGATATTTATATTCTAATTCTAATTAATGACTCCAGAGTAATGTTACATACAGTCGTAGAATGCACAAATGTCGTACAGTCGCTTTGAAAAAGAGTGGGGTCCATTATTAAAAAATTAATTTCTTTTCATGTGAGTCTTATATTTATTTAATTTTTTCAAAACGACTGCACGGTGATTGCATATTCACGACTGCAAGTATCATTTTTAGTGATTCTAATATTAATAGATTAGCGTACTACTCATGCGTTCCATAATTGAAGAAATGGGACGCGTGTCACATGAAATCTAACTGAAATTAAACACAAACCAATCGGAATTAAACACGTACAAACTAATTTCTTTCTAAATATGCATTTTCCCTTTAAATAAATAAAAAGAGAGAATTATGATACAGCTGGAACCATTTTACATACAGCTAGAATAATAGTATTCATCAAATTTGAGTTTTCATTTTCCTTTCAGTTTTAAGATTTTATATATATAACTGCCATCCATCTGTATAATAGTTCATATAAAAAAAAATTGTAAAAGATATTTAGAAACACAACTGTTTTCAGATATTCGGGTGACATCTCAACTCATCATTACAACTTTTTCAAATCTCAACACAAAATATAATAAACAATTCAACTTTTTCAAATCTCAAAATAATAATAATATTAAAAAATAATATTCTAATAATATTTTATTATCACAACTCAACTCAACTCAACTCAACTCACTTCAACATCCAAACACACTCTTAAACTACTTTATTATTATTCACAAATTATTCTCACTACTATTCATAGATCATCTAAAATATTAGTATAAATCAAGTCTTAATTAAAAAAGTTTGAGATTACTTATAAATTAAATTATTATTTTTATTATTATTATAAATTAGCATTTTTGTTGCATGCTTCACCCAATAGGCTCGTAGTGTAGCTGTCGATGATAAATGCATACATGTGTTTCAATACGTAAGTCTATTTATATAGGACCACATGATGCATATATATTAATCTCGATTAGGATTTTCTTTAATTGTTTTATATAAATATTTTTCTATAAGAAAATATATTTATAATCGTGAATTATGTAACTGACACGTAATCGCTTTGAAAAAATAAATAAAACATGAAACTCACATGAAAAAAATTAAATTCTTAATAGTGGACCCTACTTTTTTTCAAAGTAATTACACGACGTTTACGTACATCACGATTGTATGTAGAATTACTCTTTTTCTATAACTTTAATTAAGAGATAAACACAACATCTAAAACCCTATATAACGTAAGGGGCCAAGGAAAATGAAATATTTATTAGGGCAATACACGATCATGTGTTGTCACTTCTCTCCCTCATCATCATAAGTACATTAAATACAACACCTAACTTGCCCCATACTCCTTTTTATTTTTTTCCCTAAAAGCTAATTATAGTGATCTATTTATTCATCTATATCGATCATTAATGAATGAGAATGAGACATCCATGCAGCTTCCAATCATTTCAACAATTCACTCACCCAATCTACATACATACATACATATATATATATATATATATATATATATATATAAATCAAATAGATATAGATAATATAAAATGCAGCCTACTTAAATTTGAATAACAAATTAATATGGATTGTTTAATTCACTCACCCAATTAACGTCGTACACATATATCATGTAACTTTATTCAATGCATTTATTGGTCCTACCTATATATATATAATATATATACTCTATTATAATAAGTGGCTATCTAACTATGAATAGTAACTTTTATTATTTTTCCTTTAACTTTTTTTTTTTTCCGTTAAGTCATATTTTACCAAAAGGCTTTTAATAGCCCCGCGGTGTACATGAATTGACATCTCTATTTCATATCTTTTTTATTTTGACAGTATACTAATTTTCCTTTCTTTTTGTTTCAATTTTTTTAAATAAAAAATTAATAATATTTTATTATTATATAAAAGAGTAAATAGATAATCCAATATGGATGCAGACTAATGCTCATATATTTTTACTGAAGTTTAGATTTTTTTTAATCTTGATTTTTTGTCTTTCTTTAACCTTGTATTTTTTTTTTCTAGACAAATAAGCTACTGACATTTTTTTTTTTATTTAAATCATTATGTCAGGTATACCCTAGGGCTAAAGCATCCAAGGCCGTTCCCTAGTGTGTGTATATATATATATACTAGCAATTATATAATGTGCAAAACACGTTTGCCCATTTGTCTAATTGAAAATGATGTGTCCCAAAAAATAATATGATGTGTAAAAATAATGTCTTTTTAAAGAAAATGAATTAGTTAATAATTTAATGCACATGAAAATAAATTTTAACAAGCATCATAATGATAACAAAACGTTATAGTAATATGAGTAATATGAAAATTAAAAGATTTTGGATATTTTAACAATAGTTTTCTTAGCAAAATATATAAATTGTGTATAACTCAACCACAATACTCAATAACCCAAAGAGCACTGAAAAAATACAAAATCTTTTATTTCTATATTGCTTTCACATTTTTTCATCATTAAAATAAGTCTTTTATATTTTGGAAACTCTAAAAATATTATAATAGTAGAATTTAGTTAATTAAGAATATTATGAGATTTAAATTATATTAAAAACTCTAATTATTTATATGATTTTACTCTCTTAAAAATATTTAACAAAACTCTAATTTATTTTACTGTTTAGTATTGTTCATTACTGTAGTACTATTAATTACTGTTTATGAGAACTGTTTATTACTATAATACTGTTTATTACTGTTTACGTTTATAGAAAATGTAGCCCGAAAGTGTCCCGAACAGGCAAAAATATTTCATGTGTAAAAATCATGTGAATGAGAATGCAGGACAGAGCTAGCCCATAATATTTAGGGCTTCAGTCTGGGCACGTAAATTCTGATTAGGTCTTGGATTTAGGGAACTTTTCATCCTTCTTCAAGCCCATACCCTTAATTAATTCAATTCCCAGACACCACATATAGATATTACATCCTGCCTTTCCATTCACATGATTTTTCCACATTACTACTATATGCATGCATGATTACTGGGCCGGGTCGTCATGATTTCGGTTGTCCAATAAAAACCATATTATTCTAATTAGAAAGAAAATATAAAACATTGGAAAAATGGAAATTAAAACATTTATAAAACATTTTTGAATTATAAAAGACATAAATTAATAAAGACGAATTGCAGATCGAATTCATCACTATTATATACATATATAATTAAAAGTAACGGAACTTAATAATTTGTTGTATTATAGATCATATATGCATGACACAGATCATGATGATGAGCACCCAAGCTGTAGGTGGTGAAGGAGGCCGCCCTCCAAAAAGAAAAATAAAAAATAAAAATACATGCATTGGCACAAAACGCAATGAGTAATTGACAACAGACCCTTAAAATCTTTGATCATTTTACGTGTAGCTCCCTTGTAGAATTTAATAAAGGATCATGTTTTACCAAAATGTCATTAAGATCCTTGATCATTTGACGTATAGCTCCCTTGTAGAATTTAATGAATGATCATATTTTACCAAAAGGTTCTTAATATTAAATTAATAATATTTTATTATTATATAGAGAGTAAATGGATCATCCAATATGGATGCAGACCAATACTCATACTTTGCTGAAGTTTAGATTTTTTCTTATCTTTATTTTTTGTATTTATTTAATCTTGTATTTTCTTTTCCCAGACAAATTACTATCTTTTTCATTTTTTTTTATTTAAATCATTATATCATGTGCACCCCAAAGCTAACGCACTTGAGGCCGTTCTCTAGTATGTATATATATATATATATATATATCTGTTGTTTGGAGTTTTCTATTTGAGAAAAGATATTTACAATTGTCAATTGTGCAACTGTCACAATCGCTTTGAAAAAAATGAATAAAACATAGTAGGGGTGGGTAATGGGGCCCCGTACCCCTCCCTTGCATGGAGAAAAGATATAGCATTGGCCTCCTATATAAAAGGTTGGCTTAGGAGGTCAAGACAATCCAAAATCTAATTCTAATGAGTTTAAGTTCTTTTTGTATTTATAAATTTAAATTATATTATAATTTAGGTTTTAAAAAATATTTTTGGATCAAAAAAATGTTTTTTAGATCCAATGTGTTGACCTAAGCGGAGGGCGGGGCGGATGAGATTTTTTCTCTCGGCCCCCGGCACTGGGGCGGGGTGTGGGGAAGGGTATCCCCGCCCTGCACCATACGGGTAGCAGCCTAAAAACATGGGACTCACATGAAAAAAATTAATTTTTTAATAATAGGCTCTACTTTTTTTTAAAACGATTACTCGACATTTACATACTTCACAGTTGTATGTAAAATTACACTTTCTATTTTGGATTCAAAGCAACCATTATTATTATTATAATTATAACATGATGTTTAATTCTGAAGTAATGAATAATTACCTTAACCACTGCTAGTACTGCATGCCCTTTTGATCAAGTTTTACCCCCCAAAGTAAATTAGGACGCATTTAACATTAATCTACCTCAATAATTAACATGATAATATTCTGCGTAAGTAATTAAATAATTAGCTATTTGTGAATACTAGGTAAAAGAAATTCCTGGATCAAGTAAAATATTTTTCATGGGGCCCAAGAACTTATCTTGTTAGCAGCACTATATAGTTTGCTTGTAACAAGACAAGTCTAGCATCATCGATCAATCCTGTCATTTCCAGTCTTGTGTTTGCTTCCCTAAATGATCTATATTATTGGGCAGCATGGGCACGTAATGGCATATACATGCAGTATGTATATATATACACCAGCTAGCAATTATCATGCATAAAGTTAAAAGTGGATATAAAATTAGTAAATTTTTCTAATTTATACTCAAGAAATTTAAAATAAAATAAAATATACACGAAGAAAATAAAATAATTAAGGAAAGAAAAAAAAATCAACTTGCTCAATAATTGTGGGTAACAATCACCTTAATGAGTAATTTTACGTATAATCGTGAAGTGTGCAACCGTCGTGTAATCGTTTTGAAAAAGAGTGAGGTCAACTATTAAAAAATTAATTTTTTTTTTCATGTGGATCTCATGTTTTATTCACTTTTTCCAAAACGATTACACGGCGGTTACAAAATTCACGATTGTAAATATATTTTCTCTTAATTTATTTCTCCTAATTAATATGGTACGCATATGTCAATTAGGCCTCAAATTATATTGTTGAATTTGTCAACATGCAAGATATGAACATTTTTTTTTAATGGAAATAGATTTAATTTTTATTTAATGAATCAAAATTATAGTTATGATTTATCAATATATGAAAAATTTTTATTACAAGCTAAATTATGCATTTACTCCAAGACATTCTCTCAATAAATTCTTTTGTGACATACATTCTCTTAACAGTATTAATAGTACTTGTACCACCGATCATCTTATAATTATCTAGTGTATGTACAGCTAGCTAATTCATTAATGTGACCAAATTCGAAATTGGCAAAAAATTTAAAGGGAAATTGTAAAAGGGCGTACGTGGCCTCAAATATATTATGATTGCCTAAAATATATTAAAAAATATATTTGTAATGGTGAATTGTGTAACTATCGCGTAATCGTTTTAAAAAAAATAAATAAAATATAAGACTTATATGAAAAAAATTAATATTTTAAAAATAAATTTAATATTTTTTAAAATGATTACGCGATATTTATCTATTTCACATTTATATATAAAATTATTCAAAATATATTATGTCAATGTCCATAACGTTCAGGAGAAAGAGACCGAAATTAATACATTTATGGTTTTTTCCTTTTTTTGGGGGTGTGGGTTCCAAATCGAAACCGCTCTGTATAAGTGGTTTTTGTAGTTGCAGCCGCTGTTTCTCTAACAAGGCAATGCATGAATTAGAGGGAATTGTGAGGGTGAAATTAATGAAGAAGACGTTCCATCATCATGAGCTGCCACATGCATACGTCTACGCCCCTCCAGATCGTCTTGCCTAGCAGCTAGCTAGCTAGCAGCTGGGTGCTCTTCCAAACGCATCATGACAAAACGACCAATTTCTTTATGTCAAATCGAACAGCCTAGCTACTACTAACGTTCATTGATCTGAATAAGAGAATAATGCTAGAGAAAAATCAATACATATTTTGTATTTACTGTGTAGTTATTTCTAGTTAATTGTTATTAACACTCATTTGGAAAGATGTATGGTCCAGATGATGCAACATCATTAATACAAAATATATGCTTCCAATAATAACTTCTATTTATATTTATTTAATACAAAAAGATCGAATATTATGCATGTTTTCTAGAAAAAATAATTTACTTATAATATTTTATTCGTGTTAAATAAAGAGTATTTTTATAAAATATTTTATAAAATTAATTTTATTTTATAAAAATATATTCATTTTATAATATTGTTATACAATATGTTATACAATATTATATATATATATATATCATTACTCTTTCTATAATGGCCCGTCGATATCATATTTGTATGTTATATATAGTTATTTTTATATATTTTTTTATATATTTCACTAATATAATTGATTAAAATAATTATTTTATATTAAAAAAATAATGTAACCAATTATATTAATAAAATATATAAAAATGACTGCACATCTTATATATATATATATATATGTAATATATATATACTTTTTTTGCAGGGATATTTTCATTCACTTTTGTATTGAAATCTAGAGAAAAAGTCATCTTCATCTATAACAAACTCAAATTCAAAATGGATAAAGATTTCGAAGATAACTCCAATAGCACAACATTATCTTCTTCGTCTCCTTTATCAATAGATGATGATAAGATTAGATAATATATATCTTTATTTTTTAATTTGATTGCCGTAACAAATCACATTATAATTATGTCATCCATCTTCGGAGACAAATTAATAAACCTAGCTAATTACTTTCTATTCTTAAAATAGAGGAAAATAATACTCCCCCAACTTAGGAAATAAGATGCATGCTCGATGTCTAATTATTATGTCATATTCACGTTCATTAATTAATTTTCTTTGATTTCAAAGTTTTTTTTTCCTTTCCTTTTAAATGTGACACGATTTCGTCGTCCATCGATGCCATTTAATAATGAAAAATTTTATTTGCAGTCTCTAAACAGAGATTGTATGTACAAGCGTTTCATTAAATAAAAAAAAATCATTTTGATAAGATTATTATTATAATTTTAAAAAAATTTTAAAATAAAATTAATTAAACTTGTAATATATTGATTACACATGAAGTACTACTAATTATGCTTTGTTATTTTTGCTAATTTTGTTGACTTTCTCAAATTATTAATCTTCTGATAAAGCTGGTAAATATATATATATATTTATATATATATATATATTAGTAAGATGTTACGTGCCTGAGGCACGTATGTACAGTTCAAAGCACTAATATATTTTATTAAAATAAAAATAAAGTACATATATCTTATTATTTTATTACTAATATATATCTTAAAAGCTATTGAAAAATAGGCTATTTGTAAATTATTATAATGCTTTCCTATTATAATGAATACAAAAAGATAAATCTACATAAATCTGTTTCCTATTATAACGTATTTTCAAATTGAAAATTGAATCCATGATTATTATTATAATAAATCTGTTTTATTAGCATATTTAAACATATTAATAGTGGAATAGAAACCAACAGAAATCATAAAAGTAGTCATAAATAGAATGTAAATGAAAATACAATTGTATCCCTGTGTTCTATAATTATTACAAACGGATGGAAAGTTAATGAAAATCAGCATATTCCGTTAAAACAAGAAATTTCTGTTAAAACAAGAAAATTCCGTTTCATAGAATCTTTATATATATAGAGAGATATTTATAAGGAATCTCCATTTTTTTATATGCTTTGGCAAAGTTAATTATGTGCGAAAGAAAATATTAGCATGTCTCACGAATTTGTTCTCTTATTTTAGGCTCGTTTAGGTAGTCAACATATCTCAATACTTTCTAAATTTTCTCATACTATTAAAAATACTCCACATGCCAAACGCCATGAACTATCTTCGTATCAAAGTCTTTCAAAAAATTACTATAATATTTATCACTATTAAATATAAATAAAAAATAAAATCACTATAATATTTATCATTATAATATATAAATAAAAAATAAAATCACTATAATATTTATCACTATTATATATAAATAAAAAATAAAATCACTATAATATATAAATAAAAAATAACATTACTATAATATTTATTACTATTATATATATAAAAATAAAATCATTATAATATTTATCATTATTATATATATAAATAAAATAAAATCACTACAATATTTATTAATATTAAAAAATACTATAATAAAATCACTATAATATTTATTACTAAAAATAAAATCACTATAATATTTATGGGACCCATACATTTTTCAACTACCTATCCAAAAGTCAACAACTCAACATATTTTACATATCTAAACAACTCAAAATACTCTCAATGGGACCCACAAACTCACTCTAATCTCTACTTATAACTATTCACAATTATTCTTAACACTTCTCAGATATTCTCACTACCTAAACGTAGTAATCGCTCATATATTATTATTTTTTATTTAATAGTTAAAAAAGTGATTTTTAATATATTAGTATATTTTTTATTTTTAAAAAATATAAAAATAAAAATAAAAATAGAATATGAAATTTACACTAGTAGGTACGCCAAACAGTCAAAGCTAAGCCCACACTAGCACTACTCTATGTGTGAAACATATGTATAGGATTATAAAGGTCAAGCTCATCATGGAAACTGTGTTCCTAATTGGCATCTTCACCAATATATATATATGCATGCATGAACAGACCGATGACCAAATTAATGGTTGTACTGTTTATTAATGTAATTCTAATTGGGCTGATCGATTTCAAACATGGGTTATTTGATTGGTGGATGGAACTAAATTAATTAGAAGTCCTTTTCTATATATCCTTTGAATTGCTTTCATCATGATTTATAATAATATTGCATGCATGGTGGGAACCATGGATGAATAATCTGCCCCCACCAATCAACCATTAATTAATAAGGTTTTGTCTTCTGGCCACAAATACTATGATATATATATATATATATATATATATATATATATATATATATATATATATATATATAGTGAGGCCAGATCATGGCTAGAAAACTTATATATATATATATATAAGGGAACGGCCTCGAGTGTTATTCCTGGAGTACACATGACTTAATGATTTAAATAAATAAAAAAGTGAAAAAGTCAATAACTTATTTATCTAGAAAAAGAAAATACAAAGTTAAAGAAAGACAAAAAATCAAGATTAAAAATTTTTTTTTAACTTCAGCAAAGTATCTAACCGTGGGGTTATTAAAAGCCTTTTGGTAAAACATGATTTTTTACTAAATTCTACAAGGGAGCTACACGTCAAATGGTCAAGGATTTTAATGACCTTTTGGTAAAACATGATCTTTTATTAAATTCTACAAGAGAGCCACATGCACGTCATATGGTCAAGAGTTTTAAGGGTTTTTTGATAAAACAAGAGTTAACAGACTTAATAAAAAAAAAAGAAAAGTTAAAGAAAAAAAAAATACTATTAACAATTAGATAGTTACTTATTATAATAATAGAATATATATATATATATATATATATATATATAAGAAAAGGTGGGAAAATGGTTTCCCATGCATCCAAAAGCCTTGAGAAGAACTTGAGAAGAATTTGATAGGATGTGAGCATAAACTTTTTGCTGTTAAAATCATGATAATTGATATATCCAATGGTAATTAAATGTAGGGTACGTAGGTACGATTTGACGTTGGCGGTCGATATATAAAGATGATTGAACTTTTATTGAAAACGATTTTGCCGCCCCCATTGTTTGGATAATTCTTGAAAAAGTATTTGCCTTTTGCAAATTAATCATCATCATTTTCATTCTTGCTTATAATAAACCGTCTTACTTCCGCCTATCACGAGTACAAGCTAGGGTTTCGAACTTTCATTGGAATAACTAATGTTTTTTCTTGGAGCCTACTCGTTCACAGATAAAATTAAATGAATTAAAATTAAAATTAAAAATTAAATAAAATATTGTTAAAATATATATTTTTAATATTATTTTTATTTTAAAATTTTAAAAAATTGAATTTTTTATTTTATTTTATATGAAAATTTAAGAAAATTATAATAATTAAATAAAATAAAATGAGTTAAGAAGAATTGTGAAAACAACCGTGGTTATCTGATCTCTCAGTTTAGTACTGTTGGATGAAGGGATCAATAAAGCTATAATGGGAGCCCACAACCATCGATGTGGCTATTTCACATGATAAAAAAGATTAGAGTAATGCTACGTATAGTTGTGGAGTGTGCAAGTATCGTACATTCGTTTTAAAAAAGAGTGTGATCTATTATTAAAAAATTAATTTGTTTTCATGTGGGTCTTATATTTATTCACTTTTTTTAAAATGACTGCATGACACTTGCATACTCACGACTGCAAATATTATTTCTTAAAAAGTTAAACAATAAGTGATCGATCGTTCTCTCTCTCTCTAGCTAGCACCTATAGATATATAGCAAGACAACAAAGTAATGCAAAGGTATAATCATAGACATGGTTAGAGAATTATGCGTTCAACAGTCTTCGGGTGAGATTCCCTGAGAGAGAGAGAGATCGATCAGATGCATGTGGAGCCTCTTGATTTATAATTAATTACTTCATGAACCGTCATGTGGAAAATGATCTCTCTCTCTCTCTCTCTCTAAAACTTGGGCGGTGATAGTACTTTAATTTGATGATTTCGTGGACTCTACGCAGCCTCCTCGTTGTAAGCTTGTGAAAAAGCTATTATATATATATATGGCCATCTGGGTGTCGACTAAATTATCATGCTTTTGGAAAATGAACAACCTTTCAGGATGAAATTGACATCGGAATCAAGCGAAACCCGTAAAAAGTGACCATTAATAGTAACAAATGTAATTGATACTGTTCTGTTCTGCTGCCTGCATGTGACAAGGTGTCGAGAGGAACCATTGTATGTGAATTAATTGACATTCATGCATGCATGCATCCTAGCTAGCCGGCCATGCCAGCTTCAGGCCGGAGACAACAGAGATTTAAAAAAGCATTTTATGATTTTTCCCCTCGTTAGCATAGGAATCATATATAGGATAACTACTACTACTACTATATATAGATAGTAATTAAGAAATTGATAGGCAGATTAACTTGTACGTTATGATGTTAAGGAATTTAAGTTTTATTTCTTCATCGATCTTGTTTATAAGGTTCGAAGTCACATTGTACGTAGAAGCTGGTTAAATTCCTAGCATTTCGATCCGAAGAATAAGGGCGCCAGTAAAGAAGATCATCATATATCCTCTAAACGACATATATAAGTCGATCGAAGTACTAGCTAATAGATAGATCATTATGTTGGGTGAACATCATGATCAGGAACACATTTTTTGAGATTAATTAACTACGTCGTCGACTCCATATATATATATATGTATATACTTGATCTCTCTCTTTTACCATCTACTTAATTACTACTATGCATGTATATATATATGACATTGCTGCAGGCAGCTAATATTTAAACTCAGTAGCTTCTGGATTCGAAAACCTTGCATGGGGTCCCTGCTAGAAAGTGCTTCGAAAGGTGTCAGCAGGTGCGCGGAGCCGGAGCCCGGCACTCCGGCCCTCTCCCCCTCGATAACTTCAAAAAGGGATAGATGACTGAATCCCAGTTAATTATATATATATATATATGCGCATTGATCTATATATATAGACAAATTAGATCGAAGAACTCCGGCCTGATCTTATCATGCATGTATATAACCTACGTATGCACATATGTTAAATTCAACGTACGTACGTACCCTCGCATGCATACACATATATATATATATATATGCATATATACATATATATATATATATCAAGAAATATATTTGTAAATTGAAATCGTAAATTGTGCAACTACCGCGTACAATTGTTTTGAAAAAAATGAATGAAACATTAGATCTAAACGAAAAGAATTAATTTTTTAATAGTGAATCCTAATACTTATTTTCAAAGTGACACACGACGTTTACATACTGATCACAATTTTCTGACATAGTACGCAGTACTACTAGCATGCATTACTAGTACTGGCACCATGCATATATATATATAAATATATATCATCTTAATTAACATGATTATGATCAGGCAGTTTAATCAAGATCATCAATTAACTACATAATAATTAATTACTAGTACTGCATGCTAGCTATTAGTCATGCCGCAAATCTCAGTACTTATTAATTTCCGATCAGATCATGATATATATGCATATATGTTATATTACAATATTATTACTGCATGCTAGCTATTGGCTGATCTCATGCATATATATTTATATATAATATATTATAATTATAATGTTTAATTTGTGCTTTTTCCAAAAAGCATGGAAAATTTATAAGTACCATACTGCCAATATATTATTACAGCTCTTATTACTTATGTTAGCTATCTAGTGGATCGAGGGTAAAACTGATCATGATCAAAGGCTAATTACTACTAGTATTAGCTAGTGTCGTGTATATAGACCCTAGCTAATTATTATCATAGGATATATAATTAATATTATATTTTTTTGTTTTCTATTATATATTTCGTTAATTACCTATATATATATATAGGATCAATTAATATTACGTTTGGTGATGATTAATTAAGTTCGTGAATATATATATATATATATATGCATAGGAAAAATCTAATTGTAAGTAATTATGCGCATTAATACGTGTACCCATTTAATATGATTGGTCAGAAAGTAGATTTTATTGAAAACAGTACTAATTTGAATTTATAATATGAAGACAACAATATTAGTACGTAGATAGGTCCACAAACTTACTTGTACGTAGCAAAACTCATATGCATAATCAGTACTACTGCATGCATATAGGTAATAATTTATATATAATTATAAATAGGATAATATGATTTTTTTTTTGTTCTTATTTGGTGAGCTAGCTATAGCTGTGAAACATGATCAGAATCATAAATACTTGGAATAAGGGACAAAGCCTAAAATAGACAAGAGAGGGATATTGATATCATAGTGTTTCTCCACCGTCGGCAACAACAAAATCTAAATCCTTGAAATTATCTCTTTGTTTTCATTCACTACCAGCTTGAACCAGCTTGATACTGACAAAGTTTCAGGTACCCCCTAGCTAGGGCACCATACATGCATATAATTAATATATAGAACCGAAACGATCCTGATGATCGATCTCCACTATAATTAATAATGTTCAAACCTAGCTAGCTGGATCATATATATGCCTGCCCGCCCAGCCCCAGCAATATTGTTGGTTGGCCTAATTGCTTTAATTAATATGCCCCCACCACTATACTGTACTCCCTTGGGGTCCGGGGAATGATATGCATGCATTTACACTTCAAATTTAACTTCACCAAAACCCTAAATATATATTAAAGACAGAGAAGATCAAGTCTACGAGGATAGCCTGCATATATAATAATGATCAGTAGATCTTTATATATATCTCTCACGTAAGAAGTTGTCATTTCTTCTATATATATATATATATATATATGTAATTATCATGGAAGTTGACTCGATTATTACATGTACATGATGATCATTAACATCTAGCTTAGCTAATTAAGAATGAAATTGAAATGTGAACACAAAATAATGAGTTGACTTCTTCGGCACCGGCAATTTATAATCAAGCTAGCTAGGACTTGAAACGATCGATCGAGAATGCAGCTCTAGCTCATCCCCCCATGCATGCACGTACAGTTGGCACACACATATACACACACACAATTAAAGATCAACCTGTTAATGACTAATATATTCATCCTAGCCCTAACTACGACCAGTACTAGCAGTTCCTTCTTCTATTAATTAATTAGAAGGTATTTAATTTAATTTAATTTAATTTACCTACTGAATGTCTATATATGATCATTGGATGCGGTTGATCTTAATTTGATTTGTATTATCCAGTACTGATCTATATATCTAGCAGTTGCATGCATGATCATCATGACAGTACTCTTACATTTTATTGTTCCCGGCCCCTATATCTATATAAATATTTCTGTTTCCCCCCTAAATCTGCATAAATGCATCTAAAACCTTCCTTATATATACTAGTTTTCGTCATGATTGATGAATATATAAAAAACCAAAGATTGGCCAAAAAGATCATATATATAATATATATAAATATTGAGACCTTAATTAAATTAGCCAACCAGTACTTGATCATGCATGCCCAACTAATTACAACCTCACCGTATAGTCGCGCGGTTTTATTTTTTGTCCAAAACCTATATACGTACATACATAGTACATACGTACGTACGTACGTATATATACAGAGAGAGAGAGAGAGAGAGAGAGAGAGAGAGAGAGAGAGAGAGAGAGAGAGAGAGACTGTGGTGTTGGTGTATGTATCTACCGGACTATATATCTGTGCATGATCATCGATCATGTAGTTTTATCCATACCATTAAAGGATTTATTTAAATTAATTATTTTGTTGTCGAATATCGATTTCTCTAGTTTTATATATATATGAAAACTGCCAAAAAACTATGAGAGACTATTCTTGTCAAAGGTTATTGTTCAATATCATCTAGAGGACAACACATAGCACGCGGATGGAATGCACGCACGTAACTAGCACGTACAATATTATATAAACATATATATATATATGTCGTATATATATATATATATAATGAGTAATTCTACATACAATCGTGAAGTGCGTAACCGCCACGTAATCGCTTTGAAAAAGAGTGGGGTCCAGTACTATTAAAAAATTAATTTTTTTTTATGTGGGCCGGTCCCATGTTTTATTATTTTTTTCAAAGCGATTACGCGGCGGTTACGCAATTCACGGTTGTAAGTATATTTTCTCATATATAATAGGGTAGCCTTAATTATTATAAAATTAGTATTTTCACATCGACTAATTAATTACTTAAACTAAATCGGCAGATCAAAGACCGATGCTACTGATGATCATTTTCCTAATTAAAAGGTCTGGATTAACGCATTATTTTGAAAAATGATATATAGGTGGGATTAATATATCTATATTTTATCTTATCCTAAAAAAAAAAGAATGAAAGAAGATCGATTCTAGCTAGATGTTAGAACGTGCAAGTCTCGTGCACTAAAACATAGACGTTGTACGTGTCTACTTGATCAACTGGCGCCAGTTGTGTCTATTTTTCCTTTAAAAATGGTTTTAGATTGGTTGGTGATCACCAAGTTCTAGGGATTGCACTTTTTGAACAAGTTATTTAATTTATTCCACCAACTTGCAAGTAATCCTTCAGAGTTGGACTCCATTCTTTTGTGTAAACGACAATATGCAGATATATGATCATGATTGCCATATTAATCGTACGTACATGATGATCTCTATTATATATATTATGTTTGCATCTCTAAATTATTCTTTGAGTATTAAATCTCTTTAATTCTAGAATCACTGCCAACGTCTAATTCAGCCTATATATATATATATATATATATATATATATATATATATGATCGGTGTGACTTAATTCTCAATTTTTATGTTGACTAAAGCTTGTATAAAACCAAGAAGGTCGGAACTACTTGCAATTGATTGACCATCATGAATAAAATCAAAGAGATGGTTTGCTGAAGTTGACATATATATCATACAAAATGAGTACCATAAAACCAGATGATCATATTGTAAACTAATTATATATAAAGAAATATTGGGCTTGAAAACACTTTTAAAAACTAATTTATAAACTTACTACGTGGCATGACATGATCTAATTGTAAATTATTAGGTAATTTGCTTCCTTTTTTTGTGGAGTACTAGATCATTATTTGACATATTACGAGCTTGTAAATTTCATTTTTGTAATTCTATTCACGAATGAGTAATTCTACATACAACTGTAAAGTGTATAAACGCCACGTAATCGTTTTGAAAAAGAGTGGAGTCTATTATTAAAATATTAATTTTTTTCATGTGGGCCTTATGTTTTATTCACTTTTTTCAAAACGATTACACGACGGTTATACAATTCACGATAGCAAATATCTTTTCTCTTCACGAATTATATGCTCACAAAGGAAAAATATTCTATTAATTTTTATTGGAATTTAAGAGTCTAAATTAAATTGAGATAAAGATAGTCACGTGAAGTAGTGGACCGGCCTACGACTTTTATCAGGTAAGTGTTCTGACTTCTGAGCAACATCAAATACCGATGAGGCATCTTAACCCGTTTCCACACCTCCGACCCCAAAGGAAACCCCAAATTCCTTTGCATTTTTCATGCGAACATGCAATAAAAAATTTAAAAAAAAAAATCTATCTTCAAATCTTTTGTTTTTAAGAGAGGAATTTTCATGATATCACATATAAATTCTATCTAGCTCATGATACAGAATTCTATAGATTTTTTTGTGTTGTTCTTGGCTTTATCATGACCCATCTACTACAAGAAAAATAAATTTTTGTAATTATTTAATTGCGGTGAAAAGATTATTTATGATTAAAATAAACTCATTTTATAGTTGTAAATAATTATTTTACTGGAATTAACTTATTACAAATAAGTAGTTTTCTTGTAATGACGTATATCATATCATAAATAGTCTTGTGAGATGATTGATACACGACACAAACGTTGAGATGAGCTTGTTGAAAGGAAGATTAGCCACTCCTACTTGCAGTAATCTAATGAGGAAAGGAACAAACTGTCAGCATGGATTCTTTGTTTGTTTAATATTTTGGATCACATGGATTCTTCTGTACATTTCTGACACTTTGTAGGCCTCTGTTTCTCTCTCGTAAAGTTCTTGGGCTTTGCTCTCTTTCTTTCTATACGCTTTGCAAGAATCTCTGCAACATCAACCTCTCTCTCTCTCTGTGCTTGTACGTCCGACCATATTATTTCCAAATGACGAAGCTAGCCTCCCTGTTTTGCTGATTTGAAGGTTTTTAAAGTTTCATGGGAGGGCGTGTAAGCCACTCCAAGAAATATCTCTCTCTCCCGGCGATGCTGAGGGCCTGAGGCTGATCGGAGAGAGAGATCACTAGAAAAGCAAAACTCTCTGGCGCGGATGGGATTGCATCTCAAATTGTTTAATTTGTCACTTGTTTGTGATATAATTTTTCAGTTCTAGCTTTTGATGTCCTAGTTTCCTTCCAAGAAAGTACATATAATACGTAAAGTAATTGGAGTACGTAGTAGAACTCTGAAAAGACGTGGAAGCGAGCGTCTAATAATTTATAAAATCGTGGACGCCGCTAATGGTTTTGAAACACATGAACGTACGTACGTGTCATTGGTTTTGAATTAAAATCCATAGATAGTACGTGCATTATAAACGTGCAAATTATGACATTACCATCTTTTTATATCGAAATTACCCTTATTATATATACCTTTCATCTCAAGGTGGATGATAATATTGAATTTTGTCTCAGTATATCAACACTTTTTCAATCAATATTGAAAGATAGGGCACCACAGTGGGCATACTTTCCCCTTCTTTTGGGGGTTATGAAGTGGCTTGATAGTCACTTCAAGAACTTTGATGGCTAATCCTTAATAGCCATCGAGGGTTAGGCTTAAAGGGGCTATTTAGATAGCCCCTTCATTTGGATGACTTACTTAGATCACAAATATAAAATTTCTCTTTTAAATGGTTCTTTCAAGTCCCGGTATTTAGATTGTGGAATGTATGAGTGTTGCTCTGGTATATTACCACGTAGAACACTCTATCATTGTTGGGAGGATTTCAGATGAACGACAACGATAATAGAGAATCTATAGAATAATTTCACTATATTTACGATTTACCAACTAGGTAATATCGCATTTATAACAAATATAATTTCTTGAAGTTTTGGTTATTAATTAATTTGGCATTATAAATATTAGCTGAACACGATATTAATATAAAATGGTATATATTAATGAAGACCTTTTTTAATTATGAATATTATCGATGACATTGTTTAATTAATATTTTGTAAAAATTCAAAATCAAATATTTCCTTATTTTGGTCATCTTCGTCTTCTTTTTTTTTTTTTTTTTTCTTTTGAAACTGTGATTATACATGATGACTATTGATGCAATTTTGTTTTGGAATAAGAGTTTTGTAAATGCAATGATAATGAAAAGAAAAAGTGTAATTATCACATTCACTAGCTAGATGATGTGACGCGCGAGTGCCTCAAAAATGGCAAAGCGACCCTACCATACACATGAGCATATAAGCAATATAAGGTCTTCAAAACAAAATCATAGCTTTGATCGATTATGCTCCTCTGATTCAATAAGTTGAATTCTATTCACGTGCAATTTTTCTGTAGATTTTGTTTCATCTACACCTTTAAAAGCTCCATTTCTCCGTCCAAATTAAGAGGACCCCAAAAGGAAAAGTAGTCTCTTTTTGGTCTCTTATACGCACCTCGATCGGCTCTTTCAGATTAATTAGTGTGAAAGTAGAGAGAGAGAGAGAGAGAGATAATGGCACTTGAAGCAGTAGTTTTTCCACAAGACCCATTCGCTTACAGTACTACTGGCTACAACTTCTTAGCTGCAGGAGGGAATTGGAGCTATGACTTTGTGCCACAAAATGAAGATGAACAACAAGCTGGCGCTTTTGACTCTCTCGAGAACCAAACAGAAAACTGCCTATATGGGGGTTACCACTCCTCAACTCCTTCAATGCAGGTACCGGCGCATGATCTGAATGAACTGCACAACTACGATCCATCGACCTTAGACGCCAACAATGATACTGTGCTAATTGCTAACGAATCCCATCATGTTGATCATATGTCAACGACAACCATGCCTACTCGTCCGAAGAGACGCCGGGCAAAGAGTAGAAAGAACAAAGAAGAAATAGAGAACCAGAGAATGACTCACATTGCGGTCGAGCGAAATCGAAGAAAGCAAATGAATGAGTATCTCTCCATGCTTCGTTCTTTGATGCCAGACTCCTACATCCAAAGGGTATATACATAATATATATGTTTCCAAACGAAATTTGAGTCAGTTTTTATTTTTTTCTTGCTTAATTGTTTATTTTTTAAAATGGTTTTTTTTTTTTTTTGGTTACTCGGATGATCAGGGCGACCAAGCATCTATAATAGGGGGTGCCATTAATTTTGTTAAGGAGCTTGAGCAACGCCTGCAATTGCTTGGTGCTCAAAAAGAAAGTGAGGAAAAATGCGACGCCGGTGATGTATCTTTGCCTTTCTCCGAGTTCTTCACCTTTCCACAGTACTCGACAAGTTCAAGTACTAATTATTACTGTGATAATTACTCGGTGGCGGCCATGTCTGAGCAAGTAGGTGAGTCAACTCAGTTGGCCGCCATTGCTGACATAGAAGTAACCATGGTGGAGAGTCATGCAAACCTCAAAATAAGATCGAAAAGGCGGCCAAAGCAGCTCCTCAAGGTTGTCTCTGGGTTGCATACTATGCGCCTCACCGTGCTTCACCTCAATGTCACAACCGCAGATGAAGTTGTGCTTTATTCTCTCAGTGTCAAGGTAATAATTAGTCGACAATAATGCATGTAGGTGGGAATTAATTTATTGTTTTGTGGTTGTATTAATTATTGGAGCTAAAGTTAAAATGTAATTGGGTGCATGGACGTTTTGATCTATTGATGCAGGTTGAAGATGATTGTAAGCTGAGTTCAGTGGATGAGATTGCAACAGCTGTGCATCAGATGCTAGGTAGGATTCAAGAAGATCAGGCAATATTGTTGAATTATTGATCAAAACCTGGTTTTAATTTAATTTTTAGATGATATTGGCTCGATCGATCTCTATTTATAATTACCTCGATCATAGACCACGTACGTTGTGGGCACAACGTACACTCTTGCTTTTAGGCTGGCTGTTTCAAATTATTGAAATTTTATGGTACTCCGATTTGATCGCTAGCTGTCGTACATACGTTATTCGAGGTTATTTTCTTTTTATTTTGAGAAAAGATATTTACAACAATGAATCGTGCAACTGCAGCGTAATACTTTTAAAAGAAGTGAATAAAATATGGGATCTACATGAAAAAAATTATTTTTTTAATAGTAGATTCCACTATTTTTCAAAGCGATTACACAATGGTTACACACTTCACGGTTATATATAGAATTACTCTTTTATTTTTGGTGTGTTTCTTTTCTTACATCTTATTTCCTTTAAAAAAAAAAAAACTAATAATAAGAATTTATCGATAATATGCACGTCATGTACGTGAAATGGTACTTTAATCTTTTATTGTTTAATTTACACACACATACATACATATATATATATATATATATATATATATATCCTATGCCTATGATCAACAATAAACTTAAAATTAATCAAGCACAGTTTATGAGTCCATTTTATAATATATGTCCCTGTTTGGCAGAAAAATATTGTACAAAATTTTATCTTAGCCCCGTTTAGATAGTAAGATAAGATGAAATAATTTTAGATAAAAGTTAAAAGTTGAATAAAATATTATTTTTTAATATTATTATTGTTTTGGGATCTGAAAAAATTGAATTGTTTATTATATTTTGTGTGAAAATTTAAGAAAATTATAATAATAAAATGAGATGAAATGAGATGATTTCTCAATCCAAACTAGGCCAAATTTATTTGGCTACTGTTTCTGTAACTTTGTTCTATGGTTCTTACTTCCTAGTCAAAAAATGACAAATCCATCAATATCACGAGCAGCCTGGATGATGATTGTGATTCACTGCAAATTCTTTCTTCTTGATCTACCTTTAATTTGTCTTTGTACCTTTTTACCGCACATGCATACAGCAAAAATGAATTGGAGTACCTTGATGATCATGCATGTGACATACAATGCATGATCATTACAAATGAATGACAATTGCATGATTTAATTGGATTTATTCTATTCCACCTCTTAAAACGAAAATAACTTGGGTCAAAGTACCTAGCTAGCTAATTCCGTTAACAAGATCATATTTCTACAAAACTTCCATGAATTTTTTCATCCAAAAACGGGTCTTTTGAAACATTTATATAAAACTTCCACGATTTTGTTTTTCGATTAATGGTCCTATATATTGTCCAAAAACTATTTGGGAATGAAATAACGTCTTTGTACCAACTGATCTGAGAAAACAAATCAACCTTAATTAATTAAAAAAAAAAACTTTTTGTAACCAAAAGTTAATTACAAATTGGTCAGAAAGTTGGGTCGATATTTGGTTGTGAATGAAGACACCATTTTGTTGCTAATAAATTGATCGAGAGTTCAAATCACTGATCATGACGACACCATATCATGACCATGATTGCCAAAAAACTAGATAACATTCGAATATTATGCTCAATCGGCCACAATATATGTCATGAAGTGATTGAAGATATATTATGTCCAATCGAACCTTGATTTAATATATAATATCTAGTAGTTCCATTGCCTCAAGATCTACATTTTGAGACACAAACTACAATATAGGTTGGTTCTCTCCATTGCTGTGTCTTCTGGATGGTTGATTCATCAATTAGATGTGCAAAATGCTTTTTTGCACGGTACCTTGAATGAATAAGTATATATGTCACAACCACCAGGATTTGTTCACCCATAATTTCCACATGACCATGTTTGCAAGCTTAACCGAGCATTATACGGCCTTAAATTGGCCGCGCCTGATATGCGTGACTTAGTTCCCACCTTTTGGATTGGGATTCAGTATCTCCAAATCAAACACATCACTGTTCATTTATCATCACAACTCTGTGACCATTTTTTTCTTAGTCTATGTGGATGATGTTGTTCTCACGGGGTCTCACTCGAATGCTTTAGTTCAACTTCTTGATCTGTTACGAGCTGATTTTCCTCTCACTACAAGAAAAATAGATTTTTGTGACTAATTTATTGCAACCAAAAGACTATTCGCAATCAATTTTAGTTGCAAATATTTATTTCGCTAGAATTAACTGATCGCAAATAAGCAGTTTTCTTGTAGTGTCTCAAAGATTTGGGTGCCTTACACTATTTCTTAGGCATTGAATGTCATCGTGATTCTACTAACATTACTCTATCACAACATAAATACATTCTTGACTTGCTCAAGAAGACTAATATGAGCAACTGCAAGTCTGTGAGTAGCCCTATGTCACCTTCTACAAAACTATCAGCATTTGACTCCTTTTCTATGGAAGACTCGTCTCTCTATAGAAGTGTAGTTGGTAGTTTACAATATTTGCTGTTTACTAGACCTGATTTGGCTTTTTCTGTGAATCGAGTATGCCAATTTATGCACGCCCCTTGCTTATCTCATTGGTAAGCTGTTAAGCGTATTCTACACTATCTCAAGCACGCTTTGGGTCATGGTTTGTCTATTGGTCCGTCCTCTTCTCCTGTTTTGGCTGGATTTTTCGATGCCGACTGGGCCGGATGCCCAGATAATATATAATCCACTGGAGGATATTGTGTTTTTTATAAAAAAAAAATATGGTTTGTTGGAGTTCCAAGAAGCAATCTACAATTGCAAGATCGAGTACCGAGGCTGAATACAAGACTTTGGCTCATGCTACATGTGAAGTGATATGGTTGCAAGCTCTTTTATCTGAGTTGAAAATTTTTCTGTCCAAGCCTCCCATTCTCTATTGTGATAATTTGGGCGCCACGTATCTGTCTGTTAATCCTATGATGCACTCCCGCACCAAACATGTCGACATTGAATCATTGATTACCATTTTGTATAGGATCGGATCTATGCAAAAGCTCTTCAAGTTTCTTTTCTTTGTAGCAAGGACCAACTTGCAGACATCTTCACAAAGCCCTTATCAATTTCAAGATTATGTACTCTACGATTGAGCCTCACAATCCTTCCAAGATTGCTTGGCTCACAAGGGCATGTTAACAATATCAGGCCTGCTGCGTCTTCAACCTTAGAGAATCTGTCTACTCCACCAGAAGCCCTGCATTGAGTTTGCAACAATAAAGAATACTCGAGAACATTTTTATTAACACACGTGTCACTCTCTCTCCTCACATATTGTAAATTCTGTTATGCAAGAATATTCTCTTTTGTGTATAAATACTACTACAGTGTACTGAATGAAATCAATGAGAAATCATCAGAATGTTTTCCATTCCCGCGCACGTACAACTCTTAATTCCATTACTAGCTAAGGAAACATGATGTCATACCCGTCGATGCATGAGGATCGATCATGCATTAGCAAGCTAGGTGGAATGGGGTGCATCAAATTTTAGGAGATATGAAATTGGGAAGTCCAGCATGCATGCAATATATGCCCCACATGTAGCGGTCGGAAGCTCAAATCTACAGTGACATGTGAGAAGACTCATGCGTTTGTCAGTTGGGGGCGCTCATGTTGAGTTAGACTTGAAGATTGATAGTCGAAGACGACGATTGTCATTATAAAGTGATAGATCGATCGGACCGCTTCTAACCAAGAAAAAAAGGAAAAAAAAAAAGAAAGAAGGTACGTATAATAATGAATATATAATTGCATTTGGACCCTGTGCGCGCGAGGAAAGAGATATTATAGCAATGGAAATGATAGAAAGGGAGGAGCATCGTCTAAAGAGAAGCGAGAGGGTCTACAAAAATTGAACAATGCCTTGAGACTAAATATATGTGTGACACCCCAAATTTCCCAATTATCTATCGATCATATAATTTCTTTTCCTCTCTCTCTCTCTATATATATATATGATTTTTTAGGAAAATGATCTATATATATAGTTCTAGGGCGTGTAACTAAGTCTTGGCCACTCCTTCTGAAAAAAATGGATAAATGTAAGACCCACATAAAAAAATCTATATTTTAATAATGGGTTTCATTATTTTTTATAGAAAATGCAAAAGAAAATGCACGAGGCTTAGAACACTCCAATGACTTCTTTATCCTATCTTTTAAAATACATTACAAAAATTAACTTTTTCTATTTTACGTACTGACTTTAACAATATGTCATACATCAGCTTATCTATTTTTTCTTTATATCATTTAAATATTATACTTTTTAATTTTTTTATTTATTTCAAATATTATATTCTCTACACAACATATATTTCAAATATTTCTCTATACATCATATATTTTGATATTTGTAATATTTCTTTATGTATAATATAATATTTTAAATTACTTAAAAAAAAAAAGAGTGAAACGAGAAAAAAAAATCTGTCTTTATTATTAACAATATCAAAATTTTTGCATGCATAATAGTCAAAGAGACTGAACAGAGTGCTAGAGGGTTGATGAGAGATAATAGAGTGGGGCTTGTGCAAAAGTGATAAAATGGTTAAAATGAAAATAAGATAAAAAGGAAAGAGGACGAAATGAGAGAGAAATAATAAAAAATTGGTTAGAGGAATGAATAGTTACCTTTACATGTAGAGGATTTACTACCTTTACATGTAGAGGATTTACTGTAACTAAATGTAAAATAGAAATAGAATAGATGATCCAATGGAAGACTTTTAGCCATCTTTCTTTATATTTTAAAGAAAAATGTATTTTACAAGAGCAATAATTAATGGGAGTGCTCTTACATATTCTAAAATTATATCTAGTATTATTTGATTTTTTTATATATACAAATTTTCATATATATGCAACACTGGATCAAAAGGGTCATGATCTAATTAATTAATTAATTAGCGCCACGTACAGGTCAATGAGGTCATGAACAAAATCAAGTTAGAAAGACATGAGGAAGTTTGAAAATGAAGATTTAGATCACAAAAAAGTTTGGAAGGAGACCTATCGAATCCCCTTGAGAAAGGTTATTAATTAAAGCGCAAGAGAAGGCTGACATGATGATGAACAGCTTTGGAAGATCAGAGTCAAACTTTTCTGCATATGATGATCAATAACATTCCAGACGTACGGTACATTGAAAATATATACATTCCTATATATAATGATCACAATTAGAAGAAATAGAAGCCCAAGATCAGCAAGATACTGGAACTTATAACTGTTTATTATCATTAGTGTCTAGAATATTAAAGCATCGATTATTATTGTATACGACTTTCAAGTGATCAGCATCATTTGCGCTTTGAATTATAAGACATTTGTGGACCATGAAATCGTACGATTACGATGTTCACGGTTGCATGCAGATCCCTATGTGTAAAATGACGATATGCTGGCCTGTGGGGTTTGAGTATATGTCTTAATTTCAGAATAAGAAAAGAATTAAAGAACAACAGAGAATAATTTCGTACATATATATATATATATATATATATATATATATATTATAAGGATGTAAATTAATGTTGAAGCTAGCTAGAGACAATCAACAATTGTCATGTGATGTTTGGAGACCAGTAGTATGATTGATGTCATTTATCATGAATAATTACATGATTCTTGTAAAAATAATATTGACCTCATGATCATAAAGGTTAAATTTCTTTACAAAATTTGAAAAGTTTTTAGTTGTAATGATGGTAATCATCCTAAATCAATCAAAAAATAATCAAGGTGGAAGAAGTCCACACACACACACATATATAGAAGGGGCAGAAGCAAGACATAAAGCAAGATAAGTAGTAAATAGATCAAATGACTGGAGTTGAAATAGGAACTAGATAACTGGAGTGTACCAGATTATCGGAGTGATAGTGCAAGTAAATAAAATCTAGAAGTAATAATAATAAAAGCAGGATTAGACAACTGGAATTAATAAAAACAGTACCAGATAACTAGAATCAAATGGAAATAATGATAAATAGAAGATGAATGGAAGATGAAAGTAAGTAAAAGTTATAGTCGTTTATTCAAAATAACTTACAAAATATTTTGGACAAATAGATTTCCTATCAAAGGTATAAGAATATTTTACAGAAACAAATGGTATAAAGGAGAGATGGGAGAATAAGGTGATCCCTCTTCTTGAAGCTAGGTTCTCCTTTTATAGATCAAGGAGGCGCCTTTACAATTATTTCAACAATAGTAATGCATTAAAGCAAACAATAGCAAAACAAAAAACATAATAATCTTTTTAATGCTCTTGCAATAACAAAAGCATCAAAATCTTTTCATTGCTTTTGTTGTAACAATTAGGGGTGATACCTGCATGGTGCAGGGCTGGGTAGACCCTTTCCTAACCCCACCTTGCACCATGCGGGGTAAGGGTTTTCAACCCCGCCCTATGCTGAGGGGCGAGATTGAAACCGCATCCCGCCTCGCCAGCCCAAGCAACAAGATCCATTTGGTCTAAAAACAACTTTGGACCCAAATTATAATATAATTTAAATTATAAATTTAATTTATAAATACAAAAAGAATTTAAACTCATTAGAGTTGTATTTTGCATTACCTTGACTTCTTAGGTCAACCTTTATATAGGGTCTCCGTTGCCCACCCTTAGTAACAATTATTGACCCACTCAACGGCATTCGCGGGAGGGTAAGTAGCATCAGACAAGTCAACATCTTTCCAAAGGCGGTAGTCTTTTGGTGATGCTTCCTTCAGTTATTGACGAATAAGTCATCAGATAATCTTAGGGTGTTTTCTTAATCAAATCCAAATATGTTGTTGCAGGGATCAATAACTGAAGTTTCATAAGATGCTTCAAACTTAGTATCAGAATTATCATCATCCTGTAAGGAATTTTTTAACAAATAAATCAAATCATTTTTCTTCAATCCTTGGAGCAGGATCTTCTCCTTGGATCCAGAGGATTTTTGGGATTTATCAGATTTGGTGGAAGTAGCTGGTCTAGCAATCTATTTAGCAGAAATAGTGGCCTGAGTAATTAGGTATTTAGGCAAGGTTAATATTTTAACAGTAGGGAATTGGTCAATGCATTTGAGATCTATAGCAGTTTAAGGAAAATCTCTGGCAACATTATCAATGACATCTTGTGTGTGGAGATATATGTCTCACCACTTGATGAACCAATAACAGACCAATATATCTTAATTCTGTTCCTAACTCCATTTTAAGATCTAAGAAACCTTGTATTTCTTGCAAAAATGGAGGAAGTAGGAGAATTTCTTATTATGTTGATCCATTTTAAAAAAAGTAACAAAACACTAAACAGTCTTTTGAAGTTTTTCAGAAAAGACTTTAGGAATAAGGCCAAATTGGTGCCACCATCTCAGGAACCAAAGAGGTAAATCAGTCTTGAATTTCTTGTCAAAATCAAGAAACCAAGAGTGTGTCATCTCTAGGGTTTGGAATAACATGAATCTGAATAAATCATCGATGTAATCATAGTAACAATAAACAATATCAGAATAAGAGAGTTTTGTTTTTTTAAATATAGGGATGGATTCCCCATTTTTCTTCAGTAACAATATTCAAAATGTATGCACTATGATAAATCAGTTGGTTTTATCAATCTTATCATAAATGGGTTTAGTAATAATAGATTCTGTTTGGAACAAGATAGCATAGTAGTATTGAAGGTTTTTAGCAGGATTCTTAGGAATCCAGTGAAAACGAGGGAAAAATAACTAGAAACAGTTTTAAAAGGATATACATAGACCTATTTGGTTCAACGTAAAACATATTCTAGACATAAAGTTTTTTAGCATATTCAGTTTTTGAAGCAAGGTAATATTGAGTGGAGGTAATGGGCTTAACATAAGGATCATAAGATGTACTAACAACAAATGAAAATGAAGCAGGGTTAATAGTAGGAATATACCAAGAGTAATAAACCTATTAGCAATATCTAATGGAGTAGCAGGCTCATTTTTAATAAGTTTAATATCATAAATTGGGGAGGAGTGACAATTTTTTTTCCCTTGTCTTTTTTCTTACTCATGGTTGTTGCAAGAATTCAGAAGTAAGAAAATCAAAAATAGAATTTTTAGATCTTTTAATATACGCTTAAAATATATTGTCATCTCGCAAAAATATGTTTGGAAACAATGTTTTCAACATCGATTTCTAAAACATATTTAGCATTTTTACAATTAATACGTAATAAGAGTTTTTGATTTAATAAGTCACTTTGAAACTTAGAAATACATAGTACTATAGATAAAATTTCTTTCTTAACAGTACTGTAATTAGTTTGTGCAGTATCCCAGACTCCAGAATGGAAGCGACCAATTTGTTCAGACAAGCCTGGTGAAAAAATATGTTCGTAATGCTACCATAACCAATGTTAGAGGCATATGTTTTAACAATTTTGAAAGAAACAATAGTATATATTCTAAGACACGGTAGAACTTTAACATGTGTCTTGATTTGCTTAATAAGAGTAGTATAAATTTCAGTACAAGGATGAGGGTTGGAATGTAGTCGCTCGAAGAGTGGGCGACATTATTTCCTCATGTCTTTGTAAAATTCAGCAACATAGTTGAGAGAACCAAGAAATCTTTGCAACTGAGTTTTATAAAAAATAACATCAAGGAACTTATCAACAAATTCGACAGCACGACTGATAGGTCAAATTTTACCTTCAGAAATATCATAACTAATGAATCTAATCTTGGTTTGGATTTTTTTTTTTTTGTAGAAACAACAAGAGCATTGCATCAAGAAACAAAAGTAAATATTTCCAGTGTTCATCAATAGACTTAGAGTAAATGAGAACATAATCAATATAAACATTGATGAAATGAGTGAATGAATTGAAAATATCATTTATAATGTTTTAAAACTCACTAAAGGTATTCTTGAGTTTAAAAGGTATAACATTCCACTCATAATGACCAATGCGGTAAAGCAGTCTTATACCTATCTCACTCACTAATATAGATTTGCCAGAATCTTGACTTTAAGTCAAACTTGGAGAAGACTACTGAATAACTAAACCTGTGAATCAAGTCATTCTTATTGGGGATAGGATACCTAATCCACTATAAGACCTTGTTCATTGATTTGTAATTAATAACTATGCGAGGTGTCTCTTTCTCAATCTCAATATTTTTTTGGATATAAAAAGCAGTACAAGACCAATGAGATTTAATATGCCTAATAATCTTCTTGGCAAGCAGTTCATGAATCTCTATTTTAAAAAATTCTAAAATTTTACTATTCATCTGAATAGGTCGAGGTTTAGTGGGAATATTTTTCTTAGAAAAATATTTAATATAAGGTAAAGTAACAACATGCTCTTCCTATGCCAAAATGCATTTGGAAGATCAGAGCAAACATCATCAATCAGTATTTTATTGAAATCACTGATTTTTTATTGTAACAATTTAGCAGATAATTGTTCAACAATTTTTTTATATTTGATTTCCTGTTGAAGGAAATTCAAATGTTTTGTTTTAGCAGAAACCAAAGATTTCAAAAAATCATTCGTATCAATATTAAATTTTGAAGCAAATTTAAACTTTACTCTCTGACAGAAAGGGTCAGTAGTAATACCATCATTTTTTGAAAGAAATGAATATAAAGAAGAAATAAATATAAAGAAGAAATAAAAGGAATTCCTAATATGACCTTATCAGTCATATTTTTAACAAAGCAATTTATAACAAGCATAGAATGAATTTTGAAACAAACACTGCATTGGCAAACATGAGCATTATTAAGCTCATATTTGATCTTCATTTGATATCCATTAGCAGAAAGAAATTCTTTCAGTAGACTTTTCGTAATATTTACTAGGAATTATTTCTTCTTAGATATAGCTCATATCTGATCCAGAATCAATCATAGCAATCACATTGAATTCAAATTCCTGACAAACCTTGATAGTAACTTTAGAAAACCATTTCTCGTTGTAAATCATCAGTAGAAATTTATTTGGATTTTTTCTTTACAAATTTTTCCAAAATTTCTTGAAAACTAATTTTGGATTTAGAAACCTCAGATTCTTGTCGAACCATAGTTTTCTTGAGCTTTTAAAGATACTATTTTTGAAGCTTAGGATTAGTAATTTGGCTAATCAAAGTTAACAAAAGATTCTCTTGTTCTTCGACCTTGATTAAAACATTGATTGTTTTACCAAAATGTTTACAACAAAAATCATTACAACAATGCTTAATATTTGGAGAATCAGATAGTTCAGTCCTTGAATGATAATCAGAATTACTTGAATTGATCTCATTGATATCAGATGATTTAAAGGATTTTGATTCTAAAATTCGAATCAGTTCCTCACGATCATTGTTATCAAGTTTTAATTTATTAAACTTGTTTTGAAATTTACTGGATTTTTGGTGTATTCTTTGGAGAAATGACCATACTTGCCACAGTTAAAACATTCTCCTTTTAAAGGATTTTGAAAAATCTTTTTCCTATAAGAAGATTTATTCTTATAAAAATCAGAAGGCCTTTTATAAAAATATCATGCTTACTATATCTTTTCTTGGCGCGAGTTTTAGTAGACTTAACAAAATATTTGTGCTTTTGTCTAGAAGGAGCAATAAGAGGAAGACCAAATTGTTCACATAAAATTTTCATTTCATATCTGGCTTTCTTACTATTCTTTATTTGTTGGCGAAACATTTTTTTTTTTATCATTGCACGTAATTGAGGTAATTCATCAATACATTTTTCTTTCCAATAGGGTTTCATACTATCTTCCCCAAGTATAAATCTAGAAAGAAAAACATCATTGATATCATCTATAATCAGACATTTGACGGCATCTTAAATTATTCAGATAATCACTAATGCGATTAGTAATGTTGGAGGGAGTTCCAACAAAATGTTTAATAATAGTATAAATCAAAATATTAATACCATTAGAGATACCTCTTCCTATAAATAGGCATGTTGTCATTATCATATTTGACAGCATTCCTAATGGTTTCTCTTGCTTCTTCTGAGAGGTGTTTATAACACGAGTGTTGAAGCATTCCAGAGAATCCGATAGTTAATAAATCAATTGTCTTAGTCTAACTGAGATTGTTGTTATTAATATACGCATTTGCAACCATTGACATTTTGTTCATGCTATTGAGGATTTTTTGTTTAGATAATCCATCAAAATTCCATTCATACAATTTTTCAGAAGAAACGAAAAACTGAGTTTAAAAAATTCTTTCTTCAAACTATAAATCAGGAGGATGTCTAGGATACTAATTTTTTGTATTAGTCATGGGATTAGGCTTTCTCGAAGAAAATCGTTTAATTCCAAGTTTTTCCAAATAAATTCTTTCAAAATTCTTTTCAAGTAAAAGAATATCTTTATTGTCAGAGGAAGCAGAATAAGATGATTCTTCTGTAGAAAAATCAGCAACCACTTTTTAACCTTTGCTACTTGATGCATTGGTAGAAGGTTCTTTCTTTAAATCAACAAGCATTTGATTCATTCTATTAAGAGTGTTGGTTGGTTTGGTCCTAGGACCTTGCTTTATTTCTGGTAAAATAATCAAAAGTTTTTCAGATTTAGTTGTAAAAACGGGGCTTTCAACCTTTTATTCAATATGATCCAATTGTTGACTGATAACATGAAGAGTTTCATTGACAAAATTGTTTTGTTTAATAATAATTATTTTACCACCGTTTTCCCATCTTCCTTGACAAAATTTATTTCAACAACATTCAAACTATTTTTTGAAACATAATAATTTTTAACGAAGTCAAAAAAATAATATATGTTTTTGTAAGGCATACATTTTATCTTTCTATTTTCCTTAAACAAGTAGTTTTTTTTAATCAGAAAAAGTATCATGATAAGATTTTCTCTTATCACGATTTTTAACAGAACTATATTCATTATATAAAACAATCAAATCAATTTCAAAATGAGTCCCGAGATATCAGTAAGTTCAGCTTTAACTTTGTGAGCAAATAAATGAGGTAATCCATTAATTAATTGTTCTTTCCAATAGGGTTTCTTACCATATTCCTTAGGCATAACTCTAAGGTTTGTATCATGTGGAATCCAAATTAGATCCTATAATAAATTTTATTTATTTAAATATATTTTAAAATAGTATAAAAAACTATTTTATTGTTAATATATTGCTATTGTCAAATTTGATGTCTTTAATAAGTTGGTGGGATAGTTTAAACTTCCCAGGTTCTCCATCTCTCGGACGGAGTCTTCAAGGCATGCAAGTTATGCATTGATCTGTAATCGTTAGCATTTTTTATATTACTTTCTACAAATTTCTCGTCACAGTATGCAACCTTCTCCTAGATTGTATTCTTGACTATCGTTGTAACCAAGCTACCATCCACCTCACTAAGGTACCTCACTCCTCCAAACGCCACTAGATTAGGTCGAGAAAAAAAAAAAAAAAAAAAACCAACCACCAACAGTAGCAGTAACCAACCCCCTGCAATACCGACGCAGCTCGGACCGACGACCCCACCACCCTAGATAGTAAAATGAGGAGCCCAGACTTGCCCAATCCGAAGTCATCCAGCCACCGTGATTCACTAGATGCCACCCGTCTCCTCCACGCCCCAGCACACGGCACCTCACACCGCTGCCTCTCTTTTCCAAGGACGGCAAACGCGAAACCACAACCCCTGTTCAACCTAGCACCACCATGAAACACCTTTGTTTCATTAACCCAGAAACAGAGTAAGCACTTCGACCACGAAAGGCCGCATCATCGTAAGGGACCAGCAACTGTCATAGGAACTTCCACGAACACCCTGAGATGATGCCGGCAAACACCATACTGAGGCCTAGCCACCACACACACACATCCTAACCAAGAGAGCCTCGTGTATGTGTAACGTGGCAGTGATGACCCATCATGCCCACAGTTAACGTGAACCACCAACCCTCTCACTAGAAGCCACCAAGACAGCCACAGAAGCCGTCATCCTCCACCCCCACGCTTGTACTAGGAACTGCCATGTCCAAGTTACACCGCAGTGAGAGCTTCATGCACAATCTCTCCATGCTTGGTTCCACACTGACGCAACCTAGCCACGATATTTCACGTTGACACCACTGCACATAGAGGCCGATCACCATGGAAACCACAACCCCACCGCACGGTTCCAACCCTTCGCAAGTCTCTTCCCCTCTATTCTCTCCATTGTTTCTCAATGTCATGAAACCTAACAGTCGCTCTACTACGCAGAACTCGACCGCCGTTGACCTTAGCCAAGTTGTCCCCGTTGAACTTAGTCCAACCACGCAGACAGCCCTCAAATTCGCCACACACAACTTTCCCTCGATGAGTCTTCATCACAAACTATCATCTTCTTTTCCCATCACTTTTCTTCCCTAACAGCACAAAAACCATCTTTCTCTTAGAAGTTCCACCATCGTCAACCACAGCCATGCCGCTGATGATCTCACCCAGACCCACCACCACACGTTGCTCACTCGGTGAGTTGAATCCTTCCCTATCGCACAATTAGTAAGCATCAAATTATGATTAAACTATAATAATTGTTTACAAGAGTTTTAATATTAAATATTATTAAATCTTTTTTATGAATTAAATATTTCCACCTTTATTTTATAGATTTAGATAAAAATATATTCCTTACTAGATTATACTTGAAAGAAATAGATATGATATTATTGTTTATAATTATATAATATTATTAGTTATTAATTTTGATATATAACTGAATATTTTATTAGATTAAATTCTTTAACATATATTTAATTAAGAAGAATATTCAACACATTTTTCTAGAAGTGTTAGTGACGATTCATAATTCGTATAGGTGTCGAGCTCCGAAGTAAAATTCAGGAAGCAAAGCAACAAAGTAAGCTTGATCATGAATTAGGGTTACACGCAGTTAAGACAAGTCCTACATAGCCTAAGCATACATGTGAATAATCATGATTTAAAACTCTCATCATAAAATATTTATGAAAGCCTTATGTTTATTTCTCAGATGACCAAGCTTTTCTTGACTAGCAAGCATGATGTTGTGATTCATGGACGTGTTTACAGCAGCTCCCATGATAATATAGGCTGGTAATAAAATTGATTAGATAAAGAGCACTGAAAAGTATTGAATTAGTCACCACTTTGTGTGGGTGGAAGTGTTAGTTTCTAATCTCTAGCATTTTGTGAAGAATGTTGTGCCAATTCCCATGCTTAAAGCCAAGAAAGAATTATTTGTAATGCATTGAACTTTTTCTTAAGTTAGTTCCATTTCACAACCATAATTCGCTTTCAATTACAAAGGGATGATACAGGTTGAAAACTAGTAAGCATTGCAACCAACACCAGTAACATCTTTCCATTTCAAATGCAAATGCAAAAAAATTTTAAATCCTAAGTTGTCAATAGTCAAAATCTGTGATAGCCATTCATCTTATACAGTAGAAAAGCTAAGACAGCCGCCAGAAATTAATTCCAACTTATTGTTCGGTCCTCTTTGTGAAACTGTCAAACTGGCCCAACATGTAATGGCACCCCAACAACAAATCATGAAATATATGCTTGGAAAATTGAGGACCCTAATAATGGCTAACTCAATTCAACTTTCATCTTCACTGTCTGAAATCAAGCAATCTTGTATCTGCTCCCTGAAGAAAAAAAAAAACTCAAAACTTAATAGAGGTACTAGGACGATTGATATTTCCTGTATGTTTATAAGTTAGAAGTCAAGTTGTACCCAACAACCATGCCACTAGTTTTTATGCTCCTTGAATTATTATGGAGACACTTGTTACATTTACTACAACAATGGAATAGACAAGATGCAAGTTACTCATCATAAAAATTATGAAAAATTCAATTTGGAACTTCAGTTCCATATCTTCAAGTTTTGTGGTGACAAAAGATGAATATACAATAAGCTCCAAGATATCTGCTTTTTCTAATAGTTTTAACCAAGTAATGCTTAATCTCAGCATCCTACGTTGTGCTTTTATTTTCCACTCAACACATCTATTTCTATCTATCTAGGTTTCAAGATTCTTATAAAAGGTACCAAGAAATAAGAGTCAGGTTATCCCTAAATACAAATCTAAATAGTCAGTGCTGATGGTAAATGAAATTTCTCACCGAAGTAAGCTAAGATTGCCATAGCCGCTATGCTTTGCTCGGGCAACTAATGGCTGGGGTAAATGTGCATAGAAGTGCTCCATCGATGAGGGGTCCTTTGGAAGTATCTGAAAGCGACAACTTGAACAGCAAGCAGCACCAAAAATATCAGAACTTGTTTGGTGATTCTGAAGATTGCTCTGTCTTAGCAAGTCAGATTTGTTCAGTGGGCTATTGCAGACAGGACAAAATGACTCTGAGGATAATGACTCATTGGGCTTGAGATTATATTTCTTCAGACGCCTTTGGGTTGCCAAGGTGGTGTTAGAGTCACTTTTCTCTGGAATACTGTTGAAATGAAATGGAGTAAGCTTTCCAGCTGTTCTCACAATTGTGCATTCTCGAGAAGGATTTTCTTTCTGCAAACAAGACGAGTTTTACAAAAGCCTTACTAATTAAAGTTCCATTTAAAAGAAAAAACAAGGTAGAACAGATGACCATAGTTATATTGCAAATTGGTGGTTGATCATGTTCATATTTCTAATCAGCGCAAATGCAGTTTTTTAAAACGATGCAAGATTATATTCGAGGACTGAAGCAATTTATCCCTTTAATCTCTGAAGCCAACCTCTCAACACCTACTTCTAAAAAAACATGCTCGGTTCTGTTCAAGCAAGTCACCCACTTCTCAAATGTGAGGGACACAAGAACCATGCACTTCAGCAAGTCATGAGGATGATGCACTTCTCTAATCACAAGAAGTTAATCCTCCTAAGTCCTATGAGTTTCACCTAAAGACACTCTAACATACATTTCAGCCCACCTATAAAAGGATTAAGAAGTCCCAATATCCACCTGCAATAGTGTCACAAATGATGATACCAAGCCATTGATTCCAGAATAAGGAACTTTATGCAACTCCACAGTCTTTAGACTGCCCTGGCAAGATGAGATGACAACCATCAGTTTGCAATAACTAGATATACTCGTCAAAAAAAAAAAAAACTAGATTTATTCATACTCCTGTTTCATACCTGTATTTGTGCGTGTGTGACCTTGTATTCTTATATTAAATATTTAAAAACAATACGCATGTAAAGACTTAAATGGATGATTTCAGTTATAATCATATGCACAACCTTTTTTTTAAAAAAAAATTAATTATTTATATGTGCCACAGAGTTCATCAAGTAAAATAGGATGTAGATAATTGTTTCGTTTTTTTATAGGTAAAAGGCGGATGTAGATAAATGTAAAAGGGTCAAATTACAAACCCATCAAGGTGGCAAAGCCTGTTGAGCTCCTGTGTAAGACAGTCACGGAGTGGAAGCACTACTGGGATCTCCCACCTTGCATCAACATATTGTATATCTCCTGGCAATGAATATCCCTGGCCCTGTAAGAAGAAAAAGTACATTTATAACAGCATAGGTTGCCTTCTACAATGACCTGTAGCCTTTTAATGAGCTTAAAAAAAGATTCAGACTTTTCCTTCCCACACAAAATCTTTAGTTGAAGTTAAGAAAAACCAAACATATTGGCAGGATTTCAATCACCATGCAACTTTAAACAAGATGAAACGGGAAATAACTGCCATGGGAAATTAGAAATCCATGTCTGAGAGAAAAGTGAAAAAATCATCTTACAAATAAATGTGACTAATTTGAAGTAGTCATCTACCCTCTGTGAAAAGAATGTGAGCCACAAAAGTAACAGCAACAAAACCAGGTCTTCAGTTTGTCTCCAAATGGCATTAACAAATCATTGGTTCACAAGCAACTATATCATGATTAAATTAGGAAAAGGAGGCCCATAGAAGAGGTCTAACAGGATACCCCTTCCTGTAGTAACCTATATCACTAGCCTAATTTGAGTGTTCTAAAAAGATGGCAGATGTTTTCATAAGTAAGCAATCTCATGAATGCTCACAAGAACCCACTCCTCCACAGCTACGTGACTGGTAATTCCTCATAAAGTAATAACTCTCTGCAGTCTATAAACATTACTTAAATAGCTGTCCACATGATATTTCCCGCTTCAACTAGAAAAGGCTAGCTTAGGGGCACAAATGTTGAATGGTTGAAAAGGAAAAAAAGTATCTGACCTTGTTTTCAATTACAACGACTTCAAAGATCAAAGATCTAAAACATCACGTTTAAGTTTGAATGAAAAAAACCCCACATCAAAATCACAAATACTCTGTTTTAACCCCACATCAAAATCACAAATACTCTGTTTTTTTAGTACCCAACTCGCTACCCCAGTACCACATGAAAACGTTTTCATTCCCAAAATTATCATCAACAAAATTAAATCATTCGAGCTTGTTTTAGAATTTCATATTTTACTTGGAATAAAAGACAATCCCACATCGAAATCACAAATAATCTGTTTTTTGAGTACCTATCTTGTAACTATAGTAATATGTGACAGCGATTTCATTCACAAAATGAGACATTCATAATAAAAATAAAGCATTCATCTTTTTCAAAACAGGTGAGCCGTAAGCTGAAGAGTGTTTAAGAGCAAACCTTCACAATGGCAGAAATAACATGGCAAGCAATGCTCGATGTGCATGATCCTAGAACGACCCTGTTGTATCCATTTTCAGAGGCAATCTGCACAATTAGTAAAACATCATGGAAGAGTCAATCTACTTCCCTTTCTCCTATGCTTGTAGTCGAGACATCTAGAAGCAAACCTTTTGCAAGGACAACATTCGTAGATGCAGCAAAAGATCTTCTTTTCCAGTGGAATCACTAATAGCATCTAGTAAGTTCTTCAATCTGTCTCTTCCGCCACTGGAACTAGAAGAGCAGATATTCTCAATTGGAACCACATGCAACTCTTTTCTTGGTGGGGCTAGAGCAGACACAATCAATCTGAAGTCTTGGATTGCTTTGTCAATTTCATGAGAAGGAACTGGGAAAATCGCACGTTCATCAATAAAAGCAACTCCAACGCCAAACACCGGTAATGATCTATCTCTACTTGCATCAAAATTCTTTTGGGACTTATCTTGCATCTCATGCACAAACTGTAGAGCCACTCTGAGAAAAAAAAGTTCAGAAGATGAATCTAATTCAGGTAAGATTATCACAGGGTTTTTGTTGACGAATTGAAACACCCAATAGGCAACAGTTTCTAATAGTTTTTTTCCCCATAAAAGATAATTGAGGGGGCAAGAACAAAAGAGTGTTTCTGTACTAGAATAGATAGTCTAGCTGTCCGGGAAGCGAACGAACCAGGGGTACGTTAATTGGACTATGGATCCAATCATCCAAGCCCTAAATTGCAGGTATAGAAAATATATAGATTTCCATAGTTTTCCTTTCAAAACTAACACAATGTTCCCATATACCATCCAAATAATCAAATTTCAATAAGAAGAAGACCCCAAATTTCATTGTCCATTTTTTTTTTCATTTGGTACAGCATGTTCTCTACAACCAAATACCAAATAACCGGGCATAATTGCTTTTCTTCAAAGATGCATTTATTTCAGTTTACTATTTCGGGGAGAGATAGGGACCTTGATGAAGGGCCGCCAGAGAAGGCGACGAGAACGTTATCAGTGGGACAAATCATGGCGTTGGAGATGACAGCGAGCCTGAACTTCCCGTACAGGTTACTTCGGAAGCAATCAGCGCAAAAGCGCCCATCTTCGGCGTTGCCGCCAGAAATTGGTTCGTTGGACTTGCACTTGACGCAAACATTCAGATTCCGATCATTGTAATTAGAAATCGAATTAGCTGCCCCACCAAATTCTTCTTGTTGTGCTTGTTCTTCGTTTCGATGGCAATTGGACTGGCAGCTTGAGGCGTTGCACGCCATTGGTATTTGCTTCGAGCAGCTCTCAGCTGTGAAATTGGTGCTACTAGGGTTTCGTGCTTTTGGCTCCAGAACTGGAAGTCTGAAATTGGATTCGCACGTGTTAGTGTCATAGTGAGCTTAACGAGTTAAACGAACAGCCACTGTAGCAGTGAGACTTGAGTCTAAAGAATAAATATACATAGAAGTCACTATTGAGAGCATCCATTTTGTACACATGATGTGGCATCATATAGACCACACATCTCCCCAAGTGAGTATTAAGAACAATCAACTAGAAGCAACCACGCAGTGAGTACAAAGTGTACAGTGTACACTACTATAATAACTTCTCTCTAACATTACTCAATACTAAAACCCTCCAAAGTGCAATCAAAGTGGCATGTTGATATTTTAAAATCCTTACATATTCAGCCTATCTGCTTGAAGATAAAAATACGCCAACTTTAGTTAGTCCTGGTAAATTTAAGTTTAATATCAATGATGGATCCAGAGGTAACCCGGGCTTAGCGGGTTGTGGTGGTGTTTCAGTTTTATGCTCTCACGATGGATGTTTTGTTTATGGTTTCTCTTACTTTTTGGAAAGAGGTACCAAGGCATGCTGGCCCTTCTGCTATCAACTATGGTCTACTCCTATGGTACCAACTTCTCAAATCTGACATACTTAGGGCTAGTTTGGGTAGCCATTATTATTTTATTATTCCTTTTTCACTACGATTCAATATTGTATCATTACTTTTTCGTTATTATTTACAGAATATCTAATATCACCTCATAACGCAACCTTACTCTCCACTCGCACTTCCCTTTTGATCTCCATCACACTTTAAGAGAAGGTAATTGTTTGGCTGACGGCTTGGCAAGCTATGGGGCAGCTGGGCATGATGCTGTTTTCTCTTCAACTGTTGAGCTTCCTCACTCCACGGTTGGTATGTCTTAGGTAAAGCAGGTCTCCCTTAATTTCGACAGTAATTTCATTAAAATTATCATTTGCATAGTCATACTTGTTAGTCAGTATGGTACAGGAAGTATAATTTTGCAAAGTTTGTTTCTAGACATGGGTATTTTTACATTATTTTGGTTTTGGAATTCTATGAAACGCCCAAAAGTTCTTTCTATGATTAATTAATAAAATTGAGGTATCGCACTCTTCTTACAAAAGTATGATAAATTCTTTAGATGGAAGATGCCCGATTTCACATAGTATCAAGCAGAAGTCTTGAGTACGAACCTTGACTTTACACTCTACCATATTTAATTAAACATTACATGTGTTGGGTCATCCATTAAAGAGTAGTCTAGCCCACACGTAAGGAAGAGTGATAAGATATAAAAATAAAACTTAACTCTTCCTATCAACTTAAACTTTTTAGACAAGTGGTGATTGCACTCTCTATGACTTACAAGAAATTGATTTATTATGAGGTAGAATATCTTAAATATTATAAGAAATCTTTTTTTCTTAACAAGGGGGTTTTCTTTTTGAGCAATTCTGGGCATCTGCCCCACATTAGCACACACTGCACATCACTTTTTTTTTTTTTTTACACGGAGTGTGCCCCGTGTGGGGCAGATGCCCACATTTTTTCTTTCTTTTTTCCGAGAGAGACGTATAGACAAAGTAGGAAGGTAGATGAAGTGCTCAGAATGACAGATGAAAACTCAGTGGAGAGAACAGTAGTCGAGAAGCAGGGTTTCAGTTTGGCATTTAGACGCAAGAAGCAAGCATGCATGCCATCCGTGGAAGGGATATTCAAATCCTCGCTTTCGTTCAAAATAAAATAAAAATAAAATGGTGTCCCATGTGGTCTGGCTTTTAGAAAACTCACTCAAAAGCTTCTATTGATTGCCCCGTGAACTGATCATAACGCTAAACTCCATACCTCTTTTTTGTCCCAATAAGAACTAAGAACTCATTTACCTGAGATTTATGTGTTCACGGGGCTCTTACTCTTAGTCCAATAATTGAACAATAATGGGAAAAAAAGAAAAGAAAAGAACTTTGCGTTTGGCTCACATTTTGCGTTGCGTTCCCAAAATTTAAAGCAAACCTTCCTCTTGCAGGGAATTTAAAGCAAGCTTTGACCATGGCTACATAAACACCAACCTGACACATGAGAGGTGGGTGGTACGAGCCATTTGGTATTTTGGATTAAGACATTCAAGTGAAAAGGCTACATACAATAGAAGCCATGGCTGTAAAGATCATTATTATCCCAATTCTCACATTGTTTTCGATCATTTTACCACTTGCAAACTCGATCGACTTCCATTATCCCATTGTTTTCAACTTTGGAGATTCGAATTCTGACACAGGTGGGCTTGCTGCTGGGCTTGGCTTCCGCCTTGCCCCCCCAAATGGACAAATTTATTTCAAGACTTCTTCAGGGAGATTCTGTGATGGTCGTCTCATCTTAGACTTCCTCAGTAATTTCCTCTCTCATTTTCTGCGAACTTATCATGCTGCAATGCAATTTCACCTTTATTTTCTTCTTCTACTTCTGAGAGTTTTGATGCTTTCCAATTCATAAACAGTTTACCATAAGTATTCGTGTTTCTTCACATCCATTAAATAAGAGTTAATAACAAGAAGATATGAATCAGATACGATGAGTTAAGGATGTATGTAACTTTCTATGTCACCCTGAAAACATCACAGCAGCATTCACACCTTTTGAAACATTCTATGCAGTGGTGTCTCCAGACTGAGAGCATTTTGCCATTTACACCTTTTATAATCATTAGATCGGAAACTGAACAAGAATAAACAAACCTTGATGCCTTTGTCTCTATTTTTTTTTTTTTTTTTTGGTGGGTCCTCTTGGCTTCCAACATACTCTAATGGCACACCAAACAAACGTCTTTTGTAAGAGTTCTCACAAACTAATTTGCAATGGGTAGTAATAAATTTATAATACAAGGGCTACTAGAGAGGCTCTCTTGCATTATCCATGGCTACCAAGACCTGCATTCTCCATGTTCTTTCCTTAATTATGTTCATCTGCTTGCCTCTTTCCAAATGCATTCACTTCAACTTTCCTGCGGTTTTCAACTTCGGGGACTCGAATTCTGACACGGGCGAGCTTATTGCCTCCGGGATTGAGAGCCTCGTGCCTCCTAATGGAAAGACTTACTTCCAAAATCCATCTGGGAGATACTGTGATGGCCGTCTAATCATTGATTTTCTTAGTAATTTCCTTTTGCTCCACCAATTTGCTTGTTTGTTCTGCTATGTTCATCTAAACTCTGTTCAGTTCTCTGAATTCCCCTGTTTTCTTTGTTGTTAAGTATCATTGTCTCATTGATTACTATTCATGCCTGATTTTTTCCCTTAATTTTGGGTGCAATGTTTCAGTGGATGCAATGGATCTTCCATTTCTAAATGCCTATCTGGATTCAATTGGAATGCCAAGTTTCCGAAAAGGCTGTAATTTTGCAGCTGCTGGTTCAACCATACTTCCAGCAACTGCAACATCTGTCAGCCCATTCTCATTTGGGATTCAGGTGGCTCAGTTCCTCCGATTCAAAGCTCGGGTTATCGAACTGATAGCTAAAAGTATGTAGACAGATTACAGTATACTATCTTCCAATGCATATTGTCATATTAACATTATTTTTAATTTTGATTCAGGTAAGAAATTTGTGAAGTACCTCCCAAAAGAAGAATATTTTGATGAGGCACTTTACATGTTCGACATAGGCCAGAATGATCTTGCTGGTGCTTTTTATTCCAAGTCATTCGATCAAGTTCTTGCTACAATTCCAACAATCCTGGTTGAGTTTGAAAATGGAATAAAGGTCAGCTTCATCGATCACTTACTAAACAAATGATTATTTTTGTTTACCAACACTTAACCAAACATAGATTAAATTAGTCAAACATTGGAACCTCACTGTTCCTTTGATTCATCCGCTTGATTTTTCAGAAACTATATGATCAAGGGGCTAGGAATTTTTGGATACACAACACGGGTCCTCTTGGATGCTTGACTCAGAATGTTGCCAGATTTGGAACTGACCCATCAAAGCTTGATGAGCTAGGATGTGTAAGCGCGCATAACCAAGCAGCTAAACTTTTCAACATCCAGCTTCATGCTTTCTGCATAAAATTGCAAGCCCAATATTTGGATGCAAATGTCACCTTTGTTGATATCTTTGACATAAAATTCAACCTCATTGCAAATTATTCCCGATACGGTTAGTACGTCTCAGTACTTGTTTTATCTTCATTATTCCAGATTACCAACAGTGTAGGGCAGAATATTCACTTAATTTAAGCAAATTAGAAAGAAAATGGATTGTCATTAAGATTTCCACTCTGTTGTCCCCTTAACCATGACGCATCCTTTACTCAAACATTATAAAGCTTCTAAATTTTGATTGAATAAGGCATTCTTCTCACCTCAGATACACTTATTTGGTGTACAGATCTATACTTTGCCTGTATCCATTTAGAATAAACTTTGAGTTTTAATTTTTCGAGGATGCTTACATCACAAAATACTTGAGAAATGCTCATTCTCTTTGTTGAGGAATAATCCCACATTACCTGTGGTTGTGGACAAGATCTTGGGTATGTTTATAAGGAATAAGCAATCATCTCTCATAAAACACGTTCTTCTCTCACGTGTTTTATGATATGAGTTAAGCCCATAAATTTTTTCATAGTATCAGAGCTTGTCATAGAACGAATAGAGGCCCACACTACTTACTCTGTGACAAGGACCAGAAAAAAATACTGGTCTGCACATGAAGGAAGGTGTTGAGAAATAATCTCATATTGCTTGTGGATAAGGTCTTGAGCATGTTTATAAAGAATGAGCAATCCTCTTTTATAAAATCAATTTTATGAGATGAATTAGACCATGAATTTCTTCACTCTTCATCGATTTCACTTTGTTTCTATATTAAAGACACCTGCTTTTCACTGAAGTTGTTTCGTTTTAAGCCCCCACAGATAAAGTTCTTCCCATTCTAATTATGTCAAAATTCATTTTTTATGGGTATTAATTGCAGGATTTGAACAACCAATTATGGCTTGCTGTGGGTACGGGGGTCCACCATTGAATTATGACAGTCGCATTAGCTGTGGACAAACAAAGATCTTGAACGGGACCTCGGCCACGGCCAAAGGGTGCTCAGACAGTACTGCGTATGTCAATTGGGATGGAATTCATTACACTGAGGCTGCAAATCAGTATGTCGCATCACAGATACTCACTGGAAAATATTCTGATCCTCCTTTCTCGAAAAAGATGCCTTTCCTACTGAAGCTTAAGTTCTGACAAGAATATGCTTATTTTTATATGATTATTTGTTCTCTGTCTCCCTCATATGTTGAATTCTAACAAGTAATTGTAAGCTATCATTTGAAACCAGTTTCTGACGAGAAGTATCTTTTGTGGCTGGAAACTAGTAATACAGTGAATGCACTTTATCATTTGAAGTGGGCTGCGTAGCTCTCATCAACAGGTTATAGCTTTAACTGTAATTTCTAATGGGATGGTGCTTCAACCAAAATATTGGAATAAAAAGATGCGGTTTCACTTGAAATAATTCGGATAACATGGTTTTGTGGTAGAAGTGCAAGCTTGCAGCTCTTCATGTATGAGTAACTTCATTCTTGAACATGTCTTCATGATTAGGAATAGCCAAAATCATACTCTTTCTCATGATCCTTTTTCTTTCTCAAATCATTTAGTATTGGAGGTTAAGTACAGTGTTTCCTGCATATGCTTGACTCTACGTTGGCTATCATTCCTTACTTCATTCTGTAAGATAGTTAAGTAGCTTGAGATAATATCTAAAGGACGACATAGGTAATAAACTAGCACAAGGTCTTGCTGATTTTGTAGATGTATCCAGAACTGGCCAGGAAGTACATCTTGTGTTCCTTCTCATGGCCTTTGACAACTGCCTGTCCACTGGAAATTGTGAAGTGTTCTAGTTGAAACTTCGGACACTTTTTGGCGTGCTTATTCAATATCAATAGTTTTTGTGGGTTATTTTGTTCCTCTTTAGTGAGTCTTACATTCCTTTAAAAGCACTCCAATATTTCAAGCTATATAAAAGTGCATGAATTTGCAGTATTTGGATAAATTTTTGCAACTAGTAATGTAGTTCTAACTTCTCAATGTTCCAATGAAACAAAATTGTGGCAATTGTAAATACTGTAGCCTTTGCAATGCAAACGTTTTTACAAGTAATCTCTCAAGCCTCAAGGTATTTATTCCATTTTTTATGGAATTATCTCCAGTCTTGGAAGAACTCAAAACACTTGCGATCTTCCAAACAAAAAAAGTGATTGAGTCCAAAGAATTACTCTGTTTACATTTCTTTTTAGTGTTCTTATTTGCAGAATAGTAAGAACCCTGTGCTGTCTTATGGTTCATCTTAAAACAACATCGAGATGGTGGACGTAACAACAGGTCAATATCTATAAATCAAAACTCTGTTCTTACCCTTTGATGCCTTTTTAGAATGTGTTTTGTAAACCCAAAGCATTTTGATGTAACCATGGTATTCCTCCATCATTAGTGAGGACTAAATGGGTACCATCCTCTTTGGAAAAAGAATAGAAAAGAAAAGAGTTTATGATCAACAATTGTAGCATGATGATTTCTACAACAACACGTTATACATCATCTCGGAATTATGAGGGAGAGAATTCGGAAGACAAATCTAATGTTAGCAATATCACTTCCTGGAGACATAAGCATAGTATTGTGCCATAGGAACAACAAAGGCAATCACTAACAAACCTCCAACTACCAGAGAGAATTGTCCCCTCTTCTCATCTGTCTCTTCCCTGCTTTTGTAGTTTGATTCTCGTTTATTATCTTTAAACTTGGGGCCGCCAGGATCTGGAAGCCCATCAATGGCAGCAACTAGTCTCTTGGCACTGCTATAAACAGCTTCATTGTACTTTTCTTCAGTAGCGAGGACTGCAATTATAAATCCAACAATTCGATCACCACAACTGCAATATCTCCTATAAACAATGAACATTTACTGCTGCACATCATTTGCAGACAGTCTCAAACTTTATGCACAACGATCAATTGATCATATTTCTTATAGCTAATGTCATCTGGAGTAGAGGAAAATGGCTAATACAAGAAACTTCTGGACAGTCATCCACAACAAAAGGCCAGGGCGTCGCAAACTATGCAATTTCTGCGTCTATTAATGGGAATGGAAGGCCAAGATGTCTCTAATAATAACATTTCTATGCATAGGCAAAAGAGGCATTGAAATTTTCAGGGAAAAAGAAGCACGAATTTCGGATTTGGCTTCTGTGGCTATGTAGGGGTAGAGATTTGGTTTGACATTGGCTAGCTTGCAATCAAGAGCCAAACAAATTACCACAAAATGCAATTATGTAATATGATCTTTGAAAATGCAGGGGAACAAGGCGAAGGTCTTGGGTGCCAAACATTGCTCATGTAAGGTTGTATAAAGAGCAGGCAATTGATCGACGACTCAGTTCAGTATGCTAAACATTAAAGGAAACCACGTGTATTAGACTTCTGATTTCTATACATCTATTTCTTCAAATATGGTGTAGTTCCTCCTAGAATATCATAGGAAGCTGTTGGAACATTCTAGTGCAACCTTAGTGTTAACTTTGGACTCCACATTTAGGTATTCCTGCTAATCAATCCTCAAAGTCTCCATGGAATATCTAGCAGCTCATAAATGAAAATATAAGGCTTCAGCCTTCTGAAATGACAAAAGATAAAGTGAACATCAGTACATGTGATATCCCGTTCTGATAAGTGATAAGGGTAGCTAGTGTATGGGACTCACATTGCTTGGAAATGAGAAGTTCTTACTTTTTATAATATTCCAATGGGGCTCCAATTGTATCATTGACTAGTTTTTTGGAGTATAGGCAATGTGACTTGGGCCTTCCATTGAGGCGTTATCGTACATGTTGGCTCAAAATGTCATCAAAAGGTTGACTCAAAGCTTAGGAACCAACAACCATTTATAGGAATTTTTTATATGGAAGGATTTGATAAATTGAGCTCGAAATAACACATGGACCTCAATCCAATAATACTCCATTCCGGCATGTTTTAAATGTCTAAGAAATTTGAATCTAGGCTCTGCATTGTGGTGAAAGAGCATCTTAGTGAGCTCCGAGAAATGTGAAATGACGCACTAAATGTTCTGTTTATGTTGTATGCTGGTTATTTTCTAAGCAAATTGCTTTATGGATGCAACATTGTACCTTGCAAACTATCAACCAGTTTCTTTGTATTCTGCAAAACATCGTTTCAATGGAACATTTACGGTACTAGAGTGCACATACTCAGAACTACTTTCTTCTCAAGATCAATCGCATTTGCAGATAAGTCAAATGATTTTTCGCTTAAAGGAAGAGAAATATAAGGTGCAAGGTTACCAGGAAGATTTTCTGTTACAGTGCCATCAAGGATATTCTCTCCAACAGCCTGGATAAACGCAGGGCCCCCTGTGACTGCCCCTTCTTTTTGACTGGTAACAAGCACAACAATGCCCTTATTACTGCCCTCTTCTATTGAGGGATACCAACGCTCCAAAACTTGGTCAGCATACTCAAAAGCATCAGCTTTACTCTGAAACCAAATGTTTCTCAAAGCTTTTAGGCCAAAACAAATAAACCCCACGCACTTGCATTCTTGAATTCCTTATTTTTACATAACTTTCAAAGGCGTAGTACTAAACAGGGAGTTCTCTTTGTCTATAGGAAAAGAACTAAGCATATATCTGGATTTCTAAATGATTGTGTCCAGAGGAAATAAGAGTCAAGACGCTTCTCTTCATTGACCGTAGCAGAATCAGAATCATGAAGCATAGCTGAGATAGGTTGTATATGATACGTGAAAACAAGATTTTCTGTCCCTCAGTTTTGACGGAAACCAAACAAATGTTAATGATTTAAATAACAAACAACTCTATTTTTTAAATAATCGAAAGGGTGTCCAAGAAAGAGTTCAATTCAAGCTGTTAAAGTGGCACATCAGTATATACTTGTATTGACTGTATATTAAGAGAATTTGGCTGTGTAAAAACACTCACGGTGAGCTTTCGAACAGTGATGAAATTAATGCGGAAGTTCTTCCTGGACTCCAAGTCGGACAACAACCTCTTCAAATCCGATTTTGTCACCCGACTAAGCACGCCTGCATCGTCAACTACGTATGATTCGTTAGGCGGCCCATCGTAAAGTACATCAAATTCAGAAGCTAGTGCATTGCCACTAGGCAAGAGCGGGCTAAAGTTGAGAGCTAGAGTAAGCGCTAGAGCTGCTAGTCCCTGTTGCGCATAAGAAAGCCAGCTTTTGGGTATTGGTAAAGCTGCATTAAAAGGATGAGGTTGGTATCGTTTGAGGCTAGAAGGAACGGTTTTGGAGAGAAAAAGAGAACTTGATCTGGGTTGGATAGCGGACGACGACAGGGTCTTTGGACAGGAATTTTTGGAGCTGAAGAGAGGGGCAAGAGAACGAGGAGACAGAATGGTTTCCATGAACGAAGCAAGCAAGGAATTTCACAAATGGTGAAGCATGAAGGGGGAGGTAGAGTTGCAAAGAAAAAGAAAGTGATTTTCTACAATATATATTTTTCTTTTTCTGTTTTCTGTTTGGGAAATTTGGGTGGTTTGGATTGGCTGGCTGAATTTGTATTGGATAACGTCTGTTAAATGCCACAAGGACATTATGGTCTATGTGAGTCACAGTCATCCCTACACACCGTTGATGATTTTGATGGAAATTTTCAAAACCTTCGTTTTAAGATTTTGTTGCAAATATATGTCCAGAAATGCCTCTTTCACAAAAAAAAAAAAAATCTAAACGTACAAATTGATGCGACCCGATGTTGTATCTCAAATTGTAAACTTTAATAAAATAAATATGATGTATTATATCAAATTACGTCAATTTATAAATTTATTTTTATAAAATTCCTTTAAAGGTATAATACTTCTCATATATCTCTATCTTCGTCTTATTGCATATAGAGGTAATATAAACTCATTGTGGCTAGTTATTAGAGAGATTAATTCAGGTAAGTCTAAATTTTGATATATCAATGTAAGAATGATGTTATGGGAGGGTTGTGACAACTTCAAGAAAATATAGACCAATATTCCCTGACCCTTTGTTGGCAGAGGCTATGGGAGCTATGGAAGCTACTTGTTTTGACTTACAACTGGAAATTAAGAGGATCATACTCGAAGGCGACTCTAAAATAATCATCTCAACAATCAATAGCAGAAGAGAGGAAGTGTCAGCTATGGGTATACTCATAGAAGATGTCAAGAATCAATTAAATAGCTATGAAGAGTGGTCAGTTTTACATGTTAGAAGGGAAGGAAATCAAGCTGCTCATAAGCTTGCTAGGGATGCACTCTTACATTCCAACTCTTCTATTGATAAGGGAATTATTCCCCATTGTATTCATGACTGTTGCTGATATTCTATTAATGGAATTCACCTTTCAAAACAAAAAAATTATTGCTATATTATCATTCAGGTCGAAGATTTTTTTATGATTAACCTACTGAAATAACTTAAGATGGGAACATGGTCCTACAACTTTTGTTTATGCCTATTAATGTTTTGGAAAGTATTAAATAAACAACAAATGTTGTAGAATGCAATTTATATATCTAATTCTCTTTCAAAATTGAGGTATTGAGGTATCTTACTATTATTTATTATTTTATTATTATTTATTATTATTATTTACTACTATTCAACATTTTATCATTACTTTTTTATTACTATTCATAGAATACTTGAAAATATCTCACTATCCAAACGTAAATTAAGACAAACAAGAACTTGCAAAAATTTATATATATATATATATATATATGTAATTAAATAGTATAAAACTTAAAATGAAAAACAATATTTACGTATACTTTCCATTTTTTATTAGAAGAAGATTAATCTTATAAAGCTCAAAAAATATATTATATACGCATCATAAGAAAAAACGGTTGAAATACCAAAAAGTCCTATTAATTTTTGAAATTCCTAAAGCTACCGTCTTGACCCTGCTTACAAAAAAAACTACACCATGTCCCACATTATCTCCCCTCCAAATTTTCAGCAGCCATGAATAATAACATCTCCATCTCAATTCTCTCATGGCCATTCTCCTCTCCCTTCCTCCACACCCACCAAACCCTCCCCAAAACCCCAATTCTGCCACCACCAAACCCATCTCTCTCACCGCTCCCAAACCCACCTCTTTCACCACCATCTCCAAGAGGCACTTTCTCCTTAAAACTACTTCGCTCTCCATCATTTCCTTGAGTACCCTATCATACCCAGTTGCCCATTCTTCAGCTGAACCTTCAGTGCCACCGAAATCGGCTCTCTCGGGCATTGCAAACACCAAGTCTTGGTTCCAGTTCTTTGGCGATGGGTTCGCCATTCGTATCCCCCCACAGTTTGAGGACATCATGGAGCCTGAGGTATGAATCCTTTTTATCTCTTTGTACATATATTTTTTAGCGGATTTGAAGAGGATTTCTATTCTTTAAAGTTATTGTGTGCATGCATATGTAAAAGGTAGTCAAAGCAAGGTGCTAAATTCACAGTAATGGTAGGTTGAGAAAACAATATGTGGAAATCACATATTTACAGCAATATCCTTTTTGAATGTGTGGTTTCGGGACTTGTGAATTGAGGTGGAGCCGTGGAGCCTTATTTAGGAGGCAGCTTTACTGTTTTGTATGTTTTTGGTTGCAAATTCTCAATGGAAAGAAACTCTAACTCGTGTGATTGTACGGAATTATTTTGATGTTTGTGGTGAATTTTCTTTTTTTTATTTCGACAATTTGTTAATCTACTGATTATAACGATCAATGTTTGTAGGATTACACTGCCGGATTGTCTCTATATGGAGACAAGGCAAAACCTAAGACCTTTGCTGCAAGATTTGCGTCATCGGATGGGTATATGATTTTTATAACTTCCCTTCACTTAGATGGTTTTATTTTATTTTTTTCCCAACGGGATAAGTTGCACGAGAGCTTTGGCTTCTCTAGCTACATGATTATTGTTCTTACATTCTTTACAATTCACGAAGAGCCATCAAATCATTTTGGGAATGTTGTGTGTGAATAACTTCACGAAGTGTCAAAATATTAACCAAAAAAAAAAAACAGAGGGAGAGTAAAAATGAAAGTCGGTGTTATGGGGGAGTGGGAGGGCAGGGCGGGGCGGAGGGGCATTAATATACAGTTTTTTTTTTCTTTTCCCCAACATATGGGCCATACCTAGTATAGTATGTTTATACTTGATTTATATATGTGTTGTTTGATGCAGATCTGAAGTTTTGAGTGTTGTCATTCGCCCAACCAATCAACTTAAGATCACCTTCTTGGAGGTATGTGCAGTGGCAATCATGAAGTTTCATTACTTCATCTAAAATATATTGTTTTACCGTAGAGCTTTGTTGTACAACTAGCTCGAATAGAATAAATGCTTGTGATTTTTGTAATGTAGGACTTCTTCGATTTTTCTGTAATATCAAATGAGCCACATATATAGAACCTTTGTTAAACAGGAACAAATAAATTGATGTTTGAAAAACTGCTAAAAAGTATGAGGAGATTGCATGAAAACAGGAGTGCTGAAATGTCTATTGAGGACAATGACACTCGATTACCATTTTGGCTCTGCAGACTAAAATTTGGGAATTTTTTCTTCATACCTTGGATTAAAGACCATGTTTTTCATGTCAATCAGGCTTTTGAAGATTTCCCATCATGTTATCATGAACCTATTAAATTATTTTAGTTCCATTATTATTTTCAATAGTTTTCACCCTGAAAACTTACATGAGATTTGCTCACCCGAACAGGCCAAAGACATTACTGATTTAGGTTCTTTGAAGGAGGCTGCAAAAATTTTTGTTCCAGGTATATCAATTCCCCTCTCCCATAAAGAGAGAGGGAGAGACAGAAAAGAAAATCCCAAAAACTCTGTAAGAACTGGTTATCTTGCTCTGCTATCTCTGGCATTGGTTTTTAATTCTAGTCATGCTGCATTGGCAGGAGGGTCAAATTTATACTCTGCAAGAACTCTAAAAATAAAGGAAGAGGAAGGACTCAGGTGAGTTTAATTTCAAGTTGATGCCAAGGCTGCTGTAAATTAATGGTTTCTACTCATCAAAAATAATAATAATAATAATGGTTTCTATTACCATCAAAGTGGACCCAGAAAAAAATTTACTATCAAAAGTGAAATTGCCTTAGGAAGGAAGTGAGGCATTTTTTTTTCAGTGAAATACTTTTACACTCAACTTCTCTATATGTACAGTAATTAGATATAAATGGATAGACAAGGGAAGTCCAGTTTTTTTACAATACTACTTCAGTATATCTTAAAGCAGTTGGGGCATCAACACAAAGAATTTCTTTGAAGCTATGTATGGCTGTTTTATTCACAATATATAATTCCCTAATGTGTAATGTTCAATTTATTATTCAGGACTTATTACTTCTACGAATTTGGCAGAGATGAACAACATGTAGCACTAGTAGCTGCTGTAAATAGTGGAAAGGTGTGTTTCTATATTTTATCACTTTAGAATACTTTTTGTTTTGGCTTGTGATAAACCTGGAAGTTGATTAACTCAAAAGATTTTACATTCCCATGAAGAACCTATACATTAGAAATTAGGATTTTGAACTCTCATGTGTAGGCAATTATTGCCGGAGCAACTGCCCCACAGTCTAAATGGGATGATGATGGAGTGAGGCTTCGTTCTGCTGCTGTATCACTTACAATTCTCTAGTCTTGCTACCATAAGATAGCAGGTATGTGGAATCCAATGCCTGCTTAAAATACCCTATTGAATTTCCTTGGGAAGAAGAAAAGTAGAATGGAAGTATGTTGTGTACAATTCTTCTATTTTTGCAAAGTTATTTTCAAACGCAAAACTGATCAGCATCAATCAAACACTTGCATATCAATGTTGCATTATTCAGAGTGTAGATAAACTTAAGTGTAAAGATTAATGGGCTTAGGGTGTTTACATAATCTTTTTACTTAAGTTAGTGTTTTCTACTTGAGAAGGTTAGGACCTCATGCAATTTGTGCCTGTGCCAATGTATGTCAGGCCATTGAAATAAAGAAAGTAACACTGCTTGACAATCATTGATCAACTTACAGCAGTAAGGCTGAAGCCTTGGCATCAAGTTCTAGGTTCTGGTTCAGCGGTTGGGAGTCAAGAATTAACAATCTTGGCCAAATTTTGGGGATTGAGATATCGACAAAACTCAGAGGAGAAAGAATAGTATTGATTTTCTGTGACTAAGAGACTATTGATTTTCAATTTTTCCTGCATCCAGATTGTTTTCTCACTCTTCATCTGTGCAACTGCATAACAGATGGGATACAAAATGCATCCTGGATTTGCTTTGCCATTCTTGAATCAACTTTTGCTGCTTCCAGATTCATGGTTCCAATGATTTTATATTTTCTTCCGGATTTGCAAATGGTTTACTTTTAAGCAGCTTCCTTCCCAGGAAGCCTTATAGGCAACTAAAAACCACATAGCATAGAGTTGAATGGGAAATTGGTTTGGGGGAATTCTACCATTTTTTATTTTGTATGAGGTCATTTCTCTTCAATGTTAATCTGAAATTTTGAGCAGAGTGCAATTCCTTCAATCTCTATACACAACAGTCTGTGAGAGAGAGAGAGAGAGAGAGAGAGAGAGTTACTTATATACATACATATATGTATCGAGGAGTAGCGGCTGATCTATCTTATCTTTCCTTTCTCCATGGTTGTATTCCCACTTGGAAGGACAAAATATAAAAGAAAAGAACCGGTAAACATAATCTAAATGTTTTTTCTTTTAGGAGAAAGTGAGGACAATACGAAACCCACATGTGCCTAGCTTGAGTGTATGATCTAGGCTCACATGGTCGATCACATGAGCAATAGCCGGCACAAAATCTATGCGCTTTTTAAAATTTGTAGGGCCTCTTAGCTATAGGCACACTTTTTAGCCGGCAATCTGCGTTTGGGTAGTGAGGTATTCTCAGGTATTCTATAAATAATAATGAAAAAGTAATTATATAATATTGAATAGTAGTGAAAAGAATGTGAAAAGTAATAATAAAATAATGAATAGTAGTGCAGTATTTTGAGAATACCTGAAATATTCTCAGTACCCAAATTATGAAATGTGGACAACTAAATTCTAAGTTAAATAATGTTCACATTCTTTTCTTTTGCCCTTGTCTTCCAGAATTAAAACCAAGTAAGGAAGGTCTATATGCTGAACTTTCCTTGTCAAAATGGGCAATTCAAACATAGGCAATATAAGCCCTCTGCTCAATTAACTTCCCATAATCAGGGATTGGATTCCTCATTTCTTTGTTGGAAAAGAGATGAGAGGTATGGAAGTCAAGACATGTGGATTGTGTGACTGTGTCTCCTCAATGTCAGTGTGCAGAATGGCAGAAAATCTTAGTACCTATAATTATGTCTATATTATCCATGTCCATCAATTTTGTAGCTTGGTTGAAAGTCAAGTCCATCTTGAGGAGCATCTACGTTCTCCTCGTCTAAAGTGCCTCCAAACTGACTTTTAAAAGGAGAGAGATCATATCTTGATAACTAATCTATGATTACTCCTTTCCTTACATTGGCCAAATGAATCTTGCCGAGTGATCCTCTTCGCTCCAAAGAGAGATTAGTCATTTTCAGTCCCCTTTGGTTTTTGCATCCTTGCACGCCTATTTAGTGAGTAATGCTATATACAGTCGTAGAATGTGTAAATATCGTATAGTCGCTTTGAAAAAGAGTATGATCCACTATTAAAAACTTCATTTCTTTTCATGTGAGTCTCATATTTATTCACTTTTTTCAAAGCGACTGCACGGCACTTGCACACTCACGACTACAAGTATCATTTCTCTTGTTGATATATGTATTTTTTTTCTTTTTGTTTCTACTATCCAAAAGAGTGGGTACTGTACCTTTATGTCAGACAATTATATTATTAATTAAATATGAGATCTATCAGTTGTCTCCGATTTGCTTATCACTGATTTGGTTATACAGATGAGATGAGATGAGATAAAAGTTGAAAGTTAAATAAAATATTGTTAAAATATAATTTTTTAATATAATTTTTGTTTTAAAATTTGAAAGAGTTAATTGTTTACGATATATTGTACGAAAATTTAAAAAAGTTGTAATAATTATATGATATGAGATGATATGGTTTGTTTGGTGTAACCAAATCAAAACTAACTTGAGATATTTAATTTTCCTCCCATAAGTAATTCTAACTTGGGATATTTTAATTAGAAAAATTTAGTTGTAAGCGATTCTGCACTGTTATGCGCACTCATTCAATATGATTGGTCAGAAAATAAATTTTATTGAAAATAATACTAATTTAAATTTAGAATATGAAGACAACAGCATTAGTACACAGATTGGTATGCAAACTTGTTTGTACATAGTAAAACTCTATTTAATTTAAGAGAAAAGATATTTGCAACCGTGAATTATGCAACCGCCACATAATCGCTTTGAAAAAAATGAATAAAACATGGGACCCACATGAAAAAAATTATTTTTTTAATAGTAGATTCCACTCTTTTTCAAAGCGATTACGCGGCGGTTGTATATTTCACGGTTATATATAGAATTACTCTTAATTTAAATGGGATTGCTTCTGATGAACCTAATATTTTATTGATATTTAACAATAAAGACAATGATTTATTAATTAAGCAGTAATTAAAACATGTTTTCCAGCACTCATGCTTGCAAGCAACGGGAATCCTGCCTCTGTTTGCTCTGGCTTGTTCGAGGTTGTTGGTTGTTTCTCTACCTTTCGCTCCTTTTTCTTTTTCTTTTTCTTTTTCTTTTTTGTCTTTTGTGTTGTTTACTGTATTCATCTGCACAACCACTCGGGAATCCTACCGCAGATTGTGTCAGATTTATAACCTTAATTTAACATGAACATTTGGAGGAGAGTCAGACTGTGGCCCCACGAGGTTCATATGTTGAGAATCTACATAGGTTTTTGCAAAAACCCTCTGAAATATCCATAAAAATAAAAAACAAATAATATTTACAGTCGTGAATATGTAAGTGCCGTGCAGTTATTTTAAAAAAAATGAATAAATATGAGATCCACATAAAAAATAATTAATTTTTTAATAGTAGACCTCATTCTTTTTTAAAGTGACTACACGATATTTACGTATTACACGACTGTATGTAACATTACTCTAAAAAAAATATATATATTTAACTACTGGTCTTGCCTTCTGTATTTATTGTCCGCCATTCCAATCCATTTGACAATGGTTCTCCGATGTACCTTCCACCATAAAGAGTTTAAATTTCTAATGCAGAAAAACATTTGGGACGGACAGAGTAGAAATCTTGTATTTTTACATGCTTATTTCCTTGGATAATAATTATAATAGAATTTTCTTTCCTTTAATTAGAAAGAGATAAATTTCCATATATGGTTGGACATGTGGTCTAGGAAATAGCACAATTTTTTTTTCTGTTCTTTATCTCTAGAGAAAAGAAATTTATAATCGTAAATTGTTCAACCACTGCATAATTGTTTTGAAAAAAGTGAATAAAACTGAGATCCATATGAAAAAAAATTATTTTTTTAATAGTATACATCACTCTTTTTCAAAACGATTACGCGGCGTTTACGCACTTCACGATTGTATGTAAAATTACTCTGTGTAATTCTACATACAACCGTGAAGTGCGTAAGCGCTTTGAAAAATAGTGGGGTTCATTATTAAAAAATTAATTTTTTTTATGTGAGTCTCATATTTTATTCACTTTTTTCAAAGCGATTACGCGTCGGTTGCACAATTTATAGTTACAAATATATTTTCTCTATCTTTATATAGGTGGAAAGTAATTTGGAGAAAATATATAGGTCTAAACAGAAAGAGAAACATACATGTAAAATTGATCTTATAATATTTATTACTACACGATCTTTTTCAACTTCCTTCGTGCTATAAGAGAGAGAAGTGAGACTTTATTCTCTTTCGAACTATAAATAATATGATCCGACAATTTCAATTTCAAAGACATACCAAATTCGTCTCATATCTTTCTAGGGTTTTTGTACTCGAGAATAGTCCTAACCTTAATTTTAGTAATGAGGCTATATGATATAAAACTAAATTTGTACTTATCAACAAAGAAGTCCATCAAAACTTTTGGTCTTGATTACATTAGGGTAGTTGAACATATCCATTACATATTTTACCATTTTATACCTTTATCGATATCACTACAATTTCAAAGATTCCCCAACCTATTTGGAAAAATCACCAAATGGTCAAGTAGTCAAGATTCAACCAAGTGTCAATTGATGCGCCACACAATCGGCTTCTTCAACCAAAGTACTAAAACTTTATAATTTAAAAATTAAATTTTACATATCGGGTGATGCTACATAGAATCCTCACTAAATGGTTGAAAAGTTTTTTGTTTTTTGGTTTTTTTCCAAACATTTTTTTGAACACTTTAAACCAAAATTTTGAATATCGTACCGGATGTCGTACCGGTCAAGACACTGAAAATAAATATTTTGATACGGTACCGTTTTGGAATAGTCGATATATAAATATATATATAAATTATATTCCAAAATGATAGTCTATATATGAATAAATTATATATAAATTCATATATATATAAATTATAAATAATCTAGTCTAAATTGAGAGTAAAAAAATGAGTTTGTCGTTTAAAAAAAAAATAAAAAAATTAAAGGTCGAAATATAGGCATATACAAGTCGAAAATCAATCAATACAGCCGGTATTTAGGTCAGTACGAAATATATATATAATACATGTACTGGACCAATGACCGGTATGGCATATACCGGTCGGTACGGTACGGTATTTAAAACAATGCTTTAAACATTTTTAAAAAAATATAAAAAAAATCACAAATTTATTAAAAAATCATTAAATAAAAAAAGTGGGTACAAAAAATCGGTTCAATGGGAGTAGAGTTTTCCTTCACATAACAGCCAAAGCAACGCGACGATCTTTTGTAGCAATTAAGATGCTACCGACAGATTAGATTAAAATCTTTTTAGATCTCAGGTGAAACTTTTAACGTTTAAATCATTATTTTCAAGCAGAAGGATATAACATATTTTCAGGATTGGAATACAAAAAAGGTTAATATGATAAAATATAAACTCGGTTGATTTAAGATTTTGAGTAATGCTACATACAGTCGTGGAATGCGCAAATATCATGCAGTCGCTTTGAAAAAGAGTGGGGTCTACTATTAAAAAATTAATTTCTTTTCATATAGGTCCCATATTTATTCACTTTTTTCAAAGTGACTGCACGGCGCTTGCACACTCACGACTGCAAGTCTTATTTCTCTGATTTAAAGTACAAAGGAAACAATTTGACCTTCAAGTGGATAGACAAAATGTTTTAAATAATAAATAAATTTTCTTGAAAATGAAAACATTTATCAGTACAATTCCTTATCCATCATATGGGGTTGCGAAACCATTTCTAGAATGTTACTTTCAAATTTAATTATTTAAATTTTACAATATTTATTTCTTTTAGTAACACAATATTTATTACTATAACATATATTTTTTTTAGGAAGAGGCTATGCCCTTGATTTTATTATTGTAATATTCTAACATATTTTAAAGAGTAATGTTAGATACAATTTTAAGATATACAAGTCCCGTGCACTCTCTAAGAGTTCAAATATCATTTCTCTATTTTAAATTCCTATGTTCTCTAAGCAATACATTCTTTTTCAAATGATTTTCTTACATAGGATCAAGATTTTGTTAAGCTCTTATCCAAATTTGAAAACTTCAAGTGAAAAAGATAGAAATAGGAATTGAACTCTATATTTGAGTCTTACAAGTTATAGAACTCATTTTATGTATCCATCTTTATTCTATTCAAAAATTTTAAATTTAAATAAAAATTTGAAAATATATATAAGAGATGTTCTAAGTTTGTTTGGAAATAGACCTCATCGTAAAATTCTCATCTCATCTCAATTTATTCCAAAACATAATTCAAATACAAATATTTTCAAACTAATCATTACAATTTTTTTCAAACTTTCAAATAAAAAATAAAAAATAATTCAACTTTTTCAAATTTTCAAACAAAAATAATATTATAAAACTATATTCTAACAATTTTAATTTTATAATATTTTTTATTCAATTTTTCTCTTATTTCTCAAAACTTAAAAAATACTCAACTCAAACCAATGTTTTGAATACCGTACCGGACGTCATACCGGTCAAGACACTGGAATGAAATATTTCGGTACCAGTACCGGTACCGTTTTGGGATAGCGTCTGGGATAATGTTTCGGGATAGTCGATATATAAATAAATTATATATATAAATATATATAAAAATTATATTCCAAAATAATAGTCTATATATAAATACATATATATATATATAAATTATAAATAGTCTAGTCTGAATTAAGAGTTAAAAAATAAGTTTGTAGTTTGAAAAAATGAAAAAAAAAAAACACACAGGCCGAAATATCGGCCAGTACCGGCCTAAATATAGGCCGGTACAGGCCGAAATTTAGTTCGGTATGATCGGCCGGTATTTTAGCCGATACGGAACAGATATAGTACCTGTACCGGCCAGATGGTCAAAACGAAAAATTTCGGCCGTACCGGCCAGTACAGTACGAAATTTAAAACACTGACTCAAACTATTATACTACTATTCACAAACTATCTTATTACTATTTATAAAATTATCATCTCACTTTATTCCATTCTTCAAACGTGCCAGTGACGAAAAGTAGTCATCTATCCGAGAACAAGTCTTGAGATGCATATTTAAATTTGAAGAGTCATATATATATAGACAAACACGCAAAGAAGATGAAGTCACTGATCTTGCACATTTTCACTTACAGTAATCATAAAAGAAAATGGAAAAAAGAATACGGACCCCACCTCGACTTACACAACTACCATTCTTCCCTCCATTTCAGGGTAGAATCAACAATCACTGTCGAAGAGCTATATATACAAACAACCTCTACTACCCTACACTATTCACTTTCCAACTCTCATGTAACGCCATGTTGTGAATGCCAAATCCATTATCCAGCTACAGAATCCCAAAAATGACTCTGGTCGAAACCATAGAGGTTCTGTCCCCAGTACTCCAAGGATCATCCTCTTCCTTTCTTAGCACTGGTACCATCATTGCACTCACCGGCTTCTTCGCGCTCCTCTGCGCTTGCATCATTATCGGTCATCTCCTGGAAGAGAACCTCTGGGCCAACGAATCCACCATCTCCCTTGTTCTGGTACTGGGAACCCTGTTTTTTATATGATTGTTTTTTGGTAAAATATGTGATGTGCTCAATCATGGTTCTTCTTGTCTTTGGCTATTGGTTGCATATGTAGGGGTTGTGCTCTGGATTGGTGGTGTTGCTGGTGACCAAGTTCGAGAATTCGCACATATTAACCTTTAGTGAGGATTTGTTCTTCCTTTATTTGCTTCCCCCAATCATTTTCAATGCTGGGTATGACATCCATCTCTCTCTCTCTCTCTAATGGTCATTGTCATTGGTTCCCCAGAAGTGTATTGGATAAAATTTGGTTCCTAACTTCGTAGCTTTCTGAAAAAAAAAAAAAAAAAACTTGCTTGTACTTTAGATATATTAACAAAAAAAAGAACTTGTTTGTGATTTGTGACATAACTTTAGTATGTGTTTCTTTGCAGTCTTTAGTGGTAACTACTTTTTATTAACATTTGTTGTTAGTATTTCCAAAAAAACGTCCTCTTTCTAAAACATGTACTGATTCTTACATTAAAGTATATTGATATTGGTTCTTGTTCCGTTTCTAGTTTTCAGGTCAAGAAAAAGCAATTTTTCAAGAATTTCACCACAATATTTTTGTTTGGAGTATTTGGTACAATGATTTCATTCTGCATTATATCACTAGGTAAGATCTGCAATCTTCAATCCACTTCCACCATTTTCTTTTTCTCTTCCAGATTGGAGCTGATGTTTTGTCATATACTCATATTTGTCACATGATGTTATATTTTTCACTCAAGACAGAGTCTAACTCTACCATTGTTTCCTTTTGATACTGTCTAGGTGCTTTTTTTCTATTTAAAAGAGTTGGTGTGACAAGCCTGAATATTCAAGATTACCTAGGTGACTAATAACTAATGTTGGGTCAGCTTCTTTATATAATGGTTGTCAATATTCTTTTTGCTGACCATCTCTTCCTCCTATATGTGCAGCCATTGGTGCCATATTCTCGGCAACTGATTCAGTTTGCACACTGCAGGTGTAGCTGATTATCCCTTCCTCATACTAATTTAGATATGGGTGTCAACATACGTCATTAATCCATGATTTTTTTCTCATGTCAAAGGTTCTCAGTCAAGATGAAACACCATTACTTTACAGTAATGTATTCGGTGAGGGAGTGGTGAATGATGCCACCTCTATTGTGCTTTTCAATGCAGTCCAAACACTTGACTTCAGCGATATTGATATTCTTACAGCATTAAAGTTGTTGGGAACCTTCCTTTACCTCTTCTTCACCAGTACTGCTCTTGGTATAGCAGTAAGTTGTTTCTTCATTTCCTCTCTCTCTCTCTTTTAATTTCTGTCAGCTGTTCTAGTTGCTGTACATCAAGTGCACTGTTAATAACCAAGCATAAATAAAGGTCAGGAATTGCGTTGTTCTGGATTGTAAAAGCATAAGCTAAAATGTTAACTTGTGCAATACGTATGAAGACATGTCTTGGACTTTTATTTCTTTTGCATGGAAAAGGGCAGTGTTCATCCTTTCATAGGTACACTGAAGAAAGACTTGAGATTTTGACAGTTATGTTCAGAATCGTAGCAAGCAAAACAAATTCTTCTGATATTTTCTAACACAGCTTCACTTCTTTCTTTCATTTTTAAAATTTTTATTAGTGGGGTACAACTAAACATTTGCATGCATATGTGAATGTTCATATCTACGTGGTCTAAACCCAGGTGAATTTTCACATTTGAACTGAATTCTTTTCCCAAAAGCATTGAAGAATTCTGTCATTTGTTTAAATCAACAACTATTATATTGATTCACCAGTATTGCAGCCCATTGAAATATTTCCTTTCATAGACTTTTGAGCTCATATGTTTGCAACTTACTATCAAATCGGTCTTATTTTGGTGTCTTATTGGCTAGGTAAATCTTAATACGCTGTTTATTGGAAAATTTCTGTTCATCTATCTTATAACTTGCTCTATGGTAATGTTTCAGGCTGGTCTTATCAGTGCTTTTATCATTAAGACACTCTACTTTGGAAGGTACAAACTAATGCATTAAGCCTCTTTGTTCACAAAATTAATTGTTGCACTGTCTCTTCTACGTTTTTCTTTTTATTGTTTCTGTAATTTGTCACCATTCCATGTGGTTCCTTAGTAGTAATATTGGATCTCTGCCTCTCTATACCCCCTGAGGGCCTGACATAATTGTGTGGTCATCCTGTCAGGTAAAATTGATGGATTTGAATCCCCAATTGCATCACTTTGAATTGTCATATTATTCATAAATAGGTTCAAAATGGTAGCAACACCAAGTTTCAAACAAGAGTTCGATAACTTGAGGAATAACGCGTACGATGATTCATATAGAAAGAAAAGGAAGCTTAAGAGTTAATTGCAGTGTGGAATTATATCTTTCCTACACATGGATAAGTTTCCAACTTCTAGTTGAGCTACACAACATCAGTCTGTGACCTAGGGAATTCTTGTAACTCTATCCTTACATCATCTTTTCCTTGTCAGTAACTACAATTTATCTAGTTGTCCATTCTCACAAGTTGTACTCTTGTCTCCTTTTTGCCAACAAGCTCTATGTCTCTGTCCAGGATCTGATTCCTAATATCTTCAAACGTGTGCAAATAATGTAGCTTCTCTCCCTGGATGAAAATAATTACAAGCTTGTTTTACCTAAATGCCTAAATAATCATTAAAAGTTGGAAAAAACAATGTAGCTAAAGGGAAGTGGTAAAAGAAAGTAAGGCCAAAGATTTAACAGCATCCATTCTCCAAGTTGAGATAAATTGCAAACAAGGAGTACTGTAGTCAACCCCATCTAGAAATCTGCCTCTTGTTGTTCTGGATCACATACTACTCTAGTAAATTAGCTTCTCATAATCATAATTTTATTTATATTTACAGGGTTTTGCATTCTTGGAATGTAAGCCTGTGAATACCCTGACATTATTGTTCTCCCACCACAGGCATTCTACAGATCGTGAAGTTGCACTCATGATGCTTATGGCTTATTTGTCATACATGTTGGCTGAGGTACCAAAGACTCGTGCTTTTTATTGGTCGCATTTTTTTTTGGACTCCAAGTATTTCTCTTTTTATTATTTTGCGGTGGGGGGGAGATTTCTTCTCCATTGACACAATGGGTTAAAATTAATGTTCAATCTCCTTCGATGGCCTCACGGTGCATCACCAGTCCATCACATGAATTTACATATTTTGGATGGAATTTTGGACGTTCAATTGGAACAGAATAAATTACAGTTGCTGAAAGTTCTTATTCAAGTCACGTCATAGCATCATAGCTTAACACTTGGTATGGGTATAGCTCAATGCACTATTTACAGAAGATATCAAATTCGACTGCATAAATGAAAAATAAATGATATGTGAAACGAAATATAACATTTGGTCAAATCAGAATATTTGGTGACTATGGATCCATTGCTTTGTTGTGATTGTCAGTGAAATTAATAATTTCCATTCTTTCTTTCTTTCTTTCCTGCAGCTGTTCAATCTAAGTGGGATTCTGACAATATTCTTCTGTGGCATTGTCATGTCTCACTACACATGGCACAACGTTACAGAAAGTTCAAGGATAACGACCAAGTAAGAACATAGTCCATTTATCTGTTTTATGAGTTGGATATCTGTATCATAAATTCAGATGATGACTGTTATCAGGAAATTGTAATTGTAAATTGTAAAGTGGTCATATTATTGAGAAGCCCCAACCACAGCTGTTAAAATTACTAATAGTTCGGACACGAAGGATAACAATGCCTACAAGAAGAGAAAATCCTAAAAGCTATTCATTTAGTCTTTCTGTTCTGTGTGGAGAGACAGTCACTTTGGGGAATATGAGGTTCCATATTCTCAGTGTACATGGAAAAATATATCTCCATTTTGTTTAACTTCTTACTATTTCAATCAAGTCCATCCCTATTCATTGTAAAAATTCATCCTTAAGCTCCTTAGAAACCTAGAGAAGGGTGTAGTAAGTAATAATGCTTGTAAAACTCAATAACTATGCTAATGACTAAAACTAGTCCATAAGCACCAAAAAAAAAAAAATCACAGCTAACAAATTGTACAGATGAGTACAAAAGAACCAGATCTAGGGTGCACCTACAATGAAAAGTGTGACGGGAAAAGAATGTAATCTGTCAGTGTGAAATAGATAAGCACGAAAGAAAGGGTACTTGGTGGCAAACTATGATTTTGACTCCCTGCTCATAATTCCTACTTGGATGAGTTAAATATTCTTGCAAGTTGGATCAACAACTAACGAGTTGGGCTGTAAAGACAATAACCATGAGTGAGTTTTATTTGAAAAATGAGTTCTATTGAAAAATCCTAACTTCCAAATGGTTTTATGATTTCAGGCATGCATTTGCAACAATTTCGTTTATTGCAGAAACTTTTATATTTCTGTATGTTGGTATGGATGCCTTGGACATTGAAAAATGGAAAGAAAGCAAAGCAAGGTAAATTTACAACTTTTCTTCTTCAGATTATATAGCTCACAGTTAGTTGCCAGTTTGAATATTGTTACAGATGAAGTGAAATGTGAGACTTACCACATTCAGATATTCGGTGTACTGAATGCTGCCAATGCCATAATAATGTGTTGCTGATATGTGCATTTTAAGTGTTGCCATTATCCTTCAGAGAGCATAAGACTTGAGACATTGTTTTTCCTGTTGTTGGACATTATAATATTAAATTTCATGTATAACTAGTATTGCTCTCTTTTCTTCAGTGCAGGAACTTCGCTTGCTGTCAGTTCAACACTGCTTGCATTAGTGTTGGTTGGAAGAGCAGCATTCGTGTTCCCTATTGCCAATATTACAAATTTAATGAAAAAGAGAGAAAATACAAAGATTGAGTTTCGACAACAGGTAATAACGACAGGCACTCAAGCACTTGGCTATTGTTAGTTTATTCTAGTTCAAATTCTGCTAACATTTTAAAATATCAGTTCATAATATGGTGGGCAGGCCTAATGAGAGGTGCAGTGACTATTGCCTTGTCCTATAACCAGGTAAGTTGATGGAATTTCAAGTCCACTATGTTTGAATTATTTGTTCCTTTGCAGATATTGACTTGTGCAATTACATGCAGTTTGCGAGTTCTGACGACACATCAACGCAAGATAGTGCACTAATGATCACCTGCACTATAATTGTTGTTTTATTCAGTACTGGGGTATGTTATCTTGTATTTCTGATTTCAAGCTTTTAAGTTAACCATAAGTGAACTATTTCTTGACACACTGGCATTATCCACTGAACCATAAGTCATTTGTTCCTTGTGGCACATTAGACAGCGTTTTATTCTCCTCTGCTTATGTTTGGGATCCCAGAAAACAGCCATTAAGGAAACAAATTGCCCTGAAAAAAAATAACTAAATGAAATGAATTTCAAAAGGCCATTTCAAATTGTGTAAGAAATCTTCTTAAAAAGTTTTTCTTAGGGGTAAAGAAAAAGAACTTTTTCTTGTAATTGTCTGTCTGGTAATTCAATAAAACTCTCTACTCCTTGTCCAATAATCTGTCACTCTTTCTTCATGTATTTTACACTAAATAACTTACTCAGAACAGAAACATTTATGCATCAGTTTCTATGGAAAAACACACAATGACGAGTCCAATCTCTTATTTCATTATTTTTGGATTAATGAATAATAATAATTTTTTTTTGCAAAACAGGTGTTTGGTTCCATAACAAAGCCACTGATAGGAGCAGTGCTGTTACGTCATGCAAAGCCTACAATCTCAGATGCAACTGATATTCCAAGTCTAGAAGACTTGAACATGTTGTTCCTTGAAAGTGGAGATCCAAGTGAGCAAACCAACAATCCACCCACTCGCAAGAACAGCTTAAGGTTGCTAATAACATACCCCACTTACACTGTTCATTATTGGTGGAGAAAATTTGATGACAAGTGCATGAGACCAGTATTTGGAGGACGGGGTTTTGTTCCATTTGTTCCTAGTTCCCCTACTGGTGCGAGAGATGAAACTTCTTGAATTCAAATGTTGATCATATAATTTACTATTCGTTGTCATCTTGCAGTACAATAAAATGTATAATGAACCTGCAAGATGTAAATAAGCTGGATGATGTATATTTCTAGAGAGATTTGCTCGAGAGTTTTGTTCTCTCTTTTTTTTTTTTTTCTTCTCCAGTTTTAACGGATATAGGGCCATAGATGCAGAGTAAATAGGTTGAATTGATAATATCCCTAATGTCATTTTTTTTTCTAAGCAAGTAAGCATATCATATGAACTAAAGGATTACAGGACGCAAGGTTTGATAGGATGGGAGCCCCCAACAATATTTTCAAAGCCAATATATACAACACGAGGAAAAAAAAAAAAAAAAAAAGAAGATCTGGAGCAAAAAATTTGGCTGTCACCCATTTTTTGTAAGGGGAAGCCGCTTGAAGCGGTTTTTACATAGTTTGATAAGCAGATTATTAAACTACAGCTAGAAGCAGCAATGAAGAGTTATGTGCTGCATTTTGTTGGTCTGGATTGGCTGAAGGAGACTCTCACGACCACTTTAACTTGATCATTAGTTAGGGAAAGAGGGAGCATAGGATAGTAGCAACTGGAAACTACGTCAAATCACCGACGTAAGACGGTCACTGGCTGTGGCGGCGTGTGCAGCTCGTGGTTCCAAGGGCATGCATGGAGGCATCAGGCTCGGCTCTCCAAGGCCCGGTGGCATGTGAGTCTCACGCACGGCATAAGCCACGCATAAGACATACGCATTGCACTTTTGAATTATTTTCTTTTGCCTTTTGGTAGATCGGCAGCTGGAGAATTTGGTGGTGGGGTGCGTGTCTGTCGAAGGAGGTAGGAAGACAACAATTCATCATATTTTGGTTTCATGGATGGAAAACTAAAGAAAAATAAGAAAAACAACCATAGAACAGATCCGACGATGGGCGGACAAGGGGAGGGTGGGTGGAGCCGAAGCTTCGAGCCCCTCTGACAAATGGAAAGAAATACCTGAGCGGTGGGGTAGGGTTTTATGCCCGGAGAGAGAGAGAGAGACGTGCCTTTCTAAGAAAGGTATTAATTATCAGTTTTCCCTAATGGCATTTAAATGCATGTTTTTGTTGTTTTGTTTTTAAAATAAACATTTAAGAACTTTTAATCCCACAGGTCCAATTTCTTGATAACTAACAAAACGCTTCCTCTCAAAGTGAGGTATATAAATCTAAGGTACATCTAGAACCACATGCTGCATGAAGAAATATGGTTTTTTTATTATTATTATTAACTTTTTCATCTAATCATTACCTAATCATTACAATTTTTTCAAACTTTTAAGCAAAACACAAAAAAAATTCAACTTTTTCATATTTCAAAATAAAAATTATATTCTAATCCTCTTTTAACTTTATAATTTTTTTATTTAATTTTTTCTCACTCATTTTTCAAAATCTCATAAAATTCTTAACTCAAATAATTACACTACTATTTACAAATTTTTCATCTTATCTCATTTTATTTGTATAACCAAACGAGACTATATCAAAGTTAGGTATATGAATCAAAGCGTATATCTAGAACCACATGCTGCATGACAAAATATGTTTTTTTTTTCTTAAAGATGTCACAGTTTGCTAATTCTAAACTCATTGAAGTAGCTTTTACATCTCAGAGCCAAAGATATAATTGAAATATAATAGTTCTGACTAGAGATAAGAGAAATATGATACAAATTTGAATGAAATGGAGATCACGAAATGGATCTAATTTTTTTCGAAACTTCAGAAACATTTTATTTATGATTGAGCCATATGATAGTGTATTAACACAACCTCGTGTGCATGTATTAACACTGTCGTTGGGACCAACTGAGCCCAAAATACAGACCCCGTCACCCAAGCCCATTACTTGATGAAGTATCGAAGACGATGCATCCCCTTAAACCCTTGAGAACCAAAACCTCGTGTGCATGTTTTTCTCACTTTTCATGATTGGAGAAAGTTCGTATTCTTTTAGCAGAAATGGCTTTGAGAAGTTTGCAAACGCTTCGTGCTGTATATAGGACGGTTGGGATTAGGGAATCTTCTTATTTGTAAGTTCCAAAAATCTTTTATTAATGCTGCACTTTGTTACTGGGAAAATGAAAGAAATCACGGTGCCGGATTTTACATTTTCGCTTTGTTGGCCTGTAAAAAGATACCCGTTTGAACATTTGGCTTCGTGGTTTTGAGATTTCGGTTCTTTTCCCCAAATATAATCAGGGAAATTGGACATTGAAGTTTTACTGCCTTCTGTTTTCTTTTCCTGCATTTTCTTGGCTTCCGAAGAATTTATAAATATTTTTATATAAATTTTATCTCTATATGTGGGTGGAAATATGTTTTGAAAGGTGGGGTTTTCTTTAATTTTCAGGCTTATAAGATCAAGAAGCTGTTCCAATGCTATCTTTCGCGGTAACTTTTTTATTAGTGCCATTTTTCATTTGTTGCTTGAGACATTATTTTACAACAATTCTTTCCTAGAACATGTTCTTTCTTAAATTTATTTGTAGCTTTAGTGGGTGGCAACACTTGCATCTAACAGCTCGCATTTTTTTTTTTTTTTGTGTGATCAGCTCCTGAACTTATTCCGCGGAGCATTTGTTCTCCCTTTCATATGGCCCACAATGCTCTCCCGTTCACTCGTGGAAACACAATGATTCTTCGTTCTACAATGGTAACCTTTTGAAAATGTGTAGTATAGATTTCAACATGTAACTTACACATCGGCTGTTACATCTATAATCCAAGCGTAAAGATGTTTAAGACTACTTATATTAAGAAAAAGGTGTAAGACTGTATCTTGTCCTTCCACAAGGATTGTGGGCTGAGGTCATGTTGTCTAAATGAGAGTCTGTTTGTATTCATCAAGTATCTATTTTTGTTTATTTTAGGCTGCTGAATTTTTGACAGTCTCCAACAACACGAGGTTGTTATCAACACAAACAAAAGCCCCTCCACAAGCACGACAGATGGTGCGTTTTCTTTACTCTTTAGAAATTCATAGGTTAATTCATTCGTCTTGGTGTGATTGCAAAATGGTGGCTAGTTCTTATTTGATTACAATACTGCTACGCTCAAAGTTTTAGTTTGTAAATATTATATTTGATCTAAATCTAGACAAAGGATAAAACTGGTTGGACATGCAAGATCTACAAAACTGCAGAGAAAGAATAAAATATTAGGGAGGAAACATCAATGTCATGAGAACAAGAGTGTGCAAATTAAGTTGTAGCATTTTCCCTTCACCTTAAGGGTAGGAGATGTGAATCCTGAAATGGTTCTTTTATGGCCTGTTTGGTTTGGATTTCTCAAGCTAAATAAATTTAAAATTTGATTAATTTTATTTACCTTTTTATATGAAAAAATGATTTCCTAAACGTAAGTATAAGAGATTTTTAAACAGCCATGGACTTGAGTGACCGATAAAAGAAAAAAAAAATCCATGGGCTTGAGTGTAGAATTGTAGTTGTATATTAGGAGTCACTGACTAATTTTCTTCCTTGCTTACATACAAATTTCTTTCAAGTTTCTTCTTGAACATGCATATCGTTTTGAAATTTGCTTTCTTATTATCTATCACTTTTAGGCTTAGCATCTTAGCAATCAGATTGAGTGATTATGCTCTATGCTGTTGTAAATAAGAGATGAAAAACCTTATCAATGGTGCTTTCCTTTCAGTGAGCACAAATGTCACTTCTTTTCAATCCCAAATTTTGTTATGAAATCCTCTTAAATCCAATTAGTATGGCTGGGCATATATTTCTCTCCCAATTTTTTGACATTGCAAGTGCAAGGATAGGATTTGAGTTGATTTTTTGTTAGTTTTTTGTCGGGTCTTGGCAACTCATCAATTGGTTACAGGTTTACTTGTCAGTTAAAAATCATATTAAAAATTCTTTTGAGATAACTACCTTCATTCTTGTAATATGCAATGCAAATTTGATGACACGCTTATGGTATTGCTTTTGTAGGGAGCTCTTAAAGTATCAATGCTGAGTCCTGGAATCATTTATGAACCTTATGCGCCTCGTGAACCAATATCCTTTTGGAAGAGGTTAGATTTAAAAGTGTTTTAAAACCTTAATCAAGCTTATAGCTCTAAAAACTCGTGGAACAGCATATAGATTGTTTATGGAACATGTTTGAATCTAATCTACTAAACGTTTTTTTTTTTATGTCGGGGAACCTCTCCAAGGCAGGGCCCTTCGGACCCACCCCTGCAGAGTAAACCCCGGTCCTGTGCACCGCACCCTTGAAAGTTTCCCTACACGAAACTGGTAGCAACTCTAGATAGTTCTTGCGAGCTTGCATGATATTTGTGTGCACCTACACACAAGAGTGTGCACACGATTAATTACAAATTTCATTATACACTATTTATTTAAGGTAAAATTTGCTTATGGAAAGCAAACCTAAAGGCCCTAGCATGTTGGAAGGCAACACAGTAGCTCTCAGTTGGCAGCGGTGTAGAGGATGATTCATTTGTGTTTAATGTGGTGTTTATGGAAGGAAAGGAATGAGTGGTGCTTCAACGACAAGGAGCGAACTGTTGAGGATATTTGGAAATTGTTTGTGTCTTATTTGCTGCAGTGGTTTTCGGCTATTGTTCTTAAGGGAGGGAATGTTCATGAGTTTTTGTTTTCTTTTCAGGTTTCTAGAATGTAATTAGGTGTTTCTTTTGTATACTTCTTGTGTACATGAGTTTTGCCTAGTTTCATTCAATAAAGTTGTTACTTATAAAAAAAAAAAAAAAACCTAAAGACCCTACCCTAAAGGGGGACTGGGCGTTTATATATTGAAATGACTTATCGAAAAGTATATATACTGAATGACATATCATAGTCAAGGTGAAAGTATAAAGGTGGCAGACTTACTTTGATTAAAAGCACTCTTTCTAATTTATCCACCTATTTTTTGTCCCTGCTTCCGCTCCCCATCAAGGTGGCCAACCGTATAGAGAAGTTGCAATGGAACTTCTTGTGAAGTGGATTGGGGGAAGAGTTCAAATTTCATTTGGTTAATTGGTCACTTGTATGTACCCCAATCTCCGGGGGTGGCTTGGGGATTCATAACTTGACGAAATTCAACCAAGCCTTATTGGGTAAATGGTTGTGGAGGTATCAAAACGAAAGGGGGGCCCTATGGAAGTCCGTTATAGATTCACAGTTTGGGGAGGCTGGGGGAGGATGGTGCTCGAATGAGGTACGTGGCACATACGGAGTGGGTTTGTGGAAATACATTAGGAGACACTGGGAGATCTTCCGAAGACATGAACATATTGTGGTGGGTGATGGCTCTCGTATCAGATTTTGGTATGGCAAATGGTGGAGTGAATGTAGCCTACAAGATACATTCCCTGCTAGAGATTGCACGAGAAGAGGATGCCGCGATAGCTATTCTCTTGGTCTTTTCTAATGGTTCCCCTCAATGGAATGTATAATTGATTAGGGCTGCCCATGACTAGGAGATGGAGACTATCACAGAGTTCTATGAGGCATTGTATTCTGTAAGCTTGATAGAGGGTACCTCAGATAAGATGAGTTGGAGCCCCTCCAAGAAAGGTAAATTCACGGTCAGATCATTTTACCAAGTTCTAACGAGCCCTGGAATGACTATGTTCCCATGGAAGAGCATATGGCAGAAGAAAGCTCCTTCAAAAGCAGCTTTTTTTGTATGGACAACATCTCTGGACAAGATCCTTACCATAGATAACTTAAAGAAATATCGGGTAATGGTGTTGGACTGATGTTGTATGTGTAAGAAGCATGGTGAATTAGTAGATCACTTGTTTTTACACTGCGAAGTGGCTTGGACCATGTGGGATGATTTTTTCGTGAGAATTGGATTGTTATGGGTCATGCCTCTTAGATTGGTGGACTTCCTTGCAAGTTGGAGAGGCCTCCGAGGCAACTCACAAGTGGCAGTGATCTGGAAAGTGATTCTTATATGCATGTGTTGGTGCATTGGGTGGGAGAGAAATGATAGAAGTTTCGAAGATCATGAGAGAACAATGCATGAGCTCAAAGCTTTCTTTTTTAAAGCTTTGTTCTCTTATAGGCAGGGTTATTTCTTGTAATGGACGAAATGTCCATGATCTTCTTTTTTCGATTGTAAACTCTAATTAGGTAATTCGCATGCATACTCCTTGTGTGCTTGGGCTTTGCCTACTTCTATGAATAAAATTTCTTGATTACATATATAAAAAAAATATAAAATGAAATTATTATAATAAAGTTCAGGTGTCAAGCATTTAACATGATCATGAATTTGAAATCACCCATACTGTTTTTGGATTCCTCTGTGCTAAAGTTTTCTTCTTTTGTTAACAAATTATGAATTAAAAAAAAAGGATTAGTTAGACATAAGATTTACTGCAAGAGTGAATTTATACAAATTCAATGAGTGCATAGGGATATCGAGAGGCCTTAGTAAAGAAGGACATGATCAATAGTAGGGTTGAGCAAAAATCCGAAAATCCGATTCTGAATCCCACTCCGCACTGTCAAAGTCAAAGCTCCGACAAAACGGAATCAGAGTTGGATTTTTTTTTTTTTTGGGATTTTCTAGTCGGAGTCAAAGATGTTGTCTAACCAACTCCGACTTTACCTCCGAAAGGACTAGTCAATGATACAATTGGAGCCTCATTAGAATCTTATAAAGAGCAATAACTTCTCATTCCTAAGTAATGTGGGATCCCATACACCACCTACTCTTATCCTTATCATATGGGTATCGCAAGTATAGAAATAAGTCTAGTATAATAAGTTAATAACATGTAATACTATAATATAATAACATTTAATTGGACACTTGAAATAAGTCTAGTATAGTATTAAGTTATAAATAAGTTCATTTGGTACGGGGGGTTGGTTGTGTGTAATTTGAGAACTTTTAATAAAGTGTTGTTGGGGAAATGGCTTTGGAGATATCATTTGGAAGGGGGTTCTTTGTGGAGGGAAACTATAGATGCTAAATATGGTGTTGCTTGGGGTGGCTGGTGTTCTAAAGAAGTGAGAGGGGGGCATGGAGTGGGGCTATGGAAGTTTATAAGGAAGGGGTGGATTAGTTTTGTAAATCATATTCGTTTTGTCGCAGGTGAGGGTAACCGAATCAGTTTTTGGCGGGATGTGTGGTGTGGAGATTATACATTGGAAAGGATATATCCAGCTTTATATCGTATTGCAGTTAATAAGGAGGTTTCGGTGGCGGATGTGTGATTATTTGCTCATGGTTCGCATCAATGGAATATTCTATTTAATAGAGATATTCATGATTGGGAATTATCTATGGTTTCCGATTTTTTCAGCATGCTACATTCTGTAGGGTCTACTATGGTGCAACATGATAGCTTGAAATGGAGGTTCCAGGATCACAAGAAATTCACAGTAAATGCGTATTACAAAATTTTGATTTTACAGGACCATACCTCATTCCCTTGGAGGAACATCTGGAGGTCTCGAGTGCCCTCTAGAGTTGCTTTCTTTGTTTGGAATGCCGCCCTTGGGAAGATCTTGACCACGGGCAATTTGAGGAAGAGAGGATGTGTTGTACTGGATTGGTGTTACATATGTAGAAAGAATGGAGAATTGGTAGATCATCTTTTACTGCATTGTGATGTAGCAAGAGGGTTGTGGGATGAGATTTTTCGACGGGTCGGTGTGGCTTGGGTAATGCCTAGGAGAGTGGTGGAGTTGATGGGTTGTTGGAGAAAATTGCAGGGCAGTCATCAAGTGGCAGCAGTTTGGAGAATGATTCCGTTGTGTATTATGTGGTGTATTTGGACGGAAAGGAATATGCGTTCCTTGAAGACAAGGAACGAACAATGATGGAGCTGAAGAATTTTTTTCTGCATACTTTATTGCTTTGGTTTTCAGCTATTGTATTAAATGGGGATGATATTCATGAATTCTTATCTTTAGTTCATCGCTCATAGAATGTATTTAGGTGTTCAACTGTATACTTCCTGTGTACTAGGTACATGCCTATTTCATTCACATCAATAAAGTTTATCTCTTACTTATAAAAAAAAAAAGTTATAAATAAGTTAGACACTTGTATAATATAATAACATGTAATTAGATACAATAGTATAAGTCTAGTATAGAAATAAGTCTAATATAATAAGTTAATAACACATAATACTATAGTATAATAGCATGTAATTAGACATGTAAATCAATAGTGATTTAGTTTTGGTTATGTTTTTAGTAAACTTGAAATTTGAAAGCCCACAAAAAAAGATCTGTAAAGTCTTGCTTAAAAATGGGCTAAATATGAAACTAAAAAAAAGCCCAAATCCAACTTTGCTTCAATATGTCGGAGGCGGAGTCGGATCGGAGCCTATGCAAGTCGGAGTCAGAGTCGGATTTAGGGGATATCGACTCCGACTCAGTTGGTGCTCAACCTCAATAGGAAGGTAACAAAAAGTCTGGTGTTAGAATGGGCAAACCAGTGTGGCCTCAATAAGACTTGGGTAAAGATTTTGTGTCTGCATCAATTGAACATGTAGGAGTGTCCCATTTACAACTTTTTTCTGGGATTTTTCACATTTAATGTTTCATGTGGGTGCTTCCATTTGTATGGTACTTTTTTAGCCATTATTTATTACTACATTAATCATACTTGGTTGGACACCCTAATTTATGTTTTTCTTTCTGGCGGCTTATATTTTGTAGTTATTCTAGTAATCATAAAGCATATATTTCCCTCCTGTTCAGACTTTTCATGTTTTCATGCATCAGATGGTTCACAAGAAGTGGCTGGAAAAGAACAAAAGAGGATATTATTCTGGAGGTGACATTATCATGTGCCGCTTCTAATTAGTTGAGACTTTGCCTGTCATATATTTCAACCTTTTTCCTGGATTTATCCTTGCTACATGTTTCTATCGTAGTAAACAGGTGTGACCATAAAAGATTGCCATGTTCTGTTGTTCCCTTTTTCCCATTCATTTTCTTGTTTATTATTATGCAATAATAGCCCTGGATGCAATCCTCCTTTTGGTCCCATCCGCTAGCTGCAATGGTTTTTGTACCTTGTACTGGTTACAAAACCAGTTGAAGACTAAGGTCATGTTTGGGAAGTGAGATGAGTTGAGAACATCTCATCTAAAAACTTCTCATAATTTCCTTTCCAAACATCACTCAAATACAAAACATTTTCCAATTTCTCAAATCTTCAACCTTTTCATCTAATCATTACCTAATCATTACAACTTTTCCAAACTTCCAACGAAACAAAAAAAGCAATACAACTTTTTCAAATTTCAAAACAAAAATAATATTTAAACAATTTTTTAACTTTATAATATTTTTATTCAACATTTTCTTTCTCCTTTCCCAAAATCCAATAAAACATCTTTACTCAAATCATTTTACTATTATTCACAAACCATTTACTACTATTCACAAAATTATCATCTCATCTCATTATCCAAACATGCCCTAAATGAAGTGGATATTCTTTTAGAGTTGAAACTCATGCATGCCTGCTTATGGTGAGTTTTTTTTTTTTTTAAAGTAAAAAATTATATATATCAAAAGGAGAAACCAAGCACACTGAATGTATACAAGAAAACAACTTGTCCAAAATGACCCAAAAAGCCCATGGAAAAACAACTCTAAATACACCAGACCCAACCCCAACCCTTTGTTTCCCATAGAACTAAAACTCTACCCGAACACCCAACCCCAACCTCTTGATTCCCAATGCTCTTCCTTTAGACTTCCCTCTAGTTGAGCTACCACCTTTAGCGTCATAGTTGATTGCCCAAGATAGACGCTGTAACTCCCTGCTTTTCTTGAAACTTGATTTGTACTTTTGGTGAGTTATTTGTACTTTTGTAAGTTATATTTCAATTTATTTGGAAGTTTTGTTGAGGCTACTTGTTTTCCTTCTAACATGCTGTAGTTTGTATCCACTTAAATATCACGTGTTCTTTAAATTGTTTTTTTAAGTCCACCCCGCCCCCCTAATCTCAGGTCTAGAGGAAGAGCTTAATAGTTTACCCTTGTACTCCCTTTTCAATGGCATGCGTGTTCCACGAAGTTATGATGCTCTTTGCACCATGGGTGGCTGCTTACAAGTTTCTTTATTTGGATTTGGATTTTTATTTAATGTCTAGTTATGGAAATTTGAATTAGTTATGGGTAGGAAAGCAGATTATGCAAGGCCATGGGTGAGTATTTGCTGTCAACTGAAGTGCATTGTCGATTTTTTTATATTTTATTCTCAGCTTAAAAGTGCCTATGCCATTTCCAAATTAAGGAAATCTGGATACTCAAAGCAGAAGTTTTATACTGAGGCTGTAAGTTTGTACAAGGAGGTATGATTTTGTTATGTTCTTGACTTTTGACTTGCCATTACATTTCTACTGGTTTTTTCTGCAATTCTATTTAAAATATTTGAGTCTTTGCAATTTAGAAAGTTTACGGTAGGCATGCCTTTTAGAAAGAAAGGACTTTATAAAAAAAAATACTTCTTAAAAAGAAAGGTGGAAGAAGGCAGAATGTTTGTTGCAAACTGAAACTAACATGGGAATGTGATCCATTACTCCAGTGTTTAATCCAGAATATATAGGCAAATAATTTGAGTTCTCATATATCTGGTTATTGAATTTTCTGTGCCCAATGCTGATTTTTTCCCAGATAAACACTCTAATGGCAAATGGTGACAAAACATCATTAAGGAAAGCAGTTACGGAGAAAATGTACTCTGTAAGCTTCTTTTCCATTGACCTGCTATAATGATTATTACATGAATTATAAATTTAAACTTGAGATGTTATTTCCAATATTTGTATTAGGCACTCAAGACTGAAATTAAGCAAAGAGAATCCATGTGGAGTAAGGTCTATTGGGAAATGGTTGAACCAGTCATTAAGATACGAACTTTGCGAGCTCGTCTGGCAAGTACTTTCTTTATTGATTTTTAGGACAGTTTAATTTACTTCTGATTGAAGAGGATTTCGAACATCAGGCTGGCAGGACAAAAGCTGCCCCAGCTGCCTTTTCCACAGATAATTGTATTTAGATATGCAATGGTGCGTGGTCACTTGCGAATGGTGACGCACCAATGACATCTTTTATATTAAAGCTTGATCCTGTTTGGTAAATAATATCCAATTTGTGTTGACTATTTTTTGTCTACTTACCACCTGCATATGTGAAGTGATGATATGATGAAGCTAAATATTAGATGCTGTGGTAAATTAAACATTTTATTTTACATTAAATTTATAGGTTGCCTTTTTTTTAAAAATTTTAATTACAGATTGGTGTTGATCGAAATGACGTCAACAAGGTTTTCATTCAACTTACACTCGAGTTTCTTACAAAGCAGGTGAACTTTATGCATTTTAGATTTCGATCTCTTTTTATTATGTTGTACAAGTCTGTTGTTTACTGAAGCCTGTATTTTATAATCTATATGCACCATGTGGGTGTAATCTAACCTATGTGAGAAACACCTTAGTTCTGGTTTTGACAGTTTTGTGCAAGTTTTGTGACCATTTGTTGTTGGCAAAGCGGGTGTTGATATGTGAGTTTGGGGTGACTAAAGTTTAAAATATATGAAGCATACAAATTGGTTTGGTGTATGATAAGTCTAATCACTTGCTATTCCATAGAACTTAATGCTGCTATATCTATGCTGTTGTTTTGTGTTATGACATAATATATACTTTGTCGGACAATATTTCCACAAGAGGTAAATCGTATTTAATGGTGCAACCGAGTTTTACACAATCTGTGGTTTGGTTTCACCATCCATATATATTTTGCCTAGATTGTTGATATACATTGATCTATCAAGAACTATGTAAAATTCTCAGTTACGTGTGTGTTCCTACAGAAGTTTGAAGCCTATGATTCAGGAGGTACTGTCGTAGCTGGAGATAAATCTAAGGAGGTAATATTAATAAAGTGGTCCTGCCAAATTTATGTATCAATCCCTCATTTTAGCTCTCTTATAGTTTGTAGAGTGGCTAAGCATCCTGGGCTCAGACACGCTATGTCTAACATATATTAATTTGAGCAATGATAACTACAAATTTTTTTATCGCAGCACAGTTTGTGATCATTACAAAGCATTAATAGATGGTCCATTGATCCATTGCAGGCAACCCTTGTACACATGTATTAACACATGTTAGAACATTATAAAATGAATAAATTCATCATTTTCTATTTATTTAAACCTTTGGAACAGTTAGTAATATTACAGAGTATCAGAACAGTTAAATGATAGTTTAAACTGAAAACAGTTCGAATATTCTGTTCGTAGTGTCAGATGTAATGCCACTTTTCACTTATTATGTCACGTTTCCTTTTTTGACATATTTAGTATCCATTCCCACTTATGTCATTCAGGTCCTTGTCCGTGATATCTGGATATTTGAGAAATCTCTCTTTCATTCTGGAGCTTATTGGCGTCTCTGTGGGCGGATTTCACAGAAATCTCCTTGATTGAAGTCTGAGATCGACCGTGCTGATGAGGATGATTAACTGATGCTACTCAATTTTGTTCTCTGAACTTAATAAAAATCTTTGGGGTCTATTAAACAGATGGAATTCCCTGCTTGATGAATTCGTTTTATCAGATAAACTCAGCAAGGAATAAATGAAATGAGGACACAGTCCACATCTGTCCTTCGCCACTGTCCGTGAGTTGTTTTCAAAGCTATGAGATTCATAGCAATGTAATACTTCCAAACAAGGAATCTTTTTGTGTTGTAGGGAATGTATAGACAATCCTTTAGCAGAATGTCAAGATTCATCAGTACAAATGGAAAGGTTACATACACAAGAATATTTCTATGTTCATAGGATGGATGCCCTTTCCATCAAGAATTGCCACTGATCATTATTCATTTCCAAATTTCATCCGTGGTTAGCTTTAAATGATCAATTGAAGTTGCATTGGTGGCATTTGCATTAGTTATTGTTTTATGTGGAACTTCTTCTTTGGTCTCTATCCTTAGCTGGGCCAGAGGCTTCCCGAGTGAGTGTGCATATGGGACGGATGTATTCAGCAAAAGAAAAACAAAATATATATATTGGAAAGATGTGTCTGAATGTGTTTAACAGTGATAGGTCGGCGATGGGGCCTATCAAACCGACCCATGACATGATTATGAATCAAGTTTTGCAGGGAACTCTCTCTCTCTCTCTCTTTCCTCCTCAATGTGCCTACTGGGAATCTCAGATTAGTGGTTGTACATTCAGTGGTCGGTGCCCGATGTGGAATTTTCCGGGACATAAAGATGTGGAAAGCATCAAATGTCAATGGGACTGGTAAAGCTTGGAGGCTGGAGCTTTACCTAACAATGCCAACGCAAAGAACTGTTAGAATAAACTTGAGAATCACCTCCCTTACCACTTATACCAAAGTTCCCCCTTTTGTCTCGTGTGTTTATTACGTTTTGTCTCAAGAATTGAAAATGAGTAAGAATCTAAGTGGGACCTTTTGATTTTTGTTTTCATTTTCTTCAAAAAAACAATGTTACTATTCACATATTTGATTTTGTCATTCTGAATCACATGTAATATTTTGGTGGTTAAGATGCATTTAGATATTGAACTGAGTTGAGTTGAGTTGAGATGATAAAATATTATTATTTATTATTATTATTATTTTGAAATTTGAAAAAGTTAAATTATTTATTATATTTTATGTTGAGATTTGAAAAAATTATAATGATGAGTTGAAATGAGTTGAACTTCCAAACGAAGCCTAAGTGGTTTAACATAGCAACCACTTAAATAGACAGATGTTAAGGCTGTTTTTGAATGTTAAGTTGAGTTAGTTTTTTTTATGAATAGTAGTGAGTTGAGATGGTTGAATAAGTTTTGTGGGATCTACTTGAGATGAGTTTAGATGTGTTTGGATGTTAAGATGAATTTAAATATATTTATAAAAAATAATAAAAATGAATGGGTCCTACCATAGAAATCAACTGTTCACTTGACATTCATTCTCACAGCCGACGCAAAAGATAAAATTTTTTTGTACAAACTACACCGCCAGAATGCAAAAATAAAAAACTACAGCCTAAAGTAATAAACAAGTACGCAGCAGTTTGACACTACGGTGCTAGCCATGTGGGCCCCATGAGAGATGGAAACCGTGTCAGATGCAACTAACATTTGTCAGTTACCGGGCCCCATGATGAACTCATTTTTGAACTGGATTCAAACGGTATAAACCGTGTGTTTGGATGCTGAGAGCAGTTTAAAGATGAACTGCACTGAGTGCAATTGATCAGGAACCAAACGGAGCCTTAACAGTAGGTGTGATTGATGATGAATGATGCCATTTTTCCAAGGCAAAGCCTACTAATATTCTTTAGAGCTTCTTTACTTGACTTTAAGATCTCCTCTTAAAGAGAACACGAGATGCAATCTTCGAAAGAAACCCCACACTCCAAGTTTCCGAAAGAAACCCCTCACTCCAAGTTTCCAATCACTTCTACTCATTTATCTGTAGCATCGATTCTAAACTAACCTCTCCCACCAATAATACCCGACATAACACCCGTATACATTTCTGGACGTAATTTAACAGATGGATCAAAGAGAACACCAGATGCAATCTTTGAGCATTTGCCATAGGCTGTTCTACTTCATCTTGAAAAGCCTTGCATCACAAGCCTTCAAGATCGTGACTTTGGGCCCTCCTCTGAGCCCCGGTTCACCCCAATTGCCTGTTTCCAGCGCTGCACACGATGGAACTGGCTCAAAGAGTGACCATCCAATGACTCAAGGAAGAAGACCCTGTAAAGCCAAGGCTGAGCTCGAGCAAGGCAATGCTTTAGGGAATATAGGGCCTTTTGGTCCCCATGGCAGGGAGTTCCCATCAGTCCAAGACGTTGATTCTTCCGTGAATTCTGGAAAAAGGTCAGAAGAAGGAATGTCATCTGCAACTGTTGCACAACCCAAAGCTCCTAAGAAAATGGTTTGCATGAATGACGTGGTGGAGGAGATAAGCACACCCAAGAAGAACAAGAAAATGAATAAGAATACCAAAAAGTTTACTTCGTTAGAGCGTGAGGAAGATGATCCAAAGCCTTTGCGATCGATTGAAGGTGGGGTCTAAGCTAAATGAAAAGTCCGATTCGTTTGTGAATCGTAGTAGCGAGGGATGAGTACTGATGTTCTTCATGCATGCTATTTGAATATAATGCGTTGGCTGATATGACTATGAACTATATGGATTTGATTGCAGCTTACAAATACGTTCATTTGAAAAATTGCAGCTCAAATGAATTATGCAGATACTAAGGTTCTTATTGTGTTTTACAAGCTACAAATTCATGAGTTTGCAACTTCGATCATTAGTTGGGTCATTAGTTGCAACTTCGATCATTAGTTTACAATTTTGAAGAGTAATACTAGATACACTCGTTGCATAGAGGTGAAACGTCATGCAATCCTTTTGAAAAAGAATGGAGTTTATTATTAAAAAATTAATTTTTTATCATATGAGTTCGTATTTATTTATTTTTTTCAAAGAAATTACAAAGTACTTATATATTTCACGACTGAAAATATCATTTCTCTAAAAATTGAGAGCTATATACGGTTTGGTATGGCAGGAACTTTACAATTGTAGTATATGCCATGTCCAATCTTGAAGTTAGGCCACCTAGTGCTACAAAGAATTTAGTCCATGTTATGTTTTTTTAGAACTGCTTTTTTTTAAGGTTTCTAGCCTATGGTTATTTTTTGAAGCACCGCCAAGGATGTCCTTCTATGTTCCAAAACGAAATTTCAGTCACCTGCTAAACTATCGAATCTTGCAAGTAGGGAGAGGAGTCGTACCTTTCTACACAAGGAAAATACTATTTTTACATAAATATTTTATCGAAAATTTCTACCGAATTATTGCATTTTATTTTATTTACTTAATGATTAAGAAAGTATTTTTAAATAAATTTATGATTTTTTTTTATATTTTTTAAAAATATTTAAAGTGTTTAAAAAAATATTGAAAAAAAGCAAAAAAAAAAAAAAAAAATCTTTTGCCTTTCGGTAGGATCCTCTGTGGCTGTAGCAGGTTCCTTCTACGCAATGACTTCCACTAGCTACCGTCCCTTCAACCATCCTCGCTTTTTATATCTTTTAAAGCATAAGCATGGATGCTCAAACTTGAATTCTCTCATTTTTTATAATAATAAAATATTATTATTTTTTATATACTTTTTAATACATATCTTATTATTTATTTTTTACTTATTTTTTACAATCTTCATCAACTCATTCATCAAAATACATGACATTAGTCCATAAACTTAAATTAACTTCATTTTCATACACAAAGTATTAAAATAAGAAAATTCTATACATCACACTATCATCATATTTTTATCTCACTATGTAAGACGTGACATATTTATCATCATTAGATGATCTCTTATTGGATGATTTTTTATCATCTAATAATGATAAATATGTCACATCTTATATAATAAAATGAAAGTAAGATTAGAATATGATTTATAACGTTACTCATTAAAATATGTACAAAATCAACTTTGTGCTTATATCTAACAACTACCTACAAATCAAAATATATAATAACCATGTTCACCACAATGTACAAAAGCGAGTAGACAAGAGAGAGAAAAATAATTAAATATGTTTGCCTAAAGCTACAAAAACTTACATATATGTAACGATAACGTAGCTAAAGTCTATCTTCACCATTATATGCCTATTCCAATACAGGCGCATCTTGTGTGAAATTGGCCATATTATGGCTTAGAACATTGATATTGACTTCATCAAAAGTCAAGCTAAATATAAAATATGATGAGTTTTATCAAAACATAATTATATTGGATTAGTCAAATGAATAAGTGGAAAGTTTTGAGCTACAATAAATTGATGGGTTTCTTCAAATTTAAAGAGTTATCGTTCACCAAGTAAATCTATTTTTTATTCATGTTTAATCTCTAATAGATTTTTTTATTCAAGTTTAATCCTCCAACGAACGTATCTACACAAATATTCTTCAACTTCGTGCACGCAGTATTCCATAATAATGTAGAAATGTGTGATTTTGTCTAGTATCCAAAAAACAAAGACCGTCTTGTAATAATAATGTAATAATTAAATTAAATTATTAATTAATATATGATTAGTATAATTGTAAAATATGAAAAAAAAATTAAAAATATTATTATTAAAAAAATTATATTATATTATTATTTTGTTGGACTTAATGACTAATTCAATATGAGGTTCTGGTTAGGAAGGTTTTGGATTTATAAAAAACATGTATTTTTCATCAAATTTTATAGATGGATTTGATAAAACCAATGCTAATACTCAAAGCCATTTCCAAAATTTGATGAAAAGCCATCTCCAAATATGGCTATATCAATGCGCATCTCTAAAACTTGTTGAAAAATGCATGCTTACTAGATAAGACAGGCTATATCAATGTCAATGCTCTAATTACTTATATGCTTAAGACCTCAACAAAGAACGATCGAATTGTCGGTCCCAACACATGTTATAAAAAGAATTGTAGGGTTTGGTGTGAGATCTCTAATTTTTGCTTGTGTTTTAAATCCGTATTATTTTTAATGGATGTGTTATTTATTGTTGTTATTATACTTTATTTTGGTGTGTTTTAATTTGGGTTTTTATTTCCTTAATATTAATTTATATGTATTATTATTTTTGTGTAATTTTATTTGTAGTGGTTATTCCAACCCTTTTATTTAACCCAGCCTTGTGCTTGGAGGGCCCAACCCGTGCGCTTGGCGAGCCCAGCCCGTGCCGTGTGAACCCAGCCCCTCACTTATCTATACGACGCCGTTTTGGTCAGGAGCTAGGGCTCCACCTCTTATCTTCATGCGCCGTGCAACAGCCTTCTTCTTCCTTCGAGCTCCTTCCTCCACGCAGCAGCTGCCAACGCCAAGCATAGCTTAGTCACGCAACTCAGCCGCAAGCCGCCACCTCCATCTTGCTTCTTCCTCTCCGTGTCGTTCGGTGGGGCTCCGTTTAGCTTGCTGTTGTGCATGCCGCTCCCCTCGGCCACCACCTCTTTCTTCCGCAAGTTTCTCGGTGGCGTTGGGCATGGGATTCCGTGTGTGCTGTTCTTGTCGCTGCGCCACGTGTCCGCGCGATATGCTTCTTCTCCTCCACGGCCTGCTGCCATTTTTCTCTTCTTCTACCCGTGTGACACACGGGCACCTTCCACTGCCACATTTGGCCTATAAATAGGCCACGGGTTTCTCAAGTTTTGTGGTTCCGAGTTCCTCATTCTATATCTCTCTCTCTTAAGCTTTTCATCTCTTTGTATTTTGAGTGATTGTTCTGTAATTTTTGTTGGTGAGTCCGAGAATTGTGAAGTTGTTGTCGTGCTTGATTTTGTTCTAAATTGTGGAAAAATCAATCGGTTTGTTGTTGGTTGCCGTGTGATAAAACCCAAAATTTTGGGCACTGCTCAGCCGTGTACCACCGTTGTGCCGCCACCTTGTGCAACACTTCCTTACCCGTGATCTTTCAGAATTTTTCCATCTTCATTTTGTATCTAATTTCCAAGTTTTATAATAAAACTGTTGTAATTGTGTATTGTAAACTGTTGTTTTTGTTGTAACTATTGATTGTATTGATCAGTTGAATTTGGGCCATGGGCCGTTAAAGCGTTGGGTTGTAACTGTTGGTGTGTTGGAAATTGGACTTTGGGCCGTTAAAATGTTGGGTTGTGTTTATGGTTGGATTTGGTGTTGGGTCTTGTGCCAGATTAGAGGATGGGATATTGTATTTCTGTATTTATTGAGATTTTGTAAATTAATTATTTAACTGTGTATTCTAATAAATTGTGAAATGTATATTTATCATTTTATTAAATTGTGTTGTAATGTCACGTTGTCTGTTGGTAATTGAGACTGTTGTTATTATTTGTGTGGGTGCGTGTGTATTACGACCCCAAGCCGAGATAAGGTATTATCTCGGTGGAGCTCCTCTAGTCACTCGGGAGCATAACAGACTGACGTGGTATCCCCTGAGTTGTTGCAGGACAATGACAGAAATGGACGAGACGGTAATGCTCTCGTACCGATTCCATGACTTTTGGCTGGCGAGGTTAGAGGATACTTGGCCATGTACGCGCTGGGCGCGGAACTGGGCATCGCTCGTTACGAAATCTCATGCACGGACGTTACCCGTGGTGTGACGATGAGAGCCAAGTCATACGGACGGTCCATAGAGGAGACCTTGGTGCATGCTTATTAATTAATGGTTATGATTGGACCAAAAATGAGATTTTTTGCGTGAGTTGTAAAAATAGTATTTTGGGAAAAAGGAAATGAGATGTTGTTTTTCTGCATATTTGTCTGTATGGGGATGCGTGATTTCTATGTTGTGCTATAAATCTCTTGGATGTTGTTTTGATTAATTATTTGCTGAGATGTCATAATCTCATTATAGTGTATTACCCTACAGTTCCGTCTTATGGTGTCGTAGAGTGACGCAAAGCTCGAGTATGAGCCTGAGGGATCAGCTTTGCCGGAGGTTTGAGTTGTTGAGATATTGTTCAGCGTTATGAGATTTATTTCCCTTATGTTATTTCATGTCTTTAATTTATCTGTCGGATGACTGTTTAATCCTTCTAAAGTTACTTTACTATTTTTGAACAATTCTGGTACTTAATAAAGAAAGACTTTATATTTCTCCGTTGCGTATATTATTTTGTACACTTATTGCATGATGTAAACACTCTGAGCACTGGTCGTCAGGATGCGTGATCCGTGTGGTCATCATCCCGATGTCACAAACTCTACAAAAATAATATGTGAGCCACATTTGGAGCAATTGATGTAACTGAATTTATGTCAATAGGCTAATTCTACTATTTGCATACCATATCTTAACCCATATCGATTCTTCAACCCTATTTTCAGCCTCTTGCATCTTAAACAGTTAGGTAAATAACCAAAACATAAGAGACAAAATTATTCGGCCACAGTATTACAAATTTAGCTTATGATCTAAACTTGATTTGAAGGGAGCTGTCAGATTTTTTTTTATTCGATTTTGATAAAATGTTGATGTTGTCCATCCATTCATTACTATTTATAAATAATTTATTATTAGGATGGCTATACAGCCACCGTTTTCAACTCTCGTTCGGAACTATTGTTAGTCTTAAGATATGTTTTTTTTTTTTTTTTCTATTTTATATATGTATTTTTTAATACTTTTTAATATTTTTTTAAAAAATAAAAAAATATAATATTATTAAAAAATATATCTTTAATTACTAAATAAAAAAAAAATATTAAAATAAATAAAACATGGAGCGGTAGCTACCAGCGGTAGATACTTCACTATGGATAAAAAGATCTGGCTTGCTTTTTGGCGAAAGATTAGGAGACCACATGCCCAGGTTTGGTAGAACCACTCTTGCAGCATTTGATTGGAGGGTTGAGGAATACAAAAAAGCTCTTACTACTTTTTTATTCGATGTTCAAAAGTATGGAGCATTACTCTCTAAATAAATGATAATTCATTTTTTAGTCCACAGTATTGAAAAATCAATGTTATGATTGAAGAGATAATAAAAGGAAAATTGTCTTTAACTTTTTAAAATAAAAGATTTACGTCTGATTATGCAGTTCAGATGAGATGAGATTAAATTAGATGTTTTGTTAAAATTTTTTAATATTATTTTTATTTTATGATTTAAAAATTTTGAATTATTTATTATATTTTATGTAAAAATTTGAAAAAATTATAATGATTATATAAGATAAGATGAGACAGTTCGATTTTGTGTAACCAAACCTGCCCTTAAATGTTTATGAAAGATTGAGAAAAGAAAAATTTTATTCATATAAACTGATATATTGTAAGAGATATATTTTATATTATTAATGTGATAAGATTTAATTTATATGAAAAATTTATAAATTAAATTGTATCCCATCAATAATATGTATACATTCTCACACCGATCTACAAATAGAATGTCTGAACAAAAAAGTTTTCGAAATTCATTCTCTCTGTTATTCCAAAAGAATCACTTTCGTCTCGGGAGAAAAGCATGAAAAAAGAGAGATTCCGGATTCTTATGATTTTATCGGGCGGTACCCCAAATCAAAAGATATGGCGAAATTAAGGGGTCGAAATCAAAATGGGTGCTGCATATTCGTCATGCTCTTCTCTCTCCCTCGCTTTTCCCACGGTCACCCTATACTCCTCGCCCATCACTACCTCATTGCAATCCTATCCCAGATCAAAACCAAAACCTTTTTCGTCCACAATTGACAAAATCCGTAACACCCGTTTCATAGAACCTGTAAAAATCATGGCCCAGACCTCGTTTCCTTGTTCAGGTTTGACTGTGAAGTGTGGGAAAGTTGAGGAGGTGGAGAACCATGAAGAGGGGACTACAAGAAAACCCATGGTTGATTATCACGGGATTGATCAAGTTTTGCTCGACGAGATGGTGTATGACGCTCTTGTTTGGAGCTCTCTCCATGGCCTAGTTGTTGGTGACAAGTCTGTACAGGTCACTGGACAAAAATGATGATTCTTTTCGTTCTCTCTGTTGTTTGATCAGTTTGGTGGTGCTTAAAGGATTTTATTTTGGTTGTTTATGACCTGTTTTTTTCATCGGCAATGCCGATTTGGTGGCCATCACTTGAGTAGTCGTGTGATGGCCAGATGCGGAGTGCGGAATAATTTTCTTCAAAGCTAGAGATTACATTGTTACTCATATGATATTGATTTGATAGGAAGTTGTTGTTTCCCAGCAACAGAAAATTGAGTTTTGCGCTCTTATTTCTTTCTTTCTTGGATAATGATATAGGAAATTATGCGCTGTGTGTTTTCTATGAAGAAGTTTGAAGTTTAATTATCGAGACTTGAATTTGATGTTTGGGTCCTACAAATCACAGAGATCGGGAAAAGTGCCCGGTGTAGGCTTGGTTCATGCCCCATCTGCCTTACTGCCCATGCCATTCCCAGAGAATCAATGGAGGCAGGCGGTTGAGTTGACCCCCATATTTAGTGAGCTTGTCGATCGCGTGAGTTTGGATGGAAAATTTCTACAGGAGTCATTGTCCAGGTACTCTCTCTTTTCTCTTCATCTTATGCAAACAAAAACGCACACTTCTTTTATTTTTATGTCATTAACTTAATGTACAAATCAAGCAGCTTAATTGATTGAACCCGACAAAGCAAAAGCCTACCCTCTTGGAATGCGTCAAATAAGCTCCACTATTTCACCCTGCTTGGTTATTATTGCTGAATAATTGTTTTGATGCTTTTCTTTTTTACTGCTTTTGCCAATCCTCTTTGGTTAATCTCTTCCGAGTTTCAGAAGCTTTAGAGCTAGAAATAAATTAACTTTGTCAACTCAAGCAATTGTTTCTCCTCAACAAGCATGTTGACCATTTCTCTCTTGTTCCTATTTTCTAGCTAACATATGGAGATTTACCCTACTGATAAAAAATAAGTGTATATATATATATTATAAGTATTCAATTTACATAGAACTATTAACATGTATCAAAGAAAGGGGATCCAGATAAGCAAGCAAAAACCTATCCAGAACAAAGCAAAATCAGCCCCCCTTGACTTTGAACGAAATTCAGTGTGCCTCATGAAGCCATCAAGAAATCGATGGCTTTGTTCTATTCTCAACCTGGTGTGTAGAGCACACCATCTATATTGATAAGATTTGATTTGTAAATATTCAATTTACATAGAACTATTAGCATGTATCAAATTATGGCATCTAAGCACCTTACTAGGTGTGCTCTACACTGGCTTGAGAATAGACTTTTTCTATATATATATGTAGATTTACCCTTTAAAGTTCTTGTCTTGCTACTCTTTCATTTCAATGTACTCATATTGCTCATTATCCTAATTAGTTGGGACTAAGGGTTTTTTCTATTATTGAGTTCTTATAGTTGGAGTTGATTGGGAATTTGATAAGTCAGAGTCACAAATTGGTCTTTAGCACTGCATCAATCTCCTATTTCAGATACAATGCCCTCAAATGCTGTCGGCTGGATTTTCCTATCAATCAGCTCCTCAAGTGATCCTTGTTTTGGGACTTGATGAGGAACTTCAAGCTTTCCATGCTCTTATTAGGGCTGACAAATTTTTACACGACCCATGAACCTGGGGAGATTAAAGGGTTAGGGACCGTTGGCTACACAACTGTTATCAGATATTCTCATATATTTTCTTCCCAAACAGCATTCAAACACAAAATACTTCCCATACTTTGACGATGAACATGTCCCATGAACTTGAATTGCCACCCATATCAAATATGATGACCATCCAAACATTTACTGGTTTTCCACCATGCTGAGCCTCTATTCCTTTTCTTCCCTTGTTTGCTAACAATTATTTGCATCTAAAGTAGTTTGCACTATGAGTCCCTTGATATACGTATGGTGCATGCAGAATAGTTTCTGCATCTCTAGCTTGTCCTTATTTATACCATATCAGTGTCCTCTAACTTAGTTATGCCAATTTTACAATAGTCTTTACATCTGTATTGTTTCCTGTCTATCTACCTTCAAGTTTGGTTTCTTCTACTTTCAGACTTCTTTTTTCTTCAGTTTCAACGTTTTGCTCCATTGATCAAAGAGATTGAAAATATTTGTGATATTTGTCTTCCATGCTTCACTGCAGAACTAAGAAAGCAGATGCCTTTACCTCTAGGCTTCTAGATCTTCATTCCAAGATGCTAGAGATTAATAAGAAAGAGGTAATCATATATTGGTGGGGGCATATGGACTCAAATCATTTTGAGAGAATTTGTTTTGAGCTTTCTAGAGGTGCATGGTCGTTTTTGTCGAGTGTGTCCAAATTCAAGAGAATAATGTTTAAAATACATGAATCAAATTTTTGTAATATATAAATTCTCTTTGAATGAATAGTTTTATACATGTTATAAAGGCGTGCTAGGTTCATGATGTGATGAAAGATTAAATGGAATTATTATGGCCATATTATGTAGTTTCCAGCTCACCTCACCTAATAACTTTGGTTTTGTAAATTCACTTTATATTTGGCATAAAGGAGTGAGTAATTATTATGGTTCAGCTATGGCAAAGTTACTAATCTTTTCTACTTTTATACCTAGGACATACGTTTGGGTTTACATCGCTCGGATTATATGCTTGATGAACAAACAAAATTGCTCCTTCAAATAGAGCTGAACACCATTTCATGTTCATTTCCTGGCCTCAGCTCTCTTGTCACTGAGCTCCACAGGTTGAGTTTTTCCAGAATTTACATTTAAAGTCCTATTTAAGAATTTCATTTGAGAATATTTTTTCCTGCTGAGTTTGGTTCGTAGACATGAAGTGTCTGCATAGATGTTCTAAATTCTTGCTTCCGATGCAGATACTCAGAGATTAAGCAAGTCACTAGTGCACCTTGATCAAACAAAATGACCCCTTTAGTCTTAGAAACTCTCATAAAGAGTGTTCCATAATGAAACGGGGGCCACAATAATAAAACAAAGGCAGTCATTGAAATGTCCATTTCGCTTATCTAGTATGCCGCATTCATTCATTGAGAATATCTGTGCCATACCTTTTTTATTTCTTTTTTATTGGCACTGGGTGTCCCAGAACAAAGTCCCGACTAATTGTGGGGGTGCGCAGGCCCTTGGAAAGGATTTTCCTGCAAGTGCACCTTGAGTAATTTAAGGGGAAATTCTCTCGGTTTGATGGTTGCTAGAAATTGTTTGCACCCAAGAGGATTTGGATTTTGGGAGAAACCAGCTAATAGTCCTGGGTGCCTTCCCTATCCTACTGAAGAGTAATCCACAGTAGCAGTGGGGTAGAAATGTTGATTGTTAACTGGTTTTATGAAACAATGTATACCACCAAGACCAAGGCCCTTACCACTTGAACCAACCCTTAGGTTAGTCATACCTAAATTGATCTTAAAGCTGCTTTAAGCACCATCTTAGTTATTCTCCTCACTGCTATCAAGGGGCATGGCGGAGGTGTCAACCGGCCAAATGGCATTGTTGACTTCCTACCATTATGTCCTAACGGTTTGCTGCCTGTTTACCTTAAGCATAATAATTCTAACACTATGGTATCCAAGAGACGTCATTTTTAAATGGGATAATTTCCTCATCTGTCCCTGGGGTCTGACCTTGCGATAAACTAATCCCTAGAGTACAAAGAAATTAATTCCCTCTTTTTTTTTTTCGGGGGGGGGGCCTCCATATAACATCCTTAACAAAATGGTTGAACATATGGAATTTCCGTACATCACATCACACCAATCTTTTGCGGACATGTGTCCAAATTTCGAGTATGATGCCACATTAGCAGAAACCATTACAAATTTCAAACCAATAGAACTATGAAAACTGAATTTAAAATTTAAAAAATAATAAATTAAAAAATAGCGAGTGAAGCTCCCCCCGGGTGGTGAATGACTGCTCCGTAAGTTGACACTTGACAGGAGCATCAATTTGTTAAATGGAGGCTACCCAAAGGAGTAAAAATAATTTTTTCGTACACCAGCACCTAGTTTGTCACCAGGGCAAACCCCAGGGACTGATGGATGAATTTTCCATATTTAAGTAAACCTTTGGATCAGTATGCATGTTATATCTTCTCATGCAATTTCCAGAAATATAAGGACAAAGAATGACCAACAATAATTTTAACATTGCTCATTCTGCAGAAGCTTACTTAATCACTATGGTGAAGTCCTTGGATTAGATCCTAAAAGGATTCCTGGAAATAATGCTCATGGTTACTTTGTGGAGGCATTTGCTAAAGCTTGGACTGAGTATAATAACCCCAGGTTAGATGAGAAAATAGTATCAGTTTTTTTTTCTGCTGCAGCATTCACTGGGGTGTTTGTAACAGTGAATAAAATTTTACAGGGCTCTTGTTATGTTTGTGGTTCAGGCTGAAGAACGAAATATGTATGACCAACATTGGCTTTCTGCAGTTCTGAAAGAAAGATATCCTTTTCATGTGTATCTCAGACTCCTATGTGTAGAAGACTAGAGGTGCCTCCAAGATATGATAAGGGTTGAAAATAAATACGACTTAGCATAATTACATCTGAGCTATTATATCGTGTGTCTTTGAACCTACATGGATAACAGCATCGGAAAATCATACTTTCCAAATTGCTTTTACTTTTAACACTATATTTTTCCATTTCCATCCTATCAAGTGTTGGTATATCCTTGTTCTTTGTTTGGTAAGAAAGCCTTTTTCCAGAGCCCAAAGAGCTAATTTCCTCAGCTTTCTAACACATATAACATTACGGCTATTCGGAAAACAATGGCAGAAATTGATGCAGAAGCAGAACTTCTTTCGGATGGAACACTTCTAGCGTATGTAGCCTTATGCCTTGTAGTATTGATTTCTCTCATCTAGATTTAATGCTTTACTTTGTCATATTTCTGACTTTAATACACCAAAGCTTTCCATTTAAAGGGGTGGCAAAGCAATTGCAGTCATTTATTTCAGAGCTGGGTATAAACCAGATGATTATCCCTCAGAATCAGTAAGCATTTTTGCTCATTTTCCTGCTGCTCAAAATGATGGTTCTTGTGGTGTCTGTAATGTGATTTTTCCATCCTCATTCCAAATTGGTTTGTAGGAATGGAGAGCTAGGCTACTTATGGAGCAGTCATCTGCCATCAAGTGCCCATCAATATCGTATCATTTAGCTGGCACCAAGAAGATTCAACAAGAACTTGCAAAGCCAGATGTACTTGAGAGGTATTGCATGATTACCACTTGTTTAAAGTCAAAGTCATTTTTGGATTTTACTTGGTGCTTTTGGGAGCAATAGTAAAACTATTTTGTTTCTAACGGCTAAAAAAATGGTCAATAACTAGGTTAAGCAAATCATTTTCAGGTGAAGATGTGATGTACTGTTGAGAGGGTATTATTTTGTGACCGAACTTTTATCAAAAGCAGGAGGGATTTTAACTTATTCGTGGGATTCAAATCATGAAATTATTTATATGGTTTACCAGCTAAAATTGGAAAGTAGTACTTTTATTTCTCTTGCATATATTTCCTGAAAAGTTTTGGCTTGAAGTACTTTTATAATTTTATTTCCCTTTCATACTCAAAACTGTGTTTCCTTTCTTTTTTGTAAATTTTGTCAGAAGATCAGGTTTGCTCCTGTTTTCTCCCTATAAAGCTTTTGGTTCTCCGCAGGTTTCTTGACAATAAAGAGGACATTGCCAAACTACGGAAATGCTTTGCTGGATTGTGGAGTTTGGATGACCCGAATATTGTAAAAGAGGCAATTGAAAGACCTGAGTTATTTGTCATGAAACCCCAACGAGAAGGCGGAGGTCTTATAGTTCACACTGCACAAACTCAACTCTGCTACTCTTTCCTTTAATATCCTTATTTAGATGATGTATCATTCTACTTCAGGGAACAATATCTACGGTGCTGACGTGAGAGAAACCCTTCTGAGATTGCAGAAGGAAGGGACCGATGGAAGTGCTGCTTACATTCTTATGCAAAGGATATTCCCAACTGTTTTCCAGACATTTTTATTGCGCAATGGAATTTGTCACAAAGATAATGCCGTGTCAGAACTCGGTATATATGGTGCTTACTTAAGGTACATTGGCTTGGCAGTTATCCAATGGAAGACCCCTAACCTGCCATGTGTAGCATATAGGGATCTATTTAGATGTACATATATTTCTTCTCGGAAATCACTATTTTATGTATCCATTCTGCCAAATGGTTTTCTTACCCCCATTTTTTTTTTCTTTTCACACTAAATTAACACTGCCTAAGGCATATTTGTCACATAAGTTCATTTGCAAATCACTTGACAATCTTGGACTGGAATGTGCAGGAACAAGGACAAAGTGATCATGAATGACCAATGTGGTTACTTGCTGCGGACAAAGACATCTTCATCAGATGAAGGTGGTGTTGCAGCTGGATTTGCGGTCTTAGATAGTATATATTTGACTTGATGGAGCCTTTAAGTTTTCCTCTCAATTAAACGTAAAGAATGTGTCATGATCTTGATATTGGATTGCGCATCAAATTGAGCGTAAAGCATCTCTTTTTCCCTTGGTGACAGTATTTGTGGGCGACTGTAGCTCTACATTTTCTTAGTCTATCAGAAGACAGGGCCACAGGCCTTTTGGAACCTCAATAACAACGAACTGTGACACTGCCAATGTGCACCTTTTATCATAAAAGTGCAAAGCAAATTCTGGAATTGAATTGATGGGATGATTGAGATGATGGATGTTTTCTTCTTTGTGAGATTTTATTTCCAAGTTGCCTGATATTTGCAGTTAGTCCCTACAATCTGGTGAAAATCCAGTGAGCTGGACAACTCAGATTTGTCACTTTTAGCCTGGAATTACAAAACTAAAATATCATAAGATAAAGACCTAGCCAACACAGAATGTTTTGGAAACATGTGTAGTTTCTATTTTGTTTTGTTTTCTTCTCGGCCAACTTTTTTATATTAGATTGTAAACAAAATTTATTTTAGTGACAGTATAAAAACAAGACGGAGAAATGAAAAAAGGTAATTACAATTTGTTTTGAAAGAAGTTGGGGTACTTAAAGTAGGAAGTTAAATTGAAAGAATTACTTGTCATTTCAATTATCATCATCTTCCTATCGTCCTATGATGTGACATTAGATGATTAGAGATTATTTATTATATTTCATTTGTGAACTTATCATCTAATGTCACATCATGAGATAATGAAAGATGGGGGATGATGAATACATTTTTTTCTAAATTGAATGACCAAGCATGTCACTTGTGTTTATTGCAGGCATAACAGAGAAAAAAAAAAGTTCATTTAAGGGCTGGTTTGGATAGTGAGATGAGATAAGATGATTTTAGATGAAAGTTGAATAAAATATTGTTAGAATATTATTTTTTAATATTATTATAATTTTAAAATTTGAAAAAGTTGAATTGTTTATTATATTTTGTGTGAAAATTTAAAAAAATTGTAATAATGAGATGAAACACTTTCTAAATCCAAACGAGCTTTAGAAACTTTGAATATGGAAAAATGGTGAATATGGTCAAAGTGGAAGAAAGCTTCCAAAAGAAAACCTAAGATTGCAAGCTAATGTTAGATAATATGTCATGATTTGATTTGCAAGAAATTAAATTTTTCACAAATCAACTTCTGTCACGTCAACGGCATGAATGGTGTGTTCTCCATGCTGAAATGGAAGTAGAATTATTATTCCTTTCAAAATATGACGACTGCTAAGAAGGTGGCTACGGAGTACCTTGAATTGTGATACAAGTCAGTTGCAAAATAGATTGCAAAATAGTTCTATTTGTATTATTTGATTTCTCATAATACAAACTTACAATAACTGCGCAATAGCTCAACTTCCAAGTTTCAGAAGCAAATCTTGAAAAGCTATATTTTCTCAGGAATTGGCAATTTCTTCTTAGAGAATAGCTATAATTATACTGCTACTAGCTGTCCCTGAGTAAAATATCGAATATCATATACACAGTGTGGTGTACCTATGCGGCACATCCACTCTGTCTTCAAGCATATGTGTGACCTTCCCAAACTGTTAGTGACATCTAAATAAACATCCCTTCGTTGTATTAGAAGAACAACCGAAGTTTTATTTTGAAAAGTCAGAAAAGAGGAGCATATTTACTGCTGTTGGTGTTATCTTCCCTTTCCTATATGGCACTCTGCACCACCAAGTTTGGATATACCAAGCTCCTGGTAGTAGTATGGTATTCCCTTAGCCCTTTGTCAGCAAAAAGGCAAAACATAGATCACAGATATACTAGCAGCCTTATATTCATTGAATAAGGAACTTTGCAGGCCTCTAGCTTCAATAATTATCAGAGTCCAGTGCAAGAGAAGTTGGATAAATAATAAATCTAAAAGCATTGATTCATTTGAATCATCTCCTTCCCTTTTCTATTGAAGGTGGCCTGACAATGTTTCATTCTTAGAGATAAGACCGCAAGGAGGGCAAATATTAGTAATGTATCTATATTCACAAGAGATGCCTTTAAGCATTAGTTGTACAATCTATGTCACAACCAAAAACCTAACATTCTAGCATACAAGAAAAGCATTATAACTAAATTCATGAATATATTCTTCTGTTAACCTTCCACCCAAGTTCACGAGCTCGTTTCTCCCACAAGGCTGAAAGCTTAAGCTCCTCCGCAAGTTCTCTTTCAGCCCTCTCCCTTCCTTCCTCGCAAGTTTCCACTCCAACACTGCACTTTTCTGCCTCCTTTTGATAGTGGGAAAAGGTTTTCCTAGCATCTGATAGTAATGCTTTGGTGTGTTGCATGGAATCATTGGCAACAGCTTTCTGTAAACTTAGCTCCTCTGACAGTAAAGCTAAAAAATCCTTTCCCATTTCCTCATTCATATCGGGATCGCCTTGACCACAGTCTACACATGGAGAAGAAAATGATTGGACAACGTAATCACAAGAGAACTTTCTAAATGGTCATATTGGAAATGGACTTGTACTTTCTTTGACAGCAATTCAGAAAGTCTGTAGTGAGTTTGCAAGAGAACGGTGGTAAAAAAGGACATGCATCCAACAAATGTGTAAATGATGCTGTGAGCATTCTTTTTTTCTTGATTTATCCAAATATGTCAAAAGCTGGGCTTTTCAGGCTCCTTGCCACACTCTTGCAGTTGACCTCTCCTTGTCTCATGGAACAGTGAAGCCTTCTTACCGAATTCACTTTTTCAATAACAGATCATAAAATCTATACTGATACATAAAAGAAACTAAGCAACTAAATATTCTATTCCAAAAAAAAAAATGTCCATTTTAATATCAAAGTGTTTCTGAAAGGCAAGCCACTGCATCTAACTTCCCATCATTTTATATCCAAATCTGGAAAAGGCATTGCCATCCAGAGGATTAGGGAGGGCTGGTTTACTTTAGCATGCTAAAATAGTGAAGATAAAGATCACGAGTATCTATTACAGTACTTTAAAAACATTATTATCAATTCAAATACCTACATGACCATATTTTAGTAAAGTTTCTCCTAAAACATTTCTGTAAAGGGGAAATATTAAAGTCATAGTATGCTTCAAACTGCCAAAAAATGAAGCAATAGCAGCTCTTAATTACCGTCTCCAGTTAGGTATAGTGTAAATCCCCTTCTTTCTACAACTGCAGATGTTCGTGAAACAAATCAAAGAAAACTTTCATATCCTTTTGGATAAAGGTTCATCAGACCCTATTCCAGGAAGCACTAAGTAAGATCCCACTAGATGCAAGAGTGAACTGTTAACAAGTTTTAGAGGTCCTAACTGCCAGAGCCACTTGATCCCGTCCCAATGGAGTGCTCACAATAACAATTAACAACAAAAAACATAAATAAGACACATGAACTGACCTGGAAATGAGCTGTTGAAGATTCCTGCAAGAAGGATAAAGAAAAAACTAACATATTAAAATAAATAAAAATAAGATACCACTAATATGAGAAAATTAAAAGATAGACTCAGAAGAAAAATGATGAAGTTTAAGAAGTTATTTACTGACTTAACAGTCAAGTGGTCACCTATATCCCTTATCCTGAACTTGTAAAATGTTTATGTCCCCTCATTCATTCAAGTAAATGATATCTCAGTATTACAATCCCCATTGCCTGCCTTATAGTCACACAGAAGTTAAACAGGATAGATCGGTAGAAATTTCACTCTCCCAAGCAGCCCCTAGCTTAATCAAAGCAAAGACCCTAGTAGGGGCTGGCTAAAAGAAGAAGGATGACTAGCTCCTAAAAATCAATTAGCAGACCAACCTGTAAGCAGTCCCCTCAATACTCTGTTCCTCAAAAGTTGTAAATCTTAATCTGGACTTCATTACATCTTTATCTAAATAGGAAATCATTTTAACAAAGCTACATTCTCCAGATTTTAACAAGAGAATAAATTAACAATATTATTATACAAGATAAAAAAAACTTTCTATGACTAATTGGAATCAAGAATTAAAAATAATAAAATTCTAAGACCGAATTCATCCATCACTCGGCAAACTGAATCATCTTAGGCATTACTACCAAGGAGCATTAGTTATTATGCCAACAAGAGAACGTGATCCAAAACAACTGTATACTAAATTCCCAGAGTCAGACAGAGGAGTCAGACCTAAATATGCAGATTGACCAATGTTTCTTTATTTAGAATGCTAAAGGAATGAAAGCTGAACCTCACCTAAAGGTATGGAGAGGAAATCCTCTGAAGAACAATCACAAACACATGAAGGACATGAAACTTGAGCAGTTGAATTCCCTGTCAAGCGCCGTAACATGGATGGCCCAACTGTGAAGCCAACCAAACTCACCCCCACCAAAACCAACACCAACCTCAAAACACCAGTATAGAGTCCTTGGTCTGGTGGATAAGCCATCTACTCCCCACAAAAAACAAAATCCTAAGGCGATTTGGAGCCAAAAATCTTAAGAAAAAAACCAAAGATCAATTACCAAAGACCCTTTCAAGATCTAGTCCATGAAGTGAAAATCTGGATGACTCAATCTTTGGTGTCCATGAGGAGCGTGTGAATGTTACTGCGAAAAAATGAAGAGTGCCCCAGATTGGAAACTAGATAAAAATTGCAGGATCTGGGTCTCACACTTTTACGACACAATCATTAAATCACCTGGGTGTCTTCTAGAAGTGTGTGTGAACTCTTTATCAGGAAATAGAAAATACCCAAGAATATATATATATATCAGGCACCCACTAGAAGATCCCGGTCGTACACTCAGAACTTGACTGAAACCCAATGATTGAAGGACTCTAACTTCATTTAGGACTTCATGTGTCAGTGTGAGTGGAAGACAATATCTTGCTGTCTTTTTCTTTTTTTGCAGGGAAAATAAAGGAGGCCCAGATCCCGGGAAAGTGTAAAGAAGAGATTTATTGGATTCGCAAAATGCAGGTAGATTTGCAGCGATAGAGAGGAAAAGAGAGAGAGATTCGGTTAGCTGTTTGGGTCCTTGATCATCGTGTTCGTTTGGGAACGGGAAAAACTTTCCATTGCGTGAAGATTTTGTATTAGCCTATAGTATCCGATGGCGCCCTCTGATTGGACTAGAATTGGTCTACGTTGGCACATGGCCTCTCTGTCTCTCTGTCTCTTTTTCAAATGGACTACATTTTTTCAAAGCCTCAGAAGTCAGAACGTACAAAGCAAACAGACGATTGCCACAAATTAAAGCAGATAACCATCCTTATCAAATTTAATTGAAAACCTCGAAAGAAAGAGCAAATCTTAGATATTATATGCAGTCTAAACAGTAGTTCCCAACTTGCCATTTTCAAGCCAAAAGGTGTTCCCCTGCAATGGGCGTAAGTTGGGGACGCTTTTCAACCTAAGAACGAGATCACTCTTCGGTTCTGCTCGTTGCCAACAAGTCAAAAACTTTCCAAGCTTGAATAGGTCGTTTTTGGCTTGTTTGCACCCCCAAAACAAGTTGTCATTTCCCATTTGAAATTGCAGAAGAGGGTAATGCCAAAATTTTGCAAAACTTGAGCATGAAGAGCAGTCACGAAAGCATTAGTTTAGTTAGTTAGCATTGGAGTTCAGGACATAAGCTTTTATTACCCAATTCAATCATTGCTTGTACTAAAAACTTAAGTGATGACCAAATAAGGTTGTGCATTCAATGATTCGAAGACTTCACATTATGCGCAAAAGGGTTTCTGGGATGCAACTTCTCGTCCTCTCAAAAACACACTAGAACTTGTAAGATAAGACAGAAATTCCCTGTCAAGCACAAAGTTATTTTGCCTTGTAAAGAATTTCGAGGATCAACTAGTTGTATACTGGTTTAGTATTTTTATGTATTCGGAGGCAGCAGTTTACCGAGAACAACACTAGAGTCAAATTTGAATGCTTACAATATCCACGAGTATGAATGCTTACAAGTTAAAATATCAAAACTGCAGTCTCTGTTTTTTTCAATCCCCAACATGGAAGCCAAGGGTTACAACAGCAGTTCTTTTAAGAGTTTCTAACCGATTGTCATCTTCCCTATTCTCAAATTAGAAGCCAAACTTATGATTTTTACAATATGACTAGACAACCAAATCAGCCTTAAAAATTCCCTTCTCTAATATTTTATTCACCATGCAAAAACAGCAACGAAGTGAATAAAAAGAAAAAAAATGATCTCCAAATCAAATGCTGGGTAACCTATGCACATATACTTGAAGCACCACTTGCAGTTTTGTCATCACTGTCTTCATATTCGTTGTCATCAGAGTCAGCTAGATGGTCAAAGAAAGTATCAAGATTGCAGGGACAATTGTCGTTCCAAGCCCCCCTGTTACCATTGGCTCGCCACTTTTGGTCAGCTATCATCTCAGAATCCAGTCCCCATTCTCTCATCTCCTCCTCTGTATGATGGATTGCTAGGCTGTATTCTCCACCACTTCCTAACTCCAGCACTCGGAATTCACAGTTCCCAGGATTGTTTAAGAGCTCAAATTGCTCAACCGTCCACTTGAACCACTTCATGAGGAAGACACGTGAGGTTAGCCCGTGTGATACAATTACGAGACTCAGGTCATGGGAATGGTCATGGTGAAGCCTGTTCATTTCTATGTCCCTGCACAGAGATTCAAGGAAATCTGCAAAATTCAAGTTATCTCTTCATTATTTTCATTTCAATCACATAAAATTTTGAAAACAACTTCCATTTTTTGGGCTATACTTTCAAATGACAGACTCCACAATCCCCAACTACAATCATAATAGAGGAATAATTCATGCATTTGCATTTCCCTGTTACTGGAGAAAACTTGAACATATCTATCCTTAAAAAACAGAATATTAATAGAATCGGGAGGTTTACAGGACATGGTCGATTTGCAGGTTGTACTTCGCACATGCAAATCATAATTCCTTCCTAAGAAATCAAAGTAATTATGATTTGACTCTCCCTTGTGAGGCTCAAGGTTAATTAGCTTATACACCAAATGAAAAAACCCAGTATGTATATACACAAGCACAATGGGCAAAATATGTTCTGAATGTGGAAATGGCACTTTAGCATAAGGAACCTTCCTACTATAACATGCACAAGCAACCACCCCTCTCCAAATTACAGTTTGATTTGGGGAGAACGATATCAAGATGTGAGTCACACTAACAATAAAGATAGGAGTGCCGCATGCATGCTTGGTGCCGTGCATACTAACTTCCAGTAACGAGCAGCTAGAAACTTAGTTGACTGAATTCGTTACCATATCTGGTGTTGCTTGTGGTAAACACATCACCCGAGTGAGAATTGATTAATGCAGAAGTGCATTAAAAGGGACCAGTGTCTCACACAGATTCGAAATCAATAGGTATTATATGAAGATTGGCCAGTCAACTTCTGATTCAAAGTTTTGGGTTTGAAACACAATTTCTGGACAAGCCTCTAGCATCCTAAGATACTTCTAATCCACTATTCCAGACTCACGGTCAGTTCCTTGAATTAGCTCCTAATAAGGTTTAAGCCCAAAACAATAACAATTATAATAATAAGAATACGATGAAGAAGAAAAGCACATAACTGGAAACGCGGTCGAAGACATCGGCGGCGGACTCGCCCTCGGGGAAGCGATAGAAGAACCTGCCGTACCTTTCCCGAGTCTCTTTGATCACTTTCATCCCCTCCTCCACTTGGAAGTTTCCAAAATCCTGCTCTCGGACACGACATTCCTCTCGGACCCCGAGGACCCGGCGCTTGGAGAAAGAGCGGCAGATCTCCTGGAGCGTGGATCGGGTGCGGAGGTAGGGGGAGACGTAGAAATAGAGGCGCCAGTGGGAAGAGGAGGAGGATCTGGAGATGAGGTGACGTAAGTTGGTTCCGGCGAGGCGGGCCTGGGCGAGGCCGGCCGGGGTAAGCGGGATTTGGGGGTCGGGAATCTTGGTGTAAGCGGAGGTGTCGAGGTTTCCAGCAGACTCACCATGGCGAAGCAAGATTATGCGCTTGGGGAGGAGCAGTAGCTGCTTCTTGTGGTTGTGTTGCTGATAATGTTGGTCCGACATCTCTGAGAATGTAAAATCCTTTCAATCCAAGATTGAGTGCTTGCTGGTTATGGCTTTCTTTAGCAGAGGAGTGACAGTGATGGGTATGTATTTGGGTCTTTTACATGCATGTCTCGTTCCTATATATAGAAGAACTTGAACAACAGCAACCTCCGCAGACACAAGATCTAAAAGTAAATTTCGTGTAGATTTTAAGTGTAAAAGGTAGAAATGAATGGAAAGAAAAGTGTTATGCAAATATAAATTTTGAGTAACGTGTACATTTATAGTCAGAGCATTCACATTGGCTTCTTCAAATCACTTTTCATCTTTAAATTTAAATAACTTTATCAATAATTGACCCACATTGAATTAGTCAAATACTTTTCATCCTAAATATTAGCTACAGTAATTTTATCTTTTTCTTTAAAGATGAAAAGTACTATTTCATCTCCAAATACATTGTTTATTATATCTCGTCGCTCTCTCCCACGTCTCCCTTTCTCTTTCTTCTTCCTCTTCCTTTCCCACGTTTCGTCTTCCCTTCTTCCTTCTCTTCGTCCCTCTCTCGCGTCTCTTCCTCTCTATTCTCTTCATCTTTTTTTTTCTCCTCCTCTTCTTCCCTCTCCCACGTCTCTTTCTTCTTCCTCTTCTTCTCATTTTTTTTCTCTTCTTCCCCTGTTTCTCTTCTTCCCCATTTCTCCTCTTCCCCATTTCTCTTCTCCCGCAACCATTCCCCCCGCAACCGTTCTCTCCTGCGACAGAGCTCTCCAGCACAGCACAGCGGCAGCACGGCACTCCCAAGCACACGGTAATCATTCGAAACCCTAACTTTGATTCTAGCCCTGATTTTTCCGAAAGTTGGTTTGATTTTGTTGATGTTTGGGTTTGATTCGAAACCCTAACTTTGATTCTAGCCCTGATTTCTCCGGATGTTGGTTTGATTTTGTTGAAGTTTGGGTTTGAGTTTGTTGATGTTTGGGTTTGAAGTCGAAGGTCTCGGGTAGTTTCTTCGAACGATTGCCTCTGTTGATACAGATCACTTAAGCTTCTCTGTTTGGGTAGTTTCTTCGTGGTTCCTGTTTGGATGTCCCTGACATATAGAGTTGCTTGCATGTCAATGTTTGATCTGTAATGCACTCTGAATTATTGGAGCTTCTGATTTTGGAATTAGATTTGCCATAGTCCATATTGGCAAGAAACCAGTAGTAAAGAATAATCGATGACTATCAAAGCTTCTGATTTCTGGAACTTAATTAACTTGATAAAGGTCAAACCTTTAGGAGGTTATGAAAATAGAATTAATTAAAAAATAAAAATTAATTATAAAAATAAAAAATAATAATATTTTATTATTATAGAGAATCATATGACTAATCTAATGTAGATTTTAAGTTTTGAATGGTTAGCTAAAAGTGAAAAAGTTACATATTCTTCAAAATTTGAAGAATAAAATAGTTAATCCAATGACAATGCTCTCATGGTTGGGTAAGCGTCGTACACTCTTTTTGAAAAAGAATAGGGTCCATTATTTAAAATTTAAAATTTTCATATAAATTTTATATTTTTTTCACTTTTTTAAAATGAGTGGACAGTACTTGCGCATTCTATGACTGCAAATATTATTTCTAATAAAAAATTTACTAAATTAAATTTATAAATTGACATAATTTATTGTGATTTGTCTGTAAAATTTTTTTATTGTAAAATAAATCATATTATATTAAAACATGTTAATTTATAAATATTTTTATTTAAGATTTGTATGCAAATCAAACTATCTCTATTAACAAAAAGATGGTATATATTTGCCATTTGGTACCTGTTCCATTGCACCAAAGTTAGAGTTTGTGGTACAAGCTTGAAGGTTTGCTTAAAGTTGTACCATTTTGACGGAAGACTAATAAAAAGAAATTCCTCTTTCTTTTCATTTGCAATTTTTTTTTTTTTTTTTTATACTTATTCCATTCAAAGGAAGGTGATGAGTACCCATATGGATGTGAGTGCTATCTTTTTAGAATGCCATGCACAAAGAGATGAAGGAAATCTGATTCCTTTCACTCGGTTTCCAATATTTTCCTAATTTAGAATATGTATGGTCGTTGCATGGACCATGTTGTAGTTCTTTCTTTTGAATGTTGTTCATGTTATCTTCATCTTTTTCTAAGGCGCCATAGAACTAGAATCTCATTATAAACATAAGTTCCACGTTTTTTGAACTATTCATTCAAGTTTAATGAAGATAAGGCAGTATAGTAGACGATTTACATCATGGGCAGCAGATAGACCCCCGGCCCCATGCATGCCAATTATGGAGTTAAAACATCGAAACTTGAAGTCTTGAAAGTTGAAGGTCAAAGTGCCAAATTAACGGATGAGTTCGGACACCCTTTAAGAATCAAACAGGAAGATAAGGCTGAGCCGACTATCCTTTTCATTTTGAGTGGAAGATGAGAATGGTTTGGTTATGGCTGTAGCCATATAAATATGGTATATTTTCTCAAGACAAAGCCCCTTCATACACGCAATCATTTACGGATCAATGCACCCATATCTGAACAACCTGCATGCATCGAGATTCGAGAAGATCATTGCATCTTGGCTATTCTTATTCTGCCTAAATATCAAGTAAATATAAGTAAATAGCTGGTAGGGTTGATTTGTGAACGATTTTTGTAACTTGCTTCTCTTTCTATTTTGTACGTCGAAACATATCGAGGCATGCAGAAGGAGAGCCGATCGGCAGGTCCCAATTCTTCGTTCATATGATCTGCACACTACTTTTGATTAATTGTTTAAATTTTTCTATGTTGCTTAGATCTACCCCTTTCTAGGCTTCATTACCACACGTCCGCCGCCAGCTAATGCCAACGCTACTGATCCCTTTCCCGCCGCGTCACAGACTAGCACATGGGCCACATGCATCAGTCGCCATGGCCTCATTCACTGCATTAATAGATCTCGCCATTACAAAAAATTTGTTTATTTATTATCAATTATTTTTTATTAAAATAAGTATATTCTCATTATAAATAGTTCTTTTCTTTCTGAAAAACTCGTCACAAATATTTATTTTCCTCGTAATTACGCTATTATCTCTTACCAACCCTACAATATCCCTCCATACCCTTTCCTCCCCATGAGTAGCAATTATGCTATTTATATATTTTGTGTGTTTGTGTATAGAGTAATGTTACATACAGTCGTGGAGTACGCAAACGTCATACAATCATTTTGAAAATGAGTGAGATTTACTATTAATTTTTTTTTTTTTTCATGTAGATCTCGTATTTGTTCATTTTTTTCAAAGTGATTGCGCGGTGCTTGTGTACTCACGACTGCAACTATCATTTCTCTTGTGTGTAAGGTGTTTGAAGGTTTGATTTATCATCGTTTTCGGAATGCTTGGCTTTCTCATTGCTTTCCTCAAAGTTCATCGGTGATTTATTTCGTAGGGAAGTGACTTTTTTCCATCTACCCATCTAAACATACAAATTAAAGGCTTGGGACTTGAGACTTTCAACTGCTGCTTCGAGACATTAAGCTTAATGCACATCTCTATACTGTGGAATGAAAATTCTATACACCATACTACCATCTTACTTTCATTCCACTACATAAGATGTGATACATTTATCACTATTGGATGATCACTTATTAGATGATTATTTATCATCCAATAGTAGATCCTACCTTATTAGAGACAAATTTATGACAGTTGAAGTTCCCAGGAGACTGCTCCTGGATGTTGAGGAAAATACTCAAACTGAGATCCCTTGCACGAGACAAGATAAAAATGTGGTGGGAAATGGAAATTCTACTTCTCTTGGTCCTATTGTCATCAAGTTTGAAAACAGTTTCATTTCGGCTTCTAGTTTGGGAGAGGAAGCTAAAGTTGAGGCAATCATAGAAGGAGGTGATTGGAACTAGCCGAATGGATCCTCTGAATGGCATGAAATCATTAGTGTCATGCCTGGTGATTTAAAGCCCAACATTGCGATTAGAGACAGGGTCATTTGGCTAAATGCTCCTAGTGGTAAGTTCTCTATCAAGCTTACTTGGGATGGTATTCGGTCTCGCAACCCTGTTGTGAATTTGCATCATTTAGTGTGGCTGGTTTAAGAATTCCTAAAGAAAGACCCTTTGTGCCATCCAACTCTCCTAACTACAAAGAGAATAAAGCCTAGCGCTACTAGGCAAGAAGAGCTAACAACTAATACATTCTTATTTCTCTTAGTGATCTACGACAACCCCTATTGGGAAAAAAAAGAGTAATCATTAGCAAAAAGGTAAGAACTTCCGAGGCAAAATATTGAAATAGTTATAGTGAACCAGGGATCACTGTAAGACTTCAAATTAAGCCATTTGTGCATTAAGGGGAGTGGAATCAATGGGATTTATTGAATGATAATGAAGCTAGCCCTTTTGTCTATTGGGTGAAGCCGACTGATCTAGACATTCAAAGCGTTTCCAATTATACTTTTCTTTTTCCCCTATTATGGTAATCAAATTGGCTGAACTGCCCCAAGGAAGAAAACCTTTCAAGTTTTTTAACTTTTGGGCGAATCACCCTAGTTTCTTACAGATAGTGAAGAAGTCTGGATGGAAGATGTGTTTGGAACACCTATGTTTATATTATGTACCAAGTTGAAAAGACTTAAGAAGAGGCTACTAGAAAGGTCTAAGAAATTATTATTGTTCCACCCTATAAACAAGTTATCTCGAGGCTTTGAAACGCATCCGAGCAATTTTGGACAAGCCCTAATAGAGAGGCTTTCTCATTCAGCTACATTAGCTAGAAAGTAGAGTCGGTATTAGCATTTTCTTCCGGAGGGAAGTGGAAGGTATTGGGACATAGAGGGAATATAACCTTCTCTTCGACTCATAGGTCCCTGACTCACTCTCATTCATTCCCTTAAACGGAAAGGGATAATGGTGACGTGTAGACTTTAGAATATATCCGAATAGAATAACGAGGCGAGCTATAAAAGAAAAGAGTGATTGTATCCTTTGCGGCAAGAAGAAGTTGTTGATGTAGTTGCTTGTAGTTTTCTAGAGCGCGTTCGTGCCTCGTACCCATGGATCACTTCACTTCCTGATTGTTGATTCACATATTTACATAAATGACCATTAAACCTTATAGCGACATCCTTCAACTCCTTAACTGATGAAATGTTGGTACCAAAATCATCATCGCATGTTGCGGTAATCTCCGATGTCCACTCCTTCACTATTGCAGAGCGGCTTTGCTCAATCAATGCTACAACATTTTAGTTTAGTCTAAGAATATGGTTTTTGCTAGTGGATTGGAGCAACTTCACTATCCCGTGCAAGTAAAGGACCAGTTCTCCTATCACGAACCTATCCACTTATCTAACGCATCTCGGCTTGGTTGGAAAGCTTTTATATAGCAAAAAACTGGAAGGTTCGAGTCTTTTCGAGGCCAAAAGGATGAGGAATAGGCTAGGAATGGATAGGGGTAATGGCGGGTAGTGAGCTCTATAAGCGGGTTTGGGCAAAGCTTGCACTGGGTTTTGATTATGATTCTTATTTTCAAAAAAACAAATCAAATGTTATAGAGTTCTTGCCCTCTCGAGCTAGGCACCTAAAAGCGGAACTTTATTTGATGGGATAACTTGAATAGGGAAGCCTCACTAAGAATGAAGAGGATCTCTCATTCCTTTACCCATCTATCAAAGACTTTCCTTTCCTAATTCTCTCCCAATTGTGCTCAACCTCTTTGACTCTCATTTCTCTATCCCTTTCTTTGTCTACCACCCTTTCCAAACCAAAGAACCCCTAGCCAACTGGTGAATATGATATGGCCATCGTTGTCCCCTTCGAAAGTCACCCCGCTCCTGCCTTAGGTCCTTGCTTTTAAGAAAGCCCAGTCTCGGATCTCATCCACCAAGTCTTCCCTCAATATCCCGGAGAAACCTTCTTTTTCAACCTTCAAGCTCTAGACTAAACCAAGTGTCACATCTTATAAAATGAGATGAAAGTGAAATGGTAGTGTGGTATATAGCATTTCACTATGGAATCCTCTCACAATTGATTAATCATGCAATCTGATCAATGAATTGCTTCAACCGACTTCCAATGGCCAAACAAGGGACCAGACCAATTACTTGTTACTATTGCTCGATTAGGTTTCAATATCTATGCTGTATATAATGTTTTGGGGTGTTTGTTGGGACCCCACCTCTTCTCTTATATATATACTATATAGACGTTTATCTTGCTCATAAAAAATAAATAATAAAGAAAATTGCAGTCGATACTATTATGGGCTCGAGTATATGTCCTATAGGGCCTATCATATGGTAGAAATGGACATTCTGGCCAGGGTTGAGGCCATGTCGATCCCTTTAGAGACTTCAGGTTGGAGCCCTTTATGAAGGCCTAGGGGCTGCGAGCCCCTCAAAGGATTTGGGCCGTGCACCCTTTTTTAAGAGTAGTGGGACATAAACTCTTATAGGCGTTCAAGCAGGACTTTAAGCCGTGGGCCTTTTACTGAGTCATGGGCCTGCCACAAATTACTAGGTTAGATACAAAACAAGTAATTATTAAGCAGTTTCGAGAATAAATGTCTATAATATTTACATCTTATTATAAAATATCATGTCAATTTAAATTGATTCGTATATAAATAATTATAATTACATTAATTATACAACATGTTGCATGGGATAGAATAAAAGTATCGAGTTATCCACATTCCCCAAGGACTTATAATTTTTCCAACATGACTATATATAGCATTTGGGCTTTACTATAATTATATAGGATGGGATATGGCTTATGGTTCACTGATCTATTTCTTTCTATTTAATTTATAGTATTTCTTTAGTATTTAATAAAATATTGTGCAATTTCTTTCATATGCAAGTAGTGGATAATGACACTATATATAAAAACCGTGATATATATATAAATTTAATTTGCAATTCCTACTATGGGACTGTATGTGCAAACTCTTCATTAAATGGAAAAAAAATACTATTTTGAAAATGATATTATTATAATTTTAAAAAATTTTAAAAACAAAATTGACTCAGCCTGCACAAACGATCCCCAAATGGAAACTTTAAGTAACATTGTTCTATGAGAGCTGCTACGTCCACCGCCCTCAGCTCCTGCTGGGAGCTACAGTTAGGCAAAAAAAAAAAAAAATTCTTTTGTTTTTTTTTATATGTATTTTTTAACACTTTTAAATATTTTAAAAAAAAATAAAAAATCATAATATTATTAAAAAACACTTCCTTAATTACTAAATAAAAAAAAATCACAGCGGTAGAATAGAGCAGTAGAAATGAGCGATAAGAATAATATTTTTCATGTTCTATATATATACACACTACAGTATTATGGCATTCTCTGAATTCCTCCCTAACAAAGTAGCTGCCAACTAGGCATCCGATCGAGGTTTTGCCCTGAACACGTACTATTAAACAAAGAGAATTTAAACAAACAATATTCTCTTTGTTTAACTTAATAATTACCAGCTGGTCAATGATCATGATCTGGTCTCTAACAGTGACATGAGATGATCAAATAAAGCAAGGATATATCGAGCTGGATGCAGGTGTTTGTGAACACTGAACAATAATTTTATATACATGCATGGACCGTCAAGCTGTCGTTGATATGTAGTGGTTGACGAACCTCAAATTAAAGAAATTAGGAAAGCTAGCCAGCCGATCGAATAATATAAGAAAGCTGGTATGTACGTACGTAGCAAAGATTATCCTGCCTGCAAGCTATCCCACAAAAGCAATTGACCCTTAAGGAATTTATGCGTATTAACACTTATATAATTTTTTTATTATAAAAACAAAATATTTTATATTTAATATTAATGCAAGATTTGGTGCACGAAATCGCTGAAAGGAAGATTTTTAGAACCCCGAAATTGCGGATGGCAATGGCCGACTCGACCGTTCTCCACGTTAATTTTGCATCATCTGGTGCGCGCGCAGACGTTTTTTGAAGAATGTGATGGCAGTGGCAGCCAGCTGGTCGTAATTGTCTTCAACGCAAGTTGATCTTGCATATCTGCAAGGCATCTTTCGACAAAGACCAGTACTCCATGCACCATATATATATATATATATATATATATATATATATAAAAGAAAATACTAATCTTCTCATTCGTTCTTCTATTTAGAAGTTACTTTTTTATTTTTTTTATTAATTTTTTTACTTAATAATTAAGTAAATATTTTTTAATAATATTATAATTTTTTCATTATTTAAAAATATTAAAAAATACATAAAAAAAATCAAAACAAAAAAAATATAAAAAATACAAGCGGGAGCCCCAGTAATAGCTCCCAGCTATAGGAGTAGCACCGTCCACATATATATATATATATATGTATATATTAAATGGAGAATGATATAATTATTTTCTTTGATATATATAATTTGTAATTATACTCAAGTGTGCAATATATATTATGAAAAATATTATTATACTTATAATTTTACTTAGCGTGCTAACGTGTGATCAGCTATTGAAAATTATAATGAGAAATTTAAAATTTAAATTACAAAATATTAATAAAATAGAATTGTTATTCAATACGTATACATACATTGGCACTATATTATGAATAATGCTAGAGTTCTTGCTGGGCCTCTCCGCTAGAGTTCTTGTATGTGTTTTTATATTTTTTTTAAGTTATTTTTTATATAAATTTTTTAAAAATTTTAAATATTTAAAAAAATTATAATATTATTAAAAATATTATAAAATTATAAAATAAGATAATAATATGGTATATATAATTTTCCTATTATCTCAGCCAGAAGCGCTCACGTAGTTGATGATAAGTCCGAGTCTGCGAGTCATGGCCTGTTGGGCTTCGTACGTCCGCGCGAGCGCGCAGGATCCTCCCTGCTGTATGCCGTTGACGTCCTTTGTTTCCCTTGATTATTTACTTTTATGTCACTTCGAAAGTCCTTCTCCAGACCTTTTTAAGTTGACTAGTAAATTACATGATCATGATCAGCTCAAAAGCTCATCATCATCGATTTTATAATCATAACAATTCCACCCAATTTTTATTGGGATAAAACTCAAAATCCTCGCTCAAATTGGTCTGGTTTCCTTTGATCACAACATTAATCATGAGGCTAACCTAAAGCCAGGTCACACAAACAAACATATCCAAAGATTTTCTTTCCAACAATCTTGCAGAAGAATGATTTGTTCTTAATTTAAAATGGTACGTACGTACATGTCTCTAATTTTCACAAGAATCTGATGGTGGCAGCTGCTGGCCGGTTTAATTTCTTTAATGGCTTTGGAAAGATGAAAGTGAAAGTGTCATGTACGTTCTGATGTAACATGAGAAACCTTCTAAATTTAGCACTCTGACTCTATTTATCCGATGACCATACATGCAGCTAGAGGCGCCCTTCATCAGTAGTACTACTTGCTGTCAATCCCAGAGATTCCAGTACTGTCGAGTAGCATATCATGTTATCCACATGCACCAAATTCTAGCTGGGACGCATCAAACATATCTGGCTGCTAAATTTAGCAGACAACAAAAAATTGCAGAAAATTGCAAACAGTTTCTAAAAGAAGGGCATGACACAAACATACATGCATGCATCTTAATTAAGTCGTAATTGCCTCATCCAGTTGTCACACAATGCTGCCTCCACACATGCAAGTTATGGTGGTGATTACTATGATGGTGGTGATGATGATGATCATGGTGGCTCACTAACTCGTGACACCACCTGAACCCCTCACCACTCACCGGAAACTCCCACTCCTCAACCGCGCTTTCTTTTTCCCTGTCTTCTTCAACGTCCCCAATTACTTTTTGCTGTAGTACTACTTTTTCTACATCTCCTATTTCCTTTTCTTCAGCTTGCACTTCTTCTTTTTCTACTAATACTGCTTTTTCCTTCTCTTTTTCTTCTTTATCTTGTACTCGCTCTATTTCTTCATCTACTACGTCCTCCTCCTCCTCCTCCTCTTCTACGGAGTCTTGGATATCGTCGTCTCTAATGAGGTGGAGTCTCAACCGTCCGTCTTCTCTTGAAGCCCGGAGAATCTCGGTTCTCTCGATCCTCACCTCGGTGAGCTCAAGCCTCCCGTCCTTCCTTACCGCACGGAGAAAGAAATTCCGCTGGCCGTTCGGGCTCAACGACGAAAGAGGCGGTGGAAACTTCTTGACTTCCCGGCCACCCTCTTTCTTCCATTTCATTTTCTTCGTCGTACTCCTTTGAAACCTATCACGATTATCGTCATTCTGAACAATCATCGCCTCCTCAATGTTGTCGTCAAACCGCCTCTCGTCGGAGCTTTCAAACCCCAGACTTTCAGTGCACGACATCAACCCGTCCACTCCGCCTCCCATATCATCGATAAAACCCATCCCGCCAGGGTCTTTTCTGGGAGGCGTAGTAAAACTATAATCAGGAGAAGAAGGCGGGGTAGATTTAACCGTCGACGGAGATTCAATAACGTTGGGCAAACGTTGGATATCACCGTCGATCGCACTGATTAAACCTAACCCTTCCCCCGTAAGGGAAGAAGAAATATGGTACTGGCCGTGGTGGTAGGGTTGACATCCGAAAGGGAGATTGTCGGTGTTGGTGGTAGAAGTAGTGGTGTCTATGGAGGTGGTGAGGCCAAGAAAAGAGTAGTGAACGCTCTTTCTGCAAAAGCTCATAATCATAGCTAGTAATTTGAAGTTATAACAAGATTAAAGATATAGTAACAAAGAAAGAAAGAAATAGATCAGAGAGACAAATTCAATGGATCAATAAAGGGAAAGATCATTAGAAGAAGGGTCGTGAAAAATGGTCTTGCTTTTTCTTTGGGTTGGAGAAAGTTGGGAGAAGGGATGAGGGTATTAATAATATCCTCACGCCAGAGAGAGAGAGGGTATGGTGAAGGAAATGCCACCGAGACTAAAAGGTTTGTGGAAAATGAGCTGGAGCGAAAGAGAAAACGGTGCCGGGTCCCATGCATGCACGAAAGACGACCTGCAGAGAGACTTGGCTCAGATCACCCGCCCTTTTTTTTACAATGTCTCTATATCTGGTAATTAATTATCAGTTTCATGTGATCATGTACTGTGTTGGCTAAGGAATATATATATATATATATAGTAAATTAAAATGCATATTGAGGTAATTGGCTGGCATGTTTGACTATATATATATATATATAATGGTAATTAGTTGGTAATTAAACCCGTGTTCATGCAATAAACAAATTAATTAATATTAATTAGGAAGTTATACTAAATTACAAGCTAGCTAGCTGGAAAGCTGAAATCTGCAAATTAAGTACACCTTACAATAATTAGTTGCGTCATCATGTCTAGCCTGATCTTCGAGGATAGCTAGATAAGGAAGTACTATCATATGACTCATATCGGCTGCTTGCTTGGTAGCTATCTAGATGGGATTCTGGGAGAAAATATTTTAATTGAAAATGATTTCTACACAACACTTTTTACAATACTTTATATTATTATATTTTAAATAAAAGATATTTTTATAAAACATCTTATAAAATTAACATTATTTTATAAAAATATCCTCATTTTATAACATTATTATATAATATAGTGTGTATATCATTATTCTATTTTAATTAAATAGCACAAAAATAATTTATAAAATTACGTAGTTTATGTGGTATTTGAGATTGTAAAATTATTTTTATAATAAAATAAATTTAACGGATCATATAAAACCACATGATCAGTTTGTAAATTTATAATTTTTATATAATTTATTTGAAATTTAATTAATTGTTTTCTTAAAAAGATTAGATACAGTTAATTAGTTACAAAAGTACGCACCATGCAGCTCGAAGAGACATAAATCAAAACTGCTTGATGATGATCTGCATGCTAGCTCATGAGTACTCTTTGTTCATGGGTTACGATTTACAATTGGATTTGATATTTTCTGGCGCAGGAATTATATATGGATATATATTCTGGGAACATGCTAGCTGCAGATCATAGAGATCAAGAAGAATCTACAAGATATATATCATGTAGCATGGAAACTTATCCATATAACAGACAAATCATTGGGTCTATGACCATTAAACAACCCACGTATGCTCTTAAGGCGCTTGTACATGTTCCATATACACTTCTAGCTCTACTATAAAAAAAAAAGAAATATAATTTATGATAGATTATTTACAATAAAAATGATTATTTATAACGAAAATAGATTAATTTTGACAGAAAATAATCATTTTTACAGAAAATAATTGAAGATAAATAAGTAATTTACTTGTAGTATCTAGCTATAAATTTCCATATGATATTTTATTACAACATCCTAGTAAAATATGGAGCTTAATTGGAGTCTTCGGCCTTCTACTTCTAATTATTATCTCTAGAGATTAATCATGTTGTACTTATAATTAACTTATTAACTTTTAACATTAATCATGATAAACGATTTTTAGGTTTTTTGAAATGTATTTAATTAATTAGATAATTTGCTACATGATTAACTTGGATCGATGTAATATACGCTGATGTGATTGATCGATCAGTATTTTTTGATATAATTTAAGATTTCGTTTGGATAGTGAGTTGAAATTAGATGAGTTAAGATGAAAGTTGAATAAAATATTATTATAATATTATTTTTTAATATTATTATTGTTTTAAAATTTGAAAAAGTTGAATTTTTTATTATATTTTATGTAAAAATTTTAAAAAATTATAATGATTAGATGAGATAAATCAACTCTAAATCCAAACGTAGTTGATTAATATATCTCATAATATATAAAAAATGATAAAGTTATTATTATTACATAACTTAATTTTTTACAACTATTTAATAAATATATTAATTTATTTTTAAAAAAAAGTTACTATTGACTTTGACTTCAATATGTCTGAATTAAAAATATACATATATATTATTTTATGATAGAGTTAGGAAATAATTGTGCATTAATTGTAAGAATATCAAACCTCTTCAATTTGGAATAATACGGAGGTTGGTGGTGACATGAATCCTTTCAAAAGTTAATGGCTTTCTATTGATATGACCTTCAATTAATATATATAATAATGTCTGATCTTTCTTGTCATAGACAACGTCCTAATTGCGTGCATGTTTCCAACACTTGACATGATTTCAATATGGAAAAATTTAGTTGTAAACGATTATGCGCATTAATACACACTCAATCAATATGATTAATCAGAAAGTAAACTTTATTAAAAACAGTACTAATTTAAATTTAGAATATGAAGACAATAATATTAATACGCAGATTAGTATGTAAACTTCCTTATATATAGTAAAACTCTTTCAATATTCATATTATATATTATACAATAACACGTGAAGAAATGACATGATTTCAATATTATATATTATAAAATAACACATGAAGAAATTAATACAAGCTTCATGATTAGCAATGGAGCATGGGTACTCTTATCTTTCTTTCTTTTTCCTAATCATACTCTTATCTTTCGATCGGCAGCATATATGATCTTTCTATTATTATAGCCAATTAATTAGTAGCACGCACATGATGCATGCAGGCTAGCTGCATCTCACAACAGTACTAAACGTATCAATGTATATTAATTTATACATATATCCACCACCTTCATCAAAATTACTCGATCGACTGCCTTCGCGTATTATTATTATAAGATAATATTTTGGAATTATTTAATCATACACAATTATAATTCCCACTGTAATATTTTTATACGTTGGTGCATGACGTAGTCAACGTCATTTTATAAAAGAAAAATAGTTTATACAGTTTCAAAATATGTAAGTCTCAAGCAGTTTTTATTTTAAAAAGTAAGAGAAAGAGCAATGCTACATACAGTCTCAAAATAGGGTTTGCATTACAAGCCTAGTTAATTTTATCTTTAGATTTTTTTAAAATTACAATAATATCCTTATCAAATGGTATTTTTTTCCATTTAATGAAGGACTTGCACATGCAATCCCCAAATAAGGACTGAAAATAAAATTTCTCATATGCAAAACTTATACATTTTAGAATTATATCTAGTATTATTTAATTGAAAAATATTAGTCATTATTGATTCATTATGTTTTGATATGATATCAAATTATTAATTAATTTATATTATCTTTCACATTCTTATAAATCATTTGATTTTAGCCCTAGGAGAAGATAAAAGATATATAATGGTTAAAAGCTAAAACTCTTACTAATACTATTTTTCAAAGTATTAATATATGAGAAATGATATTTGCAGTCGTGAGTGTGCAAGAGTCGTACAGTCGCTTTGAAAAAAGTGAATAAATATGGGACCCACATAAAAAGAAATTAATTTTTTAATAGTGGACCCCACTCTTTTTCAAAGCGACTGCACGACGTTTGCGCATTCCACGACTGTACGTAGCATTACCCTTAATATATATTGATAGGTCACAACCTAATTAGAGTAGTGTTACATGTATTTACAATTTTACCTACAAAAAACTTATAAAAACTCATTTTGTCAGTTTCCTTTTAAAATTTTATAATTTTAAGCATATCAATAACTAATACATGAAGAAGTAAGCTTTTTTGTAAATTTTTCTTAAATACAGTTTGCATTTTTCACCTAATTAATAACCTATCAACAACACATCTTTTATCTTATAAATGATCATTTTTTTTTTCATATTGAATTTGTGATTCGCTTATCATTCCTAAGATTAATTAATTTGTTAAATCTTTTAACCAAGTTAAATTGACTTTTCTACCTAAAATAAGCTTTCAATTGTGGATAGGGCTATCATATACGGGGATAGAGAAATTCTATTTGCAGTCTTTAAGTGGGGACTGCATATGCAGTCACATTATTAAATGAGAGAAAACATAATTTTAGGAGGGATAATTTTATAATTTTAAAAAATTTTAAAGTTAAAATAGTTTAAATTTACATTGCAGTCTCCAAATGGAGACTGTACCTAGCATTGCTCATACGGATATAATGCTCCATCAATGCGTGGGTAAGGTTAGTTAGAAAATTTGTAGCATCTGAAAAATCTATCAAAAGAATAAGATTTGTCAATGCCATGTGACCATATACATATATAATGATCATGTGAATGAGATCACGACATCATGGTTTGAAAATCATATATGCAACATGTACGTACACATCATCATACAGTGCCAGCCAATCCAATCCAATCCAATCCACACGTGAACTTTCCAAGAAAGTGTGCTTGCTTGCTTCCTACCTCATTAACGGTTGTGTAGATGAGCAGTCCACATCGGCAAGCAGTATCAGTGATTTGGACCGTTGATTTTGCATATCATCATTCACTGCTAATTTATGAAAGACCACTGCCACGCACTTCTTATCCTCGGGAGAATCGACTACGTGTTCAGTTCATGTGGAACCACATGGCTTAAGGGATGACAGTACCTTTTTTTCCGCTTCCAAAACCTAGCCAATAGGGAAGAAAGAATCTATTATAGAGAAACGATAGTTACAGTCGAGTGTGTAAGCGTCGTATAATTATTTAAAAAATAAATAAATAAATATGAGACTCACATAAAAAATAATAATTTTTAATGATGGATTTCACTCTTTTTTAAAGTAACTGCATAACGTTTACGTACTACACGACTGCATATAACGTTACTTATTTTAATATATGTACCAAAATTTTATAAAAAAAAAACTATTAGGTGTTGAATGTGAAGTAGTGAATAGTGATTAATGAGAAGAATTATTCATATTACTAATTCAATATATAGAGGAAAAGGAAAAACATTTCATCTTATTGTAGTTATTGCTTATTTGATTTTTTATTACGTCCTTTCCCACTACCGTGACCTCATTTGTTTTCAAAAAATATCTTATCTCATCTCATCTCATCTCATCTCATCTAATCATTGCAACTTTTACAACTTCTAATACAAATACAAAATAAAATAAACAATTCAACTTTTTTAAATCTTAAAACAAAAATAATATTAAAAAATATATTCTAACAATACTTTATTCAACTTTTTAACTTTAATCTCAACTCATCTCATCTCATCTGCGAAAACAAATGAGCTCTTAATTATTCTACTATATTATTATTATTATTTAGAGCAATACCATGTTTGTGATACAAAGGCTGAACAAAATATGTCAAACTGAGTTTGAACTTCTTGTCCAAAGATCATCTGTAATGTCCTGATCACAATCATTTAAAGATGCACGTACTACAGACGTGCAAGGGTAAAGCTTTCCATTCTTGCCGGCGGAAGCTATCCGTGAACGGAGACAAGAAGCTGCAAAGCTGGATGGCACAAGTTATAATTAATGATGCTTATGGTGAGACGATTATCGGAAAGTTGGCAGCAGACATGATATATTGTAGGAGAATGCAGTGATTGTGGTACGTAGTCATGGGTAGAAGGTTAGCGAGATTGGCTATACATGACTAGCTAGGATGTTGTGGACAGGATGGACTGAACCATGCACGGTTTTGTGGTGTTGGAAGAGGTACGTACTATTAATGGTGGAGGGTCATGTGGTTGTGATTCTGCAAGAGATGATCAGAGATGAGAGGGAGAGAATTGTTGATTATTTCTATGTTGGATTGGAATTTGTGTTGGGATTATCCTTTACGAGGAAATTATAATTAGGTCTGGAGATTTGGTGAACGTGTCAATCATCATGTGGTGTTAGGGGTCTTTTTTTAGAGGGATAGTGCATGTCAGAGACAGGAAGTTAAGCTCAACTTCTTAACGAAATGACCCACCATTCATGCATTATATAAAGCACATTATATCCATGATCAATGCATTCAGGTTTCCCTAATTTTCTTACTTAATTTGCATCATTAATCAGATATAAACCATCAAAATTATATCTGTATACTCTCTGCCTCAAGAAATTCTTTTATTTTCAGTCATTTTGCTTATTCAAACACGGATTGGTGCTGTTGTACAGTCATGCAGAATTTATCTTTTTGCTGAAAATGAATTCATTGATGCCTGAATTTCTTCCAGTGTTCGACCCTTGGTCTCCGGCACCAACCTCGCCACGAACACAACGGTTAAGCCACAGATGCTTGAAAAAATGAAGAATGTTCCTGTCAAAAATTAATTGAAATTAGTACAAACATAAAATAAATAGTAAGAGTGATGAGTAATACTGTAGTTTGTACACCATACAAACTATGTATTAAGCATTACCTGCTGAACTCCAATCCATTAGGAAGTTAAAAGCATATGAGACAATCCAAGAACCTAACCAGCTAACCAATGTCACAAGGCTACCAGCCATACCCTTCATGTTTATGGGAAATATCTGAGGCAAAAACAACTTGTGGTTTCAGTCAACCGTCGGCTCGGATGCCAGAATTGACTTTCATTCCAACTATTTTGATCATAATAGATGATGTAGTAGATTCAAGGTTAATTTACCTCTGACATTATGACCCAAGGTATTCCTCCCATGCCTAATGAGAAAGATCCTGTGTATACCTTATTGCACAACCAAAACAGATCAACATAAATTCCAAGTTAATCAATCATGTAATCTCCAAGAATTTGGCTACTCATATGAGGTGTAAGCAAATATTAAAGTGAACTCCAGTCTCCAGGATCATTGGTCACCATAATCAGATTAAAATGAAAATGCAAAAATCTCATACGAAATTATATTAACTTGATAGCAATTTTGAAGTACTCAATCCTTTATGGGCATGACTCTCACTTTCAAAGAGCAAAAAGCATTTCCAAAATGCTAAAGATTGGTCGACCACAACCCACAGGTAATATTTTTTTATAAGTTCGAAGTAATGGGAATTTAGTTAATAACATGACCAAAGTTGGTGACAAAAGCTTTCCACTGTCTTTCCTTTTAGTATAATTGCATTACCAGTACACCAACAAGTGCTGAAATCGGAGTGATCTCTGTCCATTCTTGAAGGTCCTGCACAATGGAAGTTTTATTCTTGCAAGAGAAGCTCAACTAAAATGATGAGATTGATTGAATTCAAGAGAAATAGAGTTTGTTCAGGCTTCACCTGCAAGACAAAGGACAGCCCCACGAGAAAGCAGCCTAAGCACGTTCCTGCTGCAGAAACCTGATAACATGTAGGCTTTAGAATTGTTTTTCATTCAATTCCATCAAAGTATAGACTCCTCAACTTTCTTACCAGTAGCAGTGGTCGTCGTCCGGATTTATCCATTAAGACTACACCCAAGGCCGTCATTGGAATCTGTAGAAGACAATCAACATCATCTTAGAAAACATCAAGCATAAAAAAATGTTAGAACTACACTAAGGAGTGTCAATAACCTGAACAGCGACCATTGCTATAGTCCCAAGACTACCTGAAAACCCTGCATTATGTTACTCAAATTACATTTTTCTTCTCACTTCTTAAATATTGGAAGCACTGAAAAAGATGATATCCCTACCAGCTGATATGAATATAGAACTTGCATAAAATGCAATGCCATTGACCCCTCCAAATTGTTGTAGTACCATGAGACCAACTCCAACCTAACCCCTTTCTTAGGTTAGACATAACAGGTCAAACAAGTTTAAAAAATGAACCATGCTACAAGGATTAGATTAGAGAGCTTACGATAAGTGAATGAGCATATTGTCGTTGAAATAAGTCGAGAAAACTAGCTTCCGAAAGCTGTTGAAGGGTTTCTGTGTAATCCTATACAGCAATTTGAAAACAAGGTCAACACTAGTTTGGGGAAAAATTAAAAACTATTTTAGGTTTGTAATTTTGCTACTTAGATTGGAAACAGAGAGTAATTCTCTCATAGCTTTTCACTGAGTTCGAAGCTTACCCTGATCTCAGCAGCTTCCTGTGAGATATCTGCATTCTCCCCCCTGAGTCGCTGAAGAGCAGTTTCACACTCTTTCTCTCGACCAATCTTTGCCTGCAACCAAACGGGATCATCAAGTAAGCATTTCAGCCCATGCTTGCATTTTATTTGCCACCTCCATAACATGTTAGATGAATGACATGTACTCAAGTAAAAAACTGTATAGGAAAAGGCCTTGAAAAATAAAACCTTAACTATTTGTTTTTTATTTCAAATTCATTATCTGGAGAGTAACTTGAACCAAACACATTAAAATAATAACAATAACTTACCAGCCATCTTGGAGACTCTGGAATGAAAAATATACCAAGAAGTTGTACTAGACACGGAATGGTTCCTGAAATAAAGTAAAATAGAAGCACTCTAATTAGGAAACTACCTTCAAATAAAAAGAATACAGTAGAAAGAGCAGAGAAACTTACCAATAAGAGCCAAAGCCCGCCAGTTTACAAAAGCTCCAATTAGATATGTTAATGACACGCCACAACATATCATCAACTGCAGAACAGGCTGTCAGTAGGTGAATAAAAGTTGAATTCACAATGATTTCCAAATCTTTGAGGCTTTTTTGCTCTACCTGATGAACGGTTGTAAACCCTCCTCGAAGATTCTTAGGTGTTATTTCTGCTATATATACAGGTACCTGATTGAAAACCGGAATGCACTTAACTTTATCATGCACATTGATGATATTATAAGGATTGCAATCCATAGACTTACCACATAAGAAAGAAGTCCCATCCCGCAACCAACCAACAGTCTCCCAAGGTCGAGGCACCAATTGACCTTGCAACAACAACAATATATCTAGCATTATGAAGTGAACCTGAGCTATTACATTTGCTTAGTACAAAGTAATTTCTAAAACAACTTCATCGTGTGATTCTTTCTGACCACTTAATGACTATCAAATATTCAGTTATGTAAGAGGAAATACAAAGATGAATAATTCTGATGCTGCCATGGTTATTTCAATATCTTGGTAAAAAGATCTTTCCAAGGTAAAATTTATTGAATTTCAAGCATGTTTAACATAAATTTTTGGAAATTGCAAGCCAAAAAACACACAGAGAGAGAGAGAGAGAGAGAGAGAGAGAGAGAGAAAGAGAGAGAGTTATTTTTCATTCACAGAACTTAGTCCAAGACTACCAATCTTGTTTACATAAGGACACCCATGTCAGCATTAATCATTCTGCTCCATGACCGTATGGAGTTTCATGAATTGGAAATAACCAAAAGAGAGTTGATGGGGAGGGGGAGGACAGGATTCAAAACCTTAGAGAATACAATGATTAGCCACCCTGCCAGGCAGAGTATCTCCGAAAGGCCCATTGCCTACCTTGCAAAACAGCAAAAAGATAAGAAAAGCTGGTGATATGTTTGGAATTTGAATCTTAGAAAATGAATGGATTTAATTCCAGGGTGATGGAAACACTTACACCGCTTCTGCCTATGTAATCTGCCATTTTGCCACTCACTAATGCACCTATCATTGCTCCAATTGTCAATATTGAACCGAAAAGTGAATACTGCATTACGACAAAAAATTCCAAAGGCATCACATACAAAAATGTGCAAGGAAATAACCAAAGGATTCAACATAATTGATTTTTCATAAAGCAATTTGGATACAACATTTCACTTAATTGAGGGAGCTCTAATAGTGACTACTCTATAAAGTTTTATTTCTCCAAATCATCAAGTCCTTGACAATAATTTCGACTACCAACTGTACTTTGAGATGTCATTCAGTCAAAATTACGTGCCTTTTAACTTGTTTTTAGCATTTCTCGAGTCACAATGAACTTCTCTTGCCAATTCTCTTATATTGCATCCCAGTTGGAAACTGTTTTTGGAGGTAGAGGCATAAATAGAACAATTCACATGAATATTAATGATATGTATCAATGGAAAAGTACTAAAAGTAAGGCAAGCGTCATATTCATAGCAGAATCAGTTACTTTTTGAGGAAGGCGGTTCAAATGCTTACAAATTCTCTGGCAATATCATTGCCGAAGTAAAAGAGCGCTTATAATATTACACTCACCTCTGCCACAGTCAGGCCCTGCTCATCCATGATTCCAGACTGAGCAGGTGATGAATATCCCACCTGAAAAATCAATTATAAAAAACTATCTATTCAGTACTCAGCATATCTAACTCTAGGAACCCCATATTGAGATGGCCACTGCTGTCTCACTATCTTTTAGCACAAAAGACTTTCCATTAACGAATCTACAACCGAATCATTCAGCTGCAATTTTTTTTTCTTTGTGAGGGCATGTGTGAATGTTAAATCCTCGAGGAAAAATAAAGTGAGTACTTGGTATATACTTTGTCCAAATTACGGCTAAGCTTTTGGGTTGACGAGGTAATGCCCCCTTCACTTGGGTGAGCATCTTGAGCTTGATGTTTTGGTATGGTTCTCTTGAGAGTGTTTGGGTTTATTAAATGAGGGTGTGTTGCAAAATTAGAAATCGAAAAGAAAGATCATGTCCTGAAATATTTACCAGATAACTCTATTAACTCTACATGTCATAGAAAAATGCATGAACTTCCACTGCTCCTGTCTGATCACAAGCGCCAAAAGGAAGAGAACTTACAGCTGATCCAAAAACATAGGAACCGGAGACAGCAACCAGAGTACTAAGCACAATAACGCCTGTGGCCGAAGAGCCACCACTCTGCCCACCGCCACCACCGCTGGCGCATGCTCCATCGTTTTTCTTGGCAACTAGAGGACTTGAAAGTTCTCCTCCTTCTATACTTTCTCTGCCCATATCGTATATTTCTTGGTCGGCAAAGAAATGTCTCGAATTGAAAGGGGGAGTTTTTTTTTTTTTTTTTGGTGTGTTAATGAATGAAGTAATGAAGACAGAGACAGAGAGGAATAGGAGAGTGGGTTCCATCTCTTTTTCTCTTTTTTTTTTTTTTTTTTTTCTGATCTGAATATAGAATTGAAGAAGTGCCTGGTCCCTGAGGACCCACTTGGGTTGTAAAGCTTTTGTCTGTTTTCCAGTTTTTCTTGCATGTGGTACAGACTATCCTTCTTGCCTCTTTTAACTTTTGTCTGTTTTTCAGTTTTTCTTGCATGTGATACAAGCTATCGTTCTTGCCTCTTTTATCTATTTTCAGAACCCTCCATCGATAGAGATTAAAGAATTCGAATAAAAAAGCGACATTTTTTTTCTTTTTGGTAGGTCACTGAATAATATCTAATCCTGTGCCATGGCGGATGAAAACTCCAACAATTTTTCCTTGTTAAAAGAAGACCCCGTCGGCTATATGACCTTTCATTCCATTTTTAAGATTTGGTTATATGCAAGTATTGCGTAGTTGCAGACAACATCATTGTTCGCTATCTTCATTTCCTTCTTCGACCGCTGGAGGCTTGGGGCAGAGCTTTCTCTTTCCCCAGCTCTAGAATTAGTTGTGAACTTCAGCAGGTTGCAGTTAGTGCGGTTTGATATTCTAGTGGTTAGAAAATGCGATTACTTGATATCATAAATCATGAAGCAACTGGAACCAAAACTCTTCGATGATGGGTAGTATTGGATGATGATAACATTGAGATGTAGAAATATGCAGAACAAAAATGGATGAAAATTGGGCAGAATTTCGACAATACGGTGATACTTCCGTGAAAGTATTTTTTTCAGAAGTTAGTGATGGACAAAGGACAATCAAGTGCCTTCATTGTGCACAAATAGTCCCTATTTATAGACCATGAGGTATTGGTTGGCGAATGACACAACTATTGATAAGATAATGATTGACAAAAGGCACAACCATTAGTAAGTGATTCTTGATACTTCCTCAAACATCACCCTCGTAAACCATTAGTAAGTGATTCTTGATACTTCCTCAAACATCACCCTCGTAACTCGTAAGAATATCACCATATAGAGGATTTCATTCTAAGGGGTACACCTTTTAATCAAGTTGTTTATTCACCAGATTAGAACTCATTTATTTGGCCCGGAAGATCATCTTTCATCTTTGCATCATGAGTTTGTTTGAGCGAGCAAAGGGGTAATCAAGTCCTATTCGTTAAACTTTTATTTGAATACGAGTCAAGAATAGTGTTATATATACTTATAATTTTGAGAAATTCTGGGCACCAGCCCATAGCCGCAACACACCTGTGTGGTATTTTTTTTTCTTTTTTCATTAGCCGCAGTAGAGTGTGCTGCGGCTGCAGGCTTCAACAAAGAATTTTTCTATAATTTTACTTATATTTTTACTTATGAAACTCATTTTATCAATTTTCTTTTTAAATTTAAATTTTGAATTTTGAATTTTATAATTTTTAACATATCAATAATTGACACGTAGATAATTACATTTTTTTTTTGGTAAGTTTTTATTAACTACATTTATCATTTCTCCAAGTCAAAGCTCAAACTTTTCATTGAGTTAAATTTTGTATTTATGAATAGCTCATTTAATATTATATCAAGTTAGAGATTGTTGCTTTATTTTTCACCAACAAATTTTAACTTTTGTTTTTTTTTTTTGACATAAATTTTAACTTTTGTTAATAGCTTTATAAAGTTTATACATGCATATATTAATGGTTATATGTTCAAGGACTCAAGTATGCTACATATTTAGTAGTAGGAATTAGATGATTTCCTCTTATCCTTTTAAATATTAAAAATATTTTCAGTAAAAATATAAATATAATATTATAAAAAATATTAAATACAAAGTTATTCGAGCTTATACAAGTCAAGTAAAGCTTAATATGAGATGAATAATTTAATAATAAATCATGATTTTGTATTTACAAAACCCATTTGCTAGCATTAATTACTTGGTCTTTTATCTTCTTAGCAATGCTAATCTTTATTTTAGATTTTATAAACTCAGTTACACGAATAAATGTGGTACATTTTAAACGATTTCATAAGTCAAAACACTTAAATAAAAAACCACTTAAAACGTGACATGTCAACCTGTTCAACAAAGAGATGATGCAATTCAAAATAAAGAACAGCATTTCTCTTTTTTATCTTTTATTCCAGCGTATGAGTGATTGATGCTTGCATTTCTTCCAAAGCTCGTCCCTTGGTCTCTGGTACCAGTTTTGCGACGAATATAACAGTCAAACCACAAGCTCCAGAGAATATGAAAAATGTTCCTGAGGTAGCATTATTACATTACAAAAGAGGAAGCAAGAAACAGTTTACTAGAAATTAATGAAAGTGCCTATAATATATGAGAGTATAGAGACAGTAACCTGCTGTGCTCCATTCCATCATGAAATTGAAAGAGTATACCATAATCCAAGAAGAGGACAAGTTCATTATAGTCACAAGGCTTCCAGCCATTCCCTTGATGTTTATAGGGAATATCTGAAATGGAAAGTCATCCTCCATTGAAGTTATATAATTCTCAAGATTTAAGATTCTTGGTAATCAAACTAGCCCTTGAAAGGTTTTTAAAAGGGTTCAGAGTTCGATAATACCTCTGATGCTATAACCCAGGACAATCCTGCCATGCCTAGTCCCTGAGCAACATTATTCCCCTGCGTGGATTTTTGGGCAGTTAATCACATGAACCTCAATTTGATCTATCACTACATAAACCTTGGTCAAAACTGATTGTTGTTGCCTTTAGGATTCAAAAGAAAAGGACACATAAGAAGGTGCATAGTTTGCCATGTTAGCAATTGAAGCTATAGGTCACTAGAAAGTCCTTGTCAAGAAGACTACTGTATGTAGAGCAACCATTAGGGGGCAAAATCATCTTTGTGGTATTTTAGATTACCAGGATCCCGATTAGCACCAAGATGGAAGTGAGTTCCTTCGACCGGTTTCTGTCCTGCTCATAACAAAATCATTTAAACAATGGATCAATCAAGTATGTGGAAAGCATAACCACAAACTCAGAAGCTATTGATTGGTTTTGATAGTAACCTGATAGCCAAATGACAAGCCTACAAGGAAGCAACTCAAGCACATTCCAGCAGCAGAAACCTGCAACAATTGGTCAACTTTACTGCTACTGATTTACTAATGAACTATGCCATATAATTATAGCCGACTCTTTGCCATCCTCACCATGAGAAGTGGTCGTCTTCCCAATTTATCCGCCAAGATTACACCCACAGCAGCAGCTGGAATCTGCAAAAAGAAGGTTTACATGTTTGGGAGATACATCATGCATAATCCTGCAGCTATTAACAGATACAGTGAACCAAGTACCTGGACGATGGCCAGTGATACAGTCCCAATGCTACTTGAAAAACCTTCCATGAACCACAGTAACTATCACTTCTTCATTTTTCTTTACTTATATGAAACAATTCTTAAACCCTATAACTTACCAGCTTCGACAAATATAGAGCTTGCATAAGATGCAATCGCATTGACTCCTCCAAATTGGTGCAGTAACATCAACCCAAGTCCAACCTAATCAATTTAAATAGCATACAGCAAAAGATTGGACAAGCAAGGAAAAGTAAAGGTGCCATAATGTGTGGGGCTTACAATGAGTATATGAACATATCTGCGCTGGAACAAGTCTATGATTTGCGTTTTCGTTTGCTGTTGCAAGGATTCTGTAAAATCCTGTGAAAAAGGAGAATATCTCATTCTCTCATTGTTGTAATAAAAAAAGGTAATAGAACATAAAAAATGAGAAAATTATTTTCTTTAGTGAAGGCTGTAAAAGAGATAGTGTCATAGAAACACAAAATTGGAAGGTTACTCTGATATCAGCTGCTTCCTGAGAGATATCAGCATTCTTCCCCCTAAGATGCTGCAGAGCAGCTTCAAACTTTTGTTTTTTACCAATTTTTGCCTGCAAACCAGTAGGTCTCATCATCTCAGCATCCTAGTATATGCTCATTTTCTCTTTTCAGAAACATAAGAAGTTAGAAGTATAGATTAAGCAGTCTTCTTATGTTTTCTCTTCGAAGCATACTTGAAAAGGCCATTGAAAACATATAAAGCATACATTGCATTCCCTTTCATCAAACAAACCAAAACACCATATAAATGACTTTCTAAACAAAATATGTGGACTCACCAACCATCTAGGAGACTCTGGAATAAAGAATAATCCCGCAATTTGTACTAGACAAGGAATAGTACCTGAAAATAAAATCCATTTGAATAGAACTTTGTTCTTCTAGAATAATTCATCTTGAAATTAAATTTACACAGAGGAATAATAACAAGGTACCAATTAAAGCCAAGGTGCGCCAGGTAAAGAAATTCCCAGTGAAATATATTAGTGAAAGTCCACAAGTCATCATCAGCTGCACACTTATACGAGATGCATGAGAACAAGAAGTTGACTATTCAATTTAATACTGCAATGACAGAGTTATACCTGATTAGCTGATGTAAATTGTCCCCTAATATTCTTAGGTGTTACTTCTGCAATGTATACAGGTACCTGTTTGGTCATAAGAGTTTATTCCTTATTCATTTCATTTAAGTAAAACAATTATAAATGTTTTCATAGAAGATTACCACATAGTAAAATATCCCAACGCCAATACCCAGCAACATTCTTCCAAGATCCAAACACCAAGCATTCTATATCAAGCATTAAACTCTATAATTAGTTGAAGCCCAGTAGAGAGATATATAGGAGTAATTTCCTCCACTTGGTTCGTACTGATTTTGTATAATATTTTCAATTGTCTGCCCCTTCTTTAACTCGAAATTAAAAAAAACAGCAGCATCTTCTGAGAATAACTAACGTAAATATTATTATGATGCTTTCCACTATCCTACTATTGACACTTCTTTCAAGCTTGTGACAGAGTAACCAGGTAACTGGAAAAAAAATTGAGATTAGAAGTTAATTACAAAACCAAAAAATTCCTTTAAAAACTTAGTTTGAAATCAGAACACTTCTTTCAGGAAATCAGAACTCATTCTATGTATAGTTGCTTCCATCAAACCCTGATACTCCAATTGACTTCTAAGAGAAAATGCATAGATCGGATGATTGGTAGCACTAATTCAGCTTATTGGCAGTCGAATACAACATGCTTTAGGGGAGGGAAAGAAGAGAAAGAGGAAAAGAAACCTTTGCAAATGCCACAACAAGCCAACCAGCAAAGCTGAATATACAGGAGAACCACATTGCCTGCATTATGATATCAACAAGAGCTTGAAATGAATAAAAAAAATCAACTTCTAATTTTCAAATAAAAAATTTTCTCACAAGCCTTAAGCTGCAAGGTGACAAGAGAAACTTACCCCTCTCCGGCCGATAAAATCCGCCATCTTTCCATTTATTAGCCCACCTATCACTCCTCCAATAGTTAATATGGAACCAAAAACTGAATACTACGAGAGGCAGAAAAAAGTGTCACATTTTTCATTCCACTGAAGTTCAGCATTTTGGACAATTCGTTGAAGGTGTAAACTCCAAAGAAATTTCAAAGATAACTCAGCGCCTAATTTAGTAACTGGCGCTTGAATTTTCCTGACTGATTAAGATAGACCTATATATATATAAAGTAATAATTTGCAAAAAAAAGAAACGTAAAGTGATGAAGTCGTACTTACTGCTGCCAAAGAGAGGCCCAAGTCATCCATAATCCCGGATTCAGCAGATGATGAATATCCTAACTTCAAACGAGTCATGTTGCATATTTTAGACCAAGCCAACCGAATCATAATGAAAATCTGTAATGACCTTTACTACAATTTCTTGGTAATAAAAATCTTCTTTATCTTGAAGTACTTTTACAGAGAAATGCTCGTAGACAATGCAACTATAAGACCTTTTTTTATATGGGACTTTTTTTTTTCTCATTTTTTCATAGGACTCTGTAACTATAGATGTATCATCCTACATGGTGTAGTTCTTTTGTGAGGTGAAGCAATTTGTTTATGTGACTCAATCTTTATTTTTACCTGGTCTTACACCTGCCCAATGCGCACTATCATATATTAATAGTTTTAGAATGTGCAAGTCTCACGCATTGTTTTTTAAAAAAACTGTTAAATCTAGGATTTACGTGAAACAAAATTTTTTTTTTATATGAGAACACAACTGTTATGACATGTTCTCGGATTACTTCACTACTATTCACAGATCATATGAGATACTCTTTTAACTCTTAATATATTTTTAGAAGTACATAATTATTCTTAAGTCATAAGGAAAAAAAAAAAAAAAAAACCAAACAAATATGACAAAAGCTCACATGCCTTTCATATGCATGGTGCTCCATTAAATTAACTATGTGAAGTGTAAACTGAGGAGATGTAATTTGAAAAAATGGTTACAATTTGGGATACAAAATAAAATTTCCTCCTATATTTAATGTCTCAGCATAAAGACTCGTGAGTTTTTTTTTTTCGAGGGGGGGGTTTATCTTAAAGGAATGAGTTTTTTTCCCTTCCCTGCTGAGTTACGGTAGGAGACAAATGGTTCATGTTCTACATGCTATTATCTTGTTTTACTTACAGCGTAGCCTATGCTGATTGAACCGCAGAGGGCGACCATGGTGCTGAGCACAACAACAGGTGTGGCTGAGGCACCTGTACTTGGCGCCATGTCTCCAACTTCTCCAATACTGGGATTGGCTTCAACAATGACGGAGTACTTTGGTAGTAGTCCTGCTTCCATACTTTCTCTCTCCATTTCTCCAATGCAAGATGGAGAAACATGAATAGCAAGATGAGACTTAAGAACTTATGGGTGAAAGAGGGAGAGAGATCATCACAGAGAACTGGTGCTACTGGGGAGAGTTTGTTGAGATGAATTATTACCCACCATGGAAAATTCTCATTAATCCTGGGTTTAATCATTAATGAGAGTTTCTGTTCACCCTTCTTCTTCTTTCCCATTTACCCCTCCCTCCTCGTACATGTTGTGGACCATAAAGTCATTTTTAATGTACATATGTTACAATTCTTAAAAAAAAAAAAAAAAATGTACATATGTTACAACCAATAAAATTCAAAAGGAAAAGACGATCGAGACATTTAGATTTTATCTATATGTTGAGTTTTTATAAATAGTAATTAATTGAAATAGTAAAATAAGTTTTGTAATTTATAAGATTTACCTAAAATCATGAATTTAGATATATTTAAAATATTAAAATGAGTTTAAATATATTTATAAAAAATTAAAAAAAAATTTGGATATAAGAATTGTTTAGCTAAAATCCATTCTAGTGGCATGCCTTCTTCAATACATTCCCTTTATGCTTTAATGACAAAATCTAGTCTGTAGACATAAGAAAATTCTTCCATTCTTCCTTCTTCTTTGTAAATAGTAATGAGATGAATTATAAATAGTAATAAAATTTATGAGTTAAAATTGATAAATAGTAATAAGATGAGTTGAGATGGATCGTAAATTCAAACCTATCTAGATTATCTAACAAAAGTGGATGTCGTTTATTATTTTTTATATTTAAAATTTAAGAAAATATTTTTTAATAATTTTGTGAATTTTTTTAAAAATGTTTAAGAGTTTAAAAAAATATTTGAAAAAAACAACTAAAATAAAAAAAAAATACATGATCGCCGTTCGGTGCCAAGGTTGAGAATCGAAACTAGTGATTCTTTCAAAACGAAGGGGACAAAGCCTACCATGTGTTTTCTTTAGCACGGTAAACATTTTTACTTGTCAAATCCAAATACAATATGAATATGATCATTGATTTCTCAGTGCTGGCCTATAAAAAAGTTAAATTTCAAATGTAAAACAACTAAAATTCTTTGTGTAAAATTCGAACTCTCAATGACATAAGATACTACGCAATGTTGTTTTTTTCTCTCAAGGGTCTTTTTTTTTTTTTTTTTTCTTTCCTAAGCATGCATATGATAGATATATTTAACAGTTACACGATACAATAGTCAACAGGATGAGAGATCCCAACATGTCAAACTATCAAATACAACATAAGAAATAAAAATAAAAATAAAAAGATACGAGGCCAATGACTTAACCCCACCCATTTCTAACAAGGAAAAGTTGCTTGAAGCGGTTTTGATACAGTCGAATAAAAATGACTGTAATACTACGACTGAGAGTCACAGTGAAGTGAGTTGTGTTGCATTTCGTTGATTTGGATCGGCTGCAGGAGATTTCCACTACCTCATTCTTATAATCCTTCGTTAGGAGAAGTAGAAACATAGGAAAATAAAAAACAAAAGATGCGTCGAATTGCCGGAGGACAAACGCTAGGGATTGTGAACACTCTGTGAAAGTGGAGATTGGTTGGATCTAAAGGATTCAAGGTTGCTGGTCCTGAATATGCCATGCATGGCAACAATAGGAACTCCCTGGTGCGGCGGCATGTGGATCTCATGCACGGGTTGAGTCTTGCGTGTGACACACACTCCGCTCCTATCGACATTCTGCTTCTGCCATCTGAAGGATCAACAGCAGGGGGTCTTGCAGTGGGGCACGTGGCGATTGTGGGAAGGCAAAAAGCAGTAGATCAGCGCTTCTTCTTACTATGGATAGAAAACACAATAAAATAAAATAAAAGATTGAAAAACACAATAAAAACTTGAATGCAGTAGACAGGATGAGAGAGGGAGGAAACCACCCATACATGTACCTTGGCATTCTATAAGGTGTGAAAAAAGGATAGTGTTACTATACCCCAAGTTTGTGTTTGGTGTTCTCCTAGTATAAATTTTATTTTATTTTAAAATATTATTTAAAAAAAAAATTCAAAAAAAAAAACATGAGCGAAGATAAATTTACACAGCATAGTATCATTTTCCGTAAAAAAAAAAATAACCGGAAACTGATGATCATGCCGGGCAAAAAATAATATTGCATCATAATGTCTTCTAGAAGAGGTGGCGTACACTCGAATTGCTGGGATCGGTTTCCAACATCTTCACAACCTGGTCCATTGTCGGCCTTGCATGTAATATTGGATGACAGCAGAGAACTGCTACGACAACATGTTGCTCCATCAATTGGCGTGACTCACATTCTGGCATCCCTTCTTCAATGACATCCACCGCTCTCCCTTTCTGCATCAAGGACCAAGCCCAGTCTGTCAGAAGCGAAGTCTTCCCAGCCTCTTCTGTTTCAAGTGCTTTTTTACCACTCAGAAGCTCAAGGAGCACAACCCCAAAGCTGTAAACATCACTCCTTTCAGTTAACATCCCATACAAAGCATACTCTGGGGCAACATAACCGAGAGTCCCAGCCACCCTGGTGTTCAAATGTGTCGTTCCCTCTGCATTATACCTCGCAAGCCCAAAGTCTGCTAATTTTGGCTCGAACATCTTATCCAAAAGTATGTTACTTGCCTTAATATCCCTGTGGATGATCGCAGGCTGGGCTCCATAATGTAAATAGGCCAATCCCCGGGCTGTTCCAAGGGCAATCTTCTGACGAATTGGCCAGCTAAGCTTCTTCATTTTTGATCCAAAGAGATGGTCATAAAGACTTCCATTAGGCATGAAGTCACAGACAATTATTCTCTGATGACCTTCTAAAGAAACCATCTTGGTACAATAGCCTCTTAAAGAAACAAGATTAACATGCCTAACACTTGCAATTACCTCTACCTCATGTGCAAAAGTTGCAACCCCAGCAGCAGAACCATTCTTGAATCTTTTGAAAGCAACTTGGGATCCATCAGGCAGTATCCCCTTATAAACATTCCCATATCCTCCCTTCCCAATTAGATTCTCCCTATAAAAGTTCATGGTAGCCTTCTTAACGTCTTCATATTCGAATTTGACAAAGCTGGTACTTCCATTGATCGATCCCAACCCCATAATTATACCGGTCTCATCTTTGGAGATGTTCTTCTTCTCTCTCTCACTTTTTTTTCTCCTCATCCAAAGAAACAAGACTACGGAAGAGGCCCCAAATAACCCAAAAAGACAACCCACAAGAGCACCGGAAAGTACAAGGGTATGTCGTTTAATGTTGGAAGGCTGCATTAATGGAAGTTCGACCGAGAACGAGAACAAACATTTCGCAGTTGTTTTGTCTGTTGGTCCCAACTCACTAACCATAGCAGCTGCATACATAAATGGATACCCAGTGCAATCCGAGACATTTCCATTATCGGGACCATGCAGGTATGAATCACCAAGACTCGACAAAATCTTGGAACACATTTCACAAGCAGAACTACTCACCAGAGACTGGTTACAGTAACGTTCAATTTCCTGCAATTTGGGTACAGGAATTAGGCTCTCAAACTCTGCTTGAGATGTAATGTTCATGCAGCCTTTCGAAATCCATTCTGGATGATACCCACAAGCAGTTTGGATATCAAAACCATCGAAAAACTCGCCAACTAAGCTCCGGTACGATTGCCAGCATGCCTTGGAAACATTAGGAGGAAGAAGAAAGCTTGAATCGGTCCGAAGATACTCGGATCGAACCAGGCGGATCCCCTGAAGAATGTAGTGACATTTTGTTTGCATGTCAAGAAATGTAGGCTTGGGAGCACCTTGAGCGATCAGTTTCCTAAGAAAATAGAAGTTCAAAGGACACAAGTCTTCAAAAGGCCGGCGGCCTGTATGCAAGATTTTGTAGCAATCAGCGGATGAAAAAGTAAAACCCGAAATGGCTAAGCCAAGTAATAAGGCATAGCAAATGGATAAAAGGGGGGACATTGCAAAGCTATGGTTTCTTTTGGTATTGAGAAAAATCTTAAACCTTCTCAAAGTCCCACCTTTAATGGCGGGCTTGGGAGTATATATATATATATATATATACAGGCGCCACTGAAAATGACGAGTCTTTAAATACGCAAGAGTCTTTTATTATGAAAGCTAAACGACATTAATTGTGGAATTCACGTGGTTTGATCTATCAGATTCTCTGAATCATCCAATTCTAATTTGAAGTCATGAGAAGTTGAAACTTTCAAACTGAACTTAAATGATTTTCCCAATAAAAACAAATTTAGGAAATATCAAAAAGAAATTGACTTGGACTCCCTGATCCTAGACATGAAAAAGGATTAAGACTTCTTATTAGATCTCTTTCAACTGTAGGGTCACTTTCTGCACTAGAAATTTAAGATTGGTCAAAAAATTATTATCCTGATACAAAACTTGGGGAATATTTATTGGAACATATATCTTGACTTCTCTAATTCTAGATAGACAACACTTCATAACCTGAATATATCTCTTCATCGAGTTCAATAAGGTACAGTTCAATGGAGTTCATGCTGCATGAGGACAAAGGGGATTTCGAGGTTGACTGGATGAGCTAGTTGCCACGTCATGAGGATGTAGTTGATATCTGGAGGAAACAAAGAATGCTCAAAGAAGAGAGAAACGGTTATTGTCCATTTCCTCTTGTACTCTCTGTGGTTAATGAGAGAGAGACCATATATTAATTTACACTTGGCAGGCTAAATGCAGTATGAAGTAAGAACCAAATAGAGCTGACAAAACACAATAGACAAATGGAAAGGGCCAAGAGAACGTGAATGCAATCTGCATTGACAAGACTTTGAGGGTTTGGAAAATCTGGCAATAACTCTTTTTCCATGAAGAGGATGATGATCATTGATGACAGATCAGTTTGATAAGCAGCTGTAAAACCACTCGTTTCTCTGACCAGCTTGAAGGAATTTACTCTAATGATAATTCTGTAGGACTTTATTTAAACCCTGTAGAATTAAATTCATACAAAACTAACAGAATTTCATAGTTCATTGCATAAATTCAGACAACATATTTTCCTTCACTGTTGAGCAAAATACCATTAGCTAACTTCAACTGAATTTTCTCTTTAATTTAAATGGGCAAACGCGTTTTTTGTGGCTATGGCATGATCCTGAAAGAAAGAAAAGAAACAAGAACATCGTCTATATAAGTACTTTTATTGTTTCTTTCTCTTTCCTTTTCTCTTTCTTTTATATTTTTTTTCCTTGCAAAAGTACTCACGATAAAACCTTATAAAACTCGAGAAAAACTATAATATTGTGAGAATATTGTGTTTTAATTGAGATAGCTGGAAACATACTCATGATAAAAACTTTATGAAACGTGAAAAAAATTAAAGAAGTTAAAAAAAAAAACTTATTTTAGGAGGAACAGTTCCTTTCATTTTTTAAATTTTCTTTTCAAATTTTGTTGGAGTTATTCATGTGATCTTGAGTGGGGAGCGAGACATTGTATATTTTTTTGCTACATCCTTTTGCCAATTCGTATTCTCTTTAATTATTTGATTATGTAGGTTGGTGCCTATTTTTTAAGAATAGACTGAAGAGGGAGAATGAGTCATTTCCGACCCAAGATGACAGTTCGGGTCTCGATCGGTTTAGATTGGGGCCAACGATGGTAGTTCGGAGCGGCAATATAGTGCAAGTGTGTACGTGTGATGTAGTGAATAGAAGATAAATATAGCAAACATAAATGGAAAAATAAACACATAGATTTACGTAGTTCCGAACAAGATTTACTTCCACGAGTCGTTTGGGGTGCTAATCCATTATAAATAGGAGTATTGTACAATCTCTTATGGTCACTCATAACTCATTGCACCAAATAATCAAGCTAGAGTTTCCTGTGTAGAGGTTAAAAAAGCTCTTTCCCCCATCTCCCACAGCCTCCGGTCTGGAAAAACTCCCCAACCCCCCTTCTTTTCCCAGCCAATGGTTCCTTTGTGTCATCTATATCCTTCATTTATGTCACATCCTCTCTTTTTCTCTTGGGACACTCTCTTTTCTCAGTTTTTATCTCCTCATTTCCTCCTCTCTCTCTTCTCTCTTGGTGAGACCTCCCTCAGAGAATCTTCATTAGCTTGGTCAAAGTTAAAAGATAACTAAAATTTAGATAATCTATGTCAAAAAAACCCCACATTGGATTGTGCATTTCTAAAACAATTTGGATTTCAACTACAGTGTTTCACCAAATATAGCTAACTATAATTGTTTTATCAAACATTAAAATATTAGTTTTTTACTCCAAGCAAACAAATTAAATTAATTAGAATATAATTAACATTTAACATTTAGAATATAATTATTATTAACATTTAATTGGTAGAACTATAAAATGTGATAAAAATAAATTTAATTAATTATTAAAATAATAATATTTTATTATTATATAGAGAGTAAATTGATAATCTAACGTGGGGATTGAATTTAAATGAAATAGTCAAATATAAATTCATATGATATTAACTAAAATTTGAAAATGCATTCGACCAATCTAATAAGAATGCTCTAGGCTTCGTTTGGTTACTGAACTCAACTTAACTATTACTGAACTCAACTCAGTTCAGTTGAGTTCAGTCTAATTTTAAGCTGAATCTAACATCCAAACACTCAATTCTAAAATTACTAAACTCATATCAACTCAAAACATTCTTACACATGGGACCCACAACTTTTTTCAACTTAAAACATCTTAACACGTGGGACCTACAACCTTTTTCAATTTCCTATAAAAAGTACTAAACTCATATTAACATCCAAACACACTTTAAACTCAGTTTAGATGGGGCCCACATAATTCTCTTTACCACTCAATTTATTACTATTCATAAACAACTCAACTCAACTGAGCTCCGTTCAACATCCAAACGCAGGCTTAGGCTGGGCTTGGAAGGCCATTGTTGGCCGAAAATTTTTACCCCTTCCATTGTCAGATGGTGTAATGTACATTATTTATTCATGGATTTGTTATTTTCAATTATTATACAATGAAATCCAATTAAATAATTAAAAAAAAGTATGTTGATAATACTAGAAGATTCAACCAAGGAATTGCTCGAGTTGAAAAGCCTTCGCTGTCTAATGATCTGAACTTATTGGGCCCGGGTTAAGATTGTGGGCTAGATGCTGATGTGACATATGAACTATTCTTAAAACAGAAGCTTTTCTAAAGTTGAGCCCATTTCATGTGTCATGTGCCATTTATGGGAGCCATCGATTTGTTAAGAGTAATGCTAGATACAGTCCTTAAAATGGAGACTGCAATACAAGCCTAAGTAATTTTATCTTTAAATTTTTTTTAAAATTACAAAACTATCCCTCCTGAAATAATGTTTTTTCTCATTTAATAATGGGCCTACACATACAGTCCCCAAGTGGGGACTGCAAATAGAATTTCTCATTTGTTAATGCTCGATGGCCATTAACAAAGCTCATCATTTTTTATTTTTTTTTTATGAAGTTTGTCTTGTTTTTATAATTTCTCTTATTTTATCTCATTTAATTATTACAATTTTTTTAAAATTTTTATATAAAATAAAATAAACAATTCAACTTTTCAAATTTCAAAACAAAAATAATATTAAAAAATATATTCTAACAATATTGTATTTAACTTTTAACTTTAATTTCAATTCATCTCATCTCATCTGCGAAAATAAACAAAACCTTAATTTTACAAATGATGATGTAGAGAAAGTTCGTTCAAATTATGTGAAATATTAGGATTTCCTTTTCTTACACTATGTTTTATTTTACCAAAATATGATTTAAAATACTTACTATTAAAAGATTGATAAATTCTTGCATTAACACACCATTGGATAAATGGATCGTAGGAATTCACAAAGTCCAATTATGTGAATAACAGCTAATTCAGAAGTTGTCCCCACCCAAAATGAGGTGAGGAAGTAATTGGTAGACCATGGCATTCAACCCATAATTAATGTCCACGTCATTAAATTACTACGTCAATTTATAAATTTATTTATATAAAATTTATTTGTAATCAAAATATTTTTCTAATAAAGCATAAGTAATGTTACATGCAGTCGTGAAATGCACAAGTGCCGTACAATCGTTTTGAAAAAGAGTGGGTTTACTATTAAAAAATTATTATTTTTTCATGTAGATCTCGTATTTATTTATTTTTTTTAAAGTGATTACACGACACTTGCATACTCATGACTGCAACTATGATTTCTCTAAAATCATATATGCTCACTATCAAAGGATAAGACTTTCAAGAGAAATCATATATTAAATACGCTCGCGATTGGTATCCATAAGCCCTTCTCTTTCCAAATAACATATCTTTTGTTTCTTGTGTTGTTTTTTTGTATTAGGATTTTTTTTCTTGCACTTTCTGTTTTAATTTTCCAAATATGATCTAGAGCACTTCCAACTAAAAAGGATACAAAGTACGCACCTTTAATGGAACACGGCGTGTATATATATAGATCCCATAAAAAAATATATACAATAAGCTTAACACGAGATGAAATGAGATGAAAAATATTTATATTTGAATAATGTTTAGAAAGAAAATAAAATGAGATGAGATAGATTGAGAACTTGAGATAGCTATAGAAACAATGTCTAAAATTAAAGAGTAATGCTACATGCAGTCGTGGAGCGCAAGCACCGTGCAATCGTTTTGAAAAAAAATATGGTCCACTATTAAAAATTAATTAATTTTTATGTAGATCCGTATTTATTCATTTTTTTTAAAGTGATTATGCGGCGCTTGTATATTCACAACTATAACTATCATTTCTCAAAATTAAATACGTACGCTCACGATTATGGCGGAAAACCCTTTCTTTTTACAATAACATATACATCCTTTGTTTCTTGTTTTGTTCTTTTGTAGTAATAACTAAGAACCAACCCCAAATCATATCCGCCTCGGATGCTCTATAAATTAATCAACTTGGTCCCATAGCCAATCATGTATTGTTTTTCCACAAAAAACCAGTGAACATGTAAGAGCAGAAACCGGCAGGTTGGGTCCATATCTGTCTTTGATTTTACAACACATTAGCAAAAACATATCCTTTATTTCCGGACATTTTTACCAAGCGTGCGCTTGCTAATTAATGTTCATGCTCGTGGTGCCGACATGATGATCAGCTGAACCGAATTAAGGAAGCAAGCATGCATGCAAACATGCGTGATGCCTTATTAATCTTAATTAATAATTTGTCATATCCTAATCTAATAGATTGTTTTAATATTGCCAATTATCAGGCTAAGATCACGAGAAAAACGACATAGTTACAGGCCAGATGAAACTCCGGGAACGTCACGTACGGATTCAATAATAATAATAAAATATATTCTAAATCCTGTCGTAGTTCCTTCTTGCTACCGTTTGTTTATGCAATAGAACAAGCTGTCCTTGAAAAACCAACATTCTTCCGTTTCTCTCCTTAATTTCATCAATCTTCGTGAATATGAAATTTTTTTTCATAAGCCTTCCAAACCACACACTACCTTTTTTTGTTATTTTTTAATTATTATTTCTTTTTACTAAATGTGCAGTATATGGATAATGAGTAGAAGAATTCAATTATTTTAAGAATAATAAAACCAAAAAATTTAAAAATTTAAAAAATAAAAGAAATTGTGGTGCGTAGGCTTATGAATAGCAAAGTTCGTAGATGTATTTTTCATAGGATGTAGGGTGTGAAGTTATGAATATTGACTGATGAGAAGAATTTCTCTATATATATAGGCTACAAAGAGACTAGTTGAGGATGTCAATCACGGGTTTAATTAATTTGTTGCATGAAAATTGTTTAAGTAAAAAATAAATAAATTGAAAAATCATCCACTTTTAATAGAATGTATTTAGTGAATTTTTAATTGGATGTAAGCCAATTAATTTATTAATAAATTGTAATCAAGATTACACATTCATACATTTTAATAAGGTATTGGATATATACTATAACTTTTTTTTTTGTCATTATTTAATTGAATTATATAATTTAGTGCATGAAGAGTTGGCGAATGAGAAACACAAAACGCTTTTTTCTTAATAGATAGGCAATAAATAAAAAGTAAAGACTTTTAAGGGAATTATCATACAAGCTCAAAAATCTACAAAAAAGTCGCATTAATACACAACTCATGGGTTCAAATATGCAACATTTCCTTAAGAAGTACTTTGGGTTGGTGGAATATTTACAATTATATATTTTTATATATATATATATTTATATATATAATTTCCCGCCACTCAATTAAAATTAACCTTTTACTTTGGTTTTATATTTTTGTTCCCATTTTTTACTCAAAATATCCTATAATGTTTTGAGTAAATGCGGGTCTAAAAGTATACCATTTTGCATGCTAAATATATTTAAGAGTAATGCTATATATAATTTTAAGGTGTGCACGTCTGACATACTCATTTTGAAAAAAATAGTGTCAATTATTTTATTTTTTTTCATATATATCACGTATTTATCTACTTTTTTTTAAAGGAGGTGCGCCATATTTACATATCTTGAGAACGGAAATATCTCTATATGTTTAAATGATGACAACATGGTAAAGAGATCATTCACAAGCCTTTCTTAGATAAAATAATTGCGGAAAAACAAAGTATTTCATAAAATTAGGTAAATACAAACATGGAAAATATATGTGCAATTCTTGATATAACTCAAATATTAGAGATCAAAAATTCAAAATGCGATTTTGAACCAAAAGATTTCACATTTCATAATTAAAAAATTATAAATATAAGCCCCACATTTCTGTATATTATTTAAAAAAATATGAAATATAAGAATAAAAAAATAAAATTATATATTTTTAAATGATGTGTAATTTATTAAAAATAGAAAACATCTCTAATAAATAAGTCGGTCACATCCAGAGTAGTCCGTTCTACTTGATCGATAGTTGTATTTTGTAATTTTTATTTTTATTTTTTTAATATATTTTAATATTTTTAAAAAATAAAAAATTACATCAATACTCTTCAAATTACTTTTTTAATCATTAAATAAACAGCGATCGGTAATATTTGGTGGGAAAACTATTTTTTTTCCTAATAAATTAGATTATAGAAAACAATTCTCTCTCTCTCTGAGTTTCTCTCTCTCACTTTTCCGTAGGGGTGTTTAAGGTTCGAGAGGACAAGTCGCTGCAAAGCTTTCACCACATGTCAGCACCCCAGTAGAGCAGAACTGCGACTCTTACGAACTCATGGAAAGCGAGAAAAAAACAAGAAAAATATAAAAATCCGTGCTGAGGTTACTCAGGGAGACTAACATCATAATGATTTTCAATATTTAGTTCAGCTTCCGTATTTGTAGGTGCAAGTGATAAGGTTAAAAAAAAAAAGACGAACAAATTAATGAATGAGTGAAATAAATGAGCAGGAACAAAACAGGGCATTGTTGGAGCCGGTTGCATTGGTGATTGGTGTATAAAAACCGCTACTTGGGTCTCTCTCTCTCTCTCTCTCTCTGTCACATTGTTTCTGGTTTGCTCTCTCTTCTGTGACTGTGTCCATGGCGGATGGTAGAGAGCATGGAGCTTCTTCCCCCCGGTATGCGTGTGTTCTCGTTCACATTCACGTTCACGTTCTCTCATTATGCTACGTGTTATGTCTTCTTCATATTAGACTTTCTCAGTGGGTTATCAGGTTTGAGCTTGCGAATGTTGTGGATTACATATGTTTGTGTAATACTTGAGCTTCCTTAGCAATTGTGATATTTTTGTCCCATTTTTTGGAGTCTATATCTGCCGCCCCAACCAACCCCCCCCCCCCCCCCCCCCCCTTCTCTCTCTCCTAAACACTTTTATTTTATACGGCGTATTTAGGGATTATGATAGTTTGCATTTTGCGATGTATTTTATATTGGTGGTTTTCTTTGTTAAGATATTGCATAGAGGTGCTATGAGTTTGTGCTTTATAGATCTTATAGATTTTGTGTGCATGTTGAATAATGGAGCATATTTAGTTGCTGTGAATCTGTGATGTTATATTGTTTGTGTGATTTTTCTAGTAATTCTGATTTCTTCTCTATTCATTGACTCATTTATTATTGAGTTTGAGCTTATAGGTTCGAGCATTTGCATAAAGCAAGGGATGCCGTTAGGATTTAGAGGCTTTCTCTTCCACAGTATGCATGTGTTGAGTAATCTGATAAAATTTATATCTTTGTTTCATTCATTATTTAGATTATGCCTAAATCTTCTTTACATTAGATTCCCTTGCCCCCACCCCCCCCCAAAAAAAAAATCTTCATCGTAGCTTCTTGGTCTAATGGATTTGCAAAAGCGTAGATGCAAATTTCCTGTTTATTATGTTGTGGGTTGTGGTAGATTATGTGTATTTGTGTGAAAGTAGAGTAGACTTGAAGATTTTGATATATGGGTTCCTTGATAGTCAAACATATTTGATTTACGCTTGTGTTAGTAAATTTGTTTTCATTCTTTTTATATGGTGTTTATGTATTTGAGATGAGTACAGATTTGAGATTTTCTTTAATCATGGTATGCCTTCTTCTTCCTGTAGTTCTGCTTTTGAACATCTTTTTTATTTAAAATTTTCTTATATTTCTTAAATTTAGCTGACTTTACTTTGTACCGCATAAGGAGAGGTTTTCAGTGGAAACCATTCTGTATCTGAATGTTCTTAAACAATTGGCTCGTGGGATTTAGGGGGGTTTCTGTATTTCTGCCATTAGAGTAAGAGTCTTTATACATCTCAATTCTGTGTTTTTTGTTTATTATATTATTTTCAATATTTTTATATGTTTTTAGTATAAGCTTGGGCTTTGTCATTTTAGTATCTTTTTGCCATGATATGTCTTTTGGAGTTTTCTCAAGCTTGAGTGCTGTCACAGATGACTATCTGCTGCTGCTGCTTCTTCTTCTTCTTCCTCACCCCCCCCCCCCCCCAGTTTTATCTCATTTTGTTGAGACTTTTGGTCTTGACCATTTTTGGGGATGCTTTTGAATTTTCCCTCCCCGGGGCCATCAATTTTATGCGGAATAAACAGATATACTTTTTCTCGACTGATCCAATCCTTGTTTTTTTTCCCTACATAGTGACACCTTCTCTAATTTATTTAATCCTTCTCTAATCCCAAGTTGATACTCCCCCCAAAAAAAGAAAAGAAAAGAAAACTGTTTGATATTTTGCTCAAAGTTAGAAGCATATTTTATTCAGGAAGAGTGATAATGCTTCTGGTGAAGGAACAAATAAAACCCTGACAGGTGGTGGTTTTAAGGCAAAACATAGAAGACAAGGTGCTGTGCTTCCTTCCTCTTTATCTGCCCAAGGTAATTTCTTCTAATTTTACTTAACCAGCCTCTATACGTCATTCATGTTATACATGTTTGTGAATATCTGAATTCCTATTTTTTGGTTTTTCTTATGCAGACTTGAGATGTTTAGATATCGAAAAAGAGAAAGAAGATGTGTCATCCCCTAGAGGAGTTTTAGAAGCCTGCATTAGAGGATTGGAATCTGACACAGATTCTTCCAAAAACAGCTCCACTGAAATGGAAACTCGTTCAAATTCAAGCTGGAGCAGATTCTTTAAATTGTGGAAGAACAGATCGATCAAGCGCTTAGCCTCCTTCCCTCCTCTTGGGAAAAGCAAAGGCAGGAGCGGTAGAGAAAATTCAGAATTCTGTAATTTATATAATTTCAAGAGTTCATTAGTGAACTTCAGCCTCGCAGATTTGCAAGCTGCAACCAACAATTTTAGTCATGGTTTGTGATGCGCAAAAATATTTGGTGTACTTTGTGCAATTTATAGTAGAATATATATGGTAGATTCTCAATTGTAATAAGATGTTGGTTTTGTGATGTTGATTTGTGGTTCCTATTTCCTGTAGAAAACTTAATTGGAAAGGGTGGTTATGCTAAAGTTTACAAGGGTTGTTTGCAAGATGGACAGCTGATAGCAGTGAAGCGGCTGACAAAAGGAACAGCAGATGAGAAAACATCAGGCTTTCTATCTGAGCTTGGCATTATAGCCCATGTAGACCATCCTAATACTGCTAAGTTGATTGGCTGTGGCATTGAAGGAGGAATGCACCTTATTTTTCAATTATCTCCTCTAGGGAGTTTAGGATCTCTTCTTCATGGTTTGTTCATACATTGCATACTCCTTTTCTTTGGTTAAAATTTCCTTCTGGCTTATGGCTCTTTTGTTTTATCACTTTTCCAGGTTCAAAGGATAATAAACTTGATTGGAGTAAAAGGTACAAAATTGCTTTAGGAGCAGCAGATGGCCTGCTGTATCTTCACGAGAGCTGTCAGAGGCGAATCATTCATAGAGATATCAAAGCTGATAATATTCTTCTTACAGAGGATTTTGAGCCCCAGGTATCTTTGAACCCAAGGAACCATGATCAAATGTGGGAACTTTGAATGTGATATAATTTCTGCTATCTATGATTTATTAGAGTGGAGTCAAGAGTCAAACACTAGATCACCTGTTTTGGTACCATGTTAAACTACTAAGGTCTCAATAAATTTAAGTTGATAAAATGTGTGAATTTAATTAACCATTTTTTCTCCAGTCCATAGGTACAAAATATATTGCTAAGTATTTCCCATCACCTGTGGTCCCTGTGCATAATTATCTCATTTCAAGAATACTCTACCGTATCATGTCACTTTATATTACACTCGGACTATCCTATGATGAGAATTCGTTGGACATATGGTTATGATATGCATTGATGGTTGTTGCTGCAATTATACATTTAAAACAAATATTGCAGAAACTTGGCCAATTGAGCTGATGTCTAGAATAAAGAATTTCCCGGTCATAGGAAACTGATAGCCTTAAGGATTATATTACATATTAGCATCAATCCTGAACTTGAATGTAGTCATTAGTGAAAAGAAAGGCAGACATGGAAGGGTATGCATATCATTTCACCAAAAGCAGGTCACTTTGGTCACTCATTCTCTTTCAAGAGTTTGGCTTACAACTGGAGAAAAATCACTGGATGTATTATGTTAAAGGCTGAACGGACGAGATCAACTTGTTTTCTAACCACAATCGATCTCATCCGTCTAGTCTCTAACAGGATACATCCCGTGATTTTTCACTGGATATAAGCTGAACTCCTCTTATCAATATTAATTTATGTAATTTTTTTATGTTGTGTTTGTGATCTAAGTTACATCTAAGCTCATGTGCCTGTGGGAGTAAAAAGGTCAAATCCAGATTCTCTTCTATTAGTGGGAGAGTGGGGTACCTTGAGTCATACTGAGAACTGCCTGGGAAAAAAAAAAATGTAGTGTAGCAAAGCCTATTTTGGAGAAGAGAATTTTAAGAATTTCACTAGCTCCTTTATCCTTTTCACCAATAATTGGACTCCATGGAAGGGATTCTAGTTTCATGGGGGAATCCGTAGACAGGAAGTATACCTGTTGCCTAGACAGTTTGTGTCTTTTCACCAATCATTGGATTCCCTAAAAGGGATCTAGTTTGATAGGTGATACCATAGACAGCAAGTATGTCCTGCCAAATCTATCAGCTACTTTTACTAACCCAGAAATGCCAAGTATTATTTGCTAGCTTGTTCAGTTTGTTAGATTTGGGGATCCCCGAAACAAGGACATTGTACCATTGTTATAATGAAAAATAAATAAATAAAAGAATCTAGGGATGGTACTAATGATTATGGATGATTTTGGGTTTACATCATGTCTAATACCAAAATAAGGTGTGATACACCATTCTTTTTCTCATTAAAAAAAAAGAGTAATGCCTAGATATAGTCGTGGAGTGTGCAAGCGCTATGCAATCCTTTCTATGTGGATCCCGTATTTACTCACTCTTTTCGAAAGGATTGGTTAGCGCTTGCACACTCTACGACTGCAAATGTCAGTTCTCTAAAAAAACATATTGCAATGTGCCATACTGACCTTGTGTATATGGCTACCATATTTTTATCCTTGGTTTCCACTTTCTTCTTGTTTGGTTAAGTTGGCCTGCAAGTCTTAGTTTGGTTGCCGGCATTGCCATAAATGTTCATCCCCTTCACCCTCTGCCTCTAGATGATGTTACTTCCAACTTGGTCTTTCAATTTTCAGTTTTGTGAACTGTTTTTAAAATTCAATATCCAGACAGGAAAAGCCAATAATGATGACACCATAGCTTTGAAGTCAACAAGCACTTAAATTTTCCGTTTATAAAAGTACTAATTCTACTTGCATTAACAACTGTCTTAAATAAGTTTTTAGCTTTACTTTATATTGTTGTCTTTTGTCTCTGGAATTATCATTTTAGCACCTTCCAATCCAGATTTGTGATTTTGGGCTTGCAATGTGGCTACCCAAACAATGGACTCACCACAATGTATCAAAGTTTGAAGGTACATTTGGGTATGTAAGCCTAAACCTTCATTCCAAAGTTATTATATATCTCCTGGATTAATTTTTTCCTTACTTCTTAAATGATAGGTATTTTGCTCCTGAATATTTCATGCATGGCACGGTAGATGAAAAAACTGATGTTTTTTCTTTTGGGGTACTACTCTTGGAGCTTATAACTGGGCGTCAAGCCCTGGATGATTTGCAGCAAAGCCTTGTGATTTGGGTAAGGTTTTTTTTTTTTTTTCTTTTTCCCTCCATGATTTGCTCATATCATCACCTATCGTTTCCATATTTTAGGCCCTACCTTTGTAATTTCCTTCCCTCTTGTAGGCAAAGCCTTTGCTTGACAAAGATGATTTGAAGGAGCTTGTTGATCCTTCTATTGGTGATAATTACGATACAGAAGAAATGGATCGTATGGTTTTAACTGCCTCTATGTGCATTGAGCAGTCTCCTATCCTACGTCCTCGAATGAATCAGGCAAGTACTAAAAAAGTGTCTCATGTATATCCCAGTCTCATTGTTCATTGGAGTCCAAAGGACATCGTAATTACCATCCATGTGGGTGGAAAGTATCCACACACCATTATTGAAACTGTTTAGAAAAACAACAGGTCATTTTCTTCTGTGACAGGCTGAAAAATGCAGGCAAAATAACTGATCTGACAGTTTATTCAGTAGGATCATGAGATAAATATTGGTGCTGAGACATATGAGGGCTCACCACCACATGAACCGCTATGGCAGAAAGTTCATACACTTCTATATAGTTTTGGGAGCAAGAAGCATTGTCTGCCCTGTTTAGAGAGCAAGGTGGATGAAAGGCAATCTATCAAATCCAAAAAAACAAATTAACCCCACACACATTTTATTTATCTGACATCCAAAAGTGAGAAGTAGACCTACAGTAGTGCTATTCTTGCCTATGAGTGCTAAACTTACGGTTAGCCCCAAAAGCATGAGAAGTGTCAATGATATTCAATCAGAATCTTGTTCAGTTATTTACCTCTCTGACCTTTATTTCCCAGACTCAATGACAATTAATCAAGGATTTTTTGTTTTTATTCTCTGGTGATTCCTAGTTTGTATTAGTGATTCCATTTCTGGAACTCATTTGGCCTTAATTCATTAAGGTTCAGTCTTCTAGATGACCACATAGGCATCCTTTTCTTGTTTGTACTTTGTAGAGTTGGCTGGTGGAGATGCCACAATCAAAGCTAAAAAAAAAATGTTACTAAAAGCAGGTATTGGAATAGTAGATTGATTGATATAGTTTTTGTTCAATGCAGGTTGTGATACTTCTGAGAGGTAATGACTGTGTCTCAGATTGTGCAGTAGAATCTCCAAGGCCGACATTCCAGAGAACATACTCAGAAGAGCTCCTGGACATACAAGAATACAACTCAACAAAGTATCTGAGTGATCTCAAACAACACGAGCAGGTTGCTCTGGGTTATTGAAAGCACTCATAAGAATATTTAAGTCTACTAGCAGCACTAGTTCCTACAGATCTTTTGAAAGCAAGAAAAAGAGAGGGGGTTGTACCTCCAGATTTTGTAGTTCAGAGGGGTGTTTAGAAGTCCCATGGACATGAATTCATAAGCTTTGTTTCCGTGGCATATGAAAGCACTACAGACTTTCAGACTTGCAACCATTACCAAAAGGGGGAACTGGAAACAGAAAGAAATCAATGATCATGAAATTTTTTTACTATTCTTTTCTCGACAACCTCATAAATGCCATTTCAGATATAATCAAAACTTGAACACTGGGATGGACTTGCTTCAAATTCCATTTAAACAGTGTGCGATGGCTTTACTTCCAGTGGAAAGCCATACTCCCCTTAGTTCTTACCGTACTCTGTATATATATACAAGTATACTGCACAAAGTTGTTGGATTTTTTCATCTGTAATGTATGGTACAAACTTTCTAACTTATATAGATTATATAGGGAGGAATGCCTTTGTGCTATACTATTTAGCTTTAATTTTGACATATTGTTTACTCATTTTCTTCTTCTTGTTTTGATAGTTGGAGTCTGACTCTGGTTTAGGAATTACATATCAAGATTGATTTTTTAAGTAGGAAGTTCATTAGGAGTATGAATGATGGTTAACACTTAACATGAAGTTCCTTTCAATAAAATTAAGTGTGAGAATTCTTCAATATTGCAATGTTTATTGGCTTTGGTTACAAACTGACGTGGTTTGATATGGTACTTAAAATTATAAAGTTACTTTTTATTATAAAGGAGATTTAACGTTTAATATGAAATTATATCATTTTATAGGTTTATTTTTATAAAATCTCTTTATAATTGTAACATGCCTTGTGGGTCTATTCTCCAATTTCTCCTCCACACAATGGAAAACAAAAGTGGGTCAACAACCTTAAATGAATAAATACCTTAAAATCTTAATCACATGGATTTTAAAATAACCTTAAATGACATGAAATTATGTGTTTAGATGGAGTGTACCTCTTTCCATGCTTCAAGAATGTTTAATAATTTTCCTGAATTCTAAGTAGTCTCCACCGATTATTTTTCCTAAGTTATTGAATAAATGTGTCGCGGTTTTTTAATATATTGTCAAACACTAACGTGTACATTAAAATAATATGATCTCGGAATGTGGTTTACTTAAAAAGGACATTAATCATATGTTTTCTATTTTCTATCACTTATTTTTTATTTTTTTTATTTTACTTAATAATTAAGAAAGTGACTATTAGTGAAGTTATATATATTTTTTAATTTTTTTTTAATAATTAAGGATATTTAAGTATCACCTAGTGAGTTTTTTTTTTGTTTTTTTTTTAACATGTAATCAATACTCTGCTGACAAACAATATGAATCCAACGGTGTATGAACTTCCCCAAATTCATTGTATACCGACGCCATTCCCCAAATTCATCGAATTATTTTCTTTTTTTAGTAAATAAATATTTAATTTTTAAGAAAATCAGTGTTTTCTCTCTATTTATGTTTACACTATCCTAGATTTTGGAATTCACGTAAATTTCAAAAATTACTTTTACGTCCATTCACTTCGCAAATCCAAATTCTACTCTTCTGTTCACAAATTTGGCGTCACAAAGTAGTAGGTTCTCGAGGATAAAATTGTAATTTCGTATTTAGCAGTTGAATTATTCATAATAAATACAAAAAATAAATTATTCACATATACTTACACTTTTATTTATAAAATTCATTTTATTAATTTTTAAAAATTTTTAATTTTATAATTTTTAACGTATCAATAAAGAACAAGTAAAAAAGTAATATTTTATAAATTTTTCTTAAATACATTTAATATTTTTCTTAAATAAAAGTAAAACCAGCTCAAGAGGAGTAATTGGAGTGTGGGTGAGCTGATCAGTCAACCACCTTTTTTTCCAATTTTTATTTACTATTATATGAACTGAAAAATAGATAGATATATTATTTCATTTAAATTAAAATTTATTGTTACTGAAGTGTTATATTTAAAATAATTTTTTTTAAAAAAATAAATTTATAAATTAAGATGACTTAATATAATATATCAAATTTAATTTACAATAAAATAAATTTTTTAATATGAAAATATTTCAAATCCTTCTTCTTTACTATTATATGAAATTTAAAATTTAAAAAGAAAAAATATTTTAATATCTCAAAAAATGGAAAAGAAAGATTTAATTTAAAATGAAAAGAGAGAAAAGAAAACGACTGAGAGGAGAGAGAGCGAGAATGTAGTAAGTATAAAAGAAACCAACCGACTCCCGTCGAGGGACAAAAACCCAACCGCCATCGGCACCCACCACAACACCTCAACAACAACCACCGTCGTTAGAACCAGAAAACGCCGCCGTTTCGAAAACTCGTCGTTAGCGGCCCAATTTCGATTGTCCGGATCCCCTTTGCCGGCTGTATAATATTTTGACTCACTTGATGAAGAGCCACGCCAACTACAACAAGCCCAACGGAAATTGCACCACAACCACCACCACCACCACCACCAACCACAACAACCGCCGCCATGGCAATGGCTTTTTTCCTACTTCTTTGAAATTCATCTCCTCCTATCTCAAAACCGCCTCCTCCGGTGTCCGCTCTGCCTCCACTTCCATCTCCGCTGATAACCCAGACCACAAAGACCAGGTCTGCCGCCTGCTTTTTACTTTATTTCCTCCGGGTTTCGATTAAGGGGTAATTTTTTTGACGAGAAAATACAAGGATAATAAAAGTGAGGAAGATGAAATATTGAGAACATACGTGGTTTAACTTCTTTTTTTGTGTTTGGCTGCTTAGACAGGTTAGGAAACTGAAATGTGGGTTTTTCTAAATCAATTGATGGTTTTCAGCTTCTTGAAATTTAACTTCCTGAGTGGAATTATATTAACTTTCTTTTGTTTTATTTGCATTGGTACGGTTTTTTCGATGTGTGACTTTTGCCTCAACTAAGAAGTGGTGGTTTTTTTGTTTATACTTTGAAGCTGGAGTTTTTTTTTTTTTTTTCCATTATATATATATTTTAGTTTTAATATTCTTTAGGTTTCTTAGTGACGATATGGAGCATTGTATAGTGTTAGTTGAAATATAGAAATGACTGTTTTCGAATGATTAGATTATTTGAGGAATACATAAGTGAATTACTGATTGATTGATTAGTAGGGCATGTGAAAGGTTATTAATTCTATGATTAGCCTATTGACTGTAAATTGGTGTACCTTGAAATGAATCTGTAGTCCATCACGCTTTCCCCTTGGACTTCAGCCACATATTTTCAAACTTAATAACTTGTGTCCTTTTGAAAATGGCATCGATCAAGCAGAAGGGGGAAATGATCCGACCTTATTCTCTTGGAAGCCTTCATTGGGCCACCTCGGGAAAGACAGCCCTTATAACTTAATTATCATTGCATCTCATTCTTCCTTTTTATTTGATCATTGTCTCCATTGGTTAATGAGGACAGTTTTTTCCTCGCTGTACTCTATAATGGCTTTATGGTTGCTCTTTTTTTTTTTTTTTAAATGTATTTAGACTATTTTATCATCTATTGCATTAGTTTTCAGAGCTTTTTTATTTTGACCAAACAGGTATTATGGGCTGGCTTTGACAGATTAGAGCTTGGTCTCTCTGCCTTTAAACGTGTTCTCCTGCTTGGTTATTCCAATGGCTTTCAAGTCCTTGATGTTGAAGATGCCTCTAACTTCAGTGAACTTGTATTGAAGCGAGATGACCCTGTTACATTTTTACAAATGCAGCCCCTCCCTGCAAAGTCTGAGGGTCGTGAAGGATTCAGACCATTGCATCCTTTACTATTGGTTGTTGCATGTGATGAATCAAAGAGCTCTGGTCTGATGCATAGTGCAAGAGATGGGTTGGTCAGGGATGGTTTTACCGAACCACAAACGGGAGCCATCTCTCCTAATGCTGTTCGGTTTTACTCACTAAGGTCTCACATTTATGTTCATGTTCTGAGATTCAGGTCGACTGTGTACATGGTTAGATGCAGTCCTCAAATAGTGGCTGTGGGCCTTGCAACACAAGTAAGCATTAGCACATGTCGAGTATTCATTAAAGATACTTAGAGGGTACTTGTAGTTGGAAGTAGAATTCTTACCTTTATCCTGGACTGAACCTAACAGTTTGGATGGTTATTAGCATCCAATAGATTTCTATGTGGAATAACTTCACCAAGTACCTTGGAAAACCATGAAGAATTATATTAGATGGTTGCTGTATTGGTGATTGCTAAACCAGACAGTTATTAGAGGAAGGCCTTGTTGTTTAGATTTAAAATAAAGTAATTTTATTTGCTATGCTCACAATCTTACCAGCGTTGCTTGCTTTTTTTTCTTTCAATTTTTGTTTTCTGTCAGATATACTGCTTCGACGCACTCACGCTTGAGAATAAATTCAGTGTCCTTACCTATCCTGTCCCTCAATTGGGAAGCCAAGGAATGGGTGGAGTTAACATTGGCTATGGACCTATGGCTGTAGGCCCCAGGTGGTTGGCTTATGCCTCCAACAACTCACTGCTGTCAAATGCAGGCCGCCTCAGTCCACAAAGTCTTACTCCTCAAGGGGTTAGCCCATCAACATCACCTGGAAGTGGAAGTCTAGTGGCTCGTTATGCCATGGAATCTAGTAAGCAGTTAGCTGCTGGATTAATCAATTTGGGTGATATGGGCTACAAAACTTTGTCAAAATATTGTCAAGAGCTTATACCCGATGGGTCTAATTCTCCTATATCATCAAACTCGAGTTGGAAAGTTGGTCGGATTGCATCACATATGGCAGAAACAGATAATGCTGGGATGGTCAGTTTTTATTAATTTATTTATTTTCATTTTTATAATTGGAGAACCATAATTTTCAATCTTGCATTGTTTTAAGTTGCTGCACAACATTTCCAGAAAAGGAAAACTCGTTACTTTTATCATCTGATGTGTTTCATTTTGCCCTGAGGTCTTTTAAGTTAATGTTACTTACTAATCAATGCTCTTTCTACTTTTATGTTGGCTTCTATATTTCATTTTGCCATGAGGTCTTTTAAGCTCAGCTTACCCACAGATGAAAAAAAGGCTCTTTTGAGACTCTTAATTTCGCTCAACAATTGTGAGTATTAATAATTTTTTTAAAAGATATATTAAATGTTACAGGGACGTTTCCAGTATTTAATGGTACTTGTTTGCCTATTTTAACATCTGAGAATATCTTTATATGTCAAGAAAACTTTATTGTAGGTTGTTGTCAAAGATTTTGGTTCCAGAGCTGTTGTATCACAGTTCAGGGCCCATACTAGTCCAATTTCTGCTTTGTGTTTTGACCCTAGTGGGACACTTCTAATTACTGCTTCAATACATGGGAACAACATAAACATTTTCCGGATAATGCCGTCTTCCTCACATAATGGATCATTCACTCAATCACATGATTCGGGCTCTTCTTATGTGCACCTTTACAAGCTCCACCGTGGCATGACATCAGCTGTATGTTCTTGCTCTCTTGTCTCCTGAACTGTAATGTTTTTACTTTTATATGTTTGTGATTGTTCTAGTTTACGGTGTGCTCATTACACAGGTGATACAAGACATCTGTTTTAGTCATTATAGTCAGTGGATTGCTATTGTTTCTTCCAGGGGCACCTGCCATATTTTTGCTCTTTCCCCTTTTGGTGGTGAGACTGTTCTCAAAATACAGAACTCTCATGTTGGTCCTACCCTTTTGCCAGTTACGTCTCTACCATGGTGGTCCACTACATCTTTCATGATAAACCAACAATGTTTTTCTTCCTTGCCACCACCACCAGTTATTCTCTCCGTGGTTAGCAGAATAAAAAATAGTCAATCTGGGTGGCTCAACCAAGTTAGTAATGCGGCATCTTCTGCAGTAGGAAAGGTCTCCGTTCCATCTGGTGCAATTGCTGCTGTTTTTCATAATTCAGTGCCTCACGATCTGTTACCTGCTCATCTGAAAGGCAATGCTTTGGAGAACCTATTGATTTATACCCCTTGTGGGCACACAATTCAATATGAACTATTGACATCAATGGGAGGAGAATCAAATGAGGCTGCTTTTACTGGTCCAGGTTCTTCATTGCAGATACAAGATGAGGAGCTGCGAGTAAAAGTTGAACCTGTTCGATGGTGGGATATTTGCAGAAGTGATTGGCCAGAAAGAGAGGAATACATTTCTGGGATTACTCTTGGCAGACAAGAAACTGCAGAGATGGTCACGGATACTTCCGACTGTGAGGATAATTATACTGGAAATAAGGAGTTAGTAAAGCCCATTGAACAATCTCACTTATATATATCCAATGCAGAGGTGCAGATTAGCTCCGGCAGGATACCAATCTGGCAAAACTATAAGGTACTTGTTGTGGACTTCGTTGTGAGACAATTCTTTTGTCATCGGCAACTATATTTATGATCCTATCATCTGTATTCTAGATATCCTTCCAGAGGATGAGCTTCGGAACTAGTGACCTGAATTTTACTGAGAGTCATACCCGTGGTGAGATTGAAATAGAGAAGCTTCCTGTTCACGAGATTGAAATTAGACGGAGGGATTTATTACCTGTTATTGACCATTTCCTGAGGAGTCAGTCTGATTGGAGTGACAGGTAAATGGTCTTTGCATATCTGTGATCAGTTTGTAATAATGTTATAAATAATGCCTGATCTATTAGTGGTTGATGTACATTATTCTTTTTAATTTCTATCAGTGTTTTTTACTTCACTTTCTGATTTAGTAGTAAATACCCTTCTTTGTGGGGTTTGCATGATTACATGTGAATATTTGGCGTTTAAACTATTTCTGGATATAATGCTTGGGGTCATTGCAGGATATCCACATCTATGCTATATTCTTTTTCAGAAGCAACACTGCTGGACATCTAAACATGCTCTATATGCATCTAGATTCTAGAGTTTTAAGAACATACCTCGAAATTGATGCATATCTTCCATGTAATTATACTGGAGAAATAACATGGTGAAAAATGACATTACTTCAGTTACTTGGTGGAACAAACAGTTTCTGGATATTGGACTACTAAAGAAATATGGATTTCTTCCAGTTGCCTGAATAACAAATTAGAAATTAGACTTCTTGGAGTTATTTGTAAATTGGACATAGAAAAAGTTTAGGACCATGTGAGCTGGATTTTTTAGATTATATGTTAGTAAATGGAACCGAAGACTGGAAGTTGGAATCTTAGACTCTTAATACGGTGATAAAAAATGAATTTAAAATCTTTTTTATCAGCTTGTTTTTGTTTCTATTCCTTGTTTAATTACAAGTTTTAAGATTTACTTTAAGCCTCTGTGAATATTTTGTTTACTCCCACCCCACAACCCAACTTTGACTTAACACTAGAGATGCACTTTTGTCAGAGACAAGGCAAAAATTAGAAAAGTGATCAATGTGTCTCATTATGATGGACACACTCAATGATAAAATTGAGTTACGTTGTTACAGAGATGATGTGCTTGTTTCCGTATTGTGGCATTGGAGAGAGAGAGAGAGAGGAGGCAGCGTTATGCACCGCATAAAATGGGAAATTGTTAGCCTATTTGATTAGGTAGGCAGACTTCACCTATGAACACGGGCAATTATTACTTTTATCTTTTAGGAAAGGGAAATCTTGTAATGATAAATGACCTAATGTGAAACATACAAGGAAAAATCAAGATTCCTTTTCTCTTGTTTGAAGCTGTTAGACTGACCAGTAATATATAAATAAATGCCCAATTTATCCAACTTCAGCAACTCATCCTTGAAGATCCTCTGTTCTCCTTCTTTTGAGCTGCTTTCCAGCCAACTCAGGTTGCTGTCCCAGCACTGCTTGTAGTATCTTTGTTTGATATAATCCTCAAGAATTTCAATAGGCATCTCAGTTTTTTTGTTTTTTGGATATTCCATGGAATGAATCACGCCATTAATTATTTGTGGAACTGTTATTATGATTTCTTGAACTGTTACAGTTGTGAATTTTCATTGTGATTGTGGTGGTAGATTCATTTCTTAGATAGCTCTATTCTGGAAGACGGAAAGTGCCTAAAATATATATGAAAAAGTCAAGGTTCTAACTGATGTCATCCAAAATTCAAACTTTCTTCTAGGCATGACCTCTTCGCAGCTTTCCAGGCTTTCTTTAGGACCTATTAAGCTGAAAAAAAATCTGGCTTGTTATTTTCTGAATTTCCGCAACCTTCACACTCATGAGGTGTCTTAGTTATTTTTAAAAAAATAATACCATCAAAATGATTTTTCTTACCTATTCTAACCACTCAGCAACTTGCTTGGTTGTTTTGTGCAGGAGCCTTGTTGGGGTAAGATGCCCGAGTCCATCTTCTAATTCTCATGCGACTAAAGATAAGTTCTCAGAAGATCCTATTGTTTGCCACTCCAAGTTGGCATCACTGGGCACAGTTGAAAACTCAGATGGTAGTATGCCAAGCCTTTAAATGTAGTATGTCTTCATCCTTTGGAAAAGAGTTGCTAATTAGTTTACTTGTTTCCTGGCGTTTTTATCAGGATTATCTGGGGAATCATATACATCCATTACCCTACCTGGGAACAATACAAATGTGGAGAAAGAAGGGAGATCTGTTTTTTCATCACCTCTGCCGAATAAAAGTAAACTAGTTTCTGCCAAACAACCTACAACGAGGTTTTCTCTGGTTCAGGATATTGATTTCACTAATAGTCTATCCTCTTTAAAAAGTAACTCACTTTCTGCTGATAGATCCATTGCCAAAGAAATCGAGTCATCAAATAGTTGGGGGGTCAGTGAAGCTTCAAATATAAGCTCCAACCACTCTGATTTGAGTATGAATATCCTTGATGAGGGATTGGTACAAGACTCTCTAGACTTCGATCAATATTTTCTAGAGGGGTATTGTAAAGCATCACCTTCGTGTGACTCCCATGATTCAGCTGTCACTGATGTGGACAGCAACAGTAGTCCCTGTGATGGGGAGAAATCTGAGGAAGTTGGTGACAATGATGACATGCTTGGTGGTGTATTTGCCTTCTCAGAGGAAGGTAGGGCATTGAAAGAATTTGGCTGGCTTGTTCATACTCTTAATCTCTACAAGAATACAAAGATGCTTCTGACCTTGCTATATTGGGACCTATCATATCTGTATCATGCATGTCGCACTTGCAAATGGGGCCTATAATATCTGTATGATGCAATCATTTTCTTTCTGAAATAGATATTCTTTTTATTTTTGTAATTTGGATGACATGTTTTCTATGTTCATTTTAACATACATGTGACAGAATATTGATTCTTTAAAGTATCTTTGCATCCATTTTTGTATTTTATATAACTTTTCAGAAAACAAACAGTGGAGTGACGTAAAGGACTTGTAGCAATTCTAGTACTGCCTTTCCTACTTGGTTTCTTTCCATAGTTGAATTATCATGAAGGATATATGATGCTTCAAAATATCTTGTATAATTTTTTTGTATATTTCATTTTTTTCATTATGTAGTTCAATTATAATGTTCTCTACTAAGATCACATCGCGAGGGGGATTGTTGCTTTTGTGGACATGGTTATGTCTCTGATTTTCATCTTGCATTTTATTATCCATCTGAAGCCTACCCTAGTAATGTCATTTTTCCTATTGCAGGTTGATGTGAACCTTCTGGCGTCTGATGCCACCTTCTCTTGCTTTCAGAATGTTTAAGTAATGATTGGTCAAAGCTCAGCCTAATGCAGGATGAGATTTTAATGGACAAAATACAGTTTATTTCCTTCCGACGATTGAATAGCTACCGACTAATTGATACAAGTGGTATGATCTTGGCTCATCAAAGTGTTGCTGTGGCAAATGCCTGTTTTCTTCCGTTCTAATCCATTGTATTATGTATATCTTGTAAATTGAAATTCATAATACAAATTATTCGTGTGGACAGGTTCATTCTATTTTGTGTAACGTTATTCATTCTTCAAGAAAAAGAAAAAGAAAATGAAGGAAAATGAAAGAGCATATTCCTGTGCACAATGCATTTCTTGTCTGACCACGTTATCCTTAGATGATACGGGTTATATACTAACATGCAGTTTAGTGGAACTATTTCTCACACTTATTTGATGCAGGGATGGTGGCGGGAAGTTTACTATTCTTGAGCTTCTTGTCAATAAAATGATACTTCTACCCTGGTCCAAGCTAAAAGAAATGATACTCTTCTTACCCTGGGAAGGTAAGGCCTTTTGAAGCAGACATACTCTTCAAATTTGGGGAAAAAATCATGCATATAAATGGTATGTTTACACATTTGCTAGTAAATAACAGAACTCAAAAAGATATTACCAATGGTTACAATGGTAGTACAGTTAAATGGTAATTATTTCCCTCGTGGGGATTTTGGGTGCACCTTATGGGAGCCAAGAGCTGCTGATCGTGGAGTTTAGCCTGTCTTGTGTTTAAGGGCTTCGTTTGGATACTAAGAATATTTCAAAATATCTGTTAATATTAGTGAAATAGTTTATAAATAGTAATAAAATAATAATGAATATGAATAGTTTGTAAATAATAATGAAATAGTTTGATAATATTAAGAAAGAGATCCTAAATTGTTCGAAAATTGTTTTTGTGTGACCTGAAAAGGACTTGTGCATGAGGTGTCCTATATGAAAGGACAAATACTAGTAAAGGTTGGAGAAATATGATGATCAATTAGATTAAAGGTTATTCATATTTCAAATTGAAGAGGGAGGAGGGGACCACATAATTATTAATTTTGAGGGGCAACAGCCTCTCCATAACCATGTGCAGCTTTCAGCTTGTATAGTCGGCCTAAGTTCTGGTAGGGCTCTGTTTATTGCTGGCCCCATATCATTTATGATATAACCTTTCTGATGTTAATGGTTCAACACCAGGACAAGATTATAATACTGATCGATCATGATCTGCTAGAATTCTCAGGACTATTTATTTTCTGATCAGTGTGACCAATATTTATTGATGTTTGGTTTAAGGTATGTATGTTTTTTAAGAAAAGTTGTTCCTTTTTTTAATTCTTTTGTTAAGTTCAGTTATATAAATATAAATAAATCTCTCACATTTTTAGTAATGGAACTCTGCACAGCCATACCATACACAGACAAATTAACCATAGGGAATTTGCTTTGGTGGTGACCAAATAAATGTGGGTGTATGGGTGGGCTCAATTCAAGCATGCTCACCTTAGCTAATTTGTCAGAGAGAATGTGGTTATTTAAATTTTTGGTAACAGCCGAAATAACAAGTCATGTCATAAAAGTTGTGATGTACAATTTCTTGTGGGTACTGACAAAGAACATTCATGCAAGGTTTCTTGATGGTCTATGTTCATTCATGGCTTTGGATACCCCAAAGTATCCTACATTTTTGTATTCTTGTGGCCTGCCCTGCCATCTACATTAATGGCAATAAAATCTACCAACTATTGGACCCCCACCCCACACTTAGGAAAGGAATCACGCATACAAACCCTACTGGCCAGTAGGAGTGGCATGCATCATCCAATAAGGGACTGATTCATTCATTCATTTAGATCACGTGGACATGTATAATTGGGAGGGGCGCACAGTGTCGAGGCTGTCATAGTTCTTCATGAATGCCTTGGGATTGTCTTGGTCGAAGCTGTTAAAGGGACTAATACAATGGCTTCCTAGAATTTGCAGCAAGATAGTGAATCAAATGCTAAGTTGTCCTAATGTATTATTGGTGGTATCTGCATTTGAAGGATATAGTTGATAAGGGTTTTAAATGAGCATTTGCTCCCCCCTCTCTTCGGTTAATACCAATATCAGTGGACTAGACAAGGGTGCACAGCCTCTAGTCAGAACCAAGCATCTTGAGATTTGGAAATAAGAATTTTCTTGTGAGAGATTGTACGATAGGTTGAAACGTGTCTTGATAGAAAAGTTTGAACTTTGAAATAATGGAGTAGATTTAAAATGTTGTATGTCAAAGTAATCATTCTTTCTAGAGAGATTCCTTCTCTGAAACCTCCCACAACATTGTAAAAAAAAAAAAAAAAAAAAAGTTCTCTCTTTGTATTCTTCCATCTATCATCATTTTTCTTTTCATTTCGTTACTCCTACCTACCTTCACCCCTCTCTATCTTACCTACTCACTTCTACATCAACACCCACTACAATTATTACCAATGTGATCCTACAAATTCAAACTCTGAAAATCTAATTAAATACAGCCTTTCCATGTTCAAATCTTACATTTTCTTCCATTACTCCAGTTCAGTACTCAAGGTCAGTTTAGCCTTACTGCAGCATCAAAGTCTGCATAGTATTCGCAGTCCACCTTGTGGCCCACACCTCAAACCCTATATGTAAAAGAGTAATACTACATATAGTTATAGAGTGTGTAAGTATCATACAGCCGCTTTAAAAAAGAGTGAGGTTTATAATTAAAAAATTATTATTTTAAAAGTACCATACAGTCGCTTTGAAAAAGAGTGAGGTTTACAATTAAAAAATTATTATTTTTTTATATAAATTTCGTATTTATTCATTTTTTTTAAAGTGATTGTACGGCGTTAATTACACATTCACGACTGCGGTTATTATTTTTCTAAATAAAATTTGCAAAAGAGGCAGTTTTTTAGGTAAAGGCAGTTTCAAAGCCAAGAAACAATGTCACTGTGACTACTACTATCGTCCCGTTTTCACTGAATGTTTTACCTTATTTTATCCTTTTTTGGTTGTCTTACATTGTTTTGAAGTGACTGTTGGAATCCTCGTCCTTTTCTTTTATACCCAAAATAATATTCAGTAGAATTGTTTGCTTGTAAGAGAAAGAGTAATCTTTGAGCTACAAGAGGATACCATTGGGCCCAAAAGTGAAGATGCCATTCAAAAGTCTTCGGTTCCCACTAAATTAAAAATTAAAATTTAAAAAAAAAAAGGTAAAAAGAGAACCATGCATTTGATGGTCTTAGGTGTCACAGCTAGGTGCTTACAAATATGCAACAAGTACAACATATACATGTCCCCCCTACATAATGCCCTAAGCACATGACACGCGTAACACTTCCTGCACAAATGTAATAAAAATAATAATAAAATATTAAATAATAATTAATAATAATAATAAAATATTAAATAATAATAATTCTTAGCATAGTCTCGATGGATGTTTTAAAATAGAATTTTCTTTAAAATATGAAGAATGCTGATCAAAATAAGGATCTAATGAATGTTGTAAATCATCTTTATTTTCCAAGTAGCTATAGTAATCCCGTTACATTTATAGATTACTGTTTATATATGTAAAACATTTTTAATTATTTCTGAATTTATTTTTTCCCTTTATTCTAATTTCGTTTCAGCCCCTGTGTGGTATTGGCCGGTCATAGTTGCTTATCTATTTGGATTTATCTTCTAGAGAATCCACTAAATTGTATTGAAAACTGGAACTAGATTTCTCAATTTTTTCTATGTTTTTTTCTATAAATAATTTAAAATAAGACATAATTTTTTTTTTTTTGGTTATATTTTGAATCAATGTTTAGTTTGATTTAAAATAGAACATAATGATATGAGATTGTATGCGAGGAGATATTATAAATATTAAAAGATATAAAAATATTATTGATAGTTCGAGAAAATATTTGAAATAAATAAAAAATATTAAAAAATATAATATTTAAATGATATGAAGAAAAAATAGATAAACTGATATATGACATATTGTAAAAGTCAATATGTAAAATAGAAAAAGTGAATTCTAATTATGTATTTTAAAGGATAGGATGAATTATTCATTGGGAGTGCTCTTACACTCTTACTAACTAAACTAGGCTTAAAATGTAAGAGTTAATGTTGTGGCTTATTTTGTGGGGCATATCATACAGTAAGTTGTACCCATTTTTTTTTTTTTTTCTAAAGTCGGGCTACTCTGCTGCTAGCCCGCTCAACTTGATCGACAATTACTTTTTGTGATTTTTTATTTATTTATATATTTTTAAATATATTTAAATATTTAAAAAAATAAAAAAAATATATCAATATACTTAAAATTATTTTCTTAATCATTAAGTAAAAATTAAAAATTAAAAAAAAAAAATCTCGAACGGTTAAGTAGAGCGGTTCAAATAGAGTGGCTTTTTTCCTTTTTTCTATTCCTAAAAACAGTACTCATCCAATCAAATGATGCATCCAATCAAACAAGGACAACAGCACACACAAACAAGAAGAAAAACAAAGAGGACCAGGTACATAAAGATTCATCTTGATAAGATCGAAAGCATATATAGGCGTGAAATGCAAAGGGATAAGGGATAAAAAGCGGGGACTGACAGATAAGTACTGGGGAAAAAACTAGATAGGATCTCGTCTCCTCTTTTATAATATATAATCTTTGTAGAAAGTGATGTTGATTTAGTGTCATGTTTAGCAACTTAAAATCTTTTAGAAAGAGATGTTTATTTTCTTTTCCCCCCCTTTTCTTGCCTTCTTGTGGCACTTGTTTCACGATTATCTTTTACAATAGACAAAAGTCTACCTAAAGATCTCAGTGATATATATAGATGTAACTTGTCTTCAACTTCAAGTCAGTCGTTCCAGTACACATCTCAAAATGAGCTTTGAAAATGTGGGTTTTATTGATGAGAAATATTAGAGAAAAGTCATTATAACAGTGCATATTTTACACACACTGCGTGGTTGCTTCTAGCTGATTGTTCCCAACATTCACTTGGAGAGATGTGTGGTCTAGATGATGCCACATCATGTATGTAAAATGGATGCTTTCAATAGTAGTTTCTATCTATATTTATTCTTTATTTATACCTGATTTTTTATGAAATATGGCTGCATATATGGTACTAACTTCTTGATCTGCGCATTGAAATTATATATCTGAAATTTCCAAGTGATATTGAATTAAACTGCATGCATGAATCAATTATATATAAAGTAGTAGTATGCTCAATGCATTATAAGAGAAACGAGCATTTGCGACGAATTACTTATGACGAAAATGATTATTTGTGATGAAAACAGACTCAATATTTTAGCAAAAAATAGCTGACCACATCTAAACAGTTTGAGAAATGATACTTGCAGTCGTGAGTGTACAAGCATCGTACAGTCGTTTTGAAAAAAGTGAATAAATATGGGACCCACATGAAAAGAAGTTAATTTTTTAATAGTGAACCTTACTCTTTTTTCAAAGCGACTATACGGTATTTGCGCATTCCACGACTGTTCTGTTTCTTACAATGCCGTACCATTTTATCAGCTTTCTCCGTCAAAAACTTGACAAAACTTCGCATCTATCAGACGAAAAAGTAAAACTAAGCTAATATTTGGTGTATCAAAAAGAGGATGAAAATTTGTTTCCACTGAAATGGACAAGCTAGCGCGCAAGGACTCACTAGGGAGTGGAGAGGGAAGACTTCGAAAAAGCCATGCCAGTACCCAAGCTATACTATAAGAGTTAGCACCTTGGAAGACAACAAAACTAGTTGAAGAAATTAAGGGTGTGTTTAGATGTTGAAGTGAGTTGAGTTGAGTTGAGTTGAGATGATAAAATATTGTTAGAATATTATTGTTTATTATTATTATTATTTTTGAATTTGAAAAATTAAATTATTTATTATATTTTATATTGAGATTTGAAAAAATTGTAATAATGAGTTGAGATGAGCTCAACTTTCAAACGAAGCCTAAAATAACAGAGAGAAAGAGAGCAATAATTGATCATGAAAAAGAAAAGAAACCACCTAGTTCATGTGCTAGCTTTGAACGATAGTTACACCTTGTCCTTTTTGTGTTATATATATATATATATATATATATATATATATATATATATATATATATATATATATATATATACACACGCGCGCTAGGGAACAATCTCGGGTGCGTTAGTTCTGGGATGCACCTGACATAATGATTTAAATAAAAAAAATGTGAAATAATTAGTAGCTTATTTGTCTGAAAAAAGAAAATACAAGGTTAAAGAAAGACAAAAAATTAAGATTAAAAAAAAATCTAAACTTCAGCAAAGTATCTAACCGTGTGGCTATTAAGAACCTTTTGATAAAACATGATCATTCATTAAATTCTACAAGGGAGATACACGTCAAATGGTCAATGGTCTTAAGGATCTTTTGGTAAAACATGATTCTTCATTAAATTCTAGAAGTGAGCTATACGTCAAATGATAAAAGGTTTTAAGGGTCTTTTGGTAAAACATGACTTAACGGAAAAACAAGAAAAGTTAACGGAAATTTAACAAAAATTATTATTCACAATTAGATAGTCACGTATTATAATAGAGTAGATATATGATCATTAAATTATTAAACTACAACTTAATTATTACCTCATCAAGATTTGATTCATGTAAAGAAGTAAGATAAACGAAAAATTAGACTGTGTACATGAATCTTAGGAGTTAGCCGCCGGATCATCTTAAAAGAACGTAAAAAATGAAATGATCGTAGGTGGTTTAGAGCAATTTGATAAAAATTACATGTTTTTCATAAATCTAAAATCTCCCTAGCCATAATCCCATATTGAATTAACCATTAGATTAGTCAAAATAATAATATAATATTATTTTTTTAATAATAATATTTTTAATTTATTTTTTTCATATTTTACAATTACACTAACTATATGTTTATTAATAATTTAATTTGATACTTAAATTATTGTTTCAAAATTTAAATATATTGTGGCTCAAAATTGAGAAATAAAAATTTGAGTAAATAAAATAATGGTTATAGAGTATGAAAAGTTAATCTTCAAATTTAGAAATGAACTTAAATGTCCGTAGTTCAAAGTTAAAGATTTTAGTATATGTTGAATCAAAATGCAGTAATTTTATAATTTTAAAGACAATTTCATCAAATTGATTTTGAAGATGACAATCATTTGAGGAGTCCAATACCAATTATCTTAAAGGCCGTAAAATGACAACTTTGATAATTTAGCGATAATATTACAAAAGACATTACAAGAAAACTGCTTATTTGCGACCAGTTAATTCCAACGAAATGACTATTTACAATTAAAATTGGTTATGAAAAATCTTTTAGTCACAATAAATTGATCGTAAAAACCCGTTTTTCTTGTAGTGAGAATTGATATATAGCTTGAGACCATAAAATCTATTTTTTTTAGATTTTTTTTTTCTGATATTGTACAATATGCGGAAAAACGGAAAGATGGCATGGATTGGTATATGAGTTTTATCGTGAGATCTTTAATTTGAAAATAAAAATTAAAAACTACATGATGTCTCAATTTGTGAAAGAACCCGACATGAGAAACAAGGGCTATAATTTCCTTATGCTCGTAGTCTCGTAGAACAGTACTTGAAAAAGAATTGAAGAAAACAGAAATACAAGCGAAAAGAGTGCGACTTTATAATTAATTTGCTGTATGCATATATAGTTAGCACCAGAGGCAGGAATCTGAGAGTTTTTCTCCGGAAAGAGTTTCGCTTTTTACATCTCTCTCAGCGTTCTACTCTTTTCAAGGGGAAAAAACATTGACAGAATGACGAAATGAATCTTTAAGATCTGGAAGTGATTGGAGAAAACTTGAAAAAGCTACAATGGATGGTGTGGTTCAGCTGCAGAAGCAGTTGGTTGACTACATAGCCTCACTCTTTCATGAGGTCAGTATGCTAAGAACTATGCACATTATATGGAAGCAGAAGAACGACTTTCATCTCGCTTTGTTTATAATCTTATCTTCTCCCCCCTCTCTCTCTCTCTCTCTCTTCTTGTTGGGTTGGGTTTTGATGCTAAGTTTACCATGTGAAAAGGGATTTCTGGATGAGCAGTTTAACCAGCTTCAGCAATTGCAAGATGAGAGCAACCCAGATTTTGTGGTGGAAGTGGTATCTCTCTTCTTTGAGGATTCTGAGAGGCTTCTCAATGAACTGGCCAAAGCTCTGTATGCACTTCGGTTCTCATCTTTCATCAAGTCTATTTTACGTCTCATTCATGATTTTCCTTCTTTTTTCCTTCAAAGAAATGCCTTTAAATTTTTTTTTCTTATTGTAGTTGGGTTCCTTTTAGATCTTCTTCTTCTTCTTCTTCTTTTTTAATCCAAATATATTATTCAGAGAGCAGAAGACTATTGATTTTAGAAAGGTGGATGCCCATGTTCACCAGTTCAAGGGCAGCAGCTCCAGGTGATTCTCGCTTTTCCCTATTTTATTTTCCTTTTAGCCTCCTTTTGCTTTGAGAAAAAGCTTTTCTCAACTATATATTCTGTGGGTTAACTCCTTAAAACAAGCTGATTGAAGTGATTATATTTTCCATATAGCGGAAGGTGACAGGTTTAGACTTGTTTCCTGCAGTTTTTGCTACATATTTTTTCGACTTTCAGAACCAATTTTATCTAGCATGAGAAGCAGCACACGATGCATCACTGCTTACAGCTATATATTTTCGTATCACCATAGTTTCTTGAAGATGCAAATTCATAAGAGGAAAAAAAACGAACTTCCTGATCCAAGCACATGTATCCATTGTTGGTACGTACGGCTTGAGCCATTAATGATTCCCATGATAACAATGAGTACTGGAATTTCCGTAGAAAAATTCTAAGGCATGGACTTAGGCTAATAAGTTAAAATCGGCCGATCCAGATCTGGAATACAATTCCAGAAAATAAATGAAAGTTAAAGGTCCCATCTTGCTGCACAAAATTCATTCATCACTGACTGTTTTCTAGTACTGAGTTACAAAGAAAACAGTTAGTTCCAATACCCATACCCCCCACATGAAGACATTGACAATATCACCAGGCCACAGTTCTAAGGAAGTACTCGGTCATTCTAAAGGAACCAAAAGAAGTTTCCTGTAGGAAAAGTTGTTCTCTCACTGTTCTTCCGATATTAGATATTTCATCACTTTTTGGCAGTATTGGCGCACATAGGGTTCAGAAAGTCTGCATTGCCTTCCGGAATTACTGCGAGGAGCAGAATGTTGAAGGGTAAGTTTTCTTACCACACCCATACTTATACAAAAAACCTCCATTAATATCCACATATCTTAGACCAAGCATGCATTTCTCTATTAGATTAATGATCATATTCTGATAGAGTAGAGCCTTGGCATATACAGGTGTCTCAAATGTCTGCAACAAGTAAAGCATGAGTATTCCCTTGTGAGAAACAAGCTTGAAACTCTGTTCCAGGTAAGGAGAAAGATCATTTTGTAGAGAACATATATCGTTTAAGAAACGCTAGCTGTTCATCAGCTTTTTGGTCTCGAAGCCTTAACTTTGATCTATCTGTTTGCCTGCAGCTTGAGAAACAGATTATTGCTGCCGGTGGTTCACTTCCGGCCACATAGTGAGATCAAGTAAAGCTAGCTAGCTAGCTATATCTCTCAACGAGAGCCCAATATTGGAGTTTTAAATTTGTAGAAAGTTGTTCATTTCTTTCGTCTTGAGTTTTCTGCAAGTCTAAGATCATGCTGAAGGGTTAATCCATGAGCTCGCCCGGGAGTACTGGAAGGCTTATCATGAATTACTTGAGATTATATATATGGAGTGAACAAAGAATGTGAATAAACCCTTTCTATTTCGTCTCCAAATTCTTCTTCATCTTGATCTTCTTCTAGTAATCATTTAATGTCGACAAAAACAAACGATCGATAGCCTTAAAAAGGACTACGGTTATGCTCACTGCAGCCCTTGTCAGACATTCCACTGGATTATGTGGTACGTAAATAGTTCATGAAAATAACCATGTATGCAACCTGCAGGAAATCCCATATACATGTGTGTGTGTGTACTGTGTAGTGTGTGTGTGTTGAGGCGTCCTCTCTGTCATATAATTATAAGCTAGCTAGCTGCACATTCAACGCAAATCATGTACCTTTAATTTACATCTGAAAACTGCAGCGACCTTGAGCTAGCTACTCTTTGGTACTTGATGCTCGATCTCACATATTATGTAACGTACTCCTTTTGGTTCCAAGGCATTACAAAACCAAAACCTGTGCAGGAGATCAAGAACTTGGATTTCTTTTCTTGTTTCTTTTTCAGTCATTTGATTTGATGACCACTACTAACTAAGGATCAGTTACTCAAATTAATTAGTTGGTTTTCGTTTTCTGTAAATTAATCCAAGTCGGATATTTATGAGTCTTCTGTTCAGCGCGCGGTAGTACTAGAAATATTATATATACTTATCGTTTATGTGATGATATTGGCCTGCATATATGCATGAGCTAATTATTCAATGAATTTGGTGGTCATGATCTTGTATTAGTTTACAATATTGGAGTTCTTCGATGATCCATTCAAGTGGACAACGGTATATATATATATATAGCCAAATTAATTAAAGCAGCCAGTACCCATGACATATAATTTTAACGAGGAGCTGCAAGAACATATAGTTGGCAATTGCCATATAAGCAATGAAATTCTGTATTGAAAAAGAAGAACAAGCCCACGTTGGTAAGATGCAGCATGCAGATGTTTTTTTTTTTTTTTTTCCTAAATACAAAAACATAAAACAAGTATCATCTAATGATCATGACAATATTCAGTGAACATGCATGTGTATTGAATAAGGTCAACTGTTTAAGCTGTCTCGGATCTGGGTTCGTGACTCCTCGTCCACAGGTAAATCTGCAGGCAAGGACAAAAATACAAGCTGTAATTCAGAGGTCCTATATATATATATATATGACTCCAATGATCAAACATATTAATTATATGCACCTAGCTAGCCATTCTTCAGATCATCATGATCACGAGATATTATATTGCAGATTCTGTGCTCAAAGTAATTTCCTGAAGCTCGATCGGCAGATTCCTCCATTTCAACATCATGTACTTCGTACTTTCACTACATATTTTAATTCAATCTGATCAGATAATTGATATATCATATATGAAACTCATCATGTACGTATTTCAAGTACTGGATGCATGCATGTAGAATAACTGCTGGGATGATTGCATGCATGGATCAATCGATCAGTTGGGTCATGACCTTAATTCATTGAATCAATCATGTTGAAAATGAATTAAAATCTTAAACTTAAAAGAGTCTTCATGATAAACTTAATCTAGCTAATACGTATACTACAAGAAAACTGCTTATTTGTGGTCATTTAATTCCAACGAAATGACTATTTACAGCCAAAATGAGTCTGTTTTGGTCACAAATAACATTTTCGCCGCAATTAAATGGCCACAAAAGCCAATTTTTCTTATAGTGTACTACCGTGCGTTGTTTGGAATTCCAAGAGGATTAAATGTTCATTATGGCTACTTACAAGGAATATTAATACATTGTATATATGATATCATTGATATGCATTGATGTGCCATGCGCAAGTCTCCTCTGAAAGGAAAAAGTCCATGCATATCAATGAAAACATGCTTCATGACTCGCATCCAGATCCGCCAAGATTCTTGGAGCCATGTCAGGCCCTAAATCCATAGGCCCATTATGGTTTCAAATTAAGCTCACAGTTGTGGGCTTTGTAATTTCCTGCACTTAGCAGCCCATTGCTGTTGACAGAGAACCAAAAAATGCATCCGAAAAAGAAGTGTGTATTTGGTAAAAAATAAAAAGAAGGATAGACCCAAAACACTGCATGCTGGATCTAAGCATAATTAAGAAAAATATCTGTAAGAAAAAAAATAATGGCATAATGATCTTAATGTTTCGTGATAAATGATGTTATTCATCTTGGATTTCATTATTCTCCGTTTTAAGAGGCTTATCATTTTAAATTCTTGGCATTTCTTATTGTTATTAAAAAATATTATTTCTTTGATATAAGAAAAAATCTATTTGATAACCTTACAATCATTTTTACAAATGTTTTACAACTCAACGTAAAATGGAGAGTACTTTTGTAATATTAAGATTTAGTTTTAATTGAGTGACATAATTTCATTGGTTGTTTGAAAATGAGTTACATAATAATTATAAATAGAAATGTTATTCATCAGACACTATTCACTCTCACACTCCATATCTATAATTTTTTCATAGGGTGTGGGATGTGGAGTGATAAATAGTAACCGATGAAAAGAATTTTTCAATTATAAAATAGTTGCTGGTATATCATTACTCATTCTTGAAAAAGGAAAATGATATAAGAACACAACTTGTTTAGTATAAAAGAATTATTAATTCTATTTACTTTGAACTGCTCCAAAGTATAAAGAAATTTTGAATTAAAGTAAAAAATATTAATATTTGAATGTATAGTAATAATTGAGTTGTAATATATAGTTAGTGGTGTGTCATTATCTTTTTTTTTATTGCCTTCTGACAGAGCTTATCTTTTCTGTTTGAAATCTAAAATGTCCGAAATATCAGCCTATTTCTACCCCTCTGAACCCCCTCAACTTAGCATTGCGCCACTTCTGGTGCGGCCACCGTTCAATGGCACTGACTCGAGATAGAGAACTCTCCCACACTCTCTCTCCATTTGATCATGACCGGTGGGTGGTGGGGGTCTCTTTGCATGTTGATTGTGAGCCTGAGTGGTTCTTGCTAAACAAAACAGAGAGAAAGGGAGAGCGAGAAAATTTGGACAAATAGTCCCTTTCTCGATTTTCATTATTGGGCTTTTGAGTTTTAAAAAAGAGTTTTGTTATATACAAGCAAGTTTATGTATTAATCTGCATATTAATATTGTTACCTTCTTATTCTAAATTTAAATTAGCACTGTTTTCAATAAAATATACTTTCTAACCAATCATATTGAATGGATGTGCATATTAATGCGTAGAATCGCTTACAATTATATTTTTCTTTAAAAAAAATGGAGGTTACCCAATCTATCAATATTATCAGTCCATTTTTATGGTTCAAGAAGCATTTTTCATAAAAAGAAAATAAAGAAGAAGAAGAAGAGAAGGTAGAAGCCAAGCCACATTGGTTGGGTTGTAGACGGATTGTAGACAAAATCTAAAGGTATCATTCTTCTTGTAAAAAAGTTGGATCATATTAATAAAAAGGAAAATGCTACTTTGAGTCTTTGACACCTCATTTTGACATTTCATATATTTTATTTTATTATTATTTTTTATTTAATAATTAATAAACTAATTATTAGTATATTAATATTTTTTATATTTTTTAAAAATATTTTAAAATGATAAAAAAATATGGATAAAAAAATTGAAAAAAATGAAAAGATAAATTTTTGATAGGCGCATGCCCAACCGTCAATGTTGGGCAGTAGTCTAGCACTATTCTAATAAAAAATAATTTATTTTTATCCTTTTATATTTTTTTACAAAGTGATGGTTTGTGAGATGAGATGAGAAATTAGATAAGTTGAAATAATTTATAAATGGTAATAAAATTTATAAATTAAAATTTATAAAAAATAATAAATAATAATGAGATAAGTTGAAATGATTACGACCAACTCTTTATAGTCTATTTACGTTTTACAAATCATTTATCTGTTAAATATAGACGGGCCGTCTTACATTCCAGCAAAGAATGACAGGTGAGATGAAGGATCCCTATCTACTCCAGCAGCGGTACCAGTACAAGTACTTCCCCGGAAACCCCCTCAACCAGAGTGAGTATGGCCCAACACCATCCTGCCGAACCATATCTACTTCCTCTTCACCTTCCAACAATTACTTTACTTTAAAACCCGAATAAATCCTCAAAAGCTGGGCCCCAAAATTTGAATCCTGGAAACAGCCCCCCCATTAACCTCTCTCTATCTCTCTCTCTCTCTCTCCGCATCTCTCTATCTTGCATCTCCAGCTCTCCACCATAACCCTCGAATCCCAATCCCGTTTTGCTATCATCACAGCCTCAAAAAAGAAAAAAGAGAAACAATGGCTAAAACGAAAGTGACCCGTCAAGCCAAAGACGACAAAGAAGCAGCCCATCAACCCCAAGACGGAAGCCAAAACCAACGAGCCAAACCTATGGATGACCCTTCAGAGAAGCTCCAAAGCCTCAAGTCCCTCAATTCTCTCCTTCTCAAAGAAACCTTTGAGCGCAGACAACAGGTCGAGTCCTTGGAACAAGCCAAGGAGTCCTTGGAGGCCGAGTTGACACTGTCTGGGATGGAAAAGAAGGTTCTGGAGGCCGAGTTGATTCGGGCAACTGAAGAAAGTGTTGGGTTGGAGTTGGAGAAGTATGTGGTATGTACCTTTTCGGAGACCCAGATGGATGAAATGGGTGTTGGGTATGACGGGTTGTTGAGAGAGAAGGGCGAGATTGAGATATTGAGCCGCGAGAGAGAGTCTGAGATTGAGTTTTTGAAGAAAGTGGTCAGTGGGCTAATGACTAATCTTGAAGATGAAAGAGAGAAACTGAGTCGAGTTTACCAAGAGAGGGATTTTATTAAAACAGAGATCGATGGCCTAGCTAAGGAGGCAAATAAGTTGAGAGAAAAAGTGGTTGAGATGGAGAAAAGAGAGAGGAAAGCTGTAGAAGAGGTTGAAAAACTGAAAAGGGAACGTGAAAGGTTAGTGAAAGAAAATTTGGAGATTGAAAAGGCGGTCGAGGACCTGAAGAGGGGGAAAGAATCTGTTGAGAGGGATTCGGAGGAGTTGAAAAGGGTTATTGAGACTTTGAAGATTGAGATTGAGGGATTTGCGAGGGAGAGGGCTGAGGTTGAGAGGGAGAAAAGTGACCTTGAAGTGAAGATTGTTGAATCGGAGAAAGAAGTGAGGGAATTGAGTGAGATTGTCATGAATCTGCGGATGGAGGATGAGGTTCTACACTCTAAAGTTTTGGAATTGGAGAAGAGGATTGGGGAGGCTGTGGATAAGGAAAAGGAGATGGCGATGGAGATTAATTTCTTGGCGGAAGAAACGAGGGAGAAAGAACGAATTATTGAGAAGTTGAAAGAAGAAAGGGATTCTTTCCAGAGGATTTTGGATATGACTAGCAAGGAATCAGAGTTTAGGCAGCAAAGAATTGAGGAATTGATTCGAGAGAAAAATATGATGGAGGAATTGAAGCTTAGCCAAGAAAGTGAGATTGTTGAGCTGAATACAGAGGTTGATAGATTAAAGAATGTTGTATCTACATTGCAAGATTCTTGTAGAAATGAAGAAGAAAATAACAAGCAGTTAATCTCTGAAGTTAGTCTATATAAGGATGCTTTTGATCGAGTTAGGCCTGAGAGGGATGAGTTGCAAAAGGATTTTAAGGAGGAGAAAAAGAAAGTAAAAAACATGGAGGTATTGATTTTGGAGAAGGAAAAGAAGATTCAAGAAACTGCGGAAGAGTTAGGGCGGATGAGGAGTGAGCAAGAGAATCTGATCGAGAAAAATAAGGCAATAGAGAACCATTTGGAAGTTTTGTTTAAGGAAAAAGATTTGGTGCAGAAAAACCTTGTTGAGGCGCAACGAGGAGTTGATGATCTGAAGGCTAAAATGGAATCAGCGGGGATTAATTCAGAGCTGGCATTGAGCATGGTGAAGAACACTGCAGCACTCGTGTGTAACTCTCAAGGCGATGGGGATGGAAAGAAAGATGAGGTTATCCATGGGCAGAAGGTAGAGGATGAAATTCAACCATATGCGATGGAGTTGGATGCCATCAAGAGTGCTTTCAGAAGCAAGGAGAAGATGGTGGAAGATATGAAGAAACAGCTTGGGTTTCTGCAGAACTCTGTAGCCGAAGCACATAAGCAGAAGAGTTTCTGGACTCTGGTTTCTTCTGCAACTACAATTTTTGCTGCAGCATCTGTTGCTTATGTTGCTAGAGGACGCTGAGCGGTTAAGTTTTGATCTTTTATAATTGAGAAAAGTTGCTTTTGCTTCTAAGATCAACTAATCAAGTTCCAGTTGAAGAAAAAAACCAATGCCATTTTGGTACTTGCTTATGATTTTAGACAATAATGTCTCTTTTAAAGCTGCTGAAATACCATCTCAGCAAATATGTTTTGACTACATTTTGGGTGATATGAAACAATCTGTTATATGCTAGCATCTGTTCTTCCTATTGTTTTTTTCGCTTTTGAGGTTAGTTTACTCATTATTCTTCACAGCTCTGGTGCCCGACAGTTTGAAAAATATTGAGAAAAATAGGAGTGAAAAATGCAGCTAGAACTTTGTCCTTTTCCAATGAAGTGTGTCATCATGTGGATCATTATGAAAGAGAGGCTGCAATACCTACGAATGGGGTTGTTAATCCATATTGCAATGTTGTTAAGTGTTTCATCATGTGGATCATTATGAAAGAGAGGCTGCAATACCTACGAATGGGGTTGTTAATCCATATTGCAATGTTGTTAAGTGTTTAGATATCCTTCTTGATGCCTTGTTTGGATCAGTCTGTGATGTATCTCAGTATAATGCTCCTACAATAGGTGGTTATCAATGGAAGTAAAGAGATGTTGGCTAAGGCATATATGTTGACATTGCTTACTACACAATCAGCTGGGATTGTTGTAACTTGTGATAAAACTTCAATTTGGGGGAAAAAAAGCTTCAGTTTTGTCTTGTGCTGATGTGTATTGTCTTTATGGAGTTGGAGGAACAATCTCTGTCGCACAAGAGCCTAAGCCTTGTGTGGTTCAAATCCTTCATCTTGGTTTCAACGTTATCCATCTTGAAGGCCATTGTGGTTATGGGGTTTATGTGCATGTTCGTGATTGATTTCATTAAAACAGAGGAAGAGATTGTTTCATTAATACTAAATGAATAATCTATTGATTTCACTTAAAATGGAGAAGGTGAAATGGATAGTATCATTGTCCCAAAGGTGTGGACCTTTCACCGTAAAGAGTATTTTAGTTATTTTACATCATGACAAGTAAAATGATATGTCATTTGAAATGTAAGAATGAGTTGGGAGGCTCTAGAAGATCAAGAAATGATTGGATTGGTAGACTACGAGGGTGGAAGCATTCTAACGCATGAGAAACATGCAATAAGCCAAAGATTTTTGCGTATGTTGCCTACGAAATCGTTTGTTTTTACATATAAGATGAGTCGAAATAAAAGTTAAAAATTAAATAAAATTTTATTATAATATATTTTTTAAATATTATCTTTATTTTAAAATTTTAAAAAAATTGAAATGTTTATTTTATTTTGTATGAAAATTTAAAAAAGTTGTAATGATTAGATAAAAATTTAAGAAGTATGAAAACAAATGAGGCAATGTTTTGAATTTTTTTTTTAGATTTTTTCTTTTTTTGGCCAAACAAATTTCATTTAAAAAAAAATTAACTAATCATTTGCCAATCATGAAGAAAAAAGGCAAAACCAAAACAATTTTGACAAAAAACCCAAAAATAAAACAACGTATCTTGTGAAATTTTATAACAAAGTCTTCAATTTTACCTACCCAGGGTTTGTTATGGTCGGCTTATTTAATTGAGATTTGCTATCCAGCTGCTACACCGCATTCCACACCTGTTATATATATATATATATATATATATTGTTAAACTAATTAAACTCTTCTACTCATTATCTCTAATCACATATTTGTTAAAAAAAAATCAAAAATAAAAATACGTACGTGGTATAGGAATGTTGAGTAGAATTTTTCTATTTAATCAAAGCCTAAATAAATAGTCCCCCTAGTATGTCTGTCATTAGAAGTTTAAGACATATAGGAAATGCTACACTGCAGGTCTTTGCTGCATTGACAAAACATTCAAAGAACAAGTTCAGGGATACAAATTAAGTAGAATATTGTCAACGTTCATTAGCATTCTATTTACAATTACAGGTACACTGCCAAACATGAACACAACATAGAAAACTTCCCTACACTGAAAAATAAGGGGAAAAAGGGAAAAGCAAAGAAGCAAACGCTTCATATCAAAGCTAGAACATATGTACGATGATACAGGATCACAAACCATGGACATTTTAAAGGAAAACGTTTCAATTACCCAGAAAATAACACAAGCAAGGCACCGATCCCAATTGATCGGCCACCAAATGTACCCCATCACTCGTCTTCCATCAATCCCAGCATTGCTGGAAGGCAGAATGGGTAATCTTAAACTTGGTATCTGCTAAACTAAGTCAGGTGGCTCCAGCCGCCACAGAAATATCATCAAACCAAAACTGTAGTTTTCCGGACAGAAGGACATGCACCACTAAAAACATCTTGATCCAGCTACATGCTGAACCATACCTTTTGCACCCAACATTCAAGCCTGGCCCTCCTTATACCAGGAAGACAAACCAAACCCCAACGAAGCAGAACACCAGTGACGCCATGACAATGACGCCATGACAATTGAAAGTGGTATTACTAACAAATTTATTTACCGCACACAACCTCTTAAATACCCCAACAGGAATGTCAAGCATTTGTTACGCATGGCTGCCTACAGGCAAAAGTTCAGTCTATCAACAGTTGGAATCCACAAAGGCACTTATCTCATCCATGACAGTATAGAAGTGGTTATTATTAGGCAACAAGTAAAAGCCGATGGTTGCCTTCTCCAGATATAGAAGTTTCACCTTTTGGCCAGCCTTCTCAAGCCCCTTGACATAAGCCAACTGCCAGTCCTGAATAAGGTCCAAACCAGCCACCACAACAAGGCTCTTTGGGAACTTAATTCCTTCAAGGATTTTACCCTTTGGACCAAATGGGTTACATGCTGGATGGTCTCTATCTTCCCCTTCAGGTAGAAAAGCTCTCCAATACCAATCACGGTCTCGAATAGTGACGAAGTATTTCCCATCGAATCGCTTCTCAGATTCAGTTCTTTCTTCCCCACCAAACATTGGGTTGAGCAGTATATTACCCAAAACTTCAATGTTTGACTCTACTGCTTGTAAAGCAACATGATGTACAATGTTACCTCCGGAACTGTCCCCAGCCAAGTATATATGAACCTTTGAGTCCTTACTTTGAAGCCATGTCCTTGAATTAACCCAGTTAAGTGCAGCCCATCCATCATCATAGGCACATGGATACCTGTTCTCGGGTGCACGGCGATAGTTGACGGAGACCACAACAGCCTTACAAATGCCCACTAGTCGGCGACATAGAGTGTCATATATGGTACTGTTTGCAGAGGAGTGAGCAAAGCTTCCACCATGAAAAAAGATTATGACTGGGACAACTTCAGCAGTCACGGGCTTCTCAAGATCAGCAATGTTTATCTGAGGTTCTTCCCCATGGGCTGGCCGATAGATCCGGCTAAGAAGGCTAGTACTTCTGTTAATAAATACATCAAACGAGAAAACCCCATCAACCGGTGTTGCATTAGCGGGTATTTTCCGATCAAGGAACTCTGCTAAGTGCCGGTTGAAAGTACCATCAGGGCGGCGAAGAAGATTGTAAGCCAACTTGAAATTGGAGATGAGGACCCATGTATTCAGAGGTACAACCATCTTTGCAAAAACAAAGACGTTGAAAAAGAAAGAAATAAAAATGAGAAAACATCACAATTCAGCATAATAGGTTAACATGACAAAATAGTAAATATACCTAGCGGAAATAAATCACAGTCAATTTAATCATAAAATAGAGGACCATTTTGCCATGATTGGAAGTATTATGTTCACTAGACTTTCTGTCCCTTTTAAAAAAAATCAGGAAACAACATGCAACTGATTGGGAAATCAAAAAATAACAGCCGCAACATAACCCTACCCCACAAATGAGCAAGAAACCATTTCGACACAATCTTCAAACCAAAATCATATTCTCCGAAAAATCAGCTGATATTCGACCATCCAGTGCAGAAACATAATCTCAACGCTCACAAACAAGCAAGAAACCACCTTCCTTCACAGCATGATCTTCACATCCAATCGAAAAACCCAAAAACTCCAAAAACAAAACTGAATTAACAATACAAAAGTTCTACTTGTTATAAATAAAATAACAAACCCAACCCAAGACAACCAAGTAATGAAGACATAAGTCAATCAGAGCACAACAAATATCCTATGAAAAGTTTCAGGGGGCAAAACCACAAAGAAGAAAAAACGCCTCTCCCACTACCATACCAAAATAAGGGGGAAATCCAACTTTAAAGAACAAAAGCACCACCCAGAAACCAAAGTTCGAAGCATCAATGAACTAAAAGAAACTGCCCCAAACCCAAATGAAACTAGTCCAACAAAAAGATAAGAAAACAGAAATCAACTTTCGAAAAGAAAAATCACTACTTCAAGAGAGCAATGCCCAAGGAAACCCAAAAGGCGAAATGAACCCATCAAAAGCTTCCATATTTGAAACCATAATCATCAAGAACTCTCACAAAACAAGAGATATGCAGTCCGGATATTGAACAAATCAAGCATAAATCGAGATAATACCTTGGACTCATTGCGGTTGACTTCATTACTCCCGGCCATCAAAACTGGTCCTTCAAAGAAAAGGTTCAACAGAAAAACCTCAAATAAACACCCCAATTACAGATCCTTCTTGAGAACCATAAAACACCCACTTCGCGAGCCCTCATATATTGAAAACCAAACAGGCACTTAATCTTACTTCTAGTATCTCTTTCTCTCAATAAGATCACTTGTTTAACACATCATTTCAAAGCAAACTGCCCCTAATCTCTGTCCTTTTCCCCCTCGGAAGATAATGTTAAATCTCAGTGCAATAAAACAGACATGAAGAGGGCAAGAGAGAGAATGAGAAAGGGGAGGTGAATGATAAGAATAGAAGCGTAGCGCGCACGTTAGAAAACATGTAAAGACAAATACTAAAGTACGACTGGGGTCAATGCGGACGAGAGAGACGACAAAGCGAGCGGATGAAAGGGAACTGTAGAGTGCGACTTACCCATCTAAACTATAATTATTATTTGAAAAACAAAATCGTTTTTCTGGTTTTTTGTTTATAGTACTTATGAGCTAAATATAAATTAAAAAAGAAATAATCAGTTTCTATAAGGAAATGGATTATCATAATTCTTTAACCCTTTTTTAATAATAAATGGGCTAAAATTTAAATAAGAGAGGAATAAATATATTAAATAAACCCTATAATATTTATTAAATAATTAATATTAATTGAAAAACTCACATGAGACTTTGTATTTTTATCTTTCTGATTTTAAACTTTAAAAAGTCTCATTTATTTTTACAGATAAGATGTGATGAGTTGAGAATAAAGTTAAAAGTTGAATAAAATATTGGTAGAATATATTTTTTTAATATTATTTTTATTTTGAGATTTGAAAAAATTAAATTGTTTTATTTTACTTTATGTGAAATTTGAAAAAGTTGTAATGATTAGATTAGATAAGTTGTGAAAACAAACGAGATGATTTCAAATCAAAACAAAAAATGAGAAAAAATGATTAATCACTCATGCAATATAATTCACAAAATGTTATTATTTCACTAAAATCATTTAAGTAAGTTTTAATTTTAATAATATGATATTATGAGACAAGACAAGAGTATCAAGTTTCTAGAATTTAAGATGGAAAATATTACATAACATAAACAAATATGACCGAAAGTGTACCGAATGTTAATTTATTTATTTTCCACCTTATAAATTTTAAATAAGAGTACCTACTTAAAAGTATATAGTCTTTACTCACAAAAGTAATGTTATATGTAAACTTTGCATATTATCTTTAAAAAAAATGATTTCTTTATGTGTATTCAAAGTTTCTCATAATCTTTTAAGGTTACATTTAGATGTTGAACTGAGTTGAGTTGAATTGAGTTGAGATGATAAAATATTATTATAATATTATTTTTTAATATTATTATTATTTTAAAATTTAAAAAAATTATAATGATGAATTGAAATGAGTTGAGATGAATTTGATAACCAAATGAAACTTAACAATCTTACGTAAAACTTGAAAACGCTATATTCATTAAGTAATGTTAGATACAATCTGTAAGATTTGTATACTCTCTTAAAAAAATGTAACATTTATTATTTAAAAAATAATTGTTTTATATAAATTTTAAATTTAACATTTATTTTTTCAAATAGGATGCGCGAAATTTTGACAATCTAATCTTGTAAATATCAAATTTTTAAAACATGGGGATTCCGTACTTCCGGCAGACGACGGAGCACGTGACAAAAGGAGTTCGTCGGGGCTTCAGTTGTAGCTATGCTGAATGACTTTTGTACCCTTTTTGGCAGCTTTAATCGACGAAAGTACCTCTGAAAGGGAGAGGCAGTTTTGTCTAACTTTGGGAAGGGGTTGGGGGGGTACTTGGGGGCTTTAGCTAAGCTATTTGTTTGGTCCTGATCTGTTCCATCACCTACCGATTTCTTTTTCATTCCGTGTTTCTGATTGTATTGTTTAACAAATTAGAAGGGAATAAAGCACTTCCACACAACTTGGTAGTTGGTAATGCTTTTCTTTTTTTTCAGTGAACAAAAAAGAAAAAACTTTGTTTCCTTTTTTATTCTTGTTGTAATTATTGCCTTTTAAGGTAATGCATTATGGATTAAGATTATCAGTCTAATTTTAAATTAAATCTAATATTTAAATATTCAATTTTTAAATTATTAAATTCACTTCAACTTAAAACTTCTTTACACGTGAGATCCACAATTTTTTTCAACTCAATACTTTTTTACATGCGAAACCCACAACTTTTTTTAACTTTTAAAAAATATATCTAAATGCATTTTAATATCCAAATGATAGGCTCGTTTGTTTTCAGAAATGAGATGAGATAAGATGAGTTAAGATTAAAGTTAAAAAGTTGAATAAAATATTGTTAGAATATATTTTTTAATATTATTTTTATTTTGGAATTTGAAAAAATTGAATTGTTTATTTCATTTTTATTTTGAGATTTGAAAAAGTTGAATTGTTTATTTTATTTATGTTTTGAGATTTGAAAAAGTTGAATTGTTTATTTTATTTTGTGTGGAGATTTGGGAAAGTTGTAATGATGAGGTGAGATGAGATGAGATATTTCCTGAAAACAAACGAGGCAAAGAACTCAACTCATTTCAACTCAACTCAACATCTAAACAAAGTTTTATTGTTGCCGACATAGATCGTTTTAATAATATTAAATACTCATAATTATGGTAAAACTCACTTTATATATTTATCTCTGTAATACTTTAAGGCATAGACTTTAAACAATAACTTTAAGATCCAGGAGTCGTTTGGGAACCCATCAAATTTCGTCTATTCTTAAGATATCTCATAATTTATTTTCTAAACATAGTTAAATATAAATGATTTTCAATTTTAAATTATTAACTTTTTCACCGATCTAATTATTACAATTTTTTTCAACTTTCAAACATAATACAAAAAGCAATTCAATATTTTTTAAATTTCAAAATAAAAATTATATTATAATAATATTTTAACTTATAATATTTTTATTCAACTTTTATCTTTAATTTTTCAAAACATAATAAAACGTTTTAACTTTTAACTCAAATTATTTGACTATTATTCATAAATTTATCATCTCATCTCATTCTCCAACGAGAAATGATACTTGCAGTCGTGAGTGTGCAAGCGCCGTGCAGTCGTTTTAAAAAAAATGAATAAATATAGGACCGACGTGAAAAAAAAATAATTTTTTAATGGTAGATCTCACTCTCCAACGAAGTCAATCACTTTAATGCCTCGTTTGTTTTTACAATTTCTCTCAACTTATCTAATCTCATCTAATCATTATAACTTTCTCAAATTTTCATATAAAATAAAATAATTAATTAATTTTTTTAAAATCTAAAAAAAATAATATTAAAAAAATATATTTTAACAATATTTTATTCTACTTTTAACTTTAATATTCTATCATCGATTTCATCTTATCTATAAAATTGTATTGAAACTTCAGATTTTAATGTCTATAGAGCCAAGACAACTTTTTACGAAAAATCTTTGCCGTGCCTTCTCACACACGCATTCTTAAGGCTCCAAATGATCGATTTGACCTTAGTATTATTTTTTAGGTCTTAAAAAAATATGAAAGCGCATGAAGAGTATTAGATCATTCTGGACCTTATAAAGTTGAGATTAGATGGTGAGTTGAGATAGACCTTAGATCATTCTGGATCTTATTAGATCATTTTTGGATCTTATAAAATTGAATAATAGATGAAATAAGATGATGTGAAATAATTTCAGATTAAAGTTAAAAGTTAAATAAAATATTATCAGAATATTATTTTTTAATATTATTATTATTTTATAATTTAGAAAATTTGAATTATTTATTATATTTTGTATGAAAATTTTAAAAATTTGTAATAATTAGATGAGATGAGATAAAACACTTTTACCATCCAAGCGGGTCTAAAACTTCAAATTAGAGTGTCAAAGTATCGAAATCGATACCATATTTCATCATATGATCAAGATGTAATTTTGTTTTTCTTACTTTTTATATTATGATAAAAAAAAAACATTTAGAAAAAACATACTATTAAAACACATTCACCTAATTGTCCTATTTAAACATTGGATGCTATTTATCTGTTGAGTTTTGTTCGTCTCACATAATTCCTTTTTTGTTAATTTTGAGGTAAAGTTCATTTTTGCACCCATTAATTTGCTTTTGGCATGCAACTTTAAGAGAAGTTCTACAAGAGTCCTATAAAAAATTAAAATAATAATAATAAAAAGAAAAAGAAAAAAGAGAAGTCCAACAAGAGGGGTGGCTCTTCACAAAGCTCATGAGATGTTTTTTATTTTCCTTTCTTTTTAATGGGAATGACACTTTACTTTATCAGTGCCAAGTGGTGTGGCTGTGGACCTGTGGTTTTTTTTTTTCGCAAGTTGCTAGTGATATATTAGAACATAAAGCAATTCAATACATAGATGGAGAACTACATGATTAACAAGATAAAGGCGGATCTTTTCCACTATGACATTGTAATAAGGATGTCAAAATTTGGGTAAGAGGGATGTTGTTGAAAGCTTGTCTTGTCGCTGTCCAATGCGCTAGGTTGTACGCGTATCGATTTTTTGATCGATAAATTTTCTTCACTGTCCATTCTTTAAATGAATTTAGATGATGTTTGATGTCATTTATAAGGATACTCTCATACCAAAACGGTGAAAAAGAGATAAAAGATGCGCGTGCTCTTTTCATCTCTCTTGATATTAGGTGTAGTAGGGTATTCTAAGCTATTCTGTGAATAATAGTAAAAAAATAATAAAAAAATAATGATAGAATATTGAATATTAATGAACAGTAATGCAATATTTTTTTAAAAAACTAGTCAGCTATCAAACATCTGCAAATATCTAATGCGACATGGCATTGTATGCACATTTTGGAGAAAGAGCAAAAAATGCAAAATGCATCACTCATGGGAACACTAATCCCTTATATTTGCAAGTCTTTTTTTATTTATTATTGACGTATCAATTATACTACTAATATGGATGTCCATCACATCAACTTAAATAAAAAAATAATTTATAAACTCATTTTTTTAATATAATTAATCTCACCGTAAGTGCTGTGTTACACTAGCTTGTACACAACATAACTCCTCACACAATACTAACCAAAGCAAAATGATATTCTAATCACCATTCTTCTCAACATATAATTAAATGATATCAAATAATTGTTTGATAAACATAAAAAAAATTTCCAATCATTTAATATCGAGAAATGTTATTTCAATGTCTTTACACTACATATCATCTATATTGCATAATTTAATTTGTAAAATTTAAAATTTAATTTTTAAATTAAATTATGTCACATAAATAATGTATGGTGTAGAGACTTTAGAATATAATTGTTCATTAATAGTAGATCATGAGATTATAAAAATAATATAACTAAAAAAGATTATGAGCAGTTTTATTCATTGAATCGACAAAACACTTCAATTTTTCAGATTGTGTTACTTATGATACTAAGGCTCTGTTTGGATGTTAGAAGATACTGAGATCAACTCAATATTCTTGAATGAAGCCTTAGTTGAGTTCATTTAAGGATCCAAACGAAGCCTTAACTCAACCCAAAACATCTTTATACATGAGACTTACAACTTTTTTTAACTCAACACTTCTTTATATACGAGACCCACAACCTTTTCATTTTTTCATAAATATATCTAAACTCATATATTTTAACACATTTAAACTCAGCTTAAGTTGGCTCCACAAAACTCACTCTAACTACTATCTCAACTCATTATTATTCATAAAAAATTTAACTCATCTCAACTCAACCCAACATCTAAACGGGCTTAAAAGTCATCTTGCAATAATTTGGAACAAATTTCCTTTACTTTTAGTTAAAATTAACGAGTTTTACAAGTAAAACTAATTAATATGAATATTCTGTAAGATTTTATTTAAGAGTATAACATTGAATAGAATAAATTATCACATCTACAAGGTATCTAATTAAATAAAACCTACAATGGTGAAATTAAAATATATATATGATTAAGCATGTGGAATTAACTTGTATTAATGCATATTAGAGATTAGTCTTGCTTTTTAATTAATAATAACCTCGATAAACTTTTTATATAAGATGGAGAAAGATGCACACTATATGTGACTTCTACAATATTAAATATCGATGGTGGATAATATGGATATCTTTCTTAGATATTATGATATTTGCATGTTGTCTCTATCTTTTATTATTGTAAAAAAATTTGGAATGTAAAACTATAGAGAGTACACATAATTTATATAATAACACTGTTTATTAACAAGGTGATACCATTTGTTGAAAATAACTATTTGCTACATAATTCCAAGTAAAAACACATAGAAACAAAGGTGAAAGCATGAACTTCTTGACCCAAAATCTGACACAACTCGAAGAATAAAAACTAAGAGCATCCAAGAGTCTCCTGCAAGGACACAGAAGGGCCAAAAGTACTGAGATTGAAACATAAATCATGGAAAATCAACTTGAGCTCATTCGAAGAAGTTCCAACCCCAGTTTTACTCTCTCTTCCTGTTCATCACATTGGTGGATCTAACTTACTAGTTACATCACCCCGACACTTCCAAACTCTTTAACAACAACCTATTAACTTGAAAAAACTAATTCTAGCATCAATGAAGCTCCGTCCTAAAGAAGAACAAAGTATAACTAAGCTACCAATGAAACAAACCCCTAGACAGATTATTTTATCAAAGAAAGAATCCCCCAAAGGACATAGTTTACCAAAACTTCCAACTTAGGGGTGCTACCTACAGCTTATGGGCCGGGAAAGCCCCCTTCCCACCGCCGTACAAGGGGGGACGGGGGTATCCCGTTTGGATGCTAGGGTGCCACCCCCCACCCTCCCCAAAAAATAAATAAATAAATAAATAAATGAGCCCTCGGCCCAGAACATTGTAATGGGCCAAACTGACCTAGAACCTATTTTTGGGTATTTTGTGCCCAAAAATTAACTAAAAAAATACAAATAAAAAAATTAATTTACAATAATACAAATTATATACTACTAAGTTGGAACTAATAATCTTAACTAAGATATTACAATAATACAAATTAAGATAAAACTATTCCAAAAATACAAATTGATCATCAAAAAAATATTACAAGTTGTCACATAATTTAAATAAAAGATGAATAAACTATTAAGGGACAAATTGTAGCAACATTACAATGAAGTAAATTAACACAAGAATATCATTTCAATCGGAGAAGTGACTTTGACTTTTTTACATTACAATTTGGATTGGCTATAGTGGTGAAAAAGTCAATGGGCTACGCTGTGAGATTACAAACAAATTATAATTACAAACAAGAAAAATAAAATAAAAAATACAGTACTACTACTTACGTTTTATTCTGATAATCCCATGCACTTTCTTGTTTATAACATGACTCAAATTATAATAAAGTCGTACTATACTCATATAATAAATAAAGGAAAAGGGTCACATGATATTATTTTACGATTTATTTTAGCTAAAGCAACCAATAAAAATTAAAGCAAGCGAAATGCTAATAATAATAATAGGATTTTTACTCTTGTCGGATTCCCAATAGACCAATCATTTTTGTTTGAAACGAAATAGTATTGCAAAATAAGATTCATGCATGAACCATCCCACATGATGTTACTTTCAATGGACATTACTGTAAAAAAGGGCTACGTTCTGGGAGAGCTTTTGGAAGCATTGGCAGGCGTTGGGTCGACAATTACAAGCTAGGAACAGTACTTTTTGGATTATTGTCCAGTATCCATTCCCCCTAATTCAAACCTATATATAATTAACACACAGAGATCATCACTCTCTCTCATGACCATGCAGCATTTTTCTTATAATTTGTGTTGCATGCATGGATGGACCAACTGATCTCAATACCTCACTCGCCTCTTTTCCTTTCGCTTTCTTTTCTTTTCTTTTGGGCTTCTTCGATTTGCAGTTTTAGCGCTCTCGATCCAGACTTAATTCACTATAACAAATTTCGTTTGTTTTTAGATATGAGATGAGATAAAATGAGATGATATGAGATTATGAATTGAAATTAAAGTTAAAAAGTTGAATAAAATATTGTTAGAATATATTTTTTAATATTATTTTTGTTTTAAGATTTGAAAAAGTTGAATTATTTATTTTATTTTGTGTGAGGATTTAAGAAACTTATAATAATAAGATAAAATGAAATGAGATGAGATATTTTCTGAAAACAAACGAGACTTTAATCTATCTTTTCCCACGAACTTCTTTTCCACGGCACATCATCATGGAAAATACAGGCCTGATCATACAAAGGATGTATGTGGAAAATAAATCAAGCTATTCCAGCAACTCCGACGACCCGAGAGATTCTTTGATAAAAATGTCTTTTTGTGGCGATTTTTTGCCGCAGCAAAAGATACGATTTAAAATTTTTAAAATTGGACTTATATTTCTTCTCCTTTATCCCGATATCATTGTAAATTGAGTCAAATGTTTTAAAATCTTTCAAATATTTTAAAAGTCTAAAATTATATAAATAGGATATTTTTAATGTTATTGGACTGTGCTTAAATTTTTAATTTAGCCTCTTTAATGTTTGGAGCCCCGAAAATGTTATAGTTTTACAAAATTAGTTTATTTAAATGATTTTATTACTCTTGGAGATATTTACTATGCTTAATTATTTGTTATGTCAAAAACTCCATTTATTTAGATGAATTTATTTCTCTTAAAAATATTTATAAAAACTCATCATTTTATTTTATGATAAAAAATATTATTTATTTGAATCAAGAATACAGAGTTTGGTTTTAAAATTCAATGTATTTCCCTTTATAATTATTTATACTCTTCATTTTTTATTAATCTTTTATTTCAATTGGATTGATTTCCACTATTGGATTTAAGTTAAGAATCCTAAAATGTAGGGCAAGGGTATGTTGCCCAAAACCCTAGCTCCCTCCCCTCTCTCTTTCTTATTTTCTTTCTCTCCCCCTCGTCGTGCTGCCTCCTTCTCCCTCTCTTGATTTCCCTTCCCCTCTACGACCCTTGATGCCGCCCGCAGCCACTAGTCGTGCCACCCTTCTGATGAGCTTCTTTTTCTCAAAACTAAACTTATAAAGAGATATTACAAAAATAAATCTATAAAATACAAATTGACATAAGTTTATATGACACGTTAGATTTTATTTTTCAATAAAAATAATTTTAAAATCTAATGTATGACATTAAGACATGTCATTTTATGTATTTATTTTTGTAAAATTTTTTTATGGTTAAAACACTTCTCATTAATTTTTGAGTGGGATTTTCTTTTTGAAATATATGATAGACCGCGTGATTAACACTTTTAAAAAAAAATCATGACATTTTGCACTAATCATGAAACTTTTGGGCGACAATTCTATTTCTTAAAAGGATAGTATTAACTTTTGTGGAATATAATTATCCAATTTTTGCCAACGAATTTACATTAATTTGAGCTTATCTTTACTAGCCAAACACCTTAAGAAATTAACAACAAAATGCCAAAAAAACTTCTCATTGGCTAAACTATTTCTGTTACCCATTTTTGGATTTCAAGTCTTACCATGAATACTAAAATTCTATTATATACAAATTGGTATGTATATATACAATTTATTTTAAGATATTAGCTATAAATTTTTTAATTTTTTTTATAGCTAAACATAAATATTTTTTAGGTTAGTTGATGTGATAGATTTTCGTATCAAATTTTATTTAATGCGTAAATAAAAAAAAAGTAATCTTCATTGATTTCTCATTTAAAAGAAAAGGGACAAAAAATATCCATATATTTGGTAAGACGAAAAACGATGGGTTTTACTCGTAAAGCACCGACCGACGTCGTTTTATAATATGTCACACCGACTCCAAATAGACCGCGAAAAATCGAACACTCCGATTCCTAAAGCTATTCCCGCGAATCTTCAAAGAGTAGATGCCACGCTGGCGATCCGCGTGAGTGCCCTCTCAGCCAATCAAATTGTGCTCTCACCGCCTATATAAATCTAATCCCGTCTTCCACACGCTCCAAGTCTCACATCACACAGGGAAAATTTGGCGCAAGTGGTAGGGTTTGGGGGCTTTATTTGCAACACTTTTCGTCGATTCGTGAGATCCATTTGGAGTTCGATTGTTCAGCGTAGAGATGAGTTCGACGGGCGGAGGTGGGTCGACCAAGGGTGGGAGGGGCAAGCCGAAGGCCTCGAAGTCGGTGTCTAGGTCGCAGAAGGCTGGACTTCAGTTCCCGGTGGGGAGAATCGCTAGATTTCTCAAGGCTGGCAAGTATGCTGAGCGTGTCGGTGCCGGAGCTCCCGTATACCTCTCGGCCGTGCTCGAATACCTCGCCGCTGAGGTCCGTTTCTTCTTTTTTGGTTCTAATTTATTTTGGTTTTGATGGCTGGGCCAAAATATATTCTCGTGTATGATTTTAGGGTTTGTTTGAGTTCTGATGTTTTACTTTTGGAATTGGTGTTTGGGATTTTAATTTAGTGATTTTTGTTGGGATTGGATTTTGAAATTAGATAATCAAATGGTTTTTGCTCTCCTTTGTGGACTTATCTTTGTTGGTCGATCTTCTTTTAAACTCAATTGGGTTATCACTTTTGATGTGAGTCTAATTATGGCGTTTGATGTATGTTCAGGTGTTGGAGCTTGCTGGCAACGCGGCGAGAGACAACAAGAAGAACAGAATTGTGCCGAGGCACATCCAACTTGCAGTGAGAAACGATGAGGAGCTGAGCAAGCTTTTGGGCTCTGTTACCATTGCCAATGGAGGTGTACTGCCTAATATCCACCAGACTCTTCTGCCCAAGAAGGTTGGGAAAGGGAAGGGTGAGATTGGATCTGCTTCTCAGGAGTTCTAGGTCTAGCTTAGTTGTTTCACATTGTGTAATGTATATCTGCATTGCAATTTCCTCCTTTTGTCATATGAATTTTGATGGTACCTTTTTGTCAATGAAAAGAATTTATCGACTTTTGCAACTGTTCAGACCGTGTCTGTATTTTCACCAATTCACAACCAAATATGATTATAGGGTGACACACTGGATACAAATATCCATTTGAGAGATTGGTTTTTTGTAGTTGAGAGAGGTTTCTCAATGAAGTTCGTCGTCAGCTGTTCGGCGATCTCGTGATTTTTGCTATGCGTTTTCCATCTTTTCCTGGATAGGGCTTTTGAGTTACTGTGCTATATGAGTATGGCGTGCGAGGAAGTTTTTTCCCATCTATCTCGCTTGAGTTTCGCACTGGACCTTTGTGAATCCCAACCAATTCTGTACATAGTCAAGGCTCCACCTGAAACATAAAGCGAAAAAAAAAAACAGCGGTTAATAACCCAAGTAATTCATTGTAACATTATTAACAACACAATGAAATGATGTTAAAATCAGGCATGAAGTCTGTTGGAAGAAAAACAGCTCTCTATTCATCACACAGAGTCACAGCTGCGTATTATTACTGGTGATCCGACATGGCTTACAAAATAAGACCATTGATAAGTGAGTTGTTCATACTAGTAGTTATGGCCTTGTGGCTAACACTTGGTTAATTTGACTGTGCCAGAAGTCTCAAATGGAAAACATAACTTGTTTTTGAAAAGAAAAATTCTACTGTGAGAAGAAGCCCAGCACACTGTGCTGGGGTAAAAAAAAAAAATTTATACGGCGATGGTGCGGCTTCTAGTTTTCCTCAAAAATACTCTTTTGAAAAAGTAATGATATCCTTTGAGGAGGGGAAGTGAGTATTGGGTGCGATGGATGGATTTGATCTTGTTTGGATTTAAAGATGAGTTGAGAAAATTTTAAATGAATAAAATCAAATATTATTATTATTTTAGAATTTGAATAAGTTGAATTGTTTATTATATTTTATATCAGAATTTAAAAAAATTATAATGATGAAATAATATAAATGAAGGTGAGTTTGGAATCTAAATATGCCACTTCTGAGAGACTTCTCTCACAAGCATTTCATTTTTGAATATCAGGCCAGTAACAGTATTATCATCTGTTACATGGATCTGCCTTAGAATTTTCAAATTAAATAATCATTTAAAAATCTTATGAACAAACGTCATAAATAGATAACTGAAAAAATAATCCAAGAGTCGAAGCCATTGCTAAAACTGCTGAGGAATAATCTTGCATTATTTATAGATAAAGTCTTGAACATGTTTATAAGGAATGAACAATTATTTTTTGTTGAATCGGTTTTATGAGATGAGTTAGGTTCATGAATTTTTTCATGGTACCAAAGCCTGCCACAAGACGAAGGGGGATCCACACTACTTACCTCATGACAAGGACAAAAAAAAATATTGTCCTGCACGTGAATAAGGGTATTGAGGAATAATTCCACATTGACTATAGATAAAGTCTTGGGCATATTTATAAGGAATGAACAATCCTCTATTATGGAACCGGTTTTATGAGATGAATTAGGTTTATAAATTTCTTCATGATATTAGATCCTGCCACAGGCGAATGAGAGCCCACACTACTTACCCCTTGACAAGGACCATAAAAAATACTAATCTGCATGTGAGGAATGGTGTTGAGGAATAATATCATATTGTCTGTGGGTAAAGTTTTGGACATGTTTATAAGGAATGAACAATTTTCTCTTGTAAAACCAATTTTATGAAATGAGTTAAGTTCTATGAATTTCTTCAAAAGCAACTCACAATATATTTAAAATTTGATGTTTTGATGAGCTTCCATTTTTGACGTAAAGATAAAAATTCATATGAATATATTTTTTAAATTTTCTGGGTGGGATATTAAGTATTAACTGATATTTTCTTTTGTCGTTAAAAAAAAAAAAAAAAAAAAGGAACCAGAGCATGGGTTTCCGTTTCTTTAATTATAGAAAATAATCTTAATATTTTTATAAATACATTATTTTTCATATGAATAGATAGACCAATAATTCAATCCATTTCGTTTCGTATTGGATTACGTTATATTTCTGGAATGAAATTGCTGAATCCATTGAATAGATCATTTGCTCTGTATACTTATTTTCTGGGTAAATTCCATTTTAGTCAAATGCTATTCACTGTATAATGGGATTCTTTATAAATATGAAGATACATATATATATATATATATAATTAATTTGTATTGTTTTTATTTCATGATGTAAATGATATATCCTTTTATTTTTTTTTATGAGTGGTTGAGAACGACTACTGCAAACAATGTCTTAAACATGCTGGGTTATGTAATGAATTCACTTCTTTTGAGTTTTATTTGGATGGGAACTGTGGCCTATTATGCTGGTTTGTCATGTCGGCCGCAACTGAGACTCACAACATTCGGTATCATATGCTCGTCTGAGGTTGGTGTCTCGAGGCGACAGGCTTTGGAGCAACTGGATAAGAAGCTGGCCGAGGACGACGACAGGGCAGCACTCTCACTTGCTAAGGATTTGCAAGGCAAGCCTGGGGGGCTTCGATGCTTTGGGGGTGCTAGACAGGTCTGTGAGAGTTAGTTCCTGGTTGTTCTTTTGGATGAATTTTTAGAAATTGCGGTGGCAAAGGAAATTTGTAAGTTTCTGCAACGTTAATGTGCTTAGCAGAATCATCTTGATGTAAAATAGAGGAAAATTGTCTTTGCAATCTTGGATGAGTCTAGCTGCAAATTGGCTAAGATGTAGTCTGATTTATGATTCGGAAATAGAATTGTAATTCATTGTTATAGAGTTTTATGTATCTGCATATCGCTAGGAGATAGTTGTTCTCCCTGTTTAGTTGTCCAAAGTTGATAAATATAGGTTCTTCATCATACAAGGGAGTCAATGATGCAGGTGCCCCAAAGACTTTATTCCTTGGATGAATTGAGGCTGAATGGAATCGAAGCATCGTCTCTTTTGTCACCGGTGGATGCAACACTTGGTTCAATAGAAAGAAACCTGCAACTTGCTGCTGCTCTGGGAGGGCTTGCTGCCTGGAATGTGCTTGGCTTTAGCCCACAACAAGTTCTATATTTTTCTCTGGGGCTGCTGTTTCTATGGACACTGGATTCAGTAATTCCGTTCTCTCTCTCTCTCTCTCTCTACCCAAGACCCTTTTCTGAAACTTTGTTCCAAGGACTTGTTTTATTCTGAAATTGTGTGTTTTTGGCTGAGTACCAATATGTTGTGTTATTCTTGGAGGCACTTAAAATTATTTCATTGGCCGACTCACCCAGTCACGTGTTGCTTAAATCACTTTCATTGGCCGACTCACCCAGTCACGTGTTGCTTAAATCACTTTCATTGGCCGACTCACCCAGTCACGTGTTGCTTAAATCACTAACAGTGGAGACAAGGTCGAATTGTCTTTACCATACTAATACTAGAATCTTACAATATTGGTTGTTGCTAGGTCTCTTTTGATGGAGGTGTTGGTAGCTTGGTTCTTGATACAATTGGCCACAGATTTAGTCAGAAGTACCACAATAGGGTTGTTCAAGTAAGATTCCTCTCTCTCATTGTGTGGCAGTGCATTGCATTTGTTCATTTTGTTTTTATAGGAATAACTATCCAATAACACTATGCTGAGACCATTCTACATTTATTTGGTGATGACATTCATGCTATGTTCTTGTTTCAAAGGCCGTAACATGTCCAGGGCTGCTTTGTTCTGTAAGATTATCGTGTTGTATGTTCATTACAGTATATTACCTATCTTCTGATAAGTTTTAGAACTGTTTGTCATGTCAATATGGACCTCATGTGCAGCATGAAGCTGGTCATTTCTTAATCGCTTACTTAGTGGGTATTCTTCCCAAAGGATACACACTAACTAGTTTGGAAGCTTTGAAGAAGGAAGGATCTCTAAATGTTCAAGCTGGGACCGCTTTTGTGGATTTTGAATTTGTTGAAGAAGTGAGTTTGTTTTCTTTAATCTGATTTTAATTACATAATTTCTTCTGTTCCTATTCTATTTTCTGTCTTGCTGCTGTTTTGGGTTCTATAAGTTATAAACTTATTTTATGGAAGGTCAGGTTTCATTTCATGTTCCTTCACAAATAAAGGCACTTGATGATGCCATGGCTCTGCTGCTTTTATCCAGAACCAATTGCTATGAATCGGATCTGACTTTGTAGCAGAGCTCAAAGCTCTTTTGGGTCTTGTCACAAGTCGACTTAGGGAGTTATTGTCTATTGTCTATTGTCTTTGTTGTCACAGGTTAAACCTGTGGCAACTCTCAGCAGGTCGAGTCTGCTACTCAACTCGTTAACTTTGTCGACACAAAGTTATAGGATAACATCCAGTCTTTCCATTTCGGCAATTTGATATATAATTTATCATTCATGGGCGTTGATAAGATCTTGTAGCCATCAAGGTAATGGAGTTGTGTCCCTTACCCAATTGGTATACCTAAAAGTAACAAGTATGTTGGATACTGTCATGGTATCATTGATCGTAACAACAAATAATAGAACTTTACATACAGAGATTGTGGCATTGTTTCTAGAATGAATTCTTCGGGATTGGTCTGATCCATTGACTTGATGCATAGGACCTGGTGATGCTTAGATTTAATCAAGCATGGCTATACAATAGCAGCTTAACCTTTGATAAGGGAAGTGGTCTATGTAAAAGTGGAATTCAAAAGGTTTCATTGAAGGGGGTTCGGTTAGTTCTAACGAGCAAGCTGAATGCTGCTATATACAAACTTATAACTTGATAGCCGCTATATTCTTAAAAAATATATAAAAAAGAAATCTTTATTACCAATATAAATAGTGTTTTGCCTTCTTGTTACTGAATGTTACCTCCCCTTCCATGTCATGCAGGTTAATGCAGGAAAAGTATCTGCTACAGTATGTCACAGCATTCTTAAAGCTTATATATATATATATATATATATATATATATATATATACATGGCTGTAACATATTTCATTTCTTAAAAAATATTTAGTTTTTTTTTTATTGAAAATAAGGAGTTCTATCTCCCTGGAAACAAATCCTTTTGTTTTTCAGACACTGAACAGATTCTCATGTATAGCACTGGCGGGTGTGGCGGCTGAGTATCTTTTATATGGAATTGCTGAGGGAGGCCTTGCTGACATTAACAAGGTTTGTACTAGTTCTTACTTATTTGACAAACTAAGCAAATTATACATATTATTAATTGAACTTGATCGTTAATGATTGAACAGTTGGACATGCTACTTAAAAGCTTGGCCTTCACACAGAAGAAAGCGGATTCCCAAGTCAGATGGTCTGTACTGAATACAGTCCTACTTCTGCGGCGCCATGAATTAGCACGAGCTAAGCTTGCAGAGGCCATGTCCATGGGAAAGTCTGTAGGAACTTGCATTGGCATTATAGAGGAGACCATAGACGATTCAGACATCCAGCTGCAACTGGGTTGAAGTGGAGGCTCAGGAATTCAAGCTCCATTAACATTTTTTTCCTTCTAATTTTCTCTTGGATAGTGAATTTGAAAAGGGTAGAACAAGTTAAAGATTTGTGATACAAGAAGAAGGCAGTAACTCAATGCACTAGTTCTTTGAAATTTTTATGTTGTGAAGGACCATGTGTCCAATTATCAACTCAAACTCAAATTTGCATTAATTCATCGTTTCTAAAGGGATGAATATACATTTTCTATCTTAAAAAGGGCACCGAAAAATTTTTGACCCCCTTTTTTGGCTCTTAATTCAATCCGACCCGCTAATTAGGGTTTACTATATATTATATTAAACATCTGTACACTCGCCACACTGTATCTTTTACTATCATCCGAAAAAAATCATTTGCACGAGTTTCATGGATGTGGACGTAAGCACATTGTTGAACGTCTATATAAATTTTGTGTCGTATGTGATTGATTCGAACTTTTTGCTTTATTTTTTTATTGAAAAAATCTAATCGTAAGCGATTTTGTGTACTAATATGTGCACTCATTCAATATAATTGGTCAGAAAGTAGATTTTATTGAAAAAAATGCTAATTATTGTTTCTCAACTGTTTTTTATATTAACCTAATTATCCGACATAATAAACCTTGTTTACAAAATTATTTTTCGGAAAATCTGGACATAATATAGCCTTGTTTACTAATGAAAGTTTTAAAAATGATGGAATAAAGTTTTGTTGATTATTCTTGAATAAAATATGAATTTGATAGATGAATATTGACTCTGCAACTTTAAAACTTCATTTTGAGTGACTGTAGCTCAAAGTCTAAGCTAAAAGTTTTTAGCTAGTCCAATATAAGTCATGATTTATACAAAATTTAACTATATTTTAAATTTCACTGATATTTAGCTAGTTTAATACTAGTGCTCTTATATATATATATATATATATACCTCAAACTCACACACATCTGTCGTGGAATTTCTCGGACGTTGTTGATCTTCAAGTACTTCTATATACCTAACATCACCGCCGACGGACAAGTGCATCAAAGTTCAAACTCTCCGTTGAATTTCCAAACTTCCAACCGCGGCATGCATGCATGGTACTGATTGGTACGTTAATCTCATGCACCGTCATAGCCTAGAGTACTGGCTTTAGTGAGGCGCGAATAATTTTCCTTTTTATTAGCTTCGGCCTCCAACCCTGTTCGACTGCTTAGCCCACCATTTGATCATTAGAAAAACTGCGCGCATCTCTTGTAAGTTGTTGATTTTTCCAAGGAACATGAGCATAGGGCTTTAGTTTATTTTACTTTTTATTCTCTAGCTTTTCATGCACTCCTCATGTATTAATTGTAAAGTGATTTGTTTTGAGCATCCAATGACAAAGTAGTATTACAAGCATGTTTAAGTAGTGTCCCAAAACCATCATATATTAAAGGAAAATAGGTATTCAAATTTCAACTAGGCACTTTAACAAACTAGGATATTTAATTTGTAACATCCTAATTTGCTTTTCTCCAAAAACTTTAGGTTAGATTGATGATAAACTAGACTATCTCGTTTGTTTTTGCAGATGAGATGAAATGAATTGAGATTAAAGTTAAAAATTGAATAAAATTTTTGAGGCCTTTAGGATGTTATTTTTGTTTTAGAATTTGAAAAGGTTGAATTATTTATTTTATTTTGTATGAAAATTTGAGAAAATTGTAATGATGAGATGAAATAAGAGGAGTTGAGAAGAGTTGTAAAAACAAACGAGGCTTCTTACGTCTAGAATAATAAAAATGAATCTTAAATATTTGATTTGAGCTTAGCTCTTTGAACTTTAGAATTCTTATAGTCAAAAGAAAAAAGCCATGTGTACCATTAGATGTTATAAGAGAAAAACTTGGTGTACAAGCTCGCAGTTAATAACATTTGATACAATGAGTTTCTTTGGACATACCTCTTTTCGGGGCGAAATTATTACATTAATAAGGAAAATATGAATACATTTTCTAGGGGATGGGATATCCTATCAATCACCCTAAAAAAATGACAAAACAATCAAATAACCACGACTCGAAAAATGGTATCAGATAATTAGTCTGGTCCCATAGTTGGCCATCATAAACACGTAAACAAAAGAACAAGAAAAAATAATAAAAAGGAAATAAAAGTTGAAGAACTGTATGTATAGAAGGTAGGGGTGTGAAGGGTGGTGGTGTGGCGGTACATGATCAGGACCATATGCACCGTCGACGATGGCACGTATGGCTCATGCATTGATCAAAACGTACGGTAGAAGAGTGAGTCGTAAACTCAATAAGGAGACAGTTGGCCTGGTGGTGCATGCATGGCTGCAATTGGAGAAAATAAGGATAAAAATGCTAGTAAGCCAACCAGCGGCCAACTAGAAGAGAGTGGCTTTAAAAAAAGGGCCAAAATCATTACCATATGGGCGGCATGTGGTTGCTGCAAATGGCTTTTGACAACCATGCACGCACAGGCGGCAGACTTCTTTTGGATGGTGGAATAGGTCGATGATCAAGAACTGACGCTTCCATTGGTGGTGTGCAAGTGAGATTGTTGAATGGATGAAATACAATGTATCTGGCCTTCAATGGCTCGCGCGGATTAAAAAAGAACTTGGATCAAAAGAAGAGACAAGCGTCAGTGGGAGAGGGAAAGGCTCTCGGTGGGGGTTTCTTTCGAGGGGAAGAGAGGGACGTCGAACAATCTGATATACCCTTCTATTTCTTGGCATTAAAACTGTAACTCCTTGCCCACACCCACGAAGGAAAAAGGAAACACCTACTTTCAGGCCTGGGTCAATCTATCAGTGGGACAGACTTCAGAAAAGCTTGGCAGTTGCGCCTGTTGATCAGCGGTATCACACCTTATTTGACCCTATCCAAACGCTTGGGCATATACTTAAGTACCAGACGCTTGGGCTTCATGGAGAGGGCGTGGTTTGATATCTCTGCACCGCATGTACGTCAAGAACTGTCCTGGTAGCTCTTCCAAAAGAGCCTGGACCACAGAAATCTGCCCACCTGCACATACCACAACTATGTTATAGTTGGATGTAAAATGGAGTTCAAGAAAAAACAGAACAGCTGCAACAAGATAAAAGTACAAGGAAACTGTTCATGCCAGTTGATACAAAAGTCAATAGGCGCAAACAGATGATACAAACGTCAACGGACAAATGAAGTAGAACTGACTTTTGGGTTGTAAATGAAGGAGCCAAGCTGTTTGGTGTTGGTCGGTCAATGTTTAACCCATATAGAGTTGAAATAAAAAAAAAAAAACGCAAAATAAAGGACCAAGACAGTGGTGGCAACAGCAGTTCATGCAACATCTCCGTCAAATACAATTTCGGTGTTCAAACCCACCCTTTAATCCTTTCTTCACTCCATCAATGAATAATTATCTAACTAGGCATTGCAATCAACGATGTGGTTTTGTTGCTTTCTCTCTCCCCACAAAAAGCTCTAAACTGTCACTAAAAAGCAGGGAACGAAGTCCGTCCCAACTTCTTCCACCCCCCCCCCCCCCCCCCTCCCCCCCCTTTCTCTTCTCCCTAATCTAGATCTTCTCATTCCATTTTTTAAAAATTTCCCCCCTTGTCTTCTTCCTTCTTTTGTCTCTAGTTCTAGTCTTGGAGGTTAGTTCTACTGCAGTCCGACTGGTTCCAACCACCACAAGCCCACAATATACAGAATCGATTCCCACCATTTGATCACCCACAGCCACCCCTCAGGTACCAAACAACCACACATACTGTCCCTCGCCACCAAAGACAGGCACCGGCCACCTGCTCTCTTTTTGGCATTTAACTCTCCTTTACTTGCACCTCAAGTCCCTAAAGTGTTTTCCAGTCCTTTCATTTTGTTTTTACTTCGTTTTCACCTGCATTTTCGGCACCCTGGCACCCTTTTGCTGGAAGTATTTACTCTCAATTCGTTTTTGTCAATCCACTTATGACCCCCACGTGCCTTATCTTTGATTTGGCTGCTTGCCGATCTACCATCCACCACCACAAGATCATTATTCTGATTGGTGCTTGAGCCCCATGCGTCACCCTCCTCAACAGTTTACTTCCTTTTTCAGTGCTGGAAGCAAACATTCGTTTTTGCTTATTATTCTGAGAAAAGGGAAGATGTGAGCATGGGGACTCTCCCAACACTCCAAAGCAGGTAATTATGTGCATCATTACCACCGTGGCTCTCAGTCACAAGGTCACAATCTCTTAGTTGAATTGCACCAAGAACGACCTTTTATGACGGTTCCCCCTCCTCAGTTTGGTAAAGAAACAGGCATCTGGACCCAATTTTTAGCTCCATACGTGCACATGCCATTATGTACTTACCATGAACATCTCGCATTGGAACAAACTGTACAATGTCACGTGTAGCAACACGATCTGTAGAGCTCTCTAATCGTTGTCCTTTATCAGCATCAAGGACCTGCCACAAAAACTAAGTTAGATGACAGATTAATAAATGATGGGAAGTTCAAGTTCTAGAAAAACAATGCCATACCTCCATTTGTCCAAAATCTGCGCTTCCCACTCCCACTATAAGAATTGATAGTGGAAGATCAGATGCCTTCACCAAAGCGTCTTTCGTTTCTTGAAGGTCTGTAAGGACTCCATCCTAGAAAAGGGGACAATTTATTTGATTACCAAGCGAAGGATTGAAGGTGGAAAGAGACATCAAAATGAAGTTAAACTATTCTATTTACCGTAATAATGAGCAAAACGAAGTACTTTTTGCTGTTGTATGAAACGGATTGGCTTGCAATTTGAGCAGCTGTTTTAATCACTTGGCCAAACAACGTTGGTCCAGCCAGAGTAACATTATGTAGAGCACTTGCATAAGCAGACATGATGCCTTCAACTCCTTCGACCTATTGAAAATCAGAAGCTAAATGCATTACTTAAGGAGTATGAACATGTAGTTTTCATAAGGATGATACGTATGCTATGCAACAATGACAAATCACTTGATTTCAATGTGAGTCTTGTAATGGTATCATTTTCATTATCTTAACAATTGCACAAGGAAGAAAAAAGCACTGTAGAGTGTAACACATAATATTATGAAGAGTGTTGGTTGATAACTCGATCCATTTGATTTTCATTGTTTTCATTTACTTAAAAGTTTTTAGAAGGACTATAAAGACTTTCTAGAACCTATTAATTGCATATCTAAAATTATTGTATATAACAGTTTTGCATGTGTTATGGTTATCTATACTTGGTGTGTTTTCAACTAATGCTTTTACCAACTTCTTACTTGGTTGACACTGACTATGACACTCTTATTCAAGACCAACATAACTAAGAGTGGTAGAGGAAGAAAAAAATCAAATAAAGCAAAAATTTTAAGAACAAACAATGATGAGAGACACAGGTTGAAACCAAAATAAAAAATAAAAATCAGGGATTAACTACATTATTGCAGGAGGGTAAACAAGATGGCGATAGTTCTCTGGAAACGCCAGTACATCAAACCAAAATGTTGCATCAGAGATGAAGCAGCAAAGCAATAATTATAAAATGGGCTCCTCTCACCTCAAAGCTACCTGCGCTTCCATTCAGGTTGAAGCAGTGTGAGATTGTTCCATCAAATGTTTTTCCACCAAAGCCCCATGCAGGAAAGCGCCTATCAGAATCATAAAACTGAATGACCTCCCCAACCTCCATTATAGCCTGAGAAAAATTTAGTTATCAAGCAGATAACAACTTCGCCCATCAACAATAATTTCTTTAAATGCATGCCAACAGAAGGCCCCCTTAACAAACCAGAACAAATAAACTTGTTGTTCTCAAAAGCTCGAGAAAGCAAATTGGATATTGAAAACAAGCTACTTGATCAAATTGAGTTATAACAGAAATAAAAGAAAGCAATTTAGAAACATGTCTATGGACCAAACTTTATAACAAAAGATATATATGAACCAAATCAAGATCACAGCTAGTTTCCCAGGTCAGTGTTATATGTTGGGAGGTAAATTTGAGCATCAATATCATAATGAAAATACAATTCAAGAACTCATATAGGGTAACTCGATATGGAGGAGAGGAAGGACATGCCAATCTATCCAAAAACCATTGGCAACAATCTTGTATATTCTGTTCCAAAGAATACACCTATACTAGTTTTGGAGTCAAAACAATACCCTGTTGAAAGCACCAGAGGATGCACAGACTCACCTTCTGATAAGAATTCAACTGGCCGGAAGGATCAATGTAGTGTAAAGAATCTGGGTTCCGAGGATTTCCATTTGAGGCTGGACGAATTAAAATTAAATTTTCAAAGTATGAATAAGAGTCTTATTCAGGCGAAACATTTACAACCAGAAAAAAAAGAGAAAAAAAAAAAATCAATCATCACGTGTATACTAAATAGTCCTCTAGAAATTATTTACCTGTAAAATCAACCGCAACCATAAAGTTGAGCTCAAATCCACAAGAAACGTAATCAAGAAAGCTGTATTGTTCCTTCTCACAAAACTGATCCACAAACAGCTCTCCCTTCAAAACCTATATTGATGAATCATTGAACAAATGCATATTCAAACAAAAAGAATAAACTGAAATATTTTAATAAATTCTACCGCAAGTATGAACAAGTACCTTCTTGTGACCATGATGAGATGTTATAGTAAGATTTGCACCACTTCTACCTTCATGAAGTTTTTCCAGGTCGGCCACTGACTTCTGAAGTTTACTGATGAGGTAAATTTAAGATCAGTATCTTCTTTAAAGCCAGAGACCAAACTCGGATAACAAGGGAAAACAAGCAAAAAGGAATCTGCAGACTAACTAAATTCCCACTTACCCAATAAGCGAATGTTTGCCACTGCTGTTGAAATCAAAGCACTCGATAATCAATGGGTTATCCTGCAACAAGTCAAATTTCATGCACCACATGCATCTTCTTAGTCATCCAAACAGCAGAACATCCTATAATATACGTGACCAAATCTTAAGGTGACAAGTTTACCTTACTTCCAAACTGCTGCATACTCAGGCATAGGGGTTTCCATGTTGGATTTAAATTGTTGTTCACCACTTCAGTCTTGCATATTGGAATTGAGCCTCCACTCTCAACAATTCTAGATATTCTTAGAAAAGGGTTCTACAATAAAGTGATGAATTTTGAGGATAAAAGAAACAACGAATATACATGCATACGTAACATAAAGCTTGAAGGTATCTGCTTTGCAAATACATACACTTTTAGAAAATATGTCCTTGTTATCCAAGTAAGAACAATGGAGTATCATCTCAACAACCCTCCTTGAAGCAACTGTTTCCTCTGCATGGATGGTGAGTACCCCTAAGTTCCTCAAACCCACATGCCCAATTTTACTATGAAGATTAAGGGTTAAACTCCGATTTTGTTTGGTAAGTACCTGCCATGGAAGAGGGGGGAAGGATTTGATGTTCAGTAAGATTAAAAATGGCAGCAATTGCAACATGCTTTTCAACTGCATCAATGGTGACCTAATATCTTAATATATCACTAAATTAGGGAAGTAGCTCTCACAGTAGTCTTTCAATACAAAAATTCTGAAAAATTTATATAATTTTATACTCAATTTGCACCAGCTTAGTGAATAAGCATATGCATTCTCAACGAGCCTGATTGATCCCAAGGCAGCATACCTCTGATAGAACACACATGGCCTCTCCAAGAAAATCTTGATCCTCCAATTTCAGTGTCTGAAACACAACAGAAAAATGGTTCATACAGATTTTCTAAAAATTATAGATCATATGGAAATAGTTTTACATTATTCATTAATCACAATTGAAGTAGTTGACCCCCCCTCCGCACATATAGATGTACAAAATATGTGACCGAATTGAGTAAGCAAACTGCTGCCCACCATTCGGTGAGTACTTTCCCACATCAGTCTTACAAGTTATACAGCTATACGATGTATCTATTGTCCAAATTTTTTTTTTGATAAGTTGTATCTATTGTCCAAATAACTTACGCTGACATAATAGTTGGCATCTAATAGTCGTTTATTATTGTTCTCGAATTATTTTTTTGCCAATTCAATGTGTTAAACCATGTATCAACAAAAATCAACCGAACAGGCTAGTGAAAGTATAATGCCATCTAACCAACACATATTTTCTCAGAAAAACCAGTACCCAGCTCTTAGTCCCCAATGTAAAAGAGTTCTAACTTGCAAATTGCAGTATTCAGCACTTAAAAAGTATTGAAGAGATACTACAGAAACGCTTAGCATGTACACTTTTTCTTGTATATTGTTGGTACAATTATAATTGGAAAAACATAACCTACAAAAATTATAACATTAGATACTTGAGAGCAGAAACTATAATGTACCTTCACAGGTATATTGTGATATTTGGTATCAACATCATACACATGAAATCTGGAGCGAAAATAAATAAAGAAGGGAAACGCGAGTGAGTCAAAAGCAGTCAAATCAAAACAGGAGTTCCAGTAAAAAAAAAAGAAAAGAAAGAACTATATCTACAAAAATATAAGCACTTAAAATGAATTTGCAAAGCTTACACCAATGGCTGTACAATCTCGAACTGGAATGCAACTGTAACTTTTTCTATCCACTTGGGATTCAAGCTATTCAGTATAACCTCAGTGCGGCCTAACTCCTCTAGTTTTCCATCTATTTTCTTCGCATATACCACTGCCATGGGATCACTCTGAACAGAACAATATCTAATTTAGCTCAAACAACAGTAAGACAGTCCTGATCAAAACATGAATGCATCTCATATGAGCACATAAACAAACTACTGTGTACTGAAAAACTCAAACCTCGAAAGCTATAAACACCTTTTTCCAGAAAGGGTCAACATGAAGTATTAGTTCAGCTCGCTACACGTGTAAATACTACTTATGGTGCATGTAAACCAAATGCTACCAGGATAGGAATCCCACGAAAACTACTCTTAAACTTGAGAAGAAAGAAAAACACCAGAAACTTGGGGTGTTAGCTCAGTTTCTAGCAATTTTGAGCAAACAAAGATGGTGTCCAGTATTTAGTCATCCAAAGGTTAAGCTGAAGAGATACAGAAGAAGCAAGAAACTCTCCAAATTTGGAATCCATTTCTTGCTTGAGAAAGTCCTAATGTTAGACATATATCCTCCTAATCAGTAAACACAAGATACCAGTACTGTAGTTTTCTTTCCTCTAGGTCATAATATATCATTAAGAACACCAAGAACAGAACAAACTAAATTATATCACTAAGCACTGTAGTTTTCTTACCCAGGTTTTTCATCAGTGTATAATAATTACTCAAACTAACTAAGATTGTCATCGATCCACATACATAGTAATCCAGCTCATTACAAGAGTATGACTACAAATATCTTGTGTAAACAAAATATTAGTAACTTAACTTTTTTTTTATAGGTAGACATAGCCCAAGTACACATAACGTATAAAAATAGTAGCTTAACATAACATAAAGTAATGATCATCTCACGTGCCCTTTTAAACCCTGACAAACCACCTTCTCATGCAATCTCCCCTCTGTTTTGGTTGTATCTTGAAGTGAAACTCACACAGTAAAATGTACTTCAACATAATGAACCAAAATTGTGATAGTTTTCTCAAAATTTAGAACTGATTAATTCATAGAATTTATGTTAACTCAAGAAATATTATACCACAGTCTTGAATTAATACAAATGTGAAGTGTGGTTTGGATCATAATTTCAAGTCCGTGCTAAGCATAGAAAGTATATAGGTGATGAAGGTGGACAATAGAGCACCTAAACAAAAGATTTGGCAAAGGAAAGACGCTAGTGTACACCCTCATAAACATCACTATCAAGCATATGGTTATTTTTAGAGAGGGATACCTTTGAAATGATGTCACGATCTCGCAAGTTCAATGCTGATAGGGATAACTGCAGCACAGAGTAAAATATACATGAATACATTTTGAAAAAGCAAAACAAATGAGTTAACAATACAGAAATAAATAAAAAGACAAACTAAAAACAAAAGAGCCAATATAAATTTATATTGAGAGTAATCTTAGAAGAAATTTTATTATAAAATATTTATAAATTGCTATGTCAACTATTATATATAGGCGTTAGAATGGCTGTCACTACCTCAACTTGGGTGAAGAGTTGCTGGAGCCCCCGAGACCTGTAGAAGAAGTCAACGGCGTCGTTGTGGCCGGCATTGTTGTTGTTGGTAGCTGTGGGGCTCTGTTGGACCCCACCCACGGCTTGTTTTCCTCCTTCCACGTCCGAAAAGCAGTTCCCCATCCCTGTCTCTCTCTCAAGCCCAAACGAGATTCCTTTTTTGTTTTTGTTTTCTCTTCTCTATTTAAAACCCTTGATAAATGTTTGGTTCGCAACCCACTTTAGAGAAAACGTGTGTGTTGAGGATTGTGATTGTGGAGGATTGTCTATCTCTGCTCTGTTGTATTTATCAAGGGGGAACAAGCTGTTTCCTTCCTTCCTTCCTTGCAGGAACCTACGAATTGTAGTATCTTTTACGAAGAAGGAGGTGTTTTTACTTTTCTTCACAAACACAACAGCTGTTTCTTTCTTAGGACTCAACGAAACGCGGATTGATTCCCTCGAGATTTTTTTTTAGAATAAAGTTAGTCTGCCGCTCCAGGTATACCGCTCAGTTTGACCGTTTCTCAAAAAAATTTATTTTTTATTTTTATATAATAATTAAAAAAATGATTTTAAATACAAATAAATAAATTATTTATTTATAAAATCATTATTCATTTTCGTTGAAAACTTGAAAGTAACGTTAGTTTTCAAATGGATGAACACTGGACATAATTTAATAACAGAAAATAAATAAATAAAGATGTAAAAGAACCTTGACTGACTATGGTAGGTTGAATTCAACGTTCCATTGAACTATCTGTTCAGCCAGAAAATTATTTGTTGGGAGTACAAGTTGGTATAAAAAATATATTATTCACATTATTTGATAAAAAAATAATTATTTTTGGTAGTCACTATTTACTATCCCACACCCTACATTCTATAAAAAAAAAATTATAACTCTATAAGTGTGAGGAATAAAAATAAATAATAACTGACGTATAAAATTCTTCTTTGATAAAATTAAAATATGCTATCTATATAAGATTTTAATTTATAATTTGTGAGTTAATTATGTGTATTATTTATCTTTCTTTCCTAATTATGAATGTTATAACAATCACCTCAATCAACAAATTTAATTTCCAAACTTATATGTCATTAATCAAAAGTCAAAATAAAATAAAATAAAAAAGTTTAGTTAATATTTATTACATTGCTGCGTCACCATTCTTACCAAGTTTATCATTTTCTATATACCTCAAAAGAACAATTCTTCTTATAATTGAATCAGATTGCGTGTTGAACGATTCTTTGAGAGTCAACCAACGGATGGGCGTGTTTCTTTCCCTTCTGCAAACGTGTACCTGAAAAAAAAGTAACAGCAATCAACAAGACTCTGATCCTCTCTAATCTCTATGTACCTTCCAAGTCATTAACGTAATGGTCCTTTCATCTTTAATTCGACGTGACAAACCAAATAGAATAGATATTTGAAGAAGAGTTGAATCTTCTTATTTTGAATCTGAATTCTTTCTTTCTACCCTCCTTCCATAGATTATCCAATTGGTTACCCAAGAGGGCTTTACTTCCGAGCAAATGTTCAGGACCAAGTTAAGAGCACTTGCAAACCAATTTGCACATAATTTCAAGGTTTCTACCTTGTAATTCAGGAGTAGATGTCCCATAAGTACTTCTGTAAACCAATTTCTGCTTTTCAATGGTGAATCACACCTGAAAATTGATAACTCGTCAGTATCCAGATCTGCCAAGATAAATGAATAAAATTACAATAATTAGATACAAAACTCAAGCTCCAAGAAAATCTGACCTGAAAGGGAATGCCCCACCGAAAGCTCTTGGCTCAAGTTTCATGCCACCAGAAGAGGCCGCCTTATAAATCCCATAAAGAACTTCAAATCAAAATCATAGAGAAAAAGTTTAATCCACATCCTTTTTACTTGTTGTAACACCCATTACACGATAGTGAAAACAATCTGGCTTGGTCTTTGCATTGCACATGAATATCAGACCGCCGAGTTTTTCTTTATTCTTCTCAGCACATTGGCTCTTCTTAGTACCATCATGTTTTTCTTTGTTCTTTTGACTCTCAGTACTACTGTCTGACATATGATGCCTTCCTTTGTTTCTCTCTTTCTGTTTGTGATTTTCCAACTCAATGATCTTCTTCTCTTGGTTATTTTCAGGCTGATGGCTCTTGTCCTTATGCTCTTCATCTTTGACGTTCTTCTCACTGCCTTCTTCTCTAGAATTTAGCTTTTTAACCTCTCCTCCAACCATTGTTGCTTTCTATGTTACCCTTCAATACACGCTTATTATTCTCTCTATTTCCACTGAGCCTGACGACCACCTTTATCTTTTCTGGAGTTCAAAAATTTACTACCAAGAGGAGTCTTTGCAATTTTTGATTCAGCCTCTAATGATTTCGGGGTTTTCTTTTTTTGATGACTCTGGTCCAGTAGATGCCTCTGTTTCCTTCTTTTTATAATCTGGTTTCATAGGTGCCTCGACAGGAGAGTCTGATTTGTTTTTGTTATCTTCTTGTTCCTTCATGTAAGACTCTGGTTCAGTAGGTGCCTCTACAGGAGTCTCTGCTTCCTTTTTTTTCTTCCTGTTCCATATTCCACAAACCAAGAGGCTGCCTGATCAAGATATTTCCTAGCAAGCACGTTGCCAATAAAAAGCTTTTTCTTTGTTTTCTGTTAACCAGAAGCAAACCGGATTAAACAATTAGGATAGGATGAAACAAAAACAAGAAAATGAAAATGAGAAAGTCATAAGCGTTTAGTCAACTGGTCATTGTAATCAAGGCTCCATGGACTTGCATCTAATTCTTCAAACATTCTGATTCAATTTGTTAGAAATACTAGATTAAATTACACAGTGGAAGCGATGTTACCTCGTCGTTAAATTGTAGATCTAGTGTGATTGTTCCACAGATTCTCTATCGTCGTTGTTGTTCATCCGGAATCTCTTGTATTGATAGTGGAGTGTGCTACATGGTAATGTACCAGAGCAACACTCACATATTTCACAGCTTAGATGCCTGGATTAGAGAGAACTAATTGAGAGAGAGAGCTTGTTGATCCAAGTGTCTCATCCAAAGAGGTGGCTATGTAAATAGCCACTCTAGTATAACTCACTTGGAGCCAGCCATCAAGACTCTCCAAGAATTCAATACAAAAATCTATTCGATCAACTGATCTCAAAAATCTATTCGACATCTTTAAAGAAAGTACTAGAAGTGGAAACATAGAGTGGGAGGCTTTTTTGCTGAAAAGCTATCCAAGAATTGAAGAACTAGAAAGACATGAAGCACAAAAGAAAGACACCCAGCAAGACAAGTGAGAATCTAAGTAATGCAAATGAAACTCTACCGTCGACTGTAACTCTAAAACCAAAAGCATTTATGTTTGCTCAGTCAATTTCAATCTCAAAGCAAGCAGCATTTGTACAACTTGACCCATCTATCGATTAAGCCAACTAGGATGATAAATATACCTCATACTAGATCATGGCATGCCCTCCTTCACCTCCATAGTCTGCTTTTACACACAGTCTTTATATTTACTTAGGCCAACTTCTTCCAAAATGGAGAAAATAAATTAACTTTGATCTAGCCGACACCCACAAGAAAATAACATTTGGGCAATATCACAGCAGCCCTTTCTTTTCACTTCCTTCCTTTTGCTTTTCTTTCCTCATACATACTACTTAGGTACTTCATATAAAAAGAAAGCACCAAGGAAGTTATCTTCACAGCTCTAGTACTGGAAACTATGCTATTTCTCGCCATGAGTAGTCTGGGTGAGCAATACAACAGTTCAATATCCCTATCAAAAAAAGCAGTTAAAAAACACCAGCACACAACTCCAAATATAGTGGGAATAAAATCAAGTAGTGAATTTTATATATCTCGCGATTGTTAAGAAGCTTGATGTAATTCACCGGTTGTACTCAAGAGTGAAATACGAATAGCAGGTATATTTTGTAATGGAAAGGCAGAGTTGCATCTCAAATGTTCGATGAAAAATGGAAGAGAATCATGGAATTGCATTTAGCCAAGGGAGTGCTTCGAGGGCCTTCCAACCTCCTTACAAACTTCAAGAAATTCAACAACTTTCAGATGCAGATCCTCACTCCTTCCTTTCCCCATATACCACGTCCCTAACAAACTCAGACAAAAGTTAAAATGCCCACTACTGCAGAATTCGTAAATGACAGTAATAAAAAGATAGAAACGCACCGTTTGGTTTATAACGCCAAACGTTGTGTTTTACATAAACAACTGAGATAAGCCTAAAACAATATAATCCACAGAATCTTCTTCTTCAGCCGCGTAACACTTCCTTCAGCTGTCCGATTCATTATTTCCCAACGGTGCCGTTTAGAGTTCATGCTTCCTTCACCTCACAACCCGTAGCCTTCAGTTTCAGACTTCACTTCCCACTTTTTTTGTCTTGCGTCTTGCCATTTTGCCCATTTTCACCTAGGGTTCATAACAGCGATGAATCATTTACATCGACAAATCCATGAATAGAACAACGAAAATGCATCTACCTAAGAAACTAGAATTCAGTTCAAGCAGAGAGAAAGAGAGAGGGCGACTGTAAAGAACGAGAGAAAATGATGAAGAGAACCGTACAATAGATCTGGTAGAGAAGAAGAAGTGTTAACTAATTAATATTATATTATATATGAATTGAATATATTGGCATCCTCTATATCCATATCCATGGCGTCTTTTCTTCTTTTTGAAAAACTAGTTGATTAATTTTCCCTTGTAAAAGAAATCTACTCATCAACAAACTACATTATATTCAAGTATTATATACACCTTTTAGCTACATTATATCACAATGGGAGAATATTCTTACCCTTTCTCTGAATAACAATTGAGCTGTATCGTAGTGATTTGACTCCCAATGCAAATTCAAGTATGATATACTCCTTTTAGCTCTGGTGTACTTGAGACTCCGTGACATAAAGGCTTCATCTCAGGACAATGTATCACAATTACTTTCTTCAAAGATTCCCCAAAGGAATAAGCTCCAGAGCAAAAGTGTGTGAGGTTTGGTAAGTCTTCAAGTTGTAAGTATGCTAATTTGTTGAAAGTAATTGCCACATGTTCTTCACCATCCTCCATTGCTACAATTTCTGTAATCCTTTTGCAGTTCTTCACAGTCATTTGTTGGAGTTGCACCAGAGTTTTGGCAGTTGAGGATGTTAATAAATTGATCAATCCGTCACAACGATATATGTCCAATTCTGTCAAATTTTGAAGAAATACCGAGGATGGCACAATGTTTTTCAATTTGTGGCATTCAATCAGTTGAAGAAATTCCAGATTATGAAAAAGTGGGCATGGCTGGGTACTGTCTTCTTTCCACAAATGTGTAAGCATAGGTAGATCATAGAGCTCTAGTCGTCTTAATCGTGGGACTGGATCAACAAATTCATAAGGGAATATTTCCTCCCAGCCACTATTTATTACTTGAAGTTCCAACAGATTTGGCAGTGGAAGTTGAATGCAAGTCTGGAGTTGGTTCCGTTGACTTGTTTCTTGACTACTACTGCTGCTCCCAAATTTTGAAGCCCAAATCAGTACTTGATCACATTTGTGCAGTTGTAATATTTCCAATGAAGGACATTCGAAATTAGTATGCACCCCTTCCAAAATCCACTTGAGTTTTGGCAATCCACCAAGTATCATTTCAGTTAGTATGGGGAACTCAATATGTCTGGTTGTTCCGTCATCTCTCGCTACACTTTCTTCCGTCCCTGAACTTGGAGCTATTAAAACTTGTGGTTCTTTACCATTATGCCCCTCCATATTTCTAAATATAGTTTCTAATGAACTGCAGTCCCATATACATAGCCGAGTCAGACGTTGCGTTAATATTGTTGTTGTAAGAAAATTAGATTGAAAGACGTGCAACAACTTTTCACATCCATAAATATCCACAACTTGAATATTTTTAGAAAAAGAACTCACGGCCACTTGATCCTGCCATATAATTTCCAACTTATCCATGTTGTGAATGAGCAACATCTTCAAACTCGAAAACGAGAGCTGTAAAATATATTAGAACAGTGGTTAAGACATACCCCATCCAACATAACAGAACCTATAAGAAATTTATTTCAGCTCGATCGAGTGGACAGCTTTATTTAAATATAATTGGGTCACCCCTCGTGGATTTAAAACTTTTAAAATTGGGACCTAAACAGTAACTTTTTCTTATAAAAATATGAATTTAAGTTATTTCAAAATTTTAATTAATGCATTAAAAATCATATAAGTAATTTATTCTATAGAGATTCTAATTTTGTTATTAAATCAGTTGTAATACTTATAATTCTTTCTGCTTTCGTTATTTATTTATTTCTTTATGAACTTGATCATATATAGAATAATAATGAGATTTGAGTATTTCTTTAATAATGATTAATATTGTAATTAAATCTATATTTTAGAAATACTAATTAATTAAAATTTTCAACTTAAGGAGAGACATCAAAATGATTTCACAATATATATATATATATATATTTTATAAGTGATTTCACAATATTAGGATGTAAAACTCTTCTACCTAAATAAGAAATCTTAAGACAGCTAATTAATTTTAGTCTCTTTACCTCATCCTCATCCACCAAGAAAAGGGGTTGTTTAATGGACATCTCAGACTGTCTCTCATCAGCTGTTTCTTCAAAGCTCACAACTCCTGAAGCAAATATCTCCACTTTCTCACATCCTCTAATCCAAATCTCTTCCAACATGGGCCATTTTGAAACATGCACACCTTTGTAAAACCACTTGAGTCTCTTTAAATTCTTAAGTTTCAAATCAGTTACTCGAGGGAACTCTAATATTGTCCTTGCTACTGCTCCTCCTCCTCCTCCTCCTTCTCCACTTGCAACAATTTCCTCCACCCCACAATCCTCAATCTCAAGTATTTTCAATTGCTCTAGACATCTGAAAACTGTTTTGCGTTCTTGACCACAGCTCCATATGTGCTTTATTTTGGGTAGACCCTTCATACACAGTGTTTGCAAGATAGGGAAGGAAACCTGTCGAATTATGTTCATTGTATCAATTAAAGACGCCAAATATATATTTCTATGCTTCGATTTTGAAAATATGAAAAATTAAATTGGAGAAAGAATATAAAATAGCACAAATTTGGGAACAATGATCCCTTCAAAAATTAGTATAGTCCGTCTATAAAATTCTCAACAGAGCTCCCAAGGATACAAAGTCATTATATCATGCCATTGTAAATACTCATTTGCGATGCTATAATAGTTAACAAAAATATGCCAAATTCCATACATGCACAATGGGTTTTTTTATTTGAAAACTGTTTTAGAAAAGTTCCATCTTATTTTCTCAAATCTAACATTTATGACTCAAGACTATGGTGTCTTGAATCTCTGGTGTAAAATTCTCAAGGCTTTTGAATCTCTGGTGTAAAATTCTATTTGGATTTTGAATTGGATTTATGGTAGGCAAAGAGGACTTAAAATAAAGAAATAACAAAATAAATTTAAAACTATTATTTTTATAATTTAGCTAAAATGATAGATCATGATCTAATGTGACTGACTAAAATAATAAAAACAATACATAAAAACTTTAAATAATGAAGAACACGAAAATATTCAAATGCTTAATATGGGTGTATATTATTATTATTTTTTTATAAACATGATATATAGAATATGGAGAACGGTGTATTTTTTTTAATAATTATTATATTATGATTAAGTATACCATTTAAAGAGATTAATTAACTAAATTCATCAACTTAATTCTGAAACCTGAGAATTGTTTGGAGGTTTTTACTCCATACATACTTTATTTTGGGTAGATTCCCTAGATTCATATGTGTCAAATTAGGAAAGGCAACCTGCATGATTAAGTCACTTGTTTCAATTAAAGGCAGAGCAGAGAAAATTGGTTTGTGGAGCTATCTTAATTTAGGTCTTGTCTGAAACTATCTTAATTTATATCATCTAATCATTACAAATTTTTTAAATTTTTAAATAAAATACAATAAACAATCTAATATTTTCAAATCTAAAAAATAATATATATTAAAAAATAATATTTTGACAATATTTTAATTAACTTTTAATTTTCATCTCAATTATTCTCATCTCAATTCACTATTAAAAACAAAATGAGTAGTGCTAAATGTTTTTTCTCATTCATTTTTTATATCTTTAAATATTTAAAAAAAATCATAGATTTAAAAAATATTTTCTTAATCATTCAATTAAAAAAAATTGTTAATCCATCGTCGACACCCAAGTCCCGACCACTTTAGCTTTTTCCTTAACAAATCCACAAGAGAGAATCTATAGACACAGATATACATAGAAATTTCATATGAAAAATGATACTTCCACATACAAAATGTGCTGATAAAGTAGTGTACGGATTAGTGCTTTTAAAAAAAAATTAATTTGTATGTTTATTATTTAATATTTTTTTAAGAAATTATTCACAAAAAATGTTTTAATAAAAACAACCAAAAAATATACGCACAGATACCCTTTAAGTCCCTATTCTTGTTTGACGTAGCGTCATCCCATGTGGCAAAATAAAGAGGCTTCGCAAGTATGATATAATTATTTAAAAAAAAAATAAATAAATACGATATAGATATGAAAAAAATTAATTTTTTAATAGAAAAATAATATTTATAATCTAATACGTAAACGTCATGCACTCATTTAAAAAAAATTAATAAATATAAAATACATACAAAAATACTAATTTTTTAATAATAAATTTCACTCTTTTAAAAAAAAATACACAACATTTTTCCAATTCATAATTATATCTAATATTACTCTTTTTAATAATAAATCTTATTATTTTTTAAAATAACTGTATAATACTTATATAATACAAGATTATACGTATCATTACTCCAAAATAAATGAATTGTGAATGAGCAGTTCTATTTCTCTAGATTTTAAGAGAGAGAGAAAGAGAGAGGCTTATTGGACCAACCGTCAAGAATGGTCCCGACTAATTTCGACAATGCACGTCCTTGACAATGCTTTTTTTTTTTTTTTTGTACTTCATATAACACAAGGAAAAATTTCCAGTACCAAAGCATATATACCGTACGATAATTGCATGCGCCTTTATTAGGTTGTGGCAGAATGCAATTGGCCTACAGGAATGTTTATGATTTATAGTACGGTATATATGCTTTGACACATTTATAAGACTAGTGTCGATGTGTGGAATCTTTTGTGGTAATTACTGTTTGATGTACCTGATAATGTAGAAGTGGCATGTGAAGATCGTGGTTGCCCTCTGCAATGATTTGCCCGCAATCAGTCGTGAATGAACTTCTTGTGCTCAAGAAGCTCACGAGCTCTGGAAGGTCCTCTAGCACCAAGGTTTGCAGCTGATGGAACAATACTACATCTCCATCTTCTATTCCGTCTTTTTCTTCTTTCACAACTATCGCTCCCATGCTGTTGCATCTTCTTATTTCCAATTTTTCAAGTAGTGAAAGGCCTCTAGCTATGGATGATGAGAAGACAAATCTTAATTTCTCACAATTTTCTAACTTCAAAACTCTCAATTTTTTAAAGGATGTCGATGGAAGTTCGCCCTGACATATTTCTTCCAATTTAATCATATTACTGAGAATGAATGTCTCCAAGGTAGGAAACACAACAACTGATGTGCTCAAGTTAACGATATACTTAAGCTGAACACCATTATGTATGCGGAGATACTTCGTTTGTTGAAATACTTCTCTATCTGTTTCGGGTATGACACTCATAACACCATTCAACTGGCCCTCTAAATGAAGAATTTCCACTCTCTGCGATGGCATTTTGTTCCAAAACTCTGATTGAATGCTTGAATTCAACTTGAGTTTTAGTGTTCTTGAGGATTGAAAATTGTCAGACCAGTCCCAGACATCTCCTATGCATATTTTGTATCTCTCCAACTTTTTGAAATTGAAGTCTTTCGGTAGTTTGCTGACATCTGGAATTTGTATCTCTAAAGTGTTGAGATTTGACAAATGCTTTAGCTCAGCAAGGCTGGCATTTTTTCTTTCATCATTGAGACCTTCAACCTCCCATTGCACAATGCTGTTTCCCATATACAACTCTTCTAATTTGACCAAGCTTGATATGACATTTGGAGGAATCATCTCAAGTTTGTAGCATCTGCTCAAATCTAACATCTGCAAATGAACCAACGACCCTATTTCTCTTGGAAGTTTTGAAATTTGAGAGTAAAGAAGACTAAGAACAACTAAATTCTGGAGTTTTCCAATACCAGATATGTCTTCCAACATACAATGATCCAGACATAATGTTTGTAGGTTTCTAAGGACAAGAAGAGACGAAGGAAGTGATGTAAGTCGCATCTTTGTCAAATCCAAAACTTTGAGCTTTTCCATTCCTTGAAACAAAGTGTTCGGTATTTGCAAATAACTTTTAGAATAAATATGGAGGAATATTAATTCGGGACATTCCATTTCATTGGGAAGTTGATCAAAAGTAGAGAATGCCTTGCATCTTTTGAGTGCATCCACATCCGGATATTCTTTTAGCCCACCTTCATCTCTCATGACAAACATATTATTATCCTTTGATGCAATTATTGTAGCGACATCACGAACAAGATCATGCATACAAAATCCATCGGAACGTTCTAGCAGTAGACAAGAGTCCTTTAGTTCACGAAGTCGTCTATCTAGCCTGTCCCTGGCTTCTTCTAATGTATAAATGTCGCCAAATAAACCCCAACCATAAGAGTATTTCAACAAGTCGAGATAGGGAAAGAAGTAAGGCAACAAAGCACAAAGCAAAAAGAGCGATTTTAGCTCCTGAGGTTCAAGATTGTCATAACTCACCTTTATTGGAGGATATATGGTTTTCAACGGCTCCTCTGTGATGTGTTCGGGAGCCGGTCTTTTTAGTTGACGCAGTCTATCCCTCCATTCACTTAAACTCTTATTTTTTAATGCCTTTGAAACTGCTACAAGTGCAATAGGAAGACCTGCACACTTTTTTGCTATCTCAATTGCAACACCTCTCACTTCAGGCTGATCTTCGAAGGAATCACCCGCAATCTTCTCAATTAAGTTACATGCTTCTGCTTCCTGTAAAATTTCAAGTTCAATATCTTTTCGGGTACCCATTCCACAAATTAATACATCACGATCTCGGGATGTCATTACTACTTTGCATCCTTCGGAAGGAATTCCTATTTCCTGTAAATCAAGTTCCTTCCATATATCATCCAGGATAACAAGTATCTTCTTGTCCTTTGATGATAGCCTCTGATTCAGCTGACTTGCTCTCCCTTTTTCAATTTCTTGATCAAAATTTAGACCTAGAGTGTATGCAATCTCTCCTTGAATTCGCCTTACATCTGGGCTGTCTGTCACAACTGCCATAACCACCTCATTGAATAACTTTTCTTCCCTGGCCTGTCTGGCAATTTCTTTCATCAGAGTACTCTTTCCAACTCCAGGCATCCCCCACACCCCGATCTTGTCGATATCAGCATTTCTCAATGCCTCCAAAATCTCCTTCACCGCAGTAATTCTCGACTCCATGGCCATGTAATCCATGTTTCTTGTCGTCTCCATTCCTTCTGGAGGAGGACGATACGAAACTTTTTCAAAGTTTCTATTTTTATGATATTCGTCAAGAAGTTGGGCAATATTTTCCACCATCTTCTTTGCTTCCCGACTTAATCGATGTCGATGTGGCAAGTTTAGGCATGCCGCATTAGAACTCCTGTTACCTGCTTTTGCTTCAATTTCATTAAGTTTCGTGGTGGCGTTTCTCAACCACGTTTCAACATCACCTTCAATTAGCTCGCCTTTTCTTTCAGCAACAGTAACCGAGTGTTGCACCCTGTTCTTAGCGTCCTGCAAATGCTTTTCCTGATTCTTTAGATTCTCCATGTTGCTGTTGTAGTGAAATGAATAGCATAGCCACTGTCCAACAGGTGCAAAAGTGTACTCTACTATTTTCTCTGCAATTTTAGAAACAATCTCCATTCTTGTTCCAGTGGCTTTTTGACCGGCACTATTTCCCTTTTTTTTTTTTTTATTTACATGCAAGTAGAAAAGCAACCAAATAACTATTGCACCAACGAGAGATAAGAAAAGCAAAGATGGGGGGACAAGAGAGAATATGAGGGAATATCAAAATAGATCGGACTTTGGCAGTGAGAGTAGTTCAGAGGCAAAATGAGTCCAACCGCCTAAGCAGGGGCACGTCTTTCATTTCACAAGATGATGAGTGAATATTATTAGTAGGAAGCAAGACACCTTCAGGAAGAACAGAGAAATGATGTGGTCACCCAAAGTCGGTGACAGATCCTCCAGGCAGAACGTTGTGTGCTGCGCATTCAAATTTGTGTACACATCAGGAGCTAGTAAGATTATTAAAGCCGTCACTACAATGACTGGCAGATAATGGTGGAAAAAAGGAAACCTTTACAAACCAATAAATAAAATGAGAGTAACAAAAAATAGAAAGTTTCAAAAAGAAGCATGAAAGACGGGAAACCAAATTAAGGTCTATTTGGAGAGCGAAACTATTTTAATTATTTTATTTAATTATTATAATTTTTTTTAAATTTTTAAATAAAATATAATACACAGTTTATCTTTTTAAAATTTTAAAATAAAAACAACATTAATAAATAATATTTTAATAATATTTTATTTAAACTTCGTATCTTATTTCAACTCATTTTTAAAACTAGACCAAACTAAGTTTTGATTTGATTTTTCACTCTCACAAGTCGTTGGTGTCCATCGGTGGCATCGTTGTGGCCCTTGTGGTGTCATGCTATTTGATAAATAAAAATTTTACTTATCATTCTCACATCACACTTCACACATAATTTTTTTATTTTCTTATTTTTTTTTCCTAATATGTAATGTATAGATGATGTAGAGAAGAATTTAATTAATTTATAAAAAAAATAAAACCAAATTTAAAAAAAATAAAAATAAGTATGGTGTGTAGAATGATCTTCATTCTTATATAAAGTTTTGCTAGTCACACGATACTTGTTTTTAGTTTTTTTAAATTTTTTCTAATATCTAAAAAAAAGTTCTAATTTTTTCTATAATTTCCCATATATAAAGATATAAACTATAAAGTGTGTGTATATATATATATATATTCACTAAATTGTTATTCGTTTGTCTCTCAATATTTTTTTTACTATTTACTTTTATGAAGCAAATATATCGCATTTTTTTGGCTGATTTTTTTAGAGGACTATATTTTAAGACTCCATCACTTTGACCTCAAATGTCCGATCATAAATTAACTGAGCTTTACTGTTGGCTCGAGAGAAAAATCATTGCACTTAATAATTTGTTCCGTGGGTCGTATGCACTTAATAATCAGTGCACGTTTGAAATTACTTTTAAGATTTATAACTTAAATAATAATGAAGTCTGAATAGATATCGTGTGCAATCTATAACTTCTCGAGTGACAGAACCAGCAATTATGTAGAGCCAATTTTTTTTACTACGTGACATATTTATGTAAATAGTAATGTTAAATACAGTCTTAAAATGTGTAAGTTTTATGTATTTTTTTAGAAAAAAAAAATAGAATCCACAATTAATAAATATTATTTTTTATATAGATCCTAGATTTACTTACATTTTTCAAATGGAGTGGACGAGACTTACACATGATCTTGAAACTGTAAACATTATTTTTCTTATATAAATTAAAAAGAGTTTGAAAAGTCAGAAAAATATAACTACAAGCTATTTTTCATATAAATCATTAACCTTAAATAATTTTTCTTATATTTTCACTATGTATTTCATATTAAGATACTTAGTATTGTATAACAAAAAATTTTGGGATCCAAATTAATAAGTTTCTTATTTCTCATAATCTTAGTTTTAATTTTAATTTTAGAGAAGTCACGTCCTTAAAAAATACATACTACATAGAAATTAAACAAGGACTATAAAAAAATTGAAGACATTTTTAGATATATTAAAATTTTAAAATTTTTTTTAAAAACATGTGGAGATTATAAAAAAAAATTTGGAGAAATATTTTCTATATTTATAGAATTACGTATAAAATTTAAGGAATATTTTATGATTTCAAGAAGTTTTTAGGGGCCCTTAATACAACGTGGGTCCGCCACTGCCTACCTGCAAGATTCCATATTTGTCATGATCCATGTGCAAATTTTATTGCTACTTTGGTGAGTCTCATGACACTTATTTTTATGATTTGGTCACTCATTTTTCCGCCCTACTTTATTGATTAGCTGTAGATTCCTGAGAAGTCAAAATAATTGATATTATTTAAAAAACAATCCCCACAAAACATTAAGATGAGATGATGATAATGGATTGTTATATAATTTAGTTAACAAGGGTTATGACCAGCATGAGTAGGCAGGTCCACAACCTAAAATTCTCTCACACTCTCCAACAACATCTTCCTCCCCTGTTCAAACTTGGTAGTTTTGACCGAAGATCCACCTAATAATAATCTAGCACTTTTTTCTAAAGCCACCAGCGTACATAACAGCATGCATCATCATTCCAATTATCAAAGTAGAACATCTATGAAAACTTATCAGACTATAATCAAACAAGAAACATTCACAACATACATAAAACATAGCCTCTTCGGATGCAGAGCAGGTAAAATCTTCATTAAACGCTCTAACTCATGACCAAGCTAGCATAAAGAGGTGCAGAAGTGAGAAGCATTTACAAAGTAGATGTTACTCATACCGAGTTATCAGCTGATCCACTAACGGAAATGGGTAAAGTCGGGTGCCAATCAACAGTTAAATGTTATAGCAGCACTGTGTGGAAGAGTTCTCAACCTACTTCTTTGAACACGAACCTGAGCCAAAAAATAGAAACAAAAACCCAGATTAGAACAGGAGCACCACTCCAGACAACCAAAATGATCAATACAGCTTCCATCTAGTTTTGTTTTTCCCAATAATCACACCTAGTACTGATCCTGCCAACCCAAAAATACATTTTAATCGATGATCTAAAACCAGTACAAACCCAACAATGTTGACAACCGATGAACCAGAAAATCACAACATAAACCAAAAATAAAAATACCAACAAAACTCATAAAATCCCAAATACAAAAACTACCACACGAACCCTGCCTAGCATCTCATAAAATCAACCCACCTGATCAGATAAAATCAGACAGTGTTGTACCTTCAACCAGTGTTGTTCGGTGCTTGTAGAAAAAGATTCCACGACCCAATCTAAAATAGAGAGTGAGCGAGAGAGACTGAGTCGGAGAGAGAGAGATAGAGAGAGAGTGAGATCTAAGAGTCAACTGAGAGTTTCGAGAGAGTGAGACACAGAGAGAGAGCGACGAGAGAGAGACGAGTCTGAGAGTTCTAGAGAGTATAGAGAGGTTCGAGCGAGAGAGAAGAGGGAGACACGAATTATTGGATGATATATAATACATTTAGCGAAAACGACGTCGTTTTTGTATAACAATTAGGTATTGGTTAAGTATCAGATTATATGTGGAATGGTTCAGTTATAATAATACAGTTAGTTCTATGTCCGATTTAAAGCCTAAACAGGTTCTGGTTGAAAAAACAGAGAAGGTCAGGTAGGCGGCTTTTTCTGTTCATCTGATTAATACATAGTAAGAAAGTAGAGCGATACTAAATATAATATTAACAAATCTTTAACAAATATATTGTTACGTCATAAATGATAATGATAATGTGATCGAATCACCGTTATCGACTCTTATGCGGGCTGTATGCTTAGGAGATGTGAAGATGACTTGAGATAAATTGTAAATAATAATGAGATGAGTTATAAATAGTAATGAGATTTATGAGTTAAAATTACTGAATAATAATGAATAGTAGTAAGATGAGTTGAGATGAACTGTAAATACAAACGTCTCCTTAATGTGTAAAACTTTAAACTCTCTTTACTCTTTAATTTATATCTGTGCTTTTAATTTCTTGAAGGGAATAAATGATTAGGAAAAGACTATGGAATTAAAAATGGTCGGTGAAACACGTTATGAAAGTCGATCAAATTAATGAAGACAGGCACAAGAACAGTAAATCAAATATGACATATAAAATAAGTAAAAGGTACGTAATTGTTTTAAAAAATAGTAGAATTTATTATTAAAAAATTAAATTTTTTTTTTCATATAAGTCTCATACTTTATTATTTTTTCAGAGCGATTACGTATCGATTACACAATTAACGATTATAAATATATTTTCTCCGTTTGAAATATTGTAATATATCATAATTTAAATTATTTTAATACTATTTATAAATTATTTTATAATTATTTACAAATTTTTAATTGTTATCTAATTTTTTAAAGATTTTCTAATTGTAAATTCAATTATTCGAATTTATGCTTGAAATTTTTAAATTTCGCAATTAGTACTTTCTGTCAATCTGACACGTCAGCAATTTTTTTGAGAAAAAATAAAGGATTTTAAGAAGTGCAAAAAGCTTTTAAAAAATCTGCATGCGCGGGCTTTACGGTTCTGTCACAAATTACAACGTGGGTGTCGCCATGTCGTGGATTCGTTGCGTGGTGTTATTGTCTTGGTTAGGGATGTATTGCGTTTGGTTTGGTTTGATTTTAAATAAAATAGTTTGAATTGGTATTTATTGTTTTTATATTTTTAAAAATCGATTTTGTATTGGTTACCTTCTTAAGTCGATACTGCTTCGATTCGGTTCATTTCAATTTTTTGATTTTAATATATTATATTATAATATTATATAATATATATAATAGTATAGTATATTATATAATATTATAGTGATAATATATTGTAATATATTATAAACTATAATATAAGATTTTAAAATTTAATATTGTATTAATTAGTAATTTATCATATAATACAAAACTATTTTATATATAATTATATAATATATATAAAAATTATATATAATATAAAAAATTATAATATATATATATATATGAATCAATCTGGTTCGATTCGGTTTAAAAAAAAAAATTAAAATCAGACTAATTTTGATTGGTTTTAAAAAAAAAAAAAAAAAAAAAAAATTGATACCAGACCAAACCCACTCGTCCAATCCGGTCGATTTACCGATTTATCATTTTTTTTTTTTCACCTCTAGTCATATTAACAAATACCAAACGACAAATTCTCACAAAGAATCACCGAATTAGCATCTTCTTGGAACAAAATGGGAAGAGTTGTGCTGTATTCCCGAGGATGTGCACGAGTTTCTCGAGAATAATTTTTTTTTATGATTTTTTTCATTTAATTTTTTTATATTTTTAAATATTTTTTTTTTTAAAAAATCTTAATAACATTACAATTAATTCATTGATCAATAAAATGATGGGATACGTTGCAATTTTAATTTTGATTATTAAAAAAAATTTACTTATCACATGTTCAATGACTGAAGTTCATGCATGCACTTAGTATTAATTTCCATGTAGATAGTTAATTAATATATAATAAGAATCATGTATATATATATATGAGAATATGCATTTATCATGAAATTAGTGGTAGAATTAACAATACTAATTTTAAGAAAAAGATAATGTGAAGATTATTATATTTTTTTTATCTAAAAGCTTTTATTATATTACAGTTTTTTTAAAAAAATATTTAAAAAAATATTTTTTATATATAAAATAATGAATTACTTTTTTAATTAAATACATCAAATAAAAAAATTAATATTTATTATATAAAATGCATACAATAATATAATTTGTTATATATTAAATTATTTGATATTTATACGTTACAATGTTTGAATGGTCAAAATAGATCTCGGACATCGGTAATGCATCGATCCGAGTGGTCAAAGTCGGCATTAGAAAAGCTTGAATGACATCAAAAGTCACGTTGGCCGACAAAGCACTCAAGCTGCCGGGAATTAAAAATTAAAAAATTGTCAGTGCAACATGATCGAGTACCCATGCCAGCTACCTTCTCTTTTCCTGATCCAGCTACCTAGCTACCCAGAAAGCACGTTATACTTATACCTACGATTAATAATAATAATAATAATAATAATAAGAGTAATATTAAAGAAAAATTATTATAATATTGTACATTTTATATTCATTGTGTGATTATTTTTAATTGATTATTCTTAACACTCACTTAACAAAATATATGATCTAAATAATACCATATCAAGTGTATAAAATAGATATTTCTAATAATAACTTCTATCACTATTTATTCTTTTCCTTATATATTAGTTGGCTTCAGCGTCAGTCCGTTTGAATATTAAAGAATGATTGAATCTGAATTCTTTCTTCCTTCCACCCATAGAATATCGAATTGGTTGCCCAAGAGGGCTTTACTTCCGCGCAAATGTATATGACGAAGTTAAGAGCACTCGCAAACCAATCTGCACATAAATTCAAGGTTTCTACCTTGCAATTCAGGAGTATATCATGTCATACAATGTGCAGTTGGTAGCCCAAGAACATTGACCAATTAAGGAGTAAGTCGAACACTTCCAACACCAATCGACCAAGTTTGATAGTCCCACATTTTTTTATCTGTTTGGAAAGTAATCGCAATTGACAATTCAAGATGAAAAAGCGCATCATTTGATCATGCAGTTAAGATGAAATGAAATGATATATTTTGTTGAAAATTAAATAAAATATTAATTTTATTTTAGAATTTGAAAAAGTTTAATTATTTATTATATTTTATGTGGAAGTTTAAAAAAATTGTAATGATTATATGAGATGAGATAGTTAGTTTTGTATAACCAGACCAGCCTTAAGGGTATCTCAAACCCCGACAATTGAACAACAAAAATAATTTTCAATTAACTGAAAGAATTACCATCATACTCAAAAAATTATAGGGCAGCATAAATGAATTCTGATTTTTTTTTTTCCCATTGAACAACAAAGAATTTTGGAGCCCAAATATGTTCCCTCATCCATACATTATGCAACTGAAGAGTGCCTCATATGCACATGCCAATAAACAGAAGTCCAAATACAAGTGGATACATATGTTCAAGATGCAAATTCAGTCAGCGGTGTAGGAATGATGGATCAGCAAAAGAGTACATTTGCTGGCACAGGCACCGCTTCAGGCTGGGCAGCCTGATAATGATGTGTCTTGTCTTTGTGCAGTAAAGCATCAGCAGCATACATGGAGTATAAACAACCCACTCGATCAGTTTCTGTCCTGTGTAAATTGGCACTCTCAATTGGGTGCCACCAATAGGATAAGAACCTGGTGAAGCACCATAATGATAACCATGGAATGGATCCTTTGTATACGGGCTTGAAGCAGTAGCAGCAGATGTTGCAGTTGCAAAAGGTACAGTGGATTGTGTTTCACGTCTAGCACCAAGACCATAACCATGGTGCTCTCTCTCATTCAAATAGAGAGCATCAGCATGAACAGTCTCTCTCTGTGTGGAGACAGCATTTATATGTAAATGGTCAGGCTGTCTTAGAAGGTGCTCTCCCTGAGGACCATAAGCTTAATAGTCCTTTCCAGCCCGGTAAAAGTCCCGAGGAGTCTCCTGTCTTGGTAGAGTTGTCATGTCTCTGTATACAAGACGCTGATGATCCCTTTCATAAGATGGCAATTGAAATCTACTAGAATCACCATCCGTATAAGGATCCCTAGCAAGTGTTTCTTTATGATAACGGGCCACACTTCTCTTACTATTTCATGAACTTTACTGTCACCAACTCTAGCAACTTGAGGAGAGCAGACAGGCAACACAGTTGAATGAACTTCAGCCGGTCATAAAAGCTTTTCAAGATTCCTAGCCTGAAGGGAAAAATTAGAAAAATTCTGAATGCTAATATTTCAAAAGAAACAATGACCCCAAACTACCGAAGAGAAAAAAGGTGAATCTTACTTGCTTAACAGTAAGTTCTGTTTTGAATTTGTGCTTTTCATTAATATAACTTTCCTTGATTGCCTTCTTAAAAACACCCTCAGGTACTGGAAGACAATCTTTCTCAACAGTGAACCGCACCTGAAAATTGATAACTCATCAGTATCCAGATCTGCCAAGATAGATGAATAAAATTACAATAATTAGATACAAAACTCAAGCTCCAAGAAAATCTGACCTGAACAGGGAATGCCCCACCGAAAGCTCTTGGCCCAAGTTTCATGCCACCAGAAGAGGCCGCCTTATATCCCATAAAGAAGCTTCAAATCAAAATCATAGAGAAAAAGTTTAATCCCAGGTTTGATACCCATCGCGACATCCTTTTTACTTGTTGTAACACCTATTACACGATAGCGAAAACAATCTGGCTTGGTCTTTTCATTGCACATGAAATATCAAACCACCGAGTTTTTCTTTATTCTTCTCATCATGTTGGCCATTCTTAGCACCATCATGTTTTTCTTTGTTCTTTCAACTCTTAGTACCACCTGTTGTGAAAACGATGACAATAAAGTGAAAATAAATGCACGAAATTAAACAATCACACACGACACAGTATTTACGTGGTTCGGCAAATTGCCTACGTTCACGGGAGCTGCAGAGGATTTGTATTTCTTGAGGAATCACAATACAATGATGTAGAACGGCTACTGTTCACTCAGACACTGTGCAAGACAAAACAAAACAATATATATATGTTGTACGGCGGAAACCCTAATTCTGGTGAATTAGCGATGTTCGCTCGAGCGGCGTGTCGAGCCCTCGTCGAGCGAACTTGTTTCCCGCAATTGCTCGAGCCGTGAGTCGAGCGACTCCTCAAGCGAAGCTCTCTGACTTCCCTCCGCTCGAGCCGTGAGTCGAGCGGTCATCGAGCGAACCTCTCTGTCCCGCAATTGCTCGAGCGGTCTGTCGAGCTTCCTTCAAGCGAAGCTCTCTGTCTTGTGTTCGCTCGAGCGGCTAGACGCTTCGCTCGAGCGGCGTGAACCAGACTCCACATACTCAACAATTCTCCCACTTGGAGACTGGTACACCCACATGTCGTCCTCTGCCTCAAACATGATATCCTCCACCTCTGCAACTCACAGCTCCTGTCTTCATGCTAGAAGACCAACTGAAGTTGCGCACAACTTCAGTTTCTCAAGTGTAACACCCTTTGTCAACATATCAGCAGGGTTCTTACTTCCACAAATTTTCTCAAGTAGCAACTGTCCATCATCCAACAATGATCGTATAAAGTGATACCTGATCTGAATGTGTTTAGTCCTGGAATGAAATGCTGGATTCTTGGCAAGGAATATGGCACTCTGGCTGTCACTGTAGAGGGTGCCATTCTGATTCTTTTTACCCAATTCCTCCAAGAAGCCCTGTATCCAAACCATCTCCTTTGCAGCTTCTGAAACTGCAATATACTCAGCTTCTGTAGTAGACAAAGAAACTGTCATCTGTAGATTAGAGCCCCATGAAACTGCAGTACCACCTAGAGTGTAGACAAACCCTGTGGTACTTTTTCTGCTATCAATATCTCCAGCCAAATCAGCATCAACATAGCCTTGTACCTCTAAGCCCTCTCCTGAGAAACACAAGCACGTTTCTGATGAGCCTTTTAAGTACCTCAAAATCCACTTCACTGCTTCCCAATGTTGTTTTCCAGGATTACTCATGTATCTACTCACAACTCACACTGCATGGGCAATATCTGGTCTAGTGCAAACCATAGCATACATGAGTGACCCAATAGCTGAGGCATAAGGAACCTTACTCATATAGTCTTGTTCCTCCTCTGACTTTGGTGCCTGATCCTTGCTGAGTCTGAAGTGACTTCCTAAGGGTGTGCCAACTGACTTGGCCTTGTCCATACTGAACCGGTTGAGTACCTTTTTCACATACTCAGCCTGTGAAAGTCTCAACGTGCCTCTGATTCTGTCTCTAGCAATTCTCATGCCAATGATTTGTTTTGCAGCTCCCAAATCCTTCATTGCAAAATGCTCTGACATCTGCTTCTTCAAACTATTGATCTCATCAATACTAGCCCCTGCAATGAGCATGTCATCCACATATAGCAACAAAATAATATAAGAATTGTCAAACTGTCTAACATAGCAACAATGATCTGCCTGACATCTGATGTACCCTGCACTGCACATGAAACTATCAAATTTCTTGTACCACTGTCTGGGAGCTTGTTTCAGGCCATACAAGCTCTTCTTTAGTCTGCAAACTGAACCTTCCTTTCCCTGTACCACAAACCCCTCAGGTTGGTGCATGTAGATGTCTTCTTCAAGATCTCCATGAAGAAAAGCTGTCTTCACATCTAGCTGCTCAAGAAATAGATCTTCAGTAGCAACCATAGCCAAAACTAGCCTGATGGTTGTGATCTTTACCACAGGAGAAAAGATCTCAGAATAGTCAATGCCCTGTTTCTGTTGGAAGCCTTTTACAACAAGTCTAGCCTTGTACCTCTTATTGCCATCATGCTCAGTTTTCACCCGGTACACCCACTTGTTGTGTAATGCCTTCTTCCCTGATGGAAGTTTTGTCAACTCCCATGTCTGATTCCCTAACAGGGAATCCATCTCATCCTTCATGGCCAACTCCCACTTGCTAGAATTTTCATCTTGCAAGGTTTCTTGGTAACTTTGTGGTTCTCCACCATCTGTCAACAAGATGTAATTCAAAGAAGGTGAGAAACGTTGTGGAGGACGTATAGTCCTAACTGACTTTTGAACTGCAGCTATTGGAGTGGACGGCTCTGGATCTGATTGCGGAATAATGGGAATGGGTGTGCTGGACCCACTCTCCCCGTCACTTACATCTCTGCACTGCACTGTGACCTCTGGTAGATCATCCAAACTCACAAACTCAGACTCCTGAGGGGCTGCTTCAGCAACTGTACTGGACTTGTCTTTGTAGACAATCTTCTCATTGAAGATCACATTTCTGCTTCTTATAATCTTCTGACCCTGATCATCCCAGAAACGATAGCCAAATGCCTCGTCTCCATAGCCAATGAAATAACATTTCCTTGACTTAGCCTCAAGCTTATTACGAGCATCAGAATCAATAAGAACATAAGAAAGACAGCCAAATATTTTAAGATGAGAAAATTTGACCTCTTTCCCGCTCCAAGTCTCCTCAGGCAATCCACAATCCAAAGGAACTGATGGTCCTCTGTTTATCAAATATACTGCAGTGCTAACTGCATCTGCCCAGAAAGTAGGTGGTAGCCCAGCGTGTAGCCTCATGCTTCTAGCACGCTCATTTATGGTTCTGTTCATACGTTCAGCAACTCCATTTTGCTGTGGTGTCCCAGGAATGGTCTTCTCCATTCTGATTCCCTGAGTTGCACAATACTCCTTGAACCCGCCATCAATATACTCACCACCATTATCAGACCTCAAGCATTTCAACTTCAAGTCTGTTTCATTCTCAACCATGGCTTTCCAATTTTTGAACACATTAAATACATCAGATTTATGTTTCAGAAAATAAACCCATACCTTCCTGCTGTGATCATCAATAAAAGTGACATAGTAGCGAGAACCTCCAAGAGATGCCACTGGGGAAGGTCCCCACACATCAGTGTGCACAAGATCTAGTCTCTCTGACTTCAGTGTTCTACCACTCTTCAAGAAACTGACCTTCTTCTGTTTCCCCATAATACAGCTCTCACACATACTGAGATCAACTGCCTTCAGTTCTGGTAGCTTGCCTCTAGACAGGAGTTCCTTCATGCCCTTCTGACTCATATGGCCAAGCCTGCAATGCTACAAGTCTGCTGTGCTCTCTGCAACGGTAGTGACAATAGTGTTATTCAAACCAGTAGTCATATAGAGTGTACCAGTTTTCTTACCCCGAGCCAGTACTAGTGCCCCTTTGGTGACCTTCCAGGTGCTGTCTGAGAACACCACTGAGTGGCCACAATCATCAAGTTGCCCAACAGAAATAAGGTTCTTCTTTAACTCAGGGATGTGTCTGACCTTTTGCAAGGTCCATTTGTTCTTGTTAGGGAGTACGATGTCGATGTCTCTCATTCCAATTACATTCAAGGCTTCTCCATCAGCCAAATACACCTTTCCAAAGTCACCCGCAACATAGTTTTGCATTATCTCCCGGTGGGAAGATGTATGGAAAGATGCCCCTGAATCAAGTATCCAGTCATCAACTGGACTATGAACCAGTGTTTTAAATCCCGTACCGTACCGGCCGGTACGGCCGAAATTTTTCGTTTCGGCCGTCCGGCCGGTACAGGTACTATATATGTACCGTACCGGCTAAAATACCGGCCGTACCGGCCGGTACCGGACTAAATTTTGGCCTGTACCGGCCTATATTTCGGCCGGTACCGGCCGATATTTCGGCCTGTGTGTTTTTTTTTTTTTTTTTTTTTCGGTTTTTTCAAACTACAAACTTATTTTTAACCCCTAATTCAAATTAGACTATTTATAATTTATATATATATGTATTTATATATAATTTATTTATATATAGACTATTATTTTGGAATATAATTTTTATATATATTTATATATATAATTTATTTATATATTGACTATCCCGAAACGCTATCCCGAAACGGTACCGGTACCGAAATATTTCGTTCCAGTGCCTTGACCGGTACGATGTCCGGTACGGTATTCAAAACATTGCTATGAACTGCAAGCAATAGTGCATCCTGTAATTCTTCAGTTACCACATTAGCACTATCGTTCTCTGTCTTCTTGGGATTTCTGCAATTCTTCTTTATGTAGCCAACCTTGCCACAATTCCAACAAATTGCCTGCTGGCCAGGTCTCATCTTGCTCTTGCTCCTGTTCTTTGATTTTGATCTGCCTCTGTATGAGTTCCTGTCTTGTGCTCTTCCCCGAGAGTCAACATTCAGTGCTGAACTCAAAGCTGAGGTCTCACCTGAATCTCTCCTGCGTACCTCTTCAGTCAAAATCAAATCACGGATGTCATCATATTTCAATTTTGACTTGCCAGCAGAATTGCTAACAGCCATTCTCATGGCTTCCCAACTATTTGGCAGTGATGCCAATAGTATCAATGCACGTATCTCATCATCAAATTCAATTTCAACAGACGACAATTGATTTGTGATAGTATTGAAATCATTCAAATGCTGTGCAACAGACGTACCATCCGACATCTTTAAATTAAATAACTTCTTCATCAGATGTACCTTATTATTTGCTGACGGCTTTTCATACATACCTGATAAAGCCGCTATGAGATCCGCAGTCGTCTTCTCTTTGATGACGTTGTGTGCAACGGATCTCGACAGGGTTAAACGAATAACCCCCAGGACCTGTCGATCCAACAGAGTCCAATCAGCAACTGACATGCTGTCCGGCTTCTTCCCCAACAATGGAAGATGGAGTTTCTTCCCATAGAGGTAATCCTCTATCTGCATTCTCCAATACCCATAATCCGTGCCATCGAACTTCTCGATCCCCGATACTCTCACTTCTTCTCCAGCCATCGTTTTTCTCAGACCCGAACCTTGGCTCTTGATACCAATTGTTGTGAAAACGATGACAATAAAGTGAAAATAAATGCACGAAATTAAACAATCACACACGACACAGTATTTACTTGGTTCGGAAAATTGCCTACGTCCACGGGAGCTGCAGAGGATTTGTATTTCTTGAGGAATCACAATACAATGATGTAGAACGGCTACTGTTCACTCAGACACTGTGCAAGACAAAACAAAACAATATATATATGTTGTACGGCGGAAACCCTAATTCTGGTGAATTAGCGATGTTTGCTCGAGCGGCGTGTCGAGCCCGCGTCGAGCGAACTTGTTTCCCGCAATTGCTCGAGTCGTGAGTCGAGCGACTCCTCAAGCGAAGCTCTCTGACTTCCCTCCGCTCGAGCCGTGAGTCGAGCGGTCATCGAGCGAACCTCTCTGTCCCGCAATTGCTCGAGCGGTCTGTCGAGCTTCCTTCGAGCGAAGCTCTCTGTCTTGTGTTCGCTCGAGCGGCTAGACGCTTCGCTCGAGCGGCGTGAACCAGACTCCACATACTCAACACCACCGTCGGACATACGATGCCTTCCTCTGTTTCTCTTTTTTGTTTGTGCTTTTCCAACTCAATGATCTTCTTCTCTTGGTTATTTTTAGGCTAATGGCTCTTCTCCTTATGCTCTTCATCATTGATGTTCTTCTCATTGCCTTCTTCTCTAGAATTCAGCTTTTTAACCTCTCCTCCACCATTGCTGCTTTCTATGTTACCCTTCAATACACGCTTATTATTCTTTCTTTGTTTCCATTGAGCCTGTGGACCACCTTTATCTTTTCTGGAGTTCGAAAATTTACTACCAAGAGGCTTCTTTGCAATTTTTGATTCAGCCTTTAATGATTTCGGGGTTTTCTTTTTTGACGACTCTGGTCCAGTAGTGCCTTTGTTTCCTTCTATTTATAATCTGGTTTCATAGTTGCCTTGACAGGAGAGTCTGATTCATTTTTGATATCTTCTTCTTCCTTCATGATAGATTCTGGTTCAGTAGGTGCCTCTGCAGGAGTCTCTGCTTCCTCTTTTTTTTTCCAGTTCCATATTCCACGAACTAAGAGGCTGCCTGATCAAGATGTTTCTTAGCAAGCACGTTGCCAATAAAAAGCTTTTTCTTTGTTTTCTGTTAACCAAAAGCAAACCGGATTAAACAATTACGATATGATGAAACAAAAACAAGAAGAAAATGAAAATAAGTTACCATCTTTACATACTAGCTTGAAGCTTCCTCTCATATGTGTAGGCTTGGGTTCTGCAAATTTATTTATATCAAGAAAAGGGTAAATCAAACTACGTCCATCCACATCAATTGTTATCTAAAAACATAATTATTAGTTTTCATCTTTGTTGTCTCCTCCCACAATCGGGAATTGCCACATAGTGAAAGAGGTGAAGCAAGGGAATTCTAATTTCGAAGGAATCAAGGACTTCCTGGATCAGAGTTCCATAGGAGTCAGAAAGCAGTTGCAAAGTACAGTTAAAATATGGGCTTCTTCCCAGTTTCAATAACAAATGGATTTGAAAAGATGGAAAATTTGCTTGAAACCAGCTCCATTGGTAAATTTATTTTTTATGCAGGAAGAATGCAATGACAAATTGTTCATCGATAATTTGGAAGTATTGATAGGGTTGCCTTTTTGCTGCACGATCATCTGATCTCAAAAATCTATTCGACATCTTTAAAGAAAGTACTAGAAATGGAAACATAGATTATTTGTTATAAAACTCATAATCAAAGATTATAATTCAAGTTTATTTGTTGGCACCATCAGAGTTGCGAACTACAGTACCTCATGAGGAGTTATATCAAATCAATACAATGTCAAACCTTATTTTTTTTTGGCATTCTCTCTTACATAGAGAGATTTGAAAATAAAAGACGACATAATAAAACAAGCAACCATAATAAAACATCACCCTTCAAAAGAAAGAAACATCACCATTAGATACACAAATTCTGCATTAAAAAGCGCCATTCCAGCTGCTGCATGCATATTAAGGATGATCTTGATCATCTTCTTCAGAATTCCCATTGAAAGAAAACAACATATTTATAAAGATAAAAGTTTCAAATATCAAATTATCATAAACGAAGTTTTTCATAAAAATAAAGAAAAAAAAAATTCAATGAAATATCAAAAGACATCCCCTCACTTGGCTTTCCCTTTCTTTTTTACAAAAAAAGAAAAAAAAAACTTTGTTTTCTCTATGCTTAATAGTATGTATAATGAGAGAAAAATTAGTGTGATTCATGGGTGTTAAACCACCAATTTTACTTGTTCCAAAAATATATATCTAATTATCTATTTGTGTCTTAACAATAAGCATTAAGTGTGCTAAAAACACCAAAGTCCAGATCGAATACTAATATATTTCAACTATGTAGTGTGTTAAGATATGGGAGAATATATAATTGGTTGCTTGCAGTTACGGATTATTGCATTAAAGATAAAAATTCATAGTTTTGTAAATTGAGAATATTCTTACCCTTTCTCTTAATAACAATTGAGCTGTATCATGATTTGATTCCCAAAGACAATGTGCGGTGGTATTAAGGTCATGCTCCCAATGCAAATTCAGGTATGATATACTCCTTTTAGCTCTGGTGTACTTGAGACTCCGCGACAGAAAGGCTTCATCTCGGGACAACATGTCACAAATACTTGCTTCAAAGATGGGAACCCAAAGGAATCAGTTCCAGAGCAAAAGTGTGTGAGGTTTGGTAAGCCATCAAGTTGTAAGTATGCTAATTTGTTGAAAGTAATTGCCACATTTGCTTCACCATCCTCCATTGCTACAATTTCTGTAATCCTTTTGCATTCCATCACAGTCATTTTTTTGAGTTGCACCAGAGTTTTGGCAGTTGAGGATGTTAATAAATTGATCAATCCGTCACAGGATGATATGTGCAATTCTGTCAAATTTTGAAGAAATACCGAGGATGGCACAATGTTTTTCAATTTTCTGCATCGTGACAGATGAAGAAATTCCAGATTATGAAAAAGTGGGCATGGCTGGGTACTGTCTTCTTTCCACAAATGTGTAAGCATAGGTAGATGATAGAGCTCTAGTCGTTTTAATCGTGGGACTGGATCAACAAGTTCATAAGGGAATATTTCCTCCTGGCCACTAATCCATACTTGAAGTTCCAACAGATTTGGCAGTTGAAGTTGAATGCAAGTCTGGAGTTGGTTCTGTTGACTTGTTTCTTGACTACTACTGCTGCTCGCAAATTTTGAAGCCCAAATCACTTGTTCACATTTCGACAGTCGTAATATTTTCAATGAAGGACATTCCAAATTAGTATGCACCCCTTCCAAAATCCACTTGAGTTTTGGCAATCTAGCAAGTCTCATTTCAGTTAGTATGGGGAACTCAATATGTCTAGCTGTTTCGTCTTCTCTCGCTACACTTTCTTCCTTCCCTGAACTTAGAGCTATTAAAACTTGTGGTTCTTTACCATTATGCCTCTCCATATTTCTAAATATAGTTTCTAATGAACTGCAGTCCCATATCCATATATCTTGAATATGGGAAAAAGAACTCACAGCGACTTGATCCTGCGCTATAATTTCCAACTTATCCATGTTCTCAATGCGCAACTTCTTCAAGCTCGAAAACGAGAGCTGTAAAATATATTAGAACAGTGGTTAAAACATACCCCATCCAACATAACAGAACCTATAAGAAATTTATTTCAGCTCGAGTGGACAACTTCATTTAAATATAATTGGGTCACCCCTCGTGGACTTAAAACTTTTAAAAATATGAATTTAAGTGATTTCAAATTTTAATTAATGCATTATAAATCATATAAGTAATTTATTCTGTAGAGATTATAATTTTGTTATTAAATCAGTTGTAATACTTATAATTCTTTCTGCTTTCGTTATTTAATTATTTCTTTATGAACTTGATCATATATAGAATAATAATGAGATTTGAGTATTTCTTTAATAATGATTAATATTGTAATTAAATCTATATTTTAGAAAGACTAATTAATTAAATTTATCAACTTAAGGAGAGAGATCAAAATGATTTCACAATATATATATATATATATATATATATATATATATATATTATAAGTGATTTCACAATATTAGGATGTAAAACTGTCCAAACTAAATAGGAAATCTTAAGACAGCTAATTAATTTTAGTCTCTTACCTCATCCACCAAGAAAAGTGGTTGTTTAATGGACATCTCAGACGACCTCTCTTCAACTGTTTCTTCAAAGCTCACAACTCCTGAAGCAAATATCTCAACTTTTTCGCATCCTTTAATCGAAATATTTTCCAACATTGGCCATTTTGAAACATGCACACCTTTGTAAAACCACTTAGAGTCTCTTTAAATTCTTAAGTTTCAAATCAGTTACTCGAGGGAACTCTAATATTGTCCTTGCTACTGCTTCTCCTCCTCCTCCTTCTCCACTTGCAACAATTTCCTCCACCCCACAATCCTCAATCTCAAGTATTTTCAATTGCTCTAGACATCTGAAAACTGTTTTGGGTTCTTGACCACAGCTCCATATGTGCTTTATTTTGGGAAGACTCCTCATATGCAGTGTTTGCAAGCTAGGGAAGGAAACCTGTCGGATTATGTTCATTGTACCAATTAAAGACGCCAAATATATATTTCTATGCTTTGATTTTGAAAATATGAAAAATTAAATTGGAGAAAGAATATAAAATAGCAGAAATTTGAGAACAATGGTCCCTTCAAAAATTAGTATAGTCCGTCTATAAAATTCTCAACAGAGCTCCCAAGGATACAAAGTCATTATATCATGCCATTGTAAATAATCATTTGCGATGCTATTACAATAGTTGACAAAAATATGCCAAATTCCATATATACGTAATGAGCTTTTTTATTTGAAAACTATTTTAGACAAGTTCCATCTTATTTTTTTCAAATCTAACATTTATGACTCAAGACTATGGTGTCTTCAAACTTTCAAACTTCTTTTTTTTTTTTTTTCAAACTTTCAAACAAAATAAAATAAAAAAATTCAATATTTTCAAATATTAAAATAAAAATAATACTCTAACAATATTTTATTCAATTTTTAATTTTCATCTCTTAATTCACTATTCAAACCCAGCTTGTTTGTTTTTACAACTATTTTCGTCTTATCTCATATAATCATTATAATTTTTATAAATTCCTATACAAAATTAAATAAACAATTCAATTTTTTCAAATCTCAAAATAAAAATAATATTAAAATAATATATTTTAACAATAATTTAATTAATTTTTAACTTTTATCTCAATTTATTTCATCTCATCTCATTTTATCTGCAAAATCAAATGAGTGTCATATATAGTAGCGTAGAAACTTTGAGCCTAGAATACATGAATTAGAAGCGTCATTAAGGAAAAAAAAGAATTTGTATGTTTATTATTTAATATTTCTTTTAAATATTCACAAAAATGTTTTAATAAAAAACAAAAAAATATAACACCGATACCCTTTTAAGTCCATATTCTTGTTTGATGTAGCGTTACATATGGCAAAATAAAGAGAGTTTGTAAGTGCACAATTATTTTGAAAAAAGTAATATAGAATTTATATGAAAAAAAAATTATTTTTTTAATAAAAAAATAATATTTACAATCATGAAATGTGCAAGCGTCGTATATTACTTTTAAAAAAAGTGAATAAATATAAAATACATATAAAAAATTAATATTTTAATAATAAACTACTTTTTTTAAAAGCGCATGCTTCTCTAATCCATTATTGTATCTAATATTATTTATTTAATAATTAATTTTATTATTTTTTAAAATAACTATACAACACTTGGTCCATTAATCCAAAATAAATCAATGAGCGGTTCTATTGCTGTAAATTTTAAGAGAGAGAGAGAGAGGAGTTGATTGGACTGTTACAGTGTTACCTCTTCAATCCCGAAAAGTGTGCCTCCCTGCTCATCTAATTCCTTGGACGACGACGATTCTAAAGTACGCACCCCTTGGAAAAACCACTTGAGTTTTGGCAACCTATCAAGTCTTAGAAGAGTTAGGCTAGGGAATAAAAGCCTCGTTGTTGGATCTGTACCGTCTTCTCTGGCAACAATTTCCTCCAGTACCCCACAATCTTCTATCTCGAGAGACTTCAAACTCTCACATCCGTTAGCATTACTCCAAACATGCTTTATTTTGGGTAGATGTTGCAGATGCAGTTTTTTCAAACTAGGGAAGGAAAGCTGCAGGATTAAGTCCCTCATATTAGTACGCTGAAGATTTCAGTGCTTCGAATTTGAAAATAGGCAAAATTAAACAGGGGAACGAGTGTATTATAACTATAATTTTTTTTATTGGACCAACTGTCAGGAATTAAGTCCGAACTAATTACAACAATGCACATGTCCTTGACAAAGTTTTTTATGTGTACTTCATATAACTCAAGGAAAAATTTCGAGCACCATAATTCCTAAAAGTTATTTACACAAGAATTTAAACTTTAGATTTAGAGGAACATACTTAGAAAATATTATTTTTGTCAAATTAAGTTCATTATTATTTAATCAGCTTTTTATTTCAAATCACTATTATTTTTGTTTTCAAATTTAACTTTTATGCCCCAAGACTAAGCTGACGTCTTCTGCCACAATCTAACATAGGCGCATGCAATTATACTTTGGGCACAGGGAATGCCAACTAAATCATGTTTATGCTTATGGTGTGCTTGACACATGATTTACATGGACTTGTGTACATGTACCTGATGACGTAGAAGCGGCACCTGAAGATCATGGCCGTTGCCCTCCAAATTGGTTTCTCTTGTGCTTAAGAAGCTCACGAGCTTTGGAAGATACCTTAGCTTCAAGGTTTGCAGTCGACTGAACATCATATCTCCGGCCTCTTCTATTCCGTCTTCTTCTTCTTTCACGAATATGGCACCCACGTTGTTGCATCTTGTTATCCTCAATTCTTCAAGTAGTGAAAGGCCTCTGACTATTGATGATGAGAAGATAAATCTTAATTTCTCACAGTCTTCCACCCTTAAAACTTTCAAGTTTTTGAAGGATGTCCCCAACTCAGTGAGATGCATAATATTACCATTATTTTGGATATGGAGATGCTTCAGTTGTTGAAAATCTTCTCTATCTAATTCATGTAAGACACTCTTAGTATTGTTCGACTCATCTAGATAAAGATATTCTGTCCTCTTCAGTAGCATTTTGATCCCAAAGTCCAATTGGAAGTTGCTCATATTCAGTTTGAGTTCTAACATTCTTGAGAAGGCGGCTTCATAAAAAATGAGATACCCATCCCGGCTATCTCCAATGCATATCTTGTATCTCTCAAGCTTTTCAAAAAACAAATCTTTCGGTAGATTGTTGGAATCTTTAATATCTATCTCTAAGGTGATCAAGTGTGACAATTTCTTTAGCCCTGCAAGGCTAGCATTTTTTCCTTCATTATTGGGTCCTTCAACCTCCCATTGGACATTGATGCCTCGCATGTACAATTCTTCTAAGTTGACCAAGCTTGACAAGACATTAGGAGGAATCACTTTAAGTTCGGAACAATCGGTCAAATCCAATAACCGCAAACCAGTCAATGACCCTATTTCTCTTGGCAGATTTGAAATGTCAGAACCAGCAAGACTAAGAATTACTAAAGTCTTGAGTTCTCCAATCCAATGAATATCTCCCAACTCACATCCATCTAGACACAATGTTTGTAGGTTTGTAAGTGGCAAAAGTGATGAAAGTCGTATATTTGTCAAACTCAGAACTTCGAGCTTCTCCATCCCTTGGAAGAAAATGTCTTCGAGCTTGTCCATCCCTTGGAAGGAACTGCTTGGGTTTTTCGTTTTCCAAAATCGATCTTTACACTGGACATGAAAGTATCTTAATTCAGGACATTCTATTTTATTGGCTGGATATTTATGGATATGATCTCCACCATGAACAGAGAGCGCCTTGCATCTTTTTAGTGAATCCACATCTGGCCATGCTTTTTGCCCACCATCGCCTCTCATGACAAACATATTATGATCATCATTTGATGCAATCATTGTAGCGACATGACGAACAAGATCGTGCATGTAAAATTCCTCGGAGCTACGTGGACTTTGTAGTAGCAAACAAGCATCTTGGAGATCTCCAACTAAATCTTCTAGTCTGTTTCTTGCTCCATCCAATGTATCAATGCCACAAAATAAATGTAGACCGAAACCATATCTCAACAAGTCCCGATAGAAAATGTAGTAACCTTGTCGAGCACAAAGCAAAAAGAGGAATTTGAGCTCTCTACCAACAAGATATTTATAGCTCAGCTCTATACAATTATATACGCGTAACCATAATTTTGTGTCATGTTCTGGAGTGGGACTTGTTAGTTGTGCAAGGGCATCCTTCCAGACTCCCAAATTCTTATTCTTTAATGCCTTAGAAACTGTTACAAGTGTAATAGGAAGACCTCCACACGCTTTAGCTACCTCAATTGCTGCGTTTCGCAAATCATGATCATCTTTGACAGAATCACCTGCCATCTTTTCAAATAACTTCCATGCTTTTTCTTGTCCTAAAATGTCGAGTTCAAAGCTGTTCTCTTCGGTGCCCATCTCAGAAGCTAGTACCTGTCGAACTCTGGATGTGAGTAGTACTTTGCATCTTTCGGAAGGAGTAATTCCTATTTCCTCCAAATCAAGTCGCTTCCATATATCATCCAAAATAACAAGCATCTTCTTCTCCTTGTCGTTTTCTAACCTCTTCCGTAGATGGGCTGCTCTTCCTATTTCAGTTATATTAGGATCAAGCTTTAGACCTAGCATGTCTGCAATTTCTCCTTGAATTCGACTTAGGTTTGGGCTGTCCGTCACATTTGCCAGAGCCACCTCATCGAATAAACTTTCTTCCTTGGCTTTCCTGAAAATTTCTTTCACAAGTGTACTCTTTCCAATTCCAGGCGATCCCCACACGCCGATCTTGTTGATATTAGCATCTCCTGTTCACGTACTGCATGCAGCTCATGCAAAACACAATACAGAGCAACGTAATGAAGATATTTCCACAGCAGAGCAAACCCACGAGGACTCACGAGCACCACCCAGAATATTTACCTCTGCAGCAAATCATCCGTTGTAGTGCTACCTTTTTTACGTGCCTCAGTGTACTGACCATGTACGTGCCTCAGTGCACACACCTGCCAATTCTGTTATACAAAATATTCCTTGTAGACTTCTTGTATAAAACAGAGGCTCTGCCTCATTGTAAAGTTGTAGAAAATAATATATGCTTGGGGCAGTTTTAGCATGGTATCAGAGAGTTTTTCGGACTAATCGTCCACCATGACTAAATCCTCCAAATCTTCTTCATCCAGTTCTAACTCATCAACCACGGCCCTTTCCTTGCCAAGTCTAGCCCATATCATCTCTGTAAAACTTACCCCAGAAAACTACCTCCTTTGGAAAGTTCAAATCGTTCCTTATCTACGAGGTCAAAAGCTATTTAAGTTTGTTGATGGCACTCATCCAGCACCCCCAGCCAAACTTGCCGATGGTTCTCTTAATGAAGCTTACGATCTCTGGCTTCAACATGACCAACAGGTCATGTCTGCTTTGATCTCCTCCCTCTCTGAGCCTATCATTGCTCAAGTTGTTGGCAGCACTTGTGCCCGAGATGTATGGCTCTCACTTGAGTCTACATATGCATCTGCCTCCCAAGCTCGTTTAATTCAAACCCAGTTTCAACTAGCATCTCTTAAAAAGGGCTCAGACTCAATATCCATTTACTTTCGGAAAGCAAAGACCCTAGCTGACACCATGGCTGCCGCTGGTCGTCCCTTACCTTCAAATGAATTTGTTCCCTACTTACTTGCTGGTCTTGGCCCAGATTATGATCCCCTCGTGTCCTCTGTCACCACCAGAATAGATCCTATTTCCACAGATGAATTATTTGGTCACCTCTTGGCTCATGAGGCACGTATGCAGCATCATGCTGCAAATATCTCTCTTTTCTCTCCTCAGGAAACCTCTGCTAATTTCTCAGCCAGGTCTTTTCCTGCTTTTTCACATGCACGCGGTCGTGGTCGTGGTCGTCAAAATTTTAACAGAGGCCGTGGAGGCCGAAATCGAGGGGGTCGCACCTCAAATGGCTACTCAGGTAACACTCAATCTGCTCCATCTTCTACACTCACTGACACTCGTCCCATTTGCCAAGTGTGTAACCGACTTGGTCATATTGCACTCAACTGTCTCTATCGGTTCAACCAAGCCTACACATCGGCTGCTCCACCTTCCGCCCATTACAGCTCTTCAAACTATCAAACAGACAATGCCTGGTATCCTGACACGGCAGCAACAAATCATGTTACAAGTGAGCTGAGTAATCTGAATCTTCATGCTGCAGAGCATATTGGTGATGAACAACTTCATGTTGGAGATGGATCTCCAGTCACCATCTCTCATTCGGGTTCTGCTACTTTCTCTTCTCCATCTTCAACCTTTCTCTTGAATAAACTTCTGTGTGTTCCTTCTTTTAAAAAGAATCTGATCTCAGTTAGACAGTTTTGTCTCGATAATCATGTTTATTTTCAATTTCACTCTGACTCTTTTTTTGTTAAGGATTGCGCCACGGGGAACACTCTTCTTCAAGGGAAGACCACTAATGGTCTGTACACGTTTTCACACTCGCCTCCTCAAGCCTTAACCAGCACAGTTTCCACCGATTCTCCATCCGTTTCTTTATGGCATTCAAGACTTGGTCATCCCTCCATTAAGCTTGTTCAATCAACTCTTCGTCAACATGGCATTCCTTTTGATCCATTATCTTTATCTCATTTTTGTAATGCTTGTGCAATGGCTAAACACCATCGTGCACCTGCTCCTATGCGTTTAAATCGTTCTTCAGAACCATTTGAACTTATTTTTAGTGATCTTTGGGGTCCTTCCCCTCACATATCTAATGAAGGTTTCAAGTTTTATATCTCATTTGTTGATGATTTTTCCAGATATACATGGTTGTTTCCATTGCAAAATAAATCTCAAGCTTTACCCACATTCATTAAATTTAAAGCTCACGTTGAATTACAATACAACACCAAAATTAAACAATTGCAAACGGACTGGGGTGGTGAGTTTAGATCCTTCACTCAAACTCTAGCCACTTCTGGTATTAAGCATCGAGTAACTTGTCCACATGCCCACACTCAAAATGGCATAGTGGAAAGGAAGCATCGACATATCGTAGACTCTGGCTTAGCCCTTCTTGCACATGCATCTGTGCCTTTACAATTCTGGCCTTATGCTTTCCAGCATGCCGTGAGACTCATAAACATTCTCCCATCAACTTCTCTTGCAAATACATCTCCCTTTTGTAAGTTACACAAAACTGAACCCAAACTTCAGTTTCTACGAGTTTTTGGTTCGGCTTGCTGGCCGCTCACACGACCCTTCAATCAACACAAGTTTGATTATAGGGCCGTTCAATGTGTTTACTTCGGTTTAAGCCCAGCTCATCAAGGTTCCATTTGCTACCACATACCCACACAACGTATTTACATCTCCAAAGACGTCCGGTACAATGAAATTCATTTTCCCTTTGCTCATCTACCTCAGCCCAATACCCAATCCGAACCTACTCATCTGCCTTTTTCTATTCTCAACTCTCCCTTGGGTCAGTCCATTTCTTCCCCTTCCATTTTAGGCCCAATCCCCATCTCACCTTCTCCCCCTACCTCTGTTATCTCTAATCAAAATGCACCAGTTGCATTGCAGCATGCACGATCAGTTATTACTCGCTCACAAACAGGTACTGCTCGCCCACGTCTCTTTACAGATGGAACTGTAAGTTGGCCTCCACCGCAAGTCCAAAAACAAGCTCACGTAGTCACTACAGTTCCGGAAAATCCATCATGCTTCTCTACTGCGCAAAAGCACTCAGAATGGAGGTCTGCCATGACCAAAGAATTTAATGCCTTACTTTCTAACTCCACATGGACCCTTGTTCCTGCATCTCAGGCTTCTAACATTGTTTCTTGTAAGTGGGTTTTTAGAACTAAACATCTAGCAGATGGCACAATTGAGCGTCGAAAAGCTCGCCTCGTGGCAAAGGGATTTTTGCAGCAATCGGGAGTTGACTATGAAGAAACCTTCAGCCCCGTGGTCAAGACAACAACAATTCGCTTGGTTCTCTCACTTGCAGTCACAAATGGATGGCCCATGCATCAATATGATGTACAAAATGCTTTTCTTCACGGACCACTCTCGGAAACTGTTTTCATGGCTCAACCCCCTGGTTTTGCACACCCTCAATTTCCAAACCATGTTTGCAAGCTCCAAAAAGCCATCTATGGCTTGAAACAATCTCCAAGAGCTTGGTACTCTCGGCTCAGTCAGAAACTACTTGACCTTGGTTTCAAAATTTCAACTGCTGATGCATCTCTTTTCACTAGAATTTCTGGAGAAAACACACTTTATGTGCTTGTGTATGTAGATGATCTACTCATTACAGGGTCCAAAATGATGCTCATTCAAGAACTTGTTTGTTCCCTACGAGCTGAATTTCCCATCACTGATCTCGGCACCTTACACTTTTTCCTTGGCATTGAAGCAACTCACACCAGTAAAGGTCTCATGCTCACCCAGAAGAAGTATATTGCAGATTTGTTACAGCGCACAAACATGTCTTCGGCAAAACCAGTTAAAACACCAATGGCCACAACCGAAAAATTAAGTCTCCACAGCGGTAACTTATTTGAAGATCCATCCTTGTATCGAAGTACAGTAGGATCTTTGCAGTATCTCTCGTTCACACGCCCGGACCTAGCCTTTGCAGTGAGTAAGGTATGTCAATACATGCATGCACCGCGAATACCACACTGGCAAGCCGTTAAAAGGATCTTGAGATATCTCAGACACACTCCTCAGCTTGGTCTCCTATTCTCTAAGTCATCCACTATGAATCTTACGGCATACACTGATGCCGATTGGGCAGGATGCCCCGATGACAGACGATCCACAAGCGCCTATCTCATATACTCTGGTTTGAACCTCATCTCATGGTCATCTAAGAAGCAACCTACGGTTGCACGCTCATCGACAGAAGCCGAGTTCAAGGCAGTGGCAAATGCCACTGCAGAAATCATTTGGGTACAACACTTATGTAGGGACCTTGGAATAAATCTTACTGCTGCACCAGTGCTTTATTGTGATAATCTAGGGGCTACCTACTTGTCATCCAATCCGGTGTTCCATGCCAGAACCAAGCATGTCGAGATAGACTTCCATTTTGTTCGGGATAGAGTCCTCAACAAGTCCCTTACTGTGTTATTTATCTCGGGCAAGGATCAACTAGCCGATGCTCTCACCAAACCTTTGTCAGCTGCCCGTTTTCTATTGTTGTGTTCAAGTCTATGCTTAAGATCTCTGCCGCTTGACTTGAGGGGGTCTGTTCACGTACTGCATGCAGCTCATGCAAAACACAATACAGAGCAACGTAATGAAGATATTTCCACAGCAGAGCAAACCCACGAGGACTCACGAGCACCACCCAGAATATTTACCTCTGCAGCAAATCATCCGTTGTAGTGCTACCTTTTTACGTGCCTCAGTGTACTGACCATGTACGTGCCTCAGTGCACACACCTGCCAATTCTGTTATACAAAATATTCCTTGTAGACTTCTTGTATAAAACAGAGGCTCTGCCTCATTGTAAAGTTGTAGAAAATAATATATGCTTGGGGCAGTTTTAGCATCTCCCAATGCCTCCATAATTCTCTTCGTAATTGATATCCTCGAATCCAAGGTCATGTAATCCATGTTTCTTGGAGTCACCATTTCTTGCGAAGCAAGAGGCCGATAGGAGACTCTGGGGAAGTTTGCCTTTTTAAGAAGTTCAGCAATATTATCCACCATCTCCTCTGCTTCCTGGCTTAACTGATGTCGTTGCTTCAAGTTCAGGCATGACACATTAGAGTTCCTCGATTCCGCTTCTTCTTCACCTCCACCAAGTTTCTTGGTAGCCAATTGTTGTATAATGCCATCCACCTTTGTCAACCACGTTTTTACATCATCTTCAATTTCATCGCCGTTATTTGAAGCAGTGTCAACGTCGTGTTGAACCCTTTTCTTAGCATCACGCAACGTCTTTTCCAGCTCCTTCAGATTCTCCATGTTGCTCTTGTAGTGACATGAATAACATAGCCACCGTCCAACTAGTCTAACAGTGTACTTTGCGATTTCCACTGCAACTGCAATAACGGAATCCACCATTCTTGTTTGCCACGGTCTGTCACCAGCTTCCTCTTAATTTTTTTTTTTTAGAGAATTTGTATTTTATAAAATTTTTAAACTCAAACAAACTGATGAAAACAAGGAAAAATATAGAAGTTGAAATTGCGGTGGCAATAAAGCACGGGGAAAAACAAAGAAATAAGTTCGAGTACCTCTCCTTAGGACGTTGATGGACTGGAGGCTGGAGTAAAGAGTTAATAGGATGAAGTTGGAAACCAAATTAGGCAAAGAGAAAGAAGAAAAATAGGCGGGCGGGGTTTTGATTCCACAATATCAATGTAGATACCAGACCAGAAACAGAGCTGGGAGTGGTATATCGCAGTAAAGACGGATCAGTACTAAAATGAATCACGGAAGTAGAACGACAACCCAAGAATGCATCGAGAAAGCTTTTCTCCAAAAACCAGAAAAAAGAAGAGAAAAAAAAAAGAAGAGAAATGGCAATTATCAATATGCCAAAACTAGAAGCACGTACGTACGTACCTCTCTTTTGCTGCTCTGAAATATGAAGACTGCAAAACAATGACGCTCATTGATGGAATCGATTTTAAAACGCCAAGCTGGGTCAGTGTTCGCAAGTCCAACTTTTGGAGCAGCGCATAATAGGGTAAAATGGCTATAGCAGCCAACGTGAACAATGAATCAGATTATCAGGGAGAGAAACGAGCAGATCACGACCAAAAACTAAGGAGTCAATGGAGAAAAAAGCACCATCCACCAAACCAAAAAGTCTTTGACGACCATATAATTTTCAAAGACTAATGACAGTTGCGATATATACAAAAAGCGTTAGATATTATAAAAGTATATTTACAAATTAACGATTTTGCAATTTATATTTTGTGAATTTATTTTTCTTCTAAAAGATATATTTATATTCTTAACGATTTTTCTATTCTTGAAACAAAATGGGAGGAGCTGTGCTACATCTCGAGGATGTGCACGAATTTCTCGAGAGTAATTTTTTTTAAGATTTTTTTTAATTTATTTTTTATATATTTTTAAATATATTTAAAAAAATTATAATATCATTAAAAATACTTCTTTAATCATTAAAATGATAGGATCAATTGCAATTTTAATTTTGATTATTAAAAAAACATTTAATTATCACATGTTCAATGACTGAAGTTCATGCATGCACTTAGTATTAATTTCCATGTAGATAGTTAATTAATATATAATAAGAATCATGTATATATATATATATATGAGAATATGCATTTATCATGAAATTAGTGGTAGAATTAGCAATACTAATTATGTAAGCAAAGTTTTTTTTTTTATACAAAAGGTTATAATATTAAATTTTTTTTAAGAAAAAGATAATGTGAAAAGTATTTTTTTTTATCTAAAAGCTTATATTATATTACAGTTTTTTTAAAAAAATATTAAAAGGTAATGAATTAACTTTTTTAATTAAATACATCTAATAAAAAATTAATATTTATTATATAAAATGCATACAATAATATAATTTGTTATATATTAAATTATTTGATATTTATACGTTACAATGTTTGAATGGTCAGACATCGTCAATGCACCGATCCCAGTGGTCAAAGTCGGCAGCAGAAAAGCTTCAGTGACATCAAAAGTCACGTAGGCCGACAAAGCATGCAAGCTGGGCACCCAGAAAGCACGTTATACGTATAATATATGTAACTTACTAGATTTTAATTGTTTCTGCCTTAAAACCGATCAATATATATAATATATCATACATATAATTTTGAAAATAAGACAGTACTTCAATTCATGGATATTAATTACCATGCAACCACCTCGATCATCAATTGTGTCGTTTAGTCACCTAATTAACTTTCTAATCTTTATTTGCTAAAGTTCATAAATATACCACTGAATTCGATATTATGCGGCTGCCTCACTATACAGAAGTAATTAGTCCTTTAGCTCTAGTTTCTAGTAAGAACGTGAATGGAGAAAGTAATATTTTAGAAGCCGAAATTTAGGTTAGTTTGATTACTCAGATGAGATGGGATAAAAGTTGAATAAAATATTGTTATAATTTTATTTTTGTTTTCAGATTTGAAAATTTTGAATTGTTTGTTGTATTTTGTTTAGAATTATGAGACATTTGTAATAATTAGATGAGATGAGATGATATGAGATGAGATCGTTTGTTCAAAATCAATATGGTAGGCCGTACGTCTGCACATATATCTCTTCATAACTCATTATAGAGTTTAATCAAATTAAAAACTTTGTTAGCGTACAATTATTTAGAAACAAATGCCTACAATTATTTCTTAATCTTTGTTAGCGTATATGTGTTATGTAACTCTCACAATGATTTTGAAAAATCTAAACATAATATAGTCTTGTTTATTAAAATAAGTTTTAAATTTTTTTTAATAAAATATTATTGATTATTTATGAATAAAATATAGATTTGATGAGTAAATAATGACTATTTAATTTTAAAAATTCTTTTAAAATTACTGTCGTTCAAAATCTAAATTAATAAATTTTAACTAGTCTAATATAAATCATTTATATAAAATTTAATTAATATTTAACAAGTACAATGCGGATACTCAAGCATTCCATTTTGAAAGTTGAACAGAAATTTCGAGTACTATCCAAAATCCAAATTGGGTAGGTGGTCAAGTCGTCGGAAATCGCGTTGTGACAACAACAGTGTAGCCCCCATCAAATCAACCGGCAATTGAAAAGCCATGGGCATCCGGATAAAAGTGTGGTATTAAAAATTGTCGGTGGAACAAACTATGAAAGTCGATCATAGGAAGATAGGTACTCACTACAATAATGTTTTATCCCATTTATCTTATTTTATTATTATAATTTATTTAAATTTTTATATTAAATATATTAAATAATTTAGTTTTTTAAAATTTTTAAAAAATAATAAAATTTAAATAATATTTTATTTAAATTTCAACTTCTATTTTAATTTATCTAATTTCAACTTCTCCTTAGTCAAAGATGACAATAATACTCTGTAAAGAAGGTGAACCGAGAATATTAAAGAAAAAAGCAGTACCGTCAGTTTAAAAAGAAAGTAGGACATCGCTCAAGTTTTTGTTCCAGTGTAGTAGTGGTAGCTTAATCTCATGTAAATGCTATAAGCCATAGTTACGTAGTGTCTATTGTGAATAACGATGACAACAAAGTGAATGTAAATACAAGAAAAACAAGCAATCACAAACGATACAAAATTTATATGGTTTGGTAAATTGCCTACGTCCACAAGAGCTGTAGAAGATTTTTATTTCTTGAAGAATCACAATACAATAGTGTAAGACGACTACTGTTCACTCTGATACTGTACAAGTCAAAACAAAAATATTTTATATGGACGACTACTGTATAATCATTATAGAGTTTGGAAAGATTATATGGATAGATTAAGCTTATATGCCGCTGTAAGAAAATAAAAGATTATATGAAAAATTAATAAATAATAATAAAATATTTTATATATAATAATAAAATAGTTTGAATTGAGATATTTTATGAGATTTTAAAAATAAATAAAAAATTAAAAAATGTTTAGAATATAATTTTTATTTTTATTTTTTAATATAATTTTATTTTAAAACTTTAAAAATTTAAATTATTTTTATATTTTATTTAAAATTTTATATGACTATCCAAATTAGGTAGGTGGTCAATTCGTTCAAATTAATACTCTGCACGACCCACGACAAGTGACTCACGCCCTCCTCACAAATTCTACAATGAATTCTAAAGACATATGTCGTATATTGTGCAGGTCTAGAATCTACCTACAAGATTTTATATTGGTTGATCCATGTGCAAACCTATCAGCTACTTTGGTGGGTCTCATGACACACTTATTTTTGTCATGGAAGAGATTGGAGCCGGTCGGGTTACACCGACAAATAATGAGCTGCCACGTATGATTTTGAGTAACATTGAGTATACACTCACATATGCAGCATATCACAATTTAATTTCTTGTGTCCTTTGACCTAAATCTAGGGTTGAGTAAAAATCCGACAATCCGATTCTGAATTCGACAAGTTAGAGTTGGAGTCGGAATTTTTTTCCTATTGAAAATCGGAGTTGGAGTCGGAGTCGGAGTCGAAGTCATTGAAGAACTGACTCCGACTCCACTCCGATTCGCCTCCGATACTCTGCCTCCACCTCCGACTTGGGCACTCCTAATTAATATTTATTATATTAAATACATCTAGTAAAAAAGGTAATATTTATTATATAAAATGCATACAATAATATAATTTGTTATATATTAAATTATTTGATATTATTAAATAAAAATTAAAAAATATAAAATGTTAAAATGAGAAGATAAATAAAATAGATAAAATAACAGTTTTTTAAAAAATTAAAAAATTGTCAGTGCAATGTGATCGAGGACCCACCTACCTACCTTCTCTTTTCCAGTTTTCCTGATACAGCTACATAACTTCCCAGCTACATAAAATAGGAAAAAGCTTCGTAGTCCCTCCCTTCATTAACATAAATTGATTTTAAGTTGAGATACTTCAATAATTTAAATGTTTAGTGTTTAAATATTAGATTCAATTAGACTGAATATCTGAAATATCATCTACAGATCCGATCCATTAGCTGTAAAGCTCTGAGAAACAAACCACTTCTGAAAGAAAATATAGGCTAAGCTAAGATTGTTTTTCTTTTTTCTTTACCTATATATAATAAATTTAGGGTTTTTTTTTTCACGCTATATAATATATGTTTTAATTGTTTCTGCCTTAAAACCGATCAATAGATATAATATATCATACATGTAATATTGAAAATAATTCATGGAGATTAATTACGATGCAACCACCTCGATCATCAATTGTGTCGTTTAGTCACCTAATTGTATAACTTTCCAATCTTTATTTGATAAAGTTCATTAATATACCACTGAATTCAATTTTATGAGCGCGGCTGCCTCACTACTCAGAAGTAATTAGTCCTTTAGCTCTAGTTTCTAGTAAGAACGTGAATGGAGAAAGTAATATTGAAATTTAGGTTAGTTTGGTTACACAGATGAGATGAGATGAGATAAAAGTTGAATGAAATATTTTTATAATTTTATTTTTATTTTAAAATTTGAAAATTTTGAATTGTTTGTTGTATTTTATCTAGAATTCTAAGACATTTGTAATAATTAGATGAGATGAAATGAGATAGTTTATTTTCTTAGATAAGATGAGATGAGATGAGTCGAGATAAAAATTGAAAGTTGAATAAAATATTATTAAAATATATTTTTTTAATATTATTTTTGTTTTAAGATTTGAAAAAATTGAATTATTTATTTTATTTTATGTGAAAATTTAAAAAAATTGTAATAATTAGATAAAATGAAATGAAATAATAATAATTGTGAAAACAAATGAGAGAGAAATAATCACGTTAAGTCATGTATAACATAAGCTCTGGCTTTAAGGAGAGCAGCAATGCTTTGGTGGAGTTGGAGGGTGATTCATAGCTTGTAGTGAAGGCTTTGAGCATTGGTGAATAAGTGAGGGCAGATTAGAAGGATTCTTAATGTTGTAATGGATTGGAGTGTTAGGCTTGTGTATAGAGAAGCAAACAACGTAGCATATAAACTTGCAAAATTAGCTTCTTCTTCTTTTATTTTTTTTATTTTTTTATTTTCAAGAGGAGAGGGTGTGGATAGAAGAAGCCCCTCAATAGATTACAAATACTGTTCTTAGTTAGAAATAGTTTACTGATTGAACACTAATATATACAATAAATTAGGAAACACACTTGACTTTAAAATAAAAGAAATAATCACAAAATTTAATATTTACACTGGACTTTTTGAATATAGCTAAATCAATATTCAATAGTGAAGAAAAAACATTACATACAAAAATACATTAATTTTAGCATAATGACAGATATTTTTAATCATGTAATGAAATCATATTCATGATGATCTCTACCATTTATCTATATATGAGAATTATATGCAGTTTTTATATACGTGCCAGATCGAATGATCTTTCATAGTCTATTAAAGAAACAAAGTGTATTTCCATATCTTTCTAGACCACGAACTAACAACGAGAAGGATTGAAAATGGTTCTCTCTCTTCATCATTAAGATCAAGGCCTTATACGTACATATTTATAGTAACTAGCTAGCTACAATTGTTTCTTGTAGATACAATAATAGTACTTCCATCATCATCATTAATTTTGATTTAGCAATATCTCTTTATCTTGCAGCTTGGCCTTATCTTTAATTTATCCGGCTGTTCATTGCTTTATGCTTTAACAGTGTTTACTAAAATAGCTAGCAAAGTTCAGAATATTAATAAGCTGTGCTTATAGTTGTGTGGGAAATAGTTGGAAATACGCTTATGCTTCATATAAAAAGAAGAAAAATAATATTTACAGTCGTGAGTATATAAATATCTTGCAGTCGCTTTAAAAAAAATGAATAAATATAAAACTCACATGAAAATAAATTAACTTTTTAATAGTAGACCTCACTTTTTTTCAAAGCGACTGTACGGCGTTTGTGCATTCCATGACTGTATGTAATATTACCCAAAGAAAGCACCAAGAAAGTTATCTTCACAGTACTAGTACTGGAAACTATGCTATTTCTCGCCGTGAGTGTCGGGGTGGGTGGTACAACAATTTGAATACTGCCTAAGCCATTGCCCTAGCCAAATATCAATACCTAGTGAAATTTTGGCTAACTTGAGTAGTAAAAGTGATCTGCATTGAACTAGCTAAAATTCAAATATTCTACTTTTGAGTTACAGTAAAGTCTATTTTTTCTCTAAATTTGGACATCTCCAAAACAATATTTTACTCAACATATTATTCAAACTTAGATGACAATAATGTTCTGTAAAGAATATCGGAGAAAAAAGCAGTTAAGTCAGTAAAAAAACAAAACAGGGCGGAAAAATGAGTGAGCCACCAGAACAATGCGTTCATTTTTGCACATGGATCACGACCAATACGGAATCTTGTAAGTAGGACCTACGTTTGCAAGCATATCTATTCAGAAGTCATTATAGGACCTACATCCATATTGAATTTAGCTAAATTTTTTAAATTCTTCTTTTCGAATTTAGTTAAATTTTTTAATTTAATGAAAGCATATTCATAGGAAAAATGATCTGTTTGAAAATTCCTAAAAAATAGAGGAGAAAAAGTTAGGATAGTCAATAAACAACATTAGTAGTTGTACTGATCTTTATCTTAACTTTCTTATACTTAATCATATATTATTTATTACTCAATCATATTCTTATTTAAAATTGCAAATGCGATTAAAGGAAAAAAAAAAAAAAGCCAATCGTAATGCTCTTACAAAGGAACTTTGAAAAGAAAAGGTAAGGGATTGACACTTTTTCTTTTTTAGCATAACTGCATAAGGCAAACAACTTTTTCAAAGCTACTCCTTAAAATATATCTCAATGGGATATTTTGTATCTCAATAATATGGGATTTGTGGAGTTAACTCCTGTCACTTGATAATCAACTTCAATAATGTTGATGTATATTTTTTACATTTAAACATATACTTCTAAAAATTCCAAAATTAAAAATACATACCTATAATTTAATTCCATATATCAGATCCTTAATTACAGTAATCCAAATGAAATTGATCAGTTTCTCCACATGTCTTAATTAAAATAAAAAGTTAAAATAGAGTTTACATGAGTCTCCATAAACCATCTAAACATACTAAAACTCATCTACTAAATAAAATAAATCACCCAAAACAATAGCACCCCGAGGTACTCAACTACTATCCTCAGCTAATCTTATCCACGCCCTCTACCATTGATCCTTAGCTGAACGATCAAAATCATCTAAAATATTATGAAGATAAACGGGTGAGTTATCAACAACTTAGTAAGCAAATAACATATATTAGTATGTAAACATAAGCATTTATAATGTTCAGAATGCGAAACAAAATATTTACTTTTAAAATACAGAATCAAAACATGTTACAAAATATCAGAGCAAAAACTTTCAGAAAACAATCTTATTTCAAAAATCCTTTGGCATATCAAACAAAATACTGAATAGTTTTAGATAATTTCACATATTCAAAATAGAAGAAATTAAAGCATTTTCATTTAATGAAATCAAAAACTTCTTAAATCTCATATTCACACTTTTTCGCAGTTAAGAAAACATAATGCTAAAATAAATTCATATCTACGTCAGTCATGATAGAAAGTACTTCCTTCTTATACAGGTTTCATGAATACACAGAACACATATCTAAGTTTGTTTTTTTTTTTTAAAAAAAGAAACAAACATGCAAATTTTTAAAATCAACTTCATTCCTTTGACCTATGGTCATAAATGATTAAGGACCCACCAAAGTGAAAAACTTCGTTTTCATTTATTTTTCACTGTCACAGTCCGTAGGTGGATGGGTATGCATCACCATCGGTGGGTAGTCTCCATTGACAGATTAGCTAGCGAACAATGCTACACAATCTCTACACACCATATTTTTTTAATTTTTTAATATTTTATTTTTATTTTTTTGAGTTTAATTTTTTTAAAAATAATTTAATTTTTTTTATTCATTATTTATATATTAAATATTTGATGAAAGGAAAAAATAAAATAAAAATTAAAAAATATGTGATGTGTGAAGGTTGGGGAGGTTGCGTAGAATTTTTCTTAGCTAAATAATCAATCTTCTTTCTTATTTGATCAATTGTCCAAATTTTGCAAAGATTACCTTGCATTCCATTCACTATTTTCCTCCTACTCCGTTAAATAGTTTGGTGAATGATTGAAATGAAATAAAAATTTAATAAAATATTATTATAATATTAATTTTTAATATAAATTTATAAAAATTATATTATTTGTTATATTTTATTAAAAAATTTGATAAAACTTTAATAATTAGATGAATTGAATTAAGATCAACTCATTATCCAAATAAATCCTTAAGCATTCCTTCTTTTTAATGAGTGCTCTCATTTAGACTTGTTAGAAGTTTTTGTTCCAAATAGGAAAAAAATTTATTTATCATTTCTACACCATACGGCTTTTCTCTTAATTTGCAGGTAAGGAAAATCTTCTTAAATTAAAAGGTCTGTTTGGGATTATGTTAAGAGTCTTAAAAAATATTTAAATAGTCTTAAAAGCTATTTAGTATAAAAATTAGGTTATTTGGAATTACATATTAAAATATTTTTTAATCTCAAATAAATTAAAAATTATGTATTTTTTTGAATAGAATTAAACGTAATTCAAATTTAAAAAAAATATATTATTACGTCATAAATGATAATGATAATGTGATCGAATCACCGTTATCGACTCTTATAATTAATGTGTAAAACTTTACACTCTCTTTACTCTTTAATTTATATATGTGCTTTTAATTTCTCGAAGGGAATAAATGATTAGGATAAAACTGTGGAATTAAAAATGGTCGATGGAACACGTTATGAAAGTCGATCAAATTAATGAAGATAGGCACAAGAACAGTAAATCAAATATGACATTGACTCTGTCTGCAAAGAGGGTGGATCGAGAATATCGGATGAAAAAGCACTTGCGTACAGCCAGTAAAAAAAAGTGGGGGTGGTGTCACGAGATCCAGTGGAAGCAGTTGCACATGGATCATGACCAATGTGGCAATATGGAATCTTGTACGTAGGACCTACATTTGCACATATATCTCTTAAGAAGATATTATAGAGTTTGGAAAGATTATAAGAAAAATTTATAAATAGTAATAAAATATTTTGTATATAATATTAAAATAGTTTGAATTAAGATATTTTATGAAATTTTAAAAATAAATAAAAAAAATAAAGTTAAAATATTAGAAAATTAAAATATTGTTATGATATAATCTTTTTAATATATTTCATCTTGGGACTTGAGAAATTTAAATTATTTTTATGCTTTATTTAAAAGTTTAGAGAAGTTAATTAATTCGTAATTAGTATGCAACCCAATTTGACAAGTTGAACAAAAATATTAAATTATTTGTCTACAACTTTTGGCTATCCAAATTAGGGATAGGAGACTCACGCCCTCTTCAAAAACTCTACAATGAATTAAGAAGAGATATATTGTGTGCAAATCACAAACCTACTTACAAGATTCTATTTTGGTCATGATCCATGTACAAATCTTATCGCTATTTTGGTGGGTCTCATGACACACTTATTTTTGTCATGGGAGAGACTTTGAGCCAGTCGGGTGTCACACGGTCTTTTACACCAGCAAATAAGCAACTACTACGCATGACTTTGAGCAACATTGAGTTAGACGGTCAATTCATCAAAATTAATACTATGCACGGCCCATGACAAGAGACTCACACCCTCCTCACAAACTCTATAATGAATTCTGAAGAGATATATCGTGTGTAGATCTAGAACCTACCTACAAGATTCTATATTGGTCATGATCCATGTACAAACCTTATCTCTACTTTGGTGGGTCTCATGACACACTTATTTTTGTCATGGGAGAGACTTGGAGCCGATCGGGTGTCACATGGTCTTTTACTCCAACAAATAAGCAGCTGCCATGTATGACTTTGAGCAACATTGAGTTGGGCGGTCAATTCGACCAAAAATATAAAAATAAATTAATAAATTAATATTCATTTCCTTAATTATTAAATAAAAATAAAAATAAAAATATATAAAATGTTAAATGAGGAAATAAATTATAAAATTGTAATCGAGGACCAGCTACGTACCTACTTACCTTCTCTTTTCCAGTTTTCCTGATCCTCATCAAATAAATCTTCACAACCCCTCGAATTCTACACTTCATATTTTTTTTTTAATTATTATTATTTTTCTTTTATCAAATATTTATTATATGAATAATAATGAATAGAAAATTCTAAATAATTAAAAAAAAAAACTAAAAAAAAATTTTAAAAAATAATAAAAAATTTTAAAATTTTAAAAAGTATGGATTGTAATAAAGGTTGTGTAGCAAAACAAGCTACACAATAATTTAATTAAGCTACACAATAAAATTTTAAGTTGAGATACTTCAATAATTTAAATATTTGGTGTTTAACTGAATATCTGAATTGATATCAGTTGATTAACTCCCAAACGGCCTTAATTTGTTTGATTTCAATTAAGCTTTATATATTCCGCTTTACTTCTTTATAATCTTCAGATCGGATCCATTAGCTGTGTAAAGCTCTGAGAAACAAACCACTTCTGAAAGAAAATATAATAATAACTCATTTTATGATTGAATATAAGAATATTTTCATGTATTTTTTAATATTTTATTTTTAAATATCACTCAATTAATCTGTTAGGCATATATATTATATTATATTATATTAAAATATATGCAGATAGATGGTGTACTGCGCAATTGAGATCAACTTAAAAATCAAATTCGCAAAAAACATAAGCTATTTATCAATTTCTATAATTTATGAAGCATTTCCTTTGCTCGGATGGATGTAGCTACGTGCTATCTCAGCATTTTCTAATTTCTTTTTTCTTTTCCTATATATAATAAATTTAGGGTTTTTTTTTCACGCTATATAATATATGTTTTAATTGTTTCTGCCTTAAAACCGATCAATAGATATAATATATCATACATGTAATATTGAAAATAATTCATGGAGATTAATTACGATGCAACCACCTCGATCATCAATTGTGTCGTTTAGTCACCTAATTGTATAACTTTCTAATCTTTATTTGATAAAGTTCATTAATATACCACTGAATTCAATTTTATGCGCGCGGCTGCCTCACTATTCAGAAGTAATAAGTACATCATAAGGACGTGGTACTCAACTCCTATCTTCAGCTAATCTTATCCACGTCCTCTATCATTGATCTTTAGTTGAACTATTAAAATCATCTAAAATATTATAAAGATAAATTGATAAATTATCAACAACTCAATAAATAAAGAACATATATTGATATATGAACATAAGCATGATTGAGATCTGAGTTTTGGGGAATCTTGTGTAATAAATTCAGATGGCGCGATGACCATGCATGGAGTTTGAAGATAGATTTTTCCTCAATTCAATTTCTTGGTAATTCCGCCCGAGTGAAAAGTAAAATCATAGATGACAATAAGGCTGTCAGATAAAAAGGATGGATCGATATATAATATCAGAAGAAAAAGACAAAAGATGAAAAAGAAGCATTAACTATGACGGATGGTCATAAATGATATTAATGACCCACCAAACTGAAAGACTGCGTTTTTAGGGCGATGCTACAACCCCCGCTGGAGCTCCCCGCTGGGGGCTGTAGATTACTTTATATGTATTTTATTTAAATAGTTTTTTATGTAAACCTTTTAATATTTTAAAATATTTTTAAAAAATAAATAAATTTTAAATATTATTAAGAAAATACTTTTTTAATCAAAAAGTAAAAAAATATATATTAAAACATATTTTCTTAATTACGAAATAAAATAAAAAATTATAAAAAATATTTTTTTATAATTTTTTATTTTACTTTATGATTAAGAAAATATTTTTAAATTAGATGAAAATATTATTTGAAAATAATAAGATGAAAATATTGAATATTTGAAATTAAAAAGTATTATGTGTTTAGTTATATTTGAAAAGTAAACTATGAGAAGTTTTGAAAAACAATTTATCTCACAGACCTTAAATACTTCGGGAAAAAAATAGACTAATCAGCAAACTATGTTATATCCTGTACAAACCAAAATCGTGGAAAGCACAATACTGTTATAAAACTCATAATCAAAAGAAATCAAATGGTCAAATTAAAAAGACCTCACGTGTGAAGTACACGCTCCTATTCTCCTCCTACTGATCTATTTAAATATTAATTCATTTTAAATAATTTAACTGTTCATCCGGCGCCGGCCTGAATGGATATTCCCTCCCGATTGAGTTGGAGAACTTTTCTTCGAAACAAATGAAAAGATTTTGAGGAGAATAAAACGACGAATAAAAAACCAAGGGGATTTAAAGGATTGGGTTAAATTATGAATTCGATCAAACAAGATAGAACAAATTAAGAACAGTAAATCAAAGATGACATTAATAATGCAGATGGAGAATCTCGGAGGAAAAAGCACGTAACTACAGTTAGTCAATAAAGTTGGGCTGAAAAATGAGTAACCTGCAAATGACAAAAATAAGTGCATCATGACACATGAGACCCACCAAAAGTAGTGCCTTAATAATTTTAATTTGCACATTGATCAGGACCTAAGTCATGATGTAATCTTTTATCAAAAAAAAAAAAAAAGTCCTGATGTAATCTTGTAGGACCTACATCATCTGCACATATATCTCTTCAGATCATTCATTATAGAGTTTGGAAAGGAAGTTTAACTGTTTTCCTACTAAAATTAACAATATATATTTTATTTCACTAAAAACGTCGGGAATGAAAGCTCCCTGCCCAATTGACTTCAAAAGAAAGAAACGTGATTATCGGTTCCACAAACTCTACGTTGGAAAGCGACATTCCAGCTGCCGCATATTATGGATGATTTTCTAATTTCTTCGTCAGAATTCTCAATGGCTAAATAACAATAGAGTATCATAATATATCTAAAGGATATGACTTAGCCTAGTGGTTAACAGGCGCCTCTCTTGAGAAAGAGAGAACGCTGATTCGAGTCCTCGAAAGTGTATTGAAGGCTTTGGCTCTAAGGAGATCAGCAGCAATGCTTTGTCTTGTAAAGGTGGAGTTGGAGGGTGATTCACAGCTTGTAGTGAAGGCTTTGAGCAGTGGTGAATAAGTGTGGGTAGATTGAAGGATTCTTAATGGAAATGTGGATTGGAGTGTTAGGTTTGTGTATAGAGAAGCAAACAATATAGTACATAAACTTGCAAAATTAGCTTTTTCTTTTTAAGAGGAGAGGGTGTGGATAGAAGAGGCCCTCAATAGATTACAAACACTGTTCTTAATGAGAAACACTGTATTGATCATTGAATACTTACTGATATATACAATAAAGGAAACAAATCTTTTAAAAAATAAAAAATAAAAAATAATAACGAAATTTAGTATTTACATTGGACTTTTTGAATATAGCTAAATCAATATTCAATAGTGAAGAAAAAACATTACATACATACATTAATTTTAGCATAATGACAAAGTTATTTTTAATCATGTAATGAAATCATATTCATAAGAAAAATCAGTTTGGAAATTCCTAAAACAAAAATAGAGGAGAAAAAAGTTAGGATAGTGATAGAATTAATTACTCTGTATATGTGTTTATTCTTTTCAAAACGTTCTTATACTTAATCATACAATTAGTTTGATGATGATCTCTACCATTTATCTATATATGAGAATTATATGCAATTATTATATATGTGCCGGATCGAATGATCTTTCATAGTCTACATATAAATTAATAAAGAAATACGTAAGTATGCAACCCATTTTGACAAGTTGAACAGAAATATCAAATTATTTCGTCGGGGATGAAAAGCATGCATTGTTAGTCCGATCAAATCAAACGACGAATAAAAAACCAAGGGGAATTAAAGGATTCGATCAAACAAGATAGACACAAGAACAGTAAATCAAAGATGTCAATAATGCTGTCCGGAAAAAGGGGTGGATCGAGAATCTCGTAGAAAAAAGCACGTACCTACAGTTAGTCAATCAAGATGGGCGGAAAAATGAGTAACCAAATGACAAAAATAAGTTCGTCATCACATACTTTGAAAAAAGAACAACTACTGTTAGCCCTGGTTTGGATTTAATTCACCTCAATTCATCTCATCTTATTATTATAATTTTTTTAAATTCTAACATAAAATATAATAAATAATTTAACTTTTTCAAATTCTAAAATAATAATAATATTAAACAATAATATTCTAACAATATTTTATTCAACTCATCTAAAACTATCTCAATTCATCTAACAATATTTTAATTAGAAATTTTAACTGTTTTCGTACTAAAATTTTCCATGGATCACCCAACAAATTCTTGTCCAGAAGAAAAATCATGAACAAACGAAGAAGTAGTCATACATATATGATCAGAGTTTACAACATTTGATGAAGACTGCATGATCAAACCAGTACCGCGTATTATTTAAATAGAAGCCATATAAAAATAGATCAACAAGCAAACACCATAAATTAAGTACTATATATGATTTATTTCACTAAAAACGTCGGGAATGAAAGCTCCCTGCCCAATTGACTTCAAAAGAAAGAAACGTGATTAATATCAGTTCCACAAACTCTACGTTGGAAAGCGACATTCCAGCTGCTGCATATTATGGATGATTTTCTTTCTTCGTCAGAATTCTCAATGGCTAAATACCAATAGAGTCATCTTCATCTTTTGTACCTTGCACTCCTTTTAGGTTTGGTGTTCTCAAGACTCTGATAGAAAGTCTTCGGCCTCGTTTGGTTATGCAATTTAGATGAGATTAGATGAGATATTTTGAAGATGAAATGAAATAGTTTGTAAAAAAAAATATATGTTTGGATAGTGAGAGGAGATGAGATAGTTTTTAATTTTTGGGATTTGAAAAATGTGTGGGTCTCACTGTTGATTAGAGAGCCGAAGTGCACTGTTCACATACTATTTACGTCAGTTTTCATTGTTCATGCACTGTTCATGTACTGTTAATTTACTGTTTATGTATTGTTCACTGTCAATATTCAATGTTCATTACTGTTTATTAATCTTGCAAGAAAGGATGGTGCAAAACCTAAAAACTTTCTAGGCCATACGATACTTATTCTAAAGTTCAATATCAAAACCTCCATGTCGGGAACGTAACCTATAAATTAACGAATCAAAACATTAATAAACAAACTAAAGAGAAGATGATGAGTAGATAGTATTCCTAGGATGTATTGCTAAGATATATAGAAGTAATTAAATATATATCTTCTTATCAGCTTTATTTTTTTTAGTAAAGTCATGATTTTATATGCTATCAAAACTATGGTGCATCATGTCTTTCGTGAAGGTAATGTTGTCGCTGACTTCCTAGCTAAAAGGGGAGCTGAGGGTTTAAATTCTGACTGGTCTGGTGAGATTCCTAGCCGCCTCAGAGGCCTTCTCCGCATGTATAGAATTGGTTTACCTTATTTGCGGATATCGTAAAGGTTTTTCCTTGGTAAGTGGTTCTTGGTTTTACTGTCTTACTCACTCGAGGTATGTATATGCTCTTGTTTCTCTCTGGTTTTCTCTTTTGCAGATTCCTTCCTTGTCTAGGGCTGTTAGTTTGCTTCGAATTGTACATTTATGGTAATTGTTTTGTTTCCTGGACGGTTTTAGTTTATGATACCTAGGTTTTTGGAACTTTACTTGTATCCCCTAGGTGTCCTGTTGTAACCACGGTTTTCCTCCGCCACAAGTGAGGGCTATCTATAAAATTTGGGGTCCCGTCCTCTTCTCTAAAAAAAAAAAAAAAAGCCCAAAGTCTAGTAGAGATTGGCATTTTTTCCATATAGCAGAATTAATGATTAATGGGTGGAAAAACTAAATCATTTGGGGATATTCTTAGGAGTGTAGTTGATTGTATTAATGTTATCTCTTCAACCATGAAAATTGGTTGTTGAATGCAAGTCTCAAGTTGGCTGATCCATTGACTTGTTTCTTCACAGCTCAAATATTTTGAAGCAAAATGTCAACTTTGTTGCAGCCCAAAACTTACAATTCTTTCAACAACGGAATTTCCAAAGTATATATTCACCCCTTCCAAAAACCACTTGAGTTTTGGCAAATCAGGAAGTGTCATACTGGTTAGATGCTCCAATTGCGTGCATGAGACTTGTAGTCACCGAGGTTGTTTATAAAGCATGTTGTTCAAATATAACTTCCAACGAAACACAATTGATTTTGTGTAGAGAAGTTAGACTTTGGAATGTTGTAAGCATGTTAATTAGATTGAAAAATGTGCAAAAGATTTTGAAAACCAATGACACTTAATAGATGTCTTAAGGACGTGTTTTTTACACTTACAATTGCGCCCATGTTGGTTATGGATGATCTCGCTTGTACTTGAAATTGGAAGGTAAGATGGGCTTGGCCTTTTTGGTCAAGGTCGCTTCCGATGCCTAAGTTAGTGGCCACCTAAGAGATGTTTCTTCATGATAACAAGGATTATGTGCTAAATGTTTAAAACATGATATCATCTATATATTCCTTGTGTGCTAGGGTGTTGTCTTTTTTGTAGATGGGTTTATGTGGGATGAGCTACGTGGTACGAAATTTCAATATCTTCATAATCTTGTATATAATTATCAGCTTATGTGATACTTGGATAAAAAAAATATGGAGAGCAGTTTATCTGATACATTAAAGATTACGTTTATAGCTTCATTGTTTGATATCTTTGGTGAAATAAGAGCATTTACTCCAAGGAGAATCTTTTTTAATCTTTTTCAGAAGGGGGGATGGCGTGGTTGCATGGTGAGGGGATGCTAAATCATCTAGGGGTATGTAGTATACCTATTTGGCTGTTACATTGATAGGATTACAACTTTTATTAATTACGAATACTCTCTATAGTTGCTAGGCAGCATAAATTCTTACGGGAAAAGTTTGGTGGTGTTGAGGATGACATACATGAAGATGAGGATGAGGATGAACCAGAAGCCATATGGGTTGTTATTCATAATTAAAAAAAAAAAAAAATTGAATTTCAGTAAATTTTCTGTATGTTGCAGACAAATCTAAGAGATCAACTACATTATGTAAACTAAATGACACTATCTACTAGTTAAAAAATAGTTTAGCTAGTGTCAGTTCAGATAAGCTGAAATATTATTTAAGCCATGAATGTAAGGTTGAGAATTATATTAAGAGCAATCGAACTTACTCCTTATATATCTTAGATGTTTTCATCCCGAATTTTATTTATTGAAATGATACGTTTTAAATAATTATTTATTTAAGTAATTGACATTCAAAATCATTTAAAGGGCATCATATCAGCATATGTGATTGAAGATGACAAGATCTAATTAGATCTATAAGATGAAAAACAGCAATTATCTTATATATTTTTTTTCCTTTCTGAGTTAAGAGAGTTCATTAGATGATGAATGAGTAGTATTGAAATAATATAGTTCCTGAACATATGTTTGAGTGTGTATAATTAGGAAAATTTAAAGGTTGAGGTAAAGAATTTATTGAAAAGATTGAGCGGAGAAAAAAATTAGCTAAAAATGATTGCATGATAACTCCACTACAGAAGTGCATGCCCCAACGTATGTCTTATATATTTGTAGTCATTGACGAATGCTAGTACCATTTTGTTAATTTGAAAATATTTTCTGCCGTTACGCATTGTTCAATTTAAAAATTTGCATGCTTAGTCTGTAAAAAGTGTAACATGAGTCGGTGGTTTATGCAACGCAACCGCTCAAGGATTATTCTGGATGTCGTGCTTTTCAGAGAGATGATTAGGTACTTTTCCTTTGAATCTTTTGCTTTGGCAATATTCCCTTTCTTTTCCCTTTGTATTCTAATTTGTAATCAATGCTTTATCTATTTTGTTCACCTTTCTGTTATTTTTGGACGAGTAAGGTAATCTTATTCCAAATGAAGAAAATAAACAATTAGGAAAGACAGCAATTAACAACAGAAATACAGCATAACTTAAGGTACTACAAGAGAAGAGTGGTCCTTAAAAGGGAACAAACAAAACAGGTACAGCAATATGCACAGCCGGAAATATCTAGTGCAGCAACCAGTATTCAAAAGAGCTTGAATAAATATAAACATTCCCACCACCAACACAGTAGGCTTACATTTCCACCACAACAGCTAGGCCTAACATAACCTTTTCCACCACGACCAGCACAAGGCTGCACTAAAAACTAGCCGTAAGTTTGCCATCAAAGAAGAGAGTCATCCACTACAGGGGACAGAGAACCCAGCCACAACCACACCAAATGCCCAGCACTTCAAAACGAGCCACCAACCAGCATACAATAGAAGCAAATCCACACAACCATAAGTAAGAGCAGTCCAATAAGAAGGCAAAGGAGCATCCCACCTAGATCAGAACTACCAGAACTAATAAAGAACAACTTACTTTTCCAAAACAAAAGGCTCAAAGATAAAAGATTATTAGTGCCAACAAAGAGTGAAGGGGTAGTTTAATTGGCTGAATTGATCCCTTTATATATTTTAAAAAATATAAGATCATTAGTGCCATGCAAAGACTGATTCTCAAACAAGAGGTCAGAGATTTAAGTAATCTTGATCAGGTCTGAGATTTAAGCTAGAAACATTAAACTGATGCAACCTCGATATTTTTTTTTCCAGTCTTGAAAATGTTGGGTATTTGGCATGATTACTTGGTTTGTCCTTCATAGAGGTTGACATTACTGGTTAACTTCTAATGGCATAATATTCCATTGTCTTATAATTTAATCAAGCTCCCTATAGTGCTACTTGACTTCATTTCAAAGAAAAATGACTTTTGACTTGCATATACTCGGTTTCAATGGCCATTGCAAGAAGCATTTCTTTTTTATAATAATGAAATTTTTAAAGTTGATTATAGGATAAAGTTTTGGTCTGGTGCTTCACTAAGGATTCTAGTGTGTTCCTATGAGAGATACACACAACACATAGATACATGATTAAGATAAAGGTGCACACAATACAAGATGCATCTCATGTGAGGAAGACAATATATATAGATTAGTGAAAGAATAGTTCCAAAAATAATTTGAAAATTAATTACTTTTTTCTTTTCCTGTCAACTGCTGATATGTTGTTTCTCATGCATGTGTTCCAAATGGGTCGATTTTGAGAACATAGAGAGCGGTGTTAAAACTTAAATTAACAAGTTATCTAGTTAAGGTTTTGATGAATTACATGGATATGGTTGTATGCATGCATTCATTCATATTCTAATAATATAACCTTAGATGTAAAAGAAATTTATGTCCAGATACTATGGCTCATGGTTTGAAACATGTTGGGGTAGTTGGTTGCTGTCGTGTTAAATCTAGGCTTATTGAATATTGATATTTATTTCTACTCTCTTTAATATTGAGAAGATCTTCTGTTTTAAATATTGAGTTTGATTCATGTTTTGACTATGTTTAACCCTTTATGACTATGTGTTAAACTAGTGGAGATGAGAATGTATTTTTTTAACACTTTTCTTCAAGATTAATAGCCTAAGTAAGCAACCAAGGATTTTATTCAAACTGGTAGGTTTGATTAGAATTTTCTGGTTTGTCGAGAGCTACTCTTGCTGTTTATGCAATGTTTATAAAAAAAAATGGTGTTTCTTCTCAGGTTTTCTTCAACTCTAGTATGCTTGGTTTATGTAGTTGAGATTGTGGTTAAATGCGGGATGTTTAAGAGCATGAATGTACTAAAGCTGCTAGCTGTCCATGGTAGTGCAGAAAAGTCTGGTATGCACTCTGTTTTGGGGCTTCAACCAGTCCATTGCATCCCCATTTTTCATTTGCATCTTTTGTTCAACCAAAGTTATTTGTTTGTATGAAAAACTACTGAAAACAAGGGACAAAAACCAGCCATCTTGTGAGCTTTAGCTCTTCATTTAATTTGGTTCCAACAAGTTACTAAAAAGCTGTCAAATGCCATTTTAGATTATTGCATAATGTAAGATTTATTCTTGCTTCCATGCTCAATTCCATACTTTCATTGTGTTGAAACTTTCACCTTTTCAGATGACATTCTTTTAATTTCTTCAATCTTGCTTGAGGGAAAATCTATATGTTTAATTATTTTAAGAATTGAGCATGACACAAATATTCAATGTACCTCTGAATATATATGGCTATAAAACGCCTTCTTCTCAAACTGACTGGAAGCACATATGTCAAAGTTTAGTCATCCAAAGGTTAAGCTGAAGAGATACAGAAGAAGCAAGAAACTCTCCAAATTTGGAATCCATTTCTTGCTTGAGAAAGTCCTAATGTTAGACATATATCCTCCTAATCAGTAAACACAAGATACCAGTACTGTAGTTTTCTTTCCTCTAGGTCATAATATATCATTAAGAACACCAAAAACAGAACAAACTAAATTATATCACTAAGCACTGTAGTTTTCTTACCCAGGGTTTCCATCAGTGTATAATAATAACCCAAACTAACTAAGACAGTCATCGATCCACATACATAGTAATCCAGCTCATTACAAGGGTATGACTACAAATATCTCATGTAAACAAAATACTGTCAAAATAGTAACTTAACTTTTTTTTTTTTATAGGTAAATAGACATAGCCTAAGTACACAGAACCTATAAAAATAGTTGCTTAACATAACATAAAGTAATGATCATCTCACGTGGCCTTTTAAACCCTGACAAACCACCTTCTCATGCAATCTCCCCTCTATTTTGGTTGTATCTTGAAGTGAAACTCACACAGTAAAATGTACTTCAACATAATGAACCAAAATTGTGAAAGTTTTCTCAAAATTTAGAACTGATTAATTCATAGAATTATGTTAACTCAAGAAATATTATACCACAGTCTTGAATTAATACAAATGTGAAGTGTGGTTTGGATCATAATTTCAAGTCCGTGCTAAGCATAGAAAATATATAGGTGGTGAAGTTGGACAATAGAGCACCTAAACAAAAGATTTGGCAAAGGAAAGACGCTAGTATACACCCTCATAAACATCACTATCAAACATATGGTTATTTTTAGAGAGGGATACCTTTGAAATGATGTCACGATCTCGCAAGTTCAATGCTGATAGAGATAACTGCAGCACAGATTAAAATATACATGAATACATTTTGAAAAAGCAAAACAAATGAGTTAACAGTACAGAAATAAATAAAAAGACAAACTAAAAACAAAAGAGCCACGCATGCAGATAGAATAACAATTCCAGATGTCGAAATCTGATCCTCTCTAATACAGTTAATTGATCCCATCCCATGTAAAGTTTTTGTCAGGCAATATACTGCTTTGGAGTTTGCCGTTATTCCACCCATTTCTTTCTAGTAAGTGGCAACAGAAATGCACAATTTCCATCTGTTGGAGATGAAAGAAATGGCAGGTAACACTTCAACCTTTGGCACTTGAAAATGAGAAATATTCATTTGTATAAGAATAGTATTACATGGGAAATTTTACTAGAGAAGAAAAAAGTAACCACAATTTAAAATAATAATAATAATAGTAATCGTATTCATATTATTCTTGTTCTCTTTGTATTTTACTTGATTATTTGTATTCATAATAATCAAGTAAAATGAGAATAGTAAGAACCTAAGCCAATCTGGGATAGAAAATAAATAATGATACGAATTTCAGCAAACGTGGAGATAAACAGAGTCCGAGCCACCGTGGGGTAGACCATTAACATATTCTTGTTTCTTTCCCTTCTGCAAACGTATACTTGAAAAAAAAGTAACAGCAATCAACAAGACTCTGATCCTCTCTAATATCTCTATGTACCTTCCAAGTCATTAACGTAATGGTCCTTTCATCTTTAATTCGATGTGACAAACGAATAGAATAGATATTTGAAGAAGAGTTGAATCTTCTTATTTTGAATATTTTCATCTTTATCATTGATGTTCTTCTCGTTGCCTTCTTCTCTAGAATTCAGCTTTTTAACCTCTCCTCCACCATTGTTGCTTTCTATGTTACTCAATACACGCTTATTATTCTTTCTTTGTTTCCACTGAGCCTGTGGACCACCTTTATCTTTTCTGGAGTTTAAAATTTACTACCAAGAGGCTTCTTTGCTATTTTTTATCCAGCCTTTAATGATTTCGATTTTTTCTTTTTTGACGACTCTGTTCCAGTAGATGCCTCTGTTTCCTTCTTTTTATAATCTGGTTTCATAGGTGCCTCGACAGGAGAGTTTGATTCGTTTTTGTTATCTTCTTCTTCCTTCATGTTGGATTCTGGTTCAGTAGGTGCCTCTGCAGGAGTCTATGCTTCCTCGTTTTTTTCCTGTTCCATATTCCACGAACCAAGAGGCTGCCTGATCAAGATGTTTCCCAACAAGCACGTTGCCAATAAAAAGCTTTTTCTTTGTTTTCTGTTAACCAGAAGCAAACCGGATTAAACAATTAGGATAGGATGAAACAAAAACAAGAAAATCAAAATGAGAAAGTCATAAGCGTTTAGTCAACTGGTCATTGTAATCAAGGCTCCATGGACTTGCATCTAATTCTTCAAACATTCTGATTCAATTTGTTAGAAATACTAGATTAAATTACACAGTGGAAGCGATGTTACCTCGTCGTTAAATTGTAGATCTAGTGTGATTGTTCCACAGATTCTCTATCGTCGTTGTTGTTCATCCGGAATCTCTTGTATTGATAGTGGAGTGTGCTACGTGGTAATATACGAGAGCAACACTTACATATTTCACAGCTTAGATGCCAGGACTAGAGAGAACTAATTGAGAGAGAGAGCTTGTTGATCCAAGTCTCTCATCCAAAAAGGGGGCTATGTAAATAGTTACTCTAGTGTAACTCACTGGCTGGAGCCAGCCATCAAGACTCGTGAAGGGTGCACACTATGGGTGCCCCTTTCTTACACAATTAAGTTGGTAAAAAGTAAAAGTTCAAAAATTAGAAAAAAACTAGAATGCATTATGTATTAGTGTAGAGAGAGAGGGAGAGAGAGATCCCCAGAAGCACCAATTTATGTGGAAGCTCGATAAATTATCAGCCACGTCAATCAAAATAAGGTCAACACAATAAAATAAAATTAAGTTAGCATCTTTACATACTAGCTTCCTCTCATCTGTGAAGGCTTGGGTTCTGCAAATTTATTTATATCAAGAAAAGGGTAAATCAAACTATGTCCATCCACATCAATTGTTATCTAAAACATAATTGTCAGTTGTCATCTTCGTTGTCTCCTCCCACAATCGGGAATTGCCACATAGTGAAAGAGGTGAAGCAAGGGAATTCTAATTTCGAAGGGATCAAGGACTTCCTGGATCAGAGTTCCATAGGAGTCAGAAAGCAGTTGCAAAGTCCAGTTTCAATAACAAATGGATTTGAAAAGATGGAAAATTTATGCAGGAAGAATACAACAACAAATTGTTCATCGATAATTTGGAAGAATTGACAGGGGTGCCTTTTGCTGCACGATCATCTGATCTCAAAAATCTATTCGACATCTTTAAAGAAAGTACTGGAAGTGGAAACATAGAGTGGGAGGCTTTTTTGCTGAAAAGCTATCCAAGAATTCAAGAACTAGAAAGACATGAAGCACAAAAGAAAGACACCCAGCAAGACAAGTGAGAATCTAAGTAACGCATATGAAACTCTACCGTCGACTATAACTCTAAAACCAAAAGCATTTATGTTTGCTCAGTCAATTTCAATCTCAAAGCAAGCAGCATTTGTACAACTTGACCCATCTATCGATTAAGCCAACTAGGATGATAAATATACCTCATACTAGATCGTGGCATGCCCTCCTTCACCTCCATAGTCTGCTTTTACACACTGTCTTTATATTTACTTAGGCCAACTTCTTCCAAAATGGAGAAAATAAATTAACTTTGGGCAATATCACAGCAGCCCTTTCTTTTCACTTCCTTCCTTTTGCTTTTCTTTCCTCATACATACTACTTAGGTACTTCATATAAAAAGAAAGCACCAAGGAAGTTATCTTTCACAGCTCTAGTATTGGAAACTATGCTATTTCTCGCCATGAGTAGTCTGGGTGAGCAATACAACAGTTTGAATACCGGCTAACGTAGCCATTACTTTTTAATGAATTGAATAGCATCTAATGTAGTTCAATATCCCTATCAAAAACCGCAGTTAAAAAACACCATCACACAACTCCAAATATAGTGGGAAAAAAAAAAATCGAGAAAGGAACAATTTCCATAACTCTGCACCATTATTACCGATAGAAACATTATTTCCAATGTAATTCACTGGTTGTACTCAAGTGTGAAATACGAATAGCAGATATATTTTGTAATGGAAAGGCAGAGTTGCATCTCAAATGTTCGATGAAAAATGGAAAAGAATCATGGCATTTAGCCAAGGGAGTGCTTCGAGGGCCTTCCAACCTCCTTACAAACTTCATGAAATTCAACAACTTCCACGTCCCTAACAAACTCAGACAAAAGTTAAAAGGCCCACTACTGCAGAATTCGTAAATGACAGTGTTTTACATAAACAACCGACATAAGCCTAAAACAATATGCTCCAGAATCTTCTTCTTCAGCCGCGTATCACTTCCTTCAGCTGTCCGATTCATTATTTCCCAACGGTGCCGTTTAGAGTTCATGCTTCCTTCACCTCACAACCCGTAGCCTTCAGTTTCAGACTTCACTTCCCACTTTCTGTCTTGCGTCTTGCCATTTTGCCCCTTTTCACCTAGGGTTCATAACAGCGATGAATCATTTACATCGACAAATCCATGAATAGAACAACGAAAATGCATCTACCTAAAAACTCTACAATGCCAAGCACCGTAAAATCCATTTTATTTTCTATTTTCTACCTTCCCTACCTTTTCCTTCAAACAAACCCAGTTAATTTCCATGCAATTAAAAGGCAAAAAAAAGAGAAAATAAACAGTTCCAATTAAAACCCTGAGACGGAGAGAGATAGGAAGAGAGTACCTGGCCAAGCAGAGAGAAAGAGAGAGGGCGACTGTAAAGAACGAGAGAAAATGATGAAGAGAACCGTACAATAGATCTGGTAGAGAAGAAGAAGTGTTAACTAATTAATATTATATTATATATGAATTGAATATATTGGCATCCTCTATATCCATATCCATGGCGTCTTTTCTTCTTTTTGAAAAACTAGTTGATTAATTTTCCCTTGTAAAAGAAATCTACTCATCAACAAACTACATTATATATACACCTTTTAGCTACATTATATCACAATGGGAGAATATTCTTACCCTTTCTCTGAATAACAATTGAGCTGTATCGTAGTGATTTGACTCCCAATGCAAATTCAAGTATGATATACTCCTTTTAGCTCTGGTGTACTTGAGACTCCGCGACATAAAGGCTTCATCTCAGGACAATGTATCACAATTACATATTTCAAAGATTCCCCAAAGGAATAAGGTCCAGAGCAAAAGTGTGTGAGGTTTGGTAAGTCTTCAAGTTCTAAGCATGCTAATTTGTTGAAACTAATTGCCACATTTTCTTCACCATCCTCCATTGCTACAATTTCTGTAATCCTTTTGCAGCTCTTCACAGTCATTGTTTGGAGTTGCACCAGAGTTTTGGCAGTTGAGGATGTTAATAAATTGATCAATCCGTCACAATGATATATGCCCAATCCTGTCAAATTTTGAAGAAATACCGAGGATGGCACAATGTTTTTCAGTTTGTGGCATCCATACAGTAGAAGAAATTCCAGATTATGAAAAAGTGGGCATGGCTGGGTACTGTCTTCTTTCCACAAATGTGTAAGCATAGGTAGATAACGAAGCTCTAGTCGTCTTAATCGTGGGACTGGATCAACAAGTTCATAAGGGAATATTTCCTCCCGGTCACTATACCATACTTGAAGTTCCAACAGATTTGGCAGTTGAAGTTGAATGCAAGTCTGGAGTTGGTTCTGTTGACTTGTTTCTTGACTACTACTGCTGCTCCCAAATTTTGAAGCCCAAATCAGTACTTGATCACATTTGTGCAGTTGTAATTTTTCCAATGAAGGACATTCGAAATTAGTATGCACCCCTTCCAAAATCCACTTGAGTTTTGGCAATCCATGAAGTATCATTTGAGTTAGTATGGGGAACTCAATATGTCTGACTGTTCCGTCTTCTCTCGCTACACTTTCTTCCGTCCCTAAACTTGGAGCTATTAAAACTTGTGGTTCTTTACCATTATGCCCCTCCGTATTTCTAAATATAGTTTCTAATGAACTGCAGTTCCATATACATAGACGAGTCAGACGTTGCGTTAATATTGTTGTTGTAAGAAAATTAGATTGAAAGACGTGCAACAACTTTTCACATCCACGAATCTCCACATCTTGAATATTTTTGGAAAAAGAACTCGCGGCGACTTGATCCTGCGCTATAATTTCCAACTTATCCATGTCCATAATGACCAACTTCTTCAAGCTCGAAAACGAGAGCTGTAAAATATATTAGAACAGTGGTTAACACATACCCCATCCAACATAACATAACCTATAAGAAATTTATTTCAGCTCGATCGAGTGGACAGCTTCATTTAAATATAATTGGGTCACCCCTCGTGGATTTAAAACTTTTAAAATTGGGACCTAAACAGTAACTTTTTCTTATAAAAATATGAATTTAAGTTATTTCAAAATTTTAGTTAATGCATTAAAAATCATATAAGTAATTTATTCTATAGAGATTCTAATTTTGTTATTAAATCAGTTGTAATATTTATAATTCTTTCTGCTTTCGTTATTTAATTATTTCTTTATGAACTTGATCATATATAGAATAATAATGAGATTTGAGTATTTCTTTAATAATGATTAATTTGTAATTAAATATGTATTTTAGAAATACTAATTAATTAAATTTATCAACTTAAGGAGAGAGATCAAAATGATTTCACAATATATATATATATATATATATATATATATTTTTTTTTTTTATAAGTGATTTCACAATATTAGGATGTAAAACTGTCCTACCTAAATAGGAAATATTAAGACATCTAATTAATTTTAGTCTCTTACCTCATCCTCATCCACCAAGAAAAGAGGTTGTTTAATGGACATCTCAGACAGTCTCTCTTCAGCTGTTTCTTCAAAGCTCACAACTCCTGAAGCAAATATCTCAACTTTCTCGCATCCTTCAATCCGAATCATTTTCAACATTGGCCATTTTGAAACATGCACTCCTTTGTAAAACCACTTGAGTCTCTTTAAATTCTTAAGTTTCAAATCAGTTACTCGAGGGAACTCTAATATTGTCCTTGCTACTGCTTCTCCTCCTCCTCCTTCTCCACTTGCAACAATTTCCTCCACCCCACAATCCTCAATCTCAAGTATTTTCAATTGCTCTAGACATCTGAAAACTGTTTTGGGTTCTTGACCACAGCTCCATACGTGCTTTATTTTGGGTAGACCCTTCATACACAGTGTTTGCAAGATAGGGAAGGAAACCTGTCGGATTATGTTCATTGTATCAATTAAAGACGCCAAATATATATTTCTATGCTTCGATTTTGAAAATATGAAAAATTAAATTGGAGAAAGAATATAAAATAGCACAAATATGGGAACAATGATCCCTTCAAAAATTAGTATAATTAAATCAGTTGTAATACTTATAATTCTTTTTGCTTTCGTTATTTAATTATTTCTTTATGAACTTGATCATATACAGAATAATAATGAGATTTGTGTATTTCTTTAATAATGATTAATATTGTAATTAAATCTGTATTTTAGAAAGACTAATTAATTTAATTTTTCAACTTAAGGAGAGACATCAAAATGATTTCACAATATATATATATATATATATATATATATATATATTTATAAGTGATTTCACAATATTAGGATGTAAAACTATTCTACCTAAATAGGAAATCTTAAAACAACTAATTAATTTTAGTCTCTTACCTCATCCACTAAGAAAAGGGGTTGTTTAATGGACATCTCAGACGGCCTCTCTTCAACTGTTTCTTCAAAGCTCACAACTCCTGAAGCAAATATCTCCACTTTCTCGCATCCACTAATCCAAATATTTTCCAACATGGGCCATCTTGAAACATGCACTCCTTTGTAAAACTACTTGAGTCTCTTTAAATTCATAAGTCTCAATTCAGTTACTCGAGGGAACTCCAATATTGTCCTTCCTACTGCTTCTCCTCCTCCACCTGCAACAATTTCCTCCAGTACCTCACAATCCTCAATCTCAAGTATTGTCAATTGCTCTAGACATCTGAAAACTGTTTTGGGTTCTTGACCACAGCTCCATATGTGCTTTATTTTGGGTAGACCCTTCATACGTAGTGTTTGCAAGCTAGGGAAGGAAACCTGTCGGATTATGTTCATTGTATCAATTAAAGACACCAAATATATATTTGTATGCTTCGATTTTGAAAATATGAAAAATTAAATTGGAGAAAGAATATTAAATAGCACAAATTTGGGAACAATGGTCCCTTCAACAGAGCTCCCAAGGATACAAAATCATTATATCATGCCATTGTAAATACTCATTTGCGATAAAGTACTGATAAAGTAGTGTACGGATTAGTGCTTTTAAAAAAAAAAATTAATTTGTATGTTTATTATTTAATATTTTTTTAAGAAAATATGTCAAATTCCATATTTACGCAATGAGCTTTTTTATTTGAAAACTATTTTAGAAAAGTTCCATCTTATTTTTTCAAATCTAACATTTATGACTCAAGATTATGGTGTCTTCAAACTTTTTTTTCTTACATTTTTTTCAAACTTTCAAATAAAATAAAATAAAAAATTCAATATTTTCAAATATCAAAATAAACATAATATTAAAAAATAATACTCTAACAATAATTTATTCAATTTTTAATTTTCATCTCTTAATTCACTATTCAAATCAAGCTTGTTTGTTTTCACAACTATTCTCATATTATATCATATAATTATTATAATTTTTACAAATTTCTATACAAAATTAAATAAATAATTCAATTTTTTCAAATATCAAAATAAAAATAATATTAAATAATTTATTCTAATAATAATTTATTCAATTTTTTAATTTTTATCTCAATTTATTTCATATCATCTCGTTTGTAAAAACAAATGAGAGTGTCATATATATTAGCCTAGAAACTTTGAGCCTAGAATACATGAATTAGAAGCGTCATTAAAGAAATATTATCTTAATCATTAAGTTAAAAAGAAAGGGAAAACAGAAAAAGAAAAAGACTGTTGTACCCATCATCAAGACCCAAGTCACTTTAGCTTTTTCCTTAAAAAATCCACGAGAGAGAGAGAGAATCTATAGACATAGATTTACATAGAAATTTTGGAAAATTTACTTTCACATACAAAATGTACTGATAAAGTGTACGGTAATGTTTTTTATTAAAAAAAAAAAGCATTTGTATGTTTATTATGTAATATTTTCTTAAATATTCACAAAAATGCTTTAATAACAAACAAAAAAATATAACACTGATACCTTTTAAGTCCCTATTCTCGTTTGATGCAGCGTTACATATGGCAAAATAAAGAGAGTTTTTTAGTGCACAATTATTTTGAAAAAGATAATATAGAACTTATACCAAAAAAAATTGATTTTTTAGTAAAAAAATAATATTTACAATCATGAAATGTATAAACGTTGTACATTACTTTTGAAAAAAATAAATAAATATAGAATACATATAAAAAATTAATATTCTAATAATAAACCACTCTTTCTTAAAAATAGTGCGCATACGTCTCTAATCCATTACTATATCTAATATCACTCTTTTTAATAATAAATTTTACTATTTTTTAAAATAATTGGACAATAATTATACCATTAATCCAAAATAAATCAATGAGCAGTTCTATGACTCTAAATTTTAAGATAGAGAGAGGTTGATCGGACTGTTACGGTGTTACCTCATCAACACCGAAAAGTGTGCCTCCCTGCTCATGTAATTCCTTAGATGATGACGATTCCAACGTACGCACCCCTTGGAAAAACCACTTGAGTTTTGGCAACCCTTCAAGCCTTAGCAAAGTTAGGCTAGTGAATAAAATCCTTGTTGTTAGATCCATCCCGTCTTCTCTCTGGACAATTTCCTCCAGTACCCCACAATCTCTTATCTCAAGAGACTTCAATTTCGATAGACTTGTAGCCACTGCAGCTACTGGGAACAAACTTTTCAAATTCTCACATCCATCAACACATAAATCAAGTTGATCTGGAAACCTGGAGATTTCTTTACTCCCAACATGCTTTATTCTAGGCAGACCTACCAGCCGCAGGGTTTTCAAATTAGGAAAGGAAAGCTGCAGGATTAAGTCCATCATGTTAGTTAAAAAATCAAAATTTCAGTGCTTTGAATTTGAAAATAGGCAAAATTAAACAGGGGAACAAGTGTATTATTAGCTATAATTTTTTTTTATTGGAACAACTGTTGAGAATTAAGTTCCAACTAATTTGAAGGATGCACATGTCCTTGACAAAGCTTTTTATGTGTATTTCATATAACTCGAGTAAAAGTTTAGTCAAGGAACAGTTTCCAGGACGATAATTCCTAAAAGTTATTTACACTCAATAATTTAAACTTTAAATTTAGAAGGAACATACTATTAAAGGACACTGTCTAACTATACTTCATTATATATATAATATATATTCCAAGCCTTTTGATATAGAGTACTTCTTTCTTTTGACTCTGTTTTTAGTCCTTAATTTGTTTTATTAAAAAAAATGATATCTATTACCTATGTAATTTTAGAAACATCTTCCTCGTATTCTAGTGAGCCATCTAATCACTTTGTTTTATTTTTTATTTTATAAACCTATTACAACCCTTTACATATTAAAAAGACTCTTGATTGTATTGTCTTTAATATCGCAATAAGTCCATTCCATTCGATTTTTTTTTTTTTTTTATATTAAGATCATAAGAAATAATAGGCTTAAAACTGTCATCTTTAACTCCTAAGGATACATATCGCAATTTACAAAACTCGGAAAATATGTAAATTAATTTCATTCTTATGTAATCAGTTTTTTTATTTCAAAATCATTTTAGACATGCAAGTCCCATCTCATATTAGTTAAAAACACTCAAGATTTCAGTGCTCCGAATTTGAAAATAGGCAAAATTAAGTCCGAACTAATTTCAACAATGGACATGTCCTTGACAAAGTTTTTTATGTGTACTTCATATGACTCAAGGAAAAATTCCCACTTGAGCCAATTCCTAAAAGTTATTTAAACTCAAGAATTTAAACTTTAAGATCAAGGCTCTTACCACTTGAGCCAATTTTTATAAGTTGGTCTAGAATTAAAGGACACATATCTAGATGTGAAAGCAAATACATACTCATTTGCCATGCTACAACACTTAGAAAATATGTCCAATTAATTTCATTATTATTTAATTAGCTTTTTATTTCAAAATCATTTTAGACATGCAAGTCCCATCTTATTTTTGTTTTCAAATTTAACTTTTATGCCCCAAGACTAAGCTGGCGTCTTCCGCCACAACCTAATAGAGGCGCATGCAATTATACTTTGGGCAAAGGGAATGCCAACTAAATCATGTTTATGCTTATGGTGTGCTTGACACATGATTTACATGGACTTGTGTAAATGTACCTGATGATGTAGAAGCGGCACCTGAAGATCATGATCGTTGCCTTCTGAATTGGTTTCTCTTGTGCTTAAGAAGCTCACGAGCTTTGGAAGATCCATTAGCACCAAGGTCTGCAGTCGACAGAACACCTCTTCTATTCCATCTTCTTCTTCTTTCACGAATATTGCACCCACGTTGTTGCATCTTGTTATCCTCAATTCTTCAAGTAGTGAAAGGCCTTTGGCTATCGATGATGAGAAGATAAATCTTAATTTCTCACAGGCTTCCACCCTTAAAACTTTCAAATTTTTGAAGGATGTCCTCAACTCAGTGAGATGCATAATATTACCATTATTTTGGATATGGAGATGCTTCAGTTGTTGAAAATCTTCTCTATCTAATTCATGTAAGACACTCTTAGTATTGTTCGACTCGTCTAAATAAAGATATTCTATCCGCTTCGGTAGCATTTTGATCCCAAAGTCCAATTGGAAGTTGCTCATATTCAGTTTGAGTTCTAACATTCTTGAGAAGGCGGCTTTATAAAAATTGAGATACCTATACCAACTATCTCCAATGCGTATCTTGTATCTCTCAAGCTTTTTAGAAAACAAATCTTTCGGTAGCTTGTTGGCATCTTCAATAATATCTATTTCTAAGGTGATCAAATGTGACAAATGCTTTAGCTCTGCAAGGCTAGCATTTTTTCCTTCATTATTGGGTCCTTCAACCTCCCATTGGACATTGATGTTTAGCATGTACAATTCTTCTAAGTTGACCAAGCTTGACAAGACATTAGGAGGAATCACTCTAAGTTTGAAACAATCGGTCAAATCCAATAACCGCAAACCAGTCAACAATCCTATTTCTCCTGGTAGGTTTGAAATGTTAGAATGAGCAAGACTAAGAATTACTAAAGTCTTGAGTTTTCCAATCCAATGAATATCTCCCAACTTACATCCATCTAGACACAATGTTTGTAGGTTTGCAAGTGGCAAAAGTGATGAAAGTTGTATATTTGTCAAACTCAAAACTTCGAGCTTCTCCATCCCTTGGAAGAAAATGTCTTCAAGCTTGTCCATCCCTTGCAAGGAGCTGCTTGGGGTTTTCAAATATCGAGGTTTACACTGGACATGAAAGTATCTTAATTTAGGACATTCTATTTTATTGGCTAGATATTTATGGATATGATCTCCAGATTCTCCACCATGAATAGAGAGCGCCTCGCATCTTTTTAGTGAATCGACATCTGGCCATGCTTTTTGCCCACCATCGCCTCTCATGACAGACATATTATGATCATAATTTGACGCAATTTTTGTAGCGACATGACGAACAACATCATGCATGTGAAATTCCTCGGAGCTATGTGGACTTTGTAGTAGCAAACAAGCATCTTGGAGATCTCCAACTAAATTTTCTAGTCTGTTTCTTGCTTCTTCCAATGTATCAATGCCATGGAATAAACATAGACCGAAACCATATCTCAACAAGTCCCGATAGGAAATGTCGTAACCTTGTTGAGCACAAAGCAAAAAGATGGATTGGAGCTCTTTATTATCAAGATGTTTATAGCTCAGCTCTATACAAGAATATACGCGTGACCATATTGTTGTTTCATGTTCTGGAGTGGGTCTTGTTAGTTGCACAAGGGCATCCTTCCAGGCTCCCAAATTCTTATTCTTTAATGCCCTAGAAGTTGTTACAAGTGCAATCGGAAGACCGGCACACGCTTTAGCTACCTCAATTGCTGCGTTTCGCAAAACATGATCACCTTTGACAGAATCACCCGCCATCTTTTCAAATAAGATCCATGCTTCTTCTTGTCCTAAGATGTCGAGTTTAAAGTTGTTCTCTTTGGTGCCCATCGTAGAAGATAGTACATGTCGATCTCTGGATGTGAGTAGTACTTTGCATCTTTCAGAAGGAGTAATTCCTATTTCCTCCAAATCAAGTTGCTTCCATATATCATCCAAGATAACAAGTATCTTCTTCTGCTTGTCTTTTTCTAACCTCGCCCGTAGATGGCCTGCTCTTACCATTTCAGTTTTACAATTAGAATCAAGCTTTAGATCTAGCATGTCTGCAATTTGTTCTTGAATTTTACTTGGGTTTGGGCTGTCCGTCACATTTGCCATAGCCACCTCATCGAATAAGCTTTCTTCCTTGGCTTTCCTGAAAATTTCTTTCATCAGTGTACTCTTTCCAACTCCAGGCGACCCCCACACGCCGATCTTGTTGATATTAGCATCTCCCAATGCCTCCATAATTCTCTTCGTAATTGATATCCTCGAATCGAAGGTCATGTAATCCTTGTTTCTTGGAGCCACCCTATCTTGCACAGCAGGACGATGGGAAACGCCGCCGACGAAGTTTCCATTATCAAGAAGTTTTGTAATATTACCCACCATCTGCTTTGCTTCCTGGCTCATCTGATGTCGTTGCTTCAAGTTCAGGCATGACGGATTAGAGTTCCTCGATTCCGCTTCTTCTTCACCTCCACCAAGTGTCTTGGTGGCCAATTGACGTATAATACCATCCACCTTTGTCAACCACGTTTTTACATCATCGTGAATTTCATCGCTGTTATTTGAAGCAGTGTCAACGTCGTGTTGAACCCTGTTCTTAGCATCACGCAACGTCTTCTCCAGCTCCTTTAGATTCTCCATGTTGCTCTTGTAGTGACATGAATAACATAGCCACTGTCCAACTGGTCTAACAGTGCACTTTGCGATTTCTGCTGCAACTGCAATAACGATATCCATTCTTGTATGCCACGGTCCGTCACTAGCTTCCTCTTAATTTTTTTTTTAGGGAATTTATTTTTATAAAATTTTTAAACTCAAACAAACTGATGAAAACCAGAAAAGATATAGAAGTTGAAACTGCGATGGCAATAAAGCACGGGGAAAAACAAAGAAATAAATTCGAGTACCTCTCCTTAGGACATTGATGGACTGGAGGCTGGAGTAAAGGGTTAATAGGATGAAGTTGGAAACCAAATTAGGCAAAGAGAAAGATGAAAACTAGGCGGCAGGGTTTTGATTCCACAATATCAATGTAGATACTAGACCAGAAATAGAGTTGGGAGTGGTATATCGCAGTAAAGACGGATCAATACTAAAATGAATCACAGAAGTAGAACGACAACCCAAGAAAGCATCTAGAAAGCTTTTCACCAAAAACCAGAAAAAAAGAAAAAGAAAAGAAGAGAAATGACAATTATCAATATGCCAAAAGGCAGGAACAGAGAAAGGATGATCAACCACTCTCGGTTACTCTTTCACAAATGCGTCACTTTCTTCATTAGGCCTTGATCCAGTCAAGCTCTGTGCTGAAAGTTCAAAATTGTTTTTTTTAACATAATTACAAGTGTGAAAATGCAAATATTTTGGAAGAAATGACACAGATATATATTTTTTTTTATTAGAGTCTGAAGAACTATATCATCACATATGGTATCTAAACTAATTAATGAACTGTGCTAAATCTTTAAAACAAACGATGTGGAAAAAAAATCCATTTGTTTATGTATATTACGAACACAACCGATGAATAAATATTCAGATGCAACATGTAAAATATCATATATCGATATGAAAGAATTTAATTAAACATAATAATGCGAAGTTGGACATATGACTGAATCTTTACGGTGATTGGTGGGAATAGTACTGAATATATATAAATAATGACTAAGAGAGATGGACAAAATTAGAAGCACGTACGTACGTACCTCTCTTTTGCTGCTCTGAAATATGAAGACTGCAAAACAATCACGCTCAATAATGGAATCGATTTTAAAACGCCAAGGGTCAGTGTTCGTAACATACATAGCAGGAACCGTGAAGAATGAATCAGGGAGAGAAAGGAGCAGATCACGACCAAAAACTAAAGAGTCAATAGAGAAAAAAACATCATCCACCAGTCTTTTGTTTTGGTTTTTTTTTTTTTTTTTTCAATTAACAACCACCCATCAAACCAAAAAGTCTTTGCCGACCATATAATTTTTAAAGACTAATGGCAATTGCGATATATACAAAAAGCGTTAGATATTATGAAAGTATATTTACATATTAACGATTTTACAATTTATTTTTTGTGAATTTATTTTTTATTATAAAAGTTTAAAACAATAGAAAAAAAAAGTTTAATTATTTGTATTATATTTTTAACAATTTTTCTATTCTTGGAACAAAATGAGAAGAGCTGTGCTACATCTCGAGGATGTGCACGAGTTTCTCGAGAATAATTTTTTTAAAGATTTTTTTCATTTATTTTTTTTATATTTTAAAAAAATTATAATATTATTAAAAATACTTCTTTAATCACTAAAATGAAAAAATCAATTGCAATTTTAATTTTGATTATTAAAAAAACATTTACTTATCACATGTTCAATGACTGAAGTTCATGCATGCACTTAGTATTAATTTCCATGCAGATAGTTAATTAATATATAATAAGAATAATGTATATATGAGAATATGCATTTATCATGAAATTAGTGGTAGAATTAACAATACTAATTATGCAAGCAACGTGTTTTTTTTATACAAAAGGTTATATTATTAAATTTTTAATTTTTTATCATTTTAAAATATTTTTTAAAAATATAAATATATTAATAAATTAATATTCATTTCCTTAATTATTAAATCATAATACAAATTTTAAAAAAATTAAAATATATAAAATGTTAAATGAGGAAATAAATAAAGTGAACAAAATAATATTTTTCTTAAAAATTATAAAATTGTAATCGAGGACCAGCTACGTACCTACTTACCTTCTCTTTTCGAGTTTTCCTGATCCACATCAAATAAATCTTCACAACCCCTTGTATTCTACACTTCATATTAGATTCAATTAGACTGAATATCTGAATTGATATCAATTCAGATATCATCTACAGATCCGATCCATTAGCTGTAAAGCTCTGAGAAACAAACCACTTCTGAAAGAAAATATAGGCTAAGCTAAGATTGTTTTTCTTTTTTCTTTTCCTATATATAATAAATTTAGGGTTTTTTTTTTACGCTATATAATATATGTTTTAATTGTTTCTGCCTTAAAACCGATCAATAGATATAATATATCATACATGTAATATTGAAAATAAGACAGTACTACTTCAATTCATGGAGATTAATTACGATGCAACCACCTCGATCATCAATTGTGTCGTTTAGTCACCTAATTGTATAACTTTCTAATCTTTATTTGCTAAAGTTCATTAATATACCACTGAATTCAATTTTATGCGCGCGGCTGCCTCACTATTCAGAAGTAATTAGTCCTTTAGCTCTAGTTTCTAGTAAGAACGTGAATGGAGAAAGTAATATTTTAGAAGCCGAAATTTAGGTTAGTTTGGTTACACAGATGAGATGAGATAAAAGTTGAATGAAATATTTTTATAATTTTATTTTTATTTTGAAATTTGAAAATTTTGAATTGTTTGTTGTATTTTATCTAGAATTCTAAGACATTTGTAATAATTAGATGAGATGAAATGAGATAGTTTATTTTCCTAGATAAGATGAGATGAGATGAGTCGAGATAAAAATTGAAAGTTGAATAAAATATTATTAAAATATATTTTTTTAATATTATTTTTGTTTTAAGATTTGAAAAAATTGAATTATTTATTTTATTTTATGTGAAAATTTAAAAAAATTGTAATAATTAGATAAAATGAAATGAAATAATAATAATTGTGAAAACAAATGAGAGAGAAATAATCACGTTAAGTCATGTATAACATAAGCTCTGGCTTTAAGGAGAGCAACAATGCTTTGGTGGAGTTGGAGGGTGATTCATAGCTTGTAGTGAAGGCTTTGAGCATTGGTGAATAAGTGAGGGCAGATTAGAAGGATTCTTAATGTTGTAATGGATTGGAGTGTTAGGCTTGTGTATAGAGAAGCAAACAACTTAGCATATAAACTTGCAAAATTAGCTTCTTCTTCTTTTATTTTTTTTTTTATTTTTTTATTTTCAAGAGGAGAGGGTGTGGATAGAAGAAGCCCCTCAATAGATTACAAATACTGTTCTTAGTTAGAAATAGTTTACTGATTGAACACTAATATATACAATAAATTAGGAAACACACTTGACTTTAAAATAAAAGAAATAATCACAAAATTTAATATTTACACTGGACTTTTTGAATATAGCTAAATCAATATTCAATAGTGAAGAAAAAACATTACATACAAAAATACATTAATTTTAGCATAATGACAGATATTTTTAATCATGTAATGAAATCATATTCATGATGATCTCTACCATTTATCTATATATGAGAATTATATGCAGTTTTTATATACGTGCCAGATCGAATGATCTTTCATAGTCTATTAAAGAAACAAAGTGTATTTCCATATCTTTCTAGACCACGAACTAACAACGAGAAGGATTGAAAATGGTTTTCTCTCTTCATCATTAAGATCAAGGCCTTATACGTACATATTTATAGTAACTAGCTAGCTACAATTGTTTCTTGTAGATACAATAATAGTACTTCCATCATCATCATTAATTTTGATTTAGCAATATCTCTTTATCTTGCAGCTTGGCCTTATCTTTAATTTATCCGGCTGTTCATTGCTTTATGCTTTAACAGTGTTTACTAAAATAGCTAGCAAAGTTCAGAATATTAATAAGCTGTGCTTATAGTTGTGTGGGAAATAGTTGGAAATACGCTTATGCTTCATATAAAAAGAAGAGAAATAATATTTACAGTCGTGAGTATATAAATATCTTGCAGTCGCTTTAAAAAAAATGAATAAATATAAAACTCACATGAAAAGAAATTAACTTTTTAATAGTAGACCTCACTTTTTTTCAAAGCGACTGTACGGCGTTTGTGCATTCCATGACTGTATGTAACATTACCCAAAGAAAGCACCAAGAAAGTTATCTTCACAGTACTAGTACTGGAAACTATGCTATTTCTCGCCGTGAGTGTCGGGGTGGGTGGTACAACAATTTGAATACTGCCTAAGCCATTGCCCTAGCCAAATATCAATACCTAGTGAAATTTTGGCTAACTTGAGTAGTAAAAGTGATCTGCATTGAACTAGCTAAAATTCAAATATTCTACTTTTGAGTTACAGTAAAGTCTATTTTTTCTCTAAATTTGGACATCTCCAAAACAATATTTTACTCAACATATTATTCAAACTTAGATGACAATAATGTTCTGTAAAGAATATCGGAGAAAAAAGCAGTTAAGTCAGTAAAAAAACAAAACAGGGCGGAAAAATGAGTGAGCCACCAGAACAATGCGTTCATTTTTGCACATGGATCACGACCAATACGGAATCTTGTAAGTAGGACCTACGTTTGCAAGCATATCTATTCAGAAGTCATTATAGGACCTACATCCATATTGAATTTAGCTAAATTTTTTAAATTCTTCTTTTCGAATTTAGTTAAATTTTTTAATTTAATGAAAGCATATTCATAGGAAAAATGATCTGTTTGAAAATTCCTAAAAAATAGAGGAGAAAAAGTTAGGATAGTCAATAAACAACATTAGTAGTTGTACTGATCTTTATCTTAACTTTCTTATACTTAATCATATATTATTTATTACTCAATCATATTCTTATTTAAAATTGCAAATGCGATTAAAGGAAAAAAAAAAAAAAGCCAATCGTAATGCTCTTACAAAGGAACTTTGAAAAGAAAAGGTAAGGGATTGACACTTTTTCTTTTTTAGCATAACTGCATAAGGCAAACAACTTTTTCAAAGCTACTCCTTAAAATATATCTCAATGGGATATTTTGTATCTCAATAATATGGGATTTGTGGAGTTAACTCCTGTCACTTGATAATCAACTTCAATAATGTTGATGTATATTTTTTACATTTAAACATATACTTCTAAAAATTCCAAAATTAAAATTACATACCTATAATTTAATTCCATATATCAGATCCTTAATTACAGTAATCCAAATGAAATTGATCAGTTTCTCCACATGTCTTAATTAAAATAAAAAGTTAAAATAGAGTTTACATGAGTCTCCATAAACCATCTAAACATACTAAAACTCATCTACTAAATAAAATAAATCACCCAAAACAATAGCACCCCGAGGTACTCAACTACTATCCTCAGCTAATCTTATCCACGCCCTCTACCATTGATCTTTAGCTGAACGATCAAAATCATCTAAAATATTGTGAAGATAAACGGGTGAGTTATCAACAACTCAGTAAGCAAATAACATATGTTAGTATGTAAACATAAGCATTTATAACGTTCAGAATGCGAAACAAAATATTTACTTTTAAAATACAGAATCAAAACATGTTACAAAATATCAGAGCAAAAACTTTCAGAAAACAATCTTATTTCAAAAATCCTTTGGCATATCACGCTATATAATATATGTTTTAATTGTTTCTGCCTTAAAACCGATCAATAGATATAATATATCATACATGTAATATTGAAAATAAGACAGTACTACTTCAATTCATGGAGATTAATTACGATGCAACCACCTCGATCATCAATTGTGTCGTTTAGTCACCTAATTGTATAACTTTCCAATCTTTATTTGATAAAGTTCATTAATATACCACTGAATTCAATTTTATGCGCGCGGCTGCCTCACTATTCAGAAGTAATAAGTACATCATAAGGACGTGGTACTCAACTCCTATCTTCAGCTAATCTTATCCACGTCCTCTATCATTGATCTTTAGTTGAACTATTAAAATCATCTAAAATATTATAAAGATAAATTGATAAATTATCAACAACTCAATAAATAAATAACATACATTGATATATGAACATAAGCATGATAGAGATCTGAGTCTTGGGGAATCTTGTGTAATAAATTCAGATGGCGCGATGACCATGCATGGAGTTTGAAGATAGATTTTTCCTCAATTCAATTTCTTGGTAATTCCGCCCGAGTGAAAAGTAAAATCATAGATGACAATAAGGCTGTCAGATAAAAAGGATGGATCGATATATAATATCAGAAGAAAAAGACAAAAGATGAAAAAGAAGCATTAACTATGACGGATGGTCATAAATGATATTAATGACCCACCAAACTGAAAGACTGCGTTTTTAGGGCGATGCTACAACCCCCGCTGGAGCTCCCCGCTGGGGGCTGTAGATTACTTTATATGTATTTTATTTAAATAATTTTTTATGTAAACCTTTTAATATTTTAAAATATTTTTAAAAAATAAATAAATTTAAAATATTATTAAGAAAATACTTTTTTAATCAAAAAGTAAAAAAATATATATTAAAACATATTTTCTTAATTACGAAATAAAATAAAAAATTATAAAAAATATTTTTTTATAATTTTTTATTTTACTTTATGATTAAGAAAATATTTTTAAATTAGATGAAAATATTATTTGAAAATAATAAGATGAAAATATTGAATATTTGAAATTAAAAAGTATTATGTGTTTAGTTATATTTGAAAAGTAAACTATGAGAAGTTTTGAAAAACAATTTATCTCACAGACCTTAAATACTTCGGGAAAAAAATAGACTAATCAGCAAACTATGTTATATCCTGTACAAACCAAAATCGTGGAAAGCACAATACTGTTATAAAACTCATAATCAAAAGAAATCAAATGGTCAAATTAAAAAGACCTCACGTGTGAAGTACACGCTCCTATTCTCCTCCTACTGATCTATTTAAATATTAATTCATTTTAAATAATTTAACTGTTCATCCGGCGCCGGCCTGAATGGATATTCCCTCCCGATTGAGTTGGAGAACTTTTCTTCGAAACAAATGAAAAGATTTTGAGGAGAATAAAACGACGAATAAAAAACCAAGGGGATTTAAAGGATTGGGTTAAATTATGAATTCGATCAAACAAGATAGAACAAATTAAGAACAGTAAATCAAAGATGACATTAATAATGCAGATGGAGAATCTCGGAGGAAAAAGCACGTAACTACAGTTAGTCAATAAAGTTGGGCTGAAAAATGAGTAACCTGCAAATGACAAAAATAAGTGCATCATGACACATGAGACCCACCAAAAGTAGTGCCTTAATAATTTTAATTTGCACATTGATCAGGACCTAAGTCATGATGTAATCTTTTATCAAAAAAAAAAAAAAAAGTCCTGATGTAATCTTGTAGGACCTACATCATCTGCACATATATCTCTTCAGATCATTCATTATAGAGTTTGGAAAGGAAGTTTAACTGTTTTCCTACTAAAATTAACAATATATATTTTATTTCACTAAAAACGTCGGGAATGAAAGCTCCCTGCCCAATTGACTTCAAAAGAAAGAAACGTGATTAATATCAGTTCCACAAACTCTACGTTGGAAAGCGACATTCCAGCTGCTGCATATTATGGATGATTTTCTTTCTTCGTCAGAATTCTCAATGGCTAAATAACAATAGAGTCATCTTCATCTTTTGTACCTTGCACTCCTTTTAGGTTTGGTGTTCTCAAGACTCTGATAGAAAGTCTTCGGCCTCGTTTGGTTATGCAATTTAGATGAGATTAGATGAGATATTTTGAAGATGAAATGAAATAGTTTGTAAAAAAAAATATATGTTTGGATAGTGAGAGGAGATGAGATAGTTTTTAATTTTTGGGATTTGAAAAATGTGTAGGTCTCACTGTTGATTAGAGAGCCGAAGTGCACTGTTCACATACTATTTACGTCAGTTTTCATTGTTCATGCACTGTTCATGTACTGTTAATTTACTGTTTATGTATTGTTCACTGTCAATATTCAATGTTCATTACTGTTTATTAATCTTGCAAGAAAGGATGGTGCAAAACCTAAAAACTTTCTAGGCCATACGATACTTATTCTAAAGTTCAATATCAAAACCTCCATGTCGGGAACGTAACCTATAAATTAACGAATCAAAACATTAATAAACAAACTAAAGAGAAGATGATGAGTAGATAGTATTCCTAGGATGTATTGCTAAGATATATAGAAGTAATTAAATATATATCTTCTTATCAGCTTTATTTTTTTTAGTAAAGTCATGATTTTATATGCTATCAAAACTATGGTGCATCATGTCTTTCGTGAAGGTAATGTTGTCGCTGACTTCCTAGCTAAAAGGGGAGCTGAGGGTTTAAATTCTGACTGGTCTGGTGAGATTCCTAGCCGCCTCAGAGGCCTTCTCCGCATGTATAGAATTGGTTTACCTTATTTGCGGATATCGTAAAGGTTTTTCCTTGGTAAGTGGTTCTTGGTTTTACTGTCTTACTCACTCGAGGTATGTATATGCTCTTGTTTCTCTCTGGTTTTCTCTTTTGCAGATTCCTTCCTTGTCTAGGGCTGTTAGTTTGCTTCGAATTGTACATTTATGGTAATTGTTTTGTTTCCTGGACGGTTTTAGTTTATGATACCTAGGTTTTTGGAACTTTACTTGTATCCCCTAGGTGTCCTGTTGTAACCACGGTTTTCCTCCGCCACAAGTGAGGGCTATCTATAAAATTTGGGGTCCCGTCCTCTTCTCTAAAAAAAAAAAAAAAAAGCCCAAAGTCTAGTAGAGATTGGCATTTTTTCCATATAGCAGAATTAATGATTAATGGGTGGAAAAACTAAATCATTTGGGGATATTCTTAGGAGTGTAGTTGATTGTATTAATGTTATCTCTTCAACCATGAAAATTGGTTGTTGAATGCAAGTCTCAAGTTGGCTGATCCATTGACTTGTTTCTTCACAGCTCAAATATTTTGAAGCAAAATGTCAACTTTGTTGCAGCCCAAAACTTACAATTCTTTCAACAACGGAATTTCCAAAGTATATATTCACCCCTTCCAAAAACCACTTGAGTTTTGGCAAATCAGGAAGTGTCATACTGGTTAGATGCTCCAATTGCGTGCATGAGACTTGTAGTCACCGAGGTTGTTTATAAAGCATGTTGTTCAAATATAACTTCCAACGAAACACAATTGATTTTGTGTAGAGAAGTTAGACTTTGGAATGTTGTAAGCATGTTAATTAGATTGAAAAATGTGCAAAAGATTTTGAAAACCAATGACACTTAATAGATGTCTTAAGGACGTGTTTTTTACACTTACAATTGCGCCCATGTTGGTTATGGATGATCTCGCTTGTACTTGAAATTGGAAGGTAAGATGGGCTTGGCCTTTTTGGTCAAGGTCGCTTCCGATGCCTAAGTTAGTGGCCACCTAAGAGATGTTTTCTTCATGATAACAAGGATTATGTGCTAAATGTTTAAAACATGATATCATCTATATATTCCTTGTGTGCTAGGGTGTTGTCTTTTTTGTAGATGGGTTTATGTGGGATGAGCTACGTGGTACGAAATTTCAATATCTTCATAATCTTGTATATAATTATCAGCTTATGTGATACTTGGATAAAAAAAATATGGAGAGCAGTTTATCTGATACATTAAAGATTACGTTTATAGCTTCATTGTTTGATATCTTTGGTGAAATAAGAGCATTTACTCCAAGGAGAATCTTTTTTAATCTTTTTCAGAAGGGGGGATGGCGTGGTTGTTACATTGATAGGATTACAACTTTTATTAATTACGAATACTCTCTATAGTTGCTAGGCAGCATAAATTCTTACGGGAAAAGTTTGGTGGTGTTGAGGATGACATACATGAAGATGAGGATGAGGATGAACCAGAAGCCATATGGGTTGTTATTCATAATTAAAAAAAAAAATTGAATTTCAGTAAATTTTCTGTATGTTGCAGACAAATCTAAGAGATCAACTACATTATGTAAACTAAATGACACTATCTACTAGTTAAAAAATAGTTTAGCTAGTGTCAGTTCAGATAAGCTGAAATATTATTTAAGCCATGAATGTAAGGTTGAGAATTATATTAAGGTTGATCCCTTTATATATTTTAAAAAATATAAGATCATTAGTGCCATGCAAAGACTGATTCTCAAAGAAGAGGTCAGAGATTTAAGTAATCTTGATCAGGTCAGAGATTTAAGCTAGAAACATTAAACTGATGCAACCTCAATATTTTTTTTTTCCAGTCTTGAAAAGGTTGGGTATTTGGCATGATTACTTGGTTTTTCCTTCATAGAGGTTGACATTACTGGTTAACTTCTAATGGCATAATATTCCATTGTCTTATAATTTAATCAAGCTTCCTATAGTGCTACTTGACTTCATTTCAAAGAAAAATGACTTTTGACTTGCATATGCTTGGTTTCAATGGCGCCATTGCAAGAAGCATTTCTTTTTTATAATAATGACATTTTTAAAGTTGATTATAGGATAAAGTTTTGTTTTACAACTCTAATCATTTGGTCTGGTGCTGCACTAAGGATTCTAGTGTGTTCCTATGAGAGATACACACAACACATAGATACATGATTAAGATAAAGGTGCACACAATACATGATGCATCTCATGTGAGGAAGACAATATATATAGATTAGTGAAAGAATAGTTCCAAAATTAATTTGAAAATTAATTTCTTTTTTCTTTTCCTGTCAACTGCCGATATGTTGTTTCTCATGCATGTGTTCCAAATGGGTCGATTTTGAGAACATAGAGAGCGATGTTAAAACTTAAATTAACAAGTTATCTAGTTAAGGTTTTGATGAATTACATGGATATGGTTGTATGCATGCATTCATTCATATTCTAATAATATAGTCTTAGATGTAAAAGAAATTTATGTCCAGATACTATGGCGCATGATTTTAAACATGTTGGGGTAGTTGGTTGCTGTCGTGTTAAATCTAGGCTTATTGAATATTGAGATTTATTTCTACTCTTTTTAATATTGAGAAGATCTTCTGTTTTAAATATTGAGTTTGAATCATGTTTTGACTATGTTTAACCCTTTATGACTATGTGTTAAACTAGTGGAGATGAGAATGTATTTTTTTAACACTTTTCTTCAAGATTAATAGCCTAAGTAAGCAACCAAGGATTTTATTCAAACTAGTAGGTTCGATTAGAATTTTCTAGTTTGCCAAGAGCTACTCTTGCTGTTTATGCTATGCTTTCACAAAAAAAATGACGTTTCTTCTCAAGTTTTCTTCAACTCTAGTATGCTTGGTTTATGTAGTTAAGATTGTAGTTAAATGAGGGATGTTTAAGAGCATGAATGTACTAAAGCTGCTAGCTGTCCATGTTAGTGCAGAAAATTCTGCTATGCACTCTGTTTTGGGCTTCAACTAGTCCATTTCATCCCATTTTTCATTTGCATCTTTTGTTCAACCAAAGTTATTTGTTTGTATGAAAAACTATTCAAAACAAGGGACAAAAACCATCCATCTTGCGAGCTTTAGCTCTTCATTTAATTTGGTTCCAACAAGTTACTAAAAAGCTGTCGAATGCCATTTTAGATTATTGCATAATGTAAGATTTATTCTTGCTTCCATGCTCAATTCCATACTTTCATTGTGTTGAAACTTTCACCATTTCAGAAGACATTCTTTTAATTTCTTCAATCTTGCTTGAAATAAAATCTATATGTTTAATTATTTTAAGAATTGAGCATGACACAAATATTCAATGTACCTCTGAATATATATGGCTATAAAACGCCTTCTTCTCAAACTGATTGGAAGCACAGATGTCAAAGTTTAGTTGCAGTTGAAAATGCATGACATGAAATTCATTTTACTTTTAGTTATTAGAGCTTACAAGTCCATATTTTCATTGATTAAAGCTATCTTTTTGTGAACCTAGTCAACCTAGCCTGATGACTTTTGAAGCAAGTCAACTCATGCAACTTTACTAGAGGAAACCGCATCATGATTATAGTTCACTGATTAATCATCTAGAAATGTAGAAGTAAACTGCTTGCCAGATGTCACTGTGCAAGTGCAATCAAAATCATGTTTTGTTGTTTTGTGTGCCTGTACAGTATTTAAATTATGTTTGTATCAAAGTGAAAATCAATAAGACAGAAGGAAGAGAGGTAAAAGGTGTCAGTAACATGATAATAAATGTTGCACATAACTTACTGTGCTAGCTTTATATTGGGAGAATGACTTATAGATATATTTTTCAGTTTTTTTAATATGATAACTGATGTCTTGCAGATTGGGCAAGAAACATACTTTGTCCTAGTTTCATGCACATGATTATGAATAAAACCTAACAGAAGGGAGCAAGTTTTTAAAGCTAAGAGGGTTAGTTCATTCCTTTCTTTTGTTTCTTTTGCTACTTTAACATATTCTTTTAATTTTTATCTTTGTTCACATGATTTTTCCAGGCTGGAGAAGAGTCATTGGTTTTTAGATTATCTGTAAGTTTGGTTTTGTGCTTCCCACTTGTGCAATTGTTTATTTGAGCACGAACATGTAATTTGGATGTGTATTATATTTTTCCTGTATTTTGTTTTGTGCATTTTTTTATTTTCTGAAATACCTTTTCTGGCGAGTAAAGTTCGCCGGAAATAATTTTTCGTGGCATATACGAATTTGCGGCAATATTATATCTACAAAATATAAGCACTTAAAATGAATTTGTAAAGCTTACACCAATGGCTGTACAATCTCGAACTGGAATGCAACTGTAACTTTTTCTATCCAAGTGGGATTCAAGCTATTCAGTATAACCTCAGTGCGTAAGACAATCCTGATCAAAACATGAATACATCTCATATAAGCACATAAACAAACTACTGTGTATTGAAAAACTCAAAGCTTGAAAGCTAAATAAACACCTTTTTCCAGAAAGGGTCAATATGAAGTATTAGTTCAGCTCGCTACACGTGTAAATACTACTTATGGTACATGTAAACGAACACTACCAGGATTGGAATCCCACGAAAACTACTCTTAAACTTGAGAAGAAAGAAAAACACCAGAAACTTGGGGTGTTAGCTCAGTTTCTAGCAATTTTGAGCAAACAAAGATGGTGTCCAGTATTTAGTCATCCAAAGGTTAAGCTGAAGAGATACAGAAGAAGCAAGAAACTCTCCAAATTTGGAATCCATTTCTTGCTTGAGAAAGTCCTAATGTTAGACATATATCCTCCTAATCAGTAAACACAAGATACCAGTACTGTAGTTTTCTTTCCTCTAGGTCATAATATATCATTAAGAACACCAAAAACAGAACAAACTAAATTATATCACTAAGCACTGTAGTTTTCTTACCCAGGGTTTCCATCAGTGTATAATAATAACCCAAACTAACTAAGACAGTCATCGATCCACATACATAGTAATCCAGCTCATTACAAGGGTATGACTACAAATATCTCATGTAAACAAAATACTGTCAAAATAGTAACTTAACCTTTTTTTTTTTATAGGTAAATAGACATAGCCTAAGTACACAGAACCTATAAAAATAGTTGCTTAACATAACATAAAGTAATGATCATCTCACGTGGCCTTTTAAACCCTGACAAACCACCTTCTCATGCAATCTCCCCTCTATTTTGGTTGTATCTTGAAGTGAAACTCACACAGTAAAATGTACTTCAACATAATGAACCAAAATTGTGAAAGTTTTCTCAAAATTTAGAACTGATTAATTCATAGAATTATGTTAACTCAAGAAATATTATACCACAGTCTTGAATTAATACAAATGTGAAGTGTGGTTTGGATCATAATTTCAAGTCCGTGCTAAGCATAGAAAATATATAGGTGGTGAAGTTGGACAATAGAGCACCTAAACAAAAGATTTGGCAAAGGAAAGACGCTAGTATACACCCTCATAAACATCACTATCAAACATATGGTTATTTTTAGAGAGGGATACCTTTGAAATGATGTCACGATCTCGCAAGTTCAATGCTGATAGAGATAACTGCAGCACAGATTAAAATATACATGAATACATTTTGAAAAAGCAAAACAAATGAGTTAACAGTACAGAAATAAATAAAAAGACAAACTAAAAACAAAAGAGCCACGCATGCAGATAGAATAACAATTCCAGATGTCGAAATCTGATCCTCTCTAATACAGTTAATTGATCCCATCCCATGTAAAGTTTTTGTCAGGCAATATACTGCTTTGGAGCTTGCCGTTATTCCACCCATTTCTTTCTAGTAAGTGGCAACAGAAATGCACAATTTCCATCTGTTGGAGATGAAAGAAATGGCAGGTAACACTTCAACCTTTGGCACTTGAAAATGAGAAATATTCATTTGTATAAGAATAGTATTACATGGGAAATTTTACTAGAGAAGAAAAAAGTAACCACAATTTAAAATAATAATAATAATAGTAATCGTATTCATATTATTCTTGTTCTCTTTGTATTTTACTTGATTATTTGTATTCATAATAATCAAGTAAAATGAGAATAGTAAGAACCTAAGCCAATCTGGGATAGAAAATAAATAATGATACGAATTTCAGCAAACGTGGAGATAAACAGAGTCCGAGCCACCGTGGGGTAGACCATTAACATATTCTTGTTTATTTCCCTTCTGCAAACGTATACTTGAAAAAAAAGTAACAGCAATCAACAAGACTCTGATCCTCTCTAATATCTCTATGTACCTTCCAAGTCATTAACGTAATGGTCCTTTCATCTTTAATTCGATGTGACAAACGAATAGAATAGATATTTGAAGAAGAGTTGAATCTTCTTATTTTGAATATTTTCATCTTTATCATTGATGTTCTTCTCGTTGCCTTCTTCTCTAGAATTCAGCTTTTTAACCTCTCCTCCACCATTGTTGCTTTCTATGTTACTCAATACACGCTTATTATTCTTTCTTTGTTTCCACTGAGCCTGTGGACCACCTTTATCTTTTCTGGAGTTTAAAATTTACTACCAAGAGGCTTCTTTGCTATTTTTTATCCAGCCTTTAATGATTTCGATTTTTTCTTTTTTGACGACTCTGTTCCAGTAGATGCCTCTGTTTCCTTCTTTTTATAATCTGGTTTCATAGGTGCCTCGACAGGAGAGTTTGATTCGTTTTTGTTATCTTCTTCTTCCTTCATGTTGGATTCTGGTTCAGTAGGTGCCTCTGCAGGAGTCTATGCTTCCTCGTTTTTTTCCTGTTCCATATTCCACGAACCAAGAGGCTGCCTGATCAAGATGTTTCCCAACAAGCACGTTGCCAATAAAAAGCTTTTTCTTTGTTTTCTGTTAACCAGAAGCAAACCGGATTAAACAATTAGGATAGGATGAAACAAAAACAAGAAAATGAAAATGAGAAAGTCATAAGCGTTTAGTCAACTGGTCATTGTAATCAAGGCTCCATGGACTTGCATCTAATTCTTCAAACATTCTGATTCAATTTGTTAGAAATACTAGATTAAATTACACAGTGGAAGCGATGTTACCTCGTCGTTAAATTGTAGATCTAGTGTGATTGTTCCACAGATTCTCTATCGTCGTTGTTGTTCATCCGGAATCTCTTGTATTGATAGTGGAGTGTGCTACGTGGTAATATACGAGAGCAACACTTACATATTTCACAGCTTAGATGCCAGGACTAGAGAGAACTAATTGAGAGAGACAGCTTGTTGATCCAAGTGTCTCATCCAAAAAGGGGGCTATGTAAATAGTTACTCTAGTGTAACTCACTGGCTGGAGCCAGCCATCAAGACTCGTGAAGGGTGCACACTATGGGTGCCCCTTTCTTACACAATTAAGTTGGTAAAAAGTAAAAGTTCAAAAATTAGAAAAAAACTAGAATGCATTATGTATTAGTGTAGAGAGAGAGGGAGAGAGAGATCCCCAGAAGCACCAATTTATGTGGAAGCTCGATAAATTATCAGCCACGTCAATCAAAATAAGGTCAACACAATAAAATAAAATTAAGTTAGCATCTTTACATACTAGCTTCCTCTCATCTGTGAAGGCTTGGGTTCTGCAAATTTATTTATATCAAGAAAAGGGTAAATCAAACTATGTCCATCCACATCAATTGTTATCTAAAACATAATTGTCAGTTGTCATCTTCGTTGTCTCCTCCCACAATCGGGAATTGCCACATAGTGAAAGAGGTGAAGCAAGGGAATTCTAATTTCGAAGGGATCAAGGACTTCCTGGATCAGAGTTCCATAGGAGTCAGAAAGCAGTTGCAAAGTCCAGTTTCAATAACAAATGGATTTGAAAAGATGGAAAATTTATGCAGGAAGAATACAACAACAAATTGTTCATCGATAATTTGGAAGAATTGACAGGGGTGCCTTTTGCTGCACGATCATCTGATCTCAAAAATCTATTCGACATCTTTAAAGAAAGTACTGGAAGTGGAAACATAGAGTGGGAGGCTTTTTTGCTGAAAAGCTATCCAAGAATTCAAGAACTAGAAAGACATGAAGCACAAAAGAAAGACACCCAGCAAGACAAGTGAGAATCTAAGTAACGCATATGAAACTCTACCGTCGACTATAACTCTAAAACCAAAAGCATTTATGTTTGCTCAGTCAATTTCAATCTCAAAGCAAGCAGCATTTGTACAACTTGACCCATCTATCGATTAAGCCAACTAGGATGATAAATATACCTCATACTAGATCGTGGCATGCCCTCCTTCACCTCCATAGTCTGCTTTTACACACTGTCTTTATATTTACTTAGGCCAACTTCTTCCAAAATGGAGAAAATAAATTAACTTTGGGCAATAACTCTGCACCATTATTACCGATAGAAACATTATTTCCAATGTAATTCACTGGTTGTACTCAAGTGTGAAATACGAATAGCAGATATATTTTGTAATGGAAAGGCAGAGTTGCATCTCAAATGTTCGATGAAAAATGGAAAAGAATCATGGCATTTAGCCAAGGGAGTGCTTCGAGGGCCTTCCAACCTCCTTACAAACTTCATGAAATTCAACAACTTCCACGTCCCTAACAAACTCAGACAAAAGTTAAAAGGCCCACTACTGCAGAATTCGTAAATGACAGTGTTTTACATAAACAACCGACATAAGCCTAAAACAATATGCTCCAGAATCTTCTTCTTCAGCCGCGTATCACTTCCTTCAGCTGTCCGATTCATTATTTCCCAACGGTGCCGTTTAGAGTTCATGCTTCCTTCACCTCACAACCCGTAGCCTTCAGTTTCAGACTTCACTTCCCACTTTCTGTCTTGCGTCTTGCCATTTTGCCCCTTTTCACCTAGGGTTCATAACAGCGATGAATCATTTACATCGACAAATCCATGAATAGAACAACGAAAATGCATCTACCTAAAAACTCTACAATGCCAAGCACCGTAAAATCCATTTTATTTTCTATTTTCTACCTTCCCTACCTTTTCCTTCAAACAAACCCAGTTAATTTCCATGCAATTAAAAGGCAAAAAAAAGAGAAAATAAACAGTTCCAATTAAAACCCTGAGACGGAGAGAGATAGGAAGAGAGTACCTGGCCAAGCAGAGAGAAAGAGAGAGGGCGACTGTAAAGAACGAGAGAAAATGATGAAGAGAACCGTACAATAGATCTGGTAGAGAAGAAGAAGTGTTAACTAATTAATATTATATTATATATGAATTGAATATATTGGCATCCTCTATATCCATATCCATGGCGTCTTTTCTTCTTTTTGAAAAACTAGTTGATTAATTTTCCCTTGTAAAAGAAATCTACTCATCAACAAACTACATTATATATACACCTTTTAGCTACATTATATCACAATGGGAGAATATTCTTACCCTTTCTCTGAATAACAATTGAGCTGTATCGTAGTGATTTGACTCCCAATGCAAATTCAAGTATGATATACTCCTTTTAGCTCTGGTGTACTTGAGACTCCGCGACATAAAGGCTTCATCTCAGGACAATGTATCACAATTACATATTTCAAAGATTCCCCAAAGGAATAAGGTCCAGAGCAAAAGTGTGTGAGGTTTGGTAAGTCTTCAAGTTCTAAGCATGCTAATTTGTTGAAACTAATTGCCACATTTTCTTCACCATCCTCCATTGCTACAATTTCTGTAATCCTTTTGCAGCTCTTCACAGTCATTGTTTGGAGTTGCACCAGAGTTTTGGCAGTTGAGGATGTTAATAAATTGATCAATCCGTCACAATGATATATGCCCAATCCTGTCAAATTTTGAAGAAATACCGAGGATGGCACAATGTTTTTCAGTTTGTGGCATCCATACAGTAGAAGAAATTCCAGATTATGAAAAAGTGGGCATGGCTGGGTACTGTCTTCTTTCCACAAATGTGTAAGCATAGGTAGATAACGAAGCTCTAGTCGTCTTAATCGTGGGACTGGATCAACAAGTTCATAAGGGAATATTTCCTCCCGGTCACTATACCATACTTCAAGTTGCAACAGATTTGGCAGTGGAAGTTGAATGCAAGTCTGGAGTTGGTTCTGTTGACTTGTTTCTTGACTACTGCTGCTGCTCGCAAATTTTGAAGCCCAAATCAGTACTTGATCACATTTCCATAGTAGTAATTTTTCCAATGAAGGACATTCGAAATTAGTATGCACCCCTTCCAAAATCCACTTGAGTTTTGGCAAATTAAAAAGTGACATTTGAGTTAGTATGGGGAACTCAATATGTCTGACTGTTCCGTCTTCTCTCGCTATACTTTCTTCCGTCCCTAAACTTGGAGCTATTAAAACTTGTGGTTCTTTACCATTATGCCCCTCCGTATTTCTAAATATAGTTTCTAATGAACTGCAGTTCCATATACATAGACGAGTCAGACGTTGCGTTAATATTGTTGTTGTAAGAAAATTAGATTGAAAGACGTGCAACAACTTTTCACATCCACGAATCTCCACATCTTGAATATTTTTGGAAAAAGAACTCGCGGCGACTTGATCCTGCGCTATAATTTCCAACTTATCCATGTCCATAATGACCAACTTCTTCAAGCTCGAAAACGAGAGCTGTAAAATATATTAGAACAGTGGTTAACACATACCCCATCCAACATAACATAACCTATAAGAAATATATTTCAGCTCGAGAGGACAGCTTCATTTAAATATAATTGGGTCACCCCTCGTGGATTTAAAACTTTTAAAATTGGGACCTAAACAGTAACTTTTTCTTATAAAAATATGAATTTATAAGAAAAAGTTACTAATTTATAAAATATAGAATAATAATGAGATTTGAGTATTTCTTTAATAATGATTAATATTGTAATTAAATCTATATTTTAGAAATACTAATTAATTAAAATTTTCAACTTAAGGAGAGACATCAAAATGATTTCACAATATATATATATATATATATATATATATTTTATAAGTGATTTCACAATATTAGGATGTAAAACTGTCCTACCTAAATAGGAAATCTTAAGACAGCTAATTAATTTTAGTCTCTTACCTCATCCTCATCCACCAAGAAAAGAGGTTGTTTAATGGACATCTCAGACAGTCTCTCTTCAGCTGTTTCTTCAAAGCTCACAACTCCTGAAGCAAATATCTCAACTTTCTCGCATCCTTCAATCCGAATCATTTTCAACATTGGCCATTTTGAAACATGCACTCCTTTGTAAAACCACTTGAGTCTCTTTAAATTCTTAAGTTTCAAATCAGTTACTCGAGGGAACTCTAATATTGTCCTTGCTACTGCTTCTCCTCCTCCTCCTTCTCCACTTGCAACAATTTCCTCCACCCCACAATCCTCAATCTCAAGTATTTTCAATTGCTCTAGACATCTGAAAACTGTTTTGGGTTCTTGACCACAGCTCCATACGTGCTTTATTTTGGGTAGACCCTTCATACACAGTGTTTGCAAGATAGGGAAGGAAACCTGTCGGATTATGTTCATTGTATCAATTAAAGACGCCAAATATATATTTCTATGCTTCGATTTTGAAAATATGAAAAATTAAATTGGAGAAAGAATATAAAATAGCACAAATATGGGAACAATGATCCCTTCAAAAATTAGTATAATTAAATCAGTTGTAATACTTATAATTCTTTTTGCTTTCGTTATTTAATTATTTCTTTATGAACTTGATCATATACAGAATAATAATGAGATTTGTGTATTTCTTTAATAATGATTAATATTGTAATTAAATCTGTATTTTAGAAAGACTAATTAATTTAATTTTTCAACTTAAGGAGAGACATCAAAATGATTTCACAATATATATATATATATATTTTTTTATAAGTGATTTCACAATATTAGGATGTAAAACTATTCTACCTAAATAGGAAATCTTAAAACAACTAATTAATTTTAGTCTCTTACCTCATCCACTAAGAAAATGGGTTGTTTAATGGACATCTCAGACGGCCTCTCTTCAACTGTTTCTTCAAAGCTCACAACTCCTGAAGCAAATATCTCCACTTTCTCGCATCCACTAATCCAAATATTTTCCAACATGGGCCATCTTGAAACATGCACTCCTTTGTAAAACCACTTGAGTCTCTTTAAATTCATAAGTCTCAATTCAGTTACTCGAGGGAACTCCAATATTGTCCTTCCTACTGCTTCTCCTCCTCCACCTGCAACAATTTCCTCCAGTACCTCACAATCCTCAATCTCAAGTATTGTCAATTGCTCTAGACATCTGAAAACTGTTTTGGGTTCTTGACCACAGCTCCATATGTGCTTTATTTTGGGTAGACCCTTCATACGTAGTGTTTGCAAGCTAGGGAAGGAAACCTGTCGGATTATGTTCATTGTATCAATTAAAGACACCAAATATATATTTGTATGTTTCGATTTTGAAAATATGAAAAATTAAATTGGAGAAAGAATATAAAATAGCACAAATTTGGGAACAATGGTCCCTTCAACAGAGCTCCCAAGGGTACAAAATCATTATATCATGCCATTGTAAATACTCATTTGCGATAAAGTACTGATAAAGTAGTGTACGGATTAGTGCTTTTAAAAAAAAAAATTAATTTGTATGTTTATTATTTAATATTTTTTTAAGAAAATATGTCAAATTCCATATTTACGCAATGAGCTTTTTTATTTGAAAACTATTTTAGAAAAGTTCCATCTTATTTTTTCAAATCTAACATTTATGACTCAAGATTATGGTGTCTTCAAACTTTTTTTTCTTACATTTTTTTCAAACTTTCAAATAAAATAAAATAAAAAATTCAATATTTTCAAATATCAAAATAAACATAATATTAAAAAATAATACTCTAACAATAATTTATTCAATTTTTAATTTTCATCTCTTAATTCACTATTCAAATCAAGCTTGTTTGTTTTCACAACTATTCTCATATTATATCATATAATTATTATAATTTTTACAAATTTCTATACAAAATTAAATAAATAATTCAATTTTTTCAAATATCAAAATAAAAATAATATTAAATAATTTATTCTAATAATAATTTATTCAATTTTTTAATTTTTATCTCAATTTATTTCATATCATCTCGTTTGTAAAAACAAATGAGAGTGTCATATATATTAGCCTAGAAACTTTGAGCCTAGAATACATGAATTAGAAGCGTCATTAAAGAAATATTATCTTAATCATTAAGTTAAAAAGAAAGGGAAAACAGAAAAAGAAAAAGACTGTTGTACCCATCATCAAGACCCAAGTCACTTTAGCTTTTTCCTTAAAAAATCCACGAGAGAGAGAGAGAATCTATAGACATAGATTTACATAGAAATTTTGGAAAATTTACTTTCACATACAAAATGTACTGATAAAGTGTACGGTAATGTTTTTTATTAAAAAAAAAAAGCATTTGTATGTTTATTATGTAATATTTTCTTAAATATTCACAAAAATGCTTTAATAACAAACAAAAAAATATAACACTGATACCTTTTAAGTCCCTATTCTCGTTTGATGCAGCGTTACATATGGCAAAATAAAGAGAGTTTTTTAGTGCACAATTATTTTGAAAAAGATAATATAGAACTTATACCAAAAAAAATTGATTTTTTAGTAAAAAAATAATATTTACAATCATGAAATGTATAAACGTTGTACATTACTTTTGAAAAAAATAAATAAATATAGAATACATATAAAAAATTAATATTCTAATAATAAACCACTCTTTCTTAAAAATAGTGCGCATACGTCTCTAATCCATTACTATATCTAATATCACTCTTTTTAATAATAAATTTTACTATTTTTTAAAATAATTGGACAATAATTATACCATTAATCCAAAATAAATCAATGAGCAGTTCTATGACTCTAAATTTTAAGATAGAGAGAGGTTGATCGGACTGTTACGGTGTTACCTCATCAACACCGAAAAGTGTGCCTCCCTGCTCATGTAATTCCTTAGATGATGACGATTCCAACGTACGCACCCCTTGGAAAAACCACTTGAGTTTTGGCAACCCTTCAAGCCTTAGCAAAGTTAGGCTAGTGAATAAAATCCTTGTTGTTAGATCCATCCCGTCTTCTCTCTGGACAATTTCCTCCAGTACCCCACAATCTCTTATCTCAAGAGACTTCAATTTCGATAGACTTGTAGCCACTGCAGCTACTGGGAACAAACTTTTCAAATTCTCACATCCATCAACACATAAATCAAGTTGATCTGGAAACCTGGAGATTTCTTTACTCCCAACATGCTTTATTCTAGGCAGACCTACCAGCCGCAGGGTTTTCAAATTAGGAAAGGAAAGCTGCAGGATTAAGTCCATCATGTTAGTTAAAAAATCAAAATTTCAGTGCTTTGAATTTGAAAATAGGCAAAATTAAACAGGGGAACAAGTGTATTATTAGCTATAATTTTTTTTTATTGGAACAACTGTTGAGAATTAAGTTCCAACTAATTTGAAGGATGCACATGTCCTTGACAAAGCTTTTTATGTGTATTTCATATAACTCGAGTAAAAGTTTAGTCAAGGAACAGTTTCCAGGACGATAATTCCTAAAAGTTATTTACACTCAATAATTTAAACTTTAAATTTAGAAGGAACATACTATTAAAGGACACTGTCTAACTATACTTCATTATATATATAATATATATTCCAAGCCTTTTGATATAGAGTACTTCTTTCTTTTGACTCTGTTTTTAGTCCTTAATTTGTTTTATTAAAAAAAATGATATCTATTACCTATGTAATTTTAGAAACATCTTCCTCGTATTCTAGTGAGCCATCTAATCACTTTGTTTTATTTTTTATTTTATAAACCTATTACAACCCTTTACATATTAAAAAGACTCTTGATTGTATTGTCTTTAATATCGCAATAAGTCCATTCCATTCGATTTTTTTTTTTTTTTATATTAAGATCATAAGAAATAATAGGCTTAAAACTGTCATCTTTAACTCCTAAGGATAAATATCGCAATTTACAAAACTCGGAAAATATGTAAATTAATTTCATTCTTATGTAATCAGTTTTTTTATTTCAAAATCATTTTAGACATGCAAGTCCCATCTCATATTAGTTAAAAACACTCAAGATTTCAGTGCTCCGAATTTGAAAATAGGCAAAATTAAGTCCGAACTAATTTCAACAATGGACATGTCCTTGACAAAGTTTTTTATGTGTACTTCATATGACTCAAGGAAAAATTCCCACTTGAGCCAATTCCTAAAAGTTATTTAAACTCAAGAATTTAAACTTTAAGATCAAGGCTCTTACCACTTGAGCCAATTTTTATAAGTTGGTCTAGAATTAAAGGACACATATCTAGATGTGAAAGCAAATACATACTCATTTGCCATGCTACAACACTTAGAAAATATGTCCAATTAATTTCATTATTATTTAATTAGCTTTTTATTTCAAAATCATTTTAGACATGCAAGTCCCATCTTATTTTTGTTTTCAAATTTAACTTTTATGCCCCAAGACTAAGCTGGCGTCTTCCGCCACAACCTAATAGAGGCGCATGCAATTATACTTTGGGCAAAGGGAATGCCAACTAAATCATGTTTATGCTTATGGTGTGCTTGACACATGATTTACATGGACTTGTGTAAATGTACCTGATGATGTAGAAGCGGCACCTGAAGATCATGATCGTTGCCTTCTGAATTGGTTTCTCTTGTGCTTAAGAAGCTCACGAGCTTTGGAAGATCCATTAGCACCAAGGTCTGCAGTCGACAGAACACCTCTTCTATTCCATCTTCTTCTTCTTTCACGAATATTGCACCCACGTTGTTGCATCTTGTTATCCTCAATTCTTCAAGTAGTGAAAGGCCTTTGGCTATCGATGATGAGAAGATAAATCTTAATTTCTCACAGGCTTCCACCCTTAAAACTTTCAAATTTTTGAAGGATGTCCTCAACTCAGTGAGATGCATAATATTACCATTATTTTGGATATGGAGATGCTTCAGTTGTTGAAAATCTTCTCTATCTAATTCATGTAAGACACTCTTAGTATTGTTCGACTCGTCTAAATAAAGATATTCTATCCGCTTCGGTAGCATTTTGATCCCAAAGTCCAATTGGAAGTTGCTCATATTCAGTTTGAGTTCTAACATTCTTGAGAAGGCGGCTTTATAGAAATTGAGATACCTATACCAGCTATCTCCAATGCGTATCTTGTATCTCTCAAGCTTTTTAGAAAACAAATCTTTCGGTAGCTTGTTGGCATCTTCAATAATATCTATTTCTAAGGTGATCAAATGTGACAAATGCTTTAGCTCTGCAAGGCTAGCATTTTTTCCTTCATTATTGGGTCCTTCAACCTCCCATTGGACATTGATGTTTAGCATGTACAATTCTTCTAAGTTGACCAAGCTTGACAAGACATTAGGAGGAATCACTCTAAGTTTGAAACAATCGGTCAAATCCAATAACCGCAAACCAGTCAACAATCCTATTTCTCCTGGTAGGTTTGAAATGTTAGAATGAGCAAGACTAAGAATTACTAAAGTCTTGAGTTTTCCAATCCAATGAATATCTCCCAACTTACATCCATCTAGACACAATGTTTGTAGGTTTGCAAGTGGCAAAAGTGATGAAAGTTGTATATTTGTCAAACTCAAAACTTCGAGCTTCTCCATCCCTTGGAAGAAAATGTCTTCAAGCTTGTCCATCCCTTGCAAGGAGCTGCTTGGGGTTTTCAAATATCGAGGTTTACACTGGACATGAAAGTATCTTAATTTAGGACATTCTATTTTATTGGCTAGATATTTATGGATATGATCTCCAGATTCTCCACCATGAATAGAGAGCGCCTCGCATCTTTTTAGTGAATCGACATCTGGCCATGCTTTTTGCCCACCATCGCCTCTCATGACAGACATATTATGATCATAATTTGACGCAATTTTTGTAGCGACATGACGAACAACATCATGCATGTGAAATTCCTCGGAGCTATGTGGACTTTGTAGTAGCAAACAAGCATCTTGGAGATCTCCAACTAAATTTTCTAGTCTGTTTCTTGCTTCTTCCAATGTATCAATGCCATGGAATAAACATAGACCGAAACCATATCTCAACAAGTCCCGATAGGAAATGTCATAACCTTGTTGAGCACAAAGCAAAAAGATGGATTGGAGCTCTTTATTATCAAGATGTTTATAGCTCAGCTCTATACAAGAATATACGCGTGACCATATTGTTGTTTCATGTTCTGGAGTGGGTCTTGTTAGTTGCACAAGGGCATCCTTCCAGGCTCCCAAATTCTTATTCTTTAATGCCCTAGAAGTTGTTACAAGTGCAATCGGAAGACCGGCACACGCTTTAGCTACCTCAATTGCTGCGTTTCGCAAAACATGATCACCTTTGACAGAATCACCCGCCATCTTTTCAAATAAGATCCATGCTTCTTCTTGTCCTAAGATGTCGAGTTTAAAGTTGTTCTCTTTGGTGCCCATCGTAGAAGATAGTACATGTCGATCTCTGGATGTGAGTAGTACTTTGCATCTTTCAGAAGGAGTAATTCCTATTTCCTCCAAATCAAGTTGCTTCCATATATCATCCAAGATAACAAGTATCTTCTTCTGCTTGTCTTTTTCTAACCTCGCCCGTAGATGGCCTGCTCTTACCATTTCAGTTTTACAATTAGAATCAAGCTTTAGATCTAGCATGTCTGCAATTTGTTCTTGAATTTTACTTGGGTTTGGGCTGTCCGTCACATTTGCCATAGCCACCTCATCGAATAAGCTTTCTTCCTTGGCTTTCCTGAAAATTTCTTTCATCAGTGTACTCTTTCCAACTCCAGGCGACCCCCACACGCCGATCTTGTTGATATTAGCATCTCCCAATGCCTCCATAATTCTCTTCGTAATTGATATCCTCGAATCGAAGGTCATGTAATCCTTGTTTCTTGGAGCCACCCTATCTTGCACAGCAGGACGATGGGAAACGCCGCCGACGAAGTTTCCATTATCAAGAAGTTTTGTAATATTACCCACCATCTGCTTTGCTTCCTGGCTCATCTGATGTCGTTGCTTCAAGTTCAGGCATGACGGATTAGAGTTCCTCGATTCCGCTTCTTCTTCACCTCCACCAAGTGTCTTGGTGGCCAATTGACGTATAATACCATCCACCTTTGTCAACCACGTTTTTACATCATCGTGAATTTCATCGCTGTTATTTGAAGCAGTGTCAACGTCGTGTTGAACCCTGTTCTTAGCATCACGCAACGTCTTCTCCAGCTCCTTTAGATTCTCCATGTTGCTCTTGTAGTGACATGAATAACATAGCCACTGTCCAACTGGTCTAACAGTGCACTTTGCGATTTCTGCTGCAACTGCAATAACGATATCCATTCTTGTATGCCACGGTCCGTCACTAGCTTCCTCTTAATTTTTTTTTTAGGGAATTTATTTTTATAAAATTTTTAAACTCAAACAAACTGATGAAAACCAGAAAAGATATAGAAGTTGAAACTGCGATGGCAATAAAGCACGGGGAAAAACAAAGAAATAAATTCGAGTACCTCTCCTTAGGACATTGATGGACTGGAGGCTGGAGTAAAGGGTTAATAGGATGAAGTTGGAAACCAAATTAGGCAAAGAGAAAGATGAAAACTAGGCGGCAGGGTTTTGATTCCACAATATCAATGTAGATACTAGACCAGAAATAGAGTTGGGAGTGGTATATCGCAGTAAAGACGGATCAATACTAAAATGAATCACAGAAGTAGAACGACAACCCAAGAAAGCATCTAGAAAGCTTTTCACCAAAAACCAGAAAAAAAGAAAAAGAAAAGAAGAGAAATGACAATTATCAATATGCCAAAAGGCAGGAACAGAGAAAGGATGATCAACCACTCTCGGTTACTCTTTCACAAATGCGTCACTTTCTTCATTAGGCCTTGATCCAGTCAAGCTCTGTGCTGAAAGTTCAAAATTGTTTTTTTTAACATAATTACAAGTGTGAAAATGCAAATATTTTGGAAGAAATGACACAGATATATATTTTTTTTTATTAGAGTCTGAAGAACTATATCATCACATATGGTATCTAAACTAATTAATGAACTGTGCTAAATCTTTAAAACAAACGATGTGGAAAAAAAATCCATTTGTTTATGTATATTACGAACACAACCGATGAATAAATATTCAGATGCAACATGTAAAATATCATATATCGATATGAAAGAATTTAATTAAACATAATAATGCGAAGTTGGACATATGACTGAATCTTTACGGTGATTGGTGGGAATAGTACTGAATATATATAAATAATGACTAAGAGAGATGGACAAAATTAGAAGCACGTACGTACGTACCTCTCTTTTGCTGCTCTGAAATATGAAGACTGCAAAACAATCACGCTCAATAATGGAATCGATTTTAAAACGCCAAGGGTCAGTGTTCGTAACATACATAGCAGGAACCGTGAAGAATGAATCAGGGAGAGAAAGGAGCAGATCACGACCAAAAACTAAAGAGTCAATAGAGAAAAAAACATCATCCACCAGTCTTTTGTTTTGGTTTTTTTTTTTTTTTTTTCAATTAACAACCACCCATCAAACCAAAAAGTCTTTGCCGACCATATAATTTTTAAAGACTAATGGCAATTGCGATATATACAAAAAGCGTTAGATATTATGAAAGTATATTTACATATTAACGATTTTACAATTTATTTTTTGTGAATTTATTTTTTATTATAAAAGTTTAAAACAATAGAAAAAAAAAGTTTAATTATTTGTATTATATTTTTAACAATTTTTCTATTCTTGGAACAAAATGAGAAGAGCTGTGCTACATCTCGAGGATGTGCACGAGTTTCTCGAGAATAATTTTTTTAAAGATTTTTTTCATTTATTTTTTTTATATTTTAAAAAAATTATAATATTATTAAAAATACTTCTTTAATCACTAAAATGAAAAAATCAATTGCAATTTTAATTTTGATTATTAAAAAAACATTTACTTATCACATGTTCAATGACTGAAGTTCATGCATGCACTTAGTATTAATTTCCATGCAGATAGTTAATTAATATATAATAAGAATAATGTATATATGAGAATATGCATTTATCATGAAATTAGTGGTAGAATTAACAATACTAATTATGCAAGCAACGTGTTTTTTTTATACAAAAGGTTATATTATTAAATTTTTAATTTTTTATCATTTTAAAATATTTTTTAAAAATATAAATATATTAATAAATTAATATTCATTTCCTTAATTATTAAATCATAATACAAATTTTAAAAAAATTAAAATATATAAAATGTTAAATGAGGAAATAAATAAAGTGAACAAAATAATATTTTTCTTAAAAATTATAAAATTGTAATCGAGGACCAGCTACGTACCTACTTACCTTCTCTTTTCGAGTTTTCCTGATCCACATCAAATAAATCTTCACAACCCCTTGTATTCTACACTTCATATTAGATTCAATTAGACTGAATATCTGAATTGATATCAATTCAGATATCATCTACAGATCCGATCCATTAGCTGTAAAGCTCTGAGAAACAAACCACTTCTGAAAGAAAATATAGGCTAAGCTAAGATTGTTTTTCTTTTTTCTTTTCCTATATATAATAAATTTAGGGTTTTTTTTTTACGCTATATAATATATGTTTTAATTGTTTCTGCCTTAAAACCGATCAATAGATATAATATATCATACATGTAATATTGAAAATAAGACAGTACTACTTCAATTCATGGAGATTAATTACGATGCAACCACCTCGATCATCAATTGTGTCGTTTAGTCACCTAATTGTATAACTTTCTAATCTTTATTTGCTAAAGTTCATTAATATACCACTGAATTCAATTTTATGCGCGCGGCTGCCTCACTATTCAGAAGTAATTAGTCCTTTAGCTCTAGTTTCTAGTAAGAACGTGAATGGAGAAAGTAATATTTTAGAAGCCGAAATTTAGGTTAGTTTGGTTACACAGATGAGATGAGATAAAAGTTGAATGAAATATTTTTATAATTTTATTTTTATTTTGAAATTTGAAAATTTTGAATTGTTTGTTGTATTTTATCTAGAATTCTAAGACATTTGTAATAATTAGATGAGATGAAATGAGATAGTTTATTTTCCTAGATAAGATGAGATGAGATGAGTCGAGATAAAAATTGAAAGTTGAATAAAATATTATTAAAATATATTTTTTTAATATTATTTTTGTTTTAAGATTTGAAAAAATTGAATTATTTATTTTATTTTATGTGAAAATTTAAAAAAATTGTAATAATTAGATAAAATGAAATGAAATAATAATAATTGTGAAAACAAATGAGAGAGAAATAATCACGTTAAGTCATGTATAACATAAGCTCTGGCTTTAAGGAGAGCAACAATGCTTTGGTGGAGTTGGAGGGTGATTCATAGCTTGTAGTGAAGGCTTTGAGCATTGGTGAATAAGTGAGGGCAGATTAGAAGGATTCTTAATGTTGTAATGGATTGGAGTGTTAGGCTTGTGTATAGAGAAGCAAACAACTTAGCATATAAACTTGCAAAATTAGCTTCTTCTTCTTTTATTTTTTTTTTTATTTTTTTATTTTCAAGAGGAGAGGGTGTGGATAGAAGAAGCCCCTCAATAGATTACAAATACTGTTCTTAGTTAGAAATAGTTTACTGATTGAACACTAATATATACAATAAATTAGGAAACACACTTGACTTTAAAATAAAAGAAATAATCACAAAATTTAATATTTACACTGGACTTTTTGAATATAGCTAAATCAATATTCAATAGTGAAGAAAAAACATTACATACAAAAATACATTAATTTTAGCATAATGACAGATATTTTTAATCATGTAATGAAATCATATTCATGATGATCTCTACCATTTATCTATATATGAGAATTATATGCAGTTTTTATATACGTGCCAGATCGAATGATCTTTCATAGTCTATTAAAGAAACAAAGTGTATTTCCATATCTTTCTAGACCACGAACTAACAACGAGAAGGATTGAAAATGGTTTTCTCTCTTCATCATTAAGATCAAGGCCTTATACGTACATATTTATAGTAACTAGCTAGCTACAATTGTTTCTTGTAGATACAATAATAGTACTTCCATCATCATCATTAATTTTGATTTAGCAATATCTCTTTATCTTGCAGCTTGGCCTTATCTTTAATTTATCCGGCTGTTCATTGCTTTATGCTTTAACAGTGTTTACTAAAATAGCTAGCAAAGTTCAGAATATTAATAAGCTGTGCTTATAGTTGTGTGGGAAATAGTTGGAAATACGCTTATGCTTCATATAAAAAGAAGAGAAATAATATTTACAGTCGTGAGTATATAAATATCTTGCAGTCGCTTTAAAAAAAATGAATAAATATAAAACTCACATGAAAAGAAATTAACTTTTTAATAGTAGACCTCACTTTTTTTCAAAGCGACTGTACGGCGTTTGTGCATTCCATGACTGTATGTAACATTACCCAAAGAAAGCACCAAGAAAGTTATCTTCACAGTACTAGTACTGGAAACTATGCTATTTCTCGCCGTGAGTGTCGGGGTGGGTGGTACAACAATTTGAATACTGCCTAAGCCATTGCCCTAGCCAAATATCAATACCTAGTGAAATTTTGGCTAACTTGAGTAGTAAAAGTGATCTGCATTGAACTAGCTAAAATTCAAATATTCTACTTTTGAGTTACAGTAAAGTCTATTTTTTCTCTAAATTTGGACATCTCCAAAACAATATTTTACTCAACATATTATTCAAACTTAGATGACAATAATGTTCTGTAAAGAATATCGGAGAAAAAAGCAGTTAAGTCAGTAAAAAAACAAAACAGGGCGGAAAAATGAGTGAGCCACCAGAACAATGCGTTCATTTTTGCACATGGATCACGACCAATACGGAATCTTGTAAGTAGGACCTACGTTTGCAAGCATATCTATTCAGAAGTCATTATAGGACCTACATCCATATTGAATTTAGCTAAATTTTTTAAATTCTTCTTTTCGAATTTAGTTAAATTTTTTAATTTAATGAAAGCATATTCATAGGAAAAATGATCTGTTTGAAAATTCCTAAAAAATAGAGGAGAAAAAGTTAGGATAGTCAATAAACAACATTAGTAGTTGTACTGATCTTTATCTTAACTTTCTTATACTTAATCATATATTATTTATTACTCAATCATATTCTTATTTAAAATTGCAAATGCGATTAAAGGAAAAAAAAAAAAAAGCCAATCGTAATGCTCTTACAAAGGAACTTTGAAAAGAAAAGGTAAGGGATTGACACTTTTTCTTTTTTAGCATAACTGCATAAGGCAAACAACTTTTTCAAAGCTACTCCTTAAAATATATCTCAATGGGATATTTTGTATCTCAATAATATGGGATTTGTGGAGTTAACTCCTGTCACTTGATAATCAACTTCAATAATGTTGATGTATATTTTTTACATTTAAACATATACTTCTAAAAATTCCAAAATTAAAATTACATACCTATAATTTAATTCCATATATCAGATCCTTAATTACAGTAATCCAAATGAAATTGATCAGTTTCTCCACATGTCTTAATTAAAATAAAAAGTTAAAATAGAGTTTACATGAGTCTCCATAAACCATCTAAACATACTAAAACTCATCTACTAAATAAAATAAATCACCCAAAACAATAGCACCCCGAGGTACTCAACTACTATCCTCAGCTAATCTTATCCACGCCCTCTACCATTGATCTTTAGCTGAACGATCAAAATCATCTAAAATATTGTGAAGATAAACGGGTGAGTTATCAACAACTCAGTAAGCAAATAACATATGTTAGTATGTAAACATAAGCATTTATAACGTTCAGAATGCGAAACAAAATATTTACTTTTAAAATACAGAATCAAAACATGTTACAAAATATCAGAGCAAAAACTTTCAGAAAACAATCTTATTTCAAAAATCCTTTGGCATATCACGCTATATAATATATGTTTTAATTGTTTCTGCCTTAAAACCGATCAATAGATATAATATATCATACATGTAATATTGAAAATAAGACAGTACTACTTCAATTCATGGAGATTAATTACGATGCAACCACCTCGATCATCAATTGTGTCGTTTAGTCACCTAATTGTATAACTTTCCAATCTTTATTTGATAAAGTTCATTAATATACCACTGAATTCAATTTTATGCGCGCGGCTGCCTCACTATTCAGAAGTAATAAGTACATCATAAGGACGTGGTACTCAACTCCTATCTTCAGCTAATCTTATCCACGTCCTCTATCATTGATCTTTAGTTGAACTATTAAAATCATCTAAAATATTATAAAGATAAATTGATAAATTATCAACAACTCAATAAATAAATAACATACATTGATATATGAACATAAGCATGATAGAGATCTGAGTCTTGGGGAATCTTGTGTAATAAATTCAGATGGCGCGATGACCATGCATGGAGTTTGAAGATAGATTTTTCCTCAATTCAATTTCTTGGTAATTCCGCCCGAGTGAAAAGTAAAATCATAGATGACAATAAGGCTGTCAGATAAAAAGGATGGATCGATATATAATATCAGAAGAAAAAGACAAAAGATGAAAAAGAAGCATTAACTATGACGGATGGTCATAAATGATATTAATGACCCACCAAACTGAAAGACTGCGTTTTTAGGGCGATGCTACAACCCCCGCTGGAGCTCCCCGCTGGGGGCTGTAGATTACTTTATATGTATTTTATTTAAATAATTTTTTATGTAAACCTTTTAATATTTTAAAATATTTTTAAAAAATAAATAAATTTAAAATATTATTAAGAAAATACTTTTTTAATCAAAAAGTAAAAAAATATATATTAAAACATATTTTCTTAATTACGAAATAAAATAAAAAATTATAAAAAATATTTTTTTATAATTTTTTATTTTACTTTATGATTAAGAAAATATTTTTAAATTAGATGAAAATATTATTTGAAAATAATAAGATGAAAATATTGAATATTTGAAATTAAAAAGTATTATGTGTTTAGTTATATTTGAAAAGTAAACTATGAGAAGTTTTGAAAAACAATTTATCTCACAGACCTTAAATACTTCGGGAAAAAAATAGACTAATCAGCAAACTATGTTATATCCTGTACAAACCAAAATCGTGGAAAGCACAATACTGTTATAAAACTCATAATCAAAAGAAATCAAATGGTCAAATTAAAAAGACCTCACGTGTGAAGTACACGCTCCTATTCTCCTCCTACTGATCTATTTAAATATTAATTCATTTTAAATAATTTAACTGTTCATCCGGCGCCGGCCTGAATGGATATTCCCTCCCGATTGAGTTGGAGAACTTTTCTTCGAAACAAATGAAAAGATTTTGAGGAGAATAAAACGACGAATAAAAAACCAAGGGGATTTAAAGGATTGGGTTAAATTATGAATTCGATCAAACAAGATAGAACAAATTAAGAACAGTAAATCAAAGATGACATTAATAATGCAGATGGAGAATCTCGGAGGAAAAAGCACGTAACTACAGTTAGTCAATAAAGTTGGGCTGAAAAATGAGTAACCTGCAAATGACAAAAATAAGTGCATCATGACACATGAGACCCACCAAAAGTAGTGCCTTAATAATTTTAATTTGCACATTGATCAGGACCTAAGTCATGATGTAATCTTTTATCAAAAAAAAAAAAAAAAGTCCTGATGTAATCTTGTAGGACCTACATCATCTGCACATATATCTCTTCAGATCATTCATTATAGAGTTTGGAAAGGAAGTTTAACTGTTTTCCTACTAAAATTAACAATATATATTTTATTTCACTAAAAACGTCGGGAATGAAAGCTCCCTGCCCAATTGACTTCAAAAGAAAGAAACGTGATTAATATCAGTTCCACAAACTCTACGTTGGAAAGCGACATTCCAGCTGCTGCATATTATGGATGATTTTCTTTCTTCGTCAGAATTCTCAATGGCTAAATAACAATAGAGTCATCTTCATCTTTTGTACCTTGCACTCCTTTTAGGTTTGGTGTTCTCAAGACTCTGATAGAAAGTCTTCGGCCTCGTTTGGTTATGCAATTTAGATGAGATTAGATGAGATATTTTGAAGATGAAATGAAATAGTTTGTAAAAAAAAATATATGTTTGGATAGTGAGAGGAGATGAGATAGTTTTTAATTTTTGGGATTTGAAAAATGTGTAGGTCTCACTGTTGATTAGAGAGCCGAAGTGCACTGTTCACATACTATTTACGTCAGTTTTCATTGTTCATGCACTGTTCATGTACTGTTAATTTACTGTTTATGTATTGTTCACTGTCAATATTCAATGTTCATTACTGTTTATTAATCTTGCAAGAAAGGATGGTGCAAAACCTAAAAACTTTCTAGGCCATACGATACTTATTCTAAAGTTCAATATCAAAACCTCCATGTCGGGAACGTAACCTATAAATTAACGAATCAAAACATTAATAAACAAACTAAAGAGAAGATGATGAGTAGATAGTATTCCTAGGATGTATTGCTAAGATATATAGAAGTAATTAAATATATATCTTCTTATCAGCTTTATTTTTTTTAGTAAAGTCATGATTTTATATGCTATCAAAACTATGGTGCATCATGTCTTTCGTGAAGGTAATGTTGTCGCTGACTTCCTAGCTAAAAGGGGAGCTGAGGGTTTAAATTCTGACTGGTCTGGTGAGATTCCTAGCCGCCTCAGAGGCCTTCTCCGCATGTATAGAATTGGTTTACCTTATTTGCGGATATCGTAAAGGTTTTTCCTTGGTAAGTGGTTCTTGGTTTTACTGTCTTACTCACTCGAGGTATGTATATGCTCTTGTTTCTCTCTGGTTTTCTCTTTTGCAGATTCCTTCCTTGTCTAGGGCTGTTAGTTTGCTTCGAATTGTACATTTATGGTAATTGTTTTGTTTCCTGGACGGTTTTAGTTTATGATACCTAGGTTTTTGGAACTTTACTTGTATCCCCTAGGTGTCCTGTTGTAACCACGGTTTTCCTCCGCCACAAGTGAGGGCTATCTATAAAATTTGGGGTCCCGTCCTCTTCTCTAAAAAAAAAAAAAAAAAGCCCAAAGTCTAGTAGAGATTGGCATTTTTTCCATATAGCAGAATTAATGATTAATGGGTGGAAAAACTAAATCATTTGGGGATATTCTTAGGAGTGTAGTTGATTGTATTAATGTTATCTCTTCAACCATGAAAATTGGTTGTTGAATGCAAGTCTCAAGTTGGCTGATCCATTGACTTGTTTCTTCACAGCTCAAATATTTTGAAGCAAAATGTCAACTTTGTTGCAGCCCAAAACTTACAATTCTTTCAACAACGGAATTTCCAAAGTATATATTCACCCCTTCCAAAAACCACTTGAGTTTTGGCAAATCAGGAAGTGTCATACTGGTTAGATGCTCCAATTGCGTGCATGAGACTTGTAGTCACCGAGGTTGTTTATAAAGCATGTTGTTCAAATATAACTTCCAACGAAACACAATTGATTTTGTGTAGAGAAGTTAGACTTTGGAATGTTGTAAGCATGTTAATTAGATTGAAAAATGTGCAAAAGATTTTGAAAACCAATGACACTTAATAGATGTCTTAAGGACGTGTTTTTTACACTTACAATTGCGCCCATGTTGGTTATGGATGATCTCGCTTGTACTTGAAATTGGAAGGTAAGATGGGCTTGGCCTTTTTGGTCAAGGTCGCTTCCGATGCCTAAGTTAGTGGCCACCTAAGAGATGTTTTCTTCATGATAACAAGGATTATGTGCTAAATGTTTAAAACATGATATCATCTATATATTCCTTGTGTGCTAGGGTGTTGTCTTTTTTGTAGATGGGTTTATGTGGGATGAGCTACGTGGTACGAAATTTCAATATCTTCATAATCTTGTATATAATTATCAGCTTATGTGATACTTGGATAAAAAAAATATGGAGAGCAGTTTATCTGATACATTAAAGATTACGTTTATAGCTTCATTGTTTGATATCTTTGGTGAAATAAGAGCATTTACTCCAAGGAGAATCTTTTTTAATCTTTTTCAGAAGGGGGGATGGCGTGGTTGTTACATTGATAGGATTACAACTTTTATTAATTACGAATACTCTCTATAGTTGCTAGGCAGCATAAATTCTTACGGGAAAAGTTTGGTGGTGTTGAGGATGACATACATGAAGATGAGGATGAGGATGAACCAGAAGCCATATGGGTTGTTATTCATAATTAAAAAAAAAAATTGAATTTCAGTAAATTTTCTGTATGTTGCAGACAAATCTAAGAGATCAACTACATTATGTAAACTAAATGACACTATCTACTAGTTAAAAAATAGTTTAGCTAGTGTCAGTTCAGATAAGCTGAAATATTATTTAAGCCATGAATGTAAGGTTGAGAATTATATTAAGGTTGATCCCTTTATATATTTTAAAAAATATAAGATCATTAGTGCCATGCAAAGACTGATTCTCAAAGAAGAGGTCAGAGATTTAAGTAATCTTGATCAGGTCAGAGATTTAAGCTAGAAACATTAAACTGATGCAACCTCAATATTTTTTTTTTCCAGTCTTGAAAAGGTTGGGTATTTGGCATGATTACTTGGTTTTTCCTTCATAGAGGTTGACATTACTGGTTAACTTCTAATGGCATAATATTCCATTGTCTTATAATTTAATCAAGCTTCCTATAGTGCTACTTGACTTCATTTCAAAGAAAAATGACTTTTGACTTGCATATGCTTGGTTTCAATGGCGCCATTGCAAGAAGCATTTCTTTTTTATAATAATGACATTTTTAAAGTTGATTATAGGATAAAGTTTTGTTTTACAACTCTAATCATTTGGTCTGGTGCTGCACTAAGGATTCTAGTGTGTTCCTATGAGAGATACACACAACACATAGATACATGATTAAGATAAAGGTGCACACAATACATGATGCATCTCATGTGAGGAAGACAATATATATAGATTAGTGAAAGAATAGTTCCAAAATTAATTTGAAAATTAATTTCTTTTTTCTTTTCCTGTCAACTGCCGATATGTTGTTTCTCATGCATGTGTTCCAAATGGGTCGATTTTGAGAACATAGAGAGCGATGTTAAAACTTAAATTAACAAGTTATCTAGTTAAGGTTTTGATGAATTACATGGATATGGTTGTATGCATGCATTCATTCATATTCTAATAATATAGTCTTAGATGTAAAAGAAATTTATGTCCAGATACTATGGCGCATGATTTTAAACATGTTGGGGTAGTTGGTTGCTGTCGTGTTAAATCTAGGCTTATTGAATATTGAGATTTATTTCTACTCTTTTTAATATTGAGAAGATCTTCTGTTTTAAATATTGAGTTTGAATCATGTTTTGACTATGTTTAACCCTTTATGACTATGTGTTAAACTAGTGGAGATGAGAATGTATTTTTTTAACACTTTTCTTCAAGATTAATAGCCTAAGTAAGCAACCAAGGATTTTATTCAAACTAGTAGGTTCGATTAGAATTTTCTAGTTTGCCAAGAGCTACTCTTGCTGTTTATGCTATGCTTTCACAAAAAAAATGACGTTTCTTCTCAAGTTTTCTTCAACTCTAGTATGCTTGGTTTATGTAGTTAAGATTGTAGTTAAATGAGGGATGTTTAAGAGCATGAATGTACTAAAGCTGCTAGCTGTCCATGTTAGTGCAGAAAATTCTGCTATGCACTCTGTTTTGGGCTTCAACTAGTCCATTTCATCCCATTTTTCATTTGCATCTTTTGTTCAACCAAAGTTATTTGTTTGTATGAAAAACTATTCAAAACAAGGGACAAAAACCATCCATCTTGCGAGCTTTAGCTCTTCATTTAATTTGGTTCCAACAAGTTACTAAAAAGCTGTCGAATGCCATTTTAGATTATTGCATAATGTAAGATTTATTCTTGCTTCCATGCTCAATTCCATACTTTCATTGTGTTGAAACTTTCACCATTTCAGAAGACATTCTTTTAATTTCTTCAATCTTGCTTGAAATAAAATCTATATGTTTAATTATTTTAAGAATTGAGCATGACACAAATATTCAATGTACCTCTGAATATATATGGCTATAAAACGCCTTCTTCTCAAACTGATTGGAAGCACAGATGTCAAAGTTTAGTTGCAGTTGAAAATGCATGACATGAAATTCATTTTACTTTTAGTTATTAGAGCTTACAAGTCCATATTTTCATTGATTAAAGCTATCTTTTTGTGAACCTAGTCAACCTAGCCTGATGACTTTTGAAGCAAGTCAACTCATGCAACTTTACTAGAGGAAACCGCATCATGATTATAGTTCACTGATTAATCATCTAGAAATGTAGAAGTAAACTGCTTGCCAGATGTCACTGTGCAAGTGCAATCAAAATCATGTTTTGTTGTTTTGTGTGCCTGTACAGTATTTAAATTATGTTTGTATCAAAGTGAAAATCAATAAGACAGAAGGAAGAGAGGTAAAAGGTGTCAGTAACATGATAATAAATGTTGCACATAACTTACTGTGCTAGCTTTATATTGGGAGAATGACTTATAGATATATTTTTCAGTTTTTTTAATATGATAACTGATGTCTTGCAGATTGGGCAAGAAACATACTTTGTCCTAGTTTCATGCACATGATTATGAATAAAACCTAACAGAAGGGAGCAAGTTTTTAAAGCTAAGAGGGTTAGTTCATTCCTTTCTTTTGTTTCTTTTGCTACTTTAACATATTCTTTTAATTTTTATCTTTGTTCACATGATTTTTCCAGGCTGGAGAAGAGTCATTGGTTTTTAGATTATCTGTAAGTTTGGTTTTGTGCTTCCCACTTGTGCAATTGTTTATTTGAGCACGAACATGTAATTTGGATGTGTATTATATTTTTCCTGTATTTTGTTTTGTGCATTTTTTTATTTTCTGAAATACCTTTTCTGGCGAGTAAAGTTCGCCGGAAATAATTTTTCGTGGCATATACGAATTTGCGGCAATATTATATCTACAAAATATAAGCACTTAAAATGAATTTGTAAAGCTTACACCAATGGCTGTACAATCTCGAACTGGAATGCAACTGTAACTTTTTCTATCCAAGTGGGATTCAAGCTATTCAGTATAACCTCAGTGCGTAAGACAATCCTGATCAAAACATGAATACATCTCATATAAGCACATAAACAAACTACTGTGTATTGAAAAACTCAAAGCTTGAAAGCTAAATAAACACCTTTTTCCAGAAAGGGTCAATATGAAGTATTAGTTCAGCTCGCTACACGTGTAAATACTACTTATGGTACATGTAAACGAACACTACCAGGATTGGAATCCCACGAAAACTACTCTTAAACTTGAGAAGAAAGAAAAACACCAGAAACTTGGGGTGTTAGCTCAGTTTCTAGCAATTTTGAGCAAACAAAGATGGTGTCCAGTATTTAGTCATCCAAAGGTTAAGCTGAAGAGATACAGAAGAAGCAAGAAACTCTCCAAATTTGGAATCCATTTCTTGCTTGAGAAAGTCCTAATGTTAGACATATATCCTCCTAATCAGTAAACACAAGATACCAGTACTGTAGTTTTCTTTCCTCTAGGTCATAATATATCATTAAGAACACCAAAAACAGAACAAACTAAATTATATCACTAAGCACTGTAGTTTTCTTACCCAGGGTTTCCATCAGTGTATAATAATAACCCAAACTAACTAAGACAGTCATCGATCCACATACATAGTAATCCAGCTCATTACAAGGGTATGACTACAAATATCTCATGTAAACAAAATACTGTCAAAATAGTAACTTAACCTTTTTTTTTTTATAGGTAAATAGACATAGCCTAAGTACACAGAACCTATAAAAATAGTTGCTTAACATAACATAAAGTAATGATCATCTCACGTGGCCTTTTAAACCCTGACAAACCACCTTCTCATGCAATCTCCCCTCTATTTTGGTTGTATCTTGAAGTGAAACTCACACAGTAAAATGTACTTCAACATAATGAACCAAAATTGTGAAAGTTTTCTCAAAATTTAGAACTGATTAATTCATAGAATTATGTTAACTCAAGAAATATTATACCACAGTCTTGAATTAATACAAATGTGAAGTGTGGTTTGGATCATAATTTCAAGTCCGTGCTAAGCATAGAAAATATATAGGTGGTGAAGTTGGACAATAGAGCACCTAAACAAAAGATTTGGCAAAGGAAAGACGCTAGTATACACCCTCATAAACATCACTATCAAACATATGGTTATTTTTAGAGAGGGATACCTTTGAAATGATGTCACGATCTCGCAAGTTCAATGCTGATAGAGATAACTGCAGCACAGATTAAAATATACATGAATACATTTTGAAAAAGCAAAACAAATGAGTTAACAGTACAGAAATAAATAAAAAGACAAACTAAAAACAAAAGAGCCACGCATGCAGATAGAATAACAATTCCAGATGTCGAAATCTGATCCTCTCTAATACAGTTAATTGATCCCATCCCATGTAAAGTTTTTGTCAGGCAATATACTGCTTTGGAGCTTGCCGTTATTCCACCCATTTCTTTCTAGTAAGTGGCAACAGAAATGCACAATTTCCATCTGTTGGAGATGAAAGAAATGGCAGGTAACACTTCAACCTTTGGCACTTGAAAATGAGAAATATTCATTTGTATAAGAATAGTATTACATGGGAAATTTTACTAGAGAAGAAAAAAGTAACCACAATTTAAAATAATAATAATAATAGTAATCGTATTCATATTATTCTTGTTCTCTTTGTATTTTACTTGATTATTTGTATTCATAATAATCAAGTAAAATGAGAATAGTAAGAACCTAAGCCAATCTGGGATAGAAAATAAATAATGATACGAATTTCAGCAAACGTGGAGATAAACAGAGTCCGAGCCACCGTGGGGTAGACCATTAACATATTCTTGTTTATTTCCCTTCTGCAAACGTATACTTGAAAAAAAAGTAACAGCAATCAACAAGACTCTGATCCTCTCTAATATCTCTATGTACCTTCCAAGTCATTAACGTAATGGTCCTTTCATCTTTAATTCGATGTGACAAACGAATAGAATAGATATTTGAAGAAGAGTTGAATCTTCTTATTTTGAATATTTTCATCTTTATCATTGATGTTCTTCTCGTTGCCTTCTTCTCTAGAATTCAGCTTTTTAACCTCTCCTCCACCATTGTTGCTTTCTATGTTACTCAATACACGCTTATTATTCTTTCTTTGTTTCCACTGAGCCTGTGGACCACCTTTATCTTTTCTGGAGTTTAAAATTTACTACCAAGAGGCTTCTTTGCTATTTTTTATCCAGCCTTTAATGATTTCGATTTTTTCTTTTTTGACGACTCTGTTCCAGTAGATGCCTCTGTTTCCTTCTTTTTATAATCTGGTTTCATAGGTGCCTCGACAGGAGAGTTTGATTCGTTTTTGTTATCTTCTTCTTCCTTCATGTTGGATTCTGGTTCAGTAGGTGCCTCTGCAGGAGTCTATGCTTCCTCGTTTTTTTCCTGTTCCATATTCCACGAACCAAGAGGCTGCCTGATCAAGATGTTTCCCAACAAGCACGTTGCCAATAAAAAGCTTTTTCTTTGTTTTCTGTTAACCAGAAGCAAACCGGATTAAACAATTAGGATAGGATGAAACAAAAACAAGAAAATGAAAATGAGAAAGTCATAAGCGTTTAGTCAACTGGTCATTGTAATCAAGGCTCCATGGACTTGCATCTAATTCTTCAAACATTCTGATTCAATTTGTTAGAAATACTAGATTAAATTACACAGTGGAAGCGATGTTACCTCGTCGTTAAATTGTAGATCTAGTGTGATTGTTCCACAGATTCTCTATCGTCGTTGTTGTTCATCCGGAATCTCTTGTATTGATAGTGGAGTGTGCTACGTGGTAATATACGAGAGCAACACTTACATATTTCACAGCTTAGATGCCAGGACTAGAGAGAACTAATTGAGAGAGACAGCTTGTTGATCCAAGTGTCTCATCCAAAAAGGGGGCTATGTAAATAGTTACTCTAGTGTAACTCACTGGCTGGAGCCAGCCATCAAGACTCGTGAAGGGTGCACACTATGGGTGCCCCTTTCTTACACAATTAAGTTGGTAAAAAGTAAAAGTTCAAAAATTAGAAAAAAACTAGAATGCATTATGTATTAGTGTAGAGAGAGAGGGAGAGAGAGATCCCCAGAAGCACCAATTTATGTGGAAGCTCGATAAATTATCAGCCACGTCAATCAAAATAAGGTCAACACAATAAAATAAAATTAAGTTAGCATCTTTACATACTAGCTTCCTCTCATCTGTGAAGGCTTGGGTTCTGCAAATTTATTTATATCAAGAAAAGGGTAAATCAAACTATGTCCATCCACATCAATTGTTATCTAAAACATAATTGTCAGTTGTCATCTTCGTTGTCTCCTCCCACAATCGGGAATTGCCACATAGTGAAAGAGGTGAAGCAAGGGAATTCTAATTTCGAAGGGATCAAGGACTTCCTGGATCAGAGTTCCATAGGAGTCAGAAAGCAGTTGCAAAGTCCAGTTTCAATAACAAATGGATTTGAAAAGATGGAAAATTTATGCAGGAAGAATACAACAACAAATTGTTCATCGATAATTTGGAAGAATTGACAGGGGTGCCTTTTGCTGCACGATCATCTGATCTCAAAAATCTATTCGACATCTTTAAAGAAAGTACTGGAAGTGGAAACATAGAGTGGGAGGCTTTTTTGCTGAAAAGCTATCCAAGAATTCAAGAACTAGAAAGACATGAAGCACAAAAGAAAGACACCCAGCAAGACAAGTGAGAATCTAAGTAACGCATATGAAACTCTACCGTCGACTATAACTCTAAAACCAAAAGCATTTATGTTTGCTCAGTCAATTTCAATCTCAAAGCAAGCAGCATTTGTACAACTTGACCCATCTATCGATTAAGCCAACTAGGATGATAAATATACCTCATACTAGATCGTGGCATGCCCTCCTTCACCTCCATAGTCTGCTTTTACACACTGTCTTTATATTTACTTAGGCCAACTTCTTCCAAAATGGAGAAAATAAATTAACTTTGGGCAATAACTCTGCACCATTATTACCGATAGAAACATTATTTCCAATGTAATTCACTGGTTGTACTCAAGTGTGAAATACGAATAGCAGATATATTTTGTAATGGAAAGGCAGAGTTGCATCTCAAATGTTCGATGAAAAATGGAAAAGAATCATGGCATTTAGCCAAGGGAGTGCTTCGAGGGCCTTCCAACCTCCTTACAAACTTCATGAAATTCAACAACTTCCACGTCCCTAACAAACTCAGACAAAAGTTAAAAGGCCCACTACTGCAGAATTCGTAAATGACAGTGTTTTACATAAACAACCGACATAAGCCTAAAACAATATGCTCCAGAATCTTCTTCTTCAGCCGCGTATCACTTCCTTCAGCTGTCCGATTCATTATTTCCCAACGGTGCCGTTTAGAGTTCATGCTTCCTTCACCTCACAACCCGTAGCCTTCAGTTTCAGACTTCACTTCCCACTTTCTGTCTTGCGTCTTGCCATTTTGCCCCTTTTCACCTAGGGTTCATAACAGCGATGAATCATTTACATCGACAAATCCATGAATAGAACAACGAAAATGCATCTACCTAAAAACTCTACAATGCCAAGCACCGTAAAATCCATTTTATTTTCTATTTTCTACCTTCCCTACCTTTTCCTTCAAACAAACCCAGTTAATTTCCATGCAATTAAAAGGCAAAAAAAAGAGAAAATAAACAGTTCCAATTAAAACCCTGAGACGGAGAGAGATAGGAAGAGAGTACCTGGCCAAGCAGAGAGAAAGAGAGAGGGCGACTGTAAAGAACGAGAGAAAATGATGAAGAGAACCGTACAATAGATCTGGTAGAGAAGAAGAAGTGTTAACTAATTAATATTATATTATATATGAATTGAATATATTGGCATCCTCTATATCCATATCCATGGCGTCTTTTCTTCTTTTTGAAAAACTAGTTGATTAATTTTCCCTTGTAAAAGAAATCTACTCATCAACAAACTACATTATATATACACCTTTTAGCTACATTATATCACAATGGGAGAATATTCTTACCCTTTCTCTGAATAACAATTGAGCTGTATCGTAGTGATTTGACTCCCAATGCAAATTCAAGTATGATATACTCCTTTTAGCTCTGGTGTACTTGAGACTCCGCGACATAAAGGCTTCATCTCAGGACAATGTATCACAATTACATATTTCAAAGATTCCCCAAAGGAATAAGGTCCAGAGCAAAAGTGTGTGAGGTTTGGTAAGTCTTCAAGTTCTAAGCATGCTAATTTGTTGAAACTAATTGCCACATTTTCTTCACCATCCTCCATTGCTACAATTTCTGTAATCCTTTTGCAGCTCTTCACAGTCATTGTTTGGAGTTGCACCAGAGTTTTGGCAGTTGAGGATGTTAATAAATTGATCAATCCGTCACAATGATATATGCCCAATCCTGTCAAATTTTGAAGAAATACCGAGGATGGCACAATGTTTTTCAGTTTGTGGCATCCATACAGTAGAAGAAATTCCAGATTATGAAAAAGTGGGCATGGCTGGGTACTGTCTTCTTTCCACAAATGTGTAAGCATAGGTAGATAACGAAGCTCTAGTCGTCTTAATCGTGGGACTGGATCAACAAGTTCATAAGGGAATATTTCCTCCCGGTCACTATACCATACTTCAAGTTGCAACAGATTTGGCAGTGGAAGTTGAATGCAAGTCTGGAGTTGGTTCTGTTGACTTGTTTCTTGACTACTGCTGCTGCTCGCAAATTTTGAAGCCCAAATCAGTACTTGATCACATTTCCATAGTAGTAATTTTTCCAATGAAGGACATTCGAAATTAGTATGCACCCCTTCCAAAATCCACTTGAGTTTTGGCAAATTAAAAAGTGACATTTGAGTTAGTATGGGGAACTCAATATGTCTGACTGTTCCGTCTTCTCTCGCTATACTTTCTTCCGTCCCTAAACTTGGAGCTATTAAAACTTGTGGTTCTTTACCATTATGCCCCTCCGTATTTCTAAATATAGTTTCTAATGAACTGCAGTTCCATATACATAGACGAGTCAGACGTTGCGTTAATATTGTTGTTGTAAGAAAATTAGATTGAAAGACGTGCAACAACTTTTCACATCCACGAATCTCCACATCTTGAATATTTTTGGAAAAAGAACTCGCGGCGACTTGATCCTGCGCTATAATTTCCAACTTATCCATGTCCATAATGACCAACTTCTTCAAGCTCGAAAACGAGAGCTGTAAAATATATTAGAACAGTGGTTAACACATACCCCATCCAACATAACATAACCTATAAGAAATATATTTCAGCTCGAGAGGACAGCTTCATTTAAATATAATTGGGTCACCCCTCGTGGATTTAAAACTTTTAAAATTGGGACCTAAACAGTAACTTTTTCTTATAAAAATATGAATTTAAGTTATTTCAAAATTTTAATTAATGCATTCAAAATCATATAAGTAATTTATTCTATAGATATTCTAATTTTGTTATTAAATCAGTTGTAATACTTATAATTCTTTCTGCTTTCGTTATTTATTTATTTCTTTATGAACTTGATCATATATAGAATAATAATGAGATTTGAGTATTTCTTTAATAATGATTAATATTGTAATTAAATCTATATTTTAGAAAGACTAATTAATTAAATTTATCAACTTAAGGAGAGAGATCAAAATGATTTCACAATATATATATATATATATATATATATATATATATTTTATAAGTGATTTCACAATATTAGGATGTAAAACTCTTCTACCTAAATAGGAAATCTTAAGACAGCTAATTAATTTTAGTCTCTTACCTCATCCACCAAGAAAAGGGGTTGTTTAATGGACATCTCAGACGACCTCTCTTCAACTGTTTCTTCAAAGCTCACAACTCCTGAAGCAAATATCTCAACTTTTTCGCATCTTTCAATCCAAATCATTTTCAACATTGGCCATTTTGAAACATGCACTCCTTTGTAAAACCACTTGAGTTTCTTTAAATTTAAAAGTCTCAAATCAGTTACTCGAGGGAACTCCAATATTGTCCTTGCTACTTCTTCTCCTCCTCCACCTGCAACAATTTCCTCCAGTACCTTACAATAGTCAATCCAAAGTATTTTCAATTGCTCTAGACATCTGAAAACTGTTTTGGGTTCTTGACCACAGCTCCATATGTGCTTTATTTTGGGAAGACTCCTCATATGCAGTGTTTGCAAGCTAGGGAAGGAAACCTGTCGGATTATGTTCATTGTACCAATTAAAGACGCCAAATATATATTTCTATGCTTTGATTTTGAAAATATGAAAAATTAAATTGGAGAAAGAATATAAAATAGCAGAAATTTGAGAACAATGGTCCCTTCAAAAATTAGTATAGTCCGTCTATAAAATTCTCAACAGAGCTCCCAAGGATACAAAGTCATTATATCATGCCATTGTAAATAATCATTTGCGATGCTATTATAATAGTTGACAAAAATATGCCAAATTCCATATATACGTAATGAGCTTTTTTATTTGAAAACTATTTTAGAAAAGTTCCATCTTATTTTTTTCAAATCTAACATTTATGACTCAAGACTATGGTGTCTTCAAACTTTCAAACTTCTTTTTTTTTTTTTTTTCAAACTTTCAAACAAAATAAAATAAAAAAATTCAATATTTTCAAATATTAAAATAAAAATAATACTCTAACAATATTTTATTCAATTTTTAATTTTCATCTCTTAATTCACTATTCAAACCAAGCTTGTTTGTTTTTACAACTATTTTCGTCTTATCTCATATAATCATTATAATTTTTATAAATTCCTATACAAAATTAAATAAACAATTCAATTTTTGCAAATCTCAAAATAAAAATAATATTAAAATAATATATTTTAACTTTTATCTCAATTTATTTCATCTCATCTCATCTCATTTTATCTGCAAAAACAAATGAGAGTGACATATATAGTAGCGTAGAAACTTTGAGCCTAGAATACATGAATTAGAAGCGTCATTAAGGAAGAAAAAGAATTTGTATGTTTATTATTTAATATTTCTTTTGAATATTCACAAAAATGTTTTAATAAAAAACAAAAAAATATAATACCGATACCCTTTTAAGTCCCTATTCTCGTTTGATGTAGCGTTACATATGGCAAAATAAAGAGAGTTTGTAAGTGCACAATTATTTTGAAAAAAGTAATATAGAATTTATATGAAAAAAAAATTATTTTTTTAATAAAAAAAGAATATTTACAATCATGAAATGTGCAAGCGTCGTATATTACTTTTAAAAAAAGTGAATAAATATAGAATACATATAAAAAATTAATATTTTAATAATAAACTACTTTTTTTAAAAGCGCATGTTTCTCTAATCCATTATTGTATCTAATATTATTTATTTAATAATTAATTTTATTATTTTTTAAAATAACTATACAACACTTGGTCCATTAATCCAAAATAAATCAACTAGCGGTTCTATTGCTGTAAATTTTAAGAGAGAGAGAGAGAGGGGTTGATTGGACTGTTACAGTGTTACCTCTTCAATCCCGAAAAGTGTGCCTCCCTGCTCATCTAATTCCTTGGACGACGACGATTCTAAAGTACGCACCCCTTGGAAAAACCACTTGAGTTTTGGCAACCTATCAAGTCTTAGAAGAGTTAGGCTAGGGAATAAAAGCCTCGTTGTTGGATCTGTACCGTCTTCTCTGGCAACAATTTCCTCCATTACCCCACAATCTTTTATCTTTAGAGACTTCAAACTCTCACATCCGTTAACATTACTCCAAACATGCTTTATTTTGGGTAGATGTTGCAGATGCAGTTTTTTCAAACTAGGGAAGGAAAGCTGCAGGATTAAGTCCCTCATATTAGTACGCTGAAGATTTCAGTGCTTCGAATTTGAAAATAGGCAAAATTAAACAGGGGAACGAGTGTATTATAACTATAATTTTTTTTATTGGACCAACTGTCAGGAATTAAGTCCGAACTAATTACAACAATGCACATGTCCTTGACAAAGTTTTTTATGTGTACTTCATATAACTCAAGGAAAAATTTCGAGCACCATAATTCCTAAAAGTTATTTACACAAGAATTTAAACTTTAGATTTAGAGGAACATACTTAGAAAATATTATTTTTGTCAAATTAAGTTCATTATTATTTAATCAGCTTTTTATTTCAAATCACTATTATTTTTGTTTTCAAATTTAACTTTTATGCCCCAAGACTAAGCTGACGTCTTCTGCCACAATCTAACATAGGCGCATGCAATTATACTTTGGGCACAGGGAATGCCAACTAAATCATGTTTATGCTTATGGTGTGCTTGACACATGATTTACATGGACTTGTGTACATGTACCTGATGACGTAGAAGCGGCACCTGAAGATCATGGCCGTTGCCCTCCAAATTGGTTTCTCTTGTGCTTAAGAAGCTCACGAGCTTTGGAAGATACCTTAGCTTCAAGGTTTGCAGTCGACTGAACATCATATCTCCGGCCTCTTCTATTCCGTCTTCTTCTTCTTTCACGAATATGGCACCCACGTTGTTGCATCTTGTTATCCTCAATTCTTCAAGTAGTGAAAGGCCTCTGACTATTGATGATGAGAAGATAAATCTTAATTTCTCACAGTCTTCCACCCTTAAAACTTTCAAGTTTTTGAAGGATGTCCCCAACTCAGAGAGATGCATAATATTACCATTATTTTGGATATGGAGATGCTTCAGTTGTTGAAAATCTTCTCTATCTAATTCATGTAAGACACTCTTAGTATTGTTCGACTCATCTAGATAAAGATATTCTGTCCTCTTCAGTAGCATTTTGATCCCAAAGTCCAATTGGAAGTTGCTCATATTCAGTTTGAGTTCTAACATTCTTGAGAAGGCAGCTTTATAAAAACTGCAATACCCATCCTGGCTATCTCCAATGCGTATTTTGTATCTCTCAAGCTTTTCAAAAAACAAATCTTTCGGTAGATTGTTGGAATCTTTAATATTTATCTCTAAGGTGATCAAGTGTGACAATTTCTTTAGCCCTGCAAGGCTAGCATTTTTTCCTTCATTATTGGGTCCTTCAACCTCCCATTGGACATTGATGCCTCGCATGTACAATTCTTCTAAGTTGACCAAGCTTGACAAGACATTAGGAGGAATCACTTTAAGTTCGGAACAATCGGTCAAATCCAATAACCGCAAACCAGTCAATGACCCTATTTCTCTTGGCATATTTGAAATGTCAGAACCAGCAAGACTAAGAATTACTAAAGTCTTGAGTTCTCCAATCCAATGAATATCTCCCAACTCACATCCATCTAGACACAATGTTTGTAGGTTTGTAAGTGGCAAAAGTGATGAAAGTCGTATATTTGTCAAACTCAGAACTTCGAGCTTCTCCATCCCTTGGAAGAAAATGTCTTCGAGCTTGTCCATCCCTTGGAAGGAACTGCTTGGGTTTTTCGTTTTCCAAAATCGATCTTTACACTGGACATGAAAGTATCTTAATTCAGGACATTCTATTTTATTGGCTGGATATTTATGGATATGATCTCCACCATGAACAGAGAGCGCCTTGCATCTTTTTAGTGAATCCACATCTGGCCATGCTTTTTGCCCACCATCGCCTCTCATGACAAACATATTATGATCATCATTTGATGCAATCATTGTAGCGACATGACGAACAAGATCGTGCATGTAAAATTCCTCGGAGCTACGTGGACTTTGTAGTAGCAAACAAGCATCTTGGAGATCTCCAACTAAATCTTCTAGTCTGTTTCTTGCTCCATCCAATGTATCGATGCCACAAAATAAATGTAGACCGAAACCATATCTCAACAAGTCCCGATAGGAAATGTAGTAACCTTGTCGAGCACAAAGCAAAAAGAGGAATTTGAGCTCTCTACCAACAAGATATTTATAGCTCAGCTCTATACAATTATATACGGGTAACCATAATTTTGTGTCATGTTCTGGAGTGGGACTTGTTAGTTGTGCAAGGGCATCCTTCCAGACTCCCAAATTCTTATTCTTTAATGCCTTAGAAACTGTTACAAGTGCAATAGGAAGACCTCCACACGCTTTAGCTACCTCAATTGCTGCGTTTCGCAAATCATGATCATCTTTGACAGAATCACCTGCCATCTTTTCAAATAACTTCCATGCTTCTTCTTGTCCTAAAATGTCGAGTTCAAAGCTGTTCTCTTCGGTGCCCATCTCAGAAGCTAGTACCTGTCGAACTCTGGATGTGAGTAGTACTTTGCATCTTTCGGAAGGAGTAATTCCTATTTCCTCCAAATCAAGTCGCTTCCATATATCATCCAAAATAACAAGCATCTTCTTCTCCTTGTCGTTTTCTAACCTCTTCCGTAGATGGGCTGCTCTTCCTATTTCAGTTATATTAGGATCAAGCTTTAGACCTAGCATGTCTGCAATTTCTCCTTGAATTCGACTTAGGTTTGGGCTGTCCGTCACATTTGCCAGAGCCACCTCATCGAATAAACTTTCTTCCTTGGCTTTCCTGAAAATTTCTTTCACAAGTGTACTCTTTCCAATTCCAGGCGATCCCCACACGCCGATCTTGTTGATATTAGCATCTCCCAATGCCTCCATAATTCTCTTCGTAATTGATATCCTCGAATCCAAGGTCATGTAATCCATGTTTCTTGGAGTCACCATTTCTTGCGAAGCAAGAGGCCGATAGGAGACTCTGGGGAAGTTTGCCTTTTTAAGAAGTTCAGCAATATTATCCACCATCTCCTCTGCTTCCTGGCTTAACTGATGTCGTTGCTTCAAGTTCAGGCATGACACATTAGAGTTCCTCGATTCCGCTTCTTCTTCACCTCCACCAAGTTTCTTGGTAGCCAATTGTTGTATAATGCCATCCACCTTTGTCAACCACGTTTTTACATCATCTTCAATTTCATCGCCGTTATTTGAAGCAGTGTCAACGTCGTGTTGAACCCTTTTCTTAGCATCACGCAACGTCTTTTCCAGCTCCTTCAGATTCTCCATGTTGCTCTTGTAGTGACATGAATAACATAGCCACCGTCCAACTAGTCTAACAGTGTACTTTGCGATTTCCACTGCAACTGCAATAACGGAATCCACCATTCTTGTTTGCCACGGTCTGTCACCAGCTTCCTCTTAATTTTTTTTTTTTAGAGAATTTGTATTTTATAAAATTTTTAAACTCAAACAAACTGATGAAAACAAGGAAAAATATAGAAGTTGAAATTGCGGTGGCAATAAAGCACGGGGAAAAACAAAGAAATAAGTTCGAGTACCTCTCCTTGACGTTGATGGACTGGAGGCTGGAGTAAAGAGTTAATAGGATGAAGTTGGAAACCAAATTAGGCAAAGAGAAAGAAGAAAAATAGGCGGGCGGGGTTTTGATTCCACAATATCAATGTAGATACCAGACCAGAAACAGAGCTGGGAGTGGTATATCGTAGTAAAGACGGATCAGTACTAAAATGAATCACGGAAGTAGAACGACAACCCAAGAATGCATCGAGAAAGCTTTTCTCCAAAAACCAGAAAAAAGAAGAGAAAAAAAAAGAAAGAGAAATGGCAATTATCAATATGACAAAACTAGAAGCACGTACGTACGTACCTCTCTTTTGCTGCTCTGAAATATGAAGACTGCAAAACAATGACGCTCATTGATGGAATCGATTTTAAAACGCCAAGCTGGGTCAGTGTTCGCAAGTCCAACTTTTGGAGCAGCGCATAATAGGGTAAAATGGCTATAGCAGCCAACGTGAACAATGAATCAGATTATCAGGGAGAGAAACGAGCAGATCACGACCAAAAACTAAGGAGTCAATGGAGAAAAAAGCACCATCCACCAAACCAAAAAGTCTTTGACGACCATATAATTTTCAAAGACTAATGACAGTTGCGATATATACAAAAAGCGTTAGATATTATAAAAGTATATTTACAAATTAACGATTTTGCAATTTATATTTTGTGAATTTATTTTTCTTCTAAAAGATATATTTATATTCTTAACGATTTTTCTATTCTTGAAACAAAATGGGAGGAGCTGTGCTACATCTCGAGGATGTGCACGAATTTCTCGAGAGTAATTTTTTTAAAGATTTTTTTTAATTTATTTTTTATATATTTTTAAATATATTTAAAAAAATTATAATATCATTAAAAATACTTCTTTAATCATTAAAATGATAGGATCAATTGCAATTTTAATTTTGATTATTAAAAAAACATTTAATTATCACATGTTCAATGACTGAAGTTCATGCATGCACTTAGTATTAATTTCCATGTAGATAGTTAATTAATATATAATAAGAATCATGTATATATATATATGAGAATATGCATTTATCATGAAATTAGTGGTAGAATTAACAATACTAATTATGTAAGCAAAGTTTTTTTTTTTATACAAAAGGTTATATTATTAAATTTTTTTTTAAGAAAAAGATAATGTGAAAAGTATTTTTTTTATCTAAAAGCTTATATTATATTACAGTTTTTTTAAAAAAATATTAAAAGGTAATGAATTAACTTTTTTAATTAAATACATCTAATAAAAAATTAATATTTATTATATAAAATGCATAGAATAATATAATTTGTTATATATTAAATTATTTGATATTTATACGTTACAATGTTTGAATGGTCAGACATCGTCAATGCACCGATCCCAGTGGTCAAAGTCGGCAGCAGAAAAGCTTCAGTGACATCAAAAGTCACGTAGGCCGACAAAGCATGCAAGCTGGGCACCCAGAAAGCACGTTATACGTATAATATATGTAACTTACTAGATTTTAATTGTTTCTGCCTTAAAACCGATCAATATATATAATATATCATACATATAATTTTGAAAATAAGACAGTACTTCAATTCATGGATATTAATTACCATGCAACCACCTCGATCATCAATTGTGTCGTTTAGTCACCTAATTAACTTTCTAATCTTTATTTGCTAAAGTTCATAAATATACCACTGAATTCGATATTATGCGGCTGCCTCACTATACAGAAGTAATTAGTCCTTTAGCTCTAGTTTCTAGTAAGAACGTGAATGGTGAAAGTAATATTTTAGAAGCCGAAATTTAGGTTAGTTTGATTACTCAGATGAGATGGGATAAAAGTTGAATAAAATATTGTTATAATTTTATTTTTGTTTTCAGATTTGAAAATTTTGAATTGTTTGTTGTATTTTGTTTAAAATTATGAGACATTTGTAATAATTAGATGAGATGAGATGATATGAGATGAGATCGTTTGTTCAAAATCAATATGGTAGGCCGTATGTCTGCACATATATCTCTTCATAACTCATTATAGAGTTTAATCAAATTAAAAACTTTGTTAGCGTACAATTATTTAGAAACAAATGCCTACAATTATTTCTTAATCTTTGTTAGCGTATATGTGTTATGTAACTCTCACAATGATTTTGAAAAATCTAAACATAATATAGTCTTGTTTATTAAAATAAGTTTTAAATTTTTTTTAATAAAATATTATTGATTATTTATGAATAAAATATAGATTTGATGAGTAAATAATGACTATTTAATTTTAAAAATTCTTTTAAAATTACTGTCGTTCAAAATCTAAATTAATAAATTTTAACTAGTCTAATATAAATCATTTATATAAAATTTAATTAATATTTAACAAGTACAATGCGGATACTCAAGCATTCCATTTTGAAAGTTGAACAGAAATTTCGAGTACTATCCAAAATCCAAATTGGGTAGGTGGTCAAGTCGTCGGAAATCGCGTTGTGACAACAACAGTGTAGCCCCCATCAAATCAACCGGCAATTGAAAAGCCATGGGCATCCGGATAAAAGTGTGGTATTAAAAATTGGAGCAATTCAAGGCATCAGCCCCCACACCATCACACACTGCACATCACTTTTTTTTTTTTTTTTTACACGGGAGTGTGGCCGTGTGGGGGCAGATGCCCGGATTTTTTCTAAAAATTGTCGGTGGAACAAACTATGAAAGTCGATCATAGGAAGATAGGTACTCACTACAATAATGTTTTATCCCATTTATCTTATTTTATTATTATAATTTATTTAAATTTTTATATTAAATATATTAAATAATTTATTTTTTTCAAAATTTTAAAAAATAATAATATTTTATTTAACTTTTAACTTCTATTTTAATTTATCTAATTTCAACTTCTCCTTAGTCAAAGATGACAATAATACTCTGTAAAGAAGGTGAACCGAGAATATTAAAGAAAAAAGCAGTACCGTCAGTTTAAAAAGAAAGTAGGACATCGCTCAAGTTTTTGTTCCAGTGTAGTAGTGGTAGCTTAATCTCATGTAAATGCTATAAGCCATAGTTACGTAGTGTCTATTGTGAATAACGATGACAACAAAGTGAATGTAAATACAAGAAAAACAAGCAATCACAAACGATACAAAATTTATATGGTTTGGTAAATTGCCTACGTCCACAAGAGCTGTAGAAGATTTTTATTTCTTGAGGAATCACAATACAATAGTGTAAGACGACTACTGTTCACTCTGATACTGTACAAGTCAAAACAAAAATATTTTATATGGACGACTACTGTATAATCATTATAGAGTTTGGAAAGATTATATGGATAGATTAAGCTTATATGCCGCTGTAAGAAAATAAAAGATTATATGAAAAATTAATAAATAATAATAAAATATTTTATATATAATAATAAAATAGTTTGAATTGAGATATTTTATGAGATTTTAAAAATAAATAAAAAATTAAAAAATGTTTAGAATATAATTTTTATTTTTATTTTTTAATATAATTTTATTTTAAAACTTTAAAAATTTAAATTATTTTTATATTTTATTTAAAATTTTATATGACTATCCAAATTAGGTAGGTGGTCAATTCGTTCAAATTAATACTCTGCACGACCCACGACAAGTGACTCACGCCCTCCTCACAAATTCTACAATGAATTCTAAAGACATATGTCGTATATTGTGCAGGTCAATCTACCTACAAGATTTTATATTGGTTGATCCATGTGCAAACCTATCAGCTACTTTGGTGGGTCTCATGACACACTTATTTTTGTCATGGAAGAGATTGGAGCCGGTCGGGTTACACCGACAAATAATGAGCTGCCACGTATGATTTTGAGTAACATTGAGTATACACTCACATATGCAGCATATCACAATTTAATTTCTTGTGTCCTTTGACCTAGATCTAGGGTTGAGTAAAAATCCGACAATCCGATTCTGAATTCGACAAGTTAGAGTTGGAGTCGGAATTTTTTTCCTATTGAAAATCGGAGTTGGAGTCGGAGTCGGAGTCGAAGTCATTGAAGAACTGACTCCGACTCCACTCCGATTCGCCTCCGATACTCTGCCTCCACCTCCGACTTGGGCACTCCTAATTAATATTTATTATATTAAATACATCTAGTAAAAAAGGTAATATTTATTATATAAAATGCATACAATAATATAATTTGTTATATATTAAATTATTTGATATTATTAAATAAAAATTAAAAAATATAAAATGTTAAAATGAGAAGATAAATAAAATAGATAAAATAACAGTTTTTTAAAAAATTAAAAAATTGTCAGTGCAATGTGATCGAGGACCCACCTACCTACCTTCTCTTTTCCAGTTTTCCTGATACAGCTACATAACTTCCCAGCTACATAAAATAGGAAAAAGCTTCGTAGTCCCTCCCTTCATTAACATAAATTGATTTTAAGTTGAGATACTTCAATAATTTAAATGTTTAGTGTTTAAATATTAGATTCAATTAGACTGAATATCTGAAATATCATCTACAGATCCGATCCATTAGCTGTAAAGCTCTGAGAAACAAACCACTTCCGAAAGAAAATATAGGCTAAGCTAAGATTGTTTTTCTTTTTTCTTTACCTATATATAATAAATTTAGGGTTTTTTTTTTCACGCTATATAATATATGTTTTAATTGTTTCTGCCTTAAAACCGATCAATAGATATAATATATCATACATGTAATATTGAAAATAATTCATGGAGATTAATTACGATGCAACCACCTCGATCATCAATTGTGTCGTTTAGTCACCTAATTGTATAACTTTCCAATCTTTATTTGATAAAGTTCATTAATATACCACTGAATTCAATTTTATGAGCGCGGCTGCCTCACTACTCAGAAGTAATTAGTCCTTTAGCTCTAGTTTCTAGTAAGAACGTGAATGGAGAAAGTAATATTGAAATTTAGGTTAGTTTGGTTACACAGATGAGATGAGATGAGATAAAAGTTGAATGAAATATTTTTATAATTTTATTTTTATTTTGAAATTTGAAAATTTTGAATTGTTTGTTGTATTTTATCTAAAATTCTAAGACATTTGTAATAATTAGATGAGATGAAATGAGATAGTTTATTTTCCTAGATAAGATGAGATGAGATGAGTCGAGATAAAAATTGAAAGTTGAATAAAATATTATTAAAATATATTTTTTTAATATTATTTTTGTTTTAAGATTTGAAAAAATTGAATTATTTATTTTATTTTATGTGAAAATTTAAAAAAATTGTAATAATTAGATAAAATGAAATGAAATAATAATAATTGTGAAAACAAATGAGAGAGAAATAATCACGTTAAGTCATGTATAACATAAGGTCTGGCTTTAAGGAGAGCAGCAATGCTTTGGTGGAGTTGGAGGGTGATTCATAGCTTGTAGTGAAGGCTTTGAGCATTGGTGAATAAGTGAGGGCAGATTAGAAGGATTCTTAATGTTGTAATGGATTGGAGTGTTAGGCTTGTGTATAGAGAAGCAAACAACTTAGCATATAAACTTGCAAAATTAGCTTCTTCTTCTTTTATTTTTTTTATTTTTTTATTTTCAAGAGGAGAGGGTGTGGATAGAAGAAGCCCCTCAATAGATTACAAATACTGTTCTTAGTTAGAAATAGTTTACTGATTGAACACTAATATATACAATAAATTAGGAAACACACTTGACTTTAAAATAAAAGAAATAATCACAAAATTTAATATTTACACTGGACTTTTTGAATATAGCTAAATCAATATTCAATAGTGAAGAAAAAACATTACATACAAAAATACATTAATTTTAGCATAATGACAGATATTTTTAATCATGTAATGAAATCATATTCATGATGATCTCTACCATTTATCTATATATGAGAATTATATGCAGTTTTTATATACGTGCCAGATCGAATGATCTTTCATAGTCTATTAAAGAAACAAAGTGTATTTCCATATCTTTCTAGACCACGAACTAACAACGAGAAGGATTGAAAATGGTTCTCTCTCTTCATCATTAAGATCAAGGCCTTATACGTACATATTTATAGTAACTAGCTAGCTACAATTGTTTCTTGTAGATACAATAATAGTACTTCCATCATCATCATTAATTTTGATTTAGCAATATCTCTTTATCTTGCAGCTTGGCCTTATCTTTAATTTATCCGGCTGTTCATTGCTTTATGCTTTAACAGTGTTTACTAAAATAGCTAGCAAAGTTCAGAATATTAATAAGCTGTGCTTATAGTTGTGTGGGAAATAGTTGGAAATACGCTTATGCTTCATATAAAAAGAAGAGAAATAATATTTACAGTCGTGAGTATATAAATATCTTACAGTCGCTTTAAAAAAAATGAATAAATATAAAACTCACATGAAAATAAATATACTTTTTAATAGTAGACCTCACTTTTTTTCAAAGCGACTGTATGACGTTTGTGCATTCCATGACTGTATGTAACATTACCCAAAGAAAGCACCAAGAAAGTTATCTTCACAGTACTAGTACTGGAAACTATGCTATTTCTCGCCGTGAGTGTCGGGGTGGGTGGTACAACAATTTGAATACTGCCTAAGCCATTGCCCTAGCCAAATATCAATACCTAGTGAAATTTTGGCTAACTTGAGTAGTAAAAGTGATCTGCATTGAACTAGCTAAAATTCAAATATTCTACTTTTGAGTTACAGTAAAGTCTATTTTTTCTCTAAATTTGGACATCTCCAAAACAATATTTTACTCTAAAAATATTATGTTGGATAATTAGCTAGGTTGAGGAAAAAAAATAGTTTGGAGACAATAATTTTAAATAAAAATAGTTTGTGATTGGATCCGTACCCACCTGTTGACGTCTTCCGGAAGGTCCTTTTAAGGGCATGGGAAGCAGTAGTCAGGAGGCCTCAATACCCATCTTGGCGAAAGATCCTTAGAATAGGATGTTCATAGAACTCTCGTTATCGATGTGGATTCTATGGGTGGTAAAGTTGGCGACAAGCATTGTGACCACTACGGCGTCGTTGTGGGGGTACATGACCCCTTCTTCATCAGCCTCCGTGAATGAGATTCCGGAGTAGGATCACCCCTTCGTTGTTTGGTGGGATGATACTCAACCGAGTATACCTCGTAGTATAGGGCCTGTTTGGCGTGTGCTTTCCTGCTTGATGAGGTAATGCCTCGGCCTGCGAACTCTCCAGCTTTGGTTTGAATCTCCCCGAAGGGGGGCATTTGCCTTGGTGGCAAATAGGGGCGACCTGGCAGTGGCTCCCTTATTGTCCGTTGTTGTTAAGGGTTGTTTGCCCATCTGTTCCTGTCGCCTCGGTCCCGAGTTCTTTCTCTCGATCTTCTTATTCTCTCTTGCTCCTATCTTCGGGCTTGGGAGAGGTGGTGCTTCTGCTGTTCTGCATACTCCCTCCTTCCTCTCGGGAAGAAACAATCTTTTGTATTGTGTGGATCCAATATTTAAATAATTTTATATAAATATATTTAAATTCATCTTAATATTTAAATACATTTAAATTCATCTTAAGTGGATCTAACAAAACTCACTAAATCATCTCAATTCACTACTATTCATACAGAACTTAACTCAACTCAATTTAACTCAGCACAACCTTAATCAGGACAATGCCAATACTGAGCAAATCCCATTTTGAAAGCTGAACAGAAATTTCAAGTTATTTCTCTTCAAGTCTTGGCTATCCTCGTCGCAGACCGTGAAGGCAATTGAAAAGCCGAGGGGATTAGGATAAAATTGTGGTATTAAAAATTGTCGCTGGAACAAATTATGAAAGTCCATTACAGGAAGATAGGCAATCCAATAATGTTTAATCTTATTATTATAATTTTTTTTAAATTTTTATATAAAATATAATAAATAATTTAATTTTTTTTAAATTTTAAAATAATAATATTAAAAAATAATATTTTATTTAATTCATCTGAACTCAACATATTATTCAAACTTAGATGACAATAATGTTCTGTAAAGAATATCGGAGAAAAAAGCAGTTAAGTCAGTAAAAAAACAAAACAGGGCGGAAAAATGAGTGAGCCACCAGAACAATGCGTTCATTTTTGCACATGGATCACGACCAATACGGAATCTTGTAAGTAGGACCTACGTTTGCAAGCATATCTATTCAGAAGTCATTATAGGACCTACATCCATATTGAATTTAGCTAAATTTTTTAAATTCTTCTTTTCGAATTTAGTTAAATTTTTTAATTTAATGAAAGCATATTCATAGGAAAAATGATCTGTTTGAAAATTCCTAAAAAATAGAGGAGAAAAAGTTAGGATAGTCAATAAACAACATTAGTAGTTGTACTGATCTTTATCTTAACTTTCTTATACTTAATCATATATTATTTATTACTCAATCATATTCTTATTTAAAATTGCAAATGCGATTAAAGGAAAAAAAAAAAAAAAGCCAATCGTAATGCTCTTACAAAGGAACTTTGAAAAGAAAAGGTAAGGGATTGACACTTTTTCTTTTTTAGCATAACTGCATAAGGCAAACAACTTTTTCAAAGCTACTCCTTAAAATATATCTCAATGGGATATTTTGTATCTCAATAATATGGGATTTGTGGAGTTAACTCCTGTCACTTGATAATCAACTTCAATAATGTTGATGTATATTTTTTACATTTAAACATATACTTCTAAAAATTCCAAAATTAAAAATACATACCTATAATTTAATTCCATATATCAGATCCTTAATTACAGTAATCCAAATGAAATTGATCAGTTTCTCCACATGTCTTAATTAAAATAAAAAGTTAAAATAGAGTTTACATGAGTCTCCATAAACCATCTAAACATACTAAAACTCATCTACTAAATAAAATAAATCACCCAAAACAATAGCACCCTGAGGTACTCAACTACTATCCTCAGCTAATCTTATCCACGCCCTCTACCATTGATCCTTAGCTGAACGATCAAAATCATCTAAAATATTATGAAGATAAACGGGTGAGTTATCAACAACTTAGTAAGCAAATAACATATATTAGTATGTAAACATAAGCATTTATAATGTTCAGAATGCGAAACAAAATATTTACTTTTAAAATACAGAATCAAAACATGTTACAAAATATCAGAGCAAAAACTTTCAGAAAACAATCTTATTTCAAAAATCCTTTGGCATATCAAACAAAATACTGAATAGTTTTAGATAATTTCACATATTCAAAATAGAAGAAATTAAAGCATTTTCATTTAATGAAATCAAAAACTTCTTAAATCTCATATTCACACTTTTTCGCAGTTAAGAAAACATAATGCTAAAATAAATTCATATCTACGTCAGTCATGATAGAAAGTACTTCCTTCTTATACAGGTTTCATGAATACACAGAACACATATCTAAGTTTGTTTTTTTTTTTAAAAAAAAAGAAACAAACATGCATATTTTTAAAATCAACTTCATTCCTTTGACCTATGGTCATAAATGATTAAGGACCCACCAAAGTGAAAAACTTCGTTTTCATTTATTTTTCACTGTCACAGTCCGTAGGTGGATGGGTATGCATCACCATCGGTGGGTAGTCTCCATTGACAGATTAGCTAGCGAACAATGCTACACAATCTCTACACATCATATTTTTTTAATTTTTTAATATTTTATTTTTATTTTTTTGAGTTTAATTTTTTTTAAAAATAATTTAATTTTTTTTATTCATTATTTATATATTAAATATTTGATGAAAGGAAAAAATAAAATAAAAATTAAAAAATATGTGATGTGTGAAGGTTGGGGAGGTTGCGTAGAATTTTTCTTAGCTAAATAATCAATCTTCTTTCTTATTTGATCAATTGTCCAAATTTTGCAAAGATTACCTTGCATTCCATTCACTATTTTCCTCCTACTCCGTTAAATAGTTTGGTGAATGATTGAAATGAAATAAAAATTTAATAAAATATTATTATAATATTAATTTTTAATATAAATTTATAAAAATTATATTATTTGTTATATTTTATTAAAAAATTTGATAAAACTTTAATAATTAGATGAATTGAATTAAGATCAACTCTTTATCCAAATAAATCCTTAAGCATTCCTTCTTTTTAATGAGTGCTCTCATTTAGACTTGTTAGAAGTTTTTGTTCCAAATAGGAAAAAAATTTATTTATCATTTCTACACCATACGGCTTTTCTCTTAATTTGCAGGTAAGGAAAATCTTCTTGAATTAAAAGGTCTGTTTGGGATTATGTTAAGAGTCTTAAAAAATATTTAAATAGTCTTAAAAGCTATTTAGTATAAAAATTAGGTTATTTGGAATTACATATTAAAATATTTTTTAATCTCAAATAAATTAAAAATTATGTATTTTTTTGAATAGAACTAAACGTAATTCAAATTTTAAAAAAATATATTGTTACGTCATAAATGATAATGATAATGTGATCGAATCACCGTTATCAACTCTTATAATTAATGTGTAAAACTTTACACTCTCTTTACTCTTTAATTTATATATGTGCTTTTAATTTCTCGAAGGGAATAAATGATTAGGATAAAACTGTGGAATTAAAAATGGTCGATGGAACACGTTATGAAAGTCGATCAAATTAATGAAGATAGGCACAAGAACAGTAAATCAAATATGACATTGATTCTGTCTGCAAAGAGGGTGGATCGAGAATATCGGATGAAAAAGCACTTACGTACAGCCAGTAAAAAAAAGTGGGGGGTGGTGTCACGAGATCCACTGGAAGCAGTTGCACATGGATCATGACCAATGTGGCAACATGGAATCTTGTACGTAGGACCTACATTTGCACATATATCTCTTAAGAAGATATTATACAGTCTGGAAAGATTATAAGAAAAGTTTATAAATAGTAATAAAATATTTTGTAGATAATAATAAAATAGTTTGAATTAAGATGTTTTATGAGATTTTAAAAATAAATAAGAAAAAATGAAGTTAAAATATTAAAAAATTAACATATTGTTAGGATATAATTTTTTAATATATTTTTTCTTGGAACTTGAGAAATTTAAATTATTTTTATGCTTTATTTGAAAGTTTAGAAAAGTTAATTAATATGTAATTAGTATGCAACACAATTTGACAAGTTGAACAAAAATATTAAATTATTTGTCTACAACTTTTGGCTATCCAAATTAGGCAGGTGGTCAATTCGTCAAAATTAATACTCTGCACGCCCATGACCAGAGACTCACACCCTCCTCACAAACTCTATAATGAATTCTGAAGAGATATATCGTGTGTAGACCTAGAACTTACCTACAAGATTCTATATTGGTCATGATCCATGTACAAACCTTATCTCTACTTTGGTGGCTCTCATGACACACTTATTTTTGTCATGGGGGAGACTTGGAGCCGATCGGGTGTCACATGGTCTTTTACTTCAGCAAACAAGTAGCTGCCATGTATGACTTTGAGCAACATTGAGTTGGGTGGTCAATTCGACCAAATTAATACTCTGCACAGCCCCCAACAGGAGACTCACGCCCTCCTCACAAACTCTACAATGAATTTTGAAGAGATATATCGTGTGCAGATCTAGAACCTACCGACTAGATTCTATATTGGTCATGATCCATGTGCAAACCTTATCGTTTCTTTGGTGGGTCTCATGACACACTTATTTTTGTCATGGGAGAGACTTGGAGCCAGTCGGGTGTCACATGGTCTTTTACTCCAGCAAATAAGCAGCTGCCATATATGACTTTGAGCAACATTGAGTTGTGTGGTCAATTCGTCAAAATTAATACTCTGCACGGCCCATGACAGGAGACTCACACCCTCCTCACAAACTCTATAATGAATTCTGAAGAGATATATCGTGTGTAGATCTAGAACTTACCTACAAGATTCTATATTGGTCATGATCCATGTACAAACCTTATCTCTACTTTGGTGGCTCTCATGACACACTTATTTTTGTCATGGGGAAGACTTGGAGCCGATCGGGTGTCACATGGTCATTTACTTCAGCAAACAAGCAGCTGCCATGTATGACTTTGAGCAACATTGAGTTGGGTGGTCAATTCGACCAAATTAATACTCTGCACAGCCCACAACAGGAGACTCACGCCCTCCTCACAAACTCTACAATGAATTTTGAAAAGATATATTGTGTGCAGATCTAGAACCTACCTACTAGATTCTATATTGGTCATGATCCATGAGCAAACCTTATCTCTACTTCGGTGGCTCTCATGACACTTATTTTTGTCATGGGAGAGACTTGGAGCCGATCGGGTGTCACATGGTCTTTTACTCCAGCAAATAAGCAGCTGCCATGTATGACTTTGAGCAACATTGAGTTGGGTGGTCAATTCGACCAAATTAATACTCTGCACAGCCCGCAACAGGAGACTCACGCCCTCCTCACAAACTCTACAATGAATTTTGAAGAGATATTGTGTGCAGATCTAGAACCTACCTACCAGATTCTATATTGGTCATGATCCATGTGCAAACCTTATCGTTTCTTTGGTGGGTCTCATGACACACTTATTTTTGTCATGGGAGAGACTTGGAGCCAGTCGGGTGTCACACGGTCTTTTACACCATCAAATAAGCAACTACCACGTATGACTTTGAGCATCATTGAGTTAGGTGGTCAATTTGTTCAAATTAATACTATGCACGACCCACGTCAAGAGACTCATGCCCTCCTCACAAACTCTACAATGAATTCTGAAGAGATATATCGTGTGCAGATCTAGAATCTACCTACAAGATTCTATATTGGTCATGATCCATGTGCAAACCTTATCTCTACATCGGTGGCTCTCATGACACTTATTTTTGTCATGGGTGAGACTTGGAGCTGATCGGGTATCACATGGCCTTTTACACCAGCAAATAAGCAGTTGCCACGTATGAATTTGTGCAACATTGAGTATACACCCACATGCAGCAGATCACAATTTAATTTCTTGAGTCTTGTGCCCGAGATCTTTCTCTTTCTCTTTTTCCTCCTCCCCCCACCCCCGTTGGCTTCCATCGATTGAAGAATAGTTGTAGCTCTCTGAGGTTAGAAACATAGTATGTGATTGATAATTAGATAAACTAAATCCCACTCCGAAACATCTCTTGTTTTCAACTATACTTAGATATTATTTTTTCTAATTTGGTGGAGGCATAATTACAAAGCCACATAATTTTTTTTTTTTTTTTTTTTTTGGGGATTCAAGCCACATAAAAAATTGGTTTTTAGGGTAGGGAATGTTCTCTAGTTTTTTAAATGCGTGTTTTCTTTTCATGCATGTATGTGTAAAACTAGTACGATCCTTGCAAAATATGTTTGATAAGAAAAAGTTCTTAGATCTTTTTAATAAGAAAACATCTTACTTCTGGCTTTTGTGTTTCTTTTGTCACGAGAATGAATAATTCTTTTGTGATGAATTTTGTTTCTTCATTGTTGGGCTCAGAAACTAGTGGATAGAAAATAAAGGAGGGAAGTGCTAGTGGGCTCAACAATTTAATCATGTGGTCCAAAAATTAAAGGTGGTGGGTGTCTCTTCATGTGGTCCAAAAATGGGAGGTTGATGTGCAAAATATGTGACTGCATCCAATACAATTTAGTCGTTTATTATTGTTTTCGAATTAATTTTTTTTGCCAATTCAATGTGTCAACAAAAATACAACTGAACAGGCTAATGTAAAAGAGTTCTAACTTGCAAATTGTAGTATTCAACACTATAAAAATATTGGAAGAGATACTACAGAAACACTTAGCATGTACACTTTTTCTTGTATATTATAGGTACAAATTATAATGGGAAAAACATAACGTACAAAGATTTAAAAAATTAGATACTCGAGAGCAGAAACTATAATGTACCTTCACAGGTATATTGTGATATTTGGTTTTAAAATCATATATATGAAAATAAAGAAGGGAAGCGCTTGGAATGCAACTGTAACTTTTTCTATCCACGTGGGATTCAAGCGATTCAATATAACCTCAGTGCGGCCTAACTCCTCGTTTTCCATCTATATTCTTCGCATATACCATTGCCATGGGATCACTCTGAACAGAACAATATCTATTTTAGCTCAAACAACAGTAGGACAATCCGGACCAAAATATGTACATTTTTTTTTTTTTTAAAGAAAGGAGGGCGGCACCTCTATTTATTAATAAAGCCCCACTATGGTGGAGGAATAACCACGAATACAACGCTACCCAAAATAAATAGAAAATATCCCCCAAATAAAAGGCTACCGACGAATATAAGGATACTCCATCTATCTATTCGATCAAGCCCATGAAATCTCCCCAAACCAAAAACATCTCCTAAAAAATCCAAAACCCGACCATTGACTGTTTCTTTAGCTAGAAAATCAGCAACCATATTAGCCTCTCTAAAAATATGACACACTCGAGCATTGAAAGAAGTAATGAGGCCCATAGCTTCTTCCCAAAAATCCCACAAATACTAGTAATTATAAGTCCCCAACAAAAACCATCCCACCACTACATTCGAATCAGATTCAACTAAAACATCCTTCAAACCAAGTTGATGACACAATCTCAAGCCCTCTAGTAAAACCTGACACTCCACAACAGTGCTTGTTGTATGTCCATAAGAATATGCAAAACCCGCCACAACCTTTCCATTTTCATCCCGAATGACCACTCCCCTACTCGACGCACTCGAATTCCCACAAGAACCACCATCAAGATTCAGTTTACACAAACCCGCAGTTGGCCTTGACCACGCACACACCCTCAGTGGTTTAGTGAGTACCGGCACAATGGGACAATTTAGTTCCCTTAGTATCTCTCTCCCACTAGAATTCAACCTCTTAAACGACCTCAATGAATTCAAAATTTGAACAATAAAAGTCTTAACCAACCGAACTATGCCCCTCCAATCAAACGGCACCTCTTCCATCTGGGATGCACATCTCGCTCGCCAAAGTGCCCAGGAAATAATAATGGGAAGCACACCACGAAGCCAACCAACTTGAGAAGAGGAAGACGCGCTCAACCACCAACAATTGATAGTTCTTTTCCAACATTGATCTTGGGATAGCAGCACCCTCATCACTCCTGCAAAATAATCCCATACTTTCCATGCCCCTACCCCATCATGCAAAACATGATCTAAGGTCTCCATCCTAGGAGCATCATAGCAGTTGCACTTTGAAGCCATTTGAACACCAACCCATCAAACTCCCTCATCAACGAGAAGTGCATGACGACGAGCTTGCCAACACAAGAAAGACATTTTCTTTGGAACTTGTTTCCGCCAGAGCCACTTCCTCCATGGACACTCAATCCCATGATGCCTGATTAAGCTCCATGCTGACTTTGTATTAAAACAACCATCAACTGAGTGCTTCCAAACACAAACATCCCACCACTCACGTATCTAGACTTGTAAATTGAGAACACGTTCTAGTACCTCCCCGTTCACCAATCTACGCAATCTCTCCACATTCCATCCAGAGGTATTAAGCAACAAAGAAAATTTCACCCTAGGTTCCTCCATCTTTGCTTGTGCCTCTACCAAAGCACTATTTCCCATCCAATTGTCATGCCAAAAACTCAGATTGCCCTCACGAACCAGCCAACGAGAATTCTGCAAAACTATAGGCATAACTCACATAATGCTTTTCGAAAAACACGATGCTCTATTATAATTCATTGCCACCGAAAGATGAGAAATTCCCACATATTTCCTATTGGAAAAATCAGACTAGAGGGAGCCACCCGAGACCAACTTCCAAGCAAACTTCATTAATAAAGAACTTTGTATCTTGGAGAGATCTCGAACACCCAATCCACCTTCCTCCACCGGCAAGCAAATATTACGCCATGAAACCCATTTCCTTCTTTTCTATCCATGCTAGAGCCCCAAAGAAAATTCGAAAAAATCAAATTCATACCTTTGATGATCCCTTTTGGCAAATTCATTACTGACAACAAATGGATCAGCATGCTATTTAAAATATGTTTTACAAGAACTATTTTTCCTCCGAAAGACAATAGCCTACTCTTCTAGCCCGCAAGTTTTTTTTTTTTTTTGTATTTTGGCTAACAATGGTTCAAATATGCGTAAAGTGACTCTTCCCACTAACGACGGCACCCCCAAATATGTACACAGCCACGTTCCCTCTTCAAAGCCCGATAATCTCATCACCTCCATCTTCCTTGCATACCGAAAATTATTAGAGAAAAAGACCAAAGATTTATGTGCACTTACAAGCAGTCCCGACATTCCTTCATAAGATCGAAGCACCCTCATGAGATTTCGAATGGATTTCTTCCCACCATTAGAGAAAATCAGAAGATCATCCATATATAAAAGGCGGCTAATCATAGTACCTCCACTCGAATTAAAAGCCTTAATACCTCCTTCTAGAAATTTTTTTAAAGCATCCGAAATAATATCTCCTCCGTTAGAATAAAAAGATACGGCGACAAAGGATCTCCTTGGGACCCTAACGAAGACCACGAGAAGGCTAGAAAAGTCCTTTTGAACTCCCATTTAGCATAACCGAATAAACAGGGGAAGAAATCAAATTATAAATAATATTTCTCCACTCATTCAAAAATCCCAATCTCCTCGATACCTCCAACATAAATCGCCAATTTACCTGATCATAAGCTTTTGCCATATAAAATTTGAATATTACATTCCCCCCCCCCCCCCCCCCCCCCCAACTTCCGATTCAGCCCATGTACCAACTCTTAAGCAAGTGCAATATTATAAAAAATGCTACGCCCATGAATAAAAGCCGCTTGCTCCAAGGATATATTTTTTTCCAAGATTGGTGCCAAACGGAAAACCATTACCTTTGCCATAATTTTATAGACCACTGAACACAAACTAATTGGCCGAAGTTGTGTAAAACCATCTGGCACAGCCACCTTCAGAATTATGACAATATTTGTTGCACCAAAAAACTTTGACATCGGTTTACCTTCCAAAAACTCTCTAGCCATAGCCAACAAATCATGCTTCACAAACTCCCAAGCAATGCTAAAAAAACTGGCCGTATAGCCGTCAGGACCCGGGCTACTATCCTGTGGTATGGACCACAGTGCTGCCCGTAGCTCTTCCATCCATGGTGGCGCACTAAGGCGGATGTTCTCCTGTACTTAAATCACCAATCTAAGCAAATCCAGCGCCTCCTCATCAAACTTCACACTGGACGTGGTCAACAATTCTTTGTAAAAATTAACAGCTCCATTGTGTACTGCATCAATTGATTCCAAAGCTTGCCCATTTGGAATATTAATCTGATCAATGAATTTATTCTTCTTCTTAACATGCAAGGATGCATGGAGAAAGGCTATTTTTAAGTCACCTTCTGAAAGCCACTTAATATGCGACTTTTGGCAACACATAATTTCCTCTCTTTGAAGCCACTACAGATGACCTTGCTTACAAGACAGAAGCTCAGCTTCCTTTTCCATGGAGTAATCCACACTTACCTTTTGCTCAAGCACCACTAATCTCTGCTCAAGCTCCTTAATCCTTACTTCAACTCTACCAACACCTCCACATTCCATTTTTGTAAAGCTCTTTTTAATGACTTAAGCTTTTTGCTCACCTGCACCATAGGGCAACCCTCAACTGATTAGCTCTAACAATCCCTCACCACCACCTGAAAAGACTCATGGGAGCCCCACATCCGTTGAAAACGGAAAGGCCTAGCACCACATCTTCTCTCACACAACAACAATACCAACATCGGGTAATGATCTGGCATAGTCCTCAGCAGATACTAAACATGGGCACCCTCAAATAAATTCATGAATGTCGTATTCACCAAAACTCTGTCTAACCTCGCCCAAATTCTACGATTTCCTAACCTGCCATTACACCATGACAAGCTCTCCCCAGCCCATGGTAAGTCCATCAGACCACATTCTTGAATTGCGGAATTAAAATCTGCTTTCGCACTACCTGCCCTAAAAATTCCACCCACTTTCTCATCATCACTCCAAATAATGTTAAAGTCGCCCCCAACAAACCAGGGCTAGCTTCCAGCATCCACATCACTCAAGTAAGACCAAAGCTCAACCTGTTTCCTTTAGAAATAGCTAACATACACAAACGATGCTAACACCCATGCTCCATCCCGATGAAAGAAATGACAGGTAACCCTTTTCAAGAATATAGGTGGCACTTCAACCTTTGGAACTTAAAAATGAGAAATATTCAACTCCTGCACAATAATAAAAGGAAACATGTTGCTTCATACAACCTCATTAGTCTCCAATTTACTGATATTCTGTTAAAATATCTAGCTTGACAAAAACGTTTACTGCAGTCTTAAATTTAAGAAGTTGGTAACTATGTGGGGTATCAATTTAGTCAATCAAAACATCATCGTTTATCTAAGCTCCAAAACACATGGCAACCCTACCATGCTATCCATTCCCAATTCTAAGAAACTAGTAATAGGTCAATAATAGAATATCAGAAGCAACATTGCGCTGCATGCCCCGCATGCTTCATTTATCAAGCGAAACTCATAGCTTGTAGAGCATTTAGGATGTAACATTTCAGAACCTTTGAAATACACACAAACCGATCCTCTACCATGCAACAAAAATGACTTCTTTGATAATTTTAAACATATATGTATTGAAAACAAAACAACAACACAAACACGAATACAAAATATTTATTATTTTATTATTTACTCTTTCTGGATAACCTTTTTCTAATCAAGTTTTGCAGCTTGCATTTGTATAAGAATAGTGAAAAATTAGTGGTTCTACCCAACACAACACCTAGGGGGGTGAATAGGTGTAGTTCAATTTTTCTGGTCTAATAAAATATTGACAAGCACACAATTAATCAAATAGACAAATTATACAAATAATCAACGTAGAGATTTGGTCTCGAAGTGGAAACTCATTTGAAGAACTTCTTCAAAATATAAAACCACTCCGGGTGTAGGTCAGCACCACAAATCCACTATAGAAATATGAGTTCGTTACAACCAATTTAAAAACACTAACAAAACCTTTATAGTAGCTAAAATTGGCTTGCAACTTTACGAGCGACCCACTCGATCTCTACACGCATGTAGTGCTGGAACTCCGACCTTTCTATAGCATCCCATGAGAACCTCTCGTTCTCTGTAGCAACAACAACTTCGAAAAATGGACTTCAACACCGTTATCACACATTTTACTTATATTGAGCAGATTTGCTCTTAATCCATCAACAAACAAGCTAAACTTCCCTCAAGGCAGGTAGTCCAGGTATTTCAATTTCACCCCTCCCAATTATATTGGCTTTCCCCCCATCTCCAATTGTTATTGTTCCACATTTGTACTCTTCAACAGTTTTAAATAGGGTTCTATCACCAGACATATGATGAGAACACCCGCTATTAAGGTACCACAAAGACGTATCCCTGGTCTTTAGAGCAATGTGTGCAACATGACACGCGTTTCTTTCTCCCTTTTTCACCCACACATTTCTAATTTTTGGAGAGTTAGCCTTCCTCGCCTTTTGGCTAGTAGTAAGTTGGTCTAACTTGACATTGAGTATATCATTTTGTCTAGTTAAGGTCATGACTTGACTCCACAAATTTAGATGCCCTCTTCTTGAGTGGTTCTTTTCATCTCTCATGGGATGCCTCCTAAGCTGATAACAGTTTGGTCAGATGTAACCAACCTCACCACAACTATGGCACACATAGTTCTCTTTGTCATCTCTTTGTTCCATGAAGGGTGAGACATACTTAGGGACATTCATGAGATTCTTATCCCTTTTTGAAAAATCCACATTTCTACTCTTAGAGGGTGTAGGATCATGCATAGTGTATCTTTTCAATTTAGAAAAGTATGTTCTAACATTACCCGTCTTTCCACAATAATGACATATAGGGCTCGTATTGTAAGCCCTTTGTCTCTCAGGAGGTGGAGCAAACTGTTGCACATGTAATGATTTCTTACCCTTTTCAGATGTGTTGGCATTCCTATTGGCAGTTGATTCACGAACAGACACAGTCTTGCCCATATTTTTATAAGAGGTTGTAGCCACATCAAATTCCCCTTTAACATATCCCAGACCACTCTTGTCACCTGAGAACTTTCCTTAGATTAGGATTTTGTCAAGTTTCTGTTTCCTGATAGAGAAGGCTTTCAATCTATCGTTTAACAAAATAATCTCATTTCCTAAGTTCTCAACTTATCTTCCAGAGTTGCATTCTTAATTTTTATCTGATATGTTACATTGATGGCTTCATTTAATTTTTCTTGAAGCCCTTCATTTTCACATTTGCAAAAATCTATCTTCTCAATGTGTGATTTGTTAGTTTTCTTAATTTAACACACTCCTTGTACATCTTCTTATATATTTCTTGCAACTAATCATACCCGGATTCATTTCCAAATATACTCCCATCATCAGACATTTGTTCATTACATTGACTTTCGTCACCAACAGAAGAAGTGAACGCTATGTAGTTGAGGTTTCTTTTCAGAGAAGAGTTCTCTGACAAGTCACTTGACTCTGACTCACTCTCACTCAGGGATGCAATCTTAGCTCTTTCTTTGGCCTTTTTCTAATTAGCACACTCTAAGCGAATATGTCCAAATCCATGATATTCACGACACTGTATATTTGATTGCATCTTATTTTTGTTAGCACTAGTGTATTTCTTAGATCTTCTCTCCTTGTTCCTTGAACTCGAGTCTCTATTGTATCTTTCAAACATTTTCTTCTCTTATCTCTGATTCTTGTAATTTCTAGTCACAAAGGTTTTCATGAATTTCTTAGCATAAAATACTATTTCTTTGTCACTCATAGCCAACTCATCTAATGACTCATCTGACTCCTCTCTAACAGTATTGAGGGCTATGAACTTGTTTTTCTTATCCACAGGAAGAGTATGTTCATAGGTTTGTAGATAACCCACCAGCTCTTCAATCATCATAGTGTCCAAATCTTTACTTTCTTCAATAGCAGTAACTTTGGGGCGAAATCTCTCAAGAAGAGATCTGAGGAATTTTCTCACAATCCTTTTTTCGGGAGTTTGTCCCCTAAATTAAAGCGAGAATAGACAACATCATTCAGTTTAGCATAGAATGAACCAAATGTTTCATCGTCTTTCATTCGAAGTTCCTCAAAGTTGGTGGTCAACATTTGAAGCTTAGAATTCTTAATTGCCTTGGTAGCTTCATGGGTAATTTCAAGAATGTCCCATGCCGCTTTGCAAATTTCACACATGGAGATTTGCTTGAACTCCTCATGGGACACAGCCATGAAAATCGCATTCAGGCCTTTACTATTCCAATTACACTCGTTGACTTCATCCTTAGAGTATTCTTCCACATTTCTGGAAATTTCAACTCCATCAACGATTGTAACTGGTTGTTTCCATTCTATTGTCATGGAAACTCACACTCGTTCATCTATAGACTTCAGGAAAGCTTTCATTCGAACTTTCCAATATGCATAGTTGCTACCATCAAAATATGGTGGCAATGTGAGAGATTGAGACCCATCCATTTAAACCACTACAGCAGGATCATACTTAGGAACTAAATCCTAGCGGAGTGAACCCGCTCTCCAGCTGAAAAAGCAGTGGTTCTACCCAACACAACACCTAGAAGGGGGTGAATAGGTGTAGTTCAATTTTTCTGGTCTAATAAAATATTGACAAGCACACAATTAATTAAATAGAAAAATCACACAAATAATCAATACAGAGATTTGGTCACGAAGTGGAAACTCATTTGAAGAACTTCTTCAAAATATAAAATCACTCCGGGTGGAGGTCACCACCACAAATCTACTATAGAAATATGAGTTCGTTACAACCAATTTAGAAACATTGACAAAATCTTTGTAGTAGCTAAAATTGGCTTGCAACTTCAAGAGTGACTCACTTGATCTCTACACGCATGTAGTGCTAGAATTTCGACCTTTCTATAGCATCCCACGAGAACCTCTCGATCCCTGCAGCAACAACAGCTCCGGAAACCTTCCAGCCAATGAATACGTCCACTACAATGGACTCAACTGGGTTTTTATCTTGAATGTGATTTGGTGGAGGTATATTTTCCAAGAGATTCAACTCTAAATGTGGGGAAGAGTTCCTCTCAAATGCTCTTGGAAAGGGGGCTCTATTTTAGCTCTAATTTTCCACACAAGGGAAGAATGAAATGTTCCCTTTTATACCTCCCAAGAGTGAGGCACTCAAACCTAAAGAAAAATTAGGTTTTCTGAACATTGGCTCGAGTGAAGTGTCGAGCCATGTCGAGTGAACTCTATAATTTGAATTTCGCTCGATCAAAGTGTCGAGTCATGTCAAGTGAACTCTCTAACTTGAATGTAGCTCAAGGGAAGTGTTCATGGGTGGGCTCCTACGCCGCTGGCTTCTCTGTGTCCGCCTCTCTTCCCTGCAGTCGACCGGGCTCTTGCTCCTCTGATTGTCGATCCCCTTCCCGCTGGTCTACCGGGTTTCCAGCTCTTGAAGCTTCCATCTCCTTGAGAAGAAGTCCTCAATTTGATGGCTGCTGGTGCGATGATAGGCGCAGTACCTGGGAGGTTGCCGTTGCTTACGTCAGGGGCTCAAGTCTTGCTCGCCTTCCACTGCCATGCTGGAGTGCGCATACTGCCCGAGGAGCCCCTGAGATGGTTGGTCAGTCTTGCATCTTGTTTCAGACGCCTTCTTCTTGTTGCCTTCTTGGCTCGCATGGCCGCTCTTTCCTGTGGCCCTTTTATCCACACGTTCGAGCTTGGACCAGCGAGGGGCAGTGAGCTCTTGGAGCATGCCCTCGGCATTGATGAAGCCATCGGCTCGGTCCATGAACTTCCCAAGCGTGGTTGGCGTCTTCTGAGAGATTTTCGTCATGAATGGGTTCCGCGGCCATATTCCCCCAGCAGGGTTGCCAGTGTGATCTTCTCATCTTGGTCATCTGTTGTCATTCCTTGTTGAATCACCCTAGGTATGAATTCAGATTCTCATTGGAGCGCTATTTCACCTTCAGGAGATAGGCTGCCGGGCATCTCCTCTTACGACTCGCCATTAACTGAGTTAGGAAGAGGTGAGCCAGTTAGCCAAAACTCTTGATGGTATCAGGTGAGATGAAGCCAAACCAAGTCCTCGCGGCTCCCTTGAGTGTGAGAGGGAATGCCCTGCATGCCACATGTTCGGGAAATCCATACAGGGTCATGTGGACTTTAAATGTCTCTATATGGTCGATCAGATGCATGGACCCGTCGTAAGCTTTGATCGAGGGACTTTGAATTGCGGAGGCAGAGGGCCACCATCACTTTTGCGCTATACGGCAAATCGGTGCCGCTGAGTAGCTATTCCACGGAAGACAAAGTGCCTATGTGCTTGGCCATTTCTGCATACTTGTCTCCGAGTTCCCGGAGTTCATGGTGCATTTGGCTCCTTTCTTCCCCAATGGCATTGAGCTCCGGATCTCATTGGGGTCCCGAGTGGTGGCTACGGTCACCACCCTCATGGTTGTCCATGCCACTCCGCAGGATGGTGTTCTCGCAACGGAGTGCCTCCACCTCTTCCATTAGTTTTCTCACCGTTTCCGCCATCTCATTGGTTCTGGCTGTGTCCATTGCTTCTGGCTGTTCTTCTTCTAGACATGAGGCTTGAGAATATGTCGTTGTCGACATGTGAAGTACACGCTACAATGAAAAAAAAAACCCCACGTACCAAGTACACGCTTCTATTCTCCTCCTACTAATCTATTTAAATATTCCTTCATTTTAACTAAGCTTACTGTTCGTCCGGCGCCGGCCTGAATGGATATTTCCTCCTGATTGAGTTGGAGAACTTTTCTTTCAAACAAATGAAAATATTTTGAGCATGTGAAAAATACATGTTTTATAATGACGGCATACATTGCAATTTTAATTTTGATTATTAAAAAAATAGCTACTTTTCATATGTTCAATGACTGATGTATATATATGAGAATATGCATTTATCAAGAAATTAAAGTGCTTGAATTAACAATATTAATTTGCCTAAAAAAAAAAATACTAATTTCATGAAATTATGTAAGCAACATTTCTTGATTTTGAAGTCCAGGTAGCAGAAAAGTTTCAATGGCTACAAAAGTCATGTAGCCCGACAAAGCATGCAAGCTGCTGGGAAATAAAAATTAAAAATTGTCAGTGGAACATGATCGAGTACCCACTACCCAGCTAGGTACTAGCTACCTTCTCTTTTTCTTACAATAAATCTAGTCGTCATTTATTTATTTATTTATATTTTTTTATCATATAATAATATGATATTGGATTATTGATTTACAAATAAAATATAATAAATAATTTCTAATCATTTAATATTATATTATAAAATAATAAAAAAATAATAAAAATTAAGATGATGAATAAAAAAAAATATTGTATTGATTGAACAGTTACTGACAATGTAGACCAAGAGATGGATAAATTCCCAAGGGGATCTCAAATTGAGGTGGAGCATCTTGATGCCCAATCTGAACCTGAAACTGGGATAAATAATGACCCTGATGGAGGAGACTCAGGGGACATTGATCAAGGTGGAGATAACTCTTATAACCTAGTTAGAGATAGGCAAAAGAGAGTTATCAAACCACCTATAAGGTATGGACAGGCAGAACTCACAATGTTTGCTCTAACAGTAGCTGATGAAGTGATTTATTAGGAACCTAAGAGTTATAAAGAAGCAGTAACTAGTAAAGACTCTGTTAAATGGATTCTTGCTATGCATGAGGAAATAGAATCTCTTAACAAAAATAAAACCTGGGTTTTAGTGCCAAAACCTAAAGGGGTTAAACTTGTTGGATCCAAGTGGATCTATAAAAGAAAGGAAAGCATACCAGGGATAGAAGGGACCAGGTATAAGGCTAGACTTGTAGCAAAGGGTTTTACACAGAGAGAAGGGATGATTTTAATGAGATCTTCTCCCCTGTGGTTAAACATAGCTCAATTAGGCTACTGCTAGCTTATACAGCTTCTGAAAATCTACATCTAGAACAGTTAGATGTTAAAACTGTTTTTCTGCATGGAGAACTTGAAGAAGAAATTTATATGCAGCCTCCTGAAGGTTTTACCAATAAAATTAATATTGATCAAGTGTGTCTTCTTAAAAAATCTTTATATGGCCTTAAACAATCACCTAGGTAGTGGTATAAAAGATATGACACACACATGATTAATACTAATTTTAAAAGAAGCAGCTATGACAGTTGTGTTTATTACAAGGAAAAAAAAAGAATTTTTGTTTATCTTCTATTATATGTTGATGACATGTTGGTAGCTTGTAAAGACACTGTTTTAATTGAACAAGTTAAAAGCATGCTGAAAGCAGAGTTTGAAATGAAAGATTTGGGTCCTGCCAGGAAAATTTTAGGAATGGAAATTGAAAGGGACAGAAGTGCTGGAATGCTATACTTGTCTCAAAGAAATTACATCTCTAAAATTCTAAATAGATTTGGTATGGAACATGTGAAAGATTTGGGTCCTGCCAGGAAAATTTTAGGAATGGAAATTGAAAGGGACAGAAGTGCTGGAATGCTATATTTGTCTCAAAGAAATTACATCTCTAAAATTCTAAATAGATTTGGTATGGAACATGTGAAACCTGTAAGTACACTCTTAGGACAGCATTTTAAACTGTCTTTAGATCAGGCCCCTAAAACAGATCATGATATTAACTTTATGCAACAAATTCCCTATGCAAGCATGGTGGGAAGTATCATGTATGCAATGGTCTGTTCTAGACCTAATTTGACTTATGCTGTGAGTGTAGTTAGTAGATTCATGGAAAATCCTGGAAAACCTCATTGGCAGGCAATTAAATGGGTACTTAGGTACCCGGTAGGTTCTACTGATATGTGTCTCAGTTTCGGGAATAAAGTAAAAGAGGGTTATGAAATCACTGGTTTTGTAGACTCTGACTTTGCAGGTAGTATAGACACTAGGAAGTCTTTGACTGGTTATGTTTTTACTGCTTTTGGGGGAGCTATCAGCTGGAAATCACACTTACAATCTGTGGTGGCCTTGTCTATCACAGAAGCTGAATATATTGCTTTGACAGAAGCCATTAAAGAGGCAATATGGTTAAAGGGTATTGCAAGTGAGTTAAATATTTTCAATGGTGACATCTCAGTTCACTGTGACAATCAAAGCACACTGCATTTAGCTAAAAACCAAGTTTTTCATGAAAGGTCCAAGCATATTGATGTAAGGCTTCATTTTGTAAGGGATGTTATAGAATCTAAAGTAGTAGGTGTGGAAAAGGTTCCAACTGAAGATAACTCTTCAGATATGATGACCAAGTTTGTTTCCTGGTCTAAGTTCAGACACTGTCTGAACTTAATTGGTATGAAGTCAAGAGTCAGTTCCCATTAGGGGAACAATTACAGGAATGTGCCAATGATGAGAGTCATATGAATACTTTTGGGGCAAATACATGTTTTGCCAAGGTGGAGATTTGTAATGTGTGTGTCAATACATTGTATTTACTGTCTTATTTACTTTCTAATATGTTCTCTTTTATGTGATTAATTAATGTGATGTGTTGGCTTGATCTCCATCGTTGAAATTGATAAGGCAGATTTACTTGATGCACGTGAGAGGAGCTCGTGACTTCATTCTGAAAGGACTGACCCTAGTCCATTGGATCTTGACACGTGGTTGGATCTGTTGCAAGATATATATATATATATATATATATATATATATATATCTTGCGATGTAACCCTAGTGGTGATTCATTTTTGTTGACGGCTGGTTTACGAGAGAGAGAGTAGTGAGAAGGGCGATTTTAGGGTTTGTTAGGGTTTGCTTATTTGGAGAAGAAATCTGAGCGATTTCTTGGGTTTCCAGTGAGGGCATTGTAACTCTAATGTACTGAGGCTTCTCTGCGAAGTACTGTTCATCAATAAAGATCTCTGTGGCTTTTCTGAGGCCATTCCTACCGTGGACGTAGACCATTAGGGTCGAACCACGTATATTGGTGTGTTCTTTCCTATTTCTCTATATTGTCTTTTATTCTTGCTCATTGCTTATGATTCTTGTTAAGTTTATGCTCATATTGTGATATATTAGCAAACCTGTACAAATTGTGTAGTATTGGTGTTTCTTTGATTGTGAATAATATCAAACTGCGATCCTTGTGATTTTACTATCTTCTGTTTTGGTTGAATAAAACTGGTTTTTTATCTTAAAGGAAACAAAACCTTTTATCACAAAATATTGAGTTTTTATTCGTTATAAAATAAATCTTTTATAACCTTTTATAATAATTAATTACTCTGTATATGTGTTTATTCTTTTGAAAACGTTCTTATACAATTACTTTAATCATGATGATCTCTACCATTTATCTATATATGAGAATTATATGCAATTTTTATATATGTGCCAGATCGAATGATCTTTCATAGTCTATAAATAAATTAATTAAGAAATAAGTAACTATGCAACCCATTTTGACAAGTTGAACATGAGAAATATCAAATTATTTCGTCGCGGATGAAAAGCATTGTTAGTCCGATCAAAGCAAACGACAAATAAAAAACCAAGGGGGATTTAAAGGATCACACCACTCCAACATGTCTGATCATAATTCTCTGTTGTCTATAGCATGTCACCACATCAATATCTCATAATTACTTTCTCCAATGATGAGAGCAATAGTACTAAGGAATTATAACCTCTGGAGCAAAAGTTTGCAAGGTTTGGCAAGCTATCAAGTTCTAAATATGTTAATTTGTTGCAAGTAAATGCCATATTTACTTCGCCGTCCTCCATTACTACAATTTTAGTGCATCGTGACACTTGAAGAATGTGGAGTATGAAAACAAATGTGTCAACATGGGAAGATTTCTTAGTCATGGGACTAATTTCTCTCGATTAAGAAGTTCATTCGGGAATATTTCTTCCCATCCACTATAATATACTTGAAGTTCCAACAGATTTAGTATTAATCTTGCAAGAAAGGATTGTGCAAAACCTAAAAACTTTCTATGCCATACGGTACTTATTCTAAAGTTCAATATCAAAACCTCCATGTCGGGAACGTAACCTATAAATTAACGAATCAAAACATTAACAAACAAACTAAAGAGAAGATGATGAGTAGATAGTATTTTCCTAGGATATATTGTTAAGATATATAGAAATAATTAAATATATATCTTCTTACCACTTGAGTTTTGGCAAATCATGAAGTGTCATACTGGTTAGATGCTCCAATTGCGTGCATGAGACTTGTAGTCACCGAGGCTGTTTATAAAGCATGTCGTTCAAATATAACTTCCAACGAAACACAATTGATTTTATGTAGAGAAGTTAGACTTTGGAATGTTGTAAGCATGTTATAAGGAATGATGATAGAATTCAAACAGCTGTGCTTCAATCAAGCAACACAGCACAAGATCAACCGTGCTTCAATCAAGCAACACAGCTCAACACAGCACGTGATCCCAGCAAGTCAACTAATGGCTATACTTAGGAAATAGATCAAATCTGTCAGCTGTATATAGCTGTGTATTTAATTTGTATTTTCTGTATAGCATTATTTCTATATTTTATACACTTTCCATAGATGGATCAGTTTGTATATGCTACTATAAATATGGAATGAAAGCACACTCTCTATCTCAACTCGTGAGATAGTAGTTTCTCAAAAACTTCTTTATGGTATCAAGAGCCTATACGGGTTGATAGAGAATTGTGTTTTTTTTTTTTTTTTCTTTCTATGGATTCCTCTGAAGTCTCTAGTTCTTCTACCAACTCAGACCCTTATCCTTACCCAGTATCACAAAATGTCGCCAATTATGTATCTCTCAAATTGAATTCAAACAATTTTCTGCTTTGGAAAACACAAATGCTAAACATACTCGAAAGTTATGATCTTCAAGGATTCATAACAGGTGATGTTTCAGCACCATCTCAATTTCTTCTAAATGACTCATCTCAGCCTAACCCACTGTATCAAAAGTGGCGCAGGTCTGATAGATTGGTTAAAGGCTGGCTTACAGCTACACTTTCTGAAGAAGTGTTAGGCATTGTTGTTGGTCTAAACACAGCTTCAGAAGTGTGGAATGCTCTTGTTCATGCATTTGCAAGAGTATCCTCTGATCGAAGTCTTGCTCTTAAGCACAAACTCACCTCCATCACAAAAGGATCTGATTCCTTAAGTGATTACCTAAGGAGGTTTAAGACCATCTGTGATGAACTTGCTGCTATTGGCAAACCAGTGGCAGAACATAGGGGTGATACCCGCCCCCTACGGGGCGGGGCCACCCCTCCCCTGCCCCCCGCCCCCGCATATGCGGGGGTGGGATTTTTTCCCCCGGACCCCGCCCCCGCATGGGCGGGGGCGGGGTCCCCCGTCCGCTGCCCGGGGTGCGGGGGTGGACCCCCACCCGCCCGCACCCCCGCACATGGTACTGGGCCTCCAGCCCAGTACATTTTTCTGGGCCCTAAATGGCCCAGAATTCGTTTTGGGCCACTTTGGGCCCATTATTTAGATTAAAAAAAATATAAATTTAAAAACAGAAAAGAAATAATTTTTTTTTGATAAGTAGATATTAAGTTTTAACTAATAAATAATTAAGTAATATTCATTACTAAGGCAGTAAGACACTATGCTAAAATAAATAGTTTACAATTATACAAATTAAGAGAACTAATAAACTATTACACTATTACAAACTCTTCTAAAAAAATATTACAAATTGTATAATTAACTATTGTAACAAAATTACAATAATTGTAAATTATGAAAATTGATTTTGGGGTGGAGCCGTAGTTGTGAGTTCACTGAGTTGTGTCAATGTGTCGAATGTCGATTGCTGTGAGACTGTCGATTGCTGTGAGACTGAAAATCAATAAGTTAAAAATAAAAGTTAATAAGTCAAAAAACCTGAAATATTAATAAGTTAAAAATAAAACAAATTAAAATTAAAAAGTTATAAAAATGAAACAAAGTTTTAAATGCAAAAAACAATTAGCTTATTAGGGGAGAAATTATGCAAACCATGGCAATGGTGAGTCCAATACAAAAGTCATACTGCATCGGAGGTAGCCGTAGACGCCGTCTCATGTATCACTATAAGTATTAAATTTGAAATGAAATTAATGAATACCAATTAAATAAAAATAAATAAATAAAAATAAGAAATTGGAATAAATACCAGATCCAGACTGATCATCACCCTCCTCCTCGACGTCGGCCTCCTCATACTCAAGAACATCCGGAACATGAATTGGAGTTCCCTTGATCCATCATTCCTAGATGAGAACGGAATGAGAGTGATTGAAACAAGCAAGTAAGTAATTAAGAAAAGCGTGAGTGGTCGTGTGGCTATTGGAGTAGCAAAGGTGTGGCGACGCATAGATTTATATGCACGAAGAAATGGATTATGAAAAATTAAGACTAACGAACTAATAGTTGATGTTTCAGTTTTCGCTTATAGAAGTGATTAGGAAGAATTTTAAAGATGTTTCAAAAGATATAAAAGCTACTATAATTGAGAAAAAAATTATAATAGTGTTATTTTATTTGAGAAATTATTTTCCATATTTAATTACAAGAATAGGTGGGGAAGGCAAATTAGATAAGAATTAGAGTGATTAATTTAGGGTATTTCGAAACCCTAAATTAATTTAGGGGTTTCAAAGATTGAAACCCCTAAATTAATTTAGGGTTTCAGATTTGAGCCCTAAATTAATTTAGGGGATTCAATCTTTGAATCCACTAAATTAATTTAGGGTATTTCGAAACCCTAAATTAATTTAGAGGTTTCAATCTTTGAAACCCCTAAATTAATTTAGGGTTTCGGATTTGAGCCCTAAATTAATTTAGGGTATTTCGAAACCCTAAAGTAATTTAGGGGTTTCAAAGATTGAAACCTCTAAATTAATTTAGGGTTTCGGATTTGAGCCCTAAATTAATTTAGGGGTTCCAATTCGAATCCAATCCGAAATAATTACAGAAATGAGAAAACAAACACAATTCACATGCATTTCACGGAAGAAATTCAAATTTCAAACCAAAACACATGCACAATCTAAGCTCCACAGCACACAATTCACAAAAATCCCATCCTCCATCTCCGATAAACCCCATCCTTCCTCCAATCTCCATTAAAAATATAAATTACAAAAAAATAAAATAGGATAGGGTATTAGGGTTTGTTACCTTCGGCTTCGGTGATGGAGATGCAGAGAGAGGGATCGGATCGGTGACGGCGACGTGAAGGATATGCTGGGCGGTGGGTGCGGCGCCGGAAACTCAGAGAGAGGGAGAGACGAGCGGAGCTGGAGGCAGTCCGAGAGAGAGAAGTGAGAGTCCGAGAGTGAGGGAGGGAGGGAGGGAGGGAGGGAATCGGGGGGGGGGGGGGGTGGGAATGAAATAAACCCAGGCATGAAACGACGTCGTTTCATGCCTGGGTTTTAAAAAAAAAAATATCTACGCATGAAACGACGCCGTTTCATGTGTAGGTTTATATATATATATATATATATATATATATATATATGCGGGGCGGGGCGGGTGTCACCCCATCCCGCACCCGCCCCCGGTTAGAGTGCCAGATGCGGGGCGGGTGACCCCGGCCCCGCATCTGGCGGACGGGGTGGTCCGCCCCGCCGCACGGGTGCGGGGCGGAAGCGGGTCGGGGCAGCGGGGGCGGGGCCCCGCTGCCCACCCCTAGCAGAACACAAGAAGTCTTGGTGGCTTCTCAATGGCCTTGGCAAGGAGTTTGAAGTTTTCACAGCAACCATGCTCAGGCCACCAGTTCCAGCATACTCAGAAGTTGTCACCCTCTTGGAGAGCTACACAGACAGGTATAAAATTGATGCTAACCCTTCACCTGTGGCCTTTTATGGACAGAAGTCCTATAAGCAAAAGAAATCCAATGCAAATCCTGGCTCCTTCACATCAAAGGGTCGTGGTTTTGTACAAGGACAGTCCACTGGCTCCAAAACAAAGGATGAACAAAGTTTTAACAATCACTCTCGTGGCTCCCCTTCCAACTTCAAATCTGCAAACAAAGAAGAAGTTTTCTGCCAGATTTGTAACAAAAGAAATCACACTGCTTTAAGGTGTTTTAATAGGTTTAATCATTCTTTCACAAATGATAGCCTCCCTCAAGGTTTTGCAGCATTCAAAATGGAAGACAACTCTGAAAATTCTACATGGAATCCTGACACTGGTGCTACTGACCATATGACTGCAAATGAAGGTATTCTTCACTCACTGACTCCTTACACAGGTCATGATGGTATAATGGTAGGTAATGGGAAAGTATTACCTATCACACATGTTGGTCAGGCCATGGTTGGCCCCCCTACATCTCAGATTATCTTAAATGATGTTCTTGTAGTACCTGCTATAAAAAAGGACCTATTGTCTGTTAGCAAGTTAACTACTGATTATCCTCTGAAATTTGAGTTTGATGGACATGGTTTTTTGATAAAGGACAGGGTAACACAGAAGATAGTGGCAACAGGAAGGAACCAGAAAGGATTATACACTTTTGATGCTGCCTCAAGTTTTCAAAATAAGGAAAGCTTCTATTCCTCCAGATTTTGATCCACAAATAAAGTTCAATGGCATCAAAGGCTTGGACATCCAAACTCAAGAATTTTAGACTTTCTCTGTAACAAAAAGTTTATTAACTTGAGTCAAAACAAACTTCTACACAAATTTGTACTAGTTGTCAAATGGGGAAAGCCTCCAAGTTGCCTTTTCTTTCTAGAGACAGCACTGTTAATGTTCCTTTTGCAAAAATCCATTGTGATTTATGGGGACCAGCTCCTACTCCTTCTAGGGAAAAGTATAAATTCTATGCTATTTTTGTTGATGAAGCAACCAAATTTTCATGGCTGATTCCTCTCAAACATAAATCTGATCTCCATTCTGCTTTTGTTCAGTTTCACATGCTTGTACAATGTCAATTTGATGCCAAAATTCGTGTCTTCCAAACTGATGAGGGTGGTGAGTTCAATAACACCACACTCCTTGCATACCTTCAAAGTCATGGCATCCTTCATCAAGCTGCCTGTCCCAAAACACCTTAACAAAATGGAACAGCAGAACGAAAGCATAGAAGTATCACAAACTTAGGTTTGACTATGATGTTTCATGCTAAACTCCCACCTAGGTTCTGGCTAGACTGTTTTTCTACTGCTGTTTTCTTGTTAAACAGATTGCCAACTCCTGTGCTTAACATGGACTCTCCATTTTTCAGACTTTATGCTAAACACCCTGATTATAGCATACTTCGAACTCTTGGGTCTAGATGTTTTCCATATCTTGGAGAATATAGGTCCAATAAGCTTTGCCATGTGTCTTTATTGGCTACAGCAACAAACACAAAGGCTACAAATGCCTTTATCCACCAACTGGTCATATTTTCACCTCACGACATGTTGTGTTTGATGAATCTGTCCTACCTTAGTCTAAACCCACACTCCTCTATGACTCCCCTACAATTGAGGGGGAACTTTCAACCTTCACTGAATGGCACCATGATATTTCTAAAGAACCTGCAAAGCAGCCATTGCCTTCTGCTTATGCTTTCCCTACATCCATTCAAATTGAGACCATTTCCCCCTCATCTCCTATGGGTTCAAACCCTATTCCACACACAGATAATCTGCCTCTCTCATCACCACTCATTTATGTTCCAGCTGCTGAGCAACCAACTCCTCCACCTCATCCTATGCAAACAAGGTCTCATCCTATGCAAACAAGGTCTAGGTGTGGTATTCACAAACCCAATCCTCGATATGCAGACTTGCATGCTCTAACTCCTATCCCTTCTGAACCAAAGTCCATAAAATCTGCACTCAAACATCCTGGTTGGTCTGCTGCAATGGAGGAAGAACTTGATGCTCTTGCCAAAAATGATACTTGGGAATTGGTTCCAAAAACTGAGGGGATGAATATAGTTGGTTGCAAGTGGGTCTATAAAACCAAACTAAAGGCAGATAGCACTCTTGAGAGACTTAAAGCAAGACTGGTTGCAAAAGGCTTTAGTCAAGTTGATGGGGTGGATTTTACAGAAACTTTTTCACCAATGGTCAAACCTGCTAGCATTTGAATTGTCCTTACACTTGCCACTGTTAAACACTGGAAACTGCACCAATTAGATGTTAAGAATGCCTTTTTACATGGTTTTCTTAACACTCCTGTTTACATGGATCAACCACCTGGTTATGTAGATCAAAACAAATCTCAGCATGTGTGCAAGTTAAACCGAGCATTGTATGGCCTCAAACAAGCTCCAAGAGCTTGGTTTGATAGGCTAAGTGACTTTCTTTTGCAGCTTGGTTTCTACTCAAGCTCGGCAGATCCCAGCCTTTTTATATGCCACTCAGATCAGGGACTCCTTATTCTTCTCCTTTATGTAGATGACATGGTAGTGACTAGTGATAATCCAAAGAGAATTCAATGGTTGATATCTCAGCTCAGCCAACAATTCTCAATCAAAGATCTGGGTTTTCTACATCATTTTTTGGGAATCCAAGTTCTTAAAGTGGGTACTGATCTTTTTCTATCTCAGCACAGGTACATCATGGACTTGTTGACTCGAGCCAATATGCATGAATGCAAACCCTTGGCAACACCTATGCCTTCCAAAGCTCAACAATCCACTGCCTCTGAGGAGCTGTTTCATGATCCAACAACTTATAGAAGTCTTGTGGGTGGTCTGCAGTACCTCACATTCACCAGACCAGACTTGTCTTTTAGTGTGAACTATGTCTGTCAATTCTTGCAAGCACCAACAGTGCATCATTTCCAGCTTGTCAAAAGGATCCTCAGATACTTGAAAGGCACTGCACACCTAGGCATTCACATCATGTCCAGCAGCTCACTCGACTTATATGGGTTCTCTGATGCAGATTGGGCAGGTTGCCCAACCACAAGGAGATCCACCTCAGGCTATTGTACCTTTCTTGGAAGCAATTGCATCTCTTGGAGTGCAAAGAAGCAACCAATAGTTGCAAGATCAAGTGCAGAGGCAGAGTATAGGGCTATGGCAGCCACTGCAGCTGAATTAACTTGGATTTCAACTCTACTCAGAGACCTTGGAGTGCCCTTACTGAAAACACCCTCTCTCCACTGTGACAACATGAGTGCCCTAGAACAAAGCACATAGAACTTGATTACCATTATGTCAGGGAAAAGGTGGCACTCGACTCCTTGGAAACAAAATTTGTTACCTCTCTTGCTCAACTTGCAGATATCTTCACAAAACCTTTGCTCAAAAATCAATTCAAGTTGCTGCGTGACAAACTTGGTCTTTGTTTTCTTCCACAGCCAAGTTTGAGGGGGAATATAAGGAATGATGATAGAATTCAAACAGCTGTGCTTCAATCAAGCAACACAGCACAAGATCAGCCGTGCTTCAATCAAGCAACACAGCTCAACACAGCACGTGATCCCAACAAGTCAACTAATGGCTATACTTAGGAAATAGATCAAATCTGTCAGTTGTATATAGCTGTGTATTTAATTTGTATTTTCTGTATAGCATTATTTCTATATTTTATACACTTTCCATAGATGGATCAGCTTGTATATGCTACTATAAATATGGAATGAAAGCACACTCTCTATCTCAACTCGTGAGATAGTAGTTTCTCAAAAACTTCTTTACATGTTAGATTGAGAAATGTGCAAAATATTTTGAAAACCAATGACACTTAATAGATGTCTTAAGGACGTGTTTTGCACACTTGCAATTGTGCCCACGTTGGTTATGGATGATCTCACTTGTACTTGAAATTGGAAGGTAAGATGGGCTTGGCCTCTTTGGTCAGAGGTCGCCTCCGATGCCTAAATTAGTTGCCATCAAAGAGATTTTTCTTCATTATAACAAGGATTATGTGCTAAATGTTTAAAACATGTTATCATCGATATATTCCTTGTGTGCTATGGTGTTGTCTTTTTTGTAGATGGGTTTATGTGGGATGAACTACGTGGTATGAAATTTCAGTATCTTCATAATCTTATATATAATTATCAGCTTATGTGATACTTGGATAAAAAAAATAAAAATATGGAGATCAGTTTATGTGATACATTAAAGATTACATTTATAGCTTCATTGTTTCATGATATCTTTCTTGGGTGAAATAAGAGCATTTACTCCAAGGAGAATCTTTTTCAATCTTTTTCAGAAAGGGGGGGTTGGCATGGTTGGTGAGGGGATGCTAAATCATCTAGGGGTATGTAGTATACCTATTTGGCTGTTACATTGATAGGATTACAACTTTTATTAATTACGAATACTCTCTGTAGTTGCTAGGCAACATAAATTCTTACCAGAAAAGTTTGGTGGTGTTGAAGATGAGGATGAGGATGAACAAGAAGCCATATGGGGTTGTTATTCATAAAAAATAAAAAATAAAAAATAAAAATTGAATTTCAATAAATTTTCTGTATGTTGCAGACAAATCTATGTAGTGTGTTAAGATATGGGAGAATATATAATTGGTTGCTTGCAGTTACGGATTATTGCATTAAAGATAAAAATTCATGGTTTTGTAAATTGAGAATATTCTTACCCTTTCTCTTAATAACAATTGAGCTGTATCATGATTTGATTCCCAAAGACAATGTGCGGTGGTATTAAGGTCATGCTCCCAATGCAAATTCAGGTATGATTTACTCCTTTTAGCTCTGGTGTACTTGAGACTCCGCGACAGAAAGGCTTCATCTCGGGACAACATGTCACAAATACTTGCTTCAAAGATGGGAACCCAAAGGAATCAGTTCCAGAGCAAAAGTGTGTGAGGTTTGGTAAGCCATCAAGTTGTAAGTATGCTAATTTGTTGAAAGTAATTGCCACATTTGCTTCACCATCCTCCATTGCTACAATTTCTGTAATCCTTTTGCATTCCATCACAGTCATTTTTTTGAGTTGCACCAGAGTTTTGGCAGTTGAGGATGTTAATAAATTGATCAATCCGTCACAGGATGATATGTGCAATTCTGTCAAATTTTGAAGAAATACCGAGGATGGCACTATGTTTTTCAATTTTCTGCATCGTGACAGATGAAGAAATTCCAGATTATGAAAAAGTGGGCATGGCTGGGTACTGTCTTCTTTCCACAAATGTGTAAGCATAGGTAGATGATAGAGCTCTAGTCGTTTTAATCGTGGGACTGGATCAACAAGTTCATAAGGGAATATTTCCTCCTGGCCACTAATCCATACTTGAAGTTCCAACAGATTTGGCAGTTGAAGTTGAATGCAAGTCTGGAGTTGGTTCTGTTGACTTGTTTCTTGACTACTACTGCTGCTCGCAAATTTTGAAGCCCAAATCACTTGTTCACATTTCGACAGTCGTAATATTTTCAATGAAGGACATTCCAAATTAGTATGCACCCCTTCCAAAATCCACTTGAGTTTTGGCAATCTAGCAAGTCTCATTTCAGTTAGTATGGGGAACTCAATATGTCTAGCTGTTTCGTCTTCTCTCGCTACACTTTCTTCCTTCCCTGAACTTAGAGCTATTAAAACTTGTGGTTCTTTACCATTATGCCTCTCCATATTTCTAAATATAGTTTCTAATGAACTGCAGTCCCATATCCATATATCTTGAATATGGGAAAAAGATGTTGTGAAAACGATGACAATAAAGTGAAAATAAATGCATGAGATTAAACAATCACACACGACACAGTATTTACGTGGTTCGGCAAATTGCCTACGTCCACGGGAGCTGCAGAGGATTTTTATTTCTTGAGGAATCACAATACAATGATGTAGAACGGCTACTGTTCACTCAGACACACTGTACAAGACAAAAGAAAAATAATATATATGTTGTACGGCGGAAACCCTAATTCTGGTGAATTAGCGATGCTCGCTCGAGCGGCGTGTCGAGCCCGCGTCGAGCGAACTTGTCTCCCGCAAATGCTCGAGCCGTGAGTCGAGCGGCTCCTCAAGCGAAGCTCTCTGACTTCCCTCCGCTCGAGCCGTGAGTCGAGCGGTCATCGAGCGAACCTCTCTGTCCCGCAATTGCTCGAGCGGTCTGTCGAGCTTCCTTCGAGCGAAGCTCTCTGTCTTGTGTTCGCTCGAGCGGCTAGACGCTTCGCTCGAGCGGCGTGAACCAGACTCCACATACTCAACAAAAGAACTCACAGCGACTTGATCCTGCGCTATAATTTCCAACTTATCCATGTTCTCAATGCGCAACTTCTTCAAGCTCGAAAACGAGAGCTGTAAAATATATTAGAACAGTGGTTAAAACATACCCCATCCAACATAACAGAACCTATAAGAAATTTATTTCAGCTCGAGTGGACAACTTCATTTAAATATAATTGGGTCACCCCTCGTGGACTTAAAACTTTTAAAAATATGAATTTAAGTTATTTCAAATTTTAATTAATGCATTATAAATCATATAAGTAATTTATTCTGTAGAGATTATAATTTTGTTATTAAATCAGTTGTAATACTTATAATTCTTTCTGCTTTCGTTATTTATTTATTTCCATATGAACTTGATATTCAGAATAATGAGATTTGAGTATTCTTTAATAATGATTAATATTGCAATTAAATCTATACTTTAGAAAGACTAATTAATTAAATTTATCAACTTAACCAGAGAGATCAAAATGATTTCACAATATTAGGATGTAAAACTCTTCTACCTAAATAGGAAATCTTAAGACAGCTAATTAACTAATTAGTCTCTTTACCTCATCCACCATGAAAAGGGGTTGTTTAATGGACATCTTAGACAGCCTCTCTTCAACTGTTTCTTCAAAGCTCACAACTCCTGAAGCAAATATCTCCACTTTCTCGCATCCTCTAATCCAAATCTCTTTCAACATAGGCCATTTTGAAACATGCACTCCTTTGTAAAGCCACTTGAGTCTCTTTAAATTCATAAGTTTCAAATCAGTTACTCGAGGGAACTCCAATATTGTCCTTGCTACTGCTTCTCCTCCTCCTCCACCTGCAACAATTTCTTCCACCCCACAATCCTCAATCTCAAGTATTTTCAATTGCTCTAGACATCTGAAAATTGTTTTGGGTTCTTGACCACAACTCCATACGTGCTTTATTTTGTGTAGACTCTTCATACGCAGTGTTTGCAAGCGAGGGAAGGAAACCTGTCGGATTATGTTCATTGTATCAATTAAAGACGCCAAATTTTCTATGCTTCGATTTTGAAAATATGAAAAATTAAACTGAAAAAGAAGATAAAATAGCACAAATTTGGGAACATTGCTCCCTTCAAAAATCAGGATAGTCCGTCTATAAAATTCTCAACAGAGCTCCCAAGTATACAAAATCATTATATCATGCCATTATAAATACTCATTTGCGATGCTATAATAGTTAACAAAAATATGTCAAATTCCATATTTACGCAATGAGCTTTTTTATTTGAAAACTGTTTTAGAAAAGTCCCATCTTATTTTTTCAAATCTAACATTTATGACTCAAAACTATGATGTCTTCAGCCACAACCTCAGTAGAGGAATGCAATTATAGTTTGGGGTAGGGGATGCCAATTGGCCCACAAGCCACTGGCGTTGGGAATGTTTATGATTTATAGTACGATATATATGCTTTGACATATTTATACGGACCACCCGTATCAATGCGTGAAATCTTTTGTGGGTAGTTATTGTTTGATGTACCTGATGATGTAGAAGTGACATGTGAAGATTGCAGTTGCCCTCTGCAATGATTTGCCCGCAATCAGTCATGAATGAACTTCTTGTGCTTAAGAAGCTCACGAGCTCTGGAAGGTCCTCTAGCACCAAGGTTTGCAATTGATGGAACAATATTACATCTCCATCTTCTATTCCGTCTTTTTCTTCTTTCACAACTATTGCTCCCATGTTGTTGCAACTTTTTATTTCCAATTCTTCAAGTAGTGAAAGGCCTCTGGCTATGGATGATGAGAAGACAAATCTTAATTTCTCACAATTTTCCAACTTCAAAACTCTCAATTTTTTAAAGGACGTTGATGGAAGTTTGACGTGACATATTCCAAGTTCAAGTTCCAATAGATTTGGCAGTGGAAGTTGAATGCAAGTCTGGAGTTGGTTTTGTTGACTTGTTTCTTGACTACTACTGCTGCTCGCAAATTTTGAAGCCCAAATCACATGTTCACATTCCCACAGTTCTAATATTTCCAATGAAGGACATTCCAAATTAGTATGCACCCCTTCCAAAATCCACTTGAGTTTTGGCAATCTAACAAGTTTCATTTGAGTTAGTATGGGGAACTCAATATGTCTAGCTGTTCCGTCTTCTCTCGCTACACTTTCTTCCGTCCCTGAATTTGGAGCTATTAAAACTTGTGATTCTCTACCATTATGCCCCTCCATATTTCTAAATATAGTTTCTAATGAACTGCAGCCCCATATAAATAGACGAGTCAGACGTTGCGTTAATATTGTTGTTGTATGAAAATTAGATTGAAAGATGTGCAACAACTTTTCACAATTATGAATCTGCACGTCTTGAATATTTTTGGAAATAGAACTTGCGGCGACTTGATCCTGCCACATAATTTCCAACTTATACATGTTCTGAATGCACAACATCTTCAAGCTCGAAAACGAGAGCTGCAAAATATATTAGAATAGTGGTTAACACATACCCCATCCAACATTACAGAACCTATGAGAAATATATTTTAGCTCGGGTGGACAGCTTCATTTAAATAATTAAAAAGGAAAACTAAACAACTCATGATGAATTAAAATTGGGACCTAAACAGTAACTTTTTCTTATAAAAATTTGAATTTAAGCTATTTCAAAATTTTAATTAATGCATTAAAAATCATATAAGTAATTTATTCTTTAGAGATTCTAATTTTGTTATTAAATCAGTTGTAATACTTATAATTCTTTCTGCTTTCGTTATTTAATTATTTTTTTATGAACTTGATATATAGAATAATGAAATTTGAGTAGTAGTCTTTAATAACGATTAATATTGTAAATAAATCTATATTTTAGAAGACTAATTAATTACATTTATCAACTTAAGGAGAGAGATCAAAATGATTTCACAATATTAGGATGTAAAACTCTTCTACCTAAATCAGAAATCTTAAGACATCTAATTAATTAATTAGTCTCTTTACCTCATCCACCAAGAAAAGGGGTTGTCTAATGGATATCTTAGACAGCCTCTCTTCAACTGTTTCTTCAAAGCTCACAACTCCTGAAGCAAATATCTCCACTTTCTCGCATCCTTCAATCCAAATCATTTCCAACATTGGCCATTTTGTAACATGTACTCCTTTGTAAAACCACTTGAGTCTCTTTAAATTTTTAAGTCTCAAATCAGTTACTCGAGGGAACTCCAATATTGTCCTTGCTACTGGCTCTCCTCCTCCTCCTCCACCTGCAACAATTTCCTCCACCCCACAATCCTCAATCTCAAGTATTTTCAATTGCTCTAGACATCTGAAAATTGTTTTGCGTTCTTGACCACAGCTCCATACGTGCTTTATTTTAGGTAGACCCTCCATTCGCAGTGTTTGCAAGCTAGGGAAGGAAACCTGTCGGATTATGTTCTTTGTATCAATTAAAGACCCAAATATATATTTCTATGCTTCGATTTTGAAAATATGAAAAATTAAACTGGAGAAAGAATATAAAATAGCACAAATTTGGGAACAACGGTCCCTTCAAAAATCAGTATAGTCCGTCTATAAAATTCTCGACAGAGCTCCCAAGAATACAAAGTCATTATATAATGCCATTGTAAATACTCATTGGTGATGCTATAATAGTTAACAAAAATATGCCAAATTCCATATTTATGCAATGAGCTTTTTTATTTGAAAACTGTTTTAGAAAAGTCTCATCTTATTTTTTTTCAAATCTAACATTTATGACTCAAAACTATGGTATCTTCAGCCATAACCTCAGTAGAGGAATGCAATTATAGTTTTGGGGCAGGTATGCCAATTGAACCACAAGCCACTGGCGTTGGGAATGGTTTTGATTTATAGTACGATATATATGCTTTGACACATTTATACAAACTCATGTCAATGTCATGTGGAATCTTTTGTGGGTAATTATTGTCTGATGTACCTGATGATGTAGAAGTGGCAGGTGAAGATCCCGGTTGCCCTCTGCAATGATTTGCCCGCAATCTGTCATGAATGAACTTCTTGTGCTTAAGAAGCTCATGAGCTCAGGAAGGTCCACTAGCACCAAGGTTTGCAGTTGATGGAACAATATTACATCTCCATGTGGTTTATTGAGGCGATTGGGATTTTCGAATGACTGGAGAAATATTATTTATAATTCAATTTCTTCCCCGGTTTATTCGGTTATGCTAAATGGGAGTTCAAAAGGATTTTTCCAGCCTTCCCGTGGTCTTCGTCAGGGAGATCCTTTGTCGCCGTATCTTTTTATTCTAACAAAGGAAATCTTATCTCGGATGCTTAAACAAAATTTCAAGAATGAGGTATTAAGGCTTTTAATTCTGGTGGAGGTACTATGATTAAATACCTTTTATATGCGAATGATCTTCTAATTTTCTCTAATGGTGGGAAGAAATCCATTCGAAATCTCATGAGGGTGCTTCGATCTTATGAAGGAATGTTGGTGTTATGACTGGGTCAAACCCTTTGAAAACCTATCACTAAGGGAAGAGATAAAACTAAGAGATAAGATAAGAAATAGATAAGGCCGGAAATAGATAAGGCAAAGAAGTTGACTTAGACTCCTAAAAGGACAAGGTTTCACAAGACTTGGACTCCTACAAGGAAAATGTTTCACAAGACTTGGACTCCTAAAAAAAAATTCAGACTTGGACTTACTTAAACAAGATTCTTTCCAAGAATAGGTCGAGTGATTGAGCCAGCCTATAGAATTGAAGGCTCCAAGAAACTCTCCAAGATTCTTTCCAAGAATAGGTCGAGTGATTGGGGCTATGCATGGCTGTCACCGAAGGCCACCAGGCCATTTCGGTGGTTGCTCCTCGCCTCAGATCCTATGCAGACTTGATCCTGGAGACTCCTCAGCCTATCCCTGAAGTCATGGTACCATTCCGATCTCACAAACTTGTTGATGGAGAGGTATGTATTATTTTTTCTAAAGATGAAGTGGACCGTTCGGCTATACCTTTTCAATACTCTCTAGTATTGAAATTTCTCAGACAAAGACCCTCTCTTGATTCCATAAGAGCGTTCATCAAAACCAGATGGGGTCTATCAAACCAACCGATTGTTTCATCTATGAGTAAGCCGCGGAATGTCTTCGTGCGACTGGCGTTGGAGGAAGATTTTGTTAAGGCTTTTGCTCGTGAGAATTGTGAAATCAATGGAGTACCGTATAGAGTTTTCCATTGGACTACTGATTTCCAAGAAGATCAAGAACCAGTCCGTGTGCCGGTGTGGATCACGCTGCCAGGTCTTCCACCAAACTATTATCATGAATCTTTCCTTCGTAGCATTACGGCTCCTATTGGAAGATTTCTAAAGCGAGACAACCCCACTCGATGCACTACTCGTACAGATGGTGCAAGAATCTGTTTAGAGATGGATATTTCTAAAGAGCCTATTCAAGCGTTGTGGATTGGTACCCCCCGTAACCCCCAAAGTCTTTATCAAATTATTGAGTTCGAGACCTTGCCGGCATACTGTCCTAAGTGTCATGTTCAAGGCCATAACTCCAAGACTTGTAAAGGTGAAGGCAAGAAACGAAATGTGCAGATGAAGGAACCAAAAGACAAGGAAACGATGGAACAGGTCTGGGTTATCAAGGAATCCAAAGGTGGGAGTCTTGTTCAGAAGGGTGAGTCTAGCAAGGTGGACGAGAGGCAGTTGATTGTGGAGGACCGAATTCCAAATGATCAAGTAAGGGAGAAATCGGATGCTGACTGTATGAATGGTGTTGAAAACAGAGGAATGGAAGCAGTTCCACAATTAGACCAGGAAGCGGTTGATGGTGAACCGGGTTCCATAATTCAGGTACCCATAGATCCAGTTATTGACCAGGTGGGGCCTGGTAGTTCAATGGACGTAGATTTGGAGGTGGTTGATCTTGAGGAGGGGATGTTGTTGGAACCTAAGCTGCTAGATGAACATGCAGGTTTGTGTTCGGGAATAGACCAAGAACGTGTGGCCTCGGGTTCGAAGACTGATATGGCAGGTGTGCAAATGGGGGGCATGCTTGCACCCATTATGGAATTTTTTCATACGGAAAATCTTGAAGGACGAACGCTGGAGGAGGCCTCTGTACAGGAAGGAGATGCTTCAATTTTTGAGGAGGTTGGGTGTAAGAATTATTGCTCAGATGGTCACACTTGCTCAGATTCGGACTCGGAAGGGGAAGTGGATCATTTAGCTAAAGAAAAAATTGTGGTTTCGGATTCAGATTCTCAATTGAAAAAGAAAAGGAAAGGGAAAGGTATTAAGCTAAGAGGTTCTTCCAGGGTCGTAAATAAGCCCGCCCGGCTTAATTTATGAAGCCATCTTTATTGTACTGGAATGCTCGGGGGATAGGTACGTCAAGAAAGCGCCTTAAAAAATTGGTATCAAAATTTCTTCCTCAAATTCTTGTGATTGCTGAGCCAATGGTAAGTAATTCCCATTTAGATTTGTGGCGTGATTGTTTGCGGTTTGATTATTGTTGTTCTAATGTTAATGATGGAGGTAAGTTATGGATGTTTTGGGTTCAGGAATTAAATCTTGTAGTTGAGTATATGGGTGATCAATTTTTGACAATTCGTATTGATCATCCTAATGTTGTCCGCATTACTTTTGTATATGCGAAATGCTCCTATTTGGAGCGTAGAAGACTGTGGGATGTTTTGATGGCGGCTAATATTCACCAGTTACCTTGGATGGTGATGGGTGATTTTAATATTATTAGGAATGATTCGGAGCGCAGAGGGGGACAGCCAAGATTAGCTTTGGCTATGGAGGAGTTTAATGATTGGGTGGGTGCTTATGGTCTTCTTGATATGCCTTTTTGTGGGAATTCTTTTTCCTGGTGTAATGGTCACTCGGGGAGATCTAGGCAATGGGCGAGGCTTGATCGTTGCTTTCTTAATACTGCGGCTCTTGATATTTTTCCTGATGCTAAATTGGAATATTTATCTCGTACCTCTTCTAATCATGCACCAATGTCGATTTTTTTGGAGAATCAGTTTGTTTCTTATGGTTATCCTTCTTTTAAATTTCAGCAAATGTGGGTATCTCATGCCCAATTTTTTGAATGTGTTTTGAATTCTTGGAAGGTGGATGTGGTTGGAGGCTCAAGTTTAAATGTGCTGATGAATAAACTTAAAAGACTCAGAATTGCTTTGCGAGAGTGGAATAAGCATGTTTTTGGGAGGACGGAATTTCATATAGCAGAGCTTGAGGCTCGTATTAGGGGTTTGGAGGTCAGTCTGCAATCTGAATATATCAAAGATGTAGAGGATGATCTCGTGGTTTCTCAATTAGAGCTTTCAGTTTGGTTGGAGAGGGAAGAAAAGCGTTTGGCTCAACAAGCTAAACAAGGTTGGATTCAAAAGGGAGAAGCGACATCCACGTTCTTCCGTGTGGTCAGTCATCGTAATCATAAAGTGGTGAAAGAGATGAAACTTGCAGATGGTACTATTCTTTCCTCACCAGAACAGATCCATGACGGGGCTATTTCTTATTTCTCACAATTCCTGGAGGTTGGTTCTTGTTGTGAAGAGCCAAATCTGGGGGGTTTGGTCATTCCTATTATTTCACAGGGTGATAATGAATTTCTGGCTCAAATTCCATCATCCCAGGAAGTTTATGAAGCTCTTTGTTCCATTCCGGAAGATAGTAGTCCAGGTCCTGATGGGTTTGGATCGGGATTCTATCGTTCATGTTGGCATATAGTGGGTAATGAGGTTGTTGATGCGGTTTCAGAGTTTTTTCGAGGTAAGAATCTTCCGAGGTTTTTTAATGCTACTTTCTTGGTTTTAATTCCTAAAGTGGATAATTCGACAAGTTTTGATAAGTTTAGGCCAATTAGCCTGTGTACCGTGTTTTACAAAATATGCACCAAAATTATGGTTAATCGTCTTTCCCCCATATTGGCAAAAATTATATCTCCTGAACAAGGAGCTTTTCTTCCGGGTCGAAGCATATTTGAGAATATTAGTATTACACAAGAAATGATCCATTCTATTAACAAGCCGGCTCATGGTGGAAATGTTGTTTTGAAGATTGACATGGCTAAAGCATATGATAGTGTGGACTGGTCTTTTCTTTTGCATGTTCTTAAAGCATTCGGGTTTTCAGATTTTTTCTGCATGTTAATTCAAAAATGCATCACTAATCCTTGGTTTTCTGTGATTATGAATGGGGTGCCCAAAGGTTTTTTTAAAGGTGGTCGTGGGTTGAGACAAGGAGACCCTTTCTCTCCTTATTTATTTATTATTGTTGAGGAAAGTTTTACAAGGATGATAAAAAAACAGGTGGATATGGGTAAGATTAGTCCTTTTTACCATCCTAGGGGTACCCCCATTATTTCTCATTTACTTTATGCGGATGATATGGTGCTTTTTTGTAATGGGGGAAAAAAATCTTTAAGAACTATTTCTGATGTGTTGAAGACGTACGAACAATGGTCGGGGCAAGTAGTTAGCAAAAACAAGTCCTCTATTTTTTTCTCTTCGCAGATTCCTATTTCTAAACGTCGGGCTCTTTTTCGTTTCACGGGTTTTACGGAAGGGACTTTTCCCTTTAAATATCTAGGAGTTCCTATTATTTCAGGAAGATTGAAAATAGCTTATTTTGATGACTTGATTGCTAAAGTTCAATGTAGATTGGAGGGATGGCAAACCAGATTGTTATCCAGTGGGGCGCGTCTGATTCTTATTAAACATGTGCTTCAAAGTATTCCTGTTCACAGTCTTTCTATCTTAAGGACACCTAAAGCTGTTATTGAGAAACTTAAAAAAATCATTAGCACCTTTTTCTGGGGTGTTAAAGATGGAAAAAACAAGAAAAAATGGCGTTCTTGGGTGGATATTTGTAAGCCTGTCTCGGAAGGCGGAATGGGTATTCGGAGCCTTCAAGATGTGCAAACATCTCTACATATGAGGTTAGCTTGGAATCTTTTGCAAGGTACATCTCTTTGGTCTAATTTTTTTCATGCTAAGTATGTTGGTGATAGACATATTTCTATAGTGGATCCAAGGAAAGGGTCTATTTTTTGGAAGATGATTTTGAAAAATATTCCTTTAGTACAAACAAATTCTAAATGGAGAGTTAGAGAGGGTAAGCTTCTTTTTTGGCATGATAAGTGGGTTGATGATGCCCCTCTTAGTCATAATATTCAGATTTCGGGTATGCCAAATCTTAAGTTGGAAGATTGTAAAACTGAGTTGGGTTGGAATATGGAGATTTTTGCTCAGTTGGTTGGGCATCAAAAAGCTGAAGATATTATTATGCAATTGGGTAGGGTTAAACATGGGAAAGATAAATTGATATGGCTTCCTAACGATGACGGAACTTTTTCTTCGAAGAGTGCTTGGAATTGTATTCGTTTGAGGGGACCAGATTTCCCTTGGGCAAAATGGGTTTGGCATTCTGTTCTTCCAAAAAAAATTTCAATCACAATGTGGAAGGCCATACATGATTGTCTTCCTGTGGATGATAGAATTTGCAGAATTGGTATTCCTATTGTTTCCCGTTGTGATTGCTGTTCCAGTTATACTTATGAAGATTTGAATCATATTCTTGCGGGAGGAGATTTTGCTGAAAAAATTTGGCGTATATGTTCGATGGTTATTGGAATTCCATGGGTGGAAGCTTGCTCATGGAGACAGAGGGTGGAGTGTTGGTATAGGAGGGCTAAGAATTCTAATCGTCCTGGTCAACTGTTGGGTCTTCTTCCGGCAATCATCACTTGGCGGTTATGGGGCCGTCGTTGTAAAGCCCGGATGGAAGGAATAATGGAATCGGTACAACAAGTTTGGTGTTCCATCAAATATTGGGTTTCTTGGATTGCAGTTAAACTTAACAATGTTAATTTGTTCAATCGGCGTGATGAAGGTATTTTAAAATGTTTTAATATGCCGTTAAATGTCATGAGGAAAGAGATTGTCATTTCGGTAAAGTGGAATCAGCCTAAGCAAGGTTGGGTAAAGCTGAATGTTGATGGTTGTTCTCTAGGTAATCCGGGCCTTTCAGGTGCGGGAGGTATTATTCGAGATGAAAAAGGTAATCTGCTTTGTGGGTTTGCTATTGCAATGGGGCATCATTCGAACAATTATTCTGAACTAATGGGTTTACTTCATGGGCTTCGATATATTGGTTTGATGGGTTTTTTATTTGTGGAAATTGAACTAGATTCCTTGATAGTACTAAATTGGTTGAAGAATCAGAGATGTGGCTTATGGTATATGGAAGACTATTGGGATGAAATTCAGAGTCGTATAGCTGGAATTAATGTTTCATTTGTTCATTGTTATAGAGAATGTAATTCGGTTGCGGATGGTTTAGCTAAAATGGGTGCTAATGGTATTTCGGGATCATGGTTGTCTCTTCCTGAGTTGCCTCCTTCTATTAGAGGTAACATTAGGCTGGATAGAGGGGGTCTCCCTTACTTACGTAGAATCCGAAGCGAACAGTTGATAGAAAGCTTTGTGAACTGGTCGTTTGAGAGATTTTGTTTTGCAGGTTGTTATTTTGAAGGTTTTTTTGGGAGGTTTTTGTATAGTGGTTGAGTTTATTTGGTTTTTAGGCTTGGGTTTTGGTTTTATTATATTTTTTGTAGCCCCAGGCTTCGGATTGTAACCACGGTTTTCCTCCGCCACAAGTGAGGGTTGATCAATAAAATTTGGGACGGAGTTACAATTGGACATGTGACTTTCGGCTCTTTATAAAAAAAAAAAAATTGTATTGAGATTTGAAAAAAGTTGAATTGAGATTTGAAAAAATTGAATTGTTTATTTTATTTTGTATGGAGATTTGAAAAATGTGTAATAATGAGATAAGATGAGATGAAAATTTTGTGTCTCATCCCACCCCCAAACCTACCCTTAATCCCCCTTTCTTTTGAATTTCTTCCTCACTGCCGGACTAGCTACCACCTCTTCCGTTAACTTTAGATGGCTCCACATGCTTTCAAGATTTTCCATGCTGAAAACCTAAACTCTGTAAAACCTGGGACCACCGCCTCTGGAAAACGCCCCTGGAATCACCGAAGAGGAGATTACCTGCCTTCAGTAAAACTAGATCAAAACACCAAGCTTCGATGAGACGAAGACTCCAGAAAAATTAGAAAACACCGCCTCTGGAAATCGCGAATCGCCAGAGAGGAGACTAATTGACCCCTAATAATTGGTATATCCATTACTATTTCTTCTATGTACTCTACAATCCTATAAAAAAAAAAAAAAAAAAAAAAAAAAAAAAAATGTTTAAAAGAATAAATTGTAGCTCATTCATTGAATCAGATTGCGTGTTGAACGATTCTTTGACAGTCAACCAACAGATGCGCGTGTTCCTTTCCCTTCTGCAAACGTATACTTGAAAAAAAAGTAACAGCAATCAACAAGACTCTGATTGGGTTCTGTACAAATTTGGAACCTAAATCTGTTCCCTCATCCGTACATTATGCAACTGAAGAGTGCCTCAAATGCATATCAGGTGCAAATAAACAGTAGTCCAAATACAAATGGATACATATGTTAAAGATGCAAATTCAGTCAGCGGTGTAGGAATGATAGACCAGCACAAGAGTACCGAGATTAAACTGGCATATGCACCGCTTCAGGCTGGGCAGCCTGAAAACGATGTGTCTTGTCTTCGTGCAGTAAAGCATCGGCAGCATATGTGGAGTATAAACTACCCACTTGATCAGTTTCTGTCCCGCGTAAAATGGCACTCTCGATTGGGTGCGTTCCACCAATAGGATAAGAACCTGATGAAACACCATAATGATAACCAATAGCAGATGTTGCAGTTGCAAAAGGTACAGTGGATGGCGTTTCACGTCTAGCAGCAAGACCATAAGCATGGTACTCTCTCATTCAAGTAGGAAGAATCAGCATGAACAGTCTCTCTTTGTGTGGAGATAGCATTTATATGTAAAAGGTCAGGCTGCCTTAGAAGGTGCTCTCCCTGAGGACCATAAGCTCGATAGTCCTTTCCAGCCGGGTAAAAGTCCCGAGGAGTCACTTCTCTTGGTAGAGTTGCCATGTCTCTGTATACAAGACGCTGATGATCCCTTTCATAAGATGGCAACTGAAATCTACTAGAATCACCATTTGCATAAGGATCCCTAGCAAGTGTTTCCTTCTGATAACGGGGCCACACTTCTCTTACTCTTTCATGAACTTTCCTGTCACCAACTCTAGCGACTTGAGGAAAGTAGACAGGCAACACAGTTGAATGAACTTCAGCAGGTCGAAAAAGCTTTTCAAGATTCGTAGCCTGAAGGGAAAAATTACAAAAAATCTGAATGCTAATATTTCAAAAGAAACAATGATCCCAAACTACCGGAGAAAAAAAAAAGTGAATCTTACTTGCTTAACAGTAAGTTCTGTTTTGAATTTGTGCTTTTCATTATAATTTTCCTTGATTGCCTTCTTAAAAACACCCTTAGGTAGTGGAAGACAATCTTTCTCAATAGTGAACCGCACCTGAAAATTGATAGCTCATCAGTATCCAGATCTGCCAAGATAGATGAATAAAATTACAATAATTAGATACAAAACTCAAGCTCCAAGAAAATCTGACCTGAACAGGGAATGCCCCACCGAAAGCTCTTGGCTTAAGTTTCATGCCACCAGAAGAGGCCGCCTTATAAATCCCATAAAGAAGCTTCAAATCAAAATCATAGAGAAAAAGTTTAATCCCAGGTTTGATGCCCATCACAACATCCTTTTTACTAGTTGTAACACCCATTACACGATAGTGAAAACAATCTGGCTTGGTCTTTGCATTGCACATGAATATGATCAAACCACCGAGTTTTTCTTTGTTCTTCTCATCACATTGGCTCTTCTTAGTGGCATCATGTTTTTCATTTTTCTTTCGAATCTCAGTAGTACCATCTGACATACGATGCCTTCCTTCATTTCTCTCTTTTTGTTTGTGCTTTTCCAACTCAATGATCTTCTTCTCTTGGTTATTTTCAGGCTGATGGCTCTTCTCCTTATGTTCTTCATCATTGATATTCTTCTCATTGCCTTCTTGATCTCTAGAATTCAGCTTTTTAACCTCTCCTCCACCATTGCTGCTTTCTATGTTACCCTTCAATACACGCTTATTATTCTTTCTTTTTTTCCACTGAGCCTGTGGACCACCTTTATCTTTTCTGGAGTTCAAAAATTTACTACCAAGAGGCTTCTTTGCAATTTTTGATTCAGCCTTCAATGATTTGGGGTTTTCTTTTTTGACGACTGTGGTCCAGTAGATTCCTCTGTTTCCTTCGTTTTATAATCTGGTTTCATAGGTGCCTCGACAGGAGAGTCTGATTCATTTTTGTTATCTTCTTCTTCCTTCATGTTAGATTCTGGTTCAGTAGGTGCCTCTGCAGGAGTCTCTGCTTCCTCCCATTTTTTCCTGTTCCATTTTCCACGAACCAAGAGGCTGCCTGATCAAGATGTTTCCCACCAAGCACATTGCCAATAAAAAGCTTTTTCTTTGTTTTCTGTTAACCAGAAGCAAACCGGATTAAACAATTAGGATAGGATGAAACAAAAACAAGTAGAAAATGAAAATAAGAAAGTCATAAGCGTTTAGTCAACTGGTCATTGTTATCAAGGCTCCATGGACTTGCATCTAATTCTTTAGACATTCTGATTCAATTAAATTGGTAAAAACTAAAAGTTCAAAAACTAGAAAAAACAAGAATGCATTATGTATTAGTGTACGTGTGTGCTGCCAAAATTTTTAGTGAAAAGAAATCAGAGAAGAGTGGGAGAGAGAGAGATCCTTATAAGCACCAATTTATGTGCAAGCTCGATAAATTATCAGCCACGTCAATCAAAATAAGGTCAACACAATAAACAAAAGTAGGTTACCATCTTTACATACTAGCTTCCTCTCATCTGTGAAGGCTTGGATTCCGCAAATTTATTTATATCAAGAAAAGGGTAAATCAAACTATGTCCATCCACATCAACTATTATCTAAAACGTAATTGTCAGTTTTCATCTTCGTTGTCTCCTCCCACAATCGGGAATTGCCACATAGTGAAGAGGTGAAGCAAGGGAATTCTAATTTTAAAGGAATCAAGGACTTCCTGGATCAGAGTTCCATAGGAGTCAGAAAGCAGTTGAAAAGTCCAGTTGGAATATGGGCTTCTTCCCAGTTTCAATAACAAATGGATTTCAATATATGGAAAATTTGCTTCACACCTGCTCCATTGGTAAATTTATTTTTTATGTAGGATGAATGCAACGACAAATTGTTCATCGATAATTTGGAAGAATTGACAGGGGTGCCTTTTTGCTGCAAGATCTTCTGATCTAAAAAATCTATTCGACATCGTTAAAGAAAGTACTAGAAGTGGAAACATAGAGTGGGAGGCTTTTTTGCTGAAAAGCTATCCAAAAATTCAAGAACTAGAAAGACATAGTACAAAAGAAAGATACCCAGCAAGACAAGTGAGAATCTAAGTAATGCATAGGAAACTCTACCGTCGACTATAACTCTAAAACCAAAAGCATTTATGTTTGCTTAGTCAATTTCAATCTCAAAGCAAGCAGCATTTGTACTACTTGACCCATCTATCGATTAAGCTAACTTTTTTATTTTTTTTTATTTTTTTATCGATTAAGCTAACTAGGATGATAAATATACCTCATACTAGATCATGGCATGCCCTCCTCCTTCACCTCCATAATAAAATAATCTTTGGGCAATATCACAGCAGCCCTTTCTTTTCACTTCCTTCCTTTTGCTTTTCTTTCCTCATTCTTACTACTTAGGTACTTCATATAAAAAAGAGCACCAAGGAAGTTCTTCACTGCTCTAGTACTGGAAACTATGCTATTTCTCGCCATGATTAGTCTGGGTGAGCAATACAACAGTTTGAATATTGGCTAACGTAGCCATTACTTTTTAATGAATTGAACAGCATCTAATGTAGTTCAATATTCCTATAAAAAAAACGCAGTTAAAAAACACTAGCACACAACTCCAAATACAGTGGGAAAAAAAAATTCTAGAAAGGAACAATTTTCATAACCTCCTTTGTTTTCCTTTCAGCGTTAATGAATATTATATATTCGAGAGAGGGCGACTGTAAAGAACAAGAGAAAATGATAAAGAGAACCGTACAATAGATCTGGTTGAGAAGAAGTGTTAATTAATGTTATATCATATATGAATTGAATATATTGGTATCCTCTATATCCATTTCCATGGCGTCTTTTCTTCTTTTTGAAAAATTAGTTGATTAATTTTCTCTTTCTCCATATTAAAATATTTATGTTTTTGTAAAAGAAATCTACTTATCAACTAACTATATTATATCCTGTACAAACCAAAATGGTGAAAAACACATTATTGTTTTTGGTATTCTCTCGTACGTAGAGAGATTTGAAAATAAGGAAGACATAATAAAACAAGCAACCATAATAAAACATTAATGGGAATGAAGGGCCCTCTGCCCCCACTGACTTCAAAAGAGAGCGACATTCCAGCAGCTGCATGCATATTAAGGATGATCTTGATCATCTTCTTCAGAATTCTTATTCAAAGAAAACAACATATTTATAAAGATAAAAGTTTCAAATATCAAATTATCATAAACGAAGCATTAAATGTGCTAAAAACACCAAACTCCAGATCAAATACTAACATATTTCAACTATGTAGTGTGTTAAGATATGGGAGAAATATAATTGGTTACTTGCAGTTACGGATTCTTGCATTAAAGATAAAAATTCATAGTTTTGTAAATTGAGAATATTCTTACCCTTTCTTTGAATAACAATTGAGCTATATCATAGTGATTTGACTCCCAAAGACAATGTGTGGTGGTCATTCTTCCAATGCAAATTCAAATTCAAGCTCTGGTGTACTTGAGACTCCGGGATAGAAAGTCTTCATTCCGGGACAACGTGTCACAATCAGTTTATCCAAAGATGGAAACCCAAAGGAATAAGGTTCAGAGCAAAAGTGTGTGAGGTTTGGTAAGTCTTCAAGTTTTAAGTATGCTAATTTGTTGAAAGTAATTGCCACATTTGCTTTACCATCCTCCATTGCTACAATTTCTGTAATCCTTTTGCATTCAGTCACAGTCATTTTTTGGAGTTGCACCAGAGTTTTGGCAGTTGAGGATGTTAATAAATTGATCAATCCATCACAACACGATATGTCCAATTCTGTCAAATTTTGAAGAAATACTGAGGATGGCACTATGTTTTTCAATTTGTCGCATCTAAACAGAAGAAGAAATTCCAGATTATGAAAAAGTGGGCTTGGCTGGGTACTGTCTTCTTTCCATAAATGTGTAAGCATTGGTAGACGATAGAGCTGTAGTCGTCTTAATCGTGGGACTGGATCAACAAGTTCATAAGGGAATATTTCCTCCCGTCCACTATACCATACTTGAAGTTCCAACAAATTTGGCAGTGGAAGTTGAATGCAAGTTTGGAGTTGGTTCTGTTGACTTGTTTCTTGACTACTACTGCTGCTCGCAAATTTTGAAGCCCAAATCACTTGATCACATTCCGACAGTTCTAATTTTTTCAATGAAGGACATTCCAAATTAGTATGCACCCCTTCCAAAATCCACTTGAGGTTTGGCAATCCACCAAGTGACATTTCAGTTAGTCTGGGGAACTTAATATGTCTGGTTATTCCGTCTTCTCTCGCTCCACTTTCTTCCGTCCCTGAACTTGGAGCTATTAAAACTTGTGGTTCTTTACCATCATGCCCCTCCATATTTCTAAATATAGTTTCTAATGAACTGCAGTCCCATATACACAGACGAGTCAGACGTTGCATTAATATTGTTGTTGTACGAAAATTAGATTGAAAGACGTGCAACAACTTTTCACATCCATCAATCTCCATATCTTGAATATTTTTGGAAAAAGAACTCGCGGCGACTTGATCCTGCCATATAATTTTCAACTCATCCATGTTCTTAATGAGCAACTTCTTCAAGCTCGAAAACGAGAGCTGTAAAATATATTAGAACAGTGGTTAAGACATACCCCATCCAACATATCATAACCTATAATAAATATATTTCAGCTCGAGTGGATAGCTTCATTTAAATAATTAAAAAGGAAAACTAAACAATTCATGATGAACTAAGTATTGCGTATTCATCATGTATTCGGGTTGATATGTTTTGTTTGTTGGTAATAGTTCAACACCTCAATTTAATGTTTCCCACAACGAGCCGCTAATTGGGTCACCCCTTGAGCATTTAAAACTTTTAAAATTGGGACCTAAACAATAAATTTTTCTTATAAAAATATGAATTTAAGTTATTTCAAAATTTTAATTAATGCATTAAAAATCATATAAGTAATTTATTCTATAGAGATTATAATTTTGTTATTAAATCAGTTGTAATACCTATAATTCTTTCTGCTTTCTTTATTTAATTATTTCTTTCTGAACTTGATATATAGAATAATAATGAGATTTGAGTATTTCTTTAATAATGATTAATATTGTAATTAAATCTGTATTTTAGAAATACTAATTAATTAAATTTATCAACCTAAGGAGAGAGATCAAAATGATTTCACAATTTTTTTTTTTTTTTTGTTAAGTGATTTCATAATATTAGGATGTAAAACTCTTCTACCTAAATAGGAAATCTTAAGACAGCTAATTAATTTTAGTCTCTTTACCTCATCCTCATCCACCAAGAAAAGGGGTTGCTTAATGGACATCTCAGACTGCCTCTCTTCAACTTTTTCTTCAAAGCTCACAACTCCTGATGCAAATATTTCCACTTTCTCGCAGCCGCTAATCCAAATCTTTTCCAACATGGGCCATTTTGAAACATGCACTCCTTTGTAAAACCACTTGAGTCTCTTTAAATTTTTAAGTTTCAAATCACTTACTCGAGGGAACACCAATATTGTCCTTGCTACTGGCTCTCCTCCTCCACCTGCAACAATTTCCTCCAATTCCCCACAATTTCCAATCCAAAGTAATTTCAATTGCTCTAGGCATTTGAAAACTGTTTCGGGTTCTTGACCACAGCTCCATACGTGCTTTATTTTGGGTAGACTCTTCATACGCAGTGTTTGCAAGCTAGGGAAGGAAACCTGTCGGATTATGTTCTTTGTATCAATTAAAGACACCAAATATATATTTCTATGTTTCGATTTTGAAAATATGAAAAATTAAACTGGAGAAAGAATATAAAATAACACATATTTGGGAACAATGGTTCCTTCAAAAATCAATATAGTATTCTCAACAGAGCTCCCAAGGATACAAAGTCATTATATCATGCCATTGTAAATACTCATTTGCGATGCTATAATAGTTAACAAAAATATGCCAAATTCCTTACTTGCGCAATGGGTTTTTTTATTTGAAAACTGTTTTAGAAAAGTTCCATCTTATATTTTCAAATCTAACATTTATGACTCAAGACTATAGTGTCTTCAGCCACAACCTCAGTAGAGGAATGCAATTATAGTTTGGGGGCAGGGGATGCCATTTGGCCCACAAGCCACTGGCGTTGGGAATGTTTTTGATTTATAGTATAATATATATGCTTTTGACACATTTATATGGAGTCGTGTTGATGTGTGGAATCTTTTGTGGGTAATTACTGTTTGATGTACCTGATGATGTAGAAGTGACATGTGAAGATCGCGGTTGCCCTCTGCAATGATTTGCCCGCAATCAGTCATGAATGAACTTCTTGTGCTTAAGAAGCTCACGAGCTCTGGAAGGTCCTCTAACACCAAGGTTTGCAGGTGATGGAATAATATTACATCTCCATCTTCTATTCTGTCTTTTTCTTCTTTCACAACTATCGCACCCATGTTGTTGCATCTTTTTATTACCAGTTTTTCAAGTAGTGAAAGGCCTCTGACTATGGATGATGAGAAGACAAATCTTAATTTCTCACAATTTTCCAGCTCGAAAACTCTCAATTTTTGAAAGGATGTCAAAGGAAGTTCGCCCTGACATAGTACAAATTTGGGAACAATGGTCCCTTCAAAAATCAGTATAGTCCATCTATAAAGTTCTCAACAGAGCTCCCAAGGATACGAAGTCATTATATCATGCCATTGTAAATACTCATTTGCGATGCTATAATAGTTAACAAAAATATGCCAAATTCCATATTTAACAATGAGCTTTTTTATTCGAAAACTATTTTAGAAAAGTTCCATCTTATTTTTTCAAATCTAACATTTATGACTCCAGACTATGGTGTCTTCAAACTTTCAAACATTTTTTATGACATTTTTTTCAAACTTTTAAACAAAATACAATAAAAAAATTCAATATTTTCAAATATGAAAATAAAAATAAGATTAAAAAATAATATTCTAACAATATTTTATTCAATTTTTAATTTTCATCTCAACTCTTCTTATCTTAATTTACTATTCAAACCAAGCTCGTTTGTTTTTATAACTATTCTCATCTTATTTCATATATTCATTATAATTTTTACAAATTCATATACAAAATAAAATAAACAATTCAACTTTTTATAATCTTAAAACAAAAATAATATTAAAAATATATATTCTAATAATAATTTATTTAATTTTTAATTTTTATCTCAATTCATTTTATCTCATCTCATCTTATCTACGAAAACAAATAGAACAGTCATATATAGTAACCTATAAACTTTGAGCATAGAATACATGGAATGAGAAGTGTCATTAAAAAGATACTATCTTAATCATTAAGTTAAAATAAATAAATAAAAAGACTGTTGTACCCATCATCGAGACCCAAGTCACTTTAGCTTTTTCCTTAAAAAATCCACGAGACAGAGAGAGAATCTATAGACATAGATTTACATAGAAATTTCAGATGGAAAATATACTTTCACATACAAAATGTACTGATAAAGGGTACAGATTAGTGTTTTTTATTAAAAGAAAAAAAGAAAGCATTTGTATGTTTCTTATTTAATATTTTTTTTAGATATTCAGAAAAATATTTTAATAAAAAACAAAAAAATATAACACAGATACCCTTTTAAGTCCCTATTCTCATTTAATGTAGAGTTACGTATGACAAAATAAAGAGAGTTGGTAAGTGCGCAATAATATAAAATTTATATGAAAAAAATTTAACTTTTTAATAGAAAAATAATATTTACATTCACAAAATATGCGAGCGTCGTATACTACTTTTTAAAAAAATAATAAATATAGAATACATATGAAAAATTAAGTTTTTAATAATAAATTACTCTTTTTTAAAAGTAGCACGCACGCTTCTCTAATCCATTATCCAATATTACTCTTTTTAATAATAGATTTTATTATTTTTTAAAATAACTGCTTAATACTTACACTATTAATCCAAAATAAATCAACGAGCAGTTCTATTAAATTTAGAGAGAGAGAGAGATTGATTGGACAGTTACGGTGTTACCTCTTCAATCCTAAAAAGTGTGCCTCTCTGCTTATCTAATACCTTGGATGACGATGATTCCAAAGTACGCACCCCTTGGAAAAACCACTTGAGTTTTGGCAACCCATGAAGTTTTAGAAGATTTAGGCTGGGGAATAAAAGCCTCATTGTTGGATCTGTCTCGTCTTCTCTCTGGACAATTTCCTCCAATACCCCACAATCTTCTATCTCGAGAGACTTCAAACTCTCACATCCTTTAACATTACTCCAAACCTGCTTTATTTTGGACAGATTTTGCAGATGCAGTTTTTTCAAACTAGGCAAGGAAAGCTGCAGGATTAAGTCCCTCATATTATTAGTTAAAGAAGCCCAAGATTTTAGTGCTTCGAATTTGAAAATAGGCAAAATTAAATAGGAGAACGAGTGTATTATAGCTATAATTTTTTTTATTGGACCAACTGATGGGAATTAAGTCCAGACTAATTTCGACAATGCACATGTCCTTGACAAAGTTTTTTATATGTACTTCATATAACTCAAGGAAAAATTTCCAACACCATAATTCCTAAAAGTTATTTACACTCAAGAATTTAAACTTTAGATTTAGAGGAACATACCATTAATATGTCAAATTAATTTCATCTTAACTCCTAAGGATTACATATCTAGATGTGAAACCAAATACATACTCATTTGCATGCCATGCTACAACACTTAGAAAATATGTCAAATTAGTTTAATCAGCTTTTTATTTCAAAATCATTTTAGACATGCAAGTCCCATCTTATTTTTGTTTTCAAATTTAACTTTTATGCCCCAAGACTAAGCTGGCGTCTTCCGCCACAACCTAATAGAGGCGCATGCAATTATACTTTGGGCACAGGGAATGCCAACTAAATCATGTTTATGCTTATGGTGTGCTTCACACATGATTTACATGGACTTGTGTAAATGTACCTGATGATGTAGAAGCGGCACCTGAAGATCATGGTCGTTGCCCTCCGAATTGGTTTCTCTTGTGCTTAAGAAGCTCATGAGCTTTGGAAGATAACTTAGCTCCAAAGTTTGCAGTCGACTGAAAATCATATCTTCGGCCTCTTCTATTTCGTCGACTTCTTCTTTCACTAATATTGCACCCACATTGTTGCATCTTCTTATCCTCAATTCTTCAAGTAGTGAAAGGCCTCTGGCTATCGATGATGAGAAGATAAATCTTAATTTCTTACAGTTTTCCACCTTTAAAACTTTCAAGTTTTTGAAAGATGTCCTCAACTCAAGGAGATGCATAAGATTATCATTATTTTGGATATGGAGATGCTTCAGTTGTTGAAAATCTTCTCTATCTAATTCATATAAGACACTCTTAGTACTGTTTGACTCGTCTAAATAAAGATATTCTGTCATCTTCAGTAGCCTTTTGATCCCAAAGTCCAATTCGAAGCTGCTCATATTCAGTTTGAAATGTAACGATCTTGAGTAGGCGGCATCCCCCTCAAAATACTGGAGAAACGGACCCCTGACATCTCTAATGCATATCTTGTATCTCTCAAGCTTTATAGAAAACAAATCTTTCTGTAGCTTGTTGGCATCTTCAATAATATCTATCTCTAAGGTGATCAAATGTGACAAATGCATTAGCTCTGCAAGGCTAGCATTACTGGGTCCTTCATTATTGGGTCCTTCAACCTCCCATTGGACATTGATGTTTCGCATGTACAATTCTTCTAAGTTGACCAAGCTTGACAAGACATTAGGAGGAATCACTCTAAGTTTTGAACAATGGGTCAAATCCAACAACCGCAAACCACTCAACGACCCTATTTCTCCTGGCAGGCTTGAAATGTCAGAACGAGCAAGACTAAGAATTACTAAAGTCTTGAGTTCTCCAATCCAATGAATATCTCCCAACTCACATCCATCTAGACACAATGTTTGTAGGTTTGTAAGTGGCAAAAGTGATGAAAGTTGTATATTTGTCAAACTCAAAACTTTGAGCTTGTCCATCCCTTGGAAGAAAATGTCTTCGAGCTTGTCCATCCCTTGGAAGAAACTGCTTGGGGTTTTCAAATATCGATCTTCACACTGGACATGAAAGTATCTTAATTTAGGACATTCTATTTTATTGGGATATTTATGGATATGATCTCCACCATGAATAGAGAGCGCCTCGCATCTTTTTAGTGAATCCACATCTGAAACATATTATGATCATCATTTGATGCAATCATTGTAGCGACATGACGAACAAGATCGTGCATGTAAAATTCCTCGGAGCTACGTGGACTTTGTAGTAGCAAACAAGCATCTTGGAGATCTCCAACTAAATCTTCTAGTCTGTTTCTTGCTCCATCCAATGTATCGATGCCACAAAATAAATGTAGACCGAAACCATATCTCAACAAGTCCCGATAGGAAATGTAGTAACCTTGTCGAGCACAAACCAAAAAGAGGAATTTGAGCTCTCTACCAACAAGATATTTATAGCTCAGCTCTATACAATTATATACGGGTAACCATAATTTTGTGTCATGTTCTGGAGTGGGACTTGTTAGTTGTGCAAGGGCATCCTTCCAGACTCCCAAATTCTTATTCTTTAATGCCTTAGAAACTGTTACAAGTGCAATAGGAAGACCTCCACACGCTTTAGCTACCTTAATTGCTTCGTTTTGCAAATCAAGATCATCTTTGACAGAATCACCCGCCATCTCTTCGAATAAGTTCCATGCTTCTTGTTCTCCTAAAATGTCGAGTTTAAAGCTGTTCTCTTCGGTGACCATCTCAGAAGCTAGTACATGTCGATCTCTGGATGTGAGTAGTACCTTGCATCTTTCGGAAGGAATAATTCCTATTTCCTCCAAATCAAGTCGCTTCCATATATCATCCAAGATAATAAGTATCTTCTTCTCCTTGTCTTTTTCTAACCTCGCCCGTAGATGGCTTGCTCTTACCATTTCAGTTTTACAATTAGGATCAAGCTTTAGATCTAGCATGTCTGCAATTTCTTCTTGGATTCGACTTAGGTTTGGGCTGTTCGTCACTTTTGCTAGAGCAACCTCATCGAATAACCTTTCTTCCTTGGCTTTCCTAAAAATTTCTTTCATCAGTGTACTCTTTCCAACTCCAGGCAAGCCCCACACGCCGATCTTGTTGATACTAGCATCGCCCAATGCCTCCATAATTCTCTTCGTAATTGATATCCTCGAATCCAAGGTCATGTCATCCACATTTCTTGGAGTCACCATTTCTTTAGCTGCAGGACGATAGGAAACTTTGTCGTCGAGGTCTGGCTCTGTTTTAAGAAGTTCACGAATTTTTTCCTCCAATATTTCCATTGCTTTTCGGCTTATCTGATGTCGTTGCTTCAAGTTCAGGCATGACGCATTAGTGTTCCTCGATTCCGCTTCTTCTTCACCTCCACCGAATTTCCTGGTGGCCAATTGATCTATAATATCATCCACATTTTTCAACCACCCTATTACATCATCTTTAATTTCATCGCCGTTATCTGAAGCAGTTATAACCTTGCGTTTAACCTCTTTCTGAGCATTCTTCAATGTCGTTTCCTGATTCTTCAGATACTCCATGTTGCTCTTGTAGTGACATGAATAACATAGCTGCCGTCCAACTGGTCGAACAGTGTACTTTGCGATTTCCTCTAAAATTGCAATAACGATATTCACCATTCTTGTTTGCTACGGTCCGTCACCAGCTTCCTTTGATTTTTTTTTTCAGGGAATTTGTTTTTTATAAAATTTTTAAACTCAAACAAACTTGTGAAAACCAGGAAAGATATAGAAGTTGAAACTGCGATGGCAATAAAGCACGGGGAAAAAATAAAGAAATAAGTTTGAGTAGCTCTCCTTAGGACATTGATGGACTGGAGGCTAGAGTCAAGAGTCAATAGGATGAAGTTGGAAACCAAATTAAGTAAAGAGAAAGATGAAAGCTAGGCGGGCGGGATTTTGATTCACAATATCAATGTAGATACCAGACCAGAAACAGAGTTGGGAGTGGTATATCGTAGTAAAGACGGATCAGTACTAAAATGAATCATAGAAGTAGAACGACAACCCAAGAACGCATCGAGAAAGTTTTTAACCAAAAACCAGAAAAAAGAAAAAGAAAAGAAGAAAATGGCAATTATCAATATGCCAAAAGGCAGGAATAGAGAAAGGATCATCAACCACTCTTGGTTACTCTTTCACAAATGCATCACTTTCTTAGTCAGGCCCTGATCCAGTCAAGCTCTGTGCTGAAAGTTCAAATTTTTCTAAACATAATTACAAGTATGAAAACACAAATATTATGGAAGAAATATGACATAGATATTTGTTTTTGGGGTCAGAGTCTGAAGAACTAGATCATCACATATGGTATCTAAACTAATTAATGAACTGTGCAAAATCTTTAAAACAAATGATGTGGAAAAAAAATTCCATTTGTTCATGTTATATATTAGGAACACAACAGATGAATAATTCAGATGCAACATCTAAAATATCATATATCTGAAAGAATTTAATTAAACATAATAATGCGAAGTTGGACATATGACTGAATCTTTATGGTGATTGGTGGGAAGAGTACTGAATATATATAAATAATGACTAAGAGAAAAAAAAAAGTATGACATTTAAAAATGACTAAGAGAGTAAGAGTAAGAGTCTTTGTTTACTATATGAGTTTCATATCATCCTATCTGTCATTATATGTTTTTAAATTTGACAATTAGTACTTTTCGTCGACCTGACACGCGTATTCTAAGTAGCACGTCAGCATTTTAAAAATATAAATAAAGGATTTTAAAATGTGGTTGTCACCTTGTCCATTGCGTGGTGTTATCGTCCAAATGAGTACTGATATACATATAATATATTTTTATAACATATTTTATAACAATATTATAAGATTAAGATATTTTTGTAAAATAATATTACTTTTATAAGATATTTTATAAAAAATCTCTCATTTAAAATATAATTATATAAAATGTTGTAAAAAATATTATGTATAAATCATTTTCCTTGACAAATACACAACAAATTCTCCTAACGGATCACCAAATTAGCATCGTTTTGGGACAAAATGGAAATCACCGAAACAATCCCCAAATGGATAATGATAAGGTTACTGTCTTTCTACTATTTATTTACTACTCTTTTTGTATTTGATTGTTTTTTATTTTTTATTTTACTTGATTGTTAAGGAATTGACTATTGGTAAAATTATATATATTTTTAATAATTAAGAATGTTAAAAATATACTTAAAAGAAAATGATAAAAAATAAGATGATAGTAACTCTATCACTACCCTCCCCAAATTATAAAAGCATTCACATTGGGGGACTCATGAAATTTAGGTAAAATAATCTTCTTTCTTTATAATTATCCAATTTTGAGAAGAGTAATGCTACATACAGTTGTAGAGTGTGTAAGTGTTGTGCAATCGCTTTAAAAAAGAGTAAAGTTCACTATTAAAAAATTAATTTTTTTCATGTAGATCCCGTATTTATTAACTTTTCTTAAAGTGATTATACAGTATTTGTATACTCACGACTACAATTATCATTTCTCTTTTGAGAAACACCATACTTTCCATTATCTATTCTCATCCTACTGATCTATTTAAATATTCCTTCATTTTAATTAAGCTTACTGTTCGTCCAGGCTGTTCGAAAATCTTATTTTAAACCTGCCCCATTATAACAAAACATTCTAATTTTAAAAAATGTATTTATAAAAAATATATATTATAACTTTTAATATAACATTTAATATAACATATAAATTTTACTCTTAACATAAACATTAATATATAATTATTATATATATCAAGGATAAATACATTATTATTATGTTTTTACAAATACATATCAAGGATAAAAGTTATAATATATATTTTTTATAAATATATTTTTACACATTTGAATCATTTGATCATGTATATACTTACATAAAAAGTCTAGAACTTATATAGACTATTATTAAATTCAATATTATACTAGTATGTGTTCATTATTATAAAATAATATACTATTACTATAATATAAATAGATTAATAGTTTAGTATATGTAAACATCATATTATTACTAATATACATAATAAAAAAACATAGATAATCCGTAAAATCGGAAAAATTAGACCGGTCCGGATCAAAATTAGAAAAATTGAAAGTTCTGATTTTAGTAGTGAATCGGTTTTTAAATTTTCCAAACTGGTATATATCTATTCGGGTCTAAAAGAAACATGGAAACCCGAAGGACATATTACACCCCTATTTTTGCGGCATCCGCTAATTGAATTGTACTACTTACATTATGCTATTTTTTGAGATATCGGTCATCAAAACTAGCGATCAAATCATCAACAAAAAATTCTGCATGTATACATTCCGCAAATATGGGTTGGAAGAACAAATAGCTGATCAAATCAGCCAAAAATTCAATGGATTAATTTAAAAGGATTCGGCTAAATTGTGATGTTAGTATATATATAGAAATATTGATCAAGAAGCATCAAAAGCATATGCCAAGAAGCATGCATGACAAACGTACCTCACTTTAATTTTGTCGTCCTCGATCGGCATCAAAAGCATAAACTAAGAGCAAAGATGCCCAAAAGGAGTCTAACATAAGCGAGGAAGATGTAAACAGTATTACCTGTCATGAATAACAAACTGAACACGTCACCGAGTATGAATACATGCAAGAAAGGTGTGGGGAAGTCTGACCAGGGCAAATGGAAGAGGCGAGCTCGTAGCTAGCAACGGTAAAAAAATAACTCTACTATTCTACCGAATACTGGCTTTAAACGTAGACTAGTAGTGGAAGATGAAGATTATACAGAGTCTGAAATGACAAAGACAGATAAATATAATAAACAATTTAATTTTTTTAAATTTTAATATAAAAATTATATTAAAAATTATATTTTATTCAACTTTTATCTCATATCTTATGTGTAACCAAATGAGGCTTCAGGATTACTCAAAACTCCTTTTGATACCATGTAAACAACCATCACTTGTCCTAACACTAAGTTCAGAAGAGATAAATTTAATTAGTTTGTACTCTTAACACTCTTTTTGTCGTGAGTTGGGTTAGAGCTCATAATTAAGTTGAAAAATATACACTACAAGAAAAGGGGTCTATTGCGGCGATTTTTGATCTGCTGGGATTAATGTCGCCGCAATAAGTCTTTATTCATGGCGATTTCATGATCGACGCGGCTTCCAACCGGTGCGTATTATTGTCGCTCTTTTGCGGCGATTTTAAGCTTATTTGCGGCGAAAATTTTTGCCGCAAATATTATTTTTGATTTTGCAGCGACTTTAGTGATAGTGGTGGCGAATTAAAACGCCGCAAAATTCCAAAACGTTCTGCAGACGCACAAGTTCGCTGCAAATCCCAATTTAATGTCAACGGCACCAATTCCTCCACAGAAAATCAGATTTCCCCCCAAATACCTATTTCCCCCCAATTCCCGATTTCGTTCGTCCCCAGTTTTTGCTAGCAGTAAGTTCGCACATGCCCCTGAATCTGGACCGAGCGATTCTGGAGCTGAAGATCCCGTGCCCCTCATTCCACATTTGAAGCCTCCTCGCAGTCCGTTTCCGAGTGATTGTTTTGGGAAGGCCAATATCGACTGTTCGGTGTCGTCCATCGATAGGTATCTGTGATTCCCCTTAAAGAAATACATCTCCCCCTTGATCCTCGCATTTGTTGCTTATTGCAAAAATTATGCATTTTGGTGGGTACTGATTAATAGTGTGTCTAAATTTACTGCAGTCTTAATGGATTTGTTAATTCATATATATGAATTAATCGATCAAACTTTCAAAATTCTAGTTTGTTTAATATTTATTGTCATGAATTTTCAAGTTCTTTTAAACATAAATGACCAAATTCATGATCGATCAGTTATTGCATTACTCAACAAAAGTTGAGCTTCTGCTTGGATATTTACATATCATGTGATAGAGACTGATGTGTTGAATAATTTAAATTGACATTATAAGTAGGCATAAAACACCTATATATATATATTCTCAAACTAGATCTGCAAATATTGAGTCTGCCTGTGGGGCCGGGGAACGGTAGTACATGGGCGAAGCCTGATATAAAGATTTCCCTGCCAGGAAGAAGTTGGTGAAAGTATTTCACTAATTAACGAGCTATAAGGCATGCAACAAAGACTCCCCTGAACGTCAGTTGAAGTTCATCTCTGAAAACACGATTTGTACCCACAAATCCATGTAACTTATATACATGTTCACCGATGGGAACTGTACTGAGGCAAAAGTCTAAATTAGTACTCTTTTTGTGGTTTTTGCGATCACTTTAACACATTCAATCAAGGTATCACCATATATAGAAAACAAGAAACAAACTTGAGTTATATAGTAATCTAGAAAAACTCGATAGCACAATCGATCGAAGAAAAGCATGTTTTTTTTTTTTTTCATTTTATATTAAATTGGGTGATCACTGCAATAAATATGAGAACCAAAGCAAGTAATAGAGATGGACAAAATTAGAAGCACGTACGTACCTCTCTTTTGCTGCTCTGAAATATCAAGACTGCAAAACAATGACTCTCAATAATGGAATCGATTTTAAAACGCCAAGGGTGAGTGTTTGCAAGTCCAACTTTTGGAGCAGCGCATAGGGTAAAATGGCTATAGCAGCCAACGTGAAGAATGAATCAGGGAGAAATCGAGCAGATCACTCATCCGCCAGTCAATAGAGAAAAAAACACCATCCACCAGTCTTTTGGTTTGGTTTTTTTTTTCTTTTGTTTTGGTTGCAATTAACAACCACCCATCAAACCAAAAAGTCTTTGCCGACCAAATAATTTTCAAAGACCATATAACAACAAACTTGAGTTATATAGTAATCTAGAAAAACTCGATAGCACAATCGATCGAAAAAAAGCATGTTTTTTTTTTTCATTTTATATTAAATTGGGTGATCACTGCAATAAATATGAGAACCAAAGCAAGTAATAGAGATGGACAAAATTAGAAGCACGTACGTACCTCTCTTTTGCTGCTCTGAAATATCAAGACTGCAAAACAATGACTCTCAATAATGGAATCGATTTTAAAACTCCAAGGGTGAGTGTTTGCATGTCCAACTTTTGGAGCAGCGCATGGGGTAAAATGACTATAGCAGCCAACGTGAAGAATGAATCAGGGAGAAATCGAGCAGATCACTCATCCGCCAGTCAATAGAGAAAAAAACACCATCCACCAGTCTTTTGGTTTGGTTTTTTTTTTCTTTTGTTTTGGTTGCAATTAACAACCACTCGTCAAACCAAAAAGTCTTTGCCGACCATATAATTTTCAAAGACTACTGACAGTTGCGATATATACAAAAAGCGTTAGATATTATAAAAGTAAATTTACATATTAACCATAATTTATATTTTGTGAATTTATTTTGTCTTCTAAAAGTTTAAACTAATGAAAAAATAAAGGTTTAATTATTTGTATTATATTCTTAACAATTTTCCTATCATGTGGGCCATGTTGGATTGCATGTGGAGTCTTGTTTGTAAATAGAAAAGGCGCAAATAGAGAGTTCGTTCGACTGTCACTCAACTTTGGCTCCAATGAAGCTCAAATCATGAGTTCACTTGAGGTGCACTCGACAGTGGGATCAAGCGAAGGTTAAACAGATTGTTCGCTCAATGTTCGCACGACAGCATACTAGAGCAAAGTGCTAACCCCATGTGTTCGCTCGAGTAGTGCTCGATAGACCGCTCAATCCAATGTTTGATTGGTTGTTAGCCTAAGGCACGCTTAAAACACCGCTAGAGCAAAGAATCCAAGTTTTCCTTTTTAGGGTTTTTAGCACCGTTTTCTATAAATATGTAATGTTTTGATCTCTTGTACATGACTTTCAGCAGTTTCAGAGGGAATAAAGAGAGGCGAACGTGTGAGATCATCTTGTGAGATCATCTTAGATTATGTGAGCAGGGAGATGCTCTTGTAACTCACTATGCGATTGTAATCTCCTCTAGAATAAAATCCCCTACAGCTCTATGGATGTAGGCACGTTGCCAAACCATGCTAAATTCTGTGTGTCGTGTGTGTGCACGCTTGATTCCAATGTTTTCATATTTGTTTCATTGTTTGTCTCGATATCGTTGTGTGTGGGTATGGTGACTCTGGTGTTTTATACCACAACAACTGGTATCAAAGCTCCAAAGTTAGAGTTCGGGGCCAAACGATGTCTAGAGAAGACGCGATGTGAAGATTGAAATCGAGAAGTTCGATGGCACAAACTTTGGTTTTTAGAGGATAAAGATCGAGGATTATCGTTGCAAGAAGAGGCTCCACCTTCCTCTGTTGGGAATGAAGCCAAAGAGCAAGGATGGTATTGAGTGGAATCTCTTGGATCAACAGGTTCTCGGGGTTATTCAGCTGATTTTGCCCAAATCAGTGGTGCACAACATTACCAAGGAGAGAACCATAACGGATCTCATGGCGGCTGTTGGCATCATTGCCAAATAGTTAAGAGGCCATGAGGATGACAGTGAGTAACTCACCGCGACACAATGGTAGAACACAAGTCCCTAGACTTGTCGACCCTCGTGCCAGCAAAGCCAAGTCTCTACACTTGCCACGTTGCATTGGCTAGGGCCAGGGTGTCCCGAGCTCTACCCCACCGACAACTAGTCGGACACAAGTCCCTTGACTTGCAAAGCAAACTTTTGTACTCCAAGCTGAGTCTCTGGACTCACCACAATGCATTGGCTAGAGCCAAGGCCACCTAATCTCTACCCCACCAATAGTTATTTGGACACAAGTCCCTTAACTTGCCGACCTTCGTGCTACAAGCCTAGTTTTTGGACTCGCCACGATGCATTGGCTATGGCTAAAGCCCCCTGAGCTCTGCCCCACCAACAGCCAGTCGAGCACAAGTCTCTTGACTTACTGACCTTCATGATACAAGTTGAGTCTCTAGACTCGCTACGATGCATTGGTCGGGCTAGGGCTCCAAAGCTCGCCCACACCATCAGTGGGATACAAGTCCTTAGATTTGCTGACCTTCGTGCCATGAAGCCAAGTCCCTAGACTCGTCGCAAAGTTTCGCTGGGGCACTAGTCCCAGGACTTGCCCAAATGGCCATTCAGACACAAGTTCCTAGACTTGCCGAACTTCGCGCTGATACGAGTAACTAGACTTGCGCTGAGTGTCAAACTCGAGCCATAACTGCTGCTAACAGCTTACCTCTGGGAACGAGCCTTCGGAGTTAATGGGCCTCTTAGCTAGTTACCTTGGGAAACGAGCCGACGGGCTTGGCGATCGCCTAAAGTGGACCCAGGGGTTCGATGAACCCTTTGACCGCTTTGTGTGGGTTATTTCATACAAACTCCAACACCAGGAAAATAGAACACAAAAAAATCGGGCGAACATACACTTTCAAAAATCGACAAGTAGACGCAAAGCCATACTACACACATTATCTGGTCGAGCACACCTCCTATCCCTGCCGAGCTTTGCTTTCGCATTTTATATGATCGAGTACACCTCCCTCCACAGTCGAGCTCCGCGCTCATATCTTACGCGGTCAAATACATCTCCCTCCACGCTCCCATCTTAGGCGATCAAGTACATCTCCCTCCATACTTTACATGGGACGTGTCCATTTTCTGCTTATCTCATTAAGTCGAGCTACGTGCTCGCACCTCACATGGTCGAGTTCATCTCCCGACATAACTGAGCCACACGCTCACTCCCAATAGGGTCGAATTCATCTTCCACCATAGTTGAACCCCGCACTCGCACTACATGAGGCTGAACCGATCTCCCGCATTTGAAAATCTTTATTGCTTAATGAGAGGGAAACATACAGCCAGGGACCGACTCCCAAAGTTTATTTTTGCATATATTTCTACAGACAACCTCTGTTGCATATTTTACCTTAAAGATTCTCAAGGTCTTTGTAATGACAATTGCCCTTAAGAATCGCGGTAAACTATGAGGGGGTAAAATGTCTAGGCCCAACCCACCAAGCCACCACTAGCAAACAAAGTAAGAAAGAAGAAGAGGGAACAAGGAGGGACAAGGCAAGAGGGTGTAAGGAGGTAAAAGGCAAGAGGGTGTCAGGAGAAAATGGGAAAGGGAAAGGGGGTCAGATGCACAAAGCGGACATCCCTCACCACTATCAAGGTGCACGCAGGAAAATGATCAAATAAAAGGGGAGGTCCAAACGACTTCAAACGAGCTTCTTTTTCAACTTCTTTTTCAACCTTTGGAGGGAGAGCTCCAGATAGAACATCTTCTCCAGTAAGTAGATATCCAGCTCCCATTGTACAATAAGAAATGAGAGGTTATGAGAGATTGTAAACAAGCATATTATGATAGATTTTTCTTCCCAAACGCCGGTGAATGTAGGCAACATGCCGAACCATGTAAACTTGTATGTCACTTTCTTTCTTTTTTCTCTATACTTGTTTTCCATTCATTGTCATGGATATACACACCAACACCGTACAGCCCAATCAGGCCACTGTCGGGGACTCCAAACAATATCGACCGAGGCCCAAATCATCTCAATGGGTCTGTGACGCCCCGATCCCCTCGTACAACAATGCAGGGATTGTGACGTCGAGATGATGACAATACGGGTCACGCATCCCAACGATAAATGCCAAGTGTGTGCAACATGCAACAGTACATAGCAAAATTCGCAGTGGTTAATATAAATAAATCAACTAAGTACTAGAAATTTAAATACAAATATCCAAAACAAATTACCTTTAAAAAGTTATACAGTCATCCCAAAATATATTACAAACGGCAAATACATAAATAAGTGATAAAATGAATCTCAACACACGAGAGCAATCCCAGATTGCTCTTCCAACGGAGCCAACCCCTAAGACTCTTCATCGTCATCTCCATCAAAATCTGCGATACCATAAAATGGTACCACAAGTAAGTAATAATCCAAACAACTCTAGGGATAAAAAAGCATTAACGCAACCAACAAACATATCCCAAAACCTCATTTTTTTCGAAAATGATTATTTTCCAACACATGCCAAGAAAACCCCATTTGACCAAAAATATAATCCGTCGTTTTCCCAGAAAATGATTCACACAAAAATCAACCATTTATTGGACACTGTAGGCGGGAATCACATGCGAGACTATACCACCATCCCTGCTTACCACCATCCCTACCACGTGCACCGTAGGCAGGAATCACAGGCGGGACACAACCAACATCCCTACCGCGTGCACCGTAGGCGGAAATCACAGGCGGGACTCTAACACCATCCCTACAGTTCATTCTCATACAATGAATACATATCAGAGCACTGTAGGCAGGAATGACAGGCGGGACTATACCACCATCCCTACCGCATGCACCGTAGGTGGGAATCGCAGGCGGGACTCTACCACCATCCCTACAGTCTCTTTTCCTTTTTCTCAAACCAGTCAATCCAAACATTTGAAACATACTCAAAATCATTTCTCACATGAAAATCTAGTTTTCAATAAACGCATGAATAAGAATACAATTACATGAAAACTCAATTTTCTTTACAAACATGAACATGCGTGTAAACATGCAACGTACAAGACATGGCATCAATATCCAACAACCAACAAATCCCAATATAAATCAATCACACAAACAACTCCATCCTCCAATCCATCCGACCCCCGTACTCCTTGGACTCAATCCGGTATAACCAACCAGTTCATAGTAACATGAGTTAATGCAAAAATACATTTAAATCACGAAAGTTATTTGAAAAAAATACTTACAGCGCTATATAATAATTTCCAGAGGATTACGGAGGTGCAAGAAGTGGCAGCTCAGCAACGTAACAGTGCAAAATGCACTATAGTCGTAGGTCTCAAAAATCCACTTTTGAATGGGGACAAACCAAGACCTGAGATTGATAGGGTAGGGCTTAGGGATGTTGGTGAAGTTAGTGGTGGTGGTGGTTGGCCGTGAGAGGCAGCGTGGGTGGCGGTCGAAGACCAAAAAGCCCAAAACAGAAATGGAGTTGGATGTACTTGACCGATAGCGGATCGGAGCTGGGTTTGGGTGCATTGGGTTGCTAGGAGGTCGAGGATGAAGTGGTGAAGAAATGGTGGCCGGAGGTGGCACGACGGCGGCGTGCGAACACAAGAGGTGTCGCAGTTTTGTGTCGTGCGTGGGTGCTCCTAGCGGCGCAAGAGGGGCTGGAAATGGAGGGGTGGGGTCGCCGGCTGGTGGGGGAAGCAATGGGCTGGGTGGTGTCGCCGAACTGTGGCCCACGACAGTGGGCTAGGGAGGAGAAGAAATCGCACGGGGAGAGGGGGTGCAGCGCGAAAAATGGAAAAAGAAAAAGTGAGGGAAAGAAATGATGTCCAACCCTCACATTTTGGGTCACAAAAATGATTCAACGGAAACAAATTCAAAACAACAAGTAAAAATAAAATAATTCAAACGTAGTGATTAAATAAAAATAAAATAATCAAATCCAACAATAAGTTGATTTAATATATAAAAAGTAATTTAAATGCATAACAAAAATTAATATTAAGAAAGCACTTCAAAATAATTTTCACAAAATTAAAAATCATAAAAATAAACCAACTAAAAATCCAACAATTTTAAAACAAGAGAATAAATTTTTGAATTAATAAAAATAAATCCATCAATAAAAATACACTAAAATACAGGGTGTTACAAGGTCAGGAAGGACTCTTTCTCTCTTTTCAACATGGTGGGCTCTTCAAACTATCCTTCTAGGGCGTTGAGAGGGAAGACTTTGTAGACTTAGTGGTGGAGAGACCTTAGGCGTTACCTGAGGTAGATATACCGTTGAAGGAGCCTCGATTTTGTGAAGGGGAGATGTTCTTCTTGTTCTCTAAAGCAGAAATCAAACAGTCGGTTGAGCCTTTTCGATTTGCAATGGTCCTAAAGTTCGTGTGGTGAAGGCCATATTTGGATCATCTTCGTGGGTGCATAAAAAATAGATGGGGATTGAAGTCGATGCCATTCGTGGGATAGCTTCGAAACCCTCATAATATTCTTGTTTGAATTACTAATGAAGATGATTTGTTGGGATCATGGCTAGAGGTCAAGTTGAAATCATGGGTGTTCCATATAAGATTTTCCACTAGACACTAGATTTTGTCAGGGAGGAGGATTCTCCTCTTGTTCCTGTTTGGTTGACGCTTCCGAGACTCCCTCCAAATTTCTCTCATGTTTCGATTTGAGAAGCATTGGTGGAGGTTTTGACAGATTCTTGAAGCAAGATAATGCGACGACTTGTGTCTCTCGGCCAGAGGCAGTGAGGATCTGTGTCGAACTAGATGTCTCCAAGCCATTGAGACATTCTCTTTGGTTCAGATCTTCGGGGCTCCCTAATATTCATTTCCATGAGGTTATATATGAATCAGTTCCTCAATTTTGTGATCTGTGTTGTAAGAAAGGACACCAGGCAAGAAACTGCAGGCGTGGTAAAAAGACAATGCAACAGGGACTTGTGGGTGGCACACAGAAGGAGGAAGGTGGTGATGTTGCTAAGAAAGTGTGGAATGCTATTGGTATTAACAATCCAGTGGTGCTAGATGATATGAGAAATTATTATGTTGCTCGAAGAGCTGAATTATTGGCAATTATCAATAAGAGGCAGAGTTAGGCACATTCGAAGAGGTTAAAGGTGATGTTTGTGGATTCAAAGGGTAAGGTTTTTGACAAAACTCAGTCTAAGATAAGGGGTGATGGGGATGCTTCTTCCCCTCCAATTTCTTTTCCTCCTACAGAGCCACCAAAGGGAATGTCGAGAAGCCTATGGTTGATATGGTAGGGGCTGGTCAATTGGTTTCTCCTAATAAATCAGTGTGTTATTGGTTTGAGCTTTCAGAGGATAATTCTAAGTATGAGGTTGAGGGTGATCATGTGTCTGAGAAGAGTGTTTCACCGAGGAGCCTACTCAAAGTGGTGGATCAAGCTTTAGAGTTTGAACTTAGTCGTTTAGATGAAACAAGGGTTGGGGTATTCAAACAGAGCCGTTCATTGTCTAAGGGCGAACCTGAGAATGAATTGGAGGAGTTAACAAATAAATGTTTTTTTTTTTCTGATTCAGAGTTGAATGTGCTGTTGAAGAGTCTTAGCGGAGTGAAGAAGAAAAGTCCGATGATAATCCTGGAAAGGAAAACTCAGTCCCGAAAACCTTTTTAATTTTATTATGTAGATTCTTATGTGGAATATTAGGGGTATTTTTTCGTCGAAGGGAAGGCTTCGGCGTATTTTGAATAAAAGTCATCCGTCTGTGGTTGCATTGTTAGAATCTTTTCTTGCTGGTAATAAATGTAGGCAATGGGCTAGGTGGTTGCACTAGCCTAATTTTATAAATAACGCTGAAGTAGGTGGTAAAATCTGGTTGTTCTAGGATGATCAATTGGAGTTTGTGCTTGTCGCTATGTCGGATCAAGCACTGTCTGGATGGTTTATTTGTGAGAATGTCCGAGTTCTAATTACTATTGTCTATGCGAGCTGTTTTCGGGTGAAAAGACTAGAGTTGTGGGATCATATTCGTGCTTTGGATTAGGGTAGTTGGCCTGCTTTTGTTGGGATGATGAAAAAGTGGGAGGTCTTTTAAGAGCTCCTCGTGCAAAATTGGATTTTAATAATTGTATTCATGATTACGGGTTGATTGATCTTCCTTCTGATGGGAATAAATTTTCTTGATGTAATGGGAGGCTTTGAGGTAGACGGATTTGGGCGAAGTTGGACCGTATTTGGTTTCGTCGAGGTTCATGAATGTTTTTGAGGTCCAAATGGGGTATTTACTGCAGACATTTTCCAATCATGGACCTATGCTACTACAATTGAAGAAGGAGAGAAGGGGCAGCATTAAATATTTAATATTTCAGATTTCAGCGTATGTGGGGAACCCATGAGGGGTTTCAACCATTGGTTCTGGAGGCTTGGAATCAAGATGTGGATGGCTCTCCTATGAAGAGTTAGTAGAAAACTCAAGATTTTAAAAAACATGCTGCGGAAAACATTGATATTTTTGGGAGGGTTGAATTAGAATTGTCTAATGTGGAAACTCGGATGGTGGAACTTGAGGATATGCTTGCTGTTGATTATTCCCAGGAATGGGAAAGTGAGCTACTGGTTCGCAAACAAAATCATCTTCAATGGCTTCATAAAGAAGAGATTTTGGGTTGTCAAAAATCTCATATTAAATGGCTGAAGGAAAGGGACTCACACACAACTTTTTTGCATGCGTTTATGCGTGTTTAAAAGAAGAGTTTGATTGTGGATCATATAACTTTGAGTAATGGTCAAGTCTTGGATTCGGCTGAAGCCGTGCATGATGAAGCTATTCAGTTTTTTCAGGAGCTCTTGTCAACATCTGATGTTATCGTGGATGAGGAAACTTTAAGCTTATTATTGCCGGTGGTTTCGAATATGGAAAATGAGGCATTATGTGCCCTGCCATCTTTGGAAAAAGTAAGAGCAGCATTGTGTTCTATTCCACAGGATGGGAGTCCGGGTCTGGATGGTTTCTCAGCGAACTTTTTCATGCTAGCTTGGGAGGTGGTGAAACATGATATTCTGGACATGGCTAGGGAATTTTTTGAGGGGATTTCATTGACTACTTTCTTTAGGGCTACTAATCTTGTATTAATTCGTGGATGCTCCAACTAGTTATGGGCAATTTCGACCAATCAGTTTATGTTCGGTGGTCTATAAAATCATGGCTAAAATCATGGTTTCTCGTTTGGCTCCAGTTCTTGGGGGTATTATTTCGTCAGAACAAGCTGCATTTATTCGTGGGCGTAGCATCTTTGAAAATATGGCATTGGCTCAGGAACTTGTACATGGTATGAATCGTAAAACTAGAGGTGGTAACGTCATGCTGAAGATTGATATGGCAAAGGCATATGACCGTGTAAATTGGAGATTTTTGTTGGAGGTGATGCAGAGGTTGAGTTTCTCAGGTAAGTGGTGCTCTTTGATTTTTAATGCGATTTCGTCTCTTGTTTTTTCAGTTATGTTGAATGGTCGATGCAAAGATTTTTTCAAGCCTTCCTGTGGTCTTCATCAAGGTAACCCATTGTCGCCGTATCTATTTATTTTGTTAGAGGAACTACTTTCAAGAATGCTCCATAAAGCTTTCTCATAGGGCCAAGTTAAGTATTTTAATGCTTGTGGGGTGTGCGCATTTCTCATTTATTATATGTCGATGACTTGCTGATTTTTGCAAATGGGGTAAAGTTTCTATTCGAAATTTGAGAGGGGTGATTCAAAAATATGAAGAGATCTCGGGTCAATTAGTAAGTCCACAAAAATCCTCTATTTTCTTCTCGACTAATATTCCATGGGGTCAGAAAGAGGAATTGAAGTGGATGTCGGGTTTTATAGAGGGTGCATGGTCTTGTACATATTTGGGTATTCCGTTACATGTTGGGCGTATGAATATGAGATTATTTGGGCCTTTGTTGTTTAGGGTGCAAGAAAAGCTAGGCAGGTGGAAGAGTAAATTGTTATTTTTTTGTGGTAAAATTATTCTTATCCTCGTAGTATGCCCATCCATTTATTGTCGGTGATGAATTTGCCTAAAGGAATCTATGGGAAGCTGAAAACAATTTTCTCAAATTTTCTTTGGGGTTCTAGTGATGAAACTAAGAAACATAAATGGATCTCATGGCGGAATATTTGTTTCCCAATAGAGGAGGGGGGACTTGGTATTTGTGATTTGTTCGAGGTACAAAGCTCCTTATTCATAAAGTTTGCTTGGAAATTGTTGAAGGGTGGTTCCCTTTGGTTGGACTTTTTTTGGTCTAAATACGTGGGAAGCTCTCATATTGGTTCGGTGATTGAAGGACCAAGGGGGTCTCAGTTTTGGCGTGGGGTCATTCAGGCTCTTCCTTTGGCTTTAAGTAACTCAGATGGTTGGTTCGCGATGACTCTTCGAGTTTTTGGTTTGATAATTGGCTGGGCAATGGCGCTATTGCTGATTAGCAAATGGTGGTGGGGGATAGAGGAGTTCAGGTCCGAGATATATTCGAAGGGGCGGAAGTCAATGTTTCGATGCTATGTCAGATGGTGGATGAGGAAACTGTGAACATAATTTTGATATCATAGATTCGCATTCATGAGGGACATGATGTTTTGGTATGGAAACCTTCTATAGATGGCACTTGTAATACCAAATCAGCTTGGAATATTGTGAGAACTCATGGTAATATTTGCCCTTGGAAGAAATGGCTATGACAAGCTTCAGTTCCTAAGATGTCTTTCTTTTGTTGGAGTGCACGATGTAGTGCTATCCCGGTGGATGAGGTAATTAATAAACTTGGTATCCCAATGGTTTCGAAATTTCATTGTTGTCTATCTTCCCAACTTGAGTCTGTGGATCATATTCTATGTGAGGGGGAGGGGCCAAGGAAGGTTTGGAATTATTTTGCAGCAATTTTTGGAATTCAATTTCCTTCTACACGGGTTTGGGCTGGTTGTATGAATATATAGTGGTGTTGTGCTTTGCAATCTTCACAAGTGCGTTGGTTATGTGGTGTTATTCCTATCTTTATGTCTTAGGCACTTTGGAGATCTCGTTGTGTGGCCCGTATGGAGGGGTTGAATTTTGATTGGAAGAAAGTTATTCAAATGGTAAAAGGTTTTATTTTAGAATCTTTGGGCATGGTGAAGAAGTTCAAAACAGTAGGCCCCCATGATGCTGTGGTTTTAACAGATTTAAATTGTCCTATGGTGCCTTTGGAGAGTAGAACGCCTAGATTTATATCGTGGGCGTTGCCGGAGGTGGGGATGGTGAAATTTAATGTTGATGGGGGTTATTGTGGTAATCTTGGGATGTTCGGTGGAGGGGAATTGTTAGAGATGACATTGGTCATGTTTGGGTGGGTTTGCTCATTGCTATGGGCAAGCCACAAATACTATTGCGGAATGTCGAGCTGTAATTGATAGCCTTCGGATGTGTAAGCAACTTGGGTTTAGGAATTTTGTGGTAGATTCGGATTCTAGTGTTATAGTGGGATGGTTTGTTTCAAGTGTATTTAATTATTCGTACCTTTGGAATTTTTGGGAGGAAGCGCAATGTCTTGTTAGAGAGCTTAGTATTCAATTTAAATTGGTGTTTAGAGAGGCTAATATGGTAGCAGATTTTTTGGCTAAGCTTGGTGCTAGTGGCAAGTCTCTAGATTTTTTTGGGGAAGATTTTGGTACGGAAAGGCTTAGAGGTCTTTTACGTTTGGATAGTTGGGATATCCCCTATATTAGACGGTAGTTTTTTGTGGGATTGGATTTTGATTTTTGATTGTGATGTTTTTGTTATTACGGTATTTCTCCACCATAAATGAGTCTTTTTAGTAAAATTAAGAGGGGGTCACTCATAGATATGTGAGTTTTGTCTCTTTAATTAAAAGAAAAAATTGTCATCCATAATAAGGGTGAATCGACAATATCGTAGAAAAAAACTTACAAACAACCAGTAACAAAAAGTAGGGTGAAAAAATAAGTGAGCAAATGACAAAAATAAGTGTGTGAGACCACCACACAAGTGCGTTCATTTTTGCACGTGGATCACGATCAATATGAAATGTTGTAGGTAGGACCTACATCTGCACATATATCTCTCTTAAGAAGTCATTAAAGAGTTTGACATCTATTTTCTATACCACATGATCACGATCAATATGATACCAACTAATATCATTTTATAAAAATATCTTTATTTTATAATATATATTGTAAAAAATATTATATAAAATATTATGTATTTATCACTACTCTTAAAAAAGTAACTATTAGATGCTGAGATAATTTGAATTGTGAATAAAATATAGATTTAATGAATAAATAGTACCTGTTTAATTTTATTAGTTAAAAACTTAGATTTTGAATTGCAATAATTTCACTAATATTTCGACAGTTTGGATTCAAAACTCACTTCAATTTATCTCATCTCATTATTATAAATTTTTCAAATTCTTATACAAAATATAATAAACAATTCAATTTTTTTAAATTTTTAAATAATAATAATATTAAAAAATAATATTTTAACAATATTTTATTTAACTATTCATAAATCATCTCAATTCATCTCTAAATCTAATTATTCATAGTGCCATCTCAACTCTCTCAGAGCATTAGCATTGAATTAGCTATCTTATTTTTCAAATTTGGACTAATATGTAACTTTTTCATCTTTAGCTAATCATTCAAAACTTAAAGTCTACATTAGATTAGTCACACACTCTCTATAATAATAAATTATTATTATTATTATTATTATTATTATTAATTAATTTTTATTTTATTTTCATAATCTTTAATAACCTCCAACAAATCATATTCATTTTTATTTTCAGAATCTAACAATCTATAATATAATAATTTAAAAAAATAGTTTTAGACTTGCTATAGTTCTTTTCATATTTGAAAAGAAGAATGGATTTACTGTAACTTATAATTTGAATGAAAACAATTTAACTAATCTAATGCGGAGTAAATATAAATGATATTTACTAAATTTAAAAATAAAAAGATATTTGACTAATTGAATACCAATACTCTGAGCATCCCATTTTGAAAGCTGAACTGAAATTTCAAGTTATTTCTCTTCAAGTCTTGGCTATACTCGTCGCAGATCATGAAAGCATTGTTAAAACAACAGTGTATCCCCATCAAATCAATCGGCAATTGAAAAGCTGAGGGGATTAGGATAAAATTGTGGTATTAAAAATTGTCGGTGGAACAAATTATGAAAGTCCATTACAGGAAGATAGGCAATCCAATAATGTTTAACCACATCTTATCTTATTATTATATATTTTTTAAAATTTTTATATAAAATATAATAAATAATTTAATTTTTTTAAATTTTAAAATAATAATATTTTATTTAATTCATTATTCAAATTGTACCTAAATCATGCTTTGTAAAGAGGGTGGATCGAGAGTATTAGAAAAAAAAAGCAATTAGGTCAGTTAAAAAAAAAACAAGACAGAAAATGGAGCGAGTAAATGACAAAAATAAGAATCTTGTAAGTAGGACCTACATTTGCAAGCATATCTCTTCAGAGTATCGAACCATAAACAAAGAGAGTCCTACTATTGGAGAGAGCGCTCAGAGCGAAACAGAGAGCGACTTAATCCCCTTCTAGGGTTTGGGTCAAGTGACGCGAGATGCTACCGATGGCCATGTTTAGTGGCCATACGGTGGCCTTGGAGAGTGGGGGAGGGACTGGCACGGAACGTCCAAAGGTTGGGGCTGGAGAGGATGGGGATCGACCAGGCATGAGTTACAGAAGGGGTGGGCGCTCCTTTGCCCAAGCTCTACAAAGGCCAATCCCGACTGCAAAATTTAAGCTCCCTTTGAGGAAACCTGAGATGATTAATGGAGATTTGGGGTTTGTCTTCTCGGAAGTGGAAATGACAAGGGCGGCCGAGGAGTTGAATTTCGCACTGGTTCTAAAATTTCTTTTGAAGAGGCCTTCTATAGATGTTTTGAGGTTACAAATTATTAAAACTTGGGGTTTCTCTGAAGTACCGATGGTAAGCTTCATGGACGAGCTCCATGTGCTGCTTCACTTGGCAAATGAAAAAGACTACCTTCATGCTTGGGCTAGAAAGGGTAGAATCGTGGCAGGATGCCAATTCAGACTGTTCAACTGGTCTGTAGACGTCGACGTAAACAAAGAACCTTCCATTGCCCCTCAGTGGATCTACCTCCCGGGTCTTCCACTGCACCTTTACAGAATGGATTGCCTGCAGATTCTTGCCTCTCGGTTTGGAAGATTCCTAGGCACAGACAATGCAACTTTGTACAGGACAAGGGCGACAGGGGCTAGGCTGTGTGTTGAAGTGGACTTACAAGAAGAACCAGTTGCTGGATTTCCAATGGTAATAGGCAAAAAACAGATATGGCAACGTGTAGTATACGAGAAAAAAGGTTTTTATTGCAAAAAATGTTTCAGACAAGGGCATACGGATGTTGTATGTAAAGCTGGTGATGGGGTAAAGAACCTCAATAACAGGAAAGAAGGGAAGAAAGTGATTGAAAGGGAGGAAAAGGAAAAGGGTTGGAAGGAAGTGGGACAGAAGCAGGGAAAGACAATGTCGATTGGGGAGGGAAGTGAGAGGCCTGAGATAGAGGGGAAGGAGGCTAATGTGCATCAGGGTGGGGACAGCGTTGAGGGACTCGAAAATGACCATCAAGACACGAGCATTATACAGGGCCCTAATAAATCAATAACAATTGAGGAGGAGGAGGAAGTCCCAACGGAAGAATATATCAAACTAGTCAAACAAGTGGAAGCAAAGGAGAATCGAAAGGTGGGTAATAGTTATACTACAAATGTAAATCTTTGTGTTGTGGAGGAGTATGACAGTGATAAGGAGGAGGGGGCGGTGATATGCAGAAACATTTTTGCAATATTATCGGAAGATGATACTGAGCTTGTAAAGGAAACACAAAAGGATTACAACTCCGACCCAGGGACAATACCACAAAGTGAAATGGGAATTCAAAATTCAGATGATGTGATTGTGAGGAAGTCAAGAAGGGCAAAAGCCCAACCAAAAAATTGAATTTATGATTGGAAATATTATGGTGTGGAACATAAGGGGGTTAGGCACTTCGAAAAGAAGATTAAGAAAGTTAGTGAGGAAATATGAGATCTCTTGTGTTAGTTATTTCGGAACCATTCCAAGAACTATCCAAACTACATAAGTGGGCGCTGAGTTTGCAGTTTCCTAATTATTGTTCCAATGTAGAAGAAGGTGGAAAAATATGGGCATGTTGGAAGGATGAAATAAATATGGAGGTAGTGGGTTTGAACATGCAGTTGCTGACAGTTCTAATTAAAGATGAAGGAGATCCTTTGTTGGCATCTTTTGTATATGCAAAGTGCCTGCAAGCTGAACGCAAGGAGCTTTGGGACCATCTGAAAGGATTCTCGACTTCGGTAGAGGCATGGGTGGTCATGGGGGATTTTAACATCATTCGATCAGATGAGGAAAGAGTGGGGGGCAAAGCTAGACCTCCTTCAGCTATTGAAGATTTTAACGATTGCATTAACAGCTGTGGTTTAATGGATTTACCCTTGGTGGGTAGACAACTATCTTGGTGCAACGGGCAGCAAGCCTGACCAGAAGCTGGGTGAAACTTGACAGGATTCTAATCAACTTAGAATTTGGACGTAGGCATGGTTAAGCCATGGCAAGATTACTAAGTAGAAGAACGTCGGATCACTCGCCAATACTATTGAACCTGGCGTCAGAGAATAGGAGGTATGGGCCGGCCCCTTTCAGATTCCAGAACATGTGGACTTCACATGACGATTTCTTAGAAATGGTAAAGGAATCATGGAACGAGCTGATGAGGTGGGTTTCAAGTCTATGTAGACTGGCTGGGAAGCTAAAAAGGCTCAAACAGAAACTGAGGCAGTGGAATAAAAAGGTTTTTGGCCAGGTGGATGTAGTGATCAAGGATTTGGAAGAGAGGCTGGAATTGTATGAGGAGACATTGCAGGTGTCCTACTCAGAGGATATTGAAGAAGAGTTTCTAATCACAAAGGCTGAATTGGAAATCTGGTACAAAAGGGAAGACACAAGACTAGCCCAACAAGCAAAACAAACCTGGTTAGAGGAGGGAGATCGGAATACAAAATTTTTTCATGCAGTCATTTCCCAACGTAGAAGGAATGCATCCGTTAAAAGAATGACTCTCCATGATGGCTCAATACTGGGATCAATGGAACAGGTCCACAAGGGGGCTGTTCGCTACTTTGAAGATTTCCTATCCCTCGAAGAAGCAGGAGAACCACCATGCTTGGATGAACTAGTACAACCAGCTGTGTCGGAGACTATGAAGTGCAAACTGAGGGAAGCGCCTTCAGCGAAGAAAGTATATGAGGCCATCTCGTCAATAAGAGCGGATAGTAGCCCAGGACCGGATGGATTCGGCTCTGCTTTTTACGTCTACTGCTGGAATATTATTAAAGAAGATGTTAAAGAGGCAGTTAATGAGTTCTACTCAGGTCAGCCTCTCCCTAGAGTTTATACCTCTTCCTTTTTAGTTCTCATTCCGAAAACTAAAAACCCTCAAAGTTTTGACAAATTCCACCTTATAAGCCTGTGTAATGTGATTTACAAAGTTTTCTCCAAACTCTTAGTGGAAAGGATGTCCATGGTACTCGAAAATCTAATCTCTTCGGAGCAAGGGGCTTTTGTGAAAGGAAGAAATATATTGGAAAACACTACACTCACGCAGGAGATGGTAAAATTATTACATCGGAAGACTAGAGGTGGAAACTTAATGGTTAAAATAGACATGAGCAAAGCCTATGATAGGGTGGATTGGAGATTCTTGGAACACACTCTAAAAGCTTTCGGATTCCCGGAACCCTTTTGTAAGTTGATAAAAATTGCATAACATCGCCGTGGTTCTCTATAATGATGAATGGTACATACAAAGGGTATTTCAAGGCGAAGAGAGGACACCGACAGGGGGACCCCCTATCCCCATATTTATTTATCATCATGGAAGAGGTATTCTCAAGGTTGATCAAGAAGAAAATATTGGAAAAGAGGTTATTGCCTTTTTTTCAACCGAGCAGCACTCCTCCCATTTCACACCTATTATTTGCCGATGATGTTATGGTTTTTGCTAATGCCAGCAAGAGCTCTACTCGGGCTCTAATGGAGGTTGTAAAAAAGTATGAAAGGTGGACTAGTCAAAGGGTAAACCATGAAAAGTCAGCCATATATTTTTCTTAAGCAGCTGAATCGCAAAAGGAGGGGAGAGATTATAGCAAAAACTGGATTCAAGGAGGGTCACATTCCATTCTGTTATTTGGGAGTTCCGATCGTGGAGGGCAAACTGAAGGTCAGAAACTTTGATGCACTCATCTTGAACATTGATAAGAAATTAGCAGGGTGGAAGAGTAGACTCCTATCTCAAGGTGGACGGCTAATCCTTGTAAGACATGTACTCTCCAGTATGCCTCTTTACCTGCTTTCGGCTTTGCATATGCCTAAAGGGTTGGTCCGAAAAATTCATAGCATGTTAGCAAATTTTTTCTGGGGCGAGCAGGGAGGTAAAGCTAAAAGAAAATGGAGAGCTTGGAGAAAACTTTGTGTTCCTGTGGAGGAAGGAGGCATAGGGGTGCGAGATATTTCGGAAGTGCAGAGTTCCCTCTTTATGAAATTCGGTTGGCATATTCTAACTCAAGATTCCCTGTGGGCAAATTTCTTCTGAGCTAAGTATGTAAAAAATGGGCACATCAAAAAAAGCTTAGATAACAGCTTGAGGTCTATGTTCTGGAAAAAGGTCTTACGGAAGGTGCAAGAAGGAAACATCTCGCTTTGGTATGATAATTTCCTAAATACTGGCCCTTTGTTTGAATCGGTGGTAGAGGTGGAAGAGCCAAACATAACACTGAAAGATCTCGTTGCTAACGACAGATGGGAAGTTGAAAGACTACAGAGATTGTTAGGCAGACAAGCAGCTAGGGAAGTAATAGAGATGATAGGAATCCTTAATGATAATAAGGATATTCTGGTTTGGCTACCTGAGAGGAGTGGGACTTTTTCCACAAAGTCGGCATGGGAGGTTGTGAGAGTGAAGAGGCTGTTTTTTGAATGGGCTAAATGGGTATGGCATAAGCTTCTACCGAGAAAGATAACCATATGCATGTGGAGGGCAGTGTTTAATTGCCTAAGCGTTGATGAACAAATCCGTAAAATAGGGATACCTCTTGCCTCGGGCTGCAATTGTTGGAAGGAAAGAAAAAGTGAAGACTTAGAACATGTACTCGGTAAAGGGGATTTTGCAGCAACTGTGTGGAGGAAGGTATCGGCTGAGGTGGGAGTTCCCTATCTCGCCCAACAAAGCTGGAAGGAGAGAGTTCAACTTTGGTTTAATAGGGCCTCCCGTAAATCTCAGTTGGGATTTTTACTAGGTTTAATTCCTTGCATTGTAGTTTGGAGACTATGGAGTAGGAGGTGTGCAGCTAGAATGGAGGGGAGAACTGAAAGCCCAATGGAGGAATGGGGTTCTATAAAATTCTGGGTAGGTTCTATTGTAGCAAGAATAAACAGTGGCTACTCATTAAACAACTGGGAAGAAATTTTGTTGAGTAAAATGGAGATCCGAATACCAAACATTAAAAAAAGAAAAGTGCAAGTGATTAGATGGAAGAAACCGAAGAATGGTCGTTTGAAGCTTAACTCAGACGGAAGCAGCTTAGGTAACCCAGGTCATGCTGGAGGGGGGGGAATATTACGGGATGAGAGGGGTCACATAGTGTTTGGCTTCTCAAAATTTTTTGGGTCCTGTTCAAGCACAGAAGCTGAGCTAAGGGGGGTGTTAGAAGGTCTTAAACTCTGTAAGCATCTCGGATACTCGACTATAGACATAGAGTGTGATTTAGCAGTGGTAGTAAATTGGTTCCTCACAAACAAATGTATGGTATGGTACCTTTGGGAATACTGGGATCAATTACCGAGTCTATTATAGGAGTTTGATTTCTCCATAGCACACCTATACGTAGAAGGAAACCAAGTGGCAGATTCACTGGCGAGACGAGGGGCATTGGGCGAGTCCTTAACCTGCTTGGAATGGTCGCAGCTTCCAAGGTTGACGAGAGGCTTAGTGAGATTGGATATACTGGGCACAACTTACATTAGAAGCAAGCGATAGTCATTGTATAGTTTTCTGGCTAGTTTTTTGGAATACTGTATAGGCTTGGAAAGTGTAGGCAGGAAAAGATAGTTTTTACTTTTTGAATGGTTTATGATGGTTTTCCTCCGCCAAAAGTGAGGGGTTCTATATAGTATTCGGAGGTTCCGCCCTCCATTAAATATATATATATATATCTCTTCAGAAGTCATTATAGGACCTACATCCATATTGGGCTTTTTGAATTTAGCTAAATTTTTTAATTTAATGAAAGCATATTCATAAGAAAAATGATCTGTTTGAAAATTCCTAAAAAAAAATATAGGAGAAAAAGTTAGGATAGTGATACATGAATTACTCTCTCTCTCTCTCTCTCTCTATATATATATATATATATATGTTTATTTTTGTGAAAGAAATTGCTATATAGTCAATAAACAACGTTAGTAGTTGCACTGATCTTTATGTTAACTTTCTTATACTTAATCATATATTATTTATTACTCAATCATATTCTTATTTAAAATTGCAAATGCGAAAAAAAAAAAAAAGAGCCAATCGAGAAAGCCAATCGTAATGATCTTACAAATTTGCACAAAGTATATCATCAGTGGAAAAAAAGTTTTTCCACCAATTTGCACAAAGTTTTTTCCACGAAGTATATCATCAGTGGAAAAAGTTTTTTCCACGAAGTTAAGAGCACTCGCAAACCAATTTGCACATAAATTCAAGGTTTCTACGTACCTTGTAATTCAGGAGTAGATGTCATACAATGTGCAGTTGGTAGCCCAAGAACATTGACCAACTAAGGAGTAGGTGCAACACTTCCAACACCAATCGACCTAAGTTTGATAGTCCCACATTTTTTATCTATTTCGAAAGTAATTGCAATTGACAAATAGAGTTCAAGATGAAAAAAAAGAGTTACTGTGATCATAAAAAATAGAAAAGAAAAATAAATCAATAAAGAACACTTCCGAGTCCCTGACAAGATTGAAGGTATCTCAAACATTCGAACAATTATTTTAAGTGAAAGAATTACCCTCATACTCGTAAAATTATGAAAAATTCTATTCATCATCCTCATACTATACATTATACATAATTTTTTTTTTCTCTTATTAAATATGTAATTTATGGATGATGAGTAGATGAAATCAATTAGTTTATGAAGCATACAACAAAATAAATAAATAAATAAATAAAAATAAGTATGGTTTGTGAGGATGATGAATAAAATTACAATAATTAGATACAAAACTCAAACTCCAAGAAAATCTGGCCTGAACAGGGAATGCCCCACCGAAAGCTCTTGGCTCAAGTTTCATGCCACCAGAAGAGGCCGCCTTATAAATCCCATATAGAAGCTTCGAATAAAAATCCTAGATAAAATGTTTAATCCCTACTCATCACGACATCCTTTTTACTTGTTGTAACACCCATTACACAATAGCGAAAACAATCTGGCTTGGTCTTTGCATTGCACATGAATATCAAACCGCCGAGTTTTTCTTTATTCTTCTCATCACATTGGCTCTTCTTAGTTCCATCATGTTTTTCTTTGTTCTTTCAACTCTCAGTACTACCGTCTGACATACGATGCCTTCCTTCGTTTCTCTCTTTTGTTTGTGATTTTCCAACTCAATGATCTTCTTCTCTTGGTTATTTTCGGGCTGAAGGCTCTTCTCCTTATGCTCTTCATCATTGAAGTTCTTCTCACTGCCTTCTTCTCTAGAATTTAGCTTTTTAACCTCTCCTCCACCATTGCTGCTTTCTGTGTTACCTTCAATACACGCTTATTATTCTTGCTTTATTTACACTGAGCCTGTAGACCACCTTTATCTTTTCTGGAGTTCAAAAATTTACTACCAAGAGGCATCTTGGCAATTTTAGATTCAGCCTTTAATGATTTCAGGGTTTTCTTTTTTGATGACTCTGGTCCGGTAGATGCCGATATTTCCTTCTTTTTATAATCTGGTTTCATAGGTGCCTCGACAGGAGAGTCTGATTTGTTTTTGTTATCTTCTTGTTCCTTCATGTAAGACTCCTGCGCAGGAGCCTCTTCTTCCTTATTTTTTTCCTGTTCCATATTCCACAAACCAAGAGGCTGTCTAATCAAGATGTTTCCCAGCAAACACGTTGCCAATAAAAAGTTTTTTCTTTGTTTTCTGTTAACCAGAAGCAAACCGGATTAAACTTTTCGGATAGGATGAAACATAAACAAGAAGAAAATGAGAATGAGGAAGTCATATGCATTTAGTCAACTGGTCATTTTATCAAGGCTCCATGGACTTGCATCCAATTGTTCAGATATTCTGATTCAATTAAATTGGTACAAGTAAAAGTTCAAAATCTTGAAAAAAAAATGAATGCATTATGTATTGGGTAGTGATAGGGTTACTACCCTATTACTACTCATCTACTACCCAAGTTCATTTCAAGTTTTATTATTTATTTTTTTATCATTTTATTTTAAATATTTTTTTAACATCTTTAATCACTAAGAAAAAATTAAAAAAATATATAACTTTACTAATACTCACTCCTTTAATCATTAAGTAAAATAAAAAATAAAAAAAAAAACAAATACAAAAAAAGTAGTAGATGAATAGTAGTAAGATAGTAACCCTATCATTATTATTATCTATTAGTTTACATGTGTACTGCCAAAATTGTTAGTGAAAAGAAATCAGAGAGAGAGTGTAATAACCCGCTAGAAATTTACTGGTGAAATTTCTATTGATTTTAGGAACCTCGTGAAAATTCCATGAGTTTTTACGAATCGACCAATCACATAAGTCTTAGTCTGTCAACATAGTTAGTGTTATCACTCACTATGATGCCAAAAATGAGTTTTATTTATTTGAGATAGTTAGAAGTGTCAAAATGTGTTATGGTCTACGCCATTAGACTCAATTGATTATTTATGATTTTATGGCATAATAAGTTTATTTTCGTTTTAGGACGAAACGCCTGTTTGAAACTATGAAATTATTTTTAGGGGCACTTCGAGGTTGAATTTCGGTAAACGATTTTCACTGTAGGTTAATATGAATATTTAGGAATTTTTAGTGCTAAGTTTATGATTCACTTTTTCGGAGTGAATAGTAACCTCAATAAGCACATAAATTGTAGTGTTTCAAAATCACAATGTGGAATGTCCAAATTAGATTAAAGAAGTTTTATTTGGACACTTGGCAAGATCTTAGCCACACTTAGTGAATAATATTAGACACTTGGCACCATGAGGAACGTTTAGTGGATTTGAAGGAATCATGGTGTGAGATCATGCTACTTAAGCAAAACTTTGTTTCATCTGATCAACCAAATTGTGCCAGACCAAAGAAGGTTTAAATCCTAGCGAAACCCTAAATAGTTGGAATCCAATTGAAACCCCAAAAACTTGGTTGAAACTGAAACCCTAAACAGTTTCCCCAAACCCTAAAGTTGGCCTTCAAAACCTTTCTAATCCGATTTCTAGCATTGTGTTTAATCACTTGATTAAATCACTTCCACATGCTATTAATCTTTCAAATTTTTGTTAGAACATCATTATCTAACCTTCTTAACCTTGAAAATTTGATTGGACCAAATGATATTGAATTTGGGCTTGATAGCAACCCAAACCCTCTTTAAACCCCAAAATTTAAGCCCATTCGGTTTAGGCCCATTAAGCCCCACGAATTTGGTCACCATAGGATTGTTATTTGGATATGTTTTGCACCCCCACTTGGCTGGCTAGATCTTTACAAAGAAGGTCTTAGAAGGTTCTTGAAGTACAAAACTAAAAGGGCCACCTCATTCTTTCACTATTATACTCTACCTTGAGAAAATATCTTGGACTGATTTTTGTTTATTGTAATGAGAAGAAAATGCCAACACTCAAGCTTTCCTTCTGTCCTATCACTTTCCATAACTTGTGTAAGAGGCTCTCTAGTCCACTTCCCACGAAAAGCAACCCTCCTTTACACTTTTCCTTCATAGAACACAGGCACTCTCGGATAGTTATTCTTATCTGTTTTGCACACTTGTTTCGAAGCTTTTGTAAGTATTTTCTCGCAAAGTTTTTTTGATTATGTTCCTTTTTGAATTTAGGTTACGTGTATACCTTATTTGTTCCATTTGGAGATCATTTGATTGATAAAAAGTTATTTAAAACCCAGAAAGGTCATTTTGGGTGATAAACTAGAGTGTTATATTTTGGAGTTTTTGGCCAAGCTAATGAATAGATCTTGGTCCGAACATTTTATGGAGTACTGTTAACATGTGCATATGTTTATTGGTTGAGGATTTTCTGCATGATTAAAAGTTTTGGTGAAATATTTTCTTAGATCTAGAAACTTAGAAACTGGAAGAGGAAAAATAGTTTCTGTTTTGAGAAAGTTTAAATCTTTTATGGTTTAATATTATTCCAATGGCTTTGATATTTTTATTGGAGGATTATAAGCCTCTTCTATACATGTTATAATGTGATTTTGAAGATATTTCATGTTAGTTTCGAAGATATGGAATTTTATGCAAGAAGATTTTCGATTAGGCCAAAGTGATGATGTTCTTGGCTAAATTTATGTTTTGGTTGATGATTAACCATGTGATATCGAGTTAGAAGCTTGGATCTATTTTAGGAAACCTTTTTAAACCATGTGAGGTTTTGGTTTGAAGATCACATATTTATAAGTCATGGATCAAGAGGTTGATCAAAACAAGTTAGAAACAAAATCTGTTTTGAACTTGGAAGAAAAACCAAAAAGTTCAAGTATGGTTTTAGTGATTTTGATGACTTTTGTTCATGATTCAAAACATGATTATTCTTAGGAATATGTTATGAGTATAGTAGAAGAAAAATTTTGGTTTAATCATGAGTTTTGAAATTTGAAAGAATTACAACAAAAATAAAAAGAAATAGCCTTTGTAAGTTTCGGCCCTATAGAGTTTTGATGATTGTGTTTAGTTTTAAATTTTTTCTGAATTGATATTTGAGTTTAAGACAAAATTTACATAAGGCATATAAAGTTTGGTGATTTTTGGAGTTAGGATGCAAAATCTTTAAGTTAGGGATAAAATAGTCATTATCCCACATGTAGAGGGTAAAATAGTAATTTTACTCTAAGTTGATATTTTCCCATATTCTTAATTATTAGTGATTAAGTTTTAATTTTTTTAGAAATCACTACTTTTAGTTTCTCGTGGTTGCACTTAAGTTTCGTCTAGAAGCGCGAAGACTAAGGTAAGTTAGCTTTTAACTTAATATCAATTTAATGTGTATGAGTGATAAGTAAGGGAACTGAAATGTATGTATGCATGTTATCATATGTGACATGCCAAGTCATTACACATTTATCTATTACACAGAATTTATTCTGTCACAAATTATTCATCTGTTATACAAGATATTCTGTCACGTATTGCTATACATTGCAAGTATGTCATGTTAAGTTAAGTATGCAACTTGTTACTTGTATTTCATGTCACATAATATTCACTATCACATGTTATGTCATGTTACAAAATGTTGTCTATTATATGTTATGCCATGTTATGAAATATTTTCTGTTAAATGTATGTCATGTTATGAAATATTTTCTGTTACAGTTATGTCTCAAAGTTTGTCATGTCTGTCGTCTTACATTCATGTCACGTTACGATACGTCAGGACTTTTTTCTTTTATGTCACGTTCATGTCATGTCATGTTACGAAATTTCATGTATGTTAGTTAAGTTATTCATGTCAATCACGACCCTAAGTGCTAGGATAGGGTAATATCCTGGTGGAACTCCTTTGTTTACGCTGGAGTGTCTAAATAGGTGTAAAATTCCTTGGGTTAATGAAGTATAGTCAACAGGTTGTGAATGGGGCCAAACTAGCTGGTCACCGGAGCGCGCCAGACACTAATGCCGATGGAGCCACACTTTATGTTACATGTGTCTACAGCAAATGTGGCACAAACAATTCATGGGGCCACAACAAATATGGAGCATGAAGTATGGGGCCACAACAACTGTGGAGCATACACTACGTGAGACACAGCAATTGTGACACGTAGAATACGTGGAGCCACAACAATTGTGGAGTACGTATTAACGCACTCACAGCTGGTATAGACACCTGTGTTGTGATGCGGTAATCAACAAGGACACACGGCTCAAGGGGACCCGTGTAGCACCCGTATGGTCACTTTATTAAACAAGTCTATTCAATAAGATTACGCAATCATGGAAACCCCACGAGATAAAAATACGCAATCATGGTAACCCCATGAGATAAGAGTACGCAATTATGGTATCCACATGAGATAAGATTATGCAATCATGATAACCCCATGAGATAAGACTACAAGTTCATGTTTATGTCATGTTATGTTCAAGTTATGTATATTCATGTTCCTGCTATATTTCAAGTCCATGTATGTTTTAAGTTCACGTACATGTCACGTCATGTCAAGTTAAGTTTCAGTTTCAGTTCAAATTATGTCAATTATGCCATGCTATATGTCAAGTTATGTTATGCTTACTTACGACTTTAATTATGCATTCATGTTTTTACTGCCATGCATGCATCATTAACCTGTGTGGAAGTTTCCTGTTAACTTGCTGAGATTTATAATCAAATCTTACCGTGGTAGTCCCAACTACCATTCCTCCCGAATGGTAGGCGATGTGTCAGGATTAGAGCAGGGAGCGGACATTGGTAGACTAGAAGAGGTTGACTAGATGTCGCAGACGCGACACGGAGCTTACAGCTGCCATAGTTAGTTTTTGGACAAGTATTCTGGCCTCGTCGTCGAGTTACGCGAGTTACTCAATGAACTGATCCAATAGTATATTTTGGTAATATATATATAGAGCCTGGTCTCCTATCTTTTGAGATTATAGTCTTCTGAGACACATACTGAAATTGTGGATATTTATTTTGTTAAGTATGAATGGATTACGCATTAAGTATTTGGGATATTTCAGTTTGGTGCATAGTATTGCTAAAGAAAAAAAAAATTATCCGCTGTGAATATTGCATCTTATATGTCATGAAGGGGGCAGGTAACCTTGTGTTGTATGTCTCGACCCTTCAAACGTCCGTCCGATCCCAAGCTGAATTTGAAGGCGTCATAGAGAGAGAGAGAGAGAGAGAGAGAGAGATACCCAAAAGCACCAATTTATGTGCAAGCTCGATAAATTATCAGCCACATCAATCAAGATAAGGTCAACATAATAAAAAAAAGTAAGTTACCATCTTTACAGACTACCTTCATCTCATCTGTGAAGGCTTGGGTTTTGCAAACTTATTTCTATCAAGAAAAGGGTAAATTATTTGCCAAGTGGGAAAAGGTTAAATCAAACTATGTCCATCCACATCAACTGTTATTTAAACCATAATTTTCAGTTGTCATCCTCTTTGTCTCCTCCCACAATCGGGAATTGCCACATAGTGAAAGAGGTGAAGCAAAGGAATTCTAATATTGAAGGGATCAAGGACTTCCTGGATCAGAGTTTCATAGGAATCAGAAAGCAGTTGCAAAATCCAGTCGAAATATGTGCTTCTTCCCAGTTTCAATAACAAATGGATTTGAAAAGACGGAAAATTTACTTGAAACCTGCTCCATTGGCAAATTTATTTTTTATACAGGACGAATGCAATGACAAATTGTTCATTGATAATTTGGAAAAATTGACAGGGGTGCCTGTTTTCCTGTAAGATCATCTAATCTCAAAAATCTATTCGACGTCTTCAAAGAAAGTGCTAGAAGTGGAAACATAGAGTGGGAGGGTTTTTTACTGAAGAGCTTTCCAAGAATTCAAGAACTAGAAAGACATAAGTGCAAAAGAAAGACACCCAGCAAGACAAGTGAGAATCTAAGTAATGCATAGGAAGCTCTACCGTCAACTGTAACTATAAAAACAAAAGCATTTATGCTTGCTCAGTCAATTCCAATCTCAAAGCAAGCAGCACTTGTACAACTTGACCCATCTATCGATTAAGCCAACTAGGATGATGAATATACCTCATACTAGATCATGGCATGCCCTCCTTCACCTTCACCTCCATAGTCTGCTTTTGCACACACTGTCTTTATATTTACTTAGGTCAACTTCTCCCAAAATGGAGAAAATAAATTAACTTTGATCTGGCCGACACCCACAATAAATAATCTTTGGGCAATATCACAACAGCCCTATTTTTCACTTCCTTTTGCTTTTATTTCCCCGTACATACTACTTAGGTACTTCATATAAAAAGAAAGCACCAAGAAAGTTATCTTCACAGCTCTAGTACTGGAAACTATGCTATTTCTCGCCATGAGTAGTCTAAGTGAGCAATACAACAATTTGAATACTGCCTAACGTAGCCAATTACTTTTTAATGAATTGAATAGCATCTAATGTAGTTCAATATCCATATAAAAAACGCAGTTAAAAAACTTCATCACACAACTCCAAATATAGTTGTTGGGGGGGGGGGGGGGGGGGGGGGGGGGGGGGGAGAGAGAGAATTTGAGAAAGGAACAACTTCCATAACCTCCTTTGTTTTCCTTCCCTATCCTCTGTATTGTTATTACCAATAGAAACATTATTTCCAGTCGGCACTCTTGTGGGGGCTAGTGCATAACGACCTTGACAAAGCATAATGCCCTAAGAATATCGACTAAGTCTAAACTAATTCAAATTCTAAATGCCCTAAAAGCCATCTCAACTTTCTCCTTTAAAAACTCACATTAGACAAACTACGTACTTTTACCTAGTGAAATACATATTTATTCCGATGAATAAAATCAAGCAGTTCATTTTATAGATCTCGCGATGAATCATTTACATTGATAAATCCATGAATAGAAAAATGAAAATGCATCTACCTAAAAAATCAGAGTTCAGTTCAACCTAGCCTAATAGAATGGGTGGAGACTCGCACTTTAGTGGGTTAAAACCTCTACAATACCAAGCACCAGAAAATCCATTTAATTCTCTAACTTCTACCTTCCCTACCTTTTCTTTTAAACAAACCCAGTTAATTTCCATGAGATTAAAAGCCAAAAAAACAGAGAAAAAAAAATTCCAATAAAAACCCTAAGATGGAGAGAGATAGGAAGAGAGTACCAGGCGAAGTAGAGAGAGAGAGAGAGTGACTATTAAAGAGCGAGAGAAAAATATCGAGAACTGTACAATAGATTTTTTTTTTTTTTTATAATACTGTATAGTAGATTTGGAAGAGAAGTGTAAAGTGTTAATTAATAGTTATATTATATATGATTGTTTTTTTCTTTCAAGCTTATATATGAATTGAGAAAAAGTACAACAGGCTTGGGGGCACCCCGTGGCATTGCATCTGACGTGACAAAAAATTTGAACAACGTCGTTCATAGCTCATAGACAGAGCAGCCTAGTACGCGAGCATGGAATCCTCAGCAGCAGCTTTCCTTTCGTCCCCGAACTTGAACTCGGCCAAGTAGTGATGTTAATCCCCTTCATCTTCAAATAGAAGACCTTGGACTTGCGGGGGGAGGCCGAGGGCTCGAGATTGGAGTCGAGGAGCCCGTGAATGCTGTCGTTGACCTGGGAGATGAAGGTTTTCAGCATGCAAGCTCGCACAACTACCAAACCATCTAGAGCCAAGAACCACTAGACCCATAAATTTGGAAATTAATGGGCCTGATTTGCTGAGGTTTCAGAGGTCCCTGTTCTCATTCTCATGTGGTACCTGGACAGAGGAAGGTACCACTTTGAGTCTAATATTTTTTGGCTCCTTCATTTGTTGCAGTATAATGAAATCCTCGGCAAAGGATATTCAAAGACAGTGTAGAATAATGAGATAAAGATTGTACTGAAGTGTTTTCCACACTTTGAACGTATACATCGTTGAGTTTATATACATCACTGGTAAAAATAGAACACCTAACTCACTGTTGTCGTTAGGCTATTTATCAAGTATTCAAAATTTAAATACTTGATTTACATCAGATGACTATAACATTTAAAATTCAAATACTTGATTTACAGGATCACCATATCCTACTCCTACGTAATAGGGACTGTTTCAGCAAGTCTTGAGTCAGCAAGTCTTGAGTCAGCAAGCTTGGAGTCTAGTAATAGTTGGTCTTCAATACGCCCCCTCAATCGCAGGGGAAGATCTCAGACACTGAGATTGAAGCTTAACAGCTTGAAACGAGAAGCTACTAGTGGTTTGGTGAGGAGGTCAACGAGCTGGTCTCAGCTGTTGATGAACAGAACTAAAAGCTTGTTGTTGGTGACAAGATCACGAACAAAGTAAAAATCTATTTCAATGTGCTTTGTTCGTGCATTGAACACAAGATTGGCACTTAAATAGGTTGCCCTGATGATCGCACCATAACACAAGCGGATTCTCCATATGAATACCAAGTTCAAGCGTGAGGGATTGCAGCCATAGTAGTTCAGCAGCAGCATTTGCGACTGATTTGTACTCTGCCTCAATACTGCTTCGAGCCACCGAACTCTGCTGCTTGCATCTCCAAGACGCTAAATTCTGGCCAAGACATATGCAGTAAGCTCCTACAGATCGTTGATCATCACGGTCACCTGCCCAGTCTGTATCCGAAAACGCTTGAATTCGAAGTGAGGCATGACGTGAAATAAAAAGTCCTTGTGAAACCGTGTGCTTCAAAAATCTCAGAATTCTCCACTGTCTACCAATGAGACATTTATGGATTATGCATAAAGTTGCTTACCCGATGAACTGAGTAAGCGATATCAGGTCGCGTGAAACTTAAATATTGTAATCCTCCAACTATACTCCTATATAAAAACAGGTCTTTAAAATCACCTTCATCATTAACTGAGATATGCGAGGTGGTAGATATAGGAGTGACACATGGTTTGCATTTATCCATTTTGGACCATTTCAAGAGCTCGACTATATACTTATGTTGGGTTAAGTACAGGCCATAAGTAGAATGTAAAGCCGACGCCAAGAAAAAAAGATAGATGCCCCTGATCTTTGACTGCGAATTCTTTTTGTAAAGTAGTGATCAAGTTGTTGATTAGTTGACTATCGGATCTAGTGATGATGATATCATCTACTGTCAACAAACCCAAGCTGTGGCAGAGCATCGGTTAGTCGTGAAAACCACTATCTTGGAGCTTGACGAAGTCCATACAAGGATCGTTTAAGTCGGCAGAGGTGATGAGGATACTGCAGATGTTGAAATCCTGGAGGTTGAACCATGAAAACTTCTTTTTGCAGTGAACCGTGTAGAAAAGCATTTTGGATATCGATTTGGCGAAGACACCAACCTCTAGATACTGTAATGGAGAGAACAAGTCAGACAGTTGCAAGTTTAATCACAAGGATGTAAGTTTCATGAAAATCAACACCAAGTTGTTGATGATAGCCCTTGGCCACCAGTCGCGCTTTATAGCGCTCAATAGCTCCATCGGCACGTCGTTTGATCTTAAAGATCCACCTGCAGCCCACGACATTAGCATGAGGATTAGGGGGAACTAATTCCCAAGTTTGATTTTTAAGTAAAGCATCAAATTCCAGGTTCATTGCAGCAAGCCAATGGCTGTGTTTTGTGGCTTCAGTGTAGCAAGAAGTTTCACTGTTATCGTCTGTAATGGCAGCAAGTAGAGCTCTGGGAAGGGGGTGTACGACACTGCCATCTTGTACATGCTTAGGCTTACGAATATTATTTTTGGATCTAGTAGTCATGGCATGCGTATTAGTGGAGCTTGGTTGGACTGCACTTGTAGTCTCATGGGATACTTGCTGACAGGCATTTTGTGGGAGAGGAAGAGCCTTATCATGTGGAGGATCAGATATTGATGGTGCTGCACAAATTGTTGTAGGCAGCGATGAAGTTCGCAAGGTACCTGCAGATGGTAAAATAGAGGAGGACGTAGAAAAGGGAGGTGTGATGGAAGTGGACATAGCTACTGTATTGGACATGGGAGTGGGCTCGATTGAGGGTGGCTATGTATACGGGAAGGAATTTTCATCAAAAATTACGTGACAAGAGACATATTTTCCCACTTGTAAGACCAAGACACTTATAACCATGGTGGTTGAGACTGTAACCTATGAAAATACATGTTTTTCAGCGGAAATCAATTTTGTGTTTATTAAAGGGACAAAGGTAAGGCTAGCATGCACATCCAAAAACTTTAAAAAAATGATAGTTGGGTTTAGTGCGATAAACAATTTGGTAAGGTGATTTATTTTGTAAGAAAGGCGTAGGGAGCCGATTTATCAAATAAACTTCTGTAACAAAGGCATCCTCCCAAAATTGTTGGGGTAGATGCGAATGGGAAAGAAGTAGTAAACTAACCTCAACAATTTGTTTATGTCAACATTCAATGGCACCCATTTGTTGCTGAGTATGGGGATAGGCGATTCGATGTTGAATACCAGTGTTTTGGAAATGAGTTGTTAACTTACGAAATTCACCGCCCCAGTCGGATTGGAACATTTTTATTTTATGCTAAAAAAGGCGTTCAACATAGGATTGAAACTGAAGAAAAATAGACTTAACATCATATTTTAATTTGAGTGGAAAGAGCCACAAAAATTTCGTGCAATCATCTAAAAAAGAAACATAATAGCGGCAACCAGAGTTTGAAAGTATAGATGTTGGCCCCCATACATCACTATAAACTAAATCAAGTGGAAACTTTGAAGAAGAATGACGTGATCGAAATGGTAGGGAGCAGCTCTTGGCACATTGGCAATCTAAGCACACCAAAGGGTCTTTATTGGAAGGAGAAAGAGTAAAATTAGACATGGCTTGTTTGACGACATGAATATAAGCATGACCAAGACGTTGATGCCATAACTGGTAGGGAGCACGAATGGCAGAAAAACAACGAGGATGAAGAGAGGCCGCAGAGCTAGAGAATGAATAGAGTCCATCTCTAAACAGCCCTCGATGAAGGAGTCTCCCCAAGTAATCCTTAACATAAAAAAAATCATGGTGAGTTAAACATTATTGTCTTTGCAGAATTGTTGGATAGAAACTAGATTTTTCTGAATTTCAGGAACAAGTAAAACTTGATTTAAAATGAGTGGTTTAGCAGAAGTAGAAATGGAAGAAGAAACTAGACTCTCTAATCCCTTATTTTACGTAAGTACGAAACGGCTCGGTACACCTTTGATGAAATATCACGTCAGTATTCTGTACGAGCAATCATCAATTTCATGACGGTGGCAGCGTAATGAGTTAGTTCTCATCATGATCTTTGAAAGATAAACGACCCAATATTCAAGATTGAGCCAGCCTATAGAATTGAAGGCTCCAAGAAACTCTCCAAGATTCTTTCCAAGAATAGGTCGAGTGATTGGGGCTATGCATGGCTGTCACCGAAGGCCACCAGGCCATTTCGGTGGTTGCTCCTCGCCTCAGATCCTATGCAGACTTGATCCTGGAGACTCCTCAGCCTATCCCTGAAGTCATGGTACCATTCCGATCTCACAAACTTGTTGATGGAGAGGTATGTATTATTTTTTCTAAAGATGAAGTGGACCATTCGGCTATACCTTTTCAATACTCTCTAGTATTGAAATTTCTCAGACAAAGACCCTCTCTTGATTCCATAAGAGCGTTCATCAAAACCAGATGGGGTCTATCAAACCAACCGATTGTTTCATCTATGAGTAAGCCGCGGAATGTCTTCTTGCGACTGGCGTTGGAGGAAGATTTTGTTAAGGCCTTTGCTCGTCAGAATTGTGAAATCAATGGAGTACCGTATAGAGTTTTCCATTGGACTACTGATTTCCAAGAAGATCAAGAACCAGTCCGTGTGCCGGTGTGGATCACGCTGCCAGGTCTTCCACCAAACTATTATCATGAATCTTTCCTTCGTAGCATTACGGCTCCTATTGGAAGATTTCTAAAGCGAGACAACCCCACTCGATGCGCTACTCGTACAGATGGTGCAAGAATCTGTTTAGAGATGGATATTTCTAAAGAGCCTATTCAAGCGTTGTGGATTGGTACCCCCCGTAACCCCCAAAGTCTTTATCAAATTATTGAGTTCGAGACCTTGCCGGCATACTGTCCTAAGTGTCATGTTCAAGGCCATACTCCAAGACTTGTAAAGGTGAAGGCAAGAAACGAAATGTGCAGATGAAGGAACCAAAAGACAAGGCAATGATGGAACAGGTCTGGGTTATCAAGGAATCCAAAGGTGAGAGTCTTGTTCAGAAGGGTGAGTCTAGCAAGGTGGACGAGAGGCAGTTGATTGTGGAGGACCGAATTCCAAATGATCAAGTAAGGGAGAAATCAGATGCTGACTGTATGAATGGTGTTGAAAACAGAGGAATGGAAGCAGTTCCACAATTAGACCAGGAAGCGGTTGATGGTGAACCGGGTTCCATAATTCAGGTACCCATAGATCCAGTTATTGACCAGGTGGGGTCTGGTAGTTCAATGGACGTAGATTTGGAGGTGGTTGATCTTGAGGAGGGGATGTTGTTGGAACCTAAGCTGCTAGATGAACATGCAGGTTTGTGTTCGAGAATAGACCAAGAACGTGTGGCCTCGGGTTCGAAGACTGATATGGCAGGTGTGCAAATGGGGGGCATGCTTGCACCCATTATGGAATTTTTTCATACGGAAAATCTTGAAGGACGAACGCTGTAGGAGGCCGCTGTAAGAATTATTGCTCAGATGGTCACACTTGCTCAGATTCGGACTCGGAAGGGGAAGTGGATCATTTAGCTAAAGAAAAAATTGTGGTTTCGGATTCAGATTCTCAATTGAAAAAGAAAAGGAAAGGGAAAGGTATTAAGCTAAGAGGTTCTTCCAGGGTCGTAAATAAGCCCGCCCGGCTTAATTTATGAAGCCATCTTTATTGTACTGGAATGCTCGGGGGATAGGTACGTCAAGAAAGCGCCTTAAAAAATTGGTATCAAAATTTCTTACTCAAATTCTTGTGATTGCTGAGCCAATGGTAAGTAATTCCCATTTAGATTTGTGGCGTGATTGTTTGCGGTTTGATTATTGTTGTTCTAATGTTAATGATGGAGGTAAGTTATGGATGTTTTGGGTTCAGGAATTAAATCTTGTAGTTGAGTATATGGGTGATCAATTTTTGACAATTCGTATTGATCATCCTAATGTTGTCCGCATTACTTTTGTATATGCGAAATGCTCCTATTTGGAGCGTAGAAGACTATGGGATGTTTTGATGGCGGCTAATATTCACCAGTTACCTTGGATGGTGATGGGTGATTTTAATATTATTAGGAATGATTCGGAGCGCAGAGGGGGACAGCCAAGATTAGCTTTGGCTATGGAGGAGTTTAATGATTGGGTGGGTGCTTGTGGTCTTCTTGATATGCCTTTTTGTGGGAATTCTTTTTCCTGGTGTAATGGTCACTCGGGGAGATCTAAGCAATGGGCGAGGCTTGATCGTTGCTTTCTTAATACTGCGGCTCTTGATATTTTTCCTGATGCTAAATTAGAATATTTATCTCGTACCTCTTCTGATCATGCACCAATGTCGATTTTTTTAGAGAATCAGTTTGTTTCTTATGGTTATCCTTCTTTTAAATTTCAGCAAATGTGGGTATCTCATGCCCAATTTTTTGAATGTGTTTTGAATTCTTGGAAGGTGGATGTGGTTGGAGGCTCAAGTTTAAATGTGCTGATGAATAAACTTAAAAGACTCAGAATTGCTTTGCGAGAGTGGAATAAGCATGTTTTTGGGAGGACGGAATTTCATATAGCAGAGCTTGAGGCTCGTATTAGGGGTTTGGAGGTCAGTCTGCAATCTGAATATATCAAAGATGTAGAGGATGATCTCGTGGTTTCTCAATTAGAGCTTTCAGTTTGGTTGGAGAGGGAAGAAAAGCGTTTGGCTCAACAAGCTAAACAAGGTTGGATTCAGAAGGGAGAAGCGACATCCACGTTCTTCCGTGCGGTCAGTTGTCGTAATCATAAAGTGGTGAAAGAGATGAAACTTGCAGATGGTACTATTCTTTCCTCCCCAGAACAGATCCATGACGGGGCTATTTCTTATTTCTCACAATTCCTGGAAGTTGGTTCTTGTTGTGAAGAGCCGAATCTGGGGGGTTTGGTCATTCCTATTATTTCACAGGGTGATAATGAATTTCTGGCTCAAATTCCATCATCCCATGAAGTTTATGAAGCTCTTTGTTCCATTCCGGAAGATAGTAGTCCAGGTCCTGATGGGTTTGGATCGGGATTCTATCGTTCATGTTGGCATATAGTGGGTAATGAGGTTGTTGATGCAGTTTCAGAGTTTTTTCGAGGTAAGAATCTTCCGAGGTTTTTTAATGCTACTTTCTTGGTTTTAATTCCTAAAGTGGATAATCCGACAAGTTTTGATAAGTTTAGGCCAATTAGCATGTGTACCGTGTTTTACAAAATATGCACCAAAATTATGGTTAATCGTCTTTCCCCCATATTGGCAAAAATTATATCTCCTAAACAAGGAGCTTTTCTTCCGGGTCGAAGCATATTTGAGAATATTAGTATTACACAAGAAATGATCCATTCTATTAACAAGCCGGCTCATGGTGGAAATGTTGTTTTGAAGATTGACATGGCTAAAGCATATGATAGTGTGGACTGGTCTTTTCTTTTGCATGTCCTTAAAGCATTCGGGTTTTCAGATTTTTTCTGCATGTTAATTCAAAAATGCATCACTAATCCTTGGTTTTCTGTGATTATGAATGGGGTGCCCAAAGGTTTTTTTAAAGGTGGTCGTGGGTTGAGACAAGGAGACCCTATCTCTCCTTATTTATTTATTATTGTTGAGGAAATTTTTACAAGGATGATAAAAAAACAGGTGGATATGGGTAAGATTATTCATTTTTACCATCCTAGGGGTAGCCCCATTATTTCTCATTTACTCTATGCGGATGATATGGTGCTTTTTTGTAATGGGGGAAAAAATCTTTAAGAACTATTTCTGATGTGTTGAAGACGTACGAACAATGGTCGGGGCAAGTAGTTAGCAAAAACAAGTCTTCTATTTTTTTCTCTTCGCAGATTCCTATTTCTAGACGTCGGGCTCTTCTTCGTTTCACGGGTTTTACGGAAGGGACTTTTCCCTTTAAATATCTAGGAGTTCCTATTATTTCAAGAAGATTGAAAATAGCTTATTTTGATGACTTGATTGCTAAAGTTCAATGTAGATTGGAGGGATGGCAAACCAGATTGTTATCCAGTGGGGCGCGTCTGATTCTTATTAAACATGTGCTTCAAAGTATTCCTGTTCACAGTCTTTCTATCTTAAGGACGCCTAAAGCTGTTATTGAGAAACTTAAAAAAATCATTAGCACCTTTTTCTGGGGTGTTAAAGATGGAAAAAACAAGAAAAAATGGCGTTCTTGGGTGGATATTTGTAAGCCTGTCTCGGAAGGCGGAAAGGGTATTCGGAGCCTTCAAGATGTGCAAACATCTCTACATATGAGGTTAGCTTGGAATCTTTTGCAAGGTACATCTCTTTGGTCTAATTTTTTTCATGCTAAGTATGTTGGTGATAGACATATTTCTATAGTGGATCCAAGGAAAGGGTCTATTTTTTGGAAGATGATTTTGAAAAATATTCCTTTAGTACAAACAAATTCTAAATGGAGAGTTAGAGAGGGTAAGCTTCTTTTTTGGCATGATAAGTGGGTTGATGATGCCCCTCTTAGTCATAATATTCAGATTTCGGGTATGCCAAATCTTAAGTTGGAAGATTGTAAAACTGAGTTGGGTTGGAATATGGAGATTTTTGCTCAGTTGGTTGGGCATCAAAAAGCTGAAGATATTATTATGCAATTGGGTAGGGTTAAACATGGGAAAGATAAATTGATATGGCTTCCTAACGATGACGGAACTTTTTCTTCGAAGAGTGCTTGGAATTGTATTCGTTTGAGGGGACCAGATTTCCCTTGGGCAAAATGGGTTTGGCATTCTGTTCTTCCAAAAAAAATTTCAATCACAATGTGGAAGGCCATACATGATTGTCTTCCTGTGGATGATAGAATTTGCAGAATTGGTATTCCTATTGTTTCCCGTTGTGATTGCTGTTCCAGTTATACTTATGAAGATTTGAATCATATTCTTGCGGGAGGAGATTTTGCTGAAAAAATTTGGCGTATATGTTCGGTGGTTATTGGAATTCCGTGGGTGGAAGGTTGCTCATGGAGACAGAGGGTGGAGTGTTGGTATAGGAGGGCTAAGAATTCTAATCGTCCTGGTCAACTGTTGGGTCTTCTTCCGGCAATCATCACTTGGCGGTTATGGGGCCGTCGTTGTAAAGCCCGGATGGAAGGAATAATGGAATCGGTACAACAAGTTTGGTGTTCCATCAAATATTGGGTTTCTTGGATTGCAGTTAAACTTAACAATGTTAATTTGTTCAATCGGCATGATGAAGGCATTTTAAAATGTTTTAATATGCCGTTAAATGTCATGAGGAAAGAGATTGTTATTCCGGTAAAGTGGAATCAGCCTAAGCAAGGTTGGGTAAAGCTTAATGTTGATGGTTGTTCTCTAGGTAATCCGGACCTTTCAGGTGCGGGAGGTATTATTCGAGATGAAAAAGGTAATCTGCTTTGTGGGTTTGCTGTTGCAATGGGGCATCATTCGAACAATTATTCTGAGCTAATGGGTTTACTTCATGGGCTTCGATATATTGGTTTGATGGGTTTTTTATTTGTGGAAATTGAACTAGATTCCTTGATAGTACTAAATTGGTTGAAGAATCAGAGATGTGGCTTATGGTATATGGAAGACTATTGGGATGAAATTCAGAGTCGTATAGCTGGAATTAATGTTTCATTTGTTCATTGTTATAGAGAATGTAATTCGGTTGCGGATGGTTTAGCTAAAATGGGTGCTAATGGTATTTCGGGATCATGGTTGTCTCTTCCTGAGTTGCCTCCTTCTATTAGAGGTAACATTAGGCTGGATAGAGGGGGTCTCCCTTACTTACGTAGAATCCGAAGCAGTTGATAGAAAGCTTTGTGAGCTGGTTGTTTGAGAGATTTTGTTTTGCAGGTTGTTATTTTAAAGTTTTTTTTGGGAGGTTTTTGTATAGTGGTTGAGTTTATTTGGTTTTTAGGCTTGGGTTTTGGTTTTATTATATTTTTTGTAGCCCCCAGGCTTCGGCTTGTAACCACGGTTTTCCTCCGCCACAAGTGAGGGTTGATCAATAAAATTTGGGACGAAGTCACAATTGGACATGTGACTTTCGGCTCTTTATTAAAAAAAAAAAAGAAATGGAAGAAGAGCCGATTTTGGAGATTTGCAAACCTGCACCATTGCCAACATGAATTTGATCAGGACCATCATAATCTTCACTCCGTAGATTGAGGTTAGCTATGCCATTGGTGAGATGAAGGGTCGCGCCAGTGTCAGGGTGCCAATCAGGTTCAGATTGTGAAGAGCTTGAGGCTACCAAGGCTAGTGGATTGCGCTGATCAGAGTTGGTAGCATATGTTATATCAAACCTGTGAAAACATTTTTTCACGGTGCGGTTGGACTTACCACATACTTGACAGATAATAGCATCACGGGTGGATTGGCCGCATCCAGAAGGAATAAATTGTCAAAAGTTCTCTGTATATTTTCCATCATACTTTCTCTGTTCAATACAATGTTACGAGTACATATCAGAATATATTTTCTATTCTAAGTTATACAAATTTTGCTCCTATAATTAAGCTAACATGTGAAGGAAAGAATTTCTTTCCATCCCACTTCCTATAATTACTCCAATTTTCCTTTAATATACAACTCACGCCAACACTCCCCCTCAAGTAGATGCGTACGAATCCTTCATGCGCAACTTGATTAGTGAGTAGTGGAAATCTTTGACACCGCTTTGGTCAGTATATCTGCAAGTTGGTCCTCAAATTTGACAAATGGGAACCGGATTGTATTAGTCTCTAGGTTATGTTTGATGAAGTGTCGATCAACCTCTACGTGCTTAGTTCTATCAAGCTGAACCAAATTGTGTGAAATGTCTATAGCAACTTTATTATCACAGAAAAGGTTCATTTCAGACTTGGGAGCAAAACCAATCTCAGCTAGTAATCGTTTCAACCAAAGAAGCTCACACAACCCCTTGGCCATCCCACGAAATTCTGCCTTTGTACTAGAGAGTGCCACCACCTTTTGTTTCTTACTTCTCCATGCCACAAGGTTTCCACCTACAAATGTGAAGTACCCTGACGTCGACTTCCTATCAGAGATGTTCCCGGCCCAATCTGCATCTATATAGCCATCAATTCCCAATGGATCATTCCTAGAAAACATGAGCCCTTTTCCTGGAGAGGATTTCAAGTACTTTAGTATTCGAATTGCAACCTCCATGTGTTCTTCACTTGGACAATGCATAAATTGGCTCACTACACTCACAGCATACGCAATATCAGGACGAGTATGAGACAGATAAATCAGTTTGCCCACTAACCGTTGGTATCTTCCCTTGTCAGTTGGTTTTTGGTTCGGATATAACCCAAGTTTATGATTTTGGACAATTGGGGTATCCACCGGTTTGCACTCCAACAGTCCAACTTCAGATAATAAATCTAGGAAAAATTTTCTTTGGGATAAAAAGATGCCTTGGGTTGATCTAGCAACCTCTATCCCAAGGAAATACTTGAGCCCACCTAGATTCTTCATTTCAAATCCACTAGCCAACTACCCTTGGAGCCGTGAGATTTCTTTAATATCATCTCCTGTAATGATCATATCGTCGACATAGACAATAAGAGCCATGACTTTGCCTTGCTTTTTTTAGAAACGAAGTGCGGTCTGCGTTGCTTTGTTGGAAACCATATTTCTTCATTGCCAAGCTGAATCGCCCGAACCACGCTCGCGGAGATTGTTTTAACCCATACAAGGCTCGTTGCAACCTGCACACCTCATCAGTTCCCGTGGTCACTGAGTAGCCTAGAGGGATGTCCATATAAACTTCTACTTCAAGTTCGCCATGAAAAAATGCATTTTTCACATCAAACTAATGTAATGGCGAATCTAAGTTCACTGCAAGAGATAGTAACACTCTAACGGTATTTAATTTAGCTACTGGAGAGAAAGTATCTTGATAGTCTATATCATATGTTTGAGTATACATTTTGCCACAAGTCTCGCCTTGTATCTTTCTATGGATGCGCTAGCTTTGTGTTTAATGGAAAACACCCACTTGCACCCCACTGTTTTTTGTTTTCCTTCTGGTAATGGTACTACGTTCCATGTCTTGTTCTTCATTAGTGCATCCATTTCATCTTTGATTGCATAAGTCCACTTCGGGTCTTTCAAGGCTTCCTCCACCCTTGTTGGGACATGACACACGAAAATGCTATGCACAAATTGTAATGCCCCGATCTCGAAGTTCAGGAGAGTTAGCTCTTAATACTTAATATCAACTTCAATAACACAACTATGAAATCCAGAAAACTCCATAAAATGTTAATCTATTTAATCAACCCAAATATCTATGTTCCTTCATTGGGACAACAAAAGAATTCTCAATAACATAAATTAAAAACTTTCAAAAGACTCAAAAATATCTTTAACTCATCAAATCAAAATAATCGAAAATAAATCAATTTACTAACTACGCTTCTCAAATAAGCACTTGTACCCTCAGACACTTATTTCATTACGATCATCATACCTTGCTAAAACTTTCTACTCTTGTTCTTCATCTAAACCATCAAAATTATCTAAAAAATATTTGGAGATAAGATGTGAGTTATCAACGACTCAATAAGCAGATGATATATACTAGTGTGTAAATATGAGCATTTACAGAGTTCATAATACAGAACAAAATATTTTCTTTCAAAATGCAGAATTAGAGTATTTGTTTTCAAAATGCAGCGTCAGAATATGTTATCAAAAATATCAGAGTGAAAGTTCAAAAATATTCATAATCAAAATCCCTTTGGCATAGTATAAACTAAAACATCACATATTATCTTATCATATTAGAACAAATACCATGTTTAACTCCCGTGATAGGATTATGCAAATCCTGATAGCTAACCGAGCATTAACAGAATGTGAATCTTTCCCTTATTCATTCTCGGAGTCCCAAGTGTGCACATAGGAAAGATCACGCAGAAAATCACTTTGTTTCCAAAGTGGGTGCACCAGAATCAGAAAAGTTGGCACCAACCAGAATAGAGACCAAAGTTTTACACCCGTGGTAAGGTCAAAATGGAACAGAAACAAAAACAAAATGTTATACCAGAAGGTTTTAGAAAATACATCATATCATATCAGAGTACTGAACATCCTTAGAACAGAACAAAATCAGATCACAAAACATAATTTTATGCACAAAATTTCATATTCGCTCTCTTTTGCAGGATTCAGAAACAAAATGTCAAAAATAAGTTCATGTCTATACCAATCATGCCAGAAAATATTTTCTTCTTAAACAGAATTTCATGAGTAATGCAGAACAAATAACTGATGTAGTTCAAATTTCTTTTCATAATCAAACATGTATATTTTATAAAAAATCAATCTCAGCTCATTTTATTTTTTGCACAGTCTAGCATAGGAACCCCGCTTACTTGAACTTCTTAGCTTTTCAGAAATTTTCTCAAAATGCCGAACAATTATTAATCGTCGCCTATAACATAATAACGTAATTCTCATAAATTTTCAATCGAATACATATTCCAATATTTAAGCCTAAGATGTTAAACTAACCTATTTTAATTCTTCAAAAACCTAACTTCACGTAATCCTAAAATATCATCACATTTTCTAAATTCATCAATGTCTCAATAATCAGTCTGAACAGAACCCAAAATCTAACTCATTTACTAATGAGATCAAATTATAAAATTTAATTCTAGCTAATATATTTATACCAAAATATTTTAAAATTAAACAGCTAAAACTATAATAAGCCAAATCATAATAATAAACACAACATTATTGTTTACTCTTTGAAAGAAAACCTTGCTTAATACTAATTTAATTTACGTAAAAGGTTTCTGTAAAACATAAATAAATTAGAGAGTATTAATACATAATAAAAGTTTAAAAGCACATTAATACAACATGTAGTGAAGGGTACTAATGTAATTTCATTTAATTCATTGAAAACAAATATAACCTGTGTGAAAAAAAAAACTTTGCATGGCAGGGGCTTATGCAAGGAAAAATCACGTGGCAGCGTGCGACAACTGGACTGGCTAGGCAGTGGCGACGCGGCTGAAGAGCAGGCTTGCAGCAGAGATGCTATCAAGCTGGGCTAAGCATGAGAGAAAGAGAAAATTGAGAGTGAGAGAGCGAGGGCCACTACGTGCGGAAGGAAACAGAAACTTAACGTGAGACGAGAAGGAGGCGTGCGACGAAGGCTCATGGTGAGGGAAGGTGTGCGGTGTTGGGTGCGGTGGGAGGTGGTGAACTCGGCGGTTGTGCACTGGACGAGAGAGAGTGTGGTGAGAGAGAGAGAGAGAAGCCTCACATAGAAAAAGAGGGAGAGACAAAAAGAGACGGAGAGGAGAGTGTGTGAGTTCGGTGGTAGCTTACCTAGAGGAGAGCGACGAACTTGGATGGAGTGCAGCGCCCAGTGATGCTCTCGTGTGGTGGCAATGTTGTGGAGGAGGTTGGTGGCATAGGGTGCAAGTTGGTTGCACATGATGGGGAAGACTACATCATCTGTTTCGAGGGTCAAAAATAGAGTATTTCGTGAGTGTGTTTCATTCAATGGATTGGTGACGGTGGTTGGCTTTCCGTGGTGGTGAGGACGGGCTGGAGGGTGGTGCACTGTTTGCAAGGAGGAGTTGCTGGCTACGACTTCGTGTGGCAGGGCAGCGACGTGAGGTTTTTGTTTTTTTTCGTGCAGGGGGTGACTCGTGTGGGGCATCTGTGGTGGGAGGATGCGGCCTGAAGTTGAACGGCAGCTTGGTGGTCATGGCTAGGCAGCCTAAGGCTGGCGGTTGGATGTGAATGTGCTTACGGCAGTGAACGTGAGGGAGTTAAAGTGGTGTGGATTTGCAATAAGGCAGGCTGCGGTAGCCCTATTCTGAGAGTTTCTTCATGCAACAGGGAAAAAGAGATGAAGCACTAGGTGACAGTGCATGAAAGTGTATAAGGTGGATTTATATATGTGATGGAAACAAACATTGAGATGAAGAAACGTGCATGCCACGGACGTGAGGAATAAAGGGGAGAAAATAGACAGAAAAGAAAACGTGCGTGAACTGTGAAGTTAACGTGTGAAAACAAGTGATTGAAACAGAACAAAAACAAAAACCCTAATGCTGAGGAGATTAGAGGAGTACGTGCATGGGAGTGCAATCGTGCATTGCGGCGAAAAAAAAAATCATAAATTCAGTTGGTTTTAATGGTTTAAAAGGCATGGGTGTGGGCTTGGGTCTTAGTCTTTTTCTTAAGTCATTGATCACGAAGCAATTTCTAAAAATAATTCCACTAGTCCAAAAAAAAAAATATATATATATATATATATAATGGGGTTTGACTGGGTCCGGGTGTTAGACAAATGTCTTGAGAGGTTCAGTCAGCTCCTTTGTGGACACATAATTGGCAATAGGGTATCTTGATCTTTTTTCCTCAAAATCTGGTGAGTAGCGACTTGGAGGCTTGCCATGATTGTGCCTGTCAGGTAACACAACCAACAGGAGATGCCATAATATTTGTGTTAAAAGAGCTTACCTCAGGATCAGTCTCAAGAGTTAGGCCTTCGGGTACTGCAAAGGGGGAAGAAACTGTCACTTCGTGATCACTTCCATGGTGTTCAGTAGCCGAAGAGATATGTTCTGCTTGCTTGTGTTTATGAGCACCTTCATGGTGTTCAGAAGCCAAAGAAACCTATTCTGGTTGCCTCGCTTCCACATGTGTTTCAGATAAGCTCGGCCAGTTTAATCCCATCCAATTTTCCTCTTCTTGTCGAGTCTCCCCTTGAAGAGGAGAAGTGGGTGGAAAAAAAAGTTTCGGTTTCCATGAGGGTGACATCCATAGTAATATAGGTGCGACTAGAAATGGGGTTGTAGCATCTATATCCTTTTTTATGAAAAGCATAGCCCAAAAATAAACACCTACGAGCACAGGGATCTAGCTTAGTCTGTTAGTTTTTATGGAGATGGACATATGCTACGCACCCAAACACACGAGGTGGGAGCATCAATACGACAGGCACATGAGTATAGGTCGAGAGGGCTTGTAATGGGGTTTGGAAGGCCAACACCTTAGAGGGCATTCGGTTGAGCAAATGAACTACAGTGGTAATGGCGTCATCCCAAAATCGATTTGGCGCATGGGCAGCAACTAAAAGAGCTCAAGTAGTTTCAAGAATATGTCGATTTTTTCGCTCAACAATGGCGTTTTGTTGAGGGGTTTGGGGCATGAAGTCTCATGAATAATTCCATGTTGTTGAAAATACTCACGAAATTGTTGGTTGACATATTCACCACCATTATCGGATCGAAGGACCTGAACCTTAGCAAAAAATTGGGTTTGCACCATAGCATGAAATGATTTCAACACTCCTAGTACTTCATCTTTATGTTTGAGCAAATAAAGCCAAGTCATGCAGGTACAATCATTGAAAACAACACAAACCATTTGAATCCGGATACAATAGTAATTGGGGAAGGACCCCACACATCAAAGTGGATCAATGTAAATGGAGTACACTTTTTATTCAAACTTAATGGAAAAGAAGCCCTATGACTTTTTTCCAATATGCAAGTTTCATATTGAAAATCAAAATTTTTCAACTGAGAAAACAAATCCAGAAACAAATGTTTCATATAAGTGAAGGACGGATGTCCTAACCGACGGTGCCAAAGCCAAAGTTCCTTTTCTTTAACACCAAGAGAATGTTGCATATGATGTGCTCAGCCCACACTAAAGTCTTCCATATAGTAGAGTCCCCCCTCTTAGTACCACGTCCAACGATCTCCTTCGTTAGAATGTCATGGAGAAGACAGAAAGTAGGGTACATTAGCACAATGCAATTAAGATCAGAGGTCACTTGGCTCACAGAGAGAAGCTTATGAGATAAGGATGGAACAAGGAAAGTATTATGCAACTATAACATGGGGGATAAGGTCACAGTCCCCACGCCAGTGACAGGGGTGATAACGCCATTAGCATTGGCGATATTTGTGCGTCTCGGTAGGGAGGTCTGAGTGAAATCCAGAGAATCAAAAATTTTCAATTGAGAAAACAAATCCAGAAACAAATGTTTCATATAAGTGAAGGACAAATGTCCTAACCGACAATGCCAAAGCCAAAGTTCCTTTTCTTTAACACCAAGAGAACGTTGCATATGAGGTGCTCAGCCACACTCAAGTCTTCCATATAGTAGAGTCCCCCCTCTTAGTGCCACGTCCAATGATCTCCTTCGTTAGAATGTCATGGAGAAGACAGAAAGTAGGGTACATTAGCACAATGCAATTAAGATCAGAGGTCACTTGGCTCACAAAGAGAAGCTTATGAGATAAGGATGGAACAAGGAAAGTATTATGCAGCTGTAACGTGGGGGATAAGGTCACAATCCCCACCCCAGTGACAGGGGTGATAACGCCATTAGCATTGGCAATATTTTTGCGTCTCGGTAGGGAGGTCTGAGTGAAATCCATAACGGTAAACGTCATATGGTCAGTGGCATCGGAGTCCAGTAGCCATGCACCACGGGTATCATCATTAGTCGAAGTATAGCAAGCACAACCACAGTTACCTGAGTCCGAAACCAGTGCCATCTGTGGTGTGAAGGAGAGTTGAGGTTCGGCAGTGACCACAACTGCTTTACCAGAGCCTTCATCTTTATTGCCAGGGTCACGACCTTTCTTAGCTTGGAGATCATTCCACCAATCAGGATACTCATGCAATTTAAAGCAGGTGTCACGAGTGTGCTTCAATTTGCCATAATGGGAGCACTTCAACCCCTCTGAAGGTGTACGAGATTTATGTTTCCCATTGTGCACGATAGAAGGTTGGGCAGAGGAACCAAGTCTGAGTCCTTTGGTGGCAAGAACAACTCCAGGAACAACATCTGCACTTCCAATGATCATAACAGCCTGACGGAGGGCTTCATGGCCAATGTGGGCATAGGCTTGCTCCAAGGTAGGGAAGGGCAAAGCTACAACACATCGCCCCGAATTTTGTCTAGTTGATCATCCAGGCCATCCAAGAAAACATACACCCTGTCTTCTTGAAGGATAGTATTATAATTGTGAATATCAACTGTACACTCCATAGGATTAGGACACCTGAAGTCAATCTCACGCCATAACCCATGAAGGTCATTGTAGTATTTCTCAAGGGAGCCTTCAACCTATTTAAGCTGTGTCACATGACGTCGAAGATCATAGACCTAAGACGTGTCACTATCATCAAAGTAAGTGGTAGCAATGGAATCCCACAACAACTTAGCCGTAGGAAACCGAATGAAATTCCCTATCAATGAGGGATCCATGGAGTTGATCAACCAACCTTTGACAATGGCGTTGTCAGTGCGCCATTTTCGAAATGTTGGATCCGTTGAAGGTGATTGTGGTATATCGCCATTGATATATCCCAACTTGTCTTTGCCAGAGATATACATCTCGACAACTTGGGACCAAAGTGTAAGAGTTCTATTTGAACTCTATGTCCCACTCACCCATATCTGATAGAGTTTTAAATAGTGTTAGAGTTATAATGGGATTTAAACACCTAAGAGATAAGATTAACTCTTATCTCTAATTATAGTCAAACTCAAAGACTTAGATTTCATGATGGCCAGAAATCTATAAATAGGACTGAGGGGTTAAAGGGTTCTCACCTACAACATTAGAGTGCCTCTAGCCATCGGGAGACACTATTGAGGCCAAGTTGCTAGGGTGATCCTTCTCTCATAGCCAGATTTATTTCTTCATCAAACAGATGGAGAAAGACATGTCTTTCACTATTATTGTTTATTATTGTGGATCATACAAAATCAAAGATCCTTTTATTATTGTTCATGTTAAAATATCTAACATGTGGTATCAGAGCCAGGTTATAGATTTTTATGATCTCAATGAAATTTACAGAAAACATGTGCTTTCATATATTATGATTTTATCAATCTGTAAAAGATTAAAAACATTGTTTTTACAATCTGAGGAAAATTTTATAACGATTGATTTTGTGTAATATGATGCACTGACAACTATTAATATATTTCAGTTTTGTACCTATTTCTCCTATTACGATTACTTGCATCTGTTTTGATTGAGTGTATTTAAAAAATTACGCATTGTTTACATTGATGCGTGTTGGTAGAATAAAAAAAAAAAAAAAATCCCGATAACAACTCTGGAGGAACTGTGGAGGAAGAAGGTTGAGGAACTGCTGTGTGTGGGTAGAGTGCCGTGTGGCTGGTGCCACCGTGCCGGTAGCTCAATGCATACGGCGGCGTAAAGGGGCAGCACAAGGGGCTGTAAAGCCCGTATGGGTGTTGTCCCTGCCTGAGTAAAAGTCCCGCCGATTAAGGAAGGACGGCGCCGCGAGGAGACTGAGAACCTCCTCGCCGGCATCTTTGTAACGGTGGCAGAGGGCTCTCAAGCCCACTGTCAGCGGCGGTTTCGTGGAGAAAAGCAGTAAAAAAAAAAAAAAAAAAAAAAAAAAAAAAAAAAAAAGAAAGAAAGAGGAAACTGTAAGTGGAGGTGGACCTCGACGGTGGGAGGATGTGGCGAAGCCATGATGTCTTTTCCTCGCCGGCGACGTCCACCGTTACGGGATGAAGCTGGTCTGTGTGTGCTGCGGCGCCATCACAGAAGAAAGGAAAGTCATGGCACTGTGGGCGGGAGAGAAGAAGAACCCGTAGGGTTTCTTCTTAATGTGATAACGGGTCTGGGCCGTGGGCCGTGGGCCGTGGGCCTTGGCCCAGCCCGAGAGTTTTTTTTTTTTTTCTTATGTTTTGTAAAGGGTCTGGGCCGTGGGCCTTGGCCCAGCCCGAGAGAAAGGCCCATCTCGGAAAAGAAGAAAAAAAAAATTCGAATTGGGCCCTGTACAGTAGGCCCGGTTTCTGGCCTATTGTGTTAACCGGCCTTATCACTGAACCGGGTTTCGGCCCGGGTTACTGTACGGTCCGGTCCAGACCCGGACCGGTTATATTATATTATATTATAATATTATTATTATTTTAGTTATTAAAAATAAAAATAAAAAATTCTGGAATTTATTTTCTGTTATTTTATGCATGTTATTATTGTTAAAGACATGTATTAATTTTTATTAACATGTTATTGTTGGTATAAAATTGAATTTTATACATATTATTGTTAAGGACATGTATTAAATTTATTAACATGTTATTATTATATACATGTATTAATTAGATTTTGTGCATATTATTAAATACATGTATGAATTGTTTATTTTGGCTATTATTATGTCATGCATATTTTATCCAATATAGGGCAAAATGATTTATTTCAAAAATTAAGAAAATATTGGTTGCCCAAAGGTACAAGATTTTTAATTTTTATGATAAATCATTAAACCCATAGTAAGGTGGATATGATGGAGTGAACAATTTGTGTGTCAAGATCTACTCCCAAAGGAGGGTCTTGATGACACTTCTAGTTCATCCATCAAAAGTAAAGATTGGAGGGAACACTTTGTATATCAGAGTTTACTCCCAAAGGAGAATTCTGATGATACAACTAGTTCATCCACAGAATTTAATATTGGTGAGAACACTTTGTGTATTAAGATCTACTCCCAAAGGAGAGTCTTGATGATACTATTAGTTTATCCATAATTGTTTAAATTCTGATTATTATTTATAAGTGTCTAACTCAAAGCATTATGTGATAAAATTTTCTTGCAGTAAGCGTATCTACATCACTACACTCACAAACTTCATCTGTTCCTGTTCTGACTGGCTCTAATTTTTCTGAATGGGTTGAGAGAGTTAGGTTCACCTTGGGAGTCCTTGACTTGGACTCATCTCTTACAAGTCCAAAACCACCACCCATCACTGAGAATAGTAACAAAGATCAGAAAGAGTCTTTTAAACAATGGGAGAGATCAAATAGGCTAAGTTTGATGTTCATGAAAATGACCATAGCCGAAAATATAAAAAATTCACTCCCTAGTGCTGAGGAAGCCCAAATTTTCTTGAAAAATGCTGAGGAGAGATTTAGGTCCGCAGATAAATCTTTAGCAGGAACACTTATGGCTAGACTTACCACCATGAAATATGATGGTGCTAAAGGAATGCAAGAGCATATCCTTGAAATGACCAATATTGCCGCTAGATTACAAACCCTTGGAATGAAAGTTGAGGAGTCCTTCATTGTTCAGTTTATTCTGAACTCATTGCCACCTCAGTATGGTCCATTCCAGATGCATTATAATTCAATTAAAGACAAATGGAATGTGAATGAGTTGGCAAGTATGGTAGTTCAGGAAGAAGCGAGACTGAAACAACAAGGTCATTACTCTGTTAATTTTGTGACCAAAGAAGCCGGAAAGAAAAAGCACCAGTATAGCAAGATGAAACGAATTGGACCACCGAAAGGAAAGCAGCCTGAGAAAGTTAATCAGGTTCAACATAATAGTAGTAAATGCTACTTTTGTGGGAAGCATGGACACATGAAAGCTGAGTGTCCGAAACGTAAGGCTTGGTTTGAAAAGAAGGGTAAGTCACTTACCTTTGTATGTTTTGAATCAAACCTTGTAAATGTTCACACTAACTCTTGGTGGTTAGATTCAGGTGCTAATGTTCATGTTTCTATAACCATGCAGGGATACCTTACAAGCCAAACACCAAGCCCCAGTGAACGTTTTATCTTTTTGGGAAACGATAATAAGGCTGAAGTTTTAGCCATAGGAACTTTTCGTTTGATTTTAAGTACCGGTCAATTTTTAGACCTTCATAACACAGTATATGTGCCTTCTGTGAGGCGTAATTTGATTTCCTTATCCAGACTAGATACTGATGGTTATTCTTTTTCTTTCCATAATGGTAGTTTCAATTTATTTCGAAATGATTTATCTATTGGTTCTGGGTTTCTTTCCGATGGTCTTTATCGACTTTGTCTCGATAATACATTTATTAAAAATACCTATACCCAGTACCATGAAACATGTATTGGAACTAAAAGAAACATGATGAATGAAAATTCTTATGACTTGTGGCATAAAAGATTGGGGCATATCTCCAAAGAACGGTTACAAAGATTAGTAAAAGAATGGATACTTCCGCATCTTGATTTTACTAATCTTGAAGTGTGTGTGGATTGCATTAAAGGAAAGCAAACCAAACATACTAAGAAAGGTGCCACAAGAAGTAAAGGGCTTCTTGAAATAATTCACACCGATATATGTGGACCATTCTCCACTGAATGTTTTGGTGGAGAAAAATATTTTATCACCTTTATTGATGATTTTTCACGGTTTGGATATATCTACCTACTACATGAGAAATCTCAAGCTGTTTCAGTACTTGAGGTATTTCTCATGGAGGTGGAAAGGCAGTTAGATAGAAAAGTGAAAATCATCAAGTCGGATCGAGGTGGAGAATATTATGGAAAGTATAATGAATCGGGCCGTAACCCTGGCTCATTCGCCAAACTTCTTGAACAGCGTGGCATTGTTGCACTATATACGATGCCCGGGACGCCACAGCAGAACGGTGTTGCTGAAAGGCGTAATCGGACCTTATTGGATATGGTCAGAAGTATGGTAAGCAATACTACCTTACCCAAATCACTGTGGGGTGAAGCTATTAAGACGGCAATGTATATCTTAAACCGAGTTCCTAGTAAGTCAGTTCCAAAAACTCCTTTCGAGCTATGGACTGGTAGGACACCAAGTTTAAGGCACATGCATGTTTGGGGTTGCCCAGCCGAAGCTAGACTTTACAATCCACATGAAAGGAAATTGGATCCTAGAACTGTAAGCGAGTACTTTATTGGGTACCCAGAGAGATCCAAAGGGTATAGGTTTTACTGTCCTAATCATAGTCCGAGAATAGTGGAAACAGGAAATGCTAAATTCATTGAATTTGGTGAGATCAGTGGGAGAATTGAACCCAGAGATGTGATAATTGAGGAAGTACGGATAGATGTCCCTATACCTACATCCTCAGAAAAGATAATAGTTGCTCTAATTGATCATCACGATGATACATTGGAACATGTAAATGATTATCCATCTCAGAATGATAATATCACTGACGAACCAAGTTCGGAGTCACCAGAACAGGTTGTCTTACGCAGATCTCAGAGAGATCGAAGACCTGCTATTTCAACAGACTATATGGTGTATCTCCAGGAATCTGAATTTGACATTGGGACAAGTAAAGATCCACTAACATTTTCACAAGCTATACAGGGAAATGATTCTAGTAAATGGATCGATGCCATGAAAGAAAGAATTGAAATCCATGGATCAAAATCAAGTCTGGGATCTCGTTGAATTGCCTGAAGGGAGTAAAAGAGTCGGGTGTAAATGGGTCTTTAAGACCAAACGCGACTCAAAAGGCAATATTGAACGATATAAGGCCAGACTTGTTGCCAAGGGTTTCACTCAGAAAGAAGGCATTGATTACAAAGAGACATTTTCTCCAGTATCTAAAAAGGACTCTTTCAGGATCATTATGGCTTTGGTGGCTCATTATGATTTAGAGTTACACCAGATGGATGTGAAAACGGCTTTTTTAAATGGAAGTTTGGATGAAGAGGTCTACATGGAGCAGCCAGAAGGCTACTCAGAAAAGGGCAAAGATCACCTAGAATGTAAGCTTAAGAAATCAATATACGGGCTTAAGCAAGCTTCCCGACAATGGTACTTAAAGTTCAATGATACCATTACTGCCTTTGGATTTAAAGAAAGCATTGTTGATCGATGTATATATCTAAAGGTCAGTGGGAGTAAGTTCATAATTTTGATTCTGTATGTTGATGATATATTGTTAGCTAGCAGTGATCTTGGCTTACTTTATGAAACCAAGGGTTTTCTCTCTAAGAACTTTGAAATGAAAGATATGGGTGAGGCATCTTTTGTGATCGGAATCGAAATTTTTCGAGATCGAAAACAAGGACTGTTGGGATTGTCTCAGAAAAGTTACATAGAAAGAGTTCTTGAGAGATTTGGCATGAAAAGTTGTTCATCACTGGACACTCCAATATCAAAAGGTGATAAGTTTAGCCTATCTCAGTGTCCTAAAAATGAGTGGGAGCGTAAAGAGATGGCAAAAATCCCCTATGCATCAGTCGTGGGGAGCTTGATATATGCACAGATTTGTACAAGGCCAGATATTAGTTTTGCAGTTGGCATGCTTGGGCGATACCAAAGTAACCCAGGGATGTCTCATTGGAAAGCAGCAAAGAGGGTATTGCGATATTTGCAAGGAACTAAGGATTACCAGCTTACCTTCAGAAGAACTGACAGTTTGGAGGTAACTGGATACTCAGACTCTGATTTTGCTGGTTGCTCTGATAGCAGGAAATCCACTTCAGGGTATGTTTTCCTGCTGGCTAGTGGAGCGATCTCATGGAGAAGTATGAAGCAAACCATCACTGCTTCATCTACAATGGAGGCTGAGTTTGTGGCATGCTTTGAGGCCACAGTACATGGTTTATGGCTGATGAACTTTATTTCAGGGCTTGGAGTTATTGACTCTATAGCCAGGCCGCTGAGAATTTATTGTGATAATTCCTCTGCAGTATTTTTTTCCAAGAACGATAGGTATTCTAAAGGTGCCAAGCACATGGAGCTCAAATACCTAAGCGTTAAGGAAGAAGTACAGAAACAAACAGTGTCCATAGAACATATTAGTACTATGCTTATGATAGCAGACCCATTAACAAAGGGTCTAGTAGCAAAGCTATTTAAGGAACATGTTGATAGAATGGGTCTTATGATGTGAACATGTTAATGAGCTTGTAAATGTTTTGAATTCTATTTTGACACTTAATGATATCTATTATGGTTATTTTGTTTCTGTTTTCTTGTCTTTCCACTTTATATGTACATTAAATGATGTGGATGAAAGATGACAAGATAATGTCAACAATAGACATGAATTGGAACCCAATGCATTATAGCATTAGCCTTAATTATCCCAATCAAAGATCATGTTAAATTAAGTTACTGATGTTGTGGTACATGGAAGGGAATTTGTTGATTATATAACAGAGGACCGTCATGACTCGCATTAGTATCTAGTTTGACATTGATATAACAGAACTCTTGAAATGTAAATTAAGCTATGAAAAATTTCAGGAAATAAATTTGCGCAGTATGGTTAATTTCCTGTAATAAACTCATGAACGAAAAATATCATTTATGGGCGTATGGGCCAAGTGGGAGAATGTAAGAGTTCTATTTGAACTCTATGTCCCACTCACCCATATCTGATAGAGTTTTAAATAGTGTTAGAGTTATAATGGGATATAAACTCCTAAGAGATAAGATTAACTCTTATCTCTAATTATAGTCAAACTCAAAGACTTAGATTTCATGATGGCCAGAAATCTATAAATAGGACTGAGGGGTTAAAGGGTTCTCACCTACAACATTAGAGTGCCTCTAGCCATCGGGAGACACTAGTGAGGCCAAGTTGCTAGGGTGATCCTTCTCTCATAGCCAGATTTATTTCTTCATCAAACAGATGGAGAAAGGTACGTCTTTCACTATTATTGTTTATTATTGTGGATCATACAAAATCAAAGATCCTTTTATTATTGTTCATGTTAAAATATCTAACACAAAGGGCATAGTTGGTTCCATCCAACTTGATGCCGATTGGAGTAGCGGATGGTTCGGTGGTCAAAGTCGGTGGTTGGACTTTGGTAAGAGCTCCAGTCATCTTTACCGTGAATTTGGAGAAGAGGGAATCAGACTGAGATCCACCAGTCTGGGGTTCTACATCAGAGTCCGAGGACATGATGGGCGAGGTGAGGGAAGCAAGGTTTAGGAGGTGTGGGTACCAGGGCTCGGCTGTGATACCATGTCAAAAGTTCTCTGTATATTTTCCATCATACTTTCTCTTTTCAATACAATGCTACGAGTACATATCAGAATATATTTTCTATTCTAAGTTATACAGATTTTGTTCCTATAATTAAGCTAACGTGTGAAGGAAAGCATTTCTTTCCATCCCACTTCCTATAATTAGTCCAATTTTCCTTTAATATACAACTCAAGCCAACATAAATTGCTGAGAGCCGCCAAGGAAACCGCGCCCCCTGCTGCGATAGCCACCACGACCACTTGAATAATTGTGGGAAGTCTGTCGGGTGGCAACATTGATACAGGCCTATAGAAATGGCTGAGTATTATGAGACAGGCGGGACTCTGCAGTAAGGAGAAGAGAGTAAACTTCCTCCAAGGTAACAGGATCTTTGCGAGTAGAAATTGTAGTCACAAAGGGGTCGTAGTCATGATCAAGACTAGCAAGAAGGTATGTAACGATCTCATCACATGTAAGTGAGTGCCTTGCAACAACGAGTTCATCAGCGGAACGTTTAATCTGCATAAAATACTCAATAGCAGAAAGAGCACCCTTGCGAGCATTAGCAAGATCAATGCGTAACTGTATTACATGGGCTCATGACTGAGAGGAAAAAGGATGTCTCATGTGCTTGCCAAACACTAGAAGAGGTAGTGCTTGCCAGTTTTCATAGAGTGGGTTCGGGACAAGAGAGACGACATGAGATTCAAGGTTGGTGAAATCAACGTATTTAAGAGGGGTTGTGGTGGTTCCATCAAGATATTTGAATAGACCTTGGCCACGGAAGAAAGGAATAAGTTGAGTTTTCCAGACATGTTAATTGTCATGGGAAAGTTTAGTGACATTAATAGCTGGTGGGGTGATAAGAGAGGGAACAACAGAGGAGGAGTGGTCTGACATAGTTGAGGAAGGAGAGGACATGGAAGGATGTAGGTTAGTTGGCTAAATTTGATACCATGTAGAATAATGAGATAGAGATTGTATTGAAGTGTTTTCCACACTTTGAACGTATACATCTTTGAGTTTATATACATCACTGGTAAAAACAGAACACCTAACTCACTACTGTCGTTAGGCTATTTATCAAGTAATCAAAATTCAAATACTTAATTTACAGGATCACCATATCCTACTCCTACGTAATAGGGACCGTTTCAGCAAGTCTTGAGTCTCTTGAGTCAGCAGACTTGGAGTCTGGTAATAGTTGGTCTTCAATAGACAGTATATGAATTTTAGGTCCTTATTTACCCGTTTAAGTTTCATGAACACTAATTCCATATTTTCCTTCAAATTGAACCTTTTTTGGTCCTTCACTAGACTTGTTGCATACCCATCTTAGGTTTTTTCAAAATTTGAGCTCTTTTGAGCCTTTCTGATTGTTGTTGTGAATGAGCATTTGATATATTTGTCAGTTTTTGGTTTTTCATCATTGCAGTTATGAGGCATTTGATGAGTATGAAGGCATTGAAGTTGCTTGGAACCAGGTGTAAAACTAGACAAGTTTTGCTAGTAGATGATTAGAGAATTCAAGTTTTAAAGATTAGGGGTGGCAAAAATGGTGCTAGCCATGGTTGAACAACTCTTTTAGTTTTTACAGTTTTTTTAAACAACTCTTGTTTGAATGTCATGGTTGCATTCCATCTTTTGTTTTTATTTAATTTTTTATTCTTTATTTTAAAAAAGCGAAGGAACCTGTAATTTTATAAATAGCCCTCACTTATCATGGTTGGACTCCATCTTGTTGTTTAAATTAGAGTTTCTAAGAAAAATTAAGGACAATCAGATTCTGCAAAGCACTAACATGGAAATGCTTTTTACCTTTTATATCTTTTGTTAAACACTTGCTTTTCCTTTAGAAAACTTGGCATCTTTTAGGCTCTGTTTTATATATTTAAGAGCAGGAATAAGAAGTCTAATCCAGTTATTGGATGCCAGTCCAGGAAAAAGGAACTGACATATTTGAATTTTTGTTTGGTAAATTGAGAGGAGCTAATTCTTCTGCAACTCTTTAAATGATCAATGGATTTTTTGCTTCATTCTGATTATATATATAAGAGCTTGTGATTAGGAGGATGACTTTGTTTCGTGCCTTTCTTATCTGGTTTCATGAATCTGATTTTTTGTATAATGTATGTATATTTGAATGGGTTTTCATGTATCTAGTTTTATGTATAATGTATGTATAATCTAGTTTTATTGAAGTAGTAGAGTAATGGGTTTTACAACTATGTAGTGCTTCACTGAACTTTCAAAGCACTTTCAAGATGATGAACTTAAGTATTGTGAAGTCATTATTTACTTTAAAAAAAAAAAAGTACTGCGAAGTCATTATTTACTTAAAAAAAAAGTATTGCGAAGTCATTCTTTACTTAAAAAAAAGTATTGTGAAGTCATTATAATTGCTATCAATAAACCACACTAAGGCTTCTAAAAATGGTTATAGACTTTATTGGAATTTTCTGTGTGCGTTTAAGTATTGTGAAGTCATTATAATTTATATTAATAAACCCCACTAAGGCTTCTAAAAATGGTTATAGACTTTATTGACGGAATGATTACTTCACCAAATGGACTTCATGCCTTTTAACTCAAAAATCAAAAAAGGTAAATTCTTCATTTGGTTCTATGCCTTTTGAACTCAAGAAATCAGATAACCAATCAAATCATATTTGTTGACACAAGCCAATCATAGATTGTTCAATCATAGATTTTTTAATTTTATTGTTCCCATCTTAGGCTAAGAACCTTGGTAATCGTTGGAGTATGAAGCTGCTATAATCATTCCAGTTAACATTTGCTCACAGATAAGGATGGTATGGTTATTGTCCTGGTGTTAGAGCGCTTTAATTTTCCCATTGTTTTAATTCTCATAGAGTAAGAGATGTCAGTTTCATTCTTTTAGGAGTAATTTCCTTGCTACAATGATGTATATATTTTTTAATTCCAATAATACACATCAAAGAAAAAAGTAGATATACCAGTGCTTCTCAAATTGTCCAAAAACAACCTAAACAGGTCTTCCAACAACAATCCTTGGATATAGCTTGCACAAAATGGTTTTTCAAATGAGAACTTAATAGGAGAAGTCAGATACGTAGATGGGGTCAACATAAAGATGGACAACAAAGTTCATTGTAGCAAAGGGAAGATAAACTAAGAGAGCGAGAGAGAGAGAAATGCTCAGAAAGTTGAGCTCGAACAAGATTTGCGAAGGGTTGAGAATAGCAATGCACGAATATTATTGTATTTATATTAAGTTGTATCAATTGTAATAGATTTTGCTTGGTTCAAATAAACTATCGGGCACATGTAAATTATTGGATATTTTCTTTATTTTTCTTGTATGAATCAATTGTAAATGGTACTTCCCCTTGAATTGGGTGAAAGCCCGATTCGGTACTTGACCAGGCATCTTTTGTATAGGGTGAGAGGTACCGTGAAAGCTATGAAAAATCTAGTATTTTTTGTCACTTTACTGAATATGTTGGGCTATGCAGATTTTTTCTTAAGTTGTTTTGATCACTTTTGAGCTTATCTATAACATTCTTGATAACATTTTTTTCTCAATCTATTATACATATGATGATAAGTGGAACAAAAACTACACCCTCTATAATAGATTTTTCCCAATCTATTGTACACAGAGGATGAAAACTGAACAAATATCTGCACAAGCTATATAGATTTTTTTCCTAAACTCATGCATGCACAAAAACAAATTAGATGAACTAACATTGAAGTATGATTGATTTCATATACAAGTTTTGTATGGTAAACTTTACAAAATGTACTCCCAGTTCCTGTTTTGGACACAAAACCTTGAATCACACGTACATCTGGACATAATCCACAACACAGTATACACAACTGTACACAATCTACAATATTTATTTACACAAGCTGTCAAGATTTATGTCCACAAACAGCTACACCCTCTGTCTTGTCAAAGTCAGGGCAAACACAGTTGATGCAGAAACTTGGACATTTTTTTGCCAAGATTCTTGTGTAGGCATTCATGGCTGCTTTTGAGACTATATAGGTAGATAGAAAAGTTGGCCACCCTTTGGATGCCAAAGAACCTTCTTTAAAATCTTTTAGAAACTCCTTCAACACCTCATCGATTTTTTCTTCAGTTAGGTTTTCAGCATCACGTAAAATTCCTTTAACCCATTTATTTTGAATGCTCTGAAACAGATAAGCAAAAAAGGTTTATAAAAAATAAACTAATATAAGATACAAAAAAATTTAAAAAAAAAAAACATAATGTACCAAAGCCAAATAATCCTAGTTATTTTCAGCATTTTTCCAAAGTAAATTAAAGTCCTCTGAAAATGAGAGCGATGAAGTTGGGACTTGGGAGTCGAGGTCATGGGAGACTGAACCCATTTGGAACTTTAGACTCAACTGATATCAACTCAGTTCAGTATCTCAGTTGAGTCTAATTTTAAGCTGAATCTAACATTTAAACACCCAACTCAAATTACTAAACTCATCTCAACTCAAAATCTTTTTACACGTAAGACTCACAACTTTTTTAACCCAACACATCTTTACACGCGGAACCTACAACCTTTTTCAACTTCTCATAAACTTATCTTAACATCCAAACACGTCTAAACTCATCTTAGGTAGACCTTTCAAAACTCACTCCACCTTCTCAATTCACTATTATTAATAAAAAAACTCAACTCAACTCAACATCCAAACATAGCCTCGAGAGTGAAGAATTGAAGATGAGAGACCCGATTCTGGAAAGTCGAAGCCTAAATTCAACAAGAGAAATAATAAACACACATCACTTTTCACAATATTTTACACAACAATGTTTTATAATGATTAATATTTTTGTAAACTACCTTATAAAAATAAAATCATTTTACCAAAATACTCTTATTTATAACATGTATTGTGAAATATATTGTGTGAGTATCATTGTTCATTCAACAAATATGATAAAACAGCCCAATCACTGTAAAAGTATTGCCACTTCTAACTTAATATAATTATTTGATATGTAGGGGGACATGAGCTTAGCAAAAGCACCGGAAATGCTGGTGGCCGCTGGCCGAGTAGCTTGTGGTATGTAAATTATCCAAATCACCCTGAAGTATAATTTGAACATAATTTACAGCCCATTTTTAATTTGGCTTTGTGTCCTCTTTTTAGCATTTGTAGGTGTTCCCAATGCTCTCTCTCTCTCTGTCTGAAAATAGCATATACTGTCTATTTGATCAATGAACAAATCTGCATTGTGGTTTTTTCTATATTCTTTTGTCTTGTCTTTTACCTTCTGCTCGCATGATGTTTAATATTACCTCGGAATTTTGTGCAGGTATTATTGGTCTGCAAGGATGAACTGCTGCTCCCCAAAACCGTTCATCTAGTGTGTAGCATTATCTCCGGCAAGCTCGCTTGTGACAAACCTTTGCGTTGGGTCTGTATTTGTGATCTCAAATTGGGTGCTTGTGCTTTGTTTCCTTTACATGTAATACCGACCTCTTTCTTATCAGTATTACATAGAGTTCAACAAATTTTCATTCGCCTTAGTTTAATTGGGTTTTCTTTCTTCCATAAGGTTTAAATTGCTCCTTTTCATCTCTGTTCCTGATGATAATACGAAAACGTTACGAATAATTGGGATTGTATATGGTCTAACATGCTAGAATACACATAAATAAAGGACTAAGACATGAAGTGAAATGCCCCTGGGCATATAAATATCTTCTGCAAATTTTGTGAATAACATTCGTTGTATGATACTGCAGCCATCCTGTTATGTGGCATACTTCCACTGAGGGTAATCCTTTTTTATTTCTATTTTAACTTCTCAATGTTCTCATCCGCATGCACGTAAGGGATGTACCAAGCATCCACCAGTGTCTCTCAACCTATCATTTAAGGGTCATGCATTTTTTCACGCTAGATCTCACTTACACACAACAAAGTGCGAGGGCATCGTAATCCTCATCCAAATATCATGACGATGAGATCTTCTTTAGTCATGAGAAAATTACAACTCAGTGAAAAATGCAGGCATCACAATAACTTAACAACATCTAACAACTTACTGTCCAGCTCGGGGCAAACACAATCAGCTCTAAATGATTTCTATTTGATATGGCAGCAGTTTCAAAAGATTATGGTGCACAGCCTTCTCACTACCCTATTGCATCCACATCATTTATGCTCTCTGGGCCTTCCCGCTGAGATATTCCCAGTGCAGAAGCAAATATTTCACAAGCTGGTTCAAAGGCATGTGGTGCCTTACTGTCCAGGAGATGTATGCAATCTGCAATCTGCAATCTGCAACACATTCTACATCTTTGCTTGGCCACCTTCTCATTGCCCTTGATGAAAACTCCGTTTGGTTGGTGACCCAGGAACAAAGGGAACAATACCCCGGCCACCAAATACGGGGCACATGAAGGTATCATCAAATTTACGCCAGCACTGATGAACAGTACTGTGCATAGGAGTGGCCAGGAGTGCATGTATGCTGCTTGGTCGGGTAATTTCAGGAAGGTCAAACTCAGAATCCTGCCCCTCTCCAAGAAGAGGCACAGTTACTGATTTTGTAGTAGACGGATCTGACTGTACCTTGCTCGCTGTGTGTTTTGGATGTGGAAGCAAGAACCTTATAAGAGGTTTAGTCAGCAAACCAAACATCTGACCAGAAACAAATATGAAATGTTATTACCATTATCATGATCATTGAAATTTCATATGCAAAACTCGTTCATACAACATCGCAAGCAATCCTAATGCAAAAGCAACAATAAATGTAACTTAAAATTCTTACAAAAATTCATGTGAAGGGCAGTTGGTTTTCTTGTTCCCCTAAGAAGCATCGTTCCTCTTAAGAAAATAACATATATATAGAGCTCACCCAAAACCTCAATTGGAAGCATGGTGGAACTGATCCACTTTAATTGTATCTACATAAAATTATGTCCATGATGCTCTGGCCAAACAAATAATAAAGAATAAATATGGAGGAAGCAGGCATCTGACAGCAAGCGCTTGTCCAATGGAGCTTTGAACAATGGAACACCCATATTCTTGATAGCTAAGAAGCTCAACGGTAAAGACCATAACAGCAAGCAACATATTTGCAATTTCTCTTTTCATTGTAAATGAATCAGCTAATTCTCAGAAAATACAAACCCTTGGCATATCAAGAGGCCAGATTGGGCTCTTTTTAATGTGACGTCAGAAGATGTGCCAAGTAAATAAGTTTGACCCTCAATGGACCAACCATGTACACAATAAAATTAAATGTGAACGACAAAAGAATGGAAATATTAATATTTATCACTATAGAACAAATTAAATCAAGTCAATACGATTTCACAGATCACAGAAAAGGCAGTAGACATCCCACCACTGTGCTGAAGAGAATAACAGTTATGGTGCTGGTGATCATGATTGCATTTCCTCGCAATTGAGTATGCCCTGACCTTGTGAACTGCATTTAAAAAAGTAAAAGGTTTACTAAATATTCCACTGCTACCATCTCTCTATCCTTCTCTCACCCACGCACGCATGCATGCACCATTCAAGTGTTCTTATTTCAAGTGGAAGAGCATAAAAGAACTGAAATTTCCCTCTGATCAATTATTTATTGACAAATTTTCTACGTAGTTATAAATATAACAGCGTGTCCATATCTTACCTGATTATAAGCGAGTGCTATAGACACAGCACCTCTCATGAGGCCAGCCCACCATATTACCACCTACAACAATTGTTTATTTAAAGAATCCTAGTGGTTAGGATCCATAGATATTCAGATCTACATATTTTTTAAAGTACTTTTTAGTGCATTGTTTGGTGAGAAGATTCCTTAGTGAATTTTCATATATGTGATCTCTCTTTAAGTGTGATCGTGTGCTTCGAGCATAGAGGATCGTGTGATTGGATTTCAGCCCCTGGACAGTAATAGGTAGTAATTCCTATCACTGCCCAAAAAAGAAAAGGAAAAAGTCTGTCGGGGTGAAGACCAGCAAAGGCGTTGGGGAAAAGAAGACAAAAAAAAAAAATCAATTGGAAACTCCACATCAAGCGGGACTTCATAACAGGATCCCACAGCAATGTCGTTAGTATTTTTTAAAATATAATAAATAATTTAATTTTTTTAATTTTAAAATAAAAATAATACTAAAAAATTATATTCTAATAATATTTTATTTAACTTAAAAAAAATCTCATTTCATCTTATCAATCAAATCCGACCCTAAGTATTTGTATATATTAGCAAAACAGAAATTGGATCGACAATCAAAAGGCATTTATTCTATATATATGGATACAAAAGAAAGAGTTAAGTCATGATCAGCAAAACAATTACAATGCTCACATCAACTTACACATAATATATAATGCCAAATCATATTTCATTTACTTTTACTTTTATTATTATTTAAAAAAAAGTTGATTTTATAACTTAACTAAAAGCTTTGAGGTTGCATGGGGCTCTCACCTGTCAAGTCATCTCCTCCTTGAATGTGTACAAAATCAATAATTATATTGGGGACGCGAGCCACCTTGAGCCATTCCTTTCCTTCTACTCTCCAACTCTTTCTTCAACACAGGACTGTAAAAAATGGAGGGAAGCAAGGAACCCCTCTTCTGGCATGTACCTGAGCTTTGGACAGTCGGTGATCATCAATTGTACAACGAAGGTGAGGTGTTGAAACCCCTCCTTGTCCAATGATTTCAGATTTCCAATTGATTCGATACAAAGATTGGTCAGAGTGGTGGGCAGCAACAACTCCCCAGGAAAGGACTCCACATGATCTTCTGATTTGTCGTTGCCCATAGTTAACCATTCAAAGCAGGGGAGTGTTTCCTTCCGGTTTGCAATGAGTTTCTTACAGGTCAAGATTACAATTTTCTTCAGATTGGAAGGGAATCCATCTTCTGGAAATGACTCAACTTCTAGACAATCTTCTAATTCCAAAAAACGAAGAGACGGAAGAAATAGGTGCATCTTACAGAGCATTGACCTCAAACTCTCACAATTTTTTAGAGTAAACATTACAAGGTTAGGGCCTAGGGGCACGCAATCCTCCTTTTGGAAAAGATACAAAATTAGAACACCTCCGTATTCCTATTTTTTATATCACTAAATGATCACACCTCGATTTGAATAGATTTCAAATTGTCGCACCATCGATTTGAATAGACTTCAGATTTGGGAATAGGTCTAATGAATATTCATGGAGAGTGAAGCGAGATGTTGACAATCTTTAATTTTGGCTAACGAAAGAAGATGTACAGGCAACCTTCCTCTCAGCTTGGGGCAGTCCTTAATATGCAAGTCTTTAAGTTGAGAAAAAGTTTCAACTTCATTTTCGGCACCCAAATGAGACCATTCTTTCCAATTCGACATTTTCCCGAAACTCAGAAATTTCAAACTTCCAAATGGCTTCATTGAAGAATTACTACTATTTCCATAAAATTCTGAACCCACAGTCTCAACTCCATCTAGCCCATGAATGTCGAGTTTCTCAAGAAAAGGTAGGTGCCCAAGGGGTGGCAATTCACTACAATATTTGCAATCAGATAATTTCAACTCAGATAATGAAGTAAGCCCTCCCATCCAATCTGGAAAACCTTCCCCGATGTAGCTTTTGATGGTGAGTCTTTTCAAGTTTTCATGGGGCTGCAGATTTTTAAGTACATCTCCTTGACTTTTCGAAACTACTGGAGTCATATTAGTCCATTCTAACACCAACTTATCGAGGTAAGCCTTATCCTTCAAACTTGCATTCTCAACTGATCTAACATTTTGTAGCTCCAAAATTGAAAGCTCTCCTCGAAGATTTTTTAGTTTTCCCAATTCTCCAATGCTAGACCCATTGTCATGTTTGCTGACTACGAATTTGGACAACGTCTGGAGACAATTTAAGCTACCCATTTCTACCGGCATCTCCTTTAAGTTGGAAGTTCCATCAATTTGAAGATGACGTAAATTAATGAGTTTACACGTATCTCTTGGCAAACTATCCAACTCCTTACATCGTGATAACTTTAATGTTTGCAAATTGCACAATTTACATATGGAATCGGGCAACTTCTTAAATGTTGCCGAAGAAACATCCAAATAACGTAGATATTTCATCTTGCCAATTGAATCAGGCAACTTAGTAATCAAACGGACTATGCTGCCTAGGGAGAGAACTCTTAAGCACAATATTGTACTTGGCAATTTGATTTTCCCATTCCGTCCTATTGAAAAATCTAATCCAAGGAAAGTGCGCAATTGTTTGGCCAAAAGATCCTTCTCAATATCTTGGAATTGAACCAAACTTCCGCCAAAATCCGATACATAGCGAGTCATCTTCACAATTTTTTTAAAACTATCAGTGCAAAATTGCCCAGCCACGAATTTTGCCAAGTCGTTGACAAGATCATGCATTACAAAACCTGAATTAGTTTCACGACTTGGTTGAAATAATGATCTTGATACAAGAGCATCAAAGTAACGATTGCCAACTTCTTCCATAGTATCTATTTCGGATTGTTGCAAGAAGCCTTCCGCCATCCATAATAAAACTAATTGATCTTTCTCAAAAATATGATCTTTTGGAAAAATCGAACAATAAGCAAAGCATTTTTTTAAATTTGAGGGGAGATACTTATAACTTAACCTCAAAGCCGGAAGAATGTATGTCCCGTCCATGGGAAGATCCCATAAATTGCTCTTCAATATATTCATCCATCTCTCGACATTTGATTCAGACCACAAGAGATCGCCAATGGCTTTGATTGCTAAAGGTAGACCTTTGCACTTTTCCACAATTTGTGTACCTATTTCTTCTATCTTTGGATCTGCGTCCGGGCGACCATTACGAAATGCATGCTTTTCAAAAAGTGATCGACAACCATCATTTGTTAATGGCTTTAGATGATGAGTTGCAATAGCGTGCATGGCCGATGCAACGCTCTCATTCCTTGTGGTGACAAGGATCGCACTTCCTTGATTCCCATATTTTAAGAGTTGGCCTAGGAACTCCCGATGATTGGATTTCTCACTCCAAACATCATCTAAAACAAGGAGAAATTTCTTCCCCGTCAAATTCCTCTTTAGTATAACTCGAAGCTGCTCTAGATCTTCAGTAGAACGAGCTGACGAAGTTGCAGACTGATATATAATTGATTTCATTAGATTGGGCACAACAAATTCTTCTGAAACACAAAACCATATTTTAAGGTGGAAACGATTTTTCACCCGACTGTCATTGTATGCCAGTTGAGCAAGGGTAGTCTTGCCGATTCCCCCCATGCCAACGATGGCAAACACGCACATTTCATTTCCTCTCGCCTCAGTCGAGAGCAATAAGTCAATTACTTTTTCCTTGTCCTCATCCCTACCAAAAGTGTCGGACTCTGAGACGTAAGAAGTGGACAGCCTTTCTGGATATTGTTTTCCCCCAACTCCTACTTGTAGACCCATAAAATCCTTTTGTTTGGCTAGATCTTCTAGTCTAACAAGTACCTCTTCAATTTTTTTATCTACCTTGTTGAAAAAAGGCTCAAGGAGAGCAGAGTTTAGTAAATTTCCCACCAGCGACTTGCTTTTCAAGGCTTTAGTAGCAATCTTATCCAAGATGTCCTCCGCGTCGTAGATAACATCCTTCAACTCATCAACCCAGTCTTTCACAAAAGAATCCGTAAGTTGCTTTTCCTCCGCGTCTTCAAGCACAACCTTCACAGACAGCATTGCATTCTTAAATTTCCTTAAGAGCACTTCGGTTTCATTTCTTCCCTGCATGAATTGAAGCACCTCACGAGATGTCATTCTGTGAAACAACACGCCGAGTGAAGCAGAGAGAAATGCCAAGCCCACCTCAGCCATGTTTTTCTTCTTTGGAACAAGAGAAATCGAGGGAAATGAAGGAGGGTTTCTTTTTTTGCAAACAGCAAAGCAAGCTAAGGTCGAAGAAAATTCTTAGGAAAAAGCTATGCTTACCGCTGGGGTCATTGACTGATTGGTCATTGATTGAATAGGACAAATTCTTACTATAATAATAAAATTCTTACTATAATAAAATTAAATAGGAGAAATGTCAGTGGCACAGCCATGGTCATGGGTCATTGATTGAATTTCTGAGAAAGTTCGTGTGAGAAAATGAGAAAAAAGAAAATGATAGTGATCAGAAATTAAAATATCTTACTATAATAAAATTAAATACGGAAATGGCTGACGCGGTTTAATTAGGTAGACTGTCATATTGCCAAGATAACTCATAACTTTTTCTAAGAAAATCCTTTTCTCAGTGCTTCATTCCATTTCCTTTTCTCATCTGGCAGCTCTCAAAGAAAACATTTACCTTTTCTGTGTCTCATTTTATTTCACAATCCTGTTTTCCTGTTAAGATGGTAAATAAGATGTCTTTCTTTCTTTAATTATTTGGAACTAATTACAAAAAAGGTTGGCGATATACGAGTTAATATATAGCTACACAGCCTATTCTTTATCCAACGACATTAGTGTAGGAAATGATGCAATATTGAATTCTCTTGGGATTTTTATATCGGAAGAAAAGTAAGGCTGTCAGATGACAATAAGGCTGTCAGATAAATAATATCGGAAGAAAAAGCAGGTAGAGGCAGTCGAATCTCTGTATCTTCATCTGCCCCATGCATGTGCATCGCTATCAAAAAGTATCTTTTATCTGCCTAATGCATGTGCATAGCTATCAAAAAGTAAGACACGTTGAAAAAGACAAAACACAAAAGTTGAAAAAGAAGCATTAACTATGACAGCTGGTCATAAATGACTAAGGACCCATCAAACGAACTGAAAAACTGCGTTTTCATTTATTTTTCACTGTCACAGTCCGTACGTGGTTGGGTATCCATCGGTGGGCAGTCTCCTTTGACAGATTAGCTAAAACATGTGTTTCTATGGAAAAAATTTTAAAAAAATATTTATAATTATAAATTATATAATTATCATATAATTATTTTAAAAAAATTAAATAAAATATAACACACACAAAAAAAATAATTCAAATTTAATTTTTTGATTTAAATCTAAATTTTAAAATTAATTCAAAATTAATTAAATTATATAATTATTATGTAATTGTAACATTTATATACTTCATAATTATATATAGAATTATTTTTTTAAGTTTGTGCTAAGCGTAATTGAAATTAAAAAAAAAACAGTTATTGGGTTAAAATATATCTTTTAAATAATTATAACTTTAAATTTTAAAAAATATGATCATAATTTTTAAAAAATTAAATAATTTTTATTTTTATTTTAGAAATAATTTTTTAATTTTTTTATATAAATATAATATATTTAAAAATATTTTAACCATATAATTACGAAATAATAAATAATTATTTAATAATATAACTTAAGGTATAAATTATAAAATAAAAGGTATAAGCTGTATGTTATATTTTCTACCGTAATCTCAACATGCGCGAAATGGTACTTGAAAGTTGAAAACATAAAAAGCTAAAAGATTAAAATCTCATCTTTTATGTTTTTGTTTTTAATTTTTTTAATAAACTAGGTGCCACCTCAAGAAGAAAAAGATAATAATAAAAAAAAATAAGATCTAATAGCATTACTCATATAAATAAATAAATAAAAAATACTAGTTTGTCCTTAATTTGGTCCATAAATTTGATGCTCGTGTATTTTAATTTTAATTTTTTTTTTAATTTTTAAATGGACCTAATTATCTAACATAATATAATCTTATTTATAAAAAATATTTTCTAAAACATTTGGACACAATATAGTCTTGTTTATTAAAAAAATTTAAAATATTTTTTATAAAACCTTATTGATTATTTGTGAATAAAATATAAATTTAATGAGTATATAGTAACTCATCAATTTTAAAAATTCTTTTAAATTATGTAATTCAAAATCTAAATTAAATTTTTTTAACTAATTCAATATAAACCATTTATATAAAATTTAATTAACATTTAACTATTACAATGCGAAATTGCGAATACTCGTTGTGTTTGGATGTTGAAGTGAGTTGAGTTGAGTTAAGATGATAAAATATTATTATAATATTATTTTTTAATATTATTATTATTTTAAAATTTTAAAAAATTGAATTTTTTATTATATTTTATATTGAAATTTAAAAAATTATAATGATAAATTGAGATGAATTGAAAGTAGTTAGGTAACCAAACTAAGCCAAGCATCCCATTTTGAAAGTTGAACGGAAATTTGAAGTTATTTCTCTACAAGTCTTGCCATCCAAAATCCAAATTGGGTTAGGTGGTCAAGTCGTTGCAGATCATGAAAGCGTTGGGACAACAACAGTGTGGCCACATCAAATCAACCGGCAATTAAAAGCTAAGGAGATTAAGATAAGTGTCATGAGACCTACCAGAACAGTGCTTTCATTTTTACACATGGATCACGACCAACATGAAATCTTGTAACTAGGACCTACATCTGCACATATACGATCTCTTCAGAAGTCATTATATGCCCCTGTCAAAAATAAGAGTGAGCAAAAGGCAAAAATAAGCGTGTGAGACCCACCAAATAAGTGCATCACAAGGACACGGCCCCAACCATACATGTGCATGATTCCGCCCGCGAGTGAAAAGTAAATAAAAGATGACAATAATGCTGTCAGATAAAAAGGATGGATCGATATATAATATCGGAAGAAAAAGCAGTCGAATCTCTTATCTTTTATCTTTATCTGCCTCATGCGCATGTGCATCGCTCTCAAAAAGTAAGACACAGTGAAACATGTGTTATTACATCCCAGAGGGAGCCCCAGCGAGCTGTAGCATGACCCTTAGCTGAAACATGTGTTATTCTTTTCGAGTGGGACTACTCAGCCGCCCCCATTCTTACAGCTGGCGTACCGCTCAGGGATATATATATTTTTTTATATTTTTTAATATACTTAAATATTAAAAAATATATATATATATCAATACACATAAAATTACTTTCTATTTTATTAAATAAAAAAAAATTTACCAACAGTCAAATGGAACGGTTAAAGTGGAGAGACAGTAGTTTTATTCTTTTCTAGATAATGCTAAGAGTATTGATATTGACTTTATCAAAAATTTAACTAGATGAAAAATCTAACTAAATGTAAAATATGATAAATTTCATTAAAAAAAAGTTGTATTAGATTAGCCAAAGAGATAAATGTGAAATTTTAAATTACAATAAATGTATAAGTTTTTTCAAATTTGAAAGGTTACTGTTCACTTATCAAATCTATTTTTTATTCACTTTTAATATCCAATAGTTTTTTTTATTCATGTTTAATCTCCAACGGTCTTGTAATAATAATGTAATAATCAAATTAAATTATTAATTAACATATTATTAGTATAATTATAAAATATGAAAAAATAAATAAAATAGTTAATTCAATGTAGAGTTATGGATAATGAAGTTTTAGATATATAAAAAACATATACTTTTCATCAAAATTTAAAGATAAATTTGATGAGTCAAATGCTAGTGCTCTAAGCGTAATTCAAATTTAAAAAAAAACTGTTAATGGGTTAAAATACATCTTTTAAATAATTATAACTTTACATTTTTTTAAAATATGATTATAACTTTTAAAAAAATAAATAATCGTCATTTTTATTTTAGAAATTACTTTTTAAACTTTTTTTTTAAATAAATATAACATATTTAAAAATATTTTGACCATATAGTTAGCAAATAATAAATAATTTTTTAATAATATAAATTAAGGTATAAATTATAAACCAAAAGGTATAAACTATTTGTGAAACCACTTTGGACCGACATGGAACTTTTTGTGAACCACTACAATAAAATTGTTTACTTGTGACCAGTTAATTCCAGCGAAATGATTATTTACAGTTAAAATGAGTCTGTTTTGATCACAAATAGTCTTTTCATCACAATTAAATGACTACAAAAACCTATTTTTCTTGTAGTGAACATTTAAAAAAGCTATTTTAAGACTTTCTACTTTCTACTAATTGAAGAACCTCATGGTGCAATGATCAAAGAATATTTTGAGAACAGATAAAAAATAATAAGAAAGTCAAATATGAAATTAGAACTTTTTGTAAATAATTTAATCTTACTAGTATTGCTCCATCTAACAATATGACAGTCTTACAATCTTCTTCTGTCCCTTAACATCCTGATGGTGGTTTCTAAATATAGAACCGGTCATTCTGAAAATATTTTATAAAAATATCATCCATTTAAAATATAATTATGTAAAATATTATAAAAGATATTATGCGTAAATCGTTTATCTTTTTACACATGGAACACGACCAACATGAAATCTTGTAGCTAGGACCTACATCTGCACATATATGATCTCTTCAGAAAAATGAAAAATGATTTACCTACAATACATTGTATAGCATATTATATAATAATATATTAAATGAGAGATATTTTTATAAAATTATTTTATTTTTATAAGATGATTTTATAAAAATATTCCTTATTTAACATGTTATTATATAAAATATTGTGAATGTATCATTATTCCAAACAAATAACCAGAACAGTGCGTTCATTTCTGCACATGTATCTCGACCAACATGAAATCTTGTAGCTAGGACCTACATCTGCACTTATAGCATCTCTTCAGAAGTCATTATAGAGGAATTATAAAATAAAAGAAGCCATTATAGAGTTTGGAAAGATTATATGGATAGATTAAGCTTATATGCCCCTGTCAAAAAACAAAAGATTATATGAAAAAATTATAAATAGTAATTAAATATTTTGTATATGATAGTAAAGTAGTTTAAATTTAGATATTTTATAAGATTTTAAAAATAAATAAATTAAATTAAATTAAATTAATAAAAAATTAAAATACGTTTAAATATAATTTTTATTTTTTAATATTATTTTATTTTAAAACTTAAAAAATTTAAATTATTTTTTATGTTTTATTTAAAAATTTATATGACTATCCAAATTAATTAGGTGGTCAATTCGTTCAAATTAATACTTTGCACGGCTCGGAGACCACGCCCTCCTCACAAATTCTACAATGAATTATGAAGAGATATATCATATACTGTGCAGGTCTAGAATCTACCTACAAGATTTTATATTGGTCATAATCCATGTGCAAACTTATCCGCTATTGGTCATGATCCATGTGCAAACCTATCCGCTATTGGTCATGATCCATGTGCAAACCTATCCGCTATTTTTGGTGGGTCTCATGACACACTTATTTTTGTCAGGGGAGAGATTGGAGCCGGTCGGGTGTCACACGGTCTTTTATACCAACAAATAATGAGCTGCCACGTATGATTTTGAGTAACATTGAGTATACACTCACATATGCAGCATATCACAATTTAATTTCTTGTGTCTTGTGACCTAAATCTCTCTTTCTCTCTCTCCTCCTTTCCCACCCCCGTCGGCCTCCCTCGTCCCTTCGAAACCGTCCCTTCAAATTCCTCCATTGGTCTCAGACTGTGTTTGAATGTTAAATTGAATTGCGATAAGATAATAAAATATTATTAAAATAATTATTTTTTAATATTATTATTATTTAGAATTTAAAAAAATTAAATTATTTATTATATTTTATATTAAAATATGAAAAAATTATAATGATGAGCGAATTTATGAACCAAACAAACTGTCCCAAAGTAAAAAGAGTTCTTAGTCCCCAATGTTTTCTCAGAAAAACCAGTACCCAGCTCTTAGTCCCCGATGTAAAAAGAGTTCTAACTTGCGAATTGCAGTATTCAGCACTTAAAAAAATATTGGAAGAGATACTACAGAAACACCTAGCATGTATACTTTTTCTTGTATATTATTGGTACAAATTATAATAGGAAAAACATAACGTACAAAGATTTAAAAAATTAGATACTCGAGAGCAGAAACTATAATGTACCTTCACAGGGATATTGTGATATTTGGTATTAAAATCATTTACATGAAATCTGGAGCGAAAATAAAGAAGGGAAGCGCTTGGAATAAAACAAAATGATTTCATCATATGAGTTATAAATTTTCTTATTTTTTCAAATAAAATGCATAAATCTTACCCACCTATACTCAACTTTCATTTTTCTTTTAAGAAGTCGTTTGAAGTTAGCGACAATGAGCTGGCGGCCAACATTCCGATTGAGTATTTTTTTTTTTCTCAACTAAAGGGAGGCGGGACGACCAGTATAGCAACTCTTTCTCAATGTGATTATAGGAGCTCTCTCTATTGTAGAATATCTAGTTTGAGCCACAGTTACTGTTTCAAGGGCGGGCTTATGCGTCACCATAATTTTCCTAAAGTATCCAACTGATCCAAAATCTTATCTCATAGTCTAAAAGTCAAACTTTACTGCTACAAATAGTTTCAAATTATGTCGATACTTGCAAGCCATGGAATGCGATTTGAAAATGACCACCTTGAGTAAAAGAAAGAATAAAATTATGGCTGATGCTTGGAATATATATTTTCTTAAAGCAACTTTACTAGTTTTCCGTTGATGTCACTCTCTGACCCTGCTTTTTATATCCAAGTGGAGGAATTGGATTGCGTGGTTACCTAAGATAAGAGCATATTGATGTTGTCATCAACTAGCTATGCAGTACTTCCACACAATGATCATCATATGGATGTTTTTTTTAAATTAAGATCAGAAATACAAAAGAATCAAAAGGGTCAATTCAATATACGAAAAAGAAGAAGAAGCAATTAATCTAATAAAATAACGACCTGGCTCATGTTCCTTAAAATAAAGGATTTGTTATAATGATCAAGTCTTAACTAAAAAACAATGGATCAAGTAGACAAGGTTCATAATTGGAGGGCTGGCCTTAAAATATAGGATTACTAAAAATGATTTATTTTTTGTTTGAGGCATGATTTTTTATGTCAGAAAGAGTAGTCTTAAAATTTAAAAAAACATGAAAAAAAAAGGAAAAAAAAAACGTTGGATCGAATTACGAAACAGTACAGAAACTGGTCATTTTAATTTGTAAGACTATGCATACAGAAAATCAAATCACTTGAATGGGTCTCCCCTACTTTTCCAATCCGATAGACTTGATCTGAATTAATGGAACCACCTTAAAAAAGTGGCAAGCTGGCCGGAAAGCGCACATACATCCATTGCCTTTCATATGCTGCCAAATGACTCCATCCAATCTCATCAAGTAAAGAGAGCTTTAGTTCATAGAGCTTCTTCTTTGGAGGATCCCCGGCTTCTTGAATTATGTCATTCTATAAATGCTTTGTCACTACATTTATTATCTGTTGCTTTGATTCTCTAATCCCCTTCGTTTATTGTGACTCTGAATGGTGGACAAGTGGCTGAACTTGAAAGCATTGGGGTTTAATACACTGAGCTGGCTACTCACGTGACCTACACGTGACTTGCAATCTGTATCAGAAACGATCCAAATTCTTGCCGCAGGATCTTGACACGCGTTGGCATCTGGTTCATCTTATATATTTGTAGTTAACCCGAAAGGGAACCCTAATGTGTATTGTATGTCATTCACTCTTCTGAGATAGAGGGGCTTCGAGAGAGAGAACAGAGAGGGAATACCTAGGGCACAACCTAGGGTTTCACTTGAGGAGAAAATCTGTGTGATTTTCTGTTGTGAGATGAAGGCTGTGTAAATATGTATGGTTATGAGGCTTCTCTGTGATGGATTCTTGATTATCAATAAAGTTCTGAGGCCATTTCTGCCGTGGACGTAGACCATTAGGGTCGAACCACGTAAATTCTCTTGTGTTTCATTCTTTACTTTGTTTTATTTCTTTATTTCTCATATTTCTCTCTTGCTGATTATTAGTCTTGATATTTTCTGACTTTCCTGTTGTTTCGGATACTGTTCTGAGTTGCTATCTTGAATCTTGTTGGTTCTGTCCGATTGTTTTAATATCAATCTTGGCATTCTTTGAGTTCTGTACAAAGGGGACTATTGAAGTCTCTTTACAAGTGGTATCAAGAGCAAGGTCGATGGGGACCATGAGATTTGATATTGAAAAATTCACGGGTGAAAATGATTTTGGGCTATGGAGGATTAAGATGAGGGCTTTGCTAGTCCAACATGGACTGCAAGATGCCCTTCTTGGTGAAAGAAAGAGGGGAGCCTTCCCGAAAGAGGAAGATAAGGAGACTGTCCAGAAGGACATTCTCCAGAAAGCTCACAGTGCCCTAATCCTCTCTCTTGGGGATAAAGTCTTGAGAGAGGTGGCCAGTGAGGACGTTGTTGCGGGTATATGGTTGAAGCTAGAGAATCTGTATATGACCAAATCTTTAGCAAATAGGCTTCATAAAAAAAACCAAACTTTATACCTTTAAAATGATTCCTGGAACCCTTATAGGACAGCACCTTGATGAGTTTAACAAAATTATTTTAGACTTAGTAAACATAGACATTAAGGTGGAGGATGAGGATCAAGCCATCCTCTTGATGAGTTCATTGGACTCATCATACCAAAGTCTAAAAGAGACTATGATGTTTGGTAGAGACTCTCTTACTTTAGATGAAGTACAATCTGTACTTCACACTAGGGAACTTCAAAACAGAGGGGATTCTAAACAAAATCATGGGGAGGGCTTAACTGTTAGGGGCAAAACAGAAAGAAGAGAAAAGAAGGGAAAAAATGATGTTAAGAGATTAGATCTAAATCAAAGGGAAAACATTTTAATGCTTTCATTGTCACAAAGAAGGTCATTTTAAGAAAGACTGCCCTGAAAGAAAAAAATAATTTTGAGAATAAATCAAAAGAGGCAGGGGATGCCTCTGTGGTGTTAGAGGGATATGAGAGTGCTGAAGTCCTTACAGTGAGTGAAATAGACTAAAAAACAGAATGGATTATGGATTTTGGTTGTTCCTTTCATATGTGTCCAATCAGGGAATGGTTTGAAACATTCTCTGAGTTAAATGGAGGACAAGTAATTCTAGGTAATAATAAATCCTGCAAAATCATGGGTATAGGATCAATTAGATTGAAAATGCATGATAATACTGAAAGAGTTTTAAGGGAAGTCAGATTTATTCCAGAATTAAAGAGAAATTTAATTTCTCTTGGGATTCTTGATTTATCTAGATATACCTTTAAATCTGAGGCAGGGGTAGTTAGAGTTACAAAAGGCTCTCTAGTTATTATGAAAGAGGTTATTAAAAATGGTTTATACACTCTACTTGGTAAAACTGTGGTTGGGGAAGCATCTCCAACACAGGTCACTGTAGAAAACCAAGCAGAGTTATGGCATAGGAGACTTGGACATGTAAGTCAGAGGGGACTTGTAAAGTTGCATAAACAGGGGCTACTGAGTGATCAAAACTTAAGCAATTTACCCTTCCGTGAAGATTGCATTTATGGGAAGGCCAAAAGGGTTAGTTTTAAGTCAGCCACTCATAACACAAAACAAACCTTGGACTATGTCCATTCTGATCTTTGGGGACCTGCAAGAGTAACTTCTCATAATGGAGGGAGTTACTTCCTATCCATTGTAGATGATTACTCAAGAAAGGTCTAGATTTACATCTTGAAGACTAAAAGTGACACCTTTGAAAAATTCAAAGAGTGGAAATCCCTGGTGGAGAACCAAGTAGGTAGAAAACTTAAGGTTCTAAAAACTGACAATGGCTTAGAGTTCTTGTCAAATGAGTTCAACATGCACTGTAAGAGAGAGGGAATTCTTAGACATAAAACAGTGAGGGAAACCCCTCAACAGAATGGGTTAGCTAAAAGAATGAATATGACTATCTTAGAAAGGGTAAGGTGCATGTTGTCCAATTCAGGGCTGCCCAAAACGTTTTGGGCAGAAGCTGCCACTACTGCAGTTTACCTAAAAAATAGGTGTCCCTCCTCTGCAATAGGATTTAAAACTCCTCAAGAATTATGGTCTGGAAAACCCCCCTCTTATGACCATCTTAGAGTTTTTGGGTGTATTGCATATGCACATTCAAAAACTGATAAATTGGAACCTAGGGCACTTAAGTGCATTTTTATAGGGTATCCTGAAGGTGTTAAGGGGTACAAACTTTGGATAGATGGACTTGGTAGGTACAAGTGCATTATAAGTAGGGATGTGATCTTTAATGAGTCTCAAATGGCTCGAGTACAGGTAGAATTACCAAATCCAAAAGCTGACAACTCTTTAAATGAATTGCAAATTGAGGTGGAGCAGGTTAACACTCAACCTGAACCTGAATTAGCAGTAGGAAATGACTCTGAGGAAGAAATCTCTAGAAGTATAAATCAAGGGGAAGTTGGCTCCTATAACCTTGTTAGAGATAGACAAAAGAGAGTTATTAAACCACCTATAAGGTACGGTCAAGCTGAACTCACCCTGTTTGCTTTAACTACTGCTAATGAGGTTATTAATGAGGAACCTAGGTCCTATAAAGAGGCTATGAAAAGCAAAGGCTCCTCTAAATGGATCTTAGCCATGCATGAGGAGATAGAATCTCTTAATAAGAATAAAACTTGGGTTCTAGTGACTAAACCTCAAGGAGTAAAACTAGTTGGATCAAAATGGATCTATAAGAAAAAGGAAGGCATACCAGGGATAAAAGGGACCAGGTATAAAGCTAGGTTAGTAGCTAAGGGCTTTACACAAAGAGAATGAATTGATTTCAATGAAATCTTCTCTCCAGTGGTTAAACACAGCTCAATTAGACTATTGCTTGCTTACACAGCTTTTGAAAACCTGCACCTTGAACAATTAGATGTAAAAACTACTTTTTTGCATGGAGAACTTGAGGAAGATATTTACATGCAACCTCCTAAAGGTTTTACTCATGATATTAATAATAATCAAGTGTGTTTTCTTAAAAAAATCCTTATATGGCCTTAAACAATCACCTAGGCAGTGGTACAAAAGGTTTGATACACACACGATTAGTAACAATTTTAAAAGGAGTTGCTATGATAGTTGTGTCTATTATAAGAAAGTAAAAGGAATTTATGTTTATCTCCTTTTGTATGTTGATGACATGCTGGTTGCTTGTAAAGACTATATTTTAATTCAACAAGTTAAATGCATGCTAAAGTCAGAGTTTGAAATGAATGAGCTAGGTCCTGCTAAGAGAATTTTAGGAATGGAAATTGAAAGGGACAGGGATGCAAAAGTACTACACTTGTCTCAGAAAAATTACATCTCTAAAATTCTTAAGAGATTTGGTATGGAACATGTAAAATCTGTCAACACTCCTTTAGGTCAGCATTTTAAACTGTCATTAGAGCAGGCCCCTAAAACAGAACCTGATATTAGCTTTATGCAACAAATTCCCTATGCTAGCATGGTGGGAAGTATAATGTATGCAATGGTTTGTTCTAGACCTGATTTGACATATGCTGTGAGTGTTGTCAGTAGGTTTATGGGAAATCCTTGAAAAACTCATTGGCAGGCCATTAAATGGGTACTTAGGTACTTGGCAGACTCCATCAGTTTAGGCCTCAGCTTTGGGAATAATATTGAAAAGGGTTATGAACTAACTGGTTTTGTAGACTCTGATTTTGCAGGAAATGTAGACACAAGGAAGTCCTTAACTGGATATGTGTTTACTGCCTTTGGGGGAGCCATTAGCTGGAAATCACACTTACAATCTGTGGTAGCCCTGTCTACCACAGAGGCTGAATATATAGCATTAATTGAAGCTGTAAAAGAGGCCATCTGGTTGACAAGTATTGCTAGTGAATTAAACATTTACAGTGGTAACATCACAGTACATTGTGATAACCAAAGTGCATTACACTTAGCTAAAAATCAAGTTTTTCATGAAAGGTCTAAACATATTGATATAAGGCTTCACTTTGTTAGGGATGTCATAGAATCAAAAACTGTTTGTGTGGAGAAGGTCTCAACTGAGGACAACCCCTCAGATATGATGACTAAAGCTCTCCCCTGTTCTAAGTTTAGACACTGTCTGAACTTAGTTGGTATGGAAGTCTAGAGTGTGTCCCCATTAGGGGGAACAATGCAGGAATGACCAATGATGAGTATTGATTAAACTTGGCAATAAATGTTTTTGCCAAGGTGGAGATTTGTAAATGCTTTGTCAATATATTTATTATCAGTTGCTTTGATTCTCTAATCCCCTTCGTTTATTGTGACTCTGAATGGTGGACAAGTGGCTGAACTTGAAAGCATTGGGGTTTAATACACCGAGCTGGCTACTCACGTGACCTACACGTGACTTGCAATCTGTATCAGAAACAATCCAAATTCTTGCCGCAGGATCTTGACATGCGTTGGCATCTGGTTCATCTTATATATTTGTAGTTAACCCGAAAGGGAACCCTAATGTGTATTGTATGTCATTCACTCTTCTGAGATAGAGGGGCTTCGAGAGAGAGAACAGAGAGGGAATACCTAGGGCACGACCTAGGGTTTCACTTGAGGAGAAAATCTATGTGATTTTATGTTGTGAGATGAAGGCTGTGTAAATATGTATGGTTATGAGGCTTCTCTGTGATGGATTCTTGATTATCAATAAAGCTCTGAGGCCATTCCTGCCGTGGACGAAGACCATTAGGGTCGAACCACGTAAATTCTCTTGTGTTTCATTCTTTACTTTGTTTTATTTCTTTATTTCTCATATTTCTCTCTTGTTGATTATTAGTCTTGATATTTTCTGACTTTCCTGTTGTTTCGGATACTGTTCTGAGTTGCTATCTTGAATCTTGTTGGTTCTGTCCGATTGTTTTAATATCAATCTTGGCATTCTTTAAGTTCTGTACAAAGGGGACTATTGAAGTCTTTCTTTACACATTCAATACCTGATCCAGTAAAATTTTAAGTTAAGACAAATGACGGATTCATTCAAGAAATTCCATGTCCAGTAAAGGAAATGCAATGTTATAGATTGAGGATCAACTGCATTGTTGGGCGTGTCTTATAGCAGAAGTATTGCTAAAAGTAATACCAATCTGAAAACTTTAAGTTGTCAATCATATGAACCTACTAACATCATTTTGATCGAAGCATGTAAAACTTAAAATAATTTTTTATGCACATTACGAAGTTCGATGATACGAGATTCAAAAGTTAAAAAGCTCAGTCATGGAAATAAGTTAGAAACGATTGGACTATACAGCACTAGTTTAACAACATAAGGTACTCTTCACATGTCCATGGAAGCCACCAACTTGTGACAGAGAGAGTTTTCTAAGTGACTCCTCATTGTCCAACAATAAACATTTTTTTTAGGTAAAAATATAGACATTAAAACCACGAGAAGTTGAAAAAAAAATGTCTCATGGTTCTTATAACAGAAAATAAATGACAGTAATGGTGAAGAAAAATACCTTCAATGCTGTTCCAAGCCTTCCACTACGTCTCTCATGTAGCACTAGGAGGGTGCCATACTTGGAAGACTTCGCATCAACCCATTTCTTCAATTCTTTGAAGTTCTCTTCAAACGCATCTGGCGGAATACCAGAGTCTGATTGAGGTGGATCACGAGTCTTGTCCACTAATCACCAAAACTTCAATTAGAGTTATGCCATTAGCCATGCATGTCTCTAGATCTCTAGAGAGATGGACTAATTGGTGGGAGAGATCATGTATGAGAAGTTGTGCCTACTGTGCATGCCAATGGCTAAGAACATTGGCATTGGCTTCATCAAAAACCTAATTAAATGTAAAATATGATGAATTTCATTAAAAGAGAGTTGCATTAGATTAGTCAAAAAGATAATGTGAAACTTTGAACTACAGTAAATCTATAAGTTTCTTTAAATTTGAAGGGCTATTGTTCACTCATCAAATCTATTTTTTATTTACTTTTAATCTCCAATGATCTTTTTTATTCACGTTTAATCTCCAACTATCTTGTAATAATAATGTAAGAATCAAATTAAATTCTTAATTAACATATGATTAATGTAACTATAAAATATGAAAATAAAATAAAATATTATTATTAAAAAAAAGAATATTATATTATTATTTTGATGAATTAATAGTTAATTCAATGTAGAGTTATGGATAATGAAGTTTTAGATATATGAAAAACATGTACTTTTTATCAAAATTTAAAGATAAATTTGATGAGTCCAATGCTAATGCTCATTGGTAGTGGCTTCTTCATCTTCATCTTCATCTTCATCTTTAAATTTAAAGAATGTGTCTTTAAATTCATCTACATTGGCTTATGCATCTCTAAATTTTTGCATAACTATAAATAGTACTTCTTCAAATTCATTCTTCAAACATTATTTTACTATTTTTTCTCTCTCCTACCCATTAAAATCAACTTTGTATAATTTATATTAAGATGATTTTGATACATAAAATTTGTATTAAGTTGATAATACAAAGTGAATGTTAATTGTAAAATATATATAAAAAAATAATTTTAAGAAACAAATAAAAAATAAAAAAATAATAATATTTTATTCTTATTTGATTCAAAGATGTATAAACCAATGTGAGAGGTTTTTTTTTTTTCAAATGCAAAATCATTATTCAAAAAGGATGATATTGCATATGAAGATGCATAAACCACTACCAATACTCTTCAACTAAATATAATGCACACACCTAGCTAAAAACGTAAAAAGAAAAATTCAGAGAAAAAGCCACAAAGTATGATAATCATAGTTCTCATGAAAAGACGCATGTTTCCCTTTTCAATCTGGAGCTTGAGACAGTAAGCCACGGTAAATGGTATTCACAGCTCACAAAAGGTGACATTGTTTCTGCCTTCTCAATAGTCGCTTTTATAAAGGAACAAATCACTATCAACTATTACCTTAAAATCACACACATTGGGTTGAAAAAGACAAATCAAACAATAGATATTTCCTATAATCAGAATGGGGCTAGCATGGGTTAGTATGCTGCTCAGTCACTAGGCTTGTGGTTTTTTTATAATCTCAGCAGGATAGAGCTAGCATGGGTTATGTCCTGGAAGGTAATCAACTTGATAGCTGGAGAAGTCTTTATGGAGTTCCACAAATCGCAGCTATTTGGAAGATAATCCCTATTTGCCTCATGCGGTGCAACTGGAGGGAAAGAAATGGCCGAAACTTTGAAGGCAATGAGTGCTCCGTTGTGGATCTCAGAAGTTTCTTTTTCAGGGCACTATTTCTTTGGACCACTGTAATAGATTTCGATGGGCTTAACTTTTGTGATTTTCTTGCTTCTATTGGTCCTCCTTCCTAACTAGATGTTTCTCTTGTATATTTTCTGTGTATTTGAGTTTTGCCTAGATTCTATTACTAAAATTTTTTCTTACTTGTAAAAAAAAGTCTTTTATCTCTCTTTTCCTTAATTTCTTAATTTGTCAAACTTATTCCAAGGCAAAATCAAGTTTTGCAGAAATTTACATTAGCATATGCACATGTTATTCTTCATAATTGATCAAAACATATAAATATTAATTGAAACATAACACTCCTACCTCTAGGCATTCAATATCCGCCAGAGCCAATCCTTTTTGGTACAGTGCCTCTACTAATTGATCATGGGTCATCTCCATCTTCTTGATTTTCTGGATTAAAGAAGAAAGTATTAATTGCCTCAGAACCAGAAAAGCAAACATATGAGAGAGTGGCATAAGGTAAGCATTGGTCTCAACTTCAGGGTCACTTTTGAGCGAGAAAATTTTTGCCAGCTCATCTTTGTCTATACTATCAATCAAAACTGTGACCATTCCTCTCAAGTACACCACATTAGGCATAATGACACAATCTTCAAACAGCCGTGATTTGATGATTGCCCCTAATTCCTCTCCAACATGAAAATAAATCTACCACCCTCCTAGGCATTACTCAAGCGAAACCTAACCTAGTAAAGATTTCATCTTGTAAAGCATTAGCAAATCACAATGAAGAAAAGGTGGTCCACCGATTCTCTATTTCTTCTACACATAAAATACCAATCCATTATAATGATGCTACACTTTTTCAGCTTGTTGATAGTCAAAATTTTCCCCTGGGAGACCAGCCAAACAAACAAAGCAACCTTGATAGGTACTTTGCTTTGGAAATCAATAGAAGAATAAGACGACATTACCTTATCAAAGGATATGACCGAAAAGTTCTTATTTCCCAAGTGAATCCAAATCAACCTATCATCCTCTCCAACCTTTAAATTCAGTGCATATAACACTATAAAACTCAGTAATGTCCCCCACCTCCCAATCTTGGACAACTTTAATAAACCTTACAGACCACTGAAGAAAACCAGTAGATAGGTCCATGTAATCAGCCACAAAGGCACCCTTATCCAATGCAATCCTATATAGAGAAGGGAAAGCATTCTTCAAAGCAACTTCGCCACACCATATATCTTGCCAAAATCTGATTCATGTTCCCCTTCCCACTTCAAATCAGAGATTTCTAAAAAAACTTTCCCAGCCATTCTGGATAAATTTCAAAATACCCATACTATAGACCCCTCTTACTTCATTTGAGCACCAACCTCCCCAAATACTCCCATATTTGACATCAATAACATCCTTCCACACATCATCCTCTTCCCGATAATACCGTTACAACTGTTTCCTTAAAAGTGACTTATTAAAAATTCTCAGTTTTCTAACCCCCAATCCTCCACAAGATAAAGGGGTACAAATCTTATCCCACTTGATCAAATGGAATTTTTTCTCATATTCTAAACCTTCCCACAAGAAAGCACGAAAAATCTTTCCATTCTATTAGCCACCCTTGCAAGCAAAGGAAATAAAGATAGAAAGTATGTTGGAAGGTTAGATAAAGTGCTATTGATTAAAAGGTGATTCTACCACCTTTGGACAAATAAATTATTTTCCAACCAGCCAATCTACATTCAATCTTTTCAATAATCTCATCCCACATAGCCTTGGATTTATGAGGAGCCCCAAAGGAAGACCAAGATACTTCATAGGCAAAGATGGCACCTTGCAACCCAGAATAATATCAGCCAATTCTCCTAAATTATTAACCAAACCGACATGAACCATTTTAGATTTTGATAAATTCACCTTAAGTCTAAAATTAGAGAACGCCTGAAAGATTTATGATTAATTCATTACATTCTTAAGGAAAACAAATAAATAAAATAATAAAAAGAACAATAAATCAGCGCCATATTAAAATTTATAAGAATATTTAGAAATCTCAAATAATGAATTTGGACAAGCTCTGTTTGAATAGCAGCACAAAAGGAGTCAAGATGTTGCCATTTCCTGTAACTCCAATGCTATAAGAAATAGGTGATCTAAAATAGCTGCTTCCCTCACCCTCACCCTCTCTCTCTCTACTCTCTCCCCCTTTCTCACTAAATTCAATAATTTTTCATTTATGTTGTAGTGGTCAAGAAGAAAATGCAGGAACCACATTGCAAGCAACAAAATCAGAGTTGGTACTCGACCTTAGGTATTGGAGTGGCTTACTTATGTTCCAAGATTTCTAAACAACTTTGCCTCTGAATCTGTGAAGGCTGCTGCAAAAAGCCCATGAGATAATTTATATATATATATAAGTAAACAATTGTATTAATGATGATAAGCATAGCCCAAGCACACAAAATAGTATACAAGAGATAAAACATATCTAGGTCGTAGCAATAGAAACAAGAAAGTCATGAAAATCAAGGCCATTAAAGTCTACAACTATGGCCCATAGGAATAAAGTTAAAAATAAAATAAAGATCTAAGTTACTCTAGCGAATGCTCCTTATCTTCAAACGTTCGGTTGTTACGCTCCTGTCACAGGCACCACATAATATATATAAGTATTATCTTCCACATGACTTTAATTTGTGGAATGCCTCCTAGTCCTAGATGTGTCCAACTAGCCAAAAACTCAACCATTGTGGTGGGCATTACCCAAGCTAACTCTATTCGGATGAACACTTCATTCCACACCATCTCTTCCCAAATCCGCACCTCTAGTAAGTAAAGTAGAAAATCCAAATTTACATGATATGCCTTCTCCATATCCAGCTTACAAAGGATCCCTGTAGAACCAGATTTTAGTCAGCTATCCAGGCATTCATTGGCGATAAAAACTGAGTCTATAATTTGCCTTTCATGATCCCTTTCGGCAAATTCATTACTGACAGCAAATGGATCGGCATGCTATTTAAAACATGTTTTACAAGAACTATTTTTCCTCCAAAAGACAATAGCCTACTTCTTCGAGTCCGCAAGTTTTTTTTGTATTTTGGCTAACAATGGTTCAAATATGAGTAAAGTGACTCTTCCCATTAAGAAGGGCACCCCAAAATATGTACATGGCCACGTTCCCTCTTCAAGACCCGATAATCTCATCACCTCATCTTCCTGGCATACAAAAAATTATTAGAGAAAAAGATCGAAGATTTATGTGCACTTACAAGCTGTCCCGACATTCGTTCATAAGATCGAAGCACCCTTATGAGATTTCGAATGATTTCTTCCCACCATGAGGAAAAATTAGAAGATCATCCGCATATAAAAGGTGGCTAATCATAGTACCTCCACCCGAATTAAAAGCCTTAATACCTCCTTGAAATTTTTTTTAAGCATCCGAGATAAGATCTCCTCCGTTAGAATAAAAAGATACGAAGACAAAGGATCTCCTTGACGAAGACTACTAGAAGGCTGGAAAAATCTTTTCGAACTCCCATTTAGCATAACCGAATAAACCGGAGAAGAAATCGAATTATAAATAATATTTCTCCACTCATTCGAAAATCCCAATCTCCTCAATGCCTCCAGCGAAAATTGCCAATTTACCCAATCATAAGCTTTTACCATATCAATTTTGATCATTACATTTCCCCCCTCGACTTTGGATTCAGCCCCTGTACCAACACTTGAGCAAGTGCAATATTATAAAAAATGCTACGCCCACGAATAAAAGCCGCTTGCTCCAAGGATATAATTTTTTCCAAGATTGTCGCCAAACAGAAACCATTACCTTTGCCATAATTTTATAGACCACCGAGCACAAACTAATCGGTCGAAATTATGTAAAACCATATGGGACATCCACCTTCGGAATCATGACAATATTTGTGGCACCAAAAACTTAGACATCAGTTTACCTTAAAAAAACTCTCTCGCCATAGCCAACAAATAATGCTTCACAATTTCCCAAGCAATCCTAAAAAAACTGGCCGTATAGCCATCAAGACTCGGGCTACTATCTTACAGTATGGACCACATGTTGCCCGTAGCTTTTCCATCGATGGTGGCACACTAAAGCAGATGCTTTCCTGTACTTAAATCACCGGTCTGAGCAAATCCAACGCCTCCTCATCAAACTCCACACTAGACGTGGTCAACAATTCTTTGTAAAAATTAACAGCTCCATCGTGTACTACATCAACTGATTCCAAAGCTTGCCCATTTGGAATATTAATCCGATCAATGAATTTATTCTTCTTCTTAACACGCAAGGATGCATGGAAAAAAGCTGTGTTTGAGTCAATGAATTTATTCTTCTTCTTAACAACTCTAACTCATGCTTCCAGTTTCTAACCTCAGCCAAAATTATGTCCCTTCGTGAAGGCTTGTCCACAACCTGATTCTTCATCAAGTTCTTATTATTATCGGCATTCTCTTTCACATCCACCACTTCCACACCTACTTTGGGCCCTCTCTCTTACCTTCCTCAGTCTTCTTTGCATTCGCCCCTACCCTCCCATTGCGACTCCTTCTACCACACCTTTGATCCATATGCCCCTGTTTACGATAAAGCGTACAAAAAGTAGGGATTGTCTCATAAATAACCTTGAAAATGACTCGATTCCAATCTTGGGGTGCCAAGCCAAAACGAATGTTTCAAAGGTTTCGAGACATCCATATCTACACAAATACGCGATGCCTCTGGTCTTGTTACACACACCGTAGCATTGTCCCGCTTAAGGAATCGCCCAAATCCCCCACTTTTACTCTTCAATATCGAGGCATGAAAATAATTTGGAAGTAACCTAGGCACGGAAATCCAAACAGGCACCATAGGCGATTCTTCTTCTTCATTGAGTTCCAGGGTCTAATGAAATACTCTGTACAACACACCCTATATTTCAGCATTCCCTCTGGCCATAACACTGATAAAGTCATCCTCATTCGACATCCTAGTCAATACGAGCCTTGGGCTATTAAGTTGGCCCACAACCAGCATGGTTCTCAAGCCCCAAAGATTCTTGATAAATCCTTTAACATGATCCAAGGAGGGTCTGTGCCGTAAAAACTTCAGAACAACCGAGAACTAAAACTCTCTACTCTCTCAGACCACCATTACCGCTAGCTCAAATCGAGAACCGACTGTGAACTGCCAGAGAACCGCCAGAGTAGATATGATTGGTTTTTCTCCTCTCCATCGACCGGTTATGGTCGGTTGCTCCTCCATATTTACTCTCGTCGATCGGTTTCAGTCTTGCCCAAAAACCGCACCGAAGGCTTCTATTTTGACCCCTACTGACCAGGAAGCTATTAAGGCACATGGCTCTTTACCATTTTGCCCCTCTTGCTTTTCAAATAAAGTAATGCTATTCATCATCCCATGATGTGTCATTAGATGATTGAAAGTTATTTATTATATTTTATTTGTGAATCTATCATTTAATGTCGCCTTAAAAAGTAATAGAAATAAGAGTGCAAGAAAGGTGTTTGCAAAAATACTTCACAGAGTTGGATTCATTTCACGAATACATTTGAAAGGCTACAGATTTCTTGAATACAATAGTCTAATGACACTTTATATTTATAGACAATTCTCAACCAATATTACACACTCATGATTGACACCTCAGCACTGTATGAGCCTTCTAGAATCATCTGCAATATTCCTTTGTGCAGAGTTTGTTAGTGCATCTGCTGCCTTGGAGTCATGTTTGTTAGAATTCTGCTCTAAGGTGGAATTCGCTGGAGCAGATTGATGGTGAGCCTTAATACTCCTCACGATTTGGCGTGTAAACATCTTCTTATCATTCCATAATATGTAATTTTTCATTAAATCACTTCTAAGCCGATAAGATTCCATGGCATGCAAACACCTTGCATAACAAGATCCCCACAATTTTTGAATAGTGACATTCCGGCTCATAATTTCCAACTTATCCATCACCAAGCTCGGGAATAAGAGCTGTAAAATTCGTCAGAAGAGTGGTTAACACATGCCCCATCCCACACTATAACAGATATATTTTAACTTGAGAGCTCGGCTTTTTTTAAATTAATAAAAAAAAATATGTTCTATATATATAGTTTTTGTTTTACTTTTAAATAAAAAGAAAACTAAACAATTCAAATAAGGACTTTTATTCGTTTGTTCAAAATAAATACATTTCATCATGCATTTGTAAAAGTGACTTTCAGTTTGGGCCTTTTGGCTTTTATTATGTCATGATCATTATTATAAAATAAGAAGAGAAGTGTAAAAGCCACAAATAAATTCTACAAAAGAAAACTGATAAACTGATGTGATTTCATATAATATGTTAGATATACTTTATAATAAAAATAGTTTTACAATTTAACCTATCACATTAAGCCATATCAATTTGTGAATTTACTATTGTGTGACCTCTTTATAGCTGTAACATTTTTCAAATATGAAATTAAATCATTTCAAATTTTGGTAAGTGCTTTAAAAAGGCTTGTAATTAATTTATTCCATAGAGATTTAAATTTTATTAGGCAAACAGTTGTACTATTTATCACTCTTTCTATTTTTGTTAGACCAAATCATAAAATTCATATATATGCTTACATATTGGTATATTCTTCTTTAAAAAAAATACATATATATTTTTATGAACCTCATACTCAGAGTGACGAAATTTGAGTATTTTTCTATTAATGATTAGTATTATAATTAAAATTATAATTTAGAAAGATTAGTTAACTAAATTTTATAATATTAGAATGTAAAATTTTCATTCACTTACATGAAAATGATGTCAGCCTCTACGTCTTCTACCTAAATGTGAAAATCTTAAAAGAGCTAAATAATTTATAGCATCTTACCTTAACTTTCTTGCATTCAAGAATCCGCATCTCTTTCAGCATCGACCATTTTGAATCATGCACTCCCTCGAGTCTCTCTAAATTTTCAAGACATAGAGAAGTTACTTGAGGGAACACCAACGTCATTTCTACTGCTTCTCCTTCTTCAGCCGCAACAATTTCCTCCACCCCACAGTCGTAAATCTTAATTTTCTCCAATTGCTCGAGACATCTAACAATGGAGGCTGGAAACAAACTTTTCAGACTCACACATTTCCCAACAATTATTACTTGTAGATTTTGAAAGCTGGGAATTGTTTGAGAGTCTTTACTCCATACATGCTTTATTTTGGGTAGACCATACAGATCCAGTAGTTTCAAATTAGGGAAGGGAACCTGCAAGATTAAATCTCTTGTTTCAATTAAAGACAGGACAGAGCAGAGCAAAGAAAATTGGTTTGTGGAGATGCAATTCTATTGCTGAAAATTTTAAGAGAGAGAGAGAGGTTGATTGGATTATTACCTCTTCAGCCACGAAGAGAGTGCCTTCCTGCTCGTGCAATTCTTTGGACGACGACGATTCCAAAGTATGCACCCCTTGATAAAACCACTTGAGTTTTGGTAACCCATAAAGTCCTAGACAAATTAGGTTGGGGAATGAAAGTCTCGTTGTTGGATCTGTCCCGTCTTCTCTCTCGACAATTTCTTCTAATACCCCACAACCTGTTATTATGAGAGACTGCAATTCCCGGAGACTTGCAGCAATCGAGGCTGCTGGAAACAAACTTTTCAAACTCTCACACAATGAAACATCAATATGAAGTAGATTTGGAAAGTTGTACATATAGCGTTGATGGGAGTCCTTGATATTCCATATAATTTCCAACTTTTCCATTTTAGAAATTTTCAATATCTCCAAGCTCGGGACTGGCCTCTGTTAAATTGATCACAACACTGAGCTTCATTTAAGATATCACAAAATACATGAACACATATAATATATTTTACCATCTCCATTACTGGTAGTTAAAATAATTAAATTAAAGAGACGGAACTTGAATTCTATCATAATCGTAACTCTCTATTCTCAGATTTTGAACTGAAACTTTTTTTTCCTGGTTTCATTACTCAACAAGCAAACTGGACCTCTTCCTTTTTTAATTTGTTTTTTCTTGCTTCTTTCTTGGCTTTTGAATCTCTAGTGTAAAAATTCTATTTGTATTTTGAATTGGATTTACGGTAGGCGAAGAGGGCTTAAAATAAAGAAATAACAAAACAAATTTAAAACTATTATTTTTATAATTTAGCTAAACTGATAGATAATCTAATGTGACTGGCTAAAATAATAAAAAGATATGTAAAAACTTTAAATAATGAAAACCATGATATATAGAATATGGAGAACTGAGTATTTTTTTAGTAATTATCATATTATGATTAAGTATACCATTTAAAGAGATTAATTAACTAAATTCATCAACTTAATTAAAGACATATCAAAATGATTTTATACTTTTGCGATGTAAAATTTTCATTCACTTTCATGAAAATGATGTCAGTTCTACGTCTTCTACCTAAATGTGAAAATCTTAATAGAGCTAAATAATTTATAATCTCTTACCTCATCCACCCAGAAAAGGGGTTGTTTAATTGACATTTGAGAATACTGCCTCTCTTCAACTGTTTTTTCAGAACTTACAAGTCCTAAAGCAAATAGTACCTCAACTTTCTCGCATTCTTCAATCGACATCTTTTTTAGCATCGGCCATTTTGAAATATGCAGTCCTTTGTAAAAACACTCAAGTCTCGGTAAATTTTCAAGAACCAAAGAAGTTACTTGAGGGAACTCAAACACCAACATCCTTCCCATTCTTTCTCCTCCTTCAGCCTCAACAATTTCCTCCAGTACCCCACAATCACTAATTCTAATTTGCTTCAATTGCTTAAGACAAGTACCGATCGAGGCTAGAAACAAACTATTAAGACTCGCACATTTTGAAACATGAATTCTTTGTAGATTCTGAAACCTGAGAATTGTTTGAGGGTCTTTACTACATACACGCTTTATTTTGGGAAGATTCCATAGAAGCAAATTTGTCAATTTAGGAAAGGCAACCTGCAGGATTAAGTCATTACAAGTTTCAATTAAAAAAAATAAAAAAAGGCACTTGCTTCAATTAAAGGCAGAGCAGAGAAAATTGGTTTGTGGAGCTGCATGCATGTTTAGGTCTTGTCCGAATCTACCTTAATTCATATCATCTAATTATTACAAGTTTTTCAAATTTTTAAACAAAATACAATAAACAATCTAACATTTTCAAATCTAAAAAATATATATATTAAAAAATAATATTTTAACAATATTTTAATCAATTTTTAATTTTTATCTCAACTATTTTCATCTCAATTCACTATTAAAAAAAATCTCAATTCACTATTGAAACAATATTTTAGTATCATATATAGTAATCTAGAATACATGTAATTAGAAGCGTCGTTAACAAATGAATAGTGCTACACCCATCGAGGGTGTAGCTCGAGGATGGGTCCCGATAAAGTTAAATGTTTTTTTTCATTCATTCTTTTATATCTTTAAATATTTTAAAAAAAATCATAACATTAAAAGATATTTTCTTAATCATTAAATTAAAAAAAAATTGTTGAACCCATCATGAGACCCAAGTCTCAACCACTTTAACTTTTTCCTTAACAAATCCACAAGAGAGGGAATCTATAGACATAAATTTACATAGAAGTTTCATATGGAAAATGATACTTCCACATACAAAATGTACTGATAAAGTGTACAGAATCCAGATTAGTGCCTTTTTTTTTTTAAATAATAATAATTTATATGTTCATTATTTAATATGTTTTTTAAAAATTATTCACAAAAATATTTTAATAAAAAAATATACATACAGATACCATTTCAAGTCCCTATTCTCGTTTGAGGTAGCGTCGTCCCATGTGGCAAAATAAAGAGACTTCGCAAGTATTGTATAATTATTTAAAAAAAAAGTGAATAAATAAGTTATTTATATAAAAAAATTAATTTTTTAATAGAAAAATAATATTTATAATCTTAGAATACCTAGAAGTCGCATACTATTTTTTAAAAATAAATAAATATAAAATATATACGAAAAAATTAATTTTTTAATAATAAATTTCACTTTTTTTAAAAGAAATATAGATCATTTCTTCAATCCATAATTATATATAATATTATTCTTTTTAATAATAAATCTTACCATTTTTTAAAAAAATAACTATATAATACTTATATAATACAAGATTATATTATCATTACTCTGACATAAATGAATTGTGAATGACAGTTCCATTGCTGTAAATTTTGAGAGTGAGAGAGAGAGAGATTGGTTGATTGGACTGTTACCTCATTAACCCCGAAAAGTGTGCCTCCCTGCTCATGTAATTCCTTAGATGACGACGATTCCAAAGTATGCACTCCTTGGAAAAACCACTTGAGTTTTGGCAACCCATCAAGGCTAAGCGAAGTTAGGCTAGTGAATAAAATCCTTGTTGTTGGATCCGTCCCGTCTTCTCTCTGGACAATTTCCTCCAGTACCCCACAATCTCTTATCTTGAGAGACTTTAATTGCGTTAGACTTGTAGCCACTATGGCTGCTGGAAACAAACTTTTCAAATTCTCACATCTGGCAACATGTAAATTAAGTAGATTTGGAAACCTGAAGATTTCTTTACTCCAAACATGCTTTATTCTGGGCAGACCTGCCAGCTGCAGGGTTTTCAAACTAGGAAAGGAAAGCTGCAGGATTAATTCTATCATGTTAAATTAAACAAGATTTTAGTGCTTTGAATTTGAAAATAGGCAAAATTAAACAAGGGAACAAGTGTATTATTAGCTATAATTTTTTTATTGGACCAACTGTTGAGAATTAAGTCACAACTAATTTCGTGGATGCACATGTCCTTGACAAAGCTTTTTATGTGTATTTCATCTTAGTTTTGTTTTCAAATTTAACTTTTATACCCCAAGACTAAGCTGGCGTCTTCCGCCACAACCTAACAAAGGCGCATGTAATTATACTTTGGGCACAGGGAATGCCAACTAAATCATGTTTATGCTTATGGTGTGCTTGACACATGATTTACATGGACTTGTGTAAATGTACCTGATGATGTAGAAGCGGCACCTGAAGATCATGGTCGTTGCCTTCCGAATTGGTTTCTCTTGTGCTTAAGAAGCTCATGAGCTTTGGAAGATCCATTAGCACCAAGGTTTGCAGTCGACAGAACACCTCTTCTATTTCGTCGTCTTCTTCTTTCACGAATATTGCTCCCACGTTGTTGCATCTTCTTATCTTCAATTCTTCAAGTAGTGAAAGGCCTCTGGCTATCGATGATGAGAAGATAAATCTTAATTTCTCACAGTTATGCACGATTAAAACTTTCAAGTTTTTTAAGGATGTCCTCAACTCAGGGAGATGCCAACTACGTAAGATATGGAGACGCTTCAGTTGTTGAAAATCTTCTCTATCTAATTCATGCAAGACACTATTGGTACTGTTCGACTCGTCTAGATAAAGATATTCTGTCCTCTTTAGTAGCATTTTGATCCCAAAGTCCAATTGGGAGCTACTCATATTCAGCTTGAAATGTAAAGATCTTGAGAAGCCGACCTCCTCCCCACGATACCAGAAATATAGACCCCTCATATGTCCAATGCAGATCTTGTATCTCTCAAGCTCTTTAGAAAACAAATCTTTCGGTAGATTGTTGGCATCTTTAATATCTATCTCTAAGGTGATCAAGTGTGACAATTTTTTTAGCTCTACAAGGCTAGCATTTTTTCCTTCATTATTGGGTCCTTCAACCTCCCATTGGACTTTGATGTTTCGCATATACAATTCTTCTAACTTGACCAAGCTTGACAAGACGTTGGGAGGAATCACTTTAAGTTTGGAACAATCGGTCAAATCCAATAACCGCAAACCAGTCAATGACCCTATTTCTCCTGGCAAGTTTGAAATGTCAGAACCAGCAAGACTAAGAATTACTAAAGTCTTGAGTTCTCCAATCCAATGAATATCTCCCAACTCACATCCATCTAGACACAATGTTTGTAGGTTTGTAAGTGGCAAAAGTGATGAAAGTTGTATATTTGTCAAACTCAGAACTTCGAGCTTCTCCATCCCTTGGAAGAAAATGTCTTCGAGCTTGTCCATCCCTTGGAAGGAACTGCTTGGGTTTTTCCAACGTTGATCTTTACACTGGACATAAAAGTATCTTAATTTAGGACATTCTATTTTATTGGGAAATTTGTGGATATGATCTCCACCATGAATAGAGAGTGCCTCGCATCTTTTTAGTGAATCCACATTTGGCCATGCTTTTTGCCCACCATCGCCTCTCATGACAAACATAGTATGATCATCATTGGATGCAATCATTGTAGCGACATGACGAACAAGATCGTGCATGTAAAATTCCTCGGAGCTACGTGGACTTTGTAGTAGCAAACAAGCATCTTGGAGATCTCCAACTAAATTTTCTAGTCTGTTTCTTGCTCCATCCAATGTATCAATGCCATGGAAAAAAACAAGCAAACCGAAACAATATCTCAACAAGTCCCGATAGGAAATGTAGTAACCTTGTTGAGCACAAAGCAAAAAGAGGAATTTGAGCTCTCTACCAACAAGATATTTGTAGCTCAGCTTTGTACAATTATATACGGGTAACCAAAATTTTGTGTCATGTTCTTGAGTGGGACTTGTTAGTTGTGCAAGGGCATCCTTCCAGGTTCCCAAACTATTATTCTTTAATGCCCTAGAAACTGTTACAAGTGCAATAGGAAGACCTCCACACGCTTTAGCTACCTCAATTGCTACGTTTTGCAAATCATGATCATCTTTGACAGAATCACCTGCCATCTTTTCAAATAACTTCCATGCTTCTTCTTGTCCTAAAATGTCGAGTTCAAAGCTGTTCTCTTCGGTGCCCATCTCAGAAGCTAGTACCTGTCGAACTCTGGATGTGAGTAGTACTTTGCATCTTTCAGAAGGAGTAATTCCTATTTCCTCCAAATCAAGTCGCTTCCATATGTCATCCAAGATAACAAGCATCTTCTTCTCCTTGTCTTTTTCTAACCTCCTCCGTAGATGGATTGCTCTTCCTATTTCAGTCATATTAGGATCAAGCTTTAGACCTAGCATGTCTGCAATTTCTCCTTGAATTCGACTTAGGTTTGGGCTGTCCGTCACATTTGCTAGAGCCACCTCATCGAATAAGCTTTCTTCCTTAGCTTTCCTGAAAATTTCTTTCATAAGTGCACTCTTTCCAACTCCAGGCGACCCCCACACGCCGATCTTGTTGATATTAGCATCTCCCAATGCCGCCATAATTCTCTTCATAATTAATATCCTCGAATCCAAGGTCATGTAATCCACGTTTCTTGGAGTCACCATTTCTTGCGAAGCAAGAGGCCGATAGGAGACTCCGTCGATGAGGTTTGGCTTTTCTTTAAGAAGTTTAGTAATATTATCCACCATCTCCTTTGCTTCCCGGCTTATCTGATGTCGTTGCTTCAAGTTCAGGCATGACGCATTAGAGTTCCTCGATTCCGCTTCTTTTTCACCTCCACCAAGTTCCTTGGTGGCCAATTGATGTATAATACCATCCACCTTTGACAACCACGTTTTTAAATCATCGTGAATTTCATCGCCGTTATTTGAAGCAGTGTCAACGTCGTGTTGAACCCTGTTCTTAGCATCACGCAACGTCTTCTCCAGCTCCTTTAGATTCTCCATGTTGCTCTTGTAGTGACATGAATAACATAGCCACTGTCCAACTGGTCTAACAGTGCACTTTGCGAATTCTGTTGCAACTGCAATAACGATATCCATTCTTGTATGCCACGGTCCGTCACTAGCTTCCTCTTAATTTTTTTTTAGGGAATTTTTTTTTATAAAATTTTTAAACTCAAACAAACTGATGAAAAACAAAAAATATATAGAAGTTGAAACTGCGATGGCAATAAAGCACGGGGAAAAACAAAGAAATAAATTCGAGTGCCTCTCCTTAGGACATTGATGGACTGGAGGCTGGAGTAAAGAGTTAATAGGATGAAGTTGGAAACCAAATTAGGCAAAGAGAAAGATGAAAACTAGGCGGGCGGGGTTTTGATTCCGCAATATCAATGTAGATACCAGACCAGAAACAGAGTTGGGAGTGGGATATTGCAGCAAAGACGGATCAGTACTAAAATGAATCACGGAAGTAGAACGACAACCCAAGAACACATTGAGAAAGCTTTTCACCAAAAACCAGAAAAAAGAAAAAGAAAAGAAAAGAAATGGCAATTATCAATATGCCAAAAGGCAGGAACAGAGAAAGTATGATCAACCACTCTCGGTTACTCTTTCACAAATGCGTCACTTTCTTCGTTAGGCCTTGATCCAGTCAAGCACTGTGCTGAAAGTTCAAATTTTTTTTTTAACATAATTACAAGTGTGAAAATGAAAATATTATGGAAGAAATATGACACAGATATTTGTTTTTGGGGGTCAGAGTCTGAAGAACTAGATCATCACATATGGTATCTAAACTAATTATTGAACTATGCTAAATCTTTAAAGCAAACGATGTGGAAAAAACAAATATCATATATATGAAAGAATTTAATTAAACATGATGACTCATAAATTCATACTTTTGATCTGGAAAATCATGATCGTACCTCACTTTAATTTTTTCCTCCTCGATGATCCGCAGAAACAGAGTTGGGAGTGGTATACTGCAATAAAGACGGATCAGTACTAAAATGAATCACGGAAGTAGAACGAGAACCCAAGAACGCATTGAGAAAGCTTTTCACCAAACACTAGAAAAAAGAAAAAGAAAAGAAAAGAAATGGCAATTATCAATATGCCAAAAGGCAGGAACAGAGAAAGGATGATCAACCACTCTCGGTTACTCTTTCACAAATGCGTCACTTTCTTCATTAGGCCCTGATCCAGTCAAGCTCTGTGCTGAAAGTTCAATTTTTTTTTTTTTTAACATAATTACAAGTGTGAAAATGCAAATATTATGGAAGAAATATGACACAGATATTTGTTTTTGGGGGTCAGAGTCTGAAGAACTAGATCATCACATATGGTATCTAAACTAATTAATAAACTGTGCTAAATCTTTAAAGCAAACGATGTGGAAAAAACAAATATCATATATATGAAAGAATTTAATTAAACATGATGACTCATAAATTCATACTTTTGATCTGGAAAATCATGATCGTACCTCACTTTAATTTCTTCCTCTCGATGATCTGCTTCAAAAGTGCAAACCAAGAGCAAAGATGCCAAGATGGTCAACGGAATCAATTAATTAGATGAAAACCAAGATCGACCGGCATTTAGCAGTGAAACATGATTAATAATGTTCGGCGAAGTTGGACATATGACTGACTCTTTATAGTGGCTGGGAAGAGTACTGAATATATATAATGCAGGAAAAAACAAGCACTTACAACCAATAAAGTAAAAACAAAAAAGTATGACACTTAAAAATGACCAAGAGAGTGAGAGTCTTTGTTTACGATATGAGTTTCATATCATCCTATGAAGACCGTAAAACAATGACGCTCATTGATGGAATCGATTTTAAAACGCCAAGCTGGGTCAGTGTTCGCAAGTCCAACTTTTGGAGCAGCGCATAATAGGGTAAAATGGCTATAGCAGCCAACGTGAACAATGAATCAGATTATCAGGGAGAGAAACGAGCAGATCACGACCAACAAAAACTAAAGAGCCAATAAAAAATATATAAATAAAAAATGAAATCACTATAATATATAAATAAAAAATAAAATCACTATTATATATAAATAAAAAAAATAAAATCACTATAATATTTATCACTATTATATATAAATAAAAAATAAAATTACTATAATATTTATTACTATTATATATAAATAAAAAATAAAATCACTATAATATATAAATAAAAAATAACATTACTATAATATTTATCACTATTATATATATGAAAATAAAATCATTATAATATTTATCATTATTATATATAAAAATAAAATAAAATCACTACAATATTTATTAATATTAAAAAATCACTATAATAAAATTACTATAATATTTATGGGACCCACACCTTTTTCAACTATCTATCCAAAAATCAACAACTCAACATACTTTATACATCAAAACAACTTAAAATACTCTCAATGGGACCCACAAATCCACTTCAATCTCTACTCATAACTATTCACAAACATTCTCAACACTTCTCAAATATTCTCACTACCCAAACGTATCCTACGAGTCTTTGTTTACTATATGAGTTCTATATCATCCTATTTCATTATATCTTATTATTTCCTTCTCAAATATTATATAAAATAGATATTTTTTAATTTTAAATATTTAACATTTTAATTTAATCATTATCTAATTATTAAAAAATTTTCAAATTTTTATTTTTGTAAATCTCAAAATAAAAATAATATTAAAGAAATAATATTTTAACTTTATAATATTTTTTATTTAAATTTTTTTATACCATTACTCAAAATAACATAACAGATCACAACTCAAACTATTTTAATATCATTCACAAACTATTTCACGAATTTTTAACCTCTATCTAATTTCTCAAAGATTTCTTAATTCTCAATTCAGTCATTTGAATTTATGTTCCAAATTTTTAAATTTGGCAATTAATTAGTACTTTCCATCAACCTGACATGCATATTCTAGGTGGCATGTCAGCATTTTAAAAAAATAAATAAATAATTTTAAAATGTGGTTGTCGCCGTGTCCGTTGCGTGGCATCTTGACAAATACCAAACGATATGCGAAAGAATCACCAATTACCATCTTTTTGGGACAAAATTGGCATCACCAAAACAATCCCCAAATTAAATATTCCTTTATTTTAATTGAGCTTACTGTTCGTCCTTTGTTTGAAAATTTTATTTTAAATCCGGCCCATTATAATAAGAAAAATTTTATTTACAGTTCTGATTAGGGGATTGCGGGTATAGTCTCATTGATGAATATAGATAAAAATTAAAAATTGCCAGTGGAACATGATCGATTACCCACTCCCCAGCTATCTTCTCTTTTCCTAATCCAGCAACATTGTAATAAAAAAATTAACAGAGAAAAAAACAGAGAAAAAGCTTCCTAGTGGGCGTAGTCCCGCTCGTGAGTTAAGAGATGGATGCCAATTGATTTGAGTTAGTTGGGATGAAATGAAATGGAAGAAATGAATTGTTTAATTTTTTTAAAATAAATCTGAATATATTTAAATATTAAAATAAATTTATATAATTTATGTAAAATCGGTCAATCGCATGATTTCAACTAAGCTTTATATATTCCGTATATGGTATCCGATCCATTAGCTGTCATGAATATAAGAGTATTTTAATGTCTTTTTAAGTATTTTATTTTTAAATATCATTTAAATATAAAATATTTTTTATTTTTTAAAATTATAAGACTCTGTGCATTGCTCACGTATATATATATATATATATATATATATATATATATAATGACAAAGGAAAAACAAGCACTTACAACCAATAAAGAAAAAACAAAAAAGTATGACATTTAAAAATGACTAAGAGAGTTAGAGTCTTTGTTTACCATATGAGTTTCATATCATCCTATCTCATTATATGTTTTATTTTTTTCTCAAATACTATATAAAATAGATACTTTTTAATTTAATCATTATCTAATTATTATAATTTTCTCAAATTTATAAAAAAACATAAAAATAATTTAATTTTTTCAAATCTGAAAATAAAAATAATATTAAAAAATAATATTATAATAATTGTTTAACTCTATATTATTTTTTATTTAACTTTTTCTATATTATTTCTCAAAATACCATAATATATCATAACTCAAACTACAAACTATTTTAATATCATTCACAAACTATTTCATGACTAGTCATAAATTTTTAATTTCTATCTAATTTCTCAAAGATTCCCTAATTATAAATTCAGTCATTTGAATTTATGCTTGAATTTTTTAAATTTGACAATTAGTACTTTTCGTCTACCAGACACGCCTATTCTAGGTTGCACGTCAGTATTTAAGAAAAAATAAATCAATTAATGGTTGTCACAAGGGTGTGTAATTGGTCTAGTTTAATCCGGTTTTAAACAAAATTTAAGACCGAACTTGTTTGTGCCGATTTTACATTTTTCAAAACTAATTACGCACTAGTTACTTTTCTAAACTAGTATCTCCGATTTTTACAGTTTCCAGTCCAGTTTTCCAATTTTTTGAAATGTTAGTTTGTCATTAAAAATCTATTAATAAAAAAAACTGTTTTAAAAAATCTGTAGTTGAGAATAGAAAGGAGATTTCAATCATGTAAGAGATCTAAAGTACTGAACTGGACACAAGACTCTTTGCATTTCACTGATAATTGTTTTTTATATTCTCCCAAACTCAGAAACAAAAAAAGCTAGCATTTTCAATAGGAAAAGTCTACCCTGCCGCCCTACTTGTACCGCTTGGTGTGACCACTAGGTGCTTTTTTTTTTTTTACTTAATGATGAAGGAAGTGATTTTAAGTGTATTAGTATATTTTTTTTATTTTTTAAAAATATTTAAATATATTAAAAAAAATGTGAAAAGAAAAACAAAGAAAAAATAAAAACTCAAAATATGTTGTGTGGTAAAACTGATCGGGCTACTCTATAATTTTTTTAATTTAATCATTATCTAATTATTAAAATTTTTATTTTTTTAAATAAAATTAAAAAAATATTAAAAAAATAATATTTTATATTTAAATTTTTTTATACCATTTCTCAAAATACTATCATAGATCACAATTGAAACTATTTTAATATCATTCACAAACTATTTCACCAATTTTTAACCTCTATCTAATTTCTCAAAGATTTCCTAATTCTCAATTCAGTCATTTGAATTTAGGCTTGAAATTTTTAATTTTGGCAATTAATTAGTACTTTTCGTCAACCTGACACGCGTATTCTAGGTGGCATGTCAGCATTTTAAAAAAATAAATAAATAATTTTAAAATGTTGTTGTCGCTGTGTCTGTTGCGTGGCAACTTGACAAATACCAAACGATATGCGAAAGAATCACCAATTACCATCTTTTTGGGACAAAATTGGCATCACTGAAAAATCCCCAAATTAAATATTCCTCATTTTTAATTAAGCTTACTGTTCGTCCTTTGTTTGAAAATTTTATTTTAAACTCGGCCCATTATAATAAGAGAAATTTAATTTACAATTCTAATTAGGGGATTACGTGTACAGTCTCATTGATGAATATAGATAAAAGAGAAAAAAAATTATTTTAAAAAGAGTTAGTCTACATACATTTTCTAAATAGAAACTATTCATACAAACTCATACAGTTATGTTTAAAAAAAATTTAAAATTATAATAATATATTTTTTAAAATGATATTTTTTTTCTCTTTTATCCTCATTTATTATTGGGACTGTATATACAATCTTCCATTCAGAACTGCAAATAGAATTTTTATTTTTAAAAAAATATTTTTATAATTTTATAATTTTTTTAATTATGAATTTGTATCAACCATTTCTATTTAAGAATTGTAAGTTGACTAAACTGATGATGTATGGGAATATGCAATTATCATGTTATTAAAGTGCTAGAATTAACAATACTAATTATGTTAGCAACGTTTCATGATTTTGATGTCCAGCCAGCAGAAAAGCTTCAATGGCAACAAAAGTCATGTAGCTTGACAAAGTCATGATCGATCATCCAGCAACATTGTAATAAAAAATTAACAAAAAAAAAAAAAAGAGAAAAAGCTTCCTAGTGGGCGTAGTCCCTCTCGTGAGTTAAGAGATGATGCCAATTGATTTGAGTGTTAATTTTTTTAAAATGACTTTGAATATATTTAAATATTAAAATAAATTTATATAATTTATGTAAAATTGGTCAATCGTATGATTTCAACTAAGTTTTATATATTCTGTTTACGTTATCCGATCCATTAGCTGTCATGAATATAAGAGTAATTTAATGTATTTTTAAGTATTTTATTTTTAAATATCATTTAAATATAAAATATTTAAAGTTATAAGACTCTGTGCATTGCTCACGTGTATATATATATATATATATATATATAAATAATGACTAAGAAAAAACAAGCACGTACAACCAATAAAGAAAAAACAAAAAAGTATGACATTTAAAAATGACTAAGACAGTTAGAGTCTTTGTTTACTATATGAGTTTCATATCATCCAATCTCATTATATGTTTTATTTCTTTCTCAAATACTATATAAAATAGATACTTTTTAATTTAATCATTATCTAATTATTATAATTTTCTCAAATTTATAAAGAAACATAAAAATAATTTAATTTTTTCAAATCTGAAAACAAAAATAATATTATAATAATTGTTTAACTCTATATTATTTTTTATTTAACTTTTTCTATATCATTTCTCAAAATACCATAATATATCATAACTCAAACTACAAACTATTTTAATATCATTCACAAACTATTTTAATATCATTCACAAACTATTTCATGACTAGTCATAAATTTTTAATCTCTATCTAATTTCTCAAAGATTCCCTAATTATAAATTCAGTCATTTGAATTTATGCTTGAAATTTTTAAATTTGGCAATTAGTACTTTTCGTCTACCAGGCACGCCTATTCTAGGTTGCACGTCAGTATTTAAGAAAAAATAAATCAATTAATGGTTGTCACTAGGGGTGTAATCGGTCTAATTTGATCCGATTTTAAACAAAATTTAAAACCGAACCAGTTTGTACCAATTTTACATTTTTTAAAATTGACTACGTACCAGTTACCCACCTAAACTGGTATCTCTGATTTTTACAGTTTCCGGTCCAGTTTTTCAATTTTTTTAAATGTTTATTTGTCATTAAAAATCTGTTAATAAAAAAAAAAAAATTGCTTCAAAAAATCTGTAGTTGAGAATAGAAAGGAGATTTCAAGCATGTAAGAGAACTAAAGTACTGAATTGGACACAAGACTCTTTGCATTTCACTGATAATTGTTTTTTATATTCTCCCAAACTCAGAAACAAAAAATGCTAGCATTTTCAATAACACGAAAAGTGTGCAAATAATATTTTTTTAAAGTATTCTTTCAGTTATATTTAGAATTATTTGTCTCCATTGTTGTATTGTATCTATTCTTTGAGTTCCTCTGTTGAGCACACTAACATTTTGTAGGTATTTTCTATAATTGACTAGGAAATACTTGTCGACATTCTTTAATGGTGATTGAAGTCTTTGTCCTTCTGTTTTAATGTATAAAGTTATGAGCTTTATACCACCGTCATTCTTTCATCCCAAGCAGAAAAAATCTTAGAAATTTAACCTAACAATTTACATATACTTAATATTTATGATAGAAACTTGAAAGTAGTTGGGTCCTATATACATGGTTGTTGAGTTGCATAATAAATGCAAGCGGGTGAAATTCAAATTTGAAGTGAACACGAATCACTTTTTCATTCTCTGATCAGAAAGAAAATCTATGGGTTCGATTAGGTCTTAGTTCTCTATCACATGGCCGAAATGAATATCTAAATCTAACAAGTAATGAAATGAAAAAAAAATATGGAGAAGCATTACCGTGAGGTGAGGCCGAAGGTTTGTGTAGCGAGGAAGAGAGGCGAGAGTTCGAGACAGAGACGAGAGGCAGAGAGGCATAGATGAGAGTGGGGCAGAGAGGCGAGAGTCCGAGACAGAGTCGAGAGGCAGAGACGAGAGTGGGGCAAAGAGGCGAGGCAGAGAGTGAGGCAGTCTGCAGAGAGGCGAGGAAGAGACGAGAGTGAGGTTTGATTTTAGCCTTTAGGGTTTATTGGCATTATTGCCTTTTGGAAGTCTAAACGGTGTCATTTAGACTGTTGGTTTCTGGAGATTTGGAGAGGAAGCGGTGCCATTTTCTGTTGGTTTCTTCTATGTAGATGGTTCTTCTTCTTCTTCTTCTTCTTTTAAATGATAATTATAATTTTTATATATTTGTAATACATTTAATACATAGTTATAGACTATAGTGATTTAGTTATAGTGATTATTAGACTATATAATAGTAATAATATTAGACTATTAGTATTAGTTATATATTAGTATAGCTATATAATATATTAGACTATATAATAGTATTAATAGTTATATAATAGTTCTATATTAGACTATATAATAGTATTAATATTAGACTATTAAGATTAGTTATATATTAGTATTAGTTATAGTGATTTAATATAACTATATTAGTATAACTATAGCTATAGTCTATATTAGACTATTAGTATTAATTATATGTTAGTATTAGTTATGATGATTTAGTATAACTATATTAGTATAAGTATAACTATAGTCTATATTAGTATAACTACAAATGTCCTATGTACTTATCAAAACTTAGTGATAATATTTGAGTGATTTTTTTTCTTTTTATATATTATATATAAAACATATATATATAAAATATTTTGTATAATATTATTTTTGTATAAAACTTATATATTTATAATATTATTATTTATTTATTTATTTCTCCAATCGGGCCGTCCGGTTCGGTCCGGTCCGGTCCGGTCCGATCCGATCCCGAAACCACAGAACCGGAATCGGAACCGGGGTCCTGCTGGTTTGTGCAAATAAAGAACCGGTTCCAGACTGGAAAACCGGCCCAACTAGTCCGGTTCGGTCCGATTTTTCAGTCCAAACTTACACCCCTAGTTGTCGCCGTGTCCGTTGCATGGTGTTATTGTCATATTGACAAAGATAAATGATAAAACAACTACTCCTTTACAATTTTTCTATAATTTTCTAATAAAATAATATTTTTTGATATATTTATTTTAATTTTGATTTTGATTTGATGTGTTTGAAATTTTAAAAAATATTATTTTATTGATAAATTATAAATAAAGTGTAATTCGATTGTAAGGCTATCATTGCTCATTGACAAATATCAAACGACAAATTCTCCGAAAGAATCACCAAATTAGCATCTTTTTGGGACAAAATGGGATCACCGAAACAACTACCAAATTATAAAAGCAATCACATTGGGGGACTTGTGAAATTTAAGTAAAAGAATCTTCTTTCTTTATAATTATCCAATTTTGAGAAACACCGTACTACTCATTTTCTATTCTCTTCCTACTGATCTATTTAAATACGAGATGTGCTAGGTACAGTCCACTTAAGCAATCCCTGCGTACGCTACTATTTTTTGTTTGTCCATATCAGCTTAGGTCGAATGACCAAATTGACCTGCTGCTGCTTTTAGCCTTTCACGAAGAGAAGGAATTCAAAATCAGAAATCATTTTGCTGCTATTCATCCCGCGCGACCCAGATTGCTCCTCCACCACCAGCGTCGTGCTCATCTCCTCCACCACCGGTATTGTGCTCATCTCCTTCAGCACCTTCAGCTTGTAACGTCAACCCAAAGCAAAAGAGAAAATCGTTTTGCCGCTAGCAGCCCCGCACGACCCATATTTTTTTGTCTCCTCCACCACTGCCGTCATGCTAAACTCTTCCACCATCATCAACCGATAAATTCAACCCAAATCAAACGAGAAAAATTGAGACCTCTGCCACCCTCGATAAGAGGCCTCTACGCCACTCGAGATCATCTCCTCCACCATGAAGTTGCCACCAACTAGGTAGTTGCTCTGTTCTTACTCTTTTTTCTTGGTTTCAGTTTCGGCTTTAATAATGCTCATATGTTTAACTAGCTTAGCTTGCAAATTATTAAGTTCATAAATTTATCTTTTTTTCCTGATGATAAATAAGTATGACATTGTCTTTCGAAGAAACTACCTACATTCATCTGATCAAAATCATCATTTGGCTATGCCAAAAAAAAAAAAAGTTAGCAAAAAAGAAGGGCAATTTCCCACTGCTGTAATTTTTTTTCCTTATGTATCAGTGTTTTATATTGTTTGATTTATTTTTTAAAGTGAATTAGAGAAGCATGATATGACATAGTTTGTTTCGCTCAAGGAACCTGTTTTCTTAGGGTTGTGTAGATGAAGAATATGCTTTAGTTGTGATCGGTGGATTGCTTTTTGTGTTAAGACTCTGGGTGTTCTCACCCATTGTTATTACCTAATTATTAAACATGTTCAGGAATAGATTATCTGCTTTGCATTCTCCATTATCAGTCTCTTTTTTCTTCTATTCTTATTTCTTGCCGATCAACATTCTCCTAAGTTGTGTGGAAAACTTTACCTATTGGAGTTTTTTAATTCATAACCTTTTTAGAATAGTGATATTTTAGGTATTCACCTTCAATATTTCTATTGTTCTATTGTACTGAGATTTAATGATTTATTTTGATTATTTTTCAGATGTAACAAGTGAAAGTTATAAAAATATAATAGTTTTATTTATTTTACTCATCATTGATGAGATATTTAAAATTGTTGCATAATACTATGGTCCACCCATGTCATGGAAACTCGTCACCAATTTCATGTGATTGTGGTTCAAGCGCGCCCGCGTGTGGAGTGAACGGTCATATTACTCATGATTAGACTATGATTCTCTTTACTACTAATGTTTCATGATTAAAGAATTATAATGCTTGTCAAATTAATTTTTGATGAGAGGCATTTTATTTAGACACATTCTTACTATTTTAAGATGTAAAGGATGAGAGGCATTTTATATAGGCACATTCTAGCTATTTTCTTAGTCAATGATGATCGATAGGTGCCTTCAAAGTACATTACAGACAGGTGGCGGAATGACATTAAGCATAGGTATGCTCTCATTCGAAGCAGTTATGATGATTTGAGTAGTAAATTAGCTGCTGGAAGGTTTGCTAATTTGATGAAGTTCTGCTACGAAGTCGCTACAAATGCAGCTGAAAGCGATCATGATTCAATGGATATGGTACAGAAGTTGTTGGCTATGAATTTGAGTTACACAAAAACCAAGACACAACATGTACTTGTGAATATTGGTACCTCCAGTAGAGAAATGAGAAGTTCGAAAAAAATGTTAAGTCTTCGCATTGTTAGAGGTAAAGGGAGGTTTCTATCGAAGAGGATGACATCTACAGTAGAGAAGGTTATGAGAAAGCCACAAAATTTACGTAGACAATCCGAGACCCGTGCCAAGAGAAAGAGGAAAAATGTATTCAATTTGCTTGTCATATTTATGCAAAGTTGTTTCATAAATCTATTTAATTTAATTATGTATGGTTGAAATGTAGGGAAGTAAACTTCCGGATAGTATCATAATTACCTAGCAGAATGTAAAGTCAAATACTACAGGCAAATATGTGCACAGGAGTGGTGGCAAAAAGTGCATGGTTAGAGCATGTTGAGGTCCCTATAGACACCATTAGTTTCTGGAAATTGGACAGTCACCTTTATATATTAAGGTAGAGTGCAGGAAATTAAAACTTAAAATATAAAACATGATCCAGTTTTACATGCATTGGCTGATTAGGAAGCTAGGTGCAAACCATATTCCGAAATCATCTGGATTAAAGTAATCAATGAACCCATGAAATCCCCTGATTGGCAAAACCCATAGATCTTTACATTTCATGAAACTGAGTCCCTCTCACATATTTACTCAAACAATTGGACTACAACTTTGACTGCACGACATTTTCAATACAAACTCAACACATAATTTCCAACAAAAATGTGTATGAAGATGTAATTAAAGATGCTTTTATTTCCAAAATTACCAAATGCCTTAATTTCCAATACAAACTCAATACATAATTTCCAACAAAAATGTGTATGAAGATGTAATTAAAGATGCCTTAATTTCCAAAATTACCAACTAGCTTAATTTCCAATACGAACTCAACACAAAATTTCCAACAAAAACGTGTATGAAGATGTAATTAAAGATGCCTTAATTTCCAGAATTACCAACTAGCTTAATTTCCAATTTGAAATCAAACACAAAATTACCAAATGCCTTAATTTCCAACAAAAAAAAAAAAACAGAAAGCATAACAAATGCATTAATTAAAAATCTATTCTTATTTGAATTGCTCACCTGGAACGTGTATGAAGATGTAAAGAATACCAAATGCCTTGATTTCCAACAAAAATCAGAAAGCATGCCAAATGCCTTCATTAAATATGTAAAGAATTCGAATTGCTCAGCTGGAAAACCACATTGCAATAACAGAGAAACATTGCCATAAAAAAAATTATCATAAATCAACCTATCTCACGAACAGAGTGAAATTAGGGCTCAGATGGAGTGAAGTTGGGCTGGGCCCAGACGGAATTACTCTTTTGGGTAAAATCAACTCCTCCACCACCTTGCACGACAACGTTAAGGCTGGGCTCAAACAAAATTATTATTTTGGGCGGAAGCAGCTCGGCGGAAGCAGCTCCTCCACCACCTCGCACCACTTCATTAGGGCTGGGCTCAGACGTATGAAATTACTCTTTTGGGCAAAGCTTCGGTCTCAGGGAGGAAGGAAGAGCAATCTCTCATGAAGAGATGACAGCCAAACGAGGAAGGGGGAAGTCATCACGAGGAGAAGATCTATCTCGAGCAAGACGACGTCGTAAACCCAACTTAGTAAAATGGGGCATTTTTGCCATGTTGGCGTGCACGTCCAGTCCTCTGATATGGGACTACATAAAGAATTTATCTTTAAGTATTCCTTCATTTTAATTAAGCTTAAAATTCAACCAACCTGAGTTGTTTGAAAATCTTATTTTAAACCTGCCCCATTATAACAAAACATTCTAATTTTAAAAAATACATAATCAAGAATAGGATGAATATGTTGGTTTTTAAACTTAAAAATGATTAAGATATTTGATATAAAGTAAAAATAACGTGAACCATTATTTTTGTTCAATGTATTAGTTAAGTTGTTTATATTTAAATGAAAATGTGTCTTAGTACTTGAACTAATGTATGCCTCTTGGGGATATGAGCCTTAACCGCTTCCCAACCAAACAAAGGGTTGTGCCCTTTGGTGAATTAGAAACATTTTCAATTATTCTCTAATATTTGAGAAGTTGTGCTTTTTCAAAAGTGCTCATTCATTTTAGTTGTGACTTTTCACAAATACTCTTTTATTTATATAAGTTGTGACTTTTCACAAGTACCATTTCATTTATGTGATGTCACTTTTCGCACGTACCATTTCATTTAAATAAGTTGTGACTTTTCACAAGTGTCATTTCATTCTAGTTGTAACTTTTTACAAGTGCCCTTTAGTTCTCTATAAATAGGAAACCCACCCACAAATTCATTAACTCCAATTTAGAGAAACACTTCCTCATTCTTATCTTTTTTTCTTTGGGTTTTAACTATTTTATATCGGGTTCGAGAATCTCTTTTGTGTGCACCGACGAGAAGATTAATGGAAACCGATGTTGTTGTATCTTGGGAGTAGATTGTGAAGAAGCCTAATGCATGTTTATAATTGGAGGCGGTGAAATCTACTCTAAGGAAAGCGTCCATCACAACGTGTCTCAATACCGAGTTCTCACTTTCTAATTTGTTTTTATTATTTTACACATTCTCTAGTTTACAAAGCGTTTCAGAATATTTACCAACATAATATTTACTCCCGATTGAGTTGGATAACTTTTCTTCCAAACAAATGAAAAGATTTTGAGCATGTAAAAAATACATGTTTTATAATGAAGGGATACATTACTATTTTAATTTTCATTATTAAAAAAATAGGCAGTGATAAGGTCACTGTCCATCTACTACCCAAGTGCATTTCAAGTTTTTTTTTTTTTTTCTATCATTTTATTTTAATTATTTTTTTAACATCCTTAATCATTAAGAAAAAATTTAAAAATATATATAACTTTACTAATACTCAATTTTTTAATCATTAAGTAAAATAAAAAAAATAGTAGTAGATGGTAGTGCTGCAACCCGATGCCATCCAACCGGGTCTGGGGCCGGTCTGACCCGACCCGGAACTGTTTGCTCGCCAACCCGGTCCGACCCGACCCGACCCGGTACTGTGCGAGTCGGGTCGGGTCTTCGATTTTTTCCCCCCTAAAACCTTTTGTCCTCTATCTCCGTCTCTGTCTTTGTCTAGGTGCCTGCTCTGAGGGGTTTTGGGCTTTATGAGTCTGTAGCCGTTGATGATAACAAAATGGGCGGAGTCACGTCTTCAATTGCTGCCAAGTTTGCCTTCTTCCCACCGAGCCCTCCGTCATACACTGTGATAGAGGTCATACACTGTGATAGAGGACGACACGCGTGGCGACTGATTTTATATTCCCGAGGCCCTAACGAGGGATGGCATCAACATGGATGTCCTCAAGCTCCGAAACCGTAAAGGAAACGACATCGTGGCCATCCACGTCGAGAATCACAAGGCATCGGCCACTTTGCTCTACTCCCACAGGAATGCCGCTGATTTGGGACAGATGTTCAAGCTCTTTGTCGAACTCAACATTCGGCTTCGCGTCAATCTCATGGGGTGATTTATCTCTATGCTCTTTTTTTCTTTTGAAAAAACAAACTGTCTTTGTTCTTGTTTCTATATGCTTTTTCTTTCTGAGCTGAAATCTGGGTTTTGAGCTATGGGTTTCTTCATCATTTGAGCCTTGAGGTATATGTTTGCCTTGATTTCTGGGTTTAAACTTGATGGGTGTTGCTTAGTTTGGTGAATTTTTCTTAGAATTGCACTTGTGGTCTTTGATGTGTAACCTTAACACTGATGGTTCTGCTTTAAACCGCACCGATCTAGAAGAGGAATGGTTTGTTACTCGTAGCACATTTTCAGATTCGACATGTTATTTTTCCTAAAATCCGTCTTCCACTTTTGACCCGATGAACCCGCCTTTCATGGGTTGGGAATGTCAAATCCTTCGGACGGGTCGGGCTGAAGGCCTATTATGCACAGCCCTAGTAGATGGATAATACTAAGATAATAATTCTATCATTATTCTTAATTAATATATAATAAGACTGATGTATATATGAGAATATGCATTTATCATGAATTTAAAGTGCTAGAATTAACGATACTAATTATGTAAGCAACGTTTCATGATTTTGATGTCCTGGCAGAAGAAAAGCTTCAATGGCAGCAAAAGTCACGTAGCCCGACAAAGCATGCAAGCTGCTGGGAATTAAAAATGGATGTTGCTAAGTCCATAGAGGATTTCCACAGAAATCCTCTACCGAATACACAAAATCTTTTTTTTTTTTTAATCTTTTCTTTCACTATTTTTTTAAACTATTTAAATATTTTTTAAAAATAAAAAAAAATCACATATTCATTTAAAAACACTTACTTAATTATTAATTAAAAAAAAATCGGTAAAAAATCTCAATAAATTTTTTCTATAGACATAGTGTTTTCCATACAAATATGGTTGTTGTAGCTTGATACATTCATGTTGACTACAAATATTAATATTATAAAAGCGTTAGGGAAGATAAAGTGTCAATTGTACAAAAAATTTAAGCAGCCTCACAAGGGCTTTTAATGCCTCATTTGGTTAGATATATGAAAATAAAAATTAAATAAAAATATTATAAAATTAAAATATTATTTTTTTATATTATTTTATTTTGATATTTAAAAAAATTAAATTATTTTTCATGTTTTATTTAAAAATTTAGAATAATTATAATAATTACATTATAATTTCGTAAAAAAATTTAAAAGTAAAAAATTTAAAATTTAAAAATATTTATTAAAAAGAAATGAAATGATTTTTAAAAGTAAACCAGGTTTAAACCTAAAGCCCATCCAAATGATGGAAAGTTAAGCCCACTCGTCTACTGATGATAAAAAATGAACAGTTGTGTTATACGTGGCCATCTACCGCTTTACTAGTCTTGTTTAGATGTTGAATTAAATTGAGATGAGTTGAATATTTATGAATGATAATTAGTTGATACGGTAGAGTGAGTTTTGTGTGATTTATTTAAGATGAATTTAGATGTATTTATAGAAAGTTAAAAAAGATTATAGATCTCGCCTATAAAGAGATGTTGAGTTGAAAAAAATTGTAAGTCCCACATGTAAAGAGATTTTAAGTTGAAAAATTATATTTGCAATCCCCACTTGTAGGGCTATATAGAAAACCGGCAAACCGACCGGGACCGACTCAGACTGGCCGCCGGAGCTCGGAACCGGCCAAAACCGTCAGGGAACCGGTCGGCCGTCGGTGGTAATTTATCAAAACCGGCGTCGGCCAGTTCGGTCCCGGTTTGAACTAGCCAAAAACCAAAAAATCGGCCGACATCATATATATATATATATTTTAAATATATTCATTCATTAAACGACGCCGTTTCACTTAAATAAGTGAAACAACGTCGTTTGCATCTTAAGGTTAGAAAAAAAATTAAAGGGAACGACGCTGTTTCTTTCCCAGTTTCCCCCTCCCTCTTCGATTTCCACTCAGGCTCTCGCCTCTCATTCGTCACTCTCAGCGCCGTTGCCTCCACTCAACTCACGGCTCACCGACGCCCAGCGGTCTACCGTTTAGTAGCGGCGCAACCTCCACCGCTCAACGTTCCTCCGGCAAACGGTGCAGCCCGAGAGTCTCCATTTTATTTTTTAGGTATGAACCATTGAACCATATGATTTTAATTTTTGTGAGATTTATTTTTTTATAAGTATTTTGTGACATTTATGTTTTAGAAGTTTTTTTTTTTTGTGAGATTTATGAGTATTTTTTTGTGAGATTTATAAGTATTGTTTTTATAAGTATTTCAGCCCGAGAGCCCTGTTTGTTTTTTCTGGTTGGGTGCATTCACGGATTGAAGATGTTTTATAGATTTTGTAATTTGTATAATGAACAATCGGTAGTTTTTGAAGATGCAGTGTGCATTTCAATTTTATAGATTGACAGTTTTGGAACTTTTTTTGAAAATAAAATAATTTGTGATGTTTATTGAAATTTGAAAGTAAAATTTATGATGTGTTATAAATAATTTGTGATGTTTATTGAAAGTAAAATTTATGATGTGTTATAAATAATTTGTGATGTTTATTGACAATAAATGTTCATAATTTATTGAAAGTAAAATGATTTGTGAGATTTATGAGTGATCTAAAATGTAGATTAGAATCTTAGATTTGTGATGTTTGCCACGTTGCAAACTAACTGTTGTGTAATTGACAATTGTGGTGATTTTTTATTCTTTCTTGGTTTTACATGTTAGATGGATTATTCGTCAAGTCCAATTGATATTGATTCGAACTCTCAAATACCAAAACTCTCGGCTTCAAGTGCCCCTAATAGGGGTAATTGTCCACTTCCTAAGAAACGGAAGGGGAATGATCCGTCAATTGTTTGTGATCATTTTACAAAAGTTTAGGGTTGTTCCGTAGATGATCATAAGGTTAAGTGTAATTATTGTGGAAAGATATACGCTTGCCACTCGAAGAGGAACGAAACTTCAACCATGCAAAACCATCTACCTTCATGTTCCAAAAATCCTCATAAACGTGGGCCTTTAGATAAATACCAAACAACATTGGCAGGTGAGGTATCCTCGGAGGGGTTTGGAGAGACTGATAATTCTTTAAGAAATCTTGTAACCCATAAATATAGTGAGGAGGCTATGAGGATGGCGCTTGCGGAGATGGTAATTCTCGATGAATTACCATTTAGAATTGTTAAAGGGCAATGATTTAAGAAGATGGTTTGGTTGCTTGAACCTAGATTTAAAGTGTTATGTCGAGTGACGGTTGCAAGAGATTGTATGAAACTATTTGCATCTGAAAAAGTCAAACTTAAAAAGTTATTTAAAGATGGGGGAATGAGGATTTCATTAACTACCGATACGTGGACATCGGTACAAAATCTTAATTATATGTGCCTAACTGCTCATTTCATTGATAGTGATTGAAAATTGCAGAAGAAAATCATTAATTTTTATTTAATCCCTAATCATCGAGGGGATACTATTGGAAAATATGTTGAATCGTACCTCCTTCATTGGGGCATTGATAAGATATTTACTCTTACTATTGATAATGCTAGCTCAAATGATACTGCAATTGCATATTTGAGACATTTTTTTACAGAGAATATGTTGGAGGGGAAGTACATGCACATGAGATGTTGTGCTCATATTCTGAATCTTGTCGTGAATGAGGGTCTTGAGAATGTGATGGTGCTATTACAATGGTTAGAAATGCGGTTAGATATGTGCGCTCATCCCCTGCAAGATTAGATAAGTTTAAGAGATGTGCAGAAAAAAAAATTAATTGTAAAAAAATGTTATGCCTTGATGTGCAAACCCAATGGAATTCAACTTACATGATGTTAGAGGCTGCTGAGAAATTTGAAAATGCTTTTAGGCGAATGAAGAATGAGGACTACAATTTTCTTTCTTGCTTTAAGGATGGAAACATTGGGCCTCCTAGAGCTGAAGAGTGGGAGACAGTGCGGGTTTTTGTGAAATTTTTAAAGATGTTTTATGATGCCACTTGTCGATTTTCTGGTTCTTTACATGTTACGGCAAACACAATTTTTTTGAAGATTTGTAGGCTCCAAAAAGAATTGGTTAGACTGTGTGAGAGTGAGAATACTTGTTTGATGAGCATGACCATTAGCATGAGAATGAAATTTGATAAGTATTGGGGTTCATTGGATAGGATGAATTTGTTGTTATTGATTGCAGTTCTCCTTGATCCACGTAGCAAGTTGGGGCTTCTTACTTTTCACTTGAAAAAAGTTTATGATCACAATTGGGCTGAACATTTGTTGTCGAGGGTGAAACAATTATTATCAGACATGTATGCGGAGTATAATGCTACGTTCGGTTCTTCCTTGAGTAGCAGAGAACATGTTTCCCCTCCGTCATCTGCCCTTCCAAATGATGCTGAAGACAATCATGAGTCACAACTTTTTTATGAGTGGTTGCTAGCATCGACTGCCTCTGGATCTACAGCTACCAAAACAGAGATTAACCAGTATTTTTCAGATGGTTGTGAGGCATTCAATCAATCTTTTGACTTGTTGAATTGGTGGAAAGTGAACGAGCTTAACTATCCTATACTTGCGAGAATTGCATGAGATGTGTTAGCCATGCCTGTTTCCACGGTTGCATTAGAGTCTGCATTTAGTATGGGAGATCGTGTACTTGATTTTTTTCGGAGTTCCTTAGCTCCGAGAATTGTTGAGGCACTTATTTGTACTCAGAATTGGTTGCAACATCCGTCAACGCCAATTGATATTCGAGACTCCATAGATAATGTTGAGAGTTTTGTAGTAGAATCTGGTAATGTGTTTTTCTAATTCAATTTCCATATTCATTTATTTTTATAATTTAATTTAATTTTTTTTTCATTATCCTAATTTATTAATATTGATTATTTGGTATTTTCTTATAGAGTTAGGAGTATCATACATCACAATTATTGATGATTGAAGAGTCGAAGACTGCAATTGAAGAATGAAGATTTTTTGAATTTTATTCAAGAATAATTATTATTTGTTCTTACTTGCTTAAGACAATTTAGTTTGTTTGTAATATGTATTAAACATGATCTAGTGGAGTATTTTTTTTATTTATCTACTAATTAGTAATTTAGTATATAAGATAATAAGACTATAAAATATAAGTAGTATATATGTACTAGTTATTAGTTACTAATAATATATACATGGCATGATTAAAATTAAAAAGAAATTGTACTAATAATTGCAAAAAGAAATTCTGTAAAAAAAGTCTAAATGTAGATGATCTTGAATAACAAATTGAGCCCAAAAAGAGGTTGAATTGGGTCTTAAAATTGCCCAACTGAGTGGTTCAAACCGGCCTAAAACATGTGGCCCAAACCAGCCCAAAACCGACCAACCGGCCGGTAACCGAACCGGCCGGATTTCCCCTAATAATCGGCCTGTTTCAGCCAGTTTGGTCTCACCAGGAAAACTGAACCGGGTTGGGCCCAACAAGAGGTTGAATTGGGTCTTAAAATGGCCCAACAGAGTGGTTCAAACCGGCCCAAAACATGTGGCCCAAACCAGCCCAAAACCGACCAACCGGCGGGTAACCGAACCAGCCGGTTTTCCCCTAATAACCGAACCGGGTTCGGTTTCGGTTTGGGCCCAAAACCGAACCGATAGTTCGGTTTTTTAGCCCTACCTACTTGGAGACTGTATGTGCAGACTCTTTATTAAATGAGAAAAAACATCAGTTTAAGAGGGATAGGCTTGTATTGTAGTCTCCAAATGGAGACTGTATCTAGCATTGCTCTTTTAAGTTGAGATGAGTTTAGTAATTTTTAGAATTAAGTGATTAAATATTAGACTTAATTTTAAATTAGACTAAACATAATTAATTTCAATTCAATCCAAATTTCAATCGCAATTTAAAGTCGAGGCTAGCATTGATATAAAAATTTTATCTAATTTAATAATCATAATTTTTTAAATTTTTATTTAAAATATAATAAATAATTTATTTTTTTAAATTTTAAAATAATATTAATATTAAAAATAATTTTTTATTTAATTTTTTACTGTCATCTCAATTTACTGTAAATTTCCCTGATTTAAGTTGGATCATCCGCGCCCCCTCACCCCCCCCCCCCCCCCCCCCCCCCCGCGCCTCCGGCCCGGGCCGTCTCTCTCTTCCTCTATCTGATTTCAGGTTTGATTGTTCCTCTCTGCTGAGCTCTCAAGGGGTATTCTGGGGTGAGCTTCGAAGTTCTCTCTTTCCCTGTATTTTTTTCTCACTCCTGATTTTTATCTCGTGGGTTGATATTGTTCTTTCATTGTCTGGGTTTTGTTTCTTTTCATCTGATTCGTAATAAAGGTTGCTCCTTTTCTTGGTAGTACTCCATTTTTGGGGGCGATTCGACTGAGGAAGTTAAATATTTACACATAAGGAGTATGTACTTAAGCTTGCTAAGTGTTATTCTTCACAGTTTGCACTTAAGTTTGCCAAGTGTTATTCTTCACAGTTTCATCGGGTGTTGCTCTAGGTGTGTTACATAATGATGATCTTTGTTTCCCATCTGATTTTGTATAGTATATGTTGTACTCTTTGGTTGGATGTTGAGAAGGTTGGGGAAATTAAGAGAGAAATGATAATGGGTACATTGGGTAGTCTTTTTCCGACTTCAGTTTTAGCCGCATCAGCTTCATACTCTGTGCCTATGCAATTTCTGTTATCCGGTAGTTTGGACTTTGGAGTGTGGACTCGTAATATATTGCATTTACTGCTGTTTCTGAGTAGGAAAAAAAATTAATATTCTACTCGATTGGGCCTTTTGGATATATATAATCTAAATTTAAATTTGTGCCTGGGAATCGAGTTTTCTAGCTATTGTTTGAATATATATTCTCCTTTGAGGTTTTAGGGTTTTAGCTTCAGTGAAAGCAAGTGATGTGTGTGTGTGTGTGTGGATATATATATGTATATGTGTGTGTGTGTGTGTGTGTGTGTGTGTGTGTGTGGATATATTTATGTATATGTATGTGTGTGTGTGGTAAACCTGTTTGCTAGCTTCAAAATGATGAAAATTTCGACTTTCTTTTCAAAGAAAAGGTTTTCCGGCAAAAAGAAATGAGCAGTCAAGAGTTGGATTATCTTGCATTATTTTTTAAAAAGCACCTCCTTTTTGGCTATCCGAACATCATTGGAAGGGAGGGATTTATGAATCCAATTACCATAGCTGAGAGCATACTTTGATTTTTAATTATGTTCTAGTAGACCTTTTGGTTGATTGTATTGCTTTCCACCTTTGTCTGTCCTCCTTTTTCCATTTTGAGGTCGTCTTATGTAATATAGTTCTAATAAGCTGTTTCATTTAGAACACATTAAACGATGGTGAATGCTGTGGCTGTTCTTGGCAGCAATGAGGGTGTCAGTGGGACTATCTACTTCACCCAAGAAGCTGATGGTAACTTGGAAATCCTGTCTGATCATCCAGCAAGTGTAGATGTCTCTATTTTTCACATTTTGAAAGACATTTTGTTTCAAATTTTCAGGCTCTACAACAGTAACTGGAAATATTTCTGGCCTTAAGCCTGGTCTCCATGGCTTCCATGTTCATGCACTTGGGGACACAACAAATGGTTGCATGTCAACTGGTATAGTCCAAAGAGATGATGTTTGTTTCTTTGTATCTAAAGCATCCAGTCCAAGAGCAGAGTAAACCCCACTTTGCTCCACATTAATCCCTTTTGTCTTTAATTTTATTTTTAATCTACCTGCTTACAGGGCCACATTTCAATCCTGCTGGCAAAGAGCATGGTGCTCCTGAGGATGAGAATCGGCATGCTGGTGATCTTGGAAATGTCACTGTTGGTGATGATGGTATGTGCTGTGTTTACCTCTATCCCCTTGGTCATTCATTGACAGCTTCCAAATCGTTGGACTCTATCATGTTCTATAATATGCAGGGGAGTAACCCAACTTTGAGGATGAGCTGCTGAGATCTTTCTTGCCCTCCCAACTTTATATGAAAAGCCAGCGGCAGCTAGTGTTTAAGTTCCTAGTTCTATCTCCCATTTCTCTTCCCTGAGTCATCTACTATAGCCGCCCTTCTGTTTATATTACTCTACCTTAACTCCATTGCAACCAAGTATTTTTCATTTATCTGTGATTTTTATATTTGTTGGGGGGAGGCTACCGGCTACATGTACTAAGGAAAAGGTGAACACTTCTATGAGTACCCTTGATCTTGACTTGCCAAAGTGGCTGTAACCAAATCAAGTGGCTCATAGAAGTTAACTGGCCAGTCCTTGTGAGATCTCTTTCTTCGATCTCTGTCAACAATCTGCTTACCGAACTTCTCACGTTTTTTTTTTTTTCTTTTTTCTTTCTAATTATTGCTATTTTTAATTTTTTGGATGGGTAAAGAGAAGGGAGAGAAGAGGGAAATGGCATAGGATTTAGCCGTTTTAAGAGACCCTTCTCAAACATCAATTGTTAATACGGGTCACCTTCCAGGCAAGCTGCTTTGATTTCCCAGCAGTTTGCGTCTAATGGTGCCTACAGTCTTCTACCAAAAAATAATATGCAGAGCAAATTGTTTCTGCTGTTAGTTACCTGATAAGATGGCTTAAGATGGGTATTTATTTTGTTCTGACACACAGTGGTGCACTAATGCATGGTATCTCTTTTCATACAGGGACAGCCAAGTTCACAATAATTGACAAGCAGGTGTGTTTCATCTTCTGTTTAAGTTTTACTTGTGCACATATATTTAGTTACTTTTCACTGATGTATTTTACAATTTTGCAGATTCCACTTTCTGGACCAAATTCCATTATTGGAAGAGCTGTTGTTGTCCATGGAGATCAGGATGATCTTGGCAAGGGTAAACTCTTGAAACACAATGCTTGAAATTGTTCTGTTTTAGTTTTATTTTCTGTATATTCATGATTAAAGCCAACTATATGTAAACCACTAAGTCACAATTGGAGCGTCTGTGTTGATAAATTGTTTTACTTGGTAAACAAGAAGAGTAAGGGCTTTTATGTTGTTTTTGTTTTTGTGGGGGTAAAGGTCACCACTTTAAGCTAAAGCTCTAGATATTTAGGGTAAAAATTAGAAAACTGAGATTTTGATATCCCCTTTCAAGTTTGTCAGAGGTTAAAAAAATGATGTTACTCTCAAGTATGAAGCCTTTGAATTGGTTTCTAATATGGACTTCTGTTATTGAATTTTTCCCATTTCCCCAAGTGCTGTTGAAGTTATTCTAGAAAAGGTGCATTAGGGCACGTTTGAACACTGTGAATTCTCAAAATTGTCAAAACTTATCATAATTCTCAAATTTTTTTCATAATTTCATTCCCAAGCATTACTCAAACACAATTTTTCAATTTCAAATTTTCAACTTTTTCATCTAATCATTACTTAATCATTATTCAAATATAAAAATCAATACAATTTTTACAAATTTTAAAATAAAATGCAAAAATAATACAATTTTTACAAACTTCAAAACAATTTTTTTTTTCTAAGTAAAAGTAGAATTTTTGTTGATAAGAATAGGCATGGCCCAAGTACATAAGAAGTATACACAGAAAATGCCTACATTCCACTAAGCACTAGTGAGGGATACAATCAAATCATGAAAAATGTCTCATTACAACTAATGACCGAAGCCCAAGAAAATAAAGCATTATAAAAGAATCTCTTCAGCTCATCCAAGAAACACTCCCTGTCTTCAAACAATTTTTTTTATCAAAACAAAAATTATATTCAAACAATTTCATAATTTTCTAATATTTTTATTCAGCTTCTTCTCTCTCATTTCTCAAAACCTAATAAAACATCTTCACTTAAATCATTTCACTACTATTCACAAAATTCTGATATACTCCAAGTGTCCAAACATGCCCTTAGATTGGTTTCTTCTTGTAGAGGTACTTGTAGATTAGGGCTGTAACTGTCTCCCATTTTCCTGTGATAATCACTGTTTTTTATGTACTTATTCCATTGTTTTTATGCATTTATTGCCAATGCATTTGGATTCGGTCCTTAATGCTAATGAATATCTGGACATCAGTTCTTGCTTGACAAATTGATGCTTCTAGATTTCCCAGCATCAATTTGAGGGGGGATGTCACGAAGATATGATTTGAGTATCATTATTGTAATTTTAGTAACATTTTCCTTTATAGTTAGATACTTTCCTTTCTAGCTAGATATATACATAACTGTGTAAATACTTACCTGGCATAGTTATTAGGCGCTGGAAATTTGGCATTTATTGTGTAAAATCCCTTCTATATAATGAAAGCAATCCTTATCGAAAGGGTATTCAAACCAATTTGACGGAGAATGCATATGGTCATGTTAACTAGGATTTCTTATGTTACTTGGGTGGTGTGGTTTTGGGGAAAGATGGATTTCATGGATTAGGCATTGCATTACTACAGCCCCTTTTTTCGGTTTTGGTGAATGGTGTGCTGGAGGGGTTCTTTAACAGCTCTAGGGGATTAAGGCAAGGGGACCTTCTTGTTACGGGATTTGATTTGTACTATTTTAGGAATGTTTTTCCTTCATATCAAGATTGTATTTAGCAGATAATTAGCATGTAAATAAGATTGGAAATACTTACCTTGTATAGATTTTCGGCGCTAGAATTATGCCGATAAATGTGTAAATTTTTTCTATATAATGAAAGCAAACCCTATGGAAAGGGTATTCAGACCAATTTGACATGGTACCAGAGCCCCTACTCTGATATTCATCTCCGAGGTCTTAATCCTTCGTGTTCGACGGAAAGAATTTTTTTTTTCCTCTGTTTCGGCAAGTTCCATCTTGCTTTTGTGTGTCGATTCTTTCTGTGGTGAACCACGTTGTGGGTTTACTGTGCTGTGGCAGTCGACCTTCTCTGTGGTGGTGTTCGACTGTTTCTGTGGTGGTGTTCGATATTTTCTGTGGTGGTTGAGTGGTGTTCAACTTCATCTTGGTGGCCGTTGTTCTGGTTCTGGGCTGTCTTTCCTCTCTCGGTGATCGTTTTGTGGTGGCTGGGTCGCAGTGGGCACGTCGGCTTTCTCTGTGGTAGTGGCGAGGTGATCGGCGACGTCTGTTGCCGTCTGTGTTGGGTGCTGGGCAGGTATCGGTCTGCCGAGTCTTTGTGTTGGGTGCTCTTCTTTTTTTTTTCATTCGTGGATCTGATCTACATATTCTGTCCGTGGGCTTTTCCTTATTTGTCTTTCGTGCACCACATTTTGGGCTTGCCTCTATTTTGTTTAAACTGCTTGGCTGATTTTTTGGGCTTTCATCATGTCTATTGAAAATACTATAGTACGTTTTACTGGAAAGAATTTTTCTACGTGGGCATTTCAATTTAAAATGTTCTTGAAAGGGAAAGAACTATCCAACCATATTGATAGCTCTGTTCGAATTCCCACTGATGAAAAGGAATTTGCTTCATGGGAGATCAAAGATGCTAAGGTGATCTCCTATCTATTGGGGACGATTGAGCCTCATCTTGTCACCAATCTTCGCTGTTTTACTACAGCTCAGGCTATGTGGGCCTACTTGCATCGTATTTATCACCAAGACCATAGTGCTCGGAAATTCCAATTAGAGTTGGAAATTAGCAAATACACCCAAGGTAATTTGACCATTGAGCAATTTTATTCTGGTTTTATTAATCTTTGGAGCGAATATTCTGCTATTGTTCATGCTAAGGTCCCCACCGCGGCACTTGCGGCTCTTCACGCGGTTCATGCTGAGAGTCAACGCGATCAATTTTTGATGAAGCTTCGACCTGAATTTGAGCCTGTTCGAGCCGGCTTATTGAACCGTAATCCGGTTCCTTCCTTGGATATTTGCTTGGGAGATTTATTGCGTGAAGAACAGCGGTTATCCACTCAGATGGGTATGACTTCTGAGAAGGTTTTTTTCTGAGGCTGTAAATGTAGCCTATGCAGCTCAAGGGAGAGGGAGGAACAAGTTGCAGTGTTTCAGTTGCAAGGAGTTTGGTCATATTGCTCGCAATTGTCAGAAGAAAGTTTGTAACTACTGCAAGAAGGAGGGCCATATTATCAAAGATTGTCGAGTGCGGCCTCAGAATCGCCAATTTCAAGCCTTTCAAGCTGATGTTCAGCCCTCTCCTTCTTCTGCGCCCTCCATTGTAAGCTCTGATTCATCTGTTCTCACACCTGCCATGGTCCAACAGATGATTCTGTCTGCTTTTACGGCTTTAGGCCTGCAAGGTACAGATCTTAACTCCATTTCTTCTTGGATTGTTGATTCGGGTGCGTCAAATCATATGACTGGTAGTACGACGAGTCTCCATGGTGTTCGTAAGTATGGAGGCACGCAGACTATTCAGATTGCTGATGGTAGTACACTTCCTATTACTGTTGTTGGTACTTTGGGATCTTCATTTCGAAATGTTTTTGTCTCTCCTGGCTTATCTACCAATTTGATTTCTGTTGGACAATTGGTAGATAATAATTGTGATGTTCACTTTTCTCGTGGTGGTTGTCTTGTGCAGGATCAGGTGTCGGGGACGGTGATCGCGAAGGGGCCTAAAGTGGGACGTCTATTTCCTTTACAATTTTCTTTTCCTAATGTTGTTTCTTTTGCTTGTACGGCTACTGCCAATAACAATGAAGTCTGGCATAAGAAATTGGGTCATCCTAATTCTGTTGTCTTGACTCATCTTTTGAACCATGGTTTTTTGGGAAATAAAAATTTAGTTTCTTCTTCTCCTGCATCTTTTGATTGTACTACTTGTCGTCTTGGTAAAAGTAAAACTTTACCTTTTCCTACTCATGGTAGTCGTGCTTCTCAGAGCTTTGAAATTGTGCATACTGATGTTTGGGGTATTAGTCCTGTTATTTCCCATGGTCAATATCGTTATTTTGTGACGTTTATCGATGATTATAGTCGATTTACGTGGATTTATTTTCTCCGTTCTAAAGCTGATGTGTTTTCCATGTTTCAAAAATTTGTTGCGTTCGTCCAGACACAGTTCAATACTTGTATCAAAATCTTACGCTCCGACTCAGGAGGGGAATATATGTCTCATTCCTTTCAGACTTATCTTCAGGAAAAAGGAATTGTTTCCCAGCGTTCTTGTCCTTATACCCCTCAACAAAATGGAGTCGCTGAGCGTAAGAATCGTCATCTCTTAGGCGTTGTTCGTACTTTATTGATTGATTCTTCTGTACCTTCTAAGTTCTGGGTAGAAGCCTTATCTACTGCTGTTTATCTGATCAATCGTCTGCCTACTGTCACCCTAAATTACGATTCTCCATATTTTCGTTTATTTGGCATATCTCCTGAGTATCAATCCATTCATACTTTTGGGTGTGTTTGTTTTGTTCATCTGCCACCTGTTGATCGTCATAAGCTTGGTGCTCAGTCTGTCATGTGCGCTTTTATGGGATATAGCCCTACTCAGAAAGGATTTGTTTGTTATGATGCTCATGCAAACAAATTCAGGATCTCCCGAAATGTGATTTTCTTCGAAAATCAATATTTCTTTCAGTCTCAGGTTATTCCAGATTCTCCTATCACTCTTCTACCAGCTTTTGATGATGTGTCTTCTTCTATTGAGCGATTTAAACCAGGTTTGGTGTATCATAGACGTCCCCCTTCAACGCCTCTTCCTGACACTATCCCGTCATCTGATTCTGCGGCTCCTATACCTCGACGCTCCACCCGGATTATACATCCACCAGATAGGTATGGTTTTCCTCATACCTCGCTTACTGCCACTCTCGATACTGTTTCTGTTCCTCACTCTTATACTCAGGCAGCCACCCAAACATGTTGGCAGCAGGCTATGCAAGAAGAAATCCAAGCTCTTCAAGAAAATCACACTTGGGATCTTGTGACTTGTCCCTCTAGTGTCAAACCTATCGGTTGTAAATGGGTATACTCAGTCAAGTTTCGGTCTGATGGCTCACTGGACAGATATAAGGCCCGTCTTGTGGCACTTGGGAACCGGCAAGAGTACGGTATTGATTATGAAGAGACATTTGCCCCTGTTGCCAAAATGACTACTGTACGGACTATCTTGGCCATTGCTGCATCGCAGGGTTGGACTCTCCAGCAAATGGACGTGAAGAATGCCTTTCTACATGGGGATTTGAAAGAAGAAATCTATATGTCTCCACCTCCCGGCATGTTTGCTACACCTTCCTCAAAGGTTTGTCGGCTACGCCGATCTTTGTATGGACTGAAACAGGCTCCACGTGCGTGGTTTGATAAATTTCGCTCTACTCTGCTTGCTTTTCACTTTACTCAGAGTCAGTTTGATTCCTCTCTATTTCTTCGCAAGACTTCTGCAGGAATTGTATTGCTTCTAGTATATGTTGATGACATTGTGATTACTGGCTCTGATATTGAGTTAATTAAGCAATTACAACAGCATCTCAAGGCTTCTTTTCACATGAAAGATCTTGGTCTCCTGCAGTACTTTCTTGGCCGTGAGGTGCAGATTACTTCAACTGGTACATTATTGCACCAGCACAAATACACACAAGAAGTGATTTCGCAGGCTGGTCTCCAATTGGGTAATTCCGTTCTTACCCCCTTGGAAGTAAATCTTAAGCTTCATCAGGAGGAAGGCGAGCTTCTATCAGATCCATCCTTGTATCGGCAACTAGTTGGGAGTTTGAACTACTTAACGATTACTCGTCCTGACATTTCTTTTGCTGTGCAGCAGGTCAGTCAATTTATGCAGGCCCCCCGACATCTTCACTTAGCTGCTGTCCGCCGCATTATCCGATATCTGAAGGGTACCTCTACACGTGGGTTATTCTTTCCTAAGGAATCTTCCTTACAGTTGGTGGGGTATAGTGATGCTGATTGGGCCGGATGTGTGGATACTCGTCGCTCTGTTACTGGCTGGTGCATGTTTTTAGGCAATGCACTCATTTCTTGGAAAAGTAAGAAACAAGACAGAGTTTCCAAGTCCTCCACTGAGTCTGAGTATCGTGCTATGTCTTCTGCATGCTCGGAGATCACATGGCTTCGTGGGTTATTGGGTGAACTTGGTTTTCCTCAACTTCACTCTACTCCCCTTCATGCTGATAATATCAGTGCTATTCAGATTGCTGCTAATCCTGTCTTCCATGAGCGTACGAAACATATCGAAGTCGATTGTCATTCCATACGAGAATCCTTTGACAAACATGTGATTACTCTTCCTCACATTTCAACTGAACATCAAACTGCAGACATATTCACCAAAGCTCTTTCTCGGCACCGGCATCAATTCTTGGTTGACAAATTGATGCTTCTTGATCTACCAGCATCAATTTGAGGGGGGATGTTACGGGATTTGATTTGTACTATTTTAGGAATGTTTTTCCTTCATATCAAGATTGTATTTAGCAGATAATTAGCATGTAAATAAGATTGGAAATACTTACCTTGTATAGATTTTCAGCGCTAGAATTATGCCGATAAATGTGTAAATCTTTTCTATATAATGAAAGCAAACCCTATGGAAAGGGTATTCAGACCAATTTGACACTTCTTTCCCCTTTTCCATTTGTCATTATCATGGATGCACTTAGTCGTATGTTGGAAGCAGTTGTTGATGGAGGTTTTCTTTCTGGTTTCTCTGTGGGAGGTGTTAATATTTCTCATCTTCTCTTCGCTGATGATACTTTACTTTTGTGTGATCTGCACAATGGTCATATTCTATATTTGAGGGCTCTTCTGATTTGTTTTGAAGCTGTCTTTGGCTTGAAGGTGAATCTTTCGAAGTCTGAAATGGTTCCTGTGGATATAGTGAATAATGTTCAAGGTTTGGCGAACATTCTGGGTTGTAAGGTCTCTTCGCTGCCCTTGAAATATCTTAGTCTTCCGTTGGAGGCTGCTTTCAAGGCGAAATCTATTTGGGAGGGTGTGTTAGAAAAAAATGATAGAAGGTTGGCAGGTTGGAAAATGATTTATTTTTCTAAGGGCAGTAGATTAACTCTTATCAAAAGTATGTTATCTAACCTCCTTTCATACTTTCCTTCCTTATTTTTGTTACCTGCTAGTGTGGCCTCTCAATATGAGATGATGTTTTGTAATTCTCTTTTCGAAGGTATTGGGAAGTAAGCTTAAGCTTCACCTTGTTGGCTGGGATAAAGTTTGTTTTCCGGTATCTTGTGGTGGTTTGGGGGTGCATAACTTGAGGATCTTCAATAAAACACTTTTGGAGAAATGGTTGTGGAGATATCAACGGGAAGGAGAGAGTTTGTGGAGAGTCGTTATAGATTCAAAATACAGGGAGTCTTAGGGGAGTTGGTGTTCTAAAGAAGTGAGGGGGCATATGGTGCGGGGTTGTGGAAAAATATTCGCTCTGGATGGGAGAGGTTCTCCAACTTTTTCAGATTTGAGGTTTGGAAGAGGTTATGGTGTCTATTTTTGGCATGATGTTTGGTGTGGTTTAGGGCTCTAAAGTATGTTTTTCCTACTCTTCTTATCAATTTTTTTTTTTTTTTGTACTCTTTAGCAGATGTCTAGTGACAAAAGAAGCTTTGGCGGCTGGCTTGTTGGTGTGTTCTTGTGATACCCCATATGATAAGGATAAGGGTAGGTGGTGTAAAAGATCTCACATTGCTTGAGAATGAGAAGTTCTTATTCTTTATAAGGTTCCAATGGGGCTCTAGTTGTATCATTAATTAGTCATTTTGGAGTATAGGTCATGTGGTTTGAGCCTTCCATTGGGGCGTTACAGTTCTAATGGTTTTTTCCATTGGAATGTCAGTTTTTTAGAGCGGCTCATGACTGGGAACTTGAAATGTTTGCTGATTTTTTTGACGACTTGTATGCTATGTTCTTTTGTTTGGTAATGTGATGGAGGATAGGGTGATATGGACTCTTGATGGAAATTCTAGGATCTCGGTGCGTTCCTATTATAAGGCTCTTTGGGGTTCTCTAATGATTATTGTTTTTCTTGGAAGGCTATTTGGAAGTTTTAAGGTCCCTCCTAAGATTGCTTTCTTTATATGGACTGCTTCTCTTGGGAGAATCCTCACCACTGACAATATGAGGAAATGTGGTCTCATTATTATGGATTGGTGTTTCTTGTGTAAGAAAAATGGGGAATCCGTAGATCATCTATTGTTACTTGTGATGTGGCCAGGTTCTTGTGGAATGAGATTACTAACAGGACTGGTGTGGTATGGGTTATGCCTGGCAGAGTGTGGAAATTTTGAAGTGCTGGACAGGTATTAGGGAAAATATTCATATTGCTGCTGTGTGGAAGATGTTATTCCTCTTTGTATTATGTGGTGTTTGTGGATGGAGAGAAATAAGAAGTGCTTTGAAGACCAGGAGCCATTCCTTGGATGAGCTGAAGAGATTTTTTTTTTATAATACATTATTCTCTTGGGCGTCAGAGTATTTAGTTGTAATGAGGGCAGTTTTCATGATTTGCTTGCATCTCTCATTGTTGTTTATTGGTACTTAGGCTTACACACACTTCCTGTATACTTGAGCTAAGCCATTTCCTATTAATAAAGTTTACTTTTACTTATAAAAAAAAATCATTGCCACTTCTAACTTAATATAATTGTTTGATATGTAGGGGGACACGAGCTTAGCAAAAGCACCGGAAATGCTGGTGGCCGAGTAGCTTGTGGTATGTAAATTATCTAAATCACCCTGAAATGATCAATGCATAATTTGAACATAATTTACAGCCCATTTTTAATTTGTCTATTTGATCTATGAAAAAATCTGCATTGTGGTTTTTTCTATATTCTTTTGTCTTGTCTTTTACCTTCTGCTCGCATGATGTTTAATATTACCTCGGAATTTTGTGCAGGTATTATTGGTCTGCAAGGATGAACTGCTGCTCCCAAAACCGTTCATCTAGTGTGTAGGCATTATCTCCTGCAAGTAGGCTTGTGAAGGACTTCCTGAGTACTCTTCTAAATAAATGACAAACCTTTGGGTTGTGTCTGTATTTGTGATCTAAAATTGGGTGCTTGTGCTTTGTTTCCTTTTCATGTAATGCCGACCTCTTTCTTATCAGTATTACATAATGTTGAACAAATTTTCATTCGCCTTAGTTTTAATGGGTCTTCTTTCTTCCATCAGGTTTAAATTGCCCCTTTTCATCTCTGTTCCTGATGATAATACGAAAACGTTACGAATGATTGTGATTGTACATGGTCTAACATGCTAGAATACACATAAATATAGGATTGAGAAATGAAGTGAAATGCCCCTGGGCATATAAATATCTACTGCAAATTTTGTGAATGGCATTCGTTGTATGATACTGCAGCCATCCTGTGATGTGGCATACTTCCACTGAGGGTAATCCTCTTTATTATTATTTTAACTTCTCAATGTTCTCATCCGCATGCACGCAAGGGATGTACCAAGCATCCACCAGTGTCTCTCAATCTATCATTTAAGGGTCATGCATTTTTTCATGCTAGATCTTATTAGAAAAACCAGTGAACCAAACATCTCACTTACACACAACAAAGTACGAGAGCATCGTAACCCTTGTCCAAATATCATTGACGATCTTTCTTTAGTCATGAGAAAATTAAACTCATTGAAAAGTGCAGGCATCACTATAACTTAACTAGACCCCCACAAAGCAAGCAATTGGGAATCAGAAGGGGGTAGCAAGAGATACCAGATTTTTGTTAAAAGAACTAGAAAAATGGAGAGCAATCAAGATACATCGATCACAAAATTAATGCGCGCATTCAATAGTGCAATGGGCATATTCTAACAATAAGTTTGAAAAAATCTCTCTGATAGAAATCCCACCGTATTTATTAGATTTTTATAGTGGAAGGACCCCCCATTAGGCACTATAAGCATGATCTGATATGGCCTGAAATGGTTTGTAATATGATCTATTCTCTTGTAGTAATGCTATTTTCACTAATGACGTCACTTAGGAGAAAAAATGAACTTAACAATACCCAACAACTTATTATCACAAAAATAACCACGATGTCAATTGACGTATTAAAAAAAGGGCAAACCCCTTCCAGAGCTAGGGGCAAACACAATCAGCTCTAAATGATTTCTTTTTGATTGGTACAATCAGCTATACATGATATGCAGCAGTTTCAAAAGATTATGGTGCACAGCCATCTCGCTACCCTATTGTATCCACATCCTTTATGCTCTCTGGGCCTTCCCGCTGAGATATTCCCAGTGCAGAAGCAAATATTTCACAAGCTGGTTCAAAGGCATGTGGTGCCTTAATGTCCAGAAGATGTATGCAATCTACAACACATTCTACATTCTTTGCTTGGCCGCCTTCTCATTGCCCTTGATTAAAACTCCGTTCGGTTGGTGACCCAGGAACAAAGGGAACAAAACCCCGGCCACCAAATACGGGGCGCATGAAGGCATCGTCAAATTTACGCCAGTACCGATGAACAATGTGCGTAGGAGTGGCCAGGAGTGCACGTATGCTGCTTGGTCGGGTAATTTCAGGAAGGTCAAACTCAGAATCCTGCCCCTCTCCAAGAAGAGGCACAGAATCCTGCCCCTCTCCAAGAAAAGGCACAGTTACAGATTTTGGAGTAGACGGATCTGACTGTACCTTGCTGGCTGTGTGTCTTGGATGTAGAAGCAAGAACCTTATAAGAGGTTTAGTCAGCAAACCAAACACCTGACCAGAAACAAATATGAAGTGTTATTACCATTACCAAGAACATTGAAATTTCATATGCAAAACTCATTCATACAACATCGCAAGCAATCCTAATGCCAAAAGCAACCATAAATGTAACTTTTTTTCTTACAAAAATTCATGTGAAGGGCAGTTGGTTTTCTTGTTCCCCTAAGAAGCATCGTTCCTCTTAAGAAAATAACACATATATAGAGCTCACCCAAAACCTCAATTGGAATCATGGTGGAACTGATCCACTTTAATTGTATCTACATAAAATTCTGTCCATGATGCTCTTGCCAAACAAATAATAAAGAATAAATATGGAGGAAGCAGGCATCTGACAGCAAGCCCTCGTCCAATGGAGCTTTGAGCAATGGAACACCCGTATTCTTGATAGCTAAGAAGCTTAACGGTGAACACCATAACAGCAAGTAACATATTTGCAATTTCTCTTTTCATTGTAAATGAATCAGCTAATTCTCAGAAAATACAAACCCTTGGCATATCAAGAGGCCAGATTGGGCTCTTTTAATGTGACATCAGAAGATGTGCCAAGTAAATAAGTTTGACCCTCAATGGACCAACCATGTACACAATAAAATTAAAAGTGAACGAAAAAAGAATGGAAAGATTAATATTTATCACTATAGAACAAATTAAATCAAGTCAATATGATTTCACAGATCCCAGAAAAGGCAGTAGACATCCCACCACTGTGCTGAAGAGAACAACAGTTATGGTGCTGGTGATCATGATTGCATTTCCTCGCAATTGAGTATGCCCTGACCTTGTGAACTGCATTTAGAAAAGTAAAAGGTTTACTAAATATTCCACTGCTACCATCTCTCTATCTGTCTCTCACCCACCCACGCATGCATGCACCATTCAAGTGTTCTTATTTCAAGTGGAAGAGCATAAAAGAAACTGAAATTTCCCTCTGATCAATTATTTCTTAACAAATTTCTATTTAGTTATAAATATAACAGCGTGTCCATATCTTACCTGATTATAAGCGAGTGCTATAGACACAGCACCTCTCATGAGACCAGCCCACCATATTACCACCTACAACAATAAATATGGTGGTGAGATTTGGTACATCAAAGAAGTACGAAAAAAACAGAATTATGCTGCAACAGAAACAGAAAGCATACTTGTTGCCTGAAGTTGATTTTTTCCTTTGGAGATTTTTTAACTAAGTTGATTAAAAATGATAAGGGGAAAACAAAGGCTGCTCTTCCTGCCATAATCAAACCTAGCAGTATTGAACTCACTGCAACAGATGTTCCAGGACTGCAAAAAGCAAAATAAGCATTGCATGTTAGAGAAATAAATAATGTCTCAGCAAGGCAGCTATATCATACATTTTTTCTGAAAAATTACATAGACTGCTACTACTACTACTAATAGATATAAGGTTCAACATATTAAGAGCTTGGAACTAAAAGGACTAGTTAGTCGTCTGCTCTTATGCTGATAATACCTGCCACTGACAAATCTCCACTTTTCAATGTCCAAGGCATCCATTCCAACATAAACAAAGATAAAGATCTCAGCAACAAATGAAAGGGTTGCAAAAGCATGCCTGTGATAATTTGAAGGAAAATCTAAAGCATTAGGTATATGACAAATTGACCTTTGTTCTACATATGAAAAATGGGTTAAAATGGCTTGATAGCTTCTAAGAAGAATTACTTGGTAGTGATTCGTGAACACTCAGTCACATTGTGCCAGGTGTAATGGGACATCACAATCCCACAAAAGAATACCGTGAGAATGCCACTCAAATAGAACAACTGCATAACAGATTAAATACAGTAGCATCTTAGTGAGATGAAAAATAATTAGCAATCTATCAAATCTGCCGTCTACATAAAGCATTTGAAGCATAGAAAGAGAAATGAGTGCCGTTAAACTATTAGACATCTTACTTCAGCCATCATATATGAAAGGTATGCCATGAGCATCATAAGAGCAACTTCACGATCTGTAGAGTGCCTAAATCATGAGAAAAATTGTATTATCAGAATTTCGTTTTAGTATATGATTCTAATACTTCTTTCCTCCATCAGTTAAAAGTTTCTTCAGAAGCCAAATCAGGAGACCTTAAATATTAGGTGTCACCAGACCACTTTCAACGAATAAAAACCTAGCGTACGATCTAAAGACCAAACAAAGCATCTTATTATGAGACTAGGTCCATTTTCAACATTAGTATAATAACAATGGAATACTATTGTTACCTATTAAAAAAAACAATGGAATACTATTGTTGCAATACCAGTAAAAGCAACTGACTCGATCATTCCAATTCTGACAAACGTACCTTCCAAAATATAGCTTTTTGATGATGTATGCACTAAGCAGCCCAGTCTGCAGGGGGAAAGAGATATGTCATACCACAGGAGAATGGCACATGTAGCATAACACATGTGCATTAATACATACGAATCTATGAGAGAGAGAGAGAGAGAGAGGCTTACTATCACCCCAAGCATTGTGCTTGTGAGAAACAAATAAAAGAAGTTGCCAATAAAATGCAAACCAATCCTGGGGTCGATATGATTGAGGTCAAAACTCTGGATTGCATTAAAAAGTACCACTGATGTTGCATCATTTACAACACCCTCCCCAAATACAAGACTGTAGAGTAAAGGCGTCTCATCCTGATTAAGCACCTGCACCGTCACATGAAAGTTCAGGTTTGAAGTGTAGATACCTTATCCGATTGAAGACATGATAACATGATGATATCTGCTATACCTGCAATGTACATACTGAGTCTGTGGCAGCAAATATTGCACCGATTGCTGAAATAGCGGATCAATACAGTCAGAATGAAACAGCAAACAAAGTTACTCGAAAAAGAAAAATGGCAAATGTAGTACCTAGATAATCCCCAATATCCAGCGAACCAATATCCAATTTTTTGAAGAACTGAGTAACCCCTGGATCAAGCATCAGAATTTTACAGTCACAATAAGATAGTAATATAAAACCAATAGCTCAAACTCTTTTTTTCTTTATTTGCTAGGCCTAACATACTAGAAGGGTATTTGGTACAAACATGGTGAGGAAAATAAAAATTTATTGAAAGCACTCGTGTACATTATTTGGCCAAAGAAATAATGTACAAATTGACTTAGAGTAAACTGTCTGGTATGGATGCATATATCACTCTCATTCCATCCTCTAACACCAAAGAAATTAGAAATATGCCTTCAAAACAATATCTAAAACTAAAGAGTAGGTGTCCACCCAATGCAATCACACAGATACTGAATATAAACTGTCAGATTAGAGAATTATCACTTTTTTGCAAAAGAAAAGAATAGTTGCAGTTTTAGGAATGATTCTCTGCTATGTAATGGTCTCTCCTCAAAGATTGCACAAGACAGAAGAGTGAGAATTATCAGTTCTAAGCATAGGTAAGTACTAAAAATGGGGATGAAATTGCTTCAAACAGAGAATTTTCTGCCGAGTGAACTTACAGGTAAAGTTCAAGAGAAGCAACTATACATTCCTAGTGGATAAATCCTCCTATAGATTGGTATGACCAAACACAGATGGCTCTCCACCAATAAGAAGGATAGGGTGATGCTTTGAGAGGGCAGCTGCTCTTGCTTTTGCTGCTGTATGAGTCTAGAATTGTTTTACAGCATGAATTGGGAGCGATTGACAGTAATTAATCTTTTAATAGCTTGGAGGGTTGCAAGAAGAATGGGGACATGCCACTGACTCCATGAATATGGCCATATTTTGAATGAGCAGCACAGTGCCATTAAAAATCTTTGTAGAGGAGATTTTCGGCTTGCTTGGTCACTTTGTAATCACTGATGTTACCATCAGTCAGAGAAGTCATAATCTAATTGGCTGCATTGCTAATAAATGGTATCATATATACATATAGAAATTGTCTTAAAAGAGATTCAAACTATCTTTATATTATCTGTGTGGGATATTGTTCTATGTACCCTTTCGATTAGTTTGCCAAAACAGCTGGTGAAAAGGAAATAATGATAATAACAATATTATCCTCTAGAGACCTCATCACTTTATCTTCTAATCACATGGTGCCAATTAGACTAGAACCCAGACTTCTATAATTACCTCCTCTGTGTGCTACTCTCAGGCAGAAGGCTGAAAACCATATGTCCCAACAACCCTACAAAGAACCACTATATGATTACCAACAAAGTTTACTCTGTCAGTTCAGAAACACAATAGGAACTGTTTGTTCAAGTTCAGTGATCATCGAAATTGGGATTGAGTGAAAAGTTAAGAGTCAAAGACTCCCTGCTGTTCCAATTACTAAAGAAACCATATGATTTGACAACTCCCAAACAAAATTTTTAAAGGCACAGTTTGTTGCCTATTCTAGAGTTGTGCTAATGCTCACCAAACTTTATTAATGCTGTTCCAGCGATTGAATCACAAATCTCGCTTCCTTTCTTCAGTATTTGTAATTCGAAATTTCAATAAGATAAAGGTACTTATAAAAAAAATTCCAAAAATGCTAATTAAAATTGGTATGGATTCATTTTCCAAAAATAAATCCTAACTAATTCCTTACATACTTTTAACTCCTTTTAATGAGTCGATTTTGTCATTAACTCCTTTTAATGAGTCGATTTTGTCAAACACATAAACCTTATTCTATTAACACAGATTATAACACAGTATCACCAGCAACACAAGAGTAGGCATTAACAGATCGCCTCTTATCAGAATCATGGAAATGAATGTTACGCAAATGGTCAATGCGAGTAACCCAAAAATTGAAACAGAGTTAACACTAATCGTCGAACAATGTGCATAGGGATAAAACCATTGGCCGTCAGAATGCTGTCCAACAGAAAAGGGTGTAGTTTTTAACGTCCTTGGCATACTAGTTTTTCTTGCCTCATAAAACTTAAAATAAATAAAAACGATAATAATTAAAAACAACTGCAAATATAATGTGACCATATTTACCTAGTGATATGATGCCACAGGATATTAATGTACCAACAGCACCAAACAGCGTGATAGTAGTAAAGTTAACAAAAAACTGCTTCTTTTTCACCTGAAACCTGGAGCAAATAATAGAGATTAAGATCATATATCATGAGGCTGGGAGAAAATTTTTATAAAAATTTCATTGTTAACATAAGATTAACGATTATTAATGTGAAGATATAAATTTGAACCATAAAAGGTTTTAAAAAATATATGGTGCCCATTTCAACAAAAACACAATTGCGAACTACTTGTTGCAACCATGCTTTTTTGTGAAATCAAATTAAACTCATGCAGCCCCAACTATACCACTTCATGGAGTATCAATTAAATTTCTGCAATTAGATCTTTAAACAGACATTCCATTTGAAAGCTTGTAAAACTTATTTTGCAAGTAATCAAGAATTGCGTTGAAGAACACAAAAGGCATAGTCCACATATGAGAGCTCATAAATTTTGTGCACAAGAATGTCATAGTTCTTTTAAATCTTTATGTGTTTGAAAGGAAAATAATTTATACAGTTCTAGAATATGCAAGCACCACGCTCTCCCTTTGAAAAATGTAGGCAAATATGGTATTCACATGAAATAACCCATTTTCCAATGGTGGGCCCTATTTTTTTTCAAAAGGAACGTGTGCGGCTTAAATGTCCTAAGACTGTATCTAGCATTACTCATGTTGAAATTGCCTAATTAAACACCACCATGCACCAGTTTAGTCCGCTCTAGCCATTTAAATTGAACATAGCTAGTTTAAGATTCTAATATCTACTGAGAACATGTTTATGATGACGGAGACATCAAAGCTGGAATCGGTTAGATGTTACATTCTTCCCACCAATCAATTTAATTTTTTTTTTTTTTTTTTAAGGAGTGCTGGCAACTATTTGTCTCTAAAACACATTCTAATTATCAAATACATCTATTTTTTAAGAGTAAAATACATGAGAAATTTCAGATAACCATACATTCTGATTCTTATTTTTGATATTTTATGTCAAGTATTTTGGATTTTCCTGATAGCATAAGCTAATTAAAAAATTAGCACATAAGAGAACATGACTACAAACCAAGCAACGATAATGCTGAAACATAGTTTTGGGTTCTAAAATTCCATAGTACCATAAGATAAGAAAACTTGAAGATTAGTTGAGTTATTTCAGGGGAAATCATTGTAACTGTAAATGACATAATTAGCACTATAGGCCACCGCCTAGCACCCCTTCAAGGCCACCATAAAACTCATGAATAAAAACATACACAATTTTTTTATAACTACGAAGATATTTCATTGATATAAATACACAATTGATGCAAAAAAAAGAAAAGAGAAGAAAAGAGAAGCAAATCAATCAAAACATCCGAAACAGAAATAAGTATCGAAGAAAAAGAGCTCGATTCGTTATACAATGAGACTTCAACTTTACCCCGCATTAAATATTATTGGCGGCAGAAGGTATATAAAGAAAAGATCTTCACTGAAGACCAAAAGATGCGAGCTTCTTCCCCCACTTGCCAGCAGAATAACAACTCCAGTACACACACCCTGCAACCGACCCACGTAGAACAAATAAAAATTAGCCACTTATATATTAACAAACAACAAAATTAGCACTATCGATGGCTTAACGAGCATAATAATTTGAAATTTGAAACTTTTTCTCTTTTCTTCTTTCTCACCAGAAACCAAATATCTGGGTAAGAGCGAAACTTACAATCACAAGGGCAGTGATAGACTCGTTCACCCATCGGTTCTCCTCAAGAAGATGGCCAATCACAATACAAGCACAAAGGAGTGCCACAAAGAGGTTCATCGAAACCACAGAAGCATGATCGGAAGTAGATAGCATTTGCAACCTCGGGATGATAGAACTCAATCCGATAGCCATTATTTCCACCACTCCTCTCAATATAGAACCGATCTATAATAGTCAATCAGAAGATTTTAGAATTCCGTTGGAGCAAAGAATCTGCTGATTCTATGTCTTCGAACTATTCATCTCCTAAAATCTTTTGAATCTCACCATGCAAATCGACTCTGCAAACCAACACATCAAAAAGTAAGCACATTTTCTTGTGTATTCAATCTCCGAAATACTGATACAAAATGCTTCAACGCAGTAAAGACCAGCTAAAACTTGCATGTTTTTCTGCTGCATTAGCACTGAAAATAATAACAGAAATCAAAGGACAAAGAGGATGCGAGAAAAGAAAAGGTAAATGAATATAAGAAACAAGTTCTGAGAAACAAAATGGATCACAAAGCAAAATGAGAAGGGGCTTTCGTTTGAGCCTCAAGAAACGAAAACCACAAAAAAAGCAACGTACTTTCCATGAGAATATGCAGGAAAATATAATAATTTCTATCCTGGTTGAGGTGAGTCTTCGATCATTTCCACTTGCTTGTAACAAAGACAACAGAAAGCTTTTCGAATTCCAAGTTCTGCTTTTCTTTCTTTTCACAGAAACCAAACGGACAACCGTTTTTGGCCAATAATTTGCTTCCACAGGATGGAAAATTTTCTTTTCTTTTCGTAAACCAGAAAAAAATGAAGCTTACCAAAGCACTCCCAGGCTTCATGCACAGATAACACGTTGAAGGCCCGAAGCTTGCGACTTTTACGCACCAAACGGAAACAGAGGATTCGAAGAACAAGAGAATGAGAGAGCTAACAATCAATCTCTGCTTCGAGTTCCTTGCGCAACGCAAGATCTACAGCTCTATAATTCTCACAACAATGCACGAACCTCGGGATAGCTACAAGCTCGGCTATGCCACATTTCCATCGGAGAGATATGCGAAGGGGGCTTAGAAAATATTGATAATAGTTTGATTTTGTAGGGAGGGAGGGAGAGACGGAAGGTAAGCTCAGGAAATATAGAAAATGGAAGAAAATCTAGAGAGAGAGAGAGAGAGACGGGTGGTTCGTGAAGACAGACGGGGAGAGATTGGCGCACAGATTCAAGTGGAAATGTTAAGGAAAACTAAAAATAAATATTAAAAAAAGGTTATTGTTTGTCTTTTGCAATTTTTATTTTTCATCCAGTCTTAGAAAAAAATCAATTTTTTTCCTAAATGGAAATTATAGGCGCAAACATTTTGTTAAGGTTGTATTTAAATGTTAAACTGAGTTGAATTGAATTTAGTTGAGATAATAAAATATTATTAAAATATTATTTTTTAATATTATTATTATTTTAAAATTTTAAAAAAATTGTAATGATGAGTTGAAATAGATTTAGTAACTAAATGAAATCTAAATAGAAATAAATATCATTTTGAGAAATATATTATTGTAATTTTAAAAATTTTTAAAGGTAAATGGAGATTGTACGTAATATTGTTCTTTTAAGATTTGAAAAAATTAAATTATTTATTATATTTTATGTAAGAATTTAAAAAAATTATAATAATAAAATGAGATAAAACATTTCTCGTATCCAATCCAGCCTAACTTAAAAGAATTTTGCAAAGAAGAGAAGAAAACAATAAAAATTTCTTCCGAAATCTATGAGTTGTCATTTATCTTTTTGAATGTGTAAGAAACATATATTTTTCTTGATAGAATTGGCAATGTTAGATTATAATAATAATTTTTTAATATTAAAAAGGCTAACACAATTAATCAAGATATATCTCTTCTATGCTTATACAAATCAAAATCGCTTTGGAGCGGTCCGGTTGTAAAGCTACTTGCACCCGGGGTTGGGGAACCCGACGTACACGGCCATCTATGTGTATAAAATGAAACAGGGCGTTTCATTTTTTTTTTCCTTGTTCCTGCAGCCTCATGTATCGCCCATGTGCTTTTTGTTTTTCTATCTCTTCTCTTTCATGCCATGAGAGTTCGGTCATTTTCTCCAAATCAACATTTCCAGCCTTCACATTCTTTACTTTCACCAAATTGGGATTTTCAATCTCAATTAGACCTTGGGTGCCTTTCCGCTTCTCAGGCTCTTCATCTTTTTCTTCTACTTCCTCTTCAGACTCTTCCACCTCTTCTTCGACTTCTTCCTTCTTAAAAGTTCGTGGGCGAGAAGAAATTACCAGCAATAATTCTTCGCGAGTCGAGAAGTTGCGGTGACCGGTGGGCTTGCCCTTGGACTTTCCTATGCCCATCTTTGAAGCAGAAAACGAAGAGCGAGAGAGGGCGAGGCAGTTTAGTTTGCACTGTGTTTGCTTCTGAAATCGTATTTCGACGAGGGAATCTGCTTCCCACAAGCCACGAAAACAGGTTATGCTTCTTAACTTCATCTCCTCTTCTTCTTCTTCGTTTTTTGTCTTCGCATTCGTGGACCCAACCGTGTACCTCCCTGCCATCGTCTTTCGCAATTTTTGAAAGCCCGGAACCCTAACCCATGAAGAGCTTCATTTCGATGAATGTGAAGGGTGAATCTGCTTCCCACAGTCTTTGCATCCAAGCTCGCTGCCTGGTTGTTCACTGGCATTGCATGAATCCAGTTCCTTAGTTTTTCAAGAATTTTTTGGATAATAAGAATGTTTGTTTCGTGGGAATGGAAGATGAACTGAGAAAATTACTAGAATGGCCAACTAAATGTAATCATTTTCACACGAGAGCTGTAGGACTGGGTCATTTGGCTGCTAGGGTTCTTAAGAACCCCGACCTTCAATGGCTTGGTTTGGCTGGGTTAGCAGCTGCAGTTGGGCTGCGCTATAAGGAACCAAAAAATGGAACTTTCTCCGACTTGAGTTCTTATACATTTTTTTCGAAGGAAGAGGTCGAGTGGCTAAGGAATGAAGAGGACGAAAAAAATGAAAAACATGGATGAGTTGTTTGGCGCTAGATGATGAGATGATTTCTCAAATCGAGTTTTTTTTTAATTCATTTATTAAAATAATAATATAAAAGTGACGTGGCTAATACCACGTCACACGATTCCGCAACAGGTACCCAACGCCGGGTACCTGTAGCAGAATTGTTAATTATTTGGCCTTAACAGTCCTCAAATGAGAAAAAGCCACATCGGCAAGTCTACTCAAAGCAAGTTGAAGCCACCAGATCAATTGGAGAGCCCTATCACACTCGATGGAATGAATCCTTCAATAGCTCTCCATCATTCAAGCCGCCGCAGGAGTGCATTTTAGAGACCCTTATCACCGTCGTTCATCATTGTCTGTCCGTTGCCGCCATCCCCTTAGCCCATACATGGTAATCCTTAAATTTGGGTGTAATGAACCCGGTTGTGGTTGCTGTTTGTATAAAGGGAAAAGTGGTGGAAATAGTGGTAGACTTGAAAGTAGACTGCTGCGTTGGAAATGCAGAATGCATGCAAGGTGCTTGACAAAATGTGACAGTAGAATAGAAAAGATGAACAGGAAAGATAGAGATGAAAGCGTTGTCACGCTAGGCTAGTTCGAGGCAGCCCTTCCTCCAAATAGTTTCCAAATACAAGATAATTCCAGCCTCCTCCCTTCCATCCCTTCCCTTCCGTTTATATGAAATTAGAAAGCAAAATAACAAACTCTAACAGACTCAGTACAGCCAGACTACTTGACACGTGGGTAAGGCTACTACAATTGTTAAACGCACACTTCACTAACATTAATACCAAACGGCACCGTGCAGATCACCAGGAACGACGTCGTCTCAATTAATTGGTCATCGGGTCTGTTTCATATGAATCACCTTAGGCCATATCAGTTTATACAGAATCACACAAGAAAACTAATAGCATATTTCTTTACGATACTGTACTTCAATCTAAAATTATACAGAACCATGTTATATATATATGTATCACCTTAGGCCATATCAGTTTATAAACTCCCCTACATAACATTTTTGTATAGAGTTAATACTTGACATGGAGACACATCATTGATGCAAAATGATACACGAGATCGTTTTATAATTATATTATAATTTTATTTCTAATGAAAATAGTTATATAAAATTAAAATTATTTTTAATGAAGTGACATAATTATATTAGTTGATTGTGAGATAAATTATAAAAAAATTATATATGTGTGTGTGTGATTCCATCCCTTCATACGTCGAGACCTATCTTTCTTGTAAATAATCATTGATTTGTTCTATAATCATTATTTGCTAAGAAAAAACTCTCCAATAATAGCTGCCAAAGAGAGTTTATTTTCTTCTCTTTTCTTTGTTTATAGGCAACAAAGTTTCAAAAAGCTATCACGTGTCAACATAATGGGTCACGATCTATATGCATGTGTTTGGATTAGTATGAATTAATAGCATTGATTGACATTTGTTATCGAGGAGCATGAAGATTCCTTAGCATGTCCCATTACTTTAATATTCGTACACATTATTATTGATTGCTCCTTCCAAAACATTATTGTACGATGATATGTTGTTGTTGCTTTCAGACAACCTAGCTAGCATGTGAAGACTGTGGCTGCTCTCAAAGCTGTCATTTTGTGTAAACAGTTAAGTATTCACGGCTTAATTCTTGAAGGGGATGCAATCAATGTGGTTCAAGATCTTAAGAGGGAGCCAAGGGACTGGAACACAGTAGGGTTGATCATTCAAGACATCAAATCCGAGCTCAAGAACAGGCCAAACTGGTCTGTCATGCATGTCTCTAGAAATTTCAATTGTATTGCTCATTGTTTAGCTAAGGATGCATTAAAACTCTCTGAAGAGAGCATTTCTTTGGAGGGAGTCCCTCCTTATATCCAACATTTACTAAGTTAAAGTTGAATAAAATTGGTTATTCTTCTTAAAAAAAACAACTCTCAGTTGGGCCAAGTTCTATACTTCTGATCTCAGCTCAATTATAAGTTTTTTGCACAAAAAATTACCTTCCTCTTCTTTAAGAACAGGAAAAAGGAAATCAATCACTTGTTCTGGCGGCATGGCCATTGTTTAGTCATTGAACTTCACCTGGTATTTATTTGTGGATAAGAGAAAACCCAGAAACTTCAGCTTTTGATCAAATGACATGATTGAGCAAGTCTAAATTCTCACAAAAATTAGCTACATATCTTATCTGATTTTATTTTATTTTATTTTTAATTTTAATGCCACTGCTCCCCACTCTTCAACTATGCTTGTGTTTAGTTCAATTATCAGCAGAAAATAATCTTCAGATAATGGAAAATAATCACCTGAGAGGTGGTAAAATACATAGGAAGGAAAGAATAAATGGATTCTGCCCCCAAAAAATACATAAAAGAGTCAAAAAAATCAATATGATTATCTTCCTCCATCGATGTGCTAATAACTATAATAATCAATTTTATTTAACTGCATTGAACATGTTGTTCACTAATACAATACAAATCTGGTGGCTGCTTAGAAGGGAGGAGGTCCACCTGGTGGGCCAGGGGGTCCAGGTGGCCCACCAAACATTGGTCCACAGCAGTTCTCAAAGATGCAGCAGCAGAAAAGGAAATAGAAACTGCCAACCAAACATGAATTTTGTTAACAATACCACCTTCTTAAGTTTAGATAATCAGAGTTAGATTGTAATTAAAATTTAGTTTTCAATTGCATGGGATCTAATTTCTAGTCCATGAGTCTATTTATGTACTCCAACAATTCACAGATTTGATGAAAATAGAATTTTGAGAAGAGTATTATTACAGTCATAAAGAGATTACACAAAAGTAATATCATAAATTGACATGATTTTACGTAATCCGTTAGATCTACTTTACAATAAAAATAATTTTCTAATCTGATATTGACATGATTTTACGTAATCCGTTAGATCTACTTTACAATAAAAATAATTTTCTAATCTGATAAACTACATTAATTTGTGAGATTACTTTTTTATGTAATCTTGGCTAGAGTATTTTCCTTTTGAGAAATATTTTCTATACATGACTCTTGAGCTGAATCTGCTTTCTCCCTTTTCCTCTTTCTCGGATGGCTCTCCCTCTCGACTTTTTTCTCTCTTCTTTTACCTTGTTCATCCTCACTTATTCTTCCTAATTTCTTCTCGATCGACTTTAAGTCTTTAACTGTCATGCATCACTTCTGATAATCGTTATCAATTCGCTTCTCATTATCATTACATGATGGGTTCCATGTTCAGATTAATTTCTAAATACAGAAACTCTCATGTAGTTTCTACCTCATGCAAGGACATTAAAGTCTAACAAAGAAGGAAAACTTAATATATATGATATTAGAGCATCTTAATATCAAGAGAGATATCTAACTCACCATGAAGATACAAGCCGGCATATACCACCACAGAGAAAATCACAACAACCGCATACCCCCGGAGGGCCGGGAGGTCCTCCCGGCGGCGGTCCCCAACCACCCGGCATCTGTGCTAATCTTTGCGTTTCTCTTTCAATTCGTCTATAGGAAATTGGAGTACAAGGAACTAGGCAGAGGGTTAGTATTTATAGAATTTCAAAGAGGGTAGCAGTAAACTTAATGGCTAAGAGTTGTGGCCTCTGGGATTTCTAGCACCATCTTGGACTAGTAAGTAAAGAAGATATCCATTCCTTTGGATAAGCAGATTGTGAATACAATCTACTATTCTAACTTCTCTTAACCAAATATTCAAAGATTCAGCATTTGCAGATGGTTTTTAGTACCATTGATTGTGGACCCAAGACAGACCTGCAGCTGTTTAATCATATGCGCGGTTTTCAGCGACCACAGGACACACATCGTTGGAGGATTGGAGGGCTCCATGAAGCTGTCCTGCTAACTTGACAAACTTCTTGTTTTTGCTGGTTTTAATTTTTTGGTAGGTAAGTAGGTCGGTCGGTTCCCTCTTGGCTGAATGAATGATGGTTATGACTTTTATAATGCAGACTCCAGAGGCAATTATTTTCTTATTATTATAGAATTTCTCACTAATCGGTCAACAAAAACTCAAAATGTAAATTGTGAGTAATGTTAATTGTAATGCAGCCATTACTGATACTATAAAAACGTAGTAGTCATAAAAAATTGCAATTTAGAATCTCAGATCATTAATTCAAATACATGTCCGCTACAAAGAAATTTATGTGTGGAGAAGCCCCAGAACTGATTCGTAGTTTGGCTTATAGTCTGAATTTTTCATGTATTGATAAGTCACAGTTATAACTTCGGTTCATTAATAAAACGAGTCTATTTTCAAAAAAAAAAAAAATACATGTTTGCCATATCAATAATCAGTGACGTTAATATTAAATGCACGTGAATCAGGTACGTTGTTTACTTTTATTGATGGAATGTGGCCTCTTGAAATTGTTTGTATCGAAAAGTTTAGGTTTCGTTTGGAATCTAAACTCATCTCAATTTATCTCAACTCATCATTACAATTTTTTTAAATTTCAACACAAAATATAATAAATAATTCAACTTTTTCAAATCTCAAAATAATAATAATAATAAACAATAATATTCTAACAATATTTTATCATCTCAACTCAATTTAGTTCAACCTCCAAACGCACTCTAAGTATTGAACCTTGAGGATCCCCAAAGACAGCCAACCCCTGGATTGAAAATACAATTACTTTTTATGTGTAAGAAGGAAATGGGGTCATGGAAAATCCTATATCATGCGAAATGTTGAGAAAACAAAATGGCATGTTAAAATAAAGAAATCTCCAAAAATTGTTCCTTCAAAAGTTGCCTATATTCATCGGTTCCAGGTTTTTGGTCACATTCAAGCTCCATTTACCCCCACTTTTTCTTTTCTTTTTTCCAATATCATTGGTTAGGCATTACATTTGTATAGCCTTGTGATCATAACCAACGTGGGACTAACTATTTACTAACTACACAAGGCTATACAATGTAGTGCTTAACTAATGTGGGACTAACAGTCTAACTATACTAACAACTCAAGGTGGAGTACGTGAAACTGAACGAGTTAGTATTGGTATGCTTTCAATGGCGAACCAACAATTGTGTGGAGGGGGGCTAACTTTTCTACTGTATGACATTTATATAAAGAGTAATGTTAGATTCAATCTTAGGGTATGCTAGTTCTATGTTTGAGTTCCTGAATACCAATAAGGTTATCTCTAGTAATAATCATGTTAATTATCTACATACAATGTAAGAAGAATTGTGCCTCGGTTTGTGCAACGAACAAACATGGCTGAGTTGTAAGAGCTGATGGAGTAGCTAAGACTAGACACAGTGGTGCTGAATTTGGCAAACCAAGGCATAGGAGCTTGCTTGACTCCATATAGAGCTCGACGAAGACGAAGAACCTTGTTTAGAAGGTAAGAAGATCCAGGAGGTGGCTACATATAAACTTCTTCATTCAGGTCGTCATTAAGGAAAACATTTTTAACATCCATCTGAAATAGAGACCAACGACGAGATGCAACACTAGCAAGGAGAGCACAGACATAGGAGAGACGAGCAACAAGAGCAAAGGTCTCTTCGAAATCAATATCATACTCCTGAGTAAATCCTCTGATCACAAGCCAAGCCTTATATTTGTCAACAGTCCCATTTGAACGAGTCTTGAGTTAAAGGTGACCTACAATCTAACCAATGTGGGACTAACTATTTACTAACTACACAAAGCTATACAAAGTAGTGCTTAACTAATGTGGGACTAACAGTGATCTAACTATTCTAAAGAGCAAGAAAGTCTTAATGATTTTTTTTTTTTTTTTGGTATTTTTTTAAAGGTTCCTTTTATTAATTCCCTTTATTCCACTGGGAGGAAAAGAGCTAATGGTTAAGGAACAAGGATCCAGGGGACGTTTCTTGAAGCTTGTGAAGAATGTGAAACATGTTAATCGATCGGTTGGGTGTTGAGGATATATAGTATGTACTTCTGATGATCTAATTTCTCTTTTCAAGCTAACATTCAAAATAAAGTACTAACCTAACATTCAATGTTTTATTTTTCACTTTTGTCTCCTTTTTTGGATCTTTTCAAACTAGATAGATAAAAGTTCAAGACACTTCGAGAGTACTCTTCTTATTGTGCAGACCCTAACGTGAACGTTCAATCCTAGCTATATAGTTGAGGCTGAGGGCAATTTGTATGCATGCCAAGTAAGGCCACAAGATCATGCATGTGACCGGATCGATAGGCCAATATGCCTGCCACGGGCCATACAATTAATTCAAATTGGTGTTTGAAGACGACAGCACGTAGGTGCTGCTCGCCTTGTGTGCATGATCGATCGGCGTCAAGTGGGATAAAGATCAGAAAATTAAAATGCTTTATGCATCCCTATCACGTGTACGTACCTACTTGGAAAGGCCCCCAATGTTCGTGTCTACTCTAATCATATACCTATTCATAAATGCAATAGTGGTTTTTAACATGACTTATGGGATCAGTTTTCATAGTCGAATTATCCAAAACTGCTGTCTGCAAAGAAAGTTATAAAAGTTCAAAGAAAAGAATGTCATTGTGCAGCTCTGGTTCTTGTGACATAAACCTTGGGATTCCTTTTTTTTTTTTCTCTCTCTCTCTCTCATTCCATTTCTTTTTATATTATATAAATGTGACATTGTCATTCCACCATTAATGGATACCGAGTGAAATAAGAGTATAATATGTAGTATTTTCTCATTATTAATGTAGGGAATATGAAGAAATTTATAAGCTTAACTAATCTCATAAAATCGATTCAATAAAAGATGATTGATCATTCCTTATAAACATATCTAAGACCTTATCCACTGACAATGTGAGATTATTCTTCAACATCCCTTACGGGCAGGCCAGAATTTTTTCTGGTCCTTCTCACTGTGAAAGTAATATGGGCCCTCATTCGTCCTCAACCTAGCTCTGATACTATGAAGAAATTCATAGGCCTAATTCATCTCATAAAACCGGTTCAACAAGAGATAATTGTTCATTTCTTATAAACACGCTCAAGACCTTGTCTACAGACAATGTGAGATTATCCCTCAACAGAATATGGCTACACAGTGCACTACATTTATATGGCCTTGTTTGTTTTCAAAAAACATCTCATCTTATCTAATCATTACAACTTTCACAGCTTCAAATACAAAATAAAATAAACAATTCAACTTTTCAAATCCCAAAACAAAAATAATATTAAAAAATATATTCTAATAATATTTTATTCAACTTTTTAACTTTAATCTCAACTCATTTCATCTCATCTGCGAAAACAAACGGGCCCTCCAGTATAAATTTCCAAGTAGAATCCCTCCAGTATAAATTTCAACACAGGAAACTTGGAGACAAAACAATAAATCAAGACATACATAGTACAAGAATTTTCCACTGTTCCGGCAATTGAACAGATTTCTTTTCTGATCTTATTGAGGGAAAAAGTAAGGGACAATAGGAGTAAAAATTACCTCTAACCAATCAATTACATCTTTTGATGCCAAAAGAAGCCAGGCTGAGTTTAATAGGAAATGCATTGCATTGCATTGCGGTACGAGTACTTCATCGAAACAGCGTGAGCATAGGCAGTCCAGCAAACAAATCTACATCTTGATCTATACTCTCAAGTTTAAGCCATGTTTTTCTTTCATTTACTACAAGCACTCGATCTTTTATCCTCGTGAGCTCCTGTCTCTGGTTTTGATGGTCCCTCGTTCGTCACCTGGAGCATGTTTTTTCCGCCTTGGAGCATGAGCTCTACCCGTGTCACCCAGTGGACCCGACCATGTTTGGAGTGGTTCTTTTGAATAAGTTAATGAGGTTGAACTAAATGGGACATCTCGTGGAACAATTGCAGGATCAATACGATTTGATGCTCCCAAGGGAAAGCCGAGTTGTCCATCTTGATGTGGTGGAGGAAACTTCTCGCTCTTGCTCTTTGCATTTGCATGAGATATAAGACGCCTTCTCTGTTTCAGAACAAAGACGAGAGTCAAGAAACATAAACTAGAACTAAAACCTAAATTTGATCAAAAGTGACTTCAAAACTTGGTCAAATTAACATGCTTGTATGCATGTAGATGAGTGCAAAAATAGGAGCCTAAGCTGCTTCATCAAATATAAGGAAGTTGAGCTTTTCCCAAGCTCATATAAATCAAATAAACCTACATTTTGTTGCCTTGTTCAATGGCAAGTTCAATTCAAAACGCCTTGAGCTCCATCTGGTTCATTTTACATATACAGCTCTTTTTAACTGACTGATATTTTAGCAAATTAACAGTATTCAGGAAATCAACACTGTATCTGCTTATTAAGAAAGATACTTTGGTAGCTCACCGTATGGGGGAAGAGAGAACAAGATACATTTTGAGAAGAGGAACATATAGTGCAACACTCTATAGTTTCTTCTCAACTTTTTTAGAGCCATTTATTAACACTATCAATTATACAAGACTAACAAATGGCAATTAGTACAAAAAAACGTAACAAAATAATTATAACAATCCGAGAAAATCTTAAGCCACATATATAAGCTTATATATTCCAAACGGCTACCTAATGTTACTATTAGAGCTCCTTTGAATCATTATGAAGCACAAGAACGTCTTCTCTTTCCCAAGTAATATAGAATCTCAATAACTACCTTCTCGTATTAAATCAGGAGTGTTACAATCTCTCATCTTAGATCTTTGTCGTCCTCGTCTGGCTATTCCAATGTTGGTGGCACGACTCAAGTCCTACACTTGTAGTTGGTATTGGCTTAGGTACCATTAGTCAATATTACAATTGGAGCTCCATGAAATCATTATAAGCCATGCAAATTCCTCTCTCCTTAGCAATGTAGGATCTCATTCACCACTATCTCATAATAAATCCCAAGTATTACAATCACCCCATTTAAATTCCCTCACCGAACCATTACAATGTATGTGGTATGGCTCAAGTCCCACACTTCTGGTTGAAATTGGCTCTAATACCATTTGTAATAACTCATGAAAAGTACAAATCACATCAATATTTATACTCCAAAAGGACTAATCAACGTTGCAATTGAAGCTTCTTTGAATCATTATAAATTACAAGAACTTCTTCTTCCAAAACACGTGAAGTTCCATTCACCACTCTCTCATACCAAATCCAGCATACTAAAATATTGTCAAAGCCTAAAAAAGACAAAATAGTGCAAATCTCATGTTGCCATTTTTTAATCGAGACCACAATATTCAAATCTTAAACTCCCACAAAATTATAGTTTTGATGAAGGGCACAAATAGGGTTGTAATATCATAATCTGGTTATCAACTTGAGAGGATACTACCATTAGAGCTAAAGTTTATGAAATATGTTAGAAGCTAAATTAGCATAGCTACAAGAAAAAAGAAAAAAATGTATATGGATGATAGAAGATTTTATCAAACATACGTCAAGATTAGACTGAAGCTCAGCATTGGCTTCTGGAGCAGGAAATGCCCTAACAGCACGACCACGTGTCCGTGTTTTCTTTGCACCCTCAGCCGGCACTTTACTAGGTGCTCTTAATCTGCACAACCATAAGGTTAATAATCTTCACAGTTACATATTTCTATCCATGTCCATACCGACGACAGGAAAGAATTTTGACATGGAACATGTTAACAGATCAACAATCAATGCACACTGAGAAGTGAAGATAGGGGAAAAGGCAGAAATGGAGACATAGTGCAATAAAATCACCAAAATGACCATTGATGTTCACTGATTCTAAATAATACGGCAGGGAGGCCTTAACTTTGCATGATTGTATATATGGCAATACACATTTAATTACCAGGATGAAGAACAATTCTGAATTTTAAAACAGGTTACTAACATTTGTTTTGGGGGAGAAAGGGGGGGGGGGGAACAGGGAGGGGGGGAGAGAGAGAGAGAGAGAAGGAAAGCCAGAACGCCAGACAAAAAATCTGGTTGCTTATGCCCTTGAGCAGTATAACCAAAGCAATAAATATAAAATCCTAATAATGCTTTGGCAAAGGATACTACCCCACAGGTTGAATGCAAAGTATCATAAACTGAAAGTAAAGCTACTTATAATATTAAAAAAAAAACTGAATGTAAAGCATCCACACCTCCGAGCTTCATCATCCCATCGTTTAGCATCCATTTCCTTGCTGGGGGGATATTGTGGGAGGCTAGACGGTTCACAAGCATAAGGTTCGGTTGTGAAAAACTGTCAAAAGTTGGGAAAAGAGGAAAAATGGTAGCACACAGGCTTAATTTCAGAAAGATACCAGACAAGTGATGAGTCTAGAGGAAATAAATTAAGCATGTAACAAGCTCACATGATCAAAATCATAGATTCTTAATACCATTTAAATGACTTAGTATCACCCTTGTGATGCCTATCATTATTTTTTTTATTTAAGTAAATGATATTATTAATAAAGATAGGCATAGCCCAAGTACACCAGATGATATACAAGAGATAGTACCTATCTAGGTCGAAGTAGAGGGCTTGTGATGCCTATCATTTTACTTAGGGTGAATAAAACAGAGTTGTTTGATTACCATGGGTACCAGGAAAACAGAGTTTTGTATAGCAAGCAAAACTGCCACTACCAGCCCCTATAGGCATATCTTTTTTTTTTTTTTTTTGATAAGTAAATAAGTATATATTCATCCAAACAAGTGTCAATTACAAGCGAAAGTTCTAATGTTCCCATCCTAATTAGGTGGGAGCATTAGAAACTAAAAACTCATGAAATTCCATGCCATTAAAGACCACAACATTAGCCCAAGTACATAGGGTCCTAAAAAATAACATTTTTAGCTCCGCTATTGATCTCTCTTTGTCTTCAAAAATCCTCTCATTGCGCTCCTCCCAAAAATCCTCTCTCTCTTTGTCTTCGCTATCTTTTTAAGACCAGGAATGTACGAAACGAAAGCAGAAGGTGAAAATAATATAGAACAAGATATTTAGTACAAAACTCCATCCAAGTGAAGAACAATCATCAGTAGGCCAAATGTTTCAACAGCAGATACTTTATTTCTAGAGGTAAATTTCAGATATTTAAGTTTTTGACCCAATTAGCTTGAGTTGGTTAAACTTAAGACTTAGTTCGGTTTAGTTGAGTAGTACAAATGAAAATACAGTCGGCAAAATCTGTAGTTTAAGAGTTCCAACAGAAAACCAATTCCAAAGCAAATTTTTTTTTTTTTTAATTGGCACCAGGTGTCCGGAACAAAGTCTCGACTAATCCTAGGGGTGCACAGGCCCTCGGCAAGGAATTTCTTGCAAGTGCATCTCGGTTAATTCAAGAGAAAAATCCCCCAGTCCGATGGCCCCTAGAGATTGTTTGCACCCAAGGGGATTTGAACCTTAGACCTAGGGAGAGCATACCCCTAAGCCCAAGGCCTTTACCACTTGAGCCAACACCTAGGGGTTAATTCCAAAGCAGATTACCAGACTCCCATATCAATAATTAAGGATAGGTGCATCTTGTTACAAGATGCTAAGCAGAAATGATGAAGAACATGACCTTTTTTTTTTTTGATAAGTTAACGAAGAACATGACCTTTAACAAATTTTTATCTATATACTAAAAAATTTTTGAAGCATGGGACTTTGCTCCTATGAAGCCACATCATCAACCATCTCATTTATGGTATGAAAATTAGTCCTATAAAGGCTTATCATCCACTCCCCAGTTGCTGGGTATCCTTCCGACGGTAATTGTTTGGAGACTATGGTAGAGGAGATGCAAGGCGAGAATGGAAGGGGTCTATGATTCGGTAAGAACTGTTTGGTGCTCGATCAAGTATTGGGTTTCATGGGTTGCGATTAGACTCAAGAAATCAAGCCTGATATCGAGAAGAGATGAGGAGGTCCTTCGCTGTCTGCAACTTCCAGTTAACTCAACGAAAGTGAGGGTTTTAAAACAGGTGACTTGGATGAGACCAAAAATAGGGAGCTTTAAGGTTAATGTGGACGGCAGTTCCTTTGGTAACCCAGGTCCATCAGGTGCTGGTGGTGTAATTAGAAATGACAAAGGTGAGTTTGTGTGTGGTTTTGCATACTATATTGGGAATAAATCAAATAATGCGGCTGAAGTATTGGGGCTGTTATATGGCCTCCGTAATGTTTGTTCGTTGGGCTTGAGAGATGTGGAAATTGTAATGGACTCAATGTTGGTAATTCAATGGTTGAAGACTAAAAGATGTGGCTTGTGGTATTTAGAGGATTATTGGGATGAAATTTTCAGAATGCTGGAGGGGCTTAATTATTCTATTAATCATTCTTATAGAGAGACAAATACAGTGGCAGATGGCTTCGCGCGTATTGGTGCCAAGGGGGGTAATAGTTTGTGGCGTTCTTTTAAGGATCTTCCTTTGTTTATCAAAGGTATAATAAGATTAGAAAAGGAAGGCCTTCCTTATATTAGAATTACTCGTCAATAAGGTTTGATTATTTCTTTATTCTTTATTTTTTGGGAGAGTTTGGTGGTTATGAGTTGTCTGTAATTTTTTTAGGGTAATGGTTTTGTGACTGAGGTTTCTTCAGGTATGGAGTTGTTTCAAGGTCTTCCTCCGTTAATAAAAATGGGGAAGGGTCACAAAAAAAAAAAATGTCATTAAGTTAAACTTCTTAAATGAAAAATACTATATCTAATTGAATTAATATTTCCTATTTAAACTTAACATTATTAAATGAAAACAATATATTTAAATAAACTATTAATTTTTATTTAAAATTAATAATCTTTTAGTTTTCATAATGCGTGTCTTTATGTTTGCTCAACTTATTTAAAGGAATATAGCACTCAGTTTCATAAACAGTTAAGGAAAGCAAGCAACCAGCATAAATAAAGAATTCAAGAGTCACACAAATTGTCAAGTTTATCTAAATAAATAAAGGACTTATCGATAAGTGATAGCATGATCATCAAGGGAAAAAAACAGAATAAAATCATGCATGTCAATTGAAAAAGATTGGTCATGAATATGTCAAGACTCACCTCACTTCTCAATGCAGCCGTGGCCGTCAGCCGTTCTGCTGGATCAATTGCAAGAAGAGTATCAATAAGGGGCAAGGATGATGGAGGAAAGTCTTTAAACGTCTCTTTAATGCATCTTTTGTAAGGCTCTCTGGGCCTGAACAAGGTTGCATTAGGCAACTTCGATTTTTTGAAGTATTCATCCGAAGGTGAGCCACATAGTTTGTATATCTTATGCAGTTGCTCAACCTAAGTGAGCAGTAAAGATATCAGAGCCACTCTGATAATAGTCATCACATATTTATGTTCAAAATGCAGCAAACAACAGGGGGAAAAAGAGGTGCTCAACCAATAAACAGAACTTCAATTTATACAGGATTGCAAGGCTTTCATTACTATGACATGCAACAGAGAGCAAATCACTGAAAAATTAAAGAAAAAAATGAAGAGAAAAGAAAAACAAGTGTGTTGCTTTGCCTCTTGTTCACCATTGAATAAATAAAGGAAAAAAAAAGTGTTGCTTTGCCTTCTGTTGACCATTTGGCATAGAGTATATAAGACAAGGGATAAATATTCAAAATAAAATTAATTGGAGAACACAGCACAACAAATATAAGTAAATTCTACCAAAATTGAAGTAGAGAGTTGATATATGATACTGAAAATGAAGTAAAGAGAGACAGGAAAGTAAGTGGCGACCTCAGTACGGCCAGGCATAATTGGTTTCCCAGCCAATAACTCAGCTAAAATGCAACCTGCACTCCATAGGTCTATGCCCACTCCATAATCGGTAGCCCCAAGAAGGAGTTCAGGAGGTCGATACCAAAGTGTGACCACTCGACTAGTCATGGGGCGCTTGTGGTTTGGATCAAAGATAGAAGCCAACCCAAAGTCAGCAATCTTTAGTATCCCACCATTGTCAATAAGAAGATTTGATCCTTTAATGTCACGGTGAAGCACTCCATGGTTGTGACAGTGCTCAAGTCCAGATAGTAATTGATGCACATAACATTTTACCTGCACTGACAGGAACAAATTATGACGTGAATGAAAAGATCATGTAAAGTTCAGATTCCAAGGACATGGTCAAACCTGAGCCTCTGTAAATTTAATTCCTGGACTAGCAGCAAGTCCAGCTAAATCATGCTCCATGTACTGAAAGACCAGGTACAAACTACTAGACATCCTTGATGTAGCCAAACCCTCCAACTTCACAACATTGGGATGATCTAAACGCCGCAAAATGAGAATTTCTCTAGCCATAAATCTCACACTCTCAGGTTCCAAGTTATCAAATCGAACCTTTTTTAGTGCAACAATTTTACCCGTCAATATATCTCTAGCTTTGTACACGTTACTATATGTTCCTTGCCCAATCTAAAACAAGAGAAATTCCAATAAGAAAAAGAAATCAAAAGCACAAATATTATAAACTATAATTAACACTATAATTATGAATCTCCAGTGACCGTCTTGTTTCCCCTTCATTTTAACAAATAATAATGAACATTTTGCATTGATTTCAACCCTGTCATTGCCACATCATTTGTGACAGGCAATTAACGTAAGACAGTCTTGAAGAATGCATCTCTAATGATATGACCCATCATCACATTCCCCCATCTTAGAACCAAATAAACATAATTTCTGCTGTTGATTGCAGAATGGCCATGGCCACATCATTCAAGATTCAAGATAGTCGTTCTATCATCCCAAATCAAAAGCATTTTCAAAAGAAATGGTACCCACCTTATCAATCTTCTCGAAACTGTCCGCCCTTCTTGGAATCAACCCACCGAGTGCCTCCCCACACACGTTTGTGAGCCATGGTGGCCATCCGGCTGCAACCTGCTCTCCTCGTGAGTGTTTTGGTAGATTACTTGACCTTGGATTCGCCCTAGACCTTCTTCTCTCCCTGGGAACCCGCTGACCCCCATCACCACAATCCTTCTCCTTCTCCTTCTCCACCTCCTCTTTCCCCCCGTTATCAACCTCAACAACATTCCTATCTACTTTCCCCTCTGCGACATCATCTACCTTCCTATTAGACGGAGCACTTGGAGTCCTCTCCTCCTTCACCTCGGATATTATACCTGATGACACTTCTCGACTGATAACGCATCCCATTTCTTTAATCTACGCCTCATTGCCCGACATGGTCTACACACCCAAACAGTACACATATGAGACCTTGCTCGACATGGTCTACACACATACAACACATACAATATACCTATTGAATCATCACTATAAATCAACCAATTTGACATTCATAAATAGCCTGAAGACTTAAATCAGCTGTCTCTAAGAATATGACCTAAACATGGAGCATAAGAAATTCAATTGATCACTACCATTTTCACATAAAGAAGAAACTTTATGAATATAAAAATAAACCCATGTGAGTAGAAGTATATAAAATCATTCGACCATGTAAGAAAGACAGAGAAAATCGTACATTAAATACAATTTTCAATGGTTCGGAACTTCCAAGAATCATTTGGAGCCAAAAATTGATCTGGGCATCCAATAAAAAGAGAGACAGGAGCTTCAAAAGTGATAAAAAATAAATGAGTTGCTGAGAGCTTCAAATAATAGCTAAGACAGCGAGCGAGAGAGAAGGAAAGAGACTTTACAGTGATGATATCTTTGTTATACAGACAGCGTGATTCTGAGCTCTGTTTCATCTTGGTGTCTTGTGCCGTCTTTTCCCATTCGGACAAGAAGAATAAAAACAGCAACAGAGATCGTCCTATCTAGACAGAAGTCAACCCCTCCTCATGTACAATTCTCTCATAGGCATGGGCTTTAATCCCTTCCTACACGGGAAAGTTAACCTTAGTTAGCTGGGCGACTGAGCCCGAGAGCTTAAACATGAGAGGAAAAGATTCGATATAGATCAACAAGTTTGTCGGTATTTAACCACCGCTGCAGTCTTTAGATGGAAGAAGGCTACGATGTGTTGCCTACTAATTTTACATTATTTTAGTATTACTTATTTTACATTATTGTTAACTGCAAGTTTTGATTAGCAGTTGGCTTTATATTCATTAATTTTGTAATAATGAAGCCTGAAAGTTCGTATTTTTTTCCATGTAAAATATGGGTACATCCACATGACATCTTCTTCTATAAACCATTAATTAGATCATCATGATTAATCAAAAAGACGTAAAATTTGTCACTAAATAATATCATATATATATATATATATATATATATATATATACACACTAGATGAAAGTAACGTGCAATTCACGTTTGCTTAACTTATATTTAATTTTTTTTATTAAAAACTAATATTTTATTAATAAGAACGTAATATTTTTAGTTAATTAAATAACGATGTAATGTTTATGTAATTTATAAATATTTACATGTTATGATATACATTAACAGAAGTTATAACATGGTCCTATAAATAAACATCGCCCGTAATTTTATAAAAGTCATTTGAGATCATTTTGATTATAGGATTACAATCCTGCATTCATGTCCACAAGAGGTTAGAGATCAATACACTAGAAATAACTTAAAACCACACAATAGAAACGGGACAAGCAATGAAAAATGAATTTTACAAAAAAAATTACCGAGTGCCACCAAGAACTACTTAATCCTTTCTTTTCTTCTTCTTCTTCTTCTTCTTCTCTTTTTCTTGCTTGGTATTTCATATTCTTCTTGCTCGGCATGCTTTCTCTTCTGCTTTTCACAGACAAAAGCATTCTCATCCCTATTCAATACCTTAGCATCCTTAGCCAAATCTTTCTTCTTTCTTTTTCTTTTCCTTTGTCACAGCCTCTTCTGGTTTCGCATGGTCATTTCCATTAACTGGAGTAGTTGTTTCACCCGCATCAGCTTTCTTCTTCTTCTTGGTAGACAAAGCCTCTGCTGCTTCCTCAGTCTGAGATGGTTCCTCCACCTTCCTTTTCTTTAGGACTGTTTCCTCCCCATTTCCAGCGGCATTTTTATTAACTTATATAAGTCTAGCTGGCATATAAGCTACACGTGTAATATACAAAAAACAGTTAGCATAGTTAGTTATACTTTTTTAATTACTTTGTGTATATAAGTGACTCGATAGATGTACTTTGGTTATCAAGTAATACAATACAAGCACTCTCTCTCAATCAAGATTCCATGTTTTCTGTGTTCTTGCACAAGTTTCTGCACGTCTCTCGTTTTTGTGATTCGATACACAAGGTCTACTGGGTTGATTCCTTGATATGGTATCAGAGCAATATACTCTGATATGGCTTCCACGTCAAACTCTGGTATGGCTTCCGCATCAAACCTTACTTCTCTGCTAGAGGATTTTTCAAATCCCTATTTTCTTCATCATGGAGAAAGCCCCGGTTCTATTTTAGTTTCTCAGCCATTAAATGGTGAGAATTACTATACATGGAGCACATCAATGTTGACAGCTCTTAATGCTAAGAACAAAACAGGTTTTCTTGATGGAACTTTCTCTCGGCCTGTAGATCACTCTGATCCCTTGTATATTTTGTGGTTTCATTGAAATAATATGGTCCTTTCATGGATACTTAATTCTCTTATCAAAGAAATTGTTGTCAGTCTTATCAGTACCCCAATTGCTGAAGAAGTTTGGAGAAACTTGAAAACTAGATTCACTCAAGGTAATGGTCCTAGTCTGTTTCAACTCAAGAAAGATCTTGCTTCTTTGGCTCAAGATCAATCTTTTGTGAGTTCTTATTACACAAGATTGAAATCTGTGTGAGATGAATTTTCTACTGTAAAACCAATTCGTAGTTGTTCTTGTAACCCAGGGTGTTCTTATGAGGCTTTAAAGATAGTGATTGACCAACATGAAAAGGAATATCTTGTTCAATTTTTTATGGGTTCAAACGATTCATTTACACATATTCGAGTACAGATCCTATTAATGGATCCAATGTCATCCATTGATAGGGTGTTGTCTCTCACTTTGCAAAAAGAAAAATAGCGAAAAGTTGTAGGAGCCTCTGTGATGACTAAATCGGCTGCTTTACTCATCAAGAATATAGTTTCTCCTGGATCAAACAACAAGCATTATCCTAAGCAACGCTCTAAGCCTGTTTGTACCCATTGTGGCCACACTAGACACATAGTTCAAAGGTACTACAAGTTGCATAATTACCAGCCTAGATTTTATCAGAATCCTAGAACCAAAACATCTTCTGTAAATCAAGTTTCTTTATCTTATACTGGCCATGATGAAGCAACCATGAATTCAAATACCATCATCTTCTCCAAATAACAATGTCGTCATCTTCTTGCCTTTCTTCAATCTTCTTCACAATCATCTCAACCCACAGAAATGAATGCTATGAGCCCTTCTAATTTACCTTCCGATTCATCTTCTTTTAGGCTGTCAAGTATGACTTTACCTTTTGTTTTTTACTCCAATTAGGTTTCTAGTAAACCTAATTCTTGGATAATTGATAGCGGTGCCACTGACCATATGGTCATTCTATTTCTTACCTAGCTTCAACTACCTCACTTGTCAATACTTCAGTAAAATTACCAAATGGCACGTGTTCCTATTACACATGTTGGTACTATGAAAATATCTAATTCCTTAGTCCTACACAATGTTCTATATGTCCCATCTTTGTCTTTTAATCTCATATCAGTCAAAAGACTTGCCAAAGTTTGCTTCATACAGGACCTACACTCTTGGAAGACGATTAAAGTGGCTAAACAAGTGGTTGGTCTATATCTGCTACAAGATAGTTTTCAAGCTCCAGCTATGAATTCTAGCATTTTTTTTTTTTTTTGCTGTAAATCTCTCTTCTTTCGATCTTTGGCATTTAAAGCTAGGACATCCCTCTTCAAATAAGATACGAACATTACAAAAATCCATTCCTGATATTAGTACTTCTTCCAAATTTTCTTGTAGTGTTTGTCCATTGGCAAAACATAAAAGTTTGCCAGTCAATAATTGTCATACTGTGAGTAATAAAGTTTTTGATTTTGTTCACTGTGACATCTGGGGTTCCTTCTCTGTTGAATCAATTACTGGTTTTCGCTATTTTCTTTCTATTGTGGATGACCATTCTCATTGCACTTGGGAATACCTTAAGAAAGTAAATCTAATACTCATAGATACACAATTTGATATTCATATCAAAACAATTCGGACTAACAAAGGAGCTGAGTTTGACATGCCAGATTTCTATTCTTCTAGAGGTATTTTACATCAACAAATATGTGTTGAGGTATGCTGTAGTTGAATGTAAACACTAGCACCTTCTAAATGTTGCACAATCCCTTAAATTTCATGCCAACTTGCCTCTTGCTTTCTAGAGTGAGTGTATCCTCACAACAACATATTTGATCAATCGAATACCATCTTCTTGTTGTCTAACAAAACACCATATGAAATGTTATTTTCACAAACACTAAACCACTCTCATCTTCGGGTGTTTAAATGCTTATGTTTTGCCTCCACATTATCTCACAATCGTTCAAAATTTGCACCTAGAGTGCGTCCTTGTCTTTTTCTTGGATATTCATATGGTACCAAGGGTTATAAACTCTATGATTTGGAAAACAATACCATTATCTTGTCCGGAGATGTTATTTTTCGTGAGTCCATTTTTTCTTTTAATACATCCAGTATTTTTCCCACTGAGTCTATTGTGATACCTGTTCCTCAATCAGATGAGTTCACTCAAGTTTCCTACTTCTCAATCAAATGATCCTAACAACACTACAGATACAAATATTACCAGAGTCTCCAATTCCTAATGAGCCTTTTCAATCATTACATGATATTCCTACTACTCATTCATTTCTTCCAACTGATCAGCCTAAAATTTGAAAATCCACTAGAATTCATAAACATCCATCATATTTTGCAAATTATCATTGTAACTTAGCCAAACCTGTAGCAGCCTTCAGGTAAATTATCATTGTAACTCCGTCCACTTCAGGTAGGCAGGGTTGGGTTGAGGAGCAGTCTCCAGTTTGAATGTTGTCTGGAGGTGGGCAAGTTTCGCCCGTTAGAAAGACTTGAAGATCATAGCTTTCTAAGATGTTGGTCAATTGAGTTTTCTGCAGTAGAAAGTTGGAAGAGGTGAGACGTAAAGACACAAAATTGGATATATTTTGTGTAACTGGGTAGTTGGAGGAATTTGACATGATTGGAAAAGAAATTCTCTCTATCGTCCTATCACTTTTGGTACCATAATGATGTTTTTAAGAAATGCTAACAGGATGAGATATTAGAGTGTACGAGACAAATGAGATCACCGATGTTCTAACGTTGAACAAGATTATTAACAGATGATTTGTACGTCGGCTGAACTACGCATACAAGAGATGGTCTCTGTCCATTAATCATGGGCAGGACACGTACCATTTTTAATTTGTTTGTTCTCTTCTTTGAGCATCTTCTCTTATTTGTGTACCATGTAAATGTGTCACTCGTGTGCAGAGTGAAATAAACATCACAAAAAGACATTTATAGACACTAAAGTAAATAAAAACCATTTAGACATTTATACTCAAGTTTATAGTATAAATGCTTACAATAGAAGCTTATTATAATATCAGGGAAATTCCATTTAGATAACATGATCAGACGGGCTTATTAAATAAAAGGGAAAAAAACAGACTTTAATATTCCCAAACAAGCCTCCCACAAGAAGCACTGATTAATTGAGATTCAAGCTATAGGTTTGTAGATATGAATCATCTTCCATTTCAGATTATCCGAAGCAGACTTAGTAAGTGTGCGGGGAAGCATTGACTTGATGCTCAAGCAATACTAGCACCCCTATACTTCTTAGCAGCCTCTATACTGTTGATTGTTGGGGTGTAAGTTTCATCAGTGGTTCGTGGCCGAGGTAAATTGAAGTTGCCATACCTCCTTGCAGCTTCCCTGCTGTCAATGGTTTCTGGGTAGGTATCTTGTTTTGAGATTGGAACCGGGTACTTGGGCTGTGGAGGAGCATTATTAGCGACAGATAAACCCAACACAGCTTCCTTCAAATTCTGAACAGCTGTGGCAATATCAGATGTAGGTTTTCTGAGCGCAGTAGCTCCATTAGTTGGTCTTGGCCTAGCCCAGCCTCCTGGAATATTATCATTCATGCGGTAGTGGTCATAATCCTCATTACGAAGGGTAATATTTCCACTCGGCTTTTGCAAGTAGTTGTTGCTGTAATCAGTACTATATCCACCATAGCCAGGACTGATGCCATTTTGCACGTTTGACTGAGGAGTTTGGCCTCGGGATGGTACACCTAAAGATCCAAGCTTTTTGGGTCGGCTAGCTTCAGTCTGAACTTTGTGGAGCAAGTCCTCGACTTCTGGTGGGCGATCACGAGCTGGACTCAAAGGCCTACCCCATTTATCATCTGCATAATTATTGCTTTTCCCTGGCTCGACTTCATATCCGTAGTCTTTCACAGGCTGGGCCTTATATCCATATTCCAGTACTGGCTGGGGATCATAGTACCCGTAATTCTTCACTGGCTCGACCTTTGGTGGGGAGATAGTTCTATATGAATGAGTATTATCCTCTGGCTCTTCTTCATGTGGGGAGCTAGGCCTATATCTATAGTCTTTTACCAACTTTGGTGGCGAGCTATGTCTGTATCCATAGCTTTTCCCTGGCTCTACCTTTGGCGGCGAGCTATGTCTGTATCCGTAGTTTGATTTCACCGGCTCTACGGCCTTTGGTGGCGAGCTATATCTGTATTTATCGTTTTTCACCGGCTTTAGTACCTTTGGTGGGGAATCATATGTGTAGTCTGAGACCAAAGGTATGCGAACATGCTCAGTTATTCTCTCAACTTTGGTAGCGTAGGCCATCTGCGCAGCACTTTGGTTTGTAGCGCGCACGATGATTGGCCTTGTCCTTCCCTCAGCATCAACAATGACAGGTCCATAGACATGGTCGGAGTCATGGCTTGCTTTGCTCCATTCATCAGCCCCAGAATTGTTGGGGTAGCTGCCATAACCATACCAAGACATCGCTAGCTAGCTAATGATCAAGAATGTGTGAAAACTTTTGAACTTTGTTTCCTCAAAGAACTCTAGGAATACTTTCTCACTTTCTAAAGATCTCATAACTGATATAACCTTAAATAGGAAAATAATGTATTCGATCCTTTTGGGCTTACGTGACATGAAAGAAGATCCAACTATACTGCATGCGTGCATGTGCAAGAATCATATTCTGCCTAGCCATGGATTGTGACCTCCACTAACTTCCATTTGAAAATTTGAAAGCATCATATATATTCTTCCTGGAAAACTTATACAGTTTCCGATTCTTTTTCTTTTTTATCACAACACGAGTATAAGACCCGACATTGTTTTGGCTGTTTAGTTTCCGATCGAAATGCACCCCCCGGAATCGGGAGCCAATAGGTGATTGGAGTGGAACTATTTGAAGGTGTTTTCAGTTTCTGAATCAGTACTCAAGCATATGAACTATTATTGTGAGCCGTAATCCACCAGGAAAGTGTACATCTGACGGATGTTGAGTTGAGATGATAAAATATTGTTAGAATATTATTTTTTAATATTATTATTGTGTTGAGATTTGAAAAAGTTGTAATGATGAATTTATGTACCAAACGAAGCCTGAAGCGCAGCAATTGATATATAGAAATCTGTAAGCACTTTGTTGAGTAACTTGCCTTCACATTCTATCATATATCAATTCTAAGCTTATCGATCTAAAGAATCATATTCTGCTTTTGGGTTGATTTTGACCTCCACCCATTAATAATACGGCCAAATTCACGTCTTCCTCTTTATCTCTGATCTATCAAGAATGAAGAAAGTTAAACTAACGCAATCGTTTTTAATTCTTGTATGTGGATATATATGTCGAAGGCCCTGTAGGCTGTACGTGCATTTCTTTGGTGCTCTGATCAGCATCATGAACTTGAAGTCAATAATAAAGAAAGTTCCCGTGCATATAACGAAAATACTTTTCCCCAGAGAATGCCAAATATTCGATCAGCTAGCATATATTCGATTGGATCAGCTAGCATATATTCGATCGCCATGTTGTTCTCTGATAAATATTCCAAAGATTTTCAAAAAGCTAGAATAAAATAAAATAATAAAAATCAGTACTCACGAGTTGATGATCATGATCAGTTCAAAAAACTTTCATTTATTGGCATAGACGATCAAGAACAAATTTACTAACCAAGATCAGCACATGATGAATAGCTAGAGAATTTTCTAACAGGAGAAAAAAAGATGTTGCAATTATCTCTTAAACTCGCGAGACATCGTAGAAAAATTACAACCCCCACTTAGGTTTTTTACGTACTTACGTGGCTTAAACAATCATGAGTTTTTCTACTACTGGCCGGCAAGGCGATGGCACGAAGCCGATCGATCGAAAACTCTAATTTTTATTACATTCAAAGTTGGCAACCGGCCACCTGAAAATCCTCTCTCTGTCATCAAAATATTAAAGTTCAACTAATTATCATTTAACCTAATTTTCTATTATACCCTTATTTCTTCTCTCTTATTTTCTTCTTCTTCCTCCTCGTTTTCTTCTTTCACCTGCGGTTCAGTGCTCTCTCTGTCTGTGTGTGAACTATGTTATATATGTACCAAAGAAGAAAATGACTGAAGGAATAATGCAACCATGCACACCCATGGTCCTCTACGCTTCGTGGTCTAGCTGTCCTGGTTCTCTGATCTTTGTTTGGTTGTGAACTTGAGGTTTCATACTGGAGAGAAGATATTTACAATCAATTATGTTATTGCCACATAATCATTTTGAAAAAAATTAAATAAAACATGAGACCCACATTAAAAAAAATTAATTTTTTAATAAAACCCTACTATTTTTTAAAACGATTACGTAAAATTTAAACATTTTATAATTGTATGATTGTACATAAAATTACACGGGAGGCAAAGATGAACGAGTACCATGCTTTTTTTAAAGAGAAATACTATATCACACTCTACTGTACATCATACTCTCCACACACTTCACATAGTTTTTTTTTTTTTTTTTTTCACCCAGCACGTTAGGTGTGTTGGGACTGCTTCACACAGTAGAGTGTGAAGCAGATTTTTTCTTTTTTAAAAAGGGGTGCTTTGAGGTATGGGGCTAGAGTCGTCATTCAGCTTACAACGACTTCCAGACCATTACCATTGGCTTTTGTAAGTTAGATTATATGATTTTGCGAAAAAGTACAGAACATCATAGCACATCGGTCTTGGAGTGGAACGGTACGACCTTCTAACCAAGATTTCTGCCTGTGAAATGGGGAGAAATATCTATAAATATAAGTCGAATATCTAAACTGCGACATGGGAGATGTTTTATTTCCAAAATGAAAAAGGAAAAAAGAAAAAATCAATAAATCAACAGAGTTTCTATGACTAGGGTATGTAACCGCAATATCCGAACTACAAAGCTTTCGACATCATTATATCCCTAAATTTGGCTCCTTAAAATGATCCAACAATACTTCTCTCAATTCTACTGATCCATACTCAAAAAACCCTTCTGTTTCGGCACGCAAGACTCGGCTCGATAACGACTTTGCAACGTCCGATGAAAGCTTTGCATGCTGCGTTTGGAACTGCTTTACCAAAAACTTCACAGCACATTCGGAGAATGCGGCTATATTCAGCAATCAATTGACTTTCAAATTTACAAACCTGATACATACTTTGATCACCATAAGCACCCCCATGAAGAATCATATTCCTCCGTATTTTACACAAGCACAATCTGACCTGCAAGTATTAGTAACTACACTTGAAATTGCTCAGACATTACTGGATAACTGATTTTTTTTTTCTTAATAGAGTGGGCAAACAAACCTATCTGGTCAGTACTGGAAATCCCCTCATACACTATCAAAGTTCCTTTTTCCTTTTTTTTCCCCCTTGTTTGGGGAGCAATGTAAGGGAGAGGGGGGAGAAGAAACCTCGCTCTAAAACCCCGCGAAGCTAATTCCTGTCGTCTCCTAATTAATATATGTTCATGCTCAAACGTGTATATCAGCACCAAATCAAGTGGCAAGCATTCTCGGGCCACCAAAAGGTCATATATATCAATATGAAAAAACCTTCTCCACAACCTTTGTCTTCCTGAGAGTGAGAGAATGTTTTCCAGACACCAGAAATTCTAACTTATTTTGTACATGCAACAATGCACTAAGAGGTAGCTTTCAGAGAGAGAGAGAGAGAGAGAAGCAGCGGTAAAATTAGGTCACAATACACACCTCCTGAATGTTATATGAGTCACCTGCCCTGGACCACTCTATAATTAAGAATAAGGTCCTCAGATTTCTTCCATATATAACCCCGAACTGTGGCTAAGCTCATGTCTGGGGACAAGACCTGGAAAAAAAGCAGAATAATTTTTCTAAATGCATATCAAGGCTAACACAGAACAGTGTTAAAGCAATTCCAATTATTTAAACTTGAAATCAATCAAGTCAAGTTCTGTATAATGCGCTCATCTCATTCTTTAACCGATAACCAATATATAAGCTCTCAAAGGAGTATCAATATATTCCACCATCATCTTTGCTCCTGAAAACTACATTTAACCCTAGAAGAAGACGGACAGGCTGTGTGTAGATGTCATGTAAGTTGAGTACTGTGATCCAATTCTTAAGATTGATAAAAATAGAAATTAAAAACTAAAAATTTTAAAAAAGTAAGAATAGGCAGGGAAAAAATAAAGAAACTGGAGTGACATATTGAGACAGATTAGATTGACTAGGTTATAAAAATTTTAGCTTGAGATGGGTTGTTACTTCATTCAGTACTTGAGCATTTACTTCATGATACAAACAACAAAAAATTCGAACAGAAAAAAAATACAGAAGGAAGAACGGCTATATATAGATATTCCACATCTTAAAAGGAAGAGATGAGTGAGTGGTTGGAAAAGGAATATGAGAATTTCGCCCCATAAGTTCACCTTGGAACTGCTATTTAATTATTTAGGAGCATAAAGATGGATGGTTTGTCAAGGTATACAGTGCAGGGTATGATTGAAATTTTGCTATTTACATTTTACTTACATAAAAATCCACACCAATTGAAGAAAAAACAAACAAAAAAAGGTTTCAATGGCTCGGACTCCTCCCAATCCTAAATTGGCAAGTGCTTTTGATGAGTATGAAAGCATTTGACACATTGAAATCACCACAAATTTTGAAGAACATGTACAGGCTAATAATCATCATGTTTGATTCCTTTATGGACCAACAAAAGTCATACAAATTACGTAGCATCAATTTGCAGGCAATTAATTTAAACCATTTGTGCGTTCAAGGTAAAAGAATCAACGTTGAAGCATTGGACTTGCTCAACATCAAGTGTAAGGATAATTCCACTTTAATCATGTTACTTGTAAAAACTATCTGAAATTATTTGCCCATTTTGAAAGTTGGGCATAAATATACCTCACTTTCTCCAATTAATCCCTTCGCAACAAATTTATATTTTTTTTATAAGTAAACGGTAGTATAAATAAGAATAGGCAAAGCCGATGTATACAAGGTGGAAAATTCGCAACAAATTTACATTTCCTCCATTCCCCATATTTGGACTAAAAAGCATTGAGGGTGTGATTGGAAAAATGAAATTCAACAAATGAATTGAGTTATTTATAATGAAACTAATATTCGAAGCAAAAAAATATATCGTTATTTTTTCAATATTAGTCTTTCATATTCGAATTTTATTTGACATTTCCATCACCATAACTTCATTGTTTATAATCTAAAATCTCATTGAAAAGTTCATCTCTTACTAAACTATACATATAAAGCATAAATAGGCTTACCTGATTGTTGCACAATATCTCTATAGCAGGTTTAAGCTTTTGCCAAGGCTTCAATCCAGACCGAAAGGATCCATCTCCAACCACTGTATGTGTTAACTGCCCTCCAACAAGTCCGGAAGCAAATGTTCCATCGGTATTTATACCATCCACGGGCTTGTCAAGAACCATCTTTTCTATAACATAATTAACTACCTACATAAACAAAGGAAAACAACCCCCATTATTCACGATTCTCCTAACCATGCATGGGGTGGACATTAATATGGCACAAACATTGACATGATAGATGGTGGATTCTCTCTGTAACAAAAGAAAGGTACTTGCATTCTGACAATACATGTCAACCTTGGCCATATTTGGGCATTAATGTGCAAGAGCCATACCCACCCAGGACAGAGCCAAAACATTTTACCTTTCTGAAGGAGAAAGCAAAAGAAACAATGATATAAGACCTACCATTGAGTAGTATTTTATATTTTTTTCCAAGAAGTTAGTCTTCTCAAAGATGCCAATGAGAAGACTAAAGAGCAGTTACTATATTTGCCAAGGCAACTATTATAATTCACAGCAAATGATGCCAGTGAATTCCCTATTTCTTGCTCTTCCTTCATAGTGTATGTTAAAGAAATAAAATATAATTGGTTCACAGGTCATATCTGTCTCTGACAAATACTTGGATTGATAATTAGAGTACAGATTTTTTGCAGCCCACAGTGTGTTTGCCACATGCATGAAAGAATCTTTACTTTTCCAACACAAATATAATATAATATAATATGCAGTTACGTGTAGTTTTGGAACTTCATCCAAAATCCAAATAGATCATTCTCTTCAGACAAAAATTTGACTTATTACACAACTAATTGAAAGATTTCACATGTTTGCTGAAAAGAAAACCAAAAAACTTACTTTTTGAATCCTCAATATACGAGGCGCGCTTAGTTTCCCTTGTGTCAGGATCTGGACAGCTGAACCTTCACATGGATGCAAATAAAAGCTGCACCTGGAGAATCAATAAAAGTTTTTTCAGGGAAAAAATTGTTCAGTGGGCCAATTTTTTTTTTTTTTTTTTTATAAGTGGGCCAATTAAATCTTAAGATAAAAAATCATTGCACTCTTTGAGCACAATGAGATTCTACATGGAAAAACTATAACAATATTCATAGACCATTTTTTGTTTTCTTTTAAATCCAGCAAAGCAAGAACAACAAAAATACCAAAACAGAACCAATGAATAAGAAGAAATTGCATACACAAGGTGTTAAGACCCTAGTGGAAAGAAAAGTAATATTGACACTAAAAGAAAACCACGAACAAAAAGATGAAGATAATGGCTACACTTTGGAGTATTCGAGGTCTCCAATTCCTCCCAAATGAAAATACAAGTTTCAGCATAATTTTCCAGATACCTTTCCACTTCCTTTTCCCTCCTCTTATACTCTTCAGGAATAACAAACTAGACTAATTAATAAAAGACACGTGTACTGTAAAATATTGAATTACAAAAGGGCAAACTGGTAACTAAGTAATATTCTGAAAATAACTAACTAGCTTCTAGAACACTTGGAGATTAAACACATCGTTCCATTCTATCATCACGTCACTTATCCAATCTTCTTCCACGTTACATTTTGCCACCAAGGTTTAAGGTAATGGGCCGATATTGTAGTAAAGTACTAGGCTCTCAACTGATCTGCATTTTCCTCATGGGCCTCGTAACAAACTCCCCCACTCAAAGAACCTTGTCCCCAAGGTTAAGAGTATTGGTGCAAATCAATTGTCTAACCACCGGGGTCAAAGACATGTATGTTATTTTCACCCATAGATATCCCTGCCAGCATGGATGCTTTAGTACATACAGCCACAATTGTTGTAAAGGAAGGTGTGAGTGAGATCATTTCCGAGCCAAGTAGGATAACCATAGTCTTGATATCAAGTGGAAAATTGGCTGATAGTAGAACTTTGCAAGCATGCTTCTGCACAGGGTCATCAGTCAAGGCATAGAGTGAGTTGTAGTTTAGATCAGCAGGTTCACCCAGACAACACAACACTCTATTATGTAAAACTCCTCTTAGGAGGCAGACGAATATGCTTAATTGTAGCATGTAAACAATTCCAACAACCCCATGAACCAGTGAGCTTGCTAAAGGAGAAGCTGAAAAGAATTTAACTCCTTGAGTCGGGGACTCCCCAAACATCCTTATGAAACCGATATCTATCCACCTTCTGCACATCAGAGGAAAAAACTCCAGGTTCAAGGACAAGAAGGGAACAACTTTTATCATGGTCATCAAATGCCTTATTGTTGCCAAAGACTGCTTGAAGAGAGATGGAAATGTCTTTGCTATAGAAGTAATACCGTATAATCTCCCCAAAGTCAAAGGCTCACCTTTAGTGTATCGATTCAACTCATCAATGCCAAGATAGAAGAGAACTAGGGGAAGGATAAAAATATATCCAACAATGAGAGTGGTAACATAAAAAAACCATGATTCTCCAAGGCATATAAGTAATAGAGTTGCAACTAGCAATGCCAATGGCATAGCATATGGATGGACTGATAAAAACGCATCCCCACTATTCCATCCCAACCATTCCAGAGGTGGTGGAAGCTTGTCATTTTCTATTTTACTGAATGTACCCATGTGCTTCTCTAATACCTTTATTGAGCCTTTAAGTAATGCAAATGGGTTGTTTCCTGGGTTTATTAAATTTGCTTCAGTTACTTGTGAGGTTTGATCCTCAGAATCACCCCCGTACTCCACCCAAATTTCTAGACTCTGCTTTCCCACTAATTTCTCATCCACGCATTCTTCCTTCCATTTGGACATTTCCCTTAAAACCCCAATTTTCATAGGTCCTTTCCGCGTTCCCCCACCAACACAAAAAATGTGCCTACACATTTTATCGAACATGTGGAGTGCAAAATCCGTACAACCATGCATACCTTGGCTCGCGGCATACTCAACAAGAAGATGGTTGGATGTTAAGCCTTTGTTGGCGGCAGTGGGAGGTGGCTCTTGATCAGCCTCGCGTTTGGCATACGTGGTGCAACCGAGCTCTTCCGCGCTGAACGTAGCAGCAACAATTGTGCAGAACGCCCAGCAACTCGCACAACTCTCTTGATCTGTGACGTCAACGACGACACCTTCCTTCCTCCAGTCAACAAACTTTGGTACCCTATCGCCGACACAGGGCTCATACGGGTCGCTGCTTGGCCTCGAGAGTCTCCTCTTGGAGTTGAACTTGGCACCTAGGGACGTGGTCTGGTACTCCTCGTTGGTCATATCGGCAACCCGGTTCAACCTAAGCTTGTAGGCCCGGTTCTCCTCAGTGTCATGTTCATCGATGAACCAGAGATTGTCGTTGAAGATCTCGAACCTTTTCTCCTTGTTTGGAATCAATTGCAGAACCCTTAACAGCAACAATAATAAACGAGAAGACCGTATAGCCTCCTGATATAAGGATGAGAGTGATCGTGGAAGATGGTTTGTTGAGGGGGTTCCCATTTGGAATAGTGGTGGAATCTGACTTGTGAAAAATTGGCGAGTGTGAATACCCGGATCAAAAATCCATAATCCAGCACTAGAACCCTTGGTATTTCGGGCAAAAATCCCTACAAGAAGATCTCGATGGTAATCTCCATTTCGATGAACATCACCCCTGGTTTCACACTTAGTAATTTCCCCATGAAGAAGTGGCCGTGATGCCCGATCTTCTGATGTTTGAGAAATTAATTTTTGTTCTGTGTTTCTAAGAACAAGTGGAAGAGAGATTTCATCCGTGGTCACTGCTATTATCTCTTCCACCTCCTTTGCAGCATCTTCTTCTAAGCCATCCTCCACAGTCTCTACTGCATCTTCTACAACTACAGATTTTTCCTTGGCCACCCTTGCGTTCCCTTTAGGGATTTCGTTGAAATCCTGTACAATTTCATGAAGATGCTCCTGAATATTAGGGACATTTGTTTCCTCTTCTTCGTCTAAAACTACAGAATTTTCTATTCCTTTCAAAAAACATGCTGATTTTTGTTTCATCAACTTTTCGATCATAGTAGTTCGATTAGGAATATTGTGTTCCTTTGTCAACCAGTGAAGCAGCAAATCTCTCAAATCGTTCAAGTCGTTTTTAAGCTCCTGAAGACTCTTTTCATTAGAGTCTATCCCCCGTTGCAGGGCTTCTTCTTGCTGCTCAAAACATATTTTGTCCTCCATAGATCGTCGGCTCTGAATACCAATTGTTAAGACCCTAGTGGAAAGAAAAGTAATATTGACACTAAAAGAAAACCACGAACAAAAAGATGAAGATAATGGCTACACTTTGGAGTATTCGAGGTCTCCAATTCCTCCCAAATGAAAATACAAGTTTCAGCATAATTTTCCAGATACCTTTCCACTTCCTTTTCCCTCCTCTTATACTCTTCAGGAATAACAAACTAGACTAATTAATAAAAGACACGTGTACTGTAAAATATTGAATTACAAAAGGGCAAACTGGTAACTAAGTAATATTCTGAAAATAACTAACTAGCTTCTAGAACACTTGGAGATTAAACACATCGTTCCATTCTATCATCACGTCACTTATCCAATCTTCTTCCACGTTACATTTTGCCACCAAGGTTTAAGGTAATGGGCCGATATTGTAGTAAAGTACTAGGCTCTCAACTGATCTGCATTTTCCTCATGGGCCTCGTAACACAAGGAGGCAAGCAGCAGAATCTTCGGCAGTAAGGCAGTGAATCTTCTATCAATTTCTCAAGCACATGCAAGAATAATAATTTCTTAATACTTCTAGGTTCTAGTAAAACAAGAGCTAGAGTCAAGTGCTTCATGTAGAAAACATGGAGATAAGCAAACAGATACACCCAAAACATGTCCTCAACTGATATTGACTTAAGCCACAGATATTTTGTTCAATTAAGAAAAATAATCAGCAGAAAGCACTACCAGCATCCAAACACTCAACATCAACCACAAAATCTATGCAATTTTTCTTCCAACTAGCACATAAAAACTCAACCAATCAAACAAACAAAAAGAAGAAAGCATTGGAAATTAGAAGTTTACTTGGTATTTTCTCTTGGAGGTAGGCGATTATTTAGCACACAGTCCAGACACCAGAAAGGAAAGTCTTTCTCATCTTCAGTTCCATCTAAATCAGTAATCTTCTTTCTCCATGGACCTCCATGAGAGCCCTGAGTAATGATGGAAGGAGGGAAAACAGTTGAAAATTCAAATGGAGGATATACCATGGCATCATTCTCGGCATTAAAATCAACTTCGATTCTTGAATGGGTAAGACTTCTATGGCTAATATCCTTTCCAGATGACACATCCCCATTGGCTGAAGGCTGGGATCCAAATCTTTGCTTTCGTTTAGCCAACCAATGAGCCAAAAGTCCTTTAAGGGTTTCCCGGGCTAGATTAACCTGCAAAATAACAAGCAATGCAACATAGGCTTCTAGAAAACTTGTAAAAGGACCAGATTCCAATTTCTTGGAAGAACATATTATTGTATGCATGACAAAAAGATGTCGATTGTAAGACAACATTCTTAATTTCTTATTATTAATGGTCATACGACCAAAACAATGTTGATAAATTGTCTAAAATTTTGCACATGTAGAAGAGAACTAGAATGTGTTGGGAAACCAGAGAAACATAACACTTGGCAATTTATTCACGGTGTCACAATTGCACGACCAACACAAGAACTTTGAAAGTTTTGAGGCCATGTTCTCATCTTCCAGGTTTATAGGGTTGTTTCAAGAGAAGCACTAGTCACAAAATATATGACAGCAAATTTCTTCTAAATAAGTTGATAATTATAAAATAGAAAGCTATGTAAACACGAACATTCATCCAATGATGGAGAGAATTGAGGAGAAAAGAAAAGGCCCAATGATCCTCCATCATCTTTCTTGCAATCCTTGAAGCTCCGATCATTTCTTTTCCCTCCAGTTGGGGTTAGAATAATCTGTTATGAAGCATTTGTTACAATGGTAGTTGGTCATTTTACTATAGTAACCTAGTATAAATGTGTGATTTGGATGGAGGAATACTGAGATTTGGGCTTAACGCATGTGTTAGATGGTAGATGGTGTTGCAATCAACATCATTGTGTGATTTTGTCATTGCTGACATCTATGTTGTCGTCATCAGTGTTTTTTATGTGACAAGAGGAACATAATCGAGGCTGCTATGATTGAGTTTTTTTCACACAAAGACAAATTACTTAGCTAATTGGTTGTGGTGATTTGTGGTGTTTAAAGTAGTGAAAGATGCACGATGGTGGTTTGATGATTTGGTGTCAGTGGTGTTTGTGGTTGATTATTGTGTGGTTTTGATCATCTGTTTACTCTGCCAAACTTGTCATGGTGGTCATCAGAAAAGTCTGAGCTGGCAATTTTTCATGGACAAAAACCCCTGTTTGTTTTTGGTGCTTGGTGTTTCGATATCCCAGATAACGCTCTTCTACTCTATTCCAGTAATAATGTACTTTGGGTTTCACAGCCCAATTGAAGACAGGTGTAGACCCATATTGGTCCAGCCTATTCAAATATTCGGCCCAACCTAAAACAAATTTAGATAAGTCCAGCCTAGCACAAACATGAAGAGATCATTTTCTATAAAGCAGCAATATGAAGATTACCATCTGGCCTTTCTAACACGCCAAAAGATCCAACTACCTAATGAAGCATTACAATGTAGCCCAAACATATCGATATAGAATCCCATAAACTTCTGGGCCTCTGGCTATCTCGCAATGACAAGAAAGACAATCACCATTTTCCCCACTTTTTGCAGATCTGCACCAGCCAATCACAAAAACATGCTGCTTCCTTAGGTTGTCCTAAATGAGCATCTACCCCAATGTTGTCATCCAGACAAAGAAAGCCACACATAATGAAGCCTTATTCCCCTTCCATAGAAAAGAGGATTTATCATGGGGCGATGAAGCTCTATTACACAATCTAACTTTGAGCACTCCTCACTTGGAGGTAACCCAACATAGCCTGTCCTCACCACCTGCACATAAATGGGTGGTGTACTTCCTCTCAAGACATGAAATAAGAGTATCCATCTCTCAACCATTTATCACTATGTTAAAATAAACATCCTACTTATGAAAACCATTGGAGATCTGTAAATAGTCTGCCATGAAGCTCCCTCGATGCCAGCAGAACTCAAAACTTAAATTTTTAAAGAGTTAGTTTGATTTTCATACTCGTATTTTTATAATCTACAACAACAAAAATTATCACTGCCAACGCTAACCGTGCTGAGCACGTTGACACCACCCCCTTGAGTGGTCCAATCAACACCACCAAACAAAGACCCCTCAGTTCGGTCTACAGTTGGAGCCTCAGACCACAAGGGTGGTCAGTTGTTCACCCCTACCAGCATTGCCATTAATGAGATGCACAAACTAGGAAAAAGACAACGGATGCACTCTGCCACACCTTGAGCTGTGCAAATAGGTAACAAATTTCATCCTCCCAAAAGAAACAAAACCAATTAAAAAAAAAAAAAACCTAAGATTCAAAATACCCAAAAAATAAATATGTACACAACTTTTTTTTATATGGATAAGTAGATAATTTTTATTGAGTTGAAAAAATAATTTTTTTATCGGTATTGAGTTGAAAAATATTACAATCATTTCACTATAATAACATGCATCAGATTAGAAAAAGAAAGTCGTTCACAATAGACAGAAATAAAGGAAAATTATCACATAAATAGACCTGTGATCAGAGCCATTTGGTGCAATTTTCAGCCTATCCACAAATAACAAATATTTTCATACATGAATTGCCTCAATATACATGTTATATCACCTTCCACTCCCCCCCCCCCCCCCCAACCCAACATGAAAAAAGTAACAGAAAAGAAAAAGAAAAAAAACAAAGTGGGGAGGGGGCAACAAATCCATAGAATTTTTTTTTTTTGACAAGTACGAAAATTTATTGATCCTCATAATCCTGCAAAGCCCAAGTACACAGGTAGTATGCAAGAGAGAAACACCTAACTATAGCCTACCAGCTAGAAAAAACAGCATAAAAATCATTTAAATTAACCCCCTCCAATACAATAGCCTTCGCCCAAAGTAACAACGCAAATCCCAACCAAAAAACAGGAAGACCTGAGATTCTAAAAGCAGATACCTTATCATCCTCGGGTTTCCCAATAATGTTAAGGTCAGTTGAGTACATCTCGGCTGAAAAGCATTGTGGGGTGTCCAAATGGATAGATAAACTTCCAAGCCTGGTATCCACAGTGAACCAAGCAGGAATGCTTACCTGAAGTGATGAAATTTACAAGTAAAATAATCAGAATTGTCACAGTAAAACTACAATGACTCTAATATTAGTTATATTAGAAAAATTATACCATCTCAAATAGCTCTTCCTTTTTCTCCTCAAATGACACCTGAAATATTAACAATAAAAAGCATAAATGATTGCGGTGTTCACCCAAATTGAAATTTACTGATTAGTAATATATAAATAATTTTCAACCAGTAACTAGTACAATTACAGGGCCTTGTGCAATCAAGCATTAGTGGCATGTCAACAGTAATATCTTTCTAATCATACACAAGTACATAGAAAAAGAACAAATGAAACCTTTCCATAATTCTCAATGACAATGCCCCTGCTGATCTCCCACAGCTTCACTGAACCAAAGGTATCCTGTTAATGAAAGAGATTAATTTTACAAGGTCTCATAGCAAGAAGCTAACACAAATGACATCAAAACTAAAGATTAAGGGCTGGTTTGGTTACATAAAACCAAACTATCTCATCTCATATAATCATTACAACTTTTCCAAACTCCAACACAAAATATAATAAACAATTCAACTTTTTCAAATCCCAAAACAAAAATAATATTAAAAAATTATATTATAACAATATTTTATTCAACTTTCAACAAAACATCTTATCTCATATCATCTGAACTGTGTAACAAACGAGGCCTAAAATAACAAAATGATTTTTATCATGGTAAAATATGAAGGAGGCATCATGATTACCTTAGTCAACACATTCCTCCTATTATTCAAAATTTCATGCTGCACTATTCCAGGAGTTCCGGGAATGATAAGCGTTGGTTCTTTGAAAACAGGAACCTACACAAAAATGCCAAAACAACCAACATTTCACTTAGGACTCATTTGGATACAGAAACCATATCATCTCATCTCATTATTACAACTTTCCCAAATTTCCACACAAAATATAATAAACAATTCAACTTTTTCAAATCCCAAAACAATAATAACATTAAAAAATAATATTCTAACAATATTTTATTCAACTCATATAAAACCATCTCATCTCATCTCATTTCATCTCGCTATCCAAACGAGTCCTTAGTTAGAGAACACAAAGATCAGTTTCAAAGATGCAAATATCCAAAAGAGATAAATTCAGTAAAATACTGAAAACAAAAGGACATGAAATGGAGCTCCAGAATACTGATATACCAAGGTTCAATAACAATGACCTGAGACATGGAATAACATCTATAAATCAATACAAATTAGGAAGATACCGGAAGAAGTATTACTCACAGGGGTAGATCCTTCTAAGGAAACCCTTGCCCGAGAAAAGGATAAGTTTCCAGCCAAGAAAGAACCACCTCTTTGAAAGACCTTCTGAGGGTTACGTCCTTCAGCAGGCCATCTATTGATGGAAGAATCTGATGTTGCAACCCATATATTATCATCTTGTAAAGCCAATTGCAGAATGGGGTGTTCCCCTGTGCAGAGCAAAAGACTCTCTCTTGTTGCCAAGTCTGTCAAATATAACTGAATATACAAACAGAATTGGGCATAAAAAAGATGAGCACCAAAGCTAAATAGGATAAGACATTTAACAAAAGGAAGACAATGCAAGAGAATTTGCATCAGTTAGTTTACAAGAAAACTTTACTCACAGAAAGGTCTCTCCCACCACTATAAACATGACTAAATGTTGGAGTGCTGGCAAGTGCCCAAACGGAATCCGTATGTACAGCATAGGAGTGCACGCAGCGCTGCTGACCAAGATCCCAGAGTCTATTTATGAGAGCTCAAATAATTAGTTAACAACCAAAGAACATTGTGATACTCTTATATACATAAGTGCTTGTATGTATACTTATGATGCATGATTATTTTACAGTAAGAAGATAGGTGTGAGATATGTACCTGATCATAGAATCAGAAGATCCTGATAAGCAAAGTCTGCAATAATGACATTTACCAGAACCATCAAAAACTTGCAAGACAAATAACACAATATAGTTTACACCCATTCAGTAAAGATGAAACATACAATAAGGAAGTATAAGATAAGAGTGATGCTAGATACAGGCCTGGGGTGTGCAAGCCCCGCGCAGACCTTCTGGAAAAAGTGGGACCCCCCATGAAAAGAAAACACTGCATGCCCCTTCAAACATACCTGCCAGTGGAATCCAGAAGCAAAGTCCTAATATTATCAGTATGACCTCGTAGCTTCATAGTCTTTGAACCAGTTCTTGGATCCCAAACACGAACAACCTAGAAAAAGATAATAAACAAGAGAAACCACATGTTTAGATTCTGGTAAAAGTTATGAGATTCAATTCAACATAAGCGCACATACAACCACCAGCAATAATTTCATAGCTAATTCAAAAACGTAATAAAGTCAGATTTCAAGTATATAAATTTCTTTAATATCAGAATATACCTTCTCTGTTCCACCAGAGACAAGAAGTGTTCCACTATCACTCATCGCCAATGCATAAACTGACTCCTTATGGCCTTTGGCAGCAATTGGAACATATCCATTGGACTGATTTGTATGTGTAGAAATGCTGTTGCTCGAACTTATAGTGTGTAAACTAGTAATCGGTAGTGAATTCCCTGAACCACTGATGCCATTTGGAGAATCCTCTTCCATTGCATCACCGGACTTTGAGAGTGGAACAAGTGCAGACTCAAGATCCCATACGAAAACCTCCCCTCCAAGTCCACCAGAGGCAACAATATTGCTCTAAAATGCATGACACTATAAAAGGATCAGAAAATGACATTTATAGAGTATATTACCATGCCTGAAGCACAATTTGTGAAGTCATACTGAATCACTGATTTTGAAAGTTATGTAGCAGGATGCACCAGCAGGAACCTTTCATCCAACAGTTTATAAGGTCCACAGAAAGTTTGACAAAGAAATTACATTTTTTTCAGCAGCAGCAAGACAAGTGACATAGTCAGAATGTTGACGGAGAGTCCTTGTGCATGTTCCATCAGTCAAACAGTTCCACGTCTGGTATTTAATAACAATTATCAATCACTAATCACCCTTTCAGTCATCAAAATAACAGACAAAGATAATGCAGAAACTATAAAACTAACAGCAATGATCAAAGTTAACAAACCTTAAGGGTGGTGTCTGAGGAGCAGGAAACAAGTGTATTATCACCTGCAAGAACAGCATCATTAACCTGCACTACGAGAGACATTGCCCATATATTCAATTGTGAATTATATATGCAACACAGTAAAAGCAGGATCACAAGCTAATAACTAAGAATGAAAAGCAAGAAAGATCAAAACTTGAACATGGAATGACGTCTAATGTCTCACACTCTTTTCCTTTTCCCACACTGGTATAACTGAATGAACTAATCTATAGCCATAAGAGGTTTAAAACATATGACATTCATGTGCCCAATACTCTTTTTATTTTTTTTCCCTGGATTATGGCATGGCCATTCGGGCCTAACCATCAGTATGGAGCTGGATTTTGCCTGGAGAAAAATAAATTAAACCAGCTCCTCTTCAACCTCAACATAATAATAAGCTTAAAAGAATACCTGAAGTTGTAAAATTACCAAATAAAAACTGCATAATTGAAGCATCAAAAATCTCTTGAAGTAACTCTTTATACGTAAGTGAGCATATAAGAAGGGAAAAGGATAGGTGATAGGCAAACAGTACCCAGTCCACATGAGACTCGAAAGTAGTAGAGCAGGTAGCTGCATCTTCCATCAAAGCCCATCTTTTAAGTGTGCCATCACGACTCCCAGTGAAGAGGTAATCACACCCATCAGCTCCCAATGACTTGAGTACAGCCAGACAATTCACACCTGCAGAATGCTGCAGATAGAGGAACATTGCAAAATGCAGTAACATTAGAACTTATAACCCAACTGACAGTAGTAAGTTTATCACCCTACCCTCCGCAGATTCAGAAAAATAATACATTTTCACACAGGGAGAAGGGGATGGATGAACTCCTAATGTATGGAGGGATTCATGAGTAACTGGTCTGACACTTTCACAACTAAGTGGTCCGAGAAGACACTTAGGTGATGTTTGGTTGTTAGGAATTTCATGAATAGTATAAAATTGTTTGTGTGAAGTTGTGAAAACTTTTTGAGATGAGGTTTCGATAAGTTTTATAGATGTGGTGGACCCATTGAGAACATATTTGAAAGTAAATTTTTTAATAAATAAATTCAGTTTTTATTTTTTATTCAAAAATTAACAAGCACCCCATGTGGCTACCACCATGGGATGGCCAGCCTAGCCACTACCAGAAGCCCAAAATGGGACCCTTGGTGGCAAAAATCTCTGGCCACCATCAGCGACTCAGATTGGGCCAACCTTGGTGGCAAAAGTCTCTTGCCACCACAGGGGGGCCCAAAGGGAACCTCAAGTAGCCATCGGTGACCGGGGGAGCCACCGCAGGCAGCCCAATCTAGGCCACTTGCTGGTGGCCAAAACCTAGCCACCACGAGTTGGCCTGATCTAGCCACCACTCTTGGCCAGGCCAGCCACCACTCTTGGCCAGGCCAGCCACCACAGGGTTACCACTGTTTTTTTAACTTTAATAATAAAAAAATTAAAAAGAATAGCAAAATGACTTGTACAGTTCTAGAGTGTTCAAGCCCCATGCAGTCCCTTTCAAAACAAATGTGGGGCACACATGGACCCACATGAGAAAACCCACTTTTTCATAATGGGCCCGCTTTTTTTCAAATGGACTGCACGAGGTTTGCACAGCCTAGTATTGTATCTAGCATTACTCAAAAAGATATTGTTTGGCATATGGGTTTTTGAATTCTTGGTGTTTTTGAAAGTGTTGAGAAGTTTTTATATTGTACATGTAATATGTTTGGAAATAAAAACATCTTTGACTGTTAAAATCCCCTCTTACTTCGAAGGGGGTCTGTAGCCAAGCATCACCTTAAAATTGGTATGTTATTTTTCCCTTGAGGAAGGATTTTATGCTTCCATCCCAACATCTTACAAATGGGAATAAAAGAAAATTCATTAACATTTCTCTAGTTAGAATCATTAAAGAGACATGGAAAGTATTTAATAAATAAATCCCAACACAAAGAACAAAAGCACTTAAGCCACAACATTGAGTTGAACAAAAGTTTAACTTGATATCGTCTTAGGCCTCGTTTGATTTTGCAAATAAGATAAGATAAGTTGAGATTCAAGTTAAAAGTTGAATAAAATATTGTTAGAATATATTTTTAATATTATTTTTGTTCTGGGATTTGAAAAAGTCGAATTATTTATTTTATTTTGTGTGGAATTTGAAAAAGTTGTAATGATTATATGAGATGAGATGAAATGAGTTGAGCGAAGTTATGAAAACAAACAAGGCCTTGAACAGTCGTCAGTCAAAAGTTTGTGTTCTCTTGATGTCTGCACTAGGTTGCACCTGTCGAGAGAAATAAATATTTGAGATTTGGAGTTTACTAAAAAGAATTCACCTTTGTGTCATCAGCGTCATTTAACACATATGTTAGCCTCTTCTCCTTGCGAGGGCGACTAGAATTGCTTGTGTTCCCCGCACTACCCACACGGTGCATTTCAAAAACAACTGGAACATATATAAACAAATTAGTTAGAGATAGTAAAACATACCAAATAATACCACAATTGGCATTCTGGTACTTAGAACAATACCATAAGCTCCTAAAGTGTTTCAGCTTTTCATCTAAGACTCAATGGTTCAATAATTATGCTAATGAACTGTGCAAAACAGCTAATAGCTTTTCAAAAGATTTGTGAGAAGAATAAAACCAATAATCCAAAATTCAACAGTGTCCCAATTTCCCATTCAAACATCAAAAACCAGAATTTTACTGATCATGAGAATACAATACCAACAAAGGCAGCAGAAGGATCCTCATGTCCTTTCTTTCATACCCAACCTCGAATGAAAAATTCTTTTTTTTTCCCTTTTGGGACTCCTAATGGAGTTAAAAATCCAAGCAAGAAAGCTCACCTAGGTTGCATGTCTAGGAACAAAACCCTCAATACAATCCAGGCATTTGAGAAGCACACAGACCTGGAATTTTTTTTATTGCTTCTCACCAGAAATATATTCCTTGAAAGATCGTAAAGAAATTAAGGGCACGTGAACAATTTTTTAAATCTTTTTTTGATAACATGAAACTTCACCAAGGCAAGGTCCTTCAAGCCAACCCTAAAGAATAAACCATGGATCATGATCCTTGTAATACCCAAACGATGTATAGGTGAATAGGATACCACATTGCTTGCGAGGAAAAAAGTTCCCATTCTTTATAATGCTTCTAAAGGGCATCAATTGCAGCCTTGACTATTCTTTTTTAGGATTGTAGCACATATGTGCTTAGTGCTTTCCCTGGGTCGGTAGAAATGGTATCAAAGCTAATCCCAACCAAAGTGTGTGCATTCAGCCATGTCACCCATAACAGAATGTATAGAGAATGCCAGGGATTTTAATGGTGGAGGTTGTAATTTTCCAGATTATGTATACAAGGTGTTGAATAGGATCCCTCATTGCCCAAATGGGAGAATTAGTTACTCTTTACAATGACTCCAAGGGGCTCCTCCACTCCCTGGGCCATTACAATCTTTTTTTTTTTATAAGTAATGGGCCATTACAATCTCACCGGCCAGAAATATGTATTAGGCAATCCAAGGGAACTCCTAGTGTACAATCGAATTCAGGATGTCTCAATCTATAGCTCATCCCAAGTCTACCATTTAATCGCTAGGATGCATGCCTAGGGGACCACTTTTCCAAATCTTTGCAACAAATGCATGTATGAAATAGTCCCCAGTTGAAGCGTCACTTGTCACACATTAACAAATATTGGCACAATAATTTTCTTCATTTATATCCTAAATATAATTTAGGTTTTACCTAAGAATGAAACTAAGGAACAATCTCTTTCTACTTAAAGATAATTCTTCAAAAAGAAAAGAATAATCTTAATAAAAAAACGAATAGAACTTGCTTCAAACAGTCTAATAAAAGTGCAATCTTATGAGAATGAGAAAGAAAAAAGACGAGCAGGAAGAGTAACAGCATGTATAATATAATATATGTATTTTTGCAAACATGCAATATTTTTTACAAAATCCTATAAACTGCTCAAGTGCTGAAACCTGACTTAATTATTGTGCGGTGACATTTATCAGGTTGATTGCAGTATGTGGTAAAAAATAACCATATGAGAAGGTTCTATCTACTGCATGCGATAGATTTGACAGCCTCACCAATCTTAGAACTTCCTCCTGGCAACTCCTTGGTCTAATTTACCTCTTAACTCATCAACCAATCACCCCCTCCCCCCCCCCCCCCCCCCCCCAAAAAATAAAAAAATAAAAAAGCAACTTTGAATTCAAGTACCAATTCATAAAACCAACTAAAATCGTACTACAGCAGCATCAACCATCCAACTTAATCCAATAATAAGAATACACACACACGACCAAGAGAAGTCATCATGAGAATGATGCTGATAAGACTTGCCAGGGAAATACTTAATCATGATGATTTATATATGGATATACCGGAAAAAATAGACCTTATAAAGCAAAAAGCTCCAATATTACAATAGCACCTATTTTCCCAACTCCAGCTCCATAGATGCATAACCAAGCATGAGTCACGCAGGTGATAATTTTAAGTGAAAGAAGTTTAATAATTATTATGTGCATATAATATTAACAGCCCGATAAATTAAAACAAATGCTCCACAGTTTCCATAACACCAATAATTTTCCCACTTCAACTGTATTAGGTTAATTTGGGCTGAAATTATATATTCTACCTTGCCTATCTCAACTTACTCCATTCCCTGCATTTCCTACGGCCAGAAAAAAGCAGGAGACTACAAACACAAATTTCAATCCCATCCTCCACACATTTTCTCTCAGCTACCACAAAGCCAAAGCTGCTTATCTCAAATTATCTCATGTTCCCATCAAATCATTTCAACCTAAAACTCTCAATTCCCCAAAAATCACATAATCTCCATCGGAAAATAAAAAAATAATAATAATAAACTAAACCCAGTGTAAGAATTTAATACGCCAGTCACTTATCATCCACCCAAGAGCCCCCAAAAAAATCCCATTGATCCTCGCCCAAATATGCAATCTGATCATCCAATTTAGGGCTTCAACGAATAGCGAACTACTCAACTGATTCTAAAATCAAAATAATAGGCACACGTATATACAAAACTGAAGAAGAAAAATAAATAATCTAGAAAACAAAAAACAAAAGTAACTAAAATTATAAAATTTGAATTCTATTAAAACACACACAGAAACCGTCACCTGGAATCAGCGATTCGATTGAAGCTTCGTAAGTTTGTTTTCGTCTTCCACTGTCGAAGTTCCAATTTTAGAGAGAGAAAGAGGGGGAGAGACAGAGAGACAGAGGGAGGGACGGTAGTGAAAATGGCTGTGGGTTTCGGTTGTATTGTGTGCGGCAAAAGTCTTTTGACTCGGTTTTTTTGGGTTTTGATAGAGGGCCTAATGGTCATTTTGTATAAGCAGATAGACTTTATGAGAAGAGAGCAACAGCTGTACTCGATGGTGTGGGGTACTTTTCCGGCACTCGCTTCGCTGGCCGTCCCTTTGTTTGGTGGGACCGAATTCGAGAACGTAGAGGACGGCATGCAATCAATGACGAGGATTTTGAATTACGAAACTGTCCCCATGCGTGTGCATTCGGTTTCGAGTGTGGTTGAGTTTTTTGAGGGGTAAAAGGTAGTGAGTTTCGCAGTTGTGCCCCACCTTTTTAAGCATTTGTGAATATTCCCTCAATCTGTGTTTTTTTTCTCCAGCAATTTATATTATTTATATTTTATTTTATTATTTTCAATCATATAAATTGTATAATTCAACCAACTAATATAATTAGAGATGACAAATAAAACATGTAAAGTAACAGATGTAGCTTTAAATAATTATAATCCATTAATTTTTCTATAATTTTAGGAATTTTATTTCTAATTTGAAAATGAGGAATAAAAAAAGTAAACAGATAAAGAAGAGGTAAAATATTTAGGCCCCGATTGGATATAGAAATGGTTTCATCTCATTTTATCATTACAATTTTTTTAATTCTCACACAAAATATAATAAACAATTTAATTTTTTTTAATTTCAAAATAATAATAATAATAATAATAAATATTATAATAATATTTTATTCAACTTTTAATTTTTATTTAAAATTATCTCATATCATCTCACTATTCAAACATGACCCAAAAAAAAATCAATTTGGTGGCACATGCTCACGTGAAACTCATTCACTTGTAATCTTTGTTTCGTTTATGTAGACTTTTCATTTGTTAGGTTTTCTTTTTACAATTATCCAGATCATTGAGAGGATATTCTAACCAGTTAATTCCACATAGGTTGGGCCGTTACTCAAACTCATAGCCTACCTCACTACTTGAAGCCTTGTTAAGAGGATCCAGCCCATCGCCAATATCAATTGGATAACTATCCGAGAGTAGCATGAGATCAAAACAATTATCATTCAATTTTACTATAAGATAAACCCCTCATCTCCATGTTTAAATTTAAAATAATGAATGTGTCCGCTAACACTTAATAATAAAACAATTTAAAGGTTCTATATAAGGAAAAAAATCAAGTACATAAAATGCATCTGATTCATTAATATTAAAGAGTTTATTCGATCACTAACTTAAGTATCAGAAGTGTTCTCTCGAATCCCCAAGCCGTCTTACTCTATAGCTGCAAGTGATCATGAGGCAGTAGTGGTGAAACACGTCCATAGCACATAGAAAAATAAATCCGCGGATATTCACAAATATTATCTTTCAAAGAAAATTTCTAAAAGTCATTGATTGATGCCCACTTAACTTGTACAATTGGTATAAGATTTGAAAGGCCTTCCTTTAGTGTACAACTATTTTCAATGAAGCTGATTTGTAGAGCTTTATTAGCCAATATCCATATTCAACCACTGAAAAATTACTATAATAACATTAATAATAAGAACAAGAATCTAATATTGATTATAAGATCAATAAAGTAGTACCATAATTATGGGAGATGCAAGTGATGAAGATAACCAAATTATTATCTCTAGAGTTTTTTTTTTTTTTTTTTTTTCCGTAGTTCTAAAGTTTAGGGCCGAACTATTATAAATACGTAAAGTAAATTATGTAATATTTATTGAGTATTAAATATTATTTAAAAATATTAAATATTGCTCATCTCGTATAAGAGATCAAGACCAAAGTAGTGGAAAATAAGGCCATACTTAACATTTGGACCTAAACTTTACTAAACCAAAATTTATGTGATTAATATAAGCATGTATGTCAATGATGAGCAATAAAATAGAACCCTTGATAGTAAAATATTAAGAAATATACAAAATTTGGGAAGACAAATAAAAGTGGTTAAAAACCAAATAATGGGGTCTGTTCGATCTTATTTGAAAAATAATAAACACATCACTTTTCATAATATTTTATATAATAATATTTTTAAATGATGGGTATTGTTGTAAAATATTTTATAAAAATAACATTATTTTATAAAAATATTCTCATTGTATAATATAAGTTTTACTATACATCAGCTACTATTCATCTCAATAACTGTCAACACCTTATATCTAATAGTTTTTTTTTTTAATGAGTGATACTATATACAGTCATAGAGTGTGCAAGTCCCGTGCAGTCGTTTTGAAAAATAGTGGAGTCCACTATTAAAAAAATTAATTTACTTTCATGTGAGTTTTATATTTATTCATTTTTTTCAAAACGACTGCACGATACTTGCACATTTTTTATAAGGTTTAAGGTATAAAATAATAAATAGTGACTGATGACAAAAGTTATACTTATATTTTATATTATAAAATATATTATGTGGACATGATTACTTTGCTTATTTTGGTGATCATAGTTGGCACATAATTACCCATTTGGATAGCAATTGCAGGCAAAAGGGTGAAAGGGTGCCAAATTGCCAATTTCTAGATGGTTCGTCGTTGATCTTCCCTCGAGCACAGAGCTGTTAAATTCATTCTTGAAAAACCGGGCCAGATTATGCAGCTGCAAGTGGGTGTGGTCAAAGGAAGCTTTAAGACCATATTCGACTGACTACTTCTCTGAACCCATCCACATGGGTATGAGTCTGTATCTTACGTTGCTCTTAAAACAAGCTTCTTGTTACTTCCGACTGTTTCCATTTTACTTTTGCCTTGTCTGTTACTCTGAAGTTCTGTGTTTCTCATTTCTTTCTCATTCCCACGCTCCACCCATTAGTCCATTTCTCATTTGGTCCACCTCACCCCTATAGTTAACCGAATTAGTTATTTTATTTTTTAAGTCTGTTACCTAACACAACATTTCATGATCCATTATATTTATAAAAGATGTCTTATAACAGAGTCGCTATGATCGAAGACGTTCTCGAAGTTATGAATGAAACTTTAAACTCGTATTGATCATGAGTAGAGAATGGGGTTGAAATCTACGAGAGCGATCGACTGTTAATAGCACTCTCGTTGGATTATGCAAATGCAAATCCAATTGAATGTTTGGGCTACTAATAGAGTTGTTGATGCTCCAAAAATCGTTCAATAGATCGGAAGGGAAGAAATAGTCATTTTCGATCTATTAGGACGACTTGAACCTTATTCGATATTGTTTGGAGTCTCTGACAGTATTTCGATACAACTGTACAGTGTTGGTACATATGTCCATAGTGGTGAAATGAGTAGATAAAATGGACACATGAGTTTATATTGTTCAACATAATGCCAACGTCCACGAGCGTTTGAGAATAAGGAATTCATTATATTATTCTTATTTACAATCTCTTATATCTCTCCATACAATAGTGATCCCGAAAATAAATCTACTGGAAAGAAAGTCTTCACTAGAGCACCTTGTGTATTTGGTTTCAAAGGAGAAATTTAGGAAAGAAAAACTCTCTCTGAAAAAAAAAGAACTCTAGAATAAGAACCGAAGAAGGAGCCGATCCCTTGGTCATATGGTTGAATGCCTTTTATACATCTATTTCATTGCATGTGTTAAGAAGCCTTCCCTTCCCACTTGCACCATTCATGTTAATACTCTGAAGTCTGCCACCTGCCTGTCATGTCCCCCACTCATATATCTTGTCCCTCACTCATAATATTTGTCCTGTGGTTGGATCCGGTATTGACTTTATTATTTTCCACCTCACAAGAGTCTCAAAATATGTTTATTGAATTATGCAAATGCAAAAGTGGATGATTTATTGGTACAATAAATTATATTTTAGGATCAAATTTGATAGTCATTGCAATATGACCAAAATGAATAACAAAATCTTTTCTTTTCTCATGTACATTATGTGTTCTGTTTTTTTTTTTTTATATGGTATTAAACTCTTTGAAACTCTTCGAAATGTTGAAGGCACGCTTATTATAGCCAAGTTTACTTTGATCCCATATATCTATCCTTTTCCCACCCATGCAACCTTTTCTTTTATTAATAGAAAAAGCTAGATGCTTTACAATCACTCGTCTTTAGAGAAAGATAAAAGAAGGAGAGCCCATAGAAACTTATTTTGCACACTCCAGTTGCTGCTTTCTCAAGGTTCCAATAAAGCCACAATTTTGCACGATGGTCGCATGCAGGAAATATTTGAATTTTTAAATACAGAAATGATATTACAGTTTTTGATTTTGTAAATTTTGTATATTTCATTTAAATTTAAGATCCATATAAAAAATTATTTTTTTAATAACAAATCCTACTTTTTAAAAAAGTACAAAATTTATATATATAAAACTATATCTAATATCAAAAATTTTATATGCAGTTATTTTTATATACTCATTTACGCACTCTATTAATGTGACCGGCTGCGTCAAATTTTTTAATATAAAATAATTATTTTGACCAATCATATCAGTAGAGTGTATAAAAAATACACAAAAATGACTATACGTAACATAACTCATCTAACATTAATATCTAGAAGAGTACTACACTCCCACAAAAAATTCGATACCGAATAGTGTAACTTGATTTTTTTTTCTTCAACTATTTTTTAAATCTCTTTAAATATTAATTTTAAAAATAAAAAATCATAAAATTATTAAAACATACAACTTTAACAATTAAAAAAATCATAAAATCATTAAAAAATCATAAGGTCCCGTTTGGATAGTTAGATGAGATGAGATGAAATAGTTTGAGATGAAAGTTGAAAGTTGAATAAAATATTATTAGAATATTATTTTTTAATATTATTATTGTTTTGAGATTTGAAAAAGTTGAATTATTTATTATATTTTGCCTATAAATTTAAAGAAATTATAATAATAAGATGAGATGAGATAAAACCATTTATGTATTGGCCAAAGTTAAAAAATAATTAAAAAAATTTAATATAAAATATGTGTACAATTTTTGGTGGCTCTACCATTTTTCTGTGAGCAATGCTACACAACTTCCATATACCCCATGCCACATTTTTTAAAATTTTTTAATATTTTTTAAAATTTTTTTTTGAATTTATTATTTTTAAATTAATTCAATTCTTCTATTCATTATTTATATATTAAATATTTGATAAGAGTAATGTTAGAGAGAAGTCACTATAGCAGTGTACACTTTGCATTCACTGAGTAGCTACTTCTAGTTGATTATTTCCAACACTCACTTGAAAATATATATGGTCTAGATGATACCACATCATATATACAAAATAGATATTTCCAATAGTAACTTTTATCTATATTTATTCTTTTCCATAATCTGAAACATCGTCCTGCCATTATAACATTACTTTCAACGTTAAGTCTTCCATCTCGATAAAACCGTTAAAAAAGATTAACGGAAGCACTATTTAATACTTTAGCAATATTACACAATTTTTTCAATTTCTACATATAATATTTTTTAAAAATTTTAAATTTTTTTTGAGTTTATTCTTTTTAAACTAATTTAGTTTTTTTATTCATTATTCATATATTAAATATTTGATAAAAGAAAAAAAAAATATATATATATAGTATGTAAAAATAATGTGAATAGGAAAAAATTGTATAGATTTTTTCATAAAATCCCAACACACGAGCAAATTCATTGTGTCCTCCACGTGGCAAGACCAACAGAAACTGGGACCAAGACTTTTTTGTCCTCTTTAAGCTCCCGACGCTCCTCCAAGACTTTTTCAGTTTGGTGTAGCCACTTTTAGATCTGGACCAACCAAAAAGATTCTTACATTAAAATATTTTTTTTTATTAACAGTGTCTCTTAACTGTACAAGAAGTGTCACCTCCAAATCCGGGCCTTTATAGTGTTCAATCATTGAAATAAACCCGAACCCACATGCTTTTTCCTTCTGGGGTTTCCATGTTTTCTATGGTTTTTTAAAATTTGTGCTCAGTTTTTGACTTCTGATCGTTCTCGGTAATGAAGTCTAGGGTTTCTTCTTCTTCTTCTTCTTCTCTCCTTCGGTGATGTAGTCTTGTGCTTCTAGAGGTGCAATCCTGGGTCATTTATAATCATACCAACGTAGCTTTGCTCCAGCTTCCATATTACCTATTTTTAGTATTCGGTTTGTGATGGTGGCTTTGGTTTTTAAATTATTCTCAGTTAATATTAACTTGCAGATTTATGAAGTTTCTTGAATTTCTTGAGTTTTTATAGTTATTTATTAAATTTTTTGGGTATTTGGAACATTTGTTCTACTTGATCTTGATTTATTTTCTCGTCAATCTTGGAGGTGTTTCTGGTTTTCGATGTTGAAGCTTCTTCGAATAGAGGTCAGTTAACACAGATTTTTGTCGTGTCTAATAACTGATTTATGTTAATGGTAGTTATGACCTCTTGTCCTTGTCTTTGAAGTGTAAAGAATTTCTCTCTCTAGCTTGTTGTCTTCGTACGGGTCAGTCGTATATATATATTTTTGTTGGGTCAGCTGTCTCTGATTTTTTGTTGTTGTTGTCTATTTTTGGGACACAACTCATCTCAAAGTAGCAGTTATACATCTTTTCAATTTCTGGATTTTGTTGGAAAAAGTATATTTAGCTTCATTCGCAAGGAGGGGAAAAAAAAAAGAGCTTCATTTTCTGCATTTGTTGGAGCATTTTACAGCCAGAAAGTGTTGCTTCTGTTTCAAAACATTGCATTTCCCGGAAAAGGGTCAGTGCTGGTCTTGGTGAATTGCTTTGTTTGGCTGAGAAATGTCCATTCCCGCTGAAAAAGAACAGATCTCATTGCCTTTAGAAGATGCGAGGGAGTCCTTGAAATCATCCCCTATGGGATCAAACCCAGATTCCCTTGATGGGCTCTCACCGGTTTCTGAGTTGCTCAATTCACCATCGATTCCCGCTATCTATACCGATGTCAATGTCGTTCCTGAGCACGTAAAGAACGAGCTTGAGCGGTCGATATTGAATCTAGAAGGTACTATTTTCAATCTCGGCTTTTAGTTACGGGAGATTACCCCACACCAAGCAGTAGAGATCATTGCCATGATATTAACGTGTTGCATTGAATTGTTTCTTCAGAGGAGATTGCTCAGTTGAGGCTGAAGCGGCGGTCGTTGGATAAACGGCGGAGAGAAGCATTGAACAAGATATTAGACATCAAAGGTAATTGTGATGGTTGGCTTAATCAGGGTTTCTTTTTAAATTACCTTCTTCTTCCTTCTGATATAGCATCGAATTCAATTTTCAGGCAGCATTCGGGTCTTTTGTCGTGTTCGACCATTCCTATTGACAGACAAGAGAAGAATTCATGGACCCATTTCGACTGGGTCGGAGAAGATCGTGGTTCAGTTGGCTGGAATAAGGAAAGAATTTGAACTTGATAAAGTTTTTCTGCAACAAGCAAGCCAAGGTTAGTGTACAATTTCAATCTGTCAAAGTCTTGATTATATTTTTTTTATCTTTTTTTTTTTAAACAATTTGGGCAGTTTCAGTAAGAGTATCCTGCTTGAGATTTCTGTAGACGATGTTTTTGTTGAGGTGGAACCGATCCTCAAATCTGCACTTGATGGGCATAATGTGTGCATTTTCGCCTACGGTCAAACAGGCACAGGGAAGACATTTACAATGGTGAGTAATTGATATTTGGATCTAGTTATTACTGGATTTTCATGGCTGAATAATGGATTGTAATGAATCTGCAGGATGGGACAAACGAGAAACCAGGAATTCTTCCTCGAGCTCTGAAAGAGCTCTTCAATCAAGCCTCTTTGAATAACTCACATTCTTTGACATTTTCAATGAGTATGCTGGAGGTGTACATGGGTAATCTTAGAGATTTGCTGGCTCCAAAGTCATCCTGCAGAGCATATGAGTCTTTAACACGATGGTATATCTATAATCTAATGTGTCATATAGATTCGTCATGCACAACTAACTTCTTGGGCAATTTATTACATTGATTGCTTTGATTTGGTTAATTCTACTACAGCAACCTCAACATACAAACAGATTCAAAGGGTTTGGTGGAAATTGAGGGTCTCACAGATGTCCCAATTCCAGATTTTGCGACGGCCAGATGGTGGTATACTAAAGGGAGACGTGTTAGAGCCACTTCTTGGACTAGTGTTAATGAGGCATCTAGCAGATCACACTGGTGGGTTATGGGTCTAGATACGTTTTTCAGATAGTCTTGATGGATTAATTTGGTTTGATAATTACGTTATCTGTTTAGCTTTATGTATCTAGCCTTACAAGGATCAACGTATATCGACGTGGGGATGCTTCCGAAGCTAAAACAGAAGTGAGCAAACTGTGGATGGTCGATCTTGGAGGAAGTGAGCGATTATTGAAAACAGGTGCCACTGGACTTACACTTGATGAAGGGAGGGCCATAAATCTCTCTCTTTCAGCTTTAGGTGATGTTATTGCAGCTTTGAGAAAGAAGAGGAGCTATGTGCCTTACAGGCAAGTACTCTGATAAGATTTGACTCTCGTCTTTAGTTATCTTTTCATTCTTGTTAGATAAGCCAAGAATGGATCCCAAAATTTACAATTGCCAAACACAGTTTGTAAGTTTTCAATCGCAAGGAGTAGCCTTCTACGTTGTTCTTTTTCCTACCAATTATTCTGGAACTCCAACTCAGTTCTATTTTCTATATCTTTGGTTTCACTGTTTCAGGAATAGCAAGCTAACTCAAATCCTCAAGGATTCCTTAGGTAACATGCTATATTCTTCTTTATTGCATCCTCAAAATATTAGAAACGATGCAAGCTTTGATACCATTTTGTAATGAGCTTATTCTTTAGCATAATTGAGACCTAGGATAATAGACAATCAAGCTTCTAGCTGTTTTATGCATTGATGACTCCCCTCTAAGACTAAACTATGCATTTGCGCTTAAAAATGCTTTGCTCGTTAGCAGAAAGGAATTGTTTTTAGGAGAAGTTACCCTATTCTCTTACAATCAATTCGTATAGGTGATGGCTCAAAGGTTTTAATGCTTGTGCTTGTAAGCCCATGTGAAGGAGATACTGGAGAGACGATCTGTTCTTTGAGCTTTGCAAAGAGAGCTAGAGGTGTAGAGTCATATAGAGAATTTCCAGAGGTAGGCTTCTCAAATTTCTTATCTGGTGTTGGTATCTGCGCAAACACATTCTTGTAACTGATACTTGTTTTGATGCATATACAGGAATTGAAGAAACAGAGAGAAAAGAAGATCATACTTCTTGAAGAAGAAATGAGAGAAGCTGAAGAAGAATGTCAGGAAGTTGGGAATGAAATACGAAAGGCTGAAATCCTGTTAAGTGAAAACAAAAGGCTTTTCTCAGCTAATTATGGACTTATTGAAGATGAACTGAAGACCCCCATGAGCGCCAAAGAAGATTTAAAAGAAGCCATGGGAACACCTCGAAATTCAAAGAAAGTTACAAAAAGAAATCTTTCCAATTCTCAGCCTCGTTTCATGACATCTACTGTGGCCAGTCGCCAAAGGCAAGGTGCTGCAGAAAAAGAGATCGTTGGAAGAGCGAGAAGTTTCAGATCAGGGGCTAGAAGTTCCATCCAGTTTCCAGCTTCCCAATCACTTAGTTATTCAGATCTGCGTTTCAAGGCAATTTTACAGAACTCCAATAGAAAATCACGATATGCTGAGACAAGTACTCTCCTCAGAGAGAGTCCCAAATGCAATGGCTTAGATACAAAACTAGACACCTTGCCGCGGAGCAAGATGGTCACTGCATCGGATCCAAACTTTAGAGTTACCCTCTATCGTCATAGAAGAAGAAAGTCTGACATAATCTAGGTCGTGAAAAATGACTGATTGCTGCTCTTCTGGTGAATTTGTATAATGTGTCTGTTGTTGTTTGAGGTTCACATTCTTTTATCAGGAAAACGTTATACTGGGGAATGTTGTGCCATTAAATTTAAATGTGGTAATGGGTTGCTTTGCCGAGGCTTACAGATTTTGGATCTGTTTTAAGTTGCTTGTTTGCATAATCTTTGTTGTCGGGTTGGTTGTATAGCCTTGTTGGGTCCTGTTAATGATTTGTTAACGTGATTTTTGTAACCCAAGTAGGATCAGCAACTTTGTTTGAAGTTTGTAATGATGACATGATGTATGACTTTTTTCAATAATTTGATTACTACAATTCCTAAAGCCACAATGCAGAGCCCAGCTTTGGGAAACCAGCTATGATTTAGTTCCCAATCCCACCCCTTTTTTGGTTATTATGTATGCACTTTGCCAAACCACATTAATTTACTTGTCTTATCCTCCTCTAATCCAATATCAAACTTGTCTTGTCCTCTTAAGCTACGTTTTGTTGATCTTCATGGCAATGGCATGTTTGCTCTTCCGGCAGGTTAGTCATGATGTTACCCTACCCTTTTCATGTACCATCACCGAAATCAAAACCTAGACTTGGGGCCTGAGGCCTGACCATCCCGATCATTCAGCATAACACATCCTTCTCGCTACTCATCAATGTCTCATTTTGGTCAATAAAATTTATAAAGGAAAAGAAATAACAGTGTTCATATATTAATGTTTGTGATTCACTTTTACTAAAATACTTTCTAGGATTCCAATAATCCGATTCAATGCGAAATCCCATGATAGTCAAGGTTAGTTGTGTTGTTCATATGATTATCAATTCCATAAATGTATGTTGTATATAGATACAGTAGAGCCAAAAGAATTACAAGAAATTGAATTTAAGAAGCTTCTCTCTTTTTTTTTTGAATAAATAAGAAGAGAAAGATTCTCTTCTGGATGTAGCAAAGTGTTGAACTCTATCCTATCTGTGTTGATGCTAGAACAGAATTGCTCTGCCAATATTTGGAAGAAACTCAGAGACTTCACAGTTCACACAAGCGGTAAAGAAAACAAAAAAGAACTCAAATGATTTACGTAATTCGATCCTAATGATCTACTGTTATATTTATTATAGATTGTGATATTAAATAGTTGAATTTATTGAATGTGGGCTATTATTTATTTTTGTGAACTATTATTTCAAAGAGATCCATTGGTTTAATGGTAAGAGTGTGTCCTTACAAAGGAAAGGATATGTGTTCAAACTACTATAGTTACACTTTGTTTGTTTAATTTTAACAAAGTATGGAATTAGCCCAAGGGGCGTGTGGGTCAGGCCCGAAGAGGCACAATACTTGGGCCGAATAGGTTTGGGTTCAAACCACTATAGCTACACTTTGTTTGTTTAATTTTAACAAAGTATGAAATTAGCCCAAGGGGCGTGTGGGCTAGGCCTGAAGAGGCACAATGCTTGGGCCGAATAGGTACCACGCATGGGCCGAAGAGACACTATGCTTGGGTTGAATAAACACAATGCTTGGCGTAGGCCAAAGAGGCACAACGCATGGGCCGAATAGGCCCGTTTGAAGACCCATTTGGATGGGTGCAATGCTTCAAAATATATTCATCAGAAATGATGAATGTAATTTTCGAACCAATGAAACCCTTTAGTGAAGGGAGGCGTCCAACCACTTGACCAGACATGCCTCTTTGGTCTTTAAGTGAACATTCATGACCTTTAAACTAGTAACTGTCAGTTGAAAAATCACAAGTTAATAGTTGTGATCTTTCACATGGTGTCACTTCAGTATCTATAAATAGGGGATGAGATCCACGAATTTCATTATTCTATTCTCCCATATTTTTAGTCACTTACACAATTTTGTAGAGAAATTTTGAAGGAAAAACTTCAAAATTGCTATTTGCAATTGGTGATTTCGTTGTATCCTAGAGATGAATTACTTGTAACCCGGTTGCAAACTCTTTCGAGTGAGGGTAATTATCACCTTAAAGTTAGTGTTCTACACGTCTCAAAGTCACATTTATTTTCAAATTACTGTATCTGCACAATTTTATTCAACATCTACATCTATGGCAAGAACAGCTAGAAGCCTTCTTTGATTCATTGATTAAGATCTCACTCTCAGATATCCCTTTCTCCACAATGAGAAAGTATCTCTCTCACGAGTTTTTCTATCGTTCTCCTGTATATCTTCTCTCAGAATTACATTACGTTGGAATGAGCCACTTAGACTCCTTTTATAACATTCACAAGTATAACAGAAAAAATTGCATCCATCCTCAGCATAATTACTCGAGTATTGGCTGCTTTCCTTTCTTTACTTGACATGTGTAGTGCTATAAACGGTTGTCGTATTTTACAACACAAAATTATTGATAACAAAAGGAGAGGAACTCTGGTTTCATTTCAAAGGCATTCCCCCCAATTTGCATTGGCTTATAGAAAAGAGATGATCCGTTTGGATTGAGAGATGAGATGAGATAAGATAGTTTATGAATAGTAATGAAATTTGTGAATTAAAATTTGTGAATAATAATACATAATAATAAGATAAATTGAGATGATTTCAACCCATTTCTAATTCAAACTGACTCAGAACCCAGATCCCACCTCACGTGCATCCATCCCCTTGGCCAATGCCCTCAAATTCAAGGAAGATATGGGAGTCAAAACGACGATCTTCCAGTCCACGACATTCCTCTCCATATAAAAAATAATAATCTTTTTTCTTAAAGAAAAACAAACCCCTCCTACTCTGATCCCCATGCTGTCGGTTACTAATCGGAGAAACGTTGTCGCTTCGCAAAGCAAAATCCTCCTCGATCTGAGATTTTGAGTTTGTTTTAGCAAAGATCACACTTAACTAACGGACACAGCGACGAAGACACAGAGGCACACACATGGCTCCCCCATCGTCCTTGCCTTCACCGAAGGGCGTTGTAGTAACGGTGCCAGTGCTCGTCCTGGCGGCCTCCGTGGCCGCTATATTCTTGTTCTTTCTCTTGTCGTCTCTATCCTCTTGTTCTTGCCCTGCGGGAGTGTCCGGTGCCGGCGGCGATGTCCCCGTGTCCGTTGGTGGTGGTGATGGCGCGGGCCGTGTTTCTGTGTCCACGACGAAGGAGGATGTGGAGTGGGTCATGGACCAGATCCGAGTGAATGGCCTCCATATGCAAGACAACGTCCTCCGCAAGGGCATCAACCCCCGCTCCAGAGCCCAGCAACTCCAAGATCTCCTGCAGTACGTACTCTCTTCCCTCCTCTCTTTCTCTCTCTTTCTATATGTAAATGTATGTCTATGTGTGAACATATTCCAAAATCTTGTATGGTGATGGAGGAGTTGGTGTGTAGTTTTAGATGGGTTTGTGGCATACGTATTTATTGATTCATTATTTGCTCTCTCAATTGAGATTTTGGAGATTTATCTTTATCCTTAGCGCGGGTATTAGACGAGTTGTTTCAGGAATTGTCCCAGTTTGTTTTTATTTTCCCCTCACAGGTTGCGCGGTTGGCGAAAGTTGGGTCGGGATTAAGTGATTTGGCGGGTTGGCAGGAAGTTTAGAAAGGAAGGTGACTTGGGGGAGGAAGAGTGTGTTTGAAGAAGTAAAAGTTATTAGGAGGAATCGGGAAAATGATTAGTCGAAATGTGGATCCCAAAGGTTTCATCAGAAAGGATGAACAATATGAATTTGAGAGGAAATGCAAGGAAATTTGCGTAGAAACCTTTCTGGGAAAGTCTCTCTCTCTCTCTCTCTCTCTCTCATACACTCGCATACCTACAATGCTCAGTGCTTTCATTGGAAATTATAAATCATTCGCCTCATTGTTGTTTTAAAACAATGGCTAGGTTTTCTGAAATAAGCCTTGTGTTTGCACTATTTGTTTGCGTTTGGGAAACAAGAGATACTTGGATACTATAAACATCATAGTGGTAACTTTGAATACCGGTTCTACAATTTTGATATTATTTGCCACAAACTCAGATGACTAGTGCACTTATTTTTCAGTTAGGGTGACTTATGTTTTGTTTGTTTTTATGTTATTCTTAGGTCTGGCAGATGCGTTACCCTGTGTCTTGGCTTGTTGTTTAAGGCTGGGTTCGATGGATCTTGGCTTCAAGTATTCCTAAAAGATCATTTGGTTACTCTGTACTCTGTAGTTCAGAAACAAAAAATTTAAAACTTAGAGCAGTGGGAACTTGAGAAAATAATACAAAACATAGACTGGAATTGATATCTTTTTCTTCTTTTTTTTTTATCCATACATGTAGTTTTGTTGTTCTCCTCGTTGTGGTTTCTAATAAAATTTTTATTTACAAAAAGTTTTGTTAACAACCACAGTGAGTGTGTTTGGTCATAAATTATATATAGTGCTTGTCTGGTCATTTCTTGTAGCTTCAGCATTCTTTATCTGTCCTACATGTTGATTTCATGTGTGCATGTGTGTTTGCTGTGTACAGGTAGGCTTATGTGTTTGATATACATACTAGGGTAGTAGGGTTTGTACATTTTCCCTTTTTTGAGAGTTTCTATGACAAACCCTATCAAGACTGTAACCAAATTCTCCTTTCCAGGTTCAAAGGCATATCACATTATGAAGGACCTGAAGCAAACAACCACACTGCCCTACCCTGCCCTGGAGAGCTTCTTGTTGAAGAACACCACAGCAACTATGGTGAGCCCTGGGCAGGGGGCCGAGATGTGTTTGAGTTCCTTGCACAATCTGCACACCTCATGCCTGACTCACACGTCCTTGAAATTGGCTGCGGCACCCTCCGAGTTGGCTTGCATTTCATTCGCTATCTCAATCCTGAGCATTACAATTGTCTTGAAAGAGATGAGCTATCTCTGATGGCTGCATTTCGATACGAGCTTCCATCTCAAGGACTCCTATACAAGCGGCCTTTGATTGTGAAAGGGGAGGATATGGATTTAACCAAATTTTCAGAAGTTGTGTATGATTTGATCTATGCTAGTGCTGTCTTTCTTCACATAGCCGATAGGCTTGTGTGGGTTGGATTGGAAAGGTTAGCAACTAAAGTGAAACCTTATGATGGGCGAATCTTTGTGTCCCATAACATAAAGTTCTGTTCCCGTTTGGGAGGTGAAGAGTGTACAAAACGGCTGGGGAGTTTGGGGCTGGAGTATGTTGGAAAGCATACACACGATAGCTTGCTTTTTGATCACTATGAGATCTGGTTTGAGTTTAGGCGGTCAAGGGCTTAGGACTTGGAAATATGCAATTTCTCTTGGAAGGTTGTTCATGGTTAGGAAACAGGCTTCGAGTGGCCTCTGACTACTGCAACCACAAGGCTATGAGTAAGGTCAAGTTTTCAGCTTGCTGTTGATAAATATACGTAGAAGAAAGAGGGCTGACAAATTGATGGGGCTTCATCTTTAGCAAGTAATTTGCTTGAACGCAAAATTGAACATGCCTTGTATTTTGTGGCAGAAGTATTCATTGCAATTTGTAACTTTTTGTGTATGGAGTTGTGACCGTTATGTAATGTCCAAAAAAGAGGTGTTAACCCATTGATTTTTGCAAACAACTTGGGCAACTTTTTAAGGTATAGAGCTCCAGTTACCGGGGGCCTCTCCTATTACTGGTGAAGATCACATTTTTGTTCAAAACATGTTGGTTTGAAAGCATACATTTCCGTCTTCAAACGGCGTCGTTTCTATTATCTAAATGCTCGCACAATCTGAAAACGTAAAACCCCATGGACTAAATCATAAACCCTAATACTAACCAGAGAGAGAGAGAGAGAGAGAGAGAGTAGCTTTCCAACTCCGGAGCCAAAACCCAAGAATGCCTTCTTCACGAATCCTTACCAGCACTTACAGGAGTTTCCCTAACTTCTCATCCTTCCCCGTATTCTCTTCCTCCAGATTCCGTCACCTAACTCTGTCACAGCATCGCTCGATCTTCTCCACCGCACAGCTTCAGGGCTCATGGATGGACAGGATCAAAGGGGTCTTCACCGGGCAGAAGACCAACCCGGAAGAACCCCAGATCAGCTCCGAATCGTTCACGCTCCTTCGTGAGTGCCCACATAACCGCCATATCATTCTGGCTGTTGTTTTATTTTTATTTTATTTGTTTGCTAAATTGTTGTGTTTTTAATTGCATAGCTGTTGATGTGCTTCACATCTTGGTTACTCTTGACGAACCCATTTTATTTTATTTTATTTTTGTGCAAAATTTACTTAGTCGATGCGATCCATATTATTTTTTTATTGTTATTCTTGTTTGATTGCAGGGTTTGCGGATGAATTGAAGAATGCGAGAAGGTTAGGGGCATTCAAGCAATATATGGTGGGTCGAAGCAGTGAGGCGACATTTTCAGATGCTTTTGAGAAGCAGGAAGCTATAATTCGACACCTTGGAGGTTTCGATCCTACTGGAGAGGTTGGTTTTCTCTATAGAATTCAGATTGTTTACATATAGTCTTAACGTAAACATAGGAATGATATCACGACCATAATTTCCACCCCAAAATTTCCCTCTTCGTAGCTAATTTCAAAGTGGGTGTCTGCCACTCTAGCTGGTAAAGTTTTTCTATTTCCCGGCTGTGAGGTTGGGAATGCAGCTCAAGTATTTGTATCTTGGGATTTGCTACACTGGTTTAACTTTTGTGAGATTCTATCGGGGAAAATCTTCTCATTTTGGTTTTAGGTCTATTTATATGTAGAATCTTCAAAGTGCTCATAAACAAGAAACTGCAAAGCATTGTAATTGCCCGATAGCGGACGTTGAGAATGCACTTGCGAAGTTTACATGGGCTAAAGAAGCACAAAAGAAGATAGAGAAGTTAAAAGAAGAAGGGAAACCGATGCCGAAGAGCATTGCTGAGGTAGATTTCTCTCTTTTTGCCTTATTTTTCTCGCTGCCAAATTGTTTGTGATGTATTCTCCATATGTATGGTAGAAACCTCATTAACTTTGTATATCTGTGAAAAGTACTAATTGAAACCACTCTAAATTTGTGAACTTGGGAAAATTAAATTTTAGAATATGCATACACCCATACATTCACGTGTCTGTATTCTAGTATTTAGAGGAACATGGCATCCTCTGGGTCTATTTTCTGGATATGCATCACCTCATTGACAAGGTCTATTGCGCGAGGAGAAGAAATACTAGTCCTGGATGAAGAGTAATGCGATTGCCTCTATTGAGAAGAAAGTAGTATTGATTTTTTTTATTGGTAAACAAGATTTTATTGATCATAAGAAAAGTAGTATTGAATGTTGGCACTTCTATAAAAAGAAAAAAGTGCTATTGGATATTGGAAACATAATTTTTTTTTTTTTTAATATAAATGATATTGGAAACATAAACTGTAAACGATTATACACAACGAGGAAAAAGATGGTGGTGGGTGATTGAAGTCTATTAAATCTCTGTATGGACAAACTTTGGTAGACTGTCTATGTAGGCTCTTTCTACTTTTTCATTCTCCTCACTCTGCCTCGGCTGGGAAGGGAGGGGGCTGCATGGGAAAAGTAGAAAGAGCTTACAAAGACAGTCTACCATAGTTTATCCCAGCGAGATGGGACGACATCTAGAGTTGCTATTATCAGCTTAAAAATCTATGCGGATCAAGTTTGCAGTTGTGTTGTCTGTGATTCAATGTGAACTTTATCACCCTGCAACAAAAATTTCCTTGAGCTAGCATGGTTTACTGTCTTCTCTATGTTGTTACTTCAAATACATGCATTGATGAGTGGATTTATCTAGAGCCACTTATGCTATTATCTCACCATTTATTTACTCCTGGGGTCTAAAATATGACATAGTTACAAGCTGCTTGGCTGTGTAAAATATGAGTACATGCATGGTAGTTTTCTTGATCCTTAGAAACAGAAGCTGAAAATACACTTACAATTACTTGTACCTTATGATCTGTAGGTGCAGAAGCTGGTGGGTACGACACCATTGGATCTTGCCAGGTCTAATTTGGCCAAGAGTGGGCAAATCAGTAGGAATGCTCTATGCCCTTGTGGTTCCAAGAAGAGATACAAACGGTACTTCTTCTGTGCTTAAACCGTTTGATTCTTCTGTGCTTAAACCGTTTGAGTAATCTTTCCTACTCCATTTCGATAGTCATGTAGATTACAAGATTAGGTGTTACATAGTTTCTTAAATTTCAGTAGATACTATTCCATGTATGCCACATGTGGTTGACTATCATATAGACTTTCTTTTGTGGCTCACTTGGTTCTCTCATGAAACAAAATGCATTTTATTAGATTAGAACTTTTTTTCTTCATACATTATTCCATTGGTCAATTGTAATAGACTTTAATAGCTTGAACGTACATGATTTTCTAGTATCTTTAGACAGTCATGCATAGGTGTGGTTCTTGTATATGTCCCGTGTACTTGGCTTTGCCTATATTTAATAAAATTGCTATTTACTGATAAAAAATAAAAAAAATCTTCCCATAATAAATAGCTAAGTAATTTGACTCAAGAAACCTTTTGTACGTAACTAGTCTAGGAATTTTCTTTTGCTTTGTGTGCTGTTCATTAGTTTCCATAAGCTAGTTAATTTGCTCAGATAAACTTTTGGCTATAGAGGATCAGGGTGTGAATTTTAGAAAACATCTTAAGGTCAATCACTTTTATTTTCTCTATATTCTTTGTTTTGAAGGTGCTGCGGGAAGGATTGAGGGGATTTGAGAACTACATTTTACAGGGAAAAAGACCTTGATTCAAGTGCTGGGTATTAGAGTTTCACAGAGATGGTGAATTCAACTGTCTCAAAGAATTATTTGTTGGAGCTCTTTGGTGTACAACAGTTTTGTTGGACAAGTTAACCAGCAGACGGGCCATCGTATGCTTTCAGGGAACTGACGATCAGATGGTTTTCTAACCGACGTGGTTGCTTCTGTTTCCACATCATTGAGTGAACGAATTATGTGGAAAATAATAAAATCTCAGTAGCAAGCATTACAACTTCCAAATTATCAAATTCATGTGAGAAATGGATGATGTCCTTGCTTTGAAAATTATATATTTGAATAGATTTAGGTCCGTCGGAACGTCAATTCCATTACATAAAAAAGAAATGCTAGTATCTATCTAGAAGGCTAGTAGAAGATTGAGGGTATTATGGAGGAGTTTATGGATGGCTAAAGGAATCGCCCTCTATATATAACAAATTGAGTAATGTTATATATAGTCATAGAATGCGCAAGCGGCATGATCATTTTGAAAAAGAGTGAAGTTTATTATAAAAAAATTAGAGTTTTTTTTTAGAGAAAATATATTTACAACAGTGAATTGTGCAACCGCCGCGTAATTGCTTTGAAAAAAGTGAATAAAACATGGGATCCACATGAAAAAAATTAATTTTTTAATAGTAGACTCCACTCTTTTTCAAAGCGGTTACGCGGCGTTTACGTACTTCACGGTTGTATGTAGAATTATTTTTTTTTTTAAGTGAGTCTTATATTTATTCACTTTTTTTCAAAGGGATTGTGTGATACTTGCATAATTCATAACTGCAAATATCATCTATCATAATACTAAGGCATTTCCGTATGTTGGAAGGTAAAGAACGTGAAATCTAGGCGCAAGTAAGCTTATATTCGACAATGATGTAACAAAATTATCTTCTACTTGTGCTGTTGCTTTTAGGTATGGCGCTCCAGTTTGTCAAGGGTCACATTAATTCCCAAATACATACTAAACGTATTGACAAGTTCTACAACAGGCTAGCTCATGTCAATAACCACTCAAATTACAATTAGTCTACAAATAGTTGAGGGCTTTATTTTGTAAGCTTAACCTTGCTATTCTTGAAAGATATTGCAAAGTAAAGCCACCACTTACAATAGGTTATTAAAAAAAAAGTTTCAAATCTGTCCTAATTTAATAAGCTAAATCTAGAATCTTGCCTCTCTGAAACATCAAGAGTCACAAAACCTTTCACTCTTGTAAAACGATTCTGAAGTGACAAAGGACTGTCATATACGTACATTCTCTTCTTTGGTGGATAAAGAATATAAAAGATTCTTTCTAAGTACTACTGCCTATATATATATATAGAGAGAGAGACAGAGAAAGAGAGAGAGAGAGCACCTCATGATCAGAGATGGCAAAACTCTTTACCTTCTACTTCCTGCTTGCCATCCTCATGGTGATCATTTGCGGTACATGTTTCAAACTTGTTCATTAATATTCTCCATTTTACTCGCATGATTCATTTGATTTTCCTTTGTTAATCACAACATAAGGTCTTGGATATATTTCCTATCTAATGTCACATCCACGCATGTATCATCTTGTCCTATCTTCTGCATGTGCACTCTCTTTGAGTTTAGGAGTACTCTGATAGACACAGAATTAACGTTGAGAAAAAAACACACTTAAATCCTCAAACTACAAAGAATTTTATACTTTGCACCTCAAACTATCAAAGCGAATATATTTAAATCTCGATTTTTAAGATGGATAAAAGATAAGCAACATGATACAATCTTGAGAGTCGGATTTTAAGAGAGTGTGCAAAGTGCCTGTTTTTAGTAGTATGAGGTGAATGTGATGTCACTTTTAGTAGTTTTGTGCAGAGAGTACAAAATCTTGGTAGTCTGTATTCTTTCAAAATCATCACAGTTTGCACACACACACACACAACTATATATGTATGTATATATATAGATTGATTAATGGCTTTTTTTATTTGTATTTTCTGAGTAAATAGATAAGAGAATGGTGGTGGCCATGGCAGGAGCAAAAGACTGCCATAAAGTGTGGAACTGCAAGGGAGGTAACCATTGTTGGGAAGATTGTAAAAATCGATACAGTGGAAAGGGAATGTGCGACTTATACACTGCACCTGGTGTTCCTAAGCAGTGCTTTTGTGCATACAAGTGTTGATCAAATTAATTGGGAACCATCCCATGCATTGAGTACTGCAATTTAATACCTAGCTAGAAGGCCAGAAGTAGTAGTAAGTTAGGAAGGAACAAATTATGTTGTTCCATAGATTATAGCTGCTGCTAGTATATATATATATATATATATATATATATGTTGTTATATATCCATATATGCTAATATAGAAGGTAGATATGTGAAATTATCATATATTTTGGGACAGGTACCATGCTTTCTACATAATCATCATATGAATTACAATATGTTACTGATCTCTTTTAGTCTCTTTCCAGCCAAGTATAATGATCAGTAGTACCTCATGACCTGATCAGCATGCAAGTAATGCATACATTTCCTAGCTAGCTAGCTAGACTCATAAGGCAACAACTTTCTGTCTTGATTACCAGATCAGGCTTCCCTCCCGATACACAACCGATACCTGGACTTAGCTAGCATTTTGAAATTCATTACAATGTTCACAAGATCGAGCCCTGTTGTGTTAGGAGGATTAGCTAGCTTTAAATTTCTTAGAATAATTAAATCATGCACGATTGCAGATGTAATAAGATTTCTACCATGAATGATTCGAATTTATATAAAATATACTTGATATAAAGGTTAATACAATGAATTTGAAAATAACGATCATACTTTAAAAGAAGAATATCAAAAGATAATTACAATGAAAAAATATAGAGGGAACAAAAAAAAAAAAAAAAAAGGAAAAGAAAAGGATGGACTGAGATTCAATGCATCCAAGCACCGGGTCCGTTATTCATATCCCACATCGAAAGCATGAGTTTGAATGGGAGCCAGTAGGACCTTTGAAAAGGAAATGAGCAAGACTAAGTAACATACTTACCTGGACGGGGTCGATGAGTGATCAAGAAGGCTCATGGCCTAGGCTGGTGACCTCCATTGCACTTTGAGGAGGGGTGCTCGCCTAAGGTCTCCCCAATGTGGGAGAGCCTACGTCATAATTTGTGCCAGTGGGGGCCTGCGTTCGCGCGGCCCCTGCCTATCGTCTCTAGTTCAAACTGATTTGATGCGTTCTTCTATGTATGAACTTGTGAGAGGTTCATATCCTAGTGAACTGTGTATTCCAGTTTTTCATCTTACACCAACAAGAAAAGCTATATTTTTCTAGAGGCAAACCATGCCATTTTATTATCTGCTCTCGACAGAGGTCGACAACCTACCTCTTTATGTTGTAAATTGAAGGCGAGTCTGATTTTTCCATTCCCTTTCAGTGAAGATCTTCAAAAATAAGTCAGTCCCATTTGACATCTGTATAATCTCTTGGTAGCTCAACACAACAACTCTGTTCATTATCGAAGGTATGCATCATCCATCACGTAAAACTTCCTAAAGGTCGACGACTACCTCATATGATGCACCCATCTCGTAAAACTTCGATGTCATCTTGAGTTATTTGTAATGTCCTTTCGAAGTAGAGTAGATTTCACGGTTTAACGGCAATGATGTGCCAATTTGTCTCTGAACATCTCTTCTCTGTTTGGAAATTAGATCAGACCACTCTTGAAACCATAAAACAATACCTCTTTTGCTTCCCACATTATGTACATTAGTTATATGTATATTATTAATTTCTTTTGCCATCATCTTTTCAGAAAGAAACTAAATTGGATCTTTTTTTACATTTTTTTTGGAAGCCCAATCAGGAGTACACCTTGAGCAACCTTCTAATGCCCTGTTAAAATAAATTTTCCCAAGAGAAAACCAACAAGAATCAACCTCAAGCTCTTTGCATTGTATGCATACTTCTATTATTCCTCTCAGTCCAATTGTGAAGGGATTGGCTATACAGAATAGAATCTTCTGTTTGTAGTCCCACATCGATAAGGTATCGATGTAGATATGGATAGTTCTGAGTATAAATATAAAGCACGCAGGATTGAGCAACATACTTACCTGGACGGGGTCAATAAGTGATCAAGAAGGCTTATGGCCTAGGTTGGTGACCTCCATTGCACATAGGAGGGGTGCCCGTCTAAGGTCTCCCCAAGTGGGAGAGCCTACGTCATAATTTGTGGCAGTGGGGGCCTGCGTTCGCGCGGCCCCTGCCTGATATATATTCAAACTTTTTCTGCATCTTCTCCTTTCAGTTGTTTCTTTACTCCTAAGTCGGAGAACCTGGACTTTTAACTTGTTTCTTAACTCTTAAGTCGAAGAACCTGCACTTTAATTTGTCAAGCGACTCTAGCCTTTTCTTCCCCCACCTCCTTCAACTTCACCGCCTCGAAATCGTTCGACTTATCAGTCATAAGACAAACAAGTCCTTTATATGCGCCACAGAGGGCCCAACTCCACGCGAAGTTTCTTGGCAATTATTGTCTTTAGACCAAAGACCCATATATTAATGATTATTCAATTGAAATACCGAGGAAGAAATGAGGAATATTCAAAGAAAAAAAAAACCAAAAATGTTGGAGAGTCCAGTAAAATTTTCTCTGCATGCAGACTTGGAAGGGTTGGAGTCGTCGAGAAGGCAGCTCTAGCGTAGTTGGTTGCATTTTATATAGTCAATAACCAATATAAAATTCCATCACTATCTTCCATGCCGGCCAATAAGCCAAACCCAGTATTAATTTACGAAACTCAACATATTGGTGGCATGTTCTGCGGTACCATTTCCACCATTATTGTTGTCTTCGTGTCATGGAGGTTGATTCAACGAGGATTTCTCTCCGTCCGTTCAAGCTAACGGACGTGGATGATTTTCTGTTATGGGCAGGTGATGATAAAGTGACAAGAAACCTACGATGGAATACTTTTACCTCTAAGGAAGAGGCTTTGACTTTCATCAAGGATGTTTGCATACCCCACCCTTGGCGTCGATCCATATGTATCGATGACCGTTCGATCGGCTTCATCTCTGTTTTCCCGTGGTCCGGCGATGACAGGTGTAAGGCTGATATAGGGTATGGAATTTCCACAAAGTATTGGGGCCAAGGGATTACTACCAGGGTAGTGAAGATCGCCCTCTCACAATTGTTCAAAGATTTCCCTGATCTGGTAAGGTTGCAAGCTTTTGTAGATGAGGAAAATAAAGCCTCCCAGAGGGTATTAGAGAAAGCTGGGTTCCAACGGGAAGGGCTACTAAGGAAGTATACCTTTATTAAGGGGAGACTTGTAGATCTACTTCTCTATAGTGTTTTATCAACTGACTCCCTCCCTACAGATCCTCAGGGCTCAGCTTAAGAACTATAATAAATTCTCTGATCAATATATGTATATATATATATATATACATACATAGATAAGGGAATGGTAAGAAAAATGGTACAACAGATCTAGGGGGGATAGTAAGATTGGGTTTAGCGTAGACAAGCTGGAGGAGACTCAAAATGGGAATGCTTCTTGATATATCGTAGAAAGCGGCCCAACTGGCGAGGTTGTGTGCAGCAAAGTTACCACTTCTGTGCATTTTTTGAGCGGATCACTATGTGCAGCCGTTGAGACTGGCTTGTTTTATCATGTGGTTAATAAGTTCTATATCTAATATGATGTTCTTATTGCTTATTTTATCTAATCGTGGTTATTATAGAAAAAATCTATTTAGAATCTTGTTTATTGACGTATCATCGATGTAAAAGCCTTGTTGAACTCAAAAGCTTATTGGAAGGTGTTCGCAGATGCCACGCGCTTGGATTTTATCGGGTTCAAATAGAGACCGACTCTCAACTGGTGGTTAATTGGATTGAAAAGAATAAGTGTCCCATTTGGTATTTAGAAGATTTCTGGGAGGAGTTACAAGAACATCTGAATAGCCTGGAGTACACAGTGAATCACATCTTTCGTGAAGGTAATGCCGTGGTTGACTTTCTAGCTAAGTGTGGGGCGGAAGGGTTGAACTCTGATTGGGATGACATTCACATGCTGCCTAGCCTGGTGAGGGGTCTTCTTCGCATGGACAAGCTGGGTATGCCCTATCTGAGGATATCATAAGCTTCGTGCCAGGTTTGTTGCTCGTTGTTTATTTGTCTCTCGTTGTTCTCAAGTTATTTGCGTTTCTGTTTGCTTTGTGTACTGGTTATTTTTTTTTTTTTGCAGGTGCCCCTCTTTTGGCTAGCTTGGATGTAGGTTTTGTATCTTATTTAAGGCTGTGTATCTTATATGGTTATACTGATTTTGATGCCTGGGTTTTTTATTTAGCGTTTATGTAAGTCCCAGGTGTCGTTCTTGTAACCACGGTTTCCCTCCGCCACAAGTGAGGATAATCAATAAAATTGGGGTCCCGTCCTCTTTTTTTAAAAAAAAAAAAAAAAAAAAAGCCTTCCACATCAGTCAGTATAAAAGAAGTATTCGTGTTTAGCCTTATTGTAAAACTACATGATTTCGACTCTGGTGCATGTAGCACACTAGCTAGCACTTCATTTCAATTTCCCTGCATCAGTGATCAACAACCATATACGCAGATGCAAAATCACCAAGTTACCTGAAAACAGCACTAAAGTTAGTGCCAGTCAGTGGTTACTCTTGCAGTCATGATCGATCTTGTGGGTACGGCGGATAGTTTGAGAGCCATATTTTATAGCTTCTAGATAACAATGAATGCTACACCACATACAATGAATTGCAATCATCTATTGTCTGTATAATGTCTGAAATATTCTGTCATCTGTATTCTATTCTATTAAAGTTATGTTCATCATCATGTTAAACAATCTCTCACTGTATTTTCTGACATTATGGTTAAAAATAAGGTTTGAAGACGGAAGGTTTCATATAACTTACTATTACTCTTTCAATAAAAACAAAGGGAAAAAAAATTTTAAGCCAACTTTGGGAAGGGTTGACCGCCTAAGGTCTTCCCACTGTGGGAGAGCCTACGTCATAGCTTGTGCCAGTGGGAGCCTGCGTTCGCGCGGTCCCTGCCTATCGGATTCGTTTTTAGTTTAAACTCTGAATCTGAAGCATGATTTATTTATTGGGTTTGCCAGACTTTCTTCTTTGTATAAATGAACTGGTGAGAGATTCATATCCTAACACTTGTATTTCAGTTTTTCTCCTTACGGCAACAAAGCAAAGCCATCATTTTCTTGAGGGAAACCAAGCCATTTTGTTATATGCTCTCGATAGAGGTCGACTACTACCTCTTTATGTTGTAGGTGAGTCTGATTTTGCCATCCCCTTTCAGTGAAGATGTTCAAAAATAGTGTTCCAACTCTCATCGATTCTCATCAGTTTAACAAGTCAGAAAACAGGATTGCCTACATGATTTTTTGCGTCATTTGGTTACCGGCCGACGCTCCCACTGCATTATATTTTGCTCAGACAAAAGTTTTTCTTCGTTTTCATGACAAAGATCAAGTACTACAAAGGCTATTTCTTTGAAAGTTGGTACTTATTAGCACCATAGGGAGCTATGGCAGTGTTGGATTTTTGTTGCCTCGTGATATTATATGGTTGATTGCTTGGGGGTGGAAAGGTTTCGTAAAGCTCTTTAAGGAGGCAAGTAAAATTGAATTTTCTTCCGAAGCTTGTAAGACTCGAGGGGAATGGAGGCTGGCAAAAGAGGACTTGCTATGTCCAACCTTGTTGCTGCCATATTCCTAATCCGCCCACCAGAAACCGAAAAAAAAAGGGGGGGAAGAGGAAGAAGAAGAAGAAGAAATTGAAAAGAAAGCATAAGCTTTAGTATTTTAGGAACGCATGAAAGTAGTAGACCTCCGATCACCAATGATCTTTTTTACATTTTTTTTTGGAAGCCCATGTCAGTTAGAAATCACACTAGTCACTACTCATAACTCGACAATCAGGAGTACACCTTGAGAAACCTTCTAATGCCATGTTAACAGAAATATTCCAAGAAAAAATCAACAAGAATCAACCTCAAGAAAACAAAATGAAAATTAATGTCAGATTGTAACAAAACTAGCTCTTTGCGTTGTATGCATACTTATATTACCATCTGTTCAATTGTGAAGGGATTGGCTAATGGCTATACAGAATAGAATCGTATATTTGGAGTCCCATATTGATAAGGTATCGATGTCGATATGGATAGTTCTGAGTATAAATATAAAGCACGCAGGATTGAGCAACATACTTACCTGGACGGGGTCAATAAGTGATCAAGAAGGCTTATGGCCTAGGTTGGTGACCTCCATTGCACATAGGAGGGGTGCCCGCCTAAGGTCTCCCCAAGTGGGAGAGCCTACGTCATAATTTGTGCCAGTGGGGGCCTGCGTTCGCGCGGCCCCTGCCTGATACATATTCAAACTTTTTTCTGCATCGACGGGCCTCCTTTCACTTGTTTCTTACTCTCTAAGTGGGAGAAGCTGAACTTTCAAGGACCAGACATTTAAGGTCTAGGACCAGAAAATAAAATTCACCCTGCTTTGTGATTGTACTCGTAGGTTTGCAATGCCTGGGCGGGTTCATACTGTTCATGAGGGAATTTGTAGCTTGCATTTAAAAAAAAAACCTGCAAAATATTGTCTTGATTGATATGGCACAACTCCTTTGAGGCGGCGAAATATGAAGCCAATATATTCTGTTTTGGTTTCCATCATTTAATTTGTCAAGCGACTATAGACTTTTCTTACCCCCGGCCTCCTTTAACTTTACCACCTACCAATCGTTCCGCTTATCAGTCAGAATTAAATGGACCACAGATGGCCCAACTCCATTGAAGTTTCTTGGCAATTGTTGTCTTTAGACCAAAGTTCCATATATGAATCATTATTCGATTGAAATGCCGAGGAAACAATGAATATTATTCCAAAATAAAAGAAAGAAAAACGTTGGAGGGTCCAATAAAATATTCTCTGCATGCAGACTTGGAATAGTTGGAGTTGTTGAGAAGGCACCTCTAGCCTAGTTGGTGGTATTTTTAATTTTATATAGGTAATAACCAACATAAAATCCTATCACTCTCTTCCATACCCAATAAGCCAACGCAGTATTACTTTGCTAGCATATTGTGTGACACCATTTCCACCGCTATATATTGCTGTATTGGTGTCATGGAGGTTGATTCATCGAGGATTTCTCTCTGTCCGTTCCAGCTAACGGACGTGGATGATTTTATGTTATGGGCAGGTGATGATCAAGTGACAAGAAACCTACGGTGGAAGACTTTTACCTCTAAGGAAGAGGCTTTGACTTTCATCAAGGATGTTTGCATACCCCACCCTTGGCATCGATCCATATGTATCGATGACCGTTCGATCGGCTTCATCTACGTTTTCCCGTGGTCCAGTGATGACAGGTGTAAGGCTGATATAGGGTATGGAATTGCCACGTAGTGAAGATCGCTCTCTCACAATTGTTCAAAGATTTCCCTGATCTGGTAAGGTTGCAAGCTTTTGTATATGTGGAAAATAAAGCCTCCCAGAGGGTATTAGAGAAAGCTGGGTTCCAAAGGGAAGGGCTACTAAGGAAGTATACCTTTGTTAAGGGGAGACTTGTAGATCTACTTCTCTATAGTGTTTTATCAACTGACTCCCTCCCTACAGATCCTCAGGGCTCAGCTTAAGAAGTATAATAAATTCTATATATAGATAAGGGAATGGTAAGAAAAAGGGTACATGCAAGAGATCTATGGTGGATAGTAAAGATGGGGGGTTTAAGGGAGGTTGACATGATGCTGGGGTAGACTCAAAACGGGAATGGTTGTGTGCATCAAAGTTGGCACTTTTTGTGCATCTTTTGAGGCGATCACCATATGCAGCCGCTGAGACTGGCTTGTTTTATCTTGTGGTTAATAAACTCTATATCTACTAGTATGATGTTCTTATTGCTTATTTTATCTTGATAGTTAAAATTTATTTACATGCTTGTTTATTGACAATATCATTGATGTGGATCAAGCCTTCCACATCAATTAATGTAAAACAAGTATTTGTGTTAAGCCTTATTTTAAAACTACATGATTTCGTCGACTCTTGTGCATGTCACTAGCAATCACTTCATTTCAATTGAGGGCAACAAGATTTTTTTCATCCACCAATTCATGATTTTAACAAAACAAATCGTATCAAATGCAGTAATTTTACTTCATAATGCAACTTCCTTTTTCTCTCGCGTAAGGTATGAACATACAATGCAAACTATGAACCAACTGTACAAAAGGTGCTTCTGCAGTAATTAGGCTGCAACAGCAATACATATATCATTTTTACACAAACCCTATTCCTAACCCCACAATCCTTTCTAGTATTATTTTCTTTTTTTTTAATTTCTTTCTGAATATTTTTGCTCTTTTAGAAGATTTACAAAGAAACAGTTTCACACTTAGAAATGCGAGACACTTCAAGGTGTAGAATTCGCTGGGATCTCTTGTGATATAGCAGAATCTGGCTGGTCCATATGCGATGGGATAACAAGCCGCTGCAGAGCCTTGAGAGCCACTATGAGCTGTGCAAATGAGGGGCGCAAATTTGGATCTCTGGGAATTAACATGCAAAGAAAACGACCAATCAAACTCAATTTAGTAAAGGAGTGATAATTGAAAATGCATGCAACTATTCGGAATTCTTTAAACTTACGTCTGCCAACATTCCCAAATTATCCTAGCAACCACGGGATCCACTTCCTTGGGAATGTCGAGCCGACGATTCTGAAAACCTACTGCACCCACCACTTGCATTGGGTTCATCCCACTCCAAGGTAATCTTAGAGTAGCAAGCTCCCATAGAATAATTCCAAAGCTATAAACATCACACCTGGATATCCAACAACAGATATAATGAGGTGATCTAACACGTTTAGCAAGATTGTAAACAGAAGTAAAATTGAGTTACTGCAATGCATTATCTGCCGGAGCTATTGAGTTTCCCATTTCCAGGCTGCATTCTTTAAACCAAAGCCCAGACAGACAGGTTTTACAGGGGATGTCACAACCACAAGAAGATTTGACACTAGCATATTTTTAATATGGCATTTTAGGCATCTTCCAAGATCAAGTAAACAAGAAAAACACAATGTTTTTTATGTTGCCCACAGATACTCTCCCAACCTCCCACCCTTGTATTTGATGAGTTACATAACTGTGGAGTTCTGGTCATCATATCTTTTATGCCATAAAACTAGGACTAAGACAAATCCAGTAAGGTATCAGAACCCACATCCAACCAAGATTAAAACAGTTAGCCAAAACAGGCACACCTCACACTGAAGTTCCCCTCAAGTGCTAACTAGATGCACAAAGCTGGTAAACCATAAGACAGCCGGAGCATGTCATCTCTACGAAAGATTAATGGATCAAGAGCTAGCTAACTTGTATAATAAAATAAACAAATATACCAAGTAAAGCTGAAGATACCACATAGAACTATACTGATAGCAATAACAACTCACTTCTCATTTGAGTTTTCATTCCGGAGAACTTCAGGTGCCATCCACTCAGGCTAACAGACAGATAAAGACAAACATTATTTGATATAAAACAAGAAAGGGAGTTAGGTTAAGCTAATGAAAATTGTGTCATCTGAAAAAAAAAAAACTGAAAGGAAGTATTGAATAATAATCTCACACTCTCACCGTTCCTGCAGTTGATTTGGACGACAAGAAGGTGTGATGCTTCAAACGAGACAGCCCAAAATCACCTACCTGCATAAGTACTGTGGTCTTCAGACGTACCTTAAATACCACCAAATTTTGACTAATAATTATAAAGAATGTAACTGTAATGTAAGAGTGATCATGTCTCAGTTGGGGAAAAATGGAAAAGGGATCTAGTAATTGTTTCATTCTTCCAGTTTTGGCAAGCAGAGTTTTTGCATGCCTAGGAGCAGGATGCGATGCCTGGTTGAAACAAGATTTCCATTTATATGTTCTTAAAACCCTAACTTTACATTTCCAATTAATGATTAAGAAAAGAAGAAGAGACTACATAACTCTAATGCTTTTCCCACCATCCAAGCAGCCTAAAATCCTTAGTAAGGGGACGTCTTTGCCTTCTTTTTCTTTTACCTAGGAATAAGGATACTTAAAGGAAACAAGATTTGTTTTCAGGTCTGCTGAGGAAAGAAAGTAATTCGCTAGAGTTTGTCTCTTGACGGCATTGCTATGCAAACCCATGCCATGCTATGTACAGGTAAAAAAATTAGAACACTTCTACATCTCCAGCAAGTAGATCATGGTTCACTAAGGTCAAAATAGAGACATTCACTCCGACCCTCTTGCACAAGCTCCCTGATCCAAAATCAACAGGCTTAGATTTACATATTGATAGCTAACCTCTAGATAGTTCAAGCTCAAGCAAGTTCAACTGAGTGAACAAAGAACATAGTATGAAGCCTGTTTACATTTAGCACTCAGTTCCCACAAATACCAGAGACCTTTTGTCAGTTGGCCACTGGGAGTCTGAAGTTAATATGTCCTGTGTACCAGCCTGTTTAGATGATACTTAATATCACAGTACATTAGCAACATAACTTGGCTGGGTCAAAGTTGGCAGTAAAAAAATGTATGACATAAAGAAATGAACATACAGTATATGACTTAAAAGTAGCAACTAAATACAATGAAGCTAGATTCAGCTTAGGAAAAAAAATACCACAAACAACCAATAAATCGTCATAATTAGCTCAAGACTTTGAGTGATATGCGAAACTCATAAAGAAACTCGATCGCTACTAATCAATATGCTAACCTTCACATTCCAGTTCTTATCGACCAAAAGATTTGGCGACTTCAAATCCCGGTGAACAATTGTAGGTCTGCTGGTATGCAAGCAATTCATGCCGCTTGCCTGCAAGATGACAAGAGCTTTAAAAATGTGGATGGATTCAAATTCTGTTTAAAGAGAACACGGTAAATAATGTTACCACATTAAGGGCCATTTTTATTCTGCGCTTCTCATCAATTTGAGAATGAGGACGATGAATAATGCGATATAAGCTTCCCCTGAAATATAAAATTTAGGTAATGCAATTTATGATGTGAGGGTCGGACATATAAACAATACAAGCATTACAAAGTGATCAACACAAGTAAAATTGATGGGACTCACTATATGAATTATCTTGCAAAAAATAAACTCATTATATGGCACAGAATTTATACCTTGGAAGAAACTCAGTAATTATAGAGAGGTTTGGAGGACGAGTTACAGCACCCACGAAAAGAACAACATTTGGATGCCGCAGTGTACGCATTATCCGTACCTTATATCACAGGAGAGATTAAAAAAATGCAGGTCAATGGTTTTGGATTGATTAGTTCTTTTTCCGATTAAAAAAAATGATTTTGGATTGGTTAGAAAGTAAAACCCATAAATCCAAAGCATGGATGCTATATTTTAACTTCTGTAAGCATGTCAAGAGGGATGATCACATACCATTTTTTGCATGCCAAAACAAAACACGCGAAAATGCAACTTGACCCCATAATTTTAATATGCCATTCCATTCTATCACCAAAAAGTCCAACTCTTTAAATTTTTTGTTCTGTAGTCTTGCAGAATTTGTGATGGGGCGATGTTTTCTTTTTTTTTGTTTTCTTTTTATAAATAATGCAAAGTTTTATTGAAGGCACAAGAACACAATCCAAGTACACAGGAAGTAAACAAAAGGATACACCCAATTCGTGTGAAGGGGGTTTTAAGAATGGAACACAAATTGGATTTATCTCAATGAATACTGAATTGAGAGTGCTATCACATTCTGCTCCTAAATGACACTGCTGTTACGACAAGCTCAGACACCAGACATTAACAACTTAATACCACCACGACTACCAATAATGTTTATTTGCTAGTGTTTTTATTTTATTTATTTATTTATTTTTTTGGTCGGTGATCTGGATATTCTCTTTTTTCTGGATGTGATCTGCACAACATTATTTTACCATCTCAGGCAATTGACTATTTATACGCCCAGTAACATTTCTTCTTCCTATTTCGCAGGGTATGGTCCAGATATGAAGTCTCTAAATGCAAGGCTCTAATTTTACTTTCTTTTATACTTTTTCTCCTTCAATCAAAAGAGCAATGACACATGGGTATTTAGAGAACTAGTTCTTGGCTTACTTCACTTTTGAACTCAGCCAAAGCAGCACCTGAGAAGTCCTGGTCTAAGAACTTCTTCACAGCAACCTCCTGTAGTTCAAAATATACCAGACCAAAATTACATTATCAGTTCTCCATTGCAGTTTTCAAAAAGCTTCAATGCTAAAGGTAAACCATTAAAGAACTAATAATACTTTAAGACATAGCGAGTAGAAGATAAAAGGAAAACAACATTTAATTCTTCCAATTTAAACCAAAAGAGAATTAGGAAATGTGACAATGCTTAGCAACAGTATGTACAACAGAAAGGAATTGCAGAACTCACCGTGCCCTTCAAATCAGCACGATAAACCTCTCCATATGAACCTGTACACATGAAAAACGAATAAAAAAAAATACACATCATTCTACAAAACAAAAGGATATTGCTATGCAAGGATTTATATAAACAAGCCCCTCCTCCCAATAGTTGCTTTATAAAGTGTAATAATAGTATAGAGCTATTGTAGGAAGATGCACCTTTCAACTCATCAAAGGGATTTGGGCCTTTTAAAGAAAATTATTATTCTAATACATAGTTAATACACAATTATTACTTACAAAAAAGTTAGTACACAATTATAGCATTGCCAATGGTCTTTAGACCAAATGACATTTCCTACAACAAAATAATGGATTGGGGTTGCGGTTTGGTTTTTGAGTGTGTGTGTGTGTGAACCAAAAAAGGAGTTAAAATCAACCTACCAAAATCACCATTTATAATAAAGACATTGAACAAGCCTTATGTATATTACCTAGTCCAATCCTTTCACCAATATCCAGGTCTTCCCAACGAATTTCACATTCTCCTACATCCACATCATAAAATATTTGATCAACACTACTTGTGCAGGAATCAACAGATGAGCTAGGACTTTCTGGATCCTTCAATTTCAAATCAGTCCCCATAAATCTATCATGTGTACACTTTCTATGATCAAGGAAACCAATTTCTTTCTCTTCATGCTTTTTAACCACATCCACCCTGTCACTTCGAGATTCCTCCTCATTCTTGGGGTGTTCTTCCTTCAAATCAGCATTCAGGCCCTTAACCAAAGGCAACCTGTTAAACTGACTCGTGGTAGCTTCCAACATTGAACCAGTGACATCGACAGAACCTGCTGCATCACCATTTATACTGGACACATTTGAATTACCAGATGATTTGAAACCATCACCATACATCTTTCCCGATATAGTAGAACCAGAGGAAGCAGTCGATGACAGATTATAGTCATTAGATTGACGATTAATTCTTGGAAAGAGACCCTCCATATAATCATACTCCTTTTTCCTAGGGACTTCATTGCAAGCATATGGATTCTTCCATGGTACAGGAGGTCGACCAGAGACAGAGATATTTCTCGGCCTTGGAAGCTCACCAGCTTTATATCCTGCAGGTTTGTTATGTACAGAAATTTTGCCCGTCCCATTTATCTGGAATGGATTAAGATCAGCAAAAAGGTTTTTTAAATCTTCAGGACTATTTTGGTTATATGGAACTACATTGAGGTTCATCCTCACACCATTACTGACTGATGAGGAAGGAATATCTGCCTGATTGGTAATCGACCTATTAGATGTACCAGAAGAACCAGCAGATGTATCGCCCCTTGTACCTGGGAATAGAGGCATGAACTCTGCATTTTCAGAACTTGACCTTCTTTCCAAATGTGAACTACTTTCTAATGCGCCATTTTGACTGCTGCCTTCACCAAGTCCAGGCTTTGGTTTTAAGTAAGCAACTCCGCTGATATTAGAGGGATGAAGAGATGGGATTTTGTTTATTTGAGAAGTGTATGGCTTAAACACAGTTTCCTTTGTACTTAGAATATCAGCTGGTATAAGTGTTCCAGGAGCTCCCATTAGATCGACCAAAAACTCGCTGAAGGCAAAAAAATATATATTAGATTTGTGCAGAAGGAAAAAATGAGTTAAAATTTATACTGACAAATTAGAAAAACAAACATTTTGCACATGCATCTCATGAAGAGATTCTGTATTGCATATACGAGGGAACAAAGCGTGGAACATTCAAAAGAAGGGGGGGGAGAGAGAGAGAGAGAGAGAGAGAGAGAGAGAGAGAGAGAGAGGGAAGCAGAAAGATGAGAGCATAGAGAAAAGCCGTAGATAAGATCAATCTGAAAATTTTGAAGTTATTTAATAATTATTTCTAAATGAGGGAACTACTTCTAACAATTCACTTTTATGGTATTTTATAAAAGAGCAGAGAGAGGAGGTTAAGATCGATGAAATTCAGTATCTAACTTGCCACTGATGATTAAGAAAGGAACATAACCTAGTGACCATAAAAAATAGTGAGTAAAGAGATCAATTGCTGGATATTCTTCCCAAGTAAATCCCTCTTTAGAAAAATTTTCAAAGTTAATGATTTGTTGCTCAAGTGGCTTTATGCTTAAGACGACAAATTATTAATGGATAGAGAAGTGATATCTGTAATGACCCTCACACACACACACACAAACACACACTGATCATATACTTCTTCAGTTACAGGAGGAATATCCACAACCACCTATGAATATAGATGGATAAGTTAAGACTAGCTAACTATTAATGCATTTGGATCGGAGTTCACTTTGCAAAGAATTTCCACTTTCAAGGTATAGCGAGTTACTTGAGGGACCACACATAAATGCCACTTTCAAAGTGATTGTTATATGACCCAGCCTTGCTTTATCAAGACAGATAATATAGATATTGTCTAGGGTACGGTTACGTGTAAAGATAACATTTGGTGGGTGAAAAGGTAGAAGTTGGGAGGAAAAGTAAAGTAAGTTGAGGGAATGTTGACACTTTAATAAAGAGGAACTTATACAAGTAGAAAAAAATTGGAATAAATTAATAAATACCTTGAACACTAAAGCAAAACTTACATGCACAAACAAACATAAGCTGATTGCCTCAGTTATAAGAAAAGGACTAAAAAACTAATGGGCAAACAAAAAAAAAAGCAGGAGTCATAACCTTTCATCTTCCAACTTTATTATGTTGACAGCATCATCCTCAACGCCCGTGTAATGACTACCTTTTACTAGTCTACAAGGCATCCTCATATTGTCAGCTAATACCTGCATCAACACAAAAAATAAAAATAATACATCTCCCTATTGACCCCATAACCACAATATTGGAGGAACTTCATATAGATCATTAGTGATAATGGTACAATAAGAAAAAAAAACTTAACAAAATAAAGAAGAATTAGATGAAATGTTTACTCAAGTATAGCGCAGAAAAATTTAAGCAAACTTATTTCATTGTGTTGATGGATAGGAAGCACTCATTAATAAACTAAGCAGAGACACAACCACATTGATTTTGATGGGGACTCCCCAATTTTGTGTACATAGGTGAAATTATTTGCAGATCAAATAGACAGCACAGATATACATACTCTACATTTGGTTCTGACTAGGGGAGCCAAAAGCATTATTTCTTTACTTGAGTGTGAATGGTAATTAAAATTAGAGCACCTATCAGTATTTAATTATTCTTTTGATTTTATTATTTTTTTGGAAGAATCCTTAATTACAGTCTTGAAGTTTTTATACAGAATATAGGTGTAAATGGGCAAGGCTTCATCAAGATTGATAATATCCTGCACTATCATACTTCCATCATTTAAATAACTACTCACAACATCATATGTGAGGAAAATTGGACATCTATATCCCATAACAGCATGGCAAATCCAATTTTTCAGAAGACAGAAAAGTTTTGATAGCATCCTAGAACAACATGAGTGTAACGCCCCAATGGAAGGCCCAAACCACATGGCTTATACTCCAAAAGGACTAGTCAATGATACAATTAGATCCCCATTGGAACCTTATAAAGAGCAAGAACTTCTCCTTCCCAAGCAATGTGGGATCCCATACACCACCTACCCTTATCCTTATCATAAGAGGTATTACAATGAGTGTTGTGTTTGATGTATAAATAGGGCGCTGACCACCATATGAAGACATGCAGATATGGCTACATATACTTGTGAGTAGACTGAATAGAAAAGATGATGTTTATTTATGTTTATAAGTGCCTGTCTGCCCGTTGAATAACTTACAGAGTTAAATAACAATGAATCTAATTAAACCCTCTTTACGCATGGAGACTAACTTAATCACTTTGCATAGTCCATTTATTGCCTCTACCATAGTTTTATTTGAAAGAACATACTTATCTCACAATGTAATTTATGCAATGCTCACCGGCACTGTGAGAATAGCAAAAATTACTTTTTGCCTTTCATCAGGGAAATGCTTTTTTGGACATCAAGAAAAATAAGTGAAAATGGGTGAGGGATGTAGTGATTAACTGGCAATAAATTAATTGCAATTGAATTTTAATTTTGAAAATTTTAAGGTTAAATAAAGGTGGAACCTATTTAAGTGTTCAGAGATGTGTCAAAATCGGGTTCACAAAGATGTTCTCAACTAGAAACTGACATGCCAACCGTTTCCAGGAAGAAATATTCTCACATATATATATGCACATTGCACAGCGAGAGAGAGCGAGAGAGAGAGAATGCAAGTTATCAACAAAACTTAATTACTTATCAAAAACAAAAAAAACTTAATGGCATGTTCTCCACATCAATTCTTTTTGTGCTTTATTTGTTTGAACTGATGACCTAACCCAATCCCACCCACCTCCAAAAATAATACATGCTTTTTGAAGAAAAAAAAAACACTAAATTTTCAGGTTAGACCAGATACTTCATGAGAAATCATCTTATAACAGATGAACTCAAAAGAAACAGTTATTTACTTTACTGTAGTACCACACTATGGATCCACACCAAATAACTGAGCTACCCTGCCACAAGCAACTAAGATGGTACTGCTTAAATTGGCAATTTTTAAACTAGGGAATGTGCGTTCTAAGAGAAAAAAGTACCCGCATAATATTATAAAATTATAAACAAAGCTTGAATTGAAACTTCAGAAATGGAATTGCCACAATAAATCTGATAAAAAAGATATTGACTATAAAGCATAAAGTCAATAATTAAAGACTGATGGCTAACCTTGAAAAGTAAAGCACGATGTCGAGAAAGGCCAACATTTATGAACCCGATAGGCAACACACTAGTGTGAAGAGATGTCCTCAACTCTGTTCTCCTTTCCATCCAGCGCGCTAGCATAATATTAGCATCCTTCACAGCCCCACCCATGTGTCCAGTGACTAATTCAGCAAGCCTTTGTACCAACACACCAACCTCAGTGACAGGGCAGTCTAAAATAATACATTGTGCAATTTGCAGTAATTCTTCCAGAGCAGGATCGATTGTTCGATTAACAATTACAACTTCAAATCCAGAACTCCCAATGTTTGTTTCAAGATCTGCGAGAGAGGGAATCTTTCCTTGCTTTGCTGAATCTGTGGAGAGCCCATATACGTCATAAAATCCATCCACCACCTTATCCTCATAGTCAAGCACATTGTATTCCTTGTGAATGAAAGAACCAAAATAAGTCCAGCCAAATAAGAGAAGCATGAATACAATTATTTAAACTAGAGTTTGCAAGCAAGAAATACATTTTCAAGCATTAACATAAAGCAAACATCTAAGGACACTATAGTTGGATGTTAAGTTTTTGAAACCACGAAAGTCTTCCTTCTTCCGCCTCTCTCTCACTCTGTGTGCTGGTCAGAACCTCGTCATCTCTTTGCATACTTGGGAGAATGCATTTTGAGTTTTTTAATGAAAACTTCAACTCTTATATATAAAAAAGCACCACTATTTCTTGCTCACATGCAACTTTTGAATAACCAATAGAAAAAATTAAAGGTCAACTACGCAGTACAATAATCCAACAAAAGTCCAGTTCAAACAAACTAAACCGAGTAAAAAAGAAAAAAACACAAATGTTTACCACTACGGCATTGTTCTCCAGATTTACAAAAATTACCACTTTCTAGAGTGGAATGCTGTCAGAGAAAGAGCTTGGATACGAGTCTGCTCATATGCAAAATAGTTTTACCTAAAGTAATGTCCATAGTGCAATGTTATGTCCCAATCAATACCATATTAATTGTAATGTTCCAGAAAATTATTAAAAGCCAACATATCCCTATATAAATCACAAAAGCCCATTTAACACCATCTAATCATCATAATCACAAAATGTACAACAAGATTAAATAACCAGCTAGAGTTGCAAATGGAAGTTTTAACATTTCCTCGACTTTGATCCCCATGACCCCAAACTCCCTGCATAGCAGAGACTAATACAGAATTTATACACTTCTTTTTTTTATAAGTAATAAGAGATATTATTAATGCAAGTAGATAGGCATAACCTAAGTACATAGGAAGTATACAAAAGGAAACACATAAATACAAGCTAAGAACTAGGGACTAGCAAAGCCTAAAAAAAAACATTTAAAATATCCCCATTCAGTACAAGAGTTTTCGCCCAAAAGCAAAAAGTTCAAAAGAAAAACTCTCTAAATTCTCCCAACAAACGTTCTCTGTCATCAAAACAGCGTCCATTCCTTTCTAGCTATAAAAACCACATTAAACATAGAGGAATCATCTTCCAAATATCAGCAATAATGGCTGCCCATATATCCTTTCCAACAAGCCAATAGATCCACCACTCTCTTGGGCATCACCCAGGCTACACCCGACCTGCAGAAAATCTCATCCCAAATAGTCTTTGCCACATCACAATGCAGAAACAAATGATCGACCGACTCCCCATCTTTCTTGCACAAGTAACACCAGTCAAAGCAAATCACAGAATTTAGACACTTCCCTCTAACTAGCACTACCAGAATATCAAATCCCTTTGCAGAAGCAGACAACAGTAGCAATTCATCCAAAAAATTGCCAAAATTAAGTAAAATCATCCGAATGGAAGAATACATTATCATCTCATAACATTTGTGAAAACTTGAGGAAGATTCATGAAAATTAAGTTAGGTTTGTAAAATTGATGTTCCTCATTTCGCATGAACCAAATTCAAGAAAACTTCTAGTTCTTTTAGCATAAATATCCATTGGAAAGGAACTATTTCCCAACTAACAATACCACAGAATTTGGGCTTGGAGCAATCAGTAACCAATTCTATTTTAAAGTTGCGGGATTTCCTGAGAACTAATTGCAGATAACTGCGTACTACATAGCTTCATGAAGAAATAGGCCAAATAAGCCTATTTACAGAAATTATATCTACTACTTTGCCCAAGCAACACCGCTACCAACTCCTTTTTGTTTTGTTTTGATAAGTAAACAAACTATATTACTCCAAGAATAGGCCTGGCCCAGTATATACAAGAGACAACCCTGACTAGGAGGGTGCAAGAGAAAAAAGGAAATCATGAAGGGCCACGCCATTGAAATCAACAGCATTGGACCAAGTACATAACGTGCTATAAAATAAAGCTATAAGTTCCTCTAGCAATCTTTCCTTGTCCTCAAAAGTCCGAGCATTACGTTCCTGCCATAGACAACACATGATACACATTGGAATCATCTTCCAGACTGCTGTAATCTGATGTACACCTCCAATAATTGGCCAGCTGGCCAAAGCTGCCACCACAGTCTTTGGCATAACCCAACCCAACTCTACTCGACCCAGCAACCCATCCCATAAAGCCCGTGCTATCTCGAAGTGTAACAAGAGGTGATCTACCGACAAGCCTTGATACACCGCTACCAACTCAGACCACAAATACTTCAATACAAATCACCATAACCCAAGCCAGCATGTTTTTTATTTCAGAAGCAATTGAAAATTGTATTAAAAAACACAAAAGGCAGAGCACATCTCACATGTAGTATATAAGACGAAAAATTAACTAATAATAGGAAAATGGACAATAAAATGGAAACTCGGCCCATTAGTGTCCATTGACTAACCGAAGGAACAAAGTATTAAAAAGAAGTTTTAAGCTCCTCCAGCATCCACTCACGATCCTCAAAATGTCTATCATTCATTTCCCTCCACCACATCATTGTAAACAAATAGGAATCATCTTCCACACTACTACAAAATTATTTTTTTTTATAATTAATAAGAATTTTATTATCACGAATAGGCATAGCTCAAGTACACAGGAAGTATACAAAGGAAATACCTACTACACCCTAGAAAACAGGAAAACTAAAACAGAAACAGATTCAATACATTCTCATCATTCCTTTCAAAATTCTGCAAAATTCTACTACACACTGCTGCAAAATTCTGTAGGTTCTCTATGTATGAATCAGATTCTGCCCCAATCTAGCTGCTGATCGAACAAAATTTGACATTGTGCACTTATCAACATCCCTTCAAATTTTATAGACACCATGTTAACAACCATAAATTAAGCCCATACAGTACAACTCCCTACATGCAACACGCAATCGAGTCTCATTGAATTACCCCTTAATTCACATAATTAATCAAAAAAATCCTGAGAATGTAAGATTGTGCAGTAAATTGCCTAACATATAGCAACACAAAACCCAACACAAGTAGGCAACTATCCAAGGTTCCCTAAATCAAGCTCATTTAGTACATTACACAACATGCAATTTCCAATCACACCTCCAAGAACCGAGTTATCTCTAATTCAAAAGTAATTAAGCAAACTTCAAACAGTAGGCAAAAAAGAACAATAAAATGCCTGACTTGCACGCATCCGATAACCAATACATAAATAATCATAATTAGCTACGAAGAACCAAGGAAAAACCCCTAATTAACCATCAGTCACAACTAAATCACTACAAGACCAAAACTTAATCGAATTTGAACTTCAAGATTTTCACTAAAGTCTAAAACTCACCCAATACTGCCTCGACAGCGACTCCGCCGTGACCTCGTCCTTATCCCTCGGCAACTCAATCTGATGACCTCCCAAGCTCAGCAGTGTCGCAGCGCGGATCTGATCCTTCTCCGGATCATCGCGGGACTCCGAGTTCGACGCGCTGATCGCCAGGGCCAGCTGAACCTGGAACTCCTCCTCCGAAGAGATATAGTCCGGGCGATTACTTGAGGTGGGCGATGGCACCGGACCCGCGGCACTAAAAGCCGGCAACGGCGAAGGTGACTGCGACGAAGGACTGGCGGGAGCTGCAACGGAGCTCTGGCCGTTGACGGAAGCCGCGCGGTGATCGGAAGCGCACGATGCTGAGGAAGAGGTTGAGGTTGGGATTTCGTTGGATCGGTTAGGGTCATGGTTGCTCCCTAAGTGAAGCTTCTTGAAAATGTGCTTCATATCTTTCTAACGCCCACCCTTTCTCGCTCTTGCCCGAGCTCCCTCTCTCTCTCTCTCTTCACTTTCTCACTGTTCCACCAAATTTCCCTCGTATTCTGTTTTATATCTCTTCATTTTCCATCAGTTTCTCGTAGTTTCTCTTCGACTTCGTGTTTCTTTGGTGGTCAAGAGAGAAGGAACTGTTCGGAGGGGAAACTTAACGCGGTGTTGCGGTAGCATATGAATGCATACTTTTATAATTTTATTTATTTATATATATATATATATATATGCATAGGATTCATTTCCATTTTACAATAAGAGTTTTGCTATATACAAGCAAGTTTACGTACTAATTTGCATATTAATATTTTTATCTTCATATTCTAAATTTAAATTAATACTGTTTTCAATAAAGTCTATTTTCTGACTAATCATATTGAATGAATGCACGTATTAGTACGCATAATCACTTACAACTAAATTTTTCTTTACAATAATGAAGTTTTTGTTATCAGCCTCGCTGACTTTTTTTTGTTATATATATATAGAAAATAGACTTTATTTTATCTATAAAAGAAATTACAGTATGACTAATCAATATAAAGAAAATTATGAATATAACTCAAAACTACATATTGTTATATGTGTCTCTATACATAAATTTATTTATGATGGATATTCTTAACTTTTAGAAATTCTCGAATATCATTTTCTGATTTGGGATAAGATTTTTCCCACGACTTCTATAGACTATGCTTCGATGGCATGGAAAGCATGAAAAGTAATTCACCAATAATAAAGACACGCTTGGATTACGTGGTGTATCGTTCCACGCCATCAAGACTCTCGAACTACCCATAATTTGTGATTTCCCATGGCTAAATAAATGGCCACTAATTTAATTTTTGTTTACCCAATAAATTTATGACATCCAGTTTTTGATGTTACAATTTTATTATGGAAATATTGATACTTCTTCATGACTAATTTGCATTTAGATAGTTAAGTATTCTCAGATATTCTATAAATAATAATAAAAAAGTAATGATAGAATATTAAATAATAATAAAAATAGATAAAAGTAATAATAAAATAATAAATAGTAATGAAGTATTCTGATAATACATTTTTTCAGTACCCAAACTAGACCTAAATCTAAGTTCTGAAGAAATTTTTATGTATTCTCATAATATGGATGTCATGTCATTCTATTACAACATATTTTGTAATTAAAATTGTTTATATAAGTAAACATTTTAATTGACATAATAATTTATGATATGATGAAAGTATCATATATCCGTACTTTGAGAGTATCTAATAACTACTAATAGAATATACAGTTGTATTCTTCATGCTCTAATAGCCCACCATTCAACTTGCATCTAATCTTAAACATGGACGATCTATCAAGAGAGTTGATTTATCGAAGTTAGTAAATCAAAACAAAACACTTGGTGTTTTACACACTTTACCACAAATGAAATTTATATACTATCGATGTACTATGCTTATTTGGGGCCTTTTTGAAATCTACTTTCATTCCAAGATAGCTCTAGATGTTGCTTAAACAGAAGTATTTCTTCAGGTGATGTAAAATTTACCCAACTGCCAAGAAAAAAGCAAAGACAATCCAACTCATCCAACTATTTCATATGACTAATGCTGCTCATCATCCCAATTCACATAATTCTCTAATGTAGCATTAGATGATTGGAGACTATTTATTATATTTAATTTGTGAACCTATCATCTAATGCCACATTATGGGATGATGAGAAAAATGATGAATAGATTTTTTTCATTTTACATACAAACCACATATCAAGTCTCAAGAGATTACTCAACCTTTCATGGCCATTTTGGTTGGTGGGTCATAGAACAAGCTAAAAAATAAGTTTGTTAAAACCATTAAGTTTGGTAAAACATGAAATAAAATTCATATATGTAACTCTAAATTTATTTGTGGAGTTAATTTGAAGGGGGAATGGTAATATTATAATTGCTGGAGTTTCACTTAACTAGCTTTGTTGGCTTGTACTGAAAACCGAGCTTAAATATTCTATCAATTTAACCAATCTGTGAATATGTATGGATGACAAATCTAAATCCTAAAATAGGACCCTTCACCTTCCTTTGTCATCGAACTAGATTTTGACATTTCTAAAGGGAGGACAAGAGACTATTATATTAAGATAATTCCTCAACTATCATAAGTCTATAAAGACATTTTTTTTTCCCAGCACCTTATCACTAATTAATTTCATATTCCATGAAATTAATTGGATAATTAGCTTAACCAATAAGGCTCCGAAAAGATAGAATAATTTTAAGTGAAAAACTTATGAGGCTGGTTCATATATAAATTAATTTCAGGGAAAAAAGTTACAACCATCTCGGAAGCCATTAAAAAAAGAGTAATGTTACATACAGTCGTGGAATACACAAACATCATACAATCGCTTTAAAAAATTAATTTTCTTTTAATGTAGGTCTTATATTTGTTCACTTTTTTTAAAGTGATTGTACAATACTTGTACATTCACAACTACATCTATCATTTCTCTTAGAAAAGAAGCCAATGGAGACGGAGGAAGAAAAAGGGTACATGCCAAGACAATTTTATGCATGTCAAGGTAAGTGGAGATGCCTCCGTGGGCGAGAAGGCGACCAAACAGTACAAGCGTTCTAGGAGCCAAGGCCTAAAACCATTCTGACAAAAAAGTACTATTGGGCCATTGGCCTCCTAATCTGTAGGCCAAGATCTTATATGAAATTCTCGTTTCAAGGGAAACTATAAGCTGAGATTCTCAATTTGAGTAACATAATACATTCATGCTGTTTACAAGCAGTGCACTCACCAACACCACAACAGCATGCACCGTACCACAAACATATAATACCCAGTCCCACATTAGTAGAACACTTGACTAACCCAACCCCCTACTGAAAACGGCCTAAGGTTTAAAAGTAGTTGAATTAATTCTCAGGTTGACTACTAGCAAGGTGCACCCACGCTGGCATAAGGGATATAAGAAAGCTGAGTTAGCGCAACGGTGGCCAACTAACTGAAAGTCTTCGAATATTTAAGAGAATTAAAGTAGCCATGGATTCTAAATCCCATAATGACTACTACCATATTTACTACATATAACGAAGATCATAACCCTATTACTCTAAATAATGCTCTACATATATAGATCATAGAAATATGGAACCTTTTTTAAAACATGTGGTCCCAGCATCATATATGACTGACAGTGGTTGTAGGAGATTGATCTCTACGCTCCATAGGTTCATAAAAGCTCGCGCAAAGCACTTGTTATGGTCCACCACTTCACAAAATTGGCAAACCAAAATTTTGAACTATACTTATCACAAGAGATAGATAATAATACACACTCATTACCAATTTTTTTTTTTGGGAGGGGGGAGCCAATAAAAGTGGAGGAGAAGATATATAGAAAGGATACTACAACCACATTGTTTCATTTTCCCCTGTTTCGCCTCCGTGAAACTTGGACCCATCCATCTGTTTCAGAAGCCACCTTGGGTCCAGAGTCATCGACTGGCATCTCTACCAGATTCAAATTCGAACTTGAATCTGGTGCATCCAGTATCATATTTGATGAATTCTCATTTCCACCAACATCATTGTCGCTGTCGTCATCGTCATCATTCACAACCTGGTATGGAATAGCAAAGAAAGAGGAGATGTTATTAGACTTAATATTTTCCAGGTTTACTTATAAAAAAAAAAATTCCAGTTCTAAAACCTTGTTAAACGTACATTTTATTGAATCGTGGCTTGATCTCATTGAGCAAAATAGATGACCTTTTCCACCAAACATGATTATACATCCAAACGACATAATACGGTATCCATATGGAAAATTCTACTCAAGACACATAAAGGTGGGATAACATGTCAGCAGTGGTTCATCGCACATTGAGGAAGATCCAATAGAAAAGAGTCCATGAAAATCTTTGACTGTCATAGTTGTTGCAGAAACAAGAATGGTGGATTTTTGTCGTAAAGAAAGTAACATAAAAAATTACTTCCATGATTAATTTGTCTTACATCATGAAGATTAAGTTTCTACCAACCGTCTGTGGGATTGCCTGGAAACACTAATATTTCTTAGAACAGTTTCCAATGAAGTAATTCAAGGCACCACAGCCTCTTATAAGAAAATCCCAAGAAAATCGGACAACCATGACCATCAAATATTTCCCACCATCTCACAGGGTTCAGAGCATTAAGACATTAGGAGGTAGAGGTAAACAAAGAACAACCCCTTATAAGACAAATTAATTATAATTAAGGTAAATTAGAATTAAGACAAATGGTTTAGATCAAGAGTTCTACATAGGATTACCTGTCTGACATGATTAACAGCAACTTCCTGACGACTGGCTTCCCTTAGGCCTTCAATAGACTGAAAATTCCCTTCCAAACATTCTTTATGCATAGTCATCAGTTTATAGGCTATCTGTGTAGTAAGAGAGTGCACAAACACCATTCAAGAAATTGACATCAAAGCTACGGAAATCATGACAAATTGATTAAAACTTAACAACCACGAACATGATCTACAAATCTATCTAATGATGCAAGTTCAATGATAAATTACTCAAACCAGGGTCTAAATTCCTGGAGATTGTGAAACTGATACTAATAATACATCTTTCAACTGTACCTTAAACCTAAGAATTAAGTTTCCTAAGCTTGAGAACAAAGGCAAATCTAGATTTTCAGGCATTGACACTCCACGAGCAATAATTAGTGTAAAGTAAGGGATCCCCCATAGTTCCAATACATTAAAACTAATCCAGTCACATGAATGTGTCAACATATCCATGAAGAGACTTCTATTGTCATTTTTAGTAAAGAGATTATCATATCATACAGCATCAACATCATTTGAGAGCCATAATGAAAATGAAGAAATTACTTCCAACACCAAGTATCAGTATATTATATATATATATATATATATTAAGACTACTAAAACAAGGGAATTGGGGAAAGGATGCCTGAAAACAAGAAATGTGTACAAGCAGTAGTTTATCTTTAATTTAAAATAAACTTATCCAATTCGCTCTTCCCTGCAAATTATGTTCTGATTAATAATTAGAACAAAGAGATTCATCATAATCAGCGTGTGATCTACTAATTATTACGAAGTCCTCTCCCTTTCATACCAAAAAATAAAGAAGTCCTTTCCCTTTCTAATTAATTTTATTAATTTTAATCCAGTATTAAGATTTTGCTTCCAAATAAGCATCACCCCTAAATAATTTCTTTATTAATCTGTTCAATAGATTTTCTCCTTCTTAATAGATATAATAGATAGCTTTTCAATAAGTATGTTATTTTTACCCATAAAAAAGTAATATAATGTTGTTCAGGTACACATAAAGTACACAATATATCCACCTAACTAGCGAAAGGAAGAAGTTCAAGAAACTCTTGAAAAGTAGAAATATAAAGAACACCACTATTTTGAATTGCAGCAGTTCAAGCTGGAAGAATGTGGAACATACTTCCTCAATACTGCCATCCTCAGCCTCGGTATTGAGAGACAGCAGAGCTTCATCGAGCATATTTTCTAAATCATCTATATAAAGCGGCTCTGAGGAAAACAAACCAAAGAAAAATATTTTATCGGGAAAAAATTGAAATCACAGTTCAATGAGAAATTCATAACATTAGGGAAAACTTAACTAAAAAATACACTACAAATATATCTTACATAGATCAAGCATCAACTACATCCACAATAAAGTACAAATAATCAGTAAGATTGTAGATAAAAAATCACCTAGATCATAAAGCCCAATCAAGCGCCAAACCCCCATCAATATTTTAATGCTCAAGGAAATTCACATCATAAAGCACCTATCAATCCTTAGTTTGCTTAGCAATGTCATGAAAAATAGAAAGTACATATAAAAAAAATACTTGGGTTATTAACAAAAAATCCCAATCTAGTGAAAATAACCCTATTAAGCCCAATAAATCAAAACCGATTTCACTACAAACTTACTACAATGATAATTTAACTTTCATTTAGTTGCTTAAACTCAGTTAAAGCTCAATATAACTGGTAAAAATAAATTATCACTTCGCTCATTTCTGCCCAAATCTACCACCACTCAACCACGTTTCAACACCAAACTCAAAAAGCTAAAACAAAGAATTCTCCAGCTTTGTCAATAGAAATCAAGACTATAACTCATTCTAAGAATTAATTTGCGAACTTCAATCATAAAACTCAATCACTGCCACAAACAAAATGGCCTTGTTAACAAAAGTTTTAGTTTTAAAACAAATTTGTGGTTTAGTAGAGAATAGAGCCTGATCTTTTTAATAATTTCGTAAAACAAAAGAATCAATGATACAAGTCGATCTACTCAGAGGGATTTGTGCCAAACTCTAACCCAATTCAAGAACAAAATAAAACATAAATACTTCTTAAAAAAAATGGATCAAGGTTTCCAAAATCCTAATTTAGTTAAGGCAGCACGAACTTAATAGAGCCGATTCAGAATCGCAGTAAGTAGAGAGGAAGTACCTCTGGACTGAGTGAACCAGGAGATAATATCGGAAGCGAGTTGGTCGGCCTTTCGGTGCGAGTCCCGGCCGCCCCACTCATTCTCGACTGCCATTTGGAGCGCCGACCAGCGAGAGAGGACCAGATACACGCCCTCCCTGAAAATTGGCATAGCCTCTGGCGTTAGCTCTCTCGGAGAACCACCATCCATTGGTCTGTGTCCCTTTTCCCTCTGTCTAGAACCCTAAAAAGCTACAGTTGCCTCTTATAGCATGGGGATCCGATACTTATCACGTACTCAAATCGACCCGACTCGATCCGTGACCTGGATGTAGACCCAGTCACCGTCTTTATGCCTAAACGCCACTTGTCATTCATTTAGCCCAAAAAAGCACTTCCGGGCAAACACCCCTAACAGTCCGCCACGTAATCCGACATATCCAAAACTCTGCTCAGGATCATACCACGTTTCGCTTTCTCGAATCTCAATCACCTACGTGTCCTATAGTAGCATTGCACCATGTTTTCAGAACAATTCCCACAAGATTATCATCATTTCATGTTTCTCACTTCCCAAACAGGGTAAAGAGGGAAAAAAACTAAAGAGAATGAGCCACCACCAGCAGCAACAGAGACCTCAGCACGAACCCGTCAAGTACGGCGATGTTTTTCCTATAGAGGGAGAACTTGCGGGGAAAACGGTGGCCCCAAGGGATGCGGCGATGATGCAGACGGCTGAGAACGATATGCTTGGGCATATACAGAAGGGCGGTGCTGCCGCAACCATGCAGTCGGCCGCCATGCGCAACGAGAGGGCTGGCTTTGTGGGTCATAATGACGTGACCGACGACGCTGGCGATCGCGGCGTGAGCATCACGGAGACCGATCTTCCTGGGAAGCGTTTAATCGTCGAGTCGGTCGCCGGACAGGTTTCTTTTCTTTCTTTTTTCCCCCTTCCTGTTCCTTCTTTTTGGTAGCCTGGTTGAAATTTCAGGGTTCCAATCTACGCAAGTACAGATGATTTTTTTAACTAGTACTGTTTCAGTTGAGAACTTGAGATGTAGCATTGGCATTGATCTATGAACAACAAATTAGGTGGCAAAAGTAAGCCCGAAAAGTTTAGTCCTCCAGTTTAGAAGGAAAACAGTGTGCAACTAAATTGAAGAATTGAAATTAAAAGAGCACTTATTTACGCCTTCTAATGTGCTCTCTCACAACCACGGAGACACAGATGTAGAGAAACAGGAATTGTAACCTCGATTTCTTTAGTTGATGAATGAGTTTTTTATTATAGTTTCATGGTGGAAGGACAGGTTGTCGATCAATTTAGTCAGCGCGCTCCGTTGGCAGCAGCCACCCTTTTTGAAGAAGGTGGTGGTGGTCGCGGCCAGGGTGATGCAATCACTATAGGTGAAGCACTTGAGGCCACTTTCATGACAGCCGGAAGCAAGCCAGTGGAGCAGAGCGATGCCGCAGCTATTCAGGCCGAAGTTAGTGCAACAGGCCACACCAACGTAGTCCCTCGTGGGGTTGCCGCCGCTGCTCAGTCGGCGGCAACTCTGAATGCCAGGACAACTAGGGACGAGGACAAGGCAAAACTTGCTGATGTTCTTGCGGTAATAGACTGATATATAATGAGATAAAAAAATAGAAATACAAGTATATATTCATCTAATTTGGGGGCAAAATGACGCTCTTTTTAAGTGCTATATATATAGGGTCCCGGGTGGAGTGGTGGATGATGACCGTTTTGTTTTTTGTTCTTTTATTTTATGGCAGAATGCTACTTCGAAGTTGCCAACGGACAAAGCGGTGACACGCCGAGATGCAGAGGGGGTGACGGGTGCGGAGATGCGCAACAATCCAGACCTGACTGCGGCTGCTAGGCTCAACCTCAATAAATAAGCAACTAAATTTTGTTTAATTTCTTCTATAATGTCATATATGATATATATATATATATATATTAGTAGCCAGAGATATACTGTCGATCTTTTTGGTTGGTTAAATTTATTTTCTTATCTTCTGTTTTGGAGGGCATTAGTAGTGCATTGTGACTCCTTTCTTGTGCATTAATCGACGAGTATCAATAAAGTGGATTATTATATAGTCTAATAGGATCTCATGTTCATGTTTCCTTTAAATGTTCACGAGTTGTACCACTTTCTAATCATGAATTTGTATTGCTCTTAGTCATATTTAGCTAACTCTCTCTTGCATTCCAAAGATGCAATGTCAAAAGGAATGAAGCTTTGATGCCGGAACCCAAATAGAAGTTCTATAGTTATAGGGCATCAAATAGCTTCCCTTCCAGACCAGAGGGGCACAAAAAATACAGAGAATTACGTACTAGTCTTGCTGGGCCCAACTAGTCTTCTCCTTTTTATGGGTTTTATGGGGTTGACGTGCCTAAAAGAAAAAGATAAAGCCATGAACTTGTTTGAACTTGAAGGGATGCTAAGAGAATGAAACCAATGTGATATTTAAGGCACAGATGAATCATGTGTAGAGTCTTAGAAACCAAGTCGAGAAGAAAACAGTCATGTCCATGCCTTCCAGTGTCGTTTGTATGTGAGAATTTGTGTGTGTGTGTGTTTGTCTCATTCACTAAAGCTATATTGAAAGAAAGCATGAAGCCAAAGGTAAAATGAATTCTCATGCTTTCTGGTCTTTAGTAGTGAGTCCAAGTAAGATCGACATGAATAATGGTGGGTATGAAAAAAAGCTCAATCACCATTTTTGGGGTCCCTCCAATATGTTCCTTTTGACCCGGCCTAATTTATCCTTTTCGGTTAATAAAGTTTGTTAGAATATGCATCATCCAACTATTAATCATTAGATTGCTGTCAAATGAATTCTTCACTATCTCTAGGCTATTTTTGCTTTTGGTTTGCTCATTCATCCCAATAGAAACCCTTTCTTGTAAGCCTTTTTTTATGCAGACTAAGATGTATGTCCAGATGATTGTCGATCGACTAGTGGCTATTTAATATCTTATGGCACTAACCTTATCTAATAGAGTTATCGCAAACAACACACTGTCGCTCGCTTCAGCACCAAAGCTGAATACAAAGCCTTAGCCAATTCTATAGCTGAACTCATTTGGATCTAATGTCTTCTCAAAGATCTTGGCATTTTTCTCCATCAACCTCCCACTTTGTGGTGTGACAATATTAGGGCCACTTATTTTTCCGTAAATCCAATTTTTCATGCCCGTTAACTTTCATTTCGTGTGTAAAAGAGTAGCTCACAGGCACCTAAAAGTTCAGTTCATCTCTGAGAAAGATCAACCTGTAGACTTTCTCCCTAAACCGCTAGTTGCTCCTAAATTTGCTCTTCTTCAGAACGAGTTCATTGTCTGTCCCATCCTGATGAGCTTGAGGGGGCATGATAGAGTTTCCATAATCATAAATTCGGTCAATCCCAGAGATCATGTTAAGGCTGACAATCCCGGAGATCGAGCATTGAAGATCAAGTCCTTGTGACTGCAAGCACATCGTCCATAACTTGTTTTCCTCTTTCCTTGTAAAAATCCATAAATCTAGCTAGCTGTGTATATATTTCAATACTCAAATGTACATGTACTGTGTGGGAAAATAACAATAAAATAATACCATTTTAGACATGAATAAAGTAAATACTTGAAAGTTCAATGAAACGGTAGGACAAAAAGCCTAATCACCATTTTACTCCTTGAAATTTTCTGAATGTCCTTTAGGAGAGCTTTGTCTACTTGAGGTTTCACCTTCATTCTAACAATATTTTCATTGTTTTGAAGACCTCCAAAAAAAGCGGATCTTCATTTTTTAAGACCTTTTATATATAGATGAACATGATACATCTAGGGAAGCAGAGGTTCTATAACAATGTGAATAAGAAAATTAGACCGACAACAAGGAGTTTTCCAGCATTTTCTGGCCTTGGTGCCAACTCTATTGCAGCAGCCGCTGCAGCACCAGATGAGATCCCCACCTGCAGAGAACATGCTACCACATTCAGCAAAGAAATGGAATATTGTAAGAATGCAACATAAGAAATTACATCAAATAGGAGTTTGTGGCAGTGAAGGCCCTTCATTCACACGGCAAAGTTTCCTTTTGTTTTGGATAAATAATACCATATCAAAGTTTCCCTGCTGTTGGATGCAATCCTAACTATAGGAGTTTTCTTGTTTTCGATTAATTACTTGGATCTTCAGCTTGGTGCAAATTTTGCATTGATGAAACTAGTTGTGTTGATCAAAGTTTCCCTTCCATGCCATCCATTCAAAACGAATGAAGACTCACATCAACAGATAAATGCAACAACAAAAAAAGAATGCTTCATATGCTCCTTAAAATGTCGAAAGCTCGGACAATTTAAAGGCTCTGCAATCCCCAATTATGCTTTCATCAAGCTTGGGTTTTTCGAAAATTGAGGCTATCAAAACAATCATTCAAGCAATTATTAATTAAGATTTATTCTAGTGAACCATTAGATGCAATCCTAACAGTAGGGGCGTATCAAGTGAGGAGATGGCTAATCAGGCATGAGACGGGAAACATGACTTTTGACTGAGGTGCTATTGAATACACGGCACTTTATACTTTATATACTATCTAATGTATAGATGTCTGAAATAATGAGAAAATTCTCTTATGGTTTGCTTACAGTATGAGCAAAACCTAAAATAGAAGCTTAAAAAGAAAAGAAGACCTAAACTAGCAAGGTAGGACATATAATATCGTTTCTAAGAACATTTTAATGTCATCATTTTCTAGATATCCAAGCCTCAAGAAAAATCAAAATTCAAGGATCTCTTTATCTGTGTGTGTGTGTTTTCATCTTGCTGCACGTTTCAATACTTATTTTCTTCTTTAATCCTGATGTAGTGGAACTCCTGCAAATGCTTAAGGAAATAGAGATCTTACCAATGTGAAAGAGACAAACACTGCTAAGTAGGAGTCTTCAGGTAAGGTAAAATGTAGCACTCATATAGTCATATTGAAAAATTGTCTTGACCCGCTTGGAGATGAGCTCGCACAAGTCCCACATGGAGAAAACATAAAGGAAGATACGCGAGCAAGGAATGTAAATAGGAAGCAAGGTGCTCATTTCAAATTACTTACCTGGACGGGGTCAATGGGTGATCAAGAAGGCCCATGGCCTAGGCTAGTGACCTCCATTGCACTCAGGAGGGGTGCTCGCCTAAGGTCTCCCCAATGTGGGAGAGCCTACGTCATAATTTGTGGTAGTGGGGGCCTGCGTTCGCGCGGCCCCTACCAAAATTCAAAACAAGTTTTCCCTAACTGTCAAGCAATTGCTCACTTATCCAAGCGTTGGTTGCAGTTCCTGGAATTGTTCTTACGACGATGTTGCTCCCTGTGGCCTGTTCAACAGTTGTTAATTCAGGCCTTTTAGAGAAAATATATTTACAATCGTGAATTGTGTAACCGCCGCGTAATCATTTTGAAAAAAATGAATAAAACATGGGACTCACATGAAAAAAATTAATTTTTTAATAGTGGACCCTGCTCTTTTTCAAAACGATTACGCGGCGGTTACGCACTTCACGGTTATATGTAGAATTGCTCTTTGTTTTATGGGTGGCTCAACAGCCACAGCTCTCAGTCCCAATACTGTAAAATATATTTTAAAAAAATAAAAAAATTATAATATCATTAAAAAATATTTACTTTTTTCATTAAGTAAAAAAAAATATTAAAAAAAATATAACAGGATTGGGAGTGGACAGTAACTTTTACTCTTGTTTTATAACTCATTTAATTATTATAATTTTTTTAAATTTTTATGTAAAATAAAATAAATATTTTAAATTTTTAAACAAAAATAATATTAAAAAAATTTATTCTAATAATAATTTATTTAATTTTTAATTTTACTCTCAACTCATCTCATCTCGTTTTTAAACAAACAAAACCTTACGTTGGTAAATTGAAAACCAACCTTTTGCTAATCCTAAAATTTCATTGTTCTGGGTTGGAGGTGGCGAATTATCAAACAAAAAAGCAGGGATGGATGAGGTTGTGATTGAGCTTGTTTGGATTCAGGGATAAGATGTTGTCTCGTCCATCTTATTTAACTTCAATTAAAATTTTTATTATTATTCATAAATCATTTCAATTAATCTCATCTTTGGTGTGTTTGAAAACTAAACTCATCTCAACTCATTATTACAATTTTTTAAATTTTAACACAAAATATAATAAATAATTTAACTTTTTTAAATATCAAAATAATAATAATAATAATATTTTATTTAACTTTTTTAAATAATTTAGCTATTAGGTCATAAAATTGCTCACATTGAATTAGCTATATTCTAAATATTTGAAATATAGCTACAGTAATATCCAAACTAATTTCCAAATTTGAAACACACTATTCATTCATCAAATCTCTTTTATATTATTTCTTTTCTCTTCCTTTAATATCAATTATTTCTCTTTCCATTTTAAATGACAATTGAAAAAATATAATTAGAATATAATTACTAATTAATATATAATATTATGAATAGTAAAATATGATAAAATAAAATAAATTCATAATTAAAAAAATTTTCAAAATTTTCAAAATTATTAATTACTCATTAGTATAGAATGAATAAATGGATAATCCAATGTGGAGATTTGATATGAATAGTCAAAGTTAAATTCATCTTATATTATTTTATTGTCATATAATGAAAAAATAGTTATTCTAATATAGAAATTTATGTGAATGTAATAATTAAATATTAAATTCATCTTATATTTATAAAAAATATATTTTAACTTTAGCTAATCCACTAAGATTGATCTATACAATTAATTTCTAAAAACCAGGCGGGCGGGCAGGAGTTGTGTCGAAAACAACGAGGACTTTTAGCCTGACAGTTTCGCAGCGAGGTGGTGCCCACAAACATACAATTTTTGCTACATGTAAAGTGGGTATCAATTCCAAACTACACAACAAAAAAGTCGGTTCATGTTCGAACTTAAACAAATATCCCACATTGAATGAATATAAAAGGAGGGGAGGTGGGAGTATTCTATAAGAGGAAAACAAGGAGGCCTGTTAAAACTTACATACCTGGACGGGGTCAATGGGTGATCAAGAAGGCCCATGGCCTAGGTGGGTGGCCTCCATTGCACCTAGGTGGTGCACCCGCCTAACATCTTCCTTTGCGGAGATTGTACGTCATAATTTCTGGTTGCGGGGGCTGTGTTCGCGCGGCCCCTGTTTAATTCTATTTCTAAAGCTTTCAAGTTTGTCGTCTGCCTCTCTATTTTGTATGTTTTTTATTTATTTATTTATATTTTTTACACTTAGAATTTGGAAATGTTTGTGGATGTTTTAGATTTTGGTTATACAAAATTAAATTAAATTATTTTATATAATTATTATAATTTTTTAAATTTTTATATAAAATATAATAAATAATTTAATTTTTTTAAATTTTAAAATAAAAATAATATTAAAATTTTAAATTATAATAATATTTTATTCAATTTTTAAAAAAAATATAAATATATAATGAGTCCTTAATATTTTCTACTAAAGTAATGATTTGATAAGTTTTAAGTCTATAACAGTTTTTCGTAAAAATATAATTACAGTCCCTTTTGTAAAGAAATAAAACATAAAAAATGTTTCTACTTTTTTATAATGAGTTTACTTATCTATTTGGGGTTTACACATTACTTTATGAGAGATTTTTTGTTATAACATTTTGGGACTTTGGCCAAACATCAAAGAGTATAACTCTATTAATTTGTTAGGTTTGACAAACATAGGACCCAATAAAATAACGATTTTTAAAGAGTCTACATCTATCTAAAATTGGAGCGACAAACATTAGAATTCCTGATGGAAGCGTAATTGATTGTATATAAAATTTCATGGAATGAGATTAAGATAAAACTTAAAAATTGAATAAAATATTATTTTTATTTTAAAATTAAAAAAAAAATTAAATTATTTATTATATTTTATATGTTAATTTAAAAAAATTACAATAATTCTACGAAATGATCTTGATAATCGCCTCAAATGAACCATCATAAATCCAAGGAAATCATTGTATGTACTGCAAAGGGATTAAAGACCATAAATCTTGTTCGATAGCATGAAATCTCGTTCTTCCAAGTCACCGGACATCACACCTATCATTGTCCTTTTGTTTTATTAAACCCAGAATTTGCAACAGAAGCAACGGAAAGGGCAAAAAAAAACAAGAAAATAAATTGACGACAATGTTTTGAGAAGAACCGGAGGATCTTGATCTTTTGATTTATTATTATGATGCCACGTGGTTAGAGACGAGAGTCTTCTAAAAAGAGTCCCATATCGAGAAAGAAAGAAACGATGAGACGCAAGAAGGGGTATAAAACGGAACATTGGTGCGCCATTAGAACATACTTACCTGGACGGGGTCGATGGGTGATCAAGAAGGCCCATGGCCTAGGCTGGTGACCTCCATTGCACACAGGAGGGGTGCCCGCCTAAGGTCTCCCCAAGTGGGAGAGCCTACGTCATAATTTGTGGCAGTGGGGGCCTGCGTTCGCGCGGCCCCTGCCTATCCTTTTAAACCAACGTTTACTTTCCAGAGCCTACTTTCCATATTTTTATTAGTTCTTTACAGTCTTCTACTATCCTCTGTATCTCAAATACATTTATTGTGTTGAATTAACCTGGAAATTCGATAGTGTAAATGGAATCTTAAAGTCATTTATATTTTTCTACTCATCCCCATATTTATTTAGTTTTTTAGTTTTATCTCACTTAAATTAGTTGTGTTGTAGTCACACCACATATTTTGTAAAAAAAAATTAAAATTAAAAAATCATGAAGTGAAATTTTCTTTATATTATTCTAGAACTCTATAGTATATATGAAAGAGTATTAATAAACACAATATATTTTCACAACATATTTCATAATAATATTGTAATATAAAGGTATTTTTGTAGATTAATTTTAAATATAACCGTGAAGTGCGTAACCGCCGTGCAATCGCTTTGAAAAAGAGTGGGGTCTACTATTAAAAAATTAATTTTTTTCATGTGGGTCTCATGTTTTATTCATTTTTTTCAATGCGATTACGCGACGATTACGCAATTCACGGTTGTAAGTATCTTTTTTTCATTTTTGTATAAAGTATTTTACAAAATTTATTGCTACTTGCAGCAAAACATTTTTATTGCGTTAAATTTGTCTATATGGAGATTTCAAAGAGAGAACTTGCTAGAAAGAGCAATTTCACACTTAAGACAACGAGTTTCCCAGCATTTTTCAGGCCTCTTTGCTATCTTCATTGCAGCAAGTACCAGATGATATCCCTACCTGCAATAAATTCCAACATAAAAGCAATTAGCAATCACAAACTTTAAGAACAGGTCGAGTAGTGATATGTTTGTGTAAAAAAGGAAATGGAGAAAGAAGACATTGATGAAACATCACTCTTACAGATGTGAGCTTTTATATACCAGCAAACCTTTCTTTCAGTGCAAGATGCTTAGCCGTTTCAATAGCTTCTTCACTTGATATCTGCAAGATTGGCATGATGTCTGAGGGACAAGGAAAGAAGATAGGCAATAAAATCATATATAAAGAGAAAAGAGAGTGAAAAAAAAATACATATAATTGCTTTCATGAACACATTGTCCGATACATCATCATAACCAAACTCATATAACTGCATAATGACTAAAAGCAATGAGATCAAAATTTGAAAAACTTTTTGAGTGTAGATATTCCATAGTAATTGACGGCTTAGATCATCTACAACTTGATTGTTGATAGGAACCCCACAAATGCAAGCAAAAGAGTAAGTGCATGTTTGAGATTACGGTAAGAAATATAACTTATAATTTTAGAGTTTAACATATTTAATGTTGTTGTAGATTTTTAATTATAAAATCTAGAGACGTAGAGAAGGTGAGATGAAACTTTTTGAACAAAGTCTCATTTGTTTTCACAATACATCTCATCTTATCTCATTTAATCATTATAACTTTTTAAAATTCTCACATAAAATAAAATAAATAATTTAACTTTTTTAAATTTTAAAATAATAATAATATTAAAAAAATATATTATAATAATATTTTATTCAATTTTTAAATTTTTCATCTCATCTCGTTTCATTTGCGAAAACAAAAGAGTCAAGCTCTTGATTCAAAAGATGTTTGTAAATAATTTAAAATTCTCAAGATTACCCAACTTCTAAAATGTTATGAAAAATCAACAGTGAGTTTTGTTTCATTCTCCCAACCATTCAACAATAGATGGAATAGGTTGTCCATGATCAAGGGCAACATTCACCCCAAATCCAAAAAACATTTCACCTTAACCAACACAACCTTTGCCATGTCCAAGCACGGAAACACGATGATGCTCATAGCCTGTTTTCGACTGGTTATTAATAATTATGTCTTGTTTGCAACAACATTAACTAATATATGTCCTACTGAGTAGCATAATTGCTTCTGTAGAGACCGATGGTCTATCGATAGAATGTATAGATAGGAGTGGTGCTACTCTGCTGTCTGAGTAGTACTGTTCATTTTGATCGCTAGTTCAAAATTGTGTTTTTATTTTTTATTCATATTTATTTTTTATCATTTTAAATTTTTTTAAAAAATATAAAAAAATATTAATATACTAATAGTCACTTTCTTAATTATTAAATAAAAAAAATTAAAATATATAAGATGTCAAAATGAGGGGATAATTGGAATGAGAAAGTAGCATTTTTTAAAATTATAAATTATAATGGTAAGATGAGATAACTTCTGGTCAAAAGACCTTGTTTACATTCAAAACCTATTTAAACTTATCTCATCATTACAACTTTCTTAAATTTTCACATAAAATATAATAAATAATTTAACTTTTTCAAATCTCAAAACAACTTTTTCAAATTCTCACACAAAATATAATAGATAATTCAATTTTTATTCTACTATTCACAAACCATCTAAACCCATTTCTAAATCTAAACCACTCATAGTTTTTTTTCCCGCTAATCCACGTTATTGCAATTTCCGTCCCCAACCAGTTCAAGTAATCCCAACCTCCAAGCCAAACCAAATCAAAGCCATAAGTCCCATACCACCCAAACACCCCCAAATCGCCACCTCCCAAAGTGCCGTACACTGGTGCCTCTGACCGATTTACACCAGATCTTGAGAATTGAATCCCCGCCTCCGCCTCTTCTCCCACGTTCTCTCTTTCCAAGCTCGGGTCATCGGCGAACTCGATCCAAACCTGATAATTATCCATGGGCGTGCCCGCGTTTTATCGGTGGCTGGCTGACCGGTATCCTCAGTCTATTGTTGACGTGACCGAGGAGGAACCGGCCGACGAGACTGGTGTCGACGTGTCGACACCTAACCCCAATGGCATGGAGTTCGATAACTTGTACTTGGACATGAATGGGATCATTCACCCTTGCTTCCACCCCGAGGGCAAGGTATTCGTTTCAAAATTTCCAAGTCAAATTGCTTGGACGAGTTTCATTGCTTTTCAGTATACTTAAGAGTGCGAAAGGTAGAGAGTGAATGAGATATAAAATTTAGTGTAGAGGGGTTTTTTAGCTCGGTTCGAAATCCGTTGAGCGAATTTTAACTTATATAATTGAATTTAATTCAGAGGAGGGATTTTTAGCTTCAATTTCACACTATGGGAATTCTATTGTTCTGGTTTTATTTGTTGCCTTCTTCAAGACATCTTTCATTCAAAAAAAGAAAGAAAAAAGAAGAAGATGAGAAGATGAAATCAACATGATTTTACAAATTTTAGCTATATGTATATGTTTGGAGGAACTGGAATGACAGAAGCCGAGGATTCTGTAATCACGTTATTTGAGATATGGCAAAATTTAATCCCTACTCCTGAGATTTCCTCGAATTAAATGGACCTTTTAGATTTGGCTTTCAGTGTGGAACCTAAAGCTTAAAATGTGGTCGTGTTTATATAAACGTTCAACTGAGCCCTAGTGGTAATTTCTTGGATCGGGCGCGCGAAACTTTTAATGCTATTATAATTAATTTGAATGTTTAAATTTGTGACAACGAAATCAATATGATATGCTGTAAGTTGTTGTGCATGCAAATAAATATTTAGAAGCAGGTAGATGTTCAGAAGAGATCTGTATAGCATTGTTCCTGTTTCTAGAACTCTGGGTACGTTTGGTAGATGAGATGAGATGAGAAATTCTCAAAACTTCTCACAATTTTCTTTCCAAACTTTACTAAAACACAAAATACTTTTCAATTTCAAATCTTCAACTTTTTCATCTAATTAATATATAATCATTACAACTTTTACAAACTTCAAAACAAAACAAAAAAATCAGTACAACTTTTTTAAACTTCAAAACAAAAATAATATTAAAAAATTATATCCAAACAAAATTTTAAACTTATAATATTTTTATTCAACTTTTTTTCTCTCTTTTCTCAAAACCTAATAAAATATTTTAATTCAAACCATTTCACTACTTTTCATAGATTATTTTTTTTACTATTCACAGAATTCTGAGATACTCCATGTGTCCAAATGAGCCCTTACATGCTTGACAACCTCAACTCACTAACAAGTCAGTTCAAAATGATAGTTGGTTAACATATTTATACTCTGTTCATGCAGCCTCCACCTACCACCTATGATGATGTATTCAAATCAATATTTGGTTATATCGACCATCTCTTCTCATTAGTTCGCCCAAGGAAGCTTCTTTATTTGGCAATTGGTGAGCCATATTAATGATACCTTATCCATGTTTATTTTCATCAAACTAGAAACAGATTTGGTAACTCTGACTGATGTAGATGGGGTTGCGCCAAGAGCTAAGATGAATCAACAACGTTCTCGGCGTTTCAGAGCCGCAAAGGATGCATCCGAGGCAGTAAGATATTTCTCATGCTATTGAAATGGCTTCTAATAATCATGTATGCGAATTTATTGTTTTTAAATCTGAAATGCTAGGAAGCTGAAGAGGAAAGGTTGAGGAAAGAATTTGAGGCTGAGGGGAGAAGTTTGATCCCTAAAGAAAAGCCTGAAACGTCTGATTCAAATGTTATTACTCCCGGAACTCAGTTTATGGCAGTGCTTTCGGTAGCACTTCAGTACTATATACAATCTAGGTTGAACCACAACCGTGGTTGGCAGTATACAAAGGTGTGATTGATTTATCCTACATGGTTCCTTGTCTCCCTATCGTTCAAGATTGGACCATTACCTGTCTGTGGAGTAAACCCTTTTGTATCTTGTTCTCCAAAATACTTTTGGTTTTCAGGATACTTTGTCTCTCTAAATTTATTTATGGGGCTGCATTGGTAATTGTTTGAAGGTTATTCTTTCTGATTCAAATGTACCGGGTGAGGGTGAACACAAAATAATGTCATACATTCGATCCCAGCGTGACATTCCTGGTTTCAATCCAAACACCCGCCATTGTCTATATGGTCTGGTGAGTACTTTTTAGACCTTCCTGCTTTTTTTTTTTTCGTCTTTCCTAATTTTGACACTATTTTTGGTTCTTTTATCAGGATGCTGATCTGATTATGCTATCATTAGCTACACATGAGGTTCATTTTTCAATATTGAGAGAGGTCTGTTGCTCATGTCTCAGAACTCTATTGATGACATTAATTAGGTTATTGGTAGTGGTTGATTTTCCGAGTTTGCAGGTGGTTACACTTCCCGGGCATCAGGAAAAATGTTTTCTTTGTGGTCAAGTTGGTCATCTGGCTGCTGAATGTCGTGGTAGGCCAGGCAATAAAGCTATAGATCAGAATGCAGTAGACGATGCCCCAATTCACAAGATGAAATATCAGGTTGGAGAATCGTAAGCTTGCCTTCAAATTTCTGCAAATATTAAAGATTTTCATATTTTGGTTGTCTTTTTATATCTAAAGCCTTTCATTGTGTTGGCAGTTCCTCAACCTATGGGTGTTACGAGAATATCTGCAATATGATTTGGACATTCCCAATCCTCCATTTCAGATTAACTTTGAACGAATTTTGGATGATTTTGTATTTCTGTGCTTTTTTGTTGGCAATGACTTTCTTCCACATATGCCGACATTGGAGATCAGGGAGGTACATTGGTGCAAGTCAGTTTGATGTGTTAATTTCTTGCAAGTTAAAGATGTGCTAAAGTTCTCACACTTTTTCTTCTTAAATACTAAAGCAATAAATATTTTTCATCCACAGTTCAAGAAACTTGATCAAGAAATGTGCATTCTTTAATCATCTTCAAAAATTTTGACTGACTTTAGAAAAACCCATTATGGTTTTATTATGTTTTTTTTTTTCACTTCTTTTAGTCCAAATTAATATTTTTTTTTCTTACACTTCAGGGGGCTATAAATTTACTGATGCATGTTTATAGAACTGAGTTTTCTGCTATGGGTGGTTATCTTACTGATGCGGGTGAGGTAATTTCTCTTTTTTAAATGATCTATTTGTCTGTTGTTCACTGTTCCAAATGATTCTTTCATGCTTTTTGGGGCATGTGTGCTGTGCGTGAGAACATCTTTATGCTTTTATATGGTGACTACTGAATGGGGTTTTTACAAATCAAAATAGCTTCAGTAGTGGCTATTAAATGAAAATTTTGTTTATTTTAAAAAGGACAAATGAGTTTAAAAGTTAAAACATTAAGGTTTGACCTTTTTACTTGGTAGTAATCCAAAATCCCACCAAATGCAAGCCTCAAGTACATTTAATAAAGCCAGATCATGCAATGGAAGATTTTTTCATTTTCTCTAAAGCCTAATCATCTGATGAAAAATCTTTGAAAAGTTAAAGGCCCCTGGCCCAGATGGTTTCACTATGGCCTTATTTCAAGTATGCTGGTATGTGATTAGAGAAGATATTATGCGAGTGTTTCACAATCTTCATGCCAGCTATCAATTTAAAGAAAATGCCTCAATGCTACCTTCATTGCCCTTATACTTAAAAAGCTAAAGGCTGTGGATCTTATAGATTATGCAAAGTGGACATTGAGAAGGACTATGATCATGTCAATCTGGAATTCCTTTTATACTTACTGAGACAGTGTATTTATACGTTGTATACAACTCAAATGCTTTTGGGGGAATAATGACAATCTTGGATTGCGCATGTATTTCTACGGTGTGCTTCTCGGTGTTAGCAAATGGCATTCCCTCTGGTTTCAGTAGCAACTCTTGTGGCTGGTGAGAAAGAGATCCATTGTCATAGTAAGATGTTATTGGTGTTTGTTGAAGGGGGTTTTATTTCAGGTTTTCTTTTGGGGCTTGGAAATGCTCATCTTCTGTATGCAGATGATACTTTGGTGTTGAGGCTAACCTGAATCACCTTCACTGTTTGCAAGCTTTATTCCTGTATTCTGGGGCAATTTTTACATGGAATATTAATTTGGCTAAATCAAAACTAGTCCCAATGGGTCATGCTGACAATGTGGAGAGTTTGGAAGGTATTCGGAAATGCAAGGCGTCTTCCTTGTTGAAGTATCTTGGCCTCCTTTTAAGAGTCGCTTTCAAGGCAAAGGCAATTTGGGATGAATTTATAGAGAAGGTTGCTTTTCAGGTGGCCGGTTGGAAGCAGATGTATTTTTCCCAAATGTGATAGGATTGTTGATTAAAAAGCACTCTTTCGAACTTGCCTATGTATTTCATGTCCTTTTTTCCACTCTCTTCTAGTGTGGTTAATTGCATTGAGAAGCTCCAACGAGACTTCCTTTAGGGGTCTAAGGGAAGAGGTAAAGTATCACTTGGTTTGTTGAGCCAAGATATGTTCTCTGATTTTTGAGTATGGGTTGGGGGTTCAAAATGCAGTCTAGTTTAACTATGCATTGCTGGGGAAGTGGCTTTGGCATTACTAGTAGTGGATTCTAAATTCTGGTAAGACTCTGGTATGATTTACAATGTGGTGATAGGGCCCTAACGGAAGTTTTCCCGGATATGTGCAGTGTTGCTAGTACCAAGGATACTTCAATAGCGATTAATTTGGGGATTTACAGTGATTCTCCTCAGTGGAATAGAAGCTTCATCAGAGTAGCTCGAGATTTGGAGGTGGATGCTATTAGTGGATTTTTTAATATGTTATATTCCTTAGATTGAAAAGAGGAGTTGAAGACAAGTTTCTTTAGGCCTTGGCTAGATGAGGAATGTTCAATGTTTGTCCTCTTTATAGTTTCCTTATTATTGTGATAGTAGCCCGTTTCCTTGGAAGAATATTTGGATAACAAAGGTTCCTTTAGAGCCACATTCTTTGCTTGGATGGCCTCTCTAGAGAAGATTCTCACCGTGGATGATTTAAGTAAGAGACACATTGTTGTAATCAATTGGTGCCATATGTGTACGAGGACTTGGAATTCTGTTGATCATCTTCTACCTCATCGTGAGACTATAAGTGCAATGTGGAGGGACTTCTTCAGTTGGGTTGGATTGTTTTAGATCATGCCCGGAAGAGTTATGATCAATTTTATTCCTAGAGAGGTATGGAAGATGGTTGCTACTTGCCTCATTTGGTGCATTTGGAAGGAAATAAATGACAAAAACTATAAGGACCATGGAAGGATGTTGGAGGACCTTGAAACTTTTTTTTTTTTAATCAATCCCCAAGTACAAAAGAAGTATACCAGTGACACCTATCTAGAAGGAGAAAAGGATACAAGAAAATCATGTAGAATTAATACATTGAAGTCTATACAAGCTGTTGTGTTTTTTAATAAAGCATTCTTACTTTAAAAAAAAAAACGAAGATCCCTTAAATTCATTAGATAGATGTTGTTTTTTTCTAATGTTTGTGGATGGCTACGCGGGCATATCCCATCATGTTAACGATGCTTAGAAAGAAGCTTGTGCAATGGCTGTCCTGCTTATGTTTTTTTTTTTAAAGTAGTCCTGCATATGGTTTTCTGTTCTGATTCGTAAGGTTCTTACTTTTTGGAGGCATGTGAGCAATGAGAATCGAGATCCAAATATTATAGGGTATATCAATTAGAAATAGATGGTTTGGAGCAATTTCAGATAGCAACATTAATAGATTCTTGGTGCTCTTATGTTTGATGGATATATTTTATTCGTAACATGCCATTTTTTTACAATTTTTATTTATAATGGCCTTGCTTCGTTAAAATTGGGCTTGGGCTTACTCTGGATTACAACTTTGATTTTCTGTGCAATCCTTTCTCTCACAGTGTGTGCCCTCTTCTCTCGAAAGGATTCTTTTTCCTTTTTGGGTCGTGAAAGTTCTATGCGAATAGATAAGGTAAAAGCAAATAAAAATTTTTGTGGTGTAGGCTTTAGTTGAATAGTTCAGCAACAGAGTGGACTGGGTTTGGGCCACTGAAAAAGTGGTTGGGGCCATACTTTAATATTGTTTTCAAAGCCCCATTTCTGCTTGTGCTAGGGTTGGCCTGCAACTTTAATGTTATGGACTACCTTTGGCCAGCTTTATATGTGGCCGACCTGGCCCATTCTGATATATTCCACTATATTTATTCATTGGACTGTTGAAAATTTGGCCTTTATGATTATTCTACGAGAAACTTCTTTCTTCTTGTGCTTTTGAATGGTATTTATCATCAACATTGTCGTGGTAGTTGTCTTCATTGATTTTTTGTTTTCTCTTTTATAGGTAAAATAAAATTTTGTTGTTCCTTGTTTTCATGACTTTTGATTTGCTACAGGTTTCATGCATTCATGTTGCCATTCTTTTGTTGTTGGAATTTTGCAAATTTCTTTTAATTAAGAGATGGTGTCAGGTTGGCAGCCATGCCGTTTTTGGCTGACATACTACCTGTCTATCATTTTATATCTCCAGGTTTTTCTAGATAAAGTAGAACATTTTATCCAGTCTGTTGCTGTTTATGAAGATCAAATCTTTCAGAAGCGGGCTCGAATTCAGCAGGTATTTTGCTTTCTCCATGTTTCTACTCATATGATCATCACTTTTGTTTCCCCACCCATTGGATGGTCACGATAGTAGTTGTTTTTTAAGCATGATTTATATATCTTTTCCTATTTCTGGCTAGGTTGCTCCTCTTGTTTACATCCTGTGTACTTGGATTGAGTCTCTTGCATTTTTTAATGAAATTTTTATTACTCGTAAAAAAAGATTTTGGCATGATTTTTATCCTCAGTAACGTCTACATTTACAGATTCTTGTATATGGTTCAGCAAGAGTACCATACTTTTAGTGCTTCTATATAATCATATGATGTTTTGATAGGTATATGATTGTATGGTGTTTAAACTATTTATTCCTTTTCTCTGGATGTTGACTATTATTTATTTGTTCAGCGCACTATCTTTTCTTGCATGTTTGAACTGTCTTACTTGTCCAAAGTTTTGAAGGTTGTAACAAATAGCATTTTGAGTGCTTGGTGATTGTTTGACGCATGGTGTTGTGTTAATCTGCAAATACTTTTCTTTGCCATGCATGTGTTATATGGCCCAATAAAAAAAGGAAGGCTTTTTAGAACTTATATAACACTTGTTTTAAAGGTGTGTAGAGCATATAATTGGAAGTAATTTAATCAACTCTTGCTGCATTTTGGATTTGGTCTGGTGGTATTATTCTCCCTTCAGGTGTGATGGGTCCCAAGTTAGATTGTGGGAGTACCCCATTGAATGGCTGACATGAAGGGAGTCACTCTAACTAGAGGTGAAGGGGTGTTCATGTAACTTATTCCAAGTAGTTCTGTAGCTGTGGAATAACGTTGATGACCAAAGATCTAAGCCATATAGGATATGTACCATCAAATTTTCATTTGTATATACTTGTGTTATGAAATCTCAGCCACATAAATTTAGTTGAATGGTCATGATCTTGTATAGATGGATGCATCTGCAATATTTTAGGACTTGTTCGGCCAATCACCTATTCAACTTACCATCATGAGATGATCCAAAGGAGGATCTTGGCTAAGTGGGCCACTTTTATGGAAGTTTTTGGCAACCAGTCAGTTATTGTTTAAACCATCACCTCTTATTAAGCCAGGGATGATTGGCCTCACATATTTTTTCACAGATTTTGGATTCTTTTGCAATGTGTATAAACATGTAAATTACTTTTTTAGTGCCAATATGGAATTAGACTAGTTTTGTGCTTCTTAACCTACAGGTTTCTTCAATAAGTTCTCGTTTTCAAGAAGTGGAATAATAAGAATTGGCTGAGAATTAATGTTTGTGATTTATTGCAGTCTTATGAGAATAATGAAGAGATGAGACTTAGATCGAGAAGGGAGTCTTCTGAACAGCTACAGGCACCAGTGGTAGACAAGGTCTGCGATCTAACATGCATAACAGACCTTTTGTGTTAATGTGTATCTGGAAACTGGTGGACTCTTGAGTTTTTTGGCATATTAACTTGCTGAGGCTTTGTACCAATTAAGTTCAAACAATTATTAGATGCATGCTTATGTCTGTCAGCTATGGAAGTTCGATGTAGGTTTTTTTCCCCAGTAATAGAAGGCTCCTTGAAAAGGGAAATTGATGTGGGTAGAATTTTGTCTAATTCAAACGAGGAAGAAGTTTGTTGTCATAAAGCAAGGACAGTTAAGAAAACTGATTGAAAGTCCCTGGAGCATAAGGAGCCTTGTCTATTGGATAAAATTATAAAGTTGATGTTGCACATCTATAATTTTCCACATCAATTTTACTTACAAAAAAAAAAAAAAAAAAATCCACATCAATTTTAAATTCTTGGTGTCATTCAGTAATATTTTAAAAATTCAAAGTAAAGTAGCTTTGCTTATATGTATTTAAACTAAACTTTTATTTGATTATTATTTGAAATAAATAGAATAAAGAGAAGAGAATCGTTCATTATGGATTTGAAACTGAACATTAGAAATCTCTATCATTCCACAAGCTTATGTGAGTTGTCGTTGATGTTGTCAATAGTAAGTAACTAGGGATTTGATCTTTTGGCTGAAAGGATGAATATAATTGAAAAATATCAATATGATTTATCCTCTCATTCATCCTTTACAGGCATATCCCCAAAATCTTTTTTGATCGAAACATATCCCCAAAATCTGAAGCCTATTTGTTTTATTCTCTCTCTTTACCATGTCAGTTATGTGGAAAATCTTTGTGCTGCTTATCATCTTGGATGATGGGGTTCATTTAAACATTTTGATGCTCTGTCCGCTGTGGTTCCAAGTTAACTTTAAATGATAGGAAAATGCCGGTTCCCTTCCTTCACTAGCAATTTATTTCAATCTTTCATCTTGTACAGTTCCTTTTAATGTTGTTTGGTGTCCATATGGCACAAGTTTGTTTTGTGCCATTTCTATGCTTCAAGTTTGATATATTGCTGTTTCTCCTTTAGACAATTGTTTTTTTACAAGTCTTTCACATTAGACATTTCACATTTGTATCAACTGGATTCCACTTTGACCGTAAGCCTTTAAAAGAAAATAGCCAAGAACAACCTAGAATCCAGTGATTGAGAATGGTATTATTGTGAGCGATTTTTCCAGTGTTTTAATTTTAATTTGCTCTTTCATCAGGTCAAGCTGGGGGAGCCAGGATACAAAGAAAGGTATTATGCCGAGAAATTTAATGTATCAGACCTGGAGGAAATTGACAGAGTTAAAAAAGACTTGGTAAGTTTTAGGCACACTTACGATTAGCCATTACAATCAATTATCTTTGGGGGTGAATATAAGTTGTCTGTCTAAATCAATACCCATGGTTGGATCACCGAATATGTATAACCCACATAGAGGGGGGTTAGCTTCTAAAGGTAGTCAAGGGTGTTAAGTCCTACATTTGCTACTTACTAGGTGAAACTGGGTTTCATTAGTGTTCTAGGGGAAATGCAAGAAGCTTTGAAGATTGTGAGCGGTAAATGGAAAAGCTTAGAACCTTCTTCTTTAACACTTTATTCCATTGGTCAATTGTAATAGATTTCAATGGTTTGAATCTCCATGACCCTCTTGTATCTCTAGACAATCATGACTAGGTGTTACATTTGCATGTCCCGTATACTAAAGCTCTTTCTCCAAGTCGTTACATGTTACATATAGTATCATAGCTACCTACTTATAAATAAGGGTATCAGAGCTACCCAGTAAGGCTAGCCATTTGATACTGGAGCATTGCATGACACAGCCTTGACGAGAACGTCAGTAAAGGACACTCCAAAGAAGAAAATCGTTGGTACTATCTGACCATGATGAAAGCGTGGACCATGACTTATTTTAGTACCCCTAGGAAGGCGGTGAATGTGATCCCAAATTTCTAGAGTACAAGTCATATACGAGCTTGTACTCTAGAAGGACTAATCAATGTTAAAATTAAAGCCCATTGAGATCATTACAATTTATTTTTTGATCGGTAAATCATTACAATTTATGATAATAGGAAGAAGAAAAAGGTATGGGGTGCAGAGACACCAAACTCTTATTGGCAGCTCCATTTGGATGCTGAAGGAAGTCATTCAATTGCAGTGTGCACATTGATGCAAATCAAGTTCAGCTTTTTCATTTAGATTTCTAACCTGACCTTTGGTTAATTGTAATCGATATACTGATGGTTTTGATAGAAAAGTCTGGCCCAAATTGTGTTTCTATGTTAATCCTGGGTAATTTTTTTTTCATAGTATGTTTAGTTATTAGCATATATACTATGAATGGTGCCTTTATCATTTTCTGGTCACCTGGGCTTACTGATTTCTTTTCAGGTTTTGAAGTATGTGGAAGGTTTATGTTGGGTCTGCCGGTATTACTACCAAGGCGTTTGCTCCTGGCAATGGTCATTACAGTTTTTATCTTCTTTTATTTTTGTTTTTTGATTGGAAAGTTATATATGCACATAATGAGTTTTGAATTTCCAACCTACACTTCACCCTATTATTTTTTTTGATAAGTAATAATCTTTATTGATGTGAATGAAATTAGGCAGTGCCCAAGTACACAGGAAATATACTAAGAGAGGCACCTAATTACATTCTAATAGACTAGAAAGAAGATAAGAACTCATGAACATTCCCTCCCCTCAATACAATAGCAGAAAACCACTGAAAAATAGAGAAAACAAAAAAGTTCCAGATTTCTCCCATTGCACGCTCCTTGTTATTAAAACATCTGTCATTCCTTTCCAACCATAAACACCACATTAAGCACAAAGGAATCATCCGCCACACGGCTGCTAATTGGGCACTACTATGAGACCTATTCCAGCATGCTAATAGGTCCACCACACTCTTGGGCATAACCCAACTTAGCCCAGCTCTACTAAGAATACCAGCCCAAAGCTTCCCAGCCACCTCACAATGTAAAAGCAAGTGATCTACCGATTCTCCACATTTTTTACACATGTAGCACCACTCCATGATCACCATACCTCGTCTTCTTAAATTGTCAACCGTCAATATCTTCCCATGAGCAGCTGTCCAAGTGAAAAAAGCAACTTTAGAAGGCACTAACACCTTCCATATACTCTTCCATGGAAAGAAAGTGGGTTGTAGGACTGTCAAAGCCTTATAGAAAGATTTAACAGTAAACTTCTCTTTCCTCGTGTGAGACCACAACATACGGTCTCCCCCATTGGCCCCTAGCTTTGCTGAATACAAGTAACTGTAAAACTCTGCCAGCTCTTCTAATTCCCAGTCCTGAGCATTTCTTGTAAAAGTGACATTCCAAGTGACCATCCCATTGGCACGACATAGAACTTCTGAAACTGGGGCTTGCTGATTTCCAGCCAAATTAAAAGCTCCTGGGAAAGCCAGGCAAAGAGGACTCTCCCCGCTCCATAAATCGAACCAAAAGCGGGTACGTGTTCCATCACCCACCTCGAACTTGAGATGTTTTTCAAAGGTATTCCACCCCTTCCTTATGAATTTCCACAGGCTTACTCCATAAGACCCCCTACCCTCCTTAGAGCACCATTCCCCCCACTCACAACCATACTTATGATCAATAACCTCTCTCCACAGCGAATTCCCTTCCTTATGATACCTCCACAGCCACTTCCCTAGGAGTGCCTTGTTGAAAACACACAAGTTTCGTACCCCTAACCCCCCATTCGCCAATGGACAGCTCACCCTTTGCCAACTCACAAGATGAAATTTGGATTCCTCCCCCATACCACCCCACAAAAAAGCTCTAAACAACTTTTCTATCCGGTTTGCCACACCCACCGGTAATGGAAATAGAGAAAGATAGTAAGTGGGAAGGTTGGAAAGAGTGCTTTTAATAAGGGTTAATCTTCCCCCTCTCGATAGATATAGCCGTTTCCATCCTGAAAGTCGTTGCTCAACCTTCTCTACCACCTCATCCCATATGCTCTTTGCTTTGAAAGACGCCCCTAAGGGGAGTCCAAGATATGTCATAGGGAGAGAGGCAATTTTGCAACCTAGTAACTCCGCTAAAGAGGCTATATTGTTCACCTCCCCCACCGGAACCAGCTCCGACTTCCCCAAATTCACCTTGAGTCCCGAAACAGCTTCAAAACACAACAAAACTGCCCTTAAAGCTTGAATCTGGCCACTTACAGCATCACAAAAAATGAGCGTATCATCTGCAAAGAGTAAATGCGAAATGGAGCTGGTATTGCTATTGCTGTCCACTGAAAAACCAGTAAGAAATCCCCCCCTTACAGCGGCCTCCACCATACGACTCAATGCCTCCATTACAATGACAAAAAGGAAAGGGGATAGTGGATCCCCTTGTCTCAAACCCCTGGAAGATTGAAAAAAACCACAAGGTTTTCCATTGACTAGGACTGAAAATCGAGCGGTTGAGACACAATGTTTAATCCAAGCACACCATCTATCCCCAAAACCACATCGTCTAAGCATATAAAGGAGAAAATCCCAACATACATGATCATAAGCTTTCTCCATATCGAGCTTGCAAAGAACCCCCGGGGTGCCCTCTCGCAACCGACTATCCAAGCACTCATTTGCTATCAACACTGAGTCCAGGATTTGCCGTCCCTTTACAAATGCATTTTGAGGTTTGGAAATGAGTTTGTCCATAACCAAACTCATGCGATTAGCTAACACCTTTGACATAATTTTATAAATCCCCCCTACCAAACTAATAGGCCGGAAGTCTTTCAATTCATATGCACCGGCTATTTTCGGAATGAGTGCAATGAAAGTGGCGTTTAGTGACTTCTCAAACTTTTGACTAGAATGAAAAGTATGGAAAATCTGCATCACTTCCTCCTTTACAATGTCCCAATTCTCCTGAAAGAAGGCCAAAGAGAAACCATCCGGACCGGGTGCTTTGTCTCTGCACATACTTTTCACCACGAGATGCACCTCCTCTTCATCAAAAGGCCTCTCCAACCATCCAGCTACATCCAAATCCAGTTGAGCAAAGGGTAAACCATCTAGTTTGGGGCGCCATTCTTCTTTTTCAGCAAGGAGATCCTCATAATACTGCACTATGTGGTCTTGGATTTCTTCGGAAGAATGTAACACACTAGGACCGGAATGGAGTACTTCAATGGCATTGTTGCGCCTATGTGAATTAGCCACCTTGTGGAAAAACTTAGTACATTTATCCCCCTCCTTCAACCAAAGTGCCCTTGATTTTTGCCTCCAAGATATTTCTTCTAGCAACAATACTTTCTCAATTTCTGTCACCACCACTTTCTTTCGTAATAAAGAGTCCGCATTAACTACTCCTTCCTCCAAAGCCTGCAGCTCATCCCAAAGGATATTTTTCTGCACTTCCGTATGTCTAAATTCTTCTTCATTCCACTTCATCAAGTCATACTTGAGGGCTTTAAGTTTACCCGCCACTATGAAACTGGGGGTACCCTCAAAAGAATAACTATCCCACCAAACCTTTACCCTATCCGCAAATCCTTCAACTTCCAGCCACATATTCTCGAATTTGAAGGAGCGTCTACCCCCACGAATACCACCACAATCAAGCAAAATAGGAAAGTGATCGGAACAAACACGTGGCAGCCTTTTCTGACATAGGTCAGGAAAATGCGTCTCCCAAGAAGAGGAGACTAGAAATCTGTCCAACCGGGACCCCCCTCGGCTATTGGACCAAGTGTAGGCCCCCCCAACCAGAGGAAGATCCACAAGATTCAGATCAAAGATCAGCTCTGAAAAGGCTTCCATTGCCCCTGATGATGTAGAGGCCCCTGCCCTCTCACTAGGGAACCGAACAATATTAAAATCTCCGCAAAAAACCCAGGGTAAATCCCATAAGGAGTGAAGACCTGCCAATTCCTCCCACAAAAAGCATCTATCTCTTTCTACATTGGGCCCATACACACCCGCTAAAGCCCACAACCACCCATCCTCAGTGTTCCTAAAAGATACAGCCATTGTGAATTTCCCCATGCAATCCTCGACCATCTCCACCACTCGCTTATCCCACATTACCAACACACCTCCCGAAGCCCCCGATGATGGTAGAGAACACCACCCCACAAAGGAACAGCCCCACAAGCTTCGAATTATGTATCTATCAACGCCACACAACTTAGTCTCTTGAAGGCATACAATGTCAGCCTTCCAACTCCGAATGAGGGATCTAATACGGAGACGTTTATTCACGTCATTGACCCCCCTTACATTCCATGAGAGTATTTTAGGTTTCATTAAATAACGAAATTCCCTTACCCTTCAACCTCTCCCTCCCCACACTTCCCTCCTTGTTGTCGTAATTAATAGTGCATTTGAGACGTTTCAACTCCCGGTCCCGTTTCACTGCTGATTTCAGAACCGTAGGTCTCCCTGCCTCCATTGCAATCAACAAGGCCTTAAACTGTTCTTCATACCCAGCAAACGAAATTCCCACACACTCTAGAACTTCCTCTACTTTTTTTAACAGCCAATCTTCTGTTATATTGCACACTGGCTTTGGAGAAACAATACGTAACGGGATAGGGCTTTCCAACTCATCCTTATCACCCTCAAAGCCGTTGCCCATGAGCTGATCCATTGGTTGGACCATAGATTCAGCCTCCTTCAACACCACTGAATATGACCCAGTGCCCCCATCGATCCCCCCTTCCATTTCCTCCACCCACATGTTCCGAATGTTACACCCCTCATCCACCTCTCCATCCTCCAAAGTTTTCCCAACAGGCTCATCATTTTCGACCTCCACTGCCTTTAGAGCCTCTTCTTCCACTTCCGCCAACATGGGCAGTACCTGAGCTACTCCTGAGCCTTCGACGGTGGTCGGCGACGTGATCTGAGCATACCCCGACGTCGCAGGTGCATCGGCTACCTCTGTCGCACCCAACGTTGCAGGTCCCGAAATTAGATCCATGACCATCGCCCCTGAAACTTCACTCCCCAGTGGACAGAATTGCTGCAATAACGTCAGAGAGACCTCAGAGCCCTCCGTCGCAACTTTCTGTGCTAGTTCCGATGAGTGAGCACCTCGACATCCTCCGTCAACCTCCATCGCACCTTTCTCCCCTGTTTCTCGAGGCTCTGCCACTGTTTCCAGCACCCCAGGTGACGACGGGAGACCCGCCCCTTCTAACGGTGGCCCCTGGTCCATTATCGGCGGTGGGTGTTGAGACCCACCCGACGACGAAGGAGTTTCGGCCCTTAGAGGCCGACGTCTCCACGCAGTCTCCACGGCCTGTCGCTTGACAGGCTGGGCCTGTTGAGTCACGCAGGGGGCCTGCTGGGCGTATCCTGGCCCATATGCGCCTTTCCCTTTGGAGCAAAACCCGTCTTCCAGCCCCAAGCCCAACTCCCTCCAACCCCCCTCCACAACGCTGCGTTTCACTTTCTCCAAGTTACTCTGCAGAGTACTAATTTGAGCCTGCATATCTGACAAGAGACAAACCATACCTTCCTTGTCAAGGCCATCACGTCCCCTGCCATCCTCCCCACTACTCTGCACCCCAACCAAACCACCATCCCTCCCATGCATGTCAGGACTAGAGCCCAGTCTAACAGTACCTCTAGTAATGTCTAGATAACTCGGTTTCTGTAAAGCATCCATGCTTCCGCTGGAGAAATGAATAGCATCCATGCTGCCGCTGGAGAAATGAGGCAGCACTGCCGTCGACTGGAGTTGTTGAGGCAGCACCTCCCTCAGCACTTCCATCAACCTCCTCCATCCCGCTCCCTCACGATCCTCAGGAATGAAAATACAGTTCCGACGGCCCCCCTGTTTATATTCCACCAATGCCATGAATGCTCCTTGAGGATTGGAACATCGTTGAGCTATGAATCCCCTATCTCCTTCCCGATGAGCTGTGTAGAACTCTCTTCTCCTTAACTTCAAGCAGTCATCCAGTGCCTTGATAAACCAACTTGTTGCAGCTGAACCCAAGTGCAGTTTTTTTACAAACTTCCAACCACGTTCAGTGATAAGCACCCCAGAACCATCTCTCACCACCACAAAAGACTTAAATTCACTGAAAATAACATTCGAAGCTATCTTCTTCCTATTCATACCCTCACCCATCTTAATCAACTAATCTACAGAAACCAATCAACGTAACAAAACAACAAGATGCATGTGTACGGAGAGAAAAAAGCTAGGCTTCTGAACCCCATACAAACTGCAAGCAGCCTTGTGATCTCTCCTCCGAGAACCCAAAGAATGATTGTTTGTGGAAGAGAGCGATGCATAGAATCTTGAGAAAGGAGGACAATGAAGACACTTCACCCTATTATTATGGAGAGGAGGTGCCATTTGAGCCACAACTAATTTGCAATTCATAGTGGAAGTTTAGGCTTCCTTCCACCCGTTATTGTTAAAGAAATTTAATTAGGATAAACAAAGATAGATTGATACATTCTTAAAAGCTATATAACAGTCATGAGGTTTTGTAGTTAAAGCAAGCTGCTGTTGTTGGCAGGAATAGGAGAAAATTGACTAGAAAGACTTTGCCATTGGTTCATTTTTAAAAACTAAAAAAATGAGATAATTTATGCACTCTATAGGATTTTTTTTATGAAGGTTTTGGCCCAGAGTGTGTAGGTATGATTTTCCGAACGATTAAATCATGTTGGTTTTCAGCTATGTTGAATTCACCATCTAAAGACTCTCTCTCTCTCTCTCTCATCACACACACACTCCCTCCTCTCTGTAAGACATAGGATGTTATCCTCTTCATGCCATTGCAACTTGCATATAATGGTATGCAAGTTATAACTTGTATGTGATACTCTCCTCATCTTGGTTCTTTCTCATAACTTTCATATATGTACTACCTCTTTTCAGGTTTTATCCTTACCATTATGCTCCTTTTGCATCTGATCTCAAAGATCTTATTGATTTGGAAATAACTTTTTTCTCGGGGGAGCCATTTAAACCTTTTGATCAGCTCATGGGAACCCTGCCAGCAGCAAGGTTTTTGTTTTTCTTTCTTTTTTATTTTAAATAAATTTATTGAGTTATATTGACATTTGAGTTCATTAAAGATGTAATATCTATCTGGTTGATTTTCTCTTTGTTGTCTATGGTTGATAAACTTCTTAGTTTTATGTTACAGTTCAAGTGCTTTGCCGGAAAAATACAGAAAGTTGATGACTGACCCATCATCACCAATACTTGAATTCTATCCTTCTGGTAAGATTGATTGTTATGAAGTTCAATTGGTAAAATTTGTAGCTTTTTCAATATTAATCTGCTTCTTTGTGGACAGAATTTGAGGTTGACATGAATGGCAAGCGCTTTGCATGGCAGGTAGCTTCTTGTCTGTTATTATAATTTGATAGTTTTTTTTCTATCCTTATTTGCAAAGTGATCGAAGTTATGTTGAGTGTACTTTGTGGAAAACAGGGTGTTGTCAAGTTGCCATTCATTGATGAGAGGAAGTTGGTTGCTGCAACAAAGAAGCTTGAAGTCACCTTATCGGTCTGTAATAAGGGATTGCTTATATCTATTTTTAAAAATATTTATATATACTTGGTTTGTTTCTTTCTAAACAAGTTTAGTGAATCTTGTTGATGAAAAACTTTTCTTTCTCCCCTAATTTGCAAGTAAATAAATCATTTTTTGATGACGAAGTAAATAAATCATTTACAAAAGCTCATGTTTTGGGCTCTATCCAGTGTAGTTCTACTGGATGCAAATTGTTAGAAATTGTGCAATTAAGGTTATATTTGGTTCGAAGGAGTTGTGAATCCCACTGCTTTATTATTTTCCTGCAGCTGACACTCATACGAGTTTCATCCTGTACTTTTAACAAGATAATGCATCATAGGAAAGTTGAGACTTTTTCCACTAACTTCTCTTGTAAACCAAGGGACAATGCAAAACCAATTTTATTTTTCCTTTCGGTTCCCCTTGGATCAGTTTTCTTGAGATCCACTTTCCTTTAGAATGTTGTATGAAGCATAAGGTTTTATAAAGGGAAAACATATTATTTCATTTGATTTGTATGGACAGAGAAGAAAATGCTCTCAATTTTTTGTACTGGCAAAAAAAGAAAAAAAATTATGTACAGAGGTACGAGTTTAAAATTTCAGTCCTCTTGGTTTCTTTGAAAATTAGACTCGTGCATTCCTCGAAACAAATTAATCTGTTCAGATCTGATTTTGATTTTGGTGTGGGGGAAGAGGAATTTGTTCCATCAAAGACTTCTGTTGTTTTGAACATAGCCTAGAGTGCATCTAGACATGCCTTGAAAAAAAAATAAAGGACAGCGTTCTGTTTAACTCTACTAATTTTTTTTTTTATAAGTAAACTCTACTAATTTTGGGCATAAACTTCTTTGTTTATCTCCTGGTTGTTTAATTTTCTTGCTATTGTTAATCTTTATCTCATTCTTGCTTTCTTTTCTGAAAATATGGAGGAATGTATTATAGGTTTTTTAACTTCTGCGGAGGTTCTTGAGAATTTTTATTATTTCATGCAGTAGTATTTATTGGGATTGCTCTGTTGTATTAATTGGTTGTCTAATCAATTTAACTAAGCCATACAGGGACAAATTATTTCCATCCTTTTTCATTTTGTTCATTTGATTCATGATATACGTGCTAATGATAAATTGATATTACTTTTGAACTACTTGTGATGCTGCTGCTTTTCTAAACTGAAATATAGGACCATATGGATCCTATTCATAAGAAGTTCTGAAATGTTTTCAATGGTTTATAACTTCAAATGAACTGTCATTTTATAGTCCCTTACTCTGCACAGATTGTAGTTTCATGCAAGGTGGATAACAATAATTTATGATATCATTAGGGTGCCATTACCAGAAGCACAAACCTTGACGAATTCATCGTATTATTTTTTATATTTGAATCTCAACTGGTATATGCAGGAGGAAGAGAAGGTTCGGAACAGTGTAATGCATGATTTGCTTTATGTACATCCTGCTCATCGTTTGGCTTCACAAATTATCCAGTATTATAGAGTATGCTTTCGGTTACACCCGCATGAGAAATTTGTTTGGCCAATTGATGAAAATGCCAGGTTGGTTAATCTCATTATAAGTTAGTTATCTAGTTTCATGAATTATGATCATTTTGCCATGATACAAAGTCACTGCCTTAACTACATGTATCTGTTGTTGACCTTTTGCAGTGGTGGAATGAATGGTTACCTTTGGTTATGTGAGAGAAATAATATAAAAAATGTGGTCCCTTCCCCTGTAAATGGATTGCAAGACCTTGATAATAACCGAGTCATGTAAGTTCTCCTCTTACTATAGTAGTCTGAGATGTTGAAGCTTCATAATTTCTCTCACGTTGCACCTTTTTGGATTGCAGAAATGTAACATTTCTTCATCCTCGAAACCATAAACACATGACAGAGCCTCCAAAGGACGTGGTCATGCCAAAAAAGGTATGTGCATGGACTCTTGCTATTGAAGTTTTTTGTTTATCATTTCTGGGTAGAAAAGTGAAGGACCAAGAGTCCCGTCTTCAATCTTTTGGATGGTCTTTCTTTCTTTCAGTACATGGAAAAAAATGACGCATAATTGTTCATAAGAAATTAAATCCTTTGCATGTACATAACCTGGAGATTCAATCCTGACCAATAATTTAAAAGATGTCATTCTCATGTGAAGGAATCAACAAGTACAATAGCCTATTCAAATACATGTCCATCATGTTTTTATAATGAATTTAGTGTAGAAAAAAGTTGATGGACATGTAGCTATTGTCCTTGTGGATTCCTTCGTTTGATTGAAGGTAGGGTGATCATGCTTCCTCCTTATATGTTCTCAGCATGGTTGCAGGAATGGTTGGGTTGTGTCAGGTGCTGGGATGATCACATGTTTTTGAAATTTATGCTTCGTATAATTTGTCTCTGCATTTTTTATATCATGATGTTTATTAAATCTGCAGGTTTTAACACCCTTAGATATTAAACCACTCCCTGTGTTATGGCATGAAGAAAATGGTTTTCGGCGGCATCAAGGCAGAGAAAGGTGAGAATGCATTTCCTGAAGCATAGTAAGACTATATTTTTCTCTTTCAAGCTTTGCTGCCACAAATCTTTGATAACCCAAAGTTGGAGTTCTATTCAAAGCCCATAACTTATTCTTTATAATAAGAATTAGTTCAGCTTGCATTCGAAACCTTAAAAGAGCTTTGGTTTTTGAATCTAATGCTTGGTTATACAGGCCACAAGTCCCTGGAGCAATAGCGGGTCCATTACTGGGAGAAGCAGCACATCGCCTTGTAAAGAACACGCTTAACATCAAAACTAATGGTTCATCCCCTGGATCTTGGGAGCAATCATCATATCAGAACTTTTCAGGCAACCATATGGTCAACAGAATGAGGCCGGTTGGACCCTCTGGGTACCAAAGGGGCTTTACCGAAGACCCAAATTATTACCAAGGACACCCCAATAATTTCCAAGGGACGATGGGTAGGCCTAGGTTGCACCTATCAAATGGTGTGCAAGGTGAAAGACAGAATTTCAGGACACAAGATAGATCACAATATCAGGAACAGTCCCGCAATCTGAGGGCTGGGGTATCTGCTTTGACGATAGAAGAAAGTGGGAGAAGCAGACCACCTACAGTGATGTCACCTAGACCAACTGCAATGATATTACCGAGGATGCCAAATTTAGGACACACAACAAATCTACCCAACCAGTTTATGCAGAACACGGGGGCTCCTCCAACACCACCCACAAAGTGGATTAATAAGGTGCCAGCTGCAAATGGTGAAATATATACTAGACAACAAGAAAATGCATCTTGGGGAACATTTGAGAAGCAGGTGAAGAAAGTTTATCAGATTAAAACTCGCAGTCCCCAGGATATGCCAGATGCTGGAGACAGTCTCCAGGATATGTCAGGTTATGAAAATTATCTCCAGGATAGGTCATATTCTGGAAATGATTTCCAGACAATGCCAGGTTCTGGACATCAGCAATGATGGTTGTGGTTTGGGTTGATCTTGCCTGTTTTAAGTTTGAGGTATCCCCATGGCAGTATTGTGCTTTTCATCTTTCTATCCTATCAGAAAAAGGTTTCAGCCAGTTGGGATTACAGAGAAGTTTCATCTCCAATTTGACAGTACATGGAAACATGTACAGTCAATGTACATCATTCCCTTGGTAAGTTCCACTCAATGAATGGTGCATGTTGGCACGTGAGCTGAATATAAAACTTGAGTACATGCAACAGAAAGCTTGGAATAAATGCTTGAAACATTTTCCTAGATACTGGCTTTTATCAATTGGCATGCTTATTAGAGCTACATTAGGGATTAGATTATTGCTGGGTTGTTAGTGGAGTTTGAAGTAGACTTGTTGATCGTAGTTGATATAGCATAGGAAGCACTAGTCTGTCATTCTATCTTGGTATTCTCTGTTCTCACTTTTTGTAATGTTGTAATCAGCCAAAGCACGGAATTGTACATTTCAATCGACAGAGAGACAGACGGATTTGTGTTTTTGTGTATTGGAAGATGTAATCAATGTAATTCTGGATAAATGATGTATTCATTGATTTCTGCTATGAAATTTCATTCTGCCATCTTTCAGTTACATGTAATTCCTGGGATTTTAGGTGCTATTTGGAATAACACTTGAAAAGTTAATCACATGAAGGGGAAAACTGGCTACGCAAGATGACCTTTGCAAATGGTGCGAATTAGTTTCTTTATTGATAACACTGTCTATGTTATGATGCAAATTAATCCTTGCCTTGTAAGGCTTGACTCCCATTTCATATTTTACTTGAAAGAATGGTCTGTGCGCTCGGGCTTGAGGTTGAGGTTGATGTCAAGGGTTAGGTTGTAAGCTGCTACGGCTGCGCTGCCAACAGTTATGTTATGGGGTGCTCGATGTTATTGCTCGGATGCTCAGAGTTGAGCAGTTTGGACTCCAAGGTTTGGTTTTTTTCTAGTGCCATCCATTTTGATTTATTATCTACCAATATATATACTTTTTCGACGTATTATAATAAATCATAGTAGTTTAATTTTGCATTTTACTTTGCACATCTTTTTACATTCAATCAAGATTGAATTCGCAGGTCAGCTTACTTTGCAAAGTTGGTAAACGGCCAGATCTTGGCTCTTAAATCTAATGCTAATGGTCGTTTCTTATAGAATGAAACGCAGGCTGATAAAGGAATTCAAATGGATGGGAAAGCTATAACTGAGGCTTTAGCATATAAATCAGGCATTGAGGGTAGCAGCTTTCCAATGGTTCATGTCGAAACTGATTCCAAACATTTTGACAGAACTATTAAATCAGTCTTGAGAGACTGTTATAGTCATCGGACATACAACATTTGCTTTCAGCAGATCGCACGTGGCATATTGGGTGGTCGAGGAAAGATCTTGCTCCTAAGCCTGTATAAGCATACCACCCTCAAAGCTATAATTTTCCAATTTGTTCTGCCCAAAGAGAATGCCACAATGGTGCTTTAATAGGTTGGATAATACTAGGCGTATTCCCTCGTGACTCTTGTGACTTTCCATTAAAGAGCATCGAAGGAAGGTGATAAACCTCCAGTAGAGAATCTAAAGAAAGAGTGGATGCCACTTGGCCTATTGACTCGCCAGAAATGATAGAGTGTTAGTCACATGAAACAGATTGATTTGAAATTCTGAACCCAATCCAACTTTAGAATTCTATGATACCATGCGTTAAGCAACATAAATTCATTGGCTTCAGCTGGGAAAACCTTACAGCAACTCCTCACTTGCTCCTAAATTTTAGCTGGAGTTACTTGTATTTTGATTGCCAATTGACAATATGCTATTTTGATTGGTAAACCTCAAGAGATAAGAGCACAATGCGGTGCTAATGTGGAGAAGTATTAGATTTTAGAACAGGCAATTAGAATAGGGAACAAGACCCCCAACATAGGAAATGTAGTTATAGTAAAAGCAGAGATATTGCCAGGAAGAAACTAAGAACAAAGAACAAGAAATAGGACCAAGGGGCAATCATTCTTTTATCCTGATTTGATCATTTGTCACAGATGAGAAATTTGGAGAAGTCGCTTTAACTTTAGAATGTGGTGGCAAAAGTGATAAGAGTGCTATTGAAGGTTAATGCGATTGACTTGTACACATCAAAAGTAGGACTGTACTCCTAACCATGAGCATTATAACAAAAAGCCTTCCACTAGTTATACTCACAAGATACCAAGGTCCAACTTCTCGTTTTCAATTACTCAATAAAAAACAAGCACCTTGCATTAGTTTGTCACGAATACAAAGGAAATCTAACATACTTTTCAGCCAATTGCATTACAGTTCTTCAAATACTACGCCCACAATTCATTTGGACAGAGAACTTCATAAAACTAAATATATCATTTGAAGTTATTCAATTAGCCTGACTTATAACATTTCCCCTGAGCAGAAAATAAACAGAAACACAACACCACCAATATAACTTTTCAAAGGAAAATGAAAAAAGGAAAGAAAAGAAACGAAGAAAAGACAGAGCGACAAAAACTCTTTACCTATTTCCCTCATTTCTTTCCCTCCCCAATTCCAAACTATTGCAGCCAGTACCCAGACAAGAACAAGGCAAAGAAAAGCAGCAAGCTCCCATATATAAGAATAGCCTTCTGCCCAGAAGTCAGAGCATTCCCTCCAAGCCCAAACTGCTGGTTCTGCGCAAAACCAGCAATCTCCACACTCTTACTCTCAAAGAAACTCTTGGCCGCCCCACAAGTTGGGCACCTCCAATCCACAGGCAGCTTATCAAATTGCAAACCTGGCGGTACCGGATATGAAGGGTCTCCCACGGCTTCATCATACTTGTGGCCACAAGACCTACACTCGTAGATACCAGTGTTTAACACTGCAAACTTCTCTTCTAGTCGGCGCTTGTCGAAATTCTCTTGAGTCTCTTGTGGTTCTTCAGGGTCTGAAGAGGGTTGTTGGCTGGAGGTGGGAGTGTCTTCTTTGGAGATATCAATGGAGTGAAGGTTACTAAGTATGTGGGGCTTGTGCAGAAGTGAGAGTTTGGGGAAAACAGGAGAGATGGCGGGGAAATGGGGTTTGGGTTTTGGAGGTGTGGATTGAGGGAAAGAGGTTGAGAGGTGGAAAGAAAAGGTGGGTCTTGTTGTTGCACAAGCCATGAATGATGATTTTGTGTGTGATGTCTTTCTCTTCTTATGTCTGCAGGAAGCTTTTGGGGGAGTTTTGGGTTAAGAAGATTGTTTCGTTGTTGATTCCTGGTTCTGGGTGGAACCCTGATCAAAGAGATCCATGGAATGGTATATGCTGATTTTGAGTGGGACTGGGTTGGATAAGGTGGAAGAAGTGTCTCAGATTTTACAAGATTTTTATTCTATTTGTTTTAGTAGCCTGTGTTTATTCGTTCCTTTTTTTTTTTTAAATAAATAAAATAAAATAAAAACATTAAATGCATTGTGAAAACACATGGTTTTTGTTCGAAGATTATATCCAAGTTGTCAAATTCTCGTGATTAGTAGCAACTTCTGTGAAAGTTTTTTCTCTTTTTTCTTGTCCAATAAATTTATTTTAAGAAAATCATGATTCGAGTCATTTCTTTTATTTATAAAAAGACGTGAATAATATAATTATTAAAATAAATATGAAACAATTAACGTTATGATTTAAGTTGTTCAATTTAAAACTTAAGTTGTTTTTATCATCACTATAATATGGAAGAAAAATAAGTGATTCAAGATGATATTGATGAGTGAATCTTATAATAACACGAAGTAAGAAAATGTGATCATTTAAAAAAAGAATGATGATATCCACACAACACGTTTCATAACATATTTCACAATACATGTTGTAAAATAAGAATGTTTTGATAAAATGATGTTACTTTTACAAGTTAGTTTACGAAAATAACATTTCTTTTAACACATTGTTTTGTAAAATATTATAAAAAATGATGTGTATTTATTATTTTTCTTAAAAAAAAAAAGGTATGATGAGAGATATCTGCAAAATACTAAAATGACATTTTTGCCTACTGTCAGCTTGTAACCTAAAATTATTTTATTTTATCAAAGGAGACTTTTGTTTCTAGTTGGGGCATGAAAGTAGTAGATTGGGCTTTGGCCCAAATTCATCTTCAGATGTGGACCAACAGTTTCAGCCCGGCGGATCGTAATCCAAAGAACATGTTGAGTTTATGTTGATTTAAAAAAATATAAAAAAGTTAAAACAATATAATCCCAGATTTTTAAATCAATAGTCGAAGGTCATTTGATCATGAAAGAAAGCTTTGTTCAGGTGGGGCATGAGGTAAGATACCGCCGACACATCATTAAAGAAAAAACAAATACTAGGTTATTTTATAGTGAGTTGGTAACAAATAGAAAAAACAAACGATACGGATATCAACTTTTATCGTTTGTTTTCAAAAAATATCTTATCTAATTGTTATAATTTTTTTAACTTTTAATATAAAATAAAATAAATAATTTAATTTTTTTAAATCTTAAAATAAAAATAATATTAAAAAATATATTCTAACAATATTTTATTTAATCTTTTAACTTTAATCTCAATTCATCTCATCTCAATTCTAACAATATAAGCACTTTGCATTATGGAAAATTAAAATACTTGTGTAGTCTCTCAAACTTACCGCTCTTGTATTTTAATTTTTTTTCTCTTAATGATTAAAAAAGTAACTACTAATAAAATTGTGCATTTTTTTTTATGATTAAGAATTTTAAAAAAATACTTTAAAAAAAAAGAAAAAGAAAAAGAACAAAACCAAACAATAGGTCCTCTTTGTCATGTTCTGCTTGTGAAAGCACATTCACGAATCTGGTCATCAAATCAAATAGTGGTAACATCTTTATCGCAATTTCTGGGTTTTCATCCATCCGTAGTGTCTTTCTTCCATGGACAGAGTCCTCAAGAATTGCTTCTTGTTAACTCAGAAAGTGAAATAATTAATTGAAATACTTAAAATGATGAGTGAATCATTTAAATCACAATACATAACTAACCAGTAATTGCAACTGCTCCTTGAAATAAAACCTAGACGACAAGACTAAGGTTCCAAACAAGTAATGGGAAATATTAGGTTTTAGAGAACAGCTACCAGTGTTCATGTGCATGTTTGCAGAAAAGAAGGAAGAATCATCAGGTCGATCTGCTTTTCAATTCACACAAGCAGAATCTTGCAAGCCCAAAACAAATCTCCCATCCAAACCTAATTATCCAATTTAAAAGTTCGTATCCTTCTGAGTTTATATATATACGCCTACATAAGGTCCTTTTGAACTTGTGTGCAAGCCTACATCAGGTTCTAAGGAATGAGCTGCATGAAGAAAATAAAACCTATAATATAATAGAATAATATCGTTTCTACTTCCTCTCTCTTTTTCTCTATCTCACACACAAAACACACGCAGAATAAAGAGTCATTCACTTCACCTGGTTTTTAACGAACCTTTCATTCATTGCACAACATGAACCGTTCGTTTTGATATACACTATATGATGGATGTGTTCTCAGAATAGGACTTCACAGGTAGCTATAAAATTAGCAACATACAGCTCTGAAAGAAAAACATTAAACTAAGGGCCTGAAATCTGAATTGCTGCCCATCTCGTGGTTTATAAAATATAAATAAACAATATAAAATTTCATCATTCTAATAAATAAAAAGCAAACCTTTAACCCAAAAACCCCAAATTTCACACCACAGAACAACAATCATGCCCAAAAACATGGAAAATATGATAACATTCCAATCTGTAACAATTAGAAAAGGATGGCAACCACTATGTTTGAATTATTCTACCGAGTTCATTTCAATCTACATATCAAACCATTATCTACAAGATTATTATGAACAAAGTATCGAGACCTAAACAATTAGGAATCATTATTCAACAGCTTTTGTATCAAAATCAACAAAAAAAAAAAAAAGTATAAAATCCAAGAGCAAAACTCTCAGCTACGGCTATCAATCAAGAACACCAAGAAATATTCAATAACTCATAGAAGAAAAACCAACCCCACTTACTAAATATCCTCATAGATTAGAATTCAATCGACTCAACTCCACCATCATCGTCCCACCGACCGTAACTCGTCCAAAGCCGCTCGAATCTGATCCTGAACTAGCTCCAATCGCTTCGAGTACACCTCCAGCTCCAGTATCTGCTGTTTCCTCCACCTCTCATCCACCACCCCTTCCCCTCCTACTCCTCCTCCACCGCCACCGAAACTCAATGGGATCACATTCGTCGCCATCGCATTCATTCCTAAACCCCCAAACCCAAACCCAATTCCTCTCCCCCCAGCCCCCATCGCATTGCTTAGCAGCTCCTTAAACAGCGGCGACAAACAACTCCTCACCGTCTCCTCAATCAAACCCCCCAAATTAGAATGATTAATACTATCATTGCCGTTAACTTTGATATCAGGTTGTGATGAAATGCGTTTCTCTTCGCTTCGATACCCCGGCTGCGGCTGCGGCTGCGGCTGCGACTGCAACTGCGACTGCGACTGCGACTGCGATCGGGGCCGCTTGCGCGACCTCGGCGTCGAAATCATCTTTTTCTCACCGATTTCTTCGTAATTGTTGAAGTTAAAAGTGGGGGTTTTAACATTGGGATCTTCGTCATCGAAAACAGAATCATCGACGGCGAATCTGCCGGTGTTGTGGTCGTCGTTCCTCCAAATCTTGCGGGAGATTTCGAAGGTGGCCTGGTCGTGGGGGCTCTTGAAGGAGACATCTTTTCCGGCACTGGATTTTGCGAGGACGTTGCGGTACTTCTTCTTCAAACGACGAAGCTTCTCGACGAGCTGGTTCTTGTTGAAGTCGAGCTGGAGCTTGGACTTGATCTGGTCGTAGAACAAAGCGGTGTCGTTGTGGTGGGTGGATCCTCGCGATGTCGTATAGTCGAGGAAGCCTTGGAGGAGCTCGATCTCGTCCTCGTCCGTCCAAAGTCGCTGGAATAACCTGCGCGAGTCGTCGAGGGGCTGAGGCTTCTTCTCTTGGGGGTCGGTAGGATGTCGTTTGGGGGAAGGGGTGACCATGGTGGTGGCAGCGGCGGCGGTGGCGATAGATGAGGTGGCAATCGGGGGATCGCCAATAGGGAGAGAGGATGCCGGCAAGGCGACGGTGACGGAGTTGGCGGCGGGAGATGAAGTGGAGGGTGAGGCGGAGTTGATGACGTCGTCATCCTCATCGTCTTCATCGTCGTCGTCTTCTTCTCCATCGGATAACTCGTCGTCGAGGTCTTCTTCGGGGAAAACGGTGTCGTCTTGCTCAGAGGCCATTTTGGAGAGGGAGGAGGGGTTGGGGGTAAATGATTGGAGTGGTGGTTAGGTTAGGTTAGGTTAGGTTTAGGACGGGGCGAGAGAGGGAGGGGAGGGAGGGGGTGGGCGGTGACGTTCTTTTATTTTTTAATTTAAAATGGGTTTGATTTGGAGGAGTGTTGAGACGGGCGGAGATTTCATTGGAGGCGATGAGATTGGATGCCGATGCCGCGTATAGAGATAAGAAAAATTCTTCTCAGTTGCTTTTCATATTCTACATTCTATCTCTTATAAAAAATAGTAATACTATACACCACATTCTCATCTTATTTTGATCATATTAAGTAATATATGACACATTCATCACTATTAAATGATAAAAAAGTATGCAATAAATGATCATTTAATAGTGATAAATATCTCACATCATACTTAGTGAGATAAAAGTAAGATGATAGTATGGTGTATAGAATTTTCCTATAAAAAATACTATTTACATTTTATAAAAAATATACTCATATCTTATATAAAAAAATTATAAATATAGAGTATGAAAATAAATAATAATTATAATCAACTTTACACACCACTTAAAAAATATATGATTTTATTTTTTTATCCTATTTTTTATAGAAATATGAGGGTAAAATGATAAAATCATATATTTTTAAATGGTGTGCAGAATGTAAGACTTTATATTTAAAAATTTTCTAATAACTGATGCATATAATTCATCTTTACTTTCTTCATTTCACTTTCTTTTTTTCAATGTATAAAATAAAATTTCTAAAGAATAAAAAAAATAATAGAGAGTGACAAAACAAGATCAAACTTTTTTTTTTTTTTTATTAATTCACATCGTCTCCAATTAACTGGAAGTGGAGAAAAGGGTCACCTTGAGGGCAATTTTGTATGCTGAAGGAGGATGGATGGATCAAATATAGATTGAGACACTGACGAGGAATGAGTTTGAGATCGAGCTGGAGTGATGCCTCGGCCCTCTCCCTTTCCTCTAGTGATGATGAGTAACAAGTCATGGATTGACAAGTTCCTTGAAAATACAAAGGTTTCCTTTGCATTTGTTTGGTTTTACTCGTGGGGAAATTCTGCAGATTATATTTTCACCTTATTTTGACGAGATGATGTAGTACTTGCTCATCAACTTTTGATTTTTTTTTTTTAAATACTGAAATAAAAGTAAGAAATGAATGTAACTTATAGCAATACTTTTTAATTATTGGGTTTAAAACAACCCTAACTATTTTATCTTTCATGTTTGTTTTGGAATAAGTATATTTGTCTGCTGCAAGATTATGTCAAAAAATATCACATTGCTTTAAAATTCGACATTTTTATCAGATTATTTATTTTCATTATGCTAGTGACTAGACTTGGATAAAGGTTGTTTTTATAATTTTATTATCTTTATTTATTAAAATTACTGTACGTATTTTAAATTTTAACCCCCTCCAAATAAAATTTTGAGTTTCGTTACATACAGTCACTTTTACATATTATTTGTGCATTTCATTGATATTATAAGGGGTTTTTTTCCTTATCTGTCTTAGTGGGCTTGAGAATGACAATTAAGAGAATAGAAAACGAAGGCTTAGATCAAATAAACTCTTCAGCCCGATCTACGGGTAGGCCTCTTGGACACATCTCCATGAGGGAGCATGCTGAAGGGGATGAGACTCGCCGTCCTGGAAGTCCCTAGAACAGCACCCAGCTCTTGAGTGTCTGTTCACAAAAATGAGCAGGAAGTAAGAAGGACCCTTGATCTTCTGACAATGAGACATCGACGAACTACCAATGACATAAATAGGGTAAGACAAATCGGGAAACCATGCCGTATTAAATGCACTACTACTCGAGCTACACGTCACATTAATCGTGCCCTCGTAGAGGTACGCTACATTAAATGATTTTGATAAAAGGAACAATAAAAAGGACATGGATTTCAAGAAGGCAACACGATCTGTCCCCCAGACTCCTGGTATAAATAGCAATTTCTAGGTACGGGAAACTTTCTCTGATCTTTAGATCCTCTCATTATTTACAAACTTCTAAAATATTCTACTAATTTTGGCATTGAAAACTCTCAAGCCTCAAGGCCACATTCTCTTGGTGTTTCTCTTCTCTATCTTCGCAAGCTCAATTTTAAAGATCTGAGTTGTTGAAACTTGGTCCAAAAGAATACGAAACATAAGATTAACATATGTGATTAGTTAAAACAGTTATTTTATATTAAAAAAATAATATAACCAATCACACTAATATAATACATAAAAATAACGTAAAAGTCACTGATACGTTTTTTTTGCCCTGACTGCAACCAACGGTGTGCAGTTTGTGTGCGGGTGTGTCCGAGAATCCAACCTTCTCTAAATAGCAAATCTCAACGACCTTTAAATATATGTTCGGTTCCAAACCACAACTGACTTCAATTTTTAAGACTAGTTCTGAAAATAGTACGCTCGTACGTACCAACAACGTACGTACGTTTTCATATGCAACTCCGGAACGTTCGTTGGGAATAATGCAATGCACCAAAATGCTCTCTTCATTTGTCGACTGGATCGTGTTCTCTTCCTCCTCATCCTCTTCCTCTTCTTATTCTTCCTCAACTTCTTCCCGATACGACCACGAAGACAATGATCAGGTAATAATCTCGGCTGAAACAGAAGACAAAGATGAGAAAAACGACGTCATCTTGGATGACGTTGCCGCAAATGGTGATACCATTCCGGTGGGCATTGCTGTCACCGACGCGTCTGCTGCGGTCACTGTTGCCGTCCCTGCTACCGAGGCCCCGATACATGATCACCCTCCTCCCATCACGACTACGATCATCAACGGTCGAAAACGGCGACGCATTGACTACGACGAGGACGATGACGACATATTAATGGCCGCACAAGAAGAAAAAAAGCACCTTGACGACTCTCGGAGACCATCGCACCGGCTTTGGACCAACGAGGACGAGATCCAGCTCTTGCAAGGCTACCTCGAGCACACGACGAATCGCGGCAATCATGTTATACACCACAACGACACCGCATTATTCTATGAACAAATCGGGTCCAAGCTTCAGGTTGGCTTCAACAAGAACCAGCTCTTGGACAAGCTCCGAAGGTTAAAGAGGAAGTACCGAAACGCTCTTGAAAAAATCAATGCAGATAAAGAGTTTTCTTTCAAGAGCGCGCATGATCAGGCTGCTTTTGAAATTTCTCGTAAGATTTGGGGCGATACAAGGCGCATGGACAAACCTGGCGTACTCGAAGAGAATACGTTGGATGATGGTCATGATCAACTGAGTCCCACAACCCTTAATCATCTTAATCTTATCGATGTCAAGGTGGAGAATGATGAAGTTCTGAGCGATTTGAGGCTGCGCAAGCGGACAAAGTCCGGCCACGCTTCGAAAAACCGTTCGATATCAAATCATGGAAACTACGGCAACAATAATGATGATGTTGAAGACGACAATATTGACAACGGTAACGCAACGAGGTTGATCGAGGATACAGTAAGGAGTTGTTTGTCGCCCTGGTTTAAGGAGTTGTTGAGTAATGCATTTTGTCCAATGCCGTTGGGTGGTACTCTTCAAGGGGAGTCGACCATGAGTTTGCAGGGTGAGGAACAAGTGGATGAGAAGGGGAGAGAGCAACGAATTTTGGAGTTGGAGAGGTATTCGAAGCAGTTGGAGTTGGTGCAAGATCAAATTAAGGTAGCTTTGCAGGAGTTGCGGTCAAATATCAGAGAGTGATCATTTTGGAAGACCTCTTGGGTCTTCAATTTTCACATTAACGTTCAATGAGATTTGCCTGGTGATTCTACAATTTCAATGATCTTTATTGAACCATACATGTATACAATTTGCAAATCCAATACGCTGTTTTTGTTTTCAAACATTAGATAGACTTGTTTTATTTTATTCAGAGACATGCCTGTCTCAAGCTACCCACCAATTTGAAGGTTTGTAGTTTGTGGTTCAAAGTAACCAGACATGCCTGAACATAATCACCTAGCCTTCCCACGGCAGTTAACAAAGCCAATGTTGGCAGGTCATTTTAACTGAAAAGAAGCATATGCTAAGACAGCCTTTTGCTCCGCCAACTTTACCAAATTGCATCTGTGCCAAACTTTGGATTAGATTATAATATTTCAAACCCGAACAAAACGGGGTTCATTTTACCATGGAAAACTAAATTCATCACTAAAAGACCAACCACATGGACTTTGGATTCCACATCTGATTGTAATGCAAATTTACTAGAATGTGATGCTACTCAAAACTTCAAAATCTGCTTCACGAATTACTCACAGTCGAATACTAGAAAGAAACATCAGAAAACAAAAACATTTAACACTAGAACCAAGAGCTTTCATTTTCAAAAAAACTGACTAGAAGATATCGCTATTGAAGGAAAACCACTGCTGAAAATCAAGCTTTAAGATCAACACAAAACCCATGAAAACTCATTTCTTCTTCCCACCCTTGGCAGCATCTGAAGCCTTTGTCTGCAGAGAAATGGCACAAACCAACATTAAGTGCATTACCAACAAGAATCACCAAAACAAAAAACAAAAATGCAAGCAATCAGCTTTACCTTCTTTACTCCACGGATCTTCTTAGCCCTGTTCTTCCTCTCCTTCAACTGCTTTCTTGATTTCTCTATCTTGGTATCAAGTCCATTCTGCCATGGCCAAATAGAGGAATTATTTTATATGGATAGAAAATACGAAGTTGCCATTAAATTCCTGAAAATAGTGAAATTCAGTCGACACATCCGTTTAAGCTTTTACTCCTAGAACAAGACATTACGTTTGAAAAACTTCACAATGTCACATACTATTTACACTCTTTTCAGGACACATATTAAGAACATGTTTAGTGAGGTACTTTATAACAAGATTTTAACACCATCACTTTAAGATGATATTTCCAATCTGAAGTACATTGGAATTCTCCTCGATTTATAGGCATCTCCTTGAAGTCTAAAGTTGCTGCTAAGCATTGGGACATAAGGACTTAGAGTTGAGTGGATCAAATCAAGTTCCATGAGTAGCACTGTCAATTGGATTAAGACATATTGGCCAAGTTAAGATCATGAAGGCCATACACCCAGACCACCAGGTAGCCAAATAAAAATGCATTGTAAGTCTACTTTTTTATAAGCACATTTAATGTCTCTGCTTTGGCCACAGCAACATCATAGGCTACCCATGCTTATATCAAATACACCGATAAATACTCATACCATCCCTCTTTACCACCTATTATTCACACAGAACTCTATGCATCCAGACCACCAAGTAGCCAAATAAAAATGCATTCCAAGTCTACTTTTTTATAAGCACATTTAATGTCTCTGTTTTGGCCAGAGCAACATCATAGGATACCCATGCTTATATCAAATACACCGATAAATACTCATACCATCCCTCTTTACCACCTATTATTCACACAGAACTCTGTGCATCCTTCGTAACGTAAACTTGGTTTCCCAGAGATTCCAAAAGTTTACTTAAGTATTACTTTGAGAATCATCACTAGCGTGGATCTCAATCATAACAAATTGAAGGAAAAGAAAAAATTGGAGTGAACTGGGTGATGCAACATATAACTTCGACGAATAAAAGCACCTATTGTAAGTCAGGAACATGAGAAGCACCTAGGTGCAACAAACTGGCTACTTAAAAGCGAGTATTAAGCATCACCTAATTAGGTCTCAAAGCGAGATGCCTTGTAAAGAGAAAAGCATCATACAGCAAGCAGAAAAAAGATGAAAGCAAGCTGGAAAAAATGGAACCGAAACAAGTTCCCAATGTTACATGTTATGCTAGAAACGAACTCGAGAATATTAATGATTCTTATCCAATAAATATTAATGTCACATGTTATATGAATAATTATTATCCTTATGAAAAAAATATACATCCGTATTTATGATATACAAGATGCACCCATCTGTAAACTAGCTCAAAAATTCTGCAAAGAGAATAGGTCATGCAATATTACCCTGATGAGCCTGTACTTGGGTTCATATTTTTTGGCATTCTCAACAGAATCATAAATCAAACCAAAACCAGTTGATTTTCCACCTCCAAAGTGAGTCCGGAACTTGAAAACAAAGATTGAGTTTGGGTCTTTTACTTCATACATCCTTGACAGCTTCTCCTTCAGCTCAGCCTTTGTATAAGACAAAATGAAAACAGTACATTAACCAAAGTGGCCACTTTACTTGCTCATGAACTTTTGATTTTTTTTTTTAATAAAGGATGATATAAATATCATATCATATTTTACATACTGCAGACAAATGTCTAACCCGACAAACCAGGACATAAAACTATATGGTATAACATATACAAGTTCTGAACGTGCTTGAATTCCAGAAAAATAGCACACTATCGAAGTTCCCATTATTTTGTTAGCCACCAAATTGTAAAAAAAAAATCCACTTCATAACGACAAAAACAATGGATAAAGCAAATGTACTTGACTTGGGTTTACCTTGGAAACATTGGGTCTCCCTGGATGAAGAACATCAATTACCTGCAACAAAAAGACCACAATATAAACAGGACTTTCAATTCCTACCCGGTTAAAAAAGGAGCACAAGAAAATAAACAACTTTCAAATCTTGATCTCTTAGTACAACATTTGATAGCAGACAAACAAAGCTAACAACGATCAATATAAGCCTCTCACAACCTTGCCAATTATTCTTAAGCAATCAATCTAAATTCTACACCGACTTTCAAGCATGGGTAATTGGTGGATAACACTTCTCGTTTCTTATAACCTCACAACAATAAGAATTGAATATATAAGCCTTACTAATACTTCTCACAGTAAACCTTTGCAGCCGAGATTGCACTAGCGGTTTCTTTCCTTTAAAAGCCTCTCTTAAATTTCGCATCCATAAGGAACCATTAAACACTAAAACCACAAAAGCTAAGTTATACACCGAAGTAAATACGAAAGCAAGATCTATTCCGTTGTATGGCTACCGGGAAAACGAGGGAAAAGTTAACAGAAAATGAAGAGGGAAACTCACGAATTGCTTTCTGGAGAGGAGTCTGTTGGTCATGAACTTCCTGGTTCTGATGGTCACTGCCTTGTCCGCCATGTTGGTAGTTGAAGATCAGCGAGCCGAGTACAGCACTGGGGCGAAGAAGGCACAAACACGGACAGTGCAATTGGGCAGCTGAGAAGGCGAATCGAGAGAGAAAGAATAGGGTTTATATAGCGCTAGGGTTTCAAGTGGTACGCTAAGAAAGGCGTTTTGGGCTGGGTTTTGAAAGAAACTAATTCCATTATTGTAGTGGGCCTGCAGGCCCCATTATAGGACAGGCTTGGGTAATCGCTTTGCAATTTAGCCTTTTTTTTTTTTTAAAGAAATTGTTATTCATCTTTATTATAATTATTTTTAATAATAAAAACTTAAGATAAATTAAATTAACTAATATATTTATAAATAAAAATGATTTGGATATATAAATTATTAAATTTTAAATTTTTTAAAGTATGAATGTGATAACAAAATGGAAAATTTTATACATTGTATTACTATTTCACTTTCATCTCACTAAGTATGATATCGTACATTTATCATCATTAAATAATTATTTTTTATTATTTAATAGTGATGAATGTATCACATATTACTTAATATGATCAAAATAGAATGAGAGTATGATGTATAACATTACTCTAAAAAAAATAGCATTGATGGTCACTGTTTGTGATAAACAATGAAATAATTATATTTGAGAATATTAATATCAGGAATATTAAAATCAAGGGGGGGTTTTTTCAGATGAGATGAGGCTGAGAATCGCCCATTTCAGAATGAATCACCTTCTAGATTTCCTCAACCCCACCTCACTCTCTTCCGCACCAAAATCCCAAACAAAATATCCCACAACCTTCTTCTCTTTCCCCACCAAAACCCATAAATCCAATCCTCCGACCCCAACTCCATGGCCACGTCTTCCTTCGTGGAAGCCACCCCATTGAAATGGAAGCAAACCTTCCCATTTCAGCTCCCCCCTCCTCATCTGCTCCCAACCAGCACCACCTCTTTCACCAGACCCATTAAATTTGGCGGCGGAATGTTGTATTTAAAGCTTCAAGGCTCCCCTAGATATAGCGTTAAATGCTTCCTTGTCGCGAAGAATAAGCATTTAACTGACCGGGACTTTGACAATTCTGTCTCGCTTAATAATGAAAACTGCCGGAACCCGTTTGAAATTGTTGCAAATTCTGTATATAACATCATAAAGGCATTGAGAAAACCCGCGATTGCCGCGGTGCTGTTGGGGTTGCTATTAATGTACGATCCCAATTCGGCGTTGGCGGCCTCTGGAGGTCGAATGGGTGGGAGGTCGTTTTCCTTGCGGTCTTCATCCTCTTCTTCGTCGTCGAGGAGTTATTCCGTGCCGAAGACGTCGAGACCGGGGTATTCTTACACGGTGCCGTATTACGCGCCTTCACCTTTCGGTTTTAGCGGTGGCGGCGGCGGATTCTACCTGGGGCCGGCTGTCGGGGTCGGCGTGGGAGGTGGGTCGAGTTTCTTTTTTATTCTAATGGGTTTCGCGGCGTTTGTCTTGGTTTCGGGGTTTCTTTCGGATCGGTCGGATGGTGGTGTTCTTACTGCTACCGAGAAGACAAGTGTGTTGAAGCTTCAGGTATTATGCAAATTTGATTTTGCTCTTATTGACATGGATTTGAATGATGTAATTTCTGTTACATTAGTGAGAACGTTAATGTAAAGTGGTTACATAATTGCTGACTTTTACCATCATAGTTGTTGGTCTTATTAGAATGGTCGATAAATCTTCTCCTTTGTATATGTATACGCCCCTTGTTCATGGGATATGCTTCTGGTTTTCATTAATAAAATTTTGATTACTCTTTCAAAAACAGAAAAAATGACTGGTCAAATTGAATCATAAGCTAGTAAGTAGTATGATATCTCTGACAACACAGACACTAGCAGTATAAACATACCAGCGATTAGTTAGGCTGCTCTCTCTCTTTTTTTTTTTTTCCCCTTGATACGTGCTTGGGTTGTTTTTTTAGCTAACCTTGTTGCATATTGCTTTTCTCTTGATGAGGGTAAGGTTGGTTTGTGATGGGCTGAGAATAGGTGGGTTTAAGTCGTATTATTTTATTTTATTTTTATTTTTATGAGATGGATTAATTAACATTAAAGCTATTTTCTGTTCTATGAATCCACATAATGAGCGCCAAGAAATCACGTATTGATAAGTGCAATCTCATTTGGTCCCTGTAAGTTGAGTACTTGACAATTTGGAAAATGGGCAAAAGTCAAGGATATAGATTAGAACATGAAAGTTTACGACGAGTATTCTTGCATATTGTGAGGTCAGATTTAGAAAGTTGGTTCATTTGGTTGCCTATGAAGTAAAATTTATATGTTTTCATGTCATTGCAGACAACGTGCTTGTGATAACTTGAGTTATGATGCACTTAAAATCATTATTGAAGTTCTGATGGCAATAATTCGGAATTTTTCTCATTATTGTCTTTTCTTAGGTTGGATTGTTGGGCTTGGGGCGGTCACTCCAAAGAGATCTTAATCGGATTGCTGAAACTGCAGATACATCTAACTCTGGGGGTTTGAGCTATGTGTTGACAGGTGGAGCTTCTAAATAAGTATCTTTGTTATTCATATTTAATGAAAAGAAATGTCGGCTTTTCTTCATCAAATAGCTAGTGGATAGGGTCATCTTAGGCAATTTACATGTGATGTTTGATCTTACGTATCAAAATGTGTGTGTGTGTGTGTGTGTGATGTTTGATGCCTGAAAAAAATTATTCCAACGAACTTTGCCGGCAGGTAAGTTAGTCATGGATCTATTCTGTTCCTGAATTGCTCTGTTTATGTAATCCTGGTTACCAAAAAGTTATACCTGAAATGGAGACTCACACTCTCTTAAAATCAGGATTTTGAGTGAGAGGTAGGTTGTAATCTTGCAGGTGTATCAGTTAAATTACCGAGATCGTGAGCACTCATTGGATGAGCTTAGAGTTTTCTTTTATAACACTTTACTCCATTGGTCGATTGTAATAGATTTCAAATTCAAATGGAATGAATATTCTTGAACTTGTTGTTTCCTTAGCAATCATGCCTAGGTGTTGCTCTTGTATATGTCCCATGTCTTGGGCTATGCCTATTCCTCATCAAGAAAATCTGTATTTACTGATAAAAAAAATACCGAGGGCGGAAAAGGGAAAAGAGAAGTAAATTTGTACATTCGAACCCTATTCCGAAGGTGAGGTGATGTCCAATTCCTGTGGGGTAAATTGTGGGCCACTAGGCACAAGGTGAAGTGAAGATAATATTGGGGATCATATAGAATAATTCAAATAGTTAATTGCGAAAATGCACCAACTGTCATCAATTTTAAAATGAAAATTAATCATCTAAAGTTTTAATAGGTATAGTGCATTCTTTAGTACTTCCATTGATTACCTAAGTTTAAGAAATAATTAATCACTACAAATGTTGAAGTTATAGGTTCTCTCTCTCTCACTTTTTTTTTTTTTTTTTAGGTTCTTTAATGTTACGTATTAAAAAAAAGATTTTTAATGATAGCAGATTCTTTAGCTAGATTGTGATACCTCATATGATAAAAAATAAGGGTAAGTGGTGTATGAGATCTCACATTTATTGGGAATGAGAAGTTCTTGCTCTTTATAAGATTCTAATGGGGCTTCAATTGTATCATTGATTAGTCATTTTGGAGTATAGACCATGTAGTTTAGGTCTTCCCTTGGAGCGTTACAAATGGTATCATAGCCTATCCCAATCAGAAATGTTTTTGATACCCCATATGATAAGGATAAGAGTAGGTGGTGTATGAGATCCTATATTGCTTGGGAAGGAGATGTTTTTTTTTTTATAAGTAAGAATCTCATATTTCTTGCTCTTTATAAGATTTTAATGGGACTCCAATTGTATCATTGACTAGTCATTTTGGAGTATAGGCCATGTGGTTTGGGTCTTCCATTGGGGCGTTACAAATGATATCAGAGCCTATTCCAACCAGAAATGTGGGACTTGAGCTGTGCCACCTACGATGGACTGGCTCGATGAGGACGTTGAGAATTTAAGGGGAGTAGATTGTGATACCCCATATGATAAAGATAAGGGTAGGTGGTGTATGAGATTCTACATTACTTGGGAATGAGAAGTTCTTGCTCTTTATAAGATTCCAATGGAGCTCCAATTGTGTAATTGACGAGTCCTTTTAGAGTATAGCCATGTGATTTGGGCCTTCCATTGGGGCATTACAAATGGTATCAAGATTGAGCAAGGTGAGAATTGATGAAGATTATTTTCAGTGAGTGGATCTCCCATGCAGAGTATAGGGTTTTGTCTGTAGATTGGGTGGGGATTCCTCATATACGACAACCATGAGTATGCTGCACAGTGACTAATGCATATGGGTTTCTATTCTGCATAGTTTTTTAATTCCTATGATGTGGCCACTACTCTGCCATAGGGTTATCAATATAACTATGGGTTTTCATCCTCTTAAAAAAATCTTTAATGTTATGAAGACCAAGATTTAGATTGGGTTTTTCTGAAGACATGGTTATTTCTTCTATAAGTTGGGCTGAGGTGATCTTGTAAAATGAGTGTGTGATATTCTTCCTTTAATCAATAAAATTTCTGATTAGGGAATGTCATAAATTCAGAAAAGGGAAGCTTGAAAGTACAGTTGAAAAGAAAGGCTGCCTTCTTGAAGAGATAATGCAATCTCTTTAAATCAACCTTGGGCCATAGGACAGCTGGAGTGGGAATCCAAATTCTTTCCTTAAAAAAATTTATTTTTTCCTCGTCTAGACGAGAGAGTTGCTTTATTTTACTGATATTGATACAAATTGAGTTGAAATTGTGGAAAAGTCACCTATCAATCAAAAAGAAATTGTGGAAAAAGTTTATTGAATCCAGTGACAATTTAGACGGAAATGTACAAAGGATTATGCAAATATATAAACAATCCTGTGAGTTTGAATGCTGTAGAGACAGCTCGTGTCTTTAGAAAAGTTTCACATATATATGTCTGTCTAGGGAATGTGCTGTAGCTCAAGATACTATTATTTTATGTTAATTCACACTAGTGTGCTGATAAAGAATTCTCCAAATGGCATCAAAATCATGAGAATATTCCTTTTAGTGATTCAAGAATGGTCATCACCATAATGTTGACTTGTCCAGATATGGGACTGATTTTCTGATCATTCGTAACATCCCCCAGGGTATTTGATTTGGTGGCAAGAACATGTGATGTCTACTTATTGTATTGCTTCTTAAATTGTCTGTCGTTGTCATATCATTAGCCCATCTCATTTAAGATGGAAAGAAAAGACTAATATCTCTTCTTATAGCATATGTTTTTGGTCATAATTTTGTCTTCTTACAACTGCTTCATCTAAGACTTCTCATATGAAACATGAAAATCTGGGGCTTTCTTGTTATTTTGGTGGTGGTTAATTATCTTAAATTTCTGACTGTCTTTCTTCTGGATGCAGAGACAACGCTAGCTTTGCTTCGGCATCCTGATTATTGTATCTCAGGTTATTCATCTGTAAGTTACAAACCATCTTGTCGAAGTTTATCTATTGAACCGAAAAATCACAGTTAGGTTCTATGTTTTTCTAACAAACAAGTGAGAGAAAGAAGGGGGCAGGGGAGTGTCGCACACTAGTATGTTATGGTCACACACAGCACGTAGACACCACTCAAGGACAATGGTAATTGTTTTAGACCTGTTGAGTGATTAAATTAAAAAAAAACATCTCTTTTGTAGATTTACGTATATAAGAAGTAACAATTTATGTAGTTTATCTTGACATTTTGGATTTTCTCTTACTCAAAAAAAAAAAAAAAAACCTTGACATTTTGGATTTAGCATATCTTTATCGATCTTTTTTCTTTTATTTTTATTTGTTTTCTTCAATTTAGTTTGACTAGATCTCAGCAATGTTGAAACATGCATTCTTGTGCCATTCTTGCAGGTGGATTTAAAGAAGGGCATGGAGGATGGAGAGAAACGCTTTAATCAACTTTCTATTGAAGAACGGGGTAAATTTGATGAGGAAACGCTTGTCAATGTGAACAACATTAAAAAGCAAAGCACAGCCAGTCAGAGATCTAATGGATTCAGCAATGAGTACATAGTGGTAAGGTCAACTTTGGATGGGTTTCATTAAAATGTATTTAAAAGACTCCAGTTAAGGATGCATGAAATAATTTGTGATAATCCTTTATTCCCATCTAAGGTGTTTTCTCCCATCTATCTTCATATGCATGAGCATTATAATTTATTATACGCAAACACCTCTATCATGGTCCAATGCATCACCCAGTGCACCCTAAATAAAGTTACCTAACCATATCACGAAGTAAAAGAAGATCACCCATGCAACATTTATCCACAATAATTTTTCCACCTTTCCCCAAATTTCCAATTGTTTACCAAAGACAGTTGTCCATCCAAATAATGCTACTTTTCTTGGTATCTATACCCTCCAGATACTCTTAAAGACCATCAGCAACACATCCTCCAAAAACCTCATAAAAAGAACAAACCTCAAACTTTTTAATTCTTAGAAAACCTCTAGAAAATTTTTCTTTCCCTTCACCTGAAGGAATAGAGTACAGTAGCTCCAAGAAATCAATCTTGATTGGTTTTCAATTTTCTGACGACATGATTTGCGTTTTCTTTCACTGTATCTGCATACTTGCATTTTTGGTGTAGAAAAGAGAACCTAAATCGAACAAATAACCCTCCATTTAAAGGCACACCTGAGGCAAAATTCCTTTTGTAATTCCTTTTGTAATTTTGGGACTATTATGTTATGATAATCTAAGAATTAACGCAGCTACTTATACTACTTCTGAGAAGGATGTAGGTTTGCCTTTTTGTAGTTAGGTCTCAGAAGTTTCAATTTTTATCATGGAGAAAATATGGTGCTACTCTTTTCTGGTGGTGGTTTATCATTGTAGAGTCAATCTAGGTTGGGCATACTTTACTGATATTAGAGCCGCACCAAGTGCCCCATTAAAATGAACACTAGAGTCAATGCATTTGTTTCATCTAAAAAATTTAATGCCCCCAAATTGCATGAAGTGCTTGACAGCCATGCTTTAATATGGTGACCTGATATGCATATTCTCTGATCATGGCATCTATAACCGATTGGCCTATTTCTAGGACAAAGGATCATTGCAATTAGAAATGTAAAATTCCCTTTTGCCATTTCTGTGACATAACGAGGTTTTTGTTAGACAGATAACAATCTTGGTGGCTGCTGAAGGAGTACATAAGCTGCCCGCCATCAATGGCAGTGGGGACTTGAAAGAAGCCTTGCAAAAGCTTGGATCCATTCCCTCGAGCAAGATATTAGTAAGAATGAGAACATTTCTGCAATTATTACTTTTATATTCTTTATTTTTTGCGCCTGATATCTCTTTTGTTTTCATGCAGGCGGTTGAGGTATTGTGGACCCCTCAGAATGAAAATGACACTTTGTCAGAGCGGGAACTTCTCGAAGATTATCCACTTTTGAGGCCTCTGTAATAGTATTTCAACGGACTACCTTTTCCCATGCAGGAAGAGGTATGAGCTGAACTGCTCATTGGATTTAAAATGACATTTGAGTAAGAAAAAATTGTCTATAGTGCACAGAAATGATATTTGTCTCATCTCATATTTGATAAGATAGTTTCTTAATGTACTGGATTTGTAAGCTTTTAGGAACTGGTCTGTATATTTAGTATTTTACATTAAAGCCTCAGCTTTCTTTCCCCCAATTGTTCATTCTGCAATCCATTTGAGTTGTAAAGGTGGACGTTGGTATTTTCACTTTATAATATATACCGTGAATAATGTTTTTAATCTTGACAGAGATGTATATTATATCTGAGCATCATTATTTCCCTTCTCTATTTCATGTCTCTCAATTTTCCTTCTCCATTGCTGGGCAGAATCTTATTAATATATTCATTGTAATTATATACAACTATTGACACACTGAATCCATCCTCTCTGGAACTTTTCCTTTTCCTTTTACCCTTTCTTTGTTTTTATGGTTTTGCTTAAATAGAGTTGGAAAACTTGGGTTGGACCCTTGATGTACTTTTGGCAAGTTGCGGTGTACTTGTGGGGATGATCCAAGCCAATGGTAGCAGATGGAGGTTGTGCATCATGAAATTTTGCATTTTCATGATTGATTCGAGTTTGGATTGAAGCTTATTGACCTTCCCATGTGGAACATTCTCTGTGAGCTGTTGGTGTAGGAGTATAAAGCTTAATTTATATTGAAGTCCACCAGATCCTTTTATTCAGCATATTGGAGTCATCAACTTTAGCTCTGACATAGTCTCCATGCCAACGTCCAAATCAGTTTGTCCCCTGAAGTCCATAATAAAAATCAAAGTTAGGGGTGAAAATGAGTTTTTCCCATTGTTGGCAATGTATTAACTCCCTCCTAATTTCGTGTTTAGATCGCTAGTTTGTTGTGACAAAATTGTCAACTTTTAAATGTTGAGTTGTGTCGAGTTGAGTTTCGGGATCAAGGTACGTGTTGTGTTGGTGGTGCTCTAGTATTTCTAATGTATCTATCAGCTAGGGGCATTTTGCCTGGCCAACAATTCTGCTTGCGTTTAATGTCATGCGGATGAGGTTCTTGATATTTTGGAATACTTGGGGCTTAGATTCAGGCTACTTGCAAATGGCGTGGTTTAGTGGGTAAGGGTTGCATCCGAGTAGGAGAATGACAAGGACATGACACCTTTAGTTTTCTAAATTTCTTTAAAGCCCTCACCTTTTCACTTATTTTGGAATTGTATTTACCTAACAATCGCCTCTCTTTCTGGCATTACATGACTGTGATCATCAAGGTCAAATGAAATCTTCATTTTTCAGACTAATTTTATCTAACCATTTTTAAACTATGATCATCACATTTTGCTCTCTTTCTACAAATTTTTTAAGAGTAATACATACAACCGTAAAGTACGTAAACGACACGTAATCGCTTTGAAAAATAACGGGATCTACCATTAAAAATTATTATTTTTTACGTAGGTCTCATATTTTATTTATTTTTTTCAAAACAATTATGCAACAGTTGTACAATTTATATTTTCTCATTTTTTAAATACCGCCCGGAGACCATACAAATTAATCACTGCAAATTTTTATATATAGGAAATTATATCCCCTTGAACTTGAGGCCGTCAAGAGGGGTGGACCTACATTGGTGGATAGCCCCCCAAAATCCTAGTTCCGCCCAAGTCGAACAAGTATACGAAGATTGAAGGGTGCATGCATGCATGGGGACTGATTATACATTAGTATGGTCCCATTATGAATAAAAAAATGGATGTGATGAAACGTAACATGCATGGGACACCAACCCCCGGCCGCCTAATTATTTTCCAAAAATATCAAAATTTTCAACAACTTTGAATACCATTTAAATATGGCTTCATTGCCTAATCTATGAACATGTTGAATCTTACAAACACTAAACATCTTTATTAAACAATGTGTTTCCTTCACTAGAATTATGTAAGATTAAGTAGGAATATGTTGTTGCTTCTTGAAGTTCCTTTATTATCATCAAGTAATCACTCTCAAGAATGATGTGAGATATGCCCCTCTGTATATAGCATTGGAGACCTCTGAACATTGCTAAGAGTTCAATTGCTTTCGATTCTGCAAATTCATGCTATGCTTTACTGACAACCAAAATGACCTTACATTTCTCATCTCTTGGTATCACCCCTACTCGTCTCATGTTGATTAGAAAACATAGCTCTATCAATTTTCAATTTAAAACCAGGAGGAGGGGGTTGTCAACTACATTGAGTTTTCAGCTAATTTAGATTGGAATTAGGCATCAACTCCTTATGAAATATCAACAAAGATCGATTAGGAGTGAGATCGAAACCCCAAGCAATTAGAAAGAACATAGCCAAATCTTCCACTGTCCCTTTTTCTTTGAGCTCCAATACTAGATCTAAGAACAACAGCTATTCCTTATTTTCCAGCAATGTAGACAAGTACCTCCAAGTGTCTTTGATAGAGGGGCAGCTGCTCATTGCTTGGCTCATTATGCTTGGCTCGTTATGCTTGGAATTTGGATGATGTTCTCATGTGGGGGGCAGTTGTTCCTATGCCTATTTTCTAAGCTGTTTGGATGGATAAGAACTTGATGTAATCCCTAAGTTTTTAATGGAGTTTTCCTATCCAAAAAAAAAAAATATGGCTTGGTGAATATTGTTTGGAAGGAAATCGAGCCGATTTGGAGAGTGAGACAAAATATAAAATTTTTATCTCATCTCATCGTTATATTTTTTTTAAATTTTCATATAAAATATAATAAATAATTTAACATTTTCAAATCTCAATTTAACTTTTTTAAATCTCAAAATAATAATAATTTTAAAACATAATATTTTAAATTTTTAAATAAAATATAAAATTTTCATTACACCCAAACCTGCCGTACAATTCCTGATTTTTCTTGGGCCAACAATTCAAAATAGGTGGCCTTCGAAAAGCCATACGATGCATAGGTGTAAAGATCACTGATATTTATTTTCCTCTTTCTTTATGAAGGCAAAGTGACTTTCGCTGATGTGGACGTAAATCGCAAAATGATAAGGAACCAAACTTCACATCATATCATCATCATCATCGTATCATTAATACGAGAAAGGGTACAACGATCGAAAAAGTAAAAGTAAAAAAAAAAAAAAAAAAAAAAAAAAAGTGCCGTGCTTTTCAATCAGTGGATCTCTCTCTCTCTCTCTCTCTGTGAATTCCACATTTTTTCCATTCGAGCAACCTTTTAACTTATTAACGATGATAATGCCTTGTCGTTTATGAAAAAAAAGAGTTTGAATCAAAGTTTGCTTACTTTGCTTTGCAATTGGGTTCATTAAGACCACAGGAACTATATCTTTCACGTCTACTTTTGCAAACATGCAACGCCTTAAATCCGCTAGATTTTTACAAAAACGAGGCAGATCTTTCCCTGTTCCTTAAAAGACAATCATATCTTTGGTTAAAAACACACCTTTAATCTCATCAGATATTTGACAAGACATTAGTATGTGGCTTGGATTTGTCTTTTCATTTTTAATCTTTTATATATTTAATTCTTTTTTATTCAATAATTAAGAAAGTAAATTTTAATATATTGATATTTTTTTTTAAAAAAAATCTATTCATCATCTTAACTTCTATCGTCATCCCATCATCTCATGACATGTCATTAAATAATAAGTTTATAAATGTTATATATAAATAATTTCCAATCATTTAATGACACATCATAAGATAATAGAAATAGTTAAGATGATAAGTAGTATTATTTTTTTTTGTATTTATTAAAAATATTTAAATATATTTAAAAAATATAAATTCAAATATAAATTTGTATTATGCAGTATGCTCAAAAGTCATTGTTGGGCAGTAGCCTAATATGACTTATTGATACATTTGGTCTGCATATTTGTCATTGAAACTCAAGTAATCTCAGTCATAAGGCATGGATTTTTCTGTGCATTTAAATTAGTGAAAAAATTCAACTAATAAGTGAAAAAATTCAACAAGCCTGTATATCCTAAACCAGTCACGGACCTAACACCTTAATTTGGATGTATGAGTTTCTAAACCAAGTCAGAGAGCGGACGTAATGACTTCATCATCAAAAAAAATTTAAGCAGGAGAAGAGATATCACGAGCTGAGATTAGTGACCCAGAAAAGTAGTAGTAAAAAGGTACAATTTTTGTGCAATCTAAGACATGATTATGAGATGCATGGATTTGTGTGTAGTTTTAATATATCAGAGTGAGGTTGTGTGAATTCAATGCGTGGACCATCCCATGTTGATGGAACTATCTTGGTCATGTGGATGTGGCTAATGCACATTACAATTTGATCAGAACGCATGGAGCATCCTTCTTTTTGTGGGCCATATGTTTTTGCTTCTCCTTCAATCCGCTCTTACCAAATACCTCAAAACAGGGGCATTGTACACTTGAGTTTCCAATAGTCGGTGACAGATATGGGAATGGAGATGGGCACTCCAAGCTGAACTTGGATGAAATTTTAAGGGTTTTTTTTTTTTTAAGGTGAATTTATGAAAATCAATTTTCCACCATTTTTTTTAATATAGTTTTGTATTCAAGTTAAAACTTTTGGTTCTACTCGCTCGTCCTTCTCCTCTGTAGGAGGATGGATACCCATTACTCTTTTGAAGGTAGAGATGGTTTATCTCTATTTTAATTACTCTCAATTGAAAGTTTATAAAAATTAAGATAATATCCGTCGCAAAGAAATTTATGTGCAAAAAAACTTACAACATATGATAATTTGGCTTGAATCTTGAGTCCCATCTGTAACTTAAAGAGTGGTTTGAATTCATAGATGAGTTGAGATGAGTTGAAATGGTTTGTGAATAGTAGAATAAAAATTGAATTATTTATTATATTTTATGTAGAAATTTGAAAAAGTTATTTTAGGATTTAAAAAAGTTAAATTGTTTATTATATTTTGTGTAAAAATTTAAAAAAATTATAATGATGAGATAAGATGAGTTGAGGTGACGAGACCGCTCTTTCTTCATGAAATGAAATTATGTCTATTTCCTAAAAAAAAAATTAAAAAAAAAAAAAAATTGGTAGGTTCTAATAGGCACTGTGAGGTTTCGGCCTAGATTTGGACAATTTTGCTCAAAAAGCAACAGACGCAAAGGTCATAAAATAAAATAAAAAAGAAAATTAAAAATGGCACCAAATAATTTATTCGGTTTCATAATTTATGGATCCTAAGATCAAGGAATGAGCCATAATGATATTCTGTGTAAGAATACAACGGCAGAAAAGTGTGCGTTACTTTTGAGTATGTTGAGGGGATGACTCTTCATCTTCATTCCTGCTTGAGCTGCGGCTGCCTCCACATTCTCGGATAGGAAAATATGAAAGCTTCCGCACACTCTCTTAGCAAAGGAGATGTTTGATCCCACTAATATAAAGGAAATGCGTGAAATTTGCTTTTCAGAAGAAGGATGAATGCTACATTGTCACCTCATGGTGCTGGTGCAAGGGACTCATGAACACCGGCGGCAGCATGTGTACCTCCCATGCGCCTAGGGAGTCCAATGGTTGTGCGCATGGGCGATGGTGTTTGGCAGACCATGGGCATCAAGTTTTAGGGACACAAACTCAAGTTTCAACCAAATAGTTACATGACTTGCAGATGGTTCTAGCCTAAAAGCATACATCTGTTTATTTTGCTATCATAAATGACAACGAACGTGCTTGTGAGTGTCTGAGAGAGACACACACACACACCCTCTCAAAGTATGAAAGTACATTTGGTGAATCTGGTATTGCCTAGCCAAAAAAGGGTGGATTCGTTAATGTTAACGCCTCTATGAATGTAGAGATAACAAAAGAATCCAAAGTACCTTATAGATTTATACATCAATAGCATCAACTGGTAGAGAAACAGTCCTGTGAAGAGAATGTGGAAGAAGTGACCCTTTGTAGAAACTCTTGGCAGCAACGATATCCTCTGCATCAGGGGAATCCTTCGTGCCCTGACAACTCCTGGCTCTTTGGGTTCCTAAATCGGGGCAGCTCTTATTGACATGAGCACTGCGATTGGAACTATGATGACCATCATAAGCAGAAGACTTCATGGGAGTTCCATTGTTATCCCCTTGCAGTGTTTTGGATACTAAAGATGCCAAAAGACCATTATCTATTTTGTTTTCTCCATTTCCACAAATGAATGATTTTGATGCAAGTCCTAACTGTTGATCCCTGAGTTCCCTCAACTCCAAATGGTACTTTGCTTTGAGCCATCTCAATTCCTGCTCAGTTTCTTCCTCATAACTTTCTGATAAGTTACTATACAAGGACGGCTTTAATAAAAATGAATGGGAACCTGAGAAATTTAGAGTCGAGTTTCCAGCTTGGGATGGATTATTATTATTCACATTACCCTCAGTCTCATCCTCGGCTGATACTGATTGCTCTGGCTTATCGTATTCTTCAGAGTGGCCCTGTCCAGAGCCAACTGAACTAAGTGCGGGGCTGTCATGCTGACCCCAGATATCATGATAATGCAAACAGTCTGATTGGCTTGATACATTCAGTGCATCCTCTGTCACATGATGCTCAGACTCCTCAGCTTGGAATGTAACCTCCTCGAACCGGCCACGCATAGCAGCACATCCCTGTCTACAGCATTGAAGAAGCAAGTTCTTTATGCCTAGGTTATTTGACAGGATATCCATGAGGGAGCCGCTAGAGGTATGTTTGGAAGCACAATTGTGGCAGAAGTTTTGATTAGCAAATTCCTCAAGTCCTGGCCCGGTCCTCCATTCAGGTACCAAGCAAGCTATTTCCCCATCGATCATGTCTGCTATTCTGGTCACATCCTGATCGGTAATATCCAGTTCCGAAACCATTTCAGTTGCTACGCTCAATGCTGTATCTGTCTCAATGTCGAATGGGAAATAAATGTTTCGGATACGACCTGGAAAAAGAGAGAAATTGAAGTTCCACATTTCATTCCACGAGGAGGGAAAGTAAGCAATCTACTAAAATAAAGTCAAAAGGACGAGAGACGAGATATTCCAACCTTCTTTATCTGAAATTCTAAGTCTTAAAAAGATGCCACCATCTTCTCTCCTTTTCCCTTTGATACTTATGTCAACGTCTTCAGAATGTTCATCATCATGGTACTCAAAAAGTTCAATTCCATTTGGTTCGATCTCAACTGGATGATAGCCCCATTCATTTTCAGCTTCAAAATCATAACCATTTTTGTATCCATTACTATATATGCTATTACTGCAATTACGTTCGAGGAACGGCTGCCTTGCAAGGGAACCAGTCTCATCTAGTTCTCTACCGTAACCTCCGGGTCTCAAATCATATTCACAATCATCTATCTGGAGAAAAGGGTCATCCAGAAGCTCCCTCGCAGAAAGCCTTAGAGATACAGTTGCCAAGCATTTTTCCACAAATTTTCGCACTTCCGGATCCTTCACTTTGTATAAAGCCTCTGGTTTTTTCCCCTAAAGAACTAAAGCAAGTGAAATCCAGCCTTTTCTTCATTTGTCTAAGCAAATAAAAGCATGCCGGTGTAGAGAGTGACGGGGAAAGAGAGAGTCCACTTACAGAAGTAACTTTCTTGTAAATCTGGGCAGAATGAGTGCATTCACTATACGGATATTCAAAAGTGACCATTTCCAAGACGCACATCCCAAACGAGTAAATGTCAACTAACTCATTGTAAGCCTCCTCATAAACTTCCGGAGCCATGAACTCTGGAGTCCCTGAAAAGCAAAAACAGAACCGTAAAACCATGTGAACTTCTACCTTAGATGTCTTCCCTTAATCAAATACACTATTTACTGGCAAGATTAAAATAGGAAAGAAGATGTTAGAACAGATATAGTTTCTTCTTTCATTGTAAATTCAGTATATAAAACGAGGTCTCCACCAACTTCCGTTCTAGCTCTAGTTGTTGATAGATTTCAACTAGATTTAATGATCTAAACATAAATCTTCATAGGATTTGAAGGTGTTATATGTACCAACACATCGAGCCGCGTGTGATTTACGGAGAATTGCGGCAAGACCAAGATCGCCAATCTTAACTTCCCCTTGGTTCCCATTAACAAAGATATTGTCACACTTGAGATCTCTGTGGATCACTGGAGGTTCTCGGCCATGAAGATAGAGAAGCCCTCTCAAGATCTGCCTACACCAGTGCTTTATTGCCCTAATGTTAACTCTCTTGTGCTTCAGTCTATACCTGTCAATAATAATAACAAAAATAAAACACCAGGGAACCCATAAAAACTGATCACCAATCCCAGACCCGCATAGCAGAGCAAAAGTAACGGAAAAACAAGCAAATAGACGAGGCAATCACTAAGATTCCAAAAAAAAAAAAAACGCTTACTGCCTCAGAGTCCCAGAAGTGAACATTTCTGTAATAAAGTTGATGTTCCTATTTGCAGTATCAACCCAAGAAGTGTAAAATTTCATAATGTTCTGGTGCTTCAGTGTCTTAAGGAGATGAATCTCACAATAGAGTCTTTCAAGATCTTCAGAGCTTTGCAGGAAATCATAAAGCTTAACCTGGTTCCAAGCAACTTCAATGCCTTCATACTCATCAAATGCCCTGTAACTGCAATGATGAAACACCAAAAACTGACAAATATATCAAATGCCCATTCACAACAACAATTAGAAAGGCCCAAAAAGAGCTCAAATTTTGACGAAACCTGAGATGGGTATGCAACAAGTCAAGTCAAGGACGAAAAAAAGGTTCAATTTGAAGGAAAATCTGGGATTGGTGTTCATGAAACTTTAAACGTAAATAAGGATTTAAAATCCATACACTGTCTTTGAAGCTCCTTTGCCGAGGATTTCATTGTACTGCAACAAACGAAACGTAGGAGTCAAAAATATTAGAGACTCAAAGTGGGGAGAGAGAGAGAGAGAGAGAGGTGTACTCTGCCATATCTGCCAGTTGGATCAACTTCAACAAACTCAGAGTATTCCGATTCAAGATGGGTAGGATCATTCATCCTCTACTTTTTTTCCTCAGAATTCTTGGCTCCTATTTTTTCATTCATCTGACTAACTTTCCCTCCGGGACTCTGCTTCTACAACCGTTCTGACATGCACACAGAATTTATCATAAAAAATAAATATTATTTACGAGAGAGAGAGAGAGAGAGAGAGAGAGGCGTGAGTTAATAATAATGAGAAGAGTCCGGAAAAAGGCAAGGATTTGTAAAAAAGTGTCACATGGTTTGGAGGATAGAAACAGAGAGCCACCCACCCACGACGGAACGTGACAAACACAGACATCTATAGTTTTTGTTTCAGTTCGCCTGCAAATGTGTAGAAAGTTAGAAACACGGATTACAACACTTCTGTTCTGTTACCCATAACATCTCCGGACTATAAACGATCTTGCTTAATTATATTAATTTTAATACCTCATATATATAATATATATATATATATATTAATTTCTACAACGCTACACATCATTTACGTGACATAATTTTATTTTAAATATTACAAATTAAATTATATCATGCAGATGGTATGTGATGTAAAAACTTTCAAATAACATTATTCAAAAACTTATTATATGCTCATATGTCTCATATTTTTAATACGTTGATATTTAACAATGAGTAATTTTATATACAACTGTGAAATGAGTAATTATTTTAAAAAATAGTGGCACATACTATTAAAAAATTAATTTTTTTTTCATGTGTATCCCATGTTTTATTCATTTTTTTCAAAGCGATTACGCGATTACACAATTCATGGTTGCAAATATATTTTCTCTTTAAAAATAGCCAATATGAAATAAAAGTTTTTAACAACCGAATCTTAATAAAATTAAAGTGTGTATTAAAGTTTAATGGTAGTGTAGGAAATTGCAGATAATTTGGCTGTTAATTATCGTGGGTTAAATGTTTTAATTTCTTCCATCAACATGATTATTAATCATAGTAAGTAGTGATTTTGTCTTTTAAAAATGAGTAATTCTATATACAACAATAAAATACGTAATCATTTTGTAAAAGAATGGTATCTATTATTAAAAAATTAATTTTTTTTTTTTTTTTATGTTAGTCTCATGTTTTATTCGTTTGATTATTAATCAAAGTAAGTAGTGATTTTGTCTTTATAAGTTAATAATAAAATGGCAAAATTATATATAATAATTAATATATTGACATTGATCGAGGAGGTTTGATAAAAATCTAATCTTGTAAAATACAATATTGCTAGAGATCTGTAGTTGAAAATTTCTTAGATCTAATAATTGTTTCCGCATCATCATGATCATCTGTATAAGATTTTGGCTTATTTAATGGGTGCGAGACAACATGATTACAATAGTACTTGTCTCGAGATTTATTAGCCAAGATCGACACCGCCTTAGAGCATTCCCATTCGATTTTTCATAATTTCTATTTTTCTATAATTTGTGCAAAATTTAAAGAATGCTTTCAAAACCTCCCTTCATCCGAATTCTTATTTTAGAAAAAAAATTTAGAGAATGAATAGTAATTTCTCAAATACTCTAAATTATTTTTATCAATATTTTATTCATTTTAATTAAATTAATTCTGCTTCCAATCATCTACACTTTCTCTCGTACTCATATTTGTTATAGTTTTAAATAATAGTTTTAAAAATAATTTATATAACTACGAAAATATAAAAAAATAATAATTTTAAAAATATGAAAAATAATTTAAATTTTTATTTAAAATATTCACTAGAGTAATAATTTAAAACATAAGAAAAAATATTAAGTAGTTAAATTTGTAAATGGAAGTGAGAGAAAAAAGTAATAAAGAAATATTATTTTAATAGAATAGGAAATGAATAAGGAATGAGACGTAGAAGGTTTTTGAAAAATGAATAAAATTTAAGAAAAAATTTTAGGGAATATACTTTTTAGTTAAATTATAAGAAAGTTTATGGAGAACCCAATGAGAATGCTCTTAGAGCACTAATATTATCTAGTAAAAATGTGGCTAAATAAATCAAAAGTATTGGAGTAGTCAAAATTTTAAGATTCTATTTTTTAGCTATAGTGAATTCATTATTTTTTATAAACCTAGAAAGCTACTATTCATATTTAAAATAATATTTTGCTCTAAAAATATTCTCATTGGCTATTATTGGATAATTAATAAAAATCTCTTCACTCGTGAGCTACCTGAATTGTGAAACCCCTTTCCCCTACGAAACCCCTTTCCCAGTATTTTAAACACTAACTTTCGTCAAAAGTTAGGTGACTTAAACAAGTTTCATAAAAAAAACACTGGCCGAAGTATTCAAACACTGACTTTTGTATTTATACATGTAATGTAAACAAGCCATAAGTATTCAAAGACCAAAGAGAACATTTATGTATAGATATCAGAAATTGAAAGCAAATGCAAAGGTAAAGAAACGTTCTGGGTCGAAAGCAAATTCAAGAAACTTAGAAATCGAGTTTCTGCGAGGGATGGCGACGCATGCAAGAGTCGCCCACCATCGTTTGCCTCTTTCGTATAGTGTCTGGACCTTTCCAATCGATATAGTTTTCTTTTTCCTTCTTTCGCAACTTCTCTCGGTACGATCGAAATTCCATGGACGTGTATAGTTTCTAAACCCTTCCAATCGGTATTGCAATACCCTCGAACTCCTTCAAACCAGTCGAGCTCCGTCGTGGCTCGGTTGCAAGGTTCATCGACTTTGGGTTTTTTGCACTTTCGTTGTTATGGGTGCTTTGATAGAAGAGGAACAAGGGCATAGAAGGGAGGGCTATGATGAGTTGTTGATCTGGTGTATATAAATGCACAGTATGTAAAATAGAAAACTTATGTAGATTGAATAAAATCAGTCGAACCGGTTTAAAGGATTTCTCTTTGATTAATCTTAATAATTGTGAACTGCACGTATTAATCGTGTAGTACTCATGTTTTAGTTGAATTTAGGTAGAGTTGTTGAAACTAGCTAGCTAGAGCCTAGCTCGTGTAGACTTTATAATTAGAGTGACTTTACGAGCAATGCTACATACAGTTATAGAGTATATAAATATTGTACAATCCTTTTAAAAAATAGTAGGTTTCACTATTAAAATATTAATTTTTTATTATATAGATTCTCTATTTACTCATTTTTTTCAAAATAATTATACGATACTTAAACATTTTACGACTGCAAATATCATTTCTCTACTAATTAACCAATGCATACTATCACGTACGTTTATATATATTAGTTAGCTAGCTACTTAGCTAGGTATATTTATAGGGTACGTACGATATTATATACATAGAGAGAGGGCTAGCTAGCTATATATATAGGGTATAGGGATCATATTTACACTAGCTATATATTCAATATATATACATATATAGTTATAAAAAAAATATTTACATACTTATAATATATATTATATATATATATATCAGATGAATTATTAATAGACCGAAACTTTTTTCATTTAAGATGAAATATATAGAGATCGATGATCATTAAAGTGGTAGGTAGTTGTTGAAACTTGAAATCTTAACGTATTATATAAGCAGTACTGCAATAACCAGCTTCAACCTTAGTGTTTTTTTTTTTAATAGTAAAGCTTCATATCATTAAGAAGAAAAAATTACAAATTGTTTTTGTCAAGCCAAATGGCCTGAGAAATAACAGTAGGGACATTGTTCCACCACATCACAATGTTTTCAACGTTCCAAGCATACCGATCAAGCCTATGAGCTGCTTGATTCCCTTTTCTAATTAATCGAAATGCACTTTTAACACTATACTTGCCATTCTTTTCTTGGGTGGTCCATGTCCACTTATCTACATGATCTCTTGGACATATATCAATTTTCAAATGTCAGCTGCTATAATTGGATGAAAAGAGCTCTAATCTTCTGGATATTCCACCCCATGGCCACTGTTATCAATCAGGCTATCAACAATATCTTCATTCTCTTGCATGTACCTATATGTTAGTGAATAAGAGTTTGATGACATGGACCCAAGACTTGGACCCAATCGTCCTTCTAAATCTTCACAGATTTTCCATATCCTATACTCCATCTACAGACTTGAAAAAGTAGATTTTTTCCTTCCTAAATTCCTCTCCAAGCATAAGAAGGATTGTTGCCGAGGAAGGATTCAAAAAAATTGCCTTGTGGAAAGTATCTAGCGTTACAGATTTGTAACATGCCGCTAGCTTCCTCTTGTAAAATTCTCCACCCCTATTTTTTCAATAAGGCCATATTAAAAGTTCTCAAGTCCTTAAACCTGAGACCGCCTCTAAATTTCGACCCTACCGATCCAGTGTATTGATCTTTCGTACGTCTTTTTATAATAATTACCTGCAGATTCCCCCGATTTTAAAGTAATTGCCAGTCATGAAAAAGAACATCACATGCATGCATGACTGATGTAATTATATATATGAGTAATACTAGATACAAGTCTCAAATAGAAAAGTCTCATACAAGTCTTTTGTAAAACAATGAGTCTCACTAATAAATAATGATTTTTTTTTACACTTTTTTAAGGTGGAGTCCACTTTTTTACAAGGGCTTGTATGAAGCTTGTCTATTTGAAACTTGTACAAATCATTTCTCTAACCCATAATTAATTGTAATTATAGGTATATGATCATCTTGTAATTATAAGAACGCTAGCTAGATCGATCAGAAGCTGCATGCATGCAAGCTGCATGGCCTAATTGCTAGCTAATTCCTCGAATCTTGGAGGCTGGCCGGCCATCTATGTATTCGATATAAACCTAATTAAACATGCATTATATCTAAATTTAGTTGAGCTCATCTGAATTCAGTCTAATTTTAAATTAAGTCTAACATCCAAACACTTAACTCTCAAATTAATAAACTCATCCCAACTCAAAATCTTCTTACACATGGGACCCACAACTTTTTTCAACTTAAAACATCTTTATACGTGAGACCCACAACCTTTTTCAATTTTTCATAAAAGTACTAAACTCATCTTAACATCCAAACACACTTTAAACTCAGTTTAAATGGGCCCTACATAACTCCTTCTATTATTCAACTCACTACTATTCATAAATAACTCAACTCAACTGAGCTGAGCTCAACATCCAAACGCAGTCTTAATTCGTCAATTAATGATCTTATAATGATACTAACCCAAATCACATCTTTATCAAATTAAATATAATATATTTGCACTTGCACGCTGTTTTCGCTTTTGTTTCGATTTGACAAAAGATCATTTTATATTTTTTTTGTGCTGATCACACACAAAAAAAAAAGAGAAGCTATATATATATATATATATATAGAGAGAGAGAGAGAGAGAGAGAGATGAATGATATATAACTAGCTAGGGACCGCATGCAATATTAGTATAGTTTTATTTTGGCACAAAAAATAATGTCATGTTATTCGCTTTCTTAAAAGAAGAGGTGCCTGCAACATCATGAGATTCTAAATTTAGACATTATATTTATATTTAAATTGACACCTTATCATGAATCAAATGAGCCAACAAATTTTCTCAAAAAAAAAAAGAAAAAAAAAGAGGCAACATGCAAATAGATGATCACTAAGCTACACAAGTAGTAGTAGTAGTATATAGTACCATACATATCAGACATTACCTTGGTGAAACGGCCTGCAGCTTGTCTGGTTTGATCATGATTCATGTAAGCTAGCTAGCTAGCTGCATGCTGCATGCATGCAACAGCAGGGACCCTTAAGTTCTAGTCTGGGGTCTAAATTAAACAACTTGCTTCATGCATGCATGGGTACCTTTTGAATCTAAACTACTAATTATGATAATGACACAAAACCCATCAATAATTTATTTATAAAGCTTATCTTTCAGACGTACGTACAGCTCCGATCGATAATATATATATATATATATATTAATATTAATTTCGTTAACAGTTAGTTTGACATATCTGTCACTTTTAATTATTTGAACCAACTCTCGAGCCAACTTTAAATTCACCTTCACTCACTCACGAACCAAGCTCCACAAAACCCTAACATTAATCATGCCCCGTACTATTCAATTCTATGGATTATTATAAAAATTTCTTCATGTTTTGTTTTATATATATATATACATTAATTGGATGATCTGTTTACTTTCACTATCTTAATGGGATTTCTTTATTAGTTTTCCCGTCCAATTGGCTGCATGCATGCACGAGCTTAATTAATGTTCTCATGATATATTATAATTTGCTCAAAACAAATTGATTAAATATTAGATTGTAGTTAGTAGTGGCATCGACATTTAAAAAAGTGTAAGTTTGACTAGCTAGCTATCTATCTAGCTGCCATTCAATTCCGTATATTGCCGTACGCATGCATGAGATGGTAAAAAATATAAGTAATACTATAGAGAAGTCATTATAGTAGTGCACACTTTGTACTCATTACGTGGCTGCTTCTAGTTGATTATTCTCAATATTCGGAAAAAATGTGTGATCTAAATGATGCCACATCATGTATGCAAAATGGATACTTCTAATAATAACTTCTATTTATATTTATTCAAAAAAAATATAGTGATAATTAAAAGCCATAAGTACACAATTAATTGAATCCACAAGTACTCACAGCACTTACAAGCTATATATATATATATATATATATATATATATATATATATATAATATGAGATGGTAAAGTGAGTTATCAAGAAATATTTGCATGCATGCATGGCTTCTCCTGATCTGATATCATGACGTGCATATGCTTTTATCTGTCATTAATTTGATTATATATATATATATATAAGGTTTCATGGCGGCCTTTTTGTGTTAATTAGCTGCTGGGCATAGTACTACTGTTAAATCATATTAGATATATATGTAGGGTTTGCTACAGAGATTTATTTTATTGTGTTTTTTTGCTTAAATGTAGGAGTAATTGATATTGAAGAGACGATCGACAAGCTAAGGCATGTGTGGTTGTTTGGGGGTTAGGGCACATTCACGCCAGAAAAGCACTGGTCCACATGCATGCACACATGATGATATATACCAAACTATTAATTGGCCGGGATCATAAACACACACACACACAAAAACACACACACACACACACACACATATATATATAACTAACTACAAAAAAAATAAGATTTTGGGAAGAATTTTTTTTAGGACAAAATGGAAATCGTTCCAAAAAATATGTTGTAGGGACTAAATTCAAATTTCGTCCCAGAAAACGACGGAAGGCATTAACCGTTCGAACAATCAATTTTTTGTTCGAACTGTATATGTAGGGATGAGAAATTTCGTCCCTAATAAAACCACCGTTCAGATATTTACAAACATGTTCGAACATAATAAAATAAACACTCGAACAAATATTATATATGGTCGAATGAGAATTTAGCGCATTAAATGACAAAATTTAGCATGATATTGACTTACCGCTCGAACAACATACAATAACATTCAAATGTTAAGGTTAATCAATGTTCAAAAGAATATTAGATATGATCGAACAGAAATTGACGGGTTAAGTCACTAAATTCGACGAGAAATTGAGTTAACATTCGAACCCATTACTGTATCATTTGAACTAATAGGTTAATCAATGTTTGAACGTAAAATAAAGAGTTCAAACAATAATTTATTGTAGAAATATCTGGCGGGAATGAAGAAACGTTCGAATGGTATATATTTCGTTTGAATGGTGACATTAATTTATATATAAAAAAAAAAATATCATTCATATTTTACAAAACACAAAATATTGTCTATACCAAAAAAAAAAATACAAATAAAAGATATAGAGATGGGCGTGTCTCTACTGACTCAACTCTCTAACCACATCCTCGACTGCAGCTAGGCGTGTCTCTAACTGTGTTAGCCGAGTAGTGATTGTGACCTGAGTCACAAATATGACATCAATCTATATACGTAATAATATTATAACAATATTTTATTCAATTTTCAGTTTTCATTTCAACTCATCTCATTTTATCTCACTATCCAAACGACACCTTATGATAGGTTTGGCAAGTGGGAGATTAGTTGAATTTCAAAGTGCCTAATGGTTCCAGCTTACAAACTCATGTACATACATACATACATATATATATATATATATAGTTTTATTTCCTTCAATTAGCAAATTGTACATATAAATTAATTGACAGATGATGAACTTCACAGTTTCTGAATTGTACCATTAATTTCTGAATTGGGATATCCTTAACAAATCCTTAAACAAATATATATTTGCTCAAAATGGGACACAAACATACAGTTGTCTCATATTTGGTAGCTAGATAGATTTCCAACATTAACATGATATATATATATATATATATATATATATATATATATATGTTGTGGGAGGCCAAGCAATCCTAAACTATTTCAATGTTATGACTGATCAGAAAAAAATTAAGTACAGCAGGTACTACGCACTATACCTCATGCATGGGCTGGGCATGCTGCATGCATAAATCATTGCAAAATGATCCTTCTCCTTTCTCTTTATATAGAATTAGCTATTCGGCCCAATTATATATATATATATATATATATATAAATATTTGTTTGTAGAAGGTAATTAAATTACATGATTGGGATTTGCCTGAATTTGAGGACCAAGCGACCTGCTCCTTCATAGAGAACCACTACTTAAGCTAAAAATAATATTGTTTACAACAGCTAGTGCTCTCATGTATTTTCTCGCTCGATCGATCCCCTGACAATCAAACGTCCCGGCCCATTAATTTGCAGAAACAAACTGATCTGCATGCTGTTTGAAAGATTTCATGAACCTGGGTATGTAGGTTAAGATAATTAGAATCATATTGATCATGTCACCCTCATCTGCATCATAGAAACATTAGTGGAAACATGTCCTAGCTAGCTAGATAATTTACTTTAATAATAATGGAAACATGCATCAGTCTGCAAATAAAAAGGTAAGACTGCGTGCATGCATGGGGCTGCCCCTTTCATATGCTTAGACGAACTTTTCATTATATATATATTTCATGAATAGTTTTGGAGCACCATTAATATTTTGTAATTAATTTGTACATGCATGCATATGGGTCTAACAACTCATGATCGAGACTATATAATATATCTTTATATATATATATATATATATATATATATATAAAGTGTCTATGAGACGAAAATTCTTGTTATAAAGTGTCTATGAGACAGAAAGATTGACAATAAAGATGGTGGCTTGATCCCCTAAGATACATAGGCATAGCTATGTGTCAACCCATGGCGGAGACCGTAGTTGAGGTTGAAGTCAAAGAAGATGAGGATCGGGATTTCAAAAGAAAGATGAAACTGAAGAAGAAGAAGAAGAATAAGCAGCGGACGGCATGCAGGAGGAAAAGAAATAAAGCCCTAAGGGCTATGGCCAAAACAGTGCCGTTTAGAGAGAAATGGAGGATTGGGCTGCAAGCTACGGGCTTGGCTTCAAATCTGAATGGGCTGTGCCCGAAAAAGAATAAAACACACCAAAACAAGCTCAGTCCGAAAAAGAAGGGTCCAATAAAAAAAAAATACATTAAAATAAGAAAATAAATTCACAACTTAGTAATCATAAGTACCATAATTTTATAAATATAACAACAGTGAAATATCCTCAAGGAGATTATACAGTTATCCAGCAAAATATAATACAAAGCCAAAATATATAGGAAAAAGGGGAAATAAATCTCATTTGACTCAAAACACGCCATTAAATACCATCATCTTGATTATGCAAACTCAATTATCTTGTTAAAGTACTGATCGTAGTAGTTAATTTCTTTGTTAAAGTTCATTTGTAATATTCTATTAATTATATTACTTGTATAAAAGTTGAAGCATGTCTTTTAAGTTATGTATGCCATCAACTATTTTTATAAATTTTGTAAAAAAACATATTATTTTTATAAAATAACTGTTTGATCTAACTAGGCAGATGTGCTTTGCACGTTGTTTTGACCTAGTGTGTGTATATATATTGGATCTTTGATTAATTCATCCCTAGGGACAAGTAGTAGTAGTACTGTACGTGCGATCGATACTCTATAATGTTGCAACTTGCATGTGCCTATATATATATATATATATATATATATATTAAGGAGCGCAGATCAAATCTGACCTTCCAGAATTATTCGTGGAAAATGAAAGAAGTTGAAATTAATTAGGTGATCATCATTCATACACAACTACCAAACTTAATTCATGTGCTCATCTCTTATTTATTAATAATTAGGACAATAAAGAAAATTGAAATATTGTCAAGAAAGCCGAATAAATAAATTGATTAAAGTCCAAAAGTAAGTAGGGCCAAGACCAAGTTCTTTATACAAAATTCAATATGATTGGCTCTCGAAATTAACCTAAAGTGGAAATAAACCACAAAATTAAAAGAAAGCCAACTTTCGTATGAAGTCTAAATTATTCATTAAAGAGACTGACTTAATGATGATCAGCAAAAATAAAAAGTAAATAGAAAACAGTGGGCTAGCTTCTGATCATTCGCTTAATTTGTTGCCTGTTTTGTTGATTAAGCCGGATTTGGATTCAGAATTAATCTCAACTCATCTTATTTTATTTAATTTTTATAAATTTCTATATAAAATATAATAAACAATTCAATTTTTTTAATTCTCAAAACAATAATAATATTAAAAAAATATATTCTAACAATATTTTATTCAATTTTTAATTTTCATCTTAACTCATCTCGTTTCAATTCACTATTCAAACCAAACCTAATTAAGTAGTCTCATCGAGTTGTATTTACGCCTTTGATCATGGTTTTGTCCTCTCTCTCTCTCTCTCTATATATATATGCAATCCAACGGGCACGAGCTAGACACAGAACAACAGTACTACCATGAAGTTCTCCGGCCGAATAAATTCAGTCGATGACCGAAGTAGTAATCAAGAGTAACCATACAAAAGTAGTTGGGGGCTCTCCTTTTCCCAAGGACCCATCTTCCATACTCTTTGCTTTTGCCACGGCAACATTTGAAAATAAGGGATTTAAAAAAATAAATTGAAAATAAGGAAATATATATTAAAAAAAAAATCATAATAGAAGGTTTAGACAGTAAATTGAGTTGAAATGAGATGTAAATTATTGAAAGTTGAATAAAATTTTATTTTAGTTTTGAGATTTGAAAAAAATTGAATTGTTTATTATATTTTATTTAAAAATTGGAAAAATAATAATTATTAGATAAGATGAATTGATATCAACTCATTATCCAAATTATAAGATATATAGATAGATACCGTTGATCTTGGTTCAAGAGATTTAAATTCTTATATAATATATATATATATATATATATATAATATTCATGTTTTATATTATCCTTATTTTATGACTAAAGTACAAGTATTATTAAAATAAAGAGAGTTTGTGAGTATATTTTTTGATGAGCTTGCGAAGTACGTACCAACTGTTGACTGGGAACGTCCTCCATGGTGCAACCCAGCTCACTCCAGTCCCGTATGATATGAGCCGAGACAGACAGAGAGCGGGTAATTAAAGAGGCCCTTTCAGAGGCGCAAATCAAGGAACTAAGAAGCCAACGTAACGTGAACGAACTACTACTGTATGTTGCTATGACTTAGCAACTGGTGTTGATGATTGTCATGATAATTGCTCATTAAGATCAGCATACTTACATTTTTTTCCACCACCTAGATCGATCATTCAAAGCCAAGATACCCTAGCTAGCTCGATCATCTAAACCAGCACATAATGAAAGAAAGAAAAAAAACAAAAATTCCCAATAAATGAAAGTGAAACTATATACCCCCACCAAACGGTAGAGTACTGCATGAGAGATTGGTACGTAGTTTAAAGTTGAAAAAAAATGTGATCAACTCGATCGTTTGATCCAAAGATGCGACATACATGATATATTATCCCACAAGATCAGGGTAGTGCTTATTAGAAAACCTTGGAGCAAAAATCTTAATATATTTGCAAACTAATTTACCCAATAGATTTCACAAATACTTATTGTTCTTCTAAGAATTAAATGTTTTAATAAATATTAAAAAATTCAACCAATCCATCTTTGTACCCAAAAGTGAAAAGGGTCCGTTTGGATACACTTACCTCACCTCATCTCATATAATCTAATTTCAGCAAATAATCTCACTATCATTCGTAAACTATCTCAACTTATCTCATTTCATCTCACTATTTTAAAAAGTGAAGTTTCGAAACTAGAGAGGGAAATTAAAAACAGAAAAAAAAATAGTCCAAGTTGCCGAGAGAAAGCTCAAAAAACAGAAAAGTAAGTCCTGTTTGAATATAGAAACACTCTCAATTCATTTTATTTCATCTCATTATTACTATTTTATCAAATTCTCATACAAAATATAATAAACAATTTAACTTTTTCAAATTTTAAAATAATAATAATATTAAAAAATAATATTTTAAAAATATTTTATTCATCTCATCTCATCTCATCTCATCTCCCTCTCTAACCAGCACTGAATTACCAAAGCGCTCCCAAGCCCCATTCACACTCATGACTTCCCTCGTCTGTCATCTCTCTCTCTCTCTCATATGTCTCGTCTCTTTTTAAACTTTCTCCAAATGATCTTGAACTGTATTTTCTGAAAAACAAACGCAAGATCAAAGTTCAGACACTATGATTACAGCATGTTTCAGCCAACCCAGCACGCTCTCGAGCAATACATCTCATGAAGTGCCTCAGAACCTCATAACCTGCATATTCCAAACTCAGCTCTGCGGCTCTCCAACTTATCTCACACTCACATGGTCCAGAACCCTCTTATCTCATTCCCTCACCATCCACGCCACCGACTTTTTCTCCATCACCGTTTCTCTCCACCCATCAACCTTCTCATTCTTCCGAACTCGGCCTGGCTCCAAATCTATTTACCTCACCCGCGGACAGCGTCACCGGAGGATCAAGCTTTACTGGGACTTCACTCGCGCTGAGTTCATCCGTAACTCCGCCGAGCCCGAGTCTTGCTTCTACATCGCCATCTCATGCAATGCTAAGCTCGAATTCTTTCTTGGTGATCTTTTCGACGAGTTGACTCGGCGGTCCGGGTTGATCATGACACGCCAACTCAGCGAGCCAGCTCTGTTGTCCAGGCGGGAGCACGTGTTTGGACGCAGGAATTATGTTTCCCGAGCTCAGTTCTTGGGAAGCAAACACGAGTTTGGAATTGAGTGCAGTGGGGGAGCGCTCAAAGTAAAAGTGGATGGAGAAATAAGCCTTGTTATCAAGAGGCTTGCGTGGAAATTTAGAGGGAACGAAAAATTTTTCCTTGGAGGCAATGAAGTCGAATTCTTTTGGGATGTATTTAATTGGGTCAATGACAATGGTGAAAATGGGCATGGTGTGTTTGTTTTTCAAGTTGGTGACGGTGGAGTGTGGCCAGAAATGGTAGGTCCAGAGAAGAGATTGATGGGGAAGAGTTTGTCATTGTCGCCGGCATCCGGTAAGATGCCGTCGATAATATCATCGTTGCCACCAACACCATCATGTTCAAGTGTGCTGCAATGGGCAGAGGAAAGCAGTGATGGTGGGAGGAGCTCATCTTCTTCATCTACTAGGTCATGTGGGAGCAATGGGGGTTTCTCTTTGGCGTTGTATGCTTGGAGGAAGGATTAGGTTGAAATTCGGTTGAAAAAACAGTTTGATTTGTGGTAATGAATGGGATTCAAGGTGGAAAAAGGAAGGTTTTAATTCGGAGATCATTCTTTCATTAATCACGTGAGTGTTGCAATTGTTTTATTTCATGTAAATTCAGCTATTTTGTACTTCTTCACCTGATCTGGCGTTCCTCGCGGCTTACTGTCGTTGTGAATGCCCAAGTTATGAGTATTCAAAAGTTTGAAACATGCAGTCATTTTTATTCTTTTCTCTAGTTATTTCATGGATCCTTTTACCTTTTAATTTCAATGAAACTTAAAATGAACCACAATCGAGGTGGTCTCTTAGTACTCTGAAAAATACTAGACTCAGCTCATTAGCAATGTTGGCAGCCTCCCCTCTTTCTTGGGATTGTATAGCAGCAAGCTTCTTCCAGTCTTCCCCCCCGCATCACATATGTATGCAGATGCTTGCCTACCAGGTAAAGTTGCCCCCTCCATGCTGTCTATCTAATCCCGTAGCAGTTACAACCATTAATTATTACACTTATATACAAGTTTCTTTAATCATCTCTTTTGTGACAATCAGCTGCCTCATGTCGAATGGACACCTTAGGTAAACATAGAAATAACATCTTCCATGCGAGACATCGTCCGAACCAGTCATCAGCCAGGCCACCTTGGGAAAAAGAAAAAGAATTCTAGTTTAGCTCAAAAGAGCTGGCTTTTACTCGATTATTTTGGTTAATCACAAAATGATCCTAGGAAAATATTTAAAAATTCACATTTAACAAAGGCTTATATAGATACATATTAATTTTCCTTGGATTCTTCCATCCCTATACGCTAATTCTAATTAGAAATAAAAGTTGGGCAGATTTTAATGTAATCAGAAAAATACAAGGATATGGTTTGATGATTGGAAATTATAGATGGAGCATGGAGAGGAGAAGGATTTGATAAGTAAAACAAAAAGAATGAAAATGCAGAGAAGAAAAGGGGCTAGCTTCATCTAAACACGAAAGAATCAGCCACCAAAAGATATAGAGACATAAACTGCTGTCCTAGTAATTAACTAAAAAACATTTTCCATGACCATGTTATTCTCTAATGCATCATTGATTCATTACAAATCCTAAATGATAACCCTTCCTGAAGGAGATGCTATCACAAATGTTCTACAGTTTTATGCAAGTAACAAGCAACATTATGTGTGAGATTCAGGGGCTGTAAAGTTACCTGTCTTGTATATGAGCCAGCAAGGAAGATATTTTTGGGAATAAAGCCAAAACCTGATACCAAAGCAACCATGAGGAAATAACAAGGCAATCATTTGTTATTGCAGTTACACTCATAAGACGATAAAAAAAAACCCTCTGCTTTGACAGGGCTTAGGACCAGGAATGTGGTCAGAAGCTGTGTGGTCAAGTACAGTACATGAGTCATAAGACCAATTGCATGTTCTGAAACTAATCATTTTTTCATGATATCCACAGAACAAAAAACAGAAGAACAAAAGAACACTGCTAATGTTTTCTAAATCATGCCACATGCTATATAATTTGAGTTTTGTCTTGTAAAATCAAGCAATAGTTGTGTTAAGAGTAAAGAAGTAGTAAGATTTGATTTGGTTGAGAGCACTGCTGTTGATATACAAAGCCAAGCTCACAACATGTATGTGCATATAGGATAAGGACAAGCATTCATAAAAACAAGTGTGAAGTAAAACATGCACTCAATTTTACAAGCTTGTTCTCTTTAGGGAACCTTTTGTATCATCTACCCCATGCCAAAGTCGTAACCATCTGCTTCTTTTCTGACCAACTTTTTAATAAACCAAAAACAAATTCCGAAACAAGAAAAGTGGATTGGAGAAAAGTGTAAAATCACCACTTATCCCAAAAATTTAAGCAAATGGGAAGAGGTAGACTTTATTTTATATCTTAACACTCTCCCTCACGTATGAGCCAGACTCCCCCTCAATGAGTGGGCCAACAAGTAAAATATTTAATTAAATGAAGTAGAGTACAGAGTCAGGGTTCGAACTCAGGACCTCTGCTTTTGATACCATGTGAAATCGGAGGTTATTGGTCGGACAGGTTTATATTGGGTGATGCCTAAGGAAGTTGTGGATCTCCTTGCATGTTGGCGTGGTTTTGAGGCAAGGAAATGTGTTGCTGCCAGATGGAGAATGATTCCTCTGTGTTTAATGTGGTGTTTAAGGCTGGAAAGGAATGAGAGATGTTTTGAAGACAAAGAGCGTTCTTTTGAAGATCTTCATTATTTTTTCTTTTCTACTTTGAGTTTGTGGGCTAGGATCTTTGTAAAGAATGATGATAATGTATTGAATCTGTTTCTGTCGTAGTTTCCTGCTTTCTAGTGTGCAGTAGGCATTTCCTTTGTATACTTCCTGTGTACTTGGACTGTGCCTATTTTTTGTAATAAAATTCTTATTAATTATAATTAAAAAAATCATGTGAAATTACTATTTATTCCAAAAGTTTAAGCTGATGGAAAGAGGTGGACTTTATTTTATATCTTAACAAAAAAAATCCGCCTGCGAGTTTCTTTTCACTGCAAATTTGGTTTTTTTTTTTTTGGGTGGGGGGGTAGGTACAAGTGAAATTATTTGAGAGACTCACTTTTTCTAAAGAGAAATGATAGTTGTAATCGTGATTGCGCAAGCGTCATGCAATCACTTTAAACAAAATGAATAAATATGGGACTCACATGAAAAAAATTAATTTTTTAATAGTGTACCTCACTCTTTTTCAAAGCGACTGCACGACGCTTACGAACTCCACCACTGCATGTAGCATTACTCTTTTCTGAAAGTACTAACCAACTTTGCCACTTGCTATAATTTCATCATTAGGCAAGGGCATGTACGGGTCACCTGGTGTCAGAACACATCTGCAGGACAGGAATTGCTCTTTGACATGGTAGGTGAACAGAAAAGGAAACATTAATGGAAACATAAAAACATGAGAAAATCAACTCCAAATTACATGCATACAAAGGCACTGCAGCTTAATGTAAGGGCTTGCCAAGTTTCAATATTATTTTTTATAAGTAACAAAGTTAGCCAGTCATTAAATGAAACATTTATATAAACCTATGCAAATGTAAGAGATTTCACCATTGGAAAATGATATAGCCACCGATGAATCCCACCGACAAAAGCTACCCAAATGTGTGTTTTTTTTTTTCAGCTTTTGTGTTTGTTTATTTTTTAGTATTGTGTTTTTTACTTTTTAGTATTTTTTTTATTTTTTTATAAAAAAATATACAAAAAAATGCTGTAAAAAAAAAAGGAAAAAAAGAAAAAATGCTCTAACACTGTCGATACAAAAGCTCGTAGCTTTTTTCGGTGGAAGTAGCAGCTTCCTTCAGCATTATAATACGGAAACAAATGGAAAGGTATAATACATACAGATCAATTTAATCCATTCCCAAGCATAGGGATCTGATGAATATGAAAAGATCAAGTAGCAGGCAAGCAAAACAACCAATTGTTTTGGCAAGTTTTTTGGTAGTGTTTCATGTCCTCTGATACCTTTTCCCAAAAGTTCATTTTCTTTTCAACATTTTATCATTGTATTGAAAGCCTTACTCATTTGTTCAGAAACTTGCATGCACTATATTTACTCTTATCTCATATTATTTTCCCTACGATCCTTAGAGAATAATTGAAGCCTAGAAAGAAAAGGGTAATACATGCATTCAGACAGACAATACTAGCAATTTTACAGGCATAAAACTTGGCAACTAGAAAGACCAAAAGTAAGATATTTGCATGGGGATCATAAAGATTCACGAGTAAACAGTTATGTTGATCTGGGATCAACATTAATACACTGGTTCATAAACTACCCTGTGGCAACAGACATAGTTGACATTGATCGAGGTAGAAGGGTTGAAGGGTCTACATCAGCACAAAAAATGAGTACACATAAAGAAACTCAGACACAAGAAAACCCAATCATTTGATTAATATGCAGCTTAGAACTGCAAATATATGAAAGCAATCCAGTAATGATCATGAATTATTGCTACCATAATGATTGGAACATGTTGGCAGATCAATAATTCCACAATTTAATGCACAAAATAACAATGATAAGAGCATTTTCCTTAATGGAGCAATGAACCTTGTCCCTCAATGTAGTAATCTTCCGGAGATGCAAGAGCAAGGTCTGCAAAGAAAGAGAAATCTGCATCCGGAGGATTAAGAAGGTTATCTAGCCCTGCTGCTTGCCTCAATTGCCTACCAGTCACAAAATAACTTTTCACAAAGAAAGAAAGCAACAAAGCCCTAGGCATTCAGAAAGTGAAACAGAAACAGATTCTACTATGGTCCTCACGTTTCCATTCCAATAACATGGATAGATGAGATAATTACCTCGACCATTCCAGATCCTGCAACTCCGTGACCCAACCACTGTATCTTAGTTGCACTGTGACAACAGGCACTCCTACTAGTTTGTAAATATTATTGCAAAACTCCAATTCCCTCCACTGGGTTGGAAGTAATCTTTTGATTACAGGGACATCATATGCTGCCATGAAAAGAACAGCCCTAGGCATTACACAAAATACACCTGACATAGATAAATAAACATGTACATGCAGACTCCAAGGACAAGCATACCACAAACCTGCAACATAAGCATCAGCTTTCACAATTTGCTTATTAGTAGCCTGGGATAAAAAGCACATATTAGTCATTAAGCATTGAAGAAAAACCCAAAAGTCCGAAAGACATACCTCATAGATAAAAATCCCAGAGTGGTAGGGGACATGAAAGCACCTCAGAAGCATTAGTGAGAGGCGTATCCAATTCATAAATTATCAACTAAATTTAAAAGATTTTAACCCCCAAGTAACTCATTCTTAGTAATGCCTATATGCAAGAATGGCCAGAAAACTTCATAAAAATTTCAAAGCAGCAAGATGAAAAGTAGATCACCTTTGACATAGCAAGTCCCATAACAAATGTGTCTCCATGGGCAGATTTATCAAACACATATTTGTCTACATCCCCACCTAAGATGGAATCTGTTCTAGCATAGGAGAGGAATAAATCAATAATATTGGAGAAAGCAAGTTAGGATTCTCAAATATTTTATGGTGGTATTCTTAAATTATTTTCTTTTAGTTTTAATTGAATGGTTCACCAACTCAGTGGTCACCCACTTTAGAGATCCTCGATTTTCAAGAGAGAAACTCTGACCTCAAACGTTGGCAAGTTTTCATTAATAGGTTTGCAACTTTGGAAGAGAAAAGTGGAATAAATGTGACCGACTCTGTTTTGCCCGGAGTCTTTGCATACATACCATTAGGCCATAGTAGTACAATAGGAAGCCCCCGAGCGAAAAGATTCAACCTCAAATGTTTGCAACTTTGGAAGATCAAACTGGCACAAATATGACCGACTATGTTTGGCCCGAAGACGGGGCATACAAACCACAACGCAAAGATGGTACTATAGGAAGCCACTGAGCGAAAAACTAAAACCTCATAAGTTTGCAGCTTTGCTCTCAACAGTTTTGCAACTTTGGAAGAACAAAGTGGCAGAAATGCAACTGACTATGTTTGGCCCAGGGATGGGGCATACATTCCGTTAGGCTATAGTACTACCACAGGAAGCCCCTAACAGAAAAGATCCAACCTCAAGTTTTCTCTTAATAGGTTTGACACTTCAGAAGAACAAAAGTGGTACTAAAGTGACCAACTCCATTAAGCCTGGGATGGGCATAGAAAACAAAACCTCGATGATGCTAATCAAGGAGGATCAAATAGTCAATGAATCATTATTCCAATATAGACATGTAAGGTTCTCATATTCTACAAATCATACCTGCCTCCTTTGTCTGTGATATATTACTGATAGGACCACTCAAGTAAACATCTGGAGAACCCTTGAGCATGCGTAGTAGGGAAGCCTCCGTCTTAGTGGCAAACAATGAGAAAATAGTTAGTCTGCAACGTGCACTGATATTATCACAATCAATAAAGCCAAGGGCATAGGCGACAGGATCCCACATTCTCTGAATACTCATCTGTGTGCCACCTTTTGACAAGAACCAATCAGAAGCTGATCTGTTAAAAATAAATGAAATGTTCAGAATAATAGAACCATAAAAAAATAGATAGACGAAGTGTGAGAATAAAAAAAAAAAACCCACAAAAATCTAAAAAGGCCAACCTGAGACAGAAAAATACTACAGAAAGGTATAGGTTAATGGGAAAAATCTCTATATGAGAACTGACCACCTCTCTCCAGGCAATTTCATTTTCAGATCTCCTCCTGAGAATATTAATCGAATCTTAGAGGAAGATGTAAAGGACGTTACTGCTCCACAGATGTGTTCTGGCCAGGGTTCGTCTATTTCAATACAAAAACCATGACTGTGTCTAGTTTGCGCACCTAGGGTCTCCATTGGTAATCAAAAAATAAAAATAAGAAAAAATAGAGGCAACTTTTCTGATGGATCACAAATAGGAAAGGACTCGTACATAACCAGACAATAAAATCTCTCTTTCTTTGATAAATGGTAATAAATATAACTCTTACACTGTCCAAATTCCATATGTCACTCATTGCACCATCTGGATCAACAAGGGCCCTCACAGCTGGACTCAGGGCAAGAGCCACAGCATTTCTTGCTTTATCATAAGTCTGCACATTAACAAAATTTGAAAACTAAGTAGATTATACCATCTACATTTTTGCCTTTGTGTTCCTTTCAATGCCCCACAAAAGTCAAAGTTAAGCTGGACAGACTGATACCCCAAACAATGGAATACCTCAATGGACTGGAAACTGTGCCTGTGAAGGATAATAATTGGCCATGGCATGAAAATATGGTGCAATAAAGGCAATAACAACTGCATAGTATGCACTACCTTAAGCTGATTCGTAGATAAAAATGCACTAATCCCATGTAACGGTGCTCCAATTGAAAATCTGAAAACAAGTTCTGCAGTTGTAAGTATAGCTATTAGCAAGACTGATCATGACCAAAAGCATTTTGCAGATAGGCGATTTTTAATTAGTAAGATTTAATTTGGAAAAAACCTCAAACCTTACCACCAATTTGACCGCCTATGTTTATAAAAGTGTGAGTATGATCCTTCACAAGTAAATTTTTATCTGCACCCACCTAAATCCAAGTATAGATACAAGAAAACTTATCAGAGACCAAAAACTGCTTCATGCTATTAACTCAACCGAGTTTTTAAATTATTAGAGTTTTTAAGTATAAAAAAATAAATAAAGAAAGCAGACGAGGGGAGAAAAAATCATTTGTTTTAAGAATTCTCATGACTGCACAAAGTCCTGCATGTCCTGGGATTTGATCCCAATACCTCCGGCCGAATTACAATGCTGCTCATCCAATACAATAGAGACCCTTCATAAGTGAACAGCAGTTCAAGTAAACTTTGAAAGATACAACTGTTTCGGGGAAAACAATAAATTGGTAGTCCAGAAAAGATGGAGTCGTTGCTTTGAAAGATAGAATCCGAACTCACAAGATCAAAGCCTACTTAGCAAACAAACTTTCGAATGAATGAACAACCAATTGCAAGAAAACTGCGCCAAAACCTCATCATCCGAACTTACCCTCCGAACCACCAACCCCCTCAAACTAAGTGAAAACTTGTTCAACCCGTCAATCAGAAAAAAAGAAAGAAAAAGAAATTCATCACCAAACAACAAAATACTAAGTCCAGAAAGCCAAAAAGCGGACATTTTCCAACAAAATAACAAAAGAATGAAATTGAAATGAACGATTACCATTAATACTCATGTCAGAGACTTTGGTTTCCAAAGAGTCCAAGGAGCAGCAAACCGAGGCCCCCTGGCTCTTTACTCGGGCCACCGAACGCCTACCCAAGAATAAGAACCCATCCGTATCGCAGCGGGGTCCGGTGACAGAAGTCCCCGGGAAAAGAGACCAAGAAGCCATAGCTGGAAACCAAAACTAGAAATTTGCGTCTCCGTCTTTTGTCTCTGCACTAACTAGCATTGAGTGAAGTAAGTTTGTATGGAAGGAAACTAAAAATTGCACAAGACGACGCGTTGGAGAGAGAGAGAGCATCTGAGGTACGAGACTAGAGAGTCGCTTAGCCTTTCTACTTGGAAGTTAATGGGGGTTAAGAAAGATTTATGTTCATGACTTAGCATCTGTGAAGACTGAAGTGGTGGTTCCGCTTAACGATAACCCGCCAGAATCTGGAAACTGGATTTTCCTCAAAAACAAAACGCTGGAAACTGGACAGAATAATTTTTTAGAGTAACGCAGGGCAGCAGCGGAAGCTCCAGTACACCCTTCACAAATTTTTTAGGATGTTGGACTGCAGTAAATATTTTTTTATTTTTTTTTTCCTAATTTATTACTTTATTTACGTGGATAAGGCTGAGTTTGGATGGAAAAAAATTCTTAAAATCATTTCATTATTATAATTTTTATAAATTTTTACATAAAAAATAATAAATAATTCAATCTTTTTAAATTTTTAAATAATAATAATATTAAAAAATAATATTTTATTTAACTTTTAATTTTCATATCAATTCATCTCATCTCAACTCATTATCCAAATCAAACTTAAATGATATTTACAATTGAATACATAAATATAGTTTAATTTAAAAAAAAAAATGAATAAATATAAAATTTATATAAAAGAATAATTTTTTAAAAATAAATCTCATTTTTTCACATGATTTATAATATTTACGCATTTCACGATTACACGCAACCTTCCTTAAATATAAGAGAAATGCTAGACAGCATTCACTGTAGTGGTACACACAATGCACACACTACGTGAATGCCTCTCATCCACTTGTTTGTTTGTTTGTTTTTTTTTTTCCTTCATTCCTTCAAACGCAGCGGCTTCTCTCTCTCATCTCTCTCTCACCAGCGTCTCTCTCCCGTCTCTCTCTCATCATCTTTGCTCTCTCTCTCATCTCTGCTCTCTCTCTCTCTCATCTCTGCTCTCTCTCTCGTCTCGCTCTCTCTCTCTCTCTCATCTTTGCTCTCGCTCTCTCTCTCATCTCCACTCTCTCTCTCTCTCATCTCTGTTCTCTCTCTCATCTCATCTCATCTCGCTCTCGCTCTCTCTCATCTCCGCTCTCTCTCCTCTCTATCTCATCTCTACTCTATCTCTCTCGTTTCCGCTCTCTCTCATCATCTCTCCTAATTTTAAATTTAACAAATGTGTGGTGTAAATTTTGACGCGTAATGTATGCAAAAATGGCTGCCATGAATAGTAGCTTCTACCAATAATATTTAGACATAATACATCAAAGACGGACCAAAGTTATTTCATATTTGGGCCTGAATGGGCTAAAGCTTACATTGGGCTACCACTCAAGTCATCGGGCTAACTTCAATGGCCATCTTATTCAGATCTGTGCGAATCGTCACCGAGCTCTAATTTCCATTCAGCAATGGTGGCGAGTATGCTGAGCTTATCGGCTCCTCCGTTCTTGTCTCGATGTCCGCTTCGTTTCGCTTCCTGTTTCTCCCATGGCAGAATTGATTTCTCGAAGCACCGTTGGGGTGCTCGAAGACTGCTTGTTCTTCCCGTCAAGTGCTTATCTTCGGAGCCGAGTCAAGATGCCGAATTGGAAGCTGAAACGACGACGCCTGCTTCTTCTTCTTCTTCTTCTTCTTCTTCGAGTAATCTGACGTACAAATGGTGTGTGGGGCTTGGAGCTATAGGTTTTGTTGAGACCGCGTACTTGACGTACCTCAAGCTCACCAATTCCGATGCATTTTGCCCGATTGGAGGCGGCACTTGCGGCAACATCCTCAATAGCGATTATGCTGTAGTTTTTGGTATACTTTTTTCATTGTTTTTGAGACTATTATCTACTTTTTCTGTAGAGCATACTTGTCTTTCATTCAATCCGATAATTATATGAACTCAATCAAATGGGTTTATACGTTTTCTGTTGATGGTGAGCAACCAAGTTAACTATAACTGACTGAGATTTTCTTTGCGTATGAAATCTCATTTTTTGTACTGAGAAGATGCTTTATTTGACTGGATAACTGCATATGGATTACATTGCAGGTTATATGTTTGACAGAGAGTTTCAATCCTTTTGCATTTGCCAGGTGTTCCTCTTCCACTGATGGGGATGGTTGCATATGGATTAGTTGCATCACTTGGCCTACAGTTGACAAGAAAGAACTTGCCCTTTGGAATGGACGAATCTAATGGTCGTTTAATTTTACTTGGAAGCACTACCTCGATGGCAGCTGCCAGTGCATATTTCTTGTACCTTCTGGGCACAAAATTTTCAGGAGTATCATGCTCATACTGTCTAATGTCAGCATTATTGTCGTTCAGCTTATTTTTTATCACTCTAAAGGTGTGTCCTTATATACCTTTCTTTTCCGTTTCATTACTTTCCTTATTTGGTTGCTGAAATTACTTGTAAAAAGATACTAGCATGTTTTGACGGTTTGTTTTGCAGGAGTTTAGATTGGAAGAAATACAAAAAGTGGTGGGTTTACAGCTTTGTATAGCTAGTTTGGTATTTGTTACGCTAAACACTTCATACCGTGCTTCTCAACCTATCTCCTCAAGGTGATGATTTTATTTAAATATTCCAGGCGTTTTTTATTAATTAAATGAGTATGTTTGGTCCCTTTATTTTCTTTTTCTGTTCCCACAATTCTTGGAGCTGCAATGAGTACATTTTGTACTCAGTCAGAAATATCATGAGAAGAATTAGCAAAATGGCGGCTTTTTATCCATCTCCTCTTTTTTTTTTTTAATTGGTAAACAAAATTTTATTTATCATAAAATAGACAAAGTCCCGAGTATATCTCCTCTTCAGTACTATCTACCCATATTTTATTCTTTTGTTTCTTTTAACCCCTTTAACTGCATGAGATGTCAAGAAGTCCAGTTGCTTTAGACAAAGGGCAAGTCGGGTCGTTTTTTCAATGGACTTCTATTCCCAAATTGGTAGAGTTTTTTTGTTCTCTTTAAACTGCATTGGCAAAAATATGTTTCATCCGGGTTCCGGCCCGGGAACCCGGTTTTTTTTTTTTGTATGATCTTTTTATTTGTATACCCAGTTTTTTTTTTTTAGAATAAGTCATTTTATTTATATACAAATAAAAAGATCATACGGGAAAAAAATGGCTGAGGCCAGGCTCTTTTTTTTAGAATAAGTCATTTCATTTGTATACAAATAAAAAGATCATACGAAAAAAAGTGGCTGAGGCCAGGCTCGTTCTTGTCTATGCATTTCCTTCTAGCTATCCTATTGGATCTCTCCCTTACGGTGAGAATTAATTTATTCATGTTAGCCCCTTGATTTTTTTAATATTTGCTCCATATTTATATATATACATATATATTCAAAGCATCTATGAATTATTTGTAAGCTTTAGATTAACCAGTAGTACTAGATCTATATTACTATTTGATGCCTGAAAAAAGCTCAACTCATCGAGCATTGAACCGCTAGGCTGGTTTTCATGAGATTAACTTCTTCTAAAATGTGTACTTTATAAGATTTTCATGAGTTGTTGTCCTTGGATGCTTGACTTATTCTAAAATGTTATCTGTTCCCACGGGAATAATGCATTAAACAAAAAACGGAGGTTATTGTTCACGGGAATATTGGTTTTGAGTTTCTCCATTCAGTTGCTAGAAAGGAAAAACGAAAAAGAAAAAGAAAAAAGAAACATCAAAACATTCAAATCAAGGGGAAAAAAAAAAAACAAAAGTACTGGGTTTTTCTATGCGGGTACCGGCCCGGGTTTGATCCGGGCCGGAACCCGTAACCAGAACCGGTTATCCGGGTTTCGGATGAACAGGCCTATATGAGGCCATCCTATGTTGTTTGGGCCAATTCTTAATGAATTTGTTGAATCCAACGTTTCAGTCTTATGTGAGCCTTCTACTGGTAAATTGAAATTTTGTCAAGGTAAAAGAAAGATATGGCACACGCTTATAAAAAAAAAACAGAAAGATATGGCATAAAAGGATCCGTGTAGCTGAACCTAATCAGTTGGGGGATTAACTTGGTTGGGTTGTGGAAAAGGTTGAATTGTGGAACAGAACTGATGCCTTGAGTGATTGTTCCACATTTTATTATTTATATAAAGGAAAGAGATTCTATTCAAAAGTACTCAATGAAAACAATAAGGTGTGGATACGCTTCTTGCTGGCAGTCTTACAGTTTTTTTATGTAGGTGACTGCAGCCCCTCTTTGTGTAAGGAAGTAACTAAGGTTATATTGTGACTAACATGGTAAATTCTCCATTGCTGGGAATGATATTTTACTTGTTATCTAGCCTAGTATATCAAGAATACTTAATTTCTGTAGTCAAGACGTCAGCTATTAATTGTAAATGAGATCTAAGAGCTGTTTGTCTGAAGTGCTTGCTTTTTCTGGGTGATCTCAAGTTGTACGGATTTGTTGTCACTTGTTTCCTTGTTTAGATGTTTGACTATTATTAAGTACATGAATTAAAATGCATGTTCTCCCCTTGTCCAGATAAATTACTTGCTCTAATTTCTTTATCTTTTCCTGTTTATATCTACATTTACAGCCTGGTTGAAATTGACCTGCCATACTTTTCAACTGAGATCACAACAACGTCGAGTCCTTTTGCTCTTTCTCTTGCAAAACATCTGCACTCCATAGGTGCTAAAATGTATGGGGCTTTCTGGTGTTCACATTGTTTAGAACAAAAACAGGTAAATTTAGCTTCATTTTTTATTTAACAAAAACTCAAGTTGAAAGGCAGGATCTTGTTGTAAAAGGGTGTTAAAGAATATTAGGGCTTCCTCTTCAGCCTCTCTCCCAGGTTATCTAGAATTTTGAAAGAAGTTTTTGAGCATTTAATGTAGATCCTCAGTGCTGATTTTAAAAGTCCAAAAAGGAGTGCTGATGATTTCTACTCAACAAGTCCTCGTAGTGGCTAATTTTTCCTTTCTATATTTTTTCGAGTGTCAAGTTCTTATGGATACAACCAGAATTCTTTTGTAGGGAGGGCATCTTTGAAATCATTGCTTGATTCTGAGCAGCTCTTCAAAACTCAGATCTGTAGGATTGTAAAAACTTAAGAATCAAGATAATCAATGCATGTCTCATTTCTTTGTGAAATTCTTCTTCCCTCTCCTACCAACCTCTCTCAGTATCCTCAAACGGTACTGGGTACTTGTCCATCACCCTGGCTTTCTGTGATTGACTTTACTTCAGTGAGCTTGAATCCCCACTTCTGATTCAGGTAGCTGAATGGACCTCATTAGTTTAGTGGGATATCCAGATTAGTAGTGCTTATTTTAGGAAGAACTAGAAATGAATGATGTTTGCAGAAACAGAATCACCTTTGGTCTGCCGCCAATCAGTTTTGCATGCCTTTGCATTTATCTGCCATAACTCCTGATTTGAATGACAATATGTTAACTGTGGTACTTGTATCATTTGCTTTGTGTTATTCATACAGATGTTTGGATTGGAGGCAGCAAAGCTGTTGGACTATGTGGAATGTTTCCCTGATGGATATAGGAAAGGAACAAAAATGATCAAGGCATGCTCAGATGCTGGAATTGAAGGTTTTCCGATGTGGGTGATTAATGGTCAGGTGAGGAAGCCTGTTTCTTGAGTCAGTTGATTCATGGGGTATTAACAAAATAATTCCTATTTATTACAATAATACAGCAGTAATGAACCTCTCCCACTTCTTGACCATAGATGGCATCATTTTAAAGAGGCTTCTATTCCTTTGGAAACTGGTCTACTAATGTTGAGTACATAGAGGAGTAGGCTTGGTGCCCAATTTTTTAAGATTCTTTTTAGTTGCCATGGTTCTAGAACAAATGATACTGATGTTATCAGCTATCTGCAATCTCACTAAATAGTTTATGACTAGCATCACATTTCCGTCAAATTTCACTTTCTTTCTTTTTTCACTCAGCAAAACATATATTTGTCTGCAGGCTTTGAGTGGTGAACAAGAATTGTTAGAGCTGGCCCGGGCATCAGGGTTCAAGTTTGATAATTCCAGTCAACTCACATAGATCAGTGGATTGTGGTTGTATCGTAGCACTTGTACAGTATATAGATGACTAGTCACTACAAAACATACAATGTTCTCTATTGAATACGACCTCTGGGGCAATAAATGACAGATATGTTAGAAGAATCATCTTCTGCTAGTTTCTTTAAGCCCTGAGTGTGGGGGGACCGAAGCCAGTGTGAGCATATGTTTTTGTATCTGGCTGTATCTAATGTTTTTGGATTGATATAGCCAATCATCAAAAGAAGGTAAACTTGGACTGAAATTTGTAGGGCTTTACCCCCAGTGGGGGAGCCCTTCCAGAAATTCTCGAAGGCCTGGGCCAAACCCAGGCCTTCGAGGGGGTTTGGAAATAGTTTTCAACCAGCAATAGACGCGCCTCGGTTAGTACCTCACTAGCTGCGTCATTGCCCCAAGCGCAAAGATGTTTTGCTTTTCAACCTTAGCGTTGATTTTGTATCCAACTCGGCCATCACCTGGTTTCCCTCCTTTTCCATGTGGGACTCTAACTAAAGGCTGAAAATTAACGCCACAACTAAAATTATCATTGACGTGAAATTGAGGAGGCCATAACCAAATGGATAATACTACATACAGTTGTGGAGTGTGTAAGTATTGTACGGTTGCTTTGAAAAAGAATGTGATTTATTATTAAAAAATTAATTTATTTTCATGTAGGTCTTATATTTATTCATTTTTTTAAAGTGACTGTACGGCGCTTGCATATTTACGACTGCAAGTATTATTTTTCTAACCAAAAACGCATGCGTCTTTCTCTCGTCCTCTTCCACTCTGTTTCTACCAAAAATTCTTTGTTTGTCAAAGCAAGCACCTTGAAACAATCCTTGCAGAAAAATCCTTGGCATTTGGAGGAGAAGGTGCATCCGAGATTGGAGGGAAAAAGCCATTCTCTGTAGTGTACATACAATCATCTACGAGGGAATTCTTCGGATATTAGTTTTGTCTACACCCTTTCTTCCTCGACTTTTGGTGGACTTCTCTTCAAGTGAGGGTAAGGGCTCTACAAACTACACTTACAGGGATCACAAAAGAGATTGTTTAGCAATACAAACCGAAAGAAAACATTGGCGGGGACAATCCGATCGGTATCAGAGCCTCCTTTTCAGAACTTGGTTGTTGAGTAATAACATCTGTAAGCAAGATTGTCCTATTAATCTCTATTTAGTTTTAAGAAATAATTTCCCTTTTTTTTAATCCAAATTTTATCTCATTTTTAAGTGTTTTTTAATAGTGAGTTGGGATGAGATAAATTGTAATAAAAGTTAAAAGTTGAATAAATATTATTATTATTTTAAAATTTAAAAAAATTAAATTATTTATTATATTTTATATAAAAATTTAAAAAAAATTATAATAAGAAGATAGATAAGAAGAAAAGATAAAAATCTTCCTACATTCAAACGCGTCCGTATCCATAGTTCCTTTGAATAGTATGAGTGAATAATAGACTAGAAGGGGTGTATGAAAAGAAAGAAAAACAGTTTTGTCCGTATCCATAGTTCCTTGGAATAGTATGAATGCATAATAGTCTGGACAGGGCGTAAGAAAAGAAACAAAAACATGTAGGTTTAAAACATGTTTGGACTCAAAATCCATTTCAACTCAATTCATTTTAATTTATTTCATTTAATTATTACAATTTTATCAAATTTTTACACAAAATATAATAAATAATTTAACTTTTTAAAATTTCGAAACAATTTTCTTAAATTTCTACAACAAATATAATAAATAATTTAATTTTTATTCTATTATTCACAAACCATCTCAATTTATCTCTGAATCCAAATTTCTCTTTAATTTACTTTCAATATTAAAATTTTACATCTCATTATTATAATTTTTTTAAATTTTTATATAAAATAAAATATATTTTAATAATATTTTATTCAATTTTTAATTTTAATCCAACGTATAAAAATAAATAAGATCTCTTATGACAAATCTTGAAGTTGGAGTCCAAAATTCTAGTAATAGAAAAAAATAAAATTGAAAAAGAAAAGTCCAAATAAAGAGTAGGAAAAACAACACAAAGCGAAGAGAAGAAGAAGAAAGGACTTTCCTAATTGGATCAGTGGTTGCTGCGTCGACATGGTAAGTCAAGCTGCAGAGATTTTGGGAGAGAGAGTGGTGGACTGGTCGGATTTTCCAAAGGAACTATGGTCACCGATCGGCAAAAGCCTCGACACCGGCATCGATGTTCTCCGATTTCGCAGCGTCTGTAGCTCATGGCGTTCCTCTATCCCTCCCTCTCACCCCAACTCTCCTCGCTTCCCTCTTCAATTCCCTCACCCTTACGATGCCTTTCCAACTCATCTCTGCCAGAGTACTATATACTGTATTCAACCACTAGATTCTTCTTCAACTGCTGCAACTTCTTCGCATATTAAGGGCTACTTGATCAAGGTTCAGGAGTCAGCTTCAGGCAAGTTGCGTCTTCTAGAGCCACTCGCCAGCTATCCTATCCGTTCGTATCCTCGTAATACAAAGACTTTGAACTTGCTCAACTTTCGGATCGTCGAGATAACTAAAGCGTACACGCTTCGATTTGGTTCTTTCGGACGCGCTGTGGTCGAAGATGAACGAAGATATCGTTACAGATCTGTTCCTGGCGTGAATAAAGTAGTGATGTTCCCCAACTCCGCATGGACTAATGCAGAAGGGTGTGCAATTTTTGTGATTTTTCTCGATGGGAAGTTGGGCTTTGCAAAATATGGGGAGGACAAGCTGACCTTTGTAGATGATCAAAGATCTGACTACGATGATATAATTGTTTATAAGGGTCAATTCTATGTTGTGGATAGATTGGGTGTAGTTTTTTGGATTGAATGCTCGTCCCTGAAGTTGGTACAGTTCTCACCTCCACTTTGTGGATTGGGTAGCCGGAAGCATTTGGTGGAGTCATGTGGAGCTCTTTATGTTGTTGATGAATACTTAGACAAGGAACGAGGTAGAATGGAGGGTACCAGATCCTATTTTAACAGACGACGGGAACTTCACAATACAATTGATTTCAAAGTGTACAAGTTGGATGAAGAGTGGGGTCAATGGGTTTTGGTCAAAAGCTTGGGTGACAGAGCATTTATTCTGGGTAGTGATTGTACTTTCTCTGTTTCGGCTCAAGAATTTCTTGGATGTAAACGGAATCGCATTTACTTCATGGAACTTGAAGAAAGTCGTGCTTTCAATCTAGAGGATCACTGCATTGCTGATTTAGCATTTTCCCCAGATCCCCCAAGTTGGCTTTGCGCTTCTAATCTCCATGAATGTAAGTAGTAAGTATGAAGCTTTGTGTGTGTAACGTCTGGATTAATTTACTTGTTCTGCTGTAATTTTCTTCTTTAACTCCCCGGCCTTCTCCGAGGGATCGCATTTTCTTTTCCCTTTTAAGTCTTCATGAGTATATAATATAGATGATCCTATCCTTCAACTCCATATATACATTCTGTCAATTGGCGTGATTTGTATGTATGTATGTTGTGATTTACCCTTTGTCTCATGCATCACTTGGTTTTGATGACAGTGATTTTAACCACATAACATCCCATGATGGTGGTTTGTATATTTAGAGACAGAAACTTCAATCATCCATGTTATATTTAAAGCTAGGTTTCAAGTCGAACCTTGTATAAATCTATCTACTTTTGACCTTAAAATCCAAATCATTTCCTGTTCTGGGTAGAAATGTCGGATAGGCAAACACTTGTGAGTTGCAAAACAATTAGAGATGGGGGGAATTATTTTGTGTTGGATACTATATTGATGGATCTAGAGTCTAGACGTACTCTCCCCATCCATTTGAACAATTAGGAAGTTCAAATGGATGAAAATCATGAATCTCTTTGCTGCTAGTAATGAGAGATACAGTTATGTATTATACAAGCTATGTGCATTTCTTTACAAAAAAGGTGAGATTTACTATTAAAAAATTAATTTTTTAAAAGAAGTATGTAGTGCTTGCGTACTTTATGACTGTAAATATATATATATTTTTTTTCTCTTTAGCCCGAAGGGCTTGCGTTGTCGGTGGTGTTTGTATGCATGACTGTAAAGTAGATGACAGTAGCCAAATTTTGGAGCGTTTTGGGTGTCAAATGTGCAAGAAATCGCTGGATTTGTTTGATATATTAATAGGACGAATGGACGATTAACCCCACTTACCATTAGTAAGGAAACATGAGGGAGTCCTTTGATGGGTATATGTCCACTATTTTAACAACCCAACTCAAACTTCATCAAAGGCAATTAAACAGAGACAACTAGACGAGTAGCTAGCCGGTGGCCAAGATATTTTGAAATAGTCTCGCAAAACTTGATCTCTCAATCACCATATCATCATCATTATAATCATATATCCCCCAAGCTTTGACATTCTATATGTGTTGTGGCTTGCAAGCTAATAGGCCTAAAGAATAATACTACTTTGTCCACTCAACTTGTTTCCTCGTTTTGACACCTCATGTATTTTTTTTTTACTTAATAATTAAGGAATGGACTATTAGTGTATTGATATATTTTTTTAAAAAAATATATTTTAAAATGATAAAAAAATATGAATAAAAAAATGAAAATATGATTTTGGCTTAGTGGTTACTTACAGCGGGCTACTCTAAGCGGCAGAGTAGCACCGATCTAGGCCTAAATCGTCTCAACCAAGAAGTACTCAGGAAAGAAATTTTCGAGTTATCAAACGGTCCTCAAAAAATAAATGATTTAAGAGAATAAAAGATAAGTGTAACGAAAAAGAAGCGTTCTAGTGATAGTGGAAATTTATAGGGGAAGAAACCTTAGTTAGATTAGTCATTGTTTATGCAATTGAATTTGTCTACTCTAAGAATAATTATTAAGTACTCATGGAGTGCAAATGCGTAGTAATTTTATCCTATCATAAGATGTTATGTTAATTAAAATTAAATTACATAACTTGTTGTGATAGGATGACAATATCACATCATCTTCTGTCCTCTACTACGGTATGGAAAGGACATACACCCAACTTTATAGAACAGAATTTTCAGAACAAAGTTATCTTGGTATGACATGAATTTATCATCGACCCACGTAATTTCTTTTTTTGAGAAAAATATATTACATTCATTAATAATGGACATTATAAATTGGATCTAAAACATACATTACAAGTAAATTACAACATTAATAACTATCAATATACACCCGTGACTGATATGGTCTAGTTCAAGCTGCATAGATCTAAAGTCTGAGAGACAACACAACTTTACTCAAGTCAGAATTAATCAAACTTTATACTCTGTCTAAGGCGGAATAAAGTTAACCAAACTCTACACTCTATTTAAGATGGAGTTGAGAACACACTCTACAGACAAAATTATAAAAGATTATATATTTTTTGATTTTTATTTTTTTAAAAATAAAATACATTACAGAAATTAAAAAATATGAAAAAATATCGGATTGTTGAATGGATAAGGGAGCCCATGGGTCCGATCGGTGCTGTAGGGTCCATATTTGACGTTTTCATAGACCGGCAAACGACGTTAGCGGCTTAGCGCTATATTTCGCCTGCAATGCGCAACGCGCGCATCTTACCCCGCACACAGTTTCACGGCTGCGTTTTTCTTTTCCACTCCTCTAAGTTTGGTTATCAAACTAACTTTAACTTATCTCAATTTATCATTATAATTTTTTTAAATTTTAATATCAAATATAATAAATAATTTAATTTTTTAAAATTTTAAAATAATAAAAATATTAAAAAATAATATTATAACAATATTTTAATATTTTGGTGCTTCTCCGTTCAACTCAGTTATCATCCAAACAGACGAGAGTAATTGCTCTGTCTGTCTGTCTGTCTCTCTAACCACTCGTAGCTGTAATTGCTCTTCCCAGTTTGGTGCTTCCCTGTTAAGAAAAAACAAGTTTGGTGCTTTCCCGTCATTTTTCTCGGGGAAGTTTTATCTTCCAAACCGTCGAACTTCCTAGGCAGAAGAGACATAGTTACTTATGTTTCGGATACAACTTTCATTTTTTTCTTAATGATAATAGAGGGCGTTTGCCTCCCCATCTGAGATACCTGGGATCAAGCTATGGACCGATGTTACCGTCTCTTTCCTTGTCTTTCCGATCCTGGTGCGTAAGCTCCCCAATTATCTGTCATTTTATTTCCATTTTTCAACAAGACAAGCATATCTTTTGATGGGTTCTAATATCTGGGAAGTGGGTTTCAGCGCGGAGATCTTCGCTGGGTCTGAAATTGGCTATGGTGATGGTGCATCTGGTGTACGCTGGCATTCTTTTTCTGTTTGATGAAGATTTAATAGAAAAGACGAAAAGAGTGCCATGGTATGTTGGTGTCTCTTTCCTCAAACAAATTTGGAATTGGGTCTTTAAGATCTCCTCAAACTCTTTGGTTAAAAGCTATTTCCTTAGTTTAAGTCCATGATAGCATACAATTTCACAAAATTGTATCTAGCTCGTATCAAAAAAAAAAAAATTGTGACTTGCTGAATTGTATGCTTTTCGGTGATTAGTGCTGCTGCTTATCGAAGGGGAAAGATATTTATGGTCTGAACTATTCTTACCAAATCTAAAACTTCAAGTTTGAGGAAATTACTATGACGCAGCGCTGAAGACGTATTACCTGTGGATTGTTTAATGTGATCTGTGAAAATATTGGCATGGGAAAATAAAAATAAAAAAAAGAGATGTGACAAAACTGGTTTCTTGAAAATGAGATTATAATGTCATTGATTTGCACACGAGTAGTCAACATTTTATTCTGATTGAAGAGCCATTTCGGGCACAATAGGAAAGCCAGGAGGCGCTGCTGGGCTGTTGTCAAGCATGGAGCTTTGTTATCATTTGTGTAGAATTTATCATAGTTTGTTTAAATTTCAATCGCCTCCTTGGACTTGGCACGCTTCTGACTAGCGAAAGTGTTTGTTCACATTCCGCAAGCAACAACTTGTAAATGCAGTAAGCAAAAGATTTGTTGTTGTTGCTATTATCGGTCCCCCCAGATTTGCATCCCATTTCCAGTGTCCATTTACCCTTCCCAGCATGTCAACATGATTATTGCTTCTACATACTTTCCTTTAGGTGTCGGAGAACTGATTCTAGGCCCCTAGGGTTAAACTAGAAGTGTAATTTAGTATTGGTCTTTTGAGATAAAAATAGAATTTTCAAGATCTGACTATAGATGAATGTATACATATGCACAAGTGATCTGTTCATAATATGTAAACTGCTTTTATGATTGCTTTTATTTCCCTAACTTTCCTAATAATTGCTTTGTTTTCAGGTACATTGCTTTATATTTGTTGTTGTTCTTTGCTACGCTGGTTCAATACTTTATTACCTCCTGTTCCTCTCCTGGGTAAATATCGATTCTAATGCATTGTCTCAAGACTGAGATTCTGGGTTGTGCTTAAAACACATGATATCTATAATTTATTTTAGTTTAACATGATTCCTTTTTTTCTTGTTCTTTTATTTTCAGCTATGTCATTGATGTGATGAGAACTATTAATGAGAAAGATTCGATATTTCAAACGCCATCAATGGCCTCAAAGTAAGCAATAATTTGAAAAAAAAGTTTTGGTTTACCATTAAAAATGAGGAACTTAAAATACCTATAAAAAATGAGGAACTTAAAATAATTGAAGTTTACAATTTATGCTCATCTTACTATTTATTTTATTTTTAAATGTTTAAGCAAAGACAACCTGCTTCAAGCAAAAACAGAAGCTTGGTTATTACTGTGGATGGAAGTCAGTTGGGAAGAAATCTTCTAGGAAGTAACACTACATCGTGGTCAAAGCTTGTTATGGACTTGTATCCCGCTGGAACATCTGCAAGGTTGGCATCTATTCTACAGGTTTTTGAAGTGTATTTATTGGCGAAACCTCTTTGAAGAACTTATTTTATACATGCATATTTACGTGTAAAAACTGCATTAATGGGGTAGTAAAGGACAAAAGTTTGTACTAACTACATGTTTGGGTACAAGAATTTTTCACAATTTTTAGGAAAAAGATTTCAATTTCAATCTAAACATCTTTAAATTTAAAAAAAAAAATTCTATTTCTCAAAAAAAAAAAAAAAAATTCCAATCATTTGCCTTGTAAAATAAAAAACACATAAACCAAAACAAATTTCACAAAAATAACCATAAAAAAATCATATTCAAACAAATTTTCAAATCTACTAACCCGCTTTCACAAAACTCAAAACAAAACATATTTTTAAAAAACTCTATCCAAATTTTCCTGTCTACTTTCACAAAACCCAACATAAAATACATCAAAACTTTTTGTAAAAGTTCTCAAACTATTGTGAATTTTTAGCTATCAACTTGTAATCTTTTATATGACATGAATAATCTGTTTTTCTCACATGACATTAACTAGATCAATAAATTTTGTTTAAATTCACATTACTTTCATTTCATTTTTGCATTATATGTAGAAATAGAATAATAAAAAATCCATATTTGGAAAATTCTTAAATAAAATTAATAATAATATTTGATTTTTTTTTAAATAAAACTAATAATATTCATTTTTTTATAAGTAAAAACTTATTGATATCAGTAGGCGTAGCCAATACACTGGATGTATACAAGAGATAACACCTATCTAGGAAGAAGAAGTGGATACTAGGAAATCATACTAACTGCTTCCTTTTGGTTCTTGCAGAACTTGGACTTGCTCCCACTGTAATGTTGAGCAGGTAGTACCATCTGTGTTGAGATTAAATCAAGTATCTCTTGCCGACCTCTAGAATGCTTTTTCTTCTAAAATTTTGCATCCTTACCTTATGTTTGAGTTGCCTTTTTATGTCCTACATTGTCATTAGCGATAAGAGCCTTGGTAAATGCTTATTTGTTAGTAATAAGCTTGGGAACTTATCTTGTTCTATAGTTGATAACTTGATAGACTAGGACCGACCTTAACAATCTTCTGACAGAAAGTGATTCTTCAAGACTCATTTTTTCTTACTCAAATCCAAAAGCTTTTTTTCCCCTTTATTCCCAAATCCAGCATCTATTTATCAACAAATAGATGAAAAAAGGAACACAATAAAGGTATCATCAAGGAAGTGTAAGATCGAGAACGGTCGAGTTTAGAAGTGTCTTTTTTAACACTTTATTCCATTGGTAGGTAGTAATAGATTTCAATGGGCTGAACTTCCATGAATTCTTTGTTTCTCTAGATAACTCTAGATAATCATGCTTAGGTGTCGCTCTTGTATATGTCCCGTTTACTTGGGCTATGCTTATTGTCATCAATAAAATTCTTGTTGACCAATAAAAAAAATCATCTAGGAAATGCAAGGATACTGGTAACAAAAGCACTGATCATCATAGAAGGTGATTGAGAAACTTTAACTATTTCTCATCTGGATGCTTATAAATAAACAACTATATTTCATCGGGATGCTTGGAATAAACTAGATTCCACCAGCAGAAGTGTTTGAACAGTCAGAGATAAGATTCTATCCTTTAGTTGTTTAGATTTTATCTGTTAGACATTCTGCTTTTTTTCCTTCTGTTGGGTTATGTTTCAAAATAGTATCATATGTTGTCCATATTTCATTGCACATGGTTTCTGAAATAGATATGTAGTTCGTTGCAAACTAGCTGACATTTTTGGTGTTTATTACTTAGATCTCTGTCCACCTTGCTTATGGTGATTATTTCTCTTATATGCAGCCTCCACGGGCTAAGCATTGTCATGACTGCGACAGATGCGTTCTTCAGTTTGATCATCATTGTGCTTGGCTTGGAACCTGCATTGGCCAGGACAATCATTGTCTATTTTGGTAAGTTTATGCCCTTGCTGAAGAGTTCTTTCTGGTCATTGATGTCAGTCTTAACCAGCATTAAATCCATGTTTATAGTGATATGCTATGATATGGTGCTTTTTTATGAACGTGGAAATGCACATCTCAGAAGTCAGATGTTAATCATTATGTCTTTAGATCATCAATGTTCTGTATCTTTATGTATTTCTGATATTATTGTCTCTTTATGTGTTTTGCGCATAATTCTTATGGTTAGACTGCTATACTTTATGTTGTTTTTGAATTTGAAAGTTTTTTCTTTTATATTCACCTAGTACGTTTCGAACATACGACCTCGTCCTCCCCCTTGTTCTTACAAGAGTATGAAGCATCATTTGAGATAGAGCTTATTGACTAAAATTGGAAGTTACTTTACTTAAACAAATGATTGGAAGTTAGGTTGCTTCTGCATTACCATCTGATGTTGGTTGAACAATTATGCTTGTGCATGGTTGTAGTAGTAATAATTGGTAATATAAAGCTTGTTTCACATCATCAAATTGATGCTTATTTCCCATAGAGGGCTCTGTAGCTGTTAACTGATCAACAAAAGAAATATATGCTCTATACTCTATAGTTCAACCTTCTAAAGAAGGAATGTAAAGATATAAATGCATCGCTAAGTTTTACTTATATGCATATCAAAAGTATTTTTTCAGCTAAGGATATCTCTGCTTTTTGTCTCAAAACCTTAGGTGGTACATTTGTGGAGAGATGGCACTGTGTATCTGGACGGGCATTTTGTACATATCATACCTGGAGTCTAATATATCAAGAGCTTGGTATGCTTTTTTTTTGTTTTTGTTTAGCTTCGTATTTTATGATAAAGTTTCAGTTTCTTATCTAATTCTTGATGGACTTGATGTCTATGGTGTTTTTCTCTTAAGATCTCACTACCTAGAGAGTAAGTGAGAAAAGTGGGAAGGTGAAAAATAGTCAGTAGTTGGAACAGTTGTGGTTGGTGGTGTTCTTTTCTTTATTATAGCCATCTATGGGTTAAATTTTAGTTCTCGTAAGGTATTGTGTTGAATTGAATCGAAATTGGATCCTGGAATCATGTCATTATCAGGTGGAAGGATGCGATCACGATACTGCTTTTGATTGCTTTGTCAATCGCCCTCATCTTTCTGCTGCTTCTACTCCTATTTCATAGGTATGCATTGTTTGTATACAAGTTTGGTTATTTCCTGTATGAGATTTCTTATTTTCATTTGCCTCCTGCATCTGCCTGTGAATATATTCATAATTTGATGTTTTTCAAAAAACTCATAATGCTTTCACCTGATATAAGATTGGAAATATTGATGGAGCCAACTTACCTAGGATAATCATGAACCAAAAGTGCATCACCAATGCAGTGTTTATTAGAACATTATCCAGCCTAGGGAATCAATGCTGAGAATTAGAAAATGAATTCATGCTAGGTATTGATGATCTGTCATGGTTAAGGTCCTGAGTCTAATATAGTTGGCTTGTTGTGTTACTTACCTGTTAGCATAAATTGATTTCAATTTTGTTTGGTCCAGACCATAGTACGTGGCTGAACATGAATCTATGAAGTTTTATTAGTAATATGTACTCTTGGAGTGAGCAAGTAGCTATTGATCTTGATAACATCAAACATCCATAATGATTGGGTAGCTTGCGTCCTTTGATTTGGACTTTGTTTTGCTGCAGTTATCTTATTTTGACAAATCAGACTACCTATGAACTCGTGAGACGCAGACGCATCCCATATCTAAGGTTTGTTGATTTTTTTTCACTCTTCTAGCCTATATTATTTGTTTAAAGTTGTTTGTTCCTTCCAAGATAAGTCACTTCGTCAGGCTGTGATATATGCACTGATTTGCAATTGGATGTTCTTTTTATTTGTCATTACATGGTTTAAAATGCTAGAACAAGTTGTATGATAGAAAAAGAGAATAAAAAGCAAGGACGTACGTGTACATGGTTGTTATCAATCCTGCTTAGATGGTTGGACAATCTGTTGAATAAGAGTTATCTGAATCAAGTTTATATATTCAACCCAAGTATGTGGTTATGGGTTGGAAACATCTGAAATAAATTAAAAAAATAACATGGTTACCACACATCTTTGATTTCTTAGCTTATTCACTTGATAGTCTGTGTTCATGTGCAGGAGTATTCCTGAAAGAGTGTATCCTTTTAGTAAAGGAATTTGCAAAAATTTGTATGGCTTCTGCTGTGCTCGAAACAGCATATACAGCATGGATCCGCTACCCACACCTCAGGAAATTGAAGAAAAGTTGAGGCCATACACTTGTCTTGAGGTTGTGACCTGTCGATGCTGCTGACCTTGCTTAAACGTACAATGAACCTGACATTCGTTTCCTGCAATTTCATTGCGACCTTTATGAAGAATTGTGCCTCTGTATTCATTGTGAGCTTCATGAAGGTTATCCTCAAACTCTTTGTTGGATCTTATGCTTCATTTTTTTTTCGAGTTTGTAGGTTTTGTTAGTGATATGGTCCTTGCGAATGAAAGATTGCGATACCGGTAATTATGGATCAGCCAACAAGAGTAAGATATGGTTAAACGATGAGAACCACCTGTATTTGTGAAGCCAACATTTGTGGAGATAAAAGTTCTTAAAGTTTGTGTTTATATTGTCTTCTATTTGAAGGTTCATTCCATGCCGAAACCCTAATGTTTATTCTTCACACTTTGAGATTGCAGCTTTAAGATATTAGCTTTAGAAATCTCAAACAAACGATAAGTAGAGGCCAAAAGCCGAGGCCCTAAGCTTTTTTGAAGAAAAACACTTGCTGTTAAGAAATCCTTTTCTTATTACAAACAGGTAGAGTTGTGGTGGTAGGTGTCATTGAACTTGTCCATGCTCAGGATTTATTTTCAAATGTTATTTATTCAAACCCCCCAGAAAGCAGCAAATGCATAGTTTCATTTGGCATGCCATCAAGGAATTTTGGTGCATTTCAATCGGTCAAAGATTCAAGATCTCTACACCTTTTGGTAGTTCACCAACCAAGTACCTCATGGAAGGGCAGCCCCAAGCCTAAAACCAGATGACAGATAAGGAAGGATATGGACTACGGAATAAGATCCTAGGGTATTAGGAAATATATTATTCATCAAATTTTTCTTATTTTTTAATAAGAATAAGAATTTTTAATATCTACCCATAAAAAAGAAAGAAAAAATATCAAATAATTTTTAATAATTTGATATCATGTCCGAAGATGATGACAATTGAGTGACATTAATATTAAATGCTGGGAAAAAAACTTAATTAAAGTGAATTGACAGAGAGAGATTGTTTAATTGAAATAATAATCAATATGAGGTTGTGTCGCCTTTCTCTTGGAGATATGCAGCACAACAGCAAACTATTACAACGTATAAATCAAACCACTCTGGCTGGCTTCAACTTAATTGGATTCTGTAACCGATTACTGAGGCTTGAAGAAACTGGCTTCAATACCATTATCAATGACAACATAAACCCCAGCAGCAGCCAATACACCACTTAGAGCAATCCCCAAGACCCCTAGTACCCAATTGAGCCACCACATTCCGCTATACATCTTAGGCTTCTTAATCTTGAGCCACATGAAGCATGGGTACGCCAGTGTTACCGGCAGTGCTAGTCCTCCAACCAAACCAGCTAGGCTTCCCAAAAAGGGAATTGCCACCGCTAAGAAGAAGCAACCATACCCGAACATAGCCCGGAAAACTGCACGTAGCCACCATGGACACGGCTCCTTCTTTCTGATAGTGTAATTGGATTCCATGTAATCAAATATTGGCATGGCATAGATTTGGAATGAGCTTACTGCATTAACTATGACAAACAAGCTAGTTAGTCCTAGCACCGACCGTGACACATCTCCTGAATGGAATGCAAAGAGTGCTGAAAGCATTCCATTTTCTGGGATCTGTCAAGACACAAATTCTCTTGCTTTAGGATAAACATGATACAAATAACTTGGTCATTTTAATTTGGTTTATGAGGGTGCAATATATATATATATACCAGCTGCCCATAAGCCCAATAGCCACCAACTGCAAGAGGAAACAGGCATGCAGCTATGATTGTATAGGAAACCTTGACTCCTTTCCACATTGGTACGCTCGAGGGATGCTTCTCATCTGATGGCATGGTGGCCTGCAACATACAGATACTGAATTGTTGAATGTGAACACAAGACTAAGACATGATGGGTTTGAGTTTAAAAATAATAATATTTTATTAAAAAGGTGTGCCATAATTATATAATAATTGTGTCCATATCATTTCCTTTACTCAGAGCCTATATTTTCTACTACGTACAGTTCCTTTTTTATCAAAGAAAAGTAAAGAGTAGAGAAAGTAAAACGTCAAACATTGACAGAGGACTTATCGTTAGAGGATTCAACAACCAAGCTTTGAACAAAGTGCTCGGAGGGTTAAGAAAAATTCTACTCATCTTCTAAATATGTGGTATAAGAATGATGAGTAGAAGAATTCGATTAATTTATGAAGGATAAAACCAGAAAAATAAATAAAAATAACTATGATGTGTGGAAATGATGCGTCGCAAAGTCCAAAGGGCTAATTAAGCTTGGGGTTTATCCTTTTCGTTTTGAATGTTGTAGGTGCTTATTTCTACAACTTCCAAAAGCACAAACATGTGAGAGGGAATTAGTAGCATGCATATACCTGAATCTCAAGAATAAGATTGTGGCCCCTAAAAGCAAAAGCAATGATCCCAAGTGCATTAAGCACATCAAAAGAATGGTCAATCTGAGTGTTTCCCCTCTTGGGATTATAGGACACCCCCGGAAGCCTGCCCTCTGCCACTGACACAACCCATATCAAAGTGCAATACGCAACCGCCGTGACGGCTCCGATCAATGACACACCGGCTATTGAATTCAAGTTTGGCAGCTGTGATAGTAACACTGCTGCGCAGGTAAACACCAAGTACCATTCCACGCTGGTTAGCGGCTGGGAGCATGTGGGCCCGCATACAATCTGGTAGAATTGTTTAGAGGTTGAGCCACCAATAATGATCAGAGCCATACAAGTACCACCCGAGAGATACATGATTGGGAACATAGCCAGCCACTTTCCAAGCTTTTCACCTTCAACATTGGAGACAGATTGCAACCCCCATAGTTAATAATACATCTAGACATCTCATCCGAGAGAAGAACATTAATAGAGTAATTGTTGAGTTTTACGAGTGTAGAATCGAAAGCATAAGCAATAAGAGTCATGAGTTGTTTCTTAAAGACATCAATCATACCAAAGGTAGCACAGGAGAGTTGGAGGTATCGGCTGTAGCGCATCCCACTTTCAACTGATTCGTGGAGCTGCACGAGTACCCATAGGGTGTAAAGCTGCCAGATGAATGCTAGGGTCAAACCAATTATCCCCCATGTCCTGCAAAAACAATCACAAAGTTATATATAGAAACTTGAAAGCCATGCATTGAGCTGATAAGAAGTAGCTTCAATGAGAATACCAGTACTTAAGTTCTAATGGAGTTTTGAGTGACTTACCAGCCAAGGATCGTGAAAGCCACAGGAAGCACAAGAGCCTGAATTCCAATCCCAGAACAAAGAGTGTGAAACGCAGCATAGTATTGGTTACCATTTCTGGACTCGGTGATGGGAAGCCAAGCGTCCTGGGGATCAAGCTTGGTCATCCTGAGAGCCTTCCTCATTGGGCTTCCAAGAGGAGTAATGAACCTTGGAGTTAGAGAGAGCCTTGGGGTTCTTGGGGTTTTGGGTGTCTTGTTTCGAGGGGCTCCTGCTGCACCTGCATGCTCCCCATGCAGCAGCGGCGACCTTGACAAAGATGGTGAGTGGAACTGAGAGGGTGGACATGACACAGGCGGAGTCAACACAACCGGAGGTGTTGGGGCAGCTGATCGTGGTCTCGGCGTTAATGGTGCCGATCTAATCTCGTTCTGCTCGCTCATTTTTAGACGTTGCTCTCCTTTGGTTATTGAACCATGCAATTTGCAAGCTGCCTCCTCCCTCTCAGTCTTGCACGTACAAAATGCTATCAGGCCTAACACGTTATATATAACTAGCTAGGTTGAAGGAAAGAAATGGTGGGGGGTTAGTTCCAGGGAGCTTTTGATGACCAGCTTGTTGAAAACTTTTGAGAATAATTAAAGGCAATTTATTAACGGACAAATTTGGCTGGCTCTGTCTTTGAATTATCGAACAAATACGAGAAACTAAACTTGTTGCGGCGGAAGTTGGTTGCACCTTGTTTTCAGGAATTTGCCCGTTTGTCAAAATAGGTGTCCTGACGAGTTACGACCCTAATAAAAGTGATGAGAGTCCACGGTCACTGTCGGCCATCGGAACGGAACGTTGGCCATGAAGAAAATTATAAGGTTAATTACAAATAAATGATCGATGATTGTGATAACACATTCACATTAATTATGATATATAGAATTTTAAATGATTGTCATTCAACTATATATATAAAAAAAGTAATACTACGTACAGTCGTAGAGTGTGTAAGTGCTGTGCAGTCGTTTCGAAAAAGAGTGAGGTCTATTAATAAAAAATTAATTTCTTTTCATGTGGATCCTGAATTTATTCATTTTTTTTAAAGCAACTGCATGGCGCTTGCGCACTCACGACTGCAAGTATCACTTCTCATACATATATATATATATATGTATGTATCACATGATGGCTGTGTATAAAGAGGGACCATAAAATTCAAAATTAATAGTATTGTTATAATAATCTAAAATACATTCTTCTAAAAATATTTATATCACTCTTATAATTTTTACAACTCACCTTTAAACACAATTATAGAATTGACCATTATAATCCTAATTTAGAAAAAAGCTAAAGGTATATTGTAAAACTAATTTGAGAGTTTTATTCAACTTTCAATAAAATATCTTATTTCATTTCATCTTAACTGCGTAATCAAACGAGGCCTCACTCTTACAAAAAATTCTTTACATTTTCAACTTTTGTACATCATCTGATCTGGATTTTAACAAACTTTTATTCATCTTTCCATCTATCTCTAATAGTCTTTTAACAAGAGAATTATTTTGTGAGAGAATTAGCATGTATCATACAGCTAGATATTACGTGTTAGAAAGTGCCACATGTCAACCAATAAAAAATTGACATGTGACATTGAGATGCCACGTCAAATATTCGATTGCAAATGGTAGATAAATCTCTTTTAAAAAACAAATTTTGTAAAAGCCTAAGCATTTTGAGTGATGCTAAAAATACAGAGGATCTTTTACGAATAGAGCCCGGAAGGCTTGAGAAAGTTATTGTTCATTGAATCTATTTGAAGAAAAAAAAAAAAAAAACACCCTCCATATGCATATCATATTATTTTCCGTTTTTCTTTTAAAAAAAGAAAAAAATATATATAATAAAAATAGCAAACCATGAAAAACATTTCTAACGAAGTGAAGAAAATGATTTATACAATTTTAGAAAATGAAAGTTTCGTGTATTTTTTTTAAAAATAGGCATATATATTTGGAACTAAAAAAATTTATTTTTAACAGCGAGTCCTGCTACTTTTTAAAAGACGGGATTTACACACTCTAGATTTTATATCTAGCATTAACTAAAGGACAGTGCTACGTCCATCGCTTCTAGCTATCGCTAGAAGCTATGACATAATTGGTCTTTTTTATATATGTATTTTTTAACACTTTTAAATATTTTTTAGAAAAATAAAAAAATCACAATATTATTAAAAAATACTTCATTAATTAATAAGTAAAAAGAAAAATAAAAAAATTCTAATGATAAGAACTAGTGGTGAGAGTATCATTTTCCTTGACCAAATGAGTCCAAAGATGTGGGCTAGAATTAGTTGCTTCCTTTGATGACCAGAAACAAATGAGCCATCATGCATGAAAGATCTGTTTTTGTATTTTTCCTCTTTTTTATTCGTGGGAGGGGGTGACAGGTGAAGTATGTCCGTTAAAATAATCACACAATTTACATTTTATATGACAGTAAAGTTGACAAATGATCACACTCTCCTTACAAATTTAATAATTCTCGCATATGCGTAATTTAGTATCTATGAGATACAATAGCATACATAGATAGACCATCTCAAAATGATTATAAAAGCAAACAAAATTGATATTCAAGCAATCTATGTTTTAGGTAGTGATTTGCGATACTTCAGTGCTTCAAAGCGAGCAGCAAGTGCATCATAATCTGGCAATTTGGGATGCACGCGAAGGGCTGTGTCTTGTTTATCATGACATGAAGGTACTGAAGGTGGACGCCGCTCGGGCGGTGGACAAATGCCACTGGGTGGTTCTTCCATCTCGATTTCTTCATCACAGTCTGATTCATCAAACTTTATGTCTGAATGTCCAGAAAGTGCATTGTAGCTCTGCCTCCTATAAACCTTTCCACCATTCACATTAGTAGTCAGTGTCTCCTCACTGCTTACACAATGAGACCTTCCAAAACTCTCAGACTCATATTTGCTCCCTGTAGCGTTTAGCTGATGATCCATATTCTGTAAGTTAACTGCAGAATGGTCATTTGGCATGAAGGAGCCAGTAGATTTGCCCGAAAGGGTATCAAATGCATGGTTGATATTTGAGTCATTCGACTTATTAGCAAGGCTAAATACTCGAGTGGTTGGATTGAAGTCTCTGTTTGCCAAATAGGCAGCAGCTTGGGCAGCAGCAATTGCTTTCTTGGCAGATTCTGCAGCTGCTTCAGCAGCTGACAGTGTGTCCTCAAAATGCATATTGCCATTTTCTCTACAACATGTTGATCTAGGTAAATAACAAGAATAGAATACATTTAAAACTAAAATTTTTATGGTGAATCAGAGGTGAGAATAACATATTGGGTGACATACCTGGTAGTTGGCTTATTCGACTCAGCAGATTGAGTCGGTCCGGGCTTCAGGGGTAAGCTGGTAGCACTAATGAAAGTGTTTGGTCCTTCCTGATCAGTGAAAGAAAAAACAGAATTTTGGAGGAAAACAATAAAAACTCAAATGTAACAAATGTGTGCAGCCACAGAGAGAGAGAGAGAGTGTGTGTGTGAATATAAGGTACATACTAAACGCTCTTCTGGAGCATTGAGAAGCTCCAACTCAGATTCTGTTGTATCCCATTGAATATTGTGTTCTTTTGCTATTTCCTTCATGATTTTCAACTTCACTTCACCAGTAGGGGTTCTGACAGATAGCTTGTCTATTAACTACGAGAATTTGGAGGGAAAAATGTTACAAGAGAACATAACATTTAGAGTTCAACAGAAAAGATAGCTAATGTTTGACTCACATACAAGCTAATCAATGAGTTTTTGCATGACTTATGATTAACAAAAGGAAGATGGTAGTTACCATGCGGTTTACACCACCGTTAGGTCGCAGATCAGTAGCTGCAGATACAAAATCTTTCCCATATTTTTTCTCAAAAATATTCCTAATTGCCACTAGTTCTGGAATTTCTGAGCACCTTGGAGCAGCAAATATTAAACTAGCAATCCCTTCTTTGAGATCTGCTGGGCATTCCCTGAAATAATTAGATGCATATCAGAATTCCATGTATTCAAGCTTTACGGAGTAGTAAGGATAATTCAATTCTTTCACCTTTGCTTGGCAATGATCTGAAGTCTGGATACAACCAATTCACAGAAGAGCTCAATGAACTCATTTGCAGCCAAAACATTCTGTTCTCTGATAACATGTTCGACCTGACGGTGAAATTATTGGAGGTTATGAAAATTAGTGGTCACAATTTTTGGCAAATGTGTAAATAAGCCTGACGGTGAAATTATTGGCGGTTATGAAAATTAGCGGTCACAATGTTTGGCGAATGTAAATAAACCTGACAGTGAAATTAGTTTTTACTTATTTATCAACATTCTCTTCCTTTCTGAAAAATCCTTAATTACAAATAGGAAAAAATATAAAAGAGCACCGGTAACATGGAATTTAAGAAATAGAACCATCTCAGGCAAATGCTCACTGATAAAAGTAGCTCCCAGGTACTATTCTAGTGTGTCCTTATCCTTTCTTCAAAACCTTTGAGTCATAATTACACGTACACACACCAAGTTTAATGAAACTTTGCACTCTGACAGCAAAAGGCTGATCCAAACCTCTGGATAGCAGTTGTTTGACCTTGTTTTCTCTTCAGATCCAAGCTCGGCCTAATCATAGTTTTACTTATGAAGTTTTTTGAGTCTGTCGGAACAGATGGCAGAGGCTGCCTCGGAGGAGAATTTGGGAGGATCCACAAGTAGATATTTCAATTTATATTGTATGGTGTGTTGGGGAAATATCTAACAGAGTTTGAAGGGTTATTCTTAATAGGGTGTGCAAATTGTAATACTCATCTTTTGATAATGGATTCTTGCAAAAATGCTTCATCCTAGATGTAGGTTTTCAAAGCTCATTAATCTCTGGTGTCTTCAGCATTTTCTCCCCTATATATTGTTTAGAACTTTCACATAACATACATTTTTATACTAGTAAAATTTCATCAATATGAGCAAAAGGCACACTATGTATTATTTATTGTATATGAGAGAGTCGTCTATCTAGATACAAGAAAATCATGAAAAGTGATCCCCTTAAAGTCTCTGGACTTGGCAAAACATACTAATTCTAAAAACCACAACATAGAGGACCATCCATGAACTTAGTAAAACTTGTTAGTATGCCCTTATTTAGTAAAATACAAAACAATACAGCTTGCATAATGAGGAGAAAAAAGGAAAAGAAAAGAGAAAACCATGATACGCCATTTCCATTCAGGAATCCATTAGAAAAATGCCTTAAACAGAAAGCATAAGTGAGGTGCTAATTAGAAACGGTTTGTATATAAAGCCAGACAACAAATCACTTCTTCTTTTTTTTCAATTTAGATATGGTCTTCCAATAACTGCAAAGACAGTAAGGCATAACCTATACTAGTTTTGGCAGTATAACTGACACAATCCAGTGCGCAAAATTTTTTTTTGTAGATGAAATAGAAACAGAACTTTGAGGACCGGAAGAATGATTTCAAGTTAATTATACGGTGTAAAAGAATTTTTCTTGTAAGGATGAAACTGAATTAGGGTAAGTCCATCCCCTTCTAACAACTCCTGTAATATTTTTAAAAAGACACTGAAATCTTAGCAAAGCATCAAAACGACCATAAACCTACAAATGCTTTACTCACTAGTCACTACCTTACAGAAAGATGTCACGTAATTCAAGGGCATGGCCACTCTGGCAACGATAAAGTGAAAGTAGGGCAGGTTTGGGGGGTAATATGAGAATTTTGTGTTTTGTTTTAGTGTTATTATGTTTTAGTATTATTATTGTATTGAGATTTGAAAAAGTTGAATTGGAATTTGAAAAAGTTGAATTGTTTATTATATTTTGTATGGAAATTTGAAAAATGTGAAATGATGAGATGAGATGAAATGAGAATTTTGTGTCTCATCCCACCCTCCAAACCTGCCCTAAGTCCTCATACCAACTAAGTGCAGCCAGCAAAGGCAGTCGACTGTGGACTCCTTTCAGACAAACAGTTTTATCTCATCTCATCATTACAACTTTTTCAAATTTTCATATAAAATATAATAAACAATTCAACATTTTCAACTCTCAAAACAATAGTAATATTAAAAAATGATATTTTAACAATATTTTATTCAACTTTTAACTTTCATCTAAAACCATCTCAACTCATCTCACTATCTAGAAGGTAAAAACCACCAGCTCATTCAAACCAGCTGTCCAACTACCATAAACAACCCAAGATAGGGCCACCGAAAGAAATCCAACCAGTTCCATTCCCTTTTTTACGATGCTTAAAAGACAAATTTTATTTCCTCTCATAGTAGCGTTCTCATTCTATTGCAGATTTTCAGCAAACATAATATATATTGCCTGATAGTGACCCCAAGGAAATGTAATAAAAAAATTCAAGAGCAATATTTTAACACCAACATGGCAACACCAATATAAAAATAGACGGTAAACAAGATTCTACCACACCCCAAATCCAAAATAATATCAATGCGGGCTCCGATGGAAAAACCGCCCAAAACGCAGTTATCCGCAAATACTAGTCTTTAACGCTCGGTTTGTTTCATCTCAAAGTTCTGTGTAACACCCAAAATAGAAACTTAAGTTTGACAATTACCCGGATGCGAGCAGTGGCATCTTGACCAGACTGTAGAAGCAACGCAATGTCTCGCCGCATCTGCTTCACCACCACCTGTCTCTTGTTCCTCAGCAGCTTTATCCTCGCCACCGCCATCTTAGCCGCTGTCTTGCTGTTATGCATTTTCCATTTTATTCCAAAGGAAAAAGAATGTAGAAATAAATAAAACACTATCCTCTGCTCCCAAGGAATTACTCAGTACCCAGAATTACTCACAGACAAAAAAAAAAACGTTTACACATTTTCTTAGCAACCAAACAAAAAAGGGTGTAATCAACTGGGAAAAGAAAAGCAAAAGGGGGGAGAGAGAGAGAGAGAGAAATGTACCATTTGGAGGAGTTGAAGCCACGGCGGAAGAGAGAAAAGCTGAGCTTCATGAGATTCCTGGCGTGGGTCGTGGCTACCCTTGTGGCAGTCATGGTCGAGTGTATGAGAGAGAGAGAAAGAGGGAGAGAGAAGCACGTTGTTTTCGGCCTTTTTCTAGAAGTGAAAACGGTCGCCTGAGTTGTAAAGTGGATCCGTTCGGCTCTTGATAGGATCCGATGGTTCGACTGTAGGCACCGACTTTTCCCTGTTACAAAGGCTGATCATTTTGTCTTGAATCTTGGAGGAAATCTATATTATATTCTGTACTACCTTTTGTTCTTGTAGCAAAGGAAAAATGTAGCCGTTAGGAAGATTGACACGTGTAAGAATAAGGGGAGGATTTGATGATTGTGAAGGAGCAGAGTATCCGATGCTCATTGAATGGGCCTTTGGACCTCAGGGGTGGGGAGGGCCGGGGGAGTACTAGCAACTTGCAGAAAAGATAATAAATTGGCAGAAAATAAAAAAAGAAGAGCATGAAAATTTGAAACCCCACGTCATTTATTGTTCATTCCAAATGGTCCGATACTAGAATGTACCATGTCTTTTGTTTTCTATGGATGGTTTGGAGAATGGAGATACAGCAGAAGCATCATTTTGGGGGTGTTGGGTTCCTCCATTTATGCTCTGCTCATGATTGTAATTTTCTATTTGATTACTGAGAAAATCCAACCAAGGGATCAGGGATCAAATCTTTCATCCAGAAAACATGAAACATGCGTTTTAGGCCCGATGGATCCGCTAACATAAGTAGCAGACAGCTGACAGAAGATCCAAAAACCTCGCCGACCATACACAAATAGCCGACCCACATTGCAGTTTGCACAACATTAACTACAAAAATGCCGTTCAATTGTCGGCCACATAATCTAGACACCAAAAGAGGATGCAATGTCTTTAATCTTTTTACACATGGTTACAGAATTACGTGAGACAAGGGTTAGTTTCATAAAAGGTAAAGGGTGCAGGAAGGAATCCTCACATACTTTTCCTAAACCTTCCCTATAGATTTTCAGGTCCCAATGAGCAATTGATAAAATCACAGTTCAGTCTGATCCATTATTTTATTCTTGTGTTTAATTTGTTAATAGCATCAAGTAGATATATAAAATGAACTTGATTGATCATTGTTTAAACAAGAACGGCAGAAAAAAGGAAATAAAACAAGGGCTGATCGAGCAAGAACAATGCAAATCATATTAAAATTGCAATTGTGTTTCTTTACATTTTGATTCATGTACATGGATAAACATTTGAGAAGGTGATAAAAGGCTAGCTAAAGCCAGAGTATGAGATCAGCTAGTTAGAAATTATATTTAGGATCAATACTCTTGCTTGGATCAAGCGCCTAAACAAGCATTCCAAACCTTTCTCAAGGCCTTCCATGCTAACATCCAAAGCACCCAACCTAATCTGTGCAGATTGTATCTTTTGTGCCTCCATATCTTGGCTTGAATTGTGCATCAAGAGGTTGCCAACTGCTGTATCCACCCTCTCCAACTCATTCTGCATGTTTCCGGCCTGTTGGTCTTTGCCTGCAAGTACACCTTTCTGCAATTGTTTGAAAACCAATGACCACCTGCTACTGCTAGGCTTTGGTTTCAACACTGGAACCGAAAGGAATAACAACAGCGAGTGAAAGATTGAAATAGTACTGAAGCTTGTTTCTGCAAGCACTCTGACCACTGCGGGGAGGGGATCATCTAGATCTGACATGGGGAGATCCCCGAACTGGTTATGATCTATCGGCTTCAAGGATGCTAGAGACTTGACAATCTCCTTTTTCATCAGTCTTCTTGAACAAGTATAAGAAGTGACAATGCTTTCAACACTCAAGTCTCCAACCCTTTTTCGGCGAAGAGCTGATTGAAGTTCTCGAATGGATTCTTGCATTGAGAGAATAGCATCCCTGGTTTTGCCACACACATCCAAGTATCCCAAGGAACCTTCAAGCAAATCATTGACCCATTTCTGGTGTTGCTGTTGGGCAAGAGCTTGTTGGGTCAATGGCAAATTCAGAAGATCATCTATGCATCTATACAATTCACCTAGCAGGGATAGACCAAGGCATATTGTTTCTACCCTTTTTGATGATGAAGTTGATGCCTCCCAAGATTTAATCTTGTTTAGCTGTTCTTCAACTCTTAACGTGCTCGGATGAGATCTAGCAGGCAAGCTAATGGATCGAAGGCTATAGCGTTTAGATGGCTTGGGGGAAGAGGAAGCCATAGTTGATCTCTTCACCATGGAAAAGTTCAAAATTTAAGATGGACTCGGTGAGTTTTATGATTCATTCATAACATACTTATACAAGAGCATTTAGGGAATCTGGGAAGGGACAAAAAAAACCCCTATAGGTCCTCAAAGTCAATGTGATCAACATGTGGAGGCAGGGTGGGCTCTCTCTTTAGTCTTTATGGAGTGGGTTATGTTCTCACGTAAACCAAGAACCCCTCCTTTTTTCAATACATTCTTAAGGTATATTTCATAGCAAGAAATGTTGGGTTTACAAAAATAATCATAAAATACTATTTTATAATCTCAAATAGCTTAATGTAGTATGTGAAATGAATGTAATTAAACTTCTTTATATATTATAAAGTAGATATATATGACGTTCACTTTGCTTTCATTATTGGGGGTTTGTGTTGCAGCAAAGACTGATTCATTTGGTTTTTCTTCTACCGTGCCCCACCACTGCCAACATATGCTTATCCAAAGGTTCAACGTCATTGTAGCCATATATAGAGAAGTGTAGCCGGCCAAGGTCCTCTGGATGTCAAGAACCTTGGGCCTGCAGAAATCAAGATCTTCAAGGATGGTGGTTGAATATAAACGTGATATTATTATATGGGTGCACGAGTGGCAAGCTGACATGTTCCCCTTAAGGTTGCAGCCTGCCAATGTATAGGATATCACAAGTGACCGCCTGATATTTGCTATTATGAGGCACAGATCACATTCACGTTTAGTTTTTTAGTCCATGAATCCTCCTAATATTTTCCATGATCTTGATCAACTTGTTGATGTGAGAGTAAATGAAGGCTCCCAAATGCATAGGAGGCTAATCAATATCTATGAGAATAGAATCTCAGAGGAGAATAGATGCCATTTTTGTCTCTGTCCTGACTTGTTCGTTCTAGTTCTTTGACTTTATTGTCTACCTAGGAAAATGACTTGTACAGGTAGGATAGGATCCTAGCTGTTGCAGGTTCTGAGATCTTGAAAGTCGAGAACTAGAATAATTATTATTGGAGAGATATATAAATGTTGGTAAATAACGCCAAGCTTTTAGTTTAAAAAGACGAATATCTCGAGTACCTTCCAATTGACTTTTAAAATTCCATGGGGCCAAGCTTGGGAGTGAATTCAAAATTTCAAAGAATGGGATTGAGATGAAAGAAGAAGTTGGACATGATATAGTAGAAGAGAAGAAAAAAAGGAGCTCAAATGCAAAATTCAAGATCTTAAAGAATTATTTACACCATAAGTTTTTAATGATCTATATGTTAAGTTAAAAAGAATTGCGGGGGCAAGAAAAGAAAGCTAAACATGACTTTGTTTGCTTGCAAATCAAATATTCAAAGATAAAGTTGCTCTATGTAGTAGCCAAAGATAAAGGAGACTTGATTCTCGGCGTGAGATATGATACAATCAATCTGATGATGATGCCGTAAAGAGTAATAAAAAAAAAAAAAAAATTATCAAACAAACAACTTATCATTCATAAGCTTTTTTTTTTTTTTTAAAGGAAAATGATATTTGGACCCGTGAAGTAGTGTATTTTTTTATTTTTAAAAATTGTTTAAATATGTTTAAAAATGTTTGAAAGAAAAAATAAATAATAAAAAGTGCAATTTGAGTGATAAGTTTGAGGAGACAAGCACATGGGACTAAGTAGCAGCACCTATTTTTTAATCATATAATTGGCTTTCATCAATCAACTAATTTATAAAAGAAAAATGCTCTTTAGCCCCCTCAATGTTACTGCTCAAAGTTACCGTTCGTTTATTTTGAAATTTTTTTTTGTTTAATTGTTATTAAGGCAAATACAGAGAAAGCCGTACGCACTAAAGAGATGCCTCCAGCTGCATCCTTGCGCATTGAGAAGAATCCTCTTCTTGTACCACGATCGATAGATTCTGCCAACAACGGATAAGGACCTGGACCTTTGTCTAATACGCCCTTTGCTTTACTTTTTCTTGATGTTTGGTAACCAACTCAGGTGCCGTCTTCCACTGGATGTAGGTTTTATCTTTTATGAAGTATATGACTTTTCTAAGTATATATGGCTTTTTCTGCTTCAATCTAAATCTAATGTCTCAACCATAATGTTGGCCTTTTTGCAATTTGTTAACAATTTATTTTCATCAAAAGTTGTCTCGGTTCAATTGGACTGGGGAGGGGAATTCTGACCATTCCACAAAATTTTTCAACCTCTTGGAATTAACCATCGCATCACTTGTCCATACTCTCACCCTCAAAATAGTACTATTGAAAGAAGGCATCGACATATTGTCGAAACGGGCTTATCTCTTCTAGCTCATACTTCAGTTCCTTACAAATATTGGGCCAAAGCCTTTCAAACGACAGTTTTCTTAATCAACCAAATGCCAACACCAAATTTACAAAAATAACTCTCCCTTTCAAACTCTTTTTCATGCTCCTCCTGACTACAATTTTTTACGAACATTTGGGTGCTTGTGTTGGCCCAACTTGAGGCCGTTTAATCGGCACAAGTTGAAATTTCGGTCCAAACCATGCGTGTTCATGGGCTTTAGCTCGGATCACAAAGGCTATCATTGCCTTCATAGTCCCATTGGCCGAATTTACACTTCCCGAGATGTTCAATTTCATGAAACTTATTTTCCATTTTCTGTGCCTAATCCATCACATTCTAAGTCTTCCGTGTGCACTGCCTTGACCATTTAGTCAGTATCTAGCCCACCTGAAACTCAATCTTCGCCCCACCCTTCTCATACACAGTAGCCCATGCCTTTCTCTCCAACACATATAACCCCCTCTACTTCCTCCCATATACCAGCCCAACCCTTCCCTCCTAACCCAGTCCAACAATAGCTCCCATAACCAATACGACACCGTCTCACATACCCAATACACATAACCAACACAACACTTCGTGTTCTCCTGTGCATGAACCTAAGGTTTCCCAATCCCTTTCGCATGAACCAGTCTTGATATCTCCTCCTCCTCTCTTCTGCCACCCCATGGTCACCAGGTCTAAAAATGGCATTCACCGCCCTCTTCTTTGAATCGATGGCACGGTCCCATGGCCCACACCAAAGCCATCCCTTAACCTTTCGGTCTCTGCCTTACCTTCCATATCTGAAGAGCCTGCATCTTTCACAGAGGCCTCAAAATATTCTGAATGGCGTCTGGCCATGGTTACTGAGTTTCAAGTGTTGCTTGATAACCACACCTGGGATCTGGTCCCACCATCTCCCACCTTGAATGTACTCAGCTAAAAGTGGGTGTTGAATACTAAAAGCCATGCTGATGGAACCCTTGAGCGCCGCAAGGCCCGACTTGTGACCATAGGATTTGATCAGCATGCAGGTTTAGACTTCACCAAAACCTATAGTCCAGTTGTTAAACTTGTTACAATTTGTTTGATCATTTCCATTGTTATCTCCTCTCACTAGCAGTTGCACTAGTTGGATGTCCAGAACGCGTTCCTATATGGTGACTTGGAAGAAGTTGTGTTCATGCAACAACCCCTGGGTTTGCCAATCCTGATTATCCTCGGCATGTCTGTAAGTTATGAAAATCCTTGTATGGTTTTAAACAAGCCCCTAGGGCTTGGTTTGCTGAGTTGAGTAATCGCTTGGTATTTCTAGGATTTCGTGCATCTAAATCAGATTCCTCCTTGTTTATCTACTGTCAGTCTAATCATTCCATTTTTGTTTTGGTTTATGTTGATGACATTATTGTCACTGGTTTTAATTCTAGCTTTGTTTGTAATTTTATAGTTGCCCTACGTGTTTCCTTTCCAATTAAGGGCTTAGGTCCCTTGCATTATTTTCTAGGCATAGAAATCACATGCACCTTTAATTCTTTGTTTATGTCGCTGTCCAAATACATTTCACACTTGCTTAAACGGACAAATATGTATAATTCTAAACATGTGTCCACTCCCATATCCAACTCAGTCAAATTAACTGCTATTGATGGATCTTCCTTTGAAGACCCCTAACTTGACCGTAGTATTGTTGGGAGTCTTCAATATTAGGCATTCACACGTCCGGACATCTCTTTCACAATTAACAAAGTGTATCAGTATATGCATTGTCCTAGAATTTCCCATTGGCAAGCAGTCAAACTCATTCTCAGATATTTGCGTCTCACAAACAATTTTGGTCTTAATTTTTCTGCCACTTCTTCTATTTCCTTGTCTTCCTATTCCGATGCTGACTGGGCTAGTTGCCCTGATGACCGTAAATCCACTAGTAGATTTTGTCTATTTCAGCTCTCACCTAATCTCCTGGATTTAAAAGAAACAACCCACCATTACCCGTTCATCCATAGCAGTCGAATATAAGGTTATTGCAAATACTACATATGAACTTATTTGGCTGCAATCATTGCTTAGTGAACTTAGTATTTTTCTCCCTGAACCGCCCACTCTTTGGTGCGATAACCTTAGTACCACCTATCTCTCCCTTAATCCTATTTTACATTCTCGCACTAAGCATGTTGAACTTAACTATCATTTTGTTCGTGACCGTGTGGCTGCCAAAGCACTCAAGATTGCCTTTGTCTCTAGCAAAGACCAGTTTGCAGATATTTTTACTAAGCTCCTATCTACTGCACGCTTTAATTTTTACGATCCAGTCTCACTATTGCATTGGTGCCTCTTGGATCGAGGGGGGCTATTGAGGCAAATACAGAAGAAGCCGTGCGCATTAAGGAGACGCCTCTAGCAGCATCCTTGCACATTGAGAAGAATCCTCTTCCTGCACCACGATCAACAGGTTTTGCCAACAACGAACAAGGACCTGGACCTCTGGCACCTTCTAGAATATTCGAGCCTAACAACCTTGCTTACGTGTAACAACAAGAGTGGTAGATGTACTGATGTTCCTCTGCTATTCCTCTGTTGAGAAAGCATATAAATTCATGAGCTGTCTGTATGTAATAAATAGGAAAATGAATCAATGAAAACCAAGACACAAAGACTTCCTTTTCTCCTGCGCATTCTGTCAAGCACCATGTGTGCATATTTTTCTATCTCCTTTTTCGTTTGTCATAGTAAAATTGTAATTTTTTTAATAATTAAGGATGTTAAAAAAATATTTTTAAAAATAAAAAAAAAATTAAATACACTAGAAGACACATCCAAGGATACATATTGGGCGGACATTATCCATTTGTAAAAAGAATAACTATTAGTACTGAACATTAAAGGATTACTCACCATTTAACATTTCTCTCTATGAAATCACCCTTCTCTATGATATTTTTATGATATTTAAATTTATTTTATATTTAAAGAAATTAAAAATCGATAGATATTAGACAATACCAACTCATAAAAAATAAAATAAAAAAGTGATAAAAGTAAAACTTTCCTATAGAAGAAAAACAATTAATAGAACTTAATTTCAAACTCAACTCTGGTTGACACACGTGTGATCTTATTAATTTCCTTCGCCTACCTACACGTGGAGGAGGACAAACCTCTATATGTGATACATGCATTTGATTTTTTAGTTTTTGGAAGACGTACGGCATCTTGATAGTTGAATAAGAATAATTGAGGCCTTAATTAAATTATGTCGATTGTGACGTTTTATTTATTTTTAATGTCATATGATCGAGTATTATTAATTTCAAATGTCAGTATATAGTGTTTGAGTAATGCTGAGCACTAGCCGAAAGCCACAGCACACCCTTCAGAAATTTTTATTTTTTATTATTTTTTATTTTTTTTCTTCAACTCAACACGGTGTGTTGAAGATGTAGGTTGCAACAAATATTTTTCCATAGTGTTTAATATAATAGAGAATCATGATAAGGATGGATGTACCCATGCATCAATGCATCATCTCTTCCCCATTTTGTAAAATAAACAAATATATCAACATGTAGATTAAAGATAAGAAAAGAAAATAAAGGCAGAATGTAGAGCTTGAATTTTCTGTTTATATTCATTCTACAGCAATCCATGTACATGATAGTTGTTGATCAATAGGAAAATATCAATCCTTTGACACCGTACATCCTCTAAAATTTGGATGTCGTGCAGCTATATATATAGGATCATGGAGATCAGACTAAAATGGCTTTTTTTTGTTGTGATTCTGATCTATTGAGAGATTATGTTCAAAAGAGAGGTTCTTGTTCTGATCAAGCGCCTAAACACACACTCCAAACCATTCTCCAACTCTTCAATGCTAATCTCCAAATCCTCCAACCTTTCCTTTGCACTTTGTGCCTTCTCAGAATCAGCCCCCTTACTTGAGGCCGCATATGATCTGCATAGGGTGCTTAGTGCAGCATCAACAACTTCCATCTCATTCACTTTCTCTTGCTTCTCTTCGCATGCTATTGCGCCTTTGTGAATCAACTTTGAGACCAGTGACCACCCACTAACTGGCTTTGACACTGGAGTTGTCAAGAACATCAAGAGGGATTGAAAGATTGAAACATTCATTAAACAAGCTTCTCTAAGCACTCGAATCACCGCAGATAGATGGTGGTCTAGATCTAAGATTGGTGATGCTCCACATTTGCTTTCCATTTGCTTTAAAGCCGCGATCAACTTCTTGGCATCCTTCTTCATTTTCTTTCTGAAGCAAGTATAGCTGTTGATGCTGCTTTCAATGCTTGAATCTCCCTTTCGACTTCGGAGAGCAGATTGAAGAACTTGAACATGTTCCCTAATCTGCAACATGGCATCCCTTGTAATGCCGCAGATATCCAAAAGCCTTACAGATCCATCCAACAACTCCTCGACGTATTTCTCATGTTGAAGTTGGGAAAGGAGTTGTTGGGTCGATGCCATATTGAGAAGATCATCCACGCATCTGTACAACTCTTCTAGACCAACTAGACCCTTGCAAATCGACTCTGATGTTAATTTCGATGTTTCCTCTCGGATTTTGAGCCTGTTCAGCTCTTCTTCGAGTCTGACAGTGCTGGGATGGGATCTGGAAGGCAAGCTTATAGATCGAACTTGATATTTCCCGGCCATGGCTGCTTTTGTTTTTGTTCTTTTTCCCAGAGAACGCTTAACTTTGAGATGCTTCTACCAATTCTATGATTCTCTATATATAGGAACGTGCACACAGAGATGTAAAAGAGACATGACTGTTCGAGTTAATGTGATCAACATGTGGTGCCAGGGTGGGGTTTTCCTTTGTATTCGGTCGCCTGTCACAGCTCTGGCCAGCATTGGCTTCAATGATTTGTTAATTATTTAAGCCACGATGTTCGGGAAATGGTGATGAGGTGAACTACTATTTTTGTCATCTTGTGAGCTCTGATGCGCAAGTAACAAGAAGAGGTCATCACCCACTTTGCCTCCCCTACAGTGCCACATTACCCTCTATTGTTGAAGTTTAATATTCAAGCTGCCTCACCTTCACAGATGTGCATTGTCTGGGTTGTCTCAACGACCACAACCTTGCTCTGTACAATTCATTAAACAAAAGCTTTAGAGAGATCGAGATCCAGATCTGTGGTGTTTAATTAAGAAAATGTAAAACAAATGATAAATTTGTAGATATATATAATGATTAGAATTCCAAGATCAGTACACATATCATAGCTACTACTACTAGCTAGCTCAATTATCAATGCTAACCTTTACCTTGTTTATTCTGTGCACGAGTGGCCTGCTCTGCATATGTCTCCATTGCATACCTCTATTTCCATTAATTAATTAACACTGCTTTTCAATTTATCGAAAACTTCACTAAATTTCTTTTATTGTCCGTCCTCGATATTCTCAGTAAAGGATAGGTACGCATAGGTAGGACACGTATCATGCTGGTTATGGTTATGCGTGTACTGATGCTGATAATATTCTTTAGATATTATTGGGAATCAGAGCAGCAGGATTTGGCATGTGGCTGCTGAACATAAGGGCCCTCTCAGAGAAGGATGTGGCTTGCAGAGTTGAAGCATGCAAGAGACATGCAACCAGGCATCGAAACCACTTAAATCATTTCAGAAATGCACCCATTTTGCCTTTTTAGCAGAGATCAATCATGAACTTGAGACATTAATAACTGAGACATGAGAGAGAGAACATACTCTTAGGAACTCTTGAAATCTGTTTTTTAATGGCAACGAGAAAACATCATCATGAAACTCATTTTGTCAAGGTTTTGAGCTGACGATGCGAATTCAGAATTAAATGTAACTGCGAGCAGTTACCATATATATATATATATATATATGTATATATATTTGAATTTTCAGTCCCATGTACGTACGTACTCAACATTAATTAACAAATAACGATAACGATCGAGTGGTTGATATATATGATCTAAACTTTTCTGCAGGTTTGATTGGCACTACTCATGATCATCGATCAACACCTTTTAAAGACACATTTTAGATACAAAATGTACAAGTGTCTCATCATTTTGACGCATTTTAATCGCCTTACATACATGTTCGTGAGACGGGGGAACGTATGCCTTTGATAGATGTATACTGGGTACAGCCAGGCCTGCCATTGTATTGGCCTGGTACCGTTCTCTTAAATAAAGATCAACATTTAAGAACTATTCTTTGAATTATCATTTGTAATATAATAAAGATCAACTTAAATCCCCATACCCAAAGTTCGCGAGTACTTGATCGTGTCTTATTTCAATGAACCATGCATATATAAAAACATTATATGACTGATAATATTCTATCCTGGGGCCAAGAATCTGGTCGTCCTGATGACAGTACTACAGTAGTTGGTGTCCTCGGGAGACAAGGAAAAACATATATAATTAGGAAGTAAACATTTCGTGTACCAGCTTGGATCGAAATTCATCATGTTAGCTTAACACAAACATTTACTGCGCGCGCGCATATACGCATTCACAAATATATATCTAACATAATATATATATATATGAATGAGTACTTCATATATAATTCTCCTTGTCCCGGCCTAGCTGCAGTATTAATCTACATCACTGATCAATTCAATGCACTATCATCAATCGCAATTCACGATATATATCTTCCTGCATGCACCAGTAGTAGTACCGGTCGACGAATCCCCTCCCGGCCGGGTGTGTAGGCTGGCCTGGATTATATTAATATCACAGTATTTTCCAATATCTGGCATTGGAATTAAGTTAGCATCGCCTTCCACGTTACAAAAACCATGATAATTTTGCATGCAAATCAAGTATATATTGGTTATCATAATGACCGGAATAACGTAGTACTGCTCATGAGATCGAGTACATGCGTCGACCATATTAATACACGTCATGGGGCGCAATACGTTTGTATTTGTATCGTACATGTACGTGTCCAACAACGTACCAACTGCGACCAAAGTGTCGTTTCTCTAATTTCGATCAGATTGCCATATTAAGGAAAAAATATATTTATAATCGTGAATCGTGTAACTATACATAATTATTTTTAAAAAAATAAATAAAATATAAAATTTACATAAAAAAATTAATTTTTTAATAATAAATTCTATTCTTTTTTTTAAATAATTATATGACATTTATACACTTTACAATTATACTACTCATATTTTAGATAGTGATGACATGATGAGTATGGAGTTGTTTCAAGGTATTACTCCGCCATAAGTGAGGTTTTTTAATAAAAATAGGGAAGGATCACTATTGGACAGGTGGCCTAGACTCTTTAAGTAAAAAAAAAATATATATATATATATTATATATATATATATATATATATATTTGACTAGACCTTGATCAGACAGACCATGCAATAATAATCTAGCTTAATTTGCAATGCTTAATATTATAAGTACAATATTATAAAAACGAGAAATTAAATAAAATAGCCGATCTCATCAAGTTGGAGTCATGAATTCCGTATAATAGGCCTGTACCATACGGCATTATCTATACTATATAACATGTCGTCATAGGGGAAAGCAAATTAACATTAATATTGGTGAAAATTGAAATATATAGCCTAATGTAGAGGAAGCTAGCTAGCCCAGTACTAATTAATATCGTATCACATGTTAATTCCAATGATCATGATCAGAGGCCCATCATGATTCTCTCTGTCTCCTGTATTCGTAAAATTAATTAGCTACCGACCTCAATCGACAGAATGCTAATTAAATATTGAAACATTATATTTACACGAAATTAATATAATAGTACTGGGGGTGGCCGCCGGATGCATGCATTTCTCCTGTGCCGCCTTGCCTTGATCATGTGTCTTACTCATGACTGAACACCTCACTCGATCCTATATACATTATTAATTATGGTGTTTGAATAATTTCCTAGCTAGTAGTTCTTTGATTTGACTCCTTCGAATTAATACACTAATTGATAGATAATATGGTAATTTTATCTTAAATTATGTTGATGTTGTCATGATCAATCAGTCAGATTACTGCATATAACGTCAATCAAAACTCAGAGAATTGCATGCAATAAACCAATTTAATTTGGACCATGACCCAGTACTACAGTTACAAATTAGTAATCTGATAATTTGCTCGATCGATCTCTTAGTAATACTAAGTTAGTACCTTTGCATGGTATCTCATTCAAACCCAAATCCTTCTCATTCAAACGTATAATTTGTTCAGCTTTAGCTTTCTTCAGCCATTTAAGTGTACCTTCCTATATATGTTGTGTAAGCAGCAACATCTGTTAAACTCTTTACTCTCAACCGCATAATCAAACACCTCGATCGTAAGCTTATGCTGAGGATATATATATATATATGTCCTCCCTTCCCTACAAACTGCCCTCACAAATAAGCTGGTAGCATATATAAGCTGCCATCTCAATCTTCATATCCCCTGATCATTTCATCACACCATAAAGTTCAATTGCCTTTTCCAACGGCTTCAACTTCCTCAATCCTTGGAGCAACATATTTCTTCTTTGGTTCGTTATTAGTTTTGGGTTTAAAGGAGGGATTTATATTTTAAAAAACTAAAAAGAAAGCTAACCAAATACTTGTGGGTTTGTGGAATTTATTGGTGTGTTGCCCTGATTTTTTTATTCGACCCAACAAGGATGTGTTTTTGGCAAATTTTCAAGGAGGCTCGAGCCATGGGGCGCAAACTTGGACCGATACCCTGTGGGGGTATGGGGGCAACGCCTTGGAGAAATTTTTTGGCAATGTTTGCAATCAGAAAAAGTACCAGACAGAAAGTTCGCTAGACACTCGCTTAATATGTTGCTCAAACGAAGCTCGGATAGAGAGTTCGCTCAAGGTGCGCTCGACACGCATATTGAGTGAATACCACAAAAAAGTGATAAATAAGATTTATGTCGTGTGACACTATAAATATGTACTTGATGAACAGTTTTAGCACGTTCTGATTGTTCTGAACAGTGTGATTTCGCCCCAAAATATATTTTGTGATTCATTAATATAATAAATCATCTGCAGTTCTATAGACATAGGCATATTGTTGAATCACATTAATTTTGTATCGTGTGATTGATTTGCTTGTGTTTGCTGTCCTTTGTTTGTCATTGTTGTTTTCACAACAGTACTGAGTTGCAGGAAAAGAGGGTTCGTCTGATTCCTTATACCTGCAAGTATGTTGGAGGATAAATTCCGTGCCCTTCCTATTAATTTACAATCTAACGAAATAAAAACGCAGAGCTGAGTATTGAACCGCAGTAAGGATGAACTGGGGAATAATGAGGCCAGCTGTGTTTGGGGGGCCTTGCTCTGCGGATACCATTTTGCATCCATAGTTTAATGATTCATCTATTTAATACATATTTGTTAGACATTGATATGCACATGGACAAGGGGGAAATACAAAAAGGGATTGATGCTCTTAGCACAGCTTGTTGATTGAAAAATAAAGTCTTTCAGGCAGGGACAAGTCAAGAGCATGAGAGCTAGAAATCAGAAATACACAGTGATGCAAAGATTTGAGTTGTTTTTACCCAACACGGATGGGCATGAAGTTTCACATATAGTAACGCTAGCCTCTTGCTATGTGGAAGAAGGTAAATAAATGGCTCTATTAATCTTGTGAACCAACTATAGTATCAACTACACATTAATGAATAACCCATGATACCACAATAAAGTCGCTTCTGTACAGGACTCAGTAACATGACAGATTAGAAGATAAAATTATCCCATGCTACTAAAATTAATAACCCTCTGACTTGGGCTGTTATCACTAGATTGCTCAAGGCATATAGGAATCTTTCCTATCAAAGATAATACATAAGAAGTTATAAATGTTCTAAAACAAAGTTGGAGGCCAACTTGCAGTTATTTAATTCGAGAATGCTTCATATTGGGGCTCCCTCGAAGAACACTCATTTCACCACAATTTGAATTTCTCGTGGATTTCAGCAAGCTGCCATTCATTCTGCACTCTGATGGCTTCTGTTCATCCTCTGCTTTAAGTTTCGAAGGGGTTTTTCTCCGACGCTCATTATGACCAGCCAACCTTTCCCGGCAACTCTTTTTGTTATCATCAAACTCTGAAATTTCATGAAACCTGCACCACATATTCATATCCCAACCAAATGCTTCAGCAGAGACCATAGGGAAATAAAATGAGGATGCATCAATTCTGGCACATGAACAAAAGCATTTACAAAAAATTATTCATACATACGACTTCCACTGCATGGAAAGCAAAAGAACTATGGCAACACAAATGGTAATTCCAAATTACACTACCACCGCAATGTACATGATAAACAATTAGAAAACTGACGGTTTCTAATATCAATATTTCTACTTGGTGACCAAAACTGACCTATTAATTCCCACCCCACGAAATAAAATGATAGGAGAAGTTCTTGAATTGCATAATAATGTCATAAAATGATTATGAAACATACAATACGGTTTTCCAGTTGATAGCAATTTGTGGGAGAAAAGCTAACTTCTACTTACCAAATTGTTGTCTGCAATATGAGGGAGGAGCTTCCAATGAAAGTACATATAAATTTATTGAATTAAGGTTTACTTGTTAATATAAAGTAGAAAATAATTCGTAGAAGCAAATCCATAGATATCTTTATTCTCAATGCTTCAGTTTTGAATACAAGTGTACTACACATTATGAAGCCCAGGAGCTGGTTCAAATTAGGTACGGTAAGATAACATTATGACACTAGGTAAACAACTTAGATAAAGACACCAAAGATGCATGACTTGCCTAATTGTGAAAAATCAGACCCCACTGCACGCCGGTGACCAAACTTGCAAGTTGCAAGCTCTTTGGTCAATTACAGAGATGCATGACTTGCCTAATTTTGAAAAATCAGACCCCATTGCTCGCCGATCACCAACTTGCAAGCTCTTTGGTCAATTACAGAAAGGCTACTTCACAGTTACTCGCAGACTAATTCAGTTATAATCAAAACAAATAGAGCATGAAACCACACAAACCTTTCTTTTCCTCCTTGTAACTCAACCAGAAAATGAACTGGAAATAAACAGTCGAACATATTATGGGCAAAAGAGAACACCCAATTCACTTGCTATCCATAATTAGACACAGAAGAAAACTCACAAACACCCATTTGCATTACAAAATTATATAAGCTCTTCTAACACAAAAGAAGAAGTTAAATACTTGCTACACTGCTGGCAAAACCTCTGGCGGACGCCGCTGACTAAAACGACAGGGGCCCTAGAGTGGCGCTCCCAAACCTTATGTCGCTTGTGATACGTCTTCCCCATTCTCAAGTCCACAACACATTCATCAGCCTGGCAACGTAATGAGTCAATGCCACTGATCATATTGTTACCACTACTACTACTACCATTCATAAAGGGTACCATAGCACTAAGCCTCTGTCCAGCTGAAACTACCCTTATCATCACCTTCTTCCTTCCATACTCTAGTCCTAGCTCATCCTCCTTTTCAACTTCTTCTTCTCCCTCATTACCCTCATCAACATCGGCTTCTTCATCTTCGTCATTATCATGATCATCATAACGTTCAGCATCTTCTTCTTCTTCTTCTTCTTCTTCTTTCTTGAAAGATTTTGCAGCCATCGAAAACTATGTTTCTGGGGCTCTATAGGAGAGAGAAACTTCTGGGAAAGTTGGGAGTTTTGGATGCAAGAGCAAGAGGGTAATGACAATGGGTTAGAACCATGGAGAGGTTGGGAGAAGGAGACGATTGATGTCAAAGCAATATGTACGGTGAAGGCCCGTGGTACTCTTGCAAAAGAGGAAAAATAGATAAGGAGAGGTTGGATTGAGATAAGTTGAGATAGCTTGTGAAGTAGAATAAAAGTTGAATTATTTATTATATTTTATGTGGAAATTTAGAAAAGTTGTTTTGAGATTTGAAAAAGTTGAATTGTTTATTATATTTTGTGTGTGAATTTGAAAAAATTATAATGATGAGATGAGATGAATTGAGGTGAGTTTTGAATCCAAACCTCTCCTAACTTTTTCACCCCACAAGCATTTCCTACTAGATAAGTACAAGGATAATGATACGTTTCTATTTCTTACCATTTTTTCACTATTCTCTTTATTATTATTATTATTATTATTATTATTATTATTATTATTATTTTGTTTTACTCTCTCTCTTTTTTTTAAATAGATTTAATTCATTTATGAAAAAAAAATTACAGATATGACTGATACATATAAAAAAAAATCTAAATTATAAGTTAATTACTCACAGTTGAACTCCACTAGTACACAAATTCTTTCATGACTGGTATGATCTTAACTTCTAAAATTCTCTATAGAAAAATCGTCTGAGAGACCACACTCTACCTAAAACAGAAATTTCAAACACCACTATCCAGAGGAGGAGAGAACTTTCACTCTATAAACAAAATGTTCAAGAGACTATTTCTTTTTTATTATTAACCTAAAACAAAGGAAATAAACGAAAACGTAAATGATACATAGGAAAATAGCGACATACAACTTGAAAAGTTGTAAATCTGCATTTTCAACTTTAAAGGAAATAAAAAAAAAAAAAAAAAAAAAAAAAAAAAAGCAAACACAGGCACTGTGGTGGCGCGTCACCTGGAAGTATAGCGGAGAGTCGAATATGAAGAAACTGATGACTCTAGTCCCAGAAATGTCGAGCGTGATGACAGTAGATCTCCCCTTGCGGTGAGGCGTGGATGACATGCAAGCACTTTGGACCGCGCGTGTTGCTCACACGCCGTTCCGTTCGATTAGATTTTCCAACCGTCTGAAGGATTGGCGCCTTGGAATCTTACAGTGGGGCGCGTGGTGGTCACGGGGCTTCAGAAAACAATAGATTGGCATTTCGCTCTACTTTAAAAGAAAAACACACAAAATAAAAATAAAAAATAAAAAATAAAAACTAGAGAGAAGAGGTAGGAGGGAGGAGCCGAAGCTCCAACCTCCCTCCTCTAGTAAGGGTTTTTTTAGGGAGCTGCTATAGAGAGAAAAGGGAGAGAGTGAGAGGTGTCCTAGAGTTATATCTATTTTGTTTTACTTAATAGTTAAAGAAATAACTATTAATAAAGTTGTATATTTTTTAATTTTTTTTAATAATTAAAGACATTAAGAAAATAATAAAAAAATAAAAAATTTTAAATACACTATGAAATAGTAAAGGAGTGAAAAGAAATAGTAAAGTCTATCATTATCTTTTTTAAATTATTAGAAATATTTAAATCAAAATATTATGAATATGAATTTGGTCAGAATGCATATATTGAGTATCACAAAAAGAAATTACTCATAACATTGAATTATTAGAAAATATATTTATTAATTACTTATCTAAAGTCACATAAATGATAAAAAAAAAAGATATTAATTAAGAAGGTTATAAACACCATTTAATGATTATTCGCAGATAAATTGAAATATATGATAATCTCTTATTATTAAAAAAGGTGCTGAAAAGTTGAAGAAGTATTTGAACACATTTCTGGTAAATGTTTATTAATTAAGAGTAATACTACATATAATTGTGAAATGCGTAAACGTCGTGCAGTCGCTTTAAAAAAAAGTAAGATCCATTATTAAAAAATTTATTTCTTTTCATGTAGACTTCATATTTATTCATTTTTTTCAAAGCGACTACACGATACTTACACATTCACGACTGTAAATATCATTTCTTATTAATTAATGATATAATGGAGCATGGAAGTTGCCAAAATGGCATTAATTACAGTGTTACACATTTATAGTAGATGATCGATCGATCGTACCTTCAACCATTGGCCTTGTGATTCGGGTTACTTCCCAAAACTTTGGCTTAGAAATTTAGCCTCCCATGTTGTTTTCCAAAATAAAATCTACCAAAAGCAAAGCCATCGCTTCCTCTGGGAAATTTCCAGCCAAAAGAAAACAAAACCTCTAGCCTCCGATTTTTCACTCCCAAAAACCCACGAAAAAAGGGGCTTGCCGTTCGGTTTCTTTCTTTTTCTCAAAAGAGAAATGTCACGTAAAAGTAGTAGAATATGTAAACCTCTCATAATTATTTAGAAAAAAATAAAATTTATAATTAAAAAATTAATTTTTTATCATATAAATATCATATTTATTCATTTTTTTAAAAATAAATTATACGATACTTACACACGACTGTAAATATCATTTCTCTTTTCTAACCACGCCCACGCTGAAAAACGACTCTATCACTATTTTTTTCCATTCTCCAGCCGCAATTTTGTCTTTAATTCCAAGCCTCTTCTCCAACAAATAAAAGAATAAATATAGATAGAAGTTATTATTGAAGCATTCATTTTGCACACATGATATAACATCATCTAGATCACACATCGTCTCAAGTGAGTGTTAGGAACAATCAACTAGAAGCAACCATACAGTGAGTGTAAAGTGTGTACTGCTATAATGACTTCTCTTTAGTATTACTCCAAATAAAAAGACAAAAAAGGAAGACTTTAGCAACTATTATTTGGATAAGAGCAGAGCTATACGTCAGCACCACTCTCCGCACACTTACATGTTTGTTTTTTTTTTTTTTTTTTTAAACTCAACACAGAGGTGTGTTGCGGCTGTAGGCTTAAGTAAATAATTTACTTTGGCTAATGCTAACATTAATATTTCCGCTCGGATTTGTTCCGATCTATCCTTTGAACACGAGCAGTTTTCAGTCCCTTACACAAACCAATAATTACTTGCTATATTATCTCCCCCAACTTCGCTGTCAAGTCTCTGTTCCTCCGCCACCATGAACCACCTGTTCAGGAACTCCTGGACTCGCTTCGTTTGTAGTTTCAATCGATTTCATTTTTCTATCACTCAAAATTCTAGTAAATTCTCTCACTTTTCCGGGAGGTTCGAGCCAGAATCATGGAGATCGATGGAGGGTCTGGTTCATTGCTCAGCAAATCACGCTCCTTTGTCTCCCATAAGTTTCTTAGAGCGAGCGGCAAAGGCTTTCAGAGACAGAACCTCGGTCGTGTATGGTTCTTTGAAATATACATGGGGTGAAACTCATGAACGATGTCTGAGACTGGCCTCTGCTCTGACACAGCTGGGAATTTCTACGGGGGATGTGGTGAGTTGATTTATTTAACATGCATTTCTTTTTTGTCAAGGTTTAGTGGTCTTGATCATTGTTTTTTGGAGTCTTTTATTATTATTTTTTTATTTTGCGACTTCGTACTTGCTACGATTCATTGATTTATATCCAGTGATCCACTTCCTTTGAATTTATGTTTTTTTTTTTTTTTTGGTATTTATGGGTGTTATAAACTTTGTTTGAGGTGAGGATGCAGGATTAATACAAAAAACAGTAGGATGCACGCACAATTTTGATGTTCTCGTAGTCTCAACTAGTTTCTCTTTCCACCGTATCTGGATTTCTATCAAGTTATCTGGTTTTGGTATAGAATGATTTTTTCTAGAATATAAAATCATTACTTGTTTAAAGACTTTAAATTATCGTTTCTGTTGTGTTTTCTCTTGTAATGGCATTTTTATTTTTATTTTTTAAATTAATGATCGGACAAAGAAGATATATGGTCAAGAGAAACAATTACAAAGCATGTTCTTATGTTCCCTTGTATAGTTGATTTCTTGATGGCTGATGCTTGGTTTCATTAAAAAAATTAACTGAGAGCTAACTGCAAAATTTATCATTAACTTGGTCTACCGTGAGATTTTGAGCCTTAAGATAGAGAGAAATGGAGTTTTCCTCAAGGATACAATAAATATGTTTGTCTTTATCCGGTAAATCTATGGAAATTGTTCTTACTCAAATATGCTTACCCACATGGTCCTGACATTCAGTTCTATCCCTTTTTCCACATTTGATACTCTAGCTTGCTTTCTCAGGTTGCAACCCTGGCCCCTAATGTCCCGGCAATGCATGAGCTACATTTTGCAGTTCCAATGACAGGGGCAGTTCTCTGTTCGCTTAATACACGCTATGATTCAGCAATGTTGTCATCCCTACTAACACATTCAGAAGCAAAGATCATTTTTGTAGACTACCAGTTACTTGAAATTGCTCGTGGAGCATTCCAGGTTCATGAAAAGACAGGTGCAGAGCCGCCACTCCTAGTGTTGATATCTGAATCTGATGGCCCATGTCCTGTTGACATTACTTCTAACACTTATGAATATGAGAGTCTTCTGGCAAATGGACAGAATGGATTCCAGGTAAGACGTCCAAATTGTGAATGGGATCCTATCAGCCTAAATTACACCTCCGGCACAACATCTAGACCAAAAGGAGTCGTATATAGTCACAGAGGTGCATATCTCAATTCATTGGCAACAGTTCTTCTCCATGGAATAGGCTCAATGCCAGTTTACCTTTGGACTGTGCCTATGTTTCATTGCAACGGGTGGTGCCTCATTTGGGGGTTGGCGGCTCAGGGAGGCACCAATATATGCCTTAGAAAAGTTACTCCAAAGGGTATATTTGACAGCATCGCTAAGCACAGTGTCACGCACATGGGAGGGGCACCAACTGTCCTGAACATGATTGTGAATTCCCCTGTCAGTGACCGAAGTCCACTTCCTCACAAGGTGGAAGTTATGACAGGCGGTGCACCACCACCTCCACAAATTCTTTCCAAAATGGAAGAGCTGGGTTTTGGTGTGTCTCACTTGTATGGCCTCACCGAGACATATGGTCCTGGGACTTCTTGCATATGGAAACCCGAATGGGATTCTTTACCTCTTGATGAAAGATCCAAACTGAAAGCCCGACAAGGGGTGCATCATCTTGGTTTGGAGGAGGTTGACATAAGAGATCCTGTCACACTGGCAAGGGTACCGGCTGATGGTAAAACTATGGGTGAGATCATGTTTAGAGGCAATACTGTAATGAGTGGATACCTCAAAGATTTGAAAGCCACAGAAGAAGCTTTCAGCGGTGGATGGTTTCGAAGTGGGGATCTTGCAGTGAAACATCCTGATAATTATATAGAAGTGAAGGACCGCTTGAAGGATATAGTAATTTCTGGCGGGGAGAACATAAGCACAGTTGAGGTAGAAACAGTTTTGTTTGGTCATCCAGCAGTTCTTGAGGCTGCAGTTGTTGCACGACCGGATGATCACTGGGGCCAGACGCCTTGTGCATTTGTGAAGTTAAAAGAGGGATATGATCATGTCAGTGCTCAAGAAATAATCAAGTTTTGTCGGGATCATTTACCACATTACATGGCTCCTCGGACTGTAATTTTTGAGGATTTGCCAAAAACTTCGACCGGAAAGACACAAAAGTTTATTTTGAGAGAGAAAGCAAAGACTATGGGCAGCCTCTCTTGACCAAAAGTGTAACAAAATGTTGAAGCATGCCAATTTCTCTTAAATATTAGTTTGTTCTTCTTTAATTCAAGAACAAACATAGTCATTAGCTTCACTAATTCATTATCTAGTCTCCAACCCACGTACAAACACATCAACTGAGAGCCAGAACCATGTGCAAAGTTACAGGTTGATCAAGAGCATCTAGCCGATTATTGTAAGGGTGCCAACTATCAAGTACAATATCTTGTTTTTATACGGCAGGATATTGTTTCAGGTTGAGGCTGATAATGTAGGGGGCAACAATGGAACCGCAATACAGATGATCTCCTATCTTCATCGCACTTGTGAGCATAGGCAGTTCAGGATCATAGTAGTGAGCAATTGGTTTTCCTGCCAAGTCAACGACCAGAACCCCTCCAGGCCTCCCCAAAAAATATGGTCGCCCTGTATACTTTAGCGCAATTGCTGCAAACTTTCGGATGAGAGGATATTTGAATGTTAAATACCATGGAAGTGTATATTCCTGCCAGTAGTGCACAAACAGTGACTCGTTAGAATAATGTGCTGAGTAAGTACTAGAATGATATATAAGCAGGACAACTCATATATTAAAGGGAAATTAAGAACCAAATTACCAGTGCCAGTGCAATCCAGTAGTGGCCTTCTCCATCATATCGGATGTTATCAGGCATGCCTGGTAGATTTTCGATAAACTTGTCGACTTTTCCTTTTTCGTTGCCACTAATATGATATTTTCTACACCTTCTCCTGCACCCATTATTGGAATCAATGCCAAAGAAAGTTAACTAACAAAACAGGAACAAGATTTCTTCGAGTTTTTATCTGAACTTGAGAGCTTTTAAGTGAGAGACGAATAGACATATGAATGCAAAGAAGGGGAAGCAAACATATGCTGTTGTTTCGCAAAAGATGACATGATTTTGATCAGGGGAGACAGCAACTCCGTTAGCAAAGTAAAGATTGGGAAGCAGCACCTGGGTGGTTTTGGTAGCTGGATCATAACTCAGAAGTCTACCATGGGGCTTACCCTCCAATATATCCCGATCGGACTCATCTAAACTATATTTATAGGAAGCATCACTAAAATAAACCATGCCATTCTGTGCAATATCTACAGCATCTGTGGTTCTAAACTTTTGTCCCTCAGCCTCATCTGTCAACACCTCCACTTTGCCCTCTGCCGTCACCTTCAGTAGGCCCTATTATTTTGTTTTATATATACATTACACCACACCAGATTTCATTATCAATCCCAAGCATGCATAGAAAAAAACACGTTTCCAAACAAGTACTCATTGCCCTGGTATTTTGTAATTTGATAAATTTCCAAACAGATAATATGGCGTAATAGCATCGAATGTGTTTCAAAATAGAAAAATTCTTCTTCTCACATTACTGTGTAAAGAAGCCCCAGCACACTTAACGTGCTGGGGTGAAAAAAAAAAAAATTATATGGGGATGGTACGGCTTCCAGCTGCTCCCCAGAAACACTGTTCAAAATATCTTCATGATTAGGTTAGTAGGGTCATCCCAATCTCAAGTATTGAAGCCCTCTATCTTCTTTCATTTTGGACCTTTCATGCATTATCTTTTCAATACGAGAAATATTATAAATATAAAGAGATTTATACATAAAAATAAATTTATAAACTGACGTAATTTTATATAATGTATAAATTAATTTTATATTAAAAATAATTTTACAATCTGACATAGCTTCACGTGATGTGTAATTTTTTTGTAATTAAAGTATTTCTATTTCTAATAATAGATAGATATAAGTAGATAGTTATCTTAAGAATTACGCACTGAAGGGACTATGAGTAAAAACTCAATTAATTTAACAGAAATAAAATAATTAAAATAAGAAAAAAATTGTGTGATATAAAAGATGATAAAAAAATAAAAAATTATATATCATATATGGTATAAAAAAATTTCTTATATAAATCATCATATATAAAACGTGTGATATGCTCTAGCAATTAATTGCATCTACCCGAAAACTTTCTGCTTTTTAATGTCATTGGTGTAGCATTACTTATTGTTAGTACGACTTTTATCTAATTAGAGTGACGTGGCTGATCTCCCCATAATAACTCATAATACTTTAAACCGTAAGTTAGCTGTGCGAGCTTTACCCTTTTTGCATCGGCAACGACAACTTCCTGTTTAAGTCCGCCGACGGCTATTCCCAGAGGTCTGCCGCCTGTGTTGATCCACTTCTGCACCTCCGAGTCGTTCACGTTGACTCTGTTTATCCAGCCGTCAGCACAGCCCGTGTAGATGACTCCGGAGCTGTGATCATAAGCAACATCTTCTGGTCCCTCCAAGTTCCCCACGCCCACCAGCTCCGCTCCACGGAGCATGTGCTTGTTGCTTGCCGGCCCGGCTATGGCGTGCCGAGTCAACAGATCGGGGGGCAGTGGAGCCGGGTCGAACGAGTCGAGGTTGTACAGAATGCTCGCCGCCACAACGGGGACCAGTACCGTCATGAAAGAGGTGAAAAGCCATGAGCATGAGGTTTTGCTGTTGGAAGTAATACGAGATGCGTTGGGAGTGGAAGCTGAGTCGGGGTTATTTGACTCGGACATGGTGGGGTACTGAGAGTGAGGGCGTTAGTAAGTGCAGAGATCGACTCGGTATCAGGAAAGGACGACTATGTCGGATTAACAGAGCTTAACGAGAGCAATATATCTATAGAGAGAGAGAGAAAGAGTGAGCATAGCCTTTTATAGGTACTGTTGATGGTATTTTTCGACGTGGCCGCAGGCCGAGTGCAACAACACGGTCCACGATGATGGCTTCGTAATGGTATAGGGGTAAAAAACCGACCCCTTGTTCGGTGTGTACGGTTCGGTTCCGTACACAAACCAAAACGAACCGAAACTAATATTTTGGAAAAGAAAATGGGCCGAAAACCCACTATGTAAGGGGGTAAAATCGGCCATATACGTTTGCTGGCTGGTTCACAATCGGTTTGGCAGTTTGTTGAAAATCAATTACGTCTCTTCCAAAAAAAATTGTTCAAAGTAGTTATTTAATCCAACCAGCACCAAAAAACAACAGAATCATCTAAGAATCTAAAAAATCGTAAATAACATAATCATCTAAGAATCTAAAAAAATAATAAACAACGTATTCATTAATCAAGAAAATAGAAAAAACACTAAACAAAAAAATTTTATCTAGAGAGTGGAGAGGATGAAATGAGGGGAATGGCTGAGGAAGTTGCCGATGCCGTTGGAGAGCAGAGACAGGAGTGGAGGGCTTGAAAAGGAGAGACATGGAGGGCTGCGCTGCTGCGGATTCTGGAAGGGATGAGTCGCTGCGCCACTAGAGACTGAGGAGATTGAGTGCTAAGGGCTCAAAACGACGAAGTAAAGAGACTGAGAGTATGATTGTTTAAATCCTAAGTAGAAACGGTTATGCCAAATGTCGCCGTTCCTTTTTTTTAAACTGCATAAGCAAAATGACGTCGTTTTATAATAGATTATATATATAATAAAAGAAAAATGGTTTAAGACTTCGGCCGGTTCAACGGTTTTCTATTGGTTCGAATCGAGACCGAACCGGCTGATATCGATTTTCATAAAATTTCACAGTCTGCCAATCGGTTCACTGTCGGTTCCGAGCTCGGCCGGCCGATCTGAGTCGGTCCTAATCAATCTTTTGGTTTCTTGTACAACCTTGATGGTAATTGATACATGTTTGGCCCTTTGGATGCTTATTGAAGTAAATCGTAAATAAAATATATAAATATATAAATAAAGAGATACAGTTAGTTATTTTTTCTTTTTCTTTTATTTTTTTATTTTTTTGTGACAAGGATACAGTTAGTTAATTTGGCATAAAATTCTACCACGAGTTGTTTGTGGTGAAATTTATTATTTCTTTTTTATTGTGCGCTTTTCCACTCTTCATGCAATAAAGGAACAAAGGTTGAGCAATACTAGATTGGATTAGTTATCTCAAAATTAAAATTTGGCTAATATTTGACTTTTCTACTTTCGATTAATTATTCAAAACTTAGGTTGTATTTGGATGTTGAATTGAGCTGAGTTAAACTGAATTTTTTATGAATAGTAGTGAATTTAGTAAATGAAGTGAGTTATGTGGAGCTTATCTAAAATAAGTTTAGATGTGTTTGGATATTATTATGAGTTTAATACTATTTATGAAAAATTGAAAAAAGTTGTAAGTTTCACGTATAAAGATATGTTAAGTTGAAAAATATTGTAATCCTACGTGTAAAAAAGTTTTGAGTTGAGATGAGTTTAATAATTTGAAAGTTGAGTGTTGTAATGTTAGACTCAGCTTAAAATTAGACTGAACTGAATTAATCTCAGCTAAATTTTGCAACCAACGGGACCTTAAACTCAACATTAGATTAGCTATCTCATTCTCTATAATAATAAAATATTATTATTTTTAATCAATTTTTTAATATATTTTTTTTATTTGTTTAAATAATTTTTTATTTTCATTTTCATAACCTCCAACTCTCCCCAACAATTTCCCAAAATTATTTTCATTTTTATTTTTCAGTCTATAAAATTATCATTTCTAGTTGAGCAATAAATTGTGCTACTACTACTATCATTTTCACAATCCAACAAACTATAAATACATTTATAGTTGCTATGTAGCACGAGGCATTGCATTAATACAATTTTTCATCAATCAAACTTCAATGGATATTGAAATGTACTTGGGAAGACAGAAGAAATTAATGGCACAAATACTTGCTCAAATGTATGAGCCACCGGAAGGAGAACGAGAACGTGTGGTGGATAGGGTTTGTTGGAAATAATAAAATAGATTTGTAAAGATTCTCTCTTTTTATAGAGGTCTCTTTCATTGTTTAGAGTAGTTGTGTCTTACTCGTGTTATGTCACTTTTACTTTTTTGTATGTTAATCAACGTCTTTGTTGGTCAGATGACTAACACAATAAGGGATTAATTGGATTGTATTTAAAAATCCACAATTATAAATTAAATACACAATATAATATGAATAAAATACGAAGCAATAGTAAATTTAACAAGTAAGGGTAAGAGGAAGAAAACAATATTTTAACGAGGTTCAACTCCACTGTCTACGTCCTCGTCTTAAGCTACCTCTTGAGAATTTCCAAATTCACTATCCAATCTTCTTCAGGTGGAGATAGAAACTTTTTACACTTTTGAGCAGTACCACTATAAATAATCTGTGTCACATTTGCAAACACCTTACATGTGGTGATTCAATGTCTATTCCTTGTGTAGAACACCTTCTACATACACATGGGTAATACACACCATTTTACTGATATAAGAGTTGATAGTGGATAGGTTATCAGAAAACACTCATCAATGAGTGGAATAAAACAATACATCACAAAACTATATATCTCTCAAAATGAACAAGGTTTAAGGCTCAATGCTTAGAGAAGAGATATTAAAAGCTTGAATGAATGTTGTAAAACTTACAATGATATGTTCTTATATTCTGAATTTGAATATCTCAGTTGAGCTATTTATAGGCATATGAGACTTCATTTTTAAATTTAAAAAGATTCACATTTCAAAAAGAAGCACTATTCACTTTTCAAAATTTTCAAATAAAAGTTTCTCATTTTTGCAATTATCAAAGACAACATCATTTTCACTTTTCAAATTTTTCAAACCTAATTTTTTACTTTTCACATATGAGAAAATGAGCATGATTTACCTTTTAAAATTTTCAAATAAAATCATCTTCCTTTTGCATATGTCGAAAAGAACATTAATCACTTTACAAGTTTTTCAAACTTAATCTTTTACTTTTCACATATGACAAAAGGAGCACACTTTACTTTTTAAATTTTTAAAACAAAATCATATACATTTTGTATGTCAAAAAGAGCATCAATCATTTTTCAATATTTTCAAATTTAATCTTACTTTTCGCATATGACAAAAAGAGCACTATTTATTTTTCAAATTTTTCGAATAAAATCATCTACTTTTCACATATGTCAAAAAGAATATCAATTACTCTTGAAAAATTTTAAACAAAACATGCACATGTGAAAGATGACAAACAATCATCTTACAAAAATTCAATTTTCAAATTTTTAATATTCAAATATGTCATGCACATGTAAAAAATGCAATTTGATATTTTATGAGAAAATATTAATTTTGAGCATTAATCCAATTTTAAAATTTATCTAGAGATGTACAAAATTATTCTAAGAATTTTATTTGTAAGTTTGTTTCATTTCTTGCTCATATTTGATTTGTTGATGTGCTTGGCTCCATTGTATAGACAACTTGAGTTTGAGAATTCTTTATGCTTGAATTCATTTATTACAATCAAAATCTATATGTAGATATATAATTATATGAAATTTGATACTTTGGGTTCAACAATCCTTAAGGTTTATCTATTGCTTTTATACTCGGCATTGGGCTTTCAATGGGATGAACATTAAGGCCTTGTTTAGTTACACAAACGAGATAAAATGAAATAAGATAAGATAAAAATTGAATAAAATATCGTTAAAATATTATTTTTGTTGAGGTATCACTCCCTTCAAAGTCCAAGATTCAACACCTCATGGATACAAACAATCATTTGGAGCCACACCTCCCGGTAAAAAATCAACGATTTAACTAGTTTCATGTATGGAAACTTCCGAGGGTGCGATGTACGGGATCGAAGTTTGCACTATAGGGGTGGGTCCGGAAGGCCCTATCTTAGAGAGGTTCTCGACATAAAAAATATAGTTTTTTTTTTTTATTTTGAAATTTGAAAAAATGAAATTGTTTATAGTATTTTTATTTAAAAATTTATAAAAATTGTAATGACTAATATCTTACTTAATTCAATAACAAACATAGTCAGAACCATACAAACACATACAGTCTACTTACAGAGACAGAGAGCCAGAACACATCAACAGAGAGCCAGAACCATGTGCAAAGTTACAGGTTGATCAAGAGCATCGATCTAGCCGATTATTGTAAGGGTGCCAACTATCAAGAAGTACAATATCTTTGTTTTATACGGCAGGATATTGTTTCAGGTTGAGGCTGATAATGTAGGGGGCAACAAAGGAACCGCAATACAGATGATCTCCTATCTTCATCGCACTTGTGAGTATAGGCAGCTCAGGATCATAGTAGTGAGCAATTGGTTTTCCTGCCAAGTCAACGACCAGAACCCCTCCAGACCTCCCAAAAAAATATGGTTGCCCTGTGTACTTCAGCGCAATTGCTGCAAACTTTCGGATGAGAGGATATTTGAATGTTAAATACCATGAAAGTGTATATTCCTGCACAAACAGTGACTCGTTAGAATAATGTGCTGAGTAAGTACTAGAATTCTTCGAAGGATTGTAGACCAAAGGAATTGTATTCATAAAATCTTTTGATCGAATTCCATAACGCAAGCAAGCAAGACAAGAATTCCTGTAAAAGCAGGACAACTTATATATTAAAGGGAAATTAAGAATCAAATTACCTGTACCAGTGCAATCCAGTAGTGGCCTTCTCCATCATATCGGATGTTATCAGGCATGCCTGGTAGATTTTCGATAAACTTGTCGACTTTTCCTTTTTCGTTGCCACTAATATGATATTTTCTACACCTTCTCCTGCACCCATTATTGGAATCAATGCTAAAGAAAGTTAACTAACAAAACAGGAACAAGATTTCTTCAAGTTTTTATCTGAACTTGAGAGCCTTAAAGTGAGAGAGGAATAGATATATGAATGCAAAGAAGTGGACTCGGCAAACATACGCTGTTGTTTCGCAAAAGATGACATGATTTTGATCAGGGGAGACAGCAACTCCATTAGCAAAGTAAAGATTGGGGAGCAGCACCTGGGTGGTTTTGGTAGCTGGATCATAACTCAGAAGTCTACCATGGGGCTTACCCTCCAACATATCCCAAAAGAACTCGTCTAAACTATATTTATAGGAAGCATCACTGAAATAAACCATGCCATTCTGTGCAACATCTACAGCATCTGTGGTTCTAAACTTTTGACCCTCAGCCTCATCTGTCAACACCTCCACTTTGCCCCCTGCCGTCACCTTCAGTAGGCCCTAATATTATTTTGATTTATATACGCACACCACACCAGATTTCATTAGCATGCTGAAGACTAACCCAAAACATATTTCAACCCCAAGCATGCATAGAAAAAAAAAACACGTTTCCAAACAAGTACTCATTGCCCTGATATTTTGTAATTTGATAAATTTCCAAACAGATAATATGGATTACGCCATCGAATGTGTTTCAAAATATCTTCATGACTAGGTCAGTAGGGTCATCCCAATCTCAAGCAATATTGAAGCCCTTTATCTTCTTCATTTTAGACTTTTCACTCTCTATCCAATAATAGATAGTTATAAGTATATAGATAGAAACTCGATTAGTTTATTTGAAATAAAATAATAAAAATAAAAAATAAAATTTGTGTGATATAAAAGTTGATAAAAAAATAAAAAATTATATATGATATATGGTATGAAAATTATAAGTAGAATTTTTCTTATATAAGACATCATACAGAAAAAGTAGTGACATCGCGCGCAGATTATAAAGCTTCGTTTGTTTTCGTAAATGAGATGATATTAAAGTTAAAAATTGAATTAAATATTATTAGAATATAATTTTTTAATATAATTTTTATTTTAAAATTTAAAAATTTTATAATTATTTATTTTATTTTATGTGATGATTTAACAAAATTGTAATGATTAAAAGAGATGAGAATAATTAAAAAAAATTATGAAATTAACAAACTAGGCATAAGATACCTATCAGCTAAATTTATAAATTGGATACAACAAATCTATTTATCATCTTCTTTTTTATTATTCTTTTATAATGTTATGATGTTAGATGATTAGATATTATTTATAAATTAATCATTTAATATCATATTATAAAATAATGAGAGGGTATTAAAACAAAGAAGATGATGCGAGTAATTACTCAATTGGATTTGCTTTAGCAAATTGCATTGGTGTACCCGAAAACTTTCTACTTTTTATGTCATTGACTCATTGGTGTACCCGAAAACTTTCTACTTTTTGTCATTGACTCATTGGTGAAGCATGACTTAGGGCAGGTTTGGGATAAGATGAAAATTTTGTGTTTTATTTTAAAGTTTAAAATATTATGTTTTAATATTATTGTTGTTTTGGGATTTAAAAAAGGTATATTAAGATTTGAAAAAATTGAATTGTTTATTATATTTTATATGAGAATTTGAAAAAAGTATAATGATTAAATGAGATGAGATGATAATTTTATGTTTTGTCTTGAGTATAACTTTTATCTAATTAGAGTGATGTGGATGATTTCTACTGGGGAGTTTACTCATAATACTTTTAATTCTATTTGCAGTCCTCAAGTAGAGACTGCATTTACAGACACATTATAAAATAGGAAAAAATATAATTTTAGGAGGAATAATTTTGTAATTTTAAAAAATTTTAAAGTTAAAATAGTCTAAACTTACATTGCGGTCCCCATTTAGGGATTGTACCTAGCATTAACTTAACGTTAATTATGCGAGCTTTACCCTTTTTGGATCGGCAACGACAACTTCCTGTTTAAGTCCGTCGACAGCTATTCCCAGAGGTCTGCCGCCGGTGTTGATCCACTTCTGCACCTCCGAGTCGTTCAGGTTGACTCTGTTTATCCAGCCGTCAGCACAGCCCGTGTAGATGACTCCGGAGCTGCGATCATAAGCAACATCTTCTGGTCCCTCCAAGTTCCCCACGCCCACCAGCTCCGCTCCACGGAGCATGTGCTTATTGCTTGCCGGAGCGGCTATGGCGTGCCGAGTCAACAGGTCGGGGGGCAGTGGAGCCGGGTCGAACGAGTCGAGGTTGTACAGAATGCTCGCCGCCACAACGGGGACCAGTGCCGTCATGAAAGAGGTGAAAAGCCATGAGCATGAGGTTTTGCTGTTGGAAGTAATACGAGAAGCGTTGGGAGTGGAAGCTGAGTCGGGGCTATTTGACTCGGACATGGTGGGGTACTGAGAGTGAGGGCGTTAGTAAGTGCAGAGATCAACTCGGTATCAGGAAAGGATGATTATGTCGGATTAACAGCCCTTATAAACGAGAGCAATATATATATATATATATATATATATATATATATATATATATATATATATATATATATACATATATACATATACATACTAGCAGTAGGTAACGTGACGTTTGCCTAATTTTCTTTTTTATTTTATTTTTATCTAGTGATTGAAGAAATATTTTTTTTAATGATGTTGTAAATTTTTTATTTTTTTAAAAATATTTATGATGATTAAAAGAATATATGAAAATAAAAGAAAAGAAAAATAAAAAAATGAAATACACATTCAAGACATATTTTCAGGCTACTTTTTCGTTAGTTGTAGCAGTTCTCTTTAGTTAATTAAGAATATTATCATATTTAAATTATCTTAAAACTTTAATTATTTATATAGTTATACTTTTTTAAAAATATTTATCAAAATTTCATCATTTATTTAATGATGAAATATTAATATTTTATAAATTAAATTTGATAATTTATTTATGATATGATATTTATATGTTAATTATCTATTTTAAATTAATTTAAATCAGTATTTAAATTTTTACTATTTGATCAAATTTGGAGAGTTATGATAAAGGGTTAGATTTAAATCCTAAAAAATTTCATTTTTGTCTCGCTTTCTCTTTCTCCCTCTCTCACCTTTTTTTTTTACCTAGTGATTAAGGAATTGTTTTTTACTGATGTTGTGAATTTTTTATTTTTTTAAAAAATGTTTATGATGATTAAGAAAATACATGAAAAAAAATAAAAATAAAAAAGTGAAACACACATTCAGGACATATTTTCGGACTACTTTTTCGGTAGCAGTTCTCATGTAATAATTTTTGTGATACTTTGTGGTGATTTTGTAAAGAAGATTGCTGTGAGGATGTAGAGATGGACGAAGAAAGGAAGCAAAAAATAAGAATATTGTTTATCATTGTTCATTATTGTTCATCTTACTATTCATCAGACGATATACATTTTTAAATATAAGGAGATATATATACGCACACATATATAAAAGGTTAATTAACATCCCAGTATAGTAAGGTCGGCAATGACAGAAGTGTCAGATCGGTCAGACGACAGTAATTAATTAGTTCATATTTTTTTATTTTTTGTTATTTTTTTCTGTTTTTACTATTTATTTGATTCAGTGATTGCGCTGATCTCTAGAATGAGCTTGGTTACTTTGAAATTAGTGGTACTTGTGTAAAATCCTGTATGGCGTAAGATTTTCTAATTGATAAAAAAAAGCACGTTTGCCACATCTGTCAAATTGAAGAAAAAAATAAAGTGTAATTTCGAATATTAAAATAGTCTAATGAATAAGAATAAAATTATTATTTATGTATGTTCATCATTTATTATGAAATTTAAATTATATTAAAAATTCAAATTAATTAGATAGTTTTTTTCTCTTAAAAATGTACAGTAAAATTTCATCATTTATTTAATGATGAAAAATTAGTATTTTATAAATTAAAGTTGATTTTTAGTGTATGATATAATAAACAGTAATAGGATATGCGAAAAAAACATGCGAAGAAAAAAAATAGCTTCTTTATTGTTCATTTAAAACTCAAAAATCAATATTTTTTCCCACTTTTTCTTTCTTCCTCTCTCTCATTTCCTACGCACGATTGCGGTATTACGTCGCACATTGGCATTCACACGGACAAACCCACAAAAAAAAAAGAGAAAAAAAATATTATTCATTACTGTTCATCATACTGTTGATGAACAGTAATACGATATGTGAAAAAACATGCGAAGAAAAAAAACAAGCTGCTTTACTAAACAGTAATGAACAGTACACGTATAGACGCTTTTTAAGTAATAGGCAGATATAGAGAGAGAGCTTATTTTTTAATACAATTTATTTATTTATTTAAATACTTTTTTATTTTTATTTTCATAACCTCCAACTGTCCCCCAACAATTTCTAACAATTATTTTCACAATCTATAAAATTATCATTTCTAGTTCATGAGCAACAAATTATGCTATTATTACTATCATTTTCAGAATCTATAAATACATTTATAGTTACTATGCATTGCATTAATACAATTTTTCATCAATCAAACTTCAATGATACTGAAATATACTTTGGGAAGACAGAAGAAATGGCACAAAGACTGGCTGAAATGTACAAGCCGCTAGAAGGAGAAGGAGAAGGAGAACGTGTGGGACAGGGTTTGTTGGAAATAATAAAATATATATGACTTTGCTACAATTCAAGTTGTATATGACTTGTGCAGTAGCTAATATTGTAGATGTATTTAGTTTGACTAATCCAATATATGCCAAATTTAAGCCTTTCACTAGCATTTGGCTAAAGCCAGTGCTCTAATTAAGGTAGAGGAGAGGTTAAATAAGCTGTTATCCCTATAGAAATCTAGGGAGAGAGAGTATCTTAAGAGAGTGTAGAAAAATACCTAGATTTATATAAATTCTCTATTTTTATAGAAGTCTCTTTCATTATTTAGATAGCATTTGGCTAAAGCCAGTGCCCTAAGGTAGAGGAGAGGTTGAATAAAGCTGTTATCCCTATAGAAATCTAGGGAGAGAGAGTATCTGAAGAGAGTGTAGAGAAGTGCTTAAATTTATATAAATTCTCTATTTTTATAGAAGTCTCTTTCATTGTTTAGAGTAGTTCTGTATTACTTGTTTTATGTCACTTTTAATTTTTTGTATGTTAATCAATGTCTTTTAGATTTATCTATTGCTTTTATACTCGGCAATGGGCTTTCAATGGAATGAACATTAAAGCATCGTTTGGCTACACAGATGAGATGAAATGAAATAAGATCGGATAAAAATTGAATAAAATATTATTAAAATATTATTTTTGTTGGGGTATCACTCCTTTCAAAGTTAAAGGTTTAACACCCCATGGATGCAAACAATCATTTAGAGTGATATCTCCTGGTGAAAAGTCAGTGATTTAATCAATTTTATGTAAGGAAATTTCTGAACTGCACGGTACCGTGGCTTACTCAGTTACTCTTTGAATCCAAATAGGACAATGAGTTACTGCATACATTATCCACATGCCGCCATGCATTATACTGGACAATTAATCCATCAATATTGACCATGAAGCATGGTATGTCGACATGCATATATATGAACAGATCCTACAAATAAGAATCGTTTCAATGTAGCTTGGGACTTGCTTGTTTTCTCATTTAACTGGAAAACTGCGATAGTACTGTCCTTTAGAAAAGTTAGAGGAAGGATGAACCCTAAACTAATTACACCCAAGTTGGATTAATGGAATCATGTAAAGCTTGAATGTCCGTCCTGCTTTTGTGTACTCCAATTTAACATCTTATATGTGAAAACAGATTGGTAAGTAGTTATGTGGTATTCATTATCATGCAGCTTCTTGTTATGTGCAGATGCTACCAAAGAATTTTCCAACCTGCAGGAGCTGTGTTAGTTTCAAAGAAGGAAGGAAGATCCACTGGTTAGCATTATTATATGTCATTTTGTAATTGATTTTCAGGGAAAGTGGAAGTTGAAGGAGGATTATAGAACCCCAAGCTGTATGGGTGCCAGGTGCTACTGAGCTACAAGGTCGGTGGGCATTATTAATTTGATTTGGATGTATCCAGGTTTTGTTGGTCAGTTTATCAGATCCATCTCATTTTATCATTACAATTTTCACAAATTTTCCCATAAAATATAATAAATAATTTAACTTTTTCAAATATTAAAATAATTATAATATTAAAAAAGTATTCTAACTTTCAACTTTCATCTAAAACCATCTCATCTCACTAACAAAATTATACCTTAATGTTATGCTAGCAAAACCAAGGGCGCTTTTTCTTACTCTCGCTATCAAAACTGCTACAGTCACAAAGAAATTATACAAAAATAATTTCATAAACTGACGTGACTTTATATAATCCGTTAGAATTAATTTATAAAAAGAAAACTATACAATCTGACGAACCCGTGAAGTCATATCAATTTGTGAGATTATTTTTATATTATCTTTTTGTAAATATTTCTCTTATTTATAACTATTGATTTACTTTCTGCTCAGAATATATATTTAAGTTATCGTGTATGACTTTTCAGGAGCTCAAGAACGTGAAAGAAATTATGAAGGCACTTGAGGGATTTGGGTAGCCTCAAATCTGTTTTTTTTTTTTTTTAATATCTGAGACGGTATAAATCAAGGTAAAATATATCTTGCATTTCTCAAATCGGTTTTTAAATTTATAATTAAACTACCAGATTTTGACAACTTTCATCATAATATATATAGATCAGATCTAACAATTTAATTTTGTATGTGAAGGAAGCGGCCCGAGTACTTGGAACCTTGTCCAGCCTACAAAACACAACTTCAACAGTACTTCAGATCTAACAATTTAAGATCAACAAATTAAAAAAGTATATGATATATAGATCAATCTTAATGGTAAGTTCTTGATTGATGGCGTAAATTGATAGTTATTGGAGAGTTTCCTTTCCTCCGCTTGCTGGGGCAATAATTTTTTACTAACCTTTGAACTCAAGATAAATACAATACAAATAATAAGATTAGAGTCGATCTTAATTAGGTTTCAATCAATTGATAATTTGGTCATTTTCAAAATCAAAACCCTGTAACCTCCTCCTCCTCCTCCTCCTCCTCCTTCTTCTTCTTCTTCTTTTTTTTCCAGAATAACAACGAGGTCATGCCTCTTATTATTGAAATCCCTCACCGAGGTGGAGGAATAACCATGCTTACAAATACCACACAAACCAAAAAATTACATCAATGTCAAATATAAGGAATACCCAATTTATCCATACGAACTAAGTCCCGAATACGACCTTGCATCAACTCTTGTCCAAAATCCAAAATTCTACCTTTTGTCCCCTCTTTTGCCAAGAAATCTGCCACCATGTTTGCTTTTTCTAAAAATATGCCGAAAATGAACATTAATAACACCAACAAGCTCCTTCACTTCCCCCAAAAAATTTCATAAAAACCAATAATTACACACCCCCAACGCTAACTACCCAATCACCACACTTGAGTCGGATTCTACCAATAACTCTCTCAACCCCAACGACTAGCATAAACGGAGACCAACAAGTAGAGCTCTACATTCCGCAATTGTATTTGTTGCTTGGCCATAAAAATGTGCAAACCCATCTATCACTCTTCCTCGTGAGTCATGAATAATGCCACCTCCACCCGACAATCCCGAATTACTGCACGATCTCCCATCCACTTTTAATTTAATCCTTCCCTCCTCCGGTAGATTCCACGCAACAGGTCTAGGCCTCTTCACATAAACTAGTACAATTGGGCAATTCAGCTCTTGCAACACCAACTGGTCTTCACTACCCATCCTTCGAAACCTCCGTAAGTTACTTGTGATGTCCCTTAGCGAGATTTTAACAACCCGCAAGATGGCCCTTATTTCGAATGTGATATTCTCCACTCGAGCTAAGCACCTAGCCTTCCACAGTGCCCACGAAATGATAATCAGTAGGACTCCACGAGTCCATCCAACTTGTGAAGATCCCGTTGAATGCTCCCACCAGAAGGACATCATCCCTTCCCAATTTCTAATATGTGGTAGTCGAAGTTGACAAGCCTATGCAAAAAACTTCCAAACTTGTTTTGCTCCATCTCCCTCAAAAAGAATATGATTCAAAGTCTCCACTTGCGGACGCAAACAACAACTACATTTTGATACAATTGGAATTTTGAGACTTCGAATAATATCATCCACAGGATTGCTTTCCGTCAAGCTCTCCAGCACATGAAGGACATATTTTTCGGCACAATGTCTTGCCATAACCATCTCCTCCAAGCACAATTCAGGCAATGCTTTCGAGTCACCTCCCAAGCTGATTTCATTGTAAATTCACCGTTGACCGTATGTTTCCATACACATAAATCCTCACCTTAACGCACCTGAAGGCTAGAACGTCTGATTTTCTCCACCACTTCTTTTGGAACGAGTTCCCTTAATAACTCATAATTTGGCCCTGTGTCCTCCATCACCTCATTCACCTTTAGCTTTGCATCCCCTACCACTGAATTCTCCATTGACAATGGTCCATCTCCCAGCCAGTTATCAAACCAGAAACTCACATGTCCACACCTAATGAGCCACCTCGAGTTGCAAACTACACTCGGCAAAAGTTGCATAATACTCCTCCAAAATCGAGATCTTTGCCCCAAAGACATAATCAAAAATAAATGCGCATTACTCGCGTATTTAGAGGCAAAGAAAGTGGACCACAATGTACCACCTTTAATTAATTTCTAGGCGAACTTCATAAGTAAAGAGTCTTGAACCTCATTTAGATCCCGAATTCTAAGTCCACCTCCATCCACTTGCAAACATATTTTTCTCTATCAAATCTATTTCCTCTTTCTATTCTCCACACTAGATCCCCATAAAAAATTAGAGAAAATCTTTTTTATTGTCGCGAATACTCCCTTTGGCAAATTCATAACTAAAAGCGTATGAATCGGCATACTATTCAAAACATACTTAATTAGAATAATCTTACCTCCAAAGGATAAGAGTTTATTTTTCCACCCTGCTAATTTTTATTATTTTTTGAACTTTTGCCAACATGGGGTCAAACATCCTCACTTTCATTCTTCCCACGTACAGCGGGATCCCCAATATGTGCAAGGTCATATCCCTTCCTCAAAACCAGAGATTCTCTTCAAACCATTCTTTCTTTCATACGAAATATTGGAGGAAAAGAACATTGAAGACTTGTTAGGACTAATCATTTGCCTAGACATTACCTCATAACAGCCTAACACCTCCATAAGCCTCTACATCGATGTCTTGCCACCCTTAGCAAAAATCAAGAGATCATCTGCATACAACAAATGAGTAATCAAGGTTCCCCCACTTGAATTAAAAGGCTTGATACTTCCCAACTGAAAACATTGATTTAGCATTCGCGACAATACATCTTGAGATAAAATAAATAAATAAGGTGAGAGAGGATCAACATGTCGAAGACCACGCGACGCCTTAAAAAAACCCTTGGTGCAACCATTCAACATAATTGAACAATATGGAGAAGATATAGCATTAAAAATAAGTTCTCGCCATTTATCTGAAAAACCCAATCTTCGTAAAACCTCCAAAAGAAACTGCCAATTTATCCAATCATAAGCCTTGGCCATATCAATTTTTAGCATCACATTACCACTCCAATACTGACACTTTGAGGTTGGCATCTCTGACGTGAACCTTCAGTGTCCCTAACACAATTGTTTCCGACATTCTTGGACCTTAGGAAGGTGTCGTCAACTTTGAAGGCCGCACTCCTAAGGTGGCCTTTTATCCAATTATCCCATCACGTTCTCATGTGGGTTAAGGCTACCCTCTTCTCACTCTGTTCATGATTTGTTGGATTGTCTTGGTCTGGCACCGTCCCAACTTCATATGGAGCACGTCGAACTTACTGGTCGTGTGTTCCTCTTTACTCATAGTGTTCTCCAACACATGGGGAACATGTGCAGCTTCAGGGTGACACATGCCCTTGTCATCTTGGAGTCGCGTCACCGCAAGGTGAAAGACTGATCTTCCAAATTTTTCTTTGTATCCTTCCACGGATGGAGTTTCCGGTCAGTGAAACGAGGCATCGGGAGTTTTCGATTCGGACCAACTAGGGGGGTGATCCCGTCAGACAAGGCGATTCGCCCAACAACTACTTCATAGGAGTCAACATGCATAGGCATCGTCAAGAAATCGGTGAAGAAAACCTCGGCAGCATCTATTCAAACATTCTTCTTTTAGAGGAGAATATTAAGGCCTTCCTGACTCCTCTCAGCCACGTCCTTCTTGGTATTTACTGGATCGCTAACCTTCTACAGACTACGCTGATCGCCTTTGTTGGGAGTGTCGCCCGGGCTCCCCAGTTATAGGCTCTGGGAAGAAACCCTAGTTGGAAGGGACCGAACCCAGTTCTGCCTTCTAGAAAATGGGGGTCGGCGACTTCTGACTCCCAGCATCCTATTGTCTCAGAGATTTCTGTTAGGCCCTCAGGCTGCTCGGACACCTCTGCGATGTTGGTAAAGTCGCCCCCATTTTCTAACCATCTCGTGGTATGTGTGGAGTTGTCCTCCTCGAAGTCGTCAATGAATGGTGCCCTAGGCGAGGTTCCTGTTGTGCTACTCCCACGGCCCGATGTTTATGGTTTTGCAGCGGAGACAAATGAACTCGTTGCCCAAATTCGGGGGTTTTCTTGTTCAAGGTGCCTCGACGACCAAATGTCGGGAGGAGTCCTCTGGGGTTGGACTTTGAGGCGGCACCTATCTCCACTTCTACTGCTCGCTCAGGTGTCGGTGGTCAAGCTCAAGAGGATGAGGCAAAGGCGCGCTCAGGGGACGTCGGTTCTGGGGTCGTGGTAATGCCTTCTGTAAGGTTGTCGCCTGCTGCTGTGGAGCGAGACAATGTGGCCCCTGAGGCAGATGAGGAGGAGTCAGAGGGGGGTTTGAACCTTGTCGTTAAGAAGCCGATCGTCACTGCCACTAGGGAGCACCCTGCGGGAACGGAGCACCAAGTTTAGGGTGGACTCCTTGTGGATGTTGTAGACGGTAAAGGTTCATCGGTCCCACGTGAAGATCCATTCGTCTTAGCGGGGGTGGCTGCTTAAGGGGTAATACATGCTGAAGAAAACCCTATCCATCCGACGACTGGGGAGGCCGTTGTTAGAGCCCATCAGCCTTAAGTGTCATGGATGCACCTAGTGGGGAGAGCCCGGTGGAGGTCATTCCTCTGTTGGCCCAACTGGAAATGGTGGTCGTTGCATAGAGGCCATCAGTCAGGTTGTCAAGTGCATGCTTGGCTTCTTTCATGAGGTTTCTTTCTTTGCCTTGCTCTTTTTCTTTTGTCTTTCTCTTCCCTTATCGACTTCTGCCTTCCCATTATTGTCTGCTACGTACTGAACTCTATTGTTGCCAGGGTACCTCTCAGCTGGTAGCCTTCATCGTGGACGACCAAGAGGTCATTGCACAAGAGAATCAAGCCCTTTGCTCAATGACCCAAACCACCATGTGGTATGCTTGGGACGATAAGGAGCGGTTGGCGCGAGAGATGAAGAAAGCCTAGCTTGCTCAGGAAGAGAGCAACAAACAGATCAAGAAGCCCAACCGCCGTCAAAAGGAGTTGAAGAAGGAGCGTGACTCAGCTCAAGAAGAGGCCTCCCTTGCCGCGGGTGACCTGACTATGGCGGGCTCATGGATATCAGCCATGGAGGGGCTCGTTGCTGACCTTCAAAATGACTTGTCACAAGTGCAAGGGGCTGCCCTCAGCCTGGACAGCCAGCTGATGTAATGCCTCATTCCTAGAGGTATGGAAGTTAGCCCTTATAACCTAAAACCATCTCCACAACACAATTTTATATATTCCAAAAACTCCATAAAATATAAATCTAATTGTTAAGTCAAAAATTTATGTTCCTCTCAAAGGACACTAAAGAAAACCTCAACAAAACAAACTAAAAACCTCCATAAAGACTCCAAAAAATCTACATCTCAAAATACTCAAATCACATAAAATAATATATTTATTGAACAAAACTCTTCAATAACTACTTGTACCCTTAGACACTTATTTCTTTACGATCAGTCAATCCTTCTTAAGCTTTCTACTCTTGATTCATAGCTAAACTATTAATATTATCTGAAAATATTATGGAGATAAGGGGTAAGTTATCAACAACTCAATAAGTAGAGAACATATACTAGTATATAAATATGAACATTTATAGAGTTCAAAAAGCAGAACAAAAATTTACTTTCAAAATGCAGAATCAGGAAGTTTTCTTTCAGAATGCAAAATCCAAACATGTTCCAAAAAATATTAGAGCAAAACATTTAGAAAACATTCTTATTCAAAAATCGTTTGGCATATTAAAATCTGAAACTATCATATCGAAGCATCACATTGGGACAGATACCATATTTAACTCTCGTGGTAGGGTTATAAACCACCATTATACCTGTGGTAGGGTCGTATGCCATTATTATCACTCGTGGCTGGGCTGTATACCATATTTAACCCCCGCGGTAGGGTCATAAACCATTATTATACCCGTAGTGGGTCCGTATGCCACTATTATCACCCATGGCTGGGTCATATGCCACTATTATCACTCGTGGCTAGGTTGTATGCCACTATTATCACCCATTGTTCGGCCATATGCCATTATTATCACACATGGCTGGGTTGTATGCCACTATTATTGCTCGCGGCAGGGCCTTAAATGAACAAATCAAGGACAAAACATAATTAGATACAACATCAAAGAATCATGCCAAAAGTTTCCAGATGCCACATAATATCAAATTAGAGTATTGAGTAGATTCATATAATTCACATATTAGAAAAAAAACAAATTTAGAACATTTTCAAGTCACATGCAAACTTATCAAATTTCATATTCACTACTTTTTTAAGTTCGAAAACATGTCAAAAAAACCTCATGTCTACACCAGTCACTATAGAAATACTTTTCTCTTTCTTACAGATCTCATGAGTAATGTAGAATAAATAACTGAGGTTATCTTCACATTTCTTTTCAAAACATATCATCCACATCTTTAAAAACCAACCTCAGTTCATATTCTTTTACTAACCTTCGTGCGCCTTACTTGTATTTGGTCATTGTTGAATTTGTTCTCTGTTTTGTGATCTTTCTCAGTTCGTCAGTGGTCGGTCGCTCTTTTTCTTTACTTCTACCCTTCTCTTTGTCTTCTTTTAATTTGTTGGTCGCGGGGCGGGGAGCCAACACTCTGGGCCTTGGGTTGATCCTGTCGCCTTTAAGGCTGCCCCCCGCGGCCCCGCCGGCTAGAGGCTCCTCGCTTACATGGTTTTGCCCTGACTCTATTGGTTGGCTATTTTCGTGGAGCCTCATTGGCTTCGTTGGAGGTACTGATCCTCTAAGTTGGCTTTCTAGTTAACTTCTTTTTGGGGTGTAAGCTTCCCCGCCTATTACTCTGATTTCTTCTTCGCCGCCGTCGGCTCAATGAGGGGGCAGTCACAAACTAACAATTTGTTCAACAAACTAACAGACTACTTCCATAAACAAAAGCCAGAGTGCTATGTATGTATGTATATTGAAACTCTTCTTTCACACTAACACCTCCTTAATATATATAGTATTGGGTTTTTACTAAATTCAACTGCTATAACAATTTCTACGCATCACATTCATGAAAATGCATGCAAGCTCCAGATCGTAATGGCTTTCCTTCTCACCCCATGATACATTCTCAAGCCTTTCACCAGTATTTCCCCTCCTTCCCCCACCATGCTTTAACTATGAAAATCCTTGCAATAAAAGGAAAATCTACGCAACACTAACTGTTTCAAAATTCAAACCCACTTTCCTGATGCCACTGAACATCCCACCCCTCTTTCAAAATCCTTTGGGTCTTTCATAATATTTCTATAGATGATAATCTTCCGTAAAATGATAAGAAAACACACGCACATGCATACCAATAAAACCAAGTTCGTATGATCAGAATAACTTGAGATTTGAGAAGTAAAGAATTTCACTTTCTGCCCAGATATAAAGATCCTGAATCTTAACATCTTGTAGTACTTCATTTTCTCAGTAATCAAACAGAGGATTAATAAAATCATTATAGACTGCAAAGGTTTTACAAATTATAGCACATCCAGTTGAATCGCTCTAGAACCATATTTGGGCCACCAGCTTTCAGGTTCTCCACCTATCAAGAATCATATTATTGCCTCTCTGTATGCAACTAGCAAAGAATCACTCTATGGGAAAGGAGAATCGGGAAGGGAGGGCAGAGGCAGATCAGAGAATCAAGAGGAGAGGGATAGAATTGATTCTGTGAGGTAAGATCCGTTGGAAGAAAAATACATTTGATACCTGTTACAATCCTAATGGTCGATGTGAAAATAGGTGTTACACCCGATCGATTTTGAGCTTTTCTCTATTAAAAAATAGAAAAATTTTAGACATAAGTCTCACACTCTGCACGCCACTTAAAAATATATGATTTTACACGAGGATAAAAAAATAAAATTATATATATTTTAAATTGTGTGTAGAGTACCATAAGACTTCTGTGTAGCACTACTTTAAAAAATATATGAGAATATTCTTATATTCAAACGAAGGCTAATAAAATGAATGATTATTATATTTTCTTTCAAGGAAAATGCTATGTTTATTGTTAGGGGTTCTCGTTGGTAATTTTTTTTTTTAAGTAAGTATTTTTTAATAATGTTGTAAATTTTTTTCTTTTTTAAAAAAGTATTTAAAAATATTAAAAAAATCATGTAAACCCTCCTTCCTTTCAGAAGTGGTTTGTTTCTCAGAGCTTTACAGCTAATGGATCCGATCCGTAGATTATAAAGAAGTAAATCGGAAAATATAAAGTTTCAAAAATGCTACATCCACCGAGTGTTCGTCCCGATTGGTTTTGACAAAAAAAAAAAAAAATTCTTTTTATGTTTTTTAATTTAGTGATTAATGAGATATTTTTAGTGATTTTGTGAATTTTTTTTTTAAAATATTTAAGAATTTAAAAATAAAATTATGAAAAACAAAAAATAAAATAAAAAAATATTTTTTATTCTTATCTGGACAGGTCTAGAGCTACCTCCTCGAACACATAAAAGCTTAATTCAAATCATACGATTGACCCCCACCAAACAAATGAAGGCCGTTTGGAAGTTAAATTATGTAAATTTAATTCAGTTTAATTTTAAATTAGATTAAATATTTAAATAATTAATTTTTAAATTATTTTAACTTAAAATTTTTTTATATATGTTGACAATTTTTTTCAATTCAACGTATAATTATACGTGAAATTTATAATTTTTTTAAAATTTATATAAATATATTTAAATTGATCTTAATATTTAAATAAAATTAAAATAAATTATATGAAACTCAAGAAACTAATTTATCTCAAATAAGTCAGTCTAACGTCCGAACGAACTGGCGCTAAAAGCCAACACTAATATATAAAGCTCAGTTAATGAAACGAGGGACTACGGAGCTTTTTCCTATTATATTATTATTATTATTATTAATTGTCCGTATAACGTTCTTTCTGGGTGCCAGTCTGGGTAGCTGGGTTCTCGATAATGTTGCACTGACAATTTTTTAATATTTAATTCCTAGCGTCTTGCATGCTTTGTCGGGCTACGTGACTTTTGTTGTCGTTGAAGCTTTTCTGCTGCCGACTTTGACCACCGGTATCGATGCAGTAACGATGTCCAAGATCTAATTTGACCATTCAAACATTGTAACCTATAAATATCAAATAATTTAATATATAACAAATTATATTATTCTATGCATTTTATATAATAATTTTTTTTTATTATATGTATATAATTAAAAAAGTAATTCACTATTTTATATATAAAAAATATGTTTTTCAATATTTTTTAAGAAAACAATAATATAATATAAGCTTTTAGATATAAAAAATACTTTTCAGTATTATCTTTTTCTTAAAAAAAATTTAATAATATAACCTTTTGTATAAAAAAAAAAAGGAAAAAGAAAACGTTGCTTACATAATTAGTATTGTTAATTCTACCACTAATTTCATGATAAATGCATATTCTCATATATATATATACATGATTCTTATTATATATTAATTAACTATCTACATGGAAATTAATACTAAGTGCATCAACTTCAGTCATTGAACATATGATAAGTAAATGTTTTTTTAATAATCAAAATTAAAATTGCAATGTATCCCATCATTTTAGTGATTAAAGAATTAATTGTAATGTTATTAAGATCTTTTTAAAAATATAAAATATAAATAAATAAAATCATAAAAAAAAATTATTCTCGAGAAACTCGTGCACATCCTCGGGGATATAGCACAGCTCTTCCCAATTTTGTCCCATTGGTGATTCTTTCGGAGAATTTGGCGTTTTGTATTTGTCATATTTGATAATAACAGAATATAAACTCTACTCTTTTTTAAATGATTAAATAGTATTTATATAATTTACGATTATACTTAAAATTACTCTTTTAAAAAGAAAAAATGCGGGCATCTGCCCCACACGGCCACACTCCCGTGTAAAAAAAAAAAAAAAAAAAAAAGTGATGTGCAGTGTGTGCTGGTGTGGGGCTGATGCCCAGAATTGCTCTTTTAAAAAATATCATCCTTTCACGTTGGCTGCTATATAAACAGCCATTTTACCGTATGCGCTGCTCCAAAAGTTGGACTTGCGAACACTGTACTTAGCCTGGGCGTTTTAAAATCGATTCCATTGATGAGCGTCATTGTTTTGCAGTCTTCATATTTCAGAGCAGCAAAAGAGAGGTACGTACGTACGTGCTTCTAGTTTTTTCCATCTCTATAACTTGCTTTGGTTCTCAAATTTATTGTACGTAGTGATCACCAGATTTAATATATCGGTCGAGTCCTTTAAATAAAATGAAAAAAAAAAAAAGAACATCCTTTCCTTCGATCGATTGGGCTATAGAGTTTTCTAGATTACTATGTAACTCAAGTTTGTTTTTTGTTTTCTATATATAAGGTGATACCTTGATTGAATGTGTTAAACTGATCGCAAAAACCACAAAAAGAGTACTAATTTAGACCGTTGCCTGACCAGTACAGACGTTCCCTTCGGTGAACTTCTACTGACGTTTAGGGGAGCCGTCTTTTCTGCATGCCTCTTAGCTTGTTAATTAGTGAAATACTTTCACCAACTTCTTCGTGGCAGGGAAATCCTGATACCAGGCTTCACCCTGCATGCATGCATGCAGTACGTACTATTCCCCGGCCCCATAGGCAGACTCAATTGCAGATCTAGTTTGTGAATATGTATGTATATATATACAGGTGTTTTATGCCTACTTATAATGTCAATTTAAATTATTCAACACATCAGTCTCTATAACATATGTAAATATCCAAGCAGAAGCTCAACTTTTGTTGAGTAATGCAATAAATGATCATGAATTTGGTCATTTATGTTTAAAAGAACTTGAAAATTCATGTCAATAAATATTAAAAAAAAACTAGAATTTTGAAAGTTTGATCGATTAATTCATATATTTTTCAACTTAGTTATGAGCTCTAACCCAACTCACGGAGAAAAGAGTGTTAGAATACAAACTTAATTAAAGTTAGAGTAATTCTATATACAACCGTGAAATGCGTAAATGTCGCGCAATCGTTTTGAAAAGGAGTAGGGTTCACTATTAAAAAATTAATTTTTTTTTCATTTGGGTCTCATGTTTTATTCATTTTTTTCAAAGTGATTATGCAGTGATTACACAATTCACAGCTGCAAATATATTTCTCTTAAATTTATCTCTTATGAACCTAGTGTTAGGACAAGTGATGATTGTTTACATGGTATCAAAAGGAGTTTTGGGTAATCCTGATTTCTTGTTTAGTTACGCAGATGAGATGAGATGAAAGTTAAATAAAATATTATTAGAATATAATTTTTTAATAATATTTTTGTTTTGAGATTTGAAAATTTTGAATTGTTTATTATATTTTGTTTGGAAGTTTGAGAAAGTTATAATAATTAGATGAAATGGTTTGTGTAAACAAGCCAGGTCTGACTCTACATTTTACTCTATTTAATTAAATATTTCATTAGAAAAAATATTAGAATATAAATTAAATAATTAAATTTACCTCCTTTTGTTAACTTATAACTTTTGCCTAATTCACTTTCTACTAGGAGTTGTCTACTAGTCCCAGTAAAGGTCTAAGAGGACTAAAGTTAGGAGTTCTGAAGTTTAGAACACTCCCCTAGCTAACATCTCGACAGAATAGGATAGGATCAAAAACGAGCAAAACTGGTCTTCACAAGCTCAGTCACATAGACAGGGTCCTGTAAAAATATAAATACTGATCATGCTGGGACGGGAGGGAGAGTGAGAACATATATTTTTTTAACAAGGTCGTGCATAAAACAGAAGCAAATTACAGCACCCAGTGGAGTAGCTAAAATTATTACAGACTTAGTAGGGTGGGTCTTTCCCATTGTGGAAAACTAGAAAGCAAGGAAGCTGGCGGTATAGAAATAAGGGGAGTGCTTCTACATAGACAATTGGAATCCGCCCACTGCGCAATGGAATGCCTGCATCGATTGTGATCTTGATGTATTTTGCTAATGTTCCAACTCTCAAAAGTTGTAACAGGATTCGTGTCTCTGGCTATATAAGTTTCTATGATCCAGTCTGCATTTTTTGCGTTGGCCTCCTCCGTAATCCTTAGCTTTCAAATTATTTTCTCGTACGAGTTTCAGAGTTGTATTATCAATTGATTGTTATTTTTCTTGGAGCAGATTTCATTATATATATCGAATTCTAGTGTTTATAATTTTGCCACCAGCTTGATTTCTGAATTATACACTTTGAATCTACAGAGCTACTCTGGACTACTGAAAGGGATGACGAAGAATTGATGGAGTACTTGTGAAAGTCAAATTCTGTTCCGTGTTCTAGGACTGGTGTATATGATCAAGTGCTGAACCTGGTTCATTCTTATGTTGTTCTTTTACTTTCCCAAGTCATTCTTCATACTCCATGCATGGTCATTTCGCCATCAGACTTTATTGCTCTAGACTCCCCAAGACAGATCTATCTTGTTTTCGTAGTTTTTTTAGTTTCGTCTGTTCTTTGCCTAATTTGCTTTTAAACCTCATTCTAGAGACCTATTCGATTCAATCCATCAATATTCCAAAGAGAGCTAGCTAGGTGGTCTTCTTCTTTGTTTTGTGTTTTTGTTCTTTCCCCTTTCTGTTGCATTCTATTGGTTTTTGTTTTGCGCTACTCGCACAAAAATCTGTAAGAAGGGATTTGTTTTTTGTTTAATAAAAGAAAGGGTCAACAGTAAGAAAGGAGTTACAAAAGAAAAAAAAAATGGAGATTTTTGTAGCAATTGCAACAAAAATGGCCGAGTACACGGTAGCACCAGTTGGACAGTGGCTAGGTTATTCGTTTCGCTACAGCAGCAACATCGCGAAGATGAAGAATTGGGAAGAGAAGTTGCAACATGCTAGAGATAGGGTGCAACATTCGATTGACGCTGCTGTCAGAAACGGTGAAGAAATTGAAGCTGATGTTAATAAGTGGTTGACGGAGGTAGATGAGATTACAGAACTGGCAAAGAAAGTTCATGAAGGCGAAGAAGAAGCGAAGATGAGGTGCTCTATAGAGGTGTGCCTGAGCTTGAAGCTAAGACATCAGCTAAGTCGGAAGGCCAAAAAGATAGTGAAACTTGTAGGCGAAGCCTTGGAAAATGGAAAATTTGACAGAATTTCATACCGTCCTGCTCCACAAGGCATAGTGACTACGAGATACATTGATTGCATGGAGTTTGTTTCAAGAACGCCAACTGTGAAGGGACTTAAGGAGGCACTCGGAGATGCTAATATCAACGTGATTGGTTTATGGGGGATGCCTGGTGTGGGAAAGACTACATTGATGAGAGAAGTTGCCAGGCAAGTCAAGGAAGATAAGCTAATCGATGAGGTGGCTCTGGCAGACGTGACGCAGAGCCAAGACCTGAGACAAATTCAAGGAGAAATCGCAGACATGCTACATCTCAAGCTTGATGCGGAGACAATACGCGGAAGAGCGATTCGTCTACGGGAGAGGCTAACAACAAAGGAAAAAAGGATACTTGTTATCCTAGATGATATATGGGAGAAACTTGATTTGGAAGCAATAGGAATTGATCCTTGTAAGGGATGCAAAGTAGTGCTGGTATCCAGACAACGCGATTTATTATCTTGTGAAATGGGTGTCCAAAAAGATTTTGGAATTGAAGTGTTACCCCAAAAAGTAGCATGGGAATTATTTGAGATGATGGCGGCTGATTCTGTCAAAGACCCCAATTTACGATCTATAGCAACTGAGGTAGCTAAAGAGTGTGATGGTTTGCCCATTGCACTTGCAACAGTTTCTAAGGCTTTAAATAATAAGGATTTAAGTGAATGGAAGGATGCCTTACAGCAACTACGGCATCCTGCAGCTCCCGAGCATCTCACAAGAATGCAGTCAACTATTTACTCTTGTATAGAGTTGAGTTTTAAACATCTTGAAAGTCGGGAGATTCAATATTTATTTTTGCACTGTGCTGAAAAGGATTTCCACATTTTCCATCAGGACTTGTTGAAATATTGTTATGGTTTGGGTCTATTTCAAGGAATTAACACATTGCAAGATGCAAGAAATAGACTATATAGACAATTACGTAACTTGAAAGACTCTTGTCTGTTGCAAGATTGTCCTCACAAATCTGAGCATTGCCATATGCACGACGTTGTTCGTGATGTTGCTACGTTAATTGCTTCAAAGGATTATGATATGTATTTCATGAAAGATGGAGGGCTTAAAGAATGGCCAGATATGGATGCACTAAAAAGATGCAAGGCAGTTTCTATTGGTGGTGGAGATATTCATCAACTTCCAAATGAACTGGAATGTCCAGAATTAAGATTCCTTTATGTGAATGGCAGAGATCGTTCTTTACAAATCCCAGACACTTTCTTTCAAGGGATGGAAAAGCTCAAAGTTTTGGATTTGACGGCAATGAAACTTTCATCACTTCCTTCGTCACTTCTTCTTCTTAGAAACCTACAAACATTGTGTCTTGATCAATGTGAGTTGGGAGACATATCTGGGATTGGAGAACTTAAGAATTTAGTAGTTCTTAGTCTTCTACATTCTGACATTTCAACATTGCCCAGAGAAATAGGGTCGTTGATTCGTTTGCGGTTGTTGGATCTGACCAATTGTTCCAAACTTGAAGTGATTCCACCTAATGTCCTATCTAGCTTGGTGGAATTAGAAGAATTGTATATGGGAAATAGCTTTGTTCAATGGGAGGCTGAAGGACTCATCACTGAAAGATCAAACAATGCTAACCTTGCTGAGCTAAAGTATATGTTACGTTTGACTACTTTGGAGATACATATCCGAGATGCCTGCATGTTGCCGAAAGATCTGCGGTTTGGAAAATTAGAAAGATACAACATATTGGTAGGAGACGTCTGGGACTGGTCCTATAAGCATGAATGCTTAAGAACATTAAAACTCAAGCTGAAGACAAGCTTTCAATCAGAGGTTGGAATTAAAATGTTGTTGAATAGAACAGAATGTCTTTATTTAGATGAGTTAAAGGGTGTTAAGAGTGTTCTACATGAATTAGATCGAGAAGGTTTCCAGCAACTGAAGCATCTTCATATACAAAATAATGATGAGATCAAATATATCATTATTAGCTCTCCGATGCATATCTCAACCATTTCCTTTCCAGCCTTGGAGATATTCCATCTAAAAAATATGACTGGTTTGGAAGATATTTGTCATGGCCAACTTCATTCGACATCCTTTCGTAACTTGAGAGTTGTGAACGTGGAAAATTGTGAAAAACTGAAATTTGTCTTCCCATCATCCGTAGCAAGGGGCCTTTCACAACTCCAACAATTGCAGATAAGAGAATGCAACAACATGGGTGCAATAGTCGTGAAAGAAGGCGGCGAAATAGAAGACACGGATATGATATTTTTCCCTCAACTGCGTCGCTTGGCACTAGAGCATCTTCCAAAGCTAATGAGCTTCTTAAGAACAAAAAATTCAATGGGAACTGAAGCTGGAGAAATCGTTTCGGAGGGCACGCTGGATTCTGACATGCCAATTCTACACGAACAGGTATGCTAATGTTTATTTTCCACAGTAATAATTCCACACGCACATCATGTGTCAAAGAATAATACTACAAACCGCAATAGACTTGGAAATTAAATGTTGTTGCAGGTTGTGTTCCCCAACTTGGAAATATTGGAACTATCATCAGTAGACTTGGAAGAGATAAAGCACAACCAACATGGGGCAAGGTTGTCTTGCAGATTAACAACCATGGAAGCAATGTCGAGGTTTCAGAATTTGTCAAACTTGGAGGTGCAGGGCTCTTGTAATATAAAATATTTGTTGTCATTCTCTACAGCAAGATTTATGGTGCATCTCAAACATCTTCACATATCTGAATGTAAGGCTATGGAAGAGGTATTAGTCACAGAAGAAATTGCAGCTGCCGGAGAAATTACGAAGGAGGTATTCCCTCGACTAGAATGCCTGCAGCTAACAGATCTTCCGAGCCTCACAAGATTCTGCGTAGGATGTAACATCCAATTTCCATCCTTGGAGAACATGTGCATTGACCATTGCCCTAACCTGGTGACATTTGTATTCAATCGTGCTAGTTTAGGCGCAACAACCAACCAGGAGACCATTCAAACAAATGCAGAGGAGAGGCCTCCAACTGTTATGCAACCTCTCTTCAATGTAGAGGTAATATCTGGCTCTTTTTTCTTTTTTTTTTTTTAATAAATTGTTGGGTTCATGAGCTTGGTTTATTCTGTGGCTGCCTATTTGATGACCCAATAAGGATTGGTTACAATTTTTGAGTGAACAATCAAAAAATTGTGAAATTAGGTTTCCGTCGTACAACCCTACATATATATTTATTATGAAAAGTATGATAGCATTGAAATTTTGACCCACACTATACTTTGACATTCCTTAAGATAATAAAATGTTCTACAATTTCATGGACGTAGACACGTTTTAATTTCTCTTTCTACGTTATTTTCTTGCATCGTTTTTCATGACATAAATATCCTTTTAGATCCTGGGATTAACGTGAGCTATTATGGTCAGGTATTATTATATCATTAATATATGGGATTAACGTTGCAGGTTGCATTCCCTTGTTTGAAGACGTTGACAATCCGTCGCATGGATTACCTAAAACTCATTTGGCATAACCAATTTGCGGAAAATTCCTTTTGCAATCTACAATTAATAGATGTTGAACTTTGTGAAAACCTTGTGAGCATCTTTCAATCTGATATGCTGACAAGATTCCAGAGTGTAGAGAAACTTTTCATAGCTGATTGCACCTCACTACAACAAGTATTTGAGCTGCAAGAGCTAAATGTTAATGAAAATCAAGCTGTAACAGCCATACCTCTGAAAGGCTTGCGGTTGGCTCGTCTTCCACAAATGAAGCATGTATGGAGTAAAGACCCCAAAGCAGTTTTCAGCTTTAAAAATCTAAAAGAAATACATGCTAGTGGATGTGAGAATTTGAGAAGTTTCTTTCCAGCCTCTGTTGCTAGAAGTCTCATTCAATTGGAGCATCTTAAGATTATAGATTGTGGGGTGGAGGAAATTGTTGAAGGTGAAGGGAGAGAAGATGCAATAGAAAGGTTTGAGTTCCCTCAAGTAACTTTCCTAACTCTTGAGAGTCTACCAAGACTCAAGTGGTTTTACCCAGGAGTGCATACGTTAGAATGTCCGATGCTGAAAGAGATGTGGGTGGCAGAATGCCAGAAAGTTGGCATTTTTGCTTCTGGACTTCTGAGCTTTCAAGAAACACTTCGAGAGAGCCGGCATGAGATCTCCACTCAGCAACCCCTTTTCTTGGTTCATGAGGTAAAAAAAAAAAAGGCTTAATTAATCTCTCGTAATTAAGGTAGAAGTCTTAGAACTGATATTGTTTCTAAAGTTGTAATAGTTAAAGTTATTTATATCCATTATATATATAGCAAGAAAAGATTACTCATAAATTTTGAAAATAAATTTACCTGCATCAAACTTGGTAATTAATTAATGAGCAATGCTAGATACAGTCCTCATTTGGGGACTGCAATGCAAGCCTAGGCAATTTTATCTTTAAATTTTTTTAAAATTACAAAATTATCCCTCCTGAAATGATGCTTTTTCTCATTTAATAAGGGGCCTGCACATGCAGTCCTCAAGTGGGGACTGCAAATAGAATTTCTCTTAATTTATAATGTCATATTTGCATGCAACTTCAAATATAACTTTATAAGCCAAATTTGTAATCCTGACATCCCCTAGATCTATCTTCTAATTCTTGGTCACATTGTAAACTTAATGAGAATATGGTACTCCTTTGCCACGTCTTATATTTATTGTGATATTTTGTACGGCTATTTCCTAGCCAAAAAAAACATTCAAAGTTTTGGAGCCAATCAAAAAAAATTGAATATTATTTATTTTATTCAAGTAGCTGAAATTTGTAATCCACTGTTATCAGCTTTTGTTTGTTTAGATCTTGTAACGCTCTAATGGAAGGCCCAAACCATATGGTCTATATTCCAAAAGAACTAGTTAATGATATAATTGGAAACCTATTAGAACCTTATAAAGAGCAAGAATTTTTCATTCCCAAGCAATGTAGGATCTCATTCACCACCTATTCTTATCCTTATCATATCCCCGTATCACAATCTCCATTCCCCCTTAAATTCCAGACATCTTTGTTTGGCCTATTCGTTGTAGGTGGCTTGGCTCAAGTCTCATATTTTTGGTTGGGATAGTCTCTGATACTATTTGTAACTTTCCAATAGAAGGTCCAAACCACTTGGCCTATACTCCAATTGTATCACTGACTAATCTTTTTAGAATATAGACAATATAGTTTGGACCACAAAAGTATATCAGTTTCTTGTTTATTTTGATGTCAATGCTAAAAGAGATCAAAATTAATCAAATAGATCATGCTTTGGTGGATGGGGGAATATATAATATGTTGACACATTAATTGGGATGAATTCACAGGTAGCATTCCCAAGCTTGGAGAAATTAGGAATTTCACATATGGATAACTTGATAACCATATGGCACGACCAAGTCGCAGCGGAGTCCTTTTGCAATATTCAGGAACTTGAGGTTATATCTTGTGAAAATGTTTTGCACGTATTCGACTCCGATATTTGCAGCTTTCAAAATCTACGTCAAATTTTTGCCGAGGGATGTTTGAGCTTGAAAAGTTTCTTTCCAACAGTCTCGATGGCTACAAGTCTCACGCAATTGGAGGATCTTCTTATAGTCAATTGTGGGATTGAGGAAATTGTCGCAAGAGGAGGAGAAGAAGCAACACCAAGGTTTTTGTTCCCTCGTATGACTACACTAAATCTTCAAGGCCTGGCAAAACTCAAGTGGTTTTATCGAGGAGTGCATACTTCAAAATGGCCATCACTGAAAAATATGCGGGTGGATGGATGTCAAAAAGTTGAGATATTTGCTTCAGAATATATGAGCTTTCAAGAGGCACTTGAAGAAAGTCGACAAAGCAAGATTTCAAGTGACCAACCCCTTTTCTTGGTTGATCAAGATCAGGTAACTATAGCCTCTCAACTACTACTCTTTTAAGATGTTCACATTTGAGTAAAAGATGTAACAAGAATGATGAAAAACCTGAGAAATGATTATAAACTTTGAAATCTTTGGCCCTTTTAACTTGGCATGTTATATATTTTGATTTATGTGAAGTTATGGAAAAAAAAAAAAAAAAAGATTTATATGAAGTTATGATTAGGCCTGCAACATGACCTGCCCAATCAACTTTTGGGCCAAACCCGACCCGACGGACATGGCTGATGAAAGCGAACTGACCCAACCTGAATACCCATTCGGGTCGGGTTAAAAATTTCGATTGCTTTATGTGGAGTTAAGCAAAAAAAAAAAAAAAAAGATTTATATAAAGTTATTATGCATGCTTAGATTTGTCACTATTTTGACACCTATTGGATGAATCCTTTTCCTACAGGTCGCATTCCCTAGTTTGGAAAAATTGATAATCTCCCACATGGATGACATGAAAGTTATATGGAATACCCAAATCGCAGCAGATTCCTTTTGCAAACTTCAGATGATGAGAGTTGAATTTTGTGCAAATCTTAATAGCATCTTTCCGTTTAAGATGTTTAAAGTCTTCCAGAGTCTGGAGTGGGTGAATGTAGTCGGTTGCGGTTCTCTAAAACAAGTGTTTGACCTACAAGGGCCTAGTTTCCAAGAAACAAGTGGTGTAATAGTCACTCAATTGAAGGACTTGTATTTGCGTGATCTGCCAAAGCTGAAGCACATATCGAATAAGGATCCCCGTGATATTTTGAGCTTTCAAAATCTATGTAATGTACGTGCCAACGGGTGTGAGAGCATGGAATGTCTATTTCCAGCTTCCATGGCCAGAACACTCACGGAATTGGAAACTCTTAAGGTAATTGATTGCGGGGTTGAGGCAATTGTTGAGAAGGAAGAAGCAGAAGGGAGACTTGTGTTCCCTAAACTAACTTCTCTGGAACTCGGGATATTACCAAAACTCAAGTGGATTTCCCCCGGGGCGCATAATTTAGAATGGCCAGTGTTGAAAAAATTGAAAGCGTGGGGATGTGACCAAGTTAGCATATTTGCTTCTAAATTCTCGAGATTTCAAGAAACAAGTCAACAGTGTCTACTTGAGAGTTCCATTCAACATCCGCTTTTCTTGGTAGAAGAGGTAAGATGCCAATCAATTTAACTCTTTGAAATAGCACGAGTCATATTGTGTTCTTCCCTCTCTCGAGAAAAGAGTCCCGTAATGCATAGTTCTCTAGAAAATTGGATGCTAACTTCGATTTTTTTTACAGGGTGCATTCCCGAAATTGGAGGCTTTGAAATCAGACCTTCATCACAGCACTTGGTGTGACCAGTTTTTCATAGAGTCCTTCTACAAGTTAAAAGTTTTAGAGGTGAAATGCAACGATGATACATCAGTTGTTTCTCTGTCTAATTTACTAAAAAGATTACAGAATTTGGAGAAACTTGTTGTCAGCTGTACTTCATGGCAAGAAATAATCCGTTATGAAGATTTTATTGGTCCAGAAAAGCATGCTAGGATACTCCCACGACTAAAAGAACTTAGGGTGTCTGAAGCACCAATGCTGACACACTTGTGGAAAGAAGATGTCCAAGAATCTCTAGTTTTTGATAAAGTACTGGAAATTCTAGCAGTATCAGAATGTCACAGATTGAAAAGTTTAGTGCCATCCTCGGCATGTTTCCACAATTTGACAGATCTTGAGATATTGAGTTGTAATGGATTGATCAATTTAATAACATACACAACAGCCAAAAGCTTGGTGCAGCTCAGAAAAATGAGGGTAAGTTCATGCGAAGGAATGACAGAAATTGTGGCAAGGGGGGATGATCAAGCCAAAGTGGTGATTGCATTCAGCAAATTGACTTGCTTAAAGTTTGATTGCTTACCAAACTTCACAAGCTTTTGCTCGGGAAGTTATTCTATTATGTTCCCATATTTGAAGGAAGTAATTGTGGGAGAATGCCCTCTGATGAAAACTTTCTGTCACGGAGTCCTAAGCACACCAAAGCTAAAAGGCGTGCAAGCAAAAAGAGGAGACAAATCACATACCCATTGGAAGCATGACCTGAATACCACCATACATTCGCTTTGGGAAGACAAGCCAGTTTGATAGCCAGCATGCAGTCTATTTGAAGAAAGGCAAGTATATTATTTAACACGTTTCATATTTTCAGCACCTGTCAGTCCTCTTATTTTTCTAAATAGATATTATTTAAAAGATTAATTATTCTTGAAAATTAAGAAATATATATAATTGTTGACTTTTTTTTATTTTTTAATTTTATTGCAGAAGGGTTGGAGCATGAATATGACATTTGGAGTTCTGGGTGAAATTCTTTCGAATGTGCAAACTTTGTATCAATTTATTTTGTAATATTCTCTTGTGCAATTATTTTGACTCTGTTTCGAAGATGGACATATTATCTATTCCCCCCCTTTTTTTTTATATTATATATATATATATATATATCGAACCAGAGGGTTTGGAAATATGCCACAACTAATGGGTTTCTTATTTGCTCGAAAGACATGAAAATATTTTCAATTGGTTGGAAGAAAATTATCTAAAAGAATCGGCAGGAGGAAATCTCCATCCTTTTCAATGATTCTTTTAGAGAATAATTTATCGTTTAGTATTTTTTCAATAACACTCACGAAATGTTTCCTTTTTAGTCATAATGTTTCTTTTTCAGCTTCTATTTTTCCTTTTTCACTGTGTCTTACTTTGTTTTGATTGGTCGTTGTAAGTGTTTAATTTTTCCTCCAAGATTACTGATTAGACAGCCGTCTTCTATTTTAATATAAAATTATAAAAAAAAATTATAAGTATGATATTCTCTTTATAATTTACAATATGTACATTACACTTAATTAAATTTATTTTTAATTAAATTATATGATTACGTTGGTTGATTAAATTTAATTTTTTTTAGATTATATATGTTCTGAAATTTTTAATCCAAATTCAAAAAATAAATAAGAAAATAATAATTAAATAGTAAAATAATAATAAAGAAAGTGTAAATATATCTCTACCTTGTGATATCCCACAACGATCCCACCCATCGTTAGTCTTACATCTTTGGTCCCTGAAGAAACTATGGCTCCCTCGTCAGAGTTGAAAGAAAATAGTGTACTGCCGAAGTCTGAAGGAGATATAAGATCCGCTATCACCCCAAATGTGATCCGCTATCACCCCAAATGTGAAGGGACTTGTTGTCACCCCAGAATCTCCAATAGAGAAAACCAATGGAGTTGCTGAATAACCTATGGGTTTGGCGTTGGTGCCTTGTGTAGAGTCAGGAGTTCAGTTGGATACTGTGTCTGGGGATAACGTTGCTCCCTTGGTCTCTCTTCCTCCAATAGCGGACTAGATTTTGTCTAAACTTAACGAGATTCAACAGTTTGTGGGAATCTCACATGGAGGATGTAAAGATCAATTTAAAGAACTAATCATTGCGATTGAAGCAAGCCACGCGCTTGAAATCAAATCAAATTTCAAGAAGAGCAAAAAGTTACAACGTCTTTATTGGGCAATTAACTACAATGCTAAGAGTAGTAATTCAACTAGAGAGAAGTCAAAAAGGATGGCATTGTGAAGACGGAAATCAAGGGATGGGGTTGGGTGGAGTTTTAATTCTATGGGAAACATGGAGTTGGGGTTGGGTCTGGTATATTTTGGATTTTTTTCCACGGGCTTTTTGAGTCATTAGGAAATTTTTAGGTCATTTTGGACAACTTGATTTCTACTCTTGATATATATAATTTTTTACTTGTCAAAAAAAAAATTTTGGAAGTATGTGGGTGTGACAACATGGGTGCGATAGTTGTGGAAGAAGAAGACGGAATGAATAGAAGATGGAGATCATATGAAAAAGCTTCTTTATTTAATCATCAAAAAAAAAAAAACCAGATATTCAAACAAATGCTTTGCAATTCACTAACTCGTGTAACAAGGGATTCAAACTCATCAACTTTATGAATTTGCATTTTGCAAGACATAGTAATAATCTAAAAGCCGAAATATTACAATTTCTCTTGCTGAACATGAACATCAAGATGGAAAACATACCTGAAATTCTACAGAAGCAAACGAAACAAGACAAAAATTGCTACAATGTCTAATAGTCGTCAGCCTCACCCAAAAAAGCCATGTAAATTAATCAAGCATGCCTTGCCTGAAAATCCTTCATGAAAGCAACCAACTTCTCAACCCCAGCCAATGGCATAGCATTATATATGGAAGCACGCATACCTCCAACCGACCTATGCCCCTTGAGTTGAATCATCTTCTCCTTGGCTGCCTCTTTCACAAAGTCAGCCTCCAACTCCGGCTTCTCCAACGTGAACGGTACGTTCATCAACGATCGCACCGACTTCTCAACCGGGCACCTGTAGAATCCATTGCTCAAATCGATCGCACTGTACAGAAGCTCGGCCTTCTTCTTGTTCTTCTTCTCCACCTCCTCCAACCCGCCTTGCGCCAACAAGTCCTCGAACACCAATCCGCACATGTAGATGCAGTAACAAGGAGGTGTGTTATAGAGCGAGTTGTTGTCTGCGTGGATCTTGTAGTCCAGCATAATGGGTGTAATCTCCTGAGCATTCCCAATCAGATCCTTCCGGATGATCACAATGGTCACTCCAGATGGCCCCACGTTCTTCTGAGCCCCAGCATATATGATCCCGAATTTCGACACGTCCACGGGCTTCGAACAGAAGTTCGAAGACATGTCGGCGATAAGTATACCATTCTTTGGAGTTGGGTAGTTCTTGAACTCGACCCCATGTATGGTTTCGTTGGCGCATATATGCAAATAATTGGCGTCCGGGCTCTGCTCCAACCCCTCGAAGGACGGAATTCTCGTGTAGTTGTCCGATTTGCCGGACCAGATCACCTTGGCTTTGCTGAACTTCTTTGCCTCCTTAAAGGCCTTGTCCCCCCACGACCCGGTGACCAGGTAATCCACCGGGTCGTCGGGTTTAACCAGATTTAAAGGGATCGCAGCGAACTGAGTGGTGGCGCCGCCTTGGAGGAAGAGGATCGCGTATTCGGAGGGGACATTCAGAAGGGTACGGAGATCGGACTCGGCCTTCTGGATAATGGAGAGGAACTCCTTGCCTCGGTGGCTCATTTCCATGACGCTCATGCCGGATCCCCGCCAGTTGTAAAGCTCCGACTCAGCCTTGAGGAGAACGTTCTCCGGGAGGGTGGCAGGCCCGGCAGCGAAGTTGAAGACTCGATCTTGGGATTGGGTCTGGATCAGTGGGCGCTGATCCTGGGTTTGGATAGGAGCGGCGCATCTGATCGACATGGGCTTGGTGGGGAGCTTGAGGGTGTTGAGGTGGGTGTTTGTGGGGAAGATGGGTGGTGAAGAGGTTTTGAGGAAGAAGCGGTTAGGGTTCTGGAGGAGGATCGAGTGGGGTGACGATGCCATAGCTATGGCGGCTCAGATTTGGGATCTCAGAGGAAGAGAGCTTTTGAAAAGCGTATGTGTTTAACACAGTGGGAATATTTGGTGGGATATACAAAAAGAGAGGAAGAGGATTTTCTTTTTTCTTTTTCTTTTTCTTTTTTTTTTTTTTTTTAATTGCAAGAGGGATTTTTATTTGATAATATTACATATTGGCACTACTTTCACTCAAGCTGAGGTTGGTGGTAGGTTTGATTTTTAGAAATTATGTCTTTTTTCTGGTTTGTTGACTTGTCCTTTAATTTTGTTTCTGTTAAATGTTAATTTCGTCTCTTAGTATTAATTATTTTTATTTAATCTTTAATTATTTTTATTGAAATAATGTCCCTCTTCATTCTATATCTTCTCGTAGAGCATATAAAAATAGGTGAATGTTACTTAACATTACATGCAAGTCATAACACATTTGTTTTAAGAGCAAAGTTCAACTACGATTATCAACTTCGAGCATTGGCTACTCAAATAAGTTTTGCTGAGACTCGCATGTGAGATTCATGGCAACTTTTTCACAGCTCTACTTCAGTGCAATCAGCAACTTGTGCTTGCCAAAACGATTGGAGGACAAAAACATGTTAGTTTAGGTGAAGTTGTTGGGATGAAATTGAGGCTGTACAAAGGTTCATAGGTTGTCCTGCTATCCACTCTACCCCTCACCTTAGATAGTTCAAAGAAGATACAATATATAACGATAGGGGAGATTTGCAAATATCACTAATTGCAGTGGTCTCCAGGTGAAGCATTCATCCACATGTGAAGATATAATAACTATTTTAATAAAAATTGAAATATGATATTGTCATTACATTATTGTTCAAAGGGAACAACAATAGAAGTACAATTTGAAGGGGGAAACGGATGAGTAAGTTCAATTAGAACTTGGGAAAACAACCATGGCTGTGTGCAATTAACAACCAAAAGCAATCCCCAGTGCAACCCACGACGTTGCTGTATTATGATGAGTATTCATTCCCCATCTCCAATCAGCCCAATTACATAGTCATGCAATGTGTTAGTAGCTGTACATGGCCTGCTATAGTTGGGTATCCAAAAGAAAATGAGCTGGTTCAGATTTTGCAGTATAGCCAAACTTAGATGTAGAGTATTTCCTATGTACCCCTGTGAGTTTCCCTGTTGCTGCCTTTTCATGGAAACCTACCATTAGTCTTGAGCATTCCCTGTGAGTAAGCAGAGCAATGAGCATCTCTCATCAATGAAAATTTTGTGTACTCTGTTAGTATTGTGATTCGTGAAGTTATTAAAATGGTAGGAAACTCACAATAGCTTATCTTCTGAGTAGCTGGTATGCCATTCACAGGTCTTACTCCACTGCTTGAACCCGTTAAGAGTACATTGAGCAGTATAGATGGCAGCAGCTGCTAATAAAGATGGTGAGAACCTGAGCATCTCATACTCCACAAACGAAAGCTCAATCAAGAAGAAGGACAGTTGCTCAAGCTGTTTCATAAAGTCATGAGAAGTAGTTATTTTAGCAAATATTTGCTGATACAGAAACCATGCCGGAGTATTTTCACAGGAGACTACTGACCTTTTTGTCCGATTGAGCAGCCTTGAGGAACCTTCGCATGAAAACATATGGGGTTGGAACTGACATGTTGAACTGCAATGTGTTTAGCATCAAGCTCTCCTGCAGGTTTATTAAGACCAGAAAGTCATTTATTGGTTGGAAGGATATATTATAGCTTAATCACAACAAAAGAAAAAAAGTACCATATCCAGAACCTCCTTCCTTGTGTAAGCTTTGTCTGATATAAGAATCAAATCCCCAACTATAGGAACAGAAACCTCCTCGTACTTGCATGCTAAGAGCATGGCAACCAAACCAATTAACTGAAGTTTCTTTCTTACCACTGTTTGCTGGGATAAAAATCTGTCTATAATGTTAACTGTTAGGAACAATGTCTCATTCATGAGTTCAAACTTGTCGTGTACCTGTTGATTTGAACGAGCAGAAACATGACTCAAAATTGAAATCAATTAGGAAAATCAAGCTAAATTTTGAACCAGAAGCCCGATTTATTACCACTTTAGGCATTGTGTATACCTCAATAAGCCAATCAATCAGTATGGATCTCATCCTCTCATTAATGTCAGATTGTCGTGCCATATAGTTTGGTGAGACACAACTAAAACTCTGCATCAAATTATTGGAACTTAGTAACCAACTTTGAGTAGAATTTGATGCTTTCCTTTTCAGTTACCACATTTGTAATCAAAATGGATTTCGAAAATTTAAAACACAACGTAAAATCTTGCTAAAGCAGTAAGTGAATAAATTGTCTGGAAATTTGATAATTTAAAATTATATGGTGGTATCCCACCTTGCATGGGAAATACATTATGGAAAACATTAGTAAGGCAAACGTTTCAAGATATTCAGATTTAAATGAGGTAATTGCCGACTTCTTACCACCGCATCAACTTAACCTGTGTCCATAACTACTTCAAATGAGAGGTGCTTAACATGTAGTCAATGAGGTAAATGCTGCTTTGTGGACGCATGTAGATAATGAACCCACAAAATACAATTTAACATGTAATATATGTGGATGATCGAATTTTATTTTATTTTATATGGATGATTGATAGTAATAAATTATGGGTGCTTAATGCCATGCACTTGGCTTAAACACACTACGTATCTAATAAACCTGACAATTACAGTCGAGCAATAAAAACTTTCTTAATTTAGGGAGCTTGAATAGTACCAAATGGTCCAAATCTACAAGGGCGCCAATTACATGACAGATATGTGTATTTCTAGATGAAGTTTATTCAATAATGGCATAAAAGTTGAGGTGTACTCTCTATTTTTGGCAGGCAAAATAATGAGCCTGGTTGGTCATACCTCACCAATTGCATATGTTTTTTTTTAATAGAAGAATCTGAAACTCCTGCGGATCTCACATCCATTATGCGTGGAACCTTAGACCTCCCTTCCTATGAAGGCATAGATTGAGAAGTACTACAATTGTACATGACTATTCTACTAAAAGCATGTTACTTCAAACTGAAAATCTAGCAAGGGAACTTCTTCTTGGAGTGTCAAGAACTATAAGCTAATGTACCTCCATTTTTCTGTAATAGGCATAGAGATCTTCAATATAGTCCACAACTGCAAGTGGATTCTTCGCATCGCAACTGTCAATATCCATGACTGGTTCTTCAGCTATATCCTCCATTTCAACCTCATCCTAGCAATTTAGCAAGTTTTTTAAAAATTTTGAAAATCGATCTTCAAAAGTTTCAATAGCTGTTAAGAAAGAAGGATACCGTCTCATCAGTTTCACTAGGCATTGCTTCCGTTTGTTCTAAAAACATGGGCACTGGTTGGTCTTCTTTAGGTGAGTTGTGTTCCTCGTCTACAAAGATGGAGGCTCCAAATCCATTCGAAGGTGATTGGTTCGCTTTCTTGGTTTCCTATACATAGTTATAGACAATAAATAAATCCGAACAAGACCCAAAAATTAGAGCACAGATATAGGTCCAGATCCATATTTTCTTTTAGTATGAGAGAGACAGAGAGCTAAGGAGGGAGGTAGAGAAGAATAGTGATACCGGGGGACAAGCTGGCTGTGTATTTGCAATTTGTGCGGCGAACTTCCTAACGAACACAACAGATCAAAACCAGGGTATGAGAATTTGTAGAGAAGCATTGATGAAAATAGCAAAAACAATAAGAACTTTTATTTAGTCGAAAGGGTTTTTTTTTTCTCTCCCTAAAGCTATCAAAAGGTATCATATTCAAATTTTGAATTTTATTTCCTTCTACGACCCTCAGTCAGCAGCCAAAAACATTAAAAAAAAAATGAAATTACAGGGCTACATTCCAAGTTCCAGACCTCGTAATCGGTCGATGCACTGGATCTGCCTGCTTCTTTTCGCAGATTTCATGTTTTCTAAAACAGAAGAGCAAAAACACACAAATCAATTCCAGAAACCAAAAAAAAAAAAAAAAACAAAGACTACAAAAGAAGAAACAAAAATGCATTATAACTTCAGATTGAGCATCAATAACATTACTCTGACAAGGCTCTTTTATTGACTACACAAGGGTATGCTCGACCTCCCACTAAACCCTGATTAATGACGCTTAAAGCCCTTCTGTTCTGGATAATCTCCTGACCGAACTTTCTATTACCCATCTCTTTCCCTCCTACCATAAAAAAAAATGACAAGAACCATGTCAGATCTTCTGGTTTTACAACCAAAGTCAGTCATGAATCGTCAAAAAAATCTCAAAATTACCTTGAAGATTGGTGGGCTTGTTCAAATCGGGATTGTTCTCGTCAGTAATAACCATTCTCTTCGATTATCTGAAAGAACAATCACTGCCAGAGAACAAAACTCCAGGATACAAGAGAACAAACTCCTGGATCCCAAGACCCACCACCACCCTAAAACGTTAGAACATCTAAGGACTGAGCCCTCCCGAGAAAATACGAACAAAGGTACAGAGAAATATAGAGCCCAAAAAACACAAACGGGGGAATTGGTGTGTAAAAGTGGTCGTGGTCTCTCGCCTTTATTCAAACGCAACGGCTAGTGAAATGTGGCCGTTGGATGAGAGGAGGGTCTTGAGAAATGAGACTTGCTTCCATTTGTTTGTCCGAACAACGGTCAGTTGGTCGGAATGTCATGTGGAGTGCCGCATCTGATTTCAAATTAAATTAATTTCTTTTTATATTATTTTTTGTTTTTATTTTCGGTAGGTGAAAAATTGAAATCCGCTCCTTTCCCATCATTCCTCCGGGGTCCGGGTTCTCTCTCCTAAACGCCAACTTGGATTGTGATTGACCAATTAAAGACTGACAAATCAGCATTTAAGGAATTTCATGCAGCTTTGGTTACTACAGCATCACTCCGATTTTACGAGAGAGACATGTTAGTTGGAGTGAGAATCCCATTCATACACTAATTATTAATTAAGGAAAATGATTTACCTACCACATATTCTACTACACATTCTACAATAATGTGTTCAATGAGAAATATTTTTATAAAATCATCTTATAAAAATAAAATCATCTTATAAAAATATCTCTCATTTAACACATTGTTGTACAATATATTGTGAGTGTATCATTACTCATTAATTAATGTTAGGATAGATTTTGCAAGTGGGATGGAATATAAAATTTTCATCTCGTCTCTTCTCATTATTATAATTTTTTTAAATTTTATATAAAATATAATAAATAATTTAATTTTTTTAAATTTTAAAAAATAATATTTTAAACTTTTATCTAAAACTAAAATTTTTCATCTCACTATCCAAATATATCCTTAATGTTTTAATTGATTACATTTGATGCATGATGATTTTCCTACAAATTCGGACCACAAAAAATTAAAATTAAAATTAAGAATTTTGTTCCTTAAATTATTGCTATATATGTCATCACTCATGAGTACTCTTTTGAATTGTAATGAAATTTTAAATTGTATTCATAAAGAATGGGGTTTTTATGTATTTATTATATGAAAAAGCAACACCCATTTTATTGAGTAATAAAATTGATATTGATACATTAATGATTCTCCCAAAGGACTCTGATGATCAAGGGGGACCAATAAATCAGCCATTGAAGGAGCTTGGTCCCATCCTCATCCACATTCCGGCCATCCCCTCCTACCTTCTATTAGAAGGTAGGGGGGTTGATTAATTAAAGAAAAAGAAGGGAAATGAAACTTAGATTTCAAAATCCTCGGGAATGCCAGTAAAAGTAGAAAGAAGAAAATAGAAATTGATTTTGTATTTATCGAATCCTTGCAACCATCCTATCCTATGACCCACAAATACAATTACATTAACATACAGTTCAAATTTTCACACTTGGATATGCAGAGAAGCACAATAGTCATCAACTCTCAAAACTTAACTATCTTGGAACCTACCATATTAATATACCATCTTTATGAAGATACAACTGCAACATCCATCCTATTTGAGTTATATATACACACTAGTAAGGGTGGTACGTGCAAGACACGAATGCCCCTTGCACGTAGCGCCCGATTTTAAAAAAAAAAAGATAACAGAAAGTAAAATCTTTTCACATAAGCATATTATAGTAATAATTCATCTAAAAAAGTGTAAAAATTAAGAAAATTTTTACAAATAATAAAACGTCATCATCTCACAACAACATGTACAAAAAGTGTCAAAAAAAGCTCCTCAAAATCAGATTGTGAACAACATATATATAACGTAAAAGTTTTTTTAAGTTAACAAAACGATTTTGTTGTAGTTTGAGGGAAATATATATATGAAACTTATGTTGTTGATTAAGTCACTGGATGAACGGACAAACGTTAAATCTCTTGTGCCGTTGTTCCTACATGAAATTATATATAGCATGCATCGCAGTTTTTTTGCAAATACGATAAATGTTCTTAAGTGAAATAAATTTAGAATTTTTAGAAAATCTTGGAGAAAAATATTACTATCTCAAGTATTTATTTTAAATCTAGTGAATGACTTTTAAATTAAGTCTAGTGTTTGAAAATCTTCCAAATCTTTTAAAAGTCCAAACTAAATGGGATATTTGTAGTGTTAATGAACCAATCATATTTTTTAAGTAGGATTCTTTAAATTTTAGAACCCGAAAATAATATAGTTTTAAAATTTTATTTTGTTTAAATGATTTTATTGTATTTAATTTTTATCTTATTTTATTCATATTAAATTAATTGAGTTGTTTTATTCATCATCTATACATCATATATATTTGTTATGAGAAAAATGAAATAAAATTTAAAGAGATGTGGTGTGTGGAGTATAGTATGATAAATAATTTTTTTTATTAAAATTAATATTATAAAACTATTAACTTTCGATATTGTATCTTTCGAAACTTTGATCATTATTTCATGAGTTGTGTAGCACGAGACATCTGACTGATAAGGCCAAATGAACTTTTCTTTTTAATAATTTTTTTATACATTTTTTTTCTCTTAAATCTTTTTTTTAAATTACAACATTATTAAAAAATACTTACTTAATCATTATTGAAAAAGCAATAATAGACAAAAATTAATCGGTACAAATGCTTGGATCCAAAATGGGTATCCCAAGCATTTCTCTTACTTCATAGCTCGAAAAGATGACACGTGCAAACCAATTTTTTTCTTCTTTTCTTCTTTTCTACTTTTCCTCTCCTCTCTCTCTCTCTCTCCCTCCCTCCCATACTGAAACTCTCTCTTCCCTTTAGAGTTGCCGCCATCTATGTTTTCAAGCCCTCAAGTTTTTTTTCCTTCTCTCTCTCTCTCTCTCTCTCCCCCACCACGACAACTCATCGCATCCTCCACCGTCGCCGACAACTTCACAAGAACTCAGAGTAAGCATTTTCCTTTATCTACTCTCCCACTTTTTTCTCCACAAAATTTCATCTCTTTCTCTCTTTTCTCTATGTTTTCAAATCTAAGCTATGTGAGGAAATCTCCAGAAAAATTGTGCGCCTTGGGTTGGATGTTTGGGATGAGATGTTTCTGACCAAACACAAAAAAAATGAGAAGTTTGGAAAGTTTGCATTTTTCTACAATTTCTGATAAAATTTACGTTTTATCAGAAACGTAACTTTCGATATTGTATCTTTCGATATAAAACTATTAACTTTCGATATTGTATCTTTCTAAACTTTGATCATTATTTCATGAGTTGTGTAGCACGAGACATCTGACTGATAAGGCCAAATGAACTTTTCTTTTTAATAATTTTTTTATACATTTTTTTCTCTTAATTTTTTTTTTTTTAAATTACAACATCATTAAAAAATACTTACTTAATCATTATTGAAAAAGCAATAATAGACAAAAATTAATCGGTACAAATGCTTGGATCCAAAATGGGTATCCCAAGCATTTCTCTTACTTCATAGCTCGAAAAGATGACACGTGCAAACCAATTTTTTTCTTCTTTTCTTCTTTTCTACTTTTCCTCTCCTCTCTCTCTCTCTCCCTCCCTCCCATACTGAAACTCTTTCTTCCCTTTAGAGTTGCCGCCATCTATGTTTTCAAGCCCTCAAGTTTTTTTTTCCTTCTCTCTCTCTCTCTCTCTCTCTCTCTCTCTCTCTCTCTCCCCCACCACGACAACTCATCGCATCCTCCACCGTCGCCGACAACTTCACAAGAACTCAGAATAAGCATTTTCCTTTATCTACTCTCCCACTTTTTTCTCCACAAAATTTCATCTCTTTCTCTCTTTTCTCTATGTTTTCAAATCTAAGCTATGTGAGGAAATCTCCAGAAAAATTGTGCGCCTTGGGTTGGATGTTTGGGATGAGGTGTTTCTGACCAAACACAAAAAAAATGAGAAGTTTGGAAAGTTTGCATTTTTCTACAATTTCTGATAAAATTTACGTTTTTCTATTAGTCTATTAGTCTTTAATGGTTTTCTACTTCATCTGAAAATCAAACAAATGGCATCTTCTTCTGCTCCATCTGAAAATCACACAAAATAGTGTGTCATGTCAATAGAAATGACGCAAGATCTCCCAACCCTCTTGTTTGTTCTACAACTTTTTAGTGAGATAAAATTTTGAGCTTTTTTGGGTTAATTGGCTATCTGATTTAAGTGTTGTTTCATTAGTTTGGGAGTTGATTCTCTTGTATATGACCTGTACGTTGATGTTGCCTAGATTTCTACTAAGAAAGTTCTGACAAAAAAAAAATTGAGGGTTGATGTAAAACAAATCAAAGCCAAAAATTGCAAAGAAATTTTTTCGGCGAAGAGAGACAGAACTTTTAGACTAATTCGTGAAAGAGGCGACACTACATGAGGGACAAAATTAGAAAGCAAAGGGAGAAGTCGGTGAAATGAAGAAAAAATACAAAATGGAAGGGAATTTCTTGAGAAAATACAAGGCAAAATTGGAAAACATAGTGGTCGAAAAAACATTGTTCATCAATCAGGGGCAAACACGTAATAATATTTAGTCAAACAGGGGCATTAGCGGAAAAAATACAAAAGGGAAGGAAATTTCTTGAGAAAACACAGGGTAAAATTGGAAAACATGGTGGTCGAAAAAACAATGTTTATCAATCAGGGGTAAAAACGTAATAATATTTAGTCAAACAAGGGCATTAGTGGAAAAAAAATCAAGTAAAATACAAGACAAAACTGTAATAAAGATTACTCACAAAAATGCATAAGCGGAAAGTAAAATACAGGAGCCAATGACAAAACTGTAATAATAACTAGCTACATAAGGGTAGAAATGAAAAATAAAGTATCAAACAAAAGTTAATGTAGATTCATGTTCACATGCCTATAGCCACTTTTATAGTATAATAGATATATCTTGAACCAGGTGCTAATAGCACTCATAATTTCAAATACGTAATTTGGTTGCAAAGGAAAAAGAGCACAATATTTATTTTAGAAAAACTCTATTCATCATCCACACATCACACATAACTTCTTTTTTTTTCTTACCAAATGTGTAATATATGGATAGTGAATACAAAAACTCAAGTAGTTTAGGAAGAGTAAAACCAAAAAAATAAAAATAAGTGTTGTGTGTGGTGTGTAGTGTGTGGAGATAATGAGTATCAAAACTCCTTATTATATTATTGTAAATGACATTATATAAAGTCGCGGATGAGATGACATCTCTCTCTTCTTTTGTGACGTCAGCTGCTAGGCTTGCATGCATATCAGGAGTCTATGCCTTGTTTTGATTTAGAAAGTATTTTAACTCATCTCATCTCATCTCATCAAATCATTACAACTTTCCTAAATTTCTAAATAAAACACAATTAACAATTCAACATTTTCACATTCTAAAACAAAAATAATATTTTAACAATATTTTTTTTAACTTTCATCTCATTTCAACTCACTATCCAAACCTCTCTCACAACTTTCACAATTACTGATCTATATATAATATAATATAGTTTACAAAATGAATAAATATAGATAGAAGTCACTATTGGGAACATCCATTTTGCACACATAATGTGGCATCATCTAGACCACACATCTCCCCAAATGAGTGTTGGGAACAATCAACTAGAAGCAGTCACGCAGTGAGTGCAAAGTGTGCACTGCTATAATGTCTTCTCTCTAGCATTACTCAATTACTCCAACAAACCTTAGAATGAAATTGATCCTATTGCATTTTTTTTTTTCAATTCATATAATCTTTTATGCCTTTATGCCTATAACAATGCATTTGGTTTTTCCAACCATAGAATAAAATACCCTAAAATTGTGTACAATTTTTTTTTTCTTTCTTTCTTAATTTTATACGCAAATTATTTGGTATATTTTTTTTTATGAATTTTTTGTTAGGCAAATTGGGTGAGTAGGATAAGATTGCTCACCCAGATATGGATTCGAGTATTCAGCTATACTCAAACCCGGACTTGAGTGTCTAATGCAGCCTAAGTATCCACCTGGATTAACTCGGGCCACTACTCGGAAGAATCCAGATTTTTAAAATTCGAAAATCCGGGTATCCAGATTGTATCCGGATGGACCAAGTTTTGCAGAAACTAACATTATTTAAGATTTAAGGAAAAAACATCTAAATACGTGGATTGAGTATAACTTTTTAAAAAGTAAACCTGAGTTGCGGGCATCAACTTTTAAATTCGATATCTACCTCCCAAATATGAGTGGGTGGGTAATCCGATTAACGGCCTGGATGAACCATGCTAACTAGGGCATTGAAGAAGAACCCCCAACCATGGACCTTATGTTCCATCCTTAAGGACAAAGAGTTTTGCTACTAATCATTCCACACACCACACTCATTTTTATTTTTTTAAATTTTTTTTAATTTCTTTTTTGGTTTTATTCTTCCTAAATTAATTGAATTCTTTTAGTCATCATCTATAAACCACAGAAAAAGATAAAAATAAAATAAAAGATTACGTGTGGTATGAGAATGATGAGTATAATTTTTCTTGAAAATAATACATTGTTCATGTTTTATAATTTTATGTAAGATGATATTATTTTTATAAGTTATTTTTATCAAAATGGCTTTTTATTTAAAACATGAATATATAGATGATTGTAAAAGGAGTTGTATCTCTATAATTTTCCATTTTTAAATAGACATGCCAAATATAATTTTACTTTTCACAATGATTTTATAATGACTCTATTTTATAAAATGGCCCAAAAATACCCATAAACCATAAGTATATAGTTGTTTTATTTTTAGGACTTGCAAATATTAAGGTTATATACATAGACCTCAAAAATAATTTACTTGGATAATTATTGAAGTTGTTTTGTGTTTTGACTGAATTTATTTGTAAAAAGGAAGGATTTTAGAACATGTGGACGTTTATCATCCCCCGAATACTGGATCACCACCAAATCACTCTATTCCACGTGCCTAAACAAAGTTCATTTATGTGCGATGCGGAGGCAATTTCGTCCGCCACTATTTGCTATATTTGAAGTTTTATAATACCCTATGAAAGTTGCGACCTTTGGGGGTAACGCGTGCTGAAACTTGGTGTTGTTCCACTCCGTTGCCGGTTGATGCATTTGGGGGCACACACGCAAACACGTACTTAAACTTTAATTGCTCCTTTCGTTCTTCTTTCAGAGTGCTGTTGGATCTCCTTCTTCTTCTTCTTCTTCTTCTTCAGCTAATTTTGTCGCGTGATCGCCCATCTGGTAAACCTCGTCAACTTTATTTTCTTCTTAGCTTTTTCTTTTTATGATCGAGGATAGAAATTGTTGATGTCGAATGTTGTTTCCACTCTGTTGGATTTACTTTGAGGCATAATGCTTGGTTAATCGGAAATTTTTAACGAAAGAGAAAGATCAAAGATGGTATGGATGTAAATAATCTACGTTTGTTGGTGGCCCAACGGGAATCGAAAATGAAATTAAGTTTGAATATCTTAATGTAAATTTTGATTTGGAAAAAGTTCGAAAATTTGTGTGATTTAAAAAAGTTGTTTTTTACGTATTTGTTTCTTACCTTCTTGAATTATTTTCGTTCTCAATTGGCTGTTAATTGCTGAGATTTTTATGCATCTGGGGACGGGAATTCTGGAAACATTTGAATTATGAGTTTTTCCTTGAAACCGGACGTGGTGGCCTTGGTTGTTTCGCACCTACCAGTGGGCATATGTCCTCCTCTTCTTCCCCACCTCATTTCTCTTGACCTCCCTCCTCTTCGTTCCCCTCTACTCTGTATCGGTATCACGACCGTTGCGGTAACCATCCAACACCGGAAAGCTCTCTCTCTCGTTTTGGTCTTCTAAAATTTTCTTTCCAGCCCCGTCTATCTCTCTGCTCCCGATTGGCCTGTTGGCAAAGCATTCAATTAAAGGTTGTTTTTTTCATCTTTTCTTTTTGGTTGTTGTTTTTTTTTAAATCCTGGGTCGCTATGGATAAAGGCAAGCGGTTGGCCTTTGAGATGGATCAACTCTGGATCGATCTCTTTCACAAGATGTTTCAGTGACATTAAAAAGGCAGAAGATTCAACTATTGATGCACCTTCTTTCAATTCTAAAGAGAAACCATAGATTAGAGAACCTCCTCTGTATTGGTACTGCAATTGTTGTTGCGATTTTTGTGAAGAAAAGATTTTGGGGCATTCTGATTTGAGACAATTAAGGAGCTGGAATACAAGTGGAACGTAGTGGATTGGACTGAGAGTGGTGCCAAAGAGAGGAAGACACGGGCAAAGTGAAATATTTGGGGACTGGTACATGACTTAACGTTTATTGTTGTTGTTGTTCCCAGGTTGGCGTTTTTCCCCTTTCGTTTCAATAATGATGGAGAGGGCTGATTCGAGTCAAAAGCTATATACATCTATGCGGCTATGGGAATTCCCAGATCAGTATGTTGTTGAGCCCACAGATGGCTCTTCTGGTTCCTTCTTGGCAATCAGTCGTAATGATGGCTCGATGAATCTGATTGGTGGGCTGATTCTTCTTGCTGTTTTATTTGTCCATATTTATGTTCTCTTAGTTTTGTATTGCTGAGTGGGATTAATGGAAAATGTTGTTCTTCATCGGCTTTTCTTTGTTTTGTGCTGCAGATGAACTTCCAGAATGCAACTCTGTTAGGGTTCCTAGAATTCTGACAATTTTTGGAGTAGTAGGGATGCTGAAGCTCTTGGCAGGTAAAAAGTCTTGTCAAACAGTTAAAAACCATATTCTTTATTCCCCCGCCCAGTAGCTAGTCTAAGGGCTATTCCCCTTTTCAGTTCATGATAAATAAGATACACGAACCATCACGTGTTTGATTATATTGATTTTTGTTTATATTCTACCATGCTTGTAGGGTCATATTTAATAGTGATTACAGAGCGTGAATGCATTGGATCTTACTTGGGACATCCCATCTTTAAAGTTTCATCCCTAAAGATTTTTCCCTGCAATCATTCTCTTGAAAATTCCCCCGCAGAACAGGTAAGCTGTTGCTTTACCGTCTGTTTAGTATGGAAATTGAACTCTAATTGTTCTGTGAACTTTGACAGAAAAAGATGGAGACTGAGTTTTCCGGGCTGCTAAACATTGCAGAGAGGACCTCTGGTCTATATTTCTCATATGACACCAATTTAACACTGAGGTGAGCATTGTTTCCACGTTAGTAGCATCTGTCCATTCTCAATGGTGGCTGGAATTCAAACAAACCAATGTACTTGCATGAATTGGTTGAGTAACAATAAGCGCCCTGATCCTTTCTCAGAAAAAAAGGGTATTGTTATTTGAGTTGTGCTATTTACAAGTCTGGTGTGAAACACACTACTTATTGCGGGACCCGCATAAAAGAGGCAAAGTACTAATATTTTTAAGTAAGCTAATATGGCAAGCTTTCATATCAGCAGTGTATTTAGTGTGTCACAAAGACGTTTGTAAATAGATTTATTCTTATTATTTATACTTGCACAGAAGCTTTATTCTAAAATTCACTCCTAGTATCATAGCAGCAGAAGCATGTTTCATTGTTCCACCAAATTTGACCAGAGGACGGAAGAAAGAGAGGTTTAGTGTTAGGCGGAAAAGGCAAGCCAGATCAATGTACAATCTATTTAAGCGGGGTTTCAACTTACAACCAAGAACATTTTAATTTAAACTGATGGAGACATCAAATCACCATATACATTGGACATTTATAAATGCAACCTTAACTAATCATTAGTGATATTCATTCGTTTTTTATAAGTTATGCTAAAATTATACTTGTAAAAAAAAAAAAAGTTATGCTAAAATTATATAAGCCATTATTGTATATTTGTGGCACAGTGCACAGCGATTACACGATCTGGGTGACGAGTCTAAATTGCTTCCACTTTGGAGACAGGTAAGCCTTGATTTTAGAAGTAATTACTTTTAATATATATTTTATTTATGTCTTCTATCCAAACAAGCCCTAAATCTCTAATAGAGAGAATACTCTATTAGAGATCTAGGCTTCTTTGGATGGAATGTTTTTCAGGAAATTTCTGAAATCTTTGAGAAAAATTTTTAAAGAATTTTTTGTAAAAGTGGCGGGGCCCATAGAAAATATGTTTTGATAGAGATGTCTTTGAGATATGTTTTTGTTGGAGTAAAAGATGTTTGGATTGAAGGTGAGATTTTATTGTGTGTGATTTACAGTTTTCAAGTCGTTTTCAATTCATTGATGTTTACTAGTAATTTTAGATTTCCAGTAAATAGAGAGTTTTGCTAATCACCAATCGGTTTGCCACAGGCAGAACCTAGATTTCTTTGGAACAACTATATGTTAGAATTGCTCATTGATAAAAAGGTCAGTTTGATGCCAAAGCTGTTGTTACCGCTACGTGCTTCATTTTCTTATTATTTTTAATGTGTATTTTACTGTGACAGCTGAACATTTATGTGGTTTCCTTTTGCAGCTTGATCCATTCTTGCTACCTGTTGTCCAAGGGAATATCCTTATCGCATTGTTGATTTCAGTTTTTCACTTTAGTTTTTCATGATAACAGATTTTAAATATTAAATGGTGGTTGGATATATCATATGTCTCCATTTGAAGTTTTTCCTTAACTGATCATCAAGCTTTCATCACTTTCAAGCAGCCATTGAGAAAGATATCATTGAAGTTACTCTGATTTCTAGAAGATGCTCAAGGAGAAATGGTATTTAAAGCTTGCATTACCTGTTTAATTTGTTATTCTGTCAGTCTGTATATTTTTAATTTTCATTTGCTTTTTCAACAAGACTAGTTCAGAACTATATTTTTTTGGGAAGAAACTAAGGAAATGAGCAATACACGAATGATTATATATATATGTATGTATGTATGTATATATATATATTTTGATAAGTAAAGAAATTTTATTAACAGAAACTAGGCAAAGCTCGAATACACGGAGACACACACACACACACACACACACACACACAAACACACATATGGATGAATGATTAATTTATTTTTCAACATTTGACTGACATTCTTCATTTGAAGCACCTAACTGACAGGGAATGAGTATATCAGTTCGAATTATAAATGGGCTAAAAATACATTAGGATGGTTTTAATTCTTGTGTTGTTTGTGAAGCTTTGTTTCAGGATCATTTGTAAATTCTTTCTTGATGGGTAAAGGGAGAAAAATCTGAATTTATAGGTAAATTACTTACCTAAAAATTAATTCAATTCTAAAACAATGTAATCTAGCAACTACAGCAGGAATTGACACAAGTTTATTAACTATAATGGGGCCTGATAAGTGTGCTTTACAATTTTTTCCACCACATACTCGGTTGCCTTCATGATCATTACGGAGAACATAACCTGGTAAGTGGTTACAATATTTATCAGAATAGAAACTTGTAGAAAGGCCCATTACAAATAAATTTGAGAGATAGATGCTTCATGGTTTGATGGGGCATAGATGATCTGCTCTCCAAAGAAGTCTTGAATTATAATACTTTTTTTTTTTTATAAGTAAAAGTATTATATATAAATTAATAGGAGTAACCAAGTACACTTTTAACATGCTGACTGATTATAATACTTAACATGCTGACTGATTTTTCCTACTACTTTTAACAGATTCTGGCTGACTGCGCGGTAGTATGATTGAAAAATGACCGTAGGAGTATGCTAGAAAAAGAAGAACCTAGCCTTATTCTGCATAGTTTCACTGTAAATTGCATTTCACTGTATTCTCTGTCAAGGTGGCGTTATGCTGCCTTAGTATTATCCTTTGGTCTACTTGATAGTAGTTTCATTTCTTGCAAGGCACTCGGATGTGGAGAAGAGGAGCTGATTCTGATGGTTACGTTGCTAATTTTGTGGAAACTGAGCAAATTATACAATTTAATGGGATTTCAGCATCATTTGTTCAGGTAATATTAGTACATACCTAAATACGAGAACAGTCATGTTACAAATCTGGTGTCTAGTTTTTTTTCTTCCCTATTTTTGCCCATGTGAATACCCATACAAATATGAAAGGCTAGTGCTATACATAAAGACTAAGCAATATTTTGCACGAGGCACTGTGGAAATTATATTTTGTGAAAATACTGATAAAAAAAAAAAGAAATTATATTTTGTGAATGTTAGAGTGATTACATGGCTGACATATGGGCGCCAATTTTGTGGAGGAAGCGATTCTTGTGCCGTTAAATTCCATAGAACAAAATTAAAGGAAGTACCATGTTAAAGATGTACTTTAACAATCTCTGTGAGAAAAGATACTTGCAATTTGCCAATAAATTGAAGAATGTGATCAAGTGTTGAGAACTGAGTGCTACCAAAATCACAGGTCATTGATTCTTTGCAGGCAAGTGGTTGTAAGTTCATTTAACAATGCCTTAGTGATCTCTCCAAGGTTTTGAAAGACCCTTAGTTTCTTCACTTTCAGATTGCCAAAAGAAGCATGAGTTGGTTGAATTTGCTTCCATGTTTTGTGATGCCAAGACTTCAATATGCATGTGACAAATGCAGAGAGGCCTGAATATCCCCAGTGAGACAGATGATAGTTCCAAGCATAATGAGAACATGTGGGTAGTGAAAATGTAACTACCCAAGGAAAGCGTTAGCCACATCTGCACTATGACTTTAAAAAGACTAGTCCATTTTAAGCTTCCTTAGAATCACTTATAAAACCCAATTTCAGCTAGTAAGTAGTCAACGTAGGATTTAGCACCCATGACTACCTTTATAACCTATCCACTCCATGTGTATTTTTTGTATTTTAAATGTGGCTTTGGGTATTACAAATTCCCCCACATAAATTCCTGACATCCTTATCAGAGCCAACTCGTACAATCCTCTAGTATCATATAGTTGGCCTTACTTGGCTCTAATATCATATGAAACAACTCAAGTAAAGCACTAGGTTTACTTGAAAGAAGAATGGGAGTGGGCGTGTGGCAACTTGCATCTAGGTTTTTTTTTTTTTTTTTTCAAATTTATACTTAGTTATATGTAACCTGGCAGACAGGTGGGGTACTCACCAACTGATTACATATTTTTAATCTACTAATCCCCTGAGTGAGTGTGGGCGATGGGAAGGGCGGGCTGGTTACGGGGTGGATCCCACATTTGTTAGGGTGTAGCCTAGTGGTCAAAGGGTGGGCCTATAATGAATTGTTGATATGGTTGGCAATTTTTTGACATGAGCAGTGAACAAGATCTAAATCCAACACGAAATTTGCAGGTTAGGGTTGAACAATCTGACCCTTTTAATTCAATGGGTTGGGTTAGGATTGACTCATATATGACTTGAACTCAATTTGACACGACTTGAACCTGGCATGTGTGATTCAGAGCTGACCATTTTTCTCACAACCTGCGAACTCGACACGAAATTAGCTAGTTAGGGTTGCGGAATTTGACATGTTCAGTTAAGTGTCAGGATAGATTTGGTTAATATATGACACGAACATAATTTGACACAATCCAAACTCAACACAACAATACAAATTGCCAGCCCTAGCCATAGACACAAACATCCTGGGTTCTATTCCACAAAAGGAGTTACCTTGCTTTACTTGATACATGGTTCTGGTGCGTGGGGTCATGTAACTAGGGTTTACTCCCTAGACGGGTCCAAAGGCACTACATTTTTTTTTATAGGTAATCAAGAAGTTTTATTCATAAGAAAAATAGGCATAGCCCAAGTACATAGATACACGAGAAGTACCTAACTAGAGTTTACAACCGAAAGTAGAAAATCGTGGACATTTAGTCCATTAAAATCAATAACCCCCTCCCATAAGAACAAAGTTTTAAAAAAGAGAACTTTAAGCTCATCCATTGTCCTATCGTGATTCTCGAAGCTTCTATCATTCCTTTCCCGACAAATGCACCAACACATACATTTTTTTTTTTTTATAGTTAATAAGAGATTTTATTCCAAGTAAATAGGCATAGCCCAAGTACACAAGAAGTATACAAATGAGTACACCTAAATACAAGCTAAAGCAAAACAGTACTAAAATATAACATTACAAATATTCCCATCCCTTACAAGATTCTTCACCCAAAAACTTAAAAGTGCTAAAAAAAATCCCTAAACTCCCCCATAGAACGCTCACAATCTTCAAAACACCTCTCATTTCTTTCTAGCCCTAAGCACCAAAACAAACATAAGGGAATCATCCTCCACACTGCTGCACTGCCTCTACATCCCACTGAACCTTGCCAGCAAGCCAAAAAATCCACCACATGCATAGGCATCACCCAAGTACTGCCTACCCTTGCTAAAATCTCATTCCACAATATTGTCGCCACCTCACAGTGAAGAAAAAGATGGTTAACAGATTCACCATCCTTCTTACACATAAAACACCAATCAACCACAAATAAACCTCTCTTCCTCAAATTATCCGTGGTTAATATTTTCCCAAGAGACACCAACCAACAGAAAAAAGCAACCTTGCTAGGTACCTTTGCCCTCCAAATACATTTCCAGGGATAGTCTTTAACTCCCTGACTAACTAATGCCTTATAAAAAGATTTTACAGTAAATCTGGAGTTATTTGTTTGCAACCACAGCAGGTTGTCCTCTCTATTCTGATCAATTTTCATATCATATAATCTTCCCAAAAAATCAGATACCTCACCCACTTCCCAGTCCTGCACATCTCTGTTGAAATCCACATTCCATTGAAACATGTTATTAGAAATCTTGTAAGACTCAGCCACTGCAGCCCCTTTATCTCTAGCAATCCTAAATAAATTAGGATAAATGTACTAAAGAGCTGAATCCCCGCACCAAGTATCATGCCAAAAATAAATATTTGCCCCATCCCCCACATTAAATTTTATGTTTTTAACAAATCCCCCCATAGTAACCGGATGGACTTCCACAAGCCCACCCCATTCACCCCTTTAACTTCATTTGTGCACCAGCTCCCCCACATCCTCCCATATTTAATATCCACAATTTGTCACCATAATGCATTACTCTCAAAATGGTACCTCCAAAGCCATTTCCCGAGTATAGCTTTATTGAAAAGCTTTAAATTTCTCACACCCAAACCTCCACATGAAACCGGTTGACAAACTTTGTTCCAACTCACCAAATTAAATTTTCTTTCCTCCCCATTACCATCACACAAGAAATTCTGAAAAATCTTCTCTATTTTTTTTGCAACCCCCGCGGGTAAAGGAAAAAGAGAAAGGAAATAGGTGGGGAGATTAGAAAAAGTAATCTTAATCAATGTAACTCTTCCCCCTTTTGACAAATAGAGTTTTTTCCAACCAGCTAGCAGCCTCCCAATCTTCTCAATGACCCCATCCCATATAGAAAGTGTGATTTGTGAGGAGCACCCAAAGGTAATCCAAGATATTTCAAAGGTAAAGTACCTACCTTACATCCCAAGATATGAGCCAAATCAAAAATATTTCCCGACCGTACCCACTGGAACAATTTCAGACTTAGATAAGTTAATTCTAAGTCCTGAAACAGCTTGCTTCCATACGAATTTTGACATATTTGGATTAGGAAGACTCTGTTTCCCTCCCTTCTAGTCTGATAAGGTGCTCTATTATCCGAGAATCTCAAAACATTCCTCGACCACCTTAACCATCCAGACCACCACATCTCCACTAAGGTAAAGAACCTTCATGAACTTCCTACACTTCTCTATAATACAAAAGAGATTCCCCCCTTTCCTTCTGATCACAACTGTTTTGCTTCAAACCAAAAACTACACTCCATCAAAACCAACCACCAAAAGCAAAAGGAAGAACGACAAAAGAAAGGAACTAGAACAGAATAATGAAATGAGAGAAACGGAAATAGATTAAAGATTATTCCTGGCGAGAAGCGCCGGAAATAGAAGATGAAAAGTCATAAGAAAGAGAAGAAGACGAGTCATTTAGAATTGCTCCAACACATACATATAGGCATAGCCCAAAGGCACTGCATTTCTACAGAATGAATAGTTATGCCTACGTCTAAATGTTAAAAAATTTTGTAGGGGATTAGTACTGTATTGTGCTTAGATGTTTTATTCGAGCTGTCTCATGTTACTTTTCCCTTTAATTTCCTCTTGCAGGTTCGGGGGTCAATTCCATTGCTTTGGGAGCAAATTGTTGATTTGACATATAAGCCCAAGTTTGAAATTGTGAGACTTGAGGAAGCTGTGAGTGTTATAGTTATTTGCTCATCGATGGCATTGTTTGATTGTAAATCAAATGCTCTACCTGTTTCTGACTATATTACATAATATGTAGCCTCGAGTAGTTGAGCGGCATTTTTTGGATTTGAGAAAGAAATATGGGGCTGTGTTAGCTGTTGATCTTGTCAACAAGGTACATATTTTCTTCCCTTGGGTAATGAATATTGTTGATGTAAGCAAGCAAGAAGGAGAGGCTAGAAAGGATGAAGCAAGGGGCTCTCTAGGATAACCTATCTGGTTTCAACAACTATTGTTTTATATAATTTCTACACCTCATTGAAAGCAAAAAGGAATGTTTATGTGCTACGACATTCTATCCATGCACATTTATCTATGTGAATTCTTGTGAGTGGATTTGGTATGTGTAGGTGTGTGGACCTTTTAAAATATTTAGCTATTGTTTTACATCATTTCTACACCTCATTGAAAGCAAAAAGGAATGTTTATGTGCTACGGCATTCTATACATGCACATTTATCTATATGAATGCTTGTGAGTGGTTTTGGTATGTGTAGGTGTGTGGACCTTTTAAAATATTTTTTCTTACACCACCTTTGTCGCTTTGCAGCATGGAGGTGAAGGACGCTTGAGTGAAAAATTTGCAAATGCAATGCAGCATATTGTTAGTGACGATGTAAGGTAAGATTTTTTTCATACAACCTTATAACATATGCAAGTATGTATCTTATTTTTTCATACTAAGACCTATTGGATTTTATAGATATCTGCACTTCGATTTTCATCATATCTGCGGGCATGTTCATTTTGAGCGCCTTTCAATCCTTTATGAGCAAATTTCGGATTTCCTTGAGAGAAATGGGTATGTTTTCCTGCAGATGGTAACACATATCGAACTTGGTCTTGATAGATGCATTATGTATTTTTGGTTTCAATTCATATGGGGACAGTATATTTTTTCAGTTTTCTATATTTGTATTGAATAGACTTTCAGCTTTAATCTTTTTTTTTTTTTTTATTGGCACTGGGTGTCAGAGAACAAGGTCCCGACTAATCCCGAGGATGCATATGCCCTCGGCAAGAAGTTTTTCACAAGTGCACCTCGGGTAATTCAAGCAGAAGTTCCCCCAGTCCAATGGCCTCTAGAAATTGTTTGCACCCAATAGGATTTGAACCTTAGACCTAGAGGGAGCATACCACCAAGACCAAGACCTTTACCATTTGAGCCTATACATTGCTCTATGGAAAGGTGTGAGGAGACAAGATGCAGTATATAGCATTTGATATATACATATATATATATATATAGGGTCCGAAGGGCCCTGCCTTGGAGAGGTTCCCCAACATAAAATATATATATATATATATATATATATATAGTCTCTAAACATTAATAGTTTGTGCTTAGTTTCACTAAACTAGCATGCGTAGGCGATGCTCTTGTATATCGTATGATCAATAAATTTTGTTTACCAATCAAAAAAATAATCTGTACTTAAGTTATCTTTTTCATTTCCTTAAGAGTTGCAAACATGAATCACTGAACAATACAAGAATAGTTGGCATGCATTGCTGGAATTTCTTATTTATAAAATGAGCAATTTTGTTCCTTGTGGGTATTGAGATATACTATTTCAGTTATTTGCTAGACAATTTTTTATCAGCAAAGTTATTTGCTAGACTTGGTTGTGAAAATGTGCGAAGCATCATTTTTCATTGCTCACACTTTATGTAATCTAGCCAAGACATCTTGTGTAATATATTCCTGAGTTGCTTGTTTGTTAACAATTGGTAGGTACTTTTTGTTGAATGAAAAGGGTGACAAATTGAAGGAGCAACTTGGAGTCGTGAGGACAAATTGTATTGATTGCTTGGACCGTACAAATGTTACCCAGGTAGGTTAACATCAATCGCATAGATAACTGATAAAAAGTACAAACTATGCCTTCCTGAACCTTGTGTAGGTAGACTATGGCTTCTGTTCACTGCAAGAGGAGATCTTAGAATAGTCATGAAAACTCTACTCTTTACCCAAGCTAAGTCTCTTGAAATTAGAGGAAAAGAATTGATCGCCAAAAATATGTCAAGTTGCCTAGTTAATTATCTTTTTCCTCTTTGGGTTTTCACATTGCAGTCAAGGCATGCACTTCCTAATCCTTAGTGCTCTTTTTGTTATTGTTCTTCTGACTCTTTTCAAGTTTTAGTATGATGGAGAAAGGACCATGTTGTGGTTTTCATATTGATATTCTAATTCTAGACAAGATTAACTCTATTGTTGCAGAGCATGATCGGCCGAAAAATGTTGGAATTCCAACTAAGAAGACTTGGCGTTTTTGGTGCTGAAGAAACTATTAGCTCACATCCAAATTTTGATGAGAAGTTTAGAATTTGTGAGAATATTCTTTTTTTCTTTTTGTAAATAATTTTATCTAAAAAATGATTATGTTGATTACATGGTGGTGGTGGTGGTTGCCTGGGATACATAATCATAATACTGTTCATGTTTCTGCTTCATCATGAAGTTGGGATTGTACTGACAATTGTTTTTGTATCTCAAGTGTGGGCTAACCATGGGGATGACATAAGCATTCAATATTCTGGCACTCCTGCTTTGAAAGGAGATTTTGTTAGGTACTTTTCCATGGATATACTCAGAAACTTTTTTTCCTTGTTTTTTACCATGCATGTATAGCTTTGACATTCTGATTTTTTTTCGATATCAGACATCGTAATTTTGGATTACCTGTGATTTTATAAGCTTAATGTGAGTTTATCTGCAAATTAATAATGAAATGGAATCCCTATTTCCTTGTATAGCTGTGTTACATCAAATGGAGCATTTTGGTATGATTGTTATTGTCTATCTTCCCTAACGTTTTACAACTTCACAGTATTTCATACTTGGTTATATAATTACCCTGGGGGTCACATAGAGACTCATATTTTCCCCCTTCTTCTGCGGAGTAATATGGCTCTATTTCGTCTGATTATAGATATGGCCAAAGAACAGTCCAAGGGATCCTTAAAGATGGATGGAGTGCCCTGACACGCTATTATTTGAATAACTTTCGTGATGGGACAAAGCAGGTTAGTATGCTTCTTCCTGCATTCAAAATATAGACTCTAAGGACTTGTTTGTTTTCGGAGATGAGATGAGATGAGTTGAGATTAAAGTTAAAAAGTTGAATAAAATATTGTTAGAATATATTTTTTAATATTATTCTTGTTTTGAGATTTGAAAAAGTTGAATTGTTTATTTTATTTTGTATTGGAAGTTGAGAAAGTTGTAATGATGAGATGAGATGAGATATTTTTTGAAAACAAACGAGGCTAAGTAGTATTCTAGAAATACTAGGTTACCAGCAAGTTTTCTTGGTTTGTCTCACCTAGGGAAGAAAATATTTTTTGACCCAGAGATTTTCTAAACTTGCTTAGTTATTTTTTGGATGAAGACTGTTGAACCATGCATAACCAATTACATTTATATGTCAGATAGTTGACATGTTTTTAATTTTTTGCATTGTTCTTTTAATTTGAAAATTGCCTTATTATACATGAAGGGGTTATCATACATTCTGTAGAATCAAAGCTGACTTTTTGTTCTCTTGTTGGCACATATCTGAAGGATTCAATTGATCTCCTGCAAGGGCACTACATTGTTTCTGTCAGCCGAGATCTAACTCCCTCATCCCAGAAAAGAGGCCTTGAGGCTGTAGCTGTGAGTACAAGCCAAATGGCAGTTGTTTTGTGCTTTATAACTTGTAGGATACACGCACACATCTGATTTTCATTTTCTTCTGAGTTTACATCAGTTCTCGAGTTATCTCACATAAGTTAATATATCCACGAAATTGAACTCTGGGTGCTATTGCTGGATATCAAAAGATACTTTGTTATTGGTCCAAAGGACAATTTTATGTCTCTTCTAGTTTTGGTTCTATTCCCGTTTATTACCCATCTCAGACTCTGACCTCTGAATATTTCTTCATGTAGTCTTTTCCGCTCGCTTTATTGTTGGTTTTAACTGGGTTCCTTTTGACAACCATGTCGCTGAGGCAAGGTGAGTTCTTTTTTGTTTGTCTAATGTGAAGGGATAGTGTAGGCATCAGAATAAGCAGTTGCACTAATGTAAAGTATGTTTGTATCCTGTGGTTCATTTGAGAGTAGTTGGAAAAATTCATATACAGGGGTCCTAAGTTGGAAATTGCGAGGCCGAAAGAAAACTATACATACATACGTAGACAAATATACTCCTTTCATTAGTATGAGCTAAATCTGTTATTTTGAACATCATCTTGTCTTCATCTTTTCCGCAGCTCGCTACGATCTTAAGCACTTCTTCTTTTCATTCATGTGGGCCAGTGCGAGTATAACAATAGCAGCATTTGTGAGGGCCAATGGCAGGATTTTCTGTAATCGGCCTAGTCTGCACAAGCCTCGTTGATTGTGTGTCTGACACTGAATTTTTGTGAAAGTTGTTATATCTATTTATTCATACTAATTTTTTTTTGTAGTCAATTTGTCATGAACGATTGTTTGGTTCTATCAGTAAGTTTCCAGATACCCCATTTAAGAAGTTGCTGCTTTGGGATGATGTCCGGGTGTTTTCATTATTTGTCGTTTGTATAATTTTATAGCTACTTGTTATAATATTCTTCTGTGGGAAACAAAGCAGATCAGATTGTGTAAGTTACAGGAACTTCTCAAACAATTAGTCTTATTTTTAGAAATAATATAAGGAACAAGATAAGAGAACATTTTCCTCACGTTGCAGCATCAAACAAATGCATCCCAGATTGCTCAGTCGATAAATGGAAATCGACCAGACAATTCATATAGAGAACGCTCTGTTTCTATCTAGGAATGCATGAAGGCCCCACAAACACCTCTTGTCTACGAGCTACTACCAATTTTGCCAAGACTCCTCAAATCACTTTCAATCATTCCAACCAACAAGATTAAAATCATAGAAAGAGATAATCTCATATGCTCACTTCAAAATCGGAGAAGAAAAGGAGCAGGTAAACAAATGCATTGGACCACAAATTTTATTGTTTTGCGTGTTTTGGTGGATGTTGGCGGTGGATGTCTGCTCGGCGTTCTGGTGGCACATGATCGCGAAGGTTCAATGCGTGGTTCTGGAAGCACACACAGGGTCAGCTGAGTTGATGTCTTTTGCCATTCTATCCCATGCGCACGAGTCTACCGCTCCTTTAGTATGTTTTCTGAGGTGTCAAGACCCAAGTGGAGGGCTGTTATTATTGGATTATTGGACCGACAGCTTAGCGGTTCTGTTTTAGGTTTTATAACTCCAATGAGTCATCTCGTATTTAAAAAAATGAGGAAAAGAATATAAAGTTAAAGAAAAATTCTAAACATAAACCCCACACTCCAGACACAATTTAAAATATGTGATTTTATCTTCATATTTCATTAAATATGATGATAAAAAGGTAAAATCATATATTTTTAAGTGGTGTGCAAAGTGTGAAGCTTCTGTGTAGTAAGACTCAAAGTTAAAATAAAGAGATAGAACAACTCATAAAACATGAGACATCAAAATATGATGATAAAAAAGTAAAATTATATATTTTTAAGTGGTGTGCAGAGTGAAAGTTTCTGTGTAGCAGGACTCAAAGTTAAAATAAAGAGATAGAACAACTCATGAAACACGAGACGTCACATTCAAAAGAACGTTCAAAAGAAATGAGGAAAGGATACCCTCACAACCGAGATGACATTATAGACCATTATTCTTAAAATATTGGCTAGAGTTCATTTGGACATGGGCGAAGCTGTTCAGGAAAGAGAAGTTTGAGAAGCATATGGAGGCCAGTAGAGGTGAAATTCTATCTTATAGACGACGGTGAGGCCCTTGAGACTTACTGGAGACGATGTCACATATCCCTGCACAAACAGAAAGTCGCCGGTGCCTCCCACAACAGGGTGATCGGAAGGCTTTATATTGTGCGTGCCTCCGACAATTGAAACAGAACCTTTGTGGTGTTTCAAACTCAAAGTGATCTTAGCAATAGAAATGCTCCGAAGCCCATCCAGACCAGAAGTAATGGAAGTTCCCTCAGCAATCCCTACAAGTTTTGAAGACCGTTTGGGTGTGACAGTCATTGGATCCTGGAAAGCAAATAAGGTGCCAAAAGGGGTGGTGGTTTGACCAACTCCTGGTCCTGCCACACCATTCACTATGATGTATCCAGTTTTGTTTATCGTTTCATGTTGGAAGAGAGCAAAGTGGATGGACTTGAGCCCATGATGGTGGTGGTGGTGGTGGGAGCTGGAGGTGGGCTTCAATGAAAGGAGAGCAAAGAGAAGAGTAGCAAGGACTTTGTTCAACAAAGAGAGAGCCATGGCAGTGTTTGTTAGCATCAGAGTTTACAAAGGGTTTGAGAAAGTGGAGTGGCAGGACATGCACTGATGCACTACATTTTTCTTTCTTTCTTATGTGCGGTTCTTATAGACCTTAATGACTTGTCACGAGCAGTAAAAGGCTCCAATTGGTGAGGTTCCTAGAAACTTGTACGACTAAATACGTTTACTCAGCCGATGACACATTTTTCTACCGTCCATTGTATTGACCATTACATGAAAGGCAGGCCGGATTAATTGGAAAAAGGAGTCTCCACCTACCGAGATTAGAATAATAGTAATAATTATAAAGCAATGAAAAAGAATATAAAGGATAGTGCTCGAAAAGTCAAGATTAGGTAGGAATTATGTTCAAAAGGTATGGTTGTCATTTGGCATTTACTGTGCAAAATGCAACTGCAGTTGATGGAGAAATCAGGGTCCAACTTGGAAGAGGCAAAGCAGCGGAATTTCACTTGCTGTCTCTATTGTTTTCCTCGTTCGTCTTATGTGCTTACTCTGACTAGTGTAAAGGTTGGACTGGGGGATTCCAGAGGCTCATCTACTCTCATTTGAGAAATTACGAGTTTTTAAAGTTTACGTTTCGAAAAAAAATATTTACAACCGTGAATTATACGATATATATTTGTAATTATAAATTATGCAACCGTCGTGTAATCAATTAGAAAAAAAAAATGAATAAAATATGAAACACATGAAAATAAAATTAATTTTTTAATTGTAAACTCCACTCTATTTAAAAGTGATTACAGGACATTTACACATTTCACGATTGTATGTAAAATTACTATTTCGTTTTAATTGAATAAAGTGCCTCAGTGCTCTGAATGGTTACTCTTGATGCTGCTATCTGTGTCTTTTTGAAGATTGATGCTGTATCTCTCTCTTTTTTGATAGATAAAAGTAAAATTTTATTAATAGGAATAGGCAATAGGCATACCCAAGTACTCAGAAAAATATTAACTTTTATAAGATAGCACATTTAGTAGCCCCGAGCATCAGAGACTGATGCTTAAGAGCCATTGGTGCTTCCAATACAGATTCACTAGCCAATCAAATTCTAAAATGGGAAAGAACATGAATACAAACCAGCAAGCTTGGCCGCTTAAAACAATCCAAAGTACGTACCACAATCAGACTTGTGGAGCCCGTTGCTCAAGTTTCCAAACCTCCCAGAGTAATTCGGGAATGATCCCTAAATTGTAATTCATTATTACAAAATAGTCTATAACGTATTGGTTATGTCGCCTAAAGAATGTTATAACTGCTTCTTTTTCTTCTCGAAATATTGGTAGCTCCGCTGGAAGTTCAGTACTGCCCACACCAGATGCCATAAACCTAACTCTGGCCACAGTGCAGTTGGAGAGTACAATGGACAGTAAGTAGTCTGCCAAAGAAGAAAATTGCTGAGGCGGGTCTCCCCAGAAGTTCGGATCAGGATATCAGGCTCGGGCGCCACTGACATGTACATGTGTTTCTCAACATCTAACAGCTTTATAGGAGGTAGCACCCATTGATTCTTCATGCTCTCTTCAACTCCTTTGATCAAATCATTGCAAGCTCTACTTGCAGCTTCATCCCATTTCATTTTGCAGGATCCCCCAACAGCATCCACAACAACTACATTTTTCTTTTCATCTCCAGTTACACTATCGTAAACTCTACTTGTGTTCAACACCTGAAGTTTATTGGAGCTATTTTCACAATATTCTTGAACATTATGCATAATGACACCATGTATTTCATCAACCTCTTCAGCACCTTCAGTCACACCATTGCTAACTTTACTTACATTTCGTTCTTCAATCTCGTTCCTTTTAATCTTGCAGGATTCTTGAATAGCATGAAGGATTTCATCATAAGAAGTGTAGGCTACACAGATCAAAAGAACAGTCTTGGTATTGATGGCAGTGGCTGCCATTGCCTTCTCAGCTGCAACCCTGACAGGCTCGCTCAAAAGATTTAGGTTACCTATAAAGTATATTCTGATACCATATTGGTTTACAATACTTTCTTCCCTTAACAATTCTTCAATCTTTTCTAGCATTAGATTCATCAAGGATTGAACCTCTTCAGGACGCCTTTTGAAATTCTCAATGCTGAAGGCATAGACTGTTGCATATTTCACCCCCAGTTCATAGCAGTAACAAAGCGTCTTCATGAGAGCCAGATAGCCAGCCTTGTGGCCAGCCCCTTCTGCCATGTTGTGCTTCTTTGCATACCTTCGGTTTCCATCCATGATGAATGCGATGTGATTGGGAAGTGGACCCACTGAAAGAATACTAAAAAGGCACTTTCTCAAAAAACTACCCAGACCCCCAGACAATTGGCTTAAACTATCACCTCTATCTTTCGCCATTATATGACCAGTGCCAAAATAAGCTGTTCAAGAGGAATACAGATTTTTTTTATAAGTAAGAGGAAAACAAATCTTAGGCCATATCGGTAGAAAAACCACAGGCAGCAACAGAGATAAGAGAATAAAGCAAATAATCAGGAGGTTTGGAGGAAAATGTGAATAAATTTTCAATGCGATAGCTCAGTCAGTGATGTTACGGCATGAAGAAGTTCGATTCTTACAAGAAACTCAAGAACCAAAAGAACCAGGATTATAACCCCCAACCCAACCAAGAAAAAAAAACAACAACAAAGCACTCAAAACTAGTGTTTTGGCGAATTAAAAGCTACTTCTAGTGGGTGCCTGATAAAATGACTTCTATACTTATCCAAAAAAAAAATGACTTCTATTACCAATCAAGTAATGTATTTTTGAGTGTACACGAATACTAGGTTAACTAATCAGCAGATTGGGCAAAGATTTCCTATGAGACTATTTCTGTGTTGACATGAAACGGTCAAAATACCAAGACTAAAAAGCAGATAGATAGCTATATTTATAAACACATGCATCAATTCATCAAAAAGGGATGAGGACATCCCAAGTCACCCAGATGTAGAGATTTTTTTTCAGATCTCATTCTAAAGCATCATTCTTGGAACATAACTTCAAGTCTTCAAGCTTTTATGATTAAATATGATGATATAGCTACACTGATCGAGGGATTGAAACTTCTTTATTTACTCATTCCCTCTCGTTCTAGGCTGAGATTCCATTTAAGCTGGCACTTGCCATAATCGAATATATCTTTCTTTTACTTTTTCCGTTTTCCCTATTATTTGAATTTCCGAACAACCACAAAATACCAAGACAACATACATGGGCAAGTACGCAAAGCCATTACATATCTATGAAATAGGAAAGGACTTACATGAATAACCAAGTCACTGTTACAGTTCCAAGATCAAAGCAAAAATAACCGTGGGCATCTGGATCACCCACGATTCAGAAGAAAGAGACTAGAAACCTGCCATATCATGGTTAGTGCTGCGCCACTCCCTCATAATATATATATAGAGGGACCGAAGTCTAATCGATATTATGAAGAAAGAAACATGAATAGACCTGAAGAGACATTGATTTCAATTAAAAGAAATAGCAGTGGAAAGTTGAAACTACAGCCAGCCGCTCACACCTTTTATTCATGAGCGGTACTCTGCCGACTCTATGTGCCGCTAGTGCAAGTGAGGTACACTACTTTATTTATAGCGAGTGAGGGAGAAGGAGACGGGAAGAACCGAACCGCACAAAAGCACACAGAAACGACAATGTGCTTATAAAATAAAATGAATAAATATAGATAGAAGTCACTATTGGGAGCATCCATTTTGCACACATGATGTGGCATCATCTAGATCATACATCTCCCCAAGTGAGTGTTGGAAACAATCAACTAGAAGCATCCACGTAGTGAGTGCAAAGTGTGTACTACTATAGTGGTTTCTCTCTAACATTACTCAAATAAAATAAAAAGAGGCGACAACACGTGTAATTATGTAAAGGGCAACGTAGAAGTAGAGCTAAACAGTAAGAGTAGGTTTACCTGTGCGATAATTCTAGCCTTAATTTAAGGCAGTGTCCACGCTGGAAGCCTGAAATTACCAAAACGTCCCGGTAAAAGAATTGAAAGGCACGAGGTCCTATATACCCGTGAGTCGTGACCTCCTTCCCCCCTTCGGCACCGACCTCTGCTTCCCTTCCCCGTTTCTCGCCGGCGTGTGTTTACAAGAGGTAAAGTTTAGTCGTAAAATCGGGCGTCTACTGAATTAAGCTGGAAGGCATACCCAGTCTTCATCGGCGCCAATACTGTGGCTGGAAATTCTGTGGGACTTGGGCGAGGTGGACGTCGGCGGACTTGTTCTCCGCGAACCCTAGCATGGGCGAGGTAAAGAAGAACGGTTGGAGGGAGGTGGGCAACAGTGAAACCCCGATTCACGTTTTCCAGCTCTCTTTCTCTATTTGTTTTTGGCTTGGCCGGCGCTGTGGGAGTATTTTATTTTTTATCTATTCTATTTTAGAGATATTTCTACGACAAATTATTTATTTGTTAATTAAATTATTATTAATTTAATATTTTGTATAATTTTTTATTTAATTTATTTTTTTCATATTAAAAATTATATGAATTCAAACGTTTAGATATACAAATAATAATTAATGATGTAATAACAAAATGAGAGAGAAATTAATATAAATTATTTAATCAAGGATGCATAATAACCACATAAATATAGAGAATTTATTGTAGATAGCAACTAAAATATTTATTTTTTGTCTCTCTCAATGTAAACCATTTTAAAAGGAGAACTGTTAGGATCATCGACAGTTTTTATCGATAAGTACAAAATGTATATTTTTATTTTATTTTTAAACATTTCTTAAATCAATTTAAATATTTAAAAAAATTATAAACTCATTAAAATTACTTCTTTAATTATTGAATAAAAAATCAAATCGATAAAAACTCTCGAATAAATTCTCGATAGCTCAAGCATTTTCATTGTCAGCGATTAATTGACAATGATTTAAGGATTTTGTACAATGATCAAGCATTTTGTATTAATTGAAAGTTTGAAAAAGTTTAATGATTAAGTAATAATTAAATGAAAAAATTGAAATTTTGAAATTAAAAATTAAAAATTATTTTTTATTTGAATAATAATATTTAGGAAATAAACTATCTAAGAATATCATAAGTATAAGTAGAGGGGGAAGACTGGAGAGCATGCAAGGAGAAGGGAAAAACCACACGAGAACACAGCAAGGATTCTACGCAAAAGCCACGAGAATAGCGCCTTTCATGATGTCTGTCTGTCTGGGTTGGCAAATCCCAAATGCATGATATTTACTGCCTTGATTTGTTCGCACAAAGTTATCAAATTGGACTCTTAACTACTGAACCAAGCTGGTTGAGTCGTCGTCTTACTCCAAATTCCTTTATTTGCAAGAGATTCCAAGGAAAGACCCCCACATCAACCAGAAAACCAATTGAATTAGCCTTACAATTTTTACTGTATTCAGTATTTTATTAGAGTATTACAACAAAATTAAACCCATTGAAGAGAGATAGATGGTGAGTTACAAGTTAACAACAAAATTTTTTGAATCCAAAGAATGAAAAAACCAGACTACTTCACGTTGCTTTAATGTGAATAGGTTGTTGGCCATGAGCTGCAGCAGTAGAGTCGATTTTGGACTCCTTTGCCTTTGGTTTTCCCTTTGTTGCTTCAATACGCTCCAAAGCTGCCGCCACTTCTTTCATGGATGGGCGGTTTTTAGGTTCTGATGCCAGGCATTTCAGAGCGAGTTCTGTTGCCTGTGATGCTGCCACTGGTGAGTATTGGCCCTCCATCCTCGTATCCATTATGGATTTCAACTTTCTTTTATTAGAAAGAGATGGCTTAAGCCATTCAACTAGAGATTGCTGCCCACCAGGCCTTTTCGTATCAAGTGCTCGTAACCCTGTTAGCAACTCAAGCAGCACCACACCAAAGCCATACACATCACTCTTCACGTACAAATGACCTGTTGAAATATGGAGCAATGGCAGCATTTACTGTTAAAATTATGGCTCAAAGTATCAGGCTTGAATGGACATTTTTTTTTTATTTTTTTTTTTTGCTTCTCTTTATATCTTTTATCAATTCACTCAGCAGTTGCAGAATCATACCGATCTCTCATTCATGCAATTAAATGGCAAGACTTCATTATGTAGTAATCTTCTTTTTCTCAAAATTTCTAGGATCTATTAAAGATAGCATTACCCGTTGCTATATATTCTGGAGCAGCATAACCATATGTGCCCATAATCCTGGTTGTCACATGTGACTCACCACCAGAAGGTCCCAATTTTGCCAAGCCAAAATCGGATATTTTTGCATTGTAGTTCTGCAGGAGTTAGAAAAAAAAAGGGCTATAAATAAAATATTAATAGTCATTGTCTGTCCTACATGCAATGTTTTTGATAATATAGGTAATGAGTACCTTCCTGTCCCATAGAAACACCCCAATGTTTTGGGACAAAGCCAGATTGGATCTATATGTTAGTGAGGGATATAATCAAGAGAGATTAGATTCTTCAACATGTTTTCAAGTCTAGTTATACTAATGCTCTATTTGATTCTTCAAAAGTCTTGTGCATTAAAATATCAGTTACAAGAATACTCCAAACCACAAACCACTGCTAAAACAATAGGTTCAAATATCTTCTCTAGCGTCTCCTCATCAATCAAAAGGAGCAAACTGCTGCATTTTGTAGCCAAAACACTTGGAAGGGAACAAAAAGGAATTTTGGAGTAGTGAGATACTTCCATTCATTTCAAAATAGAAGCTACCTTCCTATCTGGTTTTCAGTTCCTATGTTATTAGCAACAGATTTAAGCATTAAACACCAAAACTAGAGGCAGAAAAAAAGACATGGATCACAGAAAGAAAAACCCCATCAAGCAGTATATTTGAGGCCTTGAAATCTCTGTATATGACTTCCTTTTCTGAAGTGTGTAGGAAAGCCAGGCCCCGTGCTGCGCCAATGGCTATTTTGAGCCGTATGTCCCAAGAAAGCGGCTCAACGTTAGGACTCCCTGCTCCACCAAAAAACTCATTTAGTAAACACATTAATCCAGAAAAAGCAATTTTATTTTCACAAGTTTCTCCTCAAAACTCGTACTTCTAAAAAGATGATTCTCCAGACTTCCCCTCTGCATGAATTCATACACAAGGAGCAGCTCTTTATCCTCCCAACAGTATCCAAATAGTTTGACCAGGTTTGGATGAGATAGTCTTCCAAGAAAATTTACCTCTGACTACACAATCAAATCCAAAGGGAAAACAAATTTAGTGGCAGAAGAAATGATTATACCCGAAAGGCATAGAAATGTAGGAAACTGGCTAAGCAGATAGCCAGCGGCCCAAACTGTATCATATTATTAGGGTAGTAAACAGAATCCTGTTAACGATTGGCGTAATTATCTCCAAGTTGTATTAGCTGTACAAAATAAACTAGGATTCCTGCAAATATTTCTTTTCCTCCTAAACCTCTTGTTCTCTGCTGTACCATTGTTTTTGACTTGGTATCAGAGAGACACCCGTACCATATTACCACCCGAAGCCTCATCTGTTATACATGTTCAATCAGAAAACCCAGGCTTCAAAGCCGGCATCATTCTTACCGAAACCAACTATGATGTATGGTCCCAAATCTTGGAGATGCATATTGCAGGACGTCAATGCATTGCTATTACATAGCCTGGCTTTTGAATTACAAGATATGTAAGATGTCAATGCATTGCTTTCATGTTGTTGATTGGGCCTTTAGTAACAAACTGACTATTGAGAAGTAGAGAGAAACTAAAATCCCAAAAGGCTTTTAGTGCAATGATTAGTTCACACATCAAGTTTACCAGAAGCAGGTATAGATACATTGAATTGCAAACTACTGCACTTGCCTAGAACAAAAAAGGTACAAACCACTGAAGTTTAGTATGATTGAATTTTCAGTCTAGTCAGGCATTTACAATGGACCGAGTTCGACTTATTGCTGATTCCTATAGTAGAGCCTCTGATTTGGTTATTTTCTGTTGTGATTAGTTCACAAAATGGGTTGAAGCTGAGGCTCTCGCAAGCATCACCTCTAGGGTCATCACGAACTTCCTATGGAAGTCAATAATCTGCCGGTTCGGCATACCTCACAATTTCATATTGGACAATGGAAAACAGTTCGACTACACGCATTACCGAGAGTGGTGCGCGGAGCTCAGAATTAAAGTGAAGTACTCCTCGCCCGGACATCCTCAGGCCAACGGACAAGCTGAGGCAACCAACAAAACTCTCATTTCCACCCTCAAGAAGAAAATTGGGGCGCACAAAGGAGCCTGGGCCGAAGAGCTTCCAAGTGTGCTCTGGGCGTATCGAACCACCGTCCGGACCCCCACCGAGGAGACACCCTTCAGCCTTACCTACGGCAGCAATGCAGTAATCCTACAGAAGATTAGCCGAGATCTTAGATGCCCTAGAAGAGAGGAGAGAAGAAGCAGCGGTCTGGACGGCGAATAACAAGCGAAAAGCGGAGCAGTACTTCAACAAGCGGGTCAGGCCGCGTTCTTTCAAGGTGGGCGACCTGGTACTATGGCAAATTGGAGTAACTACTCGAGAAGAGGGAAAGCTAGGACCACATTGGGAAGACCCATACGTGGTAACTGCGAGCAACTGACCCGGTTCCTATTGCCTTAAATACGGCCAGGGGCACGAGCTGCCCCACCAGTGGAATGCCAAACACTTGAAGAAGTTTTATGTGTAGAAATATGTAGTGATGCTTTGTATGAACCACCATGAATGAATGAGAACGCCTAGATGTTCATCTCAAACCTCGTGTTGCTTCTCTTTTGGATAGTGTATATGTAAGCAAAAATGACTCACTGCAGGGTAAGGGCCCAAGTCTCCGAACTGGATCTCGAACCCCCGTCCAACAAAGACGAGTCCACGCACTCGCAAGAAGTCGAGCCCCTTGACTTGCTACTGGGTAAGGACCCAAGTCTCCAAACTGAGTCCCAACCCTCCGTCCAACAAAGACGAGTCTACGCACTCGAAAGAATGTGATCCCTTTGACTCACTGCAGGGTAAAGGCCCAAGTCTCCGAACTGTGTCCCGACCCCCCGTCCAACAAAGACGAGTCCACGCACTTGCAAGAAGGCGAGCCTTTTGCCTCGTGGCAGCTGTCTCCAAATCCTGGTTTAGCTCCTTCACAAGCACCACCTCCTTGATCAGTTCCTTCTGCTCATTCTTCAAATCCTTTATCGTCCGAGCCGCCTGCTTTAACTTAAAGTACCTGAAGCACCCTAGGAAACCGAACTCCCAGTTGGTCTCCTCCAACTCTCCCAATTCGTCCCCTATCGTCATGGCCAATTGGTCCGCGGCCTGCAAAACTGAAAGGTGTAAAGGGGAGGTTCTGTCAATAATGATGTGAGCAATGAATAAGAAAGAAACAAAGCTGGAAAAGGATACCTGGGCGAACAGAGGTCCTAACATCCGGCCTACGCGCTCGAGATCATCGGCCCGAGCTTTGTCCATAGTTGAGGTCGAGGGCTGCATATGCGAGGAGGATGAGGGACCGACAACCGTAAGCTGCCAAGAAAAATTGGGGAGGGATCCCCAGAATTGATTACATGGCCCAGGTGCAACGGGAGTTGATGCCCCTAAATCATCGTCGTCAGTCAGGTCCATAACAGGGGGAGGATCATTAGCCGAGCCCCGAGCTGCAACAGGAGGGGCTTTGGGAGTCAGACCCTCGCTCTCCTCGCCCCCTGTACTCCATTCTTCTTCGTCTTAAAAGGTGTATCCACCCAGCCGCCCTTTTGAGCTCGCGGCCTCGGAAGGGCTGGGCTCTGCCTCTCGCAGCCTGGGTTCCAAAGTCAAGTCGCCTTCATCCCCATTGTATCCCCATGAGCGTTTCTTTGAGCAGGGGCTCGGCATAAGGGTTGTGTCGTTGTCCCCAAAAGCGGAGGCTTGGGAAGGGCTCCGCTCTTCCTCTTTAGACCCGGAGCCCGAGGTCGTCTCCTCTCCCTCACCCTCAGTTTTTCCTTGAGTTGGGTCTCAAGAAGATGGCTGCTTTGCATCCCGAAGCCCACCTGGCGAACCTACCTGTGGGGACCTGCCGACAGTCTCCTCCTGAAGAGTATCCTCAAAGGAGGTAAAGGTTGCGAACGAGCTAGGCTCGTGAAAATAAGGGTGCACCAAGGAGGCAAAAAATGCCACCTGAAGATCGCAAGCTTCCAATTCTTCTGCAGAATGAAGCAACGGGTCTTAGAAGGATTCGGCGGGTCGATAACTGGTTGAAGCAGATGGGCCGGCAATAGGACCAGAACCACTAGGGAATGATGTTGTTGTCCCCCATGATGAGGGAACTGGAATCTCCACACGGATGGGCTCCTGGCCGTGAGGCAATCGAGAGCGGCTTCCGGACTCCCCGACCCGACCACCAGAAGGGGTAGAGCCCCCGGCGTCACCCCCCAGGGGGGAGAATCATGGCGCACCCTCAATCGCTTTGCCCGGCTACTAGAAGGAAGCACAGCGCGTTTTCAGCGAGAAGGGCGGTTCTCAAGGGGAGGGACGTTACCCAAGAAATTTCTTCCGATGGCGTACAAGCAGTTGGGTGAAGTAAAATAGTCACAAATGTTTTCATCGAAAAGGATCACATCAGTCTTCGACTCTTCCAGATGGGCTCGCACCTAGGCCATGACCAACTCATATCGAGCCTCTTCTCTCCGGTTGAGGGTAAGCTCCAGACTCTCAGCTGACAGAGGATACCCCCAATACGCCTGAATGAAGAACTCTTTGTGGGCCGCTTCCCCTTCGGGATATTCCCAGTCCGGGCCGGACACGAAGAACTTGCGGGACCATTCATTTATGCTCGAGTGACGCTGCTTGAGCGAAGCTATCTTCCGGCCCGATGATCGGGCCTGGAAATTGACAATGTTACCCAGTCGGTAGACAAGCCGATAGACATAAAAGAACTCCCGTGGCGTCAGGCCTGGGTACTCTTCAGGGGTCTTGCTTAGTACCATTCGATAGATGATACAACTGGAGATCAGGAGGCACCACGCGTTAGGATGGAGCTGCGATGGGGCCAATCCAAGATAATTCAAAACTTCCCGAACCAGGCAGCAGAACGGGAGGCGAAGATCGTTGGCGAACATTAACTGGAAGAGAGCCACCCTCGTTGCAGAGCTGTCAGGGTTCACCGCATGCTCGCTCCGAGGCACCTCCAGAACCACAGAAAGGGGAATCCTGTACTTGGAGCAAAATGCCCTAAGGTCAGAACCTCCAGAACCACGGAAGTGTGGAGGAGCGACATCGACAAGAGCCATTGTAACAATAGGAAGCAGCGTGAAAGCGGCGAATGGAGAAAGGGGAAGAAAGGAGAGCACGACGGTTGAAGGAGGAACTGTCAAACAGGAGAAATGGAGAAGAAAATGGTGGCTAAGAAATAGAAAAGGTAGAGTAGTCCAAGAGAAAATGGAGAAGGAAAAAACGATTGAGACAGCAGGGAGTTGTCGGGGAAGAAGAAATGGATAAGGAAGAAGAGAATAAGGGGGGAAGCGCCTTAAATAGGGAGGGGAGCTGTAAGGGGAAGGCTCGGGAAGCGAAACGACGCTAAGAGGAGTGACGTCAGTAAACGCCACACGGCACCAGCAGCCAAAACGACGGCACGCGTAGCAATCGTCGAGACAGAAGAGTGAGCAGCACGCACCAATGAGATACCAGAGCGTAGAGAGGAACAGCTGACACGTCCCATCGATCTTTGAGAAACGAGACAACCGCAAGAAACGAGGAGATGAATTTATTGAGCAAGCGAGAGGCCTCGAAAGTCTAATCAGCAGGAACCGAATTGGCAGAAACTGAAGGGGAGGCCTCGAGAAGCCTAAAGCAATGGGGACCGAACGGGCGGAGCCGTAATGGAGGAGTTTTGAATTCTTACCTAGTGACCGTGATAGAAATTCACAGGGTACTATGAGGGAAGGTCCATCCCAGAAGGGCCCAAGCCCAGGGAGGCCAAACCATGGAACCCGGGCCTAAAGAATGAAGCTAGAGGTCTTGGGCCTTGGAATCGAATACCGAGCTCACGGCCCACCCCAGAGAGGGTCGAGTCCAATGAGGCCAAGATATGGAACTCCGGGCCCAAGGGAGGAAGTTGAAGACCCAGGCCGAGAGGATCGGCCAGAGGCGTTGAGAAGAACGTCCCGGGGCTCGTCAAATTTCCAAACCCTATCACAAAGCACCGGGCAGGACGCCCAATTGCATGCGGGTGGCGGCACATGCCCGGTCGACAGACCCAAGGCACGTCACAATCAATGCCTGTGTTAGGGGATCCTCTTGCCCACGTAAGAAGGACGGCTCGCCCATGATCTGACACACTGGCATGGCAGGGAGGTGGCGGCAGAACAGACCTAGCATGGCTGACACGGCACATTGTCCCGCTAGGCAGCAGATTGACACACTGGGGGGACAGGAAAATGAGTGGTGGCAGGTCTGACGTCTGACACACCACAATCTCCCCCAATGGCGGAACTCGGATCAGGTATAAGGGAGAACCCTTCCACATGCGAGGGACACGATCAGATAACCCTTACTCTCATTCTGCATTTTCTGTGCTTTTAGCTGTCTCCATAGAACTTCCCACTGACTTAGGCATCGAAGTAGTCTTGGATGTCACCGGAGCCTCTTTTCCTTCTTAGTTGCAGGCAACGAGGAGTTTGGGCCTTGCGGAATTGCTCGGATTGTGAGACACGACATCAACAAGTTGGATCTTCAAACAAACCTAAATGCATATGGTTTGAAACTTGTAGTTTTAATAAGAAATCTGAAGTTGGGACAAAAACTTTTAAGAGATCTTGATCGACTCAAATGGGAACCAAATTAGTCATAGATTGTATGGATAGCTAGATTCAATCCTTGAAATTAACGAAGACTAGTTATATTTATCGTTATTGGTCTGGACTCTGGCCTACAATTTAAATGGCATTGACCAAAACAGGAGGCGTTTAATGGTTAAGCAACGTGCCCGTAGTGTGCACATTGTGGTGACCTTAAAAGCCACATCTCTTTCTCACCATTGGTGGACTTGGAATCAATACCAACAGACCATGTGATACAGGTGGGACCCTAATCCATATCCTGGATTCCACAATGGACTATGAGGTTGTAGTTAAACCCAAACATGATTGTAGCCAATAATGACTAGCTCTTCTTCTCCCATCCTTTTGCTGTCTAATAACTCGGGCAAACAAATGTAAGAAGATAATGAATGATAAAAAATAATTTAATAAAAAATCATATAATGGTAATAAATATACCATATTTTATATAATGGGATGAAAGTGAGATGATGTATAAAATTTTTCATATATATATTAAAAAAAAAACAATAAACTAAATGCTTACTAAACACTTTGTTAATTATGGGTAATATTAGAGAGAAACCACTGTAACAGTGTACACTGTGCACTCACTGCGTGGCTGCTTCTAGTTGATTATTTCCAATACTCACTTGGGAAGATATGTGGTCTAGATGATGCCACATCATGTGTATAAAATGGATGCTCAAACTTCTATCTATATTTATTCAAAAAACAAAATACGACGTTTTCTGCAGAAAATAGAAATAACAGTGAATTGAATGCCTAACAAAAGACTTTTGTTGAAATTAACACCTGCCACTCTTGGAAACCTTGCATGCTTTCTGATTTCAATTTCTTGATAGCAACCACCATGCCAGTGCCAAACTTAGAGGGCGTGAGCGTCTTCCCATCCATCCAACCCTTGAAAACTTTCCCAAAGCCTCCCTCTCCCAACAAAGAATCCGTCTTGAAATTCTTAGTCGCGGTCTTTAAATCCGAAAAGCTGAATTCTTTCAAGTTGGGTATCTCCAATATTTTGCCATTAGGATATGACTCGTCCGCGCTTCCACTTACTCCTGAAAACTGACTCTTCCCGGTACCACTGCTTGTTGCTGATGATCCTATGTTCTTGCTGCTTGATGTCCCTAAGAAGAGGAAAAGAGCATGATCCAACATGAAAATTAGAAGAAACAGAAGAAATAAAATGATCATGAACATGTGTCTAAGATTTAATTTGGAATGCAACCTGGAGTTGGTGGCGAGGTGGTGGTGGTAGGATCAGGCTCATGAGCGAGAGATCCTAAGCAAAGTCCCATATCAACCTATGATTACTAGGCCAGGCCAACAAGATGAGATTAACTTGCTTATAGCAAAGTCCAAGGAGACAATGGAAAGCTGAAGTAGAGGGAGAAAAGGCTCAAGTAGGAGACAAGAGGAAAGTGGAGCTGAAATATATATATATATATATACACAAACATATGGTGGCTTTTTCTTCTGTCGTTAGACTTTTTTTCGCCCAGTTACCATGAATCCACTATGGTTTTTTGATTGTAAGGTCCAGTACTTTATAGGCAACCACTATGTTTGAAGTAGCGTCGTAGTCAACGAAAACTAATTAATGACCGAGTTCTCTTCTGCCCAATACTCATCATACCCTTCAACAAAAGAGAATTATTGGGAGTCATTAAATCAACTTTTGGATTTGATTCTCTAATTCCAAATTCTTGTTTAGTTCATTATCAACTCTATCTGAACTTCTTTTTTTTCTCATCTTATTGACAGGATTTATTACCATCACTGTGGTCTGTTGGAGTTCGTCAGAGATTGGCCTAGACGCAAAAAATCTGCAAGCACTTTCTCTCAGATTATAGTCTATCCTCTCCCCAATAAGTATGCTTATGAAAACTCATACTCAACACATTCAACAAGGAAAATAAACACAGAAGCGAATCGCGATTGGTGTTCACAGACCCGTCCAAAACCAACAGTGTACTACTTTTTTCCTAGCTGGATGGATTCCTTAAGCCTTAAGATCAAAAGAAAACATCTAAATAGTTTTGCAATATATGTAGTACTAGACCATAGTACAAATGATAAAAAAAAAAAAAAACTTGACTTTGTGTGACTATTTGGACCAACTTTTATTTATTTCCCCTCTCGCACTGGAAAACTTAAACTTAGTATAAAAGACGATAAATTATATTTATAGTTGTAGAGTGCGTAAATGTCACGCAATTTCTTTGAAAAAAGTGAGTAAATATGAGACCTATATGAAAGTAAAAAAAAAAAAATAAATGGATTCTACTTTTTTTTTTAAATAATTACATGGTGCTTGCACACTCAACGACTGTATATATCATTACTCCAACTATGGAAATATCTCAAACATATGGGATGATGGTTTCCATATGTTTGAGATATTTCAAATGGAACTATGTCAGTTTTGAGATTATTTTTGTATAATCCATTTGTTGGTGTAGCACTCTTCATCTATGAATTGTATTTATATATAAATAACCTTGGTTTTTAGGATTTTCTTTTAACCCCAAGCTTCTTTTTATACGTCAAAATTGAGACCTCTACATGGAATTGGAGTTGCCGAGTGAGAGCGTGAGACCAAAAGATTTATGCAAGATGCTCTCAAACAGAAAGCATAGAGCTAGAGATTTTAGAAACCATGGCCTATCAATCTCAATCAATGAGGCAGTAGAAAGAAGTAATTAATCATATGGCAGTTGTATAAAAAGTTTGACCTCTGGATTACTACAGTTTTGCTTCTAATTGTGACCTTTCAACTCTCTTTCTAGCAGGTTTTAAGGCTCAATTCTTTTTTCTTCTGTTTCGTATGCGTTGGTCAAGCATCCCGCATAATGACCGGACCATTTGCCAATGGATCTGATTTTGAGATATTGCCAAATAAACATAATTTCGATTCATCGCACCTTTGCATTAAGTAAAATCCAACAGTTAAAAGCATAACAAGATAAATGTTCCAGGAACACAACCTACAAAGAAGAAAGTTGTAGCACCAACACACGCCTACGGTTTGTAAGAAACATGCACATCTCATTGGAACACCAAAAAATAAACCATAATAATCAAAATGCTGACCACAGGGCCTGATCACTGTCTTGACCTCGACTCAGCCCTTCTTGCTTCATCTGGTGTTGAAGGAAACAGCTCCACATATCTGGACCCAATTGTCATCTTGTCTTTGCTCATCGCTCTCTTAGCCTCCTCTGCAGAAGCAAACTCTACATACGCCTCTCCAGTAGCTTTCCCATCGGGGCGACATGCAATGTGTATCCTTTCTTCTATCAGCTTGAAATCCCGGAAAAATTCACCAATTTCAGTTTTCTTCACAGAAAAGGGGAGGCCGCGCATCTTCAATATTTCAGTGTATTCCAGCTGGTCCTTATCACTGAACCTCTTTGATCGAGCTGGAGGTGGGCTTCCATGGTAGTCATTATCGTAAATTCCTTCATAGTTCACCTCCGCTGCTACAGCACTATAATAATCCTGCCTCTTGCATCTGAAAACTTCCACATACCTTCGACCCATGTTCTGCCGGTCCCTCTGTAAAGCAAACTCGACCTGCATCGATCCCGCAAACACCACAAAGGCTTCTCCTGAGAACCGTCCATTCTTATTGACCAGCAAAACGTCGACAATGTCCAGTCCAGCAAAGAACTTGAAAATCTCAACGTCGGTGCAGTTGAAGGGAAGCCCCCGGAGCCGGACCACTGGAAAGGGAGGGGGGTGAAAGCCACCACCATAGCCATAAGGTTGAAAGCCACTTGTGCTGCTGCTCACTGCGAAGTAGGGATTGGATTCCATCATTCTTTGTCTCTTTGAGCCGACCTCGTACCCGTCCGAAAACCCCCCGCTTCCCAACATTGCCCTTCAATTATATATACCCAAAAAGAAAAGAAAAAAAATCCCCCACTCAACCAGTTAATAAAACCAAACCCAACCCACTATTCCCTGACACCCAACTCTTTAAGTCTTTATCAGTACGTTATTCATCCTAAATAGTATTATGCTAGCCCTCTTTAAAGCAACCAACATATAAACCCCAGACAAACCAAAACATACTTTGCATGAGCAAGGAAAACACTCAAGTCTTAACAATAAACTCTTAGCAGTGATAACCATCATCATCAAAGCATGAAATATGTGCATTCAACATGATGACTAGAATTATACCTTGTAAAGAACAAAAGTGATACAATAATAATAATAAAAAACTATAAAAAAAAAAAAGTAATTAGAGTAATAATCAGTCTGAGTACAAGAAGTTCATCTTCAAAATTAATCAACTCCAACAATTTGCTTTTAGTGCATCAACTTCAACTTGGAAGTTTTTTGCACACTCGAACAGGAAATTGTGCAAGCATCATTGGAATTAAAAAAAAAAAAAACATATAGCACACTCGAACCATTATAGGAAGTTCTGCTTGAAAACTAGGCAATCAGTCTGTCACAAATTCCTCACGAAAAGGATGTTATCGGAAGAAAGATTGGCTCCCACATCAAGAACCGAAGCATTAACATTAATAATTATTTTCACCTCCTGTAGCATATCCTAAACTGTTTTTCTACCAAACAAATTTTCAGTGTACAAGATAATTAACAAATTCATTGATACCTAAGGCTTCTAAAAATAACACATTACTCGATGAGTTAATGGTATTGATTATAAAAAATATATAAAAATCTTAGAATCTAAGACTGGTAAAGCTAATTAACCCCTAGGGGTTGACTCAAGTGGTAAAAGGCCTTGGGCTTGGGGATATGCTCCCCCAGGTCTAAGGTTCAAATCTCCTTAGGTGCAAACAATCTCTAGGGACCATTGGACTGAAAGATTTTTTCTTGAATTACTCGAGGTGCACTTACGGAAACTCCTTGCCGAGGGCTTGTGCATCCCCATGATTAGTCGGGACGCTGGTACTAGACTCAGTGCCAGTCAAAAAATAAAAAAAAAATATGCAGCCTTTTTTTTCCGCAACTTTTCATAACTTTTATCTACCCAATACCAAGCGATCAAAAACGGCAAAAAAAGTTTCTCCTCTTTTATCAGGTAAATCAAAACAGCCAAAGATCTATATTCCCGTAGATTTGGTTTCAAATTCATAAGAAAAAAATAAGAAATAAAGAGCAGAGGACCAAAAGCCCTAAATCCTATCTATCATCATATCAGAATATAATAGGCGCAAAACCAATTCAATCGATTCACAATTATGCCATATGAAACGACAGGAAATAGAAGAAGAATCGGCATAAGAAAAGAAGCACGTAGGAGATTAAAGTCTATCAACTAACCCTCTTGGTCCGTACATGGCTTCGAGGCTTTTGTTCGAGTCTTCGGCACGAGAGCGCAATTGAGAGAGAAGGCAGAACCCTAACAGAACGTCGTCGTGGAGGAAGGGGAAAGAAAACGAGTCTGGCTCTCTGTCGATACGATACAAGTCCCCTTCTCCGGTATGCAAATTCATTACATATATAGTGTTATAAAAAAAAAAAACAAAAAAAAAGAGTTCATTATGTGGGAGTCTTATACCACACGCCTACCAAGTAGAGGAATTCTTTTATTTTTTATTTTCTCAGCATGTGTATCGTGTAGGGTTGCTAATATAATTTTTTGACTAATAATATACTCACAACATTTTGTATAATATATTATACAACAATGTGTTAAATAAGAGGTATTTTTATAAAATTATGTTACTTTTTATAAGATACTTTATCCCTCATTTAACACATTATTATACAATGTGTTGTATAAAATGTTATAAATAAATCATTTTCCTAATTTTATATATATATATATATATGGATCATGCCAGTGGGCCGCCAGCGGTTACAGAGGAGAGTACTACTAGTTCATCTCAATTTTTTAATTTTCTTTTAAAAAAATTTAGCATCCTTAATCATTAAGAAAAAATACGCAACTTCATTAATAGTTATTTTTTTAACTATTCAATAAAAATTTAATTAATTAATTAAAATACAAGAGCGATAACTTTGAATAGTAACTTTGAAGAACTTTACTAGCAGTTTCTTTTATATATATAGAGTTTCCAATTATTAATACAACATAATGGAATGGTGGGAGGATTATAATAAAAATGATGATGGGTAACATTACTATATATATATATATATGTAGTATATGCGTGAGCTTGCGCCCAATTGTGGAAAGGGTAATGCTACATGTACTACAACTTTAGTTACATTTTTATTTACAATATTCATTTTTTCAGTTTTCTTTTCAAATTGAAAATTTGAATTTTATAATCTTAAGTACATCAATAGTTGGAGTAATCTTATACACCATACTTCTATTTCACTTTTATCACACTATGTAAGATGTGTTACATTTATCATGATAAAAAATATCTAATAAATGATCATTTAATGATTATAAATGTGTTACATTTTATATCGTGGGATGATAGTGTGCTGTATAGAATTTTTTCAGTAACTAGACGGGGACAAATAATTTTTTTTGTAAATTTTTATTAAGTACACTTAAGAAATATCCTTGGGTTCAACTCATTTTGGAGGCACAAATTGCACAATTATTTTAAGATGAAAAATGTTTGGTCAAATATTGAAATTCTATGAAATTAATTTTATAAATTAATAAACTATTATTTTTAGAAATTTTTTTTTCCAAAAATTATATTTTCAAATACGGGAATTCAATCAATCTCATTCTTTGGGGTTTTAGTTTTTAACTCTAGTCCATGTGCTCTCCTTAATAGTATTGGTAGTGGTGTAGCCATTTAATCTAATTGGTTAATTGAAATGAGTTTAACTTCTTCTTTTTTTTTTTTTTTATGAGAAATTGAAAAAATATTGAATCCTGTCGATAATTGATTTGAGATGAATTAAATTTAGTTCAACAAAACACAACCTAAGTCACAATTTTGGTTGGAGAACAGGCCGAGCAAGACCTATTGTCAAAACGTCTTGGCCAGAGCTTAAGATTGAGTAATGCTACATGCAATTGTAAAATGTGCAAGCGTCGTACAGTCGCTTTGAAAAAGAATGAAGTCTACTATTAAAAAAAAAAAATTTTATGTGAGTTCCGTATTTATTTACTTTTTTCATAATGATTGTACGGCATTTACACACTCACGACTGCAACTATCATTCCTCTAAAAGCATATGGGAAAAAGAAGCTGCAATACAGCTTCTTGTTGCTGCTTCGATCCAGCTCTAGCTCTTCCTTCCTCTATCAGATTGCAGGATCCACAATCTCGTGCGTACATACAATATTTCTAACAGACTACTAATGTTGCATTTTCATCAAGTTATCGGCATAAAACCAAAGAACGCTAGCTCTAATCTCAATCTCACACTTACAACCTATCACGCAGCATACCCAACTTAAAATAAAACTATCATTACTTTCTTTCAAAAAAATAAAAGTAAAAACAAAACCATCATTCTTCGGAATGATTACTTATAGAAAGATTGATTGTCGCATGTGTGCGTGTATGTGTAATATATATGTGTATGTGTAAACAAAACAAAAATTATGGGATGCCACAATGTCTTATATATGAAATTATATAATGTTATAGAGTAGCGATGCCATTCTTTCTAGAATAAAATTTGCAATAGACAAGCAGCACTACTTCGAATTTCATTTACCAAGATATGAAATGTATTTAACAAGATGCTAATTTTACTTTTCACTACTCTATAACATGGATTTACATCCATTCCAAATAAATATCAATAAAACAATGTACCTCGTTACTAGCAATGGCAGTGCAGGCGTTTTCTTCCTTGAAATGCGGGGAAAAAAACAAAGATAGCACTAATTCAGATGAGAAGATACTAATCACCACTTTACTTTTGCTAATTGAAGAGTCGACAAACAAATTTGCTAACCCTGGTAGACAGTATTAACCAAGGTATTATCCCAACCTGCAGTCACAATGGGCAACCCATCAGGAGCAACATTCAGAAACCCAAAGTGCATCAGAATACATTAAAGATGACTCTTTCTTTTGGTAAGTAAATTCAACCTCACACAATACTTTCCTAATTTTCTAGATGAGTGATGTATAGGTAGTCCATAGAAGGGAGACATATTAGGCATCTCCCCTAACAGGGCAGGGAACAGCCTTTGGGCTTACCTGTTACCAGCACCTCCGGTTAAGGCTCTCCCAACTCCTCAAGGTGGATCTTTTAACCAAATCCTCTCTTACCAAAAAAAAAATCGGTTCAACTGAGTAACCAATTATGCTCATGACCGAACTTTTTATGCAAGGTTTGGCCTCATGAGTGTGTACCTTGTCATATATCTAACTAAAATACATTACACATGCAAAAAATGGTTACGCATGATAGTTGGGAACCTCCACCGATAAAAGTGGTCCTGACCACCTATTCTCCAATAAAAGAACAAGATGATAAACCTATTAGCACCAGGATCAAAGCAGATGGTTCCAAAGTGTGTTATGAGATTATGTAGGTCCATACACAATTTCAAATTTTCAAGCACTAAGAGCTGTCCAACCCTGTACATCTGTTAGCAGTTACCACGATAACTCACTCCATTGCTTTTTCTGTAATCGGGTCGCACTGGGTGTTCTTCTCTTTGTAAATAAATTTCATTGCAACTCTTTTTTAAAGATTGTCAACAACAGGAGTGACCAGCCCACCTGCTAAGAGTCGCCCACCTGGAAGAGTAATAGGCAGATTTTTCAACCCATTACATGGACGGGAGGGGTCCATCGTTAAAGAGACAGAAAAAGGGTGGGTAAGAGTTAAGGGATGGGTGGGTAAGATTCAAGGGTTTCAGCTTTGGATACTACTCGCCCATTTAACATTATATTATAATATATATATATATATATATCCTCTTTCTCCATACCCCTTGGACTGGCAAGCCACTACTGAAGTGAGGGAAGATAGGTGCCAGGGTAGGGCTGAAATCTGCCAGTAGTGCTCAGCAGTAAAAAAAGATGCACTACAACAGGTATGGGAAGTGAGTGCTGGCCCAGCCATTTCTGAGAACTAGTGAAACAAATTTTAAGTTCTCTGCATAGGTTTCTATCGTAAAGTGTGCACAAATATAAGAAGAAAAGAAAACAAGTTAAAGGCTATTTACCATAACATTGTTGTTTAAGGTACCTCCAGCCCTCCAAGATAACACCCTCCCTGCAAAGGGAAAAGAAGCAAACACATAAGTTCAGAATGTGGTAGGAAGTCTCTAATATTTTTCATTTATTCTTGATGAATATTCAGCTTGCCAAAGGCAAATTTAAAAAATTGTTTAAGATGATTTTTTAGGCTTTTTGTAAAAGTTGTTTTGGTTTTTGGAAAACCTTGAAACTTTTTTTTCCCAAACATTCAGTTAGTCTGATCTTAAGGCAGTAAATAAAAGGATGTCACAAGCTGATCCAGTGGCGGAACCAGTGATTATTTTAAGGGGGGGCCAACTTTTCTACCATGTAACACATTTGTGTAAAATAAAAAGAGATTAAAAAATCTTTAAAACATAATTATATATAAAATTAGATCTTGATAATTTTCTACACACACAATGATTTTTTTTTTTATAAGTCACAATGAAATAAAATTCTAAAACCACAACTTAATATATGTTTCAGATTTCTACCGATAATGTTTCATGGAATAATATTCATCCATTTTTATTTTTGTAATTAAATATATAGAATTTATTTTCTTCATAAACTAAGTGATATTTTAGAAGGTCATCTTTCATTCTAGTATGTAAGCTAGTTTATCAAGTTTCATGTAAAATCTAGATATTTTCGTGTCACATTAAAATGCTATAATTGAGACCTTAAATAAAAATCTTCTTAGTCAATGAAGTCTAGAGGATAAAACCTCTCAACTATTTTTCATATAGATCATCAACCTTAAATTATTTTTCTTGTATTTTCATTTTGGATTCCATATTAAGAAGCTTAATATTGTATAACAAAAAACTTAGGGATTCATATTAATAAGTTTATTATTTCTCCTAAACTTAGTTTTAATTTAATTTTGGTGAGGCCACATCTTAGAAAATAGATAATATATAGAAATTATACAAAATTTTGGGACTATAGGAAAAAAAAAATTGGAGAGAGGCATTTCTAGATATATTGAAATTTTAGAGAGCATATGGGGATTATAAATATATATATTTTTTTGGGGGGGGTTGGGGGGGGGGGGGGGCATCTTCTATATTTATAGAATTATAAATAAAATCGAGGGGGTGTTTGAATTTTCAAAAAATTTTGGGGCCTAAGCACAACGTGGGTCTGCCACTGAGCTGATCAATCAGACTGCAAGTCCATCAAGTATAATTTCAGGGGCAGAAGCAAAGATAGTAAAATGATGAGTGGCAAAAGGCATTACCGAAGGGTTGCACGAGTTGCTCAGAAATGGTTGCAACAGGAACCCTCCAAAACCAACAAACGAGCACAAAATAGGTAAAAACCTACAATACAACAAAACCAACAAACTCTTCAGAACTCAAACAAGGGAGGAAGTTAACTTGACAAAATTTTAAAAGCTCCAGAAGCACCTTAGAAAGAAACACAACTTTCAGATACAAATCATAAGACACTTTCATTTCCTTGCTCTTTGATTCTTGATCTGGAAAACAGTAAAGTGTTAGAAGCATTATATAGGGAAAAAATAAAACATAAAAACCTCCACAAATGCAATGCAATGTTCTCTTGAAAGTTCTTTTCTTTGATTTTTTCTTTTCCCATTTTAAGGATTGCACAATGGACATACGGTGGGCAACTGGCAACATTCGCCATAAGCATATTGAAAGATAACAGTTGACACGATAAATCTAAAGAAGGTATGCTGAAAACTTGAAATAATGAACCACATAGCTCCTAAATAGCAAGCAAATTTCAAAACAGCCCAATAAACTAGATTCGAGACACTTTTATATATTATGACGTCTTTAACATGAGTAAATATAAGTTTTTTTTCATGCTTCAAGATGAATAAATATAAGTGAATGAGCCAAGCTGCAAATAGTCTCACAATTTGCAAGTTCCTTCTCCTTGGCAGCTGCTAACCTCCTTAGTTTTGCAGCTTGTGCAAACGTGGATGGCCTGTGATCAACCAAGGAGCAAATCATATAGTTATACACAATAGATACTAGACAAGACTAAATTTAGGAATAATAAACAACAAATGCAGGATGCATAGTCAGATACCAGTAATTGCTAAAAAACACTTTATGAAATGTTTTATCAAGTTAGTGTTAAAACTCTTATTTGAAATGGTTAGCTTTAGCGTTCCCTGTTTGCCTGAAAAAAAAAATTCAAGCATATGCTCTTTCGTTTTGGGTTTTACTTGTTCTAATTCGTCGGTACTTCAAAGCGTAAAAACGTTCATAATGATGTTTTATTGAGAGATTTAGCTGGAAAGATGGGTGAATAGACTTCACATAAACCTCTAGAACCACTCACTGTGACAAGGAGCTCGCCTCTTTCAAGAGTTGCTTTATCTCTCCACGCAACTGGATTGAGACAGCACTCTTGGATCCTCTCTGAAAATAAACCACATGAAAAAATAAACAAATCACTTAAGAACAGGAAACTTAACTAGAATTGAATTTCCTGGGCCAAAATAAACTGACAACCACAGGAAAATATATCCCGAATATCCAGAATTGGAGTAATTACTTGGTTCTGGTACAACAGACAATCATTGCATGGAGAGATAGGGAAGGTTGAACTCCAAAAATGTTGACTTGGAATCTGATTCCTTATTGGTTGTGAATTGGCTAAACTTCAACAGGGGCTTATATTTGTCTATTCTGGATGTTTGGGAGGACATAATAAGTTTCGTGGCATTCTTTTCTATCTGGGTTTACCATGTATTTAGAGAAGTCAATGGTATTGCTGATTTTTTTGGCAAAAGTGGAGCTAGAGGAGCATCATGTCATTTTGATCCCTGCAATGTTCCAAATGAAGTGAAGGGTTTCTTTAGGCGTGAGAAAGTTGGGTGCTGCTACTTGAGATGTAAACAATAATTTGTTGCTATGGTGTTCTGTTGTATACTTGTTTCTTGCAGGTTGATACTGGTCTGGTTTTATTTAGATTTTTTTTTTTTTTTTTATAATCTTTTAAGCTTGATTTTTGGATGTTTTGTACCAAGCTTCTTTGTAACCACGGCATTTCTCCGTCAGAGGAATTATCAATAAAATTAGGTACGGTCCTCATCCTAAAAAAGTTTAGTTTTTGTATTGCTTTTTGAAAAAGAAAAAAGAAAAACATTGCATGGGGAGCGAACAGAGCAAAATCTTTCCCCGGGAAAACCGGCATGCAATTAATGCAGTCAAGACTTAAGAGCCATTATATACACCTATACACATATGAGCGCATTGAGCTGCTCAATTGAAGATGAGATTGATTTAAGCTTTTTTGTAAATAGTAGATTTTTGTTCAAGGAAAATTCTCAATGTGATGTAAAATCAACCATTTTTTTTCTTTCTAAGTCCAATCTATCCAGATTCTTGTGAGCAATAATACAAAACATCTCTAATCGCAACCATCATCCTACTCATGGAAATATTAGTATTACAAAAATACAGAAAATCAGTTAAAACCTTAATTAAATTAGAGAGAAGCTGAATCGAGAAAAATAAATCAAATTTTAAATAAAGCTAGAAGAATCCGAATGTACATTTTTTTTAAAGTGCTCAAGCCATCTGGAGAGGAACTGGAAGCCGATAACAATCATGAAGATCAGAGGAGCTGCAAGCGAGCCTCGATGTCCTAGGGTTTCTTCTCCTCCCATCTCTCTCTCTCTCTCTCTCGCTCTGATCTTGGTCGCTTCGTATGCGGCGATGCAGGAGAGACTTTGACGAGGATATTGTGGTTAACGGCTGGGCCGTGCCAACGTTAGAGAGTCCTACTTCGGCGTGAAGCCCGGTCCGATCATCTCCTGCGCATATTTCGGACCTTGCTACGTCCAGAGACAATTTTTACCGAAATTCTTTACCGAGCACTTAAAACACTTTTTTTTTTTTTTTCTTTCACCATTTTTTAAACTATTTAGATATTTTTTTAAAAAATAAAAATAAATAACATATCTTCCTACATCTTAAAAGAGGTTATGTTGATATGAACAATAATGAACAGTAAAGAAGTTGTGTTATTTTTTTTTCGCATGTTTGTTTTATTTCTTCTGTTTCTTTTTGGTTTGAAGAGAGAGATAGTTGGAGAAATGGGTTGGTGCGTGCGAATGGCAGTATGCGATGGAGAGAGAAAGGGAGGTTCATGGTGGTTGGGTTTGCTAGAGGTTGTCACCGGTGTGAAGTGGTGGAGGTGCGGTGGCCTGGGTGGCTGCTTACGGCTGCGGAAGTGGACACAAATGGGTGAAACCCATTTCGGTTAGGTTTCCACGGGGGAGAGCTAGCCGCACGTGGCGGACATCCGTTATTGCTGTCGGACATCCGTTATTGCTGTCTTGGTCGCCGGCGTGAGGGGGAGTCCCCAATGGTGGTCGTGAGGTTGGGTTGCCACGTACGGCGGCGCACATTGACACAAATGGGAGAAACCCATTTTGGTTGGGTTACAATGAGGGAGAGAAAGATCGCGCGTGGGGGATATCAACGGTGGCTGGGTTTGTGGTCGGCGTGAGGGGAACTCCTCGGTGGTGGCGATGAGGCTGGCCAGCACATGGCGGTGTCGGGCTGGGCTGAAGGAGAATGGGTCGTGGGCAATAATCGGGCCAGAGGAGATAAAGAGAAAGTGAGAAAAGAAAAAAAATTAATAAAATCACTATAATATTTATCATTATGATATATAAATAAAAAAAATAAAATCACTATAATATTTATCACCATTATATATAAAATTGAATAAAATCACTAAAATATTTATCACTATTATGTAAAAAATATATTCTTTAATATGGATCTCAAATATACCAAATTTTTTTTAAAAATATTGTGCGGAAGTTACAATTTTAAAATTATAAAAATAATTTCTTTTGTTAAAATTTAGAAATACAATTATAAGACTGTGAAAATATATTTTGTTAAAATTAACTTATGAACAAAGCTTAAACTTGTTTGTATAACATAAATTATAACATATTTTGGTTCCAAGTAGACTGTAAGACAATAACTCTTTAGGTTTTTTCTAAAATATTTTAATTACAATATTGATTAGTTATTTTAAAATATAATTTTAAAGGTGGCTTGACTTGAGTTGTTAAAATCATATATCGTTAAATGTAATGGATCAATGTAAAAACAACAACTTTTTATCTTTTTATTTTACTCGTATTTTCATATTTCTTACACCACACACTACACACCATACATAATTTTTTATTTTACTTTTTATTTATCTTTTTTTCTTACTAAATGTATGATGTATGGATGATGAATAAAATAATTTATTTACTATAAAAAAAAATTATCAAGTGTGATGTGTGGTATATAATAATGAATAGAATCGGGCCAGATGAGAGAGAAAGAAAGTGAGGAAAAAAAACACTATAATATTTATCACTATTATATATAAATAAAAAATAAAATTATTATAATATTTATCACTGTTATATATAAAAATAAAATAAAATCATTAAAGTATTTATCACTATTATGTAAAAAGTAGATTCTTTAAAGTGGATCTCAAATATACCAAATTTTTTTAAAGATATTGTGCATATTTTACACACTTTAAAATTATATAAATAATTTCTTTTGTTAAAATTTAGAGATATAATTATAAGACTGTAATATTTATCACTATAATAAATAATTTCTCTTGTTAAAATTTATATATAAATAATTTCTCTTATTAAATCACTGATTTAAACTAATTTACAATTTAAATAACTAAAATATAAATAACATATCATACATAAACTTTAGGTTTTAAATCTCAACCCTTTATCTTAAATCTTTAGATTTAATATAATAGTAGAAGTTTAAATATTGATTTAAACTAGCATAAAATAGATAATTAAAATATAAATATTATATCATGCACTTAAAATTAACTTTAATTTATAAAATACTAACTTGTCATCATTAAATAAAAGATAAGGTTTTATTGAACATTTTTAAGAGAATAATATTATATCATACACTTAAAATCAACTTTAATTTATAAAATACTAATTTTTCATCATTAAATAAATGATGAAGTTTTACTGAACATTTTTAAGAGAAAAAACTATCTAATTAATTTGAATTTTTAATATAATTTAAATTTCATAATAAATAATAAACATGAATAAATAATAATTTCACTCCTATGCATTAGTCTATTTTAATATTTGAAATCACACTTTATTTTTTTCTTCAATTTGGCATACGTGGCAAACCTGCTTTCCACTGCTAGTTCATTTAAAAACACTTACTTATAAATTAAAAAAAAATTCGGTAGAAATCTTCTGTGAATATAAATTGAAATAGTTTAATATAATTTATTAAATTTATTTTATAAATAAATCCATCTCAATTCATTTTTTCTAATCATTACAATTTTTTTAAATTTTAACACAAAATATAATAAACAATTTAATTTTTTAAATCTCAAAATAATAATAATATTAAAAAGTAATATTCTATTTAATTTTCAAGTTTCATCTCAACTCAGTTCAACATCGAAACACAGTCATTATGTACAATATAATTCACATCAATTTATAAAATTATTTTATAAAGTTTTTTTGTGACAAAAGCGTTTATTTTATACTATTAGAAATACGTAAACACATATAAATTTATAAATTGATATACATTAGATTTTAATTTGTAAAGTTGTTTTTTATGTTAAACTTACTCGTGTCAGTTTGTCAAATTTATCTTTCTAGGATTCTGTCTATAACGCTTATGTTTTAACCGTTATTATTATATTTGAGAACGAGTTCTGCACTCTATAAAACACCGGAAAAAAAAAAAAAAAAGCTTAACGTTCACGTATTGAACAGTGTTACAAAGTAGAATAATGTCGTGTGGATAATGTTCTATTGTCCTCTAAATACCTAACAACTAACTAATTAGGATTTGTATAATTATATATTTTTGTAGATTTAGGTAAATAATTAGATAAAGAGTAACGTTACTCGTCATTATTTTTATCATCATTTTATAATATAGTATTAAATGCTTAGAAACTATTTATTATGTTTTACTTATATAAGCCTATAATTTAATGTTACATAGAGAAATGTTGAAAAAATGAGAATAAAAAGAATAATAAGTAAATTTTTTTATTTTTTAAAATATAAGTGAATCAAACGGGCTAATATCTACTAGAGTCCCAAATGAAAGAGCACTCACATAAAAAAAAAAAAAAAAAAAATTCACAATCTACTCAATCACAATTCGATATAAAATGATTGAATAACGAGTAATAGTTGCGTTTAGATGTTAAATTGAGTTGAGTTGAGATGATAAAATATTATTAGAATATTATTTTTTAATAATATTATTATTTTAAGATTTGAAAAAATTAAATTGTTTATTATATTTTATATCAGAATTTAAAAAAATTATAATAATAAGTTGAGATGAATTAAGATGAATTTAATTACCAAACGAAACTAAGTGATAAATATTTATTTGATTTACGTTAAAAATATGAGAAAATGATGGAAACAAAAAAAAACCATGTTCGCAATTCCGTTGGAACGTGTACACGTGCCTCTAACATAATATGCGTCAGCCTCGGCAGAGCAATAACAGAAGCCCATGAGTCCACACCGTTGCCGTTGAACTTCTGCTTGAATATCTGAGAGAAAAGAACAGATAAGAGAGAGAAATCGAGAGCACGCGGATCAACGACGTGGTTAGTCTGTTTAATGTTCATCACTTATCTAATTATTATAAACTTTTACATAAAATATAAAAAATAATTTAATTTTTTAAATATCAAAATAATAATAATTTAATAATATTCTACACATTTTTCAACTCTATCAAAATTTTATTAAATAATTTTGAAATCCCGCGCAAACCCGCACTTCGATTCGCTCGCGATTCAGTTTTTAATTTTCCTTTCCTTCCTTCTCTATCCTTCTCGCTCACAAGCACCAGTACACCACACAAACAAAGCAAAGCGTGCATCTCTCTCTCTGTCTCTCTCTCTCTCTCGTTCTTTCTGAGTGTCCTTACTTGTCTTCTTCTTCTTCGAAAATTCTAAAAAGGTAAACCGCAGACTCTGACCGGTTCTAACCCATTCTCACCGATCCTCGACCTTTTCTCACCATTTATCGTCGTTTTCGTGCAGAAAATCGCCATGAAAGGCGGCAAGTCTAAGGCTGATACCGTAAAAACCGATATCAGGTGGGTTTTCTTCATATTTCCTGTTTCTGCTTCCAGTGTTTGTGAGTATTTGCTTTAATGTGGTGATGCAGAATTATTATCTCTCGTATCTTAGCTCATTTCTATATTGAATCTATTTGCACGTTCTGTTCCATGGTGTTTGTTGTTAGGCTGAAGAGTAAAGGTGCTGGAACGGGCAAGAGACAATCGAAGAAAGCTGCAAAAGATCCAAATAAGCCGAAGAGACCTGCAAGTGCCTTCTTCGTTTTCATGTATGGATTCTAAATCTCATTCAAAACATTCACTGATCCGTTATTCTCTCTCTCTCTCTCTCTCTTTCAGTTAATTGTTTACTCTATTTTCCGGATTCTTTATTTCTACGGAAAATAATTTTCTATGTTCTTTTCTAACGAATATAAAAATAAAGGGAGGATTTTCGGAAGCAATACGCAATAGAGCATCCCAACAACAAGGCTGTGTCGGCGGTAAAACTCATCTCATCGACTCAGATCTTCTCGCTTTTGGAGTTTCACGTCCCTAATTATAATTTTATATAAGAAAATATATATTGATTTGGGGGAAATGAACAATTATTAGGTGGGTAAAGCCGGAGGGCAAAAGTGGAAGTCGATGTCTGAAGCTGTGAGTATTTTTACGATAAATTGGAAAAGTTGCTGAGTTGAAGCATTAAAATCCATGGCTTACGTAGGTTGGTTTATGTGGCCAAAATATTTAGGAGAAAGCTCCTTATGTAGACAAGGCAGAGAAGAGGAAGACAGAGTACAACAAGAACATGGAGGCTTACAACAAGAAATTGGTAAGCAAAGCTCTATTAATTGATAATATTAAAGCCAGTGCGTTTAGTGTAGTGTATTGGGAACTAATTAATTTGAGAATTGGGTTTTGATAGGCCGGAGGAGGAAATGGAGCGGATGAGGAAGAATCTGACAAGTCCAACTCTGAAGTGAATGATGAGGAGGTTTTGTTCTCTTAAGGCTTCGTTTGGTTCCTAAACATCTCTCAACTCATCATTATAATTTTTTTCAAATCCCAATACAAAATATAATAAACAATTCAATTTTTTCAAATTCTAAAATAATAATAATATTAAAAAATAATATTCTAATAATATTTTATCATCTCAATTCAACATCAAAACACAACCTTAGATTTTCACTTTTAACATTTGATGATGGCTTTCTATTAGTTAATTTTGTTCTCTATATTTTTCTCTTTTAAGAAAAGAAAGGACGGAATTTGTTTGTTGTGTTTGTAGGAGGAAGAAGAGGGTGGTGAGTAGAAAGAAAGCATAGGGAACTCAGCTCAATCGGTGTAGCGGTTGCTTTAGGATATATTATTTAAATGATAAAAATAGCTGCTTTTTTTTAAGAGTTAGATTAGAGAGAGAGTGAAGGGATAAGCTTCAGAGGATTTTAATGAATCCCTATGGTTCTGTACCTAATCTTTTATCACTCAATGATTTAGTTTCAGATTTGCGGCATTTGCCTCTTTTGCGCAAGTTTATCCTCGTGCCTTTAGGAATTATTTTAATACAGTAAAATTTTATATACCATACTATTATTTTATTTTTATTCTATTAAATATAATGTGATATATTTATTATTATTAAATAATTATTTATTATATATTTTTTTATTATTTAATAATAATGAATATATTATATATCATTTAATATGATCACAATATAATGATAATATAGTATTACTCTTTTAGATAACATCGATTTTTATAAATGAAAGTCTGGTTCTTGGGTTCTGGGACCTGACGTGGTAAATTCTGGAGCAACATCAGCCCTGGATGTATTGGGCTGGCTTCTTGATGACATGGAAAAGTTGCGTGTTACGTGCTGTCGTTCGGTTTTTTTGACCAGATACCGAAGAGCAATGAGAGTATTCGAAACCTGATATGGTCCACATTTCGGGATTTTGCTCAATTTTTGTCACACTTGACAATGGGATTTCGGTTGGACCAAAAATTTATGTTGTCCTATCAATAATTTAAATGAGTTTAATATATATATATTTTTTATGAGAAGTTAAAAACGTAATAAATCTTACGAATAATTTGTTTGAGGTGGATTGAGATACTTAACAACCAGACAGCCTTAAATTTTGTTAACCAGTTGTGTACTCCTGAGTCACTGCCCGCAAATCAAGTTTCACCAAAGGCAAGTTAGCAAAGATCGTGCACGACAAAATAGCCTACATATCTGTTTTGATATGCTCACCGTTGCTATCTCGGATGATTATAATCCCACATGTGATGTACATGTTGATGGGTTGGTGATTAATAAAAGAACATTCTTCCAGAAATTTTTACAAATTTGTATTGTATTCTGAAGCGAGTTGTTGGGAAATTTAAACCGATTCACTTATTGATATCGTGTTTCACAGTCTGGGCAATTTCATGCTGCAAGGTTGGGTCTTGATCCTGTTGAGATAGAGAATGGGGGGCTCGAGGTGTCGTGATACCTCTTGATGTTTAAGTCAATTGTTAGGATGGAGTGAAAGAGAGAAGTATTCAATCAGAGAGAGTATGAGTTCAAGTATGAAAGAGTCAGAACCCCTATCTTGGTTTAGCTCCGTTCTGGAATTGAGTGTCTCTGCCAACTCTCTGTTGTGCTGCAGACTTGTTAGACCTGATTGTGGTTGTCATTGATGCCTCAGAAGGCACGTCGTGGTGTGCTGAGCCCCCTACACCTCATTAAATGCGGCGTGGCTCCCTACTCCCTGTCATGGTGTGCTCGCTTTCATTTCATTAATGTGATGTGATTCTGGTCAGGTATGTCCATCATTCTGACCTGTTTGGATGCCAGGGTTTAGGGACAGGGGGTGTTATTGAATGTCGGCCAGTAGTGGTGTCAAACAGTTCTGCCTTCTGTCTTTTAGCCATCGTGCCTTGCCCTATTGCTCCTCTTCCTGGGTTTTTTTGGTCGACTTGGCCCAGCTCAGACCTTATCCTCGAGCCCTACGGATCGGACCTACTCCCCCGGGCCCAGCCTTGGGGATTACTCCCCTCACATCCATCATGCCTTGCTCGATTGCTCCTCTTCTTGGACCTCTTGGGCCAACCTGACCCAATCCAAACCTTATCCTCTGGCCTTGTGGACCGAACCTACTCCTCGAGTCCAGACTTGGGAATTACTTCCCTCACACGCCCATTTATTAGCTGCATTTGATTGTAAGATTAAGTTGAGTTCAGTTTAATTTTAAGTTGAGTCTAACATTCAAACACTCAAATCAAAACTTCTTTGCATGTGAGACTCATAACTTTTTTTAATTTAACACATCTTTATATGTGAGACTCACAATCTTTTTCAATTTTCCATCAAAAGTATTAAATACATCTTAATATCTAAATACACTTTAAATATAGTTTACTTAACTCTATATAACTCTTTCTACTATTTACAAGAACTGAGTGTAGCTAACATCCAAACGCAGCATAGAGACTTTGGTATTTACCCATCGCGCTCTCGCTTCCCAGTCGATAGTGTCACAGACAAAAGGAATAACAATGGCAGGTCCCGGCAAATCCTTCCTTATCACCGGCCCTCCTGTAAATTTCTCTACCTAATGATATTCAATCTTTCTAAATCGAAATTTCTTCCGTAATCTTCTATACTTTGATTTCCTTTTTGCTTTTTTGCAGGGTGTGGGTAAAACCACACTGATTATGAAAGTTTTTGAAGCCCTCAAAACTTCTCACCCTAGCTTACAAAGTCAGGGCTTTTACACTAGTACGCTCTTTCTTTTATCTCTATGAGTTGGGTCTAATTGCTTGTTTGAAATTCTAGTAGTATGACTACGGTGGTTTTGTAGGTGAAGTTAGACGAGGGAGCGAGAGGGTTGGTTTTGAGGTGGTCACTTTGGACGGCCGCAGAGGCCGATTAGCCTCCACCACTATTTCAACGTCTCCTTCTCTCTTTCTCTAACTTTTTCTTTGCTCAGTCATATCTCTACAGTTGCATCTCTCTTACTTACATCTTTGATGCCAAATGCGACAATGCCATATACAAAAACCTATATGTTCAGCTTTTTGTTGGACCACGCTCAAAGTTGGGATCTTTATTTACTTATCAAAAAAATTTGGGACCTTCATTTTGTCATTCTATAATTGGTAAATCTTTGTTGTTACTTGGGATTTCACGTGCCAATAGAACTTGATCTTAATTTTTTTTTTTCATGGAAATTCGATGGATCCTTGATTGAGATTTTTGTAGAATTGCTCAAAAGGAATGCTGTTTTCATTTTGCTGAAGCCGGTAATTAATCAAAATGTTGAAGATGATTTCTTTTTATTTTTTACCCATTTCAAGGATTGAAAGAAATGAAATAGTGAGAATTGAATGATGCAAGCTTAAGAATCTTTCAGATTCTCACTGCCCATTCATTTTGGTTTCAACCGATGATTGCTAGAATCTATTGACTGACTCAACTCAGTCATGTGTAACGTTCACATCTCTCCGTTTCATTTTGGAAGCAAAGATCTTTTGACACTCGGGACATAAAGGGAGCTGGAAAATTTTCGAAAACTGAATTGATTTCAGGGTTTCTGGCTAAACATATTTTTCTCTCTTCTACCTCTGACAGTTGAATGCATTGCTGATGAACTGAAAAACTCTCTCAATTGTAGAGACTTTTAAATCTCTCTTAGTTAAAATGTTCAATTGATTTCCAGACTTGTAGCTTCAAATGCGTGGAATGCATGGTAGATAATTTTGCTCGCTGCAAAATTTACTTTTTTCCTTGTTTCTGAACTACTTTTTTCTTTGTTACTGATAATTTGGAACTGTCAGGATTTATAATAGATCTTTTGCAATGGCAGCCTCGAGTCTCTTAGATGGCCTAATGTCGGGAAATACAAAGTAGATATAGCATCATTTGAGTCACTAGCACTCCCTGAATTGCAGGTGAGCTTGGTTATTTATATATATGAGGTTATGTATCATTTTGCAATTCTGGAGGTGTTTTGTCTAAAGACGTGCATATTGTCCTAGGTCAGAGAGGATACTGATCTTTTCATCATTGACGAAGTTGGTAAGATGGAGATGTATAGCTCATCTTTCTTCCCTGGGGTTCTAAAAGTTTTGGAATCAAATATTCCAGTTTTGGCTTCTGTCCCTATTCCAAAATCGGGCCGTGATATACCTGGAGGTACATAAGACTAAGAGATGATTTTTTGCACTTAAGTTGTATATTCTTTTATAAACTATTGTTTTCTATGGTTGTGATGATGCTTTTCTCAATAGGGTACCACGAGTCTTAAGATTATGCAAAACAGTATTGTAAATTAGTTGTGTAAATTGTTATTATTATTATTATTATTTACTTATAAAAAAAAATTAATTGTGTAAAATCTTTTGTACTCTTTGAAAGTGCATTTCTGCTTCTTATTTATAAACTAAAACAGGATCAAAGGGCAGACAAGGTCAGATAAATAAGGCTTTGAACTTCTAGCAACATACCCATCTTTCTCTTTATTTTGTGCTGGTTTTTTATATGACTAGGGTGTATGAATTCTGCAGTTGCAAGGTTGAAGAATCATCCTGGGGCAATTGTTTTTACATTAAGCACAAGTAACAGGGATGCTGTCAAAGATCAGATATATTCCATATTGGTAGACTTGCTGACTAAACACTAGATGTTGCCCCCTTATTGGAATACTCCTCTATCCCCCCACATACATTCATACATATTCATATATATGTAAAGAGAAAGATAGAGAGAGCATGTGTCCAGCTTTTCTCTTTTACCAGACTCTTATATTTTGTGACGGGTTCATAATCAGCTGGTTTTCTTTTTTATTGTTTTTGAAGGTATTTGCAATGCTTCTTATTAAGTTCCGGGGCTGCTACAGCCTACAATGTAGTTAGTAGGCTTGCAGTATGGAGAGTGAAATATGGTAGTTAGGTAGCTTTCCGTTTGAAGTTCTGTATTTGCTTTGTTGTAATCCTATAGTGCCATAAACTTGGGTTCCCGACTTGCCAAGAGGATTAGGCTCTGTTTGGGAACGTAACTGTTCTTAGATATTCATTACTATTCACAAATTATTTCAAACTATTTCACTATTATTTATAGATATTCTGAAATGTTCTTATGACCTGTTTGGGAATACAACTGTTATTAGATATCCTTAGACTACACTACTATTCATAAACTATTTGTTATTATTTACAAACTACTACTATTCACAGATGATCAAATACTTTTAATGTTAATTCCCAAAAACATGCCGCCCGGAACGGAAGAAAGATACATTCTTGGGATGTGCTGAGGTGGGTTGGGCCTTGATTGGTGTTGTTGGGGAGCCCCTAATAGTGGTTTGGTGCGGTTGTACAATGATGGTGTGTACATTCATAGCAGTGAATAATATTTAAATGCAGAGAAAATAAGAAGAGATGGACACGTAGATTTACGTGGTTTGACACTAGGCTTACGTCCATGAGGGAGGGGAGATTTCACTATAATATGTTTGTTTACAGTCTTTCATAGTCTTTCTTTTCTCACTATACAATGGGAGTTGTAGATCTCCTGGTTGGAGAAGAGGTTTTCTCTGCCAGGAGAGGTTTTCTTTGGAGCTCTTAGGTTGAAGAAGAAGTCGAAGAGTTCCTGGAACCGTAGGCACCCTGCCTCTTTTATTTGACCCTCTTCATGTGTGCACCTCGGTAGTGGTGAGGGATGTCTGCTTTGCATGTCTGACCCTCTCTCTCTTTTTCACTTTCTCCTGACACCTTCATGCCTCCTGACATCCTCACCCTTTGTCCCTTCTTGATATGAATCCGCGGGAATGAATTCCCTTGAACCCACAGTCAATTTGAAAACTCCCCAAGAAAGTCAAAATCAAGTCAATGGATGGAGAACCTAGACCCGATGAGAACTCGTTTCAAGAATCTAGATTATATTAAAATCTAGACCCGTTGAAGAACCCGTCTCAAGAACCCAGATTACAAAGGAGGAACGCCACAAAGGTTGTGATTTACCTTTGATAAGTTCAAAAGTTCAATTAAGAACAAGAGGAGATAAACTCAACTCACAATGAATAAATTCATCAAATTTCATAAACTTCATAAACTGATTAGAATGAGGCTACATAGAGTATTTAAAGCAAAACCTAATGAAACCCTAGCCAAAATAAACCCCCACCTTCCAAAAGTGCCCCTGGATGAACAGTGTCGCGGCTATAGTGCCGTGCTACAGTAACTCTCGGCTACAGTAACCCTAACCCTAGTTCAATAAAATAATAATTTTCCCAACATGCCCTTGCATAGGTCCCCTTCGATACTTCCCATAATAAACTCAATTATTCTAAACTAATAACATAAGTTCTTTAAATGAATTAAATAAGTTGAAACCCTTCAAGAGCTCAAAGCCTTTAAGTCTTGTCGTTGCCCTCTTCCATATCTAATCAAATGAATTAAAACTGGATCTTCATCCTTCAAACCCCATCTTGAATGTTGGGCTCTTGCAAAACATGTCTCAAGTAGATTGCATCAATCCTTGCATTGTCTACTTGATCTTCTTGGCCCATCTGGAAGTTGCAAATGATCTTTAAGACTAGGTCAATCTTGGTTCCCATCACTTCTTATCCCATTTCTCTCTCTCTTCTTTTGTCTTTTAGTGATGACCTTTTGATGGACTGAGCCTTGAGATCCATTTTAGGCCTAATGTATTTTACCCCCTCATACTTAACAGAGCATTAGTATCCAAAAGGGCCCTTAATTTGCTTAGTTAGATCTTTATCTTCTCTCTGAACTCAATTATTGTTCCTACTTTGGATGATAAATGATCATGAGTTGTGATATGTAAATTCTGACAAGGAATTAAATAAAGGCCATTGGTGTTTTTACACGTCTAGTATTCCATCTCGATGTGTTTTCCCAGAAAAAAACATAAGACGAGAAAAAAAAACCAAAACCAAAAGGGAAAAAAAAGTAGGTGAGAGTTATAATTATGCAATTAGCCTTTGAAAACTTTAGAGGTAACAGAAAGAACATTGGGGGTATATAGAGTATGCATATCTCCATCAATTAGATGATTGATTCTTTTATCAAACGTGAACAACAATGCACACATAATTTGCCATATTTTAATATTGGAGGTGTGCTGATTTCTTGTAACGGTGCATCATGTCAGGGTTGTAATACAAATCTGAGCTGTATGATTCTGAGTTTGCTTTTGCTTCTGGTGCAGCCTAAAACTGGGTCATGTTATCCTATTTGTCAGAAAGAAGGCCCATAAGCTAGCTGGCCAGGCCTTAACCTCAAAAATAAACAAAAGAGAGCATCTGAGTTGGCCCAGTCGTGATACCGCCACGTGGGTGTAGAGGACATAGGTCCCCCGTTTGTTTGTTTTAGTTATTAATTTAAAGAGAGAAAAAAAGGGAAAAAGTTGAGAAGGTAATGAAAAATTCTATTCACAAGTTCATACATTACATACTATTTTTTTTGTGATTTTTTTATTTATTTATTTTACCAAATGTATGGTATATAAATGATAAGTCGAAGAATTCAATTGTTTTTAAAAAGAATAAAAAAAAAATTAAAATTAAAAAAAAATAATTATGATGTGTGATGTTTGAGACTTATGAATAACAATGCTCGAAAGTAATAATGGAGTCACGATTTCCATATATATATATATATATATATATATATAAAATAAAAAGCAGGGTTGCACATGCAGAGTATGAGAAAAGCCCCAGATCGGCGTCATTTTGTATGCGTAAAGCCATACCAAAAGAATATTCATCATCTTCATTCATGAGCTGTAATAAAATGAGGTATAGGGTTCCTTTGCCTCCCCCACAGCCATTTGGCCATCCCTTCTTTTATTTGTTTAATAAGGAATTAACGCGTCGCGAATAATAAAAAAGAAAAGGGCTTTACATATAGATTAGCAAAAAAGGAGTCTCTCTCGTCCTCTGGCTGCGTACGTGATTCTATTATTTCCCATCTTGAGTTAAATAATATTTAATCATTCCTTTTTATAGATTCAGATTCAGATATCTGGGAGGGAATGGATTCATTCCATTTCTTTTGTTTTTTTATGATTATTGTTTTTTAATTTATTGAGTATTGCTATTCATAAGTTTCACACACCACACACCATAATTTTTTTAAAATTATTTTTGATTTTGTTCTTCTTAAAATAATTAAATTTTTCTACTTATCATCCATATACTACATATTTAATAAGAGAAAAGAATTAATTAAAGAGTAATACTACTTATCATCTCAACTTCTATCATCCTCTCATCATCCTATGATGTGTCATTAGATAATTAGATATTATTTATAATATTTCCCTTATAAACTTATCATCTAATGTCATATCATGAGATGATGGGAGGATGATGAAAGTTAGGATGATGAATATATATATTTTTTTAAAATCACAAAAAAAGAAGTGTGTGGTGTATGAGGTTTATGAATATAATTTTTCTAATGAGAAATGATATTTGTAGTCGTGAGTATGCAAGCAGTCGCTTTGAAAAAAGTGAATAAATATGAGATCCACATGAAAAGAAATTAATTTTTTAACAATAAACCGTACTCTTTTTCAAAGCGACTGCACGACGTTTGCGCATTCCACAACTGTACGTAGCATTATCCTTTTTCTAATTTATTTATCCTTTCTCTGTCTGTCTGGTGGGTTCACAAACTCTACTTTATAATATGCATCGCTGTCCCAACTACTTTACACCTATTTCTTCCTTCCTTCAAAACAAATAGGAAAATATTAAACGTAATTAAGAAAAATTTACTTCTTAATTATTGATAGGTTAAAAATTATAAAATTTATAAAATTTGAAATTCAAAATTTAAAATTTAAAATTTAAAATAGAACTAACAAAATAAATAAAAGTGTAAGTATAGGTAATACTATTCATATAAATATATACCTATCTAGTATCATATATTAAATTAATATTATTATACCTTTTATAAGGTATTTTTTAACGGTCCACATATTCCGGCGCTAAAGAAGAATAAAGACGGGAGAAAAAAATAATTTCAGAGAAAGATTAATAGGGAAAATGGAAGCTTCTCTTTCCGTTCCATTTCTTGCTATGAATTTCTCCTTCTTGTTTCTCCTTTCCGCCTCCCACAATGCACAATTTCTTGCTTTAATTTTATTCCCCACTTTCCATCTCTCTCTCTCTCTCTCTCACTCAATCTCCGTCTTCCCTCATTTCAATCAACTCTTTTCTTACGCTCAAATCCACTTGCGATGCCATCACTGTTGCCTTTTCTCGGCTCTTCATTCTTTTTTCAACGGTAAGTTTTTTGAATTCTGCCTTTTTCGTTTTTACTATCGACATGCTTGCTCGCTGAGAAAGTGTTGGAAATCGGCTTACGGGGAAAAATGAGAAACTGAATTAGCCTTAAACGAAACCAATCTATCGTCATAGGCCTTATTGATTGGACGTTTTGTATTTTCCAATATTCAAAAACTGTACAGAGCGGCCAGGCCTATTAGTGATTGGTGTAGTTCTTGTGAGAATTTTATGAATTCAGCTCATAGCTTTCTTACTCTTTTTTTTCTTTAAATTCACTCTTGAGTTGTGAATTGGGCTCTAAACCTTCCACATCTTCAAACGCATACACACACATATTTGTACGTATATATCTATATAATTTGACCAATTCGAGCTTGATATAAAAATCCGATATCCAAATTGCAATCTGAAAGATATCTGGGTAATTGGTGCTACTTGCAGAATACAACGTGAAGAATGCAAAAAACAGTCGCTTTTCGTTTAAATACATTTATAGAAGCAGTAACTCAGTATTAAGGGGATGACAGCCTTTTGGTAGCACACTGGCTGCATGGGAGGCTTCTTGCACTTGTTCGACTTCAATCAGGGGAACATGGCCAGGAAAGTTCGTAAGCAGAAGAGACATGTTGGGGGTAAGTATCTTTGCACCTTCTATACATCGACAGAATAGTGTGTCTTCTAGGAAGAACTCCTTGAACCCTCTCTTTTACTGGGTCATGCACTTAGATCTTCACCATGTTTTTATTCTAAAATTGAGAAAATCTAAAGTAGAAAGTAAGAATAGCTCGATGACTCTTTCTTCTAACAGTTTAATTATGCGGTGATTTAATAAATAAACTTTATTATTTTAGCAATTAAGATTAGTAAGTTCAGGGTATTGATTTCTCGTGTATGCCTAGCAATCATGACAAAAGAAATTCACTTGATTTACTTTAACAAAGTCTCGGAGTTTAATTATGCTGTGATTTAATAAACAAAGTTGATTATTTTAGCAGTTAAGATTAGCAAGTTCAGGGTATTGATTTCTCGGGTATGCCTTGCAATCATGACAAAAGAAACTCACTTGATTTGCATCAACAAAGTCTGGGAGTCTTTTGTCAATAAAGAGTTTATCGAGGGGTTCTGGAAATCTAGTCCTGGTGGATTTTATACCTTCATGCCCCACTGACATTGAGAAATAAGAGAAGTTTTCCTCTAGAAAAGTGGATGAAACAATATCTTACATTGTTTCTTACCGATCTTACTCCCTTAGCTTAGAAAAGTAATGTTTTTATTCTGATTACTTTGCAGGCCTTGAAGCTCCTCAGAATAGCCTGGAGCCGTGGTTGAAAACTCCTCAAAGCTATTGTGCTATAGGAGAAGTAACGGTAACTTTCAATGCATGCCTTGCTACTGCTTTAGTGTGACAAGGTGGTTACAATGTGTAAGACTGCACTCCAGGGGTAGTGAGCTTGTGGTTTTCACAAGTGAGTAGTTATGGTTCTTGTAGAGTCTTAGTCGTAGAGACATGGGAGCGACCCTTCTGGGACTCCGAGTAATAGGCATGAATCTTCCTTTGGTATTGGAGTGAAAGAGTTCTAGTTTAGGCATTGGGTACTTTGTGTTGTTTGTTTAAAATATTTTTCTATATTAATCTCATCTCAAAGGAGTCAGGTGAAAGTTTTTTAACATCTTTCTGAAGGATTGGCTTCTGTAAGAGGCAAACCTCATAAGATGTGTGTTGTTAAATCAGGAATCCCATAATCAACCATCATCATTATTTATTTTCGAGTCCTTTAAGAATTCAGTTCTTCTAGGTACAAGCAATCTTGTGTACCGGTTGTGCACCGATTGCTGATGTGGCTTATTATATTAAAAAAAAAAATATCAGATCCCCTTCGCCTTCCCCAAAATATGTCCCTCTGCGCTTCCCGTTCTTGTTTTCTCAGCCCCCGAAAAGCTCCCCCACCGCATTCGCAGTACCACCTCCTCCCGAAGCTTCTCCTCCACCACCACTGCCGCATTAGTTGCTGTGTCTGCTGCTGCATCCGCCGCTGCCATAGTTGCGGCATCCAAAGACCCAAAACACCCGTTTCTCCAAAATGCGCTGAATTCCCTCCTCTTCTCCATAGTTGTGCCATTCTCAATTATGTCTTTGTGCAGGGGTTTATGCTAATGAAAATGGCCTAAAAGAATCTTTGGGCGAGAAATATGAGAAATTATCCACCTCTGAGTTCAAGGAAAACAAGGAGTTTAATGAAGATTTCATTGATAATGATATCGACATGACAGTTAGACTTCAAATAGTCTATAGCAAATTGAGCATTCGCTCTGTACGTAGTGCTTTTGAACAATCAGTAGGGAGCAGACTCCAAAAATTTGGTGGATCGGATAATAAAGAATTGCTTCAAAGGTGAATCATCCTATGACTTAATAGTTTCTTTCCATACCAATGGTAAGTTTCTGTTGGATGTTATATTTCAAAGAATGAATGACTGGAAATTGCTAAGAACTTTCATACTTGGAGGCCATTTTATGAAGGGATATCACATCTCTCTCATTTTCTACATTTTTCTTTGTCCGTGCTGTATTCATAATTGCCGGGTGCTCTAATTTCACCATAGGAAGTGTTTTCAAATTTTCCCCAAAAACCAGATCCCCTTCGTCAAAACCAGATCCCCTTCGTCTTCCCCAAAAATCAGACCCCCTTCCGCGCGCAACAAAACCTGAGTTTCATTTAATTAAAACTCACCGTTTTACTAATTGACGTGGAGGTTGGTGCGCGATCGGTACACGAAATTAGCTGCATTCAGACTTTTCCTTAAGAATTATCTATGTGCTACCAGTTTATGTCCTTGGATAAGTTTTTAATTATCACATTTCTTTCTTAGCAAATTTTTAATCATTACGTATTGTTATGAAATGAGTGCTTCACATATACATTGTAGTAATCTGTTTTTCTAAATGTATACTTGCTATTTTTTTGTCAGTACTCCAATGAAATTGAAGAATGGTCTGAAAAGAATCGTTATCCAATTGAGGCTTCAATGAAGAAATTGATAAATGAGGAAGTATCCAAACAATCAAACACCAGACAAAAGGCCCCAAGCATTGTGGCACGGTTGATGGGAGTGGACACATTCCCATTAGATACAAATTCTGCAGTTCAACCAATCGCCAAAAAGAATGAAAACATGGGAATAAAGTTTTCCAAGAACGAAAGGAGTAGAAAGAGCTCAGTTGGTCTCATCTCTCGTGACTCAAATTCTCCCACGCTGATGGAATTTAACCTATCTCACCATATTAAAGACAGAAGTGCTGATAGATGGAGCAGCAAGCAAAATTTAGGAAACCCTAGGCGTCGAGAACATCCTCAGGAGGAGGAACTACAGAAGTTCAAGAAAGAATTTGAAACATGGCAAGCAGCCAGGTTTAAGGAATGTTCTAGGGTTATTGGACTTGATTGCACCCGTGGACAGTTGCTTGCTCAAGAGGACCTGAACAAAGAAAAGGCACTTTATGCAATTTCTGGGAGAACAGCAAATGAGAGGCCCAGAGAACCTGAGAATCATACATTAAAGGCAAGGTCATGTGAAAGAGGCAATTTTGAGCAACACGGAGACAGCATGGAATTATTCGCATCTGAGCAAAAGGAATCACTTGCTTTGAGAAGCAGGACTGTAAGTAGAGAATTTGAGCAGTCCTCCCTCATGAGTTCCAGTCAGAAACAGGAGAAATCTTCTGCTCCCACGAAGATAGTGATCTTGAAGCCTGGTCTGGCTAGGATTTCTAACCATGAAGAGTCTCGGACCAGTTCCTTGGACACTTTAGAGGAGAGAGGTAGCATAGAAGATTTTCTTGAGGAGGTCAAGGAGCGGTTGAAATGTGAACTGCAAGGGCACACTCCTAAGAGGGGTTCTGTGGGCCGAGGCAGTGGAATTGAGACCCCTTTCAGCGAAAAACCATCAGATCAGAAACTGATCGCTCGGCATGTAGCGAAACAAGTCCGGGATGGTGTGACTAAGGATCATGGAAGAAATTTGCTCCGATCAGAATCAACAGGGTCATATAGAAGTGAAATTCAGCTCAATGGACCAGGTTCCTTGGATTTCATCAGTAGAGATACTAGGAAATTCTTGTCAGAGAGATTAAGGAATGTTCTCAAGCAAGAAACACAGTTTGACATTCCCATTGCTGCCTCTTCATCATCTGCCCTGGATAATGAAAAGGTAAAACTAAAAAAAGTTAGAGATACATTGAAAGCTGGAAATGAAATGAGCTGCGGGGAGATTGTGAATGATGAACAAGAAATTCAAACCAGATCTTTTAGGCATGGGTCAGATGATGGAGTGCTCCTCAGAGAGTTGTCCCCCAGAAATCTCATCAGGTCCTTGTCAGCCCCAGTATCGGGAACATCATTTGGGAAGCTTCTTCTGGAAGATCGTCACATTTTGACTGGTGCCCACATCCGGAGAAAGCACGAAGCCATTGAAAATGCGATGGTGGACATTAGAAAACAGAGAAAAGAAAGGTTTAATTTTAAAGAGAGAGTTTCCAATTTCAGATACAGGTTCACTTTTAGAAGAAGGCTGTTTGGAAAAAGGATGCAATCAATGGGGGAATCACATTGCAGTGAACACACTCTTATGGGAGATATCATGAGTGGACCAACAGTTCTTATGAACCATGGCGACAGGCATGTAAGAGTATACTATGTTTCTTTATTTATTTATTTTTTATTTGTACAAGGATAATTTGGGTTCAACTGTTTTCCGTCTCTTCTTGTTTCAACTTATGCATCTTTTTTTATGTGGTTTTAGGAGAACTCCACTGAGGTGCCTCCTAGCCCTGCATCTGTGTGCAGCAGTTCTCTAGAAGATTTCTTGAGGCCAACTGAACATATCAGCTCAATGTCAACACCGGATATAACTCCAGCAGAAGATGAAGTTGTGCCACAAGTTTTTATAGGGATCAGCTCCAACCTTAATGGTATGAAAACATTTGATTTCCAGCTTTGATACATAACCCAAATGTGGTGTATGCTTGTCTGTAGTGTAAAATAGAGTGCTTTCTGTGGTTCATTGCATGGCTTTATTTGAGTCATGACCACAGGCAAATGTCCATTATGGCTTGCTAATCTACAGATGAGCTTATGTGCTACAAAAGCTGAAAGAGTATCTGCAGGAATAATATTTATATATTTTCTTTATTTAGCATAAGTTTGTGATTGAATTTGAATCATTTTCAGATATACTTTGTATCTAACATCCTGATTTGGCTATATATATATGCACTTTTATTTCTGAACTTGAAAAGAGCAGTGGAGAGAAGCAACGTTAAGATCAGTGTACTTACCTGATCTGTTAAAATGCTTGTTTATATGTAGTGTGTGTGCAGTTTATGGGTATTGGTCACTAGACCTGTTGATCGACCATGCATTCCATTCAATTGCAAAATATTAATTTCCAACAGGAACTAATTGATTACTTTTTATTATTTTCTCCATAACCTCAGCAAGCCTAGAAGAGATCAATATGTTATCTTCTGGAATATAAGCAACCTGTAAAATAATTATCTGACACAATCTTCTTCTTTTTAAAAAAAAAAAAAATTTACAGATCTGCAGAAGCAACTGAATCAACTTAAGTCTCATGGGCCTGAGGACGCAACAATCGAACAGGAGTCCAATGAGTCTGAAATGGTTGATCTGGAGGACCCAGCAGACGCTTATGTTAGGGATCTGCTCGTTTCTTCTGGCTTGTATGATGGATCATGTGATAGATCTTTATTTAGGTGGGGCACATTTGCACAGCCTATCAGCAACTCTATCTTTGAAGAAGTGGAAGAATCTTATAGAGATTTGGCCAAGGAGGATGGAAGTACAATGAAGGTTCACAATGAGAAGGTAGATCACAAGATGCTATTTGATTTGTTAAATGAAGCACTTTCAACTAGTCTTGGACCAATTTCGACCATGTCCAAATTCAAAAGAAAAATTATTCATTTCACTATCCTTCCAACTTTACATGGAAGGAGGTTATTGGATCATGTTTGGGAGATCATCCATGTGCATTTACAACCTCTGAGTGACAAATCCTATTGCTCACTTGATGGTTTGGTGGCTCGGGATCTGGGATCAACCCCTTGTTTTGTATTTACAGATGAAGAGATGAATGATTTGGGAAGAGAGGTGGAGTGTCTAATAATTGGAGATTTGGTTGAGGAAATTGTGAAGGACATGCAATTACGAGGATGAGAGCTTTAACCTTCCTTGGTTTGATCATTTTGTGGTCGGGAATGTATATTTGGAATTAGAATATAGACATGCATACATGGATGCCAAAAGGTTTCCATGTCTGCGTGCGCCTGTATATATGTTCTTTGTCCGTGTTCATAGTGTAGAATTGGGTCGAGTCAATACCATAGATTACACGGCTTGTGCTTCTTCTAGTATTATTGTTTAAACAAAAAGTGGAAATCAACATTCTATATACAATGGCTTTTTTACTTATTATAAGCTATAGATTTCCTCTGGTTGGTGCGAAAGTGTAACCACTCAAATTGACCCAAAATGCACAAAATCTTCCCCATATTCATTGATGATTCGAATTATGGTTATAAAGTTTTGCCCACTAAGTATATAATTATGCTAAAGCTATCTAAAAGATTGTCTTAAGTAAAAGGAAGGGTGGAAAGAGGGGGGAGACCATTCCAAGAATATTCAAAACAAAAACTTGAGAAGTGCTCTATTGATTATAGAGATCTTGTGGAAGCCACGATAATTTATTTAAGAGAAAAAAAGAAAAAGAAAAATAATAGTTGCAGTTGTGAGTGCATAAGCGCTGTGCAATCACTTTGAAAAAAAAAAGAATAAATACAGGATCTACATGAAAAAAAATTAATTTTTTAAATAGTGGATTTCACTCTTTTTCAAAGTGACTACACGACGCTTACGCACTCGGCAATCTTGGCACGGGCATTAGAAGCATGAGATATGATAAAGTCGAAGCTGCAAGCTGGCCAAGGGTATCTTTCTATATGATATGGACATAAACCAATTTTTCATCTGCTTCTTCTGTTCTAAGAAATAGGAGTCGATAGAGAGAGCCCCCCATCTTCTGTAGATCCTGTATTTATTCATTTTTTTTTCAAAGTGATTGCACAGAGCTTACGCACTCGACAATCTTGGCACGAGCATTAGAAGCATGAGATATGATAAAGTCGAAGCTGCAAGCCGGCCAAGGGTATCTTTCTATATGATATGGACATAAACCAATTTTTCATCTGCTTCTTCTGTTCTAAGAAATAGGAGTCGATAGAGAGAGCCCCCATCTTCATAAATTAAACAATCAATACCTGTTGGTGAGGTAAGGTTGAACCTACATTACTATTATTAAAATCACAAATTGTTAGGATTGTCTCATATCAATTGAGAGAGGTCTAAGACACTGATATTGCTTGAAGAGAATTTGAGAAAGTATGAAAGTGGGTCCTAGCCGTTCTAGGTTATGGCTTTACGTGCCCTCAAATACAAAGAAATAAATTTAAAAAGAAGCCATAACTTTAAGTAACATTTCATGGGTTAATTAAAATATAAGAGCCACGTTATGAAATAGTGAATATTAGATTAGCCAGTGGATCCAATGTCTCAATTCTTGACCCCATCTGGTGGTGTGATGGTACAGCTGCACATGCCATGTCGGGTCTTCCTCCTATTGTCACTTCAACAAATTCATTAAATATGACAATTATATATATATATATATATATATAAAAAAGTAATGATACATACAGTCGTGGAATACGTAAGTGTCGTGCAGTTGTTTTGAAAAAGAATAGGGTTTACTATTAAAAGATTATTATTATTTTATATAAATCTCGTATTTATTTAATTTTTTCAAAATGATTGTACGGCGCTTGCATACTCACGACTGCAACTATCATTTCTTTATATATATATATATATATATATATATATAAATGAAGCGTGATCAGGAGGGATTCCTATGATCACGTTTAGGGAGGATAGTTAGGTTGCTGGCCCCACTTTTACTTAAAAAAAAATAAAAATAAAGAAGAAACTAGGCTACTAACTATATATATTAAGCACAACATATGTGTCAAGGCATCGTCCTTAAAGGTTTAAATTAAAAAGTGTTTTTTCCTAATTGATTGATATAAAGAAAGATTTGATACGATTTTTTCAAATGAGAACATAATCATGACTCATGATATGTCACAGTGTCTGAGTGCATGTTTGGATAATTAGTGTATTTTTGTCACCACTAAAATCATTTTCGATCTACAGTTAAAAATAATCCAATTTTTGTTTCAAACATATAAAACTGATCATCATCTCAACATATTTTACTTCTTTATTAAAAATCTATTTTCATAGTGTTTTTAAATACATTACATTTTTACAGAAAAGTTGACAAATTTCACAAAAAACATATTATTTATTTATTTATTTATTTTTTAATCTCAACTTCATTTGTAGATCACCGCATCTTCGACTGTCATGACTCTTGACCCTGTAATTATTAAACATTTTTATATATATTTTCGTAGGAATTGAAAACTGCATCAATTTCTCTGAGTGTAGAGAGCAATTATAAAAATTGAAGAAAATCAAAATAATAATAACCTGCAAATCGAATGTCCCAACATACATAGACACAGACAGTCTCACAGACAGACTTCTTATTATTAAATAAATAAATAAATTTTCTGATTGGAATCGAAAGCCAAAGGTGTCAGGAACAGCCGGAGGGGATGGGCAAGCAATTGGCAACCCCCTACTTGTTCAGTTGAGCTTTATATAGCAAGCTGCAATCAGGTTTCGATTAGGTAGTAAGAAATTTTGTAAATAATAATAATAAAATAATAATAAAATATTAAATAATAATAAAAAAATAGATAAAAAATAATAATAAAATAATAAATAATAGTAAGATATTCTCAAAATATTTGAATATCCAAACTCGGCTGCCAGAATAATACTAGTACCACTCTACTTTCCAGATAAAATAAATATTTTTTTATAATTAGTTATAAACAAATTGTAGTATAATTTTTCTTATATCATTTCTTGTCTTTCTCAATGTTAGCCATAGTTACTAAAATAAATAAATAAATAAAAGTTTCACATTTTTTTATAATGCGGTCTATTTTTTTTATAAAATATTTGTATGAGTTTTATACATTTGAAACTTGTATATATTATTATTTTAAAATAATTCGAAATTAACATGTGTTACTTTTTTTTTTATTAATGTTGATGGACGTAAAAATTAAACAAATGATTTTATGTCTACAGATTTGCATAAGGTACTAAACTTAGGTAACATGTAAAACAAGTCGTAAATAATCGAAATTTTGTAGCAATAAAGAGTAAATAAAAGCTGTCATATATATATATATATATATATATATATATATATGAGAAATGCTTCAAAATTTATCCCGAATGGGATTTTTTTTTTTTTACGAAATGATTAAAATTTTTTTTTTAATGATATTATGAATTTTTTATTTTTTTTAAAATATTTATGATGATTAGAAAAATATATTAAAAAAAATGAAAAAAAGATGAAAAAATTTTACACTCTTCGAGACAAATTTTGGATCCCGAATTCGGGACCCGTAGCAGTGCTCATATATATATATATATATACATTAGTGTTAAAAAAAGAAGAAGTTATAGGATGTCTTAAGTCTCAATAATTTTATTTTTAGATATAAGAGTATAATTGTAACTTTAATTTTCTTAACGGGTCATAACGGGTTGACCCGTTATCAACCTATTAAGCAATCGTGTCTTAATGGATCAATCCGTTAAAACTAAACCTTAACTCACTTTTATCGTGTCGTGTACGTGTTGAATTAACGTGTCGTGTCATATATTGTCATCCCTAATCTTATCTCAGAAAAAAATAATTCGAAGAATTTAAATTAATTGACACATTAACACAAAGCCAATTTATAAGTGACGCAAATAATGAGCAATAAACCCCGAAGAAGAAGAAGAAGAAGAAGAAGAAAACATTCTGTAGCTGTACCGAATCCCGACCGCGCGTACCAGTAAAATTGGTACGAGTTATAAAGATTGTCAAAATACGCGATTTTAGGGTACTGCGCCTCCAATCCAATCCAAACAACTGACAACAGCACTTTTTCTTCACCCCATTTTTCTCTCTTTCGGTCTCTGCCCCGTTTTGTCTCTTTCCTTACTTTCTCGTTATCCTTTCCCTGCTAAGACCACACTGACTGCTTTTTTCTCCTCTGTGAGAGAGAGAGAGAGAGACTACTTTGGATGACTGAGTTTAGCTTGATGGACTGGGAGAAACAAGGAAATAATGACCATCATCATCATCATCATCATCATCATCATCAGCAGCAAGATCAGAGGGAGGAGCAAGTGCAGAATGGGAGTGTTGGTAATATTGAAGTCAATGAGAATGGGAATAATGGAGGGATGTTGTATGTGAAAGTCATGACCGATGACCAGTTGGAAATTCTCCGCAAGCAGATTGCTGTTTACGCCACCATTTGCGAGCAACTCGTCGAGATGCACAAAAACCTTACCGCCCAACAAGATCTTGCAGGTCTCTCTCTCTCTCTGTGCCAATATTAATATCTGATGTGTTGCTTTGCTTTCTTTCTAGTTTGTTACGACATTCGTTTGTACTCTTCTTTTGATATATACCTACGGAATTATACTAGTGAGACTTTGGCTTTTGATTCAATACTTTTTTCTGGCCTTTTGGTTTTGTAGATTGTGATCATACAGCTATTAATGCTTTTATTGGAAATTTTCGGTCTCTCTTTTTAGCCAATCTATTATATATTGGTTCGGTTTATGACAATTCTGCTATACTTCTGTAATTTTCTGTATGGGTTGTTTTCTTCCGTTCTAATGTATACAGGCTTCCAATATGCGTCTTTAAAAATGTGTCCCCCCAAAAAAATTTGGATTTCCTTTCCTTCTTCACTTCCAAATAAATTGGGCCGAGATTGTCCTTGGTAGATTACATTGTTTCTACTGTGCCTTGTGGTTTTCTCATTGGTAATTATCATTTTGGATATTTCTTTGTGTTGCTTTGTTTTGATGAGGTCTCATCTCATACATCTTTTCTCTAACCATTGATCTATGGTTTTGTATGTTAAGAAAAGTCCCATGGGCATTTTGGGGGAGAAACCTGATAACTTGGTGCTTTATGTCTCACCAAATCATTTTTGAATTCTGATAAATGCTTTTGGTACAAGTACAACTGAGTTAACTGGGGTGAAAGTGATTGTGTGAAATCCCACCGACTTTCCCACCCTATTTTGTTTTTTCTCAGTTGGGATAAGTTAATTTAGTCCAGGATAGATTAATTGGCTTGAAATTGTAATCGGTTTAATAAAGCAGGAGATTTACCATGTTCTGTTATCGTATTTGATCCGTAATCAGATGGTTAGACGTGGCTCTTAATTGCTAGAGAAACTATTCTCTGATGCATTTTCTTAGCAACTTTTGGCCGTCTTCTTGTTCTCGATTTGGGTAGTTAATTGGTGTCATTTGCATTAAGAGACTTCAAATTTACACTTTCTTTGCAGTTGGTTGTTGTATAAGTTCACTCTAGTCATGGATGCATATCAGTTGATCATTTTATCACCTGTCTATTGCATTGCCGGCCTTCTTCCTGTGTGAGAGACTGAGAGCTGATGTGATTCTGAAAGAAGCAATTGGCCATGCAAAACGAATAGAGTGGAAACATTCACAATAGTCTCTGGTTCCCCAAACTGTGGGGCCTTATTACTTGACGAGTATAGATAGCTATCAAAACCTTTGTTCAAAATTTTCACCCTCCCAAGATTTTCATGAAAGTTTCACATTTTCATTACAATCAGATGGCTATATCTTTGAAATTGACTGGTTTCTTTTGCTTGCTTTACCTTACTAGAGAGAGGCAAAGGCCAGAATAATCTGTTGTTGGTGTCTAATAACTAGGTGATCTAACATACCTTTCTCTCTCAAGTATCCAAACAACAGCGTGTGTTTGTGGATCTGTCTGCCTTCCCCCCTTTTTTTTTTCTTTTTTTTTTTTTTTTTGGTGGCGGGGGGGTTTGCAAGCCTTCTCGCCTAAAGGGAATGGTGTATCGTGTCTGGAATTTGACAGCATGCAGCAGTTATGAGCTATGTTGTCCTTATGTCTATTCAATTGTAGTTGATCTTGTCAAGCTTTTGCTAAAACTAAGCTGATCTGAAAAGACAAGTGAATGAATCTCCCCATTTTGAAGATATAAACCGTGGATTTAATGTGTTCTAGATGCATACAAGTAATGGCATCCAATTTGGAATCTACGTATTGCTCTCTTTTATGCCTATTCAATTCGCATATTAGTTAACAATATCCTTCAAGATTCCATATTTGCTCAAACAAAATCTCCACCCTTGCTTTCTCAGGAGTAAGGCTGGGCAATTTATACTGTGATCCTTTAATGACATCTGCTGTGCACAAAATTACTTCCAGACAGAGGTGGACTCCAACACCTGTGCAGCTTCAAATTCTGGAGCGCATATTTGAACAAGGGACTGGAACTCCAAGCAAGCATAAGATCAAAGAGATAACCTCTGAACTTGGTCAGCATGGCCAAATTTCAGAAACAAATGTCTATAATTGGTTCCAGAACAGGCGTGCTCGTTCAAAACGTAAACAGCAAAATGCAGCACCAAACACTGCTGACTCAGAAGTAGAGACAGAAGTTGATTCACCCAAGGATAAGAAGACAAAACCTGAGGACTTTCACTCCCAACAAAACTCAGGCCCCAGGGCTGAAGATTTGTGCTTCCAGAACCCTGAGATAAGCTCTGATCTGCATTTCTTAGATCCACAGAGCAGTAAAGAAGAGACCATGTTCCCGTCAGATGGCAGTATAAAAATTGCTAGAGGTTTAGACCAAATCTCTTTTTACGATGGCTTGCAATCAAATCCAAGTATGTATGTTCTTTAACGTTCTTGCTTTATGTTTTTTCTTTGGGCTGACCATCTTACTGGAAGCTGCCACTTTTTCTTGTTACAGTGGGGATTGTAACAGGTCATATCAGTGCTTTATCATATTTATCAAGTAATTTAGTAGGTTACTTTAATCGATCAAGAAAATATATAGCACCTGTTTCTTAGACGTAATTAGTGTGCACTAGCTCAGTCGTTGCTCATTGCTGCCGTTCTCTATTTCCTTTCCATGTTAAAAGGATCGCTTGACTGGTATTGCCAGAGGATTTACTTGATTCCTATCAAGCTGATAATTGCTAGAAATGAAGAATTATCTCCTTACATATATGTATGAGCACAAAGTATCTTGCTACACACACAGAGAGATCTGCATTTATTTTTTGACTGTAAATTCCTAATAGCAATGTTGTCATTACCGCCCTATTTTTTTTTTCTTTTTCTTGTTTTGTTTTGCAGGAAATGATCGCCTGACTGGAAAGATGGAGGTACCGGGGAACTATAGTCTTTATCAGCACACAGAAGACTATGACATATAGTTTGACACTTGTTTTTTCCAGAGTTATTTTATCTTATACAGATGATAGATTGAGGTTGTTGAGTTAGCAAGTAGCGATCCAGTCCAATTGATATTTGATATTACCATGCCTAACGTAGTAGAGTCATATTATACTTAAAAGTGCAAAGACAGGAATGAACTGAATTAAGCTGGAGTGTAGATATACCAATATGACATCATAATTTGGAATTGGTTTTTGCGTTTGAATGATTAATCTTTTTAGGTTGCTTCTGTCTATTGTTAGCAGAGTAGTGAGCTTTTGATATTTTTATGAGAAGTGTATTGGGTGTTGAGGATGATGTCAAAATGTATCGTTAACTTGCAAGTGTGATAGCTTTGTTTGCAAGGAAAGAGATTTGGGGTTTTGCCTTTTTCACTTTTTGACAGTTTGCATCGTAAGAAATTTGGGCATCTAGTGTTGGTTTAGAGGGAGCAGCTCTGCGCAATCAAAGTTGCAATCACTAGCATCGGTAGCAGCGCAGGGAGTGATTATTAAAGAGGTAAAAGCAGCGAGCGGATTCTGTAGAATTTAGGATAGTTTATTCTTCTCATTTTATTTAATTATTATAATTTTTTTAAATTTTTACATAAAAATAAAATAAAAAATTTAATTTTTGTAAATTTTAAAATAAAAATAATATTAAAAAAAAATATTTTCATATTATTTTATTCAATTTTCAACTTTTATTTATTTTCGTTTCAATTTTTTCAAAACAATCTTACTAAATTATTATAGAAACGACCCTCACACTGACTACTTAAGAGGCCATGTAGATTCATTATTATCTCCCCTACCAAAGCCCTACTTGGCTGCATGATCTGCCCCCACTTATTTGTAAGAGCAATGCTATACAACCTCTCCAATCTCCATACATCATAATTTTTTTAAATTTTTTTGAGTTTATTCTTTTTAAAATAAATTTAATTTTTCTATTTATTATTTATATATTAAATATTTGATGAAAGAAAAAATAATAAAAATTAAAAAATATGTAGTGTGTAGAGGTTGAGGAGGTTGTGTAGATTTTTTCTATTTGCAAACTTGAGAAAATAAAACCTGCTTAATAAAGTTAATGTAAAACATATAGTTGGAGAGAACCACATTATACCGGTTGGGCTGGTTTACCCACAAAAGTAACCCTCTATTCATCTTAAGCCACGTAGGATAAAACGATGTAAGAGAAATACACCTCACCACAGACAATCACCTCGTACGTCCTAGCTTTCTCTTCCTCATCACCATCCTCTGCCTTCTCTTCCTTGTTGGTCTACGCCGACGCCGACGCCGACGTCGACACAAGCATCTCCATCTCCTCTCCATCAAAACCCAATCAAACCAAAATCTACAATCAAACCAAAATCAACTCACAATCAAACCATAATCCATTCAAAATCACAGTGAAAACCATCTCAAACCCACAATTTCAGATCATTAAGTATAGAGAATAATCTCAAAATCACAGTGAAACCATCGCAAACCCACAATCTCAGGTTGAGATTCGACTTCGGGTTGAGCTTCGACTTCAGGCCCCATACTCACCTCCTCCAAAATCTCCCTCACTGGGTGGAGGGGGCGCGGGTCGAGGCTTGGGAATGGCGTAGCTGCTGTATTCAGTCTCGAGGGCCTCGTCGCGACAGGCAGAGGGCTCGGCGTAGGAGGTGTACTGGGGGGAGATGAGAGGGTATCGGCCGTCACAGAAAGGGGGTGGGCTGAGAGGGGCTTCGATTTCTTTTTTTTGGGTATCGGCCGTCACGGGGGGGAGACGACACAGAAGAGAAGGCGGCACCGGGGGGGGGGGGGGGAGACGAGAGGGTATCGTATGCACTCTTCATCGTATGCATCTCGATCACACAAGTGAATGGGTGTGCCTCATACGTGGCATCACAGGGTTGGCGGGCTGTTTTTAAGCGTTTATTAGCCCGATCGGCTCTAAGGTATTCTCATAGTTGGATTGTAGGGAAAAGCCACAATGTTGTGCAAACTGTTTTGAGGTGGTCGAATTAATTCTTTGGCCAATGAAAATTATACACTCAAGTAGGACTGTTCATTTGGGCCGTATTTTTTCCCGACAAATCTAGCCAGGTCTGGAACCCGGAAAACTGGATTCTAGTTTCAGGTTCTGGCCCGGAATGGAACTCTGAACAAATCCGGGCCGGAACCCTGGCTGCAAAACCCGGGTACACCCAATCTGGTACCCGGGTTTGGTTTTTTTTTTTAAACGTTTCTTTTTTATAGGCCAATTCTTGTAGGGAGGGTGCATCCATATTCTCTTCTACCCAAATTCGATGTTTTCGGTTAAACAAAGTCAAGAATTGTCATTTAAACAAAAGTTCATACAAGAACTTAGAGAAAAAATAAAAACAGAATGCTTTTATGAAAGCTTTAACTTACCGAAGTTCATAAAAAAAAACTTCATAAGATCATACAAGCAATCAACTTGCGGAATGGGTGGTTTTTGGACATCCATTCATATGAGAAGTAGAGAGGAAAGAGAGGAACCACAAGAAATTTGCGGAATGGGTGGTTCGGGAAAGAAATGTGTACTGAAAATGCCTGGTAATTTCCTTCCCCACCTCCCCAATCCCCATATCCATGAACTTCATGCAGCCAGCTCTCTCTTTCTCACTCTCTCTCAGAGTTTGGAAATTAATAAAGAATCAAAGATGCGTTGATGTCAGACTTATGGAAATGGGAAGATGAAACAACCATCTCATTGATTAAAAATAAATAAAAACACCGTTTTAAAAAACCCGGATTCATCCGGGTTCTAGCCCGGGTCTAACCTGGGTTAACTCGATCCGGTTTGAAATTCGGATTCCAGTCTGGGTATACCCGAATTTTCGGGTCGGAACCCGTATGAACAGTCCTACACTCTGAAAAGCAAGATTTTGACAAATGCAATTTGCCTTCAACTTTTTTTTTGCTAAGTAGACTACTATTTTTATAAACAAAGACAAAATTCCAGTACATCAGAAGTTGTCCAAGGAAAAAAAACTAATTATATAGGGATGGATCATTTCCACTATGAAATAACAACAGAGAAGGATTAATTTGGATTAGTGGGATGTTGCTGTAGGCTTGCGTCGCCGCTGCCCATTACGCCAAATTGTGCACACATCGATTCATTGAACGATGTATTTTCCTAGCTCTCCATTCTTTGAAGAAAGTGAGATGATGCTTGATATCACCCATGGTTGAAATCATGGTCCAATCTTGTACAACAATAGAGTTGAATAATACCTTTATGGTGGTGCCTGAATCCCCTTCCAATAAAATGTTTTGCAGACCCAGTCTTTTTGCTTCTATAACTGCCATCAAGGCTGCCTTGGCTTCTCCTAAGTTTGGACTGACACTGCATATGAAATCAGTAATTGCATAGATAGCTTCTCCTAAATTATTCCAACATATGGCTGCTATTATAGAACCTTGGGCCTGGACTGCAACATCAAATCTAATGAGAAAATGACCTGCTTGAAGATGCCTTGGTTCCATTTGGAGTGATTGAGCTTTAACATTTACCCGGGCAGCTAAATGTTGGTTGAAAATTGAGAAAACAGACTCTATGAAGGAAAAAGGTGTTGGAGAGGAGGGAACTTGATTATGGATTATTTGATTTATGAGAAACTAGATACTATCCATAGCAATTAGAGCAAAAAGTTAGAAGGAGTGACTATCTTCCCCAGGAATTTTTAAGACAGTTGAAGGATTGATGATGTTTTTTAACCAAATAAGAATGGGTTGTCTTGAGAAAGAAGAAATGTCAGTTGGCCATTTAGAATGCCTCCACAGAATTCTAGGTAAATGCAATAGAGGAAAAGATGGGAGATATCTTCTGGCTTTGTTTTGCATAACGGACAAAGAATTTGCTCTGCATCAAGATGCATGACATTGTTCATCTTTACTTTGGTAGGAAGGATGTCATGGCTTATTTTCTAGAAAAATAATTTCAATCTATCCTGCACTTTCAATTTCCAGAAATGCTTCCAATTGAGGGTCTGATTATTGGGATTGAGAGGATTATTATCCTTGACAAGGGTAGTATAAGCTGATTTGACTGAAAATGTTATAGAGGAATGCTGAATCCAATTGATCTTATCTTGAACATTCTGAAAATTATGATTGGCCAGAGGAATTTTTTGGATTTCTCTAGAGGAATGATCTGAAAAAATAACATTAAGGAGAAGAACATTCCAACGTCTAGGTTCCTCTAGAATGAGTTCCGAGACATACATGTTTAGATCAGGACCCAGATTGTTTTCAGGATTTGGATCAGGGATGAAGTTGTGAATGGTAGGGATCTAGGGGTCAGTCCAGACCTTAATAGAACTCCCATTATTGATTCGATAGCAAGTGCTAGATCTTAGAAATTCTCTCTGTTTAAACAAACTTTTCTAGAATTGGGAGTCGGAAACTTTAGGAGTAGCTTCCAAAAAAGTTTTAGAGCCAAGATATTTTTTTGAGATAGCCTCCTTCCAAAGATTATTTGGTCCATTGAGAAGAGACCAAACATTTTTCAAAACCAGAGTAGAATTAAAAGAAGACATGATTCTGATTCCAAGTCCTCCCAACGATTTAGGAATGCAGATAGAATTCTAAGATTTTGGGGTGAATTTCTTTTTCTTTCTGTCTTCAAACCCCCACCAGAATCTACGAAAAAGAGATTCCAGGTTCTTTGTTATTGCTTTGGGCACAAGAGTGGATGACATCACATACGACGGAATGGAGCTTGCAACTATTCTTATGAGAATTGTTTTCGCAGCTTGTGATAGAATCTTAGATTTCCAACCCTGAAGCTTGTTTTGGACTTTCTCCATTAAATCCTAAAAAAAAAAAATTTCCTCTCGGCTCCATTTGAGAGAGGTAACCCTACTAGATATATGGAATTTGGGGGGGAAATTCTAAAATTGAAGAAGCTTTTAACCTCATTGATGGAAGCAAGAGTGACATTTTTGCTAAAGTGGAGAAAGGATTTGGTTTCATTAATACTTTGACCAGACCATTAATTGTAAATCTTCAGGCAATTAGATAAATTTTTTGCATTAATAGCAGATGCTGACCCAAACAAAAACAAGTCATCAGCAAAAATAATTTTATATGATATGCTAAATCTATTTTATTGTAAAAATAATTTTATAATCTAATATACCATATCAAATCACGTAAATTTATTATTTATTATTGTAAAATCTATTTATGACTAATCATTTCTCTTGAATTAATGAGTAAATATTTCAGAATTGGGAGTGAATATAATGAAAAATATTATTCTGCAACGTTAATTTAGTTGAATAAAGAAAAATCAGAATCACACAAATAACAAATTGACATGACTTAATTTGATATGTTAGATCTATTTTATAATAAAAATAATTTTATAATTTGATTACCACATCAAGAAACATCAGTTTGTAGATTTATTTTTGTGAAATATCTACATATGGAAAAAGCTCCCAATCGGTCAGGTGAAAACTTTATTTTAACACTAGCCAATAAAAATCTGTCACGTAGGACGTGCAACAAATTAAAATTTACCCCCGTCACCTCCAAGCCTCTCTCTCTCTCTCCAAGCAAATATGCTCTCATCTGCAGACTTCGATTTTTGCTGTTGCCGAGAGAAAAGGTTGAAAGAAAATGTTAGATTTCTTTCGTTCTGACTATAATGCTTGATTCTTTTGTATGCGAGATTTGGTCTCTTGCTTGATTTGGTCTATTTCTCTACATTTTTTAATTAAGGCCTCGTTGGACAGTGAAAGTGTTTTATCTCATCTTATTATTACAACTTTTCAAATTTTCACATAAAATATAATAAACAATTCAACTTTTTCAAATACCAAAATAATAATAATCTTAAAAAATAATATTCTAATAATATTTTATTCAACTTTTAACTTTCATGTAAAATCATTTGATCTCATCTCACTTTGTAAACTGCACCAAAATTACAAGCCACATTCACAAAAGGTCTCGTTTTTCGTTCTCATGGGTCACAAACTTGACATGGGATTTCTTTGTTTATTTTAAAAGCCAACGATCATAAATTTATGTTGGATTTCGTCTTTTTGGTGGCAGATAAGGAGGTCCTCATACCATGATGTGACAAGGTCTCTGAGATTCCTGGGGGGGGGGGGTTTGCAAGCTACGGGATGGGGGAGGGAGAGAGAGAAGAGGGGGGAAGAGATAAAAAATAAAACAAATTAATTTACTGAATGTGGATGTAAATTTTAGTTTACTGCACGTACTACGTGGTAGTATTTTTATTGGCCGGTGTTAAAACGAGATTTTCAGAACGACTGGGAGCCTTTCCCCTCTCTTTTATATAAGCTCATCTTTGATTTTTCTCATGCCACGTCTTTTCTTCCTCATTCTTGTGTCTCTCTCTCCCTCTCAAAAAATCCTAATTCAAAATCTCTTTCTTTATCCCACCTCAATTTTTTCTGAGATCACTAGGTATTTATGCAACCTTCCATTCCTCATGCTTCAATTCTATTTCTATTTTTTTCTCTTTTTTTTTTCCTCAAAGTTTTCTTAATACGAAAACTCAATGTAATGGCTCTCCAACTGCCATTGACTCGCATAATTTTGTGAAATCGAGCTCCTGGAGTTTCATATATATGTTGATTATGATCTGATTCTTTGTTTTCAACCGTATTCTTATTTAGATGAATTGGTGTATGGATGAATATGTGCATGTTTTGCGCACTGAATTCTTATGTGCTTTCGAAGTTTTGATTTTTCTTTGGGTGAACTCGATGCGTTGCTACTTTTGTTTTATTTACTGAGAAAATTGAGGTCCTGTGGGCTTTCATTTTTGTTTTCCTTTGAGAACTAAATTCAGTTCAAATACTTGAGTTAAATTTTGTCGGCTCTATTTTTTTTGGAAAAACTCTACTCGACTCCTAATTCACTAGCACACACTACACACCCAAGTGGCAAATCCGGTTTTCTACCTTCTACCAGTTCTTCCCTCAGACTTGATCCTCTCCCTCGCCCAGGCCACTCTTCTCCCTTGCCCAACCATATCCTTCTCCCTCAACCCTTCTTCCTCAACCCTTCTTCTTCTCTCTTGCCCACCGCCTCTCTCCCTCAACCCATCTCTTCTCCCTCACCCAGCCATCCTTCTTCAATCTTCCCCCAGAGGCAACGAAATTTGGAATTCCCTTTTCCCCCACTATTGGTTCTCCGTCTTCCCCCACCATGCTAACCTCGTTGCAGCACCCCACCCCAGTGCGACTCCCCTCACCCATCACCCTGACGTCTCTCTCTCAACCCTGAAACCCTAGAAAAAAGGCCTTCTCCCTCACCTCGATCGTGCCATTCTCCTCACCCATCACCCCGATAGCCCTCACCCTAGTCCGAAACTCATTTTAGCACCCTTGAAACCTTACAAAAAACCCCATCTCCCTCACCCCCTTCAGTCCCGATCTCTCTCACCGATTCCTCCCTTCCGTGGCCTCTCTCTCTGTCTCTCTCACTGAGCCCTCTCTCTTGTAAGGATGCCACACTACTAACCCCAGCCATCTCTCTCGCACGTCGCAGAGAAACCAGATTCCCAAATCAACAGTGGCGTCACGGTAACACTAATTTCGTGAAGATTTTTTTTGGTAGATTTTGTGTAATTTTTCTGTGTAGGAAATCATTTACTGTTTTTTGTAGACTTTGTCTAAGTTGTGCTCAAGTTTTATTGAACATAAACACTGATTGTGTAGATTTTGGAGACTGTTTGTCTAAGTTGTGCTCAAGTTTTTTTGAACATAAACACTGATTGGAGGTTGTTTGTCTAAGTTGTGCTCAAGTTTTTTTGGTAGTATTTGTGTGAGCTTTTTGTGCAGGAACATCATTAACTGTTATTTGTGCTTAAGTTTTTTTGACAAAGATGAGGTTATTGTGTAGTTTGGTGAATGTCATTTTTTGTGGATTCTTTGCATTGAGAAACAGAGAATAAATGACAAACAAGGATGAGGTTGTTGTGTAATTTCTGGACTTGATGCTTAGGAGAGAGAAGAGAGTAGATTATTTTTTAGAAGAAATAAAAGTAGCTCCTTTGGGTTAACTCAACCCAACGAATTGATGCAAAGGTCTCAACACTACATATACTTTGCAGGCTACCAAGTCATTACTCATTAGGCAAGTATGAAACTCATTTGTTCTAGACAAGCTTTAGTGTACCAATTTTAGTTGCAGGGTACCAAGTCCTCAGGTTGTTTTAAACAAGTTTTAGTGTACCAATTTTCATTTGTTCTCGTCACTAATTTACAGAAAAATGCACTATTTATTTATTTATTTTGCAACAATTAGACAATTATTTATGAGGCCAAAACATCCCAATTCTCTAAATATTGTCCCATAATATATATGATGAGGCTGATTTAAAATCATGTACTCTCAAATGATGAGGTTGTATTGTTGATACGTTTGAATGATATATTCATGATGGAAATATCTAGTCAGCATTTGGTCTGTCAATCATCATGTATATCACCTATGGCATTAAAGCAATCTTCGTCATGTGTTGTTGATGCGTTTGAAATGAACACACCAACTTGTTGGTGTGGTTTGAAAGCACCATTAAAGATCTCCCACATGACAAAAATTCTGGAAGGAAATTTTTTGCCTGCCCGAACTATAACATGGTAACTTATTTCTCATATATTTTTTTCCTTGCTTTGGAAGGCATGTACAAAGTTGTTATATTTGAAACTTGAAATTCTTGAATTCTACGCAGGGAGAAACAAGATGTAAATTCTTCATATGAGCAGATATATTGCAATTGGTGGAGGGAAAAATTCTGACAAGAGAGAATGCAGTTCGGAAGAGGGATGATGATTTATTGCTATGTGAGTATGAAGTAAAAAAAAAAAAAAAGATAAACTAATAGAGAGATAATAAGCTTTACAAGCAAGAAGACGAACTTCAAAGGCAGATTGTAGAGAATAGATGTGCGCGTATATTGTTATGTTTGTATTGGATCATATTTCTTGTAATAGTTTTTGGTTGGATCAGACTATAGAATGTATGGGGATAATTTTAAATGTAATCTAATCTATTTTTGGTTGGATTGTATATTGTTGTAATAGTTTTCGATACTTGTGATCTGATTCATCCCTTCTATTCTCTATATTTTCACTTCGGTTTTGTGTAGTTCTTTTGTTGGAATGTGGATGTAATAAAAAAACTGGAGTGAATAGAATGGTCTAGCTATTTTTTATGAGTTTCTGCTCGTTTCATTTTTTTGGTTGTTTAACTTATCTTAAACCAAGTGGATTCTGTTTCTGGATATGTGCTAGAAACTTGTTTGCTAGCTTCAAACTAGAGACTACTATTATATTTTCCAATTTTTTGTTGTTTAGAATAGATTTCCTGCCAAAAATAAATGACCATTCAAGATTTAGATTATCCCAAATTTGGAATGGAACCTTCTTTTTGGTTACCTGAATATAATCGAATAAGGTTTATGAGTCCAATTACCATAACCCAAGCATACTTAATGTAATCTAATCTGTGTAATCTATGTCTTAAGTGTTCTTGCCCAACAACTTTTGGAGATTATTCTCCATTTGCAAGCATCAATTCCTCAACTAAAATATGAGAATCACTAGCAACATAACCATCATCACCAGCAACATAACAAGCATCAATTGCTCAACTAAAAAAAAAAAATTAAAACCCTTTAGGGCTCTTTACAACCATAGCCTGTAAGATTGATCAACTTGCATAAATGATCAAGATCAAAACTATTTCAGTTAAATATTACATATTTACAAAATATTTACATTTACACATTTATAAATGGGTAAAAACTAAACTCATGTACAAAATACACAATTACACATTTAACCATGGGCCATGTACAAAATACACAATTACACATTTACCCATGGGTAAAAACTAAACCCATGTACAAAATACACAATTATACATTTAACCATGAGCCATGTACAAAATACATAATTACACATTTGCCCATTTGTGACACCAATTCATCTAAACCAATTCTCCCTCAAATTCGGCCACTGATTTGCACTAATTCCCATGGGGCATGCACGACATTTCATGTGGCATAAAAAATTGAAAAATTAAAGCAAAAACATCAAGATTTAAATATTCCATTCTGATTTATACAGGTGAAAAATAACCTCACACCTCATTATTATCGGGTGGCATTGGTTGTGTTGGAGTAATACATTGGGTTGGGTTAATAACCTCATCAACACTACCACCAACTTGTGATTCCGGGAGGTCACCATATTGTGATTCGTCATCAAATATTTTTCTGCATATATAAATTGATAAAAAAACAATGAACATGTGTTAGAAAGTAATATGCATGCAATCCAATATTTACACAAGTACTCAAAGAAAACCAACTGCCTGTTTCTTCTTTCTCTTTGTTCCAAACTTTTCCACCATCGGAACCTTTTTTTTTATTGGCAGTCTCCCTTTCCCCTGAATTACGTGAAAACTTAATATTTTCTTACCCTTATTGGCGACCATATTCTCTTTCACCTTGGTTGAACCAATCTCAAGCTGTAATCTTGCACACTTGTGCTCAAAGTCATCCAAATGGTGCAATAATGCATTTACGTGGTCATCACTTAGGAATACACGCGTCGCCAATCTCAGACATCTTTTAACCACAATGTCATACCGTCGTGTATCCGCATTGACCTGCAAGTCGTCATAGCTACTATTCACCAGTGTGTATCTCCTCTTTAAGTCTTTTCTCCATCGATGCAATACATAGTTCTCTGGCAGCACATGAATATACTTCATCTAACAGACTTTTAATTCATGCCTACAGATAATCCCTCTCATCTCAAATAAGGCACACATGCATTTAACTTCGCACTCCTCTTCATTATAGCAAACAGTGTACTTGACAATTTTTACATGTTCATCGGAGGTGGGAATTTCTTCGAAAACATCGAAGGTGGAAATGCAATATTGTGTGTTGACAAGTGCATGGTTACATAGAATCATCTCCCAAATCTCTCGTTGGACCTCTTTAAACTTCACCTTCGTGTATAATGATTGAAACTGCTTCTCAATCTTGAATACGGATGCACATGGTATCGTTTGGTTGCAAGAATGGAAATCAGTCGTCATCTCCACCTCCACCTTCACCTTCTACAAATTCCTCTAATGTAGTGCTGGGATGCACAAACCCATCAAAGAATGCGTTCATGTTCTCAGATTGCTGCGTAGTGCTCATACCAGCCTAGAATACATCTTTCAAGTAAACTGGTACCTAAAATGACCTCTCATTGTACAACTCTTGCAACCATGCATTATTAGTAAGATCATACTTATGAAGTAATTGGCCCCACTTTTTTTCAATTTCTTCGCAATTCTGCTTATCATAGAGTGCATTTTGAATCGTAGTCTTCAACCTTAAGTCGTATTCTGCGTGGGATCCCAATTTCTCAGGCAGTTTCTACATGATATGGTAGAGACAATATCTATGGCGGATGTTTGGTAATACAATGGCAATAGCACTTTTCATTGCCCGATCTTGGTCTGTTATGATTGCTTTGGCTGTCCGTCCATTCATGTACTCTAACCATGCTTCAAACAACCAAACAAAAGTACTTGTATCTTCGCTTGAAATCAAACTTGCCCCTAACAGTATGGACTATCCATGAGGATTGACACCAATGAATGGAGCAAATGACATTCGGTATCTATTTGTTAGGTACGTCGTATCGAACGTGATAACATTGCCAAAATACTTGTGTGCAGCTCGACTTCGTGTGCCAGCCCAGAACACATTCCTTACTCTACACTTGACATCCAAATCTATGACGGACACAAAGCCATCATTCATTGCCCTCATTCTATTAAAGTAGTCATTCAATACTTCACCACATCCTTTACCTAGCATCAAATGTCTAGCTTTCTTAATAAAATTCCGACAATCTTTCTCTTGGAATTCTAAATTCTCAAACCCCCCCGCGTTAGTCACAAATGCTTTGAAATTCTTATTCATCCGAATACCCGCTCTGTCATTCAAGTCGAGCATCCTCTGATTGTATTCATCTAAATATTTGTGAGATATAAAAAATCTAAACTTTTGTGGGCTCACAATACTATGATTGTGTACAAGATCAACGATGGTGAAGACCCATACCCCATTCACCAAATGAGCATTTATCTTCGCCTTACAATCCGTTTTAATTGTTGGTCGTGGCTTTGATAAATTGATGTAGCTAGGATAATACCTGCCACCACGTGCACATCTAATCGTAACATACTTTGCACTCTCATCTACCTCTCTCTTTATCCTTTTTGTGATAATACAGAAGCTCTTATGCTTGGCATATCATTTGTAATAGTCTAAAACCTCTTTATCAGTTGTAAACACCATACCATATTTTGGAGGCTCAACTTTTTCATCATCATCTGATACTTTATTTGTCCCCTCCGCATCCGGCTCTATGTTGATGTTGGATGAAGCTTTTGAAAATAATATTTACGTTTAGGTTAGCATTTTTGTTATATACAATTAAAATAATATGACAAATGTTGATCATTCGGATGTGACGTACCTCCAACATGTTTTTCACTTTCAGCACTAATTGGTATAATTGATGAATGACTTGGGCAGTGTGGGTAGGGCATAGTTGATCCGCATGGTGGCATCGCCGGATGCTGCAAATACCCACTGGGTTGAACGAATCGGATGCACACACGTACAAGAAAACAATTCTCAAACATATAAACATGCTACCTTCATCATATCTTCAACTGGTATCAAATTCTCCAGATTATTCGACGGAGGGTAAGACATAGTTGGTCGAAATGATGGAATTGTCGGATGTTGCAATTACTAACTGTGTTAGAAAGAGTCCATTATAAAGACTCAATTGCACGCAACTAAAACAAATTAATAAAAAAAACATATGTCTACCTGGCTACCCCAAGCGTACGAATATGGATTTGGATATGTATTTGATGGCAACATATATGGCGGGTAGTATGAATCTAGCGGATCATAGTATCTCTATAACAAAGTGTAAAAAATGCATTAACTTAATGCTGCAATATAAAACATTAACAACATTTTCAACTAACAATGTGTATCATACCTGATTCGGTGAAATCGATGTCAAAGGCATGGGTGACCTTTCATCTTCCCCTTCGCTCATCACCCCCTTCAACTGCACACGCAAAATTAAAAATATAAATAATAGAATAACCACCCCCTTCATGATCCCGAATAGCCAAACATATATGTGAAATATTTGGAAAGCACTCATATAGTTTCAAGAGCACTCCTACCAAATGCACCAATGAAAAGCACTTTCCATATAAAGTTATGCTATATAAATGTGGGAACTTGCACATGACCCTAAGAGTACAAATGTTATTTCTCTTTAATCTTTAGGAGTTAATTCATAATTGTCAGTATTTTGCTAATTCTCAAGATTAGTTGATTTTTTCTTATATATCCTGATTTAGTTAAGAAAGTAAGATTTGATCAACAACTAGTGCTAATAATTGGATTGGCATATTATTATTTAAAAGTTAATTAGAATTAAAAAGAATAAGATAGTATCTAATTGGGGAACTTTTCATAGTTTTTTTTGAATTATTTTTCTTGATTTCAAATTACATTAAACAAATACCATTAAGAATATCAAGTAAAGGATTCGAGATGTGACTTAATATTTTGTCTTGAATTAATTAATGCTCTGACATGTAGCTCTATAGTAACATTTCACTCATATATAGACTTGAGTTACAAAAGTACACAAGAGAAGACGAAACTATCATGATCAATAATAAGATGGGACTCAATAATAAGTTCCCCCATCTTGGTAGGATTATAACTTTTTCCAGAACAAAACTAAATCACCACAATCAAAACCCCATAAAACAGAACACAAAACTCCACAGAACAGAACAAAAAATCCCACAAAACAAAACAAAAAGCCCCACAACCCCTACAAAACTCCACAAAACAGAACACAACACCACAAATCACAGATCAACCAAAAACTCCACAAAAATTGAGAAAAATCTACAACAACCAAAAACCCTACAAAACACATTACCACACAAAATACAGATAAAAAAAATGCACAAACTCACAAATCCATTAAACACAAAAACACACAATATGCTAGAAATGGAGAGAGAAAATGAAAAGAGAAAAATAAAAATGATTTCTTTCATTTCTTACCCTTGTGGAAAAATAAAATAATGCTGGGCCTGCTGCGACGATGAGCTGGGTGGTGGTTGGGGTGGGCGGGTGGGGAGGACGACGTTGAATGGGGGACGCGGGACAACGTATGCCATGGGGTGGGGGGAAGGACGCGGGACAATGTACCGGGGGGGGGGGGGGAAGACAGTACCGGGGGGAAGACACGGGACAACGTAACGCGGGGGAGGGGGGTTCTGAGAAATTGATTTCAAATAAAATGTAAAGCACTGGTTTAACGTTTAAAAAAAAGTCACGTGGGCTGGTGTGTGGAGGTTGTGTGAACAGTGAGAGATTGTGTAGCTTTACTCTTTTTTTTTTTGTGACCTTTGGAAGCTAAGCTAATGCAGGCCTATTTTATCTCATATTAGGCATTTAAAGGATTGACTAAGTCAATACTAATGCTCTAAACTCATTTAGACATTTTGAAAAACTATTTAGGATTGATTTAGATTCAGAGATGTGATAAGATGATTTTAGATTAAAGATGAAAGTTGAAAAAAATTTGTTAGAATATTTTTTTTAAAGAAAATTCTATACACCATATTACCATCCCACTTTCATCCCATTAAGTATGATGTGTCACATTTATCACCATTAAATGATCATTTATTGCATGCTTCTTTATCATCTAATGTTGATAAATGTGCCACATACTACTTAGTATGATTAAAATAGGATGAAAGTGTAGTGTATAACATTATTCTTTTTTTAATATTATTATTGTTTTAAAATTTGAAAAAATTGAATTATTTATTATATTTTGTATAAAAATTTAAAAAAATTATAATAATGAAATAAGATGAAACATTTTCTAAATCTAAAGGACCTTAAAATCAATTGCCTCCACATTGATGCCTTTCCCTCTTTTACAAGGAAATCTCCAACCCCGGATCATTGCCCACGTAACCTGGCCTGGGCTCCATCACAAAACTTTAACCTTCAAGGCTTCAACCCAACCCACCATTTCCCCTATAACGCACCCCGATCAATCGGCTCTTGTTTCGCTCTTCCTCGCGCATCTTCTTCAACTTCAGCTTGTCTTCTCGTCGAAAGCCATTCCAATTGCTGGCTTTTGCTAGAGGTGCGAGGAGGAGGATACTAAGCTTTCAAGACGAAGAAAAATTCAAAACAACAAAGCCATAGTAGACTCTGAACCGAAGCTGCCTTCCAATGGCGCATCCAACGACAAAGACGGTGCGTTTCGACTGTAAGATTCTGAGATTGATTAATCTATAATTTTCCATGCTGATGCCGGCAATGAGTCGTTTTCACACATTTGCTGGCTGATCTCTGATGCAAAAACCAAAGCCAACAAGCAGAGCAGGCAAATTATGCAAGTAATTTCTATCGTCTTGCTCCTTCTATTCTTCTCATCTTTTGAGCCCTCTTATCAGTTTCTATTCGCTTCATTCAAAAAAAGGAAAAAAAAAAAAATCTTGTAATCTAAATTTAACATATTAATTAACTTTTCTTTTGGTCTATCCAACAACTGAATTTCCTTCGAGCAATTTTCGTGTTTTGAGTTATAAATTAATATAAATATACATTGTTTTTACAGGTACAGTAAGAACCTATGATTTATTAAGATCCTTTTATGTAACGAGATAATGGCGGAGAGTGGTATATTTGATAAGAGATATAGTTATATACATGACCGTAAATGGGGTTCTGAAACGGCTGACGCGCACCACATCATTGTTCGGAAGAGCCGCGCAAAGGGTTTCCTTGTATACCTTTCGCCCATTCTTCTTTTAGCAATTGCATTCCACCTTTTCCTCTTCAAGGTATGCTCTTCTTTTTTATCTCCTTGTCTCTAAACTCTTCATTTCCTTGTAATTACGTTGCTCCACCATCAGGGTTTCAACTTTCTGTGTATACATGTATATATAATACTGTCATTCTTATGTGTGGTGAGACTGGCTTGTGGGATATATCATATGTCAGGTAGTAATGGAGTGGTTGGTTGTTCGGCCCAAAACCTTAGAGTAAAGCTTTTCCTTTTGGCTAAATATAGTTTCTCTCTTCCAGTTGTTTAGCCTCACTAGGTTATTTCCTTAGTGGCTTATTTTCCTAGTACCCATTATTTTATATTTTTTTATCGAATGCATCTGAGATTCAGGAGCATGAGGCATTTTTCATTAATCTTCTTCATATTGTATTTGTCACAAGTTTTTTCTTAAGCTGTCTCTATACATTTCTATCTCAGCTTTTGCAAGAATGTCTGGGAAATTATAGTGATTTTAATTTCTGGATGTTTAACATATCTAGTAAATATTTTATTGATGAGTCTGTACAGCATCTGTTCAATTCTAAACTTGTCATTGAAAATCGATTAAACTTGATTTTTCTTTATTAAGCTTGTCAGGATCTAACGTGATGGCCTTAAATATAACAGGATAATATCACAATTACTTTCTGGAACTTTCTTTTGATTGCATTCCTTGTCAAACTCTTACTTCAGAAGCCTGTAGAGAAAGGTGAGAACCGGAGAAATGGCTTTTTTTAGGTGCTCTGAAGTTTGTCTTATCTATTATAGAATCATTTTTTTTTTTTGGATGAGCAATTCGTTTCTAGAATCACTCTTATTAACTACCTAATTGGTTTAATGTTTGATGACTCAAGAGTCTGTTATAGTTATGCCAGCTTTTGGAGTTCAACTTGAAACTCACCACGGAAGGTAATTTTTATTTTTGATCTGTTCAGAGAAAGATATTTGTGTCTTTGGGAGGGAATGTATAAAATGACTCTTTGTTTTTGGATGTCTACCAGTTTAACCATAATTTTTTTCACAATCTAGTACCTTGATATTACTTATAAAAAAAAAAAAAAAAACAATCTAGTACCTTGATATCCAATGTTATTACAATTTCATTATTAGAAAACCTCTAAGCCAATGATTGGAAGCACAACGTTCATATCATTTTAGACAGTTCATACATGGAGTGCAAAACTAGTTTGATTAGAGTTCGTACCTGCTATACTAAAAGGTTGAAAAGAGTGGATTTTATGCTTGTTATTATGTGTATGATTCGCAATGCAATTGGATTTAAGATGGAGAATATCTTGTTTTTTTCTCTTTATTTCAATCTTTCACCAATGTGCCTTATGTTCTTTATTTGTAACCCAATTCTTTGACTGTAGTGCATTCTTCAGGGCCTGAAAATGTTTTTCAGTGTTCTAGCTCATCAGAAACATGGCAAACCTTGTTTGGCCCTTGAAGTGAATCTAGCAATAACCAGGCAGTTTATATTATGACATACAGCCCCTGGTTTACCTAAAATAATCTTGTCTTTGACACTGTTATTTTCCATATAGCAGTAAAATCGTCCGTCGCTTTGTACCCGTTGACAAGATATTAAAACCGGTGCTATCAGAATGTGTGACCCCTGTTACTTGTTACTGGAGCCTGTCTTTCATTATACGAGGAGAAGCAGAACTGATGTTAGTTTTTAAGGTAAACGAGTCTTTTTTGTTTCAATATCCTGGAGTTCATTTGTTCGAGGAATAAAGGTGATTAATCACCTATTCCAAATATTCTGGCTCCTGAATCTTGATCCATTATCCAGGAAGTATGTCCGCCTGTGAAAATGCTAGTCCCCATCTGGAAGGCCTTATGTGCTGCCACTGGTAGTGAAGGAATCCTTGGCATGCCTACTGCTGATGCCCCATAGTGTTGAGCCATTTTTATCGAGAACAGTGGACTTGAACTAAGAGGCACTGCACCGTGGACAGAGGAATTATATATCCACATTGTGGTTGAGTGGATGCATGCTTTTGAAGATCAATTAATGCGTTAGTACCATACACATATTGAAGGGAAGAAGGTTCACAGCATGAATCAATTCTTGTGAAGATCAAATTTATACCCATTTTCAAAATTTTGACACATTTATTGGCATTTCCTATTACTATTCTGTGGGTTTTTACTAACGATATCTTACTTGTTAACCAATCAAAACATAGAAAAGAATAGATAGTCGAGTGCCAAGTTTGGATGAACCAGAGGGAGGACAAGCTGGCTGACCACTCGAAGATAAAACACATGCTACTTGAGTCACTAAGGAAGGTATTAGGATGTGCAAATGTCAGCTCGGTTTTCCTGCTATCCCGGTCAAAACACCAAAGGTTCAACTAATCATGATGGTGAGGAGACAAAACACTTCAACTGAAGTGCGAGCTAGATTTCTCTGGATGGGTTAGAGTTGTTGTGTGTGAAACTAAACTATACTTGGAACACGTGGTGAATTGGCCGGCTAGAAACAAGGACGACTGTGCATGTTGCCCTGGTTAATATGTTCTCCTCTCGAAATACTTATATCTCACATATGTTCGGAGAAGCAAATCAAAGCGGCGGACTGGCTGGCCAAGAAGGGAGCAAATGGGTTTAATATGAAATAAGGCGTTTACCAATGGCCAATGGGTGATCCCAGGGGTTTGATCGCGAGAATCACAGGCATTACGACGCTGGATGGTGAGTTTGGAAACCTTTTTCTCCAATTGGTTAGTTCATGTGGATTTTTTTAAAAAATCTTTTTTTTTTTTTTTTTTTTTTTTTTTTTTTTTTAATTCAAACATCACTGATTCTATTCATCAAGTGTTATCAATACATAAATTGTCCTGGACTATAAAACTGAAATAGCCTTCAGGGCCATCTTCAATCCACACTACCTCCTCATTTACATTGTATACAAATTTAGCTAAAAAATGTGATACCTTATTAGCTTTTCTATACGTGTGTAACTGACCACAATGGTCTATGTACTAACAAACCTCTAATGTCTTCTATTAGTTGGCCACTCCACTCCCAATGCTCTTCTTCTCAATTAACTGCCTTAATAACCCCCATAGCATCCCCTTCGAAAATAGCCTTCCCAATGTCGAGTTCTGAACACAAATTCAATGCTCTCCACAAAGCTATTGTTTCTGCAACAACAGAAGAGTTTACATGTGTTTTTGACAAGCAAAGAGAAACAAGAACTTCCCCCTTGCATCTTTTATGATCACTCATGCTCCCATCTTCGGTTTTTCCTTATCAAAAGTTGCATCCCAATTCACTTTCACAACTCCTTCCCTTGGGGCCTTCCACTTGGCTATCTCTCTGCCTCCTCTGATATTAGTTGTTTTGCTGCTACCTTGAGCACTCTGATACTTCTTTATGCTATATCTAGCTTGAGTAAAGATGACATTTGGACTAGAAAAGCCCTTCTCGAATACAAATTTGTTCCTCCTCAACCATATATTTTGTAATAGAACAAACTCCTCTTCATTCAACCTCTCTACCATTTTCCTCCATACTAACTCAATTTCCACTTCACTGATGCCCATTTCTGAACTGGACCACCCTTCTCAGCCCAAACATCCACAGAAGCAGGACAATTCCATAAAGTAAGGCAAGTGGTCTCTTCTTTTATCTCACTGATGGGGCATATAGGATTGACTATTACCCTTCTTTTAAACAGATTTCCTTTTGTTGGTAAGCACTTATTTATTGCTTTCCAAACAAACATCTTGATAATCCCTGGGATATTCAACCTCCATAGCTCTCTCCATCTTTACCCTCTTGCAGACCCATACGAGGACTCTCCACTCCTCCATCTCTTCCTACCCAACTCAAAATGATATGCAGATTTTACACTAAATACACATTTATTTGATGGTGCCCAAATCTGCTTGTCCTCCAATCCAGTTGGACTTATAGGTATGCTACAAATTAGACCAGCCTCTTCTTCATTGAAAACCTCATTCATAACTCCTTCCATCTTCCACATCCCTCTTCAATCAACTGTTTTACTTGTGCATCTGCTTCTAGTACCTTCCTTGGGGATTGTATTTTGTAAGAATATAGCTTTGGAATCCACCTATCGTCCCACACTTTTATTTTTTTTTTTCCATTTCCAACTCTCCACACCAACCCATCCTTCAAAAGCTCTAAAGAACCCCATAAACTCCTCCAAATCAGTGAAGGATTATTCCCAAGCTTTGCTTCCAGCACACTAGCTTGCTTGTGATATTTGTCTTTCAAAACTCTTGCAGCCAAGGAATTAGGATTGGTTAGAGCTCTCCAGCATTGTTTTACTAGTAGAGCTTTATTAAAACTCTCTAGCTCTCTAAATCCTAACCCATCATAGAATTTCGACTCTCCCATTCTACTCCAACTCATTCACTTTATCTTCTTGTCATTGTCCCTATGGCCCCACCAGAATTTAGACATTAAAACAACAAGCACCTTACACAACTTCTTTGGTAGAGAGAACACACTCATGTGATAAGTTGGTATAGATTCAATTACAGCCTTTAGTAGTACCTCCTTTCCAGCTGGTGAGAGGAATTGATTCTTCTAGCTCTCTAAATCTTTTTCCTGCTAGAGTTTATATAGATAGCTATATAGTTTTTGTGTATTAAAATTTAAACATGAGGTAGGTGAGTTTTTTTTTTTTAGTTTTAGTGTGAACCCTGGGCTTTGTTTTCATCGAAGTAATGGTGCACTGCTCGTTCGTTCAATTCGGAGTAGATCATGTTGGCGTAAACTATAGATGCATCATTGCATGACACATACAACACAACTTGTTCGGATTATGATCACCCATAAGTCCTAGCTAGCTTGCATGTGCAAAAAAACTAAAAAAGCCCTCCAAGTTGACAATTAAGATCTCAAGCCCACAATTATTCGAAGCTTAAGCCAAGCTGGCTTTGGAGCCATCAAGTCTGAAACGTATCTGCTCATATAAAAATAAACTTAAAACATTATTTGAGCTCAAATCAATTAAAGCTTATAAGTTAATATCACAAATACCGTTTAGTTTTGAGTAATTCTACATATAATCATAAAGTACGTAAATATTACATAATCGTTTTGAAAAAGAGTAGAGTCTATTATTAAAAAATTAATTTTTTTATATAAAATTTATATTTTATTCATTTTTTTTAAAACGAACAATTATAAATACCTTTCCTCTAAACTTTTACTTGTATAAGTAACTGATCATCTCATTTGAATACTCTTTTTGTAACGTACAACAGCACTTACGTGTATCCCTCGTCCGTCCTTTCAATTTTATTAAGGATCTGAACCGCTAGTAACCAGCTAGTAAGTATACTAAGTAAGATGAAGAAAAGTTCTACTCTATTTTTTTTCTTTAATAACTATGTGGTATAAGAATAATAAATAGAAGAATTTAATAAATTTAATAAGAATAAAAAAAATGAGTAATATTATATGTAGTCGTAGAATGCCGCAAGCGTCGTGCAATCGTTTTGAAAAAGAATGAAGTCTACTATTAAAAAATTAATTTTTTTCATGTAGGTCTCGAATTTATTTTATTTTTTTAAATGATTGCGCGACATTTGCATACTTACAACTGCAACTATTATTTCTAAAAAAAAAATATAGTGTATAGTGTGTAAAATAATGAAAAACAAAGCTCTATATATAATAGAGTTGAGTGATTGCCTACTTTGCGTTTTTTTGTTTTGTTTTTGGAACGTCCCTACTTTGCGTATCTTATTTCCCTTCTTTTACTCCTAAATTCAAATAATAAAAATTATAAATATCAAATAGTTGCATCTAGTTTCTATAAAAGTAGAGAAAGAAAAGCCAAGTACAAAACCAACTTATAATTTAAAACGACTTCACTTCTTTATTAGCAGCATTTAAAAAAAAAATACAAATAATCGAACAATTAATATTACGTATCATCGAAAGATAAGAAATCAGAATTAAATAAAAATTAAAAATAATAAAGAGAAGTGTTCCATTTAAAAAAAAATTATAAAATATATTTATAAATTGATATGATTTAATGCTATAGATTAGATATATTTTATAATAAAATAACTTTACAATTTAAATTATATTAATTTATGTACTCTTTAAAATCTATTTGTAAGGTAAACATTTCTCTCTCTTGAGATGAGGAGTAAACATTTCGGGTTTGGGAGCGGATACATTGAAAAATATTATTCTGTAACGTTGATTTAGTTGAACAAAGAAAGACCAGAACCAATCGATATTACTTTCCGACATCATATATAAGCTCATCTTCGATTTTTCTCATGACTGTCTTTTCTTCCTCATCCTTCTCTCTCTCTCTCTCTCTCTCTCTATCTCCCTCTGTGAAAACCCTAATTCAAAGTCTTTTTCTCTATCCTACCTTATTTCTTTCTGAGATAACAAACGAGATCGCCAGGTATTTATGCAACCTTCCCTTCCTCATGCTTCAATTCTATTTCTGTCTTCTCTCTTCTCTTTTTCCTCAGAGTTTTCTTAATACGAAAATTCAATGTAATTGCTCTCCAACTGCCATTGATTTGCATAATTCTGTGAAATCGAGCTCCTGGCGTTCCAGATTAATGCTGATTCTGATCCGATTCTTTGTTTTTGACCGTATTCTTATTCAGACATTGGGAATTCGATGCTTTGCTTAAGAGTTGGTGTATGGATGAATCTGTGCATGTTTTGCGCACTTAATTCTTCTGTGCTTTCTAAGTTTAGATTTTTCTTTGGGTGAATTCGATGCTTTGATACTTTTGTTTTGTTTGCCGAGAAAATTGAGGTCCTGCGGGCTTTCATTTGTTTTCCCAGGAGAACTAAATTCAGCTCAAATATTTGCGTGAAATTTAGTCGGCTCTATTGTTTTTCTGTGACCTTTGAAAGCTAAGATGTGGAAATCATGAGGATATGAATTTTGTTTCATCTTTTATTATTTCTTTGATATTCTTGATTACCAATGTCTGTATGTCAACTCAGTCTCAAAAATGGGTTGAATTAATGTTGGATCTGGATGAAGAAAGCAGAAGCTTATCTGGGTTTTCAAATTTTTCAAATCAGTACAGATTTCATATTGGACTCATACTGAACGTGTAGTTTTTCGTATGTTTTTTTAGCCTGAATGTAAATGGAGACACCAATTTATACATGTGGAGAATTGTTCAGCATTTGGTTGTGAAGCAAATTAATAAATAATACGAATAATGGAGGCTAATATCTGTGATGTCAATCACTTGGATGCGGATGTCCTTTTGCCTCCTCGAAAGCGCCTGCTTGCTGGATTGAAAAAGCAAAGCTCGGAAGCTGATGGTGCTTTGGGTCTCTCTCTAATTGCTTCTTCTGCTTCTGCTTCTGCTTCTGCTTCATCTGCTGCTACTTTAAGCGACTTTGAAACACGTCTTAACAACCTGTTAAGCTCTCATTCGAATAATCCTAACCTTACACCAGAGGAAATAGTAGAGGCTTCAAAATCAGCAGCTATTGCTGCAACTAAGGCTGCAGCAGCTGCGAGAGCTGCCGCTGAAGAAAAGGCTGCAAAAGCATCAAAGGCAAAGGCTGCTGTCAAGAGCGCCTTAGATTTGGTTGCCTCATTTTCTGAAGAGGCAGCCTCTAAGGAAAAATATCTGAAAAAGAATAGGCTGAAGAAGCATCTTCCAGTTCGGCTTTTGTACAAAAAATACCAACCGATTGAGAATAACAAGACAGATGAAGAGTTGGCCCGTAAGTTGCATCGAGCTATTAACAGCTCCCCTAGAATCTTGAAGAACTCTTCAAGTTCTGACTGGAAGGGTCATAAACACAAGAAGCCTAATAGCTCAGTGAGTTCTGAGAAAAGTAGGGTATCCAATGGGGGTATCTTGTTGGAAGGACACCTCCCATCTATGTCCAATGGTCATGCTGTAACAGGCAAGGTCAATTCTGAGGGTTCCATCCGAGAGTTATACACACACAAAGTAGATGAAAGGGCCTCCAAGTCTGATAAAGTAAGCCAACTAGAGGTGGATAATGAAGAAGCAGAATCAAGTCAGCCAAAGGATAAAACTGGGGAAGATGTGTGTACAACTGGTAAAAAAAGGGGAAGAGTGAAGCTAAAAAGGTTGCCGCTAAGCATTTGTACTTTTAGGGATCGGTCAAACCCCAAGGAGGAGATGAATGGGAGAAGCACCCCACTGACTGAGAATAACGTGGGCAGCCCCACTGCTGGCAGTATGCCCTTATTCGCAATGCAGCCTTCGGCCGATGGTGTGATGCCAATTGGGGCTACACCGGTGTGGAAATGCCAAGAGTTCAAAGTTCCAACTTGTGTCGAACAAAATAAAGTACTGCAGTCGTGATGTTCAAATGTAATGTGGTGACAGGTGGCTACTGTGATAGAAGTTGATAGCTGAGGTAGGTTCATGGTGCTCTTTTTTACAGAAACGGCTTTCTTTGATTTATCTTTTTTGCTCATTTTTTCTGGCTTTGTAATGAAGATAAACTGACTGAATGTAAATTTAGATATTTAATTGCTTGCATCCGTGCTTTACAGAATTGCAAAGCTTCAAGTTAGGATTCAAGTGATGGAATAAATTGAATAGTATTTGTTAACATGTTGCATATTCGTCCTGTCATAGAATCGATGAGAAATGAACAATAGAATGCCGAGTGTCGTTGGTTATATAATTTTTTTTTTTCAAGTTGATTGTTTTACTTTTATATGCTGTGTCGTTACTTGTCAAAATAACATATATATGTTACTTGTTGCTGCTTTCGTAAATACAGTATTATTAGAAATGGAAATAACGTTAAATTTAAATTTAATGAAGAGGGATTTTGGGTGGTAAAAGGTAGGGCTGAGCTCTGACTTCGACGAAGTCGGAGGAAAATTTTTACTCCGTCTCCGACTCCGATCGGAGGTCGGAGCTCCGACTGTTTATTGGGCTAAATAAATTCCTTTTTTCGACTTTTGGACTCACCAAAGCCCAATTTTGAAACTGTAAAAAAAAAAAATACTGAAAAGATAAAAAAAAAACTTAAATACAATAGTTTAAAAACTAAATAACATGTAGTCATAAGTTATAACAGTCTCATTTATTACAACATTGACTTAGTCTTTAAAGATAAATACGTAAATATTAAATACGGATTTCACTCAAATCTCAATGGTCCATTGGTCATACCTGAGATGAAGATAGAAAATAGCAATCAATAAAGGAAAAAACTGATAATAAAAAATTGAACACGGTAAAAGTAGAGTTTTATTCTTACAAAGAAAGTGGGTTCTCCATAGTCCATAGTCTCTCAACTCCATCCCAACTTTCAAGGGGCGTCCGTCTCAGACTCTCAATCATCGGCAATTATGTTAGGGTTCATAATTAGGTCTATAAAATTATAAAAAGCACAAGTTAGAAACATTAAAAATAATTGAATAATCATTTAAAAACATATAAAGTTACCCGATTCAAGCCTATAGCTCTCGGCATCAGCGCCAACGGTATCTAGTCCAATGAGCGTTTCACTTATCCAATTTTGTGTGCAAACGAGGGCCTCCATGGTTGACGGTGACAATGAACTCCGATAAGCATCAAACACACGTCCTCCAATACTAAACGCCGACTCTGAGGCAACCGTAGTGACATGAATGGCTAACATATCTCGGGCTATACGGGAAATGACAGGATTCTTGGTGGAATTAACCTTCCACCAAATTAATAACTGAAATACACCACTAGGTGCCTCGACAACTTCCATAAAATATCGTTCAACCTCAGACGTACATTGCATAATATTCCTCGTTGTAATGAGTTGATGATACTGTTGCATAATGAGATGGCCTGTAACCTCTCCGGATGGTCAGTGTCATCTAAGGAAGTTGTCGACCCTGTTGGCCTCGAATGTGAGGAGCTACCAGCTGCAGATGAAGGTTGACAACTATTGTTGTAGTGACTATATATGTCATCAATATCACTTTTTAGCATTATAATAAACTCTACAGCCTTCATTGCCATGAGGATGGAATTTACCCAAAATTCTAAAACGGCCAACTTATATCGGGGGTCAAGGATCACAGTCACAAATAGTAATCTATTTATCTTTTCAATATTCCCCCAATATTTATCATATTTGGTTTTCATTCTCATAGCCATAGCAGATAATAATTTCCTAGAGTCAGCACAACTGTTTTGCAAGTGGAAGTGAAGTCCCGAGAGCTCGCTGAAGTACAAGTTCGTAGTTGTATATTTGGATCCAAATATCCGCATGGTTATGTCATAAAAAAATTTCAAAAATTGAACAAAGTACCTCACACTAGTCTAATCATGTGCTTCCGACGCACCGAGCCCCTGTCCTGCTGGCTCCAACAAAGCATACCTTAGGCCTCCATCCTCGATCTCCATCCGCTCGAATGCTCTTTGGTACTTCTATACCACATCTAACATCATGTATAAACTCGTAGGCCTGAATGACATCATCTTTCACAGTCGTGTTTCGCTTGAACCAATCAATTGCTGTTTCATTGGCACTGGCATTGCCAACTGTAATACACAACACTTTTTGAATTTCCCAGTCATTTATACAATCATCCATCTTCGCCCCAATGGATGCACCTTTATGATATGTAATTTCTTTGAAACTAATAATTCGTTTAAGCAAAATTCACTCACTGTCAATGTAGTGTGCTATGATATGTAGCAAACGTTCTGTATGGACGTCCATGTGTCAATCGTAAATGACACTCTCTGGCCAGTGGTAATAAACATTTTCCTCATCTTCGCCTTCTCATTCGCATGACTTTTCATACAATCTCACATCACCATATACCGTGATGGAATGAGAAATCGTGCCTAATAGTTTGTACAAACTTTCGGAAGCCTCTTTTGTCGATTGTGGTAAAGGGCATCTCATCAGTAATTATCATCTCTGCAAGCATGTTCCTCAACATCTTCTCACTGTATTGAGGGATGACCAATTTCGTAGCCTGTGTACCATCAGTGGCCTTAGAAGTTTTGTAACTGAGCTTGGTCTGATCAGTGACCGCCAAATCCCTTCGCGATCTTATATCGTTGGCAACCATTTAAATGTACTATTAGCATACTGGTGCCTTACTTCTTTGAATGGCAACCACAAAGTTGTCCACAGTGGTGACATCTTGCTTGCAGGTTCGAACGATCACCATGAATTTTGGTGAAATGCTCTCATGTCCACGACCTTTTTTTAGAAGGCTTTGGTGGTTGATCGTGCTCAATGGGCATCTCCCATTCTCTTCGTTGAACATATCATCATCCTTTATATCTACTGGGAGTCGACTACTCGTACAAGATGTAGCTGCTCTAGATGTAGCTGCCCTAGATGTGGATGTTCTAGCACTGGCATCTGCCACATCCCCTTGTGGACGATCGTCTCCACTAGGTATAAGATCCATATCACAATGAAAGAAGTTGAAAAAATAAATTATAAGTAAAAAATTAGTTTAAAAAATAACTAGGCTATATTAAAAGGCATCAACTTATTTAAGAAATTAAGACAAAAAAAAAAAAAAAAAAATAGAAGCTAAACATAAACAAACATACATGAAAAGAGTAATAATTAATATAAGAACGGGCAAGTTATGGCATAACCATCTCACAAACATACAGTACATTAAATGTTATAAGTAAGAATCTTTTAAGTAATTCCAAATTAGAATCATTCACGAAGGTAATCTTTTTTATATAACATGCATTTCGTTACATGCATCACATTGCATGATACTTCTCTTAAGTGAGTATTTTATGAATTAGTCCTTGAGGTCTAACTATATGTTTATATCTCAATAGATCTCAATAGAAAAATGATACTTGTAGTCGTGAGTGTGCAAGTGCCGTGCAGTCGCTTTGCGCATTCCACGACTGTATGTAACATTACTCATCTCAATATTGGATAACTCAATCAATGATGTGTAGAAACATATGATCATCTTTATTTTCTAAAAAGTTTATATAGCTTTAATATATATATATATATATATATATATATATATATATATATCTATAGATCACCAACTAGAAAGAAATAATCATTATATGAATTAATGAGTCCCATAGATTCCCATATGACTATTATATTTCTCTAAACTTTAGTCAAGAAGAAATATAAACAATAAGAGCAATGCTACCAAAAAAACCAATTTGGCAAAGAGTAGTCATAGCCCAATGTGGAGTTATAGTTATTATGCATAATATGAATTGGTTGGGTCATGTGGTTTTGATTTTTGAAGTAGTAGCATCTCTTACACATTTTATCAAGCACATTACATGCATACTGGTTTGCACAGTTCGTTGCCATCAACCATATTCAATTTTTGCTACATTTCCTTACTACAACACAACTTCACAAGAATCACAACAATTAATCCCAAAACAACTAATTCTAGGCAACCCAACAACATGGAAAAAAAAAAAAAACTTAAAATTATATTTCCTTGATTTAATTTTAGGGCTCGGAATCGGATAACTTACCAGAGGCTGAAGCTGAGCGGAGGCTGGCCTGAGAAGTGAAGGGGAACGGAGTTTTGCACACTACGGAGGAGTAAAGAGGCAACAGCGGCAACAGAGAGGGAACGAGGCGGTGAGATGCAGGGATTCGAGAGGTTCAGAGAAAAAGGAAAAGGAAGAAGGAAGAAGGAAGAAGGGAAGGGGGGTCTTGCGTTTTGGACCCCCTGTGTGATGAAACGACGTTGTGTGATGGAACGACGTCGTTTAATATTTTTTTAAAATCCAGATGTAAAATGACGTCGTTTTATGTTTGGATTCTTTTAAAAATATCGGAGTCGGAGACTCTGTCTACTTATTCGGAGCTACTTTGATTCCGACTCTAATTTCCAACCACTCCGACTCCGTCAGAGTCGGAATCGGAATCGGAGCCGAAGTCGGACGGACTCGGAATTTTCAAAAGTTTGCACAGCCCTAGTAAAAGCCTTCTCCCACGTGTGGACTTTGTGAGGAGAGTATAACAGTTGAACTTTTAACTTTTGACTTCTATGACTGAACGGATACACTTGAAATCCTTCAATCTTTTTGTTTCTTTTTAGCATTGCCTTCCTCATTGACTGTCTTGATCGCATTTTAAAAGGTCTTTATTGTGATTGTTTTTAGATTGGCCTGCACTTCTACACTTTCAATTGCAATTTTAGGACAAGTCAGTGTATACCTACTGCTTGTACCCAAATTTTATCTCCTCTTAAAAGAATTTATAGCAATGAATTTGAGGTGTTTTGAAATCTTTTTTTACTGGAAATGATATTAATGAGCTGATCTTGGAGATATCCTCTCAGTAATATGTTGAAGATAACAATGGAGACAGAGCATATGAGGATCTATCATTGGTTGAATAGAGAGGCAAAATATTAGAGCCTATTCACAGAAAGCTCAAAGAGTAGTGTCGTCTCCCTCCGACGTGGGATTGCTAAAATCGGTTTTTATAAAGATGTACTAGAAGGCAGCGTGGCTCACCATATACGTTTTTAGATTAGAGCTGTGATATTGTTTGGGAGTTTGGGTTGGGTTGGTTCTAAGTATTTTTAGTATAATTGACTTGGAAGAAAAGGAAATTTCCAATAATTGATCGAGTCAATTCGTTATTTATACGTGGGCCCACTTCTCACTTTGATCAGATGTGCTAGACTAAGATATTGTACTGCCATGGTTGTCTGAACAAGCATAATTTATGAGAGTAGAGTGAAATCAATCTAATCCATCTACCACGCCCGCTCTTGTATTGAAGAAAGTTATCGCCTGGACTTTGGATTCTTTGACAGATGACATCCAAGTAGAAAGAATCAACCAAATTAAGATCATCTTCATGGCAAAAATTCTTTTTAAGGTACTGGCGGTGATTTTAGACTACCAAGTTTGATTGTGGTTGGTTTGTTGGCATATCAACTTCATTCTAAGGTGGGAAAACGACACCAACCCAAATGGACCGGTTGCTCTGAACGTAGCAATAAACTATTGGGGCGATCAACTCTCTATAAATGCGTGCAGGGTCAAGACATTTCAGCTTAGCCTGACTCGCACAGCAATTGACTTATAAATTATACATTCCTGATTATGGCAAAACCTGAAGAAGCACCAAGCACACAGACACCCATATAGCACGGCCACCACACGCAGTGCAACCAAGCCAATATGAATCAATCCAAATAACTACCTTTTCCTCTCAGTCCACGCTATCTCGATTCTCTGATCCGAAACAAGCCAGTTATATTTTATTTTATTTTCTTTTCTTCTTGGGTACACAACACCAACAGATCTTATGGCATTATAGTGCAAAAAATAAATAAAACAATCATCCATGATTGTCGTATCGACTCAAACACGTGAATAACATATATATCTAATGTTCCGGTTAGCTCCCAGAGGGTATTTACAGTTGCAGTCAAATCATCATCACCACGTTTTCATCTTATAGAGTAAATCAAAAAATATATCTTATTAGAAAAATAAATCTTATTAGAGGTGTAACCAAAAAAAAAAAAAAAATCAATAGTCAGTCATACAGATGAAGGGAGGGACTCTGCAAAAAAAAGTGTGGCTGTACCAATATTTGTCATGCCCTGTTCACTTAACCCATCTTAATCTCCAGTTTGCTCATCCCGACATTCACGTTTCCCAGATTAGCTTCATTTTTCATCTCATCCTCTGTTGAATTCCTGAGATTGAGCCATGGGTGTTGCAGACACTGCTGAGCAGTTGGTCGCTTCTCTGGTGCAAAATCGAGAAGGGGGCAAAGAAACTCTGCAAACTCCCCAGCATCATTTTCTGAAAAATTGTACTTCTCAACCAGCAACCGATCAAGTGGCCAAAATTTCAACCTCCGAATCCTCTTTAGATCACCATGTCTGTCAAAGTAATCCTTGGATTGTGCTCCTCCAATGGCTACCTGTCAACCAAAGCACAAGACAGAAATCAAAATCAAAGTTACTGGACAACTATGTGAGGGTAGTGGCAGAATAACGTGCTCACCTTTCGAGGCATCTTTCCAAGGAGTTCCATCATTAGAGCAAGGTGGTCCTGAAACAAACGAAATGAAAAGTTCTATTACCTTATATAAACAGGTACATAGAGAGATAATAGCAATAACTGACATTGGAGTTACCATTTAGATGATTAATATGGTATGGTTGATATGGAAATGTGGTTTAATAGCTTGCCCTTTTACATCATTCAGTGCAAGTTATTACATGCGTACCAAGTACCAACAACACAAAAAAAGGTCATGTGTTATACTAACTTTTTGCATGCATTGTTTCTAGACTAAAACCCAACTCCAGCACAAATATCAATATAGATCATCAAACAATCTAATTTCACCAGCGTACAACAAAAGAACAGCACGAAACTTTCTGCTGCTTATCTTTCCACACACCCACGAAAATACGTGAAACTTCAAAATCGGTTCACTGTGACATGCAATAAAAATGGTAATTCAAAGATTATGCCATGCCTAGAAAATATGTTAAAGTCCTGTTTGACATTTTTTTATGACTCTGTTTGGCATAAATAGCTACTGCGTATATATGAAATTTGTTTTTTCTTTGATATTTCTATTCCCATCCACCACACCATGTCCTTGGCTATTAAGGAGAGGGGGGGGGGGGGGAGTGTATTATGCGCTCATTACTCAAAATAAAAGCATGCTGCCTAGCTAAACTGGGTGAAGAACAATACCAAAATTTAAACTAACTGGATATAAGGTAGAGGGTACACACACGTGGACAGACGTGTGCTTCCACAAATATGAACAGAGAGTAACGGTATCGCATATTTTTTCCTATTCTTCATCTTATTGTTCCCTTAACTTCCCATTTCCACTCATAACCTCCAAGATAAATCATGAAGTTATCTAGTTGAACTAATCTGCTCCTAATTTCTATGGTACAGCATATTGTAATGGATCAAACTCTGAAGACCACATAAAACCATCTTACCTCATCCTCGCTGAAGTCCTGTCCACCCTTAGGAGCAAACATCATGTCCCCAGTTGCAAGTTCAAAGGCAGTGCAAGCAAATGACCAGATATCAACAGAGAAGGAATAGCCTGCTCGTAGTATAACTTCAGGAGCTCTATACTGCCTAGTTTGGATTTCTTCTGCAAACTGCTTATCGGCACAACATGCACTTCCAAAATCCACAACCTTGCATCTCGCATCAATCCCATCCAGGTTTTTCTGTGATTTTTCAGCTCCTTCGACTACCACTCCTCCAATGGAAGCTTTTCTTTCCGATATCTTTGCAGCGACTCTCCTAGCCCTTCTCTTCAACTTTTTTTCAATGATATTTATTGTATTTCCACCATTTGGATTCCCTTCAGGCCTTTCAAGAATTGGTGCTAGCCCAGACCTAACTGGGTCTTTGGTAGGATCAATGGTGGAAAAGAGAAGAATATTTTCAAGTTTTAGGTCAGTGTGGATTATACCAAGTTCTCTATGCAAGTAATCCAGACCTATCAAAATGCACTTGCAGATCTCCCTAACTTTATTCAATCCAAGGCCTTTGTATCGGTTATGCCTGATCAGCCGGAGTAAGCTATCACCAAGAAACTCAAGGACCATGCATACATGCTGCCCGTTTGGGCCCGTATGCTTAAAGTGATCGATGAGTCGCACAATGCAGCTGGAATTTGAGGGATCACCATTGGCAATAGCTGAGAGGATTTCAATCTCATGAAGAGCAGCTTGAGCAAATTGTGCTGCACTTTTCTGGATCTTGAGAGCCACATATTCCTGACCAATGGAAAATAAAAAGGTAAATGCGACTACAAATAAATGCAAAGAGTTAGGCCCCGTTTGGATAGCGAGTGTTTCATCTCATCTCATCTTATCTCATTATTACAATTTTTCCAAAATCCCACACAAAATATAATAAACAATTCAACTTTTTTCAATCTCAAAACAATAATAATATTAAAAAATAATATTTTAACAATATTTTATACACCTTTCAACTTTGATCTTAAACTTATCTTATCTCACTATCCAAACCACACCTTAAGCTTGCCACAGAAGGAAAAGACGCAGTGTCTCTGACTCGTCAAAAAATGAAATGGCTACATATTGCATCATCGAACAAAACAATGCTTGCGCCTGCATGCGTGTGTGATGAAACTATCTGGTATACCACTGGACTAAGAGCTGTGACCATGCTAAGTTGCGTAATTCAGATCAATTGGTATCCCTACAAGATCGATCATTTTAACCGCTCAGATCCTCGTATCTCCTTTGAAACTTAGAACCCAGGTTCTTGTCGTCTCGTGTCACTCATCATACCAATTAAGGATTGCAATTTGCATTGTCGTAGGGCGAAAAAGGGTAAGGAACGAATCTCTTGCAAGAATCCGGTCCATAAAAACAGGAAAACATGATCCATGACTCATAATATTCCAACAATTTTGATAACCCGATATAAGATTCACATAGCCATCGATAACGTATATTGAATACAAAAACAAGGTTGACATAGAGATTCCAAGGGAAATCAATAACGAAAGAATGGAAACAATCCAAACCCATTAAAAATCACGAATTTGAATAAGAAGAAACAAAAAAAGAAAAGAAAAGGGAACGTACAGAGGTTCGAGTGTCGTAGGCGAGCCAGACGGTGGAGAACTGACCCCAACCCAACTTTCTCTGAGCGATGTAGCGGCCACCCGCGAACTGATCCCCAACTCTGACGGCGTGGTACCCTCCTTTCCTGTACGACTCCATTCCCTCATCATCTTCCTCCGAACCTGACGACGATGAACACGACATCTCTCTTTTTCTCTGAACCGTGTGATCTGATATATAATAGATTAATTGTCTGGCTTTGATCCAATTCTACACCCTTCCTTTTCTTTCCGGTTCTACCGGGTGAGGAGAAAGGAAATTGATAGATATGAGATATGGAGAAGAGTAGCAGAACAAGACGAAAAGGTAAAGAAAAGAAGGTGGGAGTCGTCTATGTAACTTGCAGTTGCAGGTGATGATGTATTGTTTATGTGGATACTCTTTCCTTTCTATGTTATTGGATTTTCAATGTTACCAATCTCGATTCCTTTCTGTTGATATTTGTTTTTGTGTTTCTGGCCTTCAATGGGAATTGAAGGACTTTTTCTCCCTCTCCACCTTTTTCTCCTCTTTGCCTTCTTATAGCCGGTGGGTCTCTTTGCCTCTTTCTTTGCTTCTCTCTTTTTTATTCTCACCTTTTTTTTTTTTTAATTATTAGTTTACTTTAAAAACAAATATCCAAAATCTTGGTTTAGATTTTGGATATTTTTCGGAGATTTTGGATATTTTTTTTGTTTAATATTGTCTCAAAAGTAACACAAAAAAAAGTTCGTTTAGATTAAAAAATAAATAAATAAAAAAAAATTAAATAAATGAACGATTAAAATAAATAGACAAACTCACGGCATACTCAATTCAATAATAAAGTGATTTGATGATATGTGATGCATTTCCTTGTCGGTGCTCCTTTAATCTTATCTCTTTGAGTAAATCAAAGTCATTAATAAAGAAAGTCAAATAAAATAAAATAAAATAAAAAATGGGAGTGACCATACTCCCTCCCGTATCGAGCTATCTATCACGTATCAAAGAAGTTCAAGAGATGGATGTAGGGCTAGCTTCGAACCAAACTCGCATCACATAAAAAAAGGCACACATGATTGAAAGACATTAATAATTATGAGACCACCTACGATTGAATGAAGGTAAAGATTTTGTGAAAGAAGCAATATGTTATTTTTCGTGACCATGGGTTCCAATTTTTTTTTTTTAAAAGATTGTTGGTTTGGAGATTTTTTTATAGTATTACTCCATTTTGTATATTTTGGAATAGGGTTGTAAATAACCGAGTTGAGCCGAATTCGAATTCGATTAGCATGCATACTTATTCGAACTTGGCTCGAATTCGGATAAACTCAAATATTCTTATTTGAATTCGGCTAATTAGCTATTAATATTGTTCACATTTGGCTCGAGCTCAACTAAAAATAAACAAACTACTCGATCTCAAACTCGAGTTTTATTTTTAAATCTTATTCTTGTCTTTTGATTAATATAAAAATTTTAAATTTTATAAAAAAATTCTAACCATTTAACTATATATTCAACCAAGTAGTTGTGATTAAAAAATTCTTACGATATAAATTTTTATAAAATAAACTAATTTATAGCTATAAATCAAAACATAATACATAAGCTAAATGTAATAAATTAAACCATTTAATATATATATATATATATATATATATATACACACATAGACAACATAATAAATCAAAATTCGAATTGTATAATATAAATTATGAATACATTATGCATATATTACTAAATATTATGTTTATTAGTGTATTAGAAGTATATGACATAAGAATATAGTTATAATATATAAGTTATTGTACATATATTACACTGTAAAAATCATTGATTTTTCACCAGGAATATAATATGGTCACAAAGGATTGTTTGCACACATAAGACTTGGACGTTGAAGGGAGTAATACCCAAGACCAAGGCCTTCTCAATGTTAAAGTTGCTCTTACATTTCCATGGAAGCCCTTGATGAAATCTTTGGTTTTGTTAATGCACACATATTGAACGGGTGATAATCACTGCATGTTAGCCATCTATTTCGATTCATGGTCGGAACTTTCACATTTCCAAAATTTAACATCTACAAGTTTCAATTCAGAAATTCGGGTGGCTGCTCAATGGTATCAGAATCATCTTGGTGGTGTAGTTCGGGTTTTACTTAAAACTAATGATAGAGAGAAAGAGGAATGCTACTGAAGAGGGTGTTTCTGCGGAGACAAAGTAAGAACCTTTTGCTGTAGTTATGGCACCTCATCAGTTGGCTCTGATGTTTATTCCTCATGATCATTATGATTATTTATTGGAATTACGTAATGGGTAAAGCTTACTTGTGAATTGTTTTCTTTTCTTTTTCTTTTTTGTTTTTTTATTTCAGTTGGGTCATATGTGAAATCATTGGATCAACTTGATTTGCTTGACCTGTTAGTGCAACCTGCATCAGAAGATGTCAACGTGGAGCATATTGAAGACTTGAGACCATCAAAGAGGAAAGTTATTTATACAGAGGTGGAAGGGATATTTAGGTCCGTTGGTTATAAGCCCACGACCAGTGGACATGTTCAGCTTATGGGTCTGAGATTGGGGGACATACTGTCCATGAGCCCATGTGACTCACGGGCTTAACCGTGTGGTATGATAATGTCGATAGGTTAGGATGGTTATCTCGTCTGCTTATTACGGGATAACTAGTGCTTATCTATGTCCTCAACCCCTCTATAAATAATACTTAAAGGTAACACTAAACTTTAACTTTTCTGGTATACACATATTGAGATCACGTTTTTCTAACTTAGGCATAAGAGATCTCCTTGACGACTAGTGCCGCCCTCTCATCTGTTGTAGATCATCCGAGCAGTTGGTGGTGTGAAACACGTCATCTACAATAGGTTTGCTATTGAGTTTGCCTCTCCTTGTAGTTTGTGTGCTTGGTTATTTTTTATATCCATGAAACAAAGATGTGGGTTGATAAATTTTTGTTATCTACCCTCCTTTTAGCATAAGCCAATGTTTGAGATTATTTCTGGTTTGCATCGTGGCATATATCATCAAGAAAAACTTCTTATTAACCATTATAATCCCTTCGAAGCTTATGTCGAGAGTGAGAGCATTGGTGATGAAATAAAAAATAAAAAATAAAAAATAAAAAATTTCACTAATAGTTACTTTCTTAATTATTAAGAAAAATAAATAAATAAAAAACTAAAATGCATAAACAATAAGATTGAACAGTAAGTTTGAGGGACTTCACTAACATTTTTCTTTCTTGGCTGCCAATTGCTATTACATTGGGGTATGTCTCTGTACGTTGTTGAGCGGCGAATTGATATGCTGCCGAAACCATTGACAGAAGTTAAACTCTTTTTTAGTCTTCTTCCTCTCATCTTATGTGTACATTATGTTGGGTTACATGTGGAGACTGGTTTGTGAGCAGAAAATCGAGAAACAGTGAGTTCGCTCGACATGCGCTCAACAGTGGGTTCGAACGAAGCTCAACCCGTGGGTTCGTTCGAGGTGCGCTTGACAGTGAGCTTGAGCAGGACACAAATCTTAGTATTCGCTCAAGCCATGCTCAACACCCCGCTCGAGTCAAGGTTCATTGGTTGTTTGCTCGAGATGCGCTCGAGATGCCACTCGAGCGAAGAACGTAGTTTTTGCCAGATTATGGTTTCCAACGCCGTTTGCTATAAATATGTTATATTTGACTTGTTTTGTACGATTTTCAGCATTTTTTTAGAGAGAACAATTGTCAAGTGAGTGTGTATTGTGTGAAAGAGCAAAAAGAGCCTAGAGAGTGTGAGTTGAGATTTAGTAATTGTAATCTCCTCTGGTTAATAAGATTTTTATAGTTCTGTGGATGTAGGCAATTTGTCGAACCACGTATATTGCGTGTCGTGTGTTTCATCATACTTGCTTTTACTTTAGTTTGCCATCGTTGGTGTGTGTGTGTTTTGCACAACAACTGGTATCAAGAGTCAAGGTCAGATTTGAAAGAGAATGATGGCTGGAGATAAAGTGAAAGCACCCAGGATTGAGAAGTTCGACGGCATTGATTTTGGGTACTGAAAGATGCAGATTGAGGACTATCTCTATGGAAAGAGGCTCCACCTTCCACTGTTGGAAAAGAAGCCAGAGAATATGGATGATGCTGAGTGGACCCTGTTAGATCAACAAGTTCTGGGGATTATTCAGCTAACCTTGTCCAGAACAGTGGCAAACAATACAGCAAGAAGAGAACCACTGCGGATCTCATGGCGACTTTGTCAAGTATGTATGAAAAGCTATCGGTGAATAATAAAGTGCACTTAATGAAGAAATTGTTCAATCTGAAGATGTCAGAATGTATGTCTTGGCCCCATACTAATGAATTTAATACAATCACAAATCAATTGTCTTTTGTAAAGATTGAGTTTGAGGATGAGATCAAAACGTTGATTATGTTGGCATCGTTGCCAAATAGTTGGGAGACCATGATGATGGTTGTGAGTAGTTCAGCCAACAAGATAAAACTGAACTACGACGACGTACGTGACATAGTCATTGCTGAAGAGGTACGTAGAAGAGACTCGGGTGAGTTCTCGGGTTTAGGATTGGCCCTGAATGTTGACAATCGGGGCAGAGGACATGACAGGTCAAGCTCCAAGAGCAGGGGGAAGAGCAAGATGAAATCTGGACAACAGATCACTTGTTGGAGTTGTGGCAAGTAAGGCCACATTAAGAAAAACTGTAGGAATTAAGAAAGTGCTGAGGATGATGTGATGAATGTAGTGATAGAAGAAATTCATGATGCCTTACTTCTTGCAATGCACAATCCGATTGATGATTAGGTGTTGGATTCAGGGGCTTCATTCCATAGCACCTCAGATCGAGAGATCTTGCAGAATTATGTTGCTGATGATTTTGGAAAGATGTATGCCGCTGATGGAGAGGCACTGGATGTAGTGGGAGTGAGTGATTTTCACATCACATTTCCAAACATAGGCGTATGGACTTTACAGCAAGTCAGACACATTCCAGATCTGAAGAAAAACCTGATCTCTGTGGGACAGCTTGATGACAGCGTTTATGCATTAGCGTTCTCTGGAGGAGTTTGGAAGATCACTAAGGGTGCGTTGGTTTTTGCGCATGGTAAGAGATATAACTCTTTGTATTTAACATCAGAGTCCAGTGATGTGTAGGAAAATACTAGAATGCAAAAAAGCAAGCATGATCGCGCAAAACATATGAGGAAGTCAAAGAGAGTTAGTTTTGCCGTTCCTCATGTAAGCTTGGGAAAGTTGGTTGAGGTTGCCAAAATCGGTTCGAGACTAGATACTCCTAGTACAGTGAGAGTTGTGAGTCGCCCAGTGGATGTGCTGATTAAGGGCGATGTTCATGGAAGACTGAAGTCGGGAGCAAAGCTCAACCCATGAGTTCGCTCGAAGTGCTCTCGATAGTGGGCACAAGCGAGACACAAACCCTAGTGTTCGCTCAAGCCACACTCGACACTCCACTCGAGCCAATGTTTATTGGTTGTTCGCTCGAAGCGCGCTCGACATGCCGCTCTAGTGAAGAACGTAATTTTTGCCATATTAGGGTTTCCAACGCCGTTTGCTATAAATATGTTATATTTGACTTGTTTTGTACGATTTTCAATATATTTTGAGAGAGAACAATTTTCAAGTGAGTGCATATTGTGTGAGATAGCAAAAAGGCCCTAGAGAGTGTGAGTTGAGATTGAGTGATTGTAATCTCCTCTAGTTAATAAAATTTCTGCAGCTCTGTGGAGGTAGGCAATTTGTCAAACTACGTATATTGTGTGTTGTGTACTTTATCGTGTTTGCTTTTACTTTAATTTACCATCGTTGATGTGTGTGTTTTGCATAACACATTATGTGTATAAAATATTTCTTGATCTCATGGTTGACTATTATTAGGTGTAAAACTCTTTTATTTTTTAAGTTTTATCTTGCAGACATATGTTCTCTTCGAGCTGGTGCAGAAAGGCTAGCTTTCTCTGTTATTTGGGTATTACTTCATTATTTAATCATGATAAGATGTGGCAGTTCTAATTTTATTTTCTTTGTAAAGAAATAAGTATTTGTCGAATAAATGGATTTAAAATTATTTTTATAAAGTATATATGATATTGCTATATCTAATATGTTGAATAAATGGACATAGTACTGGGATAAATGGACACAGCACTCATAGTAGACAAATGAGAAATGTTAGTAGTGGGTAACCTCCCATGACCCATGTTGTGTCTACATGGGTGGGAAAGTTATTAATTAACTCTCCACCACTACCACAACTTCATAATTAACTTTCCATGTGAAAATTCTTTAAATAAAAGTTTTACGTACATTAAATAAAGTGTGTTTGTTGAAAAAATGTATGTACAAAAAGGAAAAGCTCTTCTCTCTCTACAATTTTTGAGAAACCATCTAGATCTCTTGATCTTGAAGCGTAAAAGTTTCTAGGAGACTCTAGTAACCTCATAAGCAACGCATAGATGCAAACAACAAAATGATGTGCGCTGTAAAACGAGTAAAGATCCGGTCTTGTGGGAATTCCGCTCCTTAAGATAATTCAAATTAACCTCTTTTGACATTATGGAACTACAATGATATTTGGTTTAAAACATTAAGGCCCCGTTTGGAACTTAGACACTAATTTTAAGTTGAGTCTAACATCCAAATACCCAAAGCTCAAATTACTAAACTCATCTCAACTCAAAACATCTTTACACATAGGACCCACAATCTTTTTTAACTCAACACCGCTTTACACGCGGAACCCACAACCTTTTTCAACTTCTCATAAATATATCTAAACTCATCTTAATATCCAAACACATCTAAACTCATCTTAGGTAGACCTCACAAAACTCACTCCACCATCTCAATTCACTACTATTCATAAAGAACTCAATTCATCTCAAATCAGCTCAACAACCAAACAGAACCTTAGGGTAAAGCCCAGTAGGATAGGGATAGGGAAGGAATGGTGTAATGATATTTCAGCTTTGATTATTATTGATTTATTTCTTTTCAATTTGATTTAGATTGATTTATTTGATTCTTGCATCCTCATTTAATTTCAAGTGTGGTTTCGATGTACTCATACATACAAGTCTACTATTGTCCAAAATGACGTCATTATGCTCAAATCTATTTATTACAGTATATAATTATTGAAGTATTAGGCTTTAAAAGTTTGAAGGTTGTGTATAATGCATGATTATTGATTATTCAAGGTATATGAATTAAAAATTTATCATCTTAATTTTATTCCATAGTTTAACTATTCATGCTGCATATTGTGCGGATCTACTACTAATATGATAAGAATGAACAACTTGATCTTAAGAACAGGTACTCTACACAACTGCTATTGGAGGACCTATAACAAGCGTAAATAAACATGCTGTGGCAGTACGCAGTCTGTGTCTGTCCATGAAATGGCCCATGGCAAAGGTGCTTTCAATATTGCTGCTAGCTAGCAGTGAAGTTTATTCTATTTCTAGGGTTGTAATCAAATAGATTTCATACATACTCGATGCATGATATGTGCTTTCAGCCATTACCATATCCTAGCTCTTTGTATACAATGCGTGTATAGACATGTGATTTTTCCTATTTAATCCCATACTTATTAGGTAGTTCATTATTTGAATCAACTTAAAAACTTTTTTTCCCAATATGAAGCATACAGCCGTATCATTCTCCATCCCCCACTCCTCTCTAAAAGGAAAATGAAGAAATAAATTGAAGGAAAAGGAAAGGTTTATGATGCCCCTGTCCAAGCAACAAGTTTCTGTCCTCAACGTTAAAAGGAATCCATAACCCAAGTAGAAAATTAGAAAGGATTACAGGATTATAAACATTACTTTACAGTATTAATCAATGTAACTAGTGCTTATTTATATGGAAATTTCTGACTAGTATTTTGTTATATAGAAGCTTCAACCTCATCTGAATTCACTGCAGCTCCATTGGCATTAGGAGCATCATCTGCTCGCAGCTGAGCAGAAACATCATCTATGGCAGAATTCAATTGTGCAATCTTCTCAGTTAATATTTTACGGGTCCTCTGTAGTCATAATGAACACAACCAAAGCAATATCAGTGCAATTGTAAACATAAGAAATCACAACTAAAAACTCACTAGATAAGCAATAAACGATCATGAAAATACAGGTTAACCAAGCCCTAGGTGTGATGCCTAACAGCCTGCTGTCTATCGTGATTGAAAACCAATAAACCATGCTTCTCTCTTGCTTTGCAGATAACACCAACCATGAGTAGTCCTTATAATCAAACACGGACACATAATGAAAAAACAAATAAATTGAGGAGGAAGTACATTTTGCATCTTAAGACTACCACCATTGTCCGATCTGAATGCTATCAAACCCATCAATTTGTACCCCATACTACCACTTTTGACAATTTGTACCTCAAAGCTGACCGTCAAAAGTGTCACATCCTATTTCCATCGATCTTAATTGTCAGATCTAAGCCAGATGCAAATTGTGTAAAAGTGGTATTTATGATGTAAATAGATAGTTTTGGTAGTTTGAGGTGAAAATTGGAAAAAAATATAATGGAAGTTTGGGGGAGCGAAATGTACTTTCCGCTAAATAAAAAAAAGAAAGAGCCAATTTGGACCCTCAACTATCAAAACCATCAATTTGAACCCTAGACTACAACTTTTGACAATTTTCACCTTAGATCTGGCCGTCAAGGTCCTGCCGCTTACTTTGTTCATCAATCTTAACAGTCAAATCAAAACCAGGTGCAAATTGCCAACAAATGGTAACTTGCAACTCAAATACAGTTGTGGTATCTTGGGGTGACATTTTGGAAAAAAAAAATGGCAGTTTGGGCACACAAAAGGTAGTTTCCCATAAATAGATAAATAAAGGTTTCACCTCCAAGGCTTTCTCCTCATCATATATGAATTTTGGTAACCTCCTCATCAGATCTTTTCTGTCAGCTCCAGTCAGTGCCTTGCTTATCTGAAAAAGGTAATATGATATATTAGCTGGTGTCGCTTTTGAGTACAAGTATTAGTTGGTGTCATCAGAAAGCTTCAGCCATCTTTCTTTTGGGTTGGCGAAGGGGGAGGATTTTGGTACATCTGGTGAGCATCCATCCAATACTAGCTGATGCATCAAATAGCTGCTCAGCTGAACCACATAACTGTATTTACCTATCTTGTGAGACCAAATCTTAAATTAAATATTTTACCATATAGGCTCAAAAAATAGATAGAACATCTGGTGACAAAACAAACACCTCCACCAATTTACATGATTAATAACTTTGGCAAATACAGACACATAACACCAAGTCAGGTGGATTTTTTTACAGATATAAAAAGCTAGATATTTGAACAATACCTGAGGTGCATATATGCAGCCTAATGTTCCCACAACTATGCCTCCCAATACAAAGCCACCAACAAAGATACTTGCAGTGTTTGGTCTTCCAACATCCCCACTGTACTTGCATAAAAATAGCAAGTGACCATAGTTCAGGAAAAAAAAATGAACTGTTAACTGAAATGGGGAGTGAAAGAATACTATTAACTGCATTTATTTTAAATTTTTCCAGCACTCCAGCTGCAGTTCGTTTAAATATGTTTTCCCCCCCTTTTTTCAGGGGAGTTCCAACAGAAGTTGTGCATATGCTGGGGTAAAAGAAGCACACCAACTTATATGTTATATAGCTAATAAAAAAGGGAGAGTAAAAGCTTAATCCAAGTGTTCCTCAATCAAGCAAATACTATAATGCTATTAACATGGGGTGTGAAGCCAACTGAATATAAGTGTGCAACTGTCGCCATAAAAATCCACAATTGCATGTACAAACATGTAAATACAAGAATCAATACACACATACATATAATTCTCAATGAATCAATAAAATCTTATGAGTTATGACACAATGGTGAACGTACCCTGCTCGAACAGTAAACAGCCTTTTATTTGTCTCAAGTTTTACTTTACCACAGGAAGTGGTACCTAGAGATGAATCACTGGAGCTAACTTTTAGAAAACATTGGTCAGTTGGCGGCTTCAAAGGACCTGGCTTAAAAAAAATGGCCTTAATTAGTCAAGCTGAAATCTGTGCGAATAAAGTCATCAAAAGCATCATGACCTGTGTATTTATAAGCATGGCAAAAATAGCAATACTGGAAAGTATTACTAGATTGTACCCACAATTCATGTAGAAAAAGAATGCAATATATTTACATATATAAATCACAAAATGCACCCGGGAATGGATCCTCACTATTTCACTTCACTTCAAATGGATAGTATCCAATTAATGTAAAACACTGGAAATTTTGATCACTAAGAATGATTAGATTGGCAACTAAAATGAAGAATAGCCCAATATTTTGCACTGAAAAGTAAAATGAAATGAAGATGATGTTTATCCCTTTAAGAGAGTACGTCAAACCAACTGTAAGGGTACACAACTCAACGCAGTGTATGGTGCACAAAGATGAGAGCTTTAAGCCGCATGGTGCCACTGCCGCCTCAAGGCGCTGTGAGCGCAGCACTTGGTATAAGCGTAATACCTTTGGGGGTTTAATTCAATAAACATTAGCGATCAACACATAAGCGATTGCATATAACAGAATAAGGAAGATCCTTTATAACATAATTCTTCCCTAAGCCTAAGTGATGAAAACATAGAAGCCACACGTAGAAGCATAAATAATTTATACGTTTCACAACGATTCAAAGAGGTTTGTGACACTCGGAGGAACAATTTCGGGGCTACCCAAAAGATATAGTTATGACATATTCGTAAAATATAGGAAAAATGAATTATAAATGTTGGTAGAAACAATGATAAAGGAAAGAGAAGGATTAAAGGGAAAGGATATAACCGGATAAGAAGTGGGTTTGAGGATTTTGGATTGGAGAGAAGGATCTGGGCAGAGCAGCCATCCCCTTTGGATTTCTCAGGCAGCAAAGAATATTCCCACCAGAGAAAACACACTTAAGACTGTGGCTATTCGCTTCCACTTCGATATTATCGAGTCATCCGACTTATCGACTTTTGGATATTACTGTGAAATATGAGAGGAGATAGTTGGAATAAAATATTATTTTTTAATAATTTTATATTAAAATTTGAAAAAATTAAATTATTTATTATATTTTATATAAAAAATTTAAAAAGTTATAATAATATCTAAAATTACCTTAGTTTTCGACGGAGGATCCAGTCCCCATGGGAGACCCTTTCTTTGATGAGCTTTCCTACATAATTTCTACCGCAATTAACATTCCATAATTTTTTAAATTTTTTAAGTTTTTAATATTCTTTTAATTTTTTTTAAATTTATTCTTTTTAAATTATTTCAAATTTTTTATTCATTATTCATATAATAAATATTTAATAAAAAAAAAAAATTTAAAAATAATGTGTAGTGTGGAGTGTTAGGAGGTTATGAAGATTTTTTGTTCCTTGATCGTAAGAATTGATGAAAGATAATTATTTAATAATTATTATAATTTTTTTTATAAAATATTATTATTTGAATTTAATGTTTTATTATGAATTTAAATTGAGAAATAAATAAATATTTTATTCAAATAATTGTACAAAAACTTAATTATCTCTAAAAATTTTTTACTTGCCACTTGGAGTCTTGGACCATCCTCGTGTTGTGTATAAAATAAAAGAGGGACAGTCAGTCAGTGAGGAGCTCAAAAGGATCTTAAGGTCAAAAGCTCAATTCTTATTTTTTTCTTCTTCTAAAATAATTTAAAAGCTTTTTATTTAAACATCTTCAAATGAGATTTATATGTTTGTGGCATTGATTGAGTTTGACATGTCCATTTATGATTGAAGAAACAATATCATACTTTCAAAATTAGATATTTCAGTGTCTATTCTGTCCAAAAAAGGTCATATCTATAAATTATGCGTCTTAAGGAAAAGTTATAATATGTTTTATTTTACAAAATACAGTTATATAATATCTAATTCCTTTAAAAAAATTAGACCGATAATATCTAAATAAGTTTTAAATATATATATATATATATATATATATCTATCTATATATATAAAGAGCCTATGAAACGGAATTTTCTTGTTTTAACAGAATTTTCTTGTTTTAACGGAATATGCTGATTTTTATTAACTTTCCATCCGTTTGTAATAATTACAGAATACAGGGATACAATTGTATTTTCATTTACATTCTATTATGGCTACTTTTATGATTTCTGTTGGTTTTTATTCTACTATTAATATGTTTAAATATACTAATAAAGCAGATTTATTATAATAATAATCATGGATTCAATTTCCAATTTAAAAATACGTTATAATAGGAAACATATTTATGTAGATTTGTCTTTTTGTATTCATTATAATAGGAAAACATTATAATAATTTACAAATAGTCTATTTTTTAATAGCTCTTAAGATATATATTAGTAATAAAATAATAAAATATATGTACTTTATTTTTATTTTAATAAAATATATTAGTGCTTTGAACTGCATATACGTGCATCGGGCACGTAACATCTTACTAGTGTTTTAAAAATAAATGTAAGAAACTTGCTCACAAATTATCTTTCATTTTTCGAAATCAGAAGTCCACCGCTAACTTTTTTGAATCAACTGACTGTTTTGGTTGCGTAGCTTTGGAAGTTCCGTTTTTCATTACACATCGAAGTAATAAAGTAAAGGTAAGAGCATTGACATTATATTAGTCATCCCAATCTTTAAAACTTAACTAATATGAAACTTTTTACTTTTTAATCAATTAAAACTTAAAACATACATTGTATTAGACATCACATTCTCTATAATAATAAAATATTATTATTATTTTTATTATTATTTCTTTAATTAAATTATATAGATTAACATTACTTATATTATAATTTGTTATAAAATAAGCTTTATAAATAATTAAAAAAAATTATATTCATATTTTCTCATATTATTATAATTTTTGCATGATTATAGATAGATGCAAAAAATAATTTCTTAATTACTTTTATATTTTAAAAAAATATTAAAAGAAAGATGATTAATATTATTTTATAAAATAATAAGAAAATGCATTGTAATTCTAGGGATGAAGTTACTGTAGGGATGAAGTTACACTAGAGAGAAGGAAAAGAGAAACACAGGAAATTGTAAGGGGATTTCCTCCTCACTCATAAGCCCACTGGACGCTCAGCTAAGAGTAATGAGTTTTGCCCCGATATCTGGCCCCATAGCCCAAACTTACTCACAATGCAACTTGCCTGCAAGGAAAAACAAACAATGATGGATGGGATGGACAGACCTGACGTCGTTCAATCCCACCCCGCTCATGGGGATTCGTACAGGGCAGAACGAGAAAGATGGAGACCCTTTGATCTTCTGATATGGGAATATCAACGGACCACCGAAGACACTAGCAGAGTAAAGCAAACCAGGGAGCCAAGCTGCATTAGTGGCACCACAACCAGAGTAATACGCCACATTAATGGCAACGTCATAGAGGCACATCGCATTTAAAAGATTCTGACAAAAGGAATAATGAAAAGGACATGGGCTCCACAAAGGCAAGCACGATCTGTCTCCTCAGACTACTGGCATAAATGACAATTTCCAAGTACAAGAACTTTCTCTAGTCTTTAGACTCTCTCATTATTTACAAACTTCCAAAATACTTTACTGACTTTGGCATCAGAGACGCTCGGCCCCAAGGCCGCCCTCTCCCACCTGCTTTTTTATTCGTCTTCACAGGCACAGCTTTGAAGATCTGAGTTGTTGGAACGTTAATAGTGCTGACGAACATGGAAGCTCACCAACAAGGAAGCAAAGCTCCCAAAATTAGAGGAGGAGGTGCTACAGAAGAGAGGTGAGAACGTACCCAGGAAGGGGTGCCTCCAAGTGGCGTGGTGAACACGGTATGCCCTATGATGGATGACTGCACCTTACCACTGCTGCTTGTCTGTGCCCCAGTAGAAGGCGAAATCCAAGATGGGCAGAGACTCTAGAAGGTGGGACCAAGCAAGCCGTTGGAGTTCGTTCCCTTAAACTCGAACCGACCAGAATCCACTACAAGGATCGGTAGCGAGATGGTGCTTGAGGTGTGGAACGCCATGCAACAACTCCTCGCCGAACACCTGGACGTATACGCTTGGAGCCACGAGGACATATCCGGAATAGCTCCCGAAGTCATACAGCATAGCCTTAGCGTGGACCCAAGGGCCAAATGAGTGAGGTAGAAACGCCGACGTGTCAACGTAGAAAAGAATGTCGCCATAGCTGAGGAAGTGAACCGCCTATTAGCCGTTGCATTCAAGAAGTCCATTATCCAGAATGGTTGTCCAACGTGGTACTAGTGAAAAAACCGAGCAGCAAATGGAGAATGTGTGTCGACTTCACCGACCTCAACAAAGCTTGCCCGAAAGATAGCTTCTCACTTCCCCGCATCAATCTAATTGTCAACTACACGGCGGACAATCGTATGCTCAATTTCATGGACACCTACTCTAGGTATAACCAGATTTGCATGAACCTGGAGGACGAGGAGAATACCTCGTTTATCACTGACCGAGGCCTGTATTGTTACACAGTAATGCCTTTTGGGTTGAAGAACGTGGAGGCCACCTACCAGTGGTTGGTCAACCTTATGTTCAAAAGTCAAATGGGAAGAAACATGGAGGTCTACATGGACGACCTGTTGGTTACGAGTGGGACTCATAAACAACACATGGACAATCTGAGGGAGACTTTCACAATACTGAGGCAGTACCAGATGAAGCTGAACCCGGCAAAGTGCGCATTTGGTGTCAGATCAGGAAAGTTTCTGAGATTTATGGTGTCAGAATGCGGAATTGAAGCCAACCCCAAAAAGGTGGAGACCATCCTCAACATGGCTTGACCCCGAAGCATAAACGAGGTGCAAAGACTGGCTAGGCGAGTGGCAGCTCTCAACAGGTTCGTGTCAAGATCTACCGAAAAGTGCCTGCCTTTCTTCAAGATTCTGCGAAAGGCACAGATATGGGACGGGGAGTGCAACCTGGCGTTCGAGGCTCTAAGTACCTCACAAGCCCATTACTCCTCAGCTAACCCAGGTGTGGGGAAACACTGACCCTATACTTGTCGATATCCCCTCAGGAAATCTCTTCGACATTAGTGCGCAAAGAGGATAGAGTCCAAAGGCCGACTACTACACCAGTCGAGCATATCGTGGGGTTGAAGCCAAGTACCCCCGCATAGAGCAACTTGCCTTCGCGTTGGTGGTAACCACACACAAGCTGTGCCCGTACTTCCAAACTCATCCAGTAAGGGTCCTCACAGAGACCACTCTAAAAAAGATCTTGCAAAGGTTGGACGCTTTGGGTCATCTCATGAACAAGACAGTAGAGTGAGTGAGTTTGACATCGACTATGCACTGTGAAATACTATCAAGGGGCAGGTGCTGGCAGACTTCATGGTTGAGTTTATTGGTTTCCCGGCAGAGAGTGAATATGCACCTCCTGTGAAGCCCTGAGGGAGTGGATGGCTCGTCTTGTCGGGCTAGAGAGGGAGTAGGGGTGCATATCGTTACGTCTGATGGATAGGAATACAATTACGCCATCAAGTTAGCGTTCAAGACCACGAATAATGAGGCAGGGTATGAAGGATTACTTTTAGGACTGGCAGTAGCAAGGTCTTTGAGTGCCAGAAATTGAAGTGCGAGCCGACTCGCAGGTGGTGGTTAATCAAGTACAAGGAGAATTCACCGTAAAGAGCAAAAAATTGTGAGGATCCGCCTGAGACTAGACCAGCTTGTTGAGCCTCACGAGGAGGCAAGATGTCATGCTGCTAGGGCTCTCGACCCGTGCTTGCCGTGAGGGAGGTTGGGCAGTCTTAGGTTGGACCCGCCTGTTGACTCTCCAAAGGAAGGCAAATTGTTTGGGCAGCCAAGGGCTTGACCCTCGCTCCTCCATGAGAGAGGTCGAGTAGCCTGGCGACTAAACTCACCCCTTTGAGCCTCATGGGGAGGTAAGATGTTGGGCAGCCATGGGGTTGAAACCGTGAGGAAAGTCGGGCAGCCTGGGTTGGACCTGCCTCTTGACTCTCCACGGGAAGGTAAGATGTCGGCTAGCCAGGGGGTTGGATCCGCTCTTCGTTGTGAGGGAGGTCGAGCAGTCTGAGGCTGAACTCGCATGTCGGGACGGTAAATCGTTCAAGCACTTTGAGCCTCACGTGGAGGTAAGATGTCGGCTAGCCAGAGGGTTGGACCTGCACTTCATTGTGAGGGAGGTTGAGCAGTTTAAGGCTGGACCCACCTGTTGACTCTCCACTAGAAGGTAAGATGTCGGCTAGCCAGGGGGCTGGACCCGAGCTTCACTGTGAAGGAGGTCGGGCATTATGAGGTTGGACCTATTTGTTGACTGTCAATGAGAAGGTAAATCGTTCAGGCATCCAAGGGCTAGACCTTCACTCCTCCGTGAGAGAGGTCGAGCAGTCTGGAGACTAAACTCACCAATTTAAGCCTCACAGGGAGGTAAGATGTCGAGCATCCAGAGGGCTAGACCTACAATTCGTCGTGAGGGAGGTCAGATAGTCTAAGGTTGGACCTGCCTATTGACTCTCCACAGGAAGGTAAATCATTCGGGCAGCCAATGGCTGGACCCACGCTCCTCCGTGAGAGAGGTTGAGCAACCCGGGGACTAAGCTTGCCCTTTTGAGCCTCACAGATAGGTAATTAGTCTTGCGAGACAGCACACAGTTTTGAGAAAAAATAATTTTATACATCATTTGTATAAATGTTTACATTTTCTAACAAAGAACTTCCGTAAATATTCTACATTCCTTATGTATGGCAGCTCTTTGCCTTGGGCGTTTGGGAGTCGATAGCAGCCCGGATGGTTGTTGGCGGTGATCACGTACAGACCTTCCCATCGTGGCCCTAACTTTCCCTCCTCTCTGGTGGTTGCCCTGTTTGTCTTAGCACTAGGTCGTCAACCTTGAAAGATCTCGGCTTAACTCTCTGACTCTCTTGTTGAAGTACTGCTCGGTCTTCCTTTTGTTGATAGTTGTTCTCATCTCGGCCTCTTATCTTCTTTCCTCTAGTAGATCGAGCTATTCTAGCCTCTTGTCATTGCAGTCTTGGTCGAAATGGTGGATCCTTTAGGTGGGCATCCCCATCTCGACCAGCACCACCACCTCATGCCTGTAGGTGAGGTTCAATGGGGTTTCTCCCGTTGGAGTTTTGATAGTGGTTCGGTGGGACCATAGCACCCCAGGGAGTTCCTCTGCCCAATCCCTTTTTCTTTCGTTTAGCCCCTTCTTCGATATTGCAAACAACGTTGTGTGGTCGCCTCGATGAAAGGCTCGACTAGTGTACTAAATTGGCTTCTGGGAGCCCTTCCAATCCCGTACCAAGGCTGCGGATATCGTATGCGGGGAGATAGACATATACAAGTTTAAGACTTCTTATGGTTCAACTTGGCTGAGTAATGGTGGGTTGGTGAGGTATTGCTTGAGGGTCTTGAACGCTTGGTCACACTCGCCATTCCAAGTCTACACCTTTCGCAAGACCTTGAAAAACGGTAGACACATGTCCATCGACCTGGAAACAAACCGATTGAAGGCCGCTACCTGGCCGATGAGTCTCTACATGTCGATAATGTTCTGTGGTGGGGACTTGTTGAGTATGACTTCCACCTTCTCAAGGTTGGCCTCTATCCCTTGCTCAAAAATCATGAAACCCAGGAACTTCCCAGATTCGACACCGAAGACACACTTTGCCAGATTAAGCTTCATTTGGTGGCATCTAGCATCGCGAAGGTCGTCTACATAAACTTCTATGTTTCGCTCTATCTGTTCTTTGCACATGTGGTTGACCGGTCGCTGATAAGTAACCCCCGAGTTTTTCAGACTGAAAGGCACGACATGTCCCGGGCATGTCCTCGTGACCCATGCAAACAAGTCTCGATGTTCTTTAAGGAACTGCTTCATAGCCCGCTGCATATCAGGTCCCATTTTGCTGTTGATCTTGACCGTGGCCTCAGGGCGGCTTGGGTCTAGAGGAGCCAACTCAAGACAAAAGTCGGAGACCAAGTTGAGCTCCGACTCTGACTCCGAATAGGAGCGGATTCCCACTCCAATTGGAGTTGTTGGAGTCGAAGTCGGAGCCCAACTAGAAACTAGGCATTTTTTTTTCCAATTTTCTTACCACTTTCCCAACATCCAAACAACACCCAAAGATTCCAAACAACATACAGTATACGAAAAAAATAAACAAATAAAAAAGCAACATCCAAACAACATAAAAGACAAGAACGACGAGGAAGAGGATGAGGTTAGACAATTGGTAGAAGAAGAAGAAAGAAAAGGAAGAGACTGAGCTGAGAAAGAGACTGAGTAAAACCAAATGGGGATGAGGGTTAGAGAAAAGAAAATGATGAATATATATTAAGAGAAAAACGACATCGTTTAAGAAAGTAAGAGAAAAAAAGAAGAGAAATCGGTGTTGTGGGGGCTCGAACGTGTATATGGCGTTTATAATTTTATACCCCAACCATTAGGCTATTCAATCATCCTACACATATGTTACAAAATAAAATATATGAACTATATTAATTGGAGTTGGAGTCGGAGTCGGTACTACGGAGTCTTGTTTAACTCCAAACTCTGACTATTTTTCACCCTCCAACTTCAACTCTGACTCTGAACTTAGAATCTCCAACTCCGTCGAAGCGGATGTTGGCCGGAGTCAGACCACGTCAGCCGGAGTCGGAGTGGTTAGAGTTTTTGCCCACCCCTACCGCCAATGCGATTTTTTCATCCTGGTCATTCGTTGTCATCTGCTCCTTATTGAATCTGGACAAGTATGCCTTCAAGCTTTCGTCCTCCCTTTGTTTGATAGTCAAAAGGTACGCTGCTGGGCACCATCTCCTCTTGATGGTCATGAACTTTGTGAGGAACAGGCAAGCCAGTTCTCCAAAGCTGTCCACTAATCTGGGAACCAATGACCTGAACCACACCCTCGTACATTTCCATGTGAGCTTTGAACGTTTCCAGGTGGTCAAGGGGGTCCTTGGTCCCATCGTACATTTCCATTTGAGGGCCAAAGGCAATCCCTCCATTCTAGATATGTATAGTCACGTAATGCTATACAGTACTTAGGGTAATAAATTAAAATGGATTTTCTATATTTTTCGCGAGCTATATATAGTTAAGGAATTGATTATTAGTGAAATTGCATATTTAAAAAAAAAATCTTAATGATTAAGGATGTTAAAAAAATACTTAAAAAAATAATAAAAAAACAAAAATTTCAAATGCACTATGAAGTAATAAATGAGTGGTAAGAAGTAGTAAGCCTATCATTATCCTATAACACGAAGGGAAAAAATATTACTTTATGTTCAATGATAAATTTAGATTAAAAATAAAGAAATCACACCTAGCTAGTTACACCATACCTGAAACCAACAATTAATATACTCATGCTGCTGGTTAATGATCCGGTTTGGTTCAAAATAATAAAATAAAAATAGAAGACTAATTCCAAGATTCTCATGCCGACAGAGCTCAAAACCAGACAGGCATTTGTTCCTAACCCAAATTAATAGAGGAATGGGTTTAAACAGGGCAAGCAGAAAACAACAACAAAGTCTCTACGCATAAAACACATAATCTTCCATTTTCTTTGCATTCGCTGGATTGGTAGGCATCACATCGTAAACAATCTCTAAGGGTGACAATCTCTAATAATATTATTAGATTGCTTCGTCACTTTAACCCAAATTATAGATTGCTTCGCCCCTACTATTATTATTCTTGGTTTACATATATGGCTGCCGGCATCCATTTGTTTGTATTTGTAGTCTATTATAATTTATTCTAACTAAAGAAGCTTCCTCTTCTTTCCCAGTACGCGACCCACAAGCGTTCTTTAGCTTAAGATTGTTTAGTCCTCTGAGAGTTGCATCTTTTGTTAGGCATGGCTCCAGCTGCTGCAGGAGAGAGGACATTGAAGGAGACACCAACATGGGCTGTTGCCCTTGTTTGTGCCGTTTTCGTGATCATTTCAATTCTTATTGAACAGGGGATTCATTCTCTTGGAAAGGTAAGACTTTTATGCTTGTGTAGTTATGCAACTATATACTTGAAAAGTTTTCTGTCCAGTTTTAGCTGATTGACGGCCAGCATAAACACTAGTATAACGTCTTTAGATCGATGCTGACTGACACTGTTATGATGAAACATTCGTGACATGCAGTGGTTTCAGAAGCGCCACAAGAAGGCCATGAGTGAAGCTTTAGAGAAGATTAAGGCTGGTAATTAAATCATTTGTAATCAAATCGTGTTGATGATTGAAAATATATACTTAAATAAAAGTTAATTATTTTGATCTTTTAATTATGAATTGGATGCAGAGTTGATGCTACTAGGCTTCATATCTCTGCTAATAACGTTTGGGCAACAGCACATTGCGAAGATATGTATCCCTGAGAAAGCGGGCAACATCATGCTTCCATGTAAAAAGGAGTACTACCCCAAGGAAGAAGATAACGGAAAAGAAGAGAATGGTGATGGTGACAGGAGAAAGCTATTGGGGTATGCCGGAGATGTTGTATGGCGGCGGGTACTTGCCCCAGCCGGTGGTGGAAGTGATCACTGTTCTGAACATGTTGGTGAAATTATATATATACGAATTTCATTCTAATTATATATAGTACTAGTACCACTTCAAGATTAGGCAGACAGGTCTTAATTATCTTTATATATAAATAATACATATGTATGGTCTTGTTTGTGGATTTCAGAACAAAGTAGCGTTGATCTCACAGTCCGGGGTACACCAACTCCACATCTTCATATTTGTGCTTGCGGTCTTTCATGTTCTCTATAGTGTTATTACCATGGCTCTGGCAAAGGCCAAAGTATGTTGCTGCTCTGATCTGATTCTAAATTTCTACAACATATTATATGCATGAAGATTAATTCAGTTCCATTTTTCTACAAAAAGGCCGGGGATGGAGCATTAATATAACCAATATTTTCAAAATACAAATGATCTATCACTACTTCATGTACATACAGGTGAAGAAATGGAAAGCGTGGGAACAGGAGACCACATCTCTGGAATATCAATTTACCAATGGTAATGATCATTCTTAGGAGAATATATTGAATCATTTGTTTTTTATTTATTTATTTGAAGTGGTTGACGAGTTGGTGCATGTGTGTTGTACGTAGATCCCTCTAGATTTAGGTTTGCTCGTCAAACCTCTTTTGTTCGGCGGCATAGTGGCTTCTCAACAACACCTGGTATCAGATGGATTGTAAGATGTATTCTTCTAAAATTTCATTAATGATACATACATATTTTATAAGAATAATGATAGTTTTACTACTCTTCTACGTAATATTTTTAAAATTTTTCTTTTACGTAATAGTTAAAAAATTGAATATTAGTGAAATTGTATATTTTTTAAATTTTTTTTAATGATTAAAGATATTAAAAAAATACTTAAAAGAAAAAAATACTAATAATGATAAAAAAAAAAAAAGGTTGTAAACCTATCGTTACGTATTTTTAAAAGTATTGCACGTATGTATGTACGTACGTACTTACACATACATTAAAGGGAGTTATTAATATTAATTGTACGCTTCGTGTACTGTACACCTAACCGAGATAAATGGTTTATTAATGCTTTTCTCAGGTGGCATTTTTTAGGCAATTCTTTCGTTCGGTAACGAAGGTTGACTATCTGACCATGCGTCACGGATTTATCAACGTAAGTGGCCATCATTTTTTGATCTGTCATATGTGCAGCACCGGTCCTCCGGCCTGGCCTGGCCTCCCCTCCTCCGGCCTCTTCCTTTTTCCCCAATTAATTAATGATCATGATCACTATTTAATTTGCTAATTCCTTCCTAGCTTGTTTAATTATTCATTATATAAGACGAAAATATTTATGTATTACATCATGAACTTGATTACTTTGGCAGGCCCACCTCGCACCAAATAGCAAATTTAACTTTCATAAGTACATCAAGAGATCAATGGAAGATGATTTTAAGGTGGTCGTCGGTATTAGGTACGTACGTATAAGTACTTGATCTCTCTCTCTCTCTCTCTGTGCGTGTGTCCTGGCCGACTCATCATATTATATATATGATCATCATGTGTGTATATTATTTGTGTTTGTGCTTATATATATACTATATATATAGCCTAACAATGGATATATGTATATTGATATTACAGTTTACCATTATGGATATGCTGTGTCCTCTTTCAGCTCTTAAACGTGTATAGTAAGACATCTATCTCTCCCCCTATATATCTAGCTAGTTACCTAATTCCTTTCTTCATTAACTAATTAATTGTAGTTTTTTTTTATATATATATGATTTGATGATTTCCTCCATATATGCAACTTTCAGTACGTACTGACCAAAAGCTTTTATGTATCATGCATGTACTTATGAACAGAATGGTACACGCTTTCGGTGATATCATTCATACCGCTAGTAGTAAGACATTCTCACACGCTGCATGCCTTTTGCTTTATTCAAATTAGCTTTGTATAATTCATAAATATACATATATACATACACGACAAATTAATTTGCAAAATTTGATAATTAAGGATGGATCTAGCTAGCTAGCTAGCTAGGAGATCATAAAATATTATAACGTCTTTAATTAATTGGTTTAGTAGTAATTATATCGATCGACCGGCCGTCACTATCGTGGACGTACGTACTGATCATGTCATGTGACCTGGCAGATACTTCTAATGGTTGGAACAAAGCTTGAAGTTATAATCATGGAAATGGCTCTAGAAATACAAGATCGAACAACTGTGGTGAAAGGAGCTCCTGTGGTAGAGCCTAGTAACAAATATTTCTGGTTCAATCGACCCGACTGGATTCTTTTCTTGATACATTTTACCTTGTTTCAGGTAACCTAGCTCTAACTACAATATCTAGCTGTCGATACATCAAAATATAATTTAATTTGACTAATTAAGTAACCAAACCAAATTGTAATAATTGTACGTAATTGTAATAGAACGTATTGATTCTAAAAATTTATATATATATATATATATAGGATCTTAAATCTAAGTACTCTGGATTAATTGGAGGCGTTAATTAACCAAAATTTCGTTAATTACAAACGCTCTGTCTAATTATCCTAAGCATGCATGCAGCAGCTTGGGTCATGTGTTGTGACGATAATATTTCAATTCGAGCTAACTGACTATTTTGCTTTTCAATTTACAGAATGCGTTCCAAATGGCTTATTTTCTGTGGATTTGGGTAAGTGCAACTATTAATTAATTTCCAACTCCGGACGTGCGTTAATTGCATATATATTATATACATATATATAATATCTTTAAAATCAACGACATAAATCCTCTTATATATATGTGTATATATATATATATTAAACTAATTAATTAAAAAATATTAATGCCATTGCAGTACGAGTTCAAGTTGTCGTCTTGCTTCCATGAAAATTTGGCAGAAGTCTTGATAAGGGTTTTCCTTGGTGTCGCCCTTCTGGTATTATGTAGCTATATCACCTTCCCTCTCTATGCCTTGGTGACTCAAGTGAGCAGTTCTAACTTTTAATTAGCTGATGAATATGTAAATTACTAACGGAAATCAAGAGATCATCGACTATATATATATATATATATATATAAGAGTACTGAAATATTTGCAGATGGGATCTCACATGAAAAAGGCAATATTTGAAGAGCAAACAGCAAAAGCTCTAAAGAAATGGCAGAATGCTGCAAGGGAGAGGAAGAAGTTGAGGAAGAATGGGGCAGATGGTTCCTCTACGTTCATGAGTGGAGAAAATACTCCAAGTCATGGCTCATCACCCATACACTTACTCCACAAGTATAAAACCAATTCTGCGGACATTGAAAGTAGTCCTGATCATCTCGGCTCTCCTAGGGCTTACCATTCTGAAACCGAACTCTCAGAGATTGAAGGTCCTACACGTCTTTCTAGTGACGATATTCATGATCCAAGAATACATAACAATCCCGCAATAAATCATGTTGAAGCTCATAATTATGGTGATTTCTCTTTTGTTAAGCCCTAGTGACATTATTTGTTCAAATAAAGTTGTAGAAATTAATGGTCTTAAACTAATTTATAAGAGGGTTCTTTCAAAATGGGAAGTAAATTCAACTTCCTGTATAAACAAGAACAAAAATGAATACCATTATCTAGTCTTTTTGCTCTGTTTTGTTTTGTTTTGTTTTTTGTTGCTTGCTCTGATCTTTAGATACATGAGCTTTAATTTATTTGCCCAAATAATCATAATAATAAAAAGTCTCTAAGTTTGAAGTCTAATTAATATAAGGAAGAGATCACGAACGATTCATATGAAAAGGAAGTATCCAACAAAGACGATCATCTAGTTTTGTTAGCTAGTACATGATGGTTCATAAAATTTTTGAAACGAAGAAATTCTATTAGAAGTATTTTCCTTCTGTTTAGTTAGTTTAGTTGTGAACCAAGTTATATTAGCTCACTTAGTTAGTTTAGTTAGTTTTAAACTTATTTCTCCCGCCTCTTTTTTGGCTTGTATAAAAGAGCACATATGTACTTTGATTTGTTTTAATGCAAATTTATAGAACTTGCAAACCCCTTAGTTCAAAACTTATCATGGTATTAGAAGAAAATTTTCCCACGTAAACATGGCTTCTTCTTCTTCACCTAGTTCATATGTTTCATCATCTTCTTCTTCTTCTTTTCCTATGGATTCTTCCAACCCATATTACCTTCATCCACGGTGATAGTCCGGCCAGGCACAACACTTGTTACTCAACCCCTTACAGGTGACAATTACAATGTCTGGCGTCGTTCCAGCTCATGGCATTGACTGCCAAGAATAAAAGTCTGCTTCATCGATGGCTCTATTCCATCTCCTTCATAAACTTCTCCATTGTTTCAATCATGGACTCGATGTAATAATATGGTGCTTTCTTTGTTGCTTAATTCTTTTTTTTAAAGAGATTGTTGCTAGTGTCATTTATGTCGATTCTACCATGGAGATGTGGTCTGATCTCAGAGAGAGGTTTTCTAAGGCAATGGTCCTCGGATCTTCCAATTACAAAAGTTCATTGCATCTCTTACACAAGATGAACTTTCTGTTAGTTTGTATTTCACTCAGATGAAAGGCCTTTGGGATGAATTGATGAATTATTGTCCTATGCCTGTTTGTTCTTATGGTGGTTTATATTCCTTGCAAGTTATGCATCAATAGTAGTATGTCATGCGTTTCTTGATGGGATTAAATGATTCCTATTCACATGTTAGAGGTCAGCTCCTTTGCCTCCTATCAACAAAGTTTTTTCTCTGGTCCTTCAAGAAGAACGACAGTGTGATATTGGATCTATTTTGGTTCCAAGCATACCTTCAGCTGCCTTTTCTTCCTCTACTAAACCCAAACAAGTTCTCGAAGTTTAATTATGCAACCAATTGAAGTTCTCATGCAAGGAGTCACGTACCCCATACAGGAGAGAGAGATCAGGTTAAAGGACAAGAATTCTCATTATGTCAATCGTGTTATATATGCGCGTTTATAAAGTTTTCACCATCTATGAGCTGAGTGGCTAAATTAAAATTACATTAGAACCAAGAAAAAAGATGATCAGTATGAATGCTAGCTACATTAATGATTGGTAAATCTGATATTTCTGAGTACTCGGATAATTTTTCTAATGAGGAAGGGATTTTTACTACCTTTGTTGCCTCCCATGCTAGCTAGTGAACATGAGTCTAGTGAGGATACTACTTTTTTGCATGAGTCATATATGTAATCTATGGATGATTTTGAGGTAGACGATCATGTGTTCATATAAATAGAAATGATTTGATCTATATTTTTTATGATAAATTTAAACTTTTGGGATAAGTGATGATTTCACATAATATCAGAGTAGAGGTTTTGAGTTTGAACTCTTAACTCTAAACTTCATCCATTAATTAAATATTTTATATATTGAGCTCAGTTATTAAGGGAGGTCGATCTGGTCCACAAATAAGAGGAGTGTTAAGCTAAGCAGTGATTTCACATCATGATCTTCAGTGACTTGTAACAATTTCTTTGAGCAATTCATCAAATTGAAAAAGTTGAATAAAAATACTTTAAAAACTCAATGGCATTAAACTTGAAAAAGAAGACTCTTTGAGCAATTCATGTTGTTTGTAATGATTTGAACATGAATTTCATGGTTGTTAAGTTGCCTAATTTCTTTGTTTGTTGCTTCATTCGAAGTATGGGTGTTACCTGGCCATGCGGGGGCAGGGTCGACCCTTCCCCGCACCCCGCCCTGGCATGCGAGGGGCGGTGGGGTTTCACCCGCCCCCACCCCCACCCACTCCAATAGTGCACATGGCCACAAGGCCACAAAATTATTCTTGGGCTCAAAAGTGACTAAAAATTAATTTTTGAACCCAAATTATAAATTTAAATTTGTAAATATGACCATAATTTAAAAACTAATAACATAATTTTTAAATTTATTAGTGTGTATTATGTGTAAATTAATGTAGCCTAATGTGGCCTTTATATAGGAGGCCAAAGCAATAGGCTACGTTTGGGTAGTGAGATGATATCACATGATCTGTAAACAGTAGTGAAAAATTGATGGAAAAGTAATGATAAAATATTAAATAATAGTGAATAGTAGTAAAAAATAGTGAAAAGTATATGAAAAGTAATGATAAAATCTTGAATAATAGTGAGATCATTGGCTAGTGAGATCACAAGTTTTATCATTATTTTTTCACTACTATTTAATATTTTATTATTATTTTTCACTATTATTCATAGATCATCAGAGACCAGGCCGAAATGCGCGTGTAAGTAGGGTATTTATTGTTTTGAAAATAGTCTGGCTGTCTGGTCTACCTAAAAAAAAAATGAAAAAATGCTACTTTCACCAATAATAATCGAGTCTGGTCTCGACAAAATCATTTATCTCTTTTCGTTCATTTATTTTCTTTCCGTAATTTAAAGGAAAAATCAAATGAAAAAATCAAATTATATAGATCATGCTTGGATATATACTGGATATCGTCGGATCAATTATACACTTGATAATCCTTGTCGGATCAGTCGACATACGTACGTACACCCACTTGATTAAAATGCACGAGGGTTTGGTCCTTTTCCCTTTTTTGTGGAGCCCTTTTATGTACACATGATGATAATCACGACGATATATATCATGAATGGGGTTTGTTACGCATTATATATAACACTTGTTTTTTATTTTTAAGTTATAGGTTTTATTCTTGTTTAAATTAATATGAGACCCCAATGTTTGCAACTAATACCCTTCTGGCCTACTTATAATATGTCTACACTTCAGCAGGAATAATATTCTTCTCCTCGATCGTCCCTATAATCTACAGGATCAAGATGAACAATGAATGTAGGGACTTCATATCTTCCCTGCCAACAGAAGACTTGTACGTACATCCAATACAATGAATTTTGGATCCCAACTTGGTTCACGCAGCGAGCTCTTGCTTTCCAAAAAACACTTTCAAGCTCATGACACTGATATTTTTCTTGCAACCCCGGCCCTCTCAAAGTTGGCACGCACTATTTGATTGAAGGCCGCTATCTTATTTGCCTTGGTGAATAGGATCGATGCACCGTAATGTTGACAGTCAAGAACATCCACTTGAGGAGATTAGCTGAGTTCTTAGGATGTCGTTTCTTCTAAGAAAAAGAAGTGGAGTTTCCCGTCGAGGAGTAAAGTATGCCACATTTTTTCGCAGTGGTGAGATCGAGGGGCGGGTGAACTACTTTTCATCTCAAATGGTAGAGAAATCTTAGGTCTTTTATAAGTTGTGTCACCAAATTTTAAGTTGTATTATTGGCGTTCCTTTATTTTTCTATGGTTAATTGTATTAGCAGTATCTATATTATAATATCATGTGAGAGGATGTGTTCAGTATTTTCAATGTTTATGTTGACATATAAAGTGAGAAAATGTATATATGTTGTATTCTCAAATTATTATCTGTCTTTGATGCCTATGATGATCATAAGGATATAATTCTTGTGCCAACAACACCCTGGGTTCAGTAGCTTATAATATTTTTCTTCATTCTATTATATATTGTTCATAGGTTGGGAACAACTGGGCTCGTTTGGATATAGAAATCATCTTATAACTTCATCATTATATTTTTTTTAAAATTTTCATACAACATATAATAAACAATTCAACTTTTTCAAATCTCAAAATAATAATAATATTAAAAAATAATATTTTATTCAACTTATTTAAAACCATCTCATATGATCATCTCACTATCCAAACCGGCTTTAGTTTCCCATGCATGCATCTACCTTTATGTTGTATTTGGAAACCAAAACAAATCATTTAGCCATTACAGTACTTTAAGCGTGGGATGGGAAAATCATAATTCCGTTGCTCAATCATTATGAGCTTCCGGTTGAAGTTAATATTAGCTTAACGTCGATAGACATGCAAAAAGATATAAATCGAATTATTAGATAGACAGTCAATATGTATAGTTCATGATCCATGCAGAAGGGAAAACGGGAAAAAAAAAAAAAAAAGGGAAAGAAATAAAAAGAAAAAGATCAGTTACAAGTACTGGGTTTTTAGATCAAGATACATTATATGCATGGGAAATGATCGAAGTACGTACTGGGTTTTTTGACATTTTGCTTACCTTTATCCCATACCTCTTTTTTTTTTTTTAATCATCCTTTCGAAGAAGAAGAAGGAGAGAGAGAGAGAGAGAGACGATCAATGATTATTACACAAACTTTCTGGACCTCTACTCAATGATAGGAACTCTTCAACTAAAGTTCTTTTATCTTTGAGTAGGCCAGATCATTTCGAAAAGAATACTAAAATTAATTAGACAATTTAGGGATATTAAAAGAAATGATATTTACAGCTTTTGGATATATAAGTTTTGTGCATTATTTTTTTAAAAATAAGTAAATTTAAATTTCACATAAAAATAATTTTTTTAATTAGAAATCCTACATTTAAAAAAAAACGCAAAATTTGAAGATCAAAACTATATTTACCAGATTATAAGAATTTCTCCTTTCTCGAGAACAAATTAAACCCTTCTGCACAAAAAAAAGTCACAAAGAATGACCCATTCTCCTGGGCCCATTAGCTGTCTAATGCCCAATTCTGTTTTGTTTATGCTTTGTACATCGGAGTAGATGTAAATTTGTTTTTTGAAGTAGGTCTATCTTTAAATTTTATTTTTTGTTTCTATTTTCTGTTTTTGCTTTCTTTTTATCTGTGCTTTCATTCTTTTTTCTTCCATCCTTTATGTGTAGGTAAATGAACAAAGAAGTGGAATTTTTTTTTCCTGATATTGCCTAAATTTTTATTTTACTTTGATTCTATTCTTCTTTGTTTTTCTTTTTTTTTTTGTTTGCTATCTTTTTCTGTTTTCTTTTTCCTATAAACCTCAACAGATGTTTATATCTTTGAAGATATTGTCTCCAGATTTTTTTCTGTTTGAAAATTTACATTTGTAGAAGTTTGTAATTTGAAAATATGTAGAACATTTGCATTTGTAGAAGTTTTGATTTTTTTTTTGGGTAAATTTCTGGATCTGGTAAATTTATAGATTTGTAGAAGTTTTTATTTTTTATTTTTTTGGTAAATTTCAGTTGGTTTTTTTTCCTTTATAGATCTCAACACATCAATTTTATTTTTTGTTTCTATTTTTTGTTTTTGCTTTCCTTTTATCTGTGCTTTCTTTTTCTTTTTTCTTCCATCCTTTATATGTAGGTAAATCAACAAAGAAGTGGATTTTTTTTTTTTTTTTTTCTGATATTGCCTAAATTTTTATCTTACTTCTTTTATTTTTATAACAAACACCAGAATTATTAATGAAAAGGAAAAATTATAGACATAAATGAAACCACAAGGTTTGAGATAAAAAGTCTGCAATATAATCTCACCACATGTTGATTCTATCAACATTCCTTGCATACTTAACAAGATAATGAACAGCTTCATTAGCCTCTCTATAAACATGTCTAAACATACAATCCCCAAAACGAGAAGCCAACTCTTTAATCTCAAAATAAATACTACCAAATTTGGAGCTGTCCATGTTGCCATGATGTAATGCTTCTATAGCTAGGGAGCAATCAATCTCTACCTGGATCTCTTCTATTCTTCTTTGTTTTTCCTTTTTTTTTTGGTTTGCTATGTCTTTTTCTATTTTCTTTTTCTTATAAACCTTAACATATGTTTATATCTTTGAAGATATTGTCACCAGATTTATTTTTTGTTTAAAAATTTGCAATTGTAGAAGTTTGTAATCTGAAAATATATAGAATATTTACGTTTGTAGAAGTTTTGATTTTTTTTTTTTTTTGGTAAATTTCTGTTGGTTTTTTTCCCTTTATAGATCTCAACACATCTTCACATATTTAAAGAGATGGTGTGCATATATCAATTTTTTTTTTTTGTATAATTTCTATTGACTGTAATCTGAAAATATGTAGAACATTTGTGTTTGTGGAAGTTTTGATTTTTTTTTTGTTTTGGTAAATTTTGGATCTGTAATGAATTTGTCTATTATGTTATGAATTTACGATATAATTTGTTTGTAGGTAAATGAAGAAAGAAGTGGATTTTTTTTTCTTTTTTTGCCTAAATTTTTATTTTACTTTGATTCTATTATTCTCTATTTTTTTATTTTTTATTTTTTATTTTTTTATAACCAACGGGTCTAAAATCACCAAAGCTATAAATGTTTAACAATACTGTTAATGTACAACTTTATTTGGGTTTGTACTCTAAATTTTTTGTAACATGTATGTGTATGTACTATTTGATGAATGCATAGAAAATTTCATATTTAACTGAGCACAAAAAGAAACGAAGGTAGATTTCACAAACAACTTATAATCTAGAAGCGAGGAAATAGATTTGGGAAAGTCAGAACAATAATTTTATCAGATGACAAACAGTAGAAAATAAATAACATGACAATCTCTTTTATACTAAACCACAAGCGGTAGGAAAAAAATTAAAAATATTATCTGATAAGATTTATGTAAGCGGTGGAAAACTTTAAAAAAAATAAGAATATGATAACAACTGCAAAATAATTATGATTTTATATTTAAAATCAGTCGGTCGAAGAGGTGATGGAAATGATAACATCTAGAAAAGATTTTGGCAGAAGCAGATTACGATAAGAACTAAAAAAGAATATGTAGAAGGTCGTCAACAAAATTAGTAAGAAGAATGGTAAATAAATATACTTTCATAAAACTATGAAAGGAAAAATAAATAAACAACTTTTATTAAAGCTCTTCTTTTATAATATATCAAGTGTGTAATTATTTATACATTACATAAATATTATATCGTTATTTAATTAACTAAAATTTTTTTATCTTTATTAATAAAAAAGTTAGTTCTAAACAAAAAAAAAAAAAAAAAGAAAAAAAAGAAATATAATGCATTCACTGATATGTATATATATGTGGTGGATATTGAGCTAGTACTACTGCTGTCCCTGATCTCCAAACACAATTATATCTAATCTGCACAAATTATTCAGATTTTTGGACCCATGCAGGCATGTGATTTTTATGACCATTCATATTTTTGGACCCATCCGTAATGTTTTCTTTATTATGATCATTCTTTGGGTAAACCGTCACGAGTATCAAGACACATCATGTAATTAACCATGTTAATATATATATATAATACAACAAATTTATTGTACACCAATGAAATGCATCATGTCATGCTCATATACACATTCAACAACAACATTGAAGGGAAAATTACCCAAGTATTCTTGTATGGTAATGCAGTGAAAATATCTATCAATTCACTTAACAAATTGGTTAGTCTTCAAGCATGCAAATAATTTAATAATTAAACAATAACGTAAAATAAATAAATTGTATAACACCAAAATTAGTATCGAAGGAAAACCCTTTAAAGAACTCTTTAAAGGTAAGACCCTACGGGGCAGCCAAATCTAGAAAAATCAATTTTATTATTTGAAAATTAATTATAAGTAAAACTCAATTACAAAATCTTTATCAATTGACACTCTTATTTGACCAGATAAATGATTCATTTGTCTTCTACTGCAGTAGCAACCAGCACCTCTGACTGATAAATACATAAGATTGACAAATAATATAAAATTAATAATGTTGAGATATAATTATAGGTTGGGCAAGTATGTCGGATATATATATTTTTTTAATAAAAAGAATGAGATTGATTATCAAAAAGTTAATTTTTTTTTATAATCTTATATTTATTTATGTTTTTTCTAAAACGTGTGGGACGGTTTATCATTACAAGTATAAATATCATTTCTATATATTATTTCTGTTTTCAGCGTGGACTACAGTCTACTGCACCTAACTCGAGAAAACATTCTTACAGAAAGTTAATATTTTTAATTGACAATTTTGTGATATCGAAATTCTTAAAATATATGATGATGTGGCTCAAATGATTAATATCATTGGCTGAAATAAAAGTTAGTTAGTTAGTTACACTAAAGCTGCTTCTATAAATAGACTCAATTGTATTCAGATCAATTCATTTAATACAGAATCAAAAGTATACACGACTCTGTTCTATATTCTTTCTTTTTCGCTTACTTTCATTTCTTACATCAAGATTTCGCACCTAGATTCAGATTTTATCAGAAATATAAAGTATTATGTTCATGTTTTGTTTTGACTTGTAAATAAAATAAGTAAAATATAAGGAATGAATTATACTTTGATAATATGATATTCATTCCCTACACTGTGAGATGTACAAGGAGTGTAAAAGCCGGTTCTATCGACCACAGTTCAGACATCGTCAGGGAAACGTGTTCAAATATCCTCAATCAAAGGCATAGACTCGAAGTAGACGTGCGATCGGGTGATGTGGTCATGAAAATGATTTTGGTAAATGAAATGAAATGAAACGAAACGAAGATTACTGTCATGCTGACATTGCTGAGAGAAACAGACAATATAATTAGTTAACGTATCATTTATTTAATATCTCCGCGTATCTTCGACCTGCTACTTTAGTACTGGTCCACTGGCTACTTTGCTACTATATTTCACACCATAAATGCAACTTCATTCTTCGACACAAAACCATCGTTTTCAAGTTTGTCAGTAACCCCAACATCTCTCTCTCTCTCCCTCTGAATTCTAAAGCTCAAGCAAATGATAGCACAATGTTGGTTTGGACCGTTTGGTGCCATCTGTATTTGAGCGTCTCGGTTCTGCTCGGAGGAGTTAGGGTCATGGCAACAACCGAGAGTAGTAGTTCGCAGTCGAGAGAGCTAAATCAGACGCCCACATGGGCTGTTGCTGGTGTTTGTGCTGTCATCATCATCATTTCCATTGCCCTGGAGAAGTTCCTTCACAGACTTGGAACGGTAACTTTTTTTGTGTTTCTCTCTGCCATTTAATTATTTTGCTGCAAATTAAAGACGTTTCTCATTATTTTTCTTCTCCTTTTTTCTTTTTGGTCTCTAATTTGTACCAATTTGTGTGTGTGTGTGTGTGTGTTGGCTCTTACTTATCCCACCAATTTGGCTGAGCAAATGATTTCTTCGCTCTTTCGACCTCCAAATAGTTAATTCCTGTCTGAGAACTATTCTCTGCCCAACCAAAACACCGAGTGAAACTTCCTATAGCACGGGCCAACCTGCCCTCAAATCTCGACTCAGCGACTTTTATTTGTCGCATATTAAAGATGCCATCGTTCTCAGAAAATTCTTGAAGTCATATAGTAATGGAGGAACTCAAAATCCCTAACTTGGAGGTTAAAAAAAATGTTTTTATCTCTGTATATAATTTCCCACCTGTCGATGTACCTGGTTTCTTGGGAAGCTCCATGTTCTTAGCAAAGAAAAAGTACAATTCAAACCTGTGAATTTTGATAACTGGAATAAAAAGGCGTTTAAGACAATCAAATGCCACCTGGAAGGTCTGTCTATAACAAATTACCACCGGGAAGGGGAAGTTGAGATATGTTTCTACTTGGCTATGGCCTAAATGTGCTCTTTTTTTTTTTTTCATTGCATTTCATTTCATGATGTTCTATTTTGCTTTCTTGTGATTGACCCTCTTTTTATATTTTAAAAACTGGACACAGTGGCTTACAAAAAGGCACAAGAAATCTCTATTTGAAGCTCTGGAGAAAGTTAAAGCGGGTAAGAACATAGATCACAATTGATTGTGATTTTGATCTCATGGAACTAAGAAAGTCATCTGCTTGGGTTGGTTGTTTCCTCTTTATTTGGCGTGTTTTCTGTTTTGGGGTGCTTGTGTGGAACCACCTAACTTTGATGCAATCACTGCAGAGCTGATGGTTCTAGGTTTCATCTCACTACTCCTTGCCTTTGGGCAGAGTTACATTGCTGGAATTTGTCTTCCAGTAAAGGTATTGAAAAATATGTTGCCATGTCGATATACTGGTGAAGATGACTCAAGTACAGAAAGTCATCGCAGACTATTATGGTTTGACCGCAGATTTTTAGCTGCTAGTAGCCACGCTTCTAATTGCAAAACAGTAAGTGTATCTATTGCCAACCTTATTCTTGAATATTGAATTTAATCCATTTTCATGAGTGGAATATAACCAACGGACTTTTGCTAGCTATTTTTATTTTGTTAGGGTTGGGGGTTTTAGACAAAGCAAAGCTTCTAGCACATACTGAATCTAGCCTACATGCCGGGACGAAACCAAGGGAAGCCTGTAGGCATCTTGGCCCCCCTTGTTTCTTAACATTTTAAATAGTTTTTTTTTATATACTTAAATGTGTATATAATTGGAGAAAATATTAGGTTTGACCTCTATAATAAAAATCATATTCATATAGTTGATTTATTGCTCAAAATTCAACCCATTTAACCTGCAACCATTTTATTTTTATAAACCATGAAAAAAAGAACCAAACTAGCATACAATATGGAATAATACCTCTTATTTGCATCTCTTAAAATTGTCAATTAAGTTTGGTCTTATGGCATTCTTTTGTTATGATCTTTCCTTAATATGACTGGATTTAGGCACCTTAGATGTGGGTTGTTTTCATATTTGTATTTCTTGGAGTTTCGGATTTGATTAGCTTATATATACATACATGCATCCATCCATACATACATACACAGGTCTATGGTTTAGCTGGATTAAAGAAATGTTGCAATTGTGCTCTCTCTTGGGATTCCTTGTAATTAAAAAAACTTACAGTTTGGAAAGTTGTAAAGGGAAACTACATTATCCCTTACTCTTTTATTTTCGTATTTTGAATAGACTAATGGATTGGATACTATACCCCAACCACATTTGGTCCTTGGGATAAGGAGTTATAGTTCCGTCCTTGCCTACATGTTTCTTATTCAATCATAATAGGTGCAAAATGAAACATTATTAATTGGGTTGAAGAGAATTCTGTTTAAATACAATCACTCACAAACAATCATTATAGCAAATATTTTGGAATCATGCAGCACTGATTCTTGCATGCAGATTCTTAAATATCTATTATTTTATTGGCAATCCTGAAGCCACTGACTTGTGTTGAACATTAAGTTTTGATCACAACCTAAATATTGGTTTTAATCACTGCATGAGTGAACAGGATTCAATTGTGTCAAACTCAGTAATTGGATTTTGTCACAGGGTTATGCACCGCTTATATCAGTCGAGGGATTACACCAGTTGCACATCCTCATATTTTTCTTAGCATTCTTTCATGTGCTGTTTAGTGCTATCACAATGATGCTTGGCAGGCTAAAGGTAAAAAAAACTTTGTAATCGTATGTTCTTGTTTTTGATTTTTTGACGTCATATCATCTAGATCCATACTTGGGATCTTAGGGTATAATGTACAGAAACACTCATTTCTCCCCATAAAAGGCCTGATAGGAGGAGTGAGGTAATTTCTTATAAAGCCCAGGATGAGTTTGTTCCTAAGCCATCTGAGACTTCTCAATACGCCCCCTCATGTGTGGGCCGATATTTCCGGTACCATCATCGTGGGTAGGTCGCAGGAGCCCATCATCAGTCTACCGAGTGATTATTGCGATCACAATGGGTGCACTTACGAGATTCACAACCTTGACTGTGACCATCCTTGGTGTCACGTCCTCCACGTGCACCACGACCTCCACGCCCGACGTGAGGAACATTGTGACTCCCATAAGAGGTAGCTAAAGCAGATCTCACTACTATGATCAGAAGACAACTGAGATCCATGTCTAGACAATGTGGCATATTGAAGCTGAGAGAACACAACAGGAAATGAGAGAAGCTTTGTACTAGCCAAAATTTGGGAACGAATAGACTCATATTCTGGCTTCAATCCAACAAGGAACCGAACAACATTATAGTCTTCACGTTGTTGTTGCATATGTGAAACATCAAAAGTAATAAGTTGATACATTTTGAGCTCTTCACATATACTCATCGCCTAGAATAATACTCTTCAAAACCCAAAGTACCTTGTTCCAACCCAAAGAATTGCTTACACAACTCATAAGTGCACGTCATGTCCCAACACCTGAATACATCTGCTTGAGATGCCCCCACACTTCTCGAGCAATGTCAAGATGCATCAAACTAGAACAAATATTAAGCTCAATGCTAAACAACATCAAGGACAAGATTTGAGTATCTTCTTGTTCCCATTGAGCAAATGTAGGACTAGTTGAGTATGGTTTTGTAAGAACCAAGTGGCTAGAAGACCCTTGCCCTTTAAAAATACTTCAATAGATTTTGACCAAAGCACATGATTGTTTCCATTCAATTTTACCGAGGTCATAGACACACTAAACTTGATGTAAGAGACAATGACTCAAATTTAGTAGACATGGGGGCTGAAAAATACACACAATCAAACCCAAAGATAGCAAACCAATATAAGATGTGAATCTGAAAAATATAAACCAAGCTGAAGTTGTATGAAATATGCAGAAAGTACAAAAGAAACAGACCTGAATGACCGGATTTCGGGTACCAGTTGATTAACAACAAATATCAGTGAAAATAACTTAATATTGGCTCTGAACCCTATCGGCTCCGAATTAGTTTGTATTGGATCTGAATCGGTTTGTATCAGCTTGAGCTGGTCTGTATCGGTTGGAATCGGCCTGTATCGGGTATGTGTTAGGCATATTGGATCCAAACCGTTTATGTACCGGTACAGATGACCTTGTACTAGATCCGGCTTGAAACCCGGATTTGTTTTATCTTAAACGAGAATAAGTGGGCTATGAGTTATACCATATTCTCGTTACTGAATAGGCACTATTCAAGATAGGAGCAGACACTTAATCCAGGTTAAGGATGTCCTCACCCCAAGGCTGAATACCTAATCATCACAATAAAAAACTCCCGCAGCTTCGACGTTGCTGGCAACGGGTGGCCCTACCAGCGGCCTCCGATGATGGGAAAGTCATCGGAAGGTACAGAAGATGACAGTGAGCTCAAATCTGGCAGGAAATACTGGATACGACTTTAGAAAGCACTGGAAACAATGTAAACCCGAGTGTTGTGCCGGAAAAGTCCATTTTGGCCACACCCAGTGGCATCGCTGCACCATCAACCACCATAGATAGGGCTGGCGACCACAACCAGCCCCTACCAACTGCAACCTACGACATTAATGCCATCAAACAACCACCACTTAGAAGTGGCTCGGTTTGCTTCTTTTCCTTTTCAGATGGAATGAACAACAATTCAGAAAGCACTCTCTGAAACCATGTTGTAAAATATAGAGAGCACAAACAAGAGGGAAAAACCATTTTTTCAAACTTGTGTTTATTCTTTACTGTTCCACCATGTATATTAAATATACAATTGATGATTATACCCTCGTGAGTTATATTTTTTACAATATTTCCCTCTAACAGCTATAAACCAGAAAAGATCACAATATTAGTTTGAACTTTGAAGCTGTGGGAAGAATGCCATCAACGGGATGGATTAAAACAAAAGATTTCCCATACACTGGCTTGGAGGAGATGCAGTGCCCTGTTCTAATTGTTAAATATATGACTTCTGGTCCAACCCTATAAAAGGAAACCAAGAGAGCAAGGTTTAAAGGGCTATGTCTTACAGTCTTGCTTCCAATTCTAATTGCCACATGTGGGCACCGTTAGGGAAATTTGTAAAATACTTTTACGCACATACTCAATGATCAACTTATAATGGTCATGATCATGTCAAGTACCAATGAAAATTTATGTTCAATTATATCTAACAGTTTTCTAGGTTTCTTTGCACAGATTCGTGGCTGGAAGCAGTGGGAGCAGGAGACGTCATCCCATGATTATGCGTTTTTCAATGGTATGCCATCCCGTGATATAGAGAAAGCTTTTCCCTTCATGTCATAGCTTGAAAGTTACAGCTCCTCACTCCTGAACGTCAATTTCACCTCTCAACAGCTGGATGTGCGTGCCTTCTTCAAACCTAAACTCTGGATTTCCTTTTAGTGCAGATCCTTCAAGATTCAGGCTTACACATGAGACATCATTTGTTAGAGCACACTCCAGTTTCTGGACCAGGATTCCATTTTTCTTTTATGTTGTAAGAATATCCCTCTAACTTGCACATCTTGATTTTTGTCTCGTTATTTACATTTTGGTAATAAGCTGGAGGTATAAATGCCATGATGCCAAGGAGATGAACTTTTCAGCTGCAACTTAAATAGTTGCAGTTATATACTAATGGATGCAAAAAACTTTTGAAAGATTAAGGAAGTGGCTAGATTTGTAAGAGTTAAGTGTTGCACCAGTGAAAGAGAGAAAATATGGACTATGTGATTTGATGATGTGTTATGAAGGATTTACAAAAAAAATGCAGGTCCCCTGCACCCTATTGTAGAAATGGTCAGAGGCATGATGAAAGAAGTTGTGATATTTGACTTACATTACACATCCATGGCCTACCTATATGAAACTTTTTATATGTGAACTTACATAGATTATAAAATAATATATTGTACAATTGCCTAAATAAGGTTTGAATGATATCTTTAAAGCCTATTAAGTGTGATCCATAAAATGAAATAATCGGGTCACATCTCTAGAAGTACATTATTTTAGTCAGATCGTGTGCGTTAAAATTAGAATTTGGGCACCATATGCGGTTATGGTCCCCACTCCAGATTCACTCTTGACTCAAATATATCCCATCCATATGAGATTATAATGAGAGTAAATATTGGATGTGGAAGGCTAAACCACTGCACTCTTCTTGATCTCCAATAGCTACAAGTACGCCTCTCTAAAAATTTTCTACAATGGTTTGACATGTGATCTTGGTTTATTTGGAATCTCTAAATCCAACACTACCCTCATATTACAATTAAGCAATTAAAATAATTAATTAATCAAGTATAAAAAAGAAAAGAAAAAGAAACTTAAACTTCACTGCTTTATTTATTCATGTTCTATACAAATTCCATTCCTACGCGTAGCACAACCACTATCTAGCTAGCAAGAGTTAGACTAGAATCACAAAGGAATGTGTACTGTGTAGCCATTTTTTGTTCTTAACTTCTTAAAATATAAATCTTTTGCAGGGATGCTTCTTCAGACAATTTTTTAGGTCTGTTAGTCATGCTGACTACTTAACATTGCGCAATGGATTCATCACTGTGAGTTTTTGTTACATAATTCCAGTCTTAGTAGGATATGTCATCATTTTATGACATTTCTACATCTATAGGTCCACTTCGCTCCTGGAAGTAAATTTAACTTCCAGAAGTATATCAAAAGATCATTGGAGGATGACTTCAAGGTAGTTGTTGCTGTAAGGTAATGGTCACTTCATTTGATCTCTCGTTTACTTCAATCTAACTGTGGCTTTCAGTAGGCAATCCCCTATAATCTATTTGGAGCTTGTGAGTTTCATAAGTTCTTTTCATAATGTTGTTGCAGTCCTGTCTTGTGGGCATCATTCGTGGTTTTTTTGCTATTAAATGTTAATGGTAAGCCCCTATTTTCTTGAAAGCCTATTGGATTAGATTCTGCAATTTTCAGTAAAAGTTGAATTGTCCTTTCCAGGACGGCAGGCATTGTTTTGGGCATCTTTAATCCCTGTGATTGTGAGAAATCCTCTTTTTTTTTTCAGCCAGGTTTCCAGATCGTTGGGAAATGAAAAGTTCTAACCTTTTTATTGATGGCAGATAATCTTAGCTGTTGGAACAAAACTTCAAGCCATTTTGACGAAGATGGCTCTTGAGATTATAGAAAGGCATGCAGTGGTCCAAGGGATTCCTCTTGTACAAGGCTCAGACAAATACTTTTGGTTTGGTCGGCCTCAATTAGTTCTTAATCTTATCCATTTTGCGTTGTTTCAGGTATTGCATACTAGATCTAGCGGTTCCTACAACTTTGGTTAGAATGATCTGATTAATGTTATTTGGTCATTAGGTTTGTACAGTTGAGAGGCCATTGCATTGAGATTGTAGTGAATAGAAATAAAAGTGCATGCGGCTGGATCTTATGATTAGGATAGATTGATTGGATTAAAGCTAGCATCCTCATTGGCTTAGGCATACTCTAACTTTAGCTAAAATTTAGCTAATATGTCCCTTAAAACCCCCACATTGGATTAGGCATTGGCATATAAATTTGATTATGAGCTACAGTAACTCAACAAATATGTTGAGCTACAGTAACTTAGCCAAATGAATTTTATATTATTTCTCACTCCTCTATGCACAAGCTCTATGTGGAGACGTTTATGCACAAGCTCTATGTGGAGACGTTCAAGCTCTATGCATTAAAAAACTAGATATAAAATTAAAAAAATAATAATATCTTATTATAATAGAGAGTGAGATGACTAATCCAATGTAGAGTTCAAGTTTTGCAAAAGCCAAAAAGTGACATATTAGACAAACTTTACCTAAAACTTTGCATAAACCAATGCTAGTGCTCTTATGCTTTCTGTACACAAATTATGTCCTTCAGGCCAAGAGACGATAAGTTATCATCCTAAATCTTTGATTCTTTATCCAGTTTTGATCTATGATTTTAATTCTATTTAATAATGTCTATTGAACATTCGTTCAAGTGGCTAATAACCCTAGTAGCTATTTATACATTGAACTCTATCAAATTCTGCACAATTAGAAATCTTTATAGTTTATATTTTGACTTCTAAGTTTTCTTTCATGTTAGTAACAATTCTGAACAGTTCTCCTGTTACATGCAGAATGCATTCCAATAACATATTTCTTGTGGATATGGGTATGGAGCTTTCCTCACTTTGCTAACAGCTACTGAGTTGCTTTTTTTTTTCTACTTTTCTAGTGGCTTTATACACCATTGCTAATCTCTTGGTTTGGATATACACATTTCCTTCTTTGCAGTACTCATTTGGGCTGAAATCTTGCTTCCATTCCAATTTCAAGCTTGCTATTATAAAAGTTTCTTTAGGGTAGGCCCTTAATTCATTTTTTTTTTTCCTTTGCAATGGAAATGGGCACTTTTTTAAGCCTGGATAATATTACCAAAACCAAAAATTTACAAAGAGGGGTGGGGTCCCTAACAATGTTACCAAACCAGCTTGCGCATTGCTACAAAAAAGAAAAAATGGAATGGACCAAAAAGGCCTGGTCCAATGATCTCTAGGCCCAGACGCAAGATAAGGGCTATAATGACTGGCCGTTTTAATAATCCGGGTTGGCTCAAGTGGTAAAGGCCTTGGGCTTGAAGGTATGCTCCCCCAGGTCTAAGGTTCAAATCCCCTTGAGTGCAAACAATCTTTAGGGGCCATTGGACTGAGGGATTTTCCTCTTGAATTACCTGAGGTGCACTTGTGGGAAACTCCTTGCTGAGGGCCTGTGCACCCACGGGATTAGTCGGGATCCTGTTCTTGGACACTCAGTGCCAATCAAAAAAAAAAATGACTGGCCGTTTTTGCAGTTGGCCCAGCAATGGGTTGCATGAAGGAGCAGCAGATACCCGTGTAGTGTTGTGTTTTGTTGAATTGAGGGGGGATTAGCAGCAACTGTTCTATGCTGTGGCAGCTGGTGTGTCAGCATGGCCGTTTACCTGAGACAACTAAGGTTGATCTCCTGATGCCAGGCAATGGCAGCACCTAAGCCTTGGATGAGCAATGAACACCGTATATTACTTTCTCCATAGACAAGAGTGGTACCTGCCATGGGAGTGACCATTGCATCAATTGCATGTGCCATATGATATGATGAAAGGAGTGGGGCTGGAAAGAGAATGATGGGAGGCCAGCAAAGGTGGTGGTGGAGTGAGTGAACAACAACCGGAGGGCAGCAGATTTGAGAGACCAAAAAAACATAGGAGGGAAAGGGGTGGGAAAAAGATGAAAGAAAGAAAGGGTGGGGAAGGGGGACGGGGAGGAGAAGACACCCCCACAGAGGTGCTGGAGGTTTCTCGCAGGGAAACAGGAAGGAGAGTTGAAGTTTAGGGGAGGCGGAATGCTCTAATAGAAATTTGAACTTGAAAAGTATTTTTCGTAAAGCTTTTTAATGAAAGGCTGAAAAGATCTAAGAAAAGTTATTTTGTTAAATAAGTAAACACATCTTTGTTGCAAATCAATAAGATTGAAGCCATGAAAATTACCTTGAATCTATGTGCTGAATCTTTTTGTTACCTTGAATTGATGAGTTGAGTTTTCGTACATGTCACAGGGTTGCTGTCCTATGTCTTTGCAGTTACATCATACTTCCACTATATGCCCTTGTTACTCAGGTAATATCACTAATTATATGGATTCTAAATTAATCTCTAGAATATATAGATAACATTAACAGCCATGTTAGGTGGAATGGAAATAAGATAACACTGGTTTTGGAAAAGACTTTCTTCCAATTCTCAAGCGGTTTATTTGATGCCACTCATGCTTTCAACTGCCAAACAACCGTCTTGGTAGTCAGAATTGAATTACTTGTAACAATGTTAGGGGAAGCTTAAAGTCAATTATTGTGACCTATATTCGGCAAATGAGTGCTGTTCAAGGTTATTATTCTCTTTTTTCCTTTTTCTTTTTCAAATGAGTATCGCTTTCATCTCACAACATTTTAAAAGCACATACATCTAACAAGAGAGCTTAATTCTAACACGAGACATGTTAAGGAGATTCTGGATTGCTTGTTTTATCATTAATTCTGTGTGGTGTGATTGAACTGGTGATGCTCTTAATGGGGGACTGCAGATGGGCTCACGCATGAAGAAATCAATTTTTGACGAACAAACATCAAAAGCCCTTAAGAAGTGGCACATGGATGTGAAAATGAAAAAGGTTGGGCGAGGAGGAAAGTCCCCCACTGTAACTCTAGGTGGGAGCCCTACCTTATCAATGGTGCGCGCCTCTGGACAATCATTGCACCGTTTCAAAACGACTGGTCACTCAACCCGCTCGTTTGTGTATGAGGACCATGAGAGCTCTGATTTTGAAACTGATCCTTTGTCTCCCACCTCATCCACTACCAACTTGATTATAGGAGTAGATCCTGATGTGCTACAATCTGAACTAGATGAACCCCACCCTGGAGAGGAAACCAAAAACGAAGATGACTTCTCATTTGTCAAACCTGAGCCACAAAAGGAACCTTGATGTCGGCATTGGTGGGGTTATCAACAAGAATTGTATCAATTTTTTAACATGTATTGTGAGAGAACATTGTAGTTATTGGGATGCAGGCCGCCGAATGGGAAAGCATTCTCGTATAATTTACAAAGGCTTGTTCATAAAGTTACTGTCCGTCAAAAATCAAAACATAATTTCAAAATTATTTTTTCCAGCCTAACTTTATGTTTGTAGACTAGTAGTTCAATTCATGAATTCGATAGATTCCAATCCTTCCCCTTCCTCACATTAAATCTTGCTTACATAGTGATAGTATGACATGTTTGGTCATTTGTGCGTAGTCAGTGTTGGCATTTAACTTGTGGAGTTGGTATTGGACATGCTCCTCCTTGATGTCGGAACGTGTAGCTTAGATACATGCTGTCATGCACCTCTCTACGCTAAATGGATACTATCCATTTCAAGTCTTGAAATGGAGATGGAGGATCTTATTCCCTCCAGGATTAGCTGCTCAGAGTACATATCATGAGAAGGATCGACATTCTTTGATGGTAACTAATGGAAGAATTGAATAGAATGGCTAGTCCAGGTGTTGTGTTAAAGGTTTTAGCCAATAAACAGGTGTTAAATTGTTACACTACTGGTACTCAACCCACCGATGCAAAGAGTAATTAATATCATTGGGTGGGATGGGATCATAAATCGCTGCCCAAAAAAAGAGTAAAGGCCCTACTTGCCAGGCAGTTGCACATGCTGAATTTCAGGCTCACTTCTGCCGTCCCATCCAGATTGTCAACATGTAAAAGCATGCTACGGCATTTTAGACACCCAAAATCATTTCCTTTATGGTTTGTGTTTACGTCTTGTTTCGTGGCCTGGGCAACTCTACGTTAACAGTGTTACGATGTGTGTTATTTGAAGCTCCCTAAAGTATTCTGGTACGGTTGTATGGTGACATTTCGTACATTCATGGTGGTGAATGAAAAATAAATGCAATGAAAGTAAAGAGAGAATGACACCAAAATTTACGTGGGTCGATAATATATCTACGTTCATGGGGATTTGGGGATGGGAGTCTCTACTATAATATATATGTTTACAGTCACTCATGATTCCTCATATCTCACTGTATGAAGAAGGTTGAAGCTCTTCCTGTTGAAGATGTTGTCTTCCTCGAGAAGCTGCTGAAGAAGAAGATGATTTGATTGAGGGAGAGTTGAGTCGGTGTGAGAAGTAGCAGTCGTTCTCTTCTTCATCTGGTTGTGTGCTTTATATATATATATATATATATCTCTCTCTCTCTTTATTGCGTGCGTCAGCTTCCCTCCTCGGCCTACTTTCTATCTGGCATACTTTGAAGCTTCCTGCCATGATATGACCTCCTTGGTCTGACACTTGTATACAATTGATGTCTTTTTATTGTTTCTTCCTTGTTTCTGATGATGGTTTAGTGGGCTGGGCCCAATTTATGGACTATGTGCATTTTATCCCTCCACAATTTGTTTGGCAAGTAAACACGGATTGTAACGCAAGTGGTGCTTTGGACCGGATAATGAAAATATTTCATCTCATTTCATTATTATAATTTTTTTAAATTTTTACACAAAATATAATAAACAATTCAATTTTTTTTAATTTCAAAATAATAATAATATTTTAACAATATTTTATTGAACTGTCAACTTTCATCTTAAACTATCTCATCTCATCTTACTATCCAAACTGCACCTTAATTTAATAGCGGAAGAGGCTCTAGTGGACAAACGAGACAAAACATGATTCTCAAGTGGCTTCTTCAAGCCTAAACAATATGCATCATTAATGGTTGCTGTATGTTTAGCTAACACTGGCTACCACTTGCTTATTTTGCTCTTTCTAGACAATGACATACATACATATATGTAGGGCTGCAACTCGACCAAACCACCTAGCATATTGGGCCGACCCGATATCTAGTCACCCGTTTTTATATATGCGATGAATATGCCTAGCATAATGGGTCGCTCTCAGAGTCAAAAGCAGCTAATTGTATTCCTAACCTTCTCAGCCGTTCGCTCTTCTCCATCTCTGTCCATATTGGCCTTCGGCGAAGAGTTGGTCGAACAGGCACGGTCCTGATCGATGTTATCGTCAACCACAGGAACCGACGACGGAGCTGGAGCTCCGGAAGAGTCTATGGACCCGTTGGTTGGGATCTCAGGCACCGGGATCGTCTTCCTGAAGAGCTTGATCGCATCATTAGTTCTTGAGTCCGAGGGACCAACGCGACGATTTTGGGCTTCTTCCACCGAACTTCGATCTTCGATGGTTTGTGTGGATCTGCGTTTTTTTCCATGCCTTCTTTATTTGCAAAAGTAGAAGTCGGAATACTAGTTAATTTTGAGTGATATTGCAGGTTGCTGAGATTTAGCGGGTTGGACGGGTCGAACCCGTGCATCATTCAAACCTGTATTTTTCGGTGCGGGTCAGTTCGGGTCAAGCAGACGGATCGGGTTAGGCTGTTTCTTGCACATGCCTACATATATGTTCCTCTTACGTGTCCAAATTTCATCAGCAAGCTACTACTCTCCATGCCTTTCCAAACTTCTAAAACTTCAAATAATTAAAACTAATACCAAATGAGAAATTTCTTCTCTTAGTTTTTTAATTGTATTAATGAATCATATGAGTAGATAAGATAGAAAAATAATTACTGTATTCAGAATCGAAAGACAAAATCCTCTTCATATTTTTTTTTAAATGCAAGCCCAAGGAGGATTAAACAAATATTTTGTGTATCCATATAAATAAAGTTATTATTGAGTAAAAGAACAAAATAAGATAGAAATTTTATATTTTAATTACTATCCTGTACCATAATAATAATAATAATAATAATAATAAATAATAAATAAATAAATAATTTTGTAATGATTTAGTTGATGTCGTGTTTCGTAGCTCGAGCAACTCCACAATTCCCTTTCGTTTGAAGCCTACAAGAACACGAGAATTGAGAGCTCGGGGTGGTAAGAAACACCTTTGCTACCTAAGTTAGTACCCATTTGTTGGGAATATATACCTGGTGATCACCATGATGGTGGTCCCCTGCAAGGTTGATCATGGCTCTGCCACACTGTACCCAGGTCGTGTCGTCTATCGGGTTCTTGCCACATGACTGGCTTGCCATGTTTGATCGTGGCCACTCCGGTAGACTTGTCCCCAAGTCGTGGCGTGTTCATCCCGTCCATTAAATGCGATGTGATCTTGATCTGGTGCGCCCACTCCCCATGCCTACCCAGCCGTCAGTAACCTGGGGCAGTGGCCATTCCTGTCCCTGCGACCAATAGAGATTTCAGGCCTTCTGATTGAATGATTCACTTTTCGTGCATGATACATCACCTCTCCTTTCTGGGCCGATCTCGCCCTTCGGGCCCAGCCCAACCATCCTTTCCTACAGATCCCCTACTGTCAAGCTATCTCGAAACCCATCGGTGCCTCATGGGCTGGGCCCGTGTGGTTTGACCCAACACGGGGAACGACCTCCCTCACAAATTTAATAACATATAAAAGAATAAGTAAGGAAAAATCAGGTGCCTAATTGGTTATGAGAAATGATTTGTACAAGTTTTAAGTAGACAAACTTCATACAAGCTTTTGTAAAAAAGTGAATCTCACCTAAAAACAGTGTATAAAAATTATTCTTTATTAGTGAGATCCAAAGATTTGTATGAGATTTGTACTTGTATCTAGCATTAATCATTGGTTATATGGCTGTGTCGTTTAGTTCTCAGCTCGTTATTAATAAATAGCGCTTAGAGCATTGGCAAGTCTAAATTTTAGCTAGAAATTTAAGTTTTGGCTATAGCATTAACCTTTGGCTAAGTGAATCCATATTGGACTAGTCATTTTAAAGTCAAAATAATAATATAATATTATATCTTTGAATAATATTTTACAAATTTGTTTTTTAATATTTTGTAAATACAATTTAACATACATGGTGTGGAATAATATCTTAGAGAGTAGAGTGCAAATACATTTTAAAATATTGCAAATACAATATTTTACAATCCGTTAGATGTGTGGAACAATATCGTCGAAGTAGTGAGTGCTGCCAGAGAGGTCTCTTGCGTATAATTTACATGGATCCGCCTTCATTCTCTATTTAAAAACCAAGAACTATCTGAGATGTATGTAACAACAAACAAGCCCAGCCCCAAGTGCCTCGTAACTTCAAATTATCTACTTCCAATTAATTGCACGACGGAGCCTTTTACTTTGAGGAAGAACATCCTCACCCTTATCAAACCTTGTCAGCCCTATTAACAAATAAAACTCCTCCTAAAATCCAAACCTAAAACTACACAAGTCAGAGCGAAAAGTACACGCGGAAAAATTATTTCTTTCATTTATATGGTTCTCATTAAAATATTAGGAGTTCAAGTCAAAAAATTAATGGAAACACTGGAAATCGATATTTGAAGGAAAAAATAATATTAAATTTATCCTTGTAAAGCACAATAGTTGTCGAGAGAAGATAGAATGTTGATCTTGGCAGTCTAAGGCAAAAATCATGGCTGTAAAGAAGTTGATGTTCCTTTGTGTTGCTGATGCCTTTGATGAATTCTCTACAAATGAAAAGGAAAGAAAATGGGAGGGAGGGAAAGAAAAAATGTGGGTCTTCATGGGCAAATGGAAGCTGAGGATTGGAAGGAAAGAAAGGAAGAAAATAGGAGGGAGAAAGGAGAGGATTCAGTGAGGGTGCAAAGGGAAAAGAAAATGAGAGGGAGAGGGTGTGATTCCGCGTGAGAGAAAAAAAAAAGAAAAAGAACAAAAGAAAAATGGGAGAGCTAAAAAATGAGAGAAGAAAGAGATATTGTAGTCCAATTTTAACATAATTAGTTATAATTTGATGAGTTATGACATTTAATTAGACTAATACCAATGATCTTTGAGATAACATCTCTCTCTTTATGATAATCTTATCCTTTGTCCCAACATTTGTAGGTTTGACTTTTGAGTCCTCTTTCTTCTACGTGACATGACTCGAAGTTGTTTGCCTTGGATTTTTTACTCTCGATGAAAATTGAAACCACTCAACTCTTTTAACGCTTAAAAGACCCACCCACAGACACCCATCCACCCCCCTTATACTTGTGCACATCAATCTCATATTTATATAATATGATATGCTTTCTTCCCTTTTACGGCTGTACCAGACCCCAAACATCCCACAGGACCCCCCACCCCCAAGCCAATCATCTCTTCCTCTCTTCTCTCACACCCACCATGACTCGCTCTCTAACAACTCTGGCACCCGCGAACTCATCAACGACGGCGGCGGCTGCTCCTCCTCCTGAGGCCCTCACCGTGGAGTCGGACTTCGTGGTCATACTGGCTGCCCTTCTCTGCGCACTCATATGCGTGGTGGGGCTCATCGCGGTGGCCCGGTGCGCTTGGCTCCGTCGCAGCTCTACCCACACTCGGTCTCCGGCTCGGGCTCAGGCTCTAGCAAACAAGGGCCTAAAAAAGAAGGTACTTCAGTCTCTCCCCAAGTTCACGTACGACTCCGACGGCGCCAAGAACCCAAAGCTATCGGTGGCGGATTGCGCCATATGCTTGGGAGAGTTCATGGACGGGAACGAGCTGAGGGTTTTGCCACAGTGCGGTCATGCCTTCCACGTTTCATGCATCGACACATGGCTTGTGTCCCACTCATCGTGCCCATCTTGTCGGCAGATCCTGGTGGTAGGGAGGTGCCACAAGTGCGGTCAGTTCCCGGCTCCTCAAATTGATCAGGCTGGCCTGGATTTCAATGCCATTACTACCAACACTAGCATTAATCACAATACTCTTACTCCTACTTTCTTGCCTTAAACTTTAAACAAACAAACAAAGGGCCGGCCCTTTATTTTGTCATTGCCGTCTTGTAAATACAAGGTAATATTCTAACACTACGTATCAGCATATATGTTTAGGAATAGGGTCTCTTTTGGTGTATTTCTTTTTCTTCTTTTGATCCCTGAGGTCAATTGCTCTGAATATGAGATTGACAGTTGCGCTGTATGTTCTATTTTTCGGTTTCCCGACCTGTGTGCGCTCATTTTTATTTTTCAGTTTCTTTTTGAGCAATTGGGTATCTAGCTAGTTCATATGCTGTGGAGTGTGGAGCATGTCAGTCCAATTTCAACCCAGGATCAGATCCTGTAATATGCGCTCCTCCTCCTCTTGTTTTGTTGGGGTTTTCTTTATTTCTTTAGACGTAGTTTTTGTGTTTATCCTCAATTTTGGGTTTAAAAATAACTTTCGTCAGAAAAAAGTAATAGTGATAAAGGCAATTAAAGGAAAGAAGATGGTGAAAAGATTCCTTACTAAATAGTAAATTAAAGTAAAAGAGGATGGTGAAAAGATTACTTACTAATAGTAAGGAAGAGGTGAGTTAGACTTTATGGATCCCTTCCACATCTATCCGACCCAATAAAGGCTCTCGTCCCAAATGATGAACTCAATAGACCTGTCGACTCACTTTATCTTACAGAAAGCACATCATCTTCTACTTTTTGGTAGTTCAAATGAGGTGAGGGTCCACCCACCATTTATTCCGAGGTTATCTTTTCAGGGGAGGGAGAGAGAGAGAGATGAAGCGTTCTTTCTGGTAGGCATACCCAATGCGGCGCCAAAGATTACACATCCAAACTCCAAAATTCTCTCTGTGTCACTTTCTCCAAGCACCTCAACAGGCCCTCACTCACTCAACTCCTGATTTTCGTGCCATTTTGCCTATTCCCACCAAACCCCCCCCCCCCCCCCCCCCCCCCCCATTTCCCAAGTGCCCCGATTTAATCAATAAATTGACATCTTCTTTGGCAATTTCCTGACCTACATACGACCTTTCCACTTGATGCCACATAGAAAAAGTGGCACTCAACTCTTATCTTTTGAGATATCTACAAGCAACAACCCTTCTTGTATCTCGAGTAAAGCGATTACGAACAATAGGATCGCACCAACTTTCTGCTTGATTTGTCTGCTTGATTTGCATATAAAAAGCCTTATCAGCTTTTCTTACTATATCACCACCTTTTCATGGCTCACTCTGCTGCCATTTTCCTCCTCTGATAATTAGGCATGAATCTTAATTTGTCACGCATAATGTTCCTAATAATCTCAGACATCAATTGCTCCAAACCCTTAAAAGTCAAAATGTGTACCCTCACCCCTGTGGTTTGGTTTTCTCAAATGCATCAACTATCACATGACCTTGGCCATCCTCATCCAGAAATGGAGCCATCGATGTTGAAGGCCACATCTTGTCTTCATCAGATCGGGTTCCATTCTCACAGACTTACTTCATGACAGAGCTATTTTGAGGAACAAACCTGGACATATATATATATATATATATATATATATATATATATGCGCATGGGGGTAATTCCATTTGTAGAAGCCCGTCCTTTGTCCATGGTAATACCATTTGCAGAAATGCACCCTTTATCCTCTTCATCCCACATTTCAACTGAACCCTGTAGACTTGAATATTTCATATTCAAATTCCTAATTAGATTCTCCTGACTTCAACTCTGAGCAGAGAGGACGGAAATATTTGGTCATGAAACTAGAAAGTAAAAACTCAAAATGAATGGAAGAGTTCTATTATTATTTAGAAAACAGAGAACCTTGTTTTTCAGGAAATGATGGATCAGTTATCTGATTGCCAGATTTCATGGTCATTCCAGGCCACATGTAAGCAGAATAAGCACCATAGAGACGATCGATTCCTAGTGAATTACCATCAACTGACAAACTTGTCAAGAATGGCTTCTTTATCTCACAGTGAATTTACGATTATATAAGAAAATATATACAAATGCATACAGATACACATATCAGGCTAAAAAAGTAACCCCTAGAAGAGTTTTTTTTCTTTTTCTTTTTCTAATGCACAAATCTAGGAAGTATTGGAGCCTCAACCAATGTTTTGAATATCGTACCGGATGGCGTACCGGTCAAGGCACTGGAACGAAATATTTCGGTACAAGTACCGTTTCGCATACCGTTTCGGGATAGTCGATATATGAATAAATTATATATATAAATATATATTCCAAAATATAGTCTATATACAAATAAATTATATATAAATACATATATATTATAAATAGTCTAATCTGAATTGTGAGTAAAAAAATAAGCTTGTAGTTTGAAAAAATGAAAAAAAAAAAATTAAAGGTTGAAATACAGGCCGGAATACAGCTCGGTACAGCTGGTACGGTCGGTATTTGAGTTGGTACGAAACACCTAGGATACTTGTACCGGCCACTGGGCTGGTAAGAAAAATTTCGGCCGTACCGACCGGTACAGTACGAAATTTAAAACACTGGTCTCAACCTCCACAAACCCCTGTATGTCCTCTAGATATTTTCGACTAGGTTTAACCACCTTATGTCGCAGCATTATGTTGAAATTCATTTGCTGCCGCCAAAGATCAGGACATCGATATCTTCATAAGATCTTCTCCTTGACAAAATTTTTTGCATCCTCCGTCGTAGAAACTAAGAATGTTAACTTCAACTTTACAACGTTTATTACTTGAAGCATTTGCTATAACCTCTATTGAGCTTGCTTTCATCTTCTTGTTGAACGACTCCCTTGGCTGAGATTGAGCCATGCCTTCCACGATAATCATAGACTCAAGCCTCGTTTGGTAGAGAATGGTTACCATGGCAGAGAATGGTCATCATGGAACTTGTTTGGTAGAGTTGCAATGTGAATGACACCGGCATGGCCTCTAAGCTTGAGAAAGGTGAGACCACCGTGGATCCTGTGGAGCACGAACTAGCTACAGAGTCGAATGTGTTGATCCAAGTTAGCCACAGATAATTCGCCGCAGAACCCAATCCAACTGACCCATTTGACTCTATTTCTGGGAAGTGTTTTGGAAAAGGGTTCATGATACCAACATAACACCAAACACCCAAACATATACTCATTAGGCACACTGCCATACTCATTCAGCACATCAATTGTTTTCTTAACCATCATGGCCTTGAAAGATTTCAAAACAATGGTGAAAGCATCCATTGTCAACACCAAAGCCACCAGAAGCTTGAGCACCTTGGAAGACGCCGCGAGCCAACCATCCAAGACACCCAGAAAGTCCTTCCCAGAACCCAATGAACCGGAATGCCGAGGTTGGAAAGCCTTTCTAAATCTAACTTTTGCATCAAGAGATTCATGTACTAGTCAGGATTGAAGAAAGAAGAATTTATTTCTTCCAGATTGGGTCGTTTGGATGAAGATGATGTTGCAGCGGAGGAGAAGCTCAAGAGCAGATCTCTCAATCTACTTAGCCTTGTCGTCCAGAAGGTCATCATCGACCCCATTTTCGCTTTGAATTTTCAGTAGCTTAGAGTTGGTTCGTCATCAACACCTCTCGAATGTTTGGTTTGAAGGGACTGGGAACGATGTTGTTTGGCTGCTAATTGGTTTGGTTTGGATATCAGATGAGGCATATGGTGGTGATGAAATTCTAGGGTTAGGAATATGAGGGTTGGCATGGAGAGGGAAGACATTGTTAATAGAAGAGTCATCACTAACTAGGCTCTAAGAGAGGCAACTTTGGTTGAAGATGAAATCAAACAAGGAATCCGATGTTGCTCGTTCTTCATCATCCTGCATCGCACAAACATGCTCCAGAATGCTTAAATTTTCATGGAGGTTGTTTCGATAATCCTTTAATTTTTGCAGGATAACTTGATAGCGTTGCTGATTTTGTTCCACTAGTTCCTTGATTTTGAGTATTGATGCAAGCATTTCTTCCATAGATTTTGATAGCACAAAGACCATTGTTTCTCTAATACTAATTTGTAACATACTAGAAAATACTTGATAAAAATACACAGAAAATGGCTCACTTCGATGGGAGCACCTCTAGAGAATAGAGAACAGTGGAAGAAGAAGATGATATAAAAGAAAATAAGGAATTTGATTTAAGTTTTTGGCTAAACCTTCTTAGATCCCCGTGGCTCCTTATATAGTGGAGTAAAGCTACACAACCTCCTACTGTTCATCCAACCTCCACACACCAGCCTACGTAGTTTTTTTTTGAAGTCCCCCCCATTCTTCTCCCCCTACGTTCTCCACCCCCTGCATGGTTCCATATTCTCTTTATTTTCTCTTGCTCCTTCTTTCTCTTCTCCTTTTTTCTTTGATTTCATATTTTTGCAAATTCTACATAAGGACTAAATTCTATAGCTGCAATTATGCAGAATTATAGCATTGTGGGAAATAGAACTGGAATTATACAGATGGGTGACACAAACTCAGTTCTAAACATACTAACAATTCCCTACCCTTCCACTCATTGTGTGAAACAGAACTGGCATATTACTTGTTATTCTTTGGAGCCATTGGCATGTACTTACTTTTGCCAACACCCTAGCAATGAGTAAGTTCTTTTGGCGTCAATGGCAAGGGCAAATCTCCATAGCTATACTTCACAATGAATATGGAATGGGCGGAGAGAACGCGTAGGGGGAGAGAACCCTTGGGAGGGGGGGAGAACCCGTGGGGAGAGAACGGGGACGTTAAAAAAAAAAAAAAAAAAAAAAAAAAAACCACGTAGGTTGGTATGCAGAGGTTGAGTGAACAGTAGGAGGTTGTGTAGTTTTTTTTGTGTGAAGAGTGAAACAAAGCTGTCCCACATATGGGCTTATTAGACTAAAAGCACAATGAAACAAAAACTGAAATGAGAAACTCTTCTAAAGGGCCCAGACCTATTAACCCACTATCACTAAAATCCAAATAAAACAACAAGAGCCCAAAACAAGTAATGAAAACAACTAACTAAACATAAGATGGCCGCATGGCCCAATGGTTGGAATCATTTTCACTCGGTCTGGAGACTGGGACTTTATCTCCCTCCACAAGCACGAACTGTGACATGCAGCCATCCCACCCAAGGTGGTTCCACACCCATCCAGGTGGTGGCTGATTTATCGATTATGATTTTAAATTCTCAAATACCTTACAGAAATAGTCACGATTATCTCAAGCTTTAGAAAACAATTAGATACCGATGAGTCAACCATTCATTGGAGCTTATACCACATCTTCGAATACTGTTGGGAAGAGATAAAACCACACGAGACGTTGCATTCGACCAGGGTTTTCACGAGAACCGGGTCATTCTTACTGGTGAGGCATAATAACTGATTTCACATGCAATGGTCTTCCGATTTACCGAGATATCAGTGGCTTATTTTTCAACTGCGAAGTCGGAAGCAAACACGGACACCTTCCTTCAACTCAAGAAAAGACCAAGGTCCTTGACCGAGGTCGCAGTGATATACAACTAAATTTTTTATTAAGAAGAAGAAGAAGAAGAAGAAGAAGAAGAGAGATTTTATGTTCTATATAAATCGAGGCGGATTCTGTTGAAGTGGTAGAAATGTTACACTCAAATTTCATGAACAATAGGAGAGAAATGAACAGTACAACATTATTATGCCCCCGCTCCCCCCAAAAAAAGGAAATCTCTTCTTGCCGTTTAAATTTTACATGCTCATGGGTAACAGTAACAGAAGAGAACGAATTAGAAAAATATAATGGCAAAAAAAGGCAGGAGAATGAAAGAAATCTACAACTTGAGACATAAAACTCAAATAGACATTTTGAAAACCCCACCCATACCAGATGCAGAGTCATTGCAGTGAGATTTCTGCTTTCATCGACCACGCTATTGGTTGATATCCCTGTAATTTGGACGACAGTGTAGGCATTCAGGAAGAAGGTCCACCGGATATTTATGACATCATCCTCATTAGTTACCATCTACATTGATTATTTATGCTACTTTTAAGCTGGCAGTGGCACAATCAAGGGCCAAAGGATGCATTTGGTAAGACTTAGCACTATAAATATATCAAAATCTGTCTATATGGTCTTACAAGTAGTTCAGGAAGCGATGCGACCACTTACTAACAGAAAGATCGCGTCACATTTCTAGTCAGCAATGCTGCTGTAATCAATCAGGCTTTCACATAATCTGCACCATTTCGCTTCCTTTTGTTAGACCTCGAAAAGAAGCATATCTGAGCCCAACCCTTTTTCTGCTTAACAGATTGGGATTTAACATCCCCTTTTTCCCCTTTGTCAAAGAGGTCAGCCATGAATCGAACAACAGCCTAGGATGCAGCAAGAAACCGTAATGAGCGTTGGAATAGAAGAAAGAGGTACTCTTTTAATGATGTGATAACGTCAACAAAAGAGAACTTACCTGTGCACCCGTTTCAGCTATATTTCTCGGTGGAACTTCCAGAGGATTTTCTTCCACACGTAGTATACGTAGTCTTGTGAGCATTCTAAACGAGTCTGGAAGCACCCGTATCTGGTTATTACTAATATCCAATTCTTCAAGCATCTCAAGGTTTCCAATAGACCTTGGTAGAGATCTCATGTCTGCAAAATTGTTTCCGACGTTCATCTTGACAAGTTTAGTAGCAAAACATAGGCTCTCAGGCACTGACTCGAGCTCATTGAAACTGACATCAAGCTCCCTCAGGTTTGATAGAGATGACATTGTTGTAGGCAATTGTTTGATATTGTTGTAACGGACTGATAAAACCTCCAGGGTCTCAATCTTCCCAACAGCTTCTGGAAGAGCTTTAAGTCGGTTATAATCTGCACAAAGCTCCCTAAGCGAAGTACACCGACCAATGCTATGTGGGATTTCTTCAATATCATTTGTCTCTACATTCAATTTCTTGAGGCTGACGAGTGATCCTATTGATTCGTGAAGCAACGAGAGCCTATTTGAGCTCAAATCAAGCTCCTGAAGACGTACCAATCTGCCAAAGGTCGCAGGTAGAGATGACAACTGGTTACCACTTAAGTCTAGATAGATTAGGCTAAGGAGATCTCCAATAGAATCTGGGAGTTCGGAGACCCTATTTGAATGCAAATCCAATTTTGCCAATGATGAAAGGCCTCCAACGGAGGCTGGTAGGGCCACAATCCGGTTGTCAGATAAATCTAGGGTGATCAGACCGGACAACTTTCCTATTGAATCGGGCAGCCATTCGATTTGATCCATCAACTTATTCTGAAGATTAAGATCTCGAGTGCCTTTTTTAGACCACACTTCAATTAAACTAGCCAGCTTTATCAAACTCAGTTTTTCCCCATCTTGACCTGCAAAAACAAACTTAAATCTGGTAAAAGTTTATCTATGAAAATTCTTACTACAATCTTAGTAATCGGAAACACTCCTAAAATAAAATAACATAAATCTCAACCGATATTCTTTTCAGAATCCCACTGCCATCCAACCCCAAGTGGACAAAAGAGTACCAAACAGGAGTAAACCAAACCCCAATAAGGAAAACGAAGAGGAACAAGAACAAAATGTAGAAAAGACTCACCTGAAGAAGTGGTAGGAGGTTTTAAAGAAGGGTCCAATATCTGGGCATTGGACGAGACACTGGGTCCAATCCCAATGCCGTCCACGTAGAATGTCGACCTGGCTTTGTTCACAAAGTTGTCATCTTTGGTGAACAATTCAGAAGTCCTTACGGGTTCTTTTTCGGAGTAGTACAAGCTCGACGACGAATTAGAAGTAGCCGCAGATGAATTGGGTTTATAAGAGAAACTTCCGCCTCCGCCAGAAATCGTCGAAGGCACACAATTGGAAGCTCTCTGAATGAATTCGTCGAACAGAGAGTGGAGGTTTTCGAGATCGAGCAGTCTCAAAGCTTCCCTCTTTTGATCTTTACCGTGGAAAAAGGCCAAGCTCTTATGCATCTCTTGCAACACAACGAAGAGCTCCTCCGGTACATCGGGGCTCTTGATTTGTCTTGCAATGGCATCGAGTCTCACTTGGTCTTCTTTGTCCACATTTCTGATCAAGGCCTTGGCGGCCTCCACCTCGTCGATAGCCGGTCTGCTCGGTAAGGATCTATGAATTCGCATAATATCTTCCACCACTTCATCCATGGAAGATGCCATTTCGCCTTCTCATCCAAATCCCGGAATCTTTTTTTTTTTTTTTTTTTTCCCCCGAGATTCGAAGAATTCCTTATCCTAGACCAGAAAAACGAAGAAACCAAAATCCAAGAATTATTCGGAAAATAAGGGAAAGAGAGAGAGAGAGAGAGAGAGAAGCAACCACCGAAGTAGGCGCAAAAGTAGTCAGCCAAATGAAAGAAACAATCATTCTGATATCTTGATAGATGTTAAAAGGAGTAATAGGAGCAACCTGATTTATCGCTCTCATTCGAATTAAGCAAGAAACAGTACAATATAGAAGTTAGGAAACAACAACAGAGCCACAGCCATACCTCCGTATCGAATGACGGACTGTGAGAGAGTGGGACGACTATGTGATTCGTAGAAGAAAGAGAGGGCAAACGGTTGGGGCTTCCAGGCGTCGTCTGAGAAATCCAGCTATTTTTCCATGACCGACTCTCTCGTTCTCAACTTCTCAGTAAACTTCCCCCACCCTCTTTTGGCGGATTTTATTTTTATTTTTATTTTAGTTGTAATATGCATATATATATATATATATATATATATATAGGATGAAATTAATTTATTTAGGGATATTCTATATAATAATAACGATAATAATGTTATATTCGGGGTATCAGTTGGTGCAGCAGAGGCAAATACCGTGAAATGGATAATGACCGATCCGTTATCAGCAAGGTCTAATTAACATACTTCTCTCCCGCTCTTTGTTCTGTACCCCGTTTTCTTTATTTTTTTATTTTTTATTTTTTTACAGAATATTTACCCCTACCCTGCTCCCAAAATAAAAGCCTCTATCCTTCCCTCTCAAAGTACATCTGTCTATATATTTTTTTTAATAAATCCACGAATACTTTTAAATAAGAAATTACTTTTTATCAATAAATATTTAAAAAAATCATTTTTGTTTTCTTAACTATTATTTTATTAAGATTTCAAATTTTTACAGAGGTACATTGAATTTCTGAATAGTTTGGAAAAACTAATCATTTAAGAAAGGAATAATCGATCGTAATTTGGATGCGTGGTCGTGCCGAGTATGCTCTAATAATACTATTTTGTCCACTTATTTTTTATTTTACCGAGCCGGACACTCCGATCCGTGCAGCTGTGGCTCAACTGACAGGAAAAAAAAATAATAAATAAATTAAGAACAGTGAGGGAATTTTGGATTGGAGGAGTAAATGCAGGAGCCAGGTGTCCACGTTCTGATGGGGTACACGTGTTTGTTCACGTCCAATGTCCGGCCAACCGTTTCCAGCTGGCTTTGTTCCTCACGCTATAACCGTTTCACTCTCGTGTGCGCCCTACTCCATTATCCCATTCATGTCTGTGTATGAGACATGAAGAAGCCCTCACGTGCTGTGTCATGTCTCTCACACACACACCCACCTGTTTTCCTGATGGCTGATGGCAAGGAAGATGGGGGCGATGGAGACTGCTGCACTCTCCCATGCTAACCCCGTGTCTTCCCTTTTTCTTTTTCTTCTGGTAACGTTCATCTAGAATCATCAGTCTATTTCCTTCGATTTTTCGAGTTGAGTCTCATTGTTTATTTAATCCAGATCAAAGTCAAATTAAGCTGTCTCATTGTATAATATTTGTGAAATGTTATTCTCAATCTTAAATTTTGCCATTTATTGGTGTGCTACAATTTTCTTTTAGGAAAATTCAATAAAAACAGAGCAAATACAGAATCATCAGAGTCATAATTACAACAAAACATGATTAAACCCAAGAGCTCCTTATAGCATCTACAACCACCCTACTTAAAAACAAAAGTAGAAGATTGTTGCCATCATTGTAGAGTGTCTCCCACAACTCTAGCATGATGTTACAAGATATAACATAGCAAATATTTAAATGGTGTGCTACAATTTAAATGGGCGGTCGGTCATTTTTATAGAATGAAAAATATTACTTATCATCTTTATACTGCTACACTACACATTAATATGTAATTTTTTATTTTTATTATTCTATTTAAATACACATATTTTCACATCAATATATATGTGTTTAAATAGAATATAAAAAATGACAGATCACATGTTGATGTGTAATGTAGTAGATGATAAGTAAAATTTTTATTTATAGAATAGATTCATAAAACCACAAAAATCTTATCAATTAATAAATATGATTGAAAAAAACAAAATCAAAGATAAAAAAATAGCATCCCTTTTAATATTTATATGGCAAACCAAAACTATAGGATTATAACATATGCTCCTACTTATCTCATAGTGTAACCATTACTTGTAATATTGTAACTGTAAGATTTCATGTAAACATACATGGCGGAAGAAATACTTCAATGACAATCTATGTAATTATTCCACAAGCGAATCTAGCGTTCAAATCTTCGTTCGATCCGAGTTTGTCTCCACCCAGTGTGTAAGTGTGCTATGTAGATAAATATAGAGACACTCTCAAGATGCCCACAACCTAAGAGCTTTCCATGGAGAACCAATATTGAGAAATTCCTAAAACACTCAAATATACGTATATCAAGAATGGAGGACTAATTTTTAACTCAGTCCTCCTATGGTAACAGTTGGCTGGCCTTAAAGGCCGGCCTTCATTACCTCCATAACTCCAATATGGGAAGTAGTAGGGACATGCCCACTAAGGGCGCCCCTACTTTATTACATCTCATACTCGCACATAGAGAGCATGCTCCAGGTATATATCTCTCAACATGTTCTTTATCTTGTTCGTACAAACAAATAGGTTGTGCGACCAACGAGTATACATGAAAAAAATTATGTGGGAGCACTATACCAAATCTTTCTTAGAGAAGACCAGTATAGCAATATCCCTAAAGTGTCTCGTATGCGCTAAACTCATTCGATCGCATCTGATCAAGCATATTCGATCCCTCTTGGGTTCAAAAAACTCATAACTATGCTTAATTGCTTCTAAGTCATCGTGTTGTGTTCACAAAATTTGTCGCTACCAAATTGTAGCACCAAAGTTTAACGTCAGCAAACACAACAGAGGATGCATTGTCGAATAGTCTTCCTTTCACCCTCATGTCACTCAATTTAAGTCTAACCTTTTCCAGCAATACCCCTTTAGACCGTATCAAACATGGTTAGAGATAGTATCTAGAGTAGCAAATATTAGAACCTCCATCTTATGACATTGTCAAATGTCAAGAAGAGCACTCAAAAGTATATTACAGGACTCACACTGTGAAGAAACATGGAACCATTCATTCACTTCCTTACCTGGTCGCATAAACATGTAGTATGAAATATATGTTACGGTGAATATCTCTTTCTCAAAGAGTGCATGTCCATACTAAATACCATACAGATCTTAGTTCATACACTATTTTTGCATCTAACCCGAATCTCTCCATAGGATCGTCTCTAAGGCACCAAAGGGAGTCTCGCATCTGGCTTACTACATGCTATATGGATTGTAAGGTATTTATGCATGATCCTCTAAAATATAAGGAACCTCATCTTTGCTCTCACTAAGGCAACATATCCTTTTGTGTCATACAACTTATCATTCTCTAGACAAGTACCGAGTGACATAATGTCTTATCTCTGCTAACTACCTCTTTGTAGGGCCAGAGGTAATCATTTGTGTGAATGAGCCGATCTAAGCCTGCTAATATACCTTGTATGAGTGTACAATTCATGCAATATGATAAAAATAAACTGAAAGAAAATATCACACTGCATTAATATCTCCAAAGAAAGTTTACATTCCTATGTCAACTGAAAAATAAATTATAATCACAGTCTAAGCAATCCTAAATTCCTAACATGAGCCATAAAAGCGTCTTTAACCATGGGCTTTGTTAGGGGATCAGTAACCATACGACTCGTAGATAGATGTTTCAGGACCACTTCCTTTTATGCCATCATGTCTCTAATGTAGTGGTATCAGATTTCAATATATTTGGTTCTTCCATGATACTTTAGGTCTTTAGTATATGCGAGATCATCCATGCTCTCGCACAAAAAATCGTCACTGGATCAGAATGATCCACGCTGATATTTAGGTGTTGAAAGAACCTCCTCAACCAAACAGCCTCCTGAGCTGCTGCTAAACATGCAATCATCACTGGATCAGAATGATCTGCCCGTGATATCTAGGTGCTGAAAGAACCTCCTAAACCAAATAGCCTCCTGAGTTGCTGCTGAACATGCTATGTACTCTGCCTCCATAGTGGATAAGGATATGCAGGGTTGTTTCTTGCTATTCCATGTAATGAAACCATTGTTCAGCAAGAAAACATACCTAGTTGTCGATTTTCATTTGTCTAGGTCACTATCCCAATCAGCATCACTGTAGCCCTTCAGCTTCAACCTAATAGCTCAACACAGTTTATAATTCCCGTGAGGTATCTGAAAAACCTTTAAACTACCTTTCAATGGACTAGTCTAGGATTAGATTGGAATCTATTGACCAAACCAACTGCATATCATATGTCTGGTCGAGTACACACCATTGCATACATCAGACTACTCATAACACTAGCATAGGGAGAAAAAGTCATATTCTCTATATCTCTTGGAGTCTTAGGATACATTTCTTGGCATTAGGTCTCACCTTTAGCAATATGCGTGTCAATTGGTTTACAATAATTACTCATTTGGAAGTTCTCAATGACCTTTTTTATGTAAGTCTGTTGAGACAAACACAAAAGTTCATTTGAACGACCTCTATAGATCTTAACCCCCAAAATGTATTATGTCTCACCCATGTCTTTCATCTCAAAGTTGAGGGACAACCACTCCTTAGTGGCGACAATTAGGGGTGTAATAGTCCAGTTCGGTCAAGGAGGGGTCACAGACCGAAAACTTCGATCTATCAATTTTGCCGAACTGGATTGTTAGCTATCGATCCATGAACATTTTTTTGGTCTTTTTTCTTTTTTTGATAGAAAAACTAATACAAAACATTAATTAAATAAGTACAATTAAAATTAAGTGATCTTTTTTTAGGCAAAATTAAGTGATCTCTTTAATATTTTATATATGGTTAATTAATATTAAATAATTTCATTGAATATATAGTTAATGGTGATCTCTTAGATGAAGGTTATATAATTAACTTATACAGCTATTATATAAAATAATATTATATATATAATATTTATATATATATATATATATACTTTTAGTCGGTCTCAGTCCAGTCTGGTCCAAAGAAACCAAACCCTGAGACCGATCAATAAGACTATCGGTCCGGACCGATAGTCCTACACCCCTAGCGACAATCATCCCTTTATCATTTCCAACCAACAGAATGTCATCAACCTATAATGACAACAATATGAAACTCGATAATGGCTATTATCCACCAAAATTGGTCTCATACATCTTGGGTACCACCCTAGTTGCAGCTATCGATGATGGACTCCACTCCCGTAATGAAATCTCCTAGCTTTTGAAGGTACACGTACAAAAGGGTTCCAACCGTATGAAAAAGTATGCAGATCTAAAGAGGTTAGAGACTATTTTTCAAGTGAGAGATTGGGTATACTTACGCCTGCAACCCTATCAAATGACTGTAGCAATTCGTTGTAATATGAAGCTCTCTCCAAGGTTTTATGGACCTTTCCGTATCATTGAAAGGATTGGCTCAGTGGCTTACAGGTTGGGTTTTCCTCCTAGAGTCTTGGCTCACCCTGTATTTCATATCTCCAAGTTGAAACCCAAGCTAGGCTAGTATGTTATGGCTCTTCTCATCTACCCCCCGGGGAACTCTCAAGGGGTTTGGCACCTAGAACTAGCTGCAATCTTAGATCTTCGGATGCGTAAGAAGGACAACCACCCAATTACTGAGTTGTTAGTGCAGTTGACCGGACGACAACTTGAAAATGCTTCCTGGGAGTCATACCACCAGTTGTAGCTTGATTAACCACACCTTGTTGGCAAAGTGTTTTAAGAGGGGAGGTATTGTAACATGGACACGATGGGGAGTTAGGGGATTAAAGTAAGCAGGAGTAGTGTTTTGAGAATTACGAGATATTGTAACAGGTCCTTGATAGTCTTTTTACTTGTTTGTATTTATGTTAGTTGGTTACGTGGAAGAGGGGAAATGGGAGTAAGGAGAATATGTAAAAAAAGCTGGTATTGTATTTCTGTTCTCCATACTTGGAGGTTGGCTTTCCCTCAAAGAAAATCCTTATTTTATTTCAATCAATTTCAGATCACTCTTCTAATCTTTGTTATTTTCCTTTAATTGTACTTGGGTTGGGTTGAGTGTGACACTTTTTAGGGATCGACTGACATTGATTTATTTCTAGGAGTAGTAGCTTACATTGAATCTTTCAAGTTAGCCACTGATGTCCTTTCCCTTAGTTATATAGCAGTTTGAATATCTAATATCAAGCAAATTACTCGCCTCGAGCTTTCAAACCATTTTGTCTCTGTCCAAGACTCCAAATCAGGTTACTCTCTACATTGGCAACAAAAACAACTTCATGCACCTGCACTGTCCTCTACTCTATACAGACCTAAGATAATTTTGCACACTAACTCTACGCTCAGTTCCAACCTTCTAAAAGTTAGTCTCATTCTCTCAAAGACATTTAATCAAACATCTTCGAGCACTTTCTAACATACAGAGGCGATGTGGAAAAAAGCTTGGAAGATGTCATGCGAACAAAAAGCTTGAGGGATGTGGAAAGTTTGGAGAAATAAACATTAAAAAATAAAAGTTAAGGAAGCTCTCTAAGCAGAGGCTTCACCCATTGACTGCAGAGGTTAGAACTTAGAACCATACATCATTTCACAACATACAAACTTTATTAAATCTGTGATTTTTTTTATTTGAGAAGTTAAGCTCCTAATTTAGAATTTAGGATTTTCATGAATATCTGGCGCAGACAAACTTTTGCCCGATGTAATTAACTCCTAATTTCAAGGGGTAAGAGCATTCACATTCGAATGAACACATTTTCCCTCAAATTTTAGCTAAAAATCATCTTTTCCTAAATTTTTTTCTAAATTTTACTCATCTTTCTAAAACCTCATATATTTCACTCCCTATTCTTTCTCTATTATTTTTTCTACTAATTTATTTATACATTTTTAACTATTTTTTTTTCTTTCTAGAAAAGAGTGGAAGAAAAGTTTTAACTTATTTTTTCATATTTTTGTAATTATTTAATTATTTTTTGTATCCATATTTTCAATATTTTATCTTTAACGAATCTTTTAAAACTACTTATCTCTCTAAACGATAATATTTTTAAAAGTCAGTACTTTTGTAACAATAATATTTTAGAAAAATCATATTTTCACAAATGGTTAAAATTAGATCATCTAGATGGTGACATTTTTTTCAAATTTCAACTATAACAATATGAGCATGGAGAAATTGTAGATGATTGGAAGAAGAATTTGTTTTATGGGTTAGAATAAAATATTTGTAAAGAAGAATTTAGGGATGAATAGTAATTCCCTATATTTAGCGAGCCACTATTCAAATCCTAAACCCTTCCCCTAAAATAGGCAATCGGATGGAGAGATATTTTTGTCAAAAAGTTAAATTCTTTTACTAAACTTTCGGGAATTTGATGGTATAGGTATTTAGATGCAGATGCTCTAATGGTCAGCTATTTACAAATCAATACATCTTATTGTGCTAGATCTTTTATCAACTAATCAAGCCATAAGAACTCCAACTTCGTCAGTGTATACAAGGTTGCAGTTAATTTCTATGTTATTCTAATTGGCTATCTATGGTAGAAATTATTCTTATATGTCAAGTGTTGATCTAGTATTTGTGATGATGTGACGAACCATTGTAACTAGGGCTGTACAAGAAACAGGCAAACCGACCAAGACTGACTCAGGCCGGCCGCCGGAGCTCAGAATCAGCTGAAACCCACAGGGAACCTGTCGGCCAACGGTGAAAATTTTACAAAATCGGCGTTGGCCAGTTCGGTCTCGGTTTAAACCAGGAAAAAATCACTGAATCGGCCAATGTTAACTACCTATTTATATATATATATATATATCGTTCTAAAATGATGCAGTTTCACTTAAATAAGGGAAACTTCGTCGTTTTGCTTCTATAGTTTTAAAAAAAACATAAAGGGAACGGTGCCGTTTGGCATAAGCCAACGACACCGTTTCTATCTAGGGTTTAAACAACCCGAGAGGGCTCTTCAGCCTCTTCTTCTCATTTGAATTTCGACCCTCACTTTCAGCCCTCTACTCCAGTCTCCATTCTCCAGCGGCAACGACATCGAAAGGTTGTAGCGGTAGCGGCCCAACCTCCACCGCTCCATGTCCCCTCGGCAAATGGCTCATCCCATGCCTAGCTTAGTCCACGGTGTTTTTTTTTTAGGCATGATTTTCAAGAGTCTGATCTTTTGTTTCAATTTTAGTGATGAGTCTGATTTTTTGTTTCAATTTTAGTGATGAGAATTTTATAGCTCCGAATTTCATCAATATATAACCTACAACACATCACTGTCAACAAGTTTATAACTTTATATATAGCTCCGAATGTCATCAATGATTCAATATATAACCTTAGAATTGGAAAGATATATCTTTGTAGTCCATACTTCACAAGTTTTTATTTAAAATAAAACCAAAGTTATTTTTTTTTAGAATTTTGATAAATTTGGATAATTAGGTTTTTAATTTATAAGACTCAACAGAGAGGATAAAAATCAAATTAATAGAAATTTTAAATTATTAACTTGTGTGGCATTTGCTGATTTAATATTTTGTTGATAGTTTTGTTATAAAATTATTTTGATTCTTAAAATAATTTGTGAGGTTGATGAGCGATCTAAAATATAAATTAGAATCTTAGATTTGTGATGTTTGCCACGTTGCAAACTAGCTGCTGTGTAATTGACAATTGTGATGATTTTTTTGTTCTTTGTTTGTTTTATATGTTAGATGGATTCTTCGTCAAGTCCAATTGATCTTAATTCGAACTCTCAAACAATTAATTTGGGAGAGATCCAAACATCAGAACCCCCAGCCCCAAGTGCCCCTAATAGTTGTAATTGTCCACTTCCTAAGAAACGGAAGGGGAATGATTCGTCAATTGTTTGGGACCATTTTACAAAAAATGAGATTCTGTAGATGATCCTAAGTCCAAGTGTAATTATTGTGGCAAAATATACGCTTGTCACTCAAAGAGGAACGAAACTTCAACCATGCAAAATCATCTACCTTCATGTCTCAAAAATCCTCATAAACATGGGCATTTGGATAAATACCAAACAACATTGACAGATGAGGCATCCTCGGAGAGGTTTGGAGAGAGTGATAGTTTGTTAAGGATTCTTATAACCCAAAAATATAGTGAAGAGGGTGTGAGGTTGGCACTTGCGGAGATGGTGATCGTCGATGAATTACCATTTAGAATTGTCAAAGGGCAAGGATTTAAGTAGATAGTTTGGTTGCTTGAACCTAGATTTAAAGTGTCATGTCGAGTAACGGTTGCAAGAGATTGTATGAAACTATTTGCATTTGAAAAGGCCAAGCTTAAAAAGTTGTTTAAAGATTAGGCAATGATGATTTCATTAACTACCGATACGTAAACATCGGTACAAAATCTTAATTATATGTGCCTAATTGCACATTTCATTGATAGTAATTAAAAATTGTAAAAGAAAATCATTAATTTTTGTTTAATCCCTAACCATCAAGGGGATACTATTGGAAAATATATTGAATCGTGCCTCCATCATTGGGGCATTGATAAGATGTTTACTATTACTGTTGATAATGGTAGTTCAAATGATACTGCAATTTCATATTTGAGGCATTTTTTGACGGGGAATATGTTGGGGGAAAGTATATGCACATGAGATGTTGTGCTCGTCTTTTGAATCTTGTCGTGAATGAGGGTCTTAAGGAGTGTAATGATGCCATTACAATGGTTAGAAATGCAATTAGATATGTGCGATCATTCCTTGCAAGATTAGACAAGTTTAAGAGATGTTCAGAAAAAGAGAAAACTGATTGTAAAAAAATATTGTCCCTTGATGTGCAAACTCAATGGAATTCAACTTACATGATGTTGGAGGCGGCTGAGAAATTTGAGAAGACTTTCTGGTGGATGGAGAGTGAGGACTACAATTTTCTCTCTTACTTTAATGATGGAAACATTGGGTATCATAGAGTTGATGAGTGAGAAACAGTGCGGGTTTTTGTAAAATTTTTGAAGATGTTATATGATATCACTTGTTGATTTTCTGAGTCTTTACATATCACGGCAAAAACAAATTTTTTAAAGAATTGTATGCTCTAAAAAGAGTTGGTTAGGTTGAGTGAGAGTGAGAATAGTTGTTTGATAAGCATGACCATAAGCATGAGAATGAAATTTGGTAAGTATTGGAGTTCCTTGGATATGATGAACTTGTTGTTGTTGGTTGCAGTTGTCCTTGATCCACGTAGTAAGTTATGGTTTCTTACTTTCCACCTGAAAAAAATTCATGATGAGAGTCTGGTTGAAAAGTTGTTGAGTGTGAGACATTTATTATAAGACATGTATGCGAAGTATAATGCTACGTTCGGATCTATCTTGACTAGCAGAGAACATGTTCCCCCTTCGGCATCTGCACTTCCAAATGATGGTGAAAACAATCATGAGTTACAACTTTTTTATGAGTAGTTGCTAGCATTAACTGCCTCTGGATCTACAACTACCAAAACAGAGATAGACCAGTATTTATCAGATGGTTGTGAGGCATTCAACCAATTTTTTGACTTGTTGAATTGGTGGAAAGTTAATGAGCCTAACTATCATATACTTGCGAGGATAGTACAAGACGTGTTAGCCATGCATGTTTCCACAGTTGCATCAGAGTCAGCATTTCATACGGGAGGTTGTGTACTTGATCCTTTTTGGAGTTCGTTGGCTCCGAGAACTGTTGAGGCATTTATTTGTACTCAGAATTGGTTGCGACATCCGTCAACGCCAATAAAATATTCGAGAGTCCATGGATAATGTTGAAAGTTTTGTAGTAGAATCTGGTAATGTTTTTCTCATTCAATTTCCATATTCATTTACTTTTATAATTTAATTTAATTTTTTTTCATTATCATAATTTTATTAATATTGATTATTTGATGTTTTTCTATATAGAGTTAGGAGCATCGTTCATCACAACTATTGATGACTAAAGAGTCGAAGATTGCATTGAAAATCTATTTGGAATCTTGAAGAATGAAAATTTGTGAAATTTTATTTAAGAACAATTGTTATTTGTTGCTTACTTGCTTAAGACAAATTGATTTTGTTTGTAATGTATATTAAACATCTACTGGATTTTTTTTTATTTATTTTTAGTTATCTACTAATTAGTATATAAGATAATAAGACTATAAAGTATAAATAGTATTAGTAATATATATGTAGTAGTTATTAGTTATTAATAGTATACATGACATTAAAATTAAAATGAAATTGAATATTTAAAATTAATTTTAAAAATTCAGCAAAAAAAGTCTAAAATGTTGATGATCTTGAATAGTAAATTGAGTTCAAAAAGAGGTTGAATTGGGTTTTAAAAAGGCCCAAAAAGGCCCAAAAAGAGTGGCCCAAACCGTTAAACCGACCGTGAACCGGTTGGTAACCGAAACGGCCGGTTTTACCCCCTTACATAGTCGGTTTCAACCAGTTTACTCCCCCAAATTCTCAATTTCGATCGGTTTCAAGTTTTGCTAAAAACTGAACCGATAGGTCGGTTTTCACCCCTAATTGTAACCAAACCCGTCTCCCATAGTTTCACTTATGTGAGAATTCCCAATCTAATTGGGTTTGTATATTTTGATTCTGTTATTAGAGTTATCACAAGACTTACATCTCCTCTAGTGGCCAATGATATATGTAACTCTATCAGTTAAAATCGTTTCATTGCTAAAAAATTGAAGTCCAAGTCATTTCCTCTTGTGAAGTGTTACAACCACAAAGATATTCTACTAAGGTAAATCTAAAAATTGACATGACTTCATATAATACATTAGGTTTATTTAACAATAAAAATAGTTTTACAATCTAACTTACTATATCAAACCATGCCAATTTGTTAATTTACTTTTGCGTGGTCTCTTTGTGGCTAAAACATTTTTCTTTTCTCGTACTTGTTTGAGTATTGTTTAAAATGGATTGGTGAATCATACCAAAAAAACACTAAATAGAAAATCATTGGTGATGTATCATTAGAGGTGGTGTCTTTTTTTTTTTTCTTTTGGATTTTTGTTATTTTTATTGTTTATGTTGATGTAATATTGGAACCTCCAAGTCCAAATTTTATAGGTTTTGATAAAGATTTTATAAGTTTGGACCACATGCCCAATTTTGTTAAGTCTAGACGGATGATTATTTTATATTAATCCGTACATATTATTTGAGGATCTAATATTAAGCATATAGATTTGGATATGAAATTATACACCTAGATTCAAAATGGAGTAGGTTTGGCCCATTAGGCTCATATATAGATGGATAAGAACAAGTATTTTTAGTCAACGCCCATTTGATTTTGGCTTTTAAAGGCTATCCCATATAGGTTGTTTTAGTAGAGTTTTTTTTTTTTTTTTTTTAAGATAAGAGCCGGTAGCCACACACATAGTAGTCCCGTCTCAAATTTATAAATAAAGCCCTCATTTATGGCGGAGGAATACCGTGGTAACAACATTACACTTGGGGGTTTACAAAATATAACTCTATAAACTAACCCAAAACCATGTGTCAAAAACAAGCCTATAAAATCATAATAAACCAGCAACATGCCAATTCTAACAAGCCTATAACAAATAAAACAAAACAAAAACTGATGCTCTTATTCTGATCATACGCACCTTATGATTTGAGGTGTTTTAGATCTTGAGAAATAGAAATCAGCTCCAATTATGATTCCTAAATGGATCCAAGGATTAGAAACATATTTTCCCTATAATTTCTAGCCATTATGATTGATAAAACCATTTTTTAAACAAATTATGAGTTAAATTGGTACAATTAGGCTTTCCAGGTCTCATTAAAAGAACTCTATGGTCTGAAAACTAGACAATCAGAGGCTCATGTGAATCTAGAAAGATTTTATAGTAATCTCATGTGATGTTATTTGATTCCCTAAACATAGATGATTGCTGCAAATAGCAAGGAAAATGTCGGCATTCTTCTCTTGAGCCTCTTGCTTCTCCTTTTTAAAGAAAACCCTAGGAAAGTTGTTGCAATTTCAAGGGATTTAAAAAACCACTCTCACCCTATCAAGTCCGATCCCTTTTCAACAACTTCAAGCTAGTGATTGTTGACACCTTTGTTATGGTTAGAAGCAAAGATGTAAGTAGTATAATCATACCCTTATGTATATGGTAAACCATGTTTTAAGTATTATGTATGCATGACCCTTTATTGAAATCCCCTTTCTACTTATCAAATTATGATGAAAGTGTGTTTTGAATGTCATGTTATTGTACGTTTTACACGCGTCATGGTAAGAAAAAAAATACAAATTATGAAAGAATCTTTGACAATAGCCATATGAGATGTATGGTACCAATATTGTTATGGGTGGATGTGCAGGTCGCGGCCCTAAGCATGGTCCACCATGATATGTTATGATATGTTAAGTGCTTTCCCTTGTGGCCACAAATAGTAAAATTGGTGCACAGTCGTACACATGGGGGCTAAGGTATGGTTACTATTAAGTATGCACATTTTTTAAGAAAATTTTATGTTTATGATGTTGACTCTATGATGTACTACTTATTTAATATTCGACTCATTTTAGTTGTTTGTTTGTTTTTATGTTTCTAACATGTCCAAGTAAAGAATATAGTGTTAACGAGCAGACGGCAAGACATAAATCATGTTTCAAGAGATTCTCAAACTTGGTTAGAGCATCCTCAATTAATTAGTTAAAAATTAAATTCATTGAGTATTTAGCTATTAGAGAGCAAAATATGCTCACAATGGATTAGCTAAATTTCAAATAATTGAAATTTAACTACAGTGACTTTCTAAAGTTTTTCTAAATTTGAAGGTTACTGTATATACATCAAATACATATTTTATCAATTATTTCTCTCCCTTTCTTTCTGTCACAGATTTTATTACAATTGATATATTAATTTGAGGTAGTGATATATTAATTTAATTAGAATATGATTATTAATTAATATATAATAGGTATAATAGTAAAATATGGTGAAATTAAATAAATTAATAATTAAAAAAATTAAATATTTTTGAAATTATTAGTTACTCATTACTATATAATGAATAAATAGATAATCCAATGTGGAGATTTGATGTGAATAACTAAAACCAAATTCATCTTACATTATTTTATTGTTATATAATAAAAAATAGTTATTCCAATGTAGAGATTTATGTAAATAGAATAGCCAAAAGTCAAATTTTTCGTACATTCATAAAAAATGTCCTTTAACTTTGGCTAATCCATTGAGGCTGCTCTTAAAAAGCATTTTTACACAAAAAAAATTATAATTTTTCTTGCTTTGAGACTATTTTTTATGTTATGTTTGTAGGAATTTATTTTCAATAAATGAGGTATTATTTTTAAAAATCGATCAGACCGAACCGAACTCCAAACCGGTCAGTCTCGATCCCATAAATTATGGATTGAAAAAATTTGGTCTTGTCTCGGGATCTATAAATTTTAGACCGAATCAAACCGAACTCCTATATATATTTTAAAAATATTTGTACTAATTTAATATATTATTTTAATATAATAATTATATAAGTTAATGATGTAATTTTCATCTAATTTATTATCATTGACTATATAAAATATTTTTTTTAATGACTTAGTTACATAATACACATTAATAATTCACTTAATTTTAATTTAGTAATTTAAATAATTTTTTTATTAATTTATTTGAAAAAAAATAAAAAATAATTGGGCTGGACCGAATGGACCAATAGCTACTGGTCCAGTCTGGGAAAAAAAAAATTCAGTCCATCACCCAACGGACCGGACCGATTTACACCCCCTAGATCTTTTTACTATGCATAGTTATGGAAGTTTCTGACACTCTAATCTAAGGAAAGGGGGTGTTACAAATAATTTTTTTACTTTGTTCTCTACACTGTTTGTACTTGAGAGTTTTGGTGTATGATACCTTGGTGTGTTTTTTAGAACCGAATTCTAATTTAAAGCATCTTTGACCCTTCATCTATCACACTGATCGATTTGCATGCATCTTTAGTTGTGATTGAATTCCCTTCATTATTTTCTCTTAATCCTGATTTTTTATATGTTGTTGCATGCTTACGACACCAAGTTGGCTGAAAGCTTTGAATTGCATTTGCTACCGCTTCAGGGTGATAAGCAGAGTAATAAGATATTTTGGTTCACCTTCATGGAGTTTATATGCTTCAATTTGTAGGCCAACTTCACGAGTGACTAATTTTAGTACCTAGTACCTATTTTTACTTGAGTTGGCTTGGGATAGAATAACTTATTTACATGGTATTATGTTATTAGATATGAATTATGTCATGGCTAATGGCCCCAAACTTTGAAAATCATTCCTACTTATTCTTACCAAAATGGCCTCTATTTAAAACATGGTAGTAAAAAATATCATCCTTCTATCGTTACTCTGTAATATATCACATTTGTCGTTACTCTGTAATATATGTCTTGCTATATTCCCATATGAATCTAAGGCAAAATCACATGGTTAAAACCTAAACACAACAATTCAAACCGGTTGTTTTATCCTGTGTTGAGAAAATTGTATCAAGAAATTTACAAATTGACATGACTTAATATGATCCATCATATTGTAAAGCTCTTTTTCTTGTAAGGTAAATCTAACGGATCACATTAGGCTACATCAATTTGTAAACTTTCCTCCCTAGATTTCCAAGTAAACCTAGAACTTCTCTTTTCCGTTTTCTACTGCACAACGTCCAAAACATATGACACTGAATTGCATAACAAAACTGGCGAAAAAAGGGTCTTGATGCCTTCCTTTCTAACGGCATGCCCTATTTGTGAAGAGAAGAATAATTACCCATAGGACATGCCGACACAACCAAAGTACAAGGATGCTCAATCTGATATGGCTAAATTGGCACTAAAGCAAAGTATTCAGTAAAGCAGAAGATTTAAAAAGCTACAATCAGCTTACTGCAAAAGTAAGCATTACCATTCTCAGATCATCAAGGAAAATAGTGAGCACGTGTAGCATAAGGTAGTAATCTATGAATGCATCCACCAGATAAATGTTACGATATCATCGGTTCAACAAGTTAATTGTCCAACTCTTTTTCATATTTAAATATTACTTCTAATTGAGCCCCTTTTAAATTCCGGGCCCATTCTAGGTAGTCAATCGGTTTTACCTTCCTGGGATCCGATCTCTTGCAAATAATGTTCGGCTTCCAAGGCTGCCATGCAACCTGCATTTAAAAACAAAAAACCATAAAAAACAAGTTAGATACACGGCCAACATTTAATGCATGGTTGTTATACTGTAAAAACAACAGAACTTAAAAAAAATAAGTCATTTGTTTACATGATAACTTTGGTTATTCAATGAAACCAAAATATTTGTTGACGGGATTGTATTAACACAGCATAGATGGCATGATCTCTAACAGGATGGTGATGGAAAAGAGAAAAAGAAGAGGAAGGATGCAATACCCTCTCTCTCCATCTTCTCCCCCCCACCCCCCAGCGCCGCACCAGCATGGGCGTGGTGGTCATTTTCCATCCCGCCCTGAGCTGCTGTCTGTCCACCCCCGTCTAATGGACAGGTAGATTTTTCAATCCACTGCCTGGCCTGTTCTTTGCACAGCCACACTCCAAAACAAACCCACATATTACAAAGATCCAACTCCAAATCTTTTGATCCAACCAGAAATTTAAAAAACAAATCCGTGGGTTTCTGCAACCAATTTGTGTGTAGATCTTGAAATATGTAGATCCATATCAAGCCATGGTAGTAGATCTTAAAAAATGTGTAGATCCATAGCATCTCTGTGCAGACCAATCTTATTAATACCAATAGACGTAGCCAAGTATATTGGATGTATACTAGAGAAAATACCTAGTTGGGGTGCAGAGAAAACAAGGAAAATGATCCTAACAAAGCCCCAGCCCAAAGACAAAGACGCGCCTGCCCCAAACCACCACTAGGGCACCCATGTCTATCCTACCAAACCAGGTTTTAACATACACCAAGCCACTGTAAAATCTCCAACACAGTCCTCTATACTTGTACACATAAAAAGCCACCGGCCCACATTTTATGTTTTAAGTTTTGATTCGTCCACGCACTTGGAAATACCGGGCAAGTAGTCTGCCAGGTAGCTTGCGAGTGCAGGCAAATGGGTCAGGTGTGCCGGTTATAGGGGCCCGCCCACCAGCCTACTTCAAACTAAATGAACAATTTTACTTATAAGTTAAACTTTATAATGATCACATAAGGTGTTGCCGATTGCAGATGGCCTATGCATAAGTAGCACCAATCAAGAAAACAAGAAATCAATAAAGAAGTCCTGAAAACTAGGAATAAAAGAAATAAAATGAGTACACATCCAACAATTAAAGGGCCTTGAAGAAGTCTTCAAGGCCTGCCACTGTTTTTCATTTTTCTTAAAGCTATCGAGATGGATCTGAGAGAAGCTCGCCTTCCGCTTGATGAAGCTTGAGATTTACCTCCAAGGGAGTAAGGACAGAGTTACCTAATTGGAGATCAGCCAATGAAATCACCTCTTGCGTGTATTTGTGCTGGTGTAACAATGTACCGATTGGAGTAATCTGCACCTCAAGGCCAAGAAAGTACTGCAGGGGACCAGGATCCTTCATGTGAAAAGAGGCCTTGAGATGCTGCTGTAATTGCTGAATTAATTCAGTATCGGAGCTATTAATTACCAATGTCATCAATAAATACCAGAAGCAAGACAATTCCTGCAGAAGTCTTGCTTAGAAAAAGAGAGGAATCATACAGACTCTGAGTAAAATGAAAAGCAAGCGGAGTAGAGCGAAATTTATCAAACCATGCACGCAGAGTTTGTTTCAATCCATACAAGGATCGGTGTAGCAAACATGCCGGGAGGTGGAGACATATAGATATCTTCCTTTAGATCCCCATGAAGAAAAGCATTCTTCACATCCAATTTGTCAGAGAGACGACCCTTGCGACGCAGCAAGTGCCAAGATTGTCCTCACTTTAGTCATTTTGGCAACAGGTGCAAATGTCTCTTCATAATCAATACCATACTCCTGCCGATTCCCAAGAGCCACGAGACGGGTCTTATATCTATCTAGTGAACAATCAAACCGAAACTTAACTGATTACACCCATTTACAACCAATAGGTTTGACACTAGAGGGACAAGTTACAATATCCCAAGTGTGATTTTCTTAAAGGGCTTGGATTTCTTCTTGCATGGCCTACTGCCAACATGCTTGGGTGACTGCCTAGGTATAAGATTGAGGAACAGAAACAGTGTCAAGAGTTGCAGTAAGCGACTCTTGACATCGATGAGGAAAATCATACATATCTGGTGGATGTGTAACTCGAGTGGAGCGCCGGGGTATAGGAACCGCAGAATCAGATGTCGAATCAGTGTCTGGAATGGGTGTTGAAGAAGGGGGAAGACGTCAATGATACACCATACGGTTTAAATCGCTCAATAGAAGATGACACATCATCAAAAATAGGTAGAAGAGTAATAGGAGGATCATAAATAACCTGACACTGAAAGAAATATTGATTTTCGAAGAAAATCACATTCCGGGAGATCCGAAATTTGTTTACATGAGCATCATAACAAACAAATCCTTTTTGAGTAGGACTATATTCCATAAAAGCACACGTGACAGACTGGGCAGTAAGCTTGTGACGCTCAATAGGTGGTAGATGAACAAAACAAACACACCCACCCAAAAGTATGAAATGATTGATACTCAGGAGATATGCCAAATAATCTAAACTAGGGGGAATCATAATTTAGAGTGACAATAGGCAAATGATTGATCAAATAGATAACAGTAGATAAAGGTTCTACCTAGAATTTAGAAGGTATAGAAGAATCAATCAACAAGGTATGAATGATATCTAAGAGATGACGATTCTTACGCTCAGCGACTCCATTTTGTTGAGGTGTATAAGGATAAGAACGCTGAGAAATGCTACACACAAAAGAAGCCGACCGCCACATAATCACCCTCAGACGACGCCGAGGAACACCAAGGTTGTCGACAGACCCAAAAATGACAACCCACAACTGAGAACCAATGTCCACTCCAAAAAAAAATTCGATGTTCACCAAAAAATTCAAACCCACAAGCTTATATGCTACAAAAATCAATGACTCCCACGAAGAGCAAGAAAAATCTTGCAGGAGCTGGAAAAATAAATTTCCTGAGAAAGAAAGAAAATTACACTAAGTGATTATTTACAAATCAGAGGAGGGCTCTGATACCATGTCAATTGGTTTGAATGCCCTTTCCATAGGGTTTGTACATCTTTATATAGAGAAGAATTTACACACTAGTGCCTGATTTTCCTGGCAGATTTTCTGCCATGTTTCTTGGCCAAATTTCCTGGAAACATGTCTATACAATAGTATCATGTTTCTTGGATGTCTATTTACAATCCCTAGAGGGTGACATGTACAACAGCTAAATAATCATATCTTAGTAACAAAAGCTCCAGTCGTTTCTCTATCCAATTTATCACAGCAAACCACATGGGATCATCTTTCACAATGCTTCACTCTTAAGAACAATTAAGGCCTTGCTTGGATTGGGAGAGCCTCTCAACTCATCTCATCTAATCATTACAACTTTTCTAAATTCTCACACAAAATACAATAAACAATTCAACATTTTCAAATCCCAAAACAAAAATAATATTCTAATAATATTTTATTCAACTTTCATCTCATTTCATCTCAACTTACTATCCAAACCTCCCCTAAACCTTCCCTTCCAACATGCTGAAAACTCCACCACACTGTGAGGCATAATTCAATCAAAGACAAGCAATTAAATGAACAATGAAGACTATGTATTCCCAACAGCACAATCATGAAGCTTGGAGTAAAACAGATAGTTTGCCTGTAACTCATATTGATATACTACTATAAAAATCAGTGTAATCTCTATTTTTCAGGGTCAATTGAAAAAGATACTATCCATGATGCATGCCAATGTTTTTACTCAAAATACTTTCCCACATCAATCTATCTAAACTTTTTTTTTATTGTTTATTAAACATTTAAGAAGACAAACAGTCCAAGCCTAGTCAATTGTCTAGAAGTACATTCAAGCTTAGTTTAAACCTAAGCAGGAATCAGACATACAAGCCTTATCAATTTCAGGTCACCAAGCACAAAAAGAAGCCAGAGCCTTATTCAGTCTCATGAATACTCTGTTTTCCAAAACCCTAACTTATACAAACTTGAGTTTGCTCACGTTTGGGCTCAGTGTCTCTGAACTTGCATCAGGACTGAACATTCACTCATTTGCATTTGAGATATGGATATCAAGTGAAGCCCAAAAGGGTTATGGTTAGATTAGGTTCTTGGCAACCCTAGAGCACAGGCTTGCTCATTATGAAAAAAAAAAAACTACAAAAAAGTACATTATCACTCAAGGAGGTACAAACTTTACATGTAAATCCACCAAAGGTAAGCAGAAGGTTTCACAACTTTCTGAACTCCACCACTAAGAGTAGCATTGCAAAAAATATAATTTTTATTGACAAATTCAACAACAAAAAGCAATATGACTGATACCATAATGCACCTAGGAAAAACTTGCTGAACTCCACAGCATTCGAAGGCATACCAGAAAAGTTCAGTTCTAGATTCACAGATTTTTGATTCACAGCTTTCCCGCCCAACTACACAAAGTTTTCATAACATTCAGGCCTTGTTTGCATTTAGAACTCATCTCAACTCAGCTTATCTCATTTCATCATTACAATTTTCTCAAATTCTAACACAAAATATAATAAACAATTCAACTTTTTCAAATATCAAAATAATAATAATATTAAAAATAACATTCTAGCAATATTTTATTCAACTCATCTAAGACCATCTAAAACCATCTCAACTCATCTCAACTCATCTAAAAATAACATTATACTAGCTCATTTTATAACCGCAAAAAATCACTCTTGATTTGGCTGAAATTATTCATGCAAAAATGTTGTTTCAATCCTGCGGTGACAAGAAACGAAAAACAAATGACACATGATCCCAGGTACGGAGCTTCGGTTGTAGAATATGACAGCCATCACATTGTAACAACTAGATTCCTAGTCAATTAAACCGTTTAAAAATTTTCATACTCTAATGTTGGGATATGATCAGCTACCATTTTCAATATAACAAGAGAGAGACAAACCAGTGCCGGCAGCAGTTACAGCCTGCCTGTACTTCTTGTCCTGGACATCTCCGGCAGCAAATACTCCGGGCACGCTGGTCTGGGTGGTCCCTGACTGTGTTACAACGTAACCATCAGAGTCGAGCTCCAGCTGACCATCCAAAAACTTGGTGGCTGGCTCGTGCCCTATTGCGAAGAATAACCCCGATACCTTGAGATCTGAAACCTCCCCGCTGATCACATTCTTCACCTTCAACCCTCCCAACAGCTTATTTTGATTATCTTTGTCACCGTAGGCCTCCAACACCACCGAGTTCCAAAGCACCTGGATTTTAGGGTTCGTCAAGGCCCTCTGCTGCATAATCTTGGACGCCCTAAACGTATCCCTCCTGTGGATAATGTAAACTATGGACCCGTACTTGGTCAGGAACGTGGCCTCTTCCATGGCCGAGTCCCCGCCTCCAATAACTGCCAGAGGCTTGTTCTTGAAAATGGGGGCCGCACCGTCGCACACGGCACAGGCCGAAATTCCGCGGTTCCAGAAGCCTCCCGATCCCTCTGCAGATCCTAGGAAGTCCAAACGCTTGGCGACGGCACCGGTCGCAACGATGACGGATTCGGCAATGACGGTCTTAGAATCGGCGAAGATCTTGAAAGGGGTGGTGGAGAAATCGACCTTGTTGACGGTCTCGGTCAGAATCTGGGTGCCGAAACGGTGGGACTGGCTGCGGAACCGGTCCATAAGGTCGATGCCGTTGATTCCATCGGGGAATCCCGGGAAGTTCTCGACGTCAGAAGTGGTGGTGAGTTGGCCGCCGGGGGCGATGCCGTTGGCCATCCAACCCTCGAAGAGGATGGGCTTCAGCTCTGCCCGTGACGCGTATATGGCGGCGGTGTGGGCCGCTGGGCCGCTTCCGATGATGCAAAGCTTCGTTTTCAGAGTCTGTAGATCATCCATGGCGGAGACCGTAGTTGAGGCCGAAGTCGAAGAAGATGAGGCGGCTGCTGATGAGGCCACTCTAGGAGCGGCTATGGCGGCGGCGGAGGCAACGACCGCGGTGGAGGCCAATCGAAAGAAGCTGCGACCTTTTCTGATCAGACTAAACAAGAGCCTGTGTCGGGGGCTATAACTCATATCTCTCCCCTTATGCCGCACCGCACTTGTATCATTTTAACCTACTTCGCGAAACGTATTTCAATACTTGTTTTTTGAAATAGAGTAACGTTAGAGAGAAGCCATTATAACATTATACACTTGATATTCATTGTGTGGTTGTTTCTAGTTGATTGTTTCCAACACTCACTTGAGAATATGTGTGGTCTAGATGATGCCACATCATGTATACAAAATAGATACTCTCAATAGTGACTTCTATCATATTTATTCTTTGAAATAATATAGATTATTCTTTTAACCATAATGTACACCACATTATTTTAGAATTCATTTTCAAACCACCATTAAAATTATGTTATTCCATTCAAATAAGTTTTAATATTATAAAATTATTAACAGTTATAAAATAATTATAAAATAGTAAAAATATTACATTTTTCATTAATTATTATTTTTTATTTTTTTAAAAATTTTAAAAAAATTCATAAAAAGTAATTTTTTTTAAAACATTTTATATATAAAAGAATGCATTAATAATAATAAAAAATTATATTCATCATCTTTACGAATCACACTATATATTATATTTAATTTTTTAATTTTTAATTTTTTTTCTTACTAATTATGTAATGTATGGATAAAGAATTAAAGAATTCAGTTAATTTAAAAAAAAAACTAAAAACTAAATATAATATATAAAAATAATAAATAACAAAACTCATAATTAATTTGTTTCAACAGAGGAGAGCTATGGACCTATGGTTCGGTAGAAGTTCAGCAGGATAAGGCCTGCCTACCCAAAGTGCCTGGCCCGTTGAGCCGGGTGGTTTGGTGAAATGTAGGTAGAAGTAGAACCGTAGAATAGCACTTGCCCAGTAAAAGCATTGGATTGTCCATCATCTTAGGTAGATTTTGCTTAACATATAATTTTTTGTACCTTTTCTATTCTACTTAAAATCTAATTTCAAAATTTTGCCTAAAATTTACTTTTTGGAGGTTCTAACTCTAAAATGTCTCGTTCCTATCTCACTTGACCTACTTGATTCTATTTTTTTAATATTTAAAGCTGACCTGTATCTTGGTTTATAAAAATTGATCATAACAAATCCATCAAGGTATTGTTGAATAAAATCTAAATTAGAGAATTCGTTTTGGATTTTTTTGTGGGTGGTTTTTGTTTTCTAAAAACCATTCCTTAGGTAAATTAATGTCTTTCCAAATGATTGATCTTAGTACTTTGATATTTGCATCATTTGTGTTTGTTTGGATTAAAAAAGCTGTATTTTGGACTTTTTACTAAAGCGTGAACATTTAAATTTGTTTTTATGCACTTGTAATATGTTCTATATATAATACTAAAGGCTGACTCCATTCTAGCATTTCATATCATGATGTTTTGATATTTAAAGTTAGGGCTTTCAAGATATTGGGATCTTATAGACTTAGAGTGAAGTCTGAAAAACAATCAAAGTGCCATTATAAGACTTGATTCTACTATACCGAATACCAGTGCTATAATCCGTGAATCTAGCAGACATAACAAGACTGAGGCATTTATTCCTCTTCTTGTGATTGGCTTGACTGCTACTTGTATAATTCCTACGTGTATAAAATTGTACTTCGTTTCTTTATGCTTTTAATGGCTTCTTTTGTTCAAAGCACTCTCAAGCTAAGTAAAAAAATAATAATTTGACAAATAATAAAAAAAAAACCACAGTTTGAGGAATCCTAAGAGCTTTCCCAGCTCTCAATCCTAAAATGGAAGAAACAGTAATTGAACAAACAAGACACAATGAAAAATATCAGTAATCAAGAGCGAATTCTTAAAAGAGAAAATCAAAGAGAGAACCCCCTTATTTTCCTCGTGTATCCCTATTCATTTAAACCCAAGTTGAAACCTCTAGTGATGTATTCAAGTATAGCTTAAGGTTGTAAATAATCTTGCTATTTTCAATAAAAGTTATATTTCAAAGTATATTTATTGTTTACCTGCTTTATATATTATGTTTATTGTTTATCTGCTTTATATATTATGTTTATTCTTTACCTTATTTATCAAATTATTAAATTACTAAAAGTATCCATGTTTCGCCTTCATCATAAATTAAAGTTTACTCCTACCAATTTTAAAGTACCTTCCTTGACCTCCAAATTACTCAATCTTATATGCGGCCAAGTATATTATGATACCATATTTGGCTACCAGGTAATTAAAATGGAATTGCTGGAGCTCATCTTGGGTCATAGGGAAAGATACTTAGCCGCATATAAGATTGAGTAATTTGGAGGTCAAGGAAAACATTGTGTAAGAGGTGGGAGTAAACTTATATAAATATATATATATATATATATTATCGTCTTATTTGTGTTTATATTTGAATCATTTGTTTATGGAGGGGCAGATACTCTCCCCTCTATCTAGACCTAATTCACCTTACAGAGGCCCACGAATGTGAAACTGCAAGCCCAATAAATAAGAAATAGAGAGACACATCGAACAACCATGTAGAAAGCCCACCTAGGAATCCAGAATCTATCAACAATGGCGTAATGGCATAACTGCATGAGTAATTATAGATCTTCCTAAAGTGGATAGCCATTCGAGATACTCACCCAAGATGGTAGCTCCTTCCAAGATTACAAGCTATCCAAAACATGTTATTCAGCACCCCTGAAATCATCGGAGAGGATCATGCTGTTATATGATCTCTATCAATTAAATAACCGCCTATATAAATGATAAGAATAGACGATTTGAGGTAACTTCTAATCACCCTACAGATTCTACATTCTTCCAATCCTAAGCATTGAGTTAGACATAAGAGGTGTCCCTGACACACCAAGCCTCCACGCTTATTTTGATACAGGTTGATCAAGATTGTTAGTGGTGGTGGTGTGAAATACATCTTTAATAGTTAGCGTCGTCTGTGGTATATTCTTTTCCTTCATAAAATAACATGTTTTTTGTATGCCTGCTACGATAGGTTCTTAGGTGACTCGTGACTAAGAGGCTACCTCGACGAACATGGAGGGAAGGTTTGCGGAGATGGATGAGTGAATGAGTGACTGAAGAAGATGGACCTGGAGATGCAGAATCTCTGGTGTAAAAACAAAACCCTGAAACAAAGGAGCATCAGACCCAGGGAAGCTGCCATGTCGAGCCAGAACGAGAGAACCGAAACGAAATCGTAAAGTGCTAGTAGAATGACAACCGGCGAGGAAGAGAAAAATAAGATACACCACGAATTACGTAGCCTCATGGAAAAATACGAGGAGATAGCCAAGAAGATAGGAGCGTTTTCCTCGTTCGACCAACTACTCAATAGTAAGGATCTGCCTTACAACACTGAGGTAATGTCAATGTGCTCCCATCGAAATTCAAGGTTCCACAAATTGAGATATACGATGGGTCTAAGGACCTAGTGGAACATCTAGAGACGTTAAAGGCTCACATGACGCTCCACTATTTTCCAAGAGAGATTTCATGTTAGGCTTTCTCCTTGACACTCAAAGGGGTAACGAGAGGATAGTTCGGGGCCTTGCAACCAGGCTCCATCGACAGTTTCGAAGAATTGGGCCGACAATCTCTCACCCAGTTCATGGCCAGTAGAAGGAGTCGACCTGCTGCATACCTCCTCATCGTCAACAAAGAGAGGATGAGAGCTTGAAACCTACCTCTCCTGGTTCAATAAAGAGCGCATGACACCGGATGTTTAGGAAAAAATAACATTGGCAGCACTCTTAGGGGGCGATGGCCCAAGAATTCTTTTATGTAGTATTGGTGAGGAGAATCCCGACTATGTTGCGAGAGTTCATGGATAGAGCATATAACTTTTTTAATGCTGAAGACACCCAATGGGGCCTGATCGCCCCGAGGAAATCAGAAATGGAACGGGCAAAAAGCCATTTGAAAGCAGCCACCAATGCCAAGGCTCTCTAAAGAGATTCGAAGATAAGGAAAGGACAATATGACAAAAGGAGAAATAATGAAGGAGCTTCCTCCAGAAGCTAGGACATTCGGGCGAAGTACTTGAATATAAACATGCAAGAAAGGAACGAGGAAAGACTTAGAGGCGACAATAATTAGGCCAGAGGGTCCAACAAAAACTATATGTACCATAACATGGAAGGGCACCGAATAGAAGATTGCCACTTCCTGAAGCGGAGGATAGAAGAGATGGGAGGTAGTGGCACACTCGAACGATTAATCGTCCAACATTCCTTGCCGATGGGGTGGGAAGATAGAAGAGAGCAGGAATAGGAATGAAGACCTCGCCGAAGTGAGAGCCCAAACAGAAGAAGGACAGAGCACGCGAATCCAGAAAGGACACCCCACCATAGCAGGAACAATGCACCCCTTAGTGAGATACGAACAATCACAGGGGGATTCGCAGGAGGTGGCCAGATGACCTCCAATTGGATGGCATATGCTTGGAAAGCAAGGTATGAGGAGGTTTTTAATGTCGGAAGACCGACGAAGCAAGCACGAGCTAGAAAGACCGCAACCATTTCTTTCAATGAAGACGATTGTGAAGGCATGATCTACCCATACGATGATGCCTTAGTAGTGAAGATGCTTGTTGAAAACTTTAACACTCGAATGATACTAATAGACAATGGGAGTTTGGTCGACATACTCTTCTAGGACGCATTTGTAAGGATGGGCACTGACCAAAACAGACTGCTGCCCTCACCAACACCATTGAATGTATCCTTGGGAGAAACAATGTAGCCAGTAGGCTCAATAACCCTTCATGTGTCGACTGGAATGAGCCCCTGCACCGCCACCACCATGACAGACTTCCTAGTGGTGAAGACTCTCTCCTCCTACAATGCCATAGTCGGGCAACCAACCTTGAACATCTTAAAGACTGTCACATCCACGTATCATTTGGAGATGAAATCTTCCATGAAAATGGGCATAAGGGAGGTCCGCGACGAGCAAGTACTGGTGAAACAATGCTACATACAAGAGTTGAAAGAAGGGGTAAGAGATGACCGAGTACCGAAATCGTCCGAGGAGTGACCGCCAGCCCAAACAACGAAACTCATTGACTGGAAAGTGGAAACTTAGGACTACCAGAGCTTGAAATAGGGTGAAGCCGACGAGCCCCTCAAGCTAGTTGCACTAGACGAGGCTAATACAAAAAAAAAAAAAAAGTGAGGATAGGAACCGGAATGAAACCCAAGGTGAGATCATGGTTGAAGCGGCTACTTGCAAAACACAAAGATGTCTTCGCCTAGAGTCACAAGGACATGTTTGGGATTGATACATAAGTGATTGAGCACTGTTTTTAAGTGTGCATCCGGATGCCAAAAAGGTCAGACAAAAATAGAGTAGCTTTAGTACGAAGAAGTATGCGTTGATAGCAGATGAGGTCGGTCGCTTGGTTGCTGCGGGGTTCATTAGGGGAACCCACTATCCAGAGTGGCTTTCAAACATGGTCCTTTTCAAGAAGGCGAATGGCAAGTAGAGTATGTGTCAACTTCACTAACTTGAGCAAAGCTTTCCCTAAATATAGTTTTCCCCTACGACGCATTGACTTGAATGTAGATTTAACAACTGCGTACAAAATGCTGAGTTTTATGGATTCTTACTCTGGACCTGCAGAGACATCATCTTTAAGAAAAGATGTCAAGGCACATGCTACATAAAAAACATCACATCTAGAGTAAGCCTGGGGGTAGACAGACTACAGACTTGCAGGCCATATCGTCTAATCTTAGAGGTATGGCGTAGTACCACGTGGGAGACCCTTGTCTTATCAGTCATTCGGTCTCTACGATTCTTCAAGTCCACATGACAAATAGACAATTGAGATCGAAAGCCTCTCATTCAATCATATAAGGAGTCAAAAGAATGTCAGGACTGTGACTAACAGTCCTGCCGTGTAAAAGACATTGGATAAGAGTCAACATCTCAATTTTGAGATCTTAAAGTGCTTCACTTTCTTATATTCGAAAACCTCCATGAAAGAAAGGAGCTTGAGAGCATCACCACTGAGGAATCAGTATCAGTGCGACTTTCGTATTAGTAATATTGTTCAGATATGTTAGCTCTTACAACTATACTGGGAATGTGCAGTAAATACTTGTGAGTATATTCAGGGCTTGCATATTATGTATCTCACATCTTTCTTACATAAAAAGTTCAATTTTTCTTCAATATATTTATTGGCTATTTTTAAGTCGTGACTTTGATATGTGATTTGAGACAATGTGATTCTAAGGCCTTATTTGGATAGTGAGTTGAGATGAGATGAGTTGAGATGAGATGAGTTGAGATGGTTTGTGAATAATAGTGAGATATTTGAGTTAAGATGAGATGAGTTAGAAATGATTTGAGTTAATATGTTTTATGGGGTTTTGAAAAAAAAAAAAGATAAAAAGTTGAATAAAAATATTATTATAATACAATTTCTTAATATAGTTTTTTTATTTTGGTATTTGAAAAAGTTGAATTATTTTTTGTGTTTTGTTTGAAAGTTTTGAAAAGTTGTAATAACTAGGTAATGATTAGATGAAAAAGTTAAAAATTTGAAATTGAAAAGTGTTTGTGGTGTTTGGATATTGAGATGAGATGAGATGGAAGCATCTTTTTATCCAAACCAGGCCTGTTGTGTCTTTCGAGCATTCTAAAAATCATGGAACGAGTTGAGGATTCCCCATACCATTCCAACGGCACGTTACCACAAGTTTCATATGGATATAGGAATTTCCCATGATGACCGAGATGGAAGGATTTCGTAGTGGTCTCACTTGATATTACGGGTAGATAGAGTCCCCATGTTGATCATGCGTGATTTCCTTTGTCATATGTTGATCGAGTAGAGTGATTCCACGTGTTGGATGGGTTGAGCAATTTCCTGTTGGTTTTGGTGAATGAGTTCACACGTTGACTGGTATAGAGATTTACAATGTCGAATGGGTGGAGTGAATCTCCCTTGGTACCTATATTATGAGATCTTGTGATTTTACGCATTTTAATATGAGGGTGATTTATCGCCATGTTTATATACTTATGATTTGCTTAGTGGGTGATTAATCGCCATGACTAAGAATACATGTGTTTTGCTCTGAGGGTGATTCCTTGCCATGCAAAAGTATGTGTGTTCTCAACTTTATTTACGTGAACTAGTGGATGCAAATTCATCGTCATTTTCTCTCATTGTTAGTACTATCACGGGTTTTAACTAGGACTAAACAAAAACTGATGCAACCAGCTGCCACCGACATGAAACAACTTGCCGCGTCAGGAACTGACCGGAACCGGTGGAGAACCAATCAGCGTGCGGTGGTTATTTGCTCAAACCGAAGTTGGTCAGTTTGGTCCCGGTTTGAACCACTGTCAAACTACCGAACCGGCCGATGGTATATTAGCTTGTCTTAATATGAATGAAACGACGTCGTTCCACTTAAGTTTAAGTGGAATGGCGTCGTTTATGCCTATAGTTGTGTTTTAAACACAACTGAAAGTGGAATGACGCTGTTTGGTATTAAAATCAAACGGCGTTGTTTCGATATTATATCGTCTTCAACCGAGAAACTGACCGTGAATCACTAGAGAACTACCAGAGTCGATACGGTCGGTTTTCTCCTCTCCATCGATCGGTTACGACCGGTTGCTCCTCCATATTTCCTCTCATCGGTCGACGTCGGTCTTGCCCAAAAACCACGCTGAAGGCGTTGGTTTTCACCCCTAGTTTTAACTTACTTGAATTTCTTAAAAATCTCATTGTGGTGGTCCTTCCTATGGTTTCGTTAATTGAAGCCATAGATCTTGATGCAGATTTAGCCTAGGAGAATTATCTCAAGGAAGAAAGACTAGCCTAGCCATAGGACTAGCTGAGGCCTGTCTCCAGTTATTAATCATTTGTATTATAAGATGTTTATTTTAGTTAGATGAGAACGCTTTATGGTTTATTATGTTTTGATGTAAGAGATAAATTGATGATTGTGTATAATATTTTTTGGGATGAAGTTAGATGAGAACGCTTTATGGTTTACTATTAATGAAGGTCTTTATTTGTATACATCTTTGGTACATTTAGCATTAGTCTTCGACTAATCCCCTTACAGATATTGTTGTGATTTATTACTCATAGCGTGTGCTTACCTTATGAACACATGCTCTCCTTACGAATGGTTGGGGTGTCGCCAACCGGCTAGCCTCCTGAGCACCGCAGCCTCTCACAGGGTAAGTTATTGAGGGTCGAGAGCGCCACATGTTTAGCTCGATTTTGTCATTTAGTGCATGTCTTTGGGGTGTACAAAGCATGATGTCAGATGTGTTTGGAGTATGTGCTATGCTTTTTTCCATGTAGGTTTCGTTTAGATTATTTATTGGTTGCAATGTACACTTAGTATAATTATAAAATCCTTGATGGACATGCACACAGTAGTAACTTATTGGGTGGCCAACCTAAACCTAGACAACACTCGATAAAACTAATGGTGTGATCCCATTTAACTCTCTAATTTGGTGAAACTATTAAAATCAATAACATGTGTTTGCTTTAAGTAGGAACCTCTCTAGCAACGAAGTCATCGAGCTCATTCTTGATTAATTCAAACTATTCCAAGGCAATTGTGCTCCGAGCTTGGTAATTTCTTTACATTGATTGCCTCAAATGTAATGCTTAAAATGTATTGTCATGCCAACACAAAACAAATATAAACATGCATGTTACTTTTTTCGCAAGGCGGATGAGAATAGGAAAGCCATCATTGAAGTTCTAGCAAATAGGGCAAGTGTTGGGTCATCTTCTCAAGAAAGAGTACTAAATGGTGTAGACTTAACAACCATCTCTGTAGTGAAGGCATCGCTAAAGATGGTAAGGAATCCTTGAAACACCTATATTAAGGGTATATTTTATCATTTTTGTTGTAGTCCTATCAATATAGTATGTTGGTTGGTTTCATTTCCCTTAGTACGAATGCAAGTTAAAAACCTTCTAGATTAAGGTATCCATCACTGTGCGCAACTGCCAACAAAAATTTTGTTACATAGCTTGCAACAACAATGCAAGGGGAACTAGCTACGAGTTTTAACAACAACTTCGCATACTCAATTGCAAGCACTACAACAGATTTGAGTTTATGTGTTAGTTTAGCCTTTGTGAAGGTCCAGAAACAATCACAGAATATGTTTTTTAGTGACAATTTCTTTAAACCATCAATAAAATTGGAAGATAAATAGACTAATATTTGAACATTAAAGTTTATACATTCGAATGTCAACAAGGTGTTGTAATTTTTTGTTGAGTACATTCGAACGTCTATCAATATACGTTTGAACATATATAGTATGTTCGAACATATGTTTATATGTACTAACAGTTTTGTAGTTAATTCAAAAGTTATGTGATCTACGTGCGAACATAATCATATCAATTAAATTTATATTATATAGACGAATTATGTCTGAATGGTAAAAGGTACGTGCAAACCTTACGGTTATATGGTTCGAATGTAATGTCTTCTCGTGTGAATGATATGCACTAATGTTCGAGTATGTGCTTCGTTCGAACATTTGTATATTGGAATTTAAATTTGAAAATTTAAATATCAAGACCAAAAGAAAGAATATAATATTAGACAGGAAATTGTAAATTAAAAGATTGTTGAGAATTGAAATACATAAACACGAAATATATTAACTCATATTTCTATTTACAGAAAGATAACAAAGCTATGGGTACACGTTGTTTAAATATGTATGAAACTTGTCTGACCACGTGTTGACGTTTTTATTTAGGATATCTAAACGATGACCTATTAAGAACATAGTCTCCTCTTCTGATGCCCAAAGAGATCCAATCTGGTAGTCGACGTGTGCAGTAAAATCTGACACAAATGCATCGACCTAAGAAGGGTGTGCATCCCCAACAATTGCCACCCATCGGATCCCTACTAGTACTCCTGTTGTGGGGAGCAACACCAGTCCCAAACTAGGTCAGTGGCACAAGATCTGGTGGAGGCTCAGCCTCACGCTGAGCAGGCCCCTTCGTTTATTCAATGCTCTGCTGGTGTAAGGTCATATCAAACAGGCTCATCTGCTCCGCCAACCACTCCTTAACTTAGGATGCCACTCCTCACTGTAGTAGCAATCGAGTAATGACCACTCCATATGGAAGGTTGTCGATGGAGATGACAATAGGCTCATAGCGGATCCTCGCAAATATCCGAAATGGCAAGTAAATAGGGTTTCCACTTGCTAAGCATAGAAGAAATTGTGCATGAGTCCGACTGAAGGTGGCCTTATGTGCCACAGGATTTATGTTTCTTGCAACTATGAGTTGCAACATGTGGAAAAATGGTAGCAATGTACTCTGATGGAATAAGTTATTCGTCTCAAACGGGGTGCAATATTTTCTCATGATAGTGAAGAAGTCCTTGTCGTGGTTATTAGATTCAGAAGTTAATAATGTTACTAAAGATTTGGACGTCACGCGCCAAGAAATTGAGTAAATGAAGTCGAGATAGCAAGAGTCAGAGGATCTCCTATCTCGATAGTCAAATTTAGAGACTAAAAGGAGATGCTGGCCCAGATGGAACGTGTCATGTCACTGCAACAGGATCGTGGTAGGTTGGGAAAGAAGAAGACATGAACTTTAATCTTTGGTTGAAACATTTATCATTCAATAGATCTAATTTTATTTTGTACACTCTCAAACATTTCAGAGATTGTCTCTTTGTTGTGTATGATACAATTTGAATGATATTTAATTTTATCTAATTATTAGTTATGATTAGTCATACGTTTGAATGTAAACTTCACAAGTTCGAATGTGCGATCACATTCAAAAAAACTTTCAAACATAAATAGAGAATGTACGATAACAACGTTCAATCGTACACTAGCACTTCGAGCATGTATTGTTCTCGAATGTGCAAACGTATCCTTGCACATCCGAACATATATCCCTTTATGCTTGAACTAATGATAACTTTGCGTTCGAACTTTATATATAGTACCATTTGAACGTCGCATTTTAAACGTTTGTATGTATTTACAAACCATCCGAACATCTATTTGTTCATGTTCGAACTATTGGCGATGGAGCTTTGCATTTAAAATTCAAATGTCACATTTCAAATGTTAGAACGAATTGTACATGTGAACTTATATATTAACCGTGCGAGCTAACATAATCGAACGTTAGAAAAAAAATATTCAAATGATACATAGTCGGGTAAACATTTGAATGGAAAAGTATACGTTCCAACATATTTTTTGTGATAGAAATTGACTGTCACAAATTGTCATCACGTTCGCACGAAGGAACTAACGGCAGACTATCAACCATCACAAAAAATATTTTTTGTGACGAATGCACAGTAAACCATGACAACAAATATTTAGTGACGCCTTTGGCATGTCGGTATATTAACGGTTTTTAATCTTCACAAAAAAGTTTCTGTATGGGTAAAAAAAATTTTCGTGATGGTTTCATTCATCACAAAATATAGAATCTATTGTAGTGAAGGAGTCCAATTGAATTGCTCAGTCCTAGTAAGTCATATCAATATGTGTGATTCCTTACTTCTATCGTCGAAGCATGTAGCCTGATTAACCAAAACTTCATCTTCTTAATTTACCCATTTGCTTTTATTTGTTATAGCTGCCGCAAAGAGGTTGAGCTTGGTGACGAAACTAGCAAGCTCTAAATTGAACTGATGAAAAGATTATGATGGAAATAACTGAGGTATATTACTCATTTGAATTACACAAAGTTTACCAAATCTAAGTGTTTGTTCACTTTCGTTAGAAAGAAAACTTCAATATTATGTTTCTTCAATCGATCTATGCTTATAGTACTCATCTGATTTTACTTTGCAACACAGGATGGCATTGAAAATTTGGATCAGATTATGGCTTTCTCCTCCCCCACCATTCGTTGTGCACCTTTGAGCCTCCCCACTTCAAAACCAAGCTCAAGGCATTCAATACAATGTTTCGTCTCTCTAAAATTTTGTTATCAAAACTTAAATCTTTTAGCCACTACTATTGTTGTCATAATTAATGTGTCTTTTAAGTAGATATTATAAACTTATCTATTATGTCACGTTAGATTTTTGTAACCCTACTTCAAATGCTCATCGCGGCATGTTTATAGTTAGATCAAATTCATCATTTTTCAATGTTATACTATTAATTTATAGGTTTGGACTGAAATTTGCCATTTTCATTTGAAATGATTAATATGTGTGATAATGGGGGATCAAGGCATGTCACGTACACACTCAATTAGGTGATAATAATATTGATTATCCCATCAAAATGGTTTTGATGGTCCTTTAAAAACTCCTAATCCTTTTTTTGCTTCCTCTTTGTTTGGTGTTAAATTGATATAGCACAAAAGATGGTGTTGAAATGTTTATTGCAAGTTAACTTTCAATATTCAACTTGGTTTTATATTACTCAACTATTTTGATTTTTGTTTTTAAAAGAATATCAATTTACCCACTAAAATGCATAGTGCTTGCCACAAAAGTGAGCATACGAGAGGAAAAGATGATGATGAAATGTTTATTGCGAGTATCATAAAAGCAAAAGTGCTCATTCCCAGGCAAGCACTGCTGAAAGACAAAGTACTCTCCCCTAGACAAGTATCATGATAAAGTAATGTGCTCAACATCTAGGTGAGTACCACATAGAATAAAAGTGCTCTCCACCCAATCGAGTACAGACACAACCAAACTGTTTGTCACCTCGGCGACCACCGCGAGAGTAAAAGTGTTTGCCATTCATGCAAACAATGTGAAGGACAACGGAACTCGCCACCTCGGTGAACATCGTGGAAAGGCAAAGTCCTTGCTCCTGAAGTGAGCATCATGGAGAGTAAAAGTGCTTGCCCCCCAAGCGAGCATCGATTAGAGCAAAAACACTTCCACCTCTGCGAGCGTTGTGGAAAAGTAAAGTGCTTGTCCCTAGGTGAGCAATAAGGAGAGCAAAAATGCTCATACCCATGCGAGCACTGTGGTAAAACAAAGTGCTCGCCCCGAGGCAAGCACCACGTAGGGTAAAGGTTCTTGCCACCTCAACTACCACCACAGGAGCATAAGTGCTCGTTATCACACAAGCAACATAGAGGAGAATGAAGTTCGCCACCTCAGCGACCATCGTGGAAAAATAAAGTGATCACCCTGAGGCGAGCATTTTGGAGAGCAAAAGTGCTCGCCATATCTACAAACATTGTGGAAAGTGTTTGCCCCCAGCGATCACTGCGGTACAGTAAAGTGTTGTCCCCAAGGCGAGCATGAGGGAGAGTACAAGTGGTCTTACCCTTGTGAGCATTGTGTTAAAGCAAAATGTTGGCCCCAGACAAGCCCTAGGAGAGCAAAAGTGCTCTTTTCCAGTTGAACACATTGGAGAGAAATAGTGTTCGCCCCCTTGCGAGCATAAGGAGAACAAAATTTCTTGTGGATTAAGTGTGGATTTTGAATGCTAATAAAAGCATGCACATAAACTTATTTTGCTTAACATTGTTACTTATGGATTAGGCATATTTAGATAAAACTCTTCATTTTTCAATTTGGTATTATTAACTTATAGGTTTGGATTGAAGTTCTCATTTGAAATTCTTAATCAATATGATAATGGAGAATCAAGTAATGTGCCTTGTCGTGCACACTTAACTGTGCACTTAACTAATATACTAACAAGTCTTACTACTATTTCTTTTGAGAGAGAGAGCTTACATAGAGAGTTGGGTAAAGGTTGAATTGAGAGAGAAGGAGCCAAGGGAGTTGGTCTGTCCAAGTTGACGGTGGTATTTAACGGTTTACGGTGAGTAGGAACAAAGAGAAAATGAGAGAGCATGAGCTGGTTTCAGCTGGTGTTGGCTGGTGATGCAACAAGGAAGACAAGGAGTTGGTTTCTAGAGTTACATAGAGCATGAAGAAGAGAAACAAACTAGAGAGAAGAAGCTAGAGAGAGAGAGCTTTTGGTTGGTGTTGGAACGTGAAAGCAACTTCATGTTTTGGTGACAGAGAGGAAACCACAAGGCTCAAGGAGAAAACAGAGCAAGGGAAAGAGGTTGAACGTTGGTTGCCAGTCCTCCGTTGGTGGTTGAGATGCAAACCAGAGGGATGGTTTTGGAGTTGCTCCGTGAAATTGGTTGAGATAGAGGGGGAGGATTGAGCTTTGGGGAATGGCGGTTCACAACTAAAGAAGACCTGTGATGATGCTCAACGATTTCTAGGTGTTGGGTTGTTGTTATCTCGTGCAATGGCAAGGTCGTGAGGTAGTGGCTAGCTAGAGACTGAGCTTTGGTGGCTGGCTGGCTAGAGTCTAGGAGATAAAGATGTGCATCCAGACCCAAATCCGGATATCCAGGAACATCCAGACCCGGATCTAGATTTTTAAAAGCAGGTAGATACCAGCCCAGATGGAACTAGTCAAAATTTGGGCAGGTATCCAATTTTTATCTAATAAATAAAATTAGATATCCAGATTGTAACCGGATTCTACTGTGAGCACTGAATATCAAAAGTCCATCACCAAGATATAACTAATGGACCTCATTATCGAGAAGAATTGTGTTCCCCTCCATCTCGAGTACGATCTATTTCTCCAACTATTGACTAAGAGTAGAATGACTCTTGACGTGCAGATGACACTTTGTTGGGACCTTTTTAATGGAAGGTCGCTTCAGTACCATGAAGCAGGGGGCAAGCTGGAATATGCCACCAGCAATGGCCTCGACATCACCATCAAGCTCTTGGAACCCATCAAGGAACAATTCCCCATCCTCTCTTATGCTGATTTCTATCATGTACAAAAAAAATAAAACCTTCTGCCCCATTCCAAACCCCAAGCCTCTCTCTGTCATTTTGCCGTTGGCTCCTCTTTTCGTAGGAGTAATACTCCAACAACCAACATTTTGAACAATAGCGTAAAGCTTGTAAGTAAATTAAGTATTGCATAATAGTCCAAAAAAGCTTAGAAGACGAAAAAATAAAATAGAAGATTTGAAATCAAAATTTGATTAACACTGCTGCAGCTTATAGTCTTCAACACGTAATAATCAAATCAACAAAAAATGCCCTCAAACTATGGAACAAAAATCACTTCAGGCGAATTCAGAATAGCATTCAAGACCTGGAAAGAGAGTTATTTGAAGTACAAAGGTGCCCCATGACTATCCATAACCAAGAAAAAGAAAGGTTCCTACAACACAGACTCCACAAGCAAAGAGAAAATGAAAAAATATTATGACGTCAAAAATCAAGAATTATTTGGCTCACTTCCATGGATCTCAACTAAAATTCTATCATCTCTCAACAACAATTCGGAGAAAAAGAAATGCTATAGACTCCATCAAACTAGGACTAGGTAACTGGTCAATGGACCCACTTGTTATTGAATCTTCATTTGTTAATCACATTAGATCAATGTATATTTCATCCAATCTGCAAATCCCGGAGCAACTAGAAAATCTTTTTGATAAGCAAGTTTAGGACCAAGACAATGAATTACTCAATGCGGTGCCAAATGAAGAAGAAATCTTTAGAGCTTTAAAACAAGTTCCAAATCGCAAAGCACCAGGTCCAAATGGTATGACTCTTTTATAGACATTATTGGAGCATCATAAAAAAAAGAGGTCATCCAAGCAATGTAAGATTTTTTCAGAAGTGGAAAACTCTTGAAGCAGATGAACCACACCAATAACCACACCAATATAACTCTCATCCCAAAAACTCAAAGTCCAAGTTCCTCGAGCCAATATCACCCAATCAGTTTCACAAACGTCAGCTATAAAATCATTACCAAAATATTGGTCAATCGCTTTAAAGCCACACTAGCCAATATTATCTCTCTCCTTCAGATAGCTTTTGTCTTAGGCCGCAACATAAAACAAAATACCATAATCGCCCACGAGTTATTCCACCACCTCAAAAGGGTTTAATGGCCATAAAGCTCAACATAGAGAAGGCTTTCGACCTTGTTAAATGAGAGTTTCTCTTTACGGTAATGAAAATATTGGGATACAGTCAAGAATCCACGACTGTCACAGGCTTTACTCTGGAACATCCTCCCCACAAAAGAAAATGGTGGACGACGAGTATAAGACATAAGGGATGACCTATTGCAAAACATTGGAGTTTATTTTTATTTTTTAAATAAAAAGACAGGTATGCGGGTATCCGGTTAATATCCGGTATTCGTAACTGGCTATCCGGGTTCCGGACCGGATCGAAAAAAAATCAAATCCTGATGCACAGCCGTAGGTACAACATGTGGGTTTGTTATATGATATGAGATAAATGAGGGATGAAGCAAGTAGAGTTTGACATAGGGTTCAGATTGAAAACAGATCTCGATCACCATTACAAGGGAGCGATACAACTTGATCAACCACTGTCAAACTGCACTGATACAGCAATACTCATATACAATAAAACTGCGCTAAAACCCTAACTCACGTACACGAGTTTAGAAATCGTAGTAAGAGGATATACCCAATATAAACTAGGGTAGAGACTTCAGAGCCCACTAAACGGTTTCATTCCCGTCCTTCCAATAAGTAAACTATTGGGCATGGGTGTAGGCAACCTTAAACACCACTACTCTGACTGCCCAAATGGGACACGAACAAACAACTGTCCGTGCAGGGTAACCACAGCTGATGTCTGATGTGGGTCAATTCTTGAAGGTAAGCTGACAACCTGATAAAAGAAAAGCAAATCCCGGTCAGTAGACTAGCTAATTTTAAAATATGGGAATAAGCAGTCTTCGTAACAATACACAAGCAACCTGGGGAAAACTGAAGCAGGGCAAAATCCAAACCAACCAGACCATTATTCTCAGTTCTTAAATAAAGAGGAAAAACATAATGCGCACCTTTTTGAAGGGTGTGACACCCCAAGGGTTGTCAGTATGTTCAGGTTCACCGCTTATAACAAGGCGTCCTGATGGATCTGATTGAACTCGCACCTAATCTTGCCAGAGAACAAGGTAATAAATACTACTAGTGGAATATAGACCTTGTCATTTAATATATCTTCTCAATGTTACATCTAGAGTTGAAACTGATGCCACACTTTTTGTATGCTTCAACCTAAAAAATTGACTTTGTTTTTTGACTTAAGCTAGTTGAGAACAACACCACAACTAGCTTTTGGGAAAATTTCATGTTTTTTGCTGATCCCGCCAAGGATCCCAAAAAAATAAGATTCAACTCAATGTATTTGCACATAGCTGGTACAGCAGAACTTGTATCCAATAGCGATTTTCAAAAAAGGTGGTACTATGAAACAAGTATCTAATATAAAAATTTCTATCCAGTCAAGCCATCGAGGAATGCAAAAAGGCTTTTGTGGACTCCTGGAGCTAAGCTTTGCCTTAGTTAAATTCAAATAAAATATCTCTAATCGAAGTGTGTTTCTGTTTTTTTAATTTTTGTGCAAAGTAATCTGATTATAAGTCTCGTTCTTTCATTTGTCGCTAATTCTAAATTGTTTCAACTTCTTCCATTTATTTTAAAAAGGCTAAAAAAATGGTACTCCAATATGTAACTCCGACTCCATTCCAACACTTAGTGTGTAGGGTGGAAGTGGAGTTATCTCCGACTCAGAATTGAGGTCCACTAGTTACGGATTCCAACCCCAACAGAGTCACAGCCTACACCTATCACCAAATGGACAATAAAGTAGCAAATGAGAGACAGAATGTATTTACAGGTATGAGTATACTTACCTCCTCACGAAGAAGGCCTGGAACTAAAGCATAGACCTCAAAACAATCTTTCTATACACACAGAATTCCACACTAATTAGTGTTATAGAATCTACGAGTGCATCTTGACCTTGAATAATTATTCGAATCAGTCATATAAAACTTACAGTTTTCTGCACATTGATCTTTACCCAGTCAGCTGCGGGCCCAATATCAACGACTGATGAATCCAATCTAGTCAAATACGCAAAATCCAACCAAAAAACATTAACCGAATGCCGATTGGATAGTTTTAATCATGGCATCACTTGGTCACATCAATAAACTGTCCACAGATTAAAAATTTTCCTGCAACAAGAATCTTAACTGTGGTTTAGATGCCCTAGTACGTGCAGCTTTGACCGTATGTTCCATGTAAGATGGTTTCTTGCGTTTAAGCAAACCTGAAGGTAATAGACAAAAATCAAAACTAAGAAGCTGTCTGCCATCTGTCACACTGTTAAAAATGAGAGAGCACAAGAGGGCCATACCAATGTTCTTCAGCTGCTTTTCACGCTTTTGCATTGAAATAGAATTCTTATCCTGTCAGATAAAATTCTATAATATCACTAAACCAAAATAAAATCTATGATCATTAATAAAGTCACGAGAAATTTGAATGCAAAAATTTAATATTCAGCGGACCTTGATAATCGGGTCACTAACTTCACCATTACCAAGAAGACGTTGTGAGTGCCAACCCTGCATAGCACGTGCTGCAGCATCTCTACGTGCTCTACCCGATCCCGAAGCCTGTTTACCACCATCACATGTGAAAGAATGTCAAGAATGGTAATAATTGAGAGACCACTGGTAGCATACCAACTGTAAAAGAAAATTTGACAACATTTTTAGTAAGTAAATGATAAAAAAAAAATAAAAAATCTTTGACAATCGACTTGATCAGAGACTATGTTTAGCTTTAAAGAAATTCCTGGTTGAAAACTTATTTTTAGTAAACAAGTAAAAGAAAGGACTGTGGTAATCTTCACATAATAGATTATGCTTTCAATTTGAATTATCCAGGACACACCTGAGGCTGATGCAATCTGGACTTCACATAATTAAAACTTTTAGGAGATGCGCAAGTAAATATTGCTAACATTGGTAAGTAACACATCCACCCAATCAGTTTTGAACCCCCAACTTCATCCTCTAAACCATTCTAATGGGAGGAGGTGCCATTTAAGCTACATCTCAATAGCAAAACCATGACACATGATCAAAGAATTTCAAGTAAAATAAACGAAGCCCGCAAACTATCACCAAATTTACAATCACCCCACAAACTACAAAAAACTGCAATGCACCCCTTTGTTCCTTTAAAAAGAAAAATTACCCCTAAAAATAACAAAAAAGGCAATATAACACTATCATTAAAAATGTAGTTTTTAAATAAATTTTCTAAAAAATAAAATAAAAAATAGTTTAAAAATAAAATTTTTCATTTTGCTTTTACTTATAAAAAAATATTTTCCAAGAAAATCATAAATTAATTTGGAAATTAGATTTTTAAAAAATGACTTAGTTTTTCATGTTTTTACTTAAAAAATTATTTTTTTATGTTTTATGTTTTTTTATAAATATATTATTTTTACTTCTTACTTTTTTACTTTTTTGTACTTTTTCATTCTTTGTCCTTTTTTTTTATCGACTTTATACTTTTTGGAATTTTTGGTTTTTTACATTTTTTTTAACTCTTTGTACAGTTATTTATGTCAAGGGGTACACCTAAACTTTAACTTTTTTTTTTTGAAAGGGTGATTACCAAAATTGATAGTTTGTGAGGGTGACAGTAAACTAGTTGGTAGTTTGAGGGAGGTTTGTATATTGTCCCCAAAATTTATAGCAATTTTTAAAAAATCATTTCAATTGCTGACCTGTCAAGTTTAACAATTAGAATTGGACACGATTTACGAAAGTTGAACCCAAAGTTGTAACATACTAAATCCATTACATGTAGGGCTGTAAATAGACAAATCTCAAGAACGGCTTGGTCAAACTCGTTTTAAGCTCGATTCATTTATTAAACACAAAATAATAATCGATGCTTGAATCCTTATGAATATAATCATTGATATATGTATATATAAACTATGTAAAACTTGTTTGTTAAAATGTGTATATAAAGTGTATTAGATACAATATAAATAATTTATTTTGTTAAAATGAAACAAGTTCGACTGCACTCGAATAATGAATGAGTTGTTTGTGAACAATAAATACACTTCGTGATAAGCAGAAGCCTGACTCGCGTTCGAATAAAAATTAAATGAACAAGATTTTACCACCCATTACTCACTCAAACTCAACTCGTTTACACCCCTTATTACAATTATTAACATACAAGAAGTTGTGTAAATGCTGAATAGGCATAATCATTGAAACCCGCTAGGACCACTTTCTTTCTTTAAAAGCTATAACCCTTTAACAACTCTATTACATTTTATTACAGTTTTAAGTCTTGTGCACAATAGGTTGCAATCATTGGGTAAACAAAATTTCATGAGACAAGATACATGATCTCTCTTTCCTAAAATTATAACCAGTTCAATTATGAAAGTGGCAAAAATAAGACCTATCTGAAAAAGAGTTATTATATTTGCAAGCAGGTGTGCAGAACACACCATTCCATCACTTACACAGCAAGATTTGATTTGTAAGATTAAAATTTTAAAATTTTTCTTCCAAATCAAATCATGCCATGTAAGCACTTTGCAAGGTGTATTATCCACACCGGCTTGTAAATAGAATTTACCTTTGGAAAAAAAGACTATCATTAAGTTTTAATTGCACAACATCTACCACAAGTCCAAAATTAAAGTTTTTTACCTACCTGATTTTCAATATTCATAGGCTCCGAGTGGGAAGCAATAGGTACATTAAGCTCACCACCATGTGCTTTATGCCTTTCGTAACTAAGGAGGGCCTGGAGTAACATGAATTACTAAAAATAAGTATTTAATGATTAAATAAACAAAGCACGAGAGATTATGAGGTATTACAAAGGTATATGAATCAAACAAACTGACACAAACATACACAGGTGCACTTGAAAGAGGAGGCCTATAAAATCAACTCATGGTAGACAGAAGCAACGGAAATAAAAAACAGAAAACAGACAAAGCTCCAGTAGAAACTATTTTCCACACAGACAAGTAAATTCTTATTAGCCATGACTTTTGAGAAAAACGGCAAGATTTGAAGGCATATCAAGAAATTAAGCCTAGTTATGAAATCAGCAAAATTCTGCTTCTAACAACTGGAGTAATGAAAAGAGAACAAACAAGAGTAACAGATAAATCCATGCCTAACACTAATAACGATCTACGAAAATCACATCAAGGGCTGGTATGATAAAAGCAATCAATTCGTAGAACATCTGAGTGAGGTACAATAAGCCTACTCAGAAATTAACACAAGGCCCTGTACCTAATTCAAATAAGAAATCTTTCAATAAAATGTTTGTGTCCCTATGACAAAAAATAGATGATGACTTCATATACAAAGTACGTAATTTACGTTGAAGAATTAAAACAGCACAATTTCCATGTTTCTTAAGCCCAGTGAGCAATCCACCAGCAGCCATCATCACAGGTAGCAGTGTAAAAGATACAGGAACAGGATATCATCGGTCAGAGGAGATACCTAATTTACAATGAACAGCTTGAACCTGAGATAACTTCATTGCTCTATTCACTAAAGGGGATATACAAGATCATGCATGCACGCACACTCATGCATATGTAATGAAATGATGAGCACTAGGAATGATTATCCTCTCTCTGGAATGATAAAGATTTATGACCTTAGATTTGAACAGGCTTGCAGATATGCACACAAGTACACATTACAACCTGCATAAAATAGACATAAATTTCCAAAAGTAGAAAAAAATAATCTGAATTACCTTCTCATAGAAACCTCGGAATGTCCATGAAACTGTAGTGCATGTCCTGCAAAAAAAAAATGGAATGGAAGAAAAATAAATTAGTTAATCTCCTAGGCCATGCCCACCCCCAGCACTAGAAAAAAAGAAAAAAGAAAACACATTTGCACTTAGGAATAGGGTAAGTTTGCTTTTCCAAATTAATTAAAATCTAGAAAAACTCTGTCTCTCTCATTCATTATTTATTTATTTTGCTTATACAATCTTTTGAAAAGCTCTAATCCCATTTATGCAAGTGATGGAGTTCACAGACAAAAGATAATAGGAATACACATGTTCTGTTCCTTACTTTGGGGGTTTGAAAGACTCTCCCACTTGCCGCCACAACTTACAAGAAGTCACCTATCAAAAAACAAAAGCCAATTATGAGCTATTGTCAGCAACAACAAAAAGGATGGTTCTGACATATTTATTCCAGGCACATTTCAATAGTTGTATGTCTAATTATTTGGTATCAGATAATTCAGTATGGCAAAACAACCTTTCTAATTCTTCTTTCCATCATACCAACATTTTGAAAGACATGACAAATTGCCTTGAATGTCAATGAAAACTGTAGACAACCTTTTGAGCAGCCTATCCTCAGGTTTTATGTAAAGTCAGGTTCCCATATACCCGCAATAGAGGAGACGCCCCCACCAGGCATGTGGCCACAAGTCATAATACACTCTGCACAAAACTTACCTTGATTTCCAATTACCGACTTAATGAAATCAAAGACCAAATATACAAGTTAACCACCCCTCTCCATAGATTTTATTGAACTTCATTGTTCATTTGCAGTTTTTCTTCACTCTGTTTCCTTCTTTAGGATGCCTGTTTGCATTCTCCCAGTGTGTTTGGGTTTGGAACTAAGACAAAAGTCATATATATGAAAATCAAAAGGAAAGAACTAAGACATAAATGTGCAAGTTCCAATTATTCACTGTTACTCTAAACATTTGGTGCAATTAGGATTTGATCAAACCAAGGTAATTTCCAAATCATGAGAGCTTAACTCTTCTGCAAGATATCTGTTTTTCCTTCCTAATTAGGTATTCCTCTTGTATACTTTCTATGAACTTGGGCTATGCCTACTCTTTTATCAATAAAACTTTTATTAAAAAAAGAACCATCTCCTAGAGATTAGTCTTGGAAGCCTAATGTAGACACACTCAAAATGGTATCACCACATAGAAAAGGTAGATCCTTAGGAACCTCCCCACACTCTAAAAATTAAGTTGAAAAATAAAATAGGAAGAGAAAGATAGAGTCAAAAGAGATTAGAGAACTGAATTCCCACGGATGGATAGTTTCCTTCTCTTCTAGCTTCTTCTTTATACTAAGGAGACCAAATACATTAAATAAATGGTACAGTACAAATAAGGAAATAAACAACTCTCAACACTCCCCCTCAAGCTGATGCAAAAATAACTCTCATGCCTAGCTTGCCAAGAGTTGTTTGAAACATGTTACCAAGAGGTGTTCTTCCGCGACAGTTGAGAGGTATTGTTAGGATGGACAAGATTGGTCTTCCTAATCTTAGATTTTACTTTCTGGTTTGTTTTAGGTTTTGTTTGCAGGTCTTTAATTAAAATAGTCATGTCTAGGTTGGTTTTGGTTTATTTGTTTAGTTTATACGTTTGGTAATGGTTTGGTCTTATGATGCCTGGGATGGTTTTTTTTTCATTGTTTTTATAGTAAATCCTAAGTATCCGGCTTGTTACCACGGTTTTCCTCCATTATAAGTGAGAGCTTTCAATAAAATTGGGGTACCTTCCTCTTCCAAAAAAAAAAACTCCTTTTGTTAAGATATCTGCCGACTGATCCCCTGTCTTCACATAAGGGGTACAAATCAATCCTGCACGCAGCTTCTCCTTGATGAAATGCCTATCAATTTCAATATACTTGGTTCTATCATGTTGCACTGGGTTATGTGCAATGCTGATTGCTGCTTTGTTGTCACAGTACAACCTCATAGGCTCTGTAATATCATCCTTCAACTCCTTTAACAACAACTTCAATCATAATAACTCACATATACCATGTGTCATAGCTCGAAATTCAACTTCAACACTTGATCTAGCAACCACTGATTTTTTTTGCTACGCCATGTCACCAAATTTCCTCCCACAAAGGAACAATAACCTAAAGTAGACCTTTTATCTTCCACTGATCCAGCCCAATCTGCGCATCTGTATATGCTTCTATTTTAAAGTGATTATGCTTAGAAAACAGCAAGCCTTTTCCTGGTGATAACTTTAGATACCTAAGAATCCGATAGACTGCCTTCATATGAGACTCACGTGGTGAATGCATAAATTGACTCACCATACTAACTGCATAGGCAATATCTGGATGTGTGGGATAGATAAATTAACTGACCAACCAATCTTTGATATCTGCCCCTGTCTACCATATTTCCTTCAACATCTTCTCCCAACTTAGCATTAAGTTCTACTGGATTATCAATTGCTTTGCATCCAAGCATTCCAGTTTCCTCGAGGAGATCAAGAACATATTTTCTTTGGGAGATAAAAACCCCATGCTGAGATCGTGCAACTTCAATGCCTAAGAAATACTTCAGATTTCCAAGGTCTTTTATCTCAAACTCACTGGCCAAGTATTTCTTCAGTTTCTTCACTTCTTCATCATCATTTCCAATTATCACAATATCATCAACATACACAATAAGTGCAGTCATCTTACCTGATGGTGTATGCTTGATGAATAATGTGTATTCTGCTTGACTCTGCTAGTAGCCATATTTCTGCACAGCTTGGGAAAATCTTTCAAACCATGCTCTTGGAGACTGCTTCAATCCATATAGAGCTTTTCTTAGTTTGCAAACTTTACCCTTGGCCTTAGGAAACTCAAGGCCAAGAGGAAGTTCCATATACACTTCCTCTTCCAAGTCCCCATGAAGAAACACATTCTTCACATCAAGCTGATAAAGTGGCCAAGCCTCATTTGCTGCCAAAGAAAGCAAAACCCGAACATAATTCATCTTTGCCACAGGAGCAAATGTCTCTTCGTAGTCTATCCCATAGGTTTGTGTGAACCCCTTTGCTACCAATCTTGCCTTTAGTCTATCAACAGATACATCAGGCTTAAGTTTCTTTGTAAACACCCACTTACATCCCACAACCTTTTTTCCATCAGGTAAGAGAACCAAATCCCAAGTGTCATTCTTAACAAGGGCTCTCATCTCTTCTTGCATTGCCTCCCTCCACTTTGGGTCACTAAGTGCATCCTGTAGATTTTTTGGAGTGGACATAAAGGACAAATTGGAAATAAAGGTACGATATGAAGGGGACAAGTTTTGGTAAGAGACAAAGTTAGAGAGTGGGTGCTGGGTACAAGATCTGACTCCTTTACATTGTGCAATAGGTAAGTCCATATCATGAACAATAGGAGTTGAAGAGTCTGGGATAGATAAAGAATTACCTGATCCCGGGTTGGATGACTGGCAAGTAGATGAGGTGTCAGTCTTACTATTCTGGCGTCGTGAGTAGACTCTCAGTTCTGCACCTGGTGGCTCACATAGCTTATCAATATGTGGCTCTGGCTCTAGCTCTTGCTGTTGGTTCTCACAGGGTAAAGGTTGCAACGGTGTAGGTTGTTGTTGGTTTGCTAGTTCAAGCTGGATAAATGTCACTAACGGGTCCACAGATGACTTCTCTTCACTCTCATTCTCCCCCTGAAGAGAAGTCTAAGGGGAAGAAAAATAGGGTTGAGTTTCAAAGAAAGTGACATCCATAGTGACAAACCGTTTTCGCAATGGTGGATGATAACACTTATACCCTTTTTGAGTGCGAGAATATACCCTAATAAGATACATTTGAGAGATCGAGGATCTAATTTACTACAAGCAGGCCCATGAACATGAACAAAACAAACACAACCAAACACTCTTGGAGGCACAACAAACAAGAAGGAAGACAATGAGGGTAACAAAACTTCGACACGAGATGGCATTCGATTAATGAGATAGGCTGCTGTAAGAAGAGCATCACCCCAATAAGATTTTGGAACATGCATGGAAAAATGTAAGGCACGGGTGACCTCTAAGAGATGTCGATTCTTCCTCTCAGCAACACCATTTTGCTGTGGAGTATTAACACAAGTAGTTTGATGAATGATGCCATGTTCATGGAAGAAATTTTGAAGGTTATCAGACATGTATTCTCCTCCGTTGTCAGAACGAACAACTTTAATAGAGGTACCTGATTGGGTTTGAACCATTTTATAAAAAACATTAAAAATGGAAAACACCTTGCTTTTCTCTTTTAATAGGTAAACCCATGTAATGCGAGAAAAATCATCAATAAAAGTGACAAACCAATGAAAACCAGATAAAGAAACAATACGAGAAGGACCCCAAACATCAATATGAACAATGGAAAAAGGTTCTGAACTTTTATTATTATTAGAATGAAAGGACACACAATGATGTTTAGAAAGTTCACGTCTCACATTTGAAATGAGATACATCAAGACCAGAAAACAGATTTGGAAAAACATGTTGTAACAAGAAGAAAGAAGGGTGCCCTAATCTTTGATGCCAAAGCCATGCCATAGCCATAGAGTCGTGAATGCGGGTGGTATGATAAGCCTGTTTGAGCTGTCCAGTTGTCTTGATCTGCGAATCCAGATAGTAAAAACCATCCTTCAAGCTACCACTGCCAATCATCCTCCCCGTGGCTAGGTCCTCGAAGAAACACTGGTTAGAATAAAAAACCACTCGACAATTTAAGGCTAGAGTGATGCGAGCGATGAGAGAAGATTATTTGTAAAATGGGGAACATGTAAAACATCTGAAAGAGACAAAGACTCAGTCACAGGAATTGAACCTTTACCAGACACAGAGGATAGGGATCCATCAGCAATTCTAACATTTTCCCTGCCTGAACAGAGATGATATGAAGAGAAAGGAGATGATAAACCAGTCATATGATCGGATGCCCCCGAATCAATTATCCAGGGATCATTAGATTCAATGGAGGATGCACTTAGAGATGTGGCTAAATTACCTGAGTGAGCAAATGAAGAGGATGCAGTGGTGGATGATTCCAGCTTAGACATAAGCCTACGGAGTGTGTCAAGTTCCTCGTTGTTAAGCCGCCCAGGGTCCGAAGTAGAAGGACCAGGCATAGACATGGTAGGTGTAGAGTCCACAATCAAAGTGTGATTAGCACGAGGCCTAGCACCACCACCAAAGCGACCTCCTCTACCTCTCGTAGGACGACCATGAAGTCTCTCGAGTGTGTCGTGGTTTATTGCAGTGATCACAAAACAGCTTATCTTTTTCACTTGTAGTGTCAACGTTTTTTCCCCCATCACAGCTCCTACTTGGCTTATCAAGACGCTAAGTAGCAATAAGCAAAGCAGATCGTTCTTGGGGAAGAGAATAAAGCATCACACCACGACGACTCTCCTCATTTTAAACATAAGAAAAAACCTCCCGAAGAGACGGTAGAGGATCCTTTCCTAGAATCTGAATCCAAACAGAATCATACTCTTCATTAAATCCTCCAAGGAAAGCATAAATACGTTCCTCTTCTATTATCTTCTGGATTTTTACAAAATCAGTAGTAGTTGATGGAAGTAAGCAGTCACAGATAACTCTCCTTGGGTCATCCCATGAATTCGTCTCTTTAGTGCATAGACTTGAGCTGAATTCCCTTTCTTTGCAAAAGTCTTGAGCAACTGCATCCCACACCTCTTTTACAGTGTGAAGTAGAAAACCATTACCAACATCAGGTTGCATAGAGTGTAGTAACCAAGACATGATTGTGGAATTTTCAGCTTCCCATCTATCATAAGCAGAATCATCCAGCTTTGGTTCGAGGATCTTGCCATTCAAGTATCCTATCTTCCCTCTACTCTTAATATACATAGTGCAGATTGAGACCAAGCCAAATAATTGAGTCTGTCTAATTTCACAATTGAGATTTGGAGGGTTGGATTTTCATTGGAGTAGGTCACTTGGCTTTCTACTCTCTGGTCACTAGTCTGTCCTTCACTCTTCTTTGGATCAGCCATTGAAACCAACCAAATAGCTCCACTTTTTTTTTTTTTCTTACCTCAAAAATGACAGGGTGTTTAGCTCCTGACGTAGGTTTTGCTTCTGCACGACATGTCGTTTACCCGTGCAGCTCAAAAACGGCATGTCGTTTTTTACCATTTTGAGTTCTCCTTCTTCGAGCTCTAGATCGTGCTAAGTTCCCTGAGCTTCGTTGGAAAAACCAGAAAGCTTCTGAGCTTCTCAAAGCTTCGAGTTCTCCCAACTCCAGATCGCGTTGATCAGAAGGAATAGAAAGCTTCGATGCTTCAGTGCCGAGTTCCCTGAGCTTTGCCAGAAGAATCAGAAAGCTTCTCTGGGCTTCAACTTTCTCCCAACTCTAGATCGCGACGATCCTCCAAGGAACACCTCGTTTTTTTTCTCTCTTTTTTTTTTTCCTTTTTTAGAAGTCACGGCCAAGCGTCCTCTGTCACCGTGAAGCTTGATCAGTGGGGTTCCCAGAAGATTTCGATCAGACCCATGGGCTCGACTTCCTTGCCGCTGTCGCCGTTCGTATAGCGCCGTCGCGAGCTGCCGTGAGTCACACTGTTTGGTACTAACCTAACCTAACAGCCTAAGAACGCTCTGATACCAAGTTGAAAAATAAAATAGGAAGAGAAAGATAGAGTCAAAGAGATTAGAGAACTCAATTCCCACGGAAAGATAGTTTCCTTCTCTTCTAACTTCTTCTTTATACTAAGGAGACCAAATGCATTAAATAAATGGAACAATACAAATAAAAAAATAAACAACTCTCAACAAATTATATATTATTATAATGGATAATGGCACTCGCCTCCAGAGCAGAAGATTGTGGGTTTGAGTCCCATAATGATTGCTCTACTACTCTAATTATTTTATCAATTCTTTTTACTTGTAAAAAAATTGCCTCACTTCTCTGATTCATTCATTATAATTTGTATATAAATAATACTTATAATTTTAGTACCAGGGAATCGCAAAGTGCACAAAATGTGCCCAACACATGTCAACCAAGCAAATAGCAATAGAAGTGTGTAAACATCCTAAATTTAAAAAATGCACATGGCAAGGAGGGTCTGAGATATCTTCCATAGAGGTCCCATCACAAATTGCATCCAGAAAACAGTTTCACTAGAATGCACTTATCATATTAGATTGCCTTAATCACTGATATTATGATCATACTTCACGGTATCAAAGAACTACTAGCACGAATCCAAACTACTCTTTGATACCAAAAATCTTAACTTTTAAATCTATTTCCAAAATTACTACCTTACAAGAATCACCAATTGCTCCAGTTAAAATTAGCTCCCCAACCAAAAAGACCAAAGGAAAGGCACTGAACTAATATGCATGTGAAAATGGTAAATAAATATGTTCATGGGGAAACAAAGCATACCTTATCATAGCCACCCAATCTAGTCACTGCTCTCCACAACCTTATCAATAAGATGTTGACACACATTAGCCCAAAGTATGGAAATTTCTCTACCACCTATATAATAGTTATTAAGAAAATCAAATGTATGTAAATGATCAGGAGAAACTCACTTAAGACAATTAAGACCCTCCCCATAAAACTTCGGAGGCTTGAATTCCGTGCTCCTCTCCCTAAAGAAATTTTCCAGCTCCTTCATAAAAGCCGATTGCTCTTCTTCTGTTCCCGATTCATTACCTTCTGACATATGATCATTGCCCAAAAGAAAGAAGTGCTTTGAGCTTGAGTTCCCATTCTCTACAGGTGTAATAACATCTTTTTCATTCACCTCCATATTGATATGTCGTCCATTCTGAATTTGATATTTTATATCAGAAGCTTTAGCACAGTTCATAGCAGGTTCATTATGAATCGTAGTAGTTGCAGGCAGAATGTCAGCATCACCAGCAAGTTTGGTATCACGCACTTGACAAGGTTCATCTTTGGCAACTGAAACATCTGGTCCAGCAGTATCAACATGACATGAAGACGTGTTGTTGTGGTGGTGTTCACAGCCTAGATTGCTTGGAGGCAAGTCATTGTCTTCAATCTTGACATCAGAAGTGGGTTGTGTATTAGGTTTGAGTAAATCTTTGTCATCATTTAAAGGGCCTGGGGAGTCAGGTGAATCTTGAATTGGTTGGTCCGGATTGGACCAAGATTCCACAATCTTATTATATTCAGGGAGAGGTGGAGCGCCATTTAACGTCTGAGTCAGGGTTTGGTCCACTGGCACAGAAGAGTCATGGTGTTCATGTGCATCAGCTTGTGCAGCTTTGTAATTGGGTAAAGCAATGGTCACAGCCTCGTCTTCTTGTGCACTCTCCTCATTCTCCTTCTTCTTCTCCTTGGAATCACTCATCTAGGCTTCTAAGCACATCAACAAAATAAATTACTCTACTTTTTTTTTTTTTAGAAAACAAAGAAACAGGTAAAGAGCAAGAATAGGGCTCCTTATATACAGTTTCTTAGTAGATATGATAAAAGCAGGTGAAGAATGCTGGAACATATGAATTAAGAATTTTATGAATATGTTCCTAACCCTAGGTACTGTTTTCTCATTCCAAAAACAAACAAATCATATAAAACTAGCCAAAAGAGAAAATTTATTACTCTGCGACGCAATTGAAAATGAATGCATCGTAACACTTGAATTTGCAGGTCCTTTTTTTCAGAATTTTCTTTTATTTTTCAATTGAACGTACAAATTTACCAAAAAAATTAAAAATTGAAAGAATAAATATTTACCTGCTTCGGATTGAGGGATACTCCCGGTTTCGAGGACAGCAAGAAACGAAGATTGAAACGGGGAGCGATAAAGAAAGCTTTCAAATATGATAAACCCTAACCCCCTTTATCAGCTTCTATCGTTTTATTTTTGTTTTAATTTTCTTTTCTCACTTTTTCTCTAAGCAATTTTCTTTTCTCACTCGGTTACAAACATACGTTTAATTTCGTAATAAATTTAAGAGATAAATACGAAACTACTTTTAATAATTTGTGAACAAACAGGTAGTTACTTAGAGAATATTTGACATATAAGAAATGACATCATACTTATAAAACAAATAGAAATAATAAATAAATAAATAACTGAACAAAAAAGAATAATAACAAAAAATGCATCTAAAACAAAAATCGAAAGTAAATTTAAAGAGTAATTCTACGTACAGCCGTGAAGTGCGTAAACGCCGCGTAATCGCTTTGAAAAAGAGTGTGGCCTACTATTAAAAAATTAATTTTTTTCATGTGAATCTCATGTTTTATTCATTTTTTTCAAAACGATTACACGGCGGTTGCACAATTCACGATTGTAAATATCTTTTCTCCTCTGTATAATAGAGGTTTGTTTTCAAACTTTTATTCCATTCTACCCTCGTGATCCACCGTCGGTTCTGCGTGGTGTTTAGCCAATCGCCCGTATTTGCGTGCAAAGGAATCGTTTGGTTACACAAATGAGATTAGATGAGATAAAAAATTTATAAATAATAGTAATATAATTTGTGAATAGTAGTAAAATAGTTTGAGTTAAAATTTTTATGGAATTTTAAAAAATGAGAGAGAAAATTTTGAATAAAAAATTATAAAGTTACAAGAATATCATAATATAATTTTCTAATATAATTTTTTGTTTTGCGATTTGAAAAGTTGAATTATTTTTTGTGTTTTATTTGAAAGTTTGAAAATTTGAAAAATGTTTGTATTTGAATGGTATTTGGATATTGAGATGAGATAAGATGATTTGAAAAGTTTATGTAACCAAACCAAGCCTTAATCTTGTAGCAGGCAACACAACTTTGTGTCAGATGGGGCAATCTTCTAGGCCAATTTGTCATAGGCTAATCATGTTTGTTGCTCAGCTTAGGGGGGTAGGTGGCAAGCCCACCCAATTCGCCCCCCGCTCGGCCGAGGTGTAGTTGCCTGGCCGAGGCGTCACCCTCTGCTTGACCGGCACGCACCTAGGCATCACAGGACAGGGCTTGGGCTAGGCCCAGACCTGCGTGGGGCTTATCCCATTTGTCCAACCCAATTATATAAATATATATATATATATACTAAAAAACTATTTTTTTAAAAAAATAAAACTACGTCATTTTGGAGAGAACTCTCCAAAACGACATTATTTTATCATAGGTTATGTTTTTTAAAAAATAAAAATAAAATGATTACATTTTGTTTGGTTTAAAACTTAAACAACCTCCTCTCTCTCTCTCCTCTCTCTCAATCTCGACTCTCTTCTCTTTTGTCTTGCCCTCTCTCTCTCTCTCTCTCTGCCTGAGCTGGATTTTGGATTTTTTTTTTTTTTTTTGGTTTTTTGATTGGTTAATAGCGATGGTTTGGGCAGGGGGTTTTGAGTCTACTGGGTGGACGGCTGTGAGGGCCAATCCACCCCCCGCATGTGGACAAGGGCACTTGTCCACAGAGGGTGGGGTACGGCCCCGGGGCCCACGGAGGGGGGGGCGCAGAGCCAACGACCCTCGATGAGTGTGGGTAGACCCCTAGCCTCAACTTTATTCTCCAACAAACTTTCACACCTTATTTCTTTCTCTAAAGAATCGCATGGCACCTGGATTTGGGCCAAGACTCACGGCTACGCACATCAAATGTTGATTTGTACCCAATTGTCCTGTGTTGATTTACTCATAGAACCAACATAATGCCAAAACTCTCCCATGCTCTCAAAACGGTCACTTGCTCCCTTCCTCCTTTCTCCCAACTACCATCACGAGTCACCACTGCTCGCATTGTTAGCCCAACTCAACCACCGCTTTTTCCACCTTACTTAAGCACTAAACCATACTTATAGTAATCTCTTTTATTCTCTTCCTTCTTTCATTTTCACCATGTAATCTTGAAAGTCAATAGATTTGCCTTAATCAAAGCTCTCATTCGTTCATTCAATAACTGGTTTTGGATGCTGCAATTCATTAGCATGAGAAAAAGGAAAGTATTGTGGAGTTGTGCTTAAAGCTTATCTCGATATGATGGTGTGCGTCATGGTGTGGTCATCTATACTCGATGAATGGTCCGAGTGACGAGGTAGATTTAGGGCATAAATTTTGGTGTTTGCTTTAAGTTAGATGCCTCTTTTCTTCCTTATTTTTTCCTCTCTATGTCTCTCACTCTCTCATTATTTAGTGTGTTCTCTCCACTTCGATAAGCCTTATTTTCCCTTTCCCTGGTTGTATTTCTTTTTAAGAAATGATATTTGCAGTCATAAAGTGTGCAAACACCGCGTATTTCTTTTGACAAAAATGAGTAAATATGAGACCCAGTGTATTTATGCTTGATTCTTGGTGGGAAAGCTATACTTTGATGGGTTGGTGGAAAGATTTTGCCTTTAGGCGCTTTGTTTGAAGGACCAAGTGTTTGTATCTCGCTTATGCTCTCCCTCTCTCTGTTGCTTGAACTGAAGTGGAATGTGGATAATGCACATATAAGACTCAAAAACTGGCACATAGTGATATTTAAAAATAAATAAATAAAGAAAAGCAAAATTGCAAATTCTATGCTCTAAGTGAACCTTGTGTTGGGTTTTAATCATCTTACTGTATATTTTAGAATACAAATGTCATAAAAAAATAAAACCTTTTGTTAATGCAGTGTTTCGTACACCTGGGGGGTAATCTTCCTCACTCCTTTTGTAAAAGCAAACGAATGTGAGTTGCAATACGGAATCCTCTGTTTTGACGTGAGGCAAATATGAATTTGGTAGTTTATGGGTAGGATGTGCTACATGTAACAGATTGCTTGTACCCAACCATATCAATTTGAAATGTGCATCCTATCACCATAGTGCTCTTGAATGGACTTGATAATTTGCAAACGATCTTAATGCATTATTATTTTTTCTTCTCTATTATCATCAACAAACATCAATGTAAAAGGAGTGGACCAGCTTGCATATGATTATTAGTAAGTGTTATACATTCCAAATGCTTTTGGAATGGTAGAGCGCCAAATTGTTGACGCTCTTTTTGATAGGATGTGTGTTCTTTATTTTCATAGACAAGTCCTATATAAATTATAATGCCATTGCCAAGATTTTTTTAATCTAAAAGTACTCACCTCCAGGCAAGCTCCTCTACGAGTATCATGGAAAAGCAAAGTGCTCACTCCCAAGCGAGTATCAAGGAGACCAAAAGTGTTTCCCATCCAGGCGAGCACTATAGGAGCAAAAAGGCTTCTCACCTCGTCAAGCAATGTGAAAGAGCATAAAGTTTACCACCATAACTAGCACTTGAAAAGGCAAAGTGCTCACCCCTAACGAGTATCATGGAGAGCATAAGTGTTTGCCGTCCAAGTGAACACTATGGAGAACAAAGTGCTCGCCACCCAGTTGAGCACCCCGGGAGCAAAAGTCCTTGCCACCTTGGTGAGCAACCTAAATGTAGCACAATGCTCCTCATAGCAAGGAGCAAAAGGGATCTTCTAAACTAAGTATTGAAGGAAAATCCACAAAAAATCACTGTTTATCATAAAAAAGAAGAAGGGAGAGAATGAAAGTTCTATGTTTTTTGTTCTCAAAGCACAATTTAAACTGGTTTTTCGAAGCCGTAAGCGATGTTTAAGTCCTATGTTTCGATTAATGGCCGAATATAGAAGAATTAATTATTCTCATATGGACAGATTTGTTTAATAGGCACTTAGTATTCTACCACTTTTTCTTATCAAGTGTTGCTTCTACTTCTTCATTTCCAACACATAGGATGTGATTTTGGTTAGGCTTTCTTTCTTGTTTTTAGGAAAATTAGGGTTGTACAAAAATCCGATTACCTGACTCCAACACTGACTCCAAACCGACCACGCATCGACGAAGTCGAAGGTCCAAGAAAATGGAGCTGAAGTCAAAGGTTTTAGTATCGTTTTTGTTGGAGTTGGAGTTATAGTCGAAGCTAGAATTGTTTCCTAACCGACTTTAGCTCCAACATCCGCCTCCATCTTGTATCTCTGATTTCAAGATTTGTATAAATAAGTTATAGATATGTGTATTATTTATATAGAGATCATATATACTCATATTGAAAGTCTATAACTTATATAGTTATATTCAGTATGTTTTAATTATTGTAGAATAATATTAATAGACTAATAGTCTAGTATATGTACACAAAATAGTATAACTATCATACATATTACATATGTAACAGCCTGCTAGAAACTCAAGTGATGAATTTCTTTAGGCTTTAGGAACATTGTGAAAACTCGAAAGTCTTCATGTATCGACCAATCGCGTAGGTTTTAGTCTGTCAGCATAGTCAGTGTTGCCACTCACTATGGTGCCAAAAGTGTGATTTTATTTATTTGATATATCTAGAAGTGTTAGAATGAGATACAATCTACGTCATTTGTTTCGTTTGAATATTTAGGATTTTATGGCTCAATAAAATCAATTTCAATTTTCGGACGAAACGCTTATTCGAGAACGCGTTTTGATTATTTTGAGGCACTTTAGAGTCAAATTTTAATAAAATATTGATATTTAGAATTTTACAGTGCAAAGTTTATTTTTCACTTTTTCGGAATGAATAATCACCTCAATAGTAGTAACTACGAGCAGTGTTTTCAAAATCACAATGTGGAATGTCCAAATTAGGTTAGAAAAGTTTTATCTTGACACTTGGTAAGAGCTAGTCACACTTGGTGAATATCATTGGACACTTGACACCAAGAGGAATTATAAGATGGAAAATATGAAGGAAATAAAGTTTTGATATCAAGAAAAATTAGATTTTGGCTTGATAGCAACCTAAACCCTAACCAAACCCTACTGAAATCCTAAATGGGAGCCCATTTGGTTAAGGCCCATGAAATTGAGCCACATTGGCAATGCTTATGGAGGAAGTTTCCCCTGCCATGGCTGACCAAACACTACCCAAAGCAGCACCAAATAGTACATGATGTGAAGGCAAAAGGCCACCTCACTCTTCCCTCTTACATGACAATCCAAGGCAGAAAACCGTAGGCTAGTTTTGCCCCTTGTTTTGGCTGATACAACCATCACTCAAGTGTCATTCACAACCCTCTCATTGCCCTTCAATTGTGTAAGAAGGCTTCCAATCCCTTCCCCTTCATTTCATCCCTTTCCCACTTTTTTCTTGAAGAAAAACCTAAAGATCCTCTTGGACAGTTTTCCTAAGTCACTTTGCTAGCCATTTTTGAAGTTGTTGTATGTATTTTTTAGTATAGCTTCTGTGTATATCGTTTGTGTTGATTCTCATGGTCATTGGTTGATCAAAAGTTATGTTAAGTATGAAAAGGTCATTCTAAGCGGTAAACTAGACAATGCTTGATATTTCGGTGTTTTTGACCAAGCTACTGGTAAGATCGTGGTATGACTTTTCTTATGGAGTGTAGTTAACATGTTTATATGAAATATTTATGAGGATTCATTGTATGTTATAAGCTTTTGATGAATTTTTTTCTTAGATTTAAAAAGTTGGAAACTGGAAAGAGTATAAACATTTCTGTTTTCTGAATGCTTGGATCTTTTGTGATAAAATCATGATCCAATGGCCTTGATATTTTTATATGATGATCCTAAGTCTTTGATATACTTGTTAGGATGATATTTTGAAGATTTTTTGTGTTGGTTTTAAAGATATAATTTTTATGCATGAAAAGACTCGATTAGGTCACAAATTTAAGGTTTTCGGGTATATGGATGTTTTCATGTTAATATGGCCATGTAATCTTTATTTTATTGATTGGATATACTCTAGGACATGATTTTTAACCATTTTATGTTGTTGGTTTGTGATTCTTGTCATGGTATTTTTCAGATCAAGGACTTGATCAAACCTAATGTTAAGGAAATCGGTTTTGAGTTTGAATGTTGAAGCCGAAAGTTTGGTCTTAGATCTTGTGATTTTGTTATGTTTGCTTGATGATTAAAAGCATGATAATTCTTAGAATTGTGTTATGAATATATTGAAAGTGTATTTTTGAACTTTTGGAGTTCTTGGAGATGTTTTAAAAAGGAAAAATTCTTCTCATCAGCCACTATTCACTACCCCACACTCCACACCCTATGCAAAATACCCTCATACCCTATGAAAAAAAACTATAGGTGTGGGGTGTATGGCATTCCTCTTCAAAAAGAGACAAAACCTTGAGAATCAAAGGTTATGTTTTTAGTAAAAGCTTGGAGCTTTGTCTTAAAAAGACTTGTGATTTTGATAAGTGAGTTTTGTTGGTTATTATTGTATGCTTTTTAAACATAGGATTTTCTAATCTATGTTACAATATTTCAATTTTATGCATGAGGAATGAGGTTGATAGAATTGCAATAAAAATCAAAGTGTTTTTGCCTTGGAAGGTTTCTGCCTAAGCATGTTTGGGATAGTTGTGATGTGTTTTAAATTTTTCTGATTAGATATTTGGATTTAAGACAAAATTTACATGAGGAATGTAAATTTTATTTTGTTGAGTTTTGGAGTTATGATGTAAAATCCTTAAGTTATGGGTAAAATAGTCATTTTCTGACATGTAGAGTGGTAAAATGGTCATTTTACTCCAAGGTAGTGTTTTTATGTTTCTAAATTGTTAGTAGTGAGTTTTTAATATTTAGAAATCTCCACTTACAGTTTCTCATATTTCACACATTTTCTCCATAACGCGATGATCACTATAAGTTAGAAGCCATTATAAGTTAGTTTGTAACTTACTGTCAGATTACTGTGTATGTATATTATTAAGGAACTAGTGGTGTATTTTTATGTTATCATATATGTCATATCACTACATGTATGTCTATTACATATTATATTCTATCACGAAATATTTATCTATCACACAATGTATTCTATTATCCAATACTTATATGTTACACGTTATGTCATGTCACGTAATATTATCTGTTACATGTCATGACATGTCACATAATGTTTGTTAGTTACATGTTATACCATGTCACGTAATGTTTGTTTGTTTCATGTTATGTCATGTTATTTGTATCACGTACATGTCATGTTACGTTACGTCAGGTCATGTATCCTTTCATTTCATGTCACGTTATGTCTTGAGTACAGTTTGTGTATCTCAAGAATAGTTTCAAGTCAAGTCAAGTTTGTTTAATTTTATCGCGACCTTAAGCGCTACGATAGGTTACTATCCTAGTGGAACTCTTTTGTTCACGCTGGAGTGTCTAAACTAGTATGAAATTCTTTGGGCCGACAAAGTAAAGATCAACATTTCAATTTCATGTTAACGCACGTATGTTAAAGCACTCACAGCTAGTGCAGATACCTGTGTTGTGATGCGGTAATCGGTAGGGACACACGGGTCAAGGGGAACCGTGTAGCACCCATATATTCACGTTTATTAATCATGTTACTAATTGGACAAGATTCTAAGTTCATGTATTTCACGCTCATGCTCATCTATTTATAATGTTTAGATTAGTTCATGTCATTTCAAGTTTCAAGTTCAGTCCATGCTCAATTTAAATCATGTCAGTTCATGCCATGTTAAATGTCAATTCACGTCATGCTTAATTATGATTATGATTATACATTCATGCCTTTACTGTCATGCATGAATCCATAAATGTATGTTAAGTTTCCTGTTAACTTGCTGAGATTTGTACTCAAATCTCATTGTGGTTGTCCCAACTACCATTCCCCCCGAATGGTAGACGACGTGCCAGGATAAGGAAATGCAACGGACTCTGACCGACTCGAGACGGTCGATTAGGCGATGTAGACATGACGCATAGCTCATAGCCTCCAGATTTATAGATAGTATTTTGGCATCGTTAGTTGAGTTACTCGACGGGCTATCCCAGTAGTTTATTTATGCATATACTTATGAAGCGATGTTTCCCGTACCTTTGAGATTACAGACATTTTGGACTTATGTTGTAATCATGGATATCTATCACTTTCATGTTTATGTAATATGTTTCAGAGTTAATTGGGATATTTATAGTTTAGTGCATAGTATTGTTCAAAGAAAAAAATTATCCCTGCGAATATTGCATATTGCTATATGCATTTTACATGCATTGCATCTTTAATTGTCATAAACGGAGGTATATAACATTGTGTTGCGTGTCCTAACACTTCAAACGTTCATCCAATCCCAAATGAAATCTAGGAGCGTCATAACATATGTTAGGGTAGATGAAACTTGACAAACTAATAGTGAGTCATGTACTATGTATAATGTATATATTGTAAGACTAGTGATCTATTATATAGATTCTAACATAGTAGTATGTAACAAGAAAAATTGTGTGTAATTTTATATATAGGGCAATTATTAATAGTTATAAACTGCACATAAATCAATATTAGTAAATTAGTAATTTCGAATTATCAATGATTCGATACTAACAATTAAACTCAGTGTTTAAAATAACTACAAAAATGCATTTTTTAAAATAAAACAAATTTAGGGTTTAAACAAAGATTAAATTTAGGGTTTAAGCTAGAAATAGAAGAAATTTAGAGTTTAAGAAAACAAAATAGGGCTAGAAAAATATATTTAGCCCAAAAGCACACCAATCAAGCCCAAGCCCAGTCCCAGCCAAAATTCAAGGTTTAATAGAGAAGTGCCACGACCCATTTCAATTGAAATGACACCATTTGGGTGACTATAAACGGCCCTTTTTGTGGAACCTTTTAGTGTCTCAACCCATTAACCAAAGGCATAGTTTTCCGACATCCAAATGACGTCGTTCAATACCCCAGCCAATGTCTAACCCTAAGCCTCGTCACCTGAGACCTCAGTCCTTCATTACTCTCTCTCTTCACCCTCGATGCATATGTCATTTAGTATCCTAGCCTTGTCCTCATCCTTCACTCACCGGTCGCCACTGCCCCTCACCATCAAATCCTTCTCGTCCAAGCATTCCTTGTCATTTTATGTCTCCTCTTGGACCCTCGATAACATCTGGATTCTCACATCTATCCAAATATGATACCTATGGCTAATGGCTATTGTTTTTGTAATTCACTTTGTATAAATGTGGTATTATTGGGAAATTGTTAGTTGCATTGCACGCTACCAACAACATAGTATGTTACTGAATGCATAGTATGTTATTGACTACGTTGGGAAATCGTACAATTGAAGGAAGGCCTAGCTGCATAGTATGTTTTTGTTTGTGATTAAACTTGAGAGATGTCTCAACAAACTTTTTTTCTTGGCTAAAAAAACAGAGGACAAAAAATAAAGATTTCACATTCCTATTAAGCTTCTTTTTGTTCATATTTTCATATCATGGTATTTAATATGCTTTCCATGAATTGTGATTAAACTTGAGAGATGTTCCATGATTTTTAAAATTGATTAATATGTTTGTGGTTTGAGTTTAATAATATGGTTTGATTTTCTGGTTGAGTTTTGCAACTCATCATCCCTACACACCACACTTCACAATTTTTTTATTTTATTTTTTTATTTTATTCTTCTTAAACTTATTGAATTCTTCTACTCATAATCCATATATCACATATTTGGTAAGAGAAAAAAAAGTGTGGTGTATAGTGTGTGGGGATGATGAATAGAATTTGAAAGAGTACAAAATTGGATTGTATCCACTTGTACAAAATTGAGGTTAATAATATGGTTTGATTTTGTGGTTTGAGTATAATAATATGGTTTTTTTAGTAAAAAATTGGATTGTGTCCTCTTGTACTAAATTGATTAATATGTATCTGGTTTGAGTTTCTAGTTTGAGTATAATAATATGTTGTGAATACAAAACTAGGTTGTGTCCTCTTGTATTAAAGTGATTAATATGTTTATAGGTTGAGTTTAATCATATGGTTTGAGTATAATGGTGCAATATGAGTACAATATTGGGTTGCGTCCTCTTGTACTAAATTGATTAATATGTTTTTGGTTTGAGTTTAATAATATCGTTTGAGCTTTTGGTTTGTATGATTAAGCATGCTATTTAGTTTGTGTTATGTTTTAGTTTTTAAATCATGAATATTGAAGACACAAGCACTCCTACATCCACATCTCCATCTTGTCCAGAAGAACCACAATTACAAGTTTTACAACAGCCTGTCGGGGTTCCCATAATCGAAGAGTCCAATGGACCACAGACTCCCACTCCTTTCATTCGATCCCCTGCCCTCCATCAGGTACTAAAAGCTCTAAGAATAGGTTGAGGTATGGGATCACTTCACAAGAGTTCTTGATTGTAATCCCAATGAACCTATGATAACTTGTAACCATTATAGAAGGTTGTATTGTGGAAATGCCATGCTAAAAGGTAGGGACTTCAACCATGAGACAACACATCCACCTTTGCTCTAAAAAACCATAAGGGTAAAGTTGCATTAGACAAGGGTCAATAATTCTTAGTTCTAGAGGCAGACGATGAAGGAGGGGGGAAGAGGAGAATAATTTAGGGATGAACAAGTATAATGAGAAAAAAAATCATGGTTGCTCTAGCTAGGATGGTGATAATAGATGAGTTGATGTTTATGATTGTTGAGGGCCAAAGGCTTCAAGACTACACTAAAACCCTTGACCATTGGATTCTTATTCCTTCTCGTTTTATGGTAATGAGGGATTATATGAAACTATTCTTAAGAGATAATGATAGTTTGAAGAAAATATTTTTGACTACTAGGCAAATGACTACGGACACTTGGATTTCTATCTAAAATATTAATTACATGTATGTCATAGCTTAGTTTATTGACAGTAGTTGGAAGTTGCATATATGAATAATTTCATTTACTCGAATTATCGATCACAAAGGGTCAACGATTGGAGGAGTTGGAGGAGTGTATGTTTGACTGGTATATCAATAAAGTTCTTACATTTACGGTGGGCAATGCTACCTTCAGTGACCCCGCTATTGGTTGGTTGAGAAAAATTGAAATAGGAAGCAAGGACTGTGTTAGGGATCGTGGTTCTATTCACATGTGGTGTAGTGCACACATTTTAAGCCTTATTGTCAGTAAATATTTAAAAGATGTTGATGACTCAATCATAAGGGTCATCAATTTGATTAGGTATGTGGAGTCTTCTCTCCCAAAGAGTTGTCATTTCCAAGTCTTGTGTTAATAGATCAAAAGTTTCATGTTGTAGTTTCTTGTGTCTTGACATGCCTACTAGATGGAACTCGTCCTATCTTATATTGGACATGGTTGAAAAGTATAAAAAAGCTTTTCAACTTTTGCTTGATGAGGATCCGTACCTATATGTTTATTTGTCATAGGATGGGCAAGGAAAAAAGGGATTATGAGCTTCTGACTTTGATGATTGAGATAGTATCAGAAACTTTATGAAGTTTATGAATGTATTTTATAATGTCACATTGTATATTTCTGGTACACTATATGTCACTTATGTCACTTCAAATATGATTTTTCAAGAGTTTATTAATATTCATGCAAATTTGAACAAATTTTGTAACAATAGTGATCTCCGCTTGAATAAAATGGCTAATCGAATGACAACAAAATATGACAAATATTGGGAGATCTTCAAAAGATAAACATGTTATTGTTTATTTCCACCATTTGAATGGCCAACAAATAGTGTATGAATAAATTCAAAGGTGCACACAATTTGCTCAATCCCGAATAATGCAGTTGACGAAATTAGTTCAAACTAAACTGTATCGCCCCTTGAATGGTTGTCGCGAAGAAAAATTAAGATCCAAATTCAAACTCTAGAGCAGCTCACAATGTAGGGTTTTCAATTTTGAGTGTCCAAAGAACCAAATTCATACATCCAACAAGTTGAAACTGTGCAATGTCTCAGATGAAAGCCATGGCAGATAGAGATAATGGGTGTGTTCGATTTATGCGAGATAGAAGGAAAGAGTTTAGACATGGAGGAAACCGAAACAAGAAGTGCATTTGTGCGAGAGGGAAGGACAGAGACTTACATGAAATCCCTCCGATGAAGAGGTGCCTCTGAAGATCACTATGTAGGCCAAAAGACAAATCTGTATTCATAACCAATATCCTTCTACACAAGAAGTTTGCACCCACTTCTATCAAAACATCATACCATGACAACATATGCTAATAACTCCCAACACTTATCTAACAAATCTTAACCAGAAGTACCTATAAACTCTTTTCCACTATGTTGATACCCAAGTTCCAACCCAAAAAAAAAAAACCAATATGACTCATCTAAAAGCAAGAACCTTCTAATCATAATGTACCACAAAGAGTGCCAATCCTACAATTCACAATTTGAATGAGCATATGAGATACAAGCAACACCGTCTAAGTCATCAAAAACTCTTATTTTCTCAGTCCCATAAACTTCAAAGTCATGAAAAAATTGCCCAATATTATCAAAATAGAGAGAATCAACTCTAGCACGGCCAAATCACCATCAAAAGGCCAAAAACTGCAGCGAAAACAAAAACATTATAAATGAGTGAGAGAGGCTTCTTTAGGATTTTTTTTTCCTTTATTCATTCCTTCTTTCTACTTGTAATAGAGAAATGGAAACTCCCCTGTTACTCACTTTAAGACAAGCCAACAAGTATCCTCTCAAGTTATATAGTACAAATGTTAGAGGTACTCCACGTTTTATTTCATAAGCTTTACAGATTAATGTGCTACCAATCAAAAATTTTATAAAGAAAAAGAAAGGATAATAAATCAATATACATTGATAAAACTATATATCCAATCAAGAAGAAAATCTGTAAAAAATCTTAGATTTCTTTAGATTTTATTTCTCTCCATCCAAACAAACATACCAATTTGCACAAAACCTCTATCCAAACAAACACAGATTTGCACAAAATCAAAAAATTGATCAGGGAGTCTTTTTTCACTAAAAATTGAGTTTTACCATTTATCATAGTACCACTTGAAAAGGGTAAAAAAATGAAGGAAAATGGATTAATTGTGTCTCACATCCAAATACTATCATAGTTTCAAGTTCTTCCAAGTTCATCCAGTTTCAATTTCCATTTTCAAGTTATGGAAATGGATGCAAACTATGTGGATGTATGTATCTAGGTCTCACATCCATTTTCTACATTATAGAAAATAATAATTCGTATATCTTTTCTGAGTGGTTAGGTGTCCAAGTATGTGGATGTATGTATATGTGTATATATAAAGACACTCATGAAATATTTAATGATATTTTCCGCTTCATTACCACTTTTTATTACAATTATATATAATGCATAATTCTACCAAGTTAGAATCTTTTTTTTCTTAGAATAATACTGTTAATAAGGCAGGTCTTGAACTTTATTTTCTTTGAATATTGCACCCTGCCTTTAGAGGCTTGGGTAACCATTTGTGCTACATATGATTCCATGCCCACAACCAACTCTTCATTTGCATCCTCTTAATAAAATATTCTCTGCATTTTGAAAACCTTTCCAAATACTAAACAGACCAACCTGAAAACCTACAACTCTGAAACAAACCAACCTGTTATCAGTGGTATATGTAGCTTGTGGCTATATGGAAACAAGAACTTTATCAAGGAATTTGATTTCTTTGGATCTCCCAATTTGTCAATGGCTGGTAAAGTTGCAAGGTATATAAAAAATTGAAATTCTCTTGGTGTAATGGTCATGAAGGACATAGTCGAATATAGACTTTTTATTTATAGAGTTTATTTTTAATATATGTTGTTGTAATTGAATTAAAAGTTGTATTTTCATTGGTACTCAGAGTATGCTCAGACACATGTCCAATAGCAGTTTTGCAGAAATCAAGATTTTAATGCCCCTTGTTACTGCACTGCCCCTACTTACTCAAGAAGCACATTTTTTTTTGTTATTTTGTAGCATCCTCACTACTCCAAAAAATTCAATATTTTTTTTTCATATATTATATAATCCATGAATTCTTTGTTATGTTGCAGCAACCTCTCTACTTGTTTCAAGGGTGTTCTTGTTGCTAATATGCAATGTCTTCATCGCATTCTTCATCTTCTTTGGTTGATCGTTCTTTGAATCATGCTGATGCCTTGCACTTTTTTAGTGCCTAGTGTAAACCGGAGTGGTAGGTCGGCTAGAAGGAGATGCCTCCTCAGTGGGACCAGATTAATAAAGCTCCCCTTACTAGTAAACGGGTTGATGGCATGTCTCAAATTCTCAAACACCCCAAGAAATTCAAGAAGACCTTTTTTTTCTTGTCCAAATTACAATAAGGAGATCAATACTAATTACTCTTGTTGGTGTACTTTTACTTTCCTACATTGTTGAAATAATTGTAATTCTCCACAATTTACAAGCTGTTTGCTACAAGGAATACTGTAACTACTTTTTGCGGGCATATATTGAAGAAGGAAATGAAAGAAAAGTTGTTAGGGAATGAGAACTTCACCTCCAAAAGAGAGAGGAAGAAGTCTAAAAGAGAGATGAAGAAGTTCAAAAGAGGGAGGAAGAACTCCAACGTGCAAGGGAAGAGATCTCAAAAATAGAAGAGAATATCCAAAATAGAGTGTTGGGACTTCTTAATGATAGGGATGAGCTTCAAGGTCAAATGAAAGATATTAGCAATGCACGCATACTACTCTATGTGTATTGGGGACTTTTAATTATAATATCATTTTGTTGGATAAGATCAAGAACAATTGCATATTAAGTAAATGGGTACCAATTGTAGGCAAACGTGATCATCAATCCTCGAGAGAGCCATGATATTGGAAGTCCGCCTGCAATTAGTTTGGGAAATTGTGTAAAAATCATGATTACTCATGATTTGTTCAACATAGAAACAAAAAAGAAAAGAGTAACAACATATACCTGTGAAACAACACTTTGTTGTGTGCCAGGCAATACTATCTCATATGTTGAGTTGAATATATATTCTAAACATGCAGTTGCCTACGTTTGAATACATAAACAAATTAAATAAGTAAAGAAATAAACTTTTCTATTATCAAATCAATGAATCATAAACAAATCATCCCATATTTTTCCTTTGTCGCTTGACACCGGGCTGTTTATTTTTGGTTTGTGTCCTATTCTGTAACTTATCTATTGTAAGTTGTCTCCTCAGCATTTTCTTCAAACTTCCAGTATTGACATTAATGGAAGTACCAGTATTTGCAAGTGTGGGCTGCAGTTTTGTTTTAGTGTAAATCAAATTCATAGCCTGTTGCCATGTCTAGGGAATTATCTTTGCTTTCTATTGCATTTGTGGCTACTTCGTAGCATATCTTTATCAAACTAGAGTACCTACCAGCAGCTAGTTTACCACTCAAGTCATCGTAACTGCTTCGAATGAGAGCAAATCTATGTATAATGTCCTTCCTCCACCTATCCAAAATGTACTTTTTCGATAACAATCAAGCTTTCTTTGCGGCAAAAATTGCAACAATGTGCCTACATATAATTCATCTCATCTCAAATAGTCCGCACATGCACTTTGTCTCGCAGTCATTTTCATTGAAGTATACCTGATAAGTAACTTGTTTGGTGCAGTCTTCAACTTGTCTTTGTTCATTAACTTGTTATGTTGAAATCACTCCTTTCGTTTTGATGAGTACACAATGAGAATAGATAATTCTCATTACTTCGGATTGTACTTCCTTAAACTTAGAATTAGTCTACACTTTTTGAAGTTTCTTCCCCATGGGTAAATGGGATATACATGGGATTGTGCAGTTGAATTAATGATCATTCTCTACATCGAGTCTCTAAATGCAAAATCAAATTGATCAACGAATTCTTTTAACGTGGTTCTTGAATGTACAAATCCATCAAAAAATGCATCATGTTCTCACTAATTTGAGTTGTGCTCATCCCAGCCCTAAATGTATCTTTCAGATATACATGAACACAATATATTCGCTCACTATATAGACTTCAAAGCCATACATGTTCGTGCAAATTGTAAGTATCAAGAAACACCTTCCAAGCTTTCTCAAACTCGTCAAAAGCCTGACAATCATAAACATATTTGTTCAATGCACTCTTCAAACCATACTTGTATTCAGAATGTGAACCCAACTTCTCTAATAATTTTTGCATTATGTGCCACAAACAATATATGTGCAGGGTGTTTGTAAAAACTATTGCAATAGCATTTTTCATGGCCATGTCTTTATCAATGATGATAGCTTTCGGAGCTCTCATATCCATGCATTTCAACCAAGTTTCAAATAACTAGAAAAAAGTTTCAGTATTTTCACTTGATATCAAACCTGCTCCTAAAAGTATTGATTGACCATGGTGGTTAACATAGACAAAAGGGGCAAATGGCATGTCATATTGGTTTGTTAGGTACGTTGTATCAAATATCACGACATCTCGTAAATACCCATATGCTGCTTTGCTACATGCATCGGCCCAAAGAAATTCTGTAATCTTTCATCGTCATCCAAATCCATCAACAAGTAAAACCCATAATTCTTATACTGCATTCTCTCAAAATACCCACGAAGTACATCAGCACCTTTTTTGCCAAGTCTAAGGTGTCGGGCCTTATAAATATAATTTTATGCATATTTCTCAATAAATGGAAGATTCTTCGATCCACCAACCTCAACAACTAATGAGTTGAAACTTTTAGCCATACATATGCCTGTCTTATCATTAATGTCTAACTGCCTCTTTACGGAAACATCAATAGCTCGATTACATCTAAAGAATCTCTCATTTCGTAGATTTAGCCCATGGTTGTGTGTATTCTGAACACTAGTTATGCACAAGACACCACTAACCAAGATTGCATTAATCTTCGCCTTACAATCGGTCTTTGTTGTCAGGCGTAATTTAGAAATGTTGATAGTACGGTTCCTTGCCTTACTACCACGAGCACAACCAAATGTTACATATCTAACACTCTCATAATCTTCCATTTTACTTCTTTGGGTCATTACGCAAAACCCAGTTTGTTTTTCATATTGCTTATAGTAGTCAATGAGTTCATGCTAATTTTTAAAAAATAACCCCGACGTTGGCTTTAAAATTCCATCATCATCATTTCCCGGCGTTGGCTCTAATAGTGGTACTTCCTCGTCAATATTCCCCAAATGCACAACTGAAGAAGTTGTAGTGCCCTCATCTACATGTTTCTCTTTCGAACAATCAGCCTCCTGCATGACACCATAAAAGATAATATCAAGGAATGTATAAACCTAACTTGACTATATATTATGCTTATTTAATATGTACATGAATACATAAACGTTTATGGTCTACATGTGGTTCAAGTAACTCATCTCTCACATCTAGGGTATCCGGATAAGTACTGCTTTCAGAACAAAACAACAATCACCTAGTAGATAAGGTGGGTTTTGACAAAACCTTAAGATTACTTGAACATCCCGGATAGGGAGTTGGCGGTCCAAAAGGAAATGGGATTTGTGGTCCAAATGGGAATCTTCTAGGTTCCTCGTATCAAATCATAATTGTAACCTCGACAAATCCCTTAGAATATAACCATTTTGAAAATGAAATTTATCACCTTGTTTCTCCATAAAATAAGGTTGACATTTGGATAAGGTGTAACAGGAGGAAAATTTATAGGTGGCATAGTCTCATGGTAACCATGCATATAGTTATACGTTGACTAATCTGGATATAATGGTCTTGATATTTCCTAAAATAATATCGACAAATGATTTATAACAAATTTATAAATCATACCAATAACATGGCTTTTAGACAAGAATACCTAAGTGAATGCAGCAGTATGGGCAGGCATTGTAGCAGTGTGGGCAGGCATTGCGGCAATGTTGGTAGGTCTTGCAGATATGCTTTCTTCCATTCGGAGTACAAAACTACATCAAGAATGGACCAGTGAACCATTTTGATATATTTAAGCACAAGAGGAAATTAGAAAAAAAAAAAACAAGAGGAAATATACAGGAAATAAACAAATGTTCATTGAACCATCTTGAAGTAACATGGTCAGCTTAACATATGAGTATTTTTTATTTGATTTCAACAATTCCCTGGCATATAACTGGTTGTTACTGTCATGTTTTAATGTCAATTCACCTTATAGGAAACAATAAGAATTGCAATTGCTAGACTTTTAGGAGTTGTTAGAGCACAAGGAAGGCCAATGATAGACTTTCCAAAGCAAAAGCTTGTTGTTGCTCGTGTTGGAAGGTTAAGCGTTTCTTTTATATGGAGGAGAAGACTTGTTCACCCTGGAAGTCAGCCTGCTCTTTATAAACATTTCTAACTCTTTGCTTTTCGAAGAATTACACTTTTATAAAAGGAAGAAAATTATTATCACTTCCTAAAAAACGAGGTTAGTTTTATTCACAGAAAAAAAATCTTTGGCTTTATAATAATGTAGTCTGGCCTATAACGACATGCATAAAGCATGCATGTGTTTAGCACTTTTGTTTTGCATAGCAGTTATTGCAAGATCAGCACATACATGGTCACCATTAGTAAAAGTATATCTATACAGTTAAAAAACTTCCTCTGTTTGAATAAGAACATGGTTTGGGATGCTCATAGATCCAAAAATGTATAGAAGGTATAATAAAGCCAAAATTATTATGAACAAAGATGTAACTCTTTAAAGCAATGAAACTTATGATTGAGAAACTTATGGAAAGTACAATAATGTTAAACCCACCGATGAATTGTCCTGAGGATGGGTGAAAGTACAATAATCAATAATGCTAAAGTCCTTTTTTTTAATTTAATGATTAAGAAAATATTTTTTAATAATGTTGTGAAACTTTTTTTTTTAATTTTTAATAGTATAAAAAATGTATGAAAAAAAATGATGAAAAAAAGGCATTTTGCCTTATCGAAGACAACTCTCATGCTACACTCTCAATGGGTGTAGCACGACTCTGAAAAGTATTCTACAACCAAACTTATGGAAAGCAACTTGTGTTTTTGTAGCTTTTTAAAGTCACAGGTGCCACCATCATTAACATCCTCAAACCAAATTATTTCACCATGCAAATCCAACATTGTTTATAAAGCATTACTAGTCGCATTTCCTCTAGAATCATCACCCCTATTGCTTGCAAATATATGGGTGTTAAATGACTCGTTAAAGTAAACACAAACATGGAAAGTCTTAAACAAAACGAGTCAAAAAACACACAAGACAAATAGAAAAGAGAATGCATAAAATGCAGAGACTGAGAGTTGAAATCAAAAGGTGAGAGTAACAATTCCTTATGTGGTCGGCGACCGAGGGTGGTGGAAGCGAAGATCAAGTCGATGCCTGCAGACAGATCTTGAACTAGATGGAATGTGTTCACTCAAGATGAACACGACAATGGACCGGTAGTCAAACTCGATGCAAGAGGAACACAACGCTTCCTTGAATGGTAGACGGTAGTAGAGGAGGCCGACGGTGGTGGAAGACACGACCATTGTTACTCCGTCATTGTTGGTCGTGTCCCATCGTTGGAAGACGTGCACACCATACACAACAGAGCAGCTAGTGCACGACTTGAAACTCTCACAGCACTCGCTAGCTGGTAGGACCACCACAGGCACTGCCAAGCCAGCCTAGTCCTACACGGCCAATGATGAGCACCTCGGTCATGCAAATGGGCAAGCTCCCTGCCCTGCATCCAGCCGAGTCCTCCACGGCCACATTGTGAGCTTCCCAGTCATGCACGCATCCTTTCCTTGCAATGCACACATTCCAACTCTGCCACCTACTTATGGGCACCTCCTACTCGGCGCAAGACAAGCACCTTGGTCAAGCAAGCGGGCAAGCTCCCCATCAAGCACCTCGCCTAGCACCCTCTCTACGGCCACAAACAGCTCGACCCAGCCAACGTTTACACAACACTAAGCTCCTTAGCCAAGAGCAACCAACTCCTTGGCCTACCGCTGGCGGGCAACCACCTCCTCTACAATCTGATCCTCGACCACGTACTCCTCGGACAGACTCTCCCTAGCCATGCAAGCTCCTCAAAGAAACGTTACTCGACCACCTACTCCTCGGGCAGACACTCCCCGGCCATGGGACAAACGTTCCTCGGCCATACACCTCCCGGCCATGCAAGTCGGCAACGTTCCCTGCAACTGCCATCCCGGCCACCTTGCATGTCGCATGCACACCTCGAACAACCACCTCATCTCCCTGAAGCGAGCTCCCCACCATTCATCACAGCCATTGTGTCTCGACCAAACACGTCCCAGCCACGACTTGGGTAGCAAGCGACAGACTCCCCCCACGACCCAAGATCTATCTCAGCTACCCATTAGCAGTGAGATCTTCCTCGGCCCGAGACTTGTCTGAGCTACCCCCAGCGAGCGCACCTTCCTCGGCCTTGAACCCACAAGGCATAAAGCTACCTGCCCACATGCATGGCGGGCACGACACCATGCATCATACTCTTTCACTTCAAGCAACCTCTTGCCCATGCCACGAAACGTACTCTCTCACAGTGGGCAAACACCACGACATGAACACGTAAGCCTTGGCCAAAACCGACGAGGCACAGGAACCTCCTCATGCAAGTATTTCCAGTGAGAAACCACCATGGTATGTTGCATAGCCCTCGCGACATACTCCACTGGCCACCACCCTCTTGATCAGCAACCACACAGATCAAGTCCTCGGACATAGTCAGCTCGGCAATAGTGCTTCGCATGACCACAGTGAATCTCCCTCAGTAAAATAAAATTAAAAATTAAAAAGAGAGAGAGAGAGAGAGAGAAGAAAAAAAAGGATAGAGAATAATAAGAACAAGAAAGAGAAGAAATAACAACCAGTAGCGGGCAATTTCGGTCAAGCAAAAATCGACCACATTGGTTAAATACCTCGGTTTGTCTCCCTCAAAACTTTTGTGGATTTTGTTTTTACTAACATAATTGATTGTTGTAGCGCGAAACACTAGTTGTACAGCCCTACTCGGACATCGTTTGGATGTCTCAATATGTCTACATCAAAATAAACTCCTTAGCATTCACATGCACGAGGACAAGTGCCTCTCCTACTTACTTCCCTGCGAGATCCAAAAGAGTGGGTTACACCTTAAGGCTACTTTATTCCTCCTGTGGTGGAGAGTGGGTCTAGCCTTTGGCTGTAACAAGCAAGAGCAGGTCCATTCCCAAACTGCCCGACAACTTATCTCCCTGTGATGTCAATGGGCGGGACCTTCTTTCACGTAAAAGAGCAGGTCCAGCCTCTCAGCTGTCCGACAACTTACCACAACTCTCATCACGGTGAAGAATGGATTAGCTCCTCAGTTGTCTAGCAACTTACCTCCCCTGGGAGACCAAAGAGGTTGCTTAGCCTAAGCCATCCCGACCTCTCCCCCGGTAGAGTGCAGGCTTATTCTTTTGATTACCCGATATTACTTTTGTGACGCCATATCCACAATGGAATGACAAACGGATAACACCTCAAACCCCTACCACATTTCATATTCATCAAACGAGATGCTAGCAAGACAGCTTAGATTTTCAAATTTTGCATCTATAATTGGAGATTATTTACACTAACCAATTTGACTTTTGCAGCATGATCAAATATATCCTACTTACCTTCCCGTTGAGGGTCATTAGGTGGGTCTAGCCTTAAGACGGCCCTGCCTACCTCACGACGAAGTGCGGGTTTAGTCTTTGACCTTTGTCACCCTTCAGGATGACGAATCAAGTTTGCGAATTTCACACTTGTGATTGGAGAATATTTACACTAACCAGTTTGACTTTTGCAACACAATCAAACATCTCCTACTTACCTTCCCGTTGAGGGTCATTAGGTGGGTCTAGCCTTAAGACGACCCTGCCTACCTCACGGCGAAGTGCGGGTTTAGTCTTTGACCATTGCCACACTTCAGGATCGCATCTCCTACAGCAAATGTCGAGCCTCTGACCTTTGCCACACTTCAGGATGACGATTCAGGTTTGTGAATTTCACACTTGTGATTTGAGAATATTTACACTAAGCAATTTAACTTTTGCAACACAATCAAACATCTCCTACTTACCTTCCCGTTGAGGGTCGATATGTCGGTCCAGCCTGAAGGCGGCCTGGCCTACCTCACGGTGAAGTGCAGTTTCAGATTTTTGGCTACCCGACATTACTCCTGAGATAGCATCTCCTCCAAAAAATATAAAGTGTTTACACTCAAGCCATGACCGCCTCTTCTAGGTTATTTTCAACTACGAGTCAACAAACGTAAAAGGCAAGGGACTACTCAACCCCTGGCACCCAACAGGCGGGCAGGTCACTCGATTGCCCAATCTTTGCACCTTACGCGGTCGACCACATCTTCCGCAAAAGCCGAGCGTCATGCTCGCACCTTACATGGCTGAGCACATCTCCCACAAAAGTAGAGCTCCGCGCTCATGCCTTACATGGTTTAGCCAATCTCCCACCAAAGCCGAGCTCCGTGCTCACACACTACGCAGTCAAGCTAACCTCTCGCTCCTCTCGCCAAGATGAGCTCCACACTCACACCTCATGCGGTTGAGTGCATCTCTCGTCAAAAGCCGAGCTCTACGCTCTCACCCTACGCGGTCGAGCTCATCTCTTACTTATCTCTCTAAGCCGAGTTCTGCGCTGGCACATTTTGCAGTAGAGAACATCTCCCTCCAAAGCCGAGCTTCGCGCTCACACCTAACCCGATCGAGCCTATCTCCAAAGTCGAGGTCATCTCCCACTTATCTCTCTAAGCTAAGCTCTACGCTCCACCTTATATAGTAGAGAACATCTCCCGCCAAAGCCGAGCTTCGTGCTCACACCTAACACGGTCGAGCCTATCTCCCATTTATCTCACCAAGCCAAGTCTCTCGTTTGTACGCTACGCGGTCGAGCTCATCTCCCACTTATCTAGTCCAACCGAGCCCCGCGTTTGCACTCTACGTGGTCGAGCCTATCTCCCACTTATCTCTCTAAGTCAAACTCTATTTTTGCACTTCTCGCGCTCGGAGATCTTTATTGCTTAACAAAGTGAAACAGATAACCAAGGATCAACTCCCGGAATTTATCTCTACGGACTTGGGCAGATCAGTTAGATTGCATATTTTATCATAATGATTCTCAATGTCTTTTTTGGAACAAATCGCCCTTAAGAATCGCAAGCAACTGTAAGGGACAAAATATGTCAGGCTTATAGTATTTTATAGGCCCAGCCCAAGGTGGGAGGACTCATCAGGAGGGAAGAAAGAGAGAAAGAATGAGGGGACAAAAGACTCAGGGAAGACATGGTGTCAGGAGGAAAATGATGGATGTGACATAAATGAGAGGGGATGAGACATAAAGGAGGAGGGGTAGAAGATGAGAATGGGGGAACTAGACAACTTTAAGGACTTTAGGCCAAGCTTCTCCTTGAGGGGGCTTCCTCAACCTCACGACAGGAGCTCCAGCAACGATATCTCCATCAAAGACAGACCTCCGATATCTATTGTACAGTGAGGATGAGAGACCATGAGAGATTGTAAAACAAGCATATTATAATGAACTATCCCCTCCTCGAATCCCCGTGGACGTAGGCCCAGTGCTGAACCACGTAAGTTTGTGTGTTCATCTCTATTTACTTTCACTGTATTTATTTTTAGTTCACTACCATGGAAGTATGCACAGACACCATGCGACCGCACTAGACGACTGATGTGGGCTCCACACCACACCAATCGAGGCCTAAACAACCTCAACGGGCCTGGAATGGATCTTTCTCTCATTCCGGTCTGTTGTGCTAATTTTAGGCATTAACAGAAGTATTCCTAAGATTGATGTCAAGGCTATTTACAAAATTACTTAGATTCAGTCTGCTTTTAAGACTGAGTTTAATGTTAAGACTGTTAAACAAACTTATACTATTTCAAAAACTTATGAAAAATGTTGTTTGTTTAATCCAAAAATCCATTCATGATTTTCTTATTAATGGTTATAAATTCTTGCATATTGATTCGGTCCAAGTTGCTGTTAAACCTCTTACCCGAAAGGGAATCAATGCTTTTGTACTTTTATGCTTGAGAGATGCTAGATTCAAGAATCTGAAACTAGTATACTTAGAATGATTCAATCATCTTTGTATAATGCTCCAGTTCATTTTGATCGCTTTCCTTATATGACCCTTACTTTAGATGATCCTAATATTCTTAAGGCCTTGACTTTGAATATTTTGACATCTAGTTATGACATGGATGAAAGAAATAAATCCCTTGCTATTGTTTATCGTATTTACTATAGAGTGCTAAAAACCAATTTAAATCCTAAAACTATTTTTAAAAAATCAGGTGATAAAAACTTTGTTATTCCAAAGTTCTACTCCTGATGCTAAGATCCAAATTCCGAAAATGATTCATTGGAGAGATATCACTCTTCCTAATGAATAGTTATTGGAACGTGAATTTCAGTCTGCTAAATTTGTTCTTTATGAGATTAATCTTGATTATATTTAAAAATGGAACTATTAAAATAAGTTTTGATAATAAGATTAATAAACCTTTATTGATCAATGAAAGAAGAAATTCTTTCACTAGATCTACTGCTTCAGGAAATCTAGCAAGGATATTTATCTTTGAACCTTGAGGTTCATTCGTGGCTTGACAATTTGCTGCAATGCATGCGAGTCATTTACCAAGCTCAATTAGCCTGAGTACGAAGATGTATTATGTTAGAATAGTTAGTAATAGTATACTTGTATCATTGTGGAGTACTTATGCAAACGGCTACGCAAAAACTTGATCCATCGAAATAAACAGTGTCGGTGTGTCACATTCTTATTCAAATGACAATTGGGAAGTGGCAGTTACAAACTTAATTGATGTGTGGAAGTGACAGTTACATACTTGGGGGCATTAGCTTAAAACGCCACAATAAAAGTTCATTCGATGCATTGCAATGAGTTGAGAATTACAGTATAAAACCAAATGGTCTTTTTCGGACAGAGTATCGTCGGGGCAGGGAACGTATACAAAAGAATTAAAATGAGTGTAAAATGATTGCAAGACTTGCAAATTAATTGATACTCGATGAGAGGAAGTGACAGTTACATACTTGGCCATTAAATTCATCGCCACCATAACAGTTCATTTAATGTATTTAAATTAAAACCGAATAAAAACTACAATAATAATATGGGTACAACTATTTAACAATTTATTTAAATCAATGAAATGCAATAACACCACTTCATAATAAATGCTAACATTTTCTAGTTTTTTATTTTATTTGAATTTTTGCATAACTATCCTTCATATAAAATAGAATAAAAAAGAGTTTTGTATGTGTCAAGTAAAACTATTCACATTTATGTTTGTATCAGGGGTCATTTGTCACTCGAAATAAATTCCATAACACCACATGATCCTCCTCAATACTTAAAATCACAACTGTAAAGGGTAGTTAATCCTACAGATAGCCATCCCTGCGGTCTTGTTCTTCAGCTTCCTTGTTAGCAGCTTGAACAGATTTGAGCCACAGGAAAGTCTGTATAGTATTTAACATTCATGTTAGCTGAAGAGGGGATCAAGTGAGACAGTGAGTTCATATCAACTGAGATATTTTTCTATGACCTACTTATGCCCAATACTTCGCAAAATCTTCTCTGGAACTGGATAGTCCCTTTGTAAAAAATTGGACTCCACTTTTTCAAAGTGTAAGAAATCCTATTCTTTTTTAGTATAATCCACTTTCTTATTTTTTATAAAAAAAAAATTTATACTAAACTTGTCTATTTAGAGTTTGTAACTAGCAAAAATAATTAAAACAATGAACCCCTGTTCGCTGAAAGCTTCTATCTACAACAATTGATTAAAAATCGAAGAAATCAAAGTAAAAGAAATATAATTTAATACACCAATTCAAGAATTTAGACCCTAATGGTATCATATTCTAGTTTCAACATCTAAGGAATCAGCCTGCCAAAAAAAAAGATATTAGAGAGAACTTACTGAAACGGGAATGCCAGTAAATGCAAAAAATCCAAGCAATGGAGCATAAAAAATGCTGTCTGATTTCAAAATTCCAAACACTGGCCTCAGATTCACATATTCAAACACAGAGCCTATCTGCAGTCCAAGAGGTGCATAAGAAAATTTAAGGAAAGAGAATTGCAGGTTATAGAATGAAAATGAATTGGAGAAAGAAGGAACTTACTGCAGCAATTGCAGTCACTGCTGAGGCAAGTAAATAAACATAGAAGGGAATCTCAAATATTTGCTGTGATGCACTTTCCTTGCCTTCATCCTGAGCCCAAGGAGGGGGCACATCTGAATCTGCCCTGGCCCAAGAAGGGATTGTTTCTTCAGTCTTGCTTGGCTCTTTAGAACTTTCGGTCACAGCAAACACAGAAAACCTACGGGATATTTTCGTTGGACAGCCATGACGACTTGAGCTTCTTTTCGCAGTTGGTTGATCTAGTGTAATCTGTCCAACACCTTCTAATGATCTGGGATACAATGAATTTACTTTTCTGGAACCATGTACTAAAGTTGGATTCCATGAACACAAGAAGGTTGCTGCCATCGCTTCCTCCCCTTCCTTCTAATCCTTCCCCGTTCTTTTGTTTCAGCAAATTAAGATAGAGGTCTAAACTATCAAGAATCAATACAATTTAGGCATTGCTAATCAAACCCTAGTATGTGGTGTTAAATAAAGAAATAAGTAATCAAATACAAAGAAGAAATGGAAGAGATATCAGATAAGAGGAGAGGAGCATCGTAGAACTTACCTTTGCCCCCTTTACTTAGATTTTGGCTCAAATGAAGACAACGGAGGAGAGGCTTGGACAGCCACACAAGTTGATATAACGCATCATGCTTATTCTCCCTCTCTCTCCGTTTCTATTTTCTTTCAAATATCTAATCTTTATGTTTCAGCGAAAAGAAGAGAAATATATATGTATGGATGTGGTTGCTTTGTGGTGGGAACACAAGGCGATTATTTTATAATGGTCCAAAAAAATCCGTACTACCTGCCAATGCCTCCAAATACATATTCAAGTCAATATCGTATGTAGCTAGAGATACCTTTTATTTTTTAAAACGTTTTTTTCGTACATACAATTTTCTAACACTATGCCTAATTGCAGTATTCACCAATTATGTCCTATTCTCTGGTCAGTAATCGAGAGGAGTTGATACGATTTCAAGAAACTATCCAGATAGATGTCTTTTAAAAAAAAAAAAGGTATTTTCATACTTGCAGTCGAGTCTTTCCAACACCGTACCTAATTGCAACACCCACCAACTATGCCCTCCATTTCGGTCAATAATCCAGAGGAGTTAAGATGATTTCAAGAGACTATCCAAGTAGATGTTTTTTTTTTTTTTTAAGTTTTTCTATACGGACAGTTGAGTTTTTCTAACACCGTGCCTAATTGCAACATCCACCAAATATGCCCTACCCTCCAGTCAGAGATTTTTCTGTGGCTAACACACGAAGTCAAGCGACATATGAGTATTTCAGAGATGTTATCACATTCGATATGACGTACCTAACAAATAGATACGGTATGTATTTTGCTCCCTTTGTTGGTGTAAACCATCATAGGCAGTCCATATTGTTAGAGGCTATCTTGATTTCAAACGAGAACACAAGTACTTTTATATGATTGTTCCGAGCATGGTTGAAGTGCATAAATGGTTGGGCTCCCAAAGCCATCATAACAAACCAACACCGGGCAATGAAGAGTGCTATTGCCATTGTATTTCCTGGCAATCGCCATAGATGTTGTCTCTGGTATCTCATATGGAAACTGCCAGAGAAATTGGGATGACCTTGGTGATAATGCATGGCTATAAGGATTGTACAGCAAGAGGTCATTCTGGGTACCAATTTACTTGAAGATTCTATTTTGAGCTGATATGAGCACTACACAACGGTCTAAAAGCATGAATGTATTATTCGATGGGTTTGTGCATTCTGGTACAATATTGAATGAATTTGTCAATCAATTTGACAATGCTCTAAGGAAGAAGATGGAGGTCGAGACGACAGTTGATTTCAATTCTTGCAACTAAATGATCCCATGTGTATCCCCATTCCCCATTGAGAAGTAGTGTCAAATGTTGTATACAAATGCGAAGTTTAAAGAAGTCCAAAGAGAGGTGTAGGGCATGATTTTATGTAATTGCACACTTGTCAGCACGAATGGTTGCATTTCCACCTTCAATGTTTTGAATTAAATTTCCATTGATGACCATGTCAAAATTGTCCATTACTCCGTTTACTTTAATGAGGAGAAATGTGAAGTTAAATGAAATGTGCGTTGTTAGAGATGAGAGGAATTTTCTGTAGGCATGCATTTAAAATCTGTCAGATGAAGAACATTCATGTACTACCAGAGAAAATTACTTGTAAAAGAATCGATTGGACAAAACTCCTTTTGGCTCAGCAATTTCATCAAACAGCTTATAGGCACACAAAAAAACTTCAAACATTCATGCAAAAATTAACATTTTACAACCTCTATATTCTCACCAACCAAAAATACTCAGCAGGAACCAAAAATCAGCTTATAATAATCACTCATCAACCAAAAATCAGTGTATAATAATTTCAAAAAATTAGCTTAACCACTTCACCATACTAGGGAACCATAAACCAGCCACTGGCCGGAAGCTTACCGTGAGATGGGCGTAGATCTGGATGCAAGCACACCTCCTCTTCGACGTCAACTCGAGTAGCCACATTGCAGATCTAGAGTTTGCCCTAGAATCACATAGAGGAGCGCGGGAGAAAGGAGTACAAAGGGAGACAAAAGAGTAAGGGTGAAAAAAAACTGATGAACCGGTAAACTGGACCAGACCGGTGGGTTTGGTCAAGTAACGGTTCTATTTTTCTCAAAACAGGTCAAAATTAGTCCGATTCTAGTTTTCATTTTTTTAATACCGGACCGAACCAGACAGGAATGGTTCATATATATTTTTTAATTTTTTATATTGTATATAATTTTTATATGATAAATTACTAGCTAATATAATATTAAATTTTAAAATCCTATATAAATAATAATATATTATCACTATAGTCTATAATATTATTATAATATACTATAATATATTATCACTATATTATTATATACTAATATATATATATATATATATACTATATAATATATCGAAAAACTCGGATCTAGCCGAACTGGGCCGGAGTCGGTAAAATCAAAAGTACCAGTTTAGGGATGTAATCGATGCGGTATTAATTTTCAAATCTCAAAACCGGTATATATCAGTTCAGTTCTAAAATATGTCTAAAATTGAACTGACCACAAGTCTACACCTCTAGAGAGAGAGAGAGAGAGAGAGAGACGCATGGGAGAGATTAATACGGGAGTACAAGAGAGAGGAGGAAATCAGGAGGAAAGGAGGAAGTGAGAAGGTGAGCACGGAAGTTTCAGTGGAGGAGGAAATCGATCGGGAAAGTGAGGGTTTTCATCTGATGCTATGATCCGTGACATGGCGGCCCAGACCGGATTTGCTACGTAAGATGTGCGGTGTAGGAAACAAGAACTGGCTGCCAAACAGAATTATTGTTATCATTTTCTTAACATTATAGGGTCTATTTTATGTCTATCTATTTCACTTTAGATCTTAAATTTTCGACATAAATTTTAAGAGATCTTGATCTGAGGGATATTACACCTAATTAGAGGTAGACTATTCCATCCATTAAATCTAACGTAATCAAGTCATGTTTGGGTGGATTTGAACATACATGTGCCAAGCAGGTAGGTCCATGGACGGATTTAGAGGAGCTCGGACGATATACATGTGCCATGCCCCTAAGATTCTGACAATTTTTATTAATTTAATTTAAAATTATGTTTAAATAAAAATAAAAGAGTATTAAATTTTATATATTTTATTCTCTATAAATCATATATATACTCATTGATCCATCATGTAAATCTAATTTTTTTAATTTAATTTATTATGTTGTACAAGCATTTAAATTAGTTTTGAATATCATAATAGAGAAATGATCTGTACAAGTCTCAAATGGATAAGTCTCATATAAGCCCTTGTTAAAAAGTGAACCCATCAAGAAAAAGTATAAAAAAAATTATTTTTTATTAGTAGAACCCACTTTTTTACAAAGGATTTGTATGATACTTGTCTATTTAATACTTATACATAGCATTACTCATCATAATATGACTTTTTATGGATCATTTTCTTTACCTTTTATTTTGAAAACCTAAGTCGAATAATATGGACAAGCCAAAAACTTTAAATATAGACATTATTAAAACTATGTTTCAAAATAAAAATAATTGTTTTTACACTAAAATAAAAATAAATGGAACGAACTTTTTCAACTTTTAATGTTGAGATAAGATCTCAAAACAAAATAAATGAAAACTTTCCTATAAATTATTTGTTAATACATATTGAGAAGGAATGTGATAATTAATTATCTTTATTTATTAAAAAAATATTGAGATCAATTGGCATATTAAATGCTTTTATTTTTTATTTTACATTTAAACTTGAAAATTCTTATATATTTATGCAAGCTTTTAAATAATCTTTAATTTTGTTATATAAAAATGTTTACATATCCTACGCCCCCTCTACATAAATCCTAGCTTAGGCCTTAGGGGTCTAACCATAAAAATACCAGATCTACTACAAAAATATCGAATATAGTTATGGCATCTATCGTTAGGAAAATGTTATTTATAAATTAGTATAATACTTATGTGTGGTTGCGGATGTGACGGGTAATTAAATCATCATTTCCACAAAGTCCAGGCATTACCTTGAAGTCTTTTCTTCCCTAACGCCTTGCCATAACTTTAGATAACGAAGTAGGAGGGGATGCCCACATGGGTGTTCTATTAAGGCTTCGTTTCATTTTACAATTTATTTCATTTCATCTCATTTAATTATTATAATTTTTTAAAATTTTCATACAAAATAAAATAAATAGTTTAACTTTTTTAAATCTCAAAATAAAAATAATATTAAAAATATATATTTTAATAATATTTTATTCAACTTTTAATTTTTATCTCAACTCAACTCATATCATCTCATCTGTAAAAACAAACGAGTCCCACTTCATGGCCTCATGTCTGGTCTCAGTGTGTTTTCAATTTTGTTCATGCAAAAAAATAGGTTGTGTTTTATATCAAACATCTTATAGAGAAGACCAGTATTATTCCTAAAGTGTCTTGTCATGCCCTATACTCATTTAAGCATATTAGATCAAGCATTTTTATTTTTATCCCTGAGTTTAAAAACTCAAAACCATGCTAATATCACGATACGTTCACCAACTTTGTCTCTTGCTAACACCATGTAGCATTATACTTTGATGTCACAAACACAACCAAAGAGCATCATTTTTTTTTTTTTTATCTAATATCACTCGATTTTAGTCAAATCAATTTTTCAATCATACTTTTCTAAATCGTATCAATCATGACCATAGACAATATACTAGAATAACAATAATTACAACATCCACCCTAAGACATTCAAAGGTAAAAAAAAATGGCATTAAAAATAAATTTAAGACTCAAAAGTGAGGAACAAATAAACCATCCACTAAACCATCCACCCTAAGATAAAGCATATGCTACGGTAGATTTCTTTCTTTTCTTTTCCTTTTTTTCAAAAAGCAATGTCAATAACAAACATCATACAAATTTTAGTCTAGATGTTACCAAACTCCTAACCCAAGTCCCTTTATTGACTCGCTTTCAAGACACAATGTCTCGCATTTGGTTAACTACAAGTTGTATGAACTGTGAGGTTGTCCCACTAAGGCAACATAGCTTTGTGTCATACAACTCCATTGGACAAGTAACAAGGTATACAATATCTCATCTTTGCTTGCAACCCAGGCACCAAAGGCAATTGTTTGTGTAAATGAGCTCGATCTAAGCTTGTTGACCATCTCCTCTTCGTGAATTGTTACATATTTGTGATGAATTTAACGCTTCTAAATATTGAGGCTGACTCGTTGCTCCTACCATTTGTAGTTTGAAGTTCTTATAAATATTTCGTTCTAAGATACAAAAGATAAAATATACATTAGGCTATACAACTTAAATCCTGCTAAACTAACTACAGCATCTCCAGCTTTAGTACATTGTTGGCGCAAGATAATCATGAATTGACAACATAAAGTAACTACCAAGGTAGTCAATCGACCTTGCCAAAGCCTAGCTTACCTGCCCAAAACCCAGCGTGGCAACTTGCCTCAGCTATTTTTCACAAGAAAATGATTCACGCAACTTGTATGATAGAAGCATTACATGGAATGACGACCATCTGTCCTGTCTTTTGTTGGCCGTTCTTCTTGAATTTCTTCAAGTTCATCACCATCCCCCATCCTACCTGCTTGCTCCTTCCAATAAGCGACCAACTTTTTCAATCGAGCTACCTCTTTTGATGAAATATTTTTGCTCGGATCATTCACAATCGATCGAACTCTAGATGCATACCTGAATTAGCAGAGGCAAGCATGATAAGAACACTTGTATACCGTGAAAATGAAAAGAACAAAATAATAAGTCAAGGCACTAGGTATGAAGACAATTCATAACTAACAATGTCCTCCTACATCAATATGCCACTAAGTTGGAATGAAACTACAATGCTCAGCAACTTAAAATTGCAAAATCAAGCAATACGGAGTTTTAGAAAAGAACAGAAACATAAATTCATATTAATAGTAAGAATTCATGTTCTCATTCCATATTGCTTATCACTGATTCAATAACAATCAAGCTTTATAACTTATTAACGTATTGCTAAGGATAAGTTAGTGAGGAGAGGAAGCAAGTCACACCAAGTTGCAAAAGAAAATTAGAGACGTGAACAGTAGAGAGATAACATACATTAGAGAATTGTATGTCTCATCCAAGTTTGATTCGGATGGTGATACATTTACGAACATGAGTGTTTTGGCATTACCACCAAGTGAATCACTCATTAACATGGTTAGCTTGTGATTCCTGTAAGGTATGTGTTGACCACCAGAAGATAATGCACTAATAACATCAGCGAGTGCTGAAAGTGATTTATTGATGCTTTGAGCTTCCTTGAGTTGACTACCGGAAGACCCCGATTTTTTCACTCTTTCTGAACCAGCAAGATCCACAAAACTTAGCTGCAAATGAGATCATACGATGGTCACATATAACCATAAAAGACATTAATTCAACAAGCAACCAAGACAAGGCCTCAATCCCGATCTCTAGCATCATCACACCACTTAAATTTATCCTTCTTTGCATTGCAGGACAAAAAGAGCAAGACAAAATAATGTACATTGTCCATGTCCAAAGTGCATAAACCCAGGGATGAAAAAAAAAACTTGAATGGCTTTATGGATTCTTGGGGGGCCATTTCTGGAGAAGTACTACAATTCTTTACATTTTTTTCTTTTTCAAGCCTACATGAACCACATATCATTGTATGTTCAAACATATAAACAATATGACTGATAATGACGATACCTTTCCCCTTGCAACAGATTGAGTTTGAAGGTTGGTACTTTCAATAAAAATTGAAAGTATTAGATGAGATCTTGAACTAACTTCATTCATTTGAGTTCCGGATGTATGTCGTTGCTCAGATCCTCTTCGAATAATGCTCTTCAATTCCTCAAATGTCGAAATTGATACAACTGTTACATTTTCTACAGATACCATGCCCTGACATCACAGAGTCTTAACATCAAGAGCAGCTTTCAAAGGGGAATGCTATCATTATTTATATGATCAAATATAAAGGACAACATTTACCATCTAATAGATTGAAACTCTTTATTATATTTCTCAAAGAAAATACAAATTACAAAGGAAACTGGATAACATCATACCTTCAAATCTTTCTTAATCTCCAATTTTAAGCGTTTAGCATTTTTTGATAATAGAAGATCTACAAGTGTATCTTGGTATAACTCCACCATATATGCCTGCATCAATACAGATTGATTTCAATTCTTCAACATTAAATACAAATCATATAGATGAACAACTAATTAGAAACATAATCGTGCAAATGAGAAATATTGAGCAATAGCTACAACTTTATTTTGTTGAGGGTTGTAACCTTCAAGCTTGTATATAAAGTGAATTGAAGATCTATCACCATAAAACTGATGAAATTTTCTGGAAAAATAATTCAATTTGTTACAACAATTGCACCTTCAATGAAAATGAGAATTTTTTGTCATCTCGATTTATGATTTTAAATAACTCTGCAGTAGCTCGGGGGGTAAGTCCAGGATTGCTTTCAGATCCATATACTGTAAATGTCTTTCCAGATCCAGTTTGACCATAAGCAAATATGCACACATTATAGCCATCCACAGCAGACTGCACCAGATACTGCATTAAAACAATAAAAGCAAATAAAATTATGAATTGAAAATTACAGAGCATGCACAAACACACACTCACTATCGAGAAAAAATAAGATCCCATAAGTTGATAATATATTTAAATTAGTCAAACTTGCCCTTGTATCCTCAAACACATCTTCTTGAGTAGCAGTGCCATCAAACACACGATCATACATATGCTGCTTGAGTTTATCATCTTTCCATGGATGTTCAACCGTAAACTCGTCTAGACTTGTAAGTAAATCTCTTTCTTTTTCAGCAATCTCTTTCTCATTAAGAGGTCTCAATCGACAAAAAACTCTGATCTTGCCTTTCATATCTGAAATGTATCCAAGAGATAATATTTTGTTTATTGCAATGATAAGACTTTTCAAGATTACACAAATAGAGGCCAACATTCTAAAGCTGTTCAAAAAGCACCCATCGAAGTATTAGAAAATGCCAACCTTCAATGGTATTAAAATAACGCTTCCTTAAAACTTGTTCTTCCTTATAGAGCACTTCCAACTCTGCAAGTTGGGCCCCTTGCATCTTCAAAATGGCAGCAGTTTGCTCATTCTTTCTATCAATATCCTAAATGCAAGCGGAAATTAACGAGTAAAATTTACTCACTATGGGTCTTTAGGAAAATACAGAATGCAACCATATCAAACAAACTGGAAAGACATTTACATCAAGGCCTGAAGTTTTTTTATGCAATTGAAGTAGGTACTGAAGTTCAACGAATTACGTAAGATCAAAAGTATCAAACCTCTTTCATTTCTCTCAATTCCTCTAATTCCCTTAGATTATTTTGTGATGAAGCTAGATCAGCATTCCTGACTGTAAGAGTTGACTCAGCAATAGCTAATTCTTGTGTGACCCCTTCAAGCTTCTTTTCAAGTTCAAGAACTTGAAACTTCAAGGCTTTACGTTCTTGATCAAAGTTTTTCTCAAGAAAATCTATCTGCATTTCAATAATTACTATGGATACAATTTCTAACCTTGTGAAAATGATAGAGGTGTTACCTATCAAAAAAAAAATGATAGAGGTGTCTAAAACCAAATTCAAGTATTAACAGTGCTACCTCATCAGCTTTCTTCTTTTCAAGTTCAGACATCCTTTGTTCCAATGATAATCTTTCATTTACCAGCTTCTTCATAATGTCTTCAGCTGCATGAAACTCCTCGTTACGAAGATTTAACTCATCTTGGAGTTTTTGTAACAACTGTGTTAAAGTGTTCATAATACAACGTTATTCGTCCATCATGTAAAAACCCATTATTGTTGAAAGAGATTATTATAATCATATGAATTAATTAACAGATATATTCCTATTGACACCAAGAATTCATTTCCGCAAAATTTACCTGGGTATCAGCTCCAGTCATATCTTTTTTGGTATTGTTCTCTATCATAAGATTCCCCAACTTGGCCAACCTCGATTCCATACTCCTTTTCTCCAGCAGTGTAGCCTAATAGATTTCAAAATCAATACAAGCTCAAATAGATAATGCCAACTCCACAATGTTGATCATACTAACCTGAAGAGCCTTATCCTTTTCATCACACCCTGATCTAAGTCTGTCACGATCGCATGTAACTTTTGCAAGGTTTTGCTTCTCAGATCTCAAGGATTCTTTCATTTCCTCTAGTTCTTCTTGCATTTTCATATCTTGCTTTTGTTTTTCACGCAGTTCTTGTAAAAACTAAAATAACAAGCTTAACTTCAATACCAGATGTAATTCCATGAGGGAGATACATCAAAACTTCTATAATAGTATATACACGAAAGAAGATTTCTTCTACTGCACATGAACCAGCTCTTACCATCAACTGAAGCCCCACTTACACGAGGACCTAGATGATTTTTAGAAGGCCATTAAGGGTAGGTTTGGGGGGTGAGATGAGAATTTTGTGTTTTGTTTTGAAGTTTAAAATATTAAGTTTTGGTATTATTATTGTTTTGGGATTTGAAAAAGGTGTATTGGGATTTGAAAAAGCTGAATTGTTTATTATATTTTGTATGGGGATTTGAAAAAGGTGTAATGATGAGATGAGATGAGATGAGAATTTTGTGTTTTGGTTTTGGCCCCAAACCTGCCCTAAGAGTTTACAATTAGGAAGCTTAGTTAGTATGAAAGAAATGACCCTCATGTTCCAAACCCAGGGATCAACTTTGCAATATGAGTCTTCAGTACATTTCTCAGTCTTTGGATGAGTGGAAGGATCCAAACAAACATGAAAGATTTAGGGGATGCTTGGGGAATAAGATGAGAATTATGTGATATAGTAGTAAAATGGTTTGAGTTAAAATATTTTATTGGGTTTTGGGAAATGAGAGAGAAAAAGTTGAATAAAAATATTATAAAGTTTAAATATTGTTAGGATATAATTTTTTAATATTATTTTTGTTTTGAAATTTGGAAAAGTAGTATTATTTTTTGTATTTTGTTTGGAAGTTTGAGAAAGTTATAATGATTAGATAATTATTAGATGAAAAGGTTGAAAATTTAAAATTAAAGTGTTTGTGTTTGAGTGATGTTTGGGAAGAAAATTATGAGAAATTATGAGATGTGATGAGATGAGATGAGTTTCCCAAACAAGGCCTTAGTGTTTGTGATTATCTCACCTGAGGTTGCTTTAGACTAAATTTAGTCAGTGCAGTTTTACCTATAAGCTCAACCATGGGACCTTGATGGTGCTTTAGTCGAGCAAGTATATAAATTTCACTAGATTGACGGGTTTATTCTTATCTATGTGCAACCAACGCAGCCACTACAGGTCCACTTACACCCGCCCCCCCCTCAAAAAAAAAAAGGAAAAAAGAAAGAAAAAGAAGAGAGGATAGGGACCTTGGAATATGAAATTGGAATAATTTGTTCACTACCAAATTTTCCAATTCCAATCTGTTAGAATTTCATACAAAGTCTTACTTGATCAGCCTGGGTTTGAGATTCTTCAAGAGCTTTAGACAAATCCTGAACACGTTTCTCATACACTTCCATGCTAGGAGGTCTAAAATTGTTAGGAAGGTCTCCATTTATTGAACTGCCAGCACTGGACCGAGCTTTGGAGTAACGACGCAACATGACATCATTTATATGTGTCTGAAGAGCAACACAAATTTCTTCTCCCTACAATAAAGGAGAAATAACTACTTAGGCATGAATTCATGAAATAGTTCAGAGGTTAAACTGTAACAATGGACTACTGATGTATAAATTAGAGAGGTGATCAAACCTGCTTGGTATCAAATTGAAATATGTGAAGAACACCAGCAACTCTCATCTTAAAGAAGACAGCAGTGTTGCTACTACCAAATTGCATTATGTCTCGCAATTCAGCTGAATGTAGATACTCCTTTGGAACTGGACGGAAAAAATGAACCTACCGGCAAATGAGAAAACGAATAAATGTAGGGCAATTGGCTTATCAAAGTATGGAAAGAAATTATGTAATATGTGAAAATATAATTTTAAGTCTTACCCCCCTCTTGTTAATGCCCAAAATTATCCGTCCTGGCAGGAGTCCAATAGGATCATCAATCTTGCGAACACTAAAGAAAACTGAATTCCCATAAGGAAGTGATCTCAATATCCGCAGAAACTGTTGTCTTGCATCGTCTTTTGTCAAATGTTCCTAGCCAAAAACAAATCAGATTTTTTTTTTCAACTTGTTCCCATCAGTTAAACATGTAGTGATGGCATAAGTAAAGATTGACTTATAAGTGGAAGACAGCTAACAGTGCATGCATGAGAAAATGGTTAGACAACCAAAATAGGGGGAAAAACTTAGTAAGCCACAAGTAGTCATCTTTTCAATAAGTGAAAATATTGGCAATTTAGTTTAAAACAGCAGATGATACACTGAGGGAAGCAAACAAGATAAGTTTAAGTAAAATTTTCATAGAAAAACAGTTTAGAGGTCTAAAGAGCTAAAAGAACATCATCAGAAAGTATTTTTTTTAGTATATTATAAGAAACTTATACATAAGAGTTGAAAGTGCTCTATAGTTAAATTAAAATGAATTCTAGGAAAAAAAAAACAAATGGACTTAGAACACTCATTTCCTTTGCAGCAAGTTAGTCATGGATGCACAAGGAACTTCAAAATTCTAGTTCTTACCATAGAACAATAACGAGAAAGAATATCTAATTCCCATTCCCGCTTTGCTCGTGTTATTGCAATTTGTCTGGGTAGGAATCGTTCCAAAAGTGAATTCCAATCACTGAAAATTAGAATTAAAAAATATTAGGGTATTAAACAATTGGATGTCTGAATATAATTAAAATAAAACAAAAAGGAACTCCCCAATGTTTCCAATCAACAAGAAGATGAAAGCAAGTAGAACACCTTTAAATAATAAGTGACAGGAAAAAAAAAAAAGGGGGTGAATACGATGAAGTAAGACAAAGTAACAAAACACTCACACGCATGATTCAGGTCTATCAACAAATCCAATCTCGACCAAGATCTGCAATGCAGACAACTGGGCAGCATCATCCCTTCCAACAGGATAATTGCCTAATATATAATCATGTTGCAACTGTAACAATACAACTAGGTATCAAAAAACACTGTAACTGGGTATCAACAAAAACAAAGGAAAAAAAAAGGGTAACAAGGAAACTGCTAGGTAGGTACTTCAGAGATGCTTCCATCATCTATGAAAGAATCACTTTCTGCTCACAAAAGCAAGAAATTCTTCCACAGAGTTGAGAAAGCAATGCTGCAATATTTTAAAATGAGCATCACTAGTCTTTTAAATAAAAAGTTACATACTTGAACGTAGGACAACTGCAGAAACATGGGATCTGTTATAGCTTCATCTGACTCACGAAATAGCTTTTTTTTTAATGTTAGTTTGCAGTGCAAAATTTCTCCCTTACTTCGATCCTTCGATGCCTTGAATTCCGCCAGCAGATCCCCGATATATTTGTTATCATCTAACCCAATATACTCCTCTGTGTGACAAAAAATGTCCTGCAGAGGTTACTATTTCCATACATCTTACTTGAGGAAACAATCAAGAAGCAGATAGAATAAGATACCGTTTCCAGGCTCAGGTGATTTAGAACCAGTAACAACTTTACGGCATTCAAACAGACTAAAGCTAGAGTATGCTGACAATTTAATTATTCCTGCAAGCTCCTGAAGTGGATATAAATGAGTTCAGTTGATACAAAGTGCTTCAGATCTTAATGAAGATTTAAAATAATGCATCTTTGAAGGCTTCAAAATAAAACTCTTTTTATTAGTAGATATGCAGATAGATAAATATGGTTCAGACACAAGTAAAACTAGAGAAGGCTAAAAAAGCATATTAAATAAAAATACAAAGTACTTTAAAAAAACACCTCAACGGCATCAGCCACTGTGGTCGCCATGTCATAAGTGATTTCTTCAAAAGTCTCATCTAAGAAAAATACTATAGTTGTGAGTTTTCGACCAGTTAAGAGAGCCTCAATCTCCTCACGCCCTGGTATTGTATGCCTGGGACCAGCCTTCACCACATGCTTCAGAGCATTTAGTGTATTTAATGCAAGCCCACGAACCTCGGAATCCGCACTCGTGTCATGGGCTACATTATGGACATACTCTGACAGGTATCCACCAATGTCCTTACTAGGAGGCATAGAGGATGCACACAAATATATCAACTCCCATGCTTTTACCAAGTAATGCCTGAAATAATAAGATCAGGCATGATAACATTATTATGAGTAGGAATCATAGCAGTTCCGATATGAAAGGCCAGTCATAACTTGGAGACTTTGCTTCAGAAAAGGTGGAACAGAGGAGATACTGTAATGCTATGAATGTGGAGATGTGAACATTTTGCTCGTGTCACAATGCTAATAACAACAGGCCCAAACGATACTGATTTATAAAATATAAGGTATCACATGAGAGGCATACCTATCAGGACAATTTCTTGTTTGTTTTGAAATCTGAATGAGAAGTTCATCTCGCAGCTCTGAACGCTTCAAAGTATGCTTGTATAATTTTCCAACAAGCTCAATCCGTTCGTCTAAGTTTGCCAGAGTAACTCGATCAGATGAATCAATACCCATGTACTTCAAAATTATTTGGAACAGTTTTGTTGCTCTGCTTACTAGGTCACTGTTAATTTTAAGAAGCGAAGTTGGTATAGGATCCTGTAAAAAAATAGTTTATTTATATCTTCAATGATAGAACAGAATGTGGTGCCAATAGACACAGCATGCCATCACCTTTTGGAAACAGAGCATATCTTCAAACGTGTATCTTTCCCGAACTTGAGAGCCTACAGATCTTTTTGAAAAAAAACCACGTTTTCCAGCAGACTGAATCTGTTTCTGCATCAACCTTAGAAAGCCCTCCACCTATGAAGAGCAAATGACACAGAAGCATTAATACCAACTTGCATAGAACAAAAGCAAGGAAAGCTATGCATAATATGGATTGATTCATTTACAATGAGAGGAAATATTTTTTTTACATGGAGGATGATTTTATCGAGATGAAATGCTCAGTACACAAGAAGTATACAATATATCTACCTAACTAACAAAAAGGAAAAGGAGCTAAAAATTATTGGGAACTATAGATAGAAAAAGTTGCACTATTTTGGATCACAATCTATTATTAAGGGTATTAAGAAAGGATGACTTGAATGGGCCTTTCCAGTGTATGGTCCCAATTATGACCTGGCGAGAAGGCTTTTTGGGATGGGGGGCGAGTTCAAATTTCATCTGGGGGTGGATTGAGGATCTGTAACTTGAGGAAGTTCAACCAGCTCTTTTTGATACATGGTTGTGGCGGTACCAACAAGAAAGAGGGGCCCAATGGAAGACAATTATAGATTCGAAGTTCGGGGAAGCTTGGGGAAAAGGGTGCTTGAATGAGGTACGCGAACCATTCGGGGTGGGTTTGTGGAAACACATTAGAAAAAGGATGAGAGATTTTTGAGGTGGGTGACGGTTCTCAAGTCAAGTTTTGGCATCACAAATGGTGCAGTGAACAAAGCCTAAAAGACACATTCCTTGCCATCTTCGTGCTTGTATGGGCAAAGTATGCCTCAGTAGCTGATCTCTTTATCTTCTCTAGTGGCTCCCCTCAATGCAATGTAGATTTCATTTAGGATAGCACGGGATTGGGAGTTGGAGGTTATCACCGAGTTCTTTGCTTTATTGTATTCCGTAAGAATGACCGAAGGAACCATAGACAAGATCAACTAGAGCCCCTCCAAGAAAGGTAGATTCACAGTAAGATCTTTCTACCAAGTTCTAACTAGTCCCGACATGAACACTCTTCCTTGGAGGAATATATAGAAGATGAAAGCTCCTTTGAAAGCAGCATTTTTTGTTTGGACAGCCTCCTTAGGCGAGATTCTTACTATAGACAACTTTAGGAAACATCTTGTAATGGTGTTGGATGTGTAAGAAGAATGGGGAATCAGTAGATCACCTGATTCTACATTGTGAGGTGGCTAGGACCATGTGGGATGATTTTTTTTTTTTTTGCAGGAATTAGGATATCATTAGTAATGCCTCGTAGGCTGGTGGGCTTTCTAGCAAGTTGGAGAGGCCTCCAAGGCAATCCCCAAGTGGCAGCAATCTAGAAGGTGTCCCCTATATGTATGTGTTGGTGCATTTGGCACGAGAGAAATGATAGAAGCTTCAAGGATCGCGAGAGGACAATGAATGACCTTAAAGTTTTCTTTGTTAAAACCTTGTTCTTATGGACGGGGGGTCATTAATTTTAATAGGCTAAATGTCCATAATATTTTCGGTTGTAAACTCTAGTTAGGTACTTCTCATGTATACATCTTGCGTACTTGAGCCATGCCTTCTTCTCTTATGAATAAAACTTCTTTATTACCTATAAAAAAAAAATATCTTGGCATGTAAACTAAAAGCTTTGAAAGCTGATTTATGAGTTTGGAATGAGTGATTGGTAATATAGGAAAGATTTAAAGAGCAATGATGTGACTAAGGAAGATAGATCCTTGAATGATGAAAAGAAATTAAGGAAGACATCACTTGGAAAGGACAACACCTGTGCAGAAAATATGATAGAGACAAGAATCAAGGGAATTCAGCTTCAAGAGGGCAATAAATGTGATAAATGTGTGAAGTCTTTCATCAGTAGCTAATTCACATAGAAGGAAGAATTCCTTTGACTCCTTAGTTTTTTATGGCAAAGCTGCTTATGATCCTTCAATGTTAGTAATCACATTGTGGAGTTTTATTAGAAATACTACATGAAAAAATCCACTTGAAGGCTGAAGTTGGATGGACTCTCATTTACTTTCCTGGAGGAGACCGAGGCTCAATGGTTAGAAAGATTATTTGAGGAGAGAAATGTGGGAAGTGGTGAGAGCCCTATATGGTGCCTAAGGCATCAAATTTATCCCCTGGCCCTTTTTGAGGGATATTGTGAAGGAAGATGTTATAAAGATGCTCCATGAGTTTTATTATAAAGGAATATTCGAGAAGAGCGTCAATGCTATATTCATTGCTTTAACCCCAATAACCCTAGCATAGCTGATATTAAGGATCGTGGCCTATTGTCTAGTGGGAAATTAATAAAATGGTGGCCAAAGTTCTTGCAATTAGAATGAAATCAATGTTGTCAAAGGTCATTACTGATTTGCTAAATTCTTTTGTTAATGGAAGGCAAATTCTTGATTTGGTTCTTATTGCCAAAGAATGCATCATTACTAGATTAAGATCATAAGAGGCAAGAGGGTCATGTAAGTTGGACATTGACAAGGCTTAGGCTGGGTTTGGTCACACAGTTCAAACCATGTCATCTCATATAATCATTACAACTTTTCCAAACTCTCACACAAAATATTATAAACAATTGAATTTTTTCAAATTCCAAAACAAAAATAATATTAAAAGATAATATTCTAATAATATTTTATTCAACTTTCAATTTTTATCTCATCTCATCTGTGTAACCAAACAAGGCATTATAATTATGCAAATTAGGAATTTTTAATCTACTTGATTTTTGGGGGGAAATGATGTGGTTGGATCGCCCAGTGCATCTCTTCTGTACGATTTTCAATAATGTTGAAAGTAGTATGTGGGGTTTATGATAAGGGAATCTCCCATCCACCTTTCTATTTGTTATTGTTATGGAGGCTTTCAAGCATGCTGATTTTTGTTGTTGTGCAGTGAGGTTTTTATCTTTAGGAGGTTGACTGAAAAGGATAGGGCCTTCATTCTAGCAATTTATTGAGAGATTAAAAAGCTGATATCATTTACCTTCAGGAAACCGAGTTGAAACAAATGTCCTATAGTATTGCTTGCACTCTATAGAGCGACTATCATATAGATTAGTGTTGTTTTGATTCAAGAGGGACCTGGGGTGGTATTTTGATAATGTGGGATAGTAGGTTGGTCAAAACGAAAGATTCATGGGTGGGTGGTTTTACCGTTACGTCCTCTTTTATGAATGTAGAAAGAAATTTGAATTGGTTGCAAATAGTTTTCTAATTTGAACTGAAAAAAAATTCCAACTATATAGCACATGATTTTTTTTTTTTAATTAAAGCAAGTCAAGCATTGCATTTTTTTAAGAAAATATGATTTCAAGAAAATTCAATTAAATTTTTTTCCTTTTTTTTTATTTTTTGCATAAATCATATCACATGAATAGCTGTAAGATGTATCTTCCCACCTGGAATCTACTAATCAAGGGAATGGCACCGGCAAGTTCTTCTGGAATTGCCATCGAAAGGGTTGCTGGTGTACTGCAAGAAACAAGAATACAGGTTTACTAGAGTTTCGGCAGGCTAATTAGGATAAATTGTTCACAAGTTCCAAATAAATATTAAAATTAAAATTAAAATTTTTCTGATTCTCCAGCACAATTTCTTTACAACTAGCAGCACTATCACATACCTTGAGCAATTGAGTAAGTATTTTTTAACAGTCAAGGAGAAAAATCATAATGAATAGTACCATAAGATATGACTCTCACCTCACTTGTGAATGAATAGAAACCACAGAAGTAGTCATAAAATAGCTTGAGAGGAATTCATGACACTTACAGTGGTGCAAAATTAGAACCATCACTGTCGTAGTCATCGCCATTTGAGACAGCAGTAGAGCAGTGCAGAGGAGTATCCTCGTTCCCATTGCTAGAGCTAAAGGAAGACCTGCTGGTTCCCGCACTTTGGGCCGTAGATGGCTGCATATCAATGGTCATTGTGCTAAAATCAACTGATAAACTTAGGAACCTTCAGATGAACAAGTTTAGCTCCTTGGAACACCTTTGAGTCCTCCATTATTTCATGAATCTGAAAAGGCTAAATATATAAAAGATCAAAAGCATAAGGTATTAGCTCCGCTGATTGGTAACATCGTCTTGCTCAAGATAAGCAGCATTCTACCAAATTATGTACATAAAACGAGAGTAAAGAAAACTCAAAGAAAGACAGAAAATTAAGATATGGATGAACCAAGAGGAACTTCAGCAGAAAAACCATAAAATTCCATCATCCGAGACAGTTTTAGATATATCTACCTCAAGTTTAGCCTACAAGAAAGAAGGACAAAAAAGCACATCCAGATTTAAAACAAAGTCTAGTGTTCAAACAGAGGAAAAAAAATCCCGAAAGGAGACAAAAATGGTGTGACTAATGCCCAAAATCAGATGCCAAACACTGAAGTGGAGATTGCGGATCCAAACGCACACATTGATACACCTTCTACAACAGAGAACACCAAGTTAAAGGGAAAACTAAACATTTCTAGGCTTAAAAATAATTTTTAAAAAAAATAGTGCTTTGATAGAGGTGATGATACATTGAATCGCGCAAACAAATACATCTCAGAGAAAGTAATCGGAACTTCAAAACAAAAACCGGAAGACAATCAAAATCAAACAGTTTTTTCAGAAATAGAAACTCATTTAACCACAAAGAATGTGGAATTTATTCTCTACATTGGAAAAAGGACGACAAAGCAAAAGCTAAGCGAGATCTGAGCTGAAAGAGAATCACCAAATCATCCGGTAGGGGCCAAAATGGGAGAGCCGGAGGATGAGAGAGAGAGAGAAAGAGAGAGAGAGAGAAGTGGGAGTCACGAGAGTATTATAATGGCAATAGAAGAGTTTGGTTTATGATAATTTTTTTTTTTTTTTTTTTCATTTTGGTTACTAATCGTACGTGGAAGCGTCTTTCTTTTCTCTTGACAAAAAAATGTAACTGCCGGCCAGCCTGCTCTTGGCCCATAGAAGACTTCCACGTGGCAGAAGTTTTCAAATTGACGGAAGGAGAGGGAAGACGGAGGAGAATGAAAACGAGAGGGGCAAAGATACTTACCACCAACGATGGCGTGGAGGTGCTGGCCGCTGGGTGGCGGGCTACGAAGGTAGAGTTGCAGAAAAGAGAAAAATGAGAGCATTCTCATGGTTTCTTTATCTTGTTTTCTACTCGATACCATTAAAATTTACTTTTTCTATTTTAACTTTTACAACTTTTACGGTATACCTACATTATCATATATATATATATATATATATATATATATATATATATATTTTCATATCATTTGAATAAATTTTTTTTACCATTTTCATATATTTCTTTTAATTACCAATAAATTTACAATATCCTTATATCTTTTATATTTGTAATATATTTTTTCTGTCTATACACACAAAATTAAAATTAAAATATGAAAAAAATGGAATTATATCACCAAAATATTTCCAAGATATTTATGGTAGAGAATGAAATAAATATGTTTTAGATGATGAACAATAAAAGAATTTGCTTAATGGGTAAAAATCAAAGTAAAAGAAAATGAATGAGAAAATGAAATATAAATAATAAAACATTGTTTGAAGGATGAACAATAGCCGCTACATGTAACAGATTTAGGGGTTGTGTGGAAATAATTTTCATCTCATCCGTCTCATCTCATCTCATTTCTTTTCTAAACATCACTCAAACACAAACACTTTTAAACTTATAATTACAGTTTTTCAAACTACAACTTTTCTAAATTTCCAAACAAAATACACAAAAATTTAATTTTTTTCAAATCTCAAAATAAAAATTATAATAAAAAATTATATTCTAACAATATTTAAATTTTATAATATTTTTTATTCAACTTTTTCTCTCCCCTTTCCCAAAATCCAATCAATATTTAACTAAAGGGATGTTTGGAAATATTTTTTGTAACACCTCAATAGAAGGCTCAAACCATAAGGTTTATACTCCAAAATGATTAGTCAATGATACAATTGGAGTCACATTAAAACATTATAAAAAGCAAGAATTTTTCATTCTCAAGTAATGTGGGATTTCATACACCACATACCCTTATTTTTATCATATGGGATATCACAATTTACAACCCATAAATTTTCGACATCCTCTTCGAGCATGTCCATTGTAGGTGGTATGGCTTAAGTCTCACATTTCTAGTTGGGATAAGTTCTTATACCATTTGTAACGCCACAATGAAAAGCCTAAATCACATGGTTTATACTATAAAAGACTAGTCAATGATACAATTGGAGCCACATTGGAAACTTATAAAGAGCAAGAACGTCTTTTCCCAAGTAATGTCCATATACCACCTACCCTTATTCTTATCATATGGGATATCACATTTTCCATATCATCTCATTTCAACTTATTTTCTTCCCAAACATCATTCAAGCACAAATATTTTTAAACTAATAATTACAACTTTTCAAACTAATCATTATAAATTTCTCAACTTCTGAAATAAAAAATAAAATACAATTCAACTTTTTCAAATTCTAAAATAAAAATAAATTATATTATAATAATATTTTAATTTTATAATATATTTTTTTTAACTTTTTCTCTAATTTCCTAAAATCCAATAAATACTTATTTCAAACTATCTCACTACTGTTAACAAATCAAATTATTATTATTCACAAAATTATCATCTCATCTTATTTGCATCTCCTAAAACTATGTCACTACTATTCACAATCCATCTTATTACTATTTATAAAATTCTTATCTCATTTCAATCTTTAAACATCTATTTATTGTAGATGAATATAAAATAGAAGAGTTTTACATCATCCATTAGTTTTGGCGTTTGAACAAAAATTTATATATTTTAGGTTTTATATATCCATAGACATTGATATGTGAGAGAGGAAATCTAAGGGCCCATTTGGGAATACAATTATTCTTAGATATTTTCATATATCTTTAAGTATTTTTTTCCAAACATCACGTAAATGTAAAATATTTTTCAATTTCAAATTTTCAACTTTTTCATCTAATCATTAAAATATTCTCAAACTTTCAAACAAAACAACCAAAATAATACAAATGTATCATTGAGAAAAAAAAAGATTAAATGCATGTTAAATTGCTCTTGGTAGAATTAGTCTGACATCTGATTTGTGGACTTCTATAACCACTGATGGTTATATATGCATTACAACACATTATTTGGATAAAAAATGGGTTCAACAGGAAAGGGTTTTGAACTTTTCTTTTATGCCACCACTACATAATGTCATATCTTTGTTTGGAAAAATTTATAATTTGCTATGTGAGTGGAGAATTCAACACCAGATTTTTGCATTGACTTTAGACAATGTTTCTTCTAATGACGTTTCAATAGAGTTGTTAAGAACTCAATTGAACATTAAGAAAGCTCTTATTTGTGATGGTGAGTTCTTTCATCTTCGTTGTTGTGCTCATATTCTCAATTTGGTAGTACATGATGGGTTAAAAAAGATTGATTATGCTATCCAAAAAGTTCATGAAAGTATAAAGTATGTGAAAGGATCACAAACAAGGAAACAAGAATTTTAATATTCAACAAATCAAACGTCTTTGGATGGTAAGAAAGGGTTGAGACAAGGTGTCCCCACTAAATGGAATTATACTTTTCTTATACTTGAGAGTGCTCTTTTCTTTCGTCGTGTCTTTAGCCATTTGGAGTTGACTGATTCAAATTTTAAGCATTGTCCATCAACATCTGAGTGGGAAAAAGTGAAGAAGATTAACAGTTTATTGGAAGTTTTTTATAATGTCACTTGTGACTTTTCTGGAACCAAATACCATACAGTCAATTTGTACTTTCCAACAGTGTTTTTGATTTATTTGACATTAAATGAGCACTCTGAAAGTGAATATGACTACATGAAGAAAATGTCTTTTCAAATGCTTGCTAAGTTTGAGAAATATTGATCTTAGTTCAATGTGTTGTTGGCTATAATAGTTATATTAGATCCTCGATACAAGTTTCATTTTATTGATTTTTCTTATAAGAAGCTTTATGAAAATGGTTTCCTAGAGTATTTGAATATTTGTACCAAATTTGCATATCTTTTCATGGAATATAGATCTTCCAGTGCTTCCACAAGTTCTACCATGACTTCTGAAAGAACTATTAGTAGAGCGGAAAGTCAGTCCTCATCTAGATTTAATAGACAAGTAAATTCAAATAATATTTTTTGTTTAATAATTTATATTATATTGTTGTTTCATATCACATATTAACTTGAAACATTTTTATTTATTTTTTGTGTATAGGAATTTGATTCATTTGAACATGATGATCTTGCTGCCCATATGCAAAAAGGTCAATTGGAGTTTTACTTGGATGAACCTAGGGTAAATAGAAATGCAAACATTGAAATTCTTTCCTTTTGGAAAGGAAATGAATTTCATTATCCTAATCTTGCTTGTATGGCTTGTGACATTTTGAGCGTTCTAGTTTCTACAGTTGCATCTTAATCTACTTTTAGTGTTCGTAGGCGTATCATTGATCAGTTTAAGAGTACACTAAAAGTAAATATTGTTGAAGCATTAGTCTGCACAAGAGATTGGTTATATGATGAGGAGCAAGGTAATATTATTTTTATTTTATTAAATAAATGATTGTAATTTTTCAATACAATAATGTTATTTGATATAAAACTTTACTCATGTAATTTTTTTTAATAGAAATACAATAAATGAAATTGGACGAGTTAACTGGAGATGTAATGGAGTTGGAGAACAATAAGAGCAAGGAGAACGCTACACTTCCTTCTTCAAGTTCTAAATTTGTTTAGATTTATGTGTTTATCATATTTGGGATTATAACATTAATATTTTACAATGTGTGTTCATCATATTTGGGATTGTAACTTTAATATTATTACAATGTATGTTTATCATATTTGTGTAATTGTGTGTTTATCATATTTGGTACTGTTGGGATTTTAATGTCAGTATTTTATTGTTTGGATTGTAATTTTGGACTTGTAATTAGTTTTTTATTTTTTATAGATATTGTTTATATTTTAATATTTATATAAAATCAATCATGTCAAACGGGATGAAACGGGTCAGTTCAACCCATTAACGTAAACATGTTGAAGCGGGTCGGGTCGGGTCGGGTCGTATCGTATCAATCTATTTCGTAGTTAGTAACGGGTCCAAACGGGTCGTGTTGTGTCAACCCGTTATCTTAATGGCTCGTGTTAGGATTTGAGATTTTGACACGAAATCCTTAACGGGTCGTGTTCGGGTTGACACATTAAGTATAATGTACATGTTTTGACACTACTCGTTAACACGATTTAACATCACTATCCTCGCGTCCCCCCGCCCTTCCCTTTTCTTCTCTCTCGATTGAATTTCTCTCACCTCTCTCACACACAGCCACCGCCACTAGACTCTCCTCTCTCACGCTACGTAGCCTTTCCCTTCAACAGCCGACGACATCTATTCTGAACGACCGAAACCAACCTCCCTCCCTTTCCCTCTCCTCCATCAACCTTTCCTCCGTCTCTCATCTCACCACCCATGGATAAATCTAGTACTTCGATTGGTTTATTGTGTTGGGTTTTGTTTTGTGGGTTTCTTGGTGTATGGTGATAGCAAGTTTGTCCATGTTTTAGGAGGTTGACTTGGTTTCTCTATGTGCATGAGCTTGATTTGGTCTTTAAATGGGTTGATCTTTGATTTTTAGTGGACTAATTTCTTTTGTGGAGTTGATTTGTTGTGAACTTGTAAATTAATTTGTGATGTAGCACGTAGGGATAGAAGTAGAAATCATCGGGCTAAAAAACCGACCCCCAAACCGCTAAACCTATCGGTACGGACAATCGGGTTCCGGCTGGTTCTCTTTCTCGTTGTTGACTGGTTTCGACCGGTACTAACATCTTAAAAACGTGCCGATGGAGTTTCGGTTTTGGATCAAAACCGCAGCGATACGCTTGGTTCTTAGCCCTAGTCAAAACCATCAAGTGACTCTTGTTATTACTGTTACTCATATAACACAATTAACAAGTACCATTTACAAGGAAAATATTCCCAATTAAGATTCTTCGTTGAAATTGTACCATTATTTGTGCCGAATTTTGTTTTCATTGGAAATGTGATTATCTTTTTGCAAGCATATAGAATTTCATTGTAAATACTCATTATTAGCAGCGACATTATGATCACTGTAAAAATCAGGGATGTCAAATCGTGTTAACAAGACATGTTCGTGTCGTGTCAAAACATGTATATAACGGGTTGACCCCGCCCCCGCAAGGGCGAGTATCACCCCTAAACCCTCCTTTGTCGAGGATCACCACGTCGGTGAAAGAAAATGCTGGCGAGTCGAGTAGTGGCCACTAACGGTCCCACCAGCTCACCGACACTTGGAGTACTTGGCTCTTCCTGCTAACCATTAGGACACTTGACGACGAGGATTTGGTAGAAGGAATTTCGCTGCCCCTTTCTGGCCGTCCAAAATGGTGGCAGGACTCAAACCACGCCTCATAAAGAGGTCGTGGGTCGCAAGTCCGCCACATGAGGCTTTTGCACCTCACGTACATCGTGCATGCCTTACGAGCACAGCAAGAAGGAAACCTTTTTTACGTGTGATTCGAAACAAACAACAACATCAAGGATAATTGTTTTTTTTTTTTTAAATTGACTTACTGTCACAATCCACGAACAGAAGCCCTAGGACTGTCGAGGGAATTTAGTTAAACTGCACTCGCCCTAGACTTAGTAGTTGGAGTACCAACATTAAAATCCAATTTTTACTTTATTACCACATGAACAAGATCTTCGATAAAACTAGGGATGGTCTAGCCATTACATGAATTGTTATGATTATATCCATAACTCTCTCTTTTATTATAATTAGATATATGTTTTTAATTCGATAGTGATATATGTTATTTTAAAAAACATTTAGGGATAATTTTATTTTTTCCAGAGAGAAAATAGAAAATTATAACTTTTTGGTAATTTGAGAGTGATTGTTAACATTAATAATTTAAGAAATGACTAATTAACTTATAATTTGAGAGAAATTTTTGAATTTTCTAAAATATTTTATACGGCATCGATAATTTACAAACACTATAAAGTATATAAAAATTGCACAATAGTGATGGAAATAAATTAAGGATATGTCGGATATAAAATAATTGGGTCCAACACATTGGAAGCTCAAAAATAAAAGGAAGAGATAAGATAAATAAGAGTAAAGCTAAAAGGTTGACTCAGATTAAAAAATGTGAAAGTGACATAGGCAAGTATGACTTGGCTATTTTAAAGAAGGAACGAGACCTGTATAAAATGAGGAAACCTCTACAAACGTGGGGCATCTGGCAACTCAATAGGGAAAGACTCTCTACTACCTTTTTGCAACTTATAAAGCTCTCTCTCTCTTTAGAAGTGAAGTTTCTGTATTTGACGATCTTTTTTATTTTTGTTGGCGCTAGTAGATTTCTTGCCCTCTTGGAGTGACTTCACTTTGATGTTATTGTTTTGGCATTAAAGTTTAAGTGTGTTTGTTGTAACCTACGCTAAGTGGTCAGAGAGCTCGTTGATCCTCTGGGTCCATCTCAGGTAATTGTTGAGCCCATCGACTCATTCCCGAAGGTAATACACAAGAGGATGTTATAAAGCTCAATGGTTTGTTCTCAGAGGTGACTCCTTAGCAGTAGTTATGGCGGAGGCGTAAATGTGCATTGCTCAACTGTGCTATTGTGATTGAGGCGTATATGTATCTTGTTTGTCGGAGCCTCGCTTGCATGCTTCTAGGCTTGGATGTTGCGACAAAGGTGTATGTCTACCTCATTTACTATGGGAGGAGGCGTGCTTAACAACTATGGTCACTAAGGTCGTGTTAGCCTTGGTCGCTAAAGTATGGTTGCCAATGTCGTTTTAACCTTGTGGTCATGGGTTCAAATCCCACAGACGGTGCCAAACTATTGATACATTTTTTCAACATGGCTGGAGCCCAATAATACTGTGGAATGACCCACGATAAACGTTGATACGATGCTTGGATGCTCATTCATGAAATAATAATAAATAATGCTTATAAAATATAAATAAAGAGACACAAAAATTTACGTGGTTCAGCATAAAAGTCTACATCCACATGTCGTTTAGTGGTGAAATCCACTATTGGGTGATTTTAGTGGTGAAATCCTCATGATCTTTCATAGCTCTCAATACAATGAAGAAAATACAGTTGAAGGGAAGTTGAAGAAGAAAATTTCCTTCTATAGAAGGAACCCCATAAGTTGTAGAGTATTTTCTTATAAAGTTGCTAGATGTCCCACGTATATAGTGGTTCCTCCTTTTATAAAAGTCTACTTTATTCTTTAGAATATGTGAGTCATACTTGCCTTATGTCATTTTCATATTTTTATCCAAGTCAACCTGTTTTTATTGTATCTCTTTCTTATTTTATTGTTCCTTTTATTCTTAATAATGAACTTTCAATAGACTGAACCCAGATTTTTACATTCAACGGGATATATCGACTATGACATGCCATGTAAATTTATAATAAATGGATTAATAGAACTCACGAGTACTCTTGCCTTTAAAAAGAAAAGAGTCACGGGTGATGCCAATTCCTTGTCTACTTGATATAAATCACTCCAAATGTCTCTTTTATGTATCTTCACTTTTTATATTTGTGAAATATAATGGCCAACCTTAAAAGAGTTATGTTTGAGCCGGAAGTTTTATCCTTGCCAATTTAGATCCTTTAGTGTGTTGGTGTCAGCCTATTCTTTTTTTTTTTAGTTAAATTTTTAGTTAAAAAAAAGCATATTAGTTAGAAAAAATCTATTCAACATTTTCACACACTACATTTTTATTTTATTTTATTTTTTTCTCTTACTAAATGTATGGATTATGAGTAGAATAATTCAATAAATTTAGGAAGAATAAAAATTAAAAAAATTAAAAAATATGATGTGTGATGCATGAGGATGATAAATATCAAAACTCAATTAGTTATATTATATTTAGTTTATGTGAATCCTTCGTTAGATTATCTATTAGTTTGGCTAAATCATTAAAATAATATATTTTTAACATTTTAGATTTATTTAATTTTATTAGTTTACATATCCTATATTCATATTTTCGAAATCTAATAGTTATAATTGTTATTTTTAATGTTTTATATTTGTTATTTTATCTCTTCGCTTTTTATGCAACGACAGATATGTTTATAATGGTAGCTTTTTATCGAACGATCATTTCTTTCTTACCGTCTAATGTATCTAATGATCATGTTCATCCAACTGTCTTTTTTATCTCACTTTCTTCCGTATCTAGTTTGGGTGTAATCAAATTTTGGTGCTATTGCTAGGGAGACGGTGGAAAAAACAATACAAATAATTTATTTCAATAGTTTGTAAAGGCGATAGCTTCGTTTCCTCTTTTAGCTTGCTACATTTTTTTTTTCTTTCATTTCGTATTATTTTTAGTTTTTAGTATTTGTTTTAACTTGCATGCATAGATATAGAGACACCTTAGGTAGATTTGCTTGTAAGCCTATGCTAGAGTCAGAATCAAATTTTTTAAATTCTTTATTTGACAATTCATCTAGTCCCGAATAAATGAGTGAACACGAAGATCAACCCACTAGAACCCTTCAGGATTACCTCCACCCTACACGCACAGCCACACCATCATGCATCATGTTTCCAGTCAACACTTGCCAACTTGATTTTAAAACAGGAATGATACAACTACTTCTCACCTTTCATGGTTTTGAGAATGAAAATCTTTATTTACACATTAGGAAGTTTGAGAAGTAGTTGCAACTTTCCATAGTCATAATGCTACAGATGATGTTATGAGATTTAAGTTTTTTCATTTCTCTTTGAAGGATAGAGCAAAGAGCTGGTTGTATTCACTAAGACCACGATCTATAGGGAGTGAAATGACACAGGTAATCTTTAACAAATATTTTCCTCAACATAAGACCAATGTTTTGAAGAGGTATATCTCCACCTTTGCACAAAAGGATAGTGAGACTTTGTATCAGGCTTAGAAGAGGTTTAAAGAGTTGTTGAGTATGTTACCCACTATGGATATGAAAACTGGCGCTTAGTTGGTTATTTCTATGAGGAATTTACATCTAGATAACGTCAATTCATAGAGATGATGTGTAATGGTAAATTTAGAGATGATGTGTAATGGTAAATTTTTGTAGAAAAATCCAGATGAGGCTATAGAATATCTCAATGAGCTTGCTGAAAAAGCTCACACTTGGACCGGACCTAGTGCTACTGAGAGTACAAATAGGTCACGGCCTGCTGGAAATCCAAATGATAGTGAAATTTACCATCTTAGCAAAGAGGATAACCTAAAAGCTAAAGTTAAGATGCTTACTAGGGAGTTAGAGGCGTTAAAGACTAAACATTTAAAGTCAACACACATGGCCACTCGTGTAGAGTCTTTTGAACCGTGTTTTGTGTGTGGTGGGATAGATTACCTAACTCAATAGTGCTCCACATTTGCTAAAATTAGGGGAATGTATGAGGAATAATGTAATGCTTTAGGTATGTACAAGAAGTCTTTTGCACCATTCTCAGATACTTACAATCTGGGGTGGCGTAATCACCATAATTTCAGCTGGAAATCTGAAAACCAGCAACCTGCACAACCACCTAGAGCTTACCCTGCATCGTATCGTGCATATTCTTCTTCTAGGAACCCCTTCGAAGATATTTTACATGCTTTTATTGAGGCACAGGGTAAAACTAATCAAAAGTTCGAATATTTGATTACGTAGGTTGTTGAAGAAAACAAGGAGATAAAGAGTCATGTATCCAAGATGATGAGTTTTTTGAGTGTGAATGAGTGTGTCAAGCTCCCTTCTAAAGCTCAAACCACATCCCAATGTCAACATATGGCACAAGAAAATTTGAAAGATGTCAATGCCATTGTGACACGAAGTAGTAAATCATTACAAATCCCAACAATAGATAAATCAGATGATGTTGAAGAGGAACAAAGCAATAATAGTGCCGAGTTGCCCAAGGAAGCTAAGGTAATCAAGAGCCCAGTTAAGGTGCCATTTCCTCTAGCTTTAAAATCTGGCATGCGAACTTTGGATTCTAGCAATGAAATCTTGGAGAACCTCATGCAGGTAAATATCAATCTTACTCTTTTGCATGTTATTAAACAAGTTCCTACTTATGCAAAAGTTCTCAAGGATTTGTATACAGTTAAGAGGAAGCACGATGTTAAGAAGACGACATTTCTAACAGAGCAAGTTAGTGCTTTTATTGAGAAGCGAATTCCTCCTAAGTACAAGGATCCAGGTTGTCCAACCATTGTATGTAACATTGAGAATCATGAGTTTGGGCAAGTGTTGCTAGATTTAGGAGCTAGTGTAAATTTAATGTCTTATTCCATTTATTTGCAGCTAGTTTTGGGAGAAATCAAACCAATTACAGTGGTATTGCAATTGGATGGTCGTTAATTCAAAGTACCACGGGGTGTAGTGGAGGATGTTTTGATTCAAATTGACAAATTTTATTATCCCGTTGATTTCTTAATCCTGGACACTATTTCTGTTGTTAACTCTAATTCTAAAATTTCCTTAATCTTAGGTAGACCTTTCCTCGCTATTGCTAATACCCTTATTAATTACAGGAATGGTCTAATGAAGCTCTCTTTTGAGAATATGACTCTAGAACTGAATATTTTCCACATTGGAAAACAGACAAAAGATGATGATGAGTGCCATCACACGTGCATGTTTGACGCACTCATAGACAATGGAGTTCACACAACTCATGATTATGATTCTCTTGAATATTTTCTTGTTAATTTTAAGTTTGATACTATTAGCGATTCATCTGATGTTGTTGATATTTGTGCTATTTTTTATGAAACTCAGAATTATGGCACATGAGCTTGGCAATCGAAATTTGAGGAGTTGCCTAAGAAAAGTGAAAAACAGGTTCCTTCAAGTGTGGAAGCACCAAGAGTTGAATTGAAACATTTGCCTAAAGGTTTAAAACATGTATTCCTTGGTCGAGATGATACTTTTCCTGTTATTATGTCATCTGAATTGTCTGAGTCTCAAGGTGAGCAGTTAATTTGAACATTAAATGAGTATAAGTCAGCCATAGGTTGGAGCATTGCAGACATTAAAGGTGTTAGCCTCTTAATCTGTTCTCATAAAATTAATTTAGAGGAATGAACTAGCCATCGTAGAGACCCTCAACGCAGACTTAATCCCACGTTGAGAGAAGTGATAAAAAATGAAGTGTTAAAACTGTTAGATGCAGGAATTATATATCCTATTGTTGACAGTAAATGGATTAGCCCTACACATGTTGTCTCCAAGAACTCAGGCGTTACTGTTGTGAAAAATGAATTGAGAGAGTTAGTACTTATGCTTGTGCCTGGGTGGCGGATGTATATTGATTAGAGAAAATTGAATGCCGCCACCCGAAAAGACCATTTTTCGCTCCCTTTTATTGATCAAATCATTCAGCATGTAGCTGGTCACCCATTTTATTGTTTTTTGGATGGTTATTCTGATTATTATCAAATTGAAATTGCATTAGAAGACCAGGATAAAATCACTTTCACTTGTCATTTCGGTACTTATGCTTTCCGTAGAATGCCATTTGGATTGTGTAATGTCCCTGCTGCTTTTCAATGCTGTATGATGAGCATTTTTAGTAACATGGTTGAAAATTGCATTGAAGTTTTTATGAATGACTTGACTATTTTTGGAACTTCTTTTGATGCATGTTTGCTGAATTTAAAAAGATTGTTGACCCGTTGTGAGGAAAAGGAATTGGTTTTGAATTAGGAAAAATACCACTTTATGGTACCTTCAGGTATTGTCCTAGGGTATATTATTTCTTCCAAGAGGATAGAGGTTGATCGATCTAAGATTGAATTAATTTCTAAGTTACCTACACGTAGGGCAATTGCGAGCAAGATGTCCCATTTGTCCGCATCTAAAACATTGAATCCCTGCTAGACAGCACTCGCCTTTATGAGACCTATTGCATTTACCACATATTGGAGCTCGCCCTCCCTTACATACACCAGTGAGCATTTGCGGTCGATGTCCAATCCTTGTAGAAAACTTATGTGCTGACCCGGAACTATTTCCATCCCCGAAGGCTCTTCTCTTTTGGCCAGTCGGAGAGCCAATATGATCAACCAACTCTCATTCTACAATTGCAACCACCTCAACTAGCTGCTGGAAAGTCGAGATTTGCAAACAAGCGACATGTCTACAGATCTCCCACTGTAGACACTCTTGAAAACACTCGATTCTCATTTCTTCAGTAGCAATTAAGTGCATTGCAAACTTCCCAAATTCCATAAATTTTCGGGTGTATTGTTCTACCGTCATCTCCCCTTGTACAAGATTGTTAAATTCTTGGGATTTTTGTCGCCTCACATTGTTCGGAAAGAAGCAATCATTGAACTCATTTTTAAAATGCAACCAAGATACTGCTGCAAATGATCCCAATTCTATCTCAAGAAGCTCCTGCTTGGTCCCCCACCAAGCAGTTGCATCACCTTGTAGCAGGTAACTTGCGTATAGCACTTTCTGGGCTTCAGTACACCCATAGATCTCAAATGTCTTCACGAGATCACTGATCCATCTCCTAGCACGTAGTGGATCCTCCTGACCGGAAAAAGTGGGGGTTCTATGAGCTAAAAAGTGCTCATATGGACATCCAATTTGCTGCTCCCTCTATTGTGGATTGAAATTTTGTTGAAGAAATTTTGTCATACAAGTTAAGGCCCTAGCCATGGCGAGATTCCCATCACTACGAGACAACTTGTCCTTAGGTTCAGGATGTGGCATTCTTGGTCATTCCATCTTTATGCTAAAACGTGTCTTTTAACCCCGATATTTAATTTAAATAAACAATTTTAAAATACAAGAAAATTTTTCTGGTACTGCAGCTAGGTATTTTTATGGTTTTACTCAGAGCTGGACCACTTTGATACCACCTGTGGCCCCCTTAACCCCCACGTATTATTTTAGTGGAGTTCGTGACACTTGGATGATGACCACACGAATCACGCACCCCAACGACAAGTGCTTAAAGTGTGTACAACATGCAATAAGTGTACAATATAATAATCGTAGCGAACAATGAAAAGGCACTCTTATTAAGTACCAAAAAGTTCAAAAACAATAAAACATCTTTTACAAGAGTTATACAGTCATCCGATAGATAAATTAAAGAAAATAACATAATATAAGGGAAACAAATCCCATATCGCTTAACAACATATCGACAAGTCATTACTCTGGTGGAGCCGGTCCTTCAGGCTTATAATCAGTCTCTGCATCAAAGTCTACGATTCCATAAGACGGAACCATAGGGTAAAACACCACAATGAGATTATGACATCTCAGCAAGTAATCAACCAAACAAACATCCAATTGAAAAACACATTAATACATCCAACATGTCCACATACGGTCAAACATGAAGGAACAAATCTACATTTTTTTTCCAAAAAGACACATTTAATCACTAATGCCAAAAATCTCATTTGGTCCAAACATATCCATTATTTTATTATGCATGCACCACAGTCTCCCCTATGGACTATCTGCACACCCTAGCTCTCATCGTCACACCACGGGTAATGTCCGTGCATATGACTTCGTAACGAGCGATGCCCAGTTCCACGCCCGACGCGTACATGACCAAGCATCCTCTAACCTCGCTTGTCCGTTCTCGTCGTCTCCCGACTATAACTTAGGGAATGTCACATCACTCTGTTACACTCCTGAGTGACCAGAGGAGCTCCACCAAGATAATGTCCCATCTCGACTTGGGGTCGTGACATACATGCACCCACAATTTTATAATACAAACAGTCCCAATAAACAAACAACATAACTTCATAACACAATTATTTATAAAATTATAAAAAGATATTGGATGACATAGTAAATAATATCAAAATAAATACAAATATACAGTTTCACAACCAACTACACGCATAATCCCATCCTCCAATCCGACCTAAGGCCCAAAATCAGCTACATATTAATTCTAACACTTCAGCGGTTCAAGGCCCATCTCAAACCAACAGACTGCAAATAATGTCAATTATAATAACGCTATTTTAAACCTCATGGGTCGTGTTGAAAAATTACTTACAACGTAGTCGGGAAATTTCTGGAAGATCGCGAGTGTGGAGGTGTTGCCCAAGGTGGCGGCGCACGGCAGAGCAGTGTCGTGAGCTCCGCTTTGCCAAAAAGAGCTCCTAACTCTCGGGTTGTGATAAATGGGTGGCTCTCGAGGATGGTCGCACAACCACGGGAAGGTGACTACGTGTAGTGGTCGTGGTGGTGCACGGCGGCGCACACGACAAAAGGCCTTAAAGGCTACGGAACAAAGATCAAAAGGAGATAAAAATAGCTTATACTAGAGAGGGAGGAAGATTAATTGGAAGATTATTTGAGGGAAAATGTGGCCTATTTATAGGCCGAAATGGCGGTTCAGTTTGCAGATGAATATTGCGGTTCACATGTAGTGGATGAGACGTGTGGTGGTGTATGTTGCGTGGTGTAGCGGCAGGTTGACAACAGTTGAGGGAAGCACTGTTGATCGACACGGGGACAATATGGAAGCTCGAGGTGGAAGGTGGTGGTGGCCAGTGATGAGAAAAAGGAGAAAAACGTGGCCATGGTTAATTGGAGGAAGCAGCAGCGTCGGCAGCAGGTGAAGGAGGAAGAACCCAGAAGAAAGAAGAAGAAGAAGAATAAAGAAGGTGTGCGGCACATGAGGGAAAGAGATGGAACCTAGGTTCCTCTCAAAACAGCGCCATTTCCTTCAAAGGGGCTGGGTTTTCCCTACTTCCACATGGGCTGGGCCCCCTATATCACACGAGCTGGGCCCTTATTACACACACAACCCAAATAACACACACACACACACATAGCCTATTAGAAAAATAAAACACTAAATCACATAAGCCCAACTTCAGAAGAATAGAAAGAATATAAAATAAAACAATAAAAATCATTCTATCAATATTGTTAACAAAAGAAAGCTACGAATAATATAATTATAACCAAAATAAAAGACCAATAATAATAGGTAAATAATGCACAAATTAGGGATCTCACAAGTTAGCTCCCAGCATAGAGGAAGAAATGACATTAACAAAAAATGGGGCTATGTGCCGACTGAAGGATTGGAGGAATCACCTGTCGCTAAGGAAGACACAAAAGGATAGAAGGTTGTGCCGACTAAAGGAGTGGAAGAAGTGCCAAATGCCTTCAAGCAAGGATCGGGCTCCCTAACATCAGCACAAAGGAAGGTATACCATGTCTGCTCGGCGAAAGTAACCAGTGAGCCAACTGGAGAAGGTGGCATAGGATCCTCTCTAAGACCAACTAAGGGGTTACAAGTTGATCCTCCTGTTGCTCGGTGGAACTGTGCATTTCTTCGCTGAGGGTAACACAAGCAAAAAGAAAAAGATGGGCGAGGAGAATACAACCTCCCCATTTAAGATAGGGGGAGTGGGGACTCACACGCAGAAGATGCCATCAATTCCCTTGCAGTATTAGAGGTTTCCTCACCAAAGGCAGCAACTGGAGCATATGAGCGGGAATTGACCAAAGCCTCATTTTCCACGACCATAGCCACAGTCTCATGGACAACGGGGGCCTGCTCTTCCCTTCCAATTTCCATAATCTCAAACAAGCCCCCCCTCTGAAGGAGAAGGCGATGATTCAAACTTTTCAAATAGGGCTTTTGGGAGAGAGCCGAGGACATACGGGATCTAATTGAAAAAAGGAAGCTTCCAATGCCGAGTCCAATTCTTGGGACTCTCCCTTTTTCAATGACCTATGTGAGGTGATCAAGGGGTGCCGATGAGAGAAAGGGTTGAGATTTTCTATAGCCACCGCATGAAGGGGCAGCAGTTGACCAAGGGCATCTTGAGCCCCCCTTTGGACGTGGCGAGCGCATGACATGCCACGAGCCACAACACCATTAGGGCAAGGCTTTTTCACTTTAGAGTCCAAGTGAGTAGAGTTGGACCCCTTCCAAGGGTGTTTTCTAAGGTAAGCGCATGACGGCCCATGACTCGCGATTTGTCCAACAATACTAAGAAATGGTTTATGTTTTTCTGGGTAAGATAAGCTTTCAAGCTTTCATCCTCTTACTGCTTCACGGTGATGAGGTACATGGCTAGCCGTCTCCTTCTCCTGTTAGCCATGAACTGCGTCAGGAACTGCTAGCCAAGCTCCTCAAAGATGGTTATAACGCCCGCTTATAAATTCCTGAACCAACTTTGTGCTGCCCCTTTGATGGTTACAGGGAAAGCCTTACGTACATGTGATTTCTCATAGGAATTTGTGGAGGGTCATATGGGCCTTCAAGTCTCCAGATGCTCGGTCTTTAGATCTGTCATAATGGTCCATTTATGGCACCTTAAATTTCGGCAGGAGGGGGGCCACCACTATTTCCCTACCATATGGTTGGTTTGTGCTGCTGGGTAGGTTGTCAATCGATGAAGATGCCCCCATTAGCCTCGCCATGTCCTCGTGCTTCTCCATAAGGTCACACAGGTCGTCATGCATCTTCCTCTTCTCGTCTTAGTCACTTTGGGGTGGTCCCCTTTCGGTTTGGAACTCTTCATCACGTTGCTTGCCTCACTCCTGTGTTTCGCCCTTTTTCGATTTTGCTTCCCTTAGCTTCAAGGCATCGTTTTCTTTATGCAAAAACTCTATTTTCAGTGCCATCTGTTGCAGCTTTTCCTCCATCTCTACAAGACTTTTATCTAACTCTGTACTGCCATCGTCCATCATAGCTATTTCCTGCTCATGAATCATGTGTGAGTGTGAGTGCGTTGTAGTAGGCAATTTGGTCTCGACTTTTCATTTCAAAATCCTAGACGGTGCCAAATTGTTGAAGCAATTTTCTGCTGGTCTTTAGTAAGGAGATTATCTTGCAAGAAGAACAAAACTTGGGCTCTCGGATCCAGTGAAGTGTCCAATACTTAATTTAAATTGGATAATATGAGTGTGGAGAACATAGAATGCAGAGAGATTGTTGGACGCACATGTCCACCTATTTATAAATGATGGGAGGCGCGATATGGCGTCGCCCCTCTAAGGGTACGTTTGGGTGTTGAAAAGTGTTGAGAAGTGTTGAGAATGTTTGTGAATAGTTATGAGTAGAGATTGGAGTGAGTTTGTGGGTCCCATTGAGAGTATTTTGAGTTGTTTGGATGTGTCAAGTATGTTGAGTTGTTAACTTTTGAGTAGATAGTTGAAAAATGTGTGGGTCCCATAAATATTATAGTAATTTGATTTTTAATAATAAATATTATAATGATTTTATTATAGTGATTTTTTAATATTAATAAATATTGTAGTGATTTTATTTTACTTTTATATATAATAATGATAAATATTATAATGATTTTATTTTTAATTTATATATAATAGTGATAAATATTATAATGATTTTATTTATATATATATATATATATAATAGTGATAAATATTATAGTAATGTTATTTTTTATTTATATATTATAGTGATTTTATTTTTAATTTATATATAATAGTGATAAATATTATAGTATTTTATTTTTAATTTATATATAATAGTGATTTTATTTTTATTTATATATTTTAGTGCTTTTATTTTTTATTTATGTATTATAGAGATAAATATTATAATGATTTTATTTTTTATTTATATATTATAGTGATTTTATTTTTTATTTATATATTATAATGATTTTATTTTTTATTTATATTTAATAGTGATAAATATTATAGTAATTTTATTTATTATTTATTATATATTATAGTGATTTTATTTTTTATTTATATATTATATTGATTTTATTTTTTATTTATATATTATAGCGATTTTATTTTTTATTTATATATTATATCGATTTTATTTTTTATTTATATTTAATAGTGATAAATATTATAGTAATTTTATTTTTTATTTATTATATATTATAGTGATTTTATTTTTTATTTATATATTATAGCGATTTTATTTTTTATTTATATATTATAGCGATTTTATTTTTTATTTATATATTATAGCGATTTTATTTTTTATTTATATATTATAGCGATTTTATTTTTTATTTATATATAATAGTGATAAATATTTTTTATTTATATATTATAGTGATTTTATTTTTTATTTATATATTATAGTGATTTTATTTTATTTATATTTAATAGTGATAAATATTATAGTGATTTTATTTTTTATTTATATGTAATAGTGATAAGTATTATAGAATGTTTGTGAATAGTTATGAGTAGAGATTGAAGTGGGTTTGTGGGTCCCATTGAGAGTATTTTAAGTTGTTTGGCATGTGAAGTATTTTCAAAAGTACGAGAATAGTTGAAAAGTGTTGAGGAATGTTTGGTACCCAAACATAGCCTAAGTGCTTGATTTCTAGGCTCTGACACATTAATTCCTCTGAGTGCTTAAGTCTGAATATTTAATGTGGTAACCTTTCTGGTCCCGATATATATATTTTTTTTGTTGAGAAAAGACTATCATTAATAGAACTAAATTACAAGATCACTGACTATGGGGGATTAAAAACTTCCTCCCATCTTACAAGAGAGCCAGGGATACAATTTCCTTTAAACAAGCCTATGGAATTAGTATTAACAGCCCACTTACATGCCCACTTGGCAATTACATATGCTTGTCAATTAGCAATTATGGGAATCCACGTAAACTTCCAATCCTTTTTTATAGACAGGTACCCCTTTGCATCAACAACCCAACCTCTCAATCTCCATGAGTTTGGCTCTTCAGTCTGGTTGATGGCTTTAAGGATTTCCAGTGAGTCACCTTCAATTTGTACTTGGTCAATGCATGTTTTTTCTACAATGAGTGATGCTAGAATCTCTGCTTTACCTTCTGCTTCATAGGGTGATATGGTAGGAATTTTTCTGTCCATGCATGATGGATAATCCTTGATGAGTTCCTTGATATGGCATTATCATAGTTGATTTTTCATTTGTCCACAGCTTGGGGGGTCCAACTAGTTCCTTTTTCCATATCCTCAACTTTTTGTGCTCCAAGAAGTTTTTCTATTTTGTATTTTGCTTTAGTGATTATATGCATAACATCAGGATTGATGTCTTGATGGATTTTTTGGTTTTGGCCAAACCATATAGTATCCATGATTATGGTTGCAGAAAGATTGAAATCTTTCTCTTTATCCATATCTACATTCAGTTATTCAGTTCTTGCTTGGGCTATATGATGCAGTTGATCTAGTTTATGGTTGGCATCTGCTGAAAAACTGAAGTGTTTATAGGCCATGGGGATTCCCTCCATAATACTCTAGTGAATTGGCATGTAATGAATAGGTGCTCTGCGGTTTCTACCTCGCACATACATAGAGGGCATAGTGCTTCCTCCTAGCTCATAGTATGGAGCACTTTCGCCAAGTTACATCTGGTTGGCATCGCATTCTAGGCTATCTTCCAGAGTAGTCTTGTCTATCTTGTATTTTCAATTTCTAAAGTTTCTTCCACATGTTCTAGTGTTGATTTTCTAGACAGTCAAACCTCTCCTTTTGGTCCCTCCAATATGCAGACTTCACAGTAAACTTCCCATTATTGTTCGGTGTCCATATGAGTTCATTAGACCTTTCTAAGTTTTGTAGCCTTGTGTTTAGGATAGCTTCAACCGAGTTGGTGTCAAAGATCTCGTAGATATACTCTCTTTTCCAATTCTTGCTGTCGTGGTCGATCAGATTAGCAACCTTGATGTTTTCTAGGCTATTTTTCAAAGCTTCATTGGGGTGAGGTTTGTTGCCTTTGATGTTTGGGAGCCAAGGATCTTCCTAAATATTAATAGTCCTGCCATTGTTGAACATGTAACATCTTCCCTTTTCGATCAAGTCCTGGTTTTGGAGGATACTTTGCCAAGTCCATGACTGGGCTTTCTTTGGGGTTGTATGTATGAGATCCTCATTTCTCATGTATTTTGCTTTTAGAATTTGGACCCAAAGTTTATTTTTCTCTGTTAGTATGTTCCACCCTAGTTTGGCAATTAGGGCTCTATTGATGTCCATAAATCTTCTTAAGCATAGTCCTTCCTACAGTTTTGGTCTGAAAATAGGCTCCCAAGATTTAGAGGTGTAGTGTCTCTTATCAGGTTTGAAACCCCACCATAAATCCTTCATTTTCGCATCCATCTCTTTACAGAATTCCTTGGTTAGAAGATAAGAGGACATCTAGTACATGGGCATAATAGAGGCTATTGTTCTAATTATGATGGTTCTTCTAGCTTGAGAGAGAACTTTTGCTTTCCATCGAGCCACTGTATCAAGAATTTTCTCCTTTATGTCTTGAAAATTTTTCTTTTTTGATCTTTGATTGAATAGAGGGAGGCCTAGGTATTTGCTATCAAGTTTAGCTTTCTTGAGGCCAATAATCTCCATTAATTTGGTAGCTTGCCTGGCTTGCAGATTTTTACTGAAGAAAATGGAGGACTTATTTGAGTTCAACTTTTGTCCTGACCACTTTGTGTACTTTGCATTGCAATCCAGTAGAGTCTCTACTTCAACTTCATTTGCTAGCAAACATGCGATGTGTAACTGTAGGAGCAGCTCTAGCTACCTTGATACCATGGACAACACCATAACTCTTGGCCCCGAGAATCAATCTAGATAGGATTTCAGTACCCACGATGAATATAAAGGGAGATAGGGGATCCCCTTGTCTTAAACCTCTTTGTGGTTTAAAAAAATCAAAAGAGGTTCTGTTAAGCATAAGGGAAAGAGATGCTATAGTGATAATTTGAAAAATCCATTGAATCCATTTTGGGGGCAAAGCCAAGGTGCTTGAAGATATTAAGAAGGAAGTTCCATTCAATACAGTCGAATGCTTCCTCTATGTCTAGTTTCATTGCCATTAGAGCCCCTCTTCCTTTATTGCCTTTCATAGTGTGTACCAACTCATGGGCAATAATAGAGTTCTCTTGGATGAGTCTGGTAGGTACAAAGACAGCTTGTGTAGGAGAAATTATTCTACTCATAACCCGTCTTAGTCTAGAGGCCATGATTTTGGCTATGATCTTATAGGCCACGTTACACAAGCTTATGGGTCTAAAATGGTGGACCATGGCTGGGTTATCACACTTTGGAATTAGAACTAGGTTTGTGTGATTCAACTCCTTTAGAATATAGCCTATGTTGAAAAACATTTATCACCATTCTACACACATAATCTTTGATAGCGTCCCAATAGAAGTTATAGAAGTGTGAATTGAGGCCATCAGGACTAGGTGCTTTCATAGAACCAATATAGTTTAGGCTATCCATAATTTCATTCTCATCAGGTGCAGCACAAATCCATTGATTATCCTCATCATTTATAATGGGACTAAGGAGATCGAACAGGATGCAAGGCTCTTTAGGATTGGAAGAAGTGAAGATATGTTGAAAGTGCTCGATAAAATTATTGCCAATATCCTCTCTTTCAGAGCACCATTCTCCATTTGCAATCTTGATATTATTAATGGAGTTCTTTTTTCTTCTTATGATGGTGTTCATAAATGGAAGAACTTTGTGTTGAGATTCGTAGTGGTGAGCCAAATTTTCTAGATTTTTACTTCCACATGATCTCTTCTATTTTCATTTCTTCCATTAACATTAATCTCATATTCTTTTCCTCTATTGTCCTCTGATCCATATTATCATCCTGTCGAATTTGATCCAATGCCTCTGTCAAGGTTTTGATTTTTTGTTGGACTCGACCAAACTTATTCTTGTTCCATTCCATGAGGGCTCTTTTGGTTTCTTTGATTTTCCAGACAAGTTTGTATGCCGGAGAACCAAAGCATTTGGTTTTCCATGCCTGAGCTACCACTTTTTTGCTTTCTTGGTTTCTAGTCCACATGGCCTCAAATCTGAAGGATTTTGGTAAAGAGTTTTCCTTTCCAAAGATGTCCAGGATGATGGGGGAATGGTCATAAGCAATTCTAGGCAGATGAGTAATGGTTGGATTTGGATAATCGAGTCTCCAATCCGGGTTGGCAACAACTCTATCTAGTCATTCTTGAATGAGTGCACATTCATGTCTCCCATTTGTCCAAGTATATTTATTACCTTGGAATCCTAGGTCCACCATCCCATTATCTTCCATGAACCTTCTAAGACCGACCCCCTTTAGTAGAGGAAGAATTGGTAGAGCTCCCCCCCCTCTTTTCTCATCCATAGACAGAAGAGTATTAAAATTCTCAATGCAAATCCAAGGGCCAAAAAAATGCTAGGGATTTTATTTAAAAAATCCCAAAAGTCTCTTTTTTCTTTCCATTGCGTAGGGCTATTTTTTCTTTCCATTGCGTAGGGCTATAAATGAAGGTAGACATCCAGGGTGTAGATTTGGCCTTGGAATAATTAACAACATTAATCATATTACTATTAGCAAAAGTTACATCAAAATCCACTGCTAACTTCCAAGCTAAAGCAAGACCTCCTTTTTTGCCATTAGGAGGAACTTAAAAAAAAGTTATCAAAACCATCTTGCCTTAAAGTTCTACTATTATCAGCAACCATGGTTTTAGCTAAAAAAAAAATATTGGGTTTGACATTGTTAATCATAGCCCTAAGGTGGTTTACTGTCGTAGCCCGGGTTAGGCCACGACAGTTCCAACTTACTACAATCATGACTCCTTTGGGGGAGTGATTAGGCCAGCCTCCTTAGCTGTGGTTGATGCCTCTTCTAGTATATCCATATAGGCTTGCTCCAAGTCACTAAGTTTTGAGATGTTTGATTTTGGTGTGGAAGTCTCAGGTTGTTGCTCCCTGATGACGCTGCCATTTCTCTTTCGGTGAGAGCTAGAACCTTTCTTGGGGCTTTGTTTCGTAGCTTTCCGTGCCATTTTCCTTTCACTGATGGTGGTAACTATCATTGGTTCCTCTCTTGGGACATACATGTAGTTGCTCTTCTTCTTCTTCTTCTTATTTTTTTCCCCATCAACTTCCTCTTTGACCATATTATTCCAATCCTTTTCTACTTATGTGCTAAGCCATATTTGAGTAGCCCAGGGGACTTTGTTGTTCCTCAAATCCTATCTCTTCAGGTATCAGGGGGCCATTAGAGCAGATTTCTAGTTTGTTGTATTTTAGGCCCATCTCAAAATTCATTTCCTCTTGCCCCATGCATGGTGGCCCTTGGTTAACTTGCGTTTTGTACTCCTACCTGGCAATTTTGATCTCAGTTTTGTATGGCATGGTTGGTGGGTCTTTCCAGAGCTCCTCGTATTTCCCTTCAGTTAGAAGCGACATTTTGCTACCTGCGTTCCTTGTGTTAAGGTTTGCTATTCCCCATGCCTGCTGGATATTTGTATCCAAGGTGTTGTACATGTCAGAGCCACTCCTCATTAATGAAATAACGTTCAGCTTTGAGTCTTTCTGAGTTTGAGATTTCCTAGTTAACTTGTCCAGTGATTCGGATTTGGATTCTTCCACTTGACTCACCTAGTTGATATTCTATCGGCTGTTTACTGTGTTTATGTTATCCTCCTTCTTATCTTGTGTAGCTTCCTTATCCGGTTGTTTCCTTTGGATATTATCGTTGAATTCATTTTTCTGGATTGGATTTGAGCCATCTTGTATGAATTTCTTTGGTGATATGGTCATGGCTCTCATAATTAGTCCCAATATAGGATTGTGTTGAGTTGTTTGAAACCTCACAAGGCAGAATTTTTTGTTGTAGCCCAGAAATCCACATGAGTAGCAGATGTAAGATATTCTTTCATATTTGAAAGACACCCATACTGGAGTTTTCCTAGGCTGCTCCATACTAAACCCAGGAATGAGAGGTTTGCTAGTATCCAGTAGAATCTGGATTCGTTGATATCCAACAGAATATGGATTTGTTGATATCCAGCACACACACGATTCTCTTCTTAGTTTCATAATCTATCTTCAGCATTGTCCCAATAGCACTTCCAATATTCTTTACGGTTTTCTCATTCATCTTTTGTAGAGGTAACCCATGTATCTGTATCTAGATTGGAGTTTTCTTGAAATCAATTTCCCTTATAGTAGCTCTAATAGGCCAAGATTTTAGAATAAAAAGATGGTTCATGATATTCTAGGGACCTAGATCTAGAGCCTTGTTCTTTTCATACGAGTTCTTAAATTTGGAAATAAGGACATCATCTTCTACTTCCTCAATCTCTAGGTGTTTGTAAAACTCCAGGATTTGCATATAGTGTCCCTCACTGCTTTCTTGTTTAAGGATTTCTAGGACATTATCTTTCCCATAAGGATCAAGTTTAATGCTTCCTTTTGGACTCGATTTGATTGTTAAAATGGTTGATTGGTTGCGCATATTCCACTCGGGATTTTCTCTGTGTTAGCTAATTGCAAAACAACTGCTTAGTAATTATTTAGAAATTGGAGTCCCATGGAGATACGATGCATTTTGACTTGCCTATCTCTCAGTTCCACTCGGGATTTCCTCTATGTCAGTTGATTTCGACACAACTGCTTAGTGATTATTTAGAGGTTTGGTTTCGTTTGGTTACATAGATTATATGAGATGAAATGAAGTTGAAAATTGAATAAAATATTGTTAGAATATAATTTGTATTTTGAGATTTGTAAAAATTGAATTGTTTATTATATTTTGTGTGATAATTTGAAAAAATTGTAATGATTATATGAGATGAGATGATATGAGATTGTTTGGTTTGTGTAACCAAACCAGGCCTAAGTCCCATAGAGATATAATGCGTTTTGACTTGCCCACCTCTTAGTTGTTCTTGCGTGGGTGAACCCCGTGGCGAGCCTTTAATGGCTCGTGGCACTTTCCTTGATTGGCCAATGAGCTTAGGCCCAACAATAAAAAATAACTGGTGAGTTTAATGGTTGGCTGCTAGAAAAAGGGTCTAAAAGAGAAGATATGATCGTTTCAAGAGAGAATAAGGAAAAGATAATTATACACACACATCATATTTCATAATATATTTCACAACAATATTTTAAGATGAGAATATTTTTATAAAATTATGTTATTTTTATAAGTTAATTTATAAAAGTACTCCTCATTTAAAATAAATTGTATAAAATATTATAAAAGAATATTCATGCGTAAATAATTTTTCATAAGAAAATATGAAAAAGACCCAAGAGAAAAATGCATGCCATTTCATGACTTTTTGCTCTGACGGGATAGGGTGCAAAGTCCGAAGACGTTAAAAAAACAAAACAGAAAACACAATCAAAAGAAGAGACGAAACATTGGATTGGAAGGAGGGAGGGGGGAGCAACGCCCCCTTTATTTGTTTTTTTAGGTCAAATAAAGGAGCAACGTCCTACACGCGCTACACCATGGGTTTTCTCAGTCGCCGATCTTCCAGACTATCGCATACGGTGCTAAAAGAAGTAGCGCGTAGCATACACACGCAAGTTATCGTTTATGCGTGGCTTCCACGCACTGCCGCGAGAAGGCTTATGTTGCCGCCACGTGCGGCTTTTCTGGCACCAGCGACTCCGGTATCCTCAAAATCAACTGTCCGACATACTCCTAGAGTGGCGCGTGTCCTTCACGCGCCACTACAACCGCCTTGGCCAGTGTTTTTTCACTTTTTTGTAGTGTTTAAGTGTCTGTAGTTTTGGTCTTTGTTTGTGTTATGAAATAAAAGAAATAAGTTATTGGACTTTTGTCCATAGCAGGAGAACCCCTTCCTCCAAAAGAGGAGGGGGTGGTCTTGTCCTTCTCTGCCTTTGGAAGATGGAGGTGTTTAGTCATTCTCCTCATTTAGAAGATGGAGGTGGTTTTGTCATTCTCCTCCCTTGGAAGTTGGAGGTATGTCCTTATCCTCATTTGGAGGTGGGGATGGTTATCTCTGGTTTTTTAGAAAGTGGTACTCTTAGACAAACCAGTTTTTTTAGTAGCGAGTTCCAAGAAGTTAAGACAATGTTCGTCGTAAAGAATTTTGTGTGCGGGAAAGCTCTCCACATATGAGTAGTTTGACTTATAATCTGAGTTTTTTCTTTGTATTGACCAGTTACAACTGTAATAGGTTTCTCCACATATGAAAATCTTCTGCTAGGAATAGGTTTTTGGATTCTCGACATGGGTTTTAGATTTTTAACATGTTGATCGATAAAGTTATGTTATTTTGACATTTTTCTCCTTTATCTGTGCGCGTGCGCTTTTGTAGCGATTCAAGCTTTGAAAGAGGAGTCAATACAATGCACTGCGCCAAATGAGGCGTAACTACTGATGGAGGAGTTCATACTACTGAAGAAAGATTGTGATCGAAGTGAAGAAACCAAGAAAGAAAAAGACTACAGGGGTAAGAAGAATTGGATGAGAGCTCATTTCAGCTTTGGAACACTGATGATCATCCCTCTATTGATTGCACAAAACATAACGCCAAATAAGAAACAAAGGTAGAAAGAAAAAAGATCACTAATTTATGTCTTCGTATACCATGAAAGTCCATGGGACTTCACCAAAATTTAATTGCCAATTACTAGACAATCTGATTGAAATACTCTATGGGAATTGATGTTTTATGTGGTTATGGCAGAAGAGCGAGGAAGCGAGTGAATTAGAAAGAACCCATTCCAGTCTCGTAAAAATAGGGTTGAAGGGGTGGGATTTATGCCATTCAAGACATATTCAGGTTATCCCATTGCGAGTAAGGAAGAAAGGGAGGAATTTCCAGTTCATGGGCTTTCGCATATATTATTCAAAACGATTCGTTTAATTAAATCAGTCCATGTCACCGTCATTGCACTTCGGTGCACAAATTTGACTGAAAGAATCAATTTCCGGCAAAATATATTCTTCCTTGGCTGCCCTTGGCCAATCAGAAGCAAACTAACTGAACAGGCTGAACGGTCCAGCATTGTGCCCAGCTGGCCAATGCGATGTCATACGGACCAATGGGCTTGTCACACCTCAGCTTGGTTTCTGCCTTACCACGTAACTCCGCGAACTATCAGGATCTAAGGGTGCTGGACAAGCCACCTCAGTAACCATGCTATTCAAGTGCCACGTACCCATAGTTAATCGCCCACTACACGATGCATTGACCCTACCCTCCCTTACTTATTCAGGCATTTCCTTCACAATCCCCTCGCAGAACCTCCCTAAACCTCCCTAAACCTCGTACTCCATCCATCTAGCTGCCCCAAGGGCCAAACTAACACCACCTGTCTGAGACGACGCGTATGACATGTTCTGAACGTCCAAATAATTTTGTTCAGCTTTCTCGTCAACCAAACAGGAACCGTTCCATACGGCACTTCTGTTTTCTGGAGAATGCGATCTGCTACCCCCTGGTGTCTCTCTCTCTCTCCCCTTTCAACGCTTCCTACATACTTTCTTATTTCTTTAAAATATTTTTTTTAATCTCATATTTTTACCACAATTGTAAAGTTCATACAAATCAATAGCCGAATTGAAATATTTACACTATTCTGATTGTGGCTTAGCCAAGTTGGGTTTTCCAATTTTCTCAGACTAAGCAGCACCAGATCCTGCCTTTTTTTGTGCTTCTCTCTCTCATCAATCAACTGTTTCTTTAACTCTTTGGCTTTTGCTACTCAGAGGCTTGCATAATCCAGAATGGCTTCCATCTTATTCAAGCTAGGGCAAGTACTATCAGTGCTCTGCCTTTTCGTTTCACGGTCTCAATCTGCGGTTTCCAGCATAGATCTCGGCTCCGAAGGGCTAAAAGTCGCTGTCGTGAACCTAAAACCCGGACAGAGCCCGATCTCAATCGCGATCAACGAGATGTCAAAGCGCAAATCTCCGGCCCTAGTCGCATTCCATTCTGGTACTCGCCTTATCGGCGAAGAAGCTGCGGGGCTCGTTGCTCGGTACCCCAACAAAGTCTATTCTCAAATCCGCGACATAATTGGGAAGCCTTATAATTACTCAAAAAGCTTTCTTGACTCGATTTACTTACCGTTCCCAATCATAGAAGATTCTAGAGGTGCTGTCAATTTTAAAATCGATGACGACGGTTCCATTTATTCAGTTGAGGAGTTATTAGCAATGATTTTGGGTTATGCGGTGAATTTGGCGGAGTTTCATTCGAAGGTGCCGGTGAAGGACGCAGTGATTACAGTGCCGCCGTATTTTGGACAAGCGGAGCGAAGAGGGCTGCTTCAGGCGGCCAAGTTGGCTGGGGTTAATGTTCTTTCACTGGTAAATGAGCATTCGGGGGCGGCGTTGCAGTATGGGATTGACAAGGATTTTTCTAACGGGTCGAGGCATGTTATTTTCTATGACATGGGTGCGAGCAGTACATATGCTGCGATAGTGCATTACTCGGCATATAGTGGTAAAGAGCATGGGAAGACTGTGTCGGTCAACCAATTTCAGGTGAACTTTAAAACTTGATAGGAATAGGATAAAAATGAATTGCAATTGTCAAGTCTGAAACTGGGGTTTATTCTTGTGCATACTGTTTGGTTGGATAAGAGCACTGACATTGGACTAGCCAAATGTCAGTGAAATTTAAAATATAGCTAAATTTTGTATAAATAACCTGTATTGGACTAGTTAAAAACCCTTAGCTTAGATTTTGAATTACAATAACTCTAAAGGAATTTTCAAAGTTGGAGAGTCCCTATTTACCCATCAAACCTATACTTTATTCACAAATAATCAACAATGGTCTCTCTCTTCTTATTCACAAATGTTATTCACAAGTTGAAATTATTGACTATGGACAGATATCGTCCAGATTATGTCCATTCAATTTTTTTTTGTAAACAAAGCTATATTATGTTGGATAATTAGGTTAAGAAAAAAAATAGTTGGAAAACAATAATTTTAAGTAAAAATTAAATTCTTAATTAATCTATAGAGTGTATTTGCAAAACATAAAAAAATTATTGAAAAAGAAATTATTATTAAAATATATAATATTATATTATTATTTTAACTTGGTGATGGATAGTCCAATGTGGACTAATTTCTTCAATGTCTTTGACTTTAATTAAAACCTCAACTTTTAGCCAAATTTTGGCCATGACAATGCTCTAAGGTGATAAAATGTATATCAATATGTAATGCTGGAAATTTAAACGTGTTCCCTAAACTTATATAAAAAAAAAAGGTATATCAATATGTTAATACCTGTACATGGATGTGCACAAGAAGGAATGATTGGTGAGGACTCATTTCATTTCAAATATTTTATTAGCACTTTATTGCCATGCAATTATCGAGTTTAGGGTGTTTCCACTTATTTTCTAGAAATCTATATTGATTGGGGATCCATTCCAGAAAATGATGCACTGTACCGAAAAATGTTTTCCATCTGAATATGAGCAGTTTGACAAAAAGAAATGTTTTTAGTCTAAGGCTTCGTTTGGTTATACAGATGAGATGAGATGAGATGAGAAATACGTGAATAGTAGTGATATAATTTGTGAATAGTAATGAAATAGTTTGAGTTAAGATTTTTATAGGGTTTTGGAAAAGGAGAGAAAAAGTTGAATAAAAAAATTATAAAGTTAAAAGAGAGTTAGAATATAATTTTTTAATATAATTTTTGTTTTGAAATTTGAAAACATTAAATTATTTTTGTGTTTTGTTTAGAAGTTTGGAAAATTGTAATGATTAGAGGAAAAAGTTAAATATTTTAAATTGTAAAGTGTTTGTGTTTGTGGTGTTTGGATGTTAAGATGAGATGGTTTGAGAGGTTTGTGAAAGCAAACTAGGCCTAAGACTGATGTAGTCAAGGATTAGTGGTTCCATGGAATCAATTCATGTTGAATATTTTTTGGACTAGTAACTCGTTCTGAATAATATCTTGTATGTATATTACTTCTAAAAATTTTTTGATAAAAAGAAATGTTTTGTAGTCAAGGATTAGTGGTCCCATGGAAATCAATTCATGTTGAATATTGTCTTTTGATAAGTAATTCATGCTGAATAATATCCTGTAAGAAGCAATGTTTTCATTGCACAAAGATGTTCTAATGCTTCATGAAGATTCTTGAATCTAGTGGAATATAGAGGGGGTGGAAGAAGAAGCCCCATCGTAATCCCTGAAGAAGTGGAAGGGAAGGGTTGGAAAAAATTGTGATGGAGCTTCGTGAGGCGCATGAAAGCATGGAAAAACTTGGGAAAAATTTATCGAAAGGGGCTGGAACCATCCAATAGAAAGACTCAGAAAAAGGCTTACTTAAGTCGTATGCGGAGGTTGTCTTGACTCCATACGTTGGCTCTGTCATTAGAGTCATCCACTGTAGGTTGGAGGAAGCACCGAGCAGAGATGGGTAGTCCTCAAAGGATATGAAGGGCAATTTGGACAATTCACAAAGGCATGGTGTTACCGTTGTAGAGGCATGTCGGACATGTTAGTCAAAGACATTGCCAGTCGACAACACTTATACAATAAGGGAGGGGGTCGCTCTGCTCAGTGGTCATTGTGTAGATCAGATGACCTTAGGTAGCCTCAAAAGGGAGATATTAGACTTGAGGGAGACGATCAATAGTTTTATTTAGAGGGAAAACCAACGTTTTAGGCTGGGCTTAGAAGTATCTGTGGGCTGTGTAAGGAAGGTAGAAGTATCCTTGGGGCTTGTGCCTTGCGGGCCGTAAAAGGAAAGGGACCAACCTTTCCTTCAACCCAGCCTTCAGAACCAAGAAAGCTCCGTCAGAGTTGATGAACTGTCGGAATCGTCAGAATTGATGAACTATTGGATGGAGACAACGTAGAATGGGTTGACTGATGTGGGTGATCCAGTGGACGGCATCCAGGTCGTTGCTGTGGTGGCGACAACGTCGGTGATACTCAAGGAAGTTGTACCTGTCTTGGAGCTAGAAAATGTTGCCGAAATCGTGGGGATTGAGGGTGCGGCCCTACTTGTGTCTCCTTAAAGTTGGTTGAAACTTCCATTAGAGGTGGGCTTTGGCTTCGGTAAGGTCTCTAATGCCAGGGACCGTGAAATGGTCAATGCAAGGGCCGAACCTTCCAAGGGTGCTATGGTTTTGTACGATTCAGATGGGGTTGTGAGGGAGTACTGGCATGGGTCGTGTTAGGGGTGTAACCGGTCCGGTTCGGTCCGGTTTTGGATAAAATCTAGGACCGAACCGATATGTACCGGTTTTATATTTTTCAAAATCGATTACGCACCGGTTACCCTCTTAAACCGGTACTTCCGGTTTTACCGGTTTCAGGTCCGGTCCGGTTTTCCGGTTTTTTTAAAATATAAGTTTCACAATTTGTCATTAAAAATTTGTTTATAAAAAAAAAAAACTGTTTTATACTTTTATTAATATATTAGACCATATAATAGTATTAATATTAGACTATTGGTATAGTTATAAGTTATATATTAGTATTAATTATAAACTTTTAGTGATTTAGTATTAACATTTTATGTAATAATTTATAAATTATAATAAGAAATTATTTCATATATGAATATATATAATTATATATATTATATATAAAAATTTCACATAAAAATTTATAATTATACATTATATATAAAACTTATATATATTAATATTTAATATATAAAAAATATTTTATATAAAACTTATATATAAAAATATTATTTTTTATTTTTTTTAATCAACCGGTCCGGTCCGGTCCAAAAAATCCCAGAATCGGAACCGGACCGGAACCGGCCGGTTTTTACATTTTAAAAACCGGTTCCATACCGGACTGGTTTAAAACCGGGAAAACCGGACCGGTTTTCCGGTTTGAGTTTACATCCCTAGGTCGTGTTATGACCTGGTGAAGGTAGATAGTCCAATTTTTTGACAGTCTAGTCCTTTGGGCAGCAATGGAGAGTTTTGGGAGGCACCTACCTCGTTGAACTCTATACACCCAAATGAAACCCAAGCTTCGGAATGGGTTCTCCATGAAGTCAAGGAGATTCAATGTTGTGTTGGGTTTGTATGTAATGGTTTCGAAGACCAATTTATTCCCATACTTGCAATGGTAGAGGCTCGACAAAGACAGGCTAGCTCGAATGGTGAGGTCAACTCAACTAAGAAAAGAGCTAGGGAGCTCAAACGGTTTAACTGGACATTTAATGGGGCATTCTAGTGATGTGGGATAAACGGGTGGTGGAAAAGGTGGAGAATGGCATGGGGATTTCACTGTGGCTTGCTCATTTAAGATTGTTGAGGATGACTTCCAATGGGCCTTCATATGTGTTTATGGTCCTAATATAGATCAAGCAAGAAGACTATTATGGGGGAATGAGCTGGCTGGGCTATGTAGCATCTGGGATTTGCCTTGATGTATTGGGGGTGATTTTAATGTCACTCGTTTCCTGAGTGAAAGATTGGGTGGTTCCAACTACAATTCAGCAATGGTAGACCTTTATAATTTTATTTCTGACCAAGATCTATTAGATATCCCTCTTGCATGTGGTTCCTTCACTTGGTCGAGCAACCGTGCACATCCTTTTTGGTTGAGGATTGATAGATTCTTGGCCTCCTCGGATTGGGAAACCCATTTTTCAAATCTCATTCAAAAGCATTTTCCCTGACTATATTCAGACCTCTTTTCCATCCTCCTTGATTGGAGGAATACATGGAGGTCCAAGGTACTTCAAATTCGAGAACATCTGGCTGAAATCCGAGGGCTTTATTGACCGAGTTAAACAATGGTGGATTTCTTGTCAATTCTAAGGAACTACAAGTTATATTTTGGCATGTAAATTGAAGGCATTGAAAAAAGATTTGAAGAGCTGGAGTGAATAGGTGTTTGGTAATGTGGAAGGCTAGAAGAAGCTACTCTCGAGGAACTTAAGGGTTTGGAGAACATATTGGAGGTAAGGGAAATGTCAGAAGTGGAAAGGGCTCGCAAAAATCAAGTGTTTATAGAACTTGAGAGGGAAATGTTAGAAGAGATATCTTGGAGACAAAAGTCAGGAGCCCAATGGTTGAAGGAAGGGGATAAATATACCAAGTTCTTTCATTGGGTGGCTAACTCACATAGGAGGAACAACGCCATTGATACGTTGGTGGCAGATGGGGTGACTATCTCTAACCAAACCGAGGTCAGGGATTACATTGTCAACTACCATGAGAATTTTCTTTTGGAACAATTTTCTTGGTGATCGAGATTAGACAGACTTACCTTTGATACTTTTGACTCCCAAGTAAAAGGATGGATCGATAGGCCTTTTGAAGAAATGGAGGTTCGGAAAGTGTTAAAAAGTATGACGGGTGATAAAGCTCCAGGTCTTGATGGTTTCACAATGGCGTTCATTCAATCTTGTTGGGAAGTGATCAAGGGTGATATCATGGGGTTTTTCAAGAATTCCATGAATATGGAAGGTTCGAAAAAGGCCTCAATACAACCTTCATTGCTCTTATTCACAGAAAACCAGGGGTGGTTGAGGTTAAAGATTTTCGCCCCATTAGCTTGGTGGGTGGGATGTATAAAATTATCTCAAAAGTCTTGGTGGATAGGTTAAGCATGGCGGTGGAGAAAATAATATCAAAGCCCCAAAATGCCTTTGTGAAGGGGAGGCAAATACTCAATACAATGCTTATTGCCGACGAATGTTTGGATGGTAAACTCAAGGGAGAGCCGGGGCTTCTTTGCAAACTAGATATGAAAAAGGCATACGATCGAGTCAATTGAAGCTTCTTACTCTATATGCTCAAGAGATGTGGTTTTGGCGTGAAGTGGTGCTCATGGATCAAACATTTCATCTCTACTTCACGCTTCTAGCAAGCGTTTTCTACCATTAGCTTTGAAAGACAAAGTTCATAGTACACTCCTACCAAATAAGTGAACTTTCCTTATCTGCATTAGTACTATTTGTTTTCGTAATGGAAGCATTTAGCAAAATGATTGATGGTGTTGTGGAGGGTGGTTTTATATCTAGCTTTTTAGTAGGGGAGGTAAATACTGGTTCTCTCAATATTTCTCATGTCTTATTTTGTGAGACCATCCATGATTATATCCGTGTATTGACGGCTCTCCTTCTATGCTTTAAAGTCGTTTTTGGATTGACGATGAATTTGGGCAAATCAGATGTAGTTCTTGTGGGGCAATTGCATAATGTGGATAGTATGGCTTCTATCTTGGGATGTAAGACATCTCATTTACCCATGAAGACCTCCCTCGTTGGGTGCTCATTACAAATTGATATCCATTTGAAATGATGTCCTAGAAAAGATGAAGTAGGAACTCGCTAGTTGGAAGCGGATGTAGTTATCCAAACGGTGGCAGAGTCACGCTCATCAAAAGTACCCTCTCTAGCCTACCAACTTATTTTCTCTCTTTATTTTCGCTTCCATCAAAGGTGGCCTTATTGGATGGAGAAAATACAATGGGATTTCCTATGGGGAGGGCTGAATGATGTGTTCAAATTTCATTGGTAAAATGGGCCACCATTTATTCCCTAATTTCCGAAGGATGTTTGAGCATTCAAAATTTGCATCTTTTTAATAAGGTGGAGTTCAGCAAATGGCTATGGAGATATCCCATAGAACATAGAGCTTTGTGGAGAACAGTTTTAGACTCAAAATATGGTAGAGCATGGGGAGGTTGGTGCTAGAACGAGGTGAGTGGATCCTATGGGGTGGGGGCTCTGGAAGCATGTCAGACATGGGTGGACTAAATTTTCTACTTTTATCTGTTTTGAGGCCGGTGACGGGTCGCAAATCAAATTCTGGCATGACATATGGTGTGGTGACAGGGCACTTAAGGAGGCCTATCCATACTTCTTTGGTATAGCAAGAATGAAGGAAGCCTCGATTGCGGACCTCCTTGACCAATCTAATGGCACTCTTAATGGAATGTCACATTTCTTAGAGCTGTCCATGATTGGGAAGTTGAAGCAATCTCTGAATTTTACAACCTAGTCTATTCTGTCCCTATGAGGGGGGTGGTGAAGACGAGCTTTTTTGGCGCCCCTCGGCGAAAGGGAAGTTCACAGTACACTCCTACCAATCCATCTAAGCGTAATGTATATCCATTCTTGTGGAAGAGAACTTGGAAGACAAAGTTCCCCTTAAATGTATCATTTTTTGTATGGACGACTTCTTTGGGGAAGATTTTCACTATCGACAACCTAAGGAAATGCCGGATCATAGTCTTAGATTGGTGTTTTTTGTGTAGAAAGAGCAGAGAATCCGTTGATCATCTACTAATACATTGTGAGATTGCCATGTCTTTGTGGAATGACTTTTTTGCTAGGGTGGGTGTAGCTTGGGTGATGCCAAGAAGGGTGATTGACCTCTTAGCTTCATGGAGAGGTCTCCAAGACACTTCTCAGATTGTTGCAATTTGGAAGATGGTTCTGATCTGCCTATGGTGGTGTTGTCTTTGGAGGGAGAGGAATGAGCGAAGCTTCAAAGATTGTGAGCGGTCATTGGATGAACTTAGTACTTTCTGTTTTTTAACACCTTGTTCCAATGGTCGATAGTAGTTAGTTTTAATAGCATGACTATTCATGAATTTCTTGTATCACTAGAACATCACTCCTAGGCATTGCTCTTGCATATGACCTATGTTCTTGGGATTTTGCCTATTCCTACGATCAATAAAATTTTATTTACTGATCAAAAAATAATGCAGATGGGTAACAATACCAGATTCTTGGTAGAGTTTGGACAATTTTTATGGCTTACTGTATGTTGGCTAGTTTGATTTGATATGTAATAGATGCCAATATCAACCACTCCTTGAGTTTCTTATCAGCTTTTAGTCACTCTGTTTCTAAGACTGCAATTTCTTGTGCCAATTTTTGTCAACCTTATTTATGATTATAACACATCAGATTGACGGAGTCCCATATTGGGTGGGTGAAATGATAGAGTGCCAAGTCTCACATCGAATCTTTGCTAGGTGGAACTAAACTTAAAAATGATTTCATAAGCTAAAGTATGAGCTTAAGTAGTTCTTGCTTTTTCCAATAATTTCATGTGTACATCATCATGCCACTAGATCAGACAATTAGGGACCCTAATTTCAAATCCCAAGTACTTTGGTGTGACATTTGTTCTCTATGCTACTTCGTGTCATTTTTTTACGCACAGGCATGCATGTCCTGGTGGTGGTTGCCTACTTTATGCAATTATTCTGTGTGCAGGTCAAGGATGTTAGATGGGACCCAGAGCTCGGGGGCCGGAATATGGAATTACGGTTGGTGGAGTACTTTGCAGATGAGTTCAATAAACAAGTTGGAAATGGGGTTGATGTGCGGAAATCTTCCAAGGCAATGGCTAAATTGAAGAAACAAGTTAAGCGTACAAAAGAAATTCTTAGTGCAAATACAGTGGCTCCAATATCAGTGGAATCCCTCTATGATGATCGGGACTTCAGGTTGGTGGCTGTTTAAGCACATTATAAACTCTTTGCTGACAAGTTTAATATTATTATTTTTTCTGGTTAGCAGTTTGTATTTACTGGATAAAAAAAGACGGGCACATGGTCAGGAGGGCTTGCCATCTTGATGCCTCTTTTCCATAGGATAAAACTACTTTTATCTTCACCTGTTGGTCATTCTTTAATTGCTAAGTGGTAGATATAAGTTTCAGTATGCTACTTGATACTTCTATCTGTATTTGTGAAAAATGGCTTATGCTAAATGTTTATTCATACTAATTTTCCCTATAGCTTACAAGTTATGCATGCTGATAGTTGGCTTCAGGTAGTGAACCGATCAACTAGTAATAGTATTATCTGACCTTTTATCTATCCTCCAGGAGTACCATAACTCGTGAGAAGTTTGAAGAGCTCTGCGAAGATCTGTGGGAGAAATCTCTCATTCCAGTGAAAGAAGTGCTCAAGTATAGCGGTCTGAAGGTGGATGAGATATATGCAGTGGAGTTGATAGGAGGTGGTACTAGGGTCCCAAAGTTGCAGGTTTGTTTTTTTTGATAAGTAAGAAGTAAATTGTATTTATACAAATAAAATAGGTATAGCCCGTGTATACAGGAGGTATACAAAAGAACACCTAAATACATTCGGCTAGGTTTGGGTACCAAAAGTACCTCAAGTATTCTCGACATTTTCCACTACTATTTATTACTTTATTATTACTTTTCACTTACTTTTTACTATTATTCATTACTTTTCACTACTAATTAATATTCTATTATTACTTTTTCATTACTATTCACAAACATTCTCAACACTTCTCAACCGATAGATTTAAGGACAGGAATTCATGAGCATTGTTTCTGTTAAGCACAATAGCCGAAAACCTAAGCAGTAAAGTGTGTACAAAAAAATTCTGAAGCTCCGCCATTGTGTGCTCCCTATCTTCAAAGCATCGCTCATTCATTTTCGACCAAATACACCACATAATGCACAACATAATCATCTTCCACACTGCTGCCACTTGAGGACAGCTTTGAATCTCTTTCCAACAAGCCAGTAAATCAACCACCCTCAATGGCATTACTCAAGCGACATCAACTCTTCTGAAAATCTCATCCCACAGTACCCTTGTCACCTCACAATGCAATAATAAGTGATCCATTGATTCTCCATGCTTTTTACACAAATAGCACCAACCCAAAGATGCAGGTTTGTACTGTGTTCTTCCTGATGAATTTACTTATGACACAGAATCTTATCTCATATTCAAGTAGGGAAACATTAATTTCTTTTAACCAGTTGGATATGATGGTAGGATACTCAATTTATGATGGATTTGTGGAGTTCTATGAGAGAATTATATGGAATCTTATCTCACATCCAAGCAGTGAAACATTAATTTCTTTTAACCAGTTTATTTTGATCGGTAATTTCTTTTAACTAGTTGCATAGGACGCTCAATTTAAGATGGATTTTATGAAAGTTCTATGACTAATTTATATGGATCGCCCCTGTTCAGTTAAAATCTTATCTCGTCCTTGTACTCTCCTACTCATCCAGAAAAGGAAGATATTTTCCTGTGATAGGGCATGGAGTTCAGTCTCCACTTTTTATCTTTTCATATCCGTTTGGATTTTTGTCTTTTGGATATTAATTTCTGAATTATAAGGGTAACAATATTAAACCAATTACACATCCTTTGGAGCTCTTTCACAATTCTTATCAATTCTTCCATGACCAATATAAAAGATTTTGGATAATGATAGATTTATTACCTTCCTACTACCATTTTACTACTCTATAGTGTATTTGAAATATTTTATTTTTTTTATTATTATTATTTAAGTATTTTCTTAACATCCTTAATCATTAAGAAAGAAATTAAAAAAAATATAAAACTTCACCAGTAGTCAATTCCTTAACCATTAAGTAAAAAAAATAAAAAATAAAAATAAAAAAAATAAAAGGAGTAGTAAATGAGTGGTAGGAAGTAGTAAGCCTATCATTATCCAAAGATTTTTATTTGGTTGATCACTATTTCTTTGCATATATTTAAGAAGTGCTTCATGGACACCATCTTTATAGGGATACTTTGTTATTGTATAGACTAATGTTGCGTTTGGATAGTGGGGTGATCTCAGATATTCTGTGAATAGTAGTGAAAAAGTAATGAAAAACAATAATAGAATATTGAGCAGTAGTAGTAAAAAGTAAGTGAAAAGTAATAATAAAATAATGAATAGTACACTACCCAAACTATCCCCAAGGGCCTGTTTGGATACTTAGAATATCTCAGTATATCTGTGAATAATAGTGAAATGGTTTGAGTTAAGATATTTTATTGCGTTTTGGAAAATGAGATAGAAAAAGTTGAATAAAAATATTATAAAGTTAAAAAATTGTTTGAATATAATTTTTGTTTTGAAATTGGAAAAAGTTGTATTGTTTTTTGTGTTTTGTTTAGGAGTTTGAGAAAGTTGTAATGATTAGGTAATGATTAAATGAAAAAGTTGAAAATTTGAATTTGAAAGTGTTTTGTATTTGAGTGATGCTTGGGAAGGAAATATTTGTGAATTATTGAGAAGAATTGTGTTGCCAAATGGAGTATTCATCAAACAAATACTTTGAAAAAAGTATAATTCACGACTTTGCCATATAAGCATTCAGCAAGATATTTCTTACTTCTAAAACTCTGACTTATATCAAAAAAGATATTTATTACTTATAAGATGTATTTAATTAAATGTTTATGCGCTTGCTTTGCATGCATTTGTGTGTGGCTTTTATGGTGCAAATGTTGAGGTTTTAAATCGCCAGAGTGAAGGTGCATGGTAATATTTACTGCACTGTGCATATTGGGTATCAATTGACAAAGTTGACACCATTATGATTTGTTATATGTCAATGTCTTGATGGTCCAGAATATTCGATTCTGTTGTACTAATCTGCTCTTGAAATTAATTAATATATCAAATCTTTGATTAGTTGATAGATGTCAGAGGATAAATTTGAAAAATGAACATTTGTGTTCCCTTAACAACAGGCTAAGCTCCAGGAATATCTTGGGAGGAAAGAGCTAGACAAACATCTGGATGCTGATGAAGCTATAGTTCTTGGTGCGGCACTGCATGCTGCGAATCTAAGTGATGGAATCAAACTAAATCGTAAGCTTGGAATGGTTGATGGTTCTTCCTACGGTTTTGTTTTTGTGTTAGGTGGACCTGATTCTTTTAATGATGAGAGCAGTAGGCAGTTAATTGTTCAACGAATGAAGAAACTCCCCAGTAAGGTAAATTGCAAAGCAATTTTATCTATGCTGTAACAGATGTTGAAAATTGAAAGATAGTTCAACAACACAGGCTTCCTCTAATTTTGCTATTATGATTGGGCTGGCCCGTATAACAGATATTCAGGTCCATTATCCATAACAAAGATTTTGAAATCTCACTTGCTTATGAGAATGAAGATCCTTTACCACCCGGTGTCACTTCTCCCATATTTGCTCAGTATGATGTGTCTGGTTTGACTGATGCGAGTGAGAAGTAAGATTACCGATTCTTGAAACCTAAGTTCATAGGCCTTTGTGTTGATGACTCGAGTAATGGCAGTTTTTGTTTTTTCAAACAAAAGCTTCAGACAAATCTGATTTGGTTTTATGTCTGTTGTCTCTATATTGTTCAGCTATTCATCCCGGAACTTGTCCGCCCCTATCAAGACAAATCTGCATTTCTCTCTCAGTAGAAGTGGAATTATTTCTTTGGATCGGGCGGATGCGGTTTTTGAAATAACAGAATGGGTGGAAGTTGCTAAAAGGAATCTAACCCTGGAGAATTCAACTACTACTTCCCCCAACATATCAGTTGAAGCTGATGCGAAAAACTCTTCCGAAGAAAATAATGACAACTTGCATGTTGCTGTTGGGTTCAGTAACATATCAAAATCTAACATGGAAGAGCATAATACCATGGATCTGAGTACAGAAAGAAAGCTGAAAAAGAGGACATTTAGGGTTCCACTTAAGGTACAAACAAGTGAATTGTAAAAATGTCCTCCTACTATTAACAGTCCAATGAAAGATTGTATTTTCATCCAAAAGTTATTTTTTCTGACAATTATTTTTAATATTCTGCTATTAAGTTTCCATTCTGCTCATTTTCCTTACTGAGTTCTCTCATTTACTATTCATAGATCGTTGAGAAGACAATGGGGCCTGGAATGCCCCTTTCAAAAGAATTTCTTGCTGAAGCTACTAATAAACTGGAAGCATTGGACAAAAAAGATGTGGAGAGAAGAAGAACTGCAGAGTTAAAAAATAACTTGGAAGGATATATTTATGCTACTAAAGAAAAGGTGGATTCTTCTAGTTCATTTAACCATTTATTCATATAACAGTAAATATGCTAGATTTTTGTATTCCTCAAGATGACTACTGAAGTTCAAATTTTAGCTTGTGTTTCCTTCATATTACCCAATTGGTTTATTTCACTTATTAAAGATAATTTATATGCATTTATTGGCAAGGACTCTGCTGGACTTGTAGAAGAGGCTTACATTATATTATGCGATGATCTGCTTACCTTCGGCATATCTAATGTATGACATTTGTTTTTCATTAATTTCTTTCAGCTTGAATCATCTGAGGAGTTGGATCAAATTTCTACTGGTGAGGAGCGCCAATCATTTAATCACAAGCTTGATGAGGTTTGCTTTTAGTTTTGGGTTAAATCCGAAAACTTATTGTTGACTAAGCACTCACTTGGAACTTTTTTATTTGAACAATTTGTATTTCCCTAGGTACAAGAATGGTTGTATATAGACGGGGAAGATGCTACGGCTACAGAGTTTCAGGAACGCCTAGATATGTTAAAGGATGTTGGTGGTTCCATGTTCTTTAGGTATGTGATATGTCGTATAATTCATTTAATTGAAATTATGGCATTCTTGACTTGAACCAACTTTTGCATGTTTGCTGCCAATAATAACAAATCTAGAGAGGCTTAACATGACGTTTGAACTGATGAACTTTTGATTGTAGACTGAAAGAGCTAACTGCACGGCCAGCTGCAGTTGAACATGCTCGAAGATATCTTGTTGAGCTGCAACAGGTACCTTTCTTTGTTCCTTGTTTTTGGATAAGGCATTCAAAACTCATTTCGTCATGTAGTTAACCCCTGGAATGTTTAGCTTCTTTGGATATGAGAATTTCTTGAAATTTATTGGTGTTTGTGAAAGTCGTAGGGTTCATTAAAAATATGTTTCAGAAGAGTTTTTTTTAGATGTACTTTTTTTTGGATTTTTGTGGAAGTGTTTTGGTTTGTTTGTTTATTTTTGTCACGTAAAATGTGGCTAGAACTTTTTTTGTTCTGGACAAAAGGATGTTTGGATGGAAAATTAAAGTTTTTTGTCCAGAAAACTGAGGCTAAAAAAGAGATGCAATTTTTTGGTGCTTAAAGAATGCGTGGACGGAAAATAAAAAAATTCACACTGAAAACTGAGGCTAAAAAAGATATGACTTTTTTGGGCTGCTCAGGTAATGCTTGGATGGAAAATGGAAAGTACCCAAGCAAGACCTTACTTTCCTGGTCCCAGTCACACCAGGAAACAACTGGGATTAAGTCCTAGGTGGCCTCAAAGAGCCAGCTGAATCTAGGAAGAGTTGAACTCTGTACTCCATATTGAGAAGTCGTGTGTTTGAAGAACCACTATACCAATCTCGCATGGTTAGATACTTGGCCAGTTTACTTGTAATGCAATTTAATAAGAGAAGTTCTTTTTGGTATATATCTGTCAATCTGCTTCAGGAGGACTAATATGGTGCTCGAGTGTCATAGATGGTGTTAGTCAAACAGGTGAGAGGAGGCCAAGCAAGATATACTAGTTACATACTTTTGTTTGCAGTTGGTAGGAAGTAAAAAGATTGGTGAAAGAATTAAACCTTTCGGATTTTATTGGAGTACTTGAATTGCAGTCAAATGGAACTAAAGAAGATAAGAAGTCTTTATTTTGGGAACCAAAGCTAGCCTCTTGAGAAATGGGAGTAGTTTATCTTTGTGTAAGAATGTATATGATGGTTAGCTGATTGTATGAAAGAATAGCTCTACTTATAGATTATAACATAGATGCCATTCTCTTCAACTATAAACTTGATTCGTTTGATGTTGTTGTGACTAATTTAAAAAAAACAAATTGTGGCTTGACCACCTGATTATCACATTTACTGAAGCTGTTGTTGCCAAAGTCATGAAAATAAGTTTCAAACATATTATAAAAACCTCTTTTGCATTGGACAGAAATAATCTTTAGTAATTTTTTATCACTTTATTTTTTATCTCACCGGTTTCTCTTTTTCTCACAACATTTTCGTATATATATCTTTTGTTTAGAAACTGAAGGTTGGGAAGAGGGATGGCTCTTTATTTTGTTTATTGTGCTAGTTAAGTAGTTTTCCTTCTGTAGCTAATTGAACATGTAAATCTTGGGATACTTGTATTTTATTGAAGAAACTCGGGAGACCATGACTATATTGATTATTGCAATTTTTTTTTTGTTTTTTCCTTTGTTTTTCTCGATACAACTTTTTTGCTAAACCCATGGGTGCAAGTTGATAGCACTGATTCCTCTCTCTCTCTCTCTCTCTGCCATGATGCCGAAAAACTCTAGTCCCTTTGGTTATTGAAATTAGTGTTGATACATTTTTCGTGCATCTTACGACTTGGTTGTTTTTAACTTTTTATTAAGGCGAATACAGGTTTCTTAAACCCTCTAGTGGTTGATTTGAAGGTTTATTAGTTTTTAGTGGATGATGGTGTCTCTATGTTACATATTACTGAGAAGAGTATTAGGATTGTGAGTGAAATTTCTTTGGGCATAATCGGTGTGGGGGGTGGTGCTATGATCCTGAGGGTTAAAAGCTTAATCAATTTTTTTTATTAGTAAAATTTTTATTGATCATAAAATAGACAAAGGCCCGAGTATACGAGATATATTCAAGAGCATTGCCTTTGCATGCTAGCTTAGTGATACAAGGAAATCATGAAAAGTCATGCATTAAAATCAATTACAATCGACCAATGGGGGTAAAGTATTGAAAAATAGACTTCTAAGCTCATCCATTGACTGCTCTCGATCTTCAAAGCTTCTTTCATTTCTCTCCCTCCAACTACACTACCATAGACAAATTAGAACCATCTTGGATACTATTGCAATCTGAAAGTTGTCTTGGATGCCTCACCAAGAAGCTAGGAGGTTGATTACTCTTTTCGGCATCACCCAAGCTAATCCATTTGAGCGAAGAAGTTATTCCACAAGGTCGTAGCTATCTCACAAGGAAGTAATAGATGATCTACTGACTCTTCGCTCTTTTTGCTCACACACCACCAATGCATGAATATGATGTGATGTTTTCGTAGGTTGTCTATTGCGAGGATCTTCCCTAAGGAGCCGTCTGTACAAAAAAATTGGGGAGTACCATTGGATAGGATCAAGAGGTCCGCAATTGAGGCTTCTTTCATTCTTGCTACGCCATATAATTTTGGATAAGCTTCCATGTGTGGCCTATTGTGACACCATACATCGTGCCAAAATTTGATTTTAGACCTATCACCTACCTCAAAACGGATATTTCTTGAATATGTGTCCCATCCTCTCCTTATGTGTTTCCATAATCCTACCTCATATGGCCCACTTACCTCATTCGAACACCATCCTCCCCATGGTTCACCATACTTTGATTCTATGTCGACTCTTCGTAATGCTCCCCGTTCATTGTGGTGTCTCCATAGCCATTTGCCAAGCAAAGTTTTGTTAAAAGATTGCAAGTTTCGAATACCCAATCCCCCTTTCGAGATACGGGAGCACACCGTGGCCCATTTTACCTAGTGGAATTTACATCGTTCATCCCCCCACAAGAAATTCCGTTGGTGTTTCTACATGCGATGAACCACCTTGGTGGGAAGTGAAAATAGTGATAGGAAGTAGGTTGGCAAGTTAGAAATGGTACTTTTGATTAAAGTGACCCTACCACCTCTGGATAAATACATCTTCTAACTAGCCAATTTTTGCTCCATTTTTTCTAGTACATCATCTCAAATAGATTGTGAAGAGAATTGTTTTGAAAGCAAATTCTTGTAATAGTTGACAATATGATCTATGATCTGGGTTTGGTTGGAAGAAGCCACTTCATCAACCATCAACATCTTTGTTAACGTCTAAAAATGGCACAACAGACTGGAAGGGGGGAAATAGTCATTCTTGGTCCGCTATGGCGATTTGGGCCTCCATCGGTGTGGTGTGGAGCCCTCGACAGTGGTCTCGTGGGGCTGTATAGTGCCATGTGTTCATCCATGGCAGTGAATAGGAAATAAACACAATGAAAGTAAAGAGAGGGAGACACAAATTTACGTGGTTCGGCATAATGCCTATGTCCAAGGGTCGTTTGAGGGGGAGAATCCAATATAATATGCTTGTTTTATAGTCTCTCATAGTCACTCATCCTCACTATACAATGGATATCGAATGTCTATCTTCTGGTGGAGATATCGTCGTTGGTGCTCCTGTCGTGAGGTTGAAGAAGCTAAAGGAAAGATTGAAGTCGTTGTCCCCTCGAAGCCCTTGAGGATAAGCTTGACCAAAAGTCCCTGAAGTCGTCTGGTTCCTTCCCTTTTATCCTTTTGTCCCTCGTTCCTTTATGTCCCATCTCCTCTCCTTTATGTCACATCTCCTATTTTCCTTGCGACTCCCTGTCCTCTCTCAGCCTTTTGTCCCCTCCTTACCTCTCTCTTTCTTCCCGCTTGATGAGACCTCCCACCTTGGGCTGGGCCTAGAAAACACTATGGGCGTGGTATATTTTATCCCTTCCAGTTGCCCGCGATTCTTAAGGGCAATTTGCTCCAAAAAGAAGATATTGAGAATCTTCAAAGATAAAATATGCAATCTAAATAATCCGTCAAAGTTCGTAGAGAAATAAATTTCGGGAGTGGGTCCCTGGTTATTCATTTCGCTTGTGTTAAGTGATGAAGATTTTCGAGCGCGAGGCGAAGCAGGAGATGGGGTCGATTGCATTAAATGCGAGCTGGAGCTCGTCTTGGCGAGATAAGGAGGAGGCTAAGCGGGAGATAGGCTTGACAGCGTTAGGTGTGAGCGTGGAACTCGTCTTCACGAGATAAGCTGGAGAGGCTAAGCAAAAGATAGGCTCGACTGCGTTAGGTGTGAGTGCGGAGCTTGTCTTCGTGAGATCAGCGGGAGACTAGCTTGATCGTTTTAGGTGTGAGTGCGGAGCTCGTCTTGGCGAGATGAGAGGGAGGCTAGCTTGACTACGTTAGGTGTGAGAGCGGGGCTCGTCTTGGCGAGATGAGCAGGAGGCTAGCTCGACCGCGTTAGGTGCGAGCGCAGAACTCATCTTAGAGCGCGAAGGTCGGGCAGTCAGGTGTCCTGCCCACTGGTTGGGCACTTGGGGGGCTAGGCGAAACCTAATCTTTCCTGCCTGTTTATTCGCTCTTGAAGATAACTCGAGCGAGGCAGTTGTGGCACAAGTGTAAACACTTGGCATTTCTTGAAGGAGATGCTGCAATCTGTTGTGTGAGAGGTCGGACAACATGGAGACCAAACCCGCATTTTTGAGTCTCACGGGGAGGTAAATAGGAGATGCTGACAGTGCTGCAAAAATTAAATTGATTCATGTAAACAATCTCCAATCTCAAGTGCGAAATTTTCAAACTTGAATTGTCTTGCTAGAGTGCGGCAAAGGTTTGAGGTGTTACTCATTTGGCATTTCGTTTGATGGAGATGGAGTGTCGTGAGGGTCTGAGGCATTATCCGTTTGGCGTTCCGTTGCAGGAGATGGCGTCCCAGGAGAAATTGTCGGGCAGTCCGATGAATGGACTTGCACTCCTCCATGAGAGAGGTCGAGCGATCTTAGGCCAGATTTGCCTCTTTGATCCTCACGGGGAGGAAAGTTGTCGGGCAGCTGTGAAGTTGGATTTGCACTTCGTCGTAACAGAGGTCGGGGTAAGTCGCTGGGCAGCTAATAGGCTGGGCTCACACTCCTCCGTTAGAGAGATTGAGTTGCCCGGAGGTTAAGCTCACCCTTTTGTGTCTCACGGGGTGGTAAGACGAGAAGTTTGAGACTGAACTTGCACCTGCCTGTTGACGCCATATGAAAGGTAAGTGTTGGGGCAGGTTGGAGCTGGTCTCGCACTTCGCCGAGATGGAGGTTGGGGCCTTGGGGGGGGGGAATGGACCCCTTGTTGATGCCTACGGGAAAGATAAGTTGTTGGGCAGCCAAGGGTTGGACCCACACTCCGCCGTGGGAGAGGCCAAGCAGCCTGAAGACTAAACTCGCCTCTTTGAGTCCTAGCCGATTAGTTGGACCCGCACTCTGCTGTGACAGAGATTGGGGTAAGTCGTCGGGCAGCCGATTGCCTGGAATCACACTCCTCCGTGAGAGAGGTCGAGCTACCTGGAGACTAGACTCGCCTCGCCTCTCTGAGTTTCACGGGGTGGTAAGACAGGCAGCTTGAGACTGGACTCGTACCTGCCAGTTGACATTACAGGGAAGATAAGTGTCTGGGCAGGCTGGAGCTGGATCCACCCCTCATTGTGAGGGAGGTCGGGCCGCCGGTGGGGCTTGACTCGCCTATTGACCCTTATTGGGAGGGTAAGCAGAAAAGGCGCTTGTTCGTGTCCATGTGAGTGCCAAGCAATTTATTTCGATGGAGACATATCGAGACGTCTGAATGGTGTCCAAGTGTGGCTGTGTAGTCGGTGTTTCGAGCTACAAGAATAAATTACGATAGTAAAAATAAAATGTACACGTTTTTTTTTTTTGACACAATGGGGGGTGGGGTTTTGAACCCAGGTTTTCCATTTAGAGAACCAGGCTGTATGCCATTAGGCTCTTGGCAAATGCGCACAATTTTTGAGGGAGACAAATCGGTGTGTTTTAGCCGTTGTAGCCAATTCTTGCTTGATCGAAATTGCCCGATCCTGGTTGTTGTTTCTTCTCTTTCTTGCTTTTTTTTTTCCTTCCCCATCTCTCCTCCTTTTTTAATTTTATTTTTCTATTTTTTTACCGTGGGAGACTCATTGTGGTCGTGTGAAGCACTATTGTCTGGCCAACTGTGTCTTGAGGAGTTCTGTATGCCCGCTGATCGGTAGGGTGGTGGTTGGTGGAGTATATTGTGGGTGCTATGCAACATACTGTGGTGGTTGCTCGTTGGAAAGACTTGCATGGGAAGGTTCTTGTGCCTCGTCGGGTTCGGCCAAGGTTCACTTGCCCACGTCTTGAGGTTTGCCACTGAGAGGGAGGGCGCTCTGTGGCGAGCAGGAGGCTAGTGCAGCACGTTACATGGGCCATGCAATGTACCTTGGAGGTAGCTCGCGTCGGGTCAGGCAGCTCGGTTTGGTGGTGGCCGTGCTTGGCAGTGGTGGGTGGCCAAGATGCATGACATTGGTGCATGTGGTTGAGGTGGTCGCTTGCACGTAGCCGTGATGTCCGTGATGCTCGTGTAGAGGCTTGGACGAGTGCATGGCCAAGTGGGAAGTTGAGACAGATCTCGGGCCGAGGAAGGGGAATTCGTTGCTTGTTGGCTGAGTCGAGTCATGCACCAGGCCGAGGGAGGGGAGCCCGTGGGCGAGGGGGAGGTCGTGACAGTTCTGGCCTAGGAGTGCAGCGCCGTGAAGTTAGTGGTGGCCGAGGAGCTTAGTGGCCGTGGAGTGTCTGTCTGAGGAGGTGGTTGCTCGCCAGCGGTTGGTCGAGGAGTTAGCTGTTCTTGGCTGAGGAGCTCAGTGTCGTGTTGCTTGGTTGAGATGTTTGTGTAGGGAGGGGTGGCCGATGATAACCTGGAGAAGGCAGATGATGTCGGCGGTCCATGTGGCGACCGCCGGTGGGACTGGGTGCTCACGATAGTTTGCCTTGAGTTTGTCGTGCATGACGCGTGCACGGGGTGCGTGGCCGAGGGCCATCATGTGCCTGCTGTTGTGGTTGGGGATAGGGGTGTAAAACGGTCGGTCCGGACCGGAGAAACCAACCGGATCGGACCGGACCGAAAAAATGCATGGTCGGTTTCGGTCCAATAAGTAGGGGAATTTTGGTCTTCGGTCCGGTCTCGGGGTGGAGATTTCTTGGACCGGACCGGACCAAACCGACCGAATGAAAAATAAAAATAAAAAAATATTTTATATATATTATTTATATAATAATTGTACAATTAACAATATAAAATTTTAAATATATTATTAATACTTGTTAATATTTTATAAATTAACAATATTTTATATATATCTTTATCTAACCTATCACTATTAACAATATAAAATTTTAAATATGTTATTAACACTTGTTAATATTCTATGAATTAACTATATAATATCAATTAGTTAATTATATAGTAATTATATAAATTAATAATGTAATTTTCATCTAATTTATTATTATTGACCATATAAAATAGTTTTTTATTGAGTTTGTTACATAATCCACATTAATAAGTCACTTAATTTAATTTAGTATTTTAAATAAATTTTTTTTATTAATTGATTTAGAAAAAGAAAAAAAGAAAAAAAAATAGGCCAGACAGAATGGACCGACTGGATCGGATCGGACCGATAGCTACCGGTCCAGTCCGGTCCCTATGGGTGTTCGGTCCGGTTCGGTCCGAAAAAATGATGAACCGAAAATATTTGGTCCATCGCTAAATTGGACCATTTGCACCCCTAGTTGGGGACCACCTCTGAACCGGCTGAAGATGCCGACGTTCCAAGTGGAGACCATTGGCATGGTTGGGGGCCACCTCTACTTGTCATGGTGGTTGGGGACCACCTCAAGGGTGGTAGAAGATGCCGGCAGTCCAGGTGGTGACTGCCGGTGGGGACATGGGGCTCATGACAGTGCTGTGAGTTTGCCGTGCACGTTGGAGCATGTTTTGTGCACTACGTGCGTGGCCGAGGGCCACCGTCTGTTGGTTGGGGTGGTTGGGAACCACTTCTGGGGGGTAGACAACTTCGTTGGGTCACTAGGTGGTTGCTGGCCGCCCTACTGTGCCATGGCGGGATGGGGCCGAGCGGCTTTTACCACGTGCGATAGGGGTGGGCAGCAAGACCCCGCACCTTGTTGCCCCGCAGGCACCGCCTCTTGGCTATGCCACGGCGGGGTTGTGGCTCTCTTGGGCGCACGACGTGCGCCAGTGGTGTTCTCGTACACTGTGCACTTAAGTACATAGTGCCATGTTTAATAAGTGTAGGTGAATGTGTATTGTGTATAGTACTTGCCTGTGTTTTCCCCTTATTTTTGCATAGTGCATTGGGCATTGGTAGCTCAAGTAGTGGTGTAGTTAATTTGCCCAGTTCGGTGTATGTTTTGCGCACAGTGTGCTAAAGTGCACCATGGCGTTAAACACAAGGGTGAGGGAGTGCTTACTTGCCCAATTTTTGCGATAGTGTTGGTGATAAAAATAAAAGCTAAAAGGTTGAGAACATTTATCTGGGAGGATTTCATCTATTTGTTCGGTGATTATTCAGCGCACTAGAATATCTTCCTTCTCCCGCTTCTGGTGTAGAAAGTAACTCGGATCCCACAGACGACGCTAACTGTTAACGCCTAAAAACGGCACAACAGGTTGGAAGGGGAGAAAGTCATTCTCGGCCTGCTATAGCAATCTGGGCCTCGATCGGTGTGGTGTAGAGCCCCTGGCAGTGGTCTGGTGCGGCCGTATGGTGCCGGATGGTGCCGTGTGTACATCCATGACAATGAATAGGAAATAAACACAGGGAAAGTAAAGAGAGGGAGACACCAATTTATGTGGTTCATCATAATGTCTACGTCAACGGGTTTGAGGGAGAGAATCCACTGTAATATTCTTGTTTTACAGTCTCTCATAGTCACTCATCCTCATTGTATAATGGATATCGGAGGTCTATCTTCTGGTGGAAAAATCGTCGTTGTAGCTCTTGTCATGAGGTTGAAGAAGCTGAAGGAAAGGGTGAAGTCGTCGTCCCCCTGGAGCCCCCGAGAAGAAGCCTAGCCAAAAGTCCCTGAAGTTGTCTAGTTCCCTCCCTTTTATCCTTTGTCCCTCAATCGTTTATGTCCCATCCTCTCTCCTTTATGTCATCTCCTATTTTCCTCCTGACACCCTGTCCTCCCTCAGCCTTTTGTCCCTTCCTTCTCTCTCTCTTTCTTCCCTCTTGATGAGAACTTTCACCTTGGGCTGGGCCTAAAAAACACTATAGGCCTGGTATATTTTATCCCTTCCAGTCTCTATGACATTGTTCCTTCTATGCGAGTTAGCCACCCTGTGGAAAACATGGTGCATTTATCCCCTTCCTTCAACCATAGTGCGCTCTACTTTTCTCCAAGATATTTCTTCCAATACAGAGACCCTACGAGGTCCGCAATCACTTTATTGTATGAGCTCTCATTGTTTAAGATAATACCCTCTCTTCCTCTACTCCCTCCAATCCTTTGAGTTCCTCAAATAGAGTATATTTTTGACCTTCCACATTGTCAAACACTTGCTCAGTCCAAGCCTTTAGATCTTTCTTCAGAGACTTCAATTTATATGACATGATATAACTTGGATTATACCATAAAATTGATAAGAAGACCACCATGCCGGACTCTATTAAGGAATTCTTCTGATTTCAACCTCATGTTTTCAAACTTGGAGTACCTTCGGCCTTCATGAATACCTCCACAAACTAGAAGGATGTGAAAGTGATCTGAACACAAAATGAGGAGTCTCTTTAATACCAGGAGTCTATGCATCCTAGACCTAGAGGGATGTTCTCACTTGCTTGACCAAGTGTAAGTGCTACTTGCAAGTGGAATATCTAGTAAATCTTGTTCAAAGATGAAGTTAGAGAAGCCTACCATTGATGAATTGAAACTAGAGCCACCCGATTGCTCACTTGGGAATTGAAGAACATTAAAGTCGTCACCAATACACAAAGGTAAGTCCCATATGTTGCTTAGGCCTGCCAATTTGTCCCATAGTAAACTTCTTGCACGATCTAAGTTAGGACCATAAACATATGTGAAGGCCCACTTATATCCATCCACAACATTCTTGAACGAGCAAGCCACAATATAATCCCCTATACAATCTTCTGACTTTTCCACCACTCTTTTAACTCATATCACGAAGTTACCTTCCAATGCTCATTGGATGGTAACTAATGCCACCCTACTTGATTACAACTCCACAAACTCTTAATAGTGCTTAGGGGGATAATTTCCAATTTTGTTTCTTGTAAGCAAACGATGTCTACTCTCCAAATTACGTGATTGGTTTCTAACTTGGAGACACTCTCCAAACAATTTTCAGCTTCATTGAACAACATCCATTGCGCTTCCCTTTGATCTTCCACGATTGGAACTCCTCTCTCCTACTCCATCATTGACTGTCTTGTTGAGCCTGTTTGATTATCTAGCTCTCTTCTTTGTTGAATTGATCTCACCTAGTGAGCTAGAGTGAGTCTATCCAGCCTCTAGCTGCAAGGAGAGTTATAAATTGGTTCTCGAAACCGTCGCACAATATCCCCACACAATGTTGAATCTCCTTGGCTTTGTCCAAGTCCAACCTGAGACCTGGATGTTGCTACTTAGGTGCAGAGAACTCAGTGGCGTAGGTTCTTCCCAATATGCCTCTTCACTGACCATAGGGCTTGCTTGCACCTTACCCACCTCATCTGAGACTGGACACAACACTTTCCCTTACTATCCCTCGACCCCATTCAAATCATACATTACCATTGCTTTGTTTGGAATTTCCCTTTCCTTCGCATTACCCACTTCACAAACCCCACCCTCTGTTTGATCCTTCCTAGAGCTCAATAAATCTCCTATTTCTAGACACGACACTTTCTGGGGTGATATTATGGTGTTCTCCTCCATTTGGAGTTCCTAGGCAACATTTTCTGCTTCAAAACAGAGACGACATCATTTGGTCTTGTTGCCGGCGCTGACGCTGCTAGTTTGTCGGCCAGGACACTAGCCACCGGCTCGCCTTCTTCTGTTGGTGGTTTCTGTGTAGTCTCCTTTTGGCATAATGCTGTCTCCGATGACTTTTTTGCATCTTCCCTATTTCAGGCCACGAGCTTCTTGTTACACCTGAGCCCACATGCGAATCCGTGGTCCGTTTCTTGCTAGCAGGTTGCCTCACTTTTCTTTCCTGACTCGAGCCCAAGCCATTTCCTGATTTACCCGATGTATTAAACCACTAACCTTCTCTCTCAAGTCTATCAACTCTTCTTTGAGGTTGTGCAGAGTCATCTTTTTTGAATCATGCCCCTTGTTCAAGGGTCACAATCCCTTCTTGCGTAAACTCTGGTGGCTTGCGGAACTTCCGACCTCCTATCTTTGCAAGTTTCGTAAGGGTAGCTTTTTTCTTCCACGAAATACCTATACTGCCCTTCATACTTTGGTTATGCATCCCTACACTTCTTGCTTTCTCCTCCATTTTTCTGGCCTCCCTGTTTGTGATTGGAGCTGAGCAAGAAACAACCTCTGTGTACGTTTTAGAAGTCACTCCACCGCATGTATCCTTGCTCATATGTTGTTTGAGCATTTTACCCCCCCCATATTCCTTTGCTTTAGTTTTGCCTGCATTGCCACATGGCCCACTCAGTTCCATAGCCATTTCCTCCATCCTTTGTCTTCCACTTCTTCAGGGATTATGATAAGGCTCTTTCTCCCACAATCTTTGTACTCAACTACGGTCAAGTACCTTCCATATACGTTAAGAGGATCTCTGTGCAAGAAAAGCACTGCTACCTAAGTTGGATGTTCTAATGAACTCCTTGTCGCCATCCGACCTAGAGCATTTTTCCAAGGTTTGTGCGACCCATGATGCAGCTGGTTTACCCAATACCAGCTCTTTAGTCACCTTCCTACCTCTCTCTATAATGCGTATATAGTGACCACCTTTGATTGAAATCTCGAATATTTTTGTTTCAATGAGAACAACCTTTAAATATCCCATGCTTGGGTACTTGCACCTCTAAATAACGTCTAAGTAAATCTAGAAATGGTGATTGTCATTGGCAAGACTCATTGGTGATGAGAGAAGGTATGGAGAGAAAAAGTAATCTCAGCTATTGAGTTAAAATCCATAGGTTCTAGGACTTTTGTATCAATAGTTGGGCTTTTAACAATTGGTATAAGATTAGAGACTGTGACATGAGTTCAAGGCATGGAGGGCGACTTATAGGCTGGATTAAGTTCTCTTATTTCTATATATGGGCATGGTGTTACATCATTGAATTAATAGATGAGTGAAGCCACCAAAGGGGAAATGGCTACCACTAGCTTAGTGTCGATAGAGTAGGCTGCCGGACATCAAATTCATAAGTGTGGATCTTATGATCATGAGGGTTAAAAGTTTAACCAAATTAGTATCCAATAGTTCTAGAACTTTTGGATCAATGGTTGGTCCTTTAATAGGTGATTGGTTGTTACGGTAGACGTGCATTAAATTGTAAGGAAGGATCTTTTAAGAACTCGTGTTGAAAATGGAGCTAATCTTGCAGAGCGATGTTACAAAACTCATGGATGTTATCTGGTGTTGTAGAGTAAAATGTTGTAAAGTGACGAGATTTCATAGCTTTATCTGAAGGAGTGGAGCTGTGGAGGGGAGTTGATGTATAGCCATCAATAGTGAGTGATGCAAAGTCTTTGCTTTTCTTAATACCACTGTGGGTTAAATGGTTAATCAAGGAGCTCATGGATATTTGGTGTAGTTCCTCGACTGGAGATATTGGGGCCCATGAAACGAGGTGGTGGCACTTTCAGGTCTTTTGTATAGCTGGTATCTGTTTCGGCAGTAGCTTCGGCATATGGCACTCATGATGTTAAGATTTAGGGCATTTTGAGAATCAATGGGGAAAGAAATTTGAAACGATAAAGACAAATGAGAAGAAGACAAATTCAGATAGTCTCCCAGCTATCAGTTTTGTGGTAGAGACCCCATCGGTTGCTGCTATGAATGGAGAGAATGATAGGGATCTCTTTGGACATTGAAGACAGCTGGAGGAAGGGTTTGTAAAAGGAAATTGATGGGTGTGAGGTATTATGGGCCTATTGGATGACTTGCTAAAGATTTATTTGCTCAAGTTTCATGGGCCTGGCATGGTGTTGGAGCCCTTTCGGAGTTGAGTCAATCTGTAAGCTAATTCCCAATAATCACTCCTTGTCGCAGTCCATCTTTGGGAGCTTAGAGTTGCTTCCCCCCAAAATGCATCATCACCATTTTCTGGGGCAAAAGACAATGGTGCGAGCCAACATGCTTATTTCTGATGACTCCAGTAAATAATACAGTTAATAATTGTCTTCCCCTTTTGTTTAAGAGTCCTTTATTTTGTTCTTGGTTGAAGAGGGGGAGGGGATATGAGGATGCCCTTCTGAAAATATGCATCGGCCCAGATGTGGCTTGGGCTTCCCTGGGATGTTACAAATCGTGTCAAATTCTATCCCAACTAGAAGTCATCTATGATTGAAATACCTGACGAGGACATCGTGAATTTAAAGGGCAGAGATTATGATACCCCGTACCGACTAGTGAGTGTAGGTGGTGTATGAGATCCCACATTGCTTGGGAGGCATAATTCTTGCTCTTTATAATGAATCTAATGGAGCTCCAATTGTATCATTGACTATTCCTTTTAGAATAGAGCCCAGACATGGCTTGGGCCTCGCTTGGGGCGTTAGAAATGGTATCAGATGGAATAACCATATTTAATTTTCTTTTTGATAAAGTAGACTTTGCATCTTTCTTTTGCAACTTTTCTATTTCCTATGTTGCATTTCCTATGTTGCATTAATTAGCTATGAGATTATGTCCCTGATGGATTGATGATTTTCTTTCCTGAGCTTCTGCAGATTTTACTGGGCTGGAAGACAAATAAATCTTGGCTTCCTGAAGATAAAATAAATGAGGTGTGTTCGAAATGTTTACTTAAATTCATACTCTTTACAAATGTCTTCAACTTGAAATGATTTTGAGTTGTTGTCATGCGCTGCTTTATTATGGGAGTTAATATGTTTGGTAAATCTAGGTTGTGAGTGATGCTGACATGCTCAGGATTTGGTTGGATGAAAAAGAGGCTGAGCAGAAGAAGTAAGTTGTTTATGTTCTTGTTCTATGTGTGTTCTGTTTGTTTGTTTGTTTTTTTTTTTTAAATTTCTATCATCTTTCTCGTGGTATCTTTTTTTTTTATGGAAACAGCTGCAGGCATATGTGTAGAATGTGCGCTTTACTTCAATCAGGTGCTTTGCACCTAGGCTCTAGGTGGCATTGGGCTTATGTGTGCTTGATGCTTCACTAGCACTAGGCGGTTTCCACTCCCATTTGGGGGTACAGGCCACCCTGTAACACTCCTTCCCGTTAGTTAGGAATGCGACTCATACCTAACTTCGAACCAGGAAGAGATCCAACATGACAAGAACTTTTCCTCATTTTATTGAAATCACAAAAATTACAGCACACGAACCATCTTAAATTGTAAGTTTTCAACATGAAAACTTGAAACTAACCCCATGCGTAAAAACACTTATTATCAGTAACTAGAAACTTTGTCTACTTGTTACGTAAATCTGGCCCAGATGCCTATCAACATCATCCCCATCACTTGGAAACATACAGACACACAAAAGTGAATCAAAGACTGAATAAATAACACATCATACAGTAAGCATTGGTGTAGGTTTTACTTGGAAGACATTAGTACTTGTAAATACTTGCATAATACTTACATAGCACATAGATCAATCAACATGTGGCATAACTGATGATAATGACTATGCAATAACTTATTCATTATATCCAACAATGAGCATTATTAATAAACAAACAACTTATAAAAAAAAACAAATAACGTATTCATCATATCTTACAAAGAGCAAACAATGAAATACTCAGCATATCTAAGAATGAAGAGACAAACAACATGGCCACTGCATGAATCATTTACATGACATATCTAACGGCGAAGAAACAACTAACATGTTCATTGCATAAATCATTAAACTTTTTTTTGCTTGCTTTACAGCCGGCACACGATTACCCCCTTGTGTAATGGACCAAGGGTTGTGCACTAGTCTCGTAGCCTGTGGCCGCTGGGGCGACCACTTAACATTCTTCTAACATTCTGATAACTTAATGTGGACCATAACTTCACGTAAACATCCTTCAGTGTGACTTGCACATCCACCCTTAACTTTGCAATTGGTATCATGCACCCTTAATGCTTCATTCATTTTTGATAATTCATAACACATGAACTACTATGACATTCATAGTAATCCTGTACATGGCATAGCAAATATTGCATTGCATGTTTTATATCATAGCACATGGCATTAATAACTAACATTTGCATGATACAAACTCAAACGTGACATAATAATCATTACACGCATTATATGATAACATTAATCATAACATAGAAATTACAATTCATCATAGCTGGCATCCTACAATTACTTTCTTCATAGCATAGGTACTTACAAAGGGGCCTTCAATGAAGGGCCGTATGCAGTATAATAATTTAACAACACTTTCAAGCAAGTACAGAATGTTTACCACACACCATTAAGGTTATGATCATGCTACTTAACCTTCTTAGCTTCAAAAAATGGAAGTCACATCACTAGCAACCTATTCAACAACATGTGACTTAATCAATACGCATACATGCCTTAATGGCAGTTGTAAAGATAAATTCTATAGTCCCATGTCTTGGCTAACTCTATGATGATGATTTGCTGGAATGTACAGCCTCTGGCAGCAAGGGTTTCCCTTATACTTTCATGTTTAGGTGATATCTAGGGTTTTTAGGCTCATGGATCGTATCTTTGAAGACTACGGTTTACAAGTCAACCACTTACTCGAACTACATTACTAGAAGGGAAACATAGGTTTATAGGGCTGGGCTGCAGCCCTTTTTTATGGATTTTCAATGGAGTTTAGAAATTTAGCCAGTAGTCCTCATAGAACTCCTACAATGTAGGAAGTTCTTATGTAGGGAACAAGGAAGGATTTTCTAGGGTTTGTGGTAAAATTCTAAAATTCTTGAGAAGGATTCATACCTATAATGCTTAGCTACACAAGGGCAGCAACTAATCTCCCCAGTTTTGTTTTTCTTGGTACTGTAGAATATAGGCAGCAATGCATTAAGCATCCCCACCTTAGACTTTCCACTAACGGGCTTGGAAGACTTCCGCCTAGCAAGAGCCCCAAACCTTTAACAAAAAGGGATGTCAAGTATTCTAGTTCCTTTCTAACTGATTTTAACTCCTCCTTCACCCCGCTAACTTCCCCTTTCAAACAAAACAGCGCCTTCTGCAAGTGGATTTCCTCTGTGCAGACGTTTGACAGTGACCCATTCTCCATTTCGGGTACAAACCTGTCAATTTTCTCTGCATGTACGCGTGATTGAACCCCTACTTTGTTGTTTCCAGACACCACCATACTACTGCCCATACCACCCCACACCGCCTCTGCATAGGACAGCCCCACCTTCTCCTTCCCCTTAACATCGTCTCTGTCCAGCCGTGGAAAAGCAGGGGCCTGGTTTGTCGAGACGATCCTAGGCAAAGCTTTCATCAACTCTAACGAAAAAATCTTCCAACCCTTTCCTTCCACTCCTTCCACAGGGACTCTGGTGTCGGTTCCCCTTCCGACGTCAGCCTCCGCGACGGAGTTTCCTGCGATGGCAGCCTTTGTACAGGACGTTTCTCTCCCTCCGCAAGTGCTGATTTGCTCGAAGGTGCATGGGGAGCGCACGGATGGGCCGTCATCCTTGGAGGTGGCGCAGACTTGGTCGCCGGTAGGGTTTGGCCTACCTCTCGACCCGCAGGCGGTGGCTCAGAACCACGTGATGTTAGTTAGTGCAGACTTCTCCAACGCGATGGGGCACGGGGTGCTCACGGGTTGGACGCCATCCTTGGAGGTGGCGCAGACTGGGTCGCCGGTAGGGTCTGGCCTTCCTCCAGTGTCGTCGGAGGTGAAATCAGGTCCGTCGGCGGTGGCCCAGAACTTCGAGATGAACTCTGTTTTGGTTGGACAGTCGGGGCTTGCTGTGGCACAGTCACTGCCTTCGGCTACTTCTGAGCTGGTTCCTCTCTCCATGGCAGCGAAGGTTGTTGCCCAGATATCGGATCAGGTTGGTTGTCAGGCTTTGGAGATGGCAGATGAGTCTAGAATTTCTGAGCAAGCTGGTTCTTTGGTGCTGTTCGCGGCAAACAAGGAAGGGGAGGATGAACCTACTCCTCTCTACTCCTATCATCCCAATGTGTCAGATTGGGTTACCCAGATGGCGATGGGCATTAAGCATATGGTAGGGATTTCTTATGGGGACTTCGAAGCTGAATTTTTGGCCTTACTCACAGCCGTTGAGGCTATAAATGTTCAACCCAAATCTGACCAGTCTTTAGCTTCGGCTAAAAAGAGAGAAAGAGAACTCAAAAGGCTATCATGGGCAATGAAAGAAGATGAGGGAGAGAAGAGCTCTAATCGAGAGCGGTGTAAGGGGAGGGGTAGAATGGTTGTCCCATGAAGCCAAAAATAGTATCATGGAATGTGAGGGGGCTGCATGACCCTAATAAGCGGCTCCAAGTCAGAAATTTACTTCGTCAATGGAAGGGGGATATCATATGCTTACAAGAGACTAAGTTGGAAGATATTTCAAGACAAATAGTTCGTAGCCTATGGAGAGGACAACATGTCGGGTGGTCTTTCCTACCATCCAAAGGAGCTTCAGGGGGAGTTCTTATTATGTTTGACACAAGGGTGGTGGAAAGGGTGGAGGAGTGTGTGGGTGATTTTACGGTTGCATGTTCTTTTGTTAATATAGATGACGGTTTCAAATGGGCTTTTGTTGGTGTGTATGGCCCAAATTTTGACTCGGAGAGAAGACTTTTGTGGGAAGAACTTGCCGGAGTTCTAAGTTGGTGGGAGATACCAAGTTGCATAGGGGGGGATTTCAACATATCTTGCTTCCCAAGCGAAAGGTCGGGTGTTTCTCACCTTACAGCAGCCATGAGAGATTTTTCTGACTTTATCTTAGAACAGGAGCTCATGGACCTTCCACTATCAGGAGGCACGTTTACCTGGTCCAACAACCGTGATTGCCCATCTTGGTCGAGGATTGATAGATTCTTGCTAACTCCAGATTGGGAGGCGCACTTCCCCGATGTAGTACAAAGAAGATTACCCCGCTTATGCTCTGATCACTTCCCCATCATTTTAGACTGTGATGGCATCCAAGGGGGTAGAAGGTATTTTAAATTTGAGCAAATGTGGCTTAAAACTGATGGTTTTGTGGACAGGGTTAGACAATGGTGGACTTCTTACTCGTTCCAAGGCTCTCCAAGCTTCATATTGGCAAAAAAGTTGAAAGCGCTGAAACAGGACCTGAAGCAATGGAATGAACAAGTTTTTGATAATGTGTCCCAGCAGAGGCGCTCTCTGGTGGAGGAGTTACAGGGTCTGGAAGGTGAGGAGGAGGTCAGATCTCTTTCTGAACTTGAAAAAACTCGAAAGAATTATGTAGTAGCTGATCTTGAAAGACTAACTTTGATGGAGGAGATCTCATGGAGACAAAAATCAAGGGTGCTCTGGCTTAAGGAGGGGGATAAATGCACGAAATTCTTCCATAAGATGGCCAACTCTCATAGGAGGAACAATGCTATTGATATGTTGATGGTGAATGGGGAAGTTTCTTCGGATCAGTCGGTCATAAATAATCACATTGAACAATACTATCAACAACTCCTATCTGAAGAGCACAACTGGAGACCGAAAGTGGATGGTTTGTCTTTTTCCACACTAGACCAGCAGAGTGCAGAGTGGCTAGAGAGGCCTTTTACAGATGAGGAAGTGTGCAAGGTTATTAGAAGCATGGCAAGTGATAAGGCTCCTGGTCTGGACGGTTTTACTATGAGATTTTTTCAAACTTGTTGGGAGGTGGTCAAGGAAGATATAATGAAAGTTTTTCATGAATTCCATACTTATGCTAGCTTTGAAAAGAGTCTCAATGCCACCTTCTTAGCCCTTATCCCTAAGAAGGTGGGGTCGAGGGAAGTGAGAGATTATCGCCCCATAAGTCTTGTGAATGGGGTGTATAAGATTCTTTCCAAAGTATTAGCAAATAGATTGAGCTCGGTGGTGGAAAAACTTATCTCAAAGCCACAAAATGCGTTTGTCAAAGGAAGACAAATCCTTGATTCGGTACTTATCGCAAACGAAGTTTTGGATGGTCGATTGAAGTCTAGAGTACCCGGGCTACTTTGCAAGTTAGATATGGAGAAAGCGTATGATCATGTCAACTGGGATTTCTTACTTTACTTTCTTGGTAGATGTGGTTTTGGAGGGAAATGGCAAAAATGGGTGGAATTTTGCATCTCTTCAGTTCGTTTCTCTATCTTGGTAAATGGCACACTGGTGGGTTTCTTCAACTCATCTCGTGGCCTGAGACAGGGAGATCCGCTTTCTCCTCTACTTTTCTTATTTGTCATGGAAGCACTCAGTAAGATGATTGAGGGTCTGGTGGACGGAGGGCTACTCCATGGCTTTGCGGTGGGGAATGGTGTTCTCAACATTTCCCATTTGCTATTTGCTGACGACACGCTCATCTTTTGTGGTGCACAACTTGGCCAGGTTCAAGCCTTGAGAGCGTTACTTTGTTTTGCTGCTGTATCCGGTTTGAGCATCAACCTTGCAAAGTCAGAATTAGTGCCAGTGGGGGTTGTTCCCGATGTGGAGATCTTAGCTACTACTTTGGGATGCAAGATATCTTCGCTTCCTATGAAGTATCTTGGCTTACCATTGGGTGCCTCTTTCAAATCGGTGAGGATTTGGAATGATGTGATTGAAAGAGTGGAGAGCAGATTGGCCGCTTGGAAGAGGCTATATTTGTCGAAAGGTGGTAGGTTAACTTTGATCAAAAGCACTCTTTCAAACTTACCCACCTATTTTTTGTCTCTATTTCTGCTTCCTACAAAGGTGGCTAACCGCATTGAGAAGCTACAAAGAGACTTCTTATGGAGGGGATTGGGGGAAGAGTTCAAATTCCACCTGGTTAATTGGCCTACAGTTTGTACCCCAATGTCTGGGGGAGGTTTGGGGATTCGTCACTTGATGAAATTCAATCAAGCTCTGTTGGGTAAGTGGTTGTGGAGGTACCAAATCGAACGAGAGGCCTTATGGAAGTCCATTATAGATTCACAGTTCGGGGAAGCTTGGGGAGGATGGTGCTCGAATGAGGCTCGAGGCACTCATGGAGTGGGGTTGTGGAAAAACATTCGGAATCTTTGGGGGACCTTTCGAGGACATGGACATATTGTTGTGGGTGATGGGTCGCGGGTCTGCTTTTGGTCTGATAAATGGTGCGGTAACTATTGCCTACGAGATACCTTTCCTACTATCTTTGCGCTCGCTAGAGAAAAGGAGGTATTGATAGCCGAGATTCTGGTCTTCTCAAATGGCACCCCGCAATGGAATATTGACTTCACTAGGGCAGCCCAAGATTGGGAGTTGGAGCCTTTTACAGAGTTATTTGCGGTATTATATTCTGCAAGCATTTTAGGGGGCACCGGAGACAAGATGCTTTGGAATCATACTAAGAAAGGTCTTTTCTCTGACAGATCCTTTTATCAAAAGCTCACGAACCCCGGTAAGTCTATGTATCCATGGAAGAGCATTTGGCAGACGAAAGCCTCGTCAAAAGCAGCCTTTTTTGTTTGGACTGCATCGTTGGACAAGATCCTTACTATAGATAATTTGAGGAAACGACGGATTATTGTCCTAGATTGGTGTTGTATGTGTAAGAAGCATGGGGAGTCAGTTGATCATCTGCTTTTACACTCTGAGGTGGCCAAGGGCATGTGGGATGATTTTTTCTCAAGGGTTTGATTGTTTTGGGTTATGCCGTGTAGATTGGTGGATTTTCTCGCAAGCTGGAGAGGACTATACGGCAATGCTCAAATAGCAGCAATTTGGAGGTTGGTACCAATATGTTTGTGTTGGTGTATTTGGAGGGAAAGAAACGCAAGAAGCTTTGAAGACCAGGAGAGAACACTGGAAGAGCTAAAAGTTGTATTTTTTAAGTTATTGTTCTCATGGGCGGGGGCCATAGTTTGTAACGGTCTTAGTATCCATGATCTTCTTCTTTCTTTTGTAACTTCTAACTAGGCACTTCTTCATGTATACTTCCTGTGTACTTGGGCTTTGCCTATTTTTATGAATATATTATCTTTGATTACTTATAAAAAAATGGGAGGGAAAATAATGTTATAACATAAGTTCCATAGAGGAAGGCATGATTTTTTTATGAGGATGTTACCCAGGTTTGCGGCACAAGGCGAAGCTAAGAGAAGACTGCAGCTTGCTCTTAACTTGGCAGCTGCAATTCTGTGAACTTTAGGAGGTCATTGATACATGTACCTAAGGAAGAAAGAGAGAATTTTCTGGAATTTACCTTAGCTGATGATGCAGCAAGACTTGGGTTATCTTCCAGCCTTTTTCTTTAAAGACTTGGGAGAAAAGTTCTCCAAGAGTAAGAGCTGTAGGGTGGCGGTACCGCAAGGTATCTCCTAGGGTGTGCAGCAGTTACCTAGGTTAGCAGAGGGGCTCCACCCTCTCCGCCCTTTCTTTTCTGTCAAAGAGGATGATACCCTGATTTTATTTCGAAAGCCTCACTTTTGGCGGAGGGGTTCCGCCCTCTCATTTATTTATTTTTTTGTTTTAGTTTTTTTTTTTGTAGTTATCTTTTTAATTTCAGTTTTGGTGGTTTACAATTATTTTATTTTATTTCATTTTTATTTAAGACTTTTTTAATTTGATGTGACAATTCAATTCATGTGCTGTGATTCTATTGGTGTTGATGTGGCACACCATTAATAGTCATCTATTTTGATGTCTCCTTGAAACCTAAGGAGGTTTTGCCGAAAGGGAAAAGTCCAAGGCCCAAATGTGTAACACCTCGTCCCCCTATGGTTAAGACTAATGCAAAGTTTAGAAATCTAGGGGACCTAGAATGCTACTGACCTTTAAAATCATTTCCTTAGAAGCCCAGTATAAAATATTTTATAATTTAAAATAAAACATACTTCGTGAAAATTTAAAAGAGTGTGTGGAAGCACTTATTGAAAATAATTCAAGTCTCATGTGCTTAACAAAATAACTTATTAATAACTGTACATCCTGTTGATCTTTCTAGGCCTCTGCCTCATCTCCTTGAGCCAATTCTCATTCTGTAGCAACATTCTCACATTGAAAATAATCAGGGGTGGTTAAAACATTTAAAACATACAAAAATGAGTCGAATATTAAATAAGCAATATATCACACAATAAAAGTAAGGGAAATTTGGTCATAGTCGTGCTATGCTTTTGCCCATTTGCGATTAGTCCTATGGGCTTTTTTCTAGGATTAACTGCCAGCGGTATTAAATAATTTGGATAAGATCCCTTTGTCACATTTTCTGTCAATCTCAGTTAACAGATGACACATGTCATCCCGTAAGCACACCATGTGTCAAGCTATTTCTTCTTATTTTCAAATTTTAAAATGAATTTAAAAATATAAATTTATTTTTATTAAGAACATCATAATAAAAAGAAAAAAAATATAAATTATAGGGTGGTCGAGCTCTCATCCACCCTGTGGTGGCCAAAGTATGGGATTGCATGGGTGGCCAGATTGACACGTGTCGGGCTCACAGGATGACACATGTCATCCATTAACTGAGATGGATGAAAAATGTGACTAAGGGACCTGATCCAAATAATTTAATACCATAGGGGTGAAAAAGCACATGGGGCCAATCGCAAAAGTTGGAAAAAGTAGCTTTCCATGGAAGAATATTTGGCAGACGAAAGCTCCTTAAAAAACAGCTTTTTTAGTTTGGACAACATCCTTGGATAAGATTCTCACCACAGTTAATCTGAGAAAACATTGGCTAATGGTGTTGCATGTGTAAGAAGAATGGTGAATCATTAGATCATTTGCTTTTACATTACGAGGTGGCTAGGACCCTGTGAGATGGCTTTTTGGCGGGTATTGGACTATCATGGGTCATGCCTCTTAGGCTGGTGGATTTCCTAGCAAGTTAGAGAGGCCTCCGAGGTAACCCACAAGTGGCAACAATCTAGAGAATGACTCCCATATGTATGTTTTGGTGCATTTGGAGGGAGATAAATGATAGAAGCTTTGAGGATCGCGAGAGAACAATGGATGAACTTAAAGTTTTCTTTTTTAAAACATTGTTCTTATGGGCAGCCGCTATTGATTTTAATGGACTAATGTCCATGATTTTCCACTTTCGATTGTAAACCCTAGTTAGGTGCTTCTCATGTATGCATCCTTTGTACTTGGGCTTTGTCTTCTTGTACATGAACTGTGCATAATGTCTTAACTTGTCTTTCACTTTCCTTATTGGTCGGTACCCACTGTTGACCCTTGTAAGTTAGGGAGCGGATGTTGAAGATTTTGATTCCGCTTGTTGCTGTGAGTTGGGAATCCATATATAAGGATGACAACATGAGGTGCACTACCAGTGTGTCCATCCTTGCAATGCAATATGCCCCTTAACCTCATGGTACCGTCGTCATTGTCATAGCATAGGCCACAACGTATATTGATTGTCATACCTCATAAACATACATGCATACTTTTTTATCATATCTTGTCATGGATTTCACATGAAATCACAAAATGCTGTCTAAGCAAACCCATGACTATGCATGCTATTAACACTTAGGTCTCGTTTTGTTACACATATGAGATGAGATGAGAAATCTGTGAATAGTAGTGAGATAATTTGTGAATAGTAGTAAAATTGTCTGAACTAAGATTTTTATGGGGTTTTGGGAAATGAGAGAGAAAAAGTTGAATAAAAAAATTATAAAGTTAAAAGAGAGTTTTAATATAATTTTTGTTTTGGGATTTGAAAAAGTGAATTGTTTTTTGTGTTTTATTTGGAAGTTTTGGAAATTTGTAATGATTAGGTAATGATTAGATCAAAAAGTTGAAAAGTTAAAAATTTGAAATTAAAAAGTGTTTGTGTTTGAATGATGTTTGGATGTTGAGATGAGATGAGATTGTTTGAAAGATTTGTGAAACCAAACCAGGCCTTAGTCATTTGAGTTCATTTCTAACCTTAGTGCATCCATCCATGTTCAAGCCTATACCATATGTCACCCAAGTTGCTCGTGATCTCTCTTTGTAAATTCTGTCCCAATATTTAAACTATCAAATCATGGGTCCAAGTCATCAATTATGCATGATTTCATTCAAATAATCATCCTATATGTATGCTTGTCCAACCCTGTCTATAAACATGCATTCTAATGCCATCAAACCTAATTCTAGCATGTGCATTTCATAGCCCTTTATGAAATCCGAATTTCACTAATTTCGTATGATCTCATGGAAATTTTTTATATTGGCACCGGGTGTCCAGAACAGTGTCCCGACTAATCCTGGGGGTGTACAGGCCCTCGGCAAGGAGTTTCCCACAAGTGCACCTTGGGTAGTTCAAGGGAAAAATCTCCCAGTCCGATGACTCTTTGAGATTGTTTGCACCCAAGAGGATTTGAACCTTAGACTTAAGGGGGGCATACCCCCAAGCCCAAAGCCTTTACCACTTGAGCCAACCCCTAGGGGTTATGATCTCATGGCATTAGTCTAACATATCATAAAAGAGGAGAGAGAGTTACCTAGAGGGACAGCTTGACCTAAAGGTTGGGTTGGAGTCCACGGTTGGCTAGGTGGTTTGGATCTTGATCTTCTTGCTTAGAGTGTGAGTGTTGTAGCAAGGGTTACGGGGCTTAGGGATTTTGGTTTTAGCACAAAATATAAGAGAATTTCGTGGCCTTGGAGGGGGCTATGCTTGGGGCTCATGTAATAGTAGGTAGGCTCTCATATGGGGTCTATTATATAGAGTTTGGAGGGTGCAGAGTCCAAGGGGTGTGGTAGTCATAGTGTTGTAGGTTTAGTTGAGTGTTTGAATGTGATTTGAATCTAGTTTATGTGAGTATTTATACAAAATTCCTTCTGTCAATTCAAGACGAGGATTTCATGATTGAGTGTAAATGACATGTGGTAAGCCATAGGGGTTAGAGAATTTCTAGGATATTTCCGAGTAGGAAAGTTTGAATTGGCATAGGAATGTTCAATAAAATTATGAAGGACCTTTCAGTACTTTTTATTTGCGATTTCTTTTGTAGCAAAAATCACTGGTTTCAGACTACGTTTTTATTTTTATTGGCAGTGCAGAATCATTTCCAACCATTTGGACAAATTGGAGAAATATAAATATAGAAATCGCTAATATAAATATCGAATCGTTTTCTAGATGGTTAATCTTTGTTCTTTGAACTTTCTGCAAAGCTCTTGTATTATATACAGTGTCACTGGACCTTCTTTGATGATGGAAGGAACCAATCCGTTGTTTCACCTGTTTTGATTTTGTTTTTCCACATCAGCTTGAACCTTTTAAGCTGCTCCATGTACTCACAAGTTTTTCCTCTTTCATCCAAAGGACTCCTGGGTTCAGTACTCCGGCTTTCACATCTGAAGAAGTATTTACTAAGGTTCTCAATCTGCAAGACAAGGTATTGTTCTGATTCCCTTCTTATTAATAAGGTAGAGGAGAAATAGCGTATAACTGATTTGTTTGTCTCTAATACTGACACTTCCTTTGATATGTAATTAATATTTTTGAAGGTTTCTGGGATTAATAGAATTCCCAAGCCAAAGCCTAAAATTGAGAAAGCTATAAAAAACGAAACGGAGAATACCAGGGAGGATGTGACTAATCCTAACTCGACGTCTGGGGAGAATTTCAACCAAAGTCAACGATCAGCTAGGGATACAGATGACTCATCAAATGCGAAAGTTGACCCCGAGCCCAAGATTCACGACGAATTGTGAACGATGGAAGTTACATTTAGGTTCAAATGTTGAGTATCTGCCTCTGAGCTGGAAAATATGAGTTATTGTAAGAAAAGTTGGATGCAGTTGCTGCAAATTTTTGTACTGCAGAAGAATACGACGTTGATACTCCTATTATACTCGAAATTGACTTAGAGAGGATCTGAATACACCATACATTAAGACAACCCAGGAGTTTTTGTTTACTATACTAATTCATAATCATGGTACTGTTTGTTGGGAAATTATGGCTATAAGAGATGGGGAACTGCTGGGGCCACCGAGATAGTTCCCACCGATAAGTGGAAAATACACTTTCTTATTTTGTGTATTTTTTAAATCACTTTAATCATTTAAAAAAAAAATACAAACTCATTAAAAAAATTTTTAAAGTAAAAAAAGAAAGAAAAGAAATAAGAAAAAAGCAAAATTGGTAGAATTTGTCGGGAGAATGGGTCGGTGGCATAAGCATTTTTCTAAGAGATATATGTGCATACACGATGTACAATTAAATACATAATACAAAAAATTAAAATTAAAACTTAAATGTATAAAACATAAAAATATCTAATAAAGTTACTAAGTTCTAACTTATAAGTTGTAACTAATAATTCTAAGTTATTACAAGTAGTATAGACTATTGCACATTAATCTAAAACTATTATAAATTAATCTTCTTATAAAAAAAAAAAAATTATAAATTAATCTAAAAATATTTAAAATTATCAAATAAATTGAATGAATATCAATCTTTAAAAAATAATTCTAAATTTCTAGAATTGAAATATATCTTAAAAAAAGTAAACAATAATGAAACCATAAGCTTGTAGTTGTAGGCTTGTAGCTGTAGGCTTGTAGCAAGACGATTATAAACATTATATATATATATACATATATATATATATATGTAAAAAACTAGGGAGCATGCATTTGACCATATCTACTAAATTTCTACATTTTCTTTTAGCAACACCATTGGATTAAAGAGAATATGGATGGGTTTCCTAATTTAATGCTATTCTCCTCGCAATACGTACCAATTGATTAGAGACGTATTTATATCCTCTATCATACCTGATAATCTAATTTTTCTCTCTAATTGATTTTCAACTTCAGTTTTATATATGACAAATTTATTGACGATTCATCTTTCAATTTCATCAAGTAAACATAAGAAAATCTAGACATATTATTTATAAAAGTAATGGAGTATTTATCATCACCATTGATGACGTGTTTTGCACACTGGGTACTTGGTCCAGTTGCCAGCAACACAGAGAAAATGGTGGGCTCAGGGTGTTCCAAGGAGTCTCAGATGCCAAAGTTAATATTCCTTGGTATATTTTCCTTCAAGAATCAGAGAGAGATATCGTTACTTGGCATCTGGCTTTTATACTAGAGATGTCGCCCCTCGAGGGGGGGGGGGGGGGGGGGGACCATCCGTATCCTATGGCAGGGGTCATCATCTCGAGCACCATCACCAGACCATAGCTTTTAATGCGGCGTGGCCTACTGGGCTATGCTTTGACATTAGACAGGCGGAGCAGTCACTTCTCGTGTCGCCAGAGGCATGAATGTTGTCCGCCGTTCCTGTCTATTTGATGGATACAATCATTATATGTGAGGTATTCTTGTAGAGGGATGTCAGAGTGGGTGGGTTTTGTCTGTTCATGTGGCCGTGGGCCTTCAGGCTCGAGAACTCGTGGGCTAGTGGGTCTTTCACAGCCCGTGGGTTGGCTGTGTTAGGGTTCTTAGGTGCATCGAAGGGATATAACTCAGGCCAGGATGGGCTTTAATATCCCGATCAGGTCTAGCCTAGATGAGGGGGTGGAAACATCTCGTCCAGGTACCTCGCCAATTCTTACAGTACGTGTGCGGTTGGAATTCTTCTATTTTTGAGGAAATTTCGGCGACACGTTACCAACTGACCGACGTGCACGTTACTGCACCCGTTTGACTTCCCACGCCTAGGTCGTGGGTGATGGCTCCCCTCCCATGCCCCTTCGTGCAGCTCAAACCATAGGATCTGGACCCTGTCCCTCACCCTTTTGCAGCGCATGTCAGTTCACTACTTGGGGAAGTCCTTATGGCGCAGATGTCTATTTAAGCCTAGTCCCCTTCCACTCCTAGTCCGTTTGCATTCACTCTTTCTTGTAAATTTTGAATTCCCTGCATGTCGCTTGCTTTCCTGCCTTCTTGTTGTCTTTCCCACATTGCTTTCTTCTAATCAGTTCTTCTCTTTCCTTCCATGGTTCCCAAGAATGGTTCTCGTCCTTCTTCCTACAGTGCACGCTCTTCCCGTCCCGTGGGTTGCTTTAGGACCCTGAGGGGGTTGGAACCTCTAGAGGTCTGTGGTGCCTCGCAAAATTTCGAGGGGTACGATTGGGAGTCAACTGTCACTCCCGCTGACTTGAGGTTGTTGAACTCTCGTACGGGGTGCCAGACTCCGTCGCGCTGAAGATCCTGGGGTTATGCCACACGGGTGGCGTTATTCCCCTCGATGTTCTCGAACGGGTCATGGCTTCCCTTCTGCCGGCCGATTTGGGATGTGCTCGACTACCTCTGCCTGGGTCCCTTGCAACTTCACCCTAACGCGTGGAGGATCCTTGTGTGCTGTTGCGTCGGTTGGCGCAGAGTCTTGGAGGACATGGAGACAGACTACCCTGAAGTTCCTCCTCACCCATAGTTTGCTGAGGCTCAAGGGGAACCTGTGTAGCTTCCACTATAGTCAGGGGCAAATGGTTGCTCGTCTGGAGTCACAATTCTCCCACTTCAAGGACTAGACCCAACGATTTTTCTTTATGTCTGGCAGGGGATGGGAGTCCCTTGCCCCTGAGGTTGGTGAGTAGGAGTTCCCTGTTTGGCCCTATCCGAGCCTGTTTGAAGTCGCACATGCAGGATGTTTACACCGACGCCCCAGTAACTGACTTCAATATAGGCCGATTTATGGCCCCCTTAGCGCTCACTCGTTTTAATGACAGCCGCATTCTGTTGCGGTTCCCAGCATGCCAGGATCATAAGAGGCACCCTACCCTTCCGTTGGAGGGGAAGGGGAAGAAGCCTCGGGCTGAGGAGTCTGGTGACAATAGCTGCAACTCGGCTCCACCACCTCCCTCGGACAATCCTCCTGGGGTGGGCGACATACTTCAGGCCCGTCGAGGGGCCCTTCTGGTGCTTCGATTTTCGTTTCTCGACTGTGACCATCTCTTGCCTTTGTGGGGATTGCCATGTCAACCCCGCCAAATCCTGTTACTCGAACTGTGCGCCTTTTTATCCCGCCAAGCAACACGGGCACCGTGGTGGTACCTCAAACGGTTCACATCATGCCTGAAATAGTTGAAGTTCCCTAGGCCGTTGTTCCCTCCCTTATTCCTTTGGTAATGACATCTCCTGCCTCGTCGGGCAACGCGGGGAAAACTAAGATCCTTATGCGAGGAAAGGAAGAACTCAAGTTGCATTACTTCTAGGCCTTCTTGGACCCTGCCCCTAGGAAATCCCTGGTCGTTGTGCCGTCGCCAGAGGTTGACCTAGAGATGATCCTTTCCCCTAAGGCTGGCGAGCACGTTGAAGAGGGCATGGAGTCCCTCGTCACTGGGGATGAAGCACCCACGAGTGAAGGTGAGGGCAGTGTGTTCCCTCACTTGGGCACATTTGTCGGCCATCCTCTCATCCTCGAGGGTGAGAAGGCGATTCATCGGGCCTCTTAGGCGGAGGATCGTAGCTTAATCCTACACGTCCCAACTACCCACAACGTCATCCCCCTCGGGGGTTTTGATGGCCTCCGCCATGGCACTATTCCCGAGGTTAAGTCCAGTCGTAGGTTCGCATGAGCCTTCACTACAAGAAATCATGCATTTTCTAACACTCAAAATCGTCACAAATACTCATAATAATCGCTGCAATTGATCCATTTTGACGATTTTTAATTCACTGCATTTTCGACGAAATTAAAGTGCCATTTCTGACCAACTTCAGCGATACGTAAAAATCGTCTCAAAAAGTACATTTTTTCTGACGATTTTAGTTTGTCGCAAATGTACGAAAAATCGCCAAAAATTTCGTTTCCATTTACAATTAAATCGATGAAAAAAGTCAATTGCGGCGATATTTATCGCTGCAAAACTTAATAAATCGCCGCAAAAGACTATATCTTTTTTCCAGCGATTATAAATTATCTTCGCTAGTATATATTCCCAGCGGGTTATTTTTGCCGAAATAGAATATTTGCGGCGATCAGAGACCACAGCAAAAGAAGTTAATTTGACGAAAAAATTATTTCCGGCGAATTTTACTCCCCGGAAATGTATTTTCAGAAAATAAAAAAAGCACAAAAACGTAGATGAACTGTAATATTAGAGACCCTTATATATAATATATGTATATATAACTGTAAGATATAATTAAGTAACCTAAATAGTGCGGCAACCCCTTACAGTGATTACTGTTTTAATACTACACACACACACACACAGAGATATATAAATATATATATATATATATATATATATATATATATATATATTCATATCAATGAAATGAGAGATTTTTCTAGAAAATGATATAAGCTACCTATTTATTATTTATAAGCAAAAGCCAAGTTTTAAGGTAGGAATTATTAAAGTTGAAACAAAGAGTCCTCACCAATTTTCAAAGCAATTTTTTTCCTTGAGTAATCACTATATATGGTGTGATTCCAAAGAGTTTAAATTTGTTTTTTAAACAATTATGTTGAATATCAGACCTTAATTATAAAAAAAGCCAGAGCAAAAAAAACATTTTTCAACATCAAATTTTCTGAGGATAAAACATAAAAAATGTAATACACATCCAAATTATATTCACTATGAAATTTCTGGATGGCCACACAAAGCTCAAGCTAATTGCAATTTAACATTTATATCAAACAATAATGTGAACTACTAAATAAAAAAAAACACCCAAACAAGAAAGAGAGTGAAATGGAGGATAAAAAGTACCTTAATTTAATATCCATATCACTACTTTGCCGCTGTAAGCCTACAATGTGCTTGTAGTAATACCCTCAATTAGAGTTAGGCAACTTCTTACAACTCTACGGAAAAAAGTAATATTCTTACAACATTCTTGGAAGCTGTAAATGTTACCTTTAGAGAAAAGCACTAACATCAAGCAACAACAACTTTGACTCAAAATCTAGGTGCTCAAGCCTTGGCTAGCATTTGCTGGTTAAGTTAAAAAAGAATTTGACTTATAATTTTTAGTTATTATCACCCTTTCTTATAATTGCAATTTTCTAACTAAGTTCATGAAACTAAAACTTGCTCTATTCTACCCGTTAGTAAACCAAGCACCTTAGGAGATAATAAGTTTGGAGATGAGAGTTCTTATATTGAGATCTGTACAACTTTTATTTCGATATATATACATATATATATATATATATGTAAGGATATAAGTGTATGATGACTTTGTGATGAGATAATCAGGTTATAACCCAAGTGATAAGAATATAGTTCTACTAAAAGTGGACCAATCATCATTATTAATTAACTACAAGATTTGCGAGAATTATGCAAGTAATAAAATAGTACGACTTCATCCACCCACCTGCACAAAGGAACGAGAAAACCTCACTGCCAAGAAATACACAATTCCTTCATCCATAAAACAAAACCATTTGATGATACACTACACACCATATATCAAACTAAAGTGTACTATCTGCATACTTGAAATTTTATAGAAGGAAAATTCCAAGTAGCCATACATCTTTCTTCCAAAGTTTCAAGAGTACTCAAATATAAACAATGGAGATGATTATTGCACATACAAAAAGTACCAATGCATAAACATAAAATTATAAAATTCCAAACTTTCATTATGACATTGATATGATCAAGTTTGTTAATGTAAAATTATAAAATAAATTCCAAGCATAAATCTATGTTTTTGGACTAATTATTGTGAAATCATCCTAGGGTAATACATAAACTTTTAGGCATGTTGGTTAAATAATTTCTTTGGTGAAGGAACTTATAAGAATGGATACAACAAAATTAGATAACATTTAGATGACAAATTATGTGAGGTTCACATTGATTCTGCTCCTTAGCCTGACATTAAGTGAATACAAAATTGGTTTACAAAGTTATGTGAGAAAAGATGTAGCAACAGACAAAAAGTTATGTGAAAACTAATCTATGACATAAAGACACTTCTACAAGCATAATATGAAAGTAGTCTCCATGTGCTGGTGACATCATAGAACTAAAACTAGGATATAATACAAAAATCATAAGCATTTCTTTAAATATGGTACATTCAGAAAGATGGTCAAATTACTACCACAATGGTCATTTATCTGCAATATGGAACCATGGATCCATGTTAAAGCATAAACACAAGCTAATAACTACCACGTCACACCAAAACAGATAGATGCGAACCCATAATACCCCTAGCGGCGGAGACATAGAGAAATCCGAGAGAGAGAGCGGTCGAGGCCAGATTCGGGGGAAAGGATATTCCCGCCGTGGAGGCTGGGGGAGAAGGAGGGAGTGGCCGTCGAGGTGAGGTAGTGGTGGCGTGGTGGGGTCGCTGGCGACGGGCTATGCGCGGCGGCGTGGGTTGAGGGAGAAGAGGGATTGGGGAGGCAGAGCGGGAGATGGAAAGAAATGAGGGGAAAACGTAATGCGGGTGGTTTAAATTTAATTTCACTTTTTCGGCGATTTGGATTCGCCGCTAATATCATTTAATTATTAGGTATGCTGTTGCAGCGAATATTCGGCGATTATTTTCGCTGAAAATAATAACTGTTGCTTGATTTCTCTAATCCATGGAAATGTTTGCCGCTTACTCAAATCAACAAAATTTTTTGCGACGATATTAAAATTGCTGCAAAAAGTAAACAGCAATTTCTTCTCCATCAGCTCAAAAATTCGAGATGGAAAGCAAGCAGCGACTTAAAAATCGTCGGAAATAATGTCTATTAGTGATATTTTTTGTTGCGACAATATTAAAATCGTTGGGAAATGCCTAAATTTTCTAAAAGGCTATGTCCAGCGCTTTTTATTCACTGTAAAACTTATTATGGTGATTTTCCCATTCGCCACAATTAAAATACTGCTATAGTTACTAATATTATTTGCGGCTACACAAAGTCGCTGCAAATGAGTGAACAGTATTTTCAGCATAAGATTTTCTGATACTTTGCTTTGGATTTCAGCAGCGATAAGAAAATTGTCACAAATAAGGGTTAATTGCAGCTATTTTTTTTGCGGCGACAATAAAATCGTTGGAAAAGGCGTTATTTCTTGTAGTGCTTGAAGGTCTCCAAGTGCTCGAGGGGATCTTTGGACTCATTGTGCATGTCTATTTTGGGTACCCTGAACTTTGGCAGCAACGGTTCAGCCATCACCTCTGCACTGTATGGCAAATTCATGCTGGTGAGGAGTTGGTCCACCAATGACGAAGCCCCCATTTGTTTTTCCATCTCCTCGTACTTGACCATGAGGCTACATAGCGCATGATGCATCTTCTTTCTTTCTTCCTCACTGGCATCTACCTCGCCTGTGCTCCGGGATTCTTCTTGCTCATTCCTACTTAGCCCCCCTCATCTTGCAGCTCGTTATTGTTTCTCCTCAAGGCTTCATTTTCTCGGCAGAGATTCTCCACTTCTCCTGCCATCTTCCTCATGCATTCTTCCATCTCTACAAACGTCCCTCCATGTTTGTTGATGTTTCTTCCTGTCTGCGTGTTGTTGGTGAACGCGTTGTAGCTGGCATATAAAGTACACGTTGCATCTATGAAGATCCCACAGACAACGACACTATTGATGACATGTTTCACACACCGGGTACTTGGTCCAGTTGCTTGCAAGACAGAGAAAATGGTGGGCTCGGGTGTTTCAAGAAGCTTTTGATTCCAAAGTTAGTATTTTCTTCTTAATATATTTTCCTTAAAAAATCAGAGAGAGATATCATTATTGGGAATCTGGCTTTTAAACTAGAGATCATCACAGGGGGGGAGAGACCATTTATACCCCATGGCAAGGGCCAATGTTTTGAATACCGTACCGGACGCCGTACCGGTCAATGCACTGGAACGAAATATTTCGGTACCGGTACCGTTTCGAGATAGCGTTTCGGGATAATATTTCGGGATAGTCGATATATAAATAAATTATATATAAAAATTATATTCCAAAATAATAGTCTATATATAAATAAATTATATATAAATACATATATATATATATAAATTATAAATAGTCTAGTCTGAATTGGAGGTTAAAAAATAAGCTTGTAGTTTGAAAAAAAAAACACTAGCCGAAATATCGGCCGGTATGGGCCGAAATTGAGGCCGACCGGTATTTTGGCCGATATGAAACAGATATAGTACCTGTACCGGCCGGACGGTCTGTACGAAAAATTTCGACTGTACCGGTCGGTACGGTACGAAATTCACAACACTGGCAGGGGCCATCATCTCGAGTACAAGTACCAGACCATAGCTTTTAATGCGGCGTGGCCTCTGGGCTATGCTTTGACGTTAGATGGGCGGATCAATTACTTTTCGTGCACTCTGCCAGAGGCAGGGATGTTGTCCTCCGTTCCCGTCCGTTTGACGGATACAATCATTAAATGTGAGGTATTCCTGCAGAAAGGTGTCAGAGTGGGTGGGTCTTGTTTGTCCATGTCGATGTGGGCCTTCATGCTTGGGATCTTATGGGTCCTGGGTGCATCTGAGGGATGTAACTCAGGCCGGGATGGGCTTTAATATCTCGGTCAGGCCCATCCCAGATGAGGGGGTCTCTCCAATCACTATTTGAAGAGACACCATTTAAATAACAACTATCACTATTTGTAAACTCCCTTCATTAAAGCCATAATCAACAAGAATTACCACTTCTCGCTCTCCCCCATTGGCTATGAATGTAGTCCTTGAGAAATCACACAATGCTCCTCTCCCTCTCCCTCTTTCTCCCCCACCACCCTTGCCTATTTTCTTTTGGCAATTCGAGCTTTGGCAATCATAGCACTTTTCAGTAAGCCTCGGTTCCCTCTTACTTTCTTAACTTTTCTTTCCTCTCAGTTTAATTCATCTATTTTGTTCCTTCTTCACACGGCCACAATACCACTTCACACTACCACTCTCCTTGAGTTGAACTTTGGTGCATTTAGGCCCGTTTGGTTTCACATATAGTCTTGTCAAAGTTGGTCTGAATACCCTTTCCATAGGGATTGCTATCATTATATAGAAGGAAATTTACAAGGTAAGTATCTATCCAAGGTAAGTATTTACACGATTACGTGTATATCTAGCTAGAAAGGAAAGTATTGAACTAGAAAGGAAAATGTTACTAAAATAAAATAATCATATCTTCGTGACATCCCCCCTCAAATTGATGTTGGTAGATCAAGAAGCATCAATTTGTCAACCAAGAACTGATGCCCGTGCCAAGAAAGAGCTTTAGTGAATGTCTGCAGTTTGATGTACTGTAGAAATGTGAGGAAGTGTAATCACATGTCTGTCAAAGGATTCACGTATGGAATGATAATCGACTTCGATATGTTTCGTATGCTCATGGAAGACAGGATTAACAGCAATTTAAATAGCACTGGTATTATCAGCATGAAGAGGAGTGGAATGAAGCTAAGGAAAACCAAGTTCACCCAATAACCCACGAAGCCATGTGATCTCAGTGCAGGCGGAAGACATAGCTCGATACTCAGACTCAGTGGAGGACTTGGAAACTCTGTCTTGCTTCTTACTCTTCCAAAAAATGGGTGCATTGCCTAAAATATTCACTGTAATTTAGTTAGCATATTGTTTGGCAACACAAGTATTATTAATTTATTATATTGACAATTTTTTTTATGATTATTGATTATTTTTATTTTCCCTTCAAGTTCTTTTTTTTGTATTTTTTGGCTTCAAATTGGATAAAATGTTAGTGGGCTTTCACCATTGGGCCAAAAAAAAAAAAACAGAGGAATAAAATTGGGCTTTTGGCCCATCAGGTTAGGGTTGGACCGAATAGGACTAACCGGACCGGACCAGACCGAATTGGACTGGACCGGTCATTCTGCCTATTCGGTCCGGACCAGGGTGGGAAAAATCTGGACCGAATTGGTCTGGTCCGGTCCACAAAACCTCATTCAGACCGACTGAATCGGACCGAATTCACCCCTAGTTCTAGACCATTTATTATGCGGCACACTTTAGGGTGAGTTTGGGAGCAACCTGAGGCATGACTAATTGTTTTCTAGGTTTAATGAAGGTATGATCTTATAAGAAGCAAAACATAATTTAAAAGAAGTAATATTAATGCAGACTCCCCACACCTCAACAGGATATACTTAAAGCAAAATATCAAAATGAACAACCCCATTAACAGAAATTGGAAATACTAACATGATAGTCATGTCGATGTATACTTCCCACGGGCTGGTTTTCTACCATGACCACCAGAAATTCTTTATTTTTATTTTATTTTTCTGTAGAGTCATCGAAACAGCAACCCTGAGATGTCTCCACTTCTTGTAGTGAGGCAATGAAACTGACGTGTCCTGAAGTTTCTTTTGAAGGAACCATTGATATAACTTTATAACAATGTTCTTTGCATTATTTCTACATTGTCATGCTAGTGGCCTATGATGCATCCACAATGCTTGGATATTTTCCCACTAAATGCATCCACAATGGAAATCATAAAGCAAGAAATTTCTTTATTACATTCATTTGTATCATCATCCATTCTAGCTAGGTGAAGTTCAAGAAATAACACCTACGATCAGAGACTGGTGGCTTGCTTTCTACTTGGTAAAACATAAACTCTTAGAAATAGATGGGAATATGAAATTGCAGAAGAGACATTGCTTATTATTATTGAGATGAATCGATTATAAAAAAAATTAAAGCAAAATATTATGAGGTTTTTATAAGACATATGCCATAGATTCTGTGGGCCTTGGTTGCATCAGTTGGACTATGATTTTGGATTTTGTCTAGAAAAAAACTTTTTTCCCTTTTTAGATTCATAATTAGTAACTTTCATTTCCTTTTTATTTTTTGTTTTTCTTGCATCTTACGACACGATAATTCCAAATCTGTCCTATTATGTTCTAGGGTGTCTCTATTGTGGAAGTCTTTTATGAACTTCTAAGTCAGTCTAGCCTAAATGTGCTGCATCCTGAAGGAAACAAGCCTGTAGCTCCTGTAGAGCTTTGCCCCATCTTAAAGACACTCTATAAAATACTGATCTCAAGGTAAATTTCCTGCAACTCTTAAAATCTCATTCGTGATCTTAACCTTCAATTGGCATGTTACTAATCATTGAACCCGAGTTGTCGTAGATGGCACATGAAAGCAAACTAGGCATGAGCAATAACAAAACAAGGTCCTATTTCTTATGTTCACTTTACACTAAATTGAAGAATTCAAATTAAATATCTACCATGAATAAGAGCCACACTAACCATATTATTATGCTGGCTCACATATGAAGTAGGCCTAGACTTTGTTAAAAATTGTAAATTTAATTCAGATATTGCTGTCAAATTTAATTCAGATATTGCTGTCAGATACAAATTCCACACTAACCACACTAACCAGATAGTAACATGTAATGTAATGACTATGATTTTGGTGCTGGAAATTTGTATTCTAGACAATTTGGAGGAATTTGTATTAAGTGTATGAATTTGTATCAAAATCAACTTAATGGAAATTGTATTAAGTTGATTTTGATACATGGAATTTGTATTAAGTTGATGATACAAAATGTTTTTGAACAAATGTTAATATTTGTTGATAAAATTGGTGTATATATAAAATTTGTGATTTTGATATATGAAATTGGTAATATTTTGATACATGAAATTGGTGTTTTTGAGCATAGGTTAAAGGATGGAATTTGTAGTGGGTGCTAATTGCAATATATATATATATATATAATTAATCTTAGGAAAAAAATTAATAATAATAAAATTATATTTTGGCTCAAAAATGCATAATCCGATGTGATAACCCGGACTTAGCTAGGCTTTTATTTATATTTTCGTTGCCTAAGTTTTTGTTTTTATTAAGAGCCATGAATTAGGCATAGAGTAATTAAGACCTTGGGCCTCAATATTAGGCATCCGAAGCCCAAGAGAAGGGTCACTTAAGCCCTTGGATGTTCGACCAACTAGGTGGGCTTAAGCCCAAAAGCCCTAAAGGACCATAGGTCACGCCCAACACCATGTGGCTTGTGCCATTTGTCGCGCATGTACAACTTAATGTATTTGGACATGATAGTGGGCTAAGGGGAGAGAAGCTTAGGGTTTTGGAAACCCAAAAGGCTTGCACGCCTACCCTAGTGACAAGCCATTGGGTTTGCCACTTATCATCCATGCATGGAGGTTCTAGAAGGTAATCATAGGATCACCTAGGGGAGGCTAAGAGCCACTCGACCAACACGCCACTCACCTTCCCAACCACCTCCATCACAAACCACTTGTCCATGGTAATGAGTCCCAAGAGTCTTGCATGGAGAATGACACATGGGGAAGACAAAAGTGAGATTTTCTAAGGAATTACATGGGCAATCTAAAGGGAATTTTGGATTCCTATAACCACACGCCTACCCAAGGGCATTTTCAACCCACATTGCCACATGTCACTCACCTATTAGTGGAAGGGATGTTCTAGAAGATTTGTCTTAGGGAAATGCAAGAGGCACCACACAAAATGACCTTCCTAACCCTAGGATTTCGGCCACCATCACCCACTCCTTGCCACACGTCACAATTTGGAATTTCTAGAAGGCTTGTAGAAGGGGAAAGATGCATAGGGAACAAGTAAGAGAAGAGGAAGAGATCCTCATGGGGAAAAGAGAGATGGGGCGGCACCAAGAAACCCCCACACGCCAATGCCACTTGGCATGCATTCACACTCACTTTCTTTGGAAATGAAGGGGCATTAGGTCAGTTTGCACTTATGCACTTGAAGTACATCGAACCAGGACAGATTAGAGAGGGGCAAGAAGGACTTTTTGGGGTTGGCCTAGGGCTAGGCACACGCCACTCTCAAGGTGGCCTTTGCACTTCCCAAAGTCACCCAATGATAAGGGAAGGGGAAGGATTTTCGACCAAAGGAAAAAAAAAAGGGTAACGCCACTTGGCCAACATGCATTGGCCCTTGAACCACCAATCAGATTCATGAGGAAAAGTCTATAAAAAGGGAACATGCCACATGCCAAGGCATTTTCCCCTTTCCATTTTGGGATTTCAACAATTTCTCTCTACACTCTACCTCTCTACATAGTGATTTTCTCACTTTCGCATGTTTTCTTTCCAAAAAAAAGAAAGAAGAACCACACTCTCTCCACATGCAAGACGGGCCAGTGCTCCAAGCAAAGAAGGAACCCCACGGTGAGATTCACGTTTTCATAATCTTTCTCAGAAAAACATACACGCTTATGCCATGAAGGTGAAAATGTCGAATGGGATGATCACCTAGAACACATACGTGCTCACATGAAGGGTCATTTCATCTTTGAAATACCCTAGGATTTTCCAAGGGGGAAGACCGAAAGTTTGAGGACTCATATCCTCAAGGCATTCGACCATAACACACGCACACTACTCACATGTTCATGACCTAGCCACGATCACATGAACTTGAAGGTCTTTGTGTTCTAAACCCTTGAACGAAATGCTTGAAGCATCACCTTCAGCAAATGACAAACCCTAGCAACTCCATAACACATGCATACATGGATTAGGGTTAGACCCTTGTTCTAATGAGTCGTATCAACTCTATTACAGCTTGCTACAAAGGATTTTTGTAAGTAAATCCTCAACCTATTTTCGGTTAACATATGCATATACTTGTGTGAATCTTTCATCTTATTGTGTATGTTTGTTATTTAGTGACTTTGTAAATAAATATCTTGTTGTGAATTGTATAAGAACATGCCATGATTATATGTTTCGGTTTGCATGATGATATGCCATGATTTGAAGTGATTAGTGTTCGGCTAGAGATTAGGGTTTCGACTTGTGTGATGATTTGTCATGGTTTCATGATTCGGATTATGTGATTATCTTTGCCATGATCTATTGTCCCTTGTAGTTTGGATTTGGTCCATGATTAAAATGAATTTCACATGCTAATGAACCCCATAAGTTTTGGCCAAGCATGTTTGGATTAAGTATTTTGATGTTTCATGTGTATGTTCATTGACGAACTGAAGAGGTTAAGGAATCGGACAATGACTGAATTTTGGAGAAGAGAAAGAAGGTTGACTAGTTTGAAGAAAAAGAAAAGAAAAGAAAGGGGGACCACTTTTCCCGTGCAAGGAAACATGATTTGGAATTTTAAGACTTAACCTTTTGCAATGGTCCCCTATGTTTTAGGAGAAAGTTTCAGTACTTATATTTTGGGAGACAATGAATATATTATTTGGTACTTTTGAAAATCATGTTATGTTAAGACAATGTTTGGGATATGTTTAGTCTTATGGTACCATGTGCTAATGCAACTACTTTAGGCATTGCTTAGTTTTACACGAACTTTAAAATCTTTGTTGTGACATATATTGCATACTGCTAGTATACATAGGTGCATTGCATCTTATTTTTCATGTACGAGGGATATGTACCCTTGTGTTGCATGTCCCGAGATTTCAGTCACCGTCCAATCCCAAGCGGGGGCTGGGGGCACCGCATCCAATGTGAGAGTTTTTCTTAAATGACAAAGTCAATCTCCAAAATATGTGATTTTGCATATGCATATAGATAAACCAATGCTAATACTTTAAAAAGACTGATTTTGCATTTAATCTTATGTAACATAATTTATGATATTAACACAGATAAGGAGACAGTGAGAATTTAAGCCATCGAACCTCTAATTAAACAAGTAAACAAGATTAAGTTCTACTGAGAAAAAAGCCTCCTCTCTTTTTCTCTCTGGAAAAAAGGGGTGGAGTGGGAGTGTGCGTAGGGGCACGTGGTGATAGTTATAACAGAAAAAGGGTGGTCTAAGGCGTTGAGGAGAATTTTGTGGTGGTCCAAGGCATCAGGTGAGAGGTAGATTCTGGGGTAGGGCTCGACGTCAGGAGGCTGTAGAAGGTTCTAGTGACATAACTGTAGCGAAGAAAGGCAGAGTATAGTGAAGTTAAGAGGAAGAATGGATGACCTGGAAGAAAAATGGAAGAGGTTCAGGCTACTAGAAAAAGGAGATATTAGATATAGTGATTGGAGATAATGCCTCAGAAGAACCGAAGAACAAAGAACATAGAAGCTTGGTGGGGAAACTGTGCTCGATGAGAACTATATGTAACTCCCGTCTTTGTGGTGGGACTTTTTATAAAATGATTTTAGAAAGGACAACGAGAATTACCGTTCGATTTAAAACTTTTTACTTCCATACCCAGGGTACAAGACTCTACGTTTATAAAATAAAAAGTACTTTGACAATAAAAGAGGTTTACAGCGGAAAACATCAATTTTAAAAATAAAAGGCCTCTCATACAATTAAACTCTCATGCCTAGACTTCTGTGCTTTTCCCATTGGGCCATATCCGTCCTGATGCATACTTCATTCAGTTCCTGTGGGGGGAGGGGCATGCATAAAAAGTAAAATGAGACGATGACTCGTAAGCATTATTTCATACAGTTAAAATATAACAACATAGGTTTTCATTTATGCATTCATCATTCATACATACTATATGTACATGCATACATGCATTTTTTGAAAACATCACTGGACGAGGTTTTTATTTAAAAAGGGTTTTCTCTTCATACACGTATCTCCCGTCAGTGTCTTCATTTCTTAAAGAGTTTATGCATTCATATATTCTTTCTTATCGCTTTCATTGGCCGGTACACAGTGTTACGCCCCATGTGTTGGGGTTAACGGTCTTCCTTTGGACTCGGACTTTGACCATGGCCACGGGTTGGGAATCCCTTTTCAATCAGGGGGCAGCACTGGGTGCACTGCCAATACTACTTACTCAGCATTGCAATCTGCCCATTCATTGGTACTCTTTTCATTCATTCATATGGCCGTTACGTATTTTCATACATTAAACGTTCAGTCATTTCTTTTAGTTCAGTCCTTTCAGTTCAGTTCTTTCAGTTCAGTCCTTTTCATTTAATCAGTTCTTTCATGAAAAAATATCTTTTAAAAGCATGAGCTTAAACAGCGTCTTTTATGGCATTCATAAGCATCGGTTCATGGCATCCATAAAAGCATCAGTTCATAGGGACATTTTAATGTCAGTTCATAGGGATCATTTTAAAACACTTTCTTCGCATCGGTCAAAACATCAGTTTAAAGCTTGAGGTACAGGCCTTGATGTTTCTTTTATTTTCTTAGAAAATACATACAATAGATACAGCGTATACTCATCCATTCACATGCGTACAATTAATACTTTGGTTGCGTAAAAATGGGCTGCCAAGGAGGGGCCGTACATACGTATACCTTTGAACACTTAGCATTTTCTTTCGTAAAACGTCTTTCGTGTCTTTTCGTAAAGCATCTTAAAGGAAAAGCGTTTCATTTTCATTTTCGTATCTTTTAGAAAACTCTAGAAGAGTATGAATATAATACTTACCTGGACTCCATGCTACTTGCATATCATGCAGTCCGTTCATGTGCATGTCAGATGGCAACCTACATGCATACACATACCTCGACGTCATTCTCTATCTAATGCATAAGCAACTTAATTATAAATAGAATTACACTTCAGTTGAAAACACTCTCCTTCTATCCCGTGCACTTACATGCCCTTTACTATGCTAAAACTTTCGGGATCTACTTATGGTCACTATCTCTTCCAAACTCGACGTTCTACTTCGAGTGCTCATTCACTAAGGTGAACCCGAAATTCACCTTAGGATTAAGACACTAAGACTTCCGTCTTACTCTTCCTACTAACCGTATTCCAACGCATGATTCTGACTGATGGAAATCACGCATCCCGATCCTAGACAATACACCCATCACTATCTCCATGCATCTTAGCCCATACTAAATCCTCATTTCCATCCATACAAGCCACGCGACTCTAAGCCAACTCTGAGGCTTAAGCACCGTGTAACTATACTTAGGACAGATTACCCATTACATATGGTGAATCTGTCCGGTACATGTGTCTCACCAGTTTACACATGTACCTTACCCCTTTTATCACCTAAGATCAACATATAACACGTTGATCACCTGTTTGACTCCCAGCCATGAGTCAACTTCACAGTGACACCCGTCACCTCAGACTATAGGCTACACCATAACTACTTCAGGACACTGTTTCACAGTTCCCGACACTACTCACCATGCCCTATACCCATCAACCACTCAACCATCCTTATCACTGCGACACACCACACGATGTATCGCTGCACCTCATGGAGTACACCCCACGTGTACTCCCTTCTCACATGCTACGCCACCATTACAACACAGTCCATAACACTACACAGCGCACTTCCCAACTACGCCCAACACTTCACAGCGCATTATACAGATATGCCCAATACTTCACTACACAACACATCACAATACAACGGACTGCACAATATTAACAGTACAGTCCACAACCTAATAAACTAATAACATAAATAACGAGGGATAGAGGGTTATACCATCGATGGGATAACCCGTGCGTTGCTCGCTGACCGTCACCGTTAATGGCGTCGGAAGGGTCGTACGTGGCGGCTAACCCACATACAGTGGCTATCCACCACATAAAGTAGTGGTTTGGGCTTAGGGTTAGATCAAGGGAGGTCAAAGGAGGTTGTTGGTGGGTGGGACCGTGGAGGCTCGATGGTGGTGGCACGGCGGTCCACGGTGGTGGAGGGGAAATTGGCCGTGTGTGAGAGGGAGAGATGCCGAGAGAGTGAGGGAGAGTGAGGGAGCATCAGTGGCGGATCAGGGCCATGGGTGGTTGGGATGGGTCGGTGGTGGCCTGAAGATGCCAGAGAGGGTGGTCACACGCCGTGGGTGGCGGCGTACGGTGGCGGTGGTGGCCTAAGGGGGAATGGGCGTCCGTGAGAGAGTGAGGGAAAATGAGCATGCATGGTGGCTCGGCTGGACGTGGGGATGACTAGGAGAGGTGGTCGGTGGCCAAAGGAGGTCTCGGTGGTGGTACGGTGGCCATAGAAGGTGGAGCTCCGCCGTAGATGTAAGAACCCGTGCATGGAGGAGGTGGACTTCGAGGGAGCAGACGACAGGGAGATGGAGGCCGAGCTTGCTGGAGGAGGATGGTCGGTGGGAGGGGAGGCTACCGTGGAGGTGGTGGCGCTGGAGGATGGCACATGGCGGCGCAGCAACATCAAGCCCATTCGGGCTGTGCACTGTCGAGAGAGAGGAAGAGAGAGTGTGAGAGAGAAAGGCCGGCATGGGAGAACTCACCGGAGGGAGGAGGTGCCGGTGGAAGGGGTGGTGAGGCTCACCGGCGCATGGCGGCGCCGGGCTGGGCAGTGGAGGAATCGGCTAGGGAGAGAGCTGCGTACGACGTACGCTTGAGGAGGAGGGAGGAGAGAGAGAGCCGGGGGAAAAGTGAGGGAGAAAGAGAGAGGGGCTGGGGTTTTATTCTAAAACCCAACGTCTGGGGATCTACAAAATGATATAACGATGAGAAATTAAAACACTGATTCGAAAATGCGTAAACATTAACTTAATTAAAAGCACTTAGAGGAATTAAAGTAGAATATTATTTAAACTAAACTTTTAGTTTATAAAATAATATTTCTTCATTATTAATAAATGATGAAGTCTTATTAAATATATTTAAAATAATAAAACCATTTAATTAATTAAAACTTTCAACATAATTTAAATCTCATAATATTTTAAATAATTGAAATCATTTTAATAATAATATTAAATAATTTCCGACAATTATAATATTTTTGGAGCTCTTCAAAAATATTATAATTGTCGTATTTAAAATCAAACTTAATTCAATAATACTGTAAATACCTCATATAAAATTTTCCAGTACATTTAAAACACTGGGCGTACGTTAGAAGTCACATAGTATCTTTAGAAACACGCCATCGAGGTTCAGCACGCATGACAAGGCTTGCAGTCGCTAGAGAGAAGGGCAGACTGTTGTATAATTTTCGCCCTCGAAATTTGCTTACGTCATAAAGATGGAGCCTTACATTAGAAAGAAGAAGCGTACGTGAGAAGGAAGGAGCGGCGTGTTACACTATAAGTAGGGAGGTTTTGGGATCAACAATGGCAAAAATATGGAGGATAAGCAAGGCAACTAAATTTATGGAGGTAAGTCTGAATGTCTTTGTTATAATTTTCGAGAATCAAGCTGATAAGCAAAGGGTAGGAAGACCCTAACTTTTCGATAATCAGGTGCTAGTTTTAAAGGAATTTAAGGGGTATACTCCATTGCAACAGGTGAATTTTGATTACGAGAAATTCTGGGTGAGGATGCACAATTTGCCCTTATCTTGCATGACAAAAGAAAGAGGGGAACATATTGGAGGAACGGTGGGGAAGGTAGAGGAGGTGGATGTGCAGGAGGATGGGAGTAGATGGGGTAGCTTCTTGAGAGTTTTGACTTGTCACAGCCCTTAGCAAGAGGAAGAACACTAAAGATGAAGGGTAATAGCCTATGGATTCATTTAGTTATGAGAAGTCGCCAGGTATATGTTTCTCCTGTGGGTGCATTGTCCATGGAGTTAATGGCTGCTGTAGTTTGCTGGGAAGCTCAGAGGGTAAGGAAGATCAATATGGAATATGGCTGAGGGAATATTAGGTTCAAAGGGCTAAGAACTATAACAACAATCCTATAAGGGAAGAGGAGGGAAGCAGGTGGAAGGAGTGTGTAAAATTGCCACACAGTAGGGGGAGTAGTGAAGAAAAAGAAGGAGAGGGGGTCAGGGGGAGAGACGTGGGTGAGGTTCAAAAAAATTGGGGTAGGGAAGAAAGGGAAGGGGGATGTTTAGAAAGTGAGTTGTCAATAAATGGAAGAGTAGAGGAAAACAATTTACAAAAAAATAGTGTGAAAGTGATTATGTGTGAGGGGGAGGGGAAAAATCAAAAAGGGGGGGGGGGGGGGGGGGGGAAGATGGTTCTATCCACTTTGAAGTTACTGGGGCAAAAGAGGAGTTAAGGGAGGGGGGAGTCTTCCAGGAAATTGAAGAGGGCACTGGAAATACAACAAGGAAGGAGGGGTTATTGGAAGAATTAGAACATAGGATGAGTAGTGAGGCAGTTGAGCAGTTAAAAAAGAAGGGAGCATGGAAGAGGAGAGCTAGAGCAAAAGGAATCAAGGGTGGGCCTATTTTATCAAATGATACAGAGAAGAGGAGTGGATTTGGTGATTCTGATGAAGGTGTGAATGTCAAGATAAAGAAGGGAGGGAAGTGGAGTAGTGAAAAAGATGAAGAAGATAGATCTGTTATAGTGGCAGACTAAGTGTCAGCCTCGTCAAACATTATGAAAATTTGAAGTTGGAACTGCCGAGGGTTGGAGAATCCTCGGACAGTTCAAAATCTCTGAAATTTGACAGAGAAGAATAAACCCAATTTAGTTTTCATCATGGAAACTAAGATTAAAAGCAGTAGGATTGAAAGTTTTTAGAAGAGGTTACACTATGGGGGCTGTTTTATTGTAGACTCAGTGGGAAAATGGGGTGGAATGGTTATGATGGAACTCTAATGTGGGAATTGATATAATGAATTACTCCTAAAGACACATAAATGCTTGGGTTTTAGATGAAGTAGAAACGAGATAGTTACTTATATGTTTCTATGGGCAACCTGAAACTGTTAAGAGGAAGGATTCCTGGCTTTTGTTGAAATCTTTCAAGCCTTAGGAGTCTGAAGGTTGGCGCATAGTGGAGGATATTAATGAAATCCTCATTAATGATGAGAAGCTTGGGGGAAGAGCAAGACCAGAAGGACAAATGGAATTGTTTAGGGAAGTTCTAAATGAAGAGAACCTTTATGACTTAGGTTGGAAGGGTGACAAGTTTACATGGAGTAACTTGCATGAAGATGAAACCTTCACTGAGGAAAGGTTAGACAGGGTAGTGCCAAATACTGAATGGTTAGATGTGCATAAGGAGTCGTGGGTTGAAGTAATGGTGGCTATAACTTCTAACCATAAGCCATAACTAGTTCACTTGCTAAAGGAAAGGGAAAAGGGATGGGATAAAAGGAAAGCTTTTAAGTATGAAGCCAACTGGGCTCTTGAAGAGGATTGTGAGCTGGTTTTAAAGGAAGTATGGAAGAGAGAAGAAGCTGGAAGGGAACCCTCTAGCTATGTGGTTGGTTTATTAAACAGAAACAAAGAAGCTTTCAGAAGTGGAGTAAACACAAAGGACCACAAGAAATTGGTACAAGCTTGGAGATAGAAACACTAAATATTTCCATGTTTGTGCTAATCAAAGGAGAAGAAGGAACCTAATAAAAGAAGTGAAAAATGAAAGCAGCAGAAGGGTCAGTGGGCATAAAGAAATTGAGAAAACTTTCAGAGTTTTAAAAGATAGAGTGTGGCAGAAGATTACTAGTTGGAAGAACAATTTTTTATCATAAGCTGGCAAAGAAGTGTTGATAAAGGCAATTTTATAGGCTATTCCTACATACGCCATGAGTTTATTCAAGCTTCCCAAAAAGCTGTGTAATGACATAAATGGTATATTTTCGAAATTTGGTGGGGAAAGTAGCAGAAAGAAGGGGGCATACATTGGAGAAAATGGGAGAAGATTCCAGCAAAAAGGGAAGGGAGGATTGGGGTTTAGGGACTTGGAGAGCTTTAACCTAGCACTCTTAGCAAACACAAGGGTGGAGGTTTATCAAGAATCATGAATCCTTAGCAGTTGTGGTTTTCAACGAAAAGTACTTAAGGCATTCTAGTCTAATGGAGGCAAAGCTTAGCTCACAACCATCATTAATATGGAGGAGTATATGGTCAGCTAGGGAGCTGTGGAAAGAGGGTTTAAGGTGGAGAGTGGAAGATGGAAGCAAGATTCAGATCTGGGGTTCCAAATGGCTGCCAACTCCAACATCCTTTTCCGTGCAATCACCTATCTCTATCTTGAGGGAAGATTCCAAGGTGGAAGAGCTTGTTGTAAAGCATAAAGGGGAATGGGACGAAGAATGGATTAGAGCCATTTTTTTTTAAGTGAAGGGGCTGAATAGATTCTAAGTATACTTTTGAGTAGAGGTAATGCACAAGATATGATTATTTGGAGTCCATCGAAGAAAGGTGTGTTCATTGTAAGTAGTGTTTATTATTTGCAACTTGAAAGATTAAAAAACAGCATAGGTGTATGTTTAGAGGAGGGGAAGGAAGATAAAAGGTGGAGAAACATATGAGATTTTGAAGTGCCAGGTGTGGTAAAGCTTTTCATGTGGAAGGCTAGAAATGACTTGTTGCCTACAAAAAAGTACCTGTCCAAGAGAAAAATTGTTGAAGATCAAAGTTGCCCAATCTTTCATTCAGAAGAGAGTTATGCATGTTCTTTGGGAATGCTCAATAGCTAATGATATATGGGCATATATTCAAAGTATTGTCCATAAATGGAGTAGTACAGAAGTTGACTTCATGCATTTGTGGGAGAAGCTTATGGAAAGATTGAATAAGAACCAACATGAGGAGATGGCAGTGCTATTTAGAAATAATGAATGAATTTGTGTTTGAAAAGAGACTCACTTGCCCTAGAAGTTTATTAAAAAGAACAAAGGAAATTCTTGAAGAGTTCCATTATTTTTAGAGAACACAGAGAAAGGATGGTCAGTTACCGAATGTTATCATTAACAAGCAGACATGTGAAAAACCAGAGGCTGGTTTTATAAAGGTTGATTGAGATGCTTCCCTAGATACCAAGAGGAAAAGAATGGGAGTGAGGATCATGATCAGAGACGAGGAGGGACAGGCTTTGGTTGCTGTCTGTGATCAAAGGCATAATGTGCATTATTCAGAAGTAGCAGAATATTATGCACTCTGGAAGGCCTTGCTGTTGTGCAGGTTCTTAATATACAAAAGTCAATTTTCGAATGGGATGCTAAGGTTGTTTTAATGGCAGTCAAAAGTGATGAGGATGATTTATTTATTTTTTGGTTCTTTAGTTGAAGATATTAGAATTGTATTAAAAAAAGATCAGATTGGAATTTATGGTTTGCATATAGAAATAAGAATATAGTGGTTCATACTTTTAGTTAAGGAAGTTTAAGATTAGAAGAAGAAAATGTGTGGATAGAAGAAGTTCTGGATTTCATTGTAAATTGTTTGGAAAAAAGATGAACTTTGTATTGTTTGAAGCGATAATGAAATACGGAGGTTTTATTTAAAAAAAAAAAAAAACAAGTAAACAAGACACACGGACCAAAACCCAATAATCATATTAGCTTCTCCCAATATTCCTTGAATCCTTGGTCTGGAATTAACAAACAGATTAAAGAAAGTTAGATGCCCCACGGCCCCCACCCTTTTTATTGACCAACTAATTTTCTCCGACGCCTATACGCCAGACGCCCCACCTGCTTGTTCCTCGTACTCAGCGAACTAGGTCGAGTGTAAAGTAGTAAACAACACCAGCCGGTGCGGAGGAACTGTACACAGTCACAGACACAGTTACACGAGTGCACAAAGAAAGTTGGATGGCCATATTTACATCCTCTATATCCTTCGAATGTAGACACGAGGAGGAATTAGGTGAGGGGTTTGAACTACAGCTGCGAGGTGAAGTGAGTCCCAATATGAAAATGAGGGAATTGGACATGTCCAGGAACAAAGATATATATTCTCGCTCCCAGTCTCAGAAGAGCTCGGGTTCTTATTGCTGTATATTGCTGGTCACCATGGCCGTGGATGAGTTATACTCTGATCAACAACCTCTTCTTCTTTCCAACGGAGGTCATGATAACGAGTACAAGATCAAGGAAACGCGCATCTTCTTATCATTGGCCAAATGGGTTCTCAAATTCACTATGTGGGTCGTGTTCGTTGCATGGGTTGCTCTCTTTTTTCTCGTTCCCACAGACTTCGGGACCGGCCTCTACGATGTCTGGGTCAGTGCTACCAGTGGAACTCTGTTCGGGGAGACAGGTGCTTGTTTAGTGTTTTTATAATTTTGTAATTTTTCAAAATACAATTTAAAAAAAAAACAAAATATTTGCAATGACGTGGTAGCGACGGTAAGTGAACATCCGATTCAATAGGGAAATAAAATGAGATAAAATGATTTTAAGTAATAAAATAGAATATTATTAAAATATTATTTTTTAATATTATTATTATTTTAAAATTTAAAAAAATCAAATTATTTATTATATTTTATATAAAAATTTAAAAAATTATAAAAATAAAACATATAAAAATAAGATAAGTTGAAATGAAACCAAACATTCTCACTGTTCAAATAGGGGTTAACGTCTTCTCCGATTTTCAGCCCATCCATGTCCATCTAAAGCACTAGAACCAAAAATCCCCATTATTGAGTTATAAAATTTCTTTTATGCTTTTCGTTAAAGATTTCAACTTGAGAGAAGGGAACAGAAAAAAGGACTTCTGATACTTATCAAAATAGAGTTAAACCAAAATGGGTATGAAACTCGGTGGATTTAAAAGGAGAAGGGGAAAAAAATATAAAAAAGGAAATGTTTGCCCTTACACAGTGAACACATTTCCTTTTTTGTAGTTGGATGAATTTATAGTTGAGGTTCGATGTGGAGTGTAAAGGGCCAAAGGCAACAAAAGTGTTCTACTCTTTTATAAAAAATAACTACGTAAACAAATTATAAAAGGTTATGATTGCTCTTTTGAATTCGAACTCACCATCACATTCATGCTTAGTGGTCTAAAGAGTTTGCCACGGTGTATTTTTCAGGGAGCGCCTTGCTGTTATACAGTGGCCCCATTATCATTATAGCCTTCCTCGCTGTTCCATATCTTCTCGTCTCTGGGGAAGAGCAACAGAAAGAACAACTACAAGAGTAAGTGATTCTTTTGTACTTTTACAAGTTCTTATTGTATATGTGTCACTTACAGACCAGATTATTGGAACTGGGATAACCAAAAACAGAGGCATCGACCCAATATGTCTGTTTAAATTCTAATACTTCCAAAAACATAATCTATTACAGGAAAAGGCCTCCAAGATTCCGACTGTGGACTTTTCCCGTTCTGGTGGATGGACCATTTGGGGTCGTTTCCGCTGCCGAATTGATTGGCATAGTCCTCTTTGTTATGTTTGTTCTCTGGGCTGTTTATGCCTATACGGTAGTGAACTTTGAAATTTTGCCTAGCTATGGTGACTTGACCCTCGAAGAAAAGAGGTACGATATTATTTTTTGGGTTTGGTTGGGTATTAGTATGTATTAGAAGTGAGTCAGTGACATGCTTTAACTAGGCAATATCAGGCGTGTTCCAAATAAATCTGATTTCCCCTATTTTTCAGGTTGTTTATGTTGCAAATGTCAGCATATACTTTTGGTTTAATTGCATTATCTTGCTTGGCTTTTCTCTTTCTCCCAATCGCGAGGGGGTCGATTCTTCTCCGCCTTGTGGATATACCTTTCGAGCATGCCACCAGATATCATGTTTGGTTGGGAAATCTCACAATGTTCCTCCTTACCCTTCATGGACTTTGCTACATGATTTTATGGGCGATACGGGGCATCATACCATCTGAAGTGAGTGCTCATACTGAATTATTTATTGCCTCTGCAGATAGAAACTGTGTTACAAATTTATCACTGTTTTTATGTGTATACATATTTCTCAAATTAATTTTATAGTCCTCTTACTTGTTAAACATTGTTGAGACAACTTTATGATGCTTCTGTAAAAAACTAAGATCCTATTTGGATTTAGAGCTGATCTCAACTCATCTAATCTAATTATTATAATTTTTTTAAATTTTCACAAAATATATAATAGACAATTAACTTTTTCGAATCACAAAATAATGATAATATTAAAAATTAATATTTTAACAATATTTTATTTAACTTTTAATTTTTATTTCAATTCATTATTCAAACCTCCCAGCATGTTTCAAGAAAAAACAAAAATGAGTGGTTATAGGAAAGACTAAAAGTAATTGTTACACCTTTTTCCAGCACCTATGACATTATCTCTATGAAAATGCAAACACGTGCTCTTTTTATTTTTATTTTTACACTACTTTATTAAGTTCTTTGTTATGGATATTTCGGATAATTATGTGGTACCCATGTCGCTTGAAACTTCAAGTTGTTTGAGAAGTTGGATAGAATAGTATTTCACCACGTATTGTGGATTTTTAATTTGAGAAAATATACTTACAACCGTGAATTGCGTAACCGTCGCGTAATCGCTTTGAAAAAATAAATAAAACATGAGATTCACATAAAAAAAATTAATTTTTTAATAGTAGACTCCACTCTTTTTCAAAACGATTACGTGACGGTTACGCACTTCACAATTGTACGTAGAATTACTATTTTAATTTTGGGTTAGATTCTAAAGAAATTATTGTCGTTTAAACATTATGAAAATGCTAGTTCCTAAAATTATAACTGAGTTTCTCCTTCCCTGTGCTTTTGACTTTGATCTAATCAGTCTTTTTCTTTAGTTTTCCTTGAAGAATCGGTTAAAACGCCACTCAGCAGAAAGGACGGAATGCATGTCATTTAAAACATAAAAAAATAAAAAAATTAATTAAACAACAAAATAATTTAGAAAAAGACAAACATACTGCCAGGGCTGGCACCAAGCTCCGCTTGGGTGGTCGTCCAAGGCTTGGCTTGGGTTGCACGATCCAGGCCGATGACTGGGTCTTCAGCTAGTCTCTGCCTGCCTTTTTTTTTTCTTTTTAATTATTCTTTTGTTTTTTAAATGTTTTGTTTTTTATATTTATATTTTCTTACAATGACATGTGGCACTTAATTAGTGATTAGTTTTGACGTGACATTTTAATGAATTATTAGTGAAAGAGAAATGTTATGAGAAAATCTTACACCACACACCTCTACTTAACTAATATGTGATTTGTCAGTTTTGTTCTTATATTTAAAGATACATATTTAAGCATTAAGATAACATGACAAAAATGAAATAACACATATTGATTAGGTGGATATGTGTCGTGTTAGGTAGATGTGTGGTGTAAGATTTCTATGTAATTAATTGATTTGAAAAAAGTTGAAAACACAAGGATTAAAAAGTTCAAAATTAAAGTTTAGTACTAACCTGCCTCCTAAAAGAAAAATCACAAAAACTGTTTTAGTATATAATCCCTTTAATTTTGGTATACCGAATATTTCAAACAGGAGGCTGTATGACACGTTTTAACAGAACCTGGTCGAATAAATTGTTTTGGCATGTTCGTGACTCATGCTCTACAGGTTGAATTTAACCTTTTTTTTTTGTCCTTTTTAGTTATGTGCTTCTTTCTACACCGCGAAATTCTAGACATCAGCATGTAGCCGTAGCACACCTACATAGTATTTTTTTTTTCACTCCGCCGCCGCAGTAGAGTGTGCTGCGGCTGCATGCAGGCTTCAAGAAAGAATTTTTCTTCTACACCAATGGACGAAGATTTGGTGGGGCTGACAGGATTTTTTTGTTTGTTTATAATAACTCATTCTCTTGGGATGCTTGGGATGCAAGACTGAACTATTTTTCTGCGTTTTACCCCACTAAGTAGTGAACGAAAAATGTTGACTTCAATAATTGAACTAGACAAAAAATAAATAGACAAACTGACATCGAAATTTCTTTAACGAAATTCTCTTGTTTCTTCTTGTTATCTCTGCCTGACTTCTTATTATTCTTCCTTGAGAAATCGGAAGAAACATGGAAACAAAGAAAGTTCTCTTTAACAATTTTTTTTCTTAACTTTTTGGTTCATGCAGATAATTGAGTGGAAAAGTGATGGTGGAGCGAACCTTGCCGGGGTTATCTGCTATGTATTTGGTCTATTGATATGGGTGACAACACTTCCTCCTGTGAGGAAGCGATATTTTGAGCTTTTCTTCTATACACATCAACTCTACGTACTTTTTGTCATTTTCCTGGCTTTGCATATTGGTGATACGAATTTTAGCAAAGCTTTTGGGGGAATATTTCTGTTCATGCTTGATCGCTTTCTAAGGTTCTGCCAATCACGTATGACTGTCAACATAGTTTCGATGAAAAGCCTTCCGTGTGGAACAGTGAAATTGGTGCTTTCCAAACCTGGAAGTAAGATTAGTTCAACAGTTTGTTGTTTTATTGTGTTATGTTTTTGAGCAAAAATCTTAGAGCTTCCTCTTTGATTATGTAGACATGCGGTACAATGCCCTCAGTTTCATCTTCCTACGAGTGCGGGAAATATCTTGGCTGCAATGGCATCCTTTCAGTGTTTCATCAAGTCCATTGGATGGTAAGTATCATCTTTCTGTGCTCATAAAGGCTTTTGGTGATTGGACATCAATGCTAAGTCGGAAAGTCTCAAATATCACTGAGGATTCTCAAATAGAGCTACCTTTACTACCTCATGGTCAGATTATGGCTTCTGTTGAGGGGCCTTATGGCCATGAATCACCATACCACTTGATGTGAGTACTCTGTTCATCATATGCATGTGTGTGCGCAATCATAATGGATACCTTAGTAAATGGCTAATACATGTTCCTTTCTCTTGGTGGGTTCGTGGGGGGTGGGTAATGATGATTCATCAGGACACCCGTATTTTTTTTCATACCAACCATAATTTTAATGGAAAACTCAAACTGGCAGCACATTTATAGTTTGGGAAAGTTTGCTGTGGTTTCTGAATAGTAAGCTTGAATGTTATTGCCAGTATTCTATCCATTTTCTATCGGTGGATTTTACTAAATTATCCGTTACTTCTATTGAAAGATGTACTGTGCATTTTTTAACAGGTTAACAACTTTTGTCCTCTTAGGTATGAAAAGCTTGTACTGGTTGCAGGAGGTAGTGGGATCTCTCCATTTTTAGCTATATTGAGTGATATTCTCCATCGTACTAAGGATAAAAAAACTTGTGTACCAAGAAATGTTTTACTTGTTTGGGCCGTGAAGAGGTCGAATGAGCTATCTCTTTTTTCCTCTACTGGTGTGGAGTCAATCTGTTCATTTTTCTCTGATAAATTGAACATCGAAGTTCAAATGTATGTCACTAGAGAATCAGAGCCTTCATTGGTAAGTTAAAAGTCTCCTGTTTCTTAACTTATCTATGCTGTCATTTTTCACGATCAAGATCATCTCTTCAGTCTAGATTTGACTGTTGCTGATGCAGGAGGAGGGTAATTTCTACAAGGCTACAAACTCTTCTGTTTTCTCTATGGGAGGGGGTATTTCAGCCTTGGTTGGCACTGGAAATAAGATATGGGTTGGATGCTATGTTATTATATCTACAATTGGCTTCGTTATCTCTTTGAGTTTGTTAGACATCTGTTACATAAATCCTTTTAGTATATCATATTGGTGGTACAAAGGCCTTCTTTTTGTAGCATGCATGGTTGTTAGTGTTTTCATCTATGGGGGCATTGTGGTTGGTTTATGGCATCTTTGGGATAAAAGGACCTTAGTCAGGGAGGAAAGTCAGGAAGATGGGGTAAAGACTGACATGATGCGGCCTAATGAAGTATTCACAGAAAAGAACTTATACCAGGAAACTCTTGCTAGTTCATATCCAGTTCGGTATGGTTGCAGGCCAGACTTCAAAGGTATGTTTCCAATATTTTATGGCAGAAGGTAGTTATTATTATTTTAATAATAAATATGTTTCAGGTCAAAATATCAAGTAGGGTGGCCCCTTAGGGAGCGGGGCTTATTTATTCTAACATACACATATTTCTCTGATACTTGAAAGCCAATCTACCGATTAAAATGTCAGTAACATTAAATATTTTCTTCAGAATGGATGTCAGATTCTATTGTATAAATTGCAAATACAATTATTTATTTCTGTAACGGCTAATGAGCTTGAGAAGTTAAAAGAAAAACGTTCCGTATTGGCATGTTTGCATATATGGGTTCATGGTTTAAGGTTTAATCACAAAACTGACAAGGTTGGATTAGGAGAAATGAACAAGCTGAATTTCTTATTCTTTCATGGTCTAAACCAGATGCCGCCAGATTAAACAGCATTGAGGACAATGTCTATGTCATGCAAAATTTTGGGTACCTATCAAAAAAAAAATTTGGAGTAAATGTGAGAAGGAAATCAGGTAGGAAGACAAATGAAGGAAGAATAGGGCAAGTTGATTCATCAACTAATTAAGGTCTTTTAGTATTTGACTTTTTGTCGATACTATATTCACAGATATAACCTTACATCACAAGGTCATGCGCTTAACACTTCCTCTTAGCCCTGGGCATATATGGTTTCATGCTTATAGTGTTGAGAAGCTGATTTTACCTCGGTGGTTTGCAATATCAAAATTGCAAACTGTCACAGCATGCGTGACAATGTTTTCCTTTCTACACTGTTCTTAATATTTGTTGAAATGGAAATTCCGCTTGAACAAATAGCAAGTATGTTTGGTACTAGATTGCTGCTTTCTGAACATTTGAAATTTGTAAATCTTATGTCAAAACCCACATGGGCTTTCATCTGATTTACAAGGTACCGACTGTTTTCTTGACTCCTATTTATTTTTGCTTGCAGAAATTTTTGGATCAGTATCAGCTCGTTGGGGCTCTGTTGATGTGGGTGTCGTTGTGTGCGGTCCCCAAACTCTTCTCTCAAGTGTAGCTAAAGAGTGTAGGTCGCAGAATTTGAAAAGAAGAAACTATGATCCGATCTTCCACTTCAACAGCCATAGTTTCTATTTGTAGGGTTCTAGTCAAGACTTTTCTCTTAGCATATTTATAGGCTTGACACGCTTTGAATTTCTCGTACTTAAATGGCTTGGGTCTGCTGAAAACGATGATCGATATGTTAGACTAAAAACAATTCTCTAATGTGGAATAATACTATAGAAACAAGAATTGAAAAGTTTTAATGCCAAGAATAATAACCCCAGCCATTGATGCTATTCACTGTGTTTGCTGCGTTTCTCTCTGTGTTTGGCACTTCCAAACTCTTCTTTACTCTATTTAGATGGTGTAATACCGAAGGGAATTGAGTGTGTGAGTCTGGAGACCAAATACTGTATTTATAGCCGAAGCCTCCATCAAGCTTCGGTGTTTACGTGTCCCACGTGATCTTATTTTCATGAGATCAGTTATGAACGTGATGGAAGAATGATGGACCACTTAAAGGACTTTTAAGTGATAGACTCGTTCTCACGAACGTCTGCGTGAGAAACGATCAACATTTTCCCACTTGGTCCACACTCCTAATTTAAGATTTCATCTTAAACCTATCGATAATATTCATTTAAGTAATAAATACATGAATCATGGCGATAGGTCCTCTAATGACGAGTATTACCTTCCATGTATTGCTATGTATTTATTCTTTATAATTTATGGGGGAACAATTTCTTAATAAATAAACCCTATATTTATTCTTGGTCCAATACAAATGAATTTTCTCAAAAATAAATTAAGGTGCGCATTAATATGAGAAAAATATCAAAATATTTAAGAATTTCATTAAATAACATTATTTATACAATGAAATACTACATAGTGGAACCAAGTCTCATATTCACTACATGATCATTGAATTTTGACGGTGGCATGCCCTTAGTCAAAGGATAAGCGATCATTAGTTCAATACTTACAAGCTCAATGACCACTTTCTTTTCTTTAACACGTTCTCTTATGGCTAAATATTTAATATCGATATGTTTACTTCGACTCCCACTTTTATTGTTTTTAGCCATAAAACAGCAGCTGAATTGTCGCAATACATTCTCAATGGCCTAGAGATAGAATCCATAATTCTAAGACCAGAAATGAAACTCTTAAACCATACACCATGTGAAGTAGCCTCAAAATAAGAGACAAACTCGGATTCCATAGTGGAAGTGGCAGTCAAAGTTTGCTTGGCACTCCTCCATGATACAGCTCCACTGGCCATAAAAAATATGTATCCTGATGTTGATTTACGTGAATCAATACAGCCAGCAAAGTCAGAATCTGAGTAGCCAATTACTTCCAGATTGTCTGTTCGTCTATACATAAGCATGTATTCTTTGGTTCCTTGAAGGTCCCTCATTACTTTCTTTGCAGCTCTCTAGTGGTCTAAACCTGGATCACTCTGATATCGTCCCAACATTCCCACAGCAAATGCAATGTCAGGTCTTTTACAGACCTGAGCATACATCAAGCTTCCGACAGCAGAAGCATATGGAATGTTCTTCATTTGTTCCCTTTCAAGGTCGTTCCTTGGACATTGGTTCAAATTGAATTTATCACCCTTCACAATGGGAGCTACACTTGGTGAACAATCCTTCATTCGGTATCTCTCTAAAACTTTATTAATATAGGTTTCCTGAGACAGACCCAAGATACCTTGAAATCTGTCTCTATGGATCTTAATGCCAATGACATAAGATGCCTCACCCATATCCTTCATATCAAAATTTTTAGAGAGAAATTGTTTTACCTCATGCAGCAAACCCTTATCATTGGTTGCTAGCAAAATGTCATCCACATAAAAAATAAGAAAACATATTTTACTCCCACTAACATTCTGGTATATACATTGATCCATAATGTTTTCTACAAAACTGAATGAAGAAATTACATTATGAAATTTTAAATACCATTGGCGGGATGTTTGTTTTAAACCATATATGGATTTCTTGAGCTTGCAAACCAATTGCTCACCATCACTAGAGGGGAATCCTTCAGACTGTTTTATGTAAACCTCATCCTCTAGATCTCCATTGAGAAATGCTGTTTTCACATCCATTTGTTGCAACTCTAAGTCAAAATGGGCTACTAATGCCAAAATAACACGCAAAGAATCTTTATTAGATAAGGGAGAGAAAGTCTCCGTGTAATCGATTCCGTTTTTCTAAGTGAATCCCTTAGCAACGAGTCTTGCCTTGTATCTCTCAATGTTGCATGATGAGTCTCTTTTAGTTTTAAAGACCCATTTACATCTAATGACTTTTATACCATTAGACAACTCAACAAGATCCCAGACTTCGTTATTCTTCATAGAATTCATCTCTTCCTTCATGACATTGTACCATAATTATGATTTTTTGCAACTCATGGCTTGTGAAAAGAACTTGGGATCATTTTCAGCTCCAATGTTATAGTCAGATTCTTGAAGATACAAAACATAATCATTAGGAATTGCTCTCCTTGCTCTAACAGATCTTCTTAATATTGCACCATCATCTTCCTGAGAAGTATGTGGTTCAACTTGTTATTCAAAAGTTGTTGGCAACTCTTGAACTACTTGATCTATTGGAATGTCATCAGCAGCTTGTGGAACGTCAATGATTGGTTGTTCAACACCAGTTTGTACTTGAGGGGTGTTGTAAACAATAACCAATCTATCACTTGAGGTGGAAGGTTGAGATTTTGAATGATCATTCTCAGAAACTATGTTCCTGGTTTGATCGCTCCCACTGATCAAGTCATTTTCAAGAAACTTTGCATTTCTTGATTCCACAATCCTAGTACTGTGAGATGGACAATAAAATCTATAACCCTTAGACCTTTTAGCATATCCAATGAAATACCCACTAATGGTCCTTGGGTCTAGTTTCTTCTCTTGTGGATTATAAATTCTCACCTCAGACGGGCATCCCCAAACGCGCATATGTCGCAAACTCGGTTTCCAACCTTTCCATAATTCAAATGGCGTTATAGGAACAGCCTTAGTTGGAACTCGGTTTAATATATACACTGCCGTCTTAAGTGTTTCAGCCCACAATGATTTAGAAAGGTTGGAGCTGCTAAGCATACTCCGCACCATGTCCAATAATGTTCGGTTTCTTCTTTCTGCTACACCATTCTGGTCCGGTGAACCATGCATGGTGTATTGGGCAACAATCCCATGCTCTTGAAGAAACTTTGCAAATGGCCCAGGTGCTTGTCCATTCTTTGTGTATCTACCATAATATTCTCCACCTTTATCTGATCTCACGATTTTAATTTGCTTATCGCATTGTTTCTCTACTTCAGCCTTAAAGATTTTAAAGGCATCTAATGCTTCGTTCTTGTTATGAAGCATGTAGAGATACATATATCGTGAGTAATCATCTATAAAAGAGATGAACTATTTCTGACGATGTGAGTCCATGTCTAGATTACATATATCAGTATGTATGATCTCTAATATGTCTGAACTCCTATTGGCACCTTTTTTTGACTTGTTGGTCTGCTTTCCTTTATGCAGTCCACACAAGTCTCAAAATCAATAAAATTCAGAGTATTAAGTATCAATTCATTTACTAATATTTTAATTCTATCTATGGAGACATGACCTAATCTCCGGTGCCATAATTTAGAGGAATCCTCATTAATAACACATCTTTTAGTGCCAGTGTGAACATGCATTGAATCATAAGTGGTATTATTTTGTAAATTAATGCAGTAAAGACCATCGGACAAAGTATCATTCCCAACACAATCAGATTTATAAAATAAACTGAATGATGAATTTGAAAAATTAAATGAATATTCAAAAGATACTAGTCTTGAAACTGAAATCAAGTTTCTAGAAAAACTAGGAACATAAAAGGTATTTTCCAACTTTAAAACAAAATCACTAGATAAAATTAAATAGCAAGTTCCAATAGCTTCCACATGCGAGCTCATCTTGTTTCCTGATAAGATGTTTCTCTCACTTCCCACTGGCTTCCTTAGGTTTTACAAATCCTGCAAGGAATTTAAAATGTGGATTGTTGATCCAGAATCAATCCACCATGTGTTAATATTGACATTAAGCATATTAGATTCATAACAAAAAAGTGAGGTTGGATTACCTTTGTCTACAAGCCATTTCTGGAATTTGGCGCATTCCTTCTTCATGTGTCCCTTATTTTTATAGAAGTAACACTTGGAATCTTTCTTAATACCACATTGGGGAGGTATTTTGCCTTTTCCTTTCAGTTTGGCTTGAGATTTGCCCTTTCCATGCGTTGCCAGCATTGCACTTTCACCCTGTTCCATCATCAGTCTCCCTTCCTCTTGAACACACATGGTCATGAGTTCATTAATTGACCATTTATCCTTATGTGTGTTGTATGAGATTTTAAAGGGTCCATATTGATGCGGGATGTTGTTCAGGATGTAATGCACCAGGAAGAACTCCGACATTTCAACCTCGACTTTCTTCAATTGAGCCACATTGTCCCTCATTTGCATGATGTGCTCACGCACACCTTTCACACTGGTGAGCCTTAGGGAAGAGAACTTCATGATTAGGGTGCTTGCTAGTGCTTGTCTGAAGTAACAAATTGTTCATCAATGGCCTTTAGCAAGTCTCGGACCTTTTCATGCTGATCGACAGAACCACGAATATCAGCTGAAACGACAGAACCACGAATATCAGCTGAAATTCTAGTCTTAATGAACATCATGCTGAGGCGATTAGATCGCTCCCATCGCTCATAAAGTGCGATGGCTGCTGCATTGCTAGTATCATTGAGTGCTGGTGGTTCGTCTTTCCTAATAGTATAATCTATGGCCATCCACCCTAAATGAAGAAGAACTCTCTCCTTCCAGACTTTATAATTATCTCCCTTAAGTTCAGGGATATCATAACGAATATTAGAGAAATTTGTAGGTTGTGTAACTGCATATAGATTACATGCTTACGTTAAAATTGAGACCTAAATAAATATTCATGTTTTTACCAATATAAATCATGCTTCAAATTTGAATCTAATGACATAAAATTGCATATGGGCGAAATTTTTAATTCAAGTATATCCAATTAATCTTTATGATATAATTTTATCAAATTATTTGCATAATTCATAATTCTAAATGGTATATTATGATTTGATGTATATTCTATCGTAAACTTTTATGATAAAACTATCAAATTATTTATTTAACACTATCAAACTATCAAACTTTTATGCTCCATGTCCCCACGTCGAGCGGGCCCTAGGGGAGCCGCACATGTCTTAGCCTTGGCGGGGGAAGAGACCTTGGCTAGCTTTCAGCCATGCCTTGGCCCGTGGGGAACCACCCACGGGGCGCCCAGCATGCAGGCTAGCGAGGTTAGTGAGGGGCAGCCCGCGCGCAAAGCCATGCGCGCGGCACAGGCCACACGCACAAGGCAGCCCGCGCGCACAGCCATGCGCGCGGCACAAGCCGCACGCGCAAATCAGCCCGCGCGCGCAGCTAGCGAGGTTAGTGGGCATCAGCCCGCGCGCATAGCCATGCGCGCTGCGCAGGCCGCGCGCGCAAGACCAACCGCGCGCCGCACGCCCACGCACATGCCAGTGCGCAGGCCCATGCGCACGCTGATGGGCCGCGGGGCCCTGCGATCGCCCATGCGCCGCACAGCCAGACCAACCAGCCCAGCCAGCGCGCACGCGCACGCGCACGCACAAGTGAGCACCTGCCGCACGCCAGCGAGGTTAGTGGCATGCCTCCAGGCATGCCAGCCAGCGCACGGCCCCAGCCCGTGCCTTGCAGAGCAGGCTAGTGGCATGCCCACCAGGCATGCCAACCAGCGCACGGCTCCAGCCCATGCCGTGCAGCCAGCACCTCAGCCACACGGCCAGACCATGACCGCACCACACCTGACCATGGCTCACCATCAGCAAGCCATGACCGAACCACTTGACCATGGACCAGCCCGAGACCACAATGCACCATCTTAGCCCACCATGGGCCATGCATGCAACGGCTAGAAGGGGTCCATGACCATTATCTCTTTATTATTTTATTTATTTAATTTAATTACTTTCAAGGGACCTATTGGGGGTTTCCAAATTGTTTTGTTTATAAATAGAACATTATGCACTTGCTTAGGAATCTTTTTGCAAAACTCTAAGTGAGAGAACATTGTTGAGAGATCATATTTTCGGTGCTTATGCACTTGGGCAATTTGGGTGCAATCCGTGAATCCCAAATTGATTTATCCATCTATGAGGTTTATTCATATCTTGTGCAATTCGTGAATCAAGATTTGAATGTGTGTTTGATTATTTCGTTGTTCATTCAATTGCATTTGTGTTTTCAAATTGTTCTTGAGTGTTCATCTTTGTTCTCAATCCAAAATGGTCCAAACCTTAGTTCCTCTCTTGCTTGGTTCTCAATCCAAAATGGTCCACCGGCCAATTGGGTATGGTGAGGTTATGTGTTTAGGCTAGAGGGACAATGGGGCAAGAACTTGGGTCAAGGATGGTATACCATCCTTGACTTTTGGCACACATCACATTCGGCTACTAGCTTCTTCACTGCCTTCTTTATGCCTTCCCAATAAAAGAAATGCTTGACACGGATGTATGTCCTCAACCATCCTGAATGTCCACCTTCCTTGCTATGGTGGAAGTGTTCAAGGATCTCTTTTCTCAAGTTGGGTACATTAGGAATATAAACATACTCCTTGTAGTAGATAAGGTCATCTTTGACCTTGAAACTGATTACTCCATCCCCTTGAGCTTCTAAAAGCTCTTTGATCTCGATTGCTCTTGCATCTAGTCTTGTTGCTTCCCTTATCTTGTCCCATATTCTCCATTCGGCCCCACTCAAGGCCTTCAAAGAACTTTCATCTTCCTCATGCACTTGCCACAACAATGAGCTTCCCTCTTTCCTACTAAGTGCATCCGCTACTTTATTCTCTTTCCCGGGTTGATAGAGAATGTCATACTCGAAGCCCAAGAGTTTAACAAGGAACTTTTGTTGTTCCGGAGTCACTATCCTTTGTTGCAACAAGTGTTTTAATGCTTGTTGATCCGTGACTATGGTGAATTTCCTTCCCAACAAATATGGCCTCCACACCTTCACGGCATGAATAACCGCAAGCATTTCCCGTGCATACGTACTCCAAGCCTTCTTCATAGGCCCTAGTGCTTTGGAAATGAAAGCAATTGGTCTCTTTTCTTGGACCAAAACAGCCCCTATTCCCTCCCCACTAGCATCGGTATAAACCTCAAACTTCATCTCAAAGTTTGGTAATGCAAGCACGGGTGTGGTGGTCATTGCTCTCTTCAATTCTTCAAAAGCTTCCCTTGCTTCTTGGGTCCACTCAAAATTATCCTTCTTCAACAAGGATGTAAGTGGCTTAGCAATAAGCCCATAATTCTTCACAAACCGTCTATAATAGCCGGTTAATCCCAAGAACCCCCTCAAAGCCGAGACATCACTTGGCAATGGCCAATCAATCATGGCTTCTATCTTTCTTTGGTCCACCTTCACTCCTTCTCCCGAAATGAAGTGCCCCAAATATTCGAGCTCCTTTTCCATGAAAGCACATTTTGAGGCTTTAATGAAAAAGTGGTGGTCTTCAAGGATCTTCATCACTATCCCCAAATGTAGTTTGTGGTCTTCCACGGTTTTAGAGTAAACCAAAATGTCATCAAAGAAAACCAACACAAATCTTCTCAACAAGGGCTTGAATATGGTGTTCATGGCGGCTTGGAATGTTGAAGGGGCATTGCATAACCCGAATGGCATCACAAGATATTCATAATGACCATTATGGGTTCTAAAGGCCGTCTTGTGTACATCTCCCTCCTTCATTCGGATTTGATGGTAGCCCGCTCTCAAATCAAGTTTCGAAAAGATAGTTGCTCCATGCAACTCATCTAACATTTCATCCACCGTAGGTATTGGAAACCTATCCTTAATAGTGGCTTCATTCAAAGCCCTATAGTCCCTACAAAATCTCCATGTGCCATCCTTCTTTCTCACCAATAAGACCGGTGAAGAAAAAGGACTATTGCTAGGCCTTATCAAGCCTCCCCTCAACATTTCTTCCACTTGCCTTTCTATTTCTTCTTTTTGGAAATGAGCATACCGGTATGGTGGAACATTTACCGGTTTGCTCTCATCACCCAAGGCAATCGCCGGGTCACATGAAGGTTCTAGAGGTGCCAACTACCTTGCCACCTTCTAGAGTGTGTTTAGGGTTTTAGGGTTTTAGGGTTTAGGGTTTTAGGGTTTTAGGGTTTTAGGGTTTAGGGTTTTAGGGTTTAGGGTTTTAGGGTTTAGGGTTTTAGGGTTTAGGGTTTAGGGTTTAGGGTTTAGGGTTTAGGGTTTAGGGTTTAGGGTTTAGGGTTTAGGGTTTAGGGTTTAGGTTTAGGGTTAGGGTTTAGGGTTTAGGTTTAGGGTTAGGGTTTAGGGTTTAGGGTTTAGGGTTTAGGGTTTAGGTTTAGGGTTTAGGTTTAGGGTTTAGGGTTTAGGGTTTAGGGTTTAGGTTTAGGGTTTAGGTTTAGGGTTTAGGGTTTAGGGTTTAGGGTTTAGGGTTTAGGGTTTAGGGTTTAGGGTTTAGGGTTTTAGGGTTTAGGTTTAGGGTTAGGGTTTAGGGTTTAGGGTTTAGGGTTTAGGTTTAGGGTTTAGGGTTTAGGGTTTAGGGTTTAGGTTTAGGGTTTAGGGTTTAGGTTAGGGTTAGGGTTTAGGGTTTAGGGTTTAGGGTTTAGGGTTTAGGGTTTAGGTTTAGGGTTTAGGGTTTAGGGTTAGGGTTTAGGGTTTAGGGTTTAGGGTTTAGGGTTTAGGGTTTAGGGTTTTAGGGTTTAGGGTTAGGGTTAGGGTTTAGGGTTTAGGGTTTAGGGTTTAGGGTTTAGGGTTTAGGGTTTAGGGTTAGGGTTTAGGTTTAGTGTAGGGTTTGGGTTTAGGTTTAGGGTTTAGGGTTTAGGGTTTAGGGTTTAGGGTTTAGGGGGTTAGGGTTTAGGGTTTAGGTTTAGGGTTTAGGGTTTAGGGTTTAGGTTTA